>LR991085.1:12577500-17577500 GCA_905163515.2 Lymantria monacha
GCATAATGATTAGATTTCTTTTAAAAGTATATAATGAAATTGTAAAAAAAATCTAGCTTTACGTAACTTATAATGTTACGATTTTTAGAACAGTGTAATAAAAAAGAAACGTTATTTTATTTTGAAATCCTTGATTTTAAAATATAAGTCGAGATTTAATGATGTGGAAAATTTGACACTTGGCCGAGGGCGGTGGGCGAGAGTCAAATTATTCACAGTTTTATTGACGGGCCCCAAGAGATTTACACACAGCTGCCTCGAAGCTTCGCAGCAATGTGGCAAAACACAGTGGGTGTGCCTTATCTTTAAAAAAAAATATTTATATATGAATACATTTTATTATATTATACATACATACATACATATCATCACGCCATATCCCTTGTAGGATAGGCAGAGAGAACAGAGTGCCAGAGAACTCTATCTTTGCATACTTCACTCGCTTCCTCAACATTCATAATTCTCTTCATACACGCTCGCCGGTTTCTGAGACTATTGACTTCACCGTCCTTCAGTACATGACCGATTTGGTCTAGGTAGGTTAGTCTCGGTCTCCCCCGGTACCTACATCTTTCCACTTTTGCATTGTATATCTTCATTATTATATTATAGCTTTATATAAATTAAAATTAAAAACATTTTTGTTTTAGTAACATTTTTGTACAGATATATATCCCTTAGTCGTCTTTATTGACCCCCGCGCGTAAGATAGGGTTAGTGAATTGTATTCGTGCTTCACATTTTTTTATTAAAAGACATTCACCACACACCCTGTATTAAAATAATAATCCTTGTAGTATGGAAGAATTTAAAATATATTATTATATTATTATTTTTTGACTGCACAGATGGCGTAGTGGTTAAGATACCGACCTTCCGTGCCAGTGCCGTAGGTTCGATTCCTATGTAGGACAATACTTTGTGTGATCCACAATTGTTCTGAGTCTGGGTGTAATTTCACTGTGGTAATTGCATGTTTGTAAAGTACCCCGCAATACAAGGATTATTTCTTTAGTGCAGGATGATATGTGTAAAAATAAAAAAATATATATTTAATTAATGGACACAAATTACATCCAGACTCGGAACATTAATTTTTAGATCGCTCAAAGTATTGTCCTGTGTGGGAATCTGTCACGGTAGGTGTGTATCTTATTCGCTGCGCCATCTGTGCATACAAAGTTTTAAGTATAACTATAGAATAATAACTCATATCATTCCCCTACTCTTATCCCAATTACTTGGGGTTGATACAATATGTACTCTTCTTTCATAGTACATATTGTAAAAGTTATTGGCAATAGTTTTATCACCGGCTGCCTGCCTGATGTCAAACCTGCTTGGGAATGTAATTGTTGACCAAACGGCATCAGATGAAGTTGGCCCAGATCGTTATAAGGCTCTTAGTCGTCTTTTATGACATCCATGAACAAAGTAAGAGTTGGTAGTATCCGTAGCCGTTACGACACAGACTATAGAATAATAACCATAGAATAGTAATAAGTTATTATTTCTCTTCATCCATCCATTAGCATATTGACATTGACAGGTAGATATAGACATATGCAGCAGCAAGATTAGCAGGTGAATTGGCAATAGTTATGGATGCTATAAGTATTCCAGAAGATATGCTGAATATTCTCACGGCGATCACTTCGCCGATCTTTACCATTCTCATAGAAAAGTATAGAAATGTTAATGATACATTATATACTTAAATCGTCATCACAAGCGATTATAATATACACAATATAATATTTATTAAGAAATATTAATAGCCCTTATCAACCTATATACCACCCAACGACTTCTAATGTTTACGCGAGTATTACACATTTGAAATAAAACTACTTTTACGGATTCTATATCGTTTGTATTTGATTTTTAATTTCCTGACGTTTCGAATACTTTACAGCTGGGTTTCTTAAACTTTTTGTAGTTACGGACCACTTTCACAATTTAAACAATTCACGGACCCTTGCCAAAAAATATTTTTGTTTTGAAAAAGAAAGACGGCTCTGTGCCCTATCAGGGACCCGTCCCACTGCGGACCCCTGATACACATGCCACGGACCCCTAAGGGGTACGTGGACCCCACTTTAAGAAACCCTTCTTTACAGTGATTATGGCCACGGGGGGACCAGTAGGTACTTTGAGCGTCCTCCCGTGACACAACCCACTGATCGGCATAAAATTCCTACATAATGAGATTGAAATTGGTCCACTATATACTGCTGATCTGGGTTGGTATAAAATGATTTGTTTCGAATTTTCTTTGTTTTAAAATATTATGAGAATAGAATGCTTTTATTATTAAAAAAATCCTATCGTTTAAATATGAGTAGCTCGATAGATAAAATTGATCTTCAGTACTCTTATCTATTACTTCCAGATGAACGCGCCTTCACATCCGGGAAAATTTCTGTTCCCATGGGAATATAAAACAAAAGCAGGTGTAGGGCAAAGTTTGGTATTTTAAAAAAATGTTTATTTAATCGACAAATTGGTATTTTTTATATCCGTTTCGATTCTTCATTATGTTTATAGATTTTTCAATATCTCAAAAATAGCAGGATCAGGACTATTCTGAGTAAAAATTCTCGTGGCCTATGTTCAACAGTGAACGTCTACAGACTGAGTTAATCTTTTAAACTTATCATTATCATTTTAAAATTCGCTACATGTTATAGAAATTATCAATAGTGTTTTGTTTGATATTTTTTTAATATCTAATTAAACTCATTATTACTTTTAATATATACATATTGTATATACATACATACACGTCTCTCATAAAGACGCCTATAAAATACGAGTTGCAAATTGAATGTTATACCACAGCTCACCCTTGTCTAAGTGGTAGGACTAGTGTAGAGTTTTTACAATTCATAGATATATACATTAAAACACTTACATATATGAGTTAATTTATAAAAAGAAAATAAAAAAAAAACATTATAAAAAACTTAACATAATTTCTTAAGTTACAAAAATACATTATTATCTATATGGATATGGATCAAGAATCCAAAGATTATCTTAGCAATCCAAAGGTTATCTTAACTTAATAATTATCCAACTTTATCTTTAACATTTGTTAGAAACAGTAACTTATTGATTCAAAGTAATATCCGCTTATTAGTATAGAATAAAACCATTCAACATATTAACAATTCTATTATACTTGTTTTAATTATCTTATAATGATTCTATTACTGTTAATATAGAATTACTGTTAATATACAGTTATAATTATTGTTAAGACACATTTATCTGTATGGTGACGGAGTAAGAATACAATTCACCACCGCCTATCTTACCCGTGGTTGATCGTACGAGACGACTAATGGATATAAAATGCATATAACATCTATTCAAGAGAAGGAAAACTCGAAACAATAACTTATACTAACACGTTTGACTAGCGTGGTATAGTAGGTCAATTGCCCTCCCATTATGTAGGAGGCTCGAGCCCAACAGTGCGACGTGTATGAGGTGCGATGAGTTATTGTTAAAGATCTTTAAATTCGCGAATAAAGTCGATATATGGACTATTTTTAATTCATCATTATCTCAGCTCATACAGATTCACCACTGGGTTCAGACCTCCCCTACATTAGATAAGAAATTAACTGCTATATCACATTGGTCAGACGTTTGAGATAGAGTTTGCATAGATTGCATATAGCATTTCTTAGTTATCATTAACGGCACTCACGACTAAGACAGATGGTGAATTAATTGTATTCTTACTCGGTCACCACACGGAAATTTTTTTATAATTTTATTGACTATAAAATTATTAATTACAGGTGAAAAAAAAGATTTTTATTTAATCTGTTTATAATTAATTATTTATGATGTGTGGTAGCGGCAACGAATACTACCAACCCTTACTTTGCTCGAGAATGTCGATGTGGCCTGGGCCAACTCCATCTAATGCTGTTTGGTCAACAATTACATTCCCAAGGAGGGTCTGGCAGGCAGCCGGTAATAAAACTATTGTCAATAACTTTTACAATATGTAATATGAAAGAAGAGTATCTATCCCAAGTAATTGGGATAAGAGTAGAAGAATGATGATGTTTATAATTAATTATTTATATGATATTGTTAGTTTATAAGTAAAAAGATATTTATTTAGTAGAAATATTTTTTTATATATCAGAAAAAAATCACTAAGTAGGCAGACATATTACTACCATTAATTGGCTTCGTATTCTAAGATGTGAAGATTTTGTAGTAGCATAATCAAATCGAAGCGAAGAGTGAATGCGGGAAATAGAGTGAACGGAGCGTTGGGGCAACTTCTCGGCAGCCACCACCTCAGCCAGAAGGCACGTGTAGCAATACATAACGCAGTGCTTGTCCCAACATTACTATATGGAAGCGAGAGTTGGGTATGCAGAAAAGAGTATGAAAGTAAAATTAATGCGGTCGAAATGCGATCTCTTCGGAAAATCTGTGGAGTTAGGCTGACCGACCGCATTCGTAACGACGACGTAAGAGAGCGAGTAGGTATGAAAGAGAGTATTGGTGTAAAGATGCGAAAGGGAATGCTCCGATGGTTCGGACATGTGGAAAGAATGCCGAACGAACGTCTGGTTAAGAAGATATACAATGCGAAAATGAAAGGATGTAGGTACCGAGGGAGACCAAGACTAACCTACCTAGACCAGATCGGTCAGGTACTGAAGGAAGGTGGAGTCAAGAGTCTCCGAAATCGGCGAGCGTGTATGAAGAGAATTATGAATGTTGAGGAAGCGAGTGAAGTATGCAGAGATAGAGTTCTCTGGCACTCTGTTCTCCCTGCCTACCCTGCAAGGGATATGGCGTGATGATATGTATGTATGTATGTATAATCAAATCCGTTCGTATAATTATATTTTGACTCTATAGTTTGCATCTTCGGTAAACCACAAATGATTTTTATAGAACAATTTTTGCTACACACAAATAAATTATCCTACTTGAACATGTAAACTAAGACCTCAGCACAAGAGATGATTCTTCGATTATTATGCCATCTCTGCAACTCAAACTATAATTTTAATATTGGGTATTACTCTACATTTTGTAAACTACATTTTTAAATAAAACATAAAATGGAACGTTCAATGTATAAAGAACACAATCCTTAATGCTTTTTTCGCTTTTCGGATGAACTGTTTTAACAAAAAAAAAAGAAAGGTTCACGGGATAACAAAGCTTAGGTGCCAGGTGTAACATCGGTTTGCGAACATTTATAATATACACTAAAAGCTTATCTTCACATTGTATATAGTGTTCATTTGGTTTAGCCTTTGTTGAATTTTTGTTACTTAAACATTTTATCTTTTGACACCTTCATAGTTAATCTCATTTTATTTGGACACTTAATTCCGAGAATAGACTGTAGTTTGGTTTTAAACCCTTTTTATACTGAGTTGACATTATAAGACTACATTAATATCTGCCTCCCGAAAATAAAAAATAAATTACATCTAAATTTTAAGTCAGACGATAGTTTTTTTTTTTTTGGGTATGCTATGATCTGGACACAACGCGCGGCCCCATAACCCACCGTATTCCATCCCCATTGCCATTTGGCTGGCCACTGGTACCGCTTCCTTGCCATCCGTGGCCAGCCCGGCGGGTTATCTTTTCGGGTACCATCCTCCGTCGACGCCCCAGTCAACTGCCGGGGTGTCACCCTCACGTGGTGCAGCCTCTCTACGAGTGACGGATTATTCCTCGGTCCAGTCACCCGAAGTTAGATGATAGCCTGCTACAATATAAAAAAAGAACTTGATTATTATTATAGTTTAAATATTAGATATAGGAATTTCAATGATGATTGATATTATGTATCATTAAATATATAACACTGATGATTAAATCACTTTATTTAGGTGAATATTTAAGTGACATTGGTAAAAGAGTCCATAATACCAATATGCGCTTTAATATTGCTCATAGGCCACCTGCACCAGACCTAGTTATTAATTATTTCTGTGTGCACAATGGAAATATTTTTTATTGCTATAGTGGCAAAGGAGCAAACACCATACTTGAGATAGCAAGTGTTACTGACGCTGATAGACCTTGCGAATCACTTATTTATTTTTAAGTCTCACACTGAGTAAATGAATTACATATTAATTATAGGTTGCGAATATTAAATTTCAAATCAAATTCAAATCTCTAATCATTCATAAGCATCCAGAAAACCCCCTAACAATAATCTTTTAGGGGCTTTGTAAAGCCGCTTCCGTTGTATACAATAGATGCATGCAAACTTCGTGAAATGGGTAAAAATAATCCTCTACCCAGACCCAATACATCACGCGAATTGTCAGTACAGACCGCATGAACAAAAATATACCATTGTGAGGGACGAGCTCTTTGTATAAAAACTTTCCTAAAAACTTGTGCAATTTCAGTTGTACGCACCGACGCAAGTAGATACTTACACAATAGCTTCCTTAGCATGTCGCAATATCCAAAAAAAAAAGTGTAATCGTCCCTTGTCAAATATATTTCACACGAAACATCTATTTTACTTTGAAGATTCCAATATTAGGACAGATTGTTAGCTTGTAAATCAACAATGGCATTGAGCGATTGATGATACTAGCAATTAAAAAAAAAGAAACTAGCGCTGTCGACAAATATGTTTGGGACTGTTCTTAAATTAGTGCAGACATTCGTCTCTTACGCATAACTGACAATTAATCAATTTAAAATGTAGAACGCTTCATATTTTACAAAATTTAAGCGATCAATCCCTCTTTGTGTGGGTCTTGTACTGTTACCGCCTCCACAGTAACCGCTCTTCAAAACAAACATTATTCAATATGTATGTTTTCATTTATTTTTATAATAACACCCACGTTTAAAGTATGTAAACGCGTGTGATCGTTATGAGCGAGCAGGTTTCGTGAGATTTTCCTATAAACTTTTAAGGTTGCAGTCTAAATATTTTCATATAACACAATCGTTAACCGTGACTTTTAAGTAAACTTATGTTGCATTGAATTTTTTTTGTGAGGCAATAACATCGGCAAAATTATGGTGATGCCTTATGAAATCTGTCATATACACAATGAACGATACTATAAAAGTCTCGTACCAGTTATGTATGTTAATAAGCTGTGTTGACGATGTATGTGGAGAATAAACAGTATGAGCTCAAACAGCTTATAGCGTTTGCTAAAGATATCTTTGAGCCGCGCCCTGGAAGTAAAAAAGTCAACAGTTACATTATATTTTGAAGTGTCATTCGAACTAACTCGATTGTTGTCATATGCACTTCTTAAAATAACATTGAGAGTTTTATAAGGTTTCCCAACGTATTCTCGAGTTTACACCACCCACGCTCATTAAATTGCGTCCTCCGCTTTACCCCTATTTTTTTTTTGTGGTGGGCCATGGACGTCGCACCCCGCCAAATCGGTCCGGGGTGACGGAAGAGGCGGCACGCAACCCCATTGACCCACACTGCAAGCACCTCTTCTTCGCCGTGCGAGCGGGCCACCGGTACCCGATCTTTGTCTTCGGTGGCCCGCTCGGCGGTATGCCCTCTCGGGCTCCTCTCCTGTTGACGCCCCGACAGATTTCGCCGTCGAGGCGTCCGTTTTACTCCTGTAGTTTGATATTTACAAAAATCTCCTCGTAAAGTCGTTATAGTATTTATACCGTATTTTGATAGTAGGTGTAGTATTGATAGAAGTTTGTTTTTAAATAGACTGCTATCAAAATGTCCTGTTCCTAGTTTCAGTAGTTTCGGCTCAGCGTTGATGAGTCACTTAACCAGCTACTTTATTTATACATGTTTGTTAATCATAATGCAACACACGCAAACGCAAACAAAATATAATGGTACTTATCTTCAAAAGACTGCTTTGTTTAAAAAAATAATTATTTGTATCCAAAACTTGACTGTCATCGTTCTAGTGGTCATAAATTATAATCTTAACCTTGGCCGTTTGTTTAAGTTCACCGTCTAGACGTAACGCATATGCATACATCATCAAAATATATACGCATATGGGTCTATGCAAGCATATGCACGCTGTGAGAATTGTTTTATTATTTGTGGGTAATTTTATGTGTTTCGGGCACTTTGCTTATTTACTCAACGAACGTAGTGTTGATCTTGAGTGGGCTTGAGTCAATTAATATGAATAACGACTTAAGCAGTATAACTAAATGTATTGAGAAATACTTTTAAAGTGACTGTATCATTTTTTCAGGGGGAACATAATATGATACTATAATAACTAATACCTTATCACTCTATTCCTCTTCACGGATGTCATATATACCATAAAAGACGACTTATAATATGGAATATGTTTGCCTGAACATAAAAATGGAACGGCAAAAATAATAAAGCTTTACTGGCGCAGAGAAAAGTGAAATATTATTTTATTAAGTAAATTAATTATTAGTATTAAAATCACTGAACATATCGATGCTAGACAGTATTAAGGGGGTATTCTCATGAAAACGCATAAATTTTACCTCTTTTTAGAGAATTTTTTTTCATAATACAATCAAATTCAATCATTTTAAGTTTTGCTAGGGTTTTATATCCCGACTAGAAAAAAAGTATGGTTCAACCAGATCATGTATCTGGACCCGATCAGGATAGAATGAGGCATGCCGGATCCGGCAAACCCGATCAGGACCAGGTCTGGTCCTGATCAGGATAGCCTGATGTGAAATAACATCAAGTATGGTAAGGCATACCGGATCAGGACCAGATCAGGACCAAATAAGGATAGCCTAATGTGAAATATCATTAAGTATGGTAAGGCATACCGGATCAGGACCAGATCAGGACCAAATAAGGATAGCCCGATGTGAAATATCATTAAGTATGGTAAGGCATATCGGATCAGGACCAGGTCAGGACCAAATAAGGATAGCCTGATGTGAAATATCATCAAGTATGGTAAGGCATACCGGATCAGGACCAGATCAGGACCAAATAAGGATAGCCTGATGTGAAATATCATTAAGTATGGTAAGGCATACCGGATCAGGACCAGATCAGGACCAAATAAGGATAGCCTGATGTGAAATATCATTAAGTATGGTAAGGCATACCGGATCAAGACCAGATCAGGACCAAATAAGGATAGCCTGATGTGAAATATCATTAAGTATGGTAAGGCATACCGGATCAGGACCAGGTCAGGACCAAATAAGGATAGCCTGATGTCTAATATCATCAAGAATGGTAAGGCATACCGGATCAGGACCCGATCAGGACAGAATGAGGCATGCCGGATCCGGCAAACCCTATCAGGACCAGGTCTAGTCCTGATCAGGATAGCCTGATGTGAAATAACATCAAGTATGGTAAGGCATACCGGATCAGGGCCAGATCAGGACCAAATAAGGATAGCCTGATGTGAAATATCATCAAGTATATAGTAAGGCTTGTAGTATATCAGAACCAGAAACAGTTTTCGTAACACAAAAAAATATCAATCAAAATTCAAAAAAGTGACATGATTGTCATATTTATGCCACGGCGAAATTGTATTTGCATCAGAGGAGATCGTCACAATCATCGGTGCTGACCTGACGCTGCCGACCATGGCGATGATGCCGCCAGGGCGATGCTCGACAGCGTCAGGAACTGGGACGCGGTCGCATCCTTCTGCGAGGCAGTAGTCTCGCGGAAGGAGGCGGCGGAGCGCGTGCGCGAGGAGCGTCTCCTCGACGACGCGAGCCGCCGCCGGCGACTGGGGCGGCGCAGGCGCGATTACCTGCGCCTGATGCCGCCCTAGCCGAGGCCGTGGGTGACTGGATCGGGGAATTAGTCCGTCACCCGCCGAGAGGTCGACCGCGTGAGGAAAGACCGACATCCTACCCGAGGGGGGGACGTCGGTCGAGGAGAGGGTACTCCTCAGGGGTATTCCGTCGGGCCAACCACTGACGTCAAGTCACTCTGCTCCGGTGGTTGGCCCAACGACGAAGGCGACGTCACGGGTGGGTTACGGGTGTGCGCCCCTCTGTCACCCCGGACGGAGTGGTGCGAGGAGTGTGCCGACCGTAACCCGCCCCCAGAAAAAAAAAAAAGATCAGAGGCGATTAATCTGAAATCTTTAATTAATCATATGTATTTAATAATAATAATAATGTTTAATTAATAATATAAAAATAATTTTGTAACAACCATACTTACATTTAATGTTTTGGGTCATAATAAATAGATGGCGTTAGTAAAATGACGTCATTATTTGAATCGCGGTGTTAAGATTCTCCGAAGCGTAATGACATGGCCTAATATTAAATTAGTTGTTATCGAATCAGATTAAAACAGATCGATCAGGTCATGAATGAGAAATTCAGGCGACAGATGCAGTCGTTAGCATCTGGTGGTTGCGCCATAATCGGAATGGCTCACTAGGACTCTATATGATAAGAAAGAATATAGCACTGCATTCGTTGCCTACGTCATATATTAATTTATATTTTTACCTATTAAACATGTTCCTTAAGATATTCATGTTTTTTAAAAGGACCGGACTGGGCATACTCGTTTTGGATCAGGCAAGATATATAACGCAGATGATTGATTTGGTTCCGATCAGTAGAATTTCATCCGGACCCGATCAGGAATGCCTAATCTGGACCCGATCAGGAATGCCTGATCTGGACCCGATAAGGGTTGCCTGATCGGGTCCAGATATATCTTCTGCGTTACATACCTTATCTGGTCCAGATCGGGCATGCCCGGTCCGGTCCTGCTAAGGAAGACGAAAAAATTTCTAGTCGGGATGTATTATAAACTGTATAAAAAAACTTTTTTTTCTTATTTTAATTTTTTTATATATTTTTTTTCTAATTAAATTAGATAAGTAGAAGAATATGTATAAATTTGAAAGCAATCGGTTGAATACTTTTTTTTTTAGGACAATGACAGTTTTAGAAAATGATGTTTCCAGAAAAATGCGTTAAAATTTCAAGAGCAGATTTTTTTACATGCACCATGCAATTGAACAGTACGAGTGCTGGAGTTTTCATCGGTTTTTCGTGATTGTAATGATAGTATGTAGCCCATACTGCTTTCTTCATTTCTTCTTGAGAATCTGGATGTCTCAAAATAGCCAAACTATAGTATGTACTTAGCTTAACCATCATGGCTCGCTTATGGCGCATCGGCTACTATGAGTTGTAACTTATTTAAAACTAGGAATTTTGGTCTGAATTTTTCACAGAATATTTTCGATAGGTTTTACTAATGAAATAAGAAAAAAAAAACGATTTTTCGAAATGGGTACATGAGAATATTATTATATATATAATTAACATGGCAAGCCACAAAATAAAATTATACTCTAGATTAGAAAAACTCTTTTATTTTTGTAATTAAACTTTATTGCTGTCATATTTGTAAGTCTAGAGTTGTCTTTTTTTTTTAATTACACTTAGTGGCAAATGAGCAAGCAGTACACCTGATGATAAGTGTTACTGGCACCCATGGATCTTTGCAATATCAGGGCCAGGCCGTTGCTTACCTATAAAAATCCTAAACCCACCCAGAAAGTTGCGCTTAAGCTCACCGAACGAAGCACAGCAACACATTGCTACTGGTTACGTGTCGGTTTTCTGTGCGAGTGTGGTAGAACCCGGTCGACCCGCGGTTTTAGATAGAAAACTGTCAACAGTGTGGTCCTACCACTATTCTTTTCGGCTTTTATTCAAAAAACGACAACTTTATATTCACATTTTTTCAAATATAATTTTAATTTTCTTTTTGAAGTGAAAACTTCTTTAGGCACGTTGAGCGTTTTTGGAGGGGAAAAACTTATAGGTTCGCGTCACCGACATGCTAATGCTAATAGTATATCTATAGTTATATGAAAACTTCTTTAGGCGCTTTGAGCGTTTTTGGAGGGGAAAAACTTATAGGTTTGCGTCACCGACATGCTAATGCAAATAATCTATAGCTATGAGTAGTGTTTTTATATAGATAAATGAATAATGAAAATAAAGAATTTATTTTCAAATATTTTCAATATTCATACCAATATTTGCATTTAAAAGTATGGCACTATTTATTTTTAATTGTATTTTTAATATTTAACCTTTATGTCATGAAATGAGTATCATTGTGGCTTAAAGGTTATCTTACTAGCGTGGTAAACCGATTCCTAGATGTTCGATAATATTTTTTATTTTTATATAAAAATTAGAAAATTATTATTATTTCAATTAGTCTTAAGTTAATAGTTTTCACTTCTATCGGCAGTCCCCATGACTGCCTGTTGTTTTTTTATTTTATGGGTGTATACTGTGTTTATGTTTATTTTTTTTTTTTGGCGTCGGTATACTTACGAATGCACACTTGTCCTGTATTAAAAATAATATAAAATAAATTAAATAGTACATCGACAGATAAACATTTGTAATACAAATAATAATGTAATATAAAATGGTCGACATAATATAAAGTATCATAACATTACTAACAAAATTGATGACGACATATTCAATCGGAAATCGAAATCCCATCAAACTAAAATATGATAGAACTCGAACGTTATGTAACTGATTTCAGATTGAATTCCAAACCGTTTAGATTATCCATAACTATAATGAACTAATATAGTGGATTACTGGAAATTGGAACTGCTTCTATTTCAATACAATTAGGTTTATTGGTTATTAACAATTTCCTATACTAATATAATGTATCGTTAAAAGTAAAGGCATCTGTAGTCGTGATTAACAACTTTATTGTCATTTCCTTATATCTAATTAATCATATTTGTTAGAGAATATATACTATAATAACTATGTAATAAGGTTTAGTTTTTATAATCGCCAGTTTTAGACTTTTCGTATAATCTTCCTTGTTATTTATGAAACCGATTACGAAATGAAAAATGATGTCACAAGCGGGATTCGAACCCGCGCCTATTGGGATTCCGGCCCAATTGTGCTGCCACTACACCACCGTGACTAATTGTAGGACATGCAAATTTCACTTCGTATTATATTTACGTCTTAAGGTGACGGTATGCTATCTACCCGACAATGTTCACACATTGTTATAGGCTTAATACTTAAAACTTCACAGTTAGAATTGTATTAAACGATGACACAACCTTGTTATTTAAATTACTGAAATTTAGCATTTAATATGCTTAATTATTTATAAAACCGATTACGAAATGAAATCTTCCTTGTTTATTGTACGGGATTATGTCACCTATTATCTACTATTCTTTTGTCGGGCACAATATGTTAATGCGTGTTGACTGGGTTTAATCCTTACTAGTATTATATATGCAAAAATAACTCTGTCTGTCTGTCTGTCACTCTTCCACGCCAAAACTTTTGAACCAATCTAAATTAAATTTGGTACACAGATAGTCTAGAGCCTGATAAAGGACATAGGCTATATACTTTTTAATGCAAAAAAGAGTTGTAAAGGGGAATGAAAGTTATAAGGAAGTATCGTCATTTTTAAAGTCAGAAGCTGGAAACCTATTTTTAAGCTATTGAGTAGATATAAATATGACATTAAAATTTTGTAAATAAATAGCCTTAGAGGGTAAAATAAAAATATGTAATAATGAAAAACTTTAGGGAAGTAACCTTTTTTTACGCGGGTGAAGCCGCGGGCAGAAGCTAGTAATAATAATATCTTCCTGTCTTCTATAGTTCTGGTTAATTTATTTTTGTATTTAAAAGTATATAGTCTTGTAAAGAAAAGATAAATAGTATAAAATAAAAGATAAATAATAACAGATTAAAAACAATACAAAGATCCTAAAATATAATGCACAAAAATAATGAATATTACTTAATTATGTCAAAAGAAATTTCTTTACTGAAGTCGACATTTCTGATGAATCTTCAATGTTAAAGACTGATTTATTGCTCATTTCTTTTAATCTTAGTGTCTAGCTAATTGACCGAATTTTTTTGAATTGTGATTCGCGTGAAATGAGTTGCGTAATTTACGTTCAACAAAAAATCCTATGATAAAATGAGCGTGTTTTATTCATTTCCAATCCAACGTGTGTGCACAATTTTGTATATATATTAGTATTTTGTTGACAAAAATTGATTACTACTATTTGTCGCCCTTTCTTTATTATACATTAAAAGTCATCAATAATTATTTTTCTTTAGTACAACAACGAATCTGTTTCATATCAAGCAAGCCACGATTATCGTGTGATTTGAGGTTTTCTTCTTTAGTCTGATTACAACACTCTTTTCTCGATTGGTCCATACCTAACGGTAGTTGTCGCTTACTGTCTATTAGGTACTACAAGGTAATCCTTACCATCTGGTGAGATGCTTGTCTGCCATCAAAAATCAATACAAAAAAAATCACAGAGTGATAAATGAATGCAATATGTCACATATTATTTTTATAACATTGCAAGAGTATATTTATATGAAACGATATCTATATACTTTTGTTAAATGCAAAAATTGTACTATGATATAATCGAATATTCCTCAAAAATAATGACAATATTTTTAGCTATAAATTATTGTGACGTCTTTTTTTAACGGTTTCCTAAATGTTGAACTAATTAAGTGCTTACTTAACTCGGTAAATATGGTTGCTTAATCCTTTTATTTACAACTGGACAGAATGTTATCAAGCGGCTAGTTAAGATATTACAGGATAACATGGTAAGAAAATGTTTTCGAAAGAATAACTTATGGTTGTTATCATAATATATGGTTGCTCCACTTGATAATGCCGCATCTCAAAATAAGGCAACGTATTTTTAAGCTAAACGTAATCTGATTAAGAAAATTGTTTCAGTTATTGTAAAATGTAGATGTCGTGATTTCTCACATAAGAGAAAATTAGAGACAACTATAAGATTCTTATTTCAATCCACATAATAAAGCATTACTATTTCACTTATGTTAAAATTGTATAATTTAAAAGACTCCTTTCGTGAGCTGTGCATAATCATCTAGCAGTAAAAAAAGATTATTTTATTAATAGAATAAAAGCTATCGACGTGATTGATTAAAGGATTAAATAAATATTGTAGTTTACTAGAATATCCATGTAAATACTTTGCACGATAATAGAAGACTTTATGTTCTTTTACTTGTATTTATTTGCTTATTTTATACTTAGTATGTTTTTGTGAAACTTTTAACGTTTATTATGATTTGTCAACAGATGGCGATATTTCTCTCTCTATATTTTGCATGTTTATTTAACATTAATTATAATAGTTGAAATAAATTAATTATTATTAAATAGCAAACTGTAATAATAGTAGACAGATTTAAATTGTATTTTATTAATGGACATTCATTTTGAAATATATATTTATTATTTGCCAGTAGTGGAGAAAATAATCTTCAAAGTGACGTAATTATCAAACATTAATTCTGATCAGTACTACGTAGGCAAATTTATTAAATACAAGAGCAGAGATTGAAGCTATATAAACTATCTGACTTAAAATGCATTAATTTAAATTTTTAGAGAGAATATCCTCAATAACGTTAGATTTACTTTGAAATAAATCTGTCACATGTTCAAAAGAATATTTAAAAATATAATATATAAATTAAAGATTCCTTTTCTGAACATAAACAAAATCAGGAAACCCTTTCTTTCACATACTTAGTAGAAATTACCCGCAGCTAAAGTTTGCCACTAATATAATAAGCTTAGCTCTCAAGTATTAAAGTTCAAAATCCATTAAGCTAAACTAACAGTAACCAAAACGCTTTTCACTTTAACTGAGTATTGAATATTTGTAAGCAATCAGACATATTGATATTATTGGATCAATAGACTAGCTGTCCGTTGTAATTGAAACATCCTTGTCAATCATTTTCTGATGTTCATTGAAACATTAAGGCGGTGCTGGTGTATGTTTTGCTTACGTTGACAGTCTTATTTCTAGATATTGAGCATGGAGTAAAAGAAAATACGTTACCACTCCTTCTAATAAATAAGGGGTTATTATGTTTTAATAACAAATAATTAATACTATAGCTACCCTACTACTATAGGTAGATGCCTAACTACTATATGTAGATGCCCAACTCGGTTGGGTTTGAGATTTTTATTGGTAGGCAACGGCCTAACTATACTATTGGTATTTCAAAGGTCCATGGGTGGCAGTGACACTCACCATTAGGTGTGCTGTCAGATCGTTTACTACACTACACTATAAGCAATAAAAAAGAAAAAAAAAGATATAAATATCTGTAATAACAGTGACTTGTCGGATGTAAGACACCTTATTCTTCCCATAACCATGAACACAGTAAAAGTGTTCGAAACGTCTGGAAATTGAAAATCAAATAGAAACGCGATAGAATCTGTAAAAATAGTTTTGTTTCAAATATAATTCTCAGAAATTTAATTTTAAAATCAAGCGACATCCTACGCATGTAGCTCCCTAAATTCCTTGTTAAATGATAATATATTGAAAGAAGAGGAGTTTGTGTTTGCTGAGCTTACTACACCACCATTTTTTTTTGGCAGGCAATGGTCTGGTCACTTTCCGCCAGATCCGTCCGGGGCAACAGAAGATGCGGCGAACGATACCATAGACTCGCCCCGCAGGAAATCATATTTTCTTAATTTACAATGCAGTGTTATATTCACACTTCAAAAAAATATGGAGTAATGGTCTGTCTTGAATATTTACCAATTTGCTATGAATAAAATATACATACATTTAATTGCCGAACGAACGTCTGGTTAAGAAGATATACAATGCGAAAGTGGAAGGATGTAGGTACCGAGGGAGACCGAGACTAACCTACCTAGACCAGATCGGTCAGGTACTGAAGGAAGGTGGAGTCAAGAGTCTCCGAAACCGGCGAGCGTGTATGAAGAGAATTATGAATGTTGAGGAAGCGAGTGAAGTATGCAGAGATAGAGTTCTCTGGCACTCTGTTCTCTCTGTCTACCCTGCAAGGGATATGGCGTGATGATATGTATGTATGTATGTACATTTAATTTATCAAAAAAATTGAGAGCTGATAACATCAATAAAGTAAAGTATATATTTACAACAGTATCTTGCAATTACAGTGGTTCTAGTAAAGAAAATGTTGGTACAATTACAACTTAAAAATATAAGGATTACATACATACATATTATCACGCCATTTCCCTTGCAGGGTAGGCAGATAGAACAGAGTGCCAGAGAACTCTATCCTTGCATACTTCAATCGCTTCCTCAACCTTCATAATTCTCTTCATACACGCTCGCCGGTTTCGGAGACTCTTGACTCCACCTTCCTTCAGTACGTGACCAATCTGGTCTAGGTAGGTGAGTCTCGGTCTTCCCCGGTACTAACATCCTTCCACTTTCGCATTGTATATCTTCTTAACCAGATATTCGTTCGGCATTCTTTTCACATGTCCGAACCATCGGAGCATTCCCTTTCCCATCTTTACACCAATACTCTCTTTTATACCTACCGGATTATAAATTACGCTTTTTTCAATAGTCATTGTCTGATCCTCTTGCCATTTTTACTCTTGGAAATAATTAAAAGTCTCATTCGATCGTTTGCTAAATTTTCCAACCAAGAAGAAGAAAGCTTCTGATTTGAACTAAATTTCCAATGTAGACTTACTACACTAAGCATATAGGAGTATATGTAAAAACAATCTACCGTTGTATCTTTATAACCTTTATATTTTTAGATATACTCTGTAATACGAACTAAAAAAAAAACGTGATAAATATATCGGTTCTGAACTGGCGTACCCAATTCTCTGTGTTAAAACTAAAAGTAGGTGACAGAAAATTATTATTAATCATCAATTTTAACATCTTCCTACTTGTGTTATTTTTTATGAAATTTGTAGACACAACATATATTTATCTTCCTAAAGTTTATTTTCTTTTTATTATGATGAGATTTATCAAGAATAATATTTATTATGACAAATTATAGTCGTTAAATTAATAAAATTAATTTGAATATTAATAAGGTATTGTTAAATATTATGTATTTGTTAATTAGTTAACGAAATACTTGTTTATCTTCTTTTATCTTAATATATATAAGTTATTTCCACCTATGTACTGACTCATCACGATATCTCTGAAACCATAAGGTCTACAGACTTGAAATTTGGGATATTCCTTTCGCTGAGTAAAGATCAGCTAAGAACGGATTTTACGAAATACCATTCGTAAGGGGGCTTGCTGGGGTGTAAAAATCACATTTTGAAATATAGCTCCTACGGGCTTGCAATTTGAAAAAAAATGCTCAAACATTGTTTCTGCCCTGTAGGGGTCAGATGATTATAGAACTAACGTAATCGAAGCGAAGCGAGGGCGGGTCGCTAGTTTTAGTATATATGTCAATACTATCTTACACAATAGTGTCCAGTGCTTACTTCAGCATGCTTTTGTTATGATATGAAGTAAATACTGTTATTCAAATTATTAAAAAATTAGCATTTAAAATATATATAATAATTATTTATAAAAACTTGATTACAAGCGAAAAATGTTTTGTCACACATGGGATTCGAACTCACACCTATTGGAAACTCGTTCCAATCATGCTACTACTTACACCAGTGTAAGCTGTTATATGACATTCAATTCTCAGTTTGTTTTATATTTTAGTCTTTAAAGGAGACGTGTGCCATCTACGCGTCAGTGTGGTGTAAGTGGTAGTAGTAGTAACGATTGTAATGGATTTCCAATATGTATGGATTCGAATCCCATTTGTGACAATTGTTTTTCACTCGTCATCAAGTTTTTAAGAAGCAAATCTTCTAAATATATTGATTTATATCTTCATTAGAATGACATTATCTCTTAAAAATACGTAGGATCAATAATTCTTTTAAATATTATTCATTATTACTTTAAAAATATATATAAATTGTAATATATACAAAGAAATGTATTACAAAATATATAATAATATTAATTAATTCATTCAACGCAAACTCGAATAAAAATATCTTGAACGTAATATCAAAATTTTAATGAAAAATAACTAAAATGAGAACAAATAATATTATGATTTGACCCCTTCACGGTATCAAATAGATAAATAGACGAAAGCACTCGCTCCTCAAATTTACAGCTGGACCCATGGGCCCTCTTATCTCGTTATATTATTGAATAAAAGGCAAGAAGGGTTTTACTAAATCCAGCGCATAACGAAACTAAATTACGAAGGTCCTAAGCTGATGAACGTAATGAAATTAACGCGTACCTACTCATTTGAATTTAATATTGTCAAGATATTTATTTTGTCAAGAATGTAGCTTATGTAGGCTCTAATTTATTATACAAAATAATACAAACGAAGATGACTTGGAAATTATTGTCATATTATAAGTTTCCCGCGTAACCACAGATTAAATATTGCATAGATTATATAGAATGTGTTCTAACCTCTTAATGTTGTGTACGAGTCGAAAAAATGGCTGAGGATTAACTAGTAGAATCCCTACTAATATATAAATGTGAATGTAAGTTTGTTTGTTACGCTTTCACGCTAAAACTACTCAACCGATCATCATGAAACATTGTACACATATTCTTGGAGGTATTAAAAGTAACATAGGATACTTTTTATTAAAAAAAGTCAAAATTTTTATATGAAAAATAAAAAAAAAAATTGTCAAAAAATCTCAAAATCTATCTTCTTCAACGCCATCTAGCAGTCCAGTAATGAAGGTGTGATACCCTGAGTATTGTAATACCGTTGTACTGTATTACCGACGGTCAAAAATAAAAATAGGAGATCAAAAACTTTAGGAAAGTAACCTTTTACGCGGGCGAAGCCGCGGGCAGAAGCTAGTAAGTTATATATATATATATATCACTAGCCTAGCTATCTTAGCCGAGATGGAAGGTACACCACTGATATAGAGCGAAGAGTGAATGCGGGAAATAGAGTGAACGGAGCGTTGGGGCAACTTCTCGGCAGCCACCACCTCAGCCAGAAGGCACGTGTAGCAATACATAACGCAGTGCTTGTCCCAACATTACTGTATGGAAGCGAGAGTTGGGTATGCAGAAAAGAGTATGATAGTAAAATTAATGCGGTCGAAATGCGATCTCTGCGGAAAATCTGTGGAGTTAGGCTGACCGACCGCATTCGTAACGACGACGTAAGAGAGCGAGTAGGTATGAAAGAGAGTATTGGTGTAAAGATGCGAAAGGGAATGCTCCGATGGTTCGGACATGTGGAAAGAATGCCGAACGAACGCCTGGTTAAGAAGATATACAATGCGAAAGTGGAAGGATGTAGGTACCGAGGGAGACCGAGACTAACCTACCTAGACCAGATCGGTCATGTACTGAAGGAAGGTGGAGTCAAGAGTCTCCGAAACCGGCGAGCGTGTATGAAGAGAATTATGAATGTTGAGGAAGCGAGTGAAGTATGCAGAGATAGAGTTCTCTGGCACTCTGTTCTCTCTGCCTACCCTGCAAGGGATATGGCGTGATGATATGTATGTATGTAAGATGACTTGGAAATTATTGTCATATTATAAGTTTCCCGCGTAACCACAGATTAAATATTGCATAGATTATATAGAATGTGTTCTAACCTCTTAATGTTGTGTACGAGTCGAAAAAATGGCTGAGGATTAACTAGTAGAATCCCTACTAATATATAAATGTGAATGTAAGTTTGTTTGTTACGCTTTCACGCTAAAACTACTCAACCGATCATCATGAAACATTGTACACATATTCTTGGAGGTATTAAAAGTAACATAGGATACTTTTTATTAAAAAAAGTCAAAATTTTTATATGAAAAATAAAAAAAAAAATTGTCAAAAAATCTCAAAATCTAGCTTCTTCAACGCCATCTAGCAGTCCAGTAATGAAGGTGTGATACCCTGAGTATTGTAATACCGTTGTACTGTATTACCGACGGTCAAAAATAAAAATAGGAGATCAAAAACTTTAGGAAAGTAACCTTTTACGCGGGCGAAGCCGCGGGCAGAAGCTAGTAAGTTATATATATATATATCACTAGCTTGGAAATCTTGTAAAGCTAACGGTGGTCGTCTTTCTGGGGTGGACTATATGTAACAGTTAACGGTTATAGACAGATAGATTAGTGGAATATTAAATTATATTTTATGCCGTGTTAAGTTAGTGGTGAAGAATACTACCGTTTCTTACACTGCCCGTGGATGTCGTAAAAGACGACTAAGGCATAACATCCACCTGGGACAACTCCATTTGATGCTTTCTGGTTAATTTAATTCCCAAGAAGGGTTGACAGGGCCACGTCACAAAACCATCGTTAATAACTTTTGCGATACGAGTATGTACAATGAAAGAGGTGTATGTTTTGCGTTGTCCTTAAGTAATTGAGATAAAAGCAGGATGATGATGATGATCACCAAATTATTATTCACTCTAATAAAGTATCATCCATCCATCAGCCCGTAAACGTCCACTGTTGGACATAGGCCTCCCCACGAGAATGCTATTCAACATGCTCCCGCGCCACCTGCATCCAGCGGTTTCCTGCGACCTTGATAATGACGTCAGTCCACCTAGTACGATTCGTGGTCTCCCGTCGAGAACCTTTCTTCCCCAATGGTTGTCGGTTTGTCGAGCGATGTGGCCCATTACCACTTCTCACTTATTAAATAAAGATTAAATATATATAATGAAATAATAATATTATAAATACAGTAAAATTTAAAAATATCTCTTTTTGCTTTTAAGTATATAAATATTAACTTAACCCTTAACGGCTATATCTTCTTCTTCTCAGCTGAAATATATCTTATTACTGAGCATTAACCTTCTCTAATAGGTAGTGATAATTTTTTTTTTTTATATTGATCAATTGAATTAATATACGTTTTCTTTTCGAGCGTTACCTCTCCTGAATATAGATATTTCATTCATTTATATGTATTTAGATTTAAGATATTATATGTATAATACAATTTAATCTATTTATAACGCTTTTATGTTTATTATAGGATGAAAAAAAAAACGGCACACAGAATGACCTAATTTTGTTAATAATAGTGACATAAAAATCTATTTAAGATCAACTTTGACAGTTACATATGTCCATAATAATATGGTTGCCTAGTAATATAAAAGTTTTCTTTCTTTCTTTCTTTTCTTTAATATCTCTAAAAACCCGATTACGAGCGAAAAATGATTGTCACATTGGGTTGTGTCATCGTTTAATACAATTCTAACTGCAAAATTTGAGTATTAAGCCTGTACAATGTGTAAACAATGTCGGGTAGATGGCACACGTCTCTTTAAAAGACGAAAATATAATACGATGCGAGAATTGAATGTCCTACGATAGTTCACGGTGGTGTAAGTAGCAGCACGATTGGAATGGATAGCCAATAGGTGTGGGTTCGAATCCCACTTGTGACAATCATTTTCCGATCGTAATCGGGTTTTTATGAATAATCAAGCATATTAAATGCTAAATTTCAGTAATTTTAGTAATATCTCATCATTTAACTCTCAGTTCAATATTTAATATCTTCGTATATTCTACTAAGAGATTTAGTCAGTCAATTTTATACCACTATGAATGTAAGTAGTGTTTAAAAAAATAAAAATAAAATAAAAAGCCCAGTTATTCCATAACCAAAAAAAACATAAGTGTAAGTTAATCTAAAAAAAAAAAACTAATAACTTAATACTATCCTATCTACTATATGTAATACTATCCTAATAATAAATGTTTTTTTTTTTAATTTTTTTATTTTTTTATTTTACAATATTATACTTATTAAGTATATCTTTGTCTAAATTGGTATGGACCCCTCTCGGGTAAAGGCCTCCTTCAATTCTAGCCATTCGTCTCGATTTTCTGCTATTTCGGTCCAATTTTTATGTAAACGCTTAATATCATCTGACCAACGCGCGTTCGGCCTTCCCAGTCTCCTTTTACCTTGTGGGCCTGACCAGAGAGTTACAGCCTTGGTCCACCTATCCGCCTTCATCCTTACCACATGTCCAGCACAGCAGTATAGTAAATTCTAATAAATTTAATTTTATTGTTTCAGATGAAGTTAAAGATAAAACATGTTAATGTTTCATCACTTCCATTATGACTGGTTGAGCTGAAAATGTGGCAGTGATCACTCAAAATGGATTCAATAACGATAGTTGCAGCTTTACTTCTGCTGTGTTTCTGCTCAGGTAAGATCTATATGGAATAGTAACCTTTTCTACATATTAATTAAGTAATTATAAATTCCTTTTTCAACGATTATGCTTCATCAGTATTTCCTTCTGTCCAGTCCTCCATCTTATCTAGTATGCTTATTTCTCTCCTCGGTCTGGTTTCAATCTTCATTAAGCATGGTTGCCCTTACTATTTCTACTCATTAATTTTAATTTTTGTAGTAATATAATTAAGTCTAAAATTAAGTTTATTATTTAAATACTTACCTAAAATTTCTGATATTAAATAACAAATTATTAAAAACTTCTAATGAAATCAAGTAGATAACATCATTAAAAGAGAATGAAAACTCTAATTACATCTTTTTTCCCCCTTTCGTTGGGCTACGGATGTAGTCGCGCTCTGTCAAATCGGTCCGGGGCGACGGAAGAGACGGTACGCAACCCCACACTCTTCGCCGTGTTAGCGGGCCACCGGTACCCGATTTTTGTCTTCGGTGGCCCGCCCGAGCCAATTACAACACCTATATATACCAAAATAGTCTGACCAGTATTGGATAGTACGATAATTTCTCTTTTACTGTAGAGAAGGCTCGGATCCAGCAATAGAGTTTAATTGAAAAAGACAATTATGAGATGATTAAAACCTATACAATTATTTTTTAAAAATCATAGCAATCTATATTTAACTGACCTGATTCGGCGGAAGGGACGGCATGCAATCCCATAATTTATCTTACAATTGACCTCTATAATGCTATTCAGGCGGACCAATGGTCATTATCTTATAATATTATATATAAATTATAGTAATGTATAACATTTAAGTAAACGAATATATTCGAAAATATACTTAATGTTATATTTCCCATAGGATTATGTATATTTTTATTCCCCTAATAGTTTCGTTTTCTAAAGTGATAAATAAAAGCAATAGGGAGAGATATAGTTATTTTCATGGCAAAGTGGTGCCACAAATCTAAGATGGTACGACAAGGCACTAAATATCGGTAGGGGATTACAACCCCACGGGACTGAGGGCTATTAAGATTGAACCTTGACTTATTTCAATCATTCAAGAGATTGCGCCTAATTTAATATAATTGTTCAATTTTATAGCCAGTAAATTCTTAAGGCTTCATTGTTTTGTAAATACGTCTGAATTAATCGCAATACTTATCCCTTACTATACTTATATTACTTATATTAATGCTTATCCATGTGGTGACGGAGTAAGAATATAATTCACCCCCCCCTATCTTGCCCGTAGTGATCGTATGAGACGATTAAGGGATATAAAACGCATATAACATCTATGTAAGAAAAGGAAAACTCGAAATAAAACTATACCAACACGTCTGACCGCCGTGGTATAAGTGGAACAATTTCCCTCCCATAATGGAGCAAGCTCAAACCCAACCGTGGGACATATATGAGCTGAGATGATGATGATGATGATGACTTACGCTTATGCTTTAAGTACATATGTTTAATTCATTATTTATATACATTTTTTTTTTATTTGTTAATGGTGGCAAACGTGCAATCAGAACATCCGTTAGTAAGTGTCACTGCCGCTCATGGACCTTTGCAAAATCAAGCATTCAGCTAGGCTGTTGCCTAATAAGCAAAACAAGAATGAAGGACGATAAAAAATAGAAAAACAACTATGAGAGAGAGAGAGAGAGAGAGAGAGAGAGAGATTTAGTTAGCCAAAGTGTCACTTCTGATATGTGTACTTTATAAGCACGCATAATTTTTTGTTTTTTTTTTTAAGTTTTTTAAAGTGTTAATATTAGAACCAGATCTGGCTCAATGAAATAATTAAGGTGCTTTATTTATCGTGCATATTATAACATTGAATAATAGTAAATGATAAAAAAATAAAAAAAAATATGAGGCGTGCACTTTTGGATTTTCCTAATTATTGTTTACTTTAATCTATAGTAAGGTCTTATATTTCAATATTATTTAGTTTATTAGAAATTAATTACTTTGGTAGGCTTTCATTTCACTAAATTCTTTTTTTTTATATATATGGAGATAACTTCTCAATTAAAATATATCGCAGTATGGAATAAAAACTTATATTACAAGGAAATATACTACAATAATCAATAGGACAATCCTAATAATCTAATTTGTGGATCATATAAAGAACTATTTTGTGTAGAAATCAAACTTATGACACACCAGTCTACATTACCACAGTCAGCCGCAGTATGTTGTCTTTAAAGTCTAAATTAAATAGAAGTAGTAGATAAAAATGACTTATTTATAAATAATACATGAAATTACAATACATTTCGTCTCTGGTTCTAAAAACCTTCAAAAAATCTGTGATAGTATCTTATAATTATAATTAAATAAAAATATTGTCTACACGACAGTTTGAACCAGGAGTCCAATGTTATATCGGATTAATATAAAAGTTGTAAAAGTAGGTTACCCGTAACGTCCCCAAATAGAAAAGAAAATCTTACTGAATAGTAGGAAATATAATAGTAATATTAATAATAGATTTAAGATGAACCAGTCCACTAAGCACCCATTCCCATATTCAGATATTTACTACCATAATCACACAATAGTTTTAGACTTAACGCTGGCAGTCCACGTATGTTATGTGCAGACGTGGAATGTCATCGGTAGATGTCCCATCCCAATATTTAGATTAAATTTCTCCAAAGGCCTCTCTCTGCGTGTTGGATCCATATCCCTATGTAAGCCTCCCAAAGGACCGGGCATCTTCCCTATGGAAGATCCCGTGAATAAATGGAGATAAATTAATAATAACAATATTAACTTGTGTAGAGCTTGTTGTTAATGAAGATGATGAGTTATATGGCACAACCCATATAACTCATTAGCTCAAAGTTAAAAGTATTATTTCAGCTCTCATCTATCTCACTGCTGGGCTCGATCCTCTTCCATAATAGGAAGAACTTTTACCTATAGTAGGTAAATTTCCAACGCGAAGGACGAACGGGTTGCTATGGAGTTTCATTTTCAGTTTTTTTCTCCTGCATAGGTGTTATTCGTATTGTATACTTGAACACTTAGTCGTCTTTTACAATATCTATGGGTAACATAAAAAGCGGGGCGAATTATATTCTTATTCCCATCACCATACGGAAAAGTAGCTAGAAAAAGTAAAATAAAAAGTATGTATTAGAATCGAAAAAAAAAGGCCAGTTTCGTATAGTAGCCGTAATACATTTAAAATTAAAAAAGTGAAAGCAATATATTTATATACAATATTTTCGGTAAATCTAATAACTGTTAAAAATTACTTTATGAATAAATATATATTGGTATACTTCTTAAAACTTATCTCAGATTTTCACAGCGTTATGATTTGAATGATTTGTTTGATTAAAAAGTTCATGATAACGAAGCCGAAGTCAACAGCTAATGATTGATGTCGTAAATGGCCATTAAATGTATAAAGCTTTTTAAACATGTAAGCGAAAATATATTGGTATAATTTCTCTGCCACATATTGCATAATAAAACTCTGTGAAGTGAGTTTATGCCCAAGTCAACTAACAACCAATAAAAAGCCCGAAATGTTCTGTGAAAAAACCGACCGCGAGTCGGTAAAAGTCGTGTTTTACAAATAAACACAGCATAATGATACTCTCGGGGATAATACGAAGCGGGAAGCGTAACTTATTGACAAATCTCATTAGGTTAACAAAACACATGTGTATCCCGCATCTGTCTATCGAATATTTTACAATCAACGTTAGAAAATTCCGTATCTGGATATTGTCCAGCATACTAGGTTATAAATGGTTCTTTTAGTCTTATTTAGATTCAACTTTTAATTTTAAATATACTTAAATAGTGTAACTGCTACTATTTATATGTTTTTCTGTGTGGTGACGGAGTAATACAATTTACCACCCCTATCTTACCCGTGGATGATCGTAAAAGACGATTAAGGGATATAACACGCATATAACATCTATGCAAGAGAAGGAAAACTGGAAACAAAACCTTATATCAACACGTATGACCAGCTTGGTATAGTAGGTCAATTTCCCTCCCATTACGGAGGAGGCTCGAGCCCAACAGTGGGACATATATGAGCTCAGATGATGATGCATTAAAAAGTTAAGCATTAAAAAGTTTACTTCTGTAATATTTTACATTTTAGTAATGATTTTAGTGATTAAATTCATTTTAATGGTTTTCAAACATGGCAGAAATAATACCTCAACAAATATTTTTATTTCTTTTTCTCATTTGAAATGTAAAATTATTGTTGTTAAAGTGATAATTTTGATCATTATTAGATATTTTTATAAAATTATATTACACAGCGCATTTTTTAGGTATTAATTACAATTGCGTTATTGAAGTTAATAATTAAGTTACAAGTTGAACTTACAATACTGTCGAGAATATAATTGATTGATTTTAGCACAACTAATTCGTAAAATTTTTGGTTTTTAAATAACGGATCCCTAAAAGAGAACTCACTCCTGTGATGTCTATTAAAGCGTAAAGAAGTTAAGCTAATGTTAAACGACGCTTATCTTTTGTGTGTAATGCGTTACACTGCGTACAATAAAAAGCTATATAATAATAGAGGAACTAAATCACAAATAGTGACGTTTTTTATTGACATGATTTTTGTTAACTTCTATTTATGGCATGACTATTCTATTTTTAAAATTGTTATTAAAAATTTCATAGCAAATATGATATAATAATAATTAATGACTTCTAATGTTTACGCGAGTATTACACATTTTAAATTAAACTACTTTTACGGATTCTATCGCGTATGTATTTGATTTTTAATTTCCCGACGTTTCGAACATTTTACAGTGATCATGGTCACGAGGATTAAGGCGTCTTACGTCCAATATGTTATTGTTATCGCAGAAATATATTTATATCTACCCTATAAGATATTAAATTTTGACCCACATTTTAATACAAAATTAAAACAAATTCATTGCCAGTACAAAAAGAGAATGATTCTATATATAAAATTTATGTTATTTATGATATGTTATTATTAAAGTATTAAGTATTTAATTTATGATAATCATTATTGTAGCAATTTTACAAAACTAACAAAACTATTCAGCTAATTAAAAATCAAATACAAACGAAAGGAAATTAAAAATCAAATTTTTGAATTTAAGTTAATTATTTTTGTAAACAAGTTAATTATTTTTGTGAACAAGTTAATTATTTTTGTAAACAAGGATTATATTTTCTTGGAGCAGGGTGTTGTGTTTTCTAAAAAGAAAAAGAAAATATTATCATCATAATTGTATAACAGATAAGCATAACATTTTGTTTTGTCTATAAGCCTATATAATTATTTAAATAACTGAATATACTGTGATGTGTGCTCGAATCTATTTGTTGGAGGTCCAAACCTTTACAATAGTTGGTAATTTGGTTTTGCCCCTGATATTGTAAAGAGCCACGAAGTGCAGTTACTATTCTACTACTCCGTTACCATATTTAACGTTTACCGTCGAATAATTGCCAAAATTCTATAATGTTATTGTAGAATTAACGCCAGACTCAAATTTAGAGCAAACTTTCTTTTCTTAATTTTAAAAACAAAGAAAACGTCAGTCACCAAGGACATAAACCTTGTATTGCGGAGGACTATACAAACATCTAAATTGACGAACAAAAATTACACTCAGACTCAGAGCAACATTTTGTCGATCGCACAAAGTAGCGTTGTCTGGGAATTGAACTTATTACACTGGCACGGTAGGTAATTATCTTAACCACTACGCTATTTGTGCTGTCTGAATATTAAAATACGTGAACTATTTTATTATAAGTTTATGTTATGCATTTATATATTTTTATGATAATTAATGATTTCATTAGAAGTTCAAATCTTCTTTAAATTTTATATATAACTAGCCATTCCCCCGCCAGGTTCCCTCCTTTCCAGATTACTAATCACCTACATATCATATACTAAAACCTTCTCCGAAAAAAGTTGCATCTTATGTTATAAATATTATTCCAATCGGTTTAGTAGTTTGCCCGCTATAATCGAACAAAAAAACCGGCTCTCCTTTTATTATTATAGATTGTTATACTGTCTAAAGTTACATAATGGAAAGAACATAGTTACTATTGATCGCTACAAACACTAAGAGCATACATACAATGTATATATGTACATATATAAAAGCTATTTGTGCCGACTAAAACGTATTGGTGAAACTTAATGGAGTTTTCTCCTTTATAGCTTCGTAGCAGATAGAATTTTAGGCGAAATTACATTATTTTCGGATTGTAAATACATATAACGTTTCAAAGTAGTTACTAAAATATGAGGGGGGAAGGAGGTCTGGGGGAATTCTGGGTGAATATTAATTTGATTTAATCGAAACATGAAAGGTGTATGTGTTATATAATAATTGATTTAAATTATACAATCTTTTAGAAATTAAATCGCAGAACTATTTGTATAGTAAAGAACTGAGAATTCAATGGGTTGACTTTTTTTCCTATGAGTATGTAGCTAATGTAGAAATCAGACTGATAAGTGTGGTATACTTAGTAGGCCAACTTTCTTCCAAGTAGCCCGCATGTGCTGAGGTAGATACACGAGATACATGAGAACGATACAATATATTTCAGATTTATCATTCAGCCTTTACCTTCAACTGCTAGACAAAAACTTTCCTCATAAAACGCCACAAAGCGCGATCGTGTATCGCCCGCACTTACCAATATTCTACAAATCGTCCATCCACCTGGTTCGGGGTCATCTTACACTGCGTCGTCCACTACTTGTTCGACATTCGAGAACCTTTCTTCTTTAGCGGTTCGTTGGGTGATGTGGTCTGCTCATTGATATTTCAACATCCTATTTCGTACTAAGTGTATTATAGCCACTCTGTTGCGGCAATTCGGATTCTGGATCATATCTTGCAGAGAAAACCCAAGTATAGCCCGCTTCGTAGCACTCTGAACAACTCTTAGCTTGATTATGAGACCGACATTAGAGACAACGTTTCCATAAATCTTCACTGGCAACATACACTAATCATAGACCTATGCTCACATGTGTCTAAGATATAATAATAAAAGGTGCACATGAAATTAGAATCCTCTTTTTTTATACAAGTACCTATATTATCGCCACCATAACTTTATTTATATTTTTATTTAAAAAAAACAAATGACATTATATCATATTTTAGTTATATTAACAGCATATTCCACTGTACAGCCGTTGATTTTCTGCGAGAGTGTGGCACTATGGACAGATCGGCCCACGGCTGTAGACAGAAAACTGTCAACAGTGTCACAAAATTTAATTAGTTTGCTGAAATACGAACGTGTTGCAATTCATCATCATCATCTCAGCTCGTATATGTCCCACTGTTAAGCTCGAGCCTCCTCCATAATGGGAGGGAAATTGATCTACTATACACGCTGGACAGACGTATTGGTATAGGGTTTTGTTTCAAGTTTTCCTTCTCTTCCATAGATGTTATATGCGTTTTTTATCCCTTAGTCGTCTAGTACGATCACTCACGGGTAAAATAGAGGGTGGTGAATTGTATTCTTACTCTGTCACCACACGGAAAATACGTATTGACGTGTTGCAATTATAAAGTTAATATTTTTATTATTCTTATTGATACGTAACTGGTTAGTTAACAATGAAGGGTATAATGATATTTAGATTGACTTTAGTAGACATAAAGTTACCATAATTGTCTTCATAGATTTGAAAATTCTAACAATATAGGTACGTCTCGTTTTGTTAACTCAATAGATTCTAATCATACTTCTAAATATAAGTACATAGAATGTCGTTAACTAATCAGTAAGCAAGCCACGGCCTTCGGAGAAGTTTTTGTTCGGAAGATCAGATAATTTTCGTTCGCGAACTTATGCCCTTTGTATTTTATTTTAATGTGTAATAATACTTGGTCCTAATAATAGCTTTTAGGTATTCTTTTTCTTTCCTTTTATAGCCATCTATTTAAACTCCGATGTTCCTGGACTTTTTTTATAAAAGGCACAAGGACGATATAAAACTTGAATAGAAAGAATCAATATGTATGGTCGAATATAGTTAAAATAATATTAATATTTATTTTTCTCATTTGTCTTAATTGTTGCTTGCTTCAATGATTAAGGGAAAACATAGTGAGGAACCCGACATATCTAAGAGTTATGTATGAGAAACTCTCGTAAATGAGTCAAACCCTTGTCTTACCAATCCTTTATTGTCCGCTATGATGTTCAATAATTAATAAGTGAAATCTGTAACCTGGAATATCCAAGATCTAATCTAATGCTAGGATATACATAGTTGCCTCTTTATATAAGTTACAAAAGTAAATAACTTAACAGTCTGCTATTGAACCAAATTAACTGATAAGACGAAAAAGACCAAAAAGATTGAAAATAATAAATACTACTGACGAAATAAGAACACAATATAAACACAGCATTCTTTCCTATGGATATCGTAAAAATTGAATAAGGGATATAAGGATCATCATCATCATCATCACAGCCCATAAATGGCCCACTTTTGGGCTCGGGCCTCCTCCGTAATGGGAGGGAAATTAACCTACTATACCGCGCTGGTCAGACGTGTTGGTATAGGGTTTTGTTTCGAGTTTTCCTTCTCTCGCATAGATGTTATATGCGTTTTATTTATTTATTTATTTATTATTTGGAAAACCAACAGCTGTACAAAATTATAATTAAAACTAGATTAAGAAACATAAAGCCAATTACAGGTTTTCACGGATAGACATACACCTATGGTAAGTCCTATGACGATTTGTAACATTATATTAAAACAATGACAGAAGAAGAAAAAATAAAATTGGTTATTTATTAAAAAAGTTAAGGTTTAGCTGTCTGCGTGCCACCTCGCTCCTAGTATTGAAAGGGTCAAAAGAAAACTCTTTACATAATTTATTAAAATCTTTGCTCGCTTGCACAATATATGAATTTTGCCTATAATTAGAGGACGATAGTGGAATAGATATTGGTGGATTAAACCTGGTCGATCTCTGAGGAACATTAAAATCTAGTTTATGTAAGATACTGGGACAGTCAATCTCATTGTCAATACCTTTAAAAGGAAAGAACAGTCAGCCAAACGCCGTCGATTTGTTAGAGGCTGGATATGGAACTTCTTGCACAAGTCGATGTAATCAGAAGAGCCATAAGGAATTTTTAGCCGATAGCACAGAAACTTCATAAAGCGTTTCTGAATACTTTCGATGCGATCGATGTATTTATTATAGCGAGGATTCCATATTTGCGAGGCGTATTCCAGGTGGCTTCTAACGAAGGCACAATAAAGTAATTTGTAGGTTTTAGCTTTTCTAAAACAAGTCGAGTTTAAACAGTCGTTATATCCCTTAGTCGTCTCGTACGATCACGCACGGGTAAGATATGGGGTGATGAATAGTATTCTAACTCTGTTACCACTCGGAATATAAGGATATAACCTCTTATATGGAGAATCAGTTAAAGAAACCAAAGCATTTGAAATTTAGGCAGTTGAAATCAGAATAAAAATTTTATATTGTAATACTCATCTCAGCTCATATATGTAAATCATAAGATGTATAACAAACTTGTAGACAATGTACCGTTATATATACATAATATTATACTGGAATAGATTGTAAAATGCGTCTAGCACAATGATACATGTTAGTTTTGAATCTATTTTACCCACGTATCGTTCAAAGTATCTATGATTTAATACGTTTGTAGCATAAAAATCTGTTATTCCATCTGCCCACGCATCGAATGACACAACAAAATACATAGACGACACAACTGTCGCCGACGCATTTCCGTAAACACAACTATGAAAGGCTACTCGCAAAACTAAACAAAACTTACCGCTAACCATAATATCTGTGAAGCAATATATAGTTTAATACATCAACATAAAGTTTTAAATTGAACAAAAGTAATTCATCTCCGGAATTTCGTGTCATTTATTATAGCACTGTCCTAGTTTGCTGTTACCCCAGGTATTGGTCCCTAAGAAAGAAGACACTATGTCAATAATTGGTCCCTAATACATTAGAAGGCGTTACAATATAAACATTGTATCTCACGAAATCAACATTTATGTAATCCGTCCATCCGTTGAACTAATTCATAACACATGTGTTGAAGTTTTTTTTTGCAGATTTTCTAAACGTTATTTCATTGAGCGTGACTCTGTTAGGTTCGTGGGTCTGAGGTTCATTTATTATATCAGTTTCACACATGAGTGTTACTCAAATGTGTGAAGATATTTAATAAAACGCTAAAACCTCGGATAATATTCTTTATGGTACATTTTATCTGAGCTTTTAGAGTCTTTTAGTTGGGGTTATTCGATTTATAGATGATCTTATATAATACATTTATTGAGATTATTAATCAAACGTACGTAAACGTACATTTTAGAGAGCAATTAATATTAAATTAAAATTTCAATGCTTAATATTTTTTTATGTTTATTTATTTATCATGAGACCAATAGCTTAAAATTATATAATTATTGTTATACAAATATTTACGATAGGTACATAGAGCCAATAACAGGTATTCACTATTATGCTTCATAATTAGCAATAAAAAGAATAATACTGTTATCAGTGTTACATTATAAATCCCTACTAATATATAAATGTGTAAGTTTGTTTGTTACGCTTTCACGCTAAAACTACTCAACCGATCATCATGAAACATTGTACACAAATTCTTGGAGGTATTAAAAGTAACATAGGATACTTTTTATTAAAAAAAAATCAAAATTTTTATATGAAAAATAAAAAAATTGTTTGTCAAAAAATCTCAAAATCTAGCTTCTTCAACGCCATCTAGCAGTCCAATAATGAAGTTCCAACCCTGAGTATTGTAATACCGTTGCACTGTATTACCGACTGTCAAAAATAAAAATAGGGTATCAAAAACTTTAGGAAAGTAACCTTTTACGCGGGCGAAGCCGCGGACAGAAGCTAGTTTTTGATAAATGTATCCTAAAAAACTTCAATTTCAAACAAAAACAACAAAATGTTGTAATTAAATTATCCGTGTTGTGATGGAGTAAGAATACAATTCACCACCCTCTATTTTATACGTGGGTGATCGTAAGAGACAACTAAGGGATATAAAATGCATGTGTGCATCTATGCAAGAGAAGTAAAACTCGTAACAAAACGCTATACCAACACGTCTGACCAGCGTGGTAGGTAGTAGGTCCATTTCCCTCCCATTACGGAGGAGGCTCGAGCCCAACAGCCCCACTGTTATATATATTGAGCTGAGATGATATTATTAAATAATTGGTCAGAAAAATAAATATAAATAATTGAGTAGGTATGTAACAACAAAATAATATACCTATAGCCGTGAGCTTGCTATTTAAATAGAATTAATGAACCACTGATATCATATGTATTGAGGTTCTTATAACTTTAACGGATCCGATCGACCATTTCGCCTTTTTGCACCTACCTCCCAAATAATTCCCAGTACTCAATGACCTCGCGACGGCGACGGCGACGGGCGACGCCCGCCATGACGTTATTGCCCGTTGGGCAATCCGGCTGGAAAGGCCTCGGTTCGGTGTTCGGACCATCGAGGTCTTCCAGCCCGTGCTGATGGAGTGGTTGGGTAGACAGCAAGTACCTGCACATGGTCGTGAGGAGGGAGAGGACACCGTCCTGCCACCACTGCGGTTGCGACGAGGATACGGCGCAGCACATGCTCGAGGTCTGTGTGGCCTGGGCAGAGCAGCACCGTGAACTCCGGTGCCGACCTAGCGCTGCCGACCATTGCTGAGCCGATGCTCGACAGCGTCAGGAACTGGGACGCGGTCGCCGCCTTCTGCGAGACAGTTGTTTCGCGGAAGGAGGCGGCGGTGGGTCGACTCCGAGAGGAAATCCTCTTCGGTAGGCGCGAGTATCTGCGACTAATGCCGCCCTTTTTTTTTTTTTTTTTTTTTTTTTATTGGTAGGCTATGGGTGCGTCTCGCCCCGCCGAATCGGTCCGGGGTGACGGAGAAGGCGGCGCGTGACCCCATAGACCCACCGTAAAATCCTCTCTCTTCGCCGTGCGAGCGGACCACCGGTACCCGATCTTTGTCTTCGGTGGTCCGCTCGGCGGTTTACCCTCGCGGGTTCCTCTCGTCGGCGCCCCGACAGATATCGGCGTCGCCCTCACGCGGTGGCCTCGCGTCGGGTGACCGGACAATTCCCCGGTCCGATCACCCGAGGCCTGGGTTAGGGCGGCATCAGGCGCAGGTATTCGCGCCTGCGCCGCCCCGGCCGCTGGCGGCGGCCCGGGTCGCGGGAGTCCTCCCTGACTCGTTCCGCCGCCTCCTTCTGCGAGATGACAGCCTCGCAGAAGGCGGCGACCGCGTCCCAATTCCTGACGCTGTCGACCATCGCCCTCGCGACAGCCGGCAGCGCCAGGTCGGCACCGATAATAGCGACGAGGTCACGGCGCTGCCCGTCCCAGCCCGAGCATTCCTCGAGCGTATGTTGCGCCGTGTCCTCGCCACTACTGCAATGATGGCAGCCCGGAGTCCACTCTCTGTACACGACCGTGTGCAGGTATTTCCCGAAGCACCCGTGCCCCGTCAACACCTGCACCAGTCGGAAGGTGAGGACCCCGTGCCGCCGCTCCATCCATTTCATCAATACGGGCCGAAAGGCCTCGACGGTCACGACACCGTGTCTAGGCCTCTCCAGCCGCGTAACCCAACGGGCGATGACGTCTCGGCGGGCGTCCTCGCGCCAGGTGGCTATCTCGCTCAACGATGGGGAGCCACCCTCCTCGCGCACTGAGGTAACCCGCCGGTAGAGGTCGGAGAGCATCTCCGCCTCTAGGTCCCACGGGGGTGTCCCGGCCAATAGGCACGCCGCCTCTGTCGACACCGTGCGGTACCCGCGAATGGCTCTGACCGCCATGGCTCTCTGTGGCCTCCACAGAACCGCCCTGAGCTGGGCGTTCAGAGCCCTCGCCCACACGGGTGCGCCGTACATGGCCATCGAGCGGATGACCCCCGCATACAGCCGTCGGCCCTCGAAACTGGGTCCGCCCACATTCGGCATGAGCCGAGAAAGGGCGGACGCCGCGCCGACAAGCCGGGGAGCAATCTGTCGGAAATGCTCCCGGAACCACCATCGCCCGTCGAGCACCAGACCCAAGTACTTCATATGGGCCTGGATGTTGATCTGGATGGAGTTGACGACTAACGAGGCGCCGGTTGGCAGCCTTACGCGTGGCCCATGGAATAATAGGGCCTCCGTCTTATTTAAGGCCACCCTGAGCCCCAGCGCCTCGATTCGCCTGACCATCTCCTCGGTGCCGAGAGTGGCCAGGCTCGCCGCCTCTTCGAGTGTCCTGCCCCGGGCTGTGACGAGCGTGTCGTCAGCATAGCACACCAAGCTCAGCCCGGGGGGGGAGACTCCCTCTCAACGCCCAGTCGTACCCGATGTCCCACAGAGTCGGCCCCAGAACCGACCCCTGTGGAACACCGCACGACATGGGCGTCCGCACAATGTCCCCTGCGGGACCCGCGCAGAGGATACTGCGCCCCTCCAAATAGTCTGCCACCAGCCGCCTGAGGTACAGGGGCACTCCATGGAACCGGAGCGCCTCCCTGATGCAGCTGAATGGCAGACTATTGAATGCGTTGGCGATGTCCAACGACACCGCCAACAGCACTCCCTTGCCGGCGACAGCCTCCGCGGCCGTTTGCCTCAGGCGTAGCAGGGCCCCGATGGTCGAACGCCCCCTCCTAAACCCATATTGAGCGTCCGACAGATCGGGCCCCACCTCCTCCAAGTGTCGGACGATGCGGGCAGCGAGGACACGCTCCAGCAGCTTACCCACATCGTCGAGAAGCACGATGGGCCTGTAGGCCGACGGCAAATCCGGGGGCCGTCCCGGCTTTGGCAGGAGAACCAACCTCCCCTCCTTCCAGCACTCAGGGAACCGTCCAGACGTCAGACAGGCGTTGAACAGTTGCCTGAGGCGAGGCTCGAAGTGCTCGAGGAGCGACGTCAAGACCCGGACTGGTATTCCGTCCGGGCCGGGGGCCGTGGTGGCGGAGCGAATCCGCGCCACTGCCGCCCCCACTTCCGACTCGGTCACGGGTGGAACACTCTCGTCGTCGGCCTCCCGGTCTTGATCTGGCGAAGCCATGACCGGGGGCGTGTGTCCCGACTGCCGTGGAAATAGCTCCTCGATCACCCTACAGAGGAAGTCGGGCTGGAGGGTCTCGGTGAGGGGGGGGGCCTGCGCGCGAAGCTTGTTCAGCGACGCGCGATACGGGCGACCCCAGGGGTCACGGTCGAGACCGTCCAACATCTCCTGCCAACTCGCATCCTTGGCGGCTCGGATGGCCAGCCGAAAGGCAGTCCGCGCACTGCGGTACGCCTCGTACAGCTGGCCCTCCCGCTCAGCGTCGCGGTGACGCCGCCGGCTGCGGGTGTAGGACCTTCGGGCACTGATACACGCCGCGCGAAGGTCCGCCAGTCTTGGGGACCACCAGTAGACCCCCTGCCTCGGAGGTAGACGCCGCACCCTGGGCATGGCCGCATCGCAGATCTGCGTTAACGCACTGCGGATGCGGACAGCCTCAGCGTCCACTCCGTCCGCTGGGGGCGGTGAGGACAGCCACGTGTGAACGATGGCCGCCTCCGCCAGTAAGTCCCTATCAAGACGACCCACAGCCCACCGCGGAAACGCGGGAGCTCCGTCCGCCCTGTGACCCCTACCGGGTTCCCGGGGGGAGACCTCCATCCGGATGTACCGGTGGTCCGACAGGGTCTCCGCCTCCTCCAGGACACTCCAGTTCCTCACCCGTGGCGCGACAGCAGGGCTAGCGAACGACAAGTCTACTATCGACCCGCCCTGCTGCCGCACACACGTGTTCACTGAGCCCCTGTTAACAACACAGAGGCCCAGTGAAGCCGCCCACTCAACGACCGCCCGCCCGCGGTCGTCCGTCATAGGGGACCCCCACTCCGTGGATTTGGCGTTGAAGTCCCCCAGGACCAGGACGAGGCCCGGTGCCAGTCGCCGTATCGAAGCCTCCAAGGTGGTGAGGGAGGCCCTGAAATCGTCCATTCTCCTGTTAGGGGAGAGGTAAACGCTGTAGAGTGTGACCCCTCCCCATTCCGCAGCGACAAATTCCTCGCCCCTATCCAAAAGGGATAAGGACGGGAAGTGCCGCTGCGTTGAGACGACGATTGCCGCAGTTCCGTTTCGGCTGACCACCCAATTGGGGCGATCAGGCACGACGTACGGTTCCGCGACTACGGCTGCACCAATCGACCACTCCGCCATGGATTGCAGGAGGAGATCCTGCGCTCCGGCGGAGTGGTTGGTGTTGGTTTGCAGGAGGTGAATGGATTCTGCAGCCATTAGTGGGCCGTATCCATCACCTCCACCTCGCCAGTGGGCGATCGGGCCGCGCTAGGAGTGGGAGCGGCCGTGGTCGAAAGGCCGCCCCGACCCTTTGGGGCCGAAGCAGGAGGTCTGCACGCCCCAGAACCCATGCGGTGCTTGGCGGGCTTATTGCCCGCCGCACACGCGGGGCAGTGGGGCGGGGCGGCGCAAGATGCCGCCACGTGCCCGGTCTGACCGCAGCGGAAACACAATCCGCCGCAGTCGAAGCAATTGGTGCATGTCGGTCGAGTGTGTCCGACCGCCATGCACTTATAGCACCTCGCAGGCCGGTGCTCAAGCACGGTTACCCGCGCCGAGCTCCAGCCCACGAGGAGCCTGCCTGAGCCGGCCAGTTGCCTGACCGACTCCACCGGGCACTGCGCCCAGGCAGCACCTACGCCACCCGGACCGGGACGAATGGCACCGACCCGGACGGTGTCCATGGGACACCCGGTTTTCGAGGCAATAGCCTCCCGGATGTCTTCCACCGTCACGGAGTCGTCCAGACCCGAAATGCGCATTTCGGCGCACTTGACAGGCCTGGCGATCCTGATGCCACCCTCCTCGGCGAACAGACCTCGCAGCTTCTCAGCTACGCTGTCAGCCGTCTTGGCGCCCTCGGCCCCTGGGAACTCGAGGATTCGAGCCCCCGTCCGGGCCTTGCGGCTCCTGGCTTCGACGCCTCCAATATCGGAGACGTCTAGCTCCCGCCGGGCCTTCCTCAAGACGGCCTCGTAGTTGAGGCCCTTCTCGGCCGCCTCAGGCAGCACAGTGATCACCACTGCGGCTGTCTTTGGCGGCTTGAGCCCCTTGCGCGACCTCTTCTTCTTGTCGCCAGCTCCTGCCTTGGGAGCGGAGACCTCAGCGGCGCGCTTGGCCTCCGCTCTCCTTCTTTGGCCGCGACTCCTTCTATCGCGCTCGGCCACCTGCCAACCCTCTTCGGGTACGGCAGTCGTGCCAGACGCGGAAGGCCTCGTCGCAGCCTCACTGGTCGTCGCCGGCGGTTTCGTTGCGGGCGGCTTCAGCGGTCCGGCAGGAGCTGGCGCCGTCTTCCTCCTCAGGGCAGGTCCCTTCGGAGCGGGGCCGGGGCCTTTGGGCTTAGGCCCGGCCGCGGCCGCGGCGTAGCTCCCCACGCGGCCACCCTGACAAGGCAGCGGGGCGGGGGCTGGTGCCGTATGTGGCCGCTTATCTGCGGAAAGCGGCGGCCGGACACGTGGTTCTGGAGGCAGCCTTGCCTCCAGAACGGCGAAGCGCGCATCGACAATTTTGCCCACTGCGTCGATTATCGCGCGCAGGGACTCATCCGGCAATCTTCCCACCGCAGGGGTTGGCATCGGGGTCGGCAGCGGGGTCAGCGTCTCCAGTTGAGCCTCCACCGGGGCCCGCTCCGAGACGCTTGGCGACTTCGTCGCCGTGGCGCGAGTCGTCCTCCTCGCTACCGGGACAGGTGTCGGCTTGGTGGCCGTGACGGCTTCAGCCGGCGGCGTGCCCTCCGCAGCGGGGGGCGTCCTCCTCGCCGCAGGGACGGGTTTCACCGCGGCAGCTGTTTTGCGCGCCTTGGCCGACGGCTTTGGCGCAGGCGGTAGGAACTGCGCCATCTGGGCCCGCAGGTCGGCCATATCTTTGGCCAACATGCGGTTTACCCGACGCACCGACTCCAGCTCGGACTCCAACTGGCGGTTCAGGTCCCGCAGGCCTGAGACCTCGCCACTAAGGCGGGCATTTTCAGCCTGCAGGTCCAGGGGGCCGTCGCTCGCAGCAGGCGCCACCTCACGCCGAGGGGTGGCCGACCTTCTACCTGCTACTGCGGCCCCTCGCCCCCTGCGAGAAGCCGGCACCTTCGGTGGAGGCATGATGGTCCCGCTCCCCTCGGAGTCGGCGCCCGAGCTGCCTCCCTTGCTCAGGGGGCGCTTTCGCACCTGCGAGGGGAGGGCCTCCTCCCTGGTCTTCTCAGCCGTCGCCACAGGACGCGGCGACGACTTAGCGGGGGCTTTAGCGTCCGACCCGCTTTCTCCTCTGGACGGCCCTGCGGATACACCGCCCTCGTCCATCTTAGCGGCAGATCTGCTGCCCTCATCCACGGACGGCTCTGCGACGTCACTGTCGCCCTCGTCCGTAGACGGCTCTGCAGCATTTCTGCCACCATCGTCCTTTTCAGCGGCGGCAGCCTCTCTCCGCGCACGCCGCTCCTCCATCCTCCTCTTGTAGCTGGAAGCCTGCCCCCGGCTCTTCCTGGGCGACTTCCGCTTCACTTTTTGGGCCTCCACGATTTGTGCCGGGCCCTCGGCGGATGCCTCAAGTCCTGAGGACGAGGCGTCGTTTAGGTCAGTTTTTGATCGGCTTAACCGGGCCTTGGGGTGCAGATCGCTACGATCCCCGTCGTTATTTATTTTTAATTTTTGCGTATCCATTATTGATCCCACGATTATGGGAGATACAATACGTCGACCCGGGCAGAGATCCCTTTACCCGGGCAAGCCTACATTTACCAACCAGGGGGGCAGCCGGTACCCTGGCTGGAGCGTGCTAAGAACAGAACAACCCATCTGCCATGCATCTTCTCGCCGCACGCCAGAACTTAAGATTCTGGGTGATTTCCGAGTCCGAATGTTACTTCGGACTCTTTATAGAGGTTGTCTTCCTCGCGGTCCGGGCGGTTAAGCCAAGACCCTCGCTCCTGAAGCTAAGACAAGCAAAGAATCAGGTTTACGATGTGTGGGCGGTGGCAAGTGCCTGCCCAGCCCTCAAATGAATGAGTGACTGAGCCCGTCCCGATATTTCGCGTCCTATAACCTCTACTACGACTGTAGTAGAGTAAGGAGCGAAATCGCGCAGATATTCGCTACGGACGACAGTACAACAGAAGAACTGGGGACCGCCGCCCGCACCCAGGGTACACCGCGTGGAGGTTTCTGGGATAGTACCCCGACTAATGCCGCCCTAGCCGAGGCCGGACCGGTGAATAGTTCTTCACCCACAGAGAGGCTGACCGCGTGAGGGCGCCTTGCACTGGCCAAAGCCACTCAAGAAAACCTGCATTATTAGAAAGGACCTTATTTAATACTACTTTCATTCCATTCGCGTTGGTAGTAATGTACCAGATATCCACTCAGTGCTTATCTCTAATAATGATTGCTACGACTTCCCAAAATAGTTATATGGGGTTATGGACAAAATAATCACGGCTACATTTTTGCCTATTTCGTTAACGATATTGGCCTTTCAAGTAATAAGTTATTATTATTTTTAAAAATGCAACATCAATATTTCAATAACTATAAAACATATTAGCTTTAATCAAGCAATCAAGCAAAGTAGAACAAACGCCTCAAATAGTAATAATAGCATAGGAAAACCAAATTGCGAGAAATGTTTTAATTTTACACTAATTGCTTGCATTCGTTTGAAATGTTGCAAACTAATAATGCGAGACTCGTCATATTGCAATGGGGTCCAAATTAGAACACGTGTTCATTCGAAAAATCATGATTACCTCCTGAGGGAGCCAATCACTGCCATTAGAATTAGATATTCGAAATTCAAACGGCTATCAAGTTACTTAGGGTGACAGATATGAACGTTGAAAATGTTCACTCACTACATAATTACGCAATTACATTTATGCCAACTAGATTTTATTATGAATTGAGCAATGTGATCAAAGGGCTTTAACATCTTTGAAGATTAATTTACTGGTAGTTTTATGGCTATATCTAAATCATAAGATACCAGCTTACCATAATCGATTGAACGGAGTGTAATCGTATGCTTTAAAAGTTTATTGGTTAGGTCGCTGCCATACGAAGACTATCAATTTCGTTTCGACAAAAAAACATCAACGGATTAGTTCAAACGGACTCGCAACACTTCGGCCGCGTGGCAGTCAACTTAAATACGAAACTCGTGTCTCCATAACCGATTTTTTTTATTTATTTTTCTTTCACGACGCGTGTCGACATGTGCCTCTAGTAAATTAGTAGGGGACACGAATCACCCTCGTCGCGAACTTTTTTAACAAAGATTTTTGAACAATAGCACTAACTACTCGCGTGTGAGTTAGAAAGTCACTCCCGCTGGCGTTTGCGTGTAAAACATGGGTAGTATATATATATGTAATACTATAAATAACGATATTTATGACGCGTTATTAATATTACAAAGAAGTTTCAGATGGTCTTGGATCAAATAATAAAGATGCGTGATCGCTGATTCTGAAGTATTAAGTTCAATTTATAAGCCGAATTATAATAATGATTTCTGAAAATAAATTCTCAATTTCGCAGCTCAGTCTCAGTTTTTGCCCGGTTACATTCTAATAGATTCACCCTGCCTTCCTTTTCTTCTCAGTCCTGGATGAAGATGAAGGCAAATCGCGGGTCATATGGGTTTGGTAATATGGATTTATTTTGATTTTTCCTTTTCTTACAATATATTATATGGAGATAAAGTTAAAGTCTTCATATTTCAGTTATTGTAAATATCGACAAAGCATTGAAATATATTGACAGGCTCCTTTATTGTATATTGATAATATGTTTAAAATTTTAGAATATAAAATATATTGCAGTAAATTCATTCTTTGTTTTTTTTTTGGTGGCAGGCTATGGTAATTATATATTTGAGCTGGGACGGGCAGCGCCGTGACCTCGTCGCTGTTATCGGTGCCGACCTGACGTTGCCGGCTGTCGCGAGGGCGATGGTCGACAGCGTCAGGAACTGGGACGCGGTCGCCGCCTTCTGCGAGGCTGTCATCTCGCGGAAGGAGGCGGCGGAACGAGTCCGGGAGGATTCCCGCGACCCGGGCCGCCGTCAGCGGCCGGGGCGGCGCAGGCGCGAATACCTGCGCCTGATGCCGCCCTAACCGAGGCCTCGGGTGATCGGACCGAGGAATTGTCCGGTCACCCGACGTGAGGCCACCGCGTGAGGGCGACGCCCCGACGGCGAAATCTGTCGGGGCGTCGACGAGAGGAACCCGCGAGGGTAAACCGCCGGGCGGGCCACCGAAGTTAAAATCGAGTACCGGTGGTCCGCTCGCATGGCGAAGAGAGAAGGTTTTACGGTGGGTCTATCTATGGGGTCACGCGCCGCCTTTTCCGTCACCCCGGACCGATTTGGCGGGGCGAGACGCATCCATAGCCCACCAATAAAAAAAAAAAAATGGTAATTATATATTTTATTTTTGGTGGATATCACCGTCAGGGTCGTACTAAATACTAAGAGACAAATGCATATGACACATCTTTAAGAGATATAAAATAAAGTACTAAGCCAATTCTTGTAACAACCTCAGCACAGTATGTCAATTTTCTTCTCATTTAACAGAATATTGAAATGTAAAGATGTTAACTGAGCTAAGAAGAAATTGAACTGATAAAAATAAGTATCTTTATTTTAGTATATCATCAAGAACGATTCCAATAAATTACTCTGCTATTCGATATAAAATATATTTCAAAAAAAGTATTCATCTACTCATCTTACTTTTGCTTTCTATTCACAAAAAAACAATAAAAAAAATCCTTTTGTAATCGCCCAAAAAAATCTTTACAGAAATGGATAGCACCCATTGCCATATGAATGAATCTGGAGCAAAAAAATATTGTCCTTATAACACCAGTGTGACAGCTATAAATTAACTGTCACCATCGTAAAGAATACACAAAAATGATAGCCCCTCACTACATAGATACAAAGTTTTAGGCCATGAAATCAGCGTATTTGTATAGAATCTATCAATGTTTAAATATAAAAGAACATGTGATTTTAAATTTAAAGAACATCGACTACTCTAATCGTTTACAGTGATTTTGTAATGTATTTAGTGATGTTATTTAGAATTTCTTTTTTACTAATATCATTCAAATCAGACAAATTTTAAATTGAGAATGACATGTACTTTATAGTAATTATAATTTTGATTAAATTGAAAATTTTAAACATTTATTTGTAGTCTCATGTTCTATGTTCTCGAAGGTTAAATAGAGAGATGTAAACACCCACATTTTCAGTGTGGTGACGTGACCCACATTTTCTGTATAATTTTCCGTGTGGTGACGGAGTAAGAATATAATTCACCACCTTACCCATCGGTGATCGTAGGAGACGACTAAGGGATATAAAACGCATAAAATATCTATGCAAGAGAAGGAAAGCTCGAAACAAAACCCTATACCAACACGCATGACTAGCGTGGTATATTCAGTCAATTTCCCTTTCAATATGGAGGAGGCTCGAGCCCAACAGGACACATATGGGATATATATGAATTGAAATGATGAAACACCCACATATCGTTACAATTTATTAATTCCACGTTAAACGTCTATCTATTACCGTTCACTGAATACTATTCAAAACTTTGAGCTTGTTGCTGAGAATTTTCTAAGAAAAACCTTGAAAGTTAAAGAAATCTGCCAAGATTCTCAGCAACATTTTTTATACCCGACGTAAGGTGTCGAACCCAGGATTGTTTCAGTAGATCACTTATATTACCCGACTACTGAGACAATTCTATCCGGCTGTCAGAGTCCAATTTTATTAGTATTACAGTTATTGAGTTATTATTAATTACATTACGTAAATAAAATGTATGAATTTAATATTATTTGACCATCATGTTTTATTACGTAAGCTTAACAATCTGTGTGGTGATGGAGTAAGAATACTAATCACCATCTTCTTTTTATAATACCCAAAGGTTAAAAATCTTTGGGTATTATAAAAACGACTAAGAGATTATATCACATACTATAGAAGGAAAACTAGAAATGAAACTTTATATCAACCTAATTGAATAACGTGTAATAGTAGTTAAATTTATTTCCTGTTTTAAAGGAGGTTCGTGCCCACCAGTGGGACGTATATAAGCTGAAATAATTATAATGGAAGCTAAATTATACTCGCCAGTCTTTAAAGAAATCTCTTAACATTTTGTAAAAGTATATCTCATTTTTTTAATGAATATTATTATTTTTATTACATGAATTTGTTTTACAAACATTGTCTAATATGATTTTTGTGACAATTTATTATGTTATCCATATATTATCACAGTATATTGTAGATAATTTATAATAATAATCATCCTCGTTTATTGAAGTAACAAAGACTCATTATTGTTAGTAATACTTAATCTAAATTGTTAGTTAATATTTATAATTAAAAATAGGAAATACAAATAAAAAAATACATGCAGATTAAAATCAAAATAATTCTGCTAATACAAAATCACGCTCAGCACAATTTGTCTCTGTTCACGAACGAGTTTTAATAAATTTATAATAATTTATACTATAATAGGATTCTGTAACCCTATTCCATGAACGGATATCCATCACAGCCGTTCTAATGGCCCGACATTCCTAGACGTGCAGAGATAAAAATAAGATTTAGCAGATTGCGAGCAAACATAAAATATTGTTTATGTTTATCTAGATACGTTACTTTATCGCACATAAAACTAACTTTATCGTATCGCTATGCGTTAGAACTCTATCGATTATTGGACGTTACACTTGATATATCCTTCCTTGGATTTACTGCTTTATGCTATAAAAATTTTATTATATGTGTTAATAAAAATATTTATCTAATTATAAAATTAGTTTCTAAACAAAATAACAGTTTAATATTAGACAGTAAAATAATTTAATGTTTTGATATTATAATCAATATCATTTTATAATCAATTCTTGATGTATTACGAGTATATAATTTTAATCAATGACGAATTTATACAGGTTTTAAAATTATCTGTTAATATAGGGATTTGTGTATAGCTTTCTTTTTGATCATAGAGTAAGAACGCCATGGTCGCCTATACCAACCCGTCAGACCAGTGAGTAGTAAAGAACTTCATTCATCCGCCAATATAATATTGTGATGCATATTGGCGGCCAAGAAAGCGGAAAAACTTACAAAGCATCTTTTCTTCCTAAATACATTTTAATTTAGCCAAAGATGTAAATTAACTGTTAATAAGAGCTGATATGTATAGGTTTTGGTTACTTGAACTACACAATACCATAGTTGCCTAAGTAGAGATCTCTCATACTGAGTGTCGTATGTTCAAACCCATGCAGGACAGTTCGTAGTGCTACACATCAAGATGACAGAAAAACTTAAAAAGCATCTCTTCTTCGGGAATAAATTTCTATTTTGCTGGCTAGTTGGTCTATATAGGCTTTGCTTATTTAAACCAGACAATAACATAGCTATCTAAGTAGGTCACTCTCATACTTAGTGTCGTATATTCGAACCCATGGAGGACAGTTAGAATACGTCATGACTACTTTCTTTGTGTACTTATTTTGCTGTTCTGTGCTCTTATCTATAAAATGACTAAATTATAGGATTTTAATAATACCTATATATATGTATAAAATTTGAGTTGTAAGGTAGTAGTGAGTTGAGTTGTGAGTTGTAGGCACCTTCTATAAAAACATAAGATTTAATTACATTCATTAAAGTTGTTTATTATCTATAAGTACATATAAAGTTTTGTTTGAACTTTACTTTTGTATGGTAGCGGCTACAAATACTACCAAACCTTACTTTGCTCGTGGATGTCGTAAAAGACGACTAAGAGCCTTAATAACGACCTGGGCCAACTCCATCTGATGCCGTTTGGTCAACAATTACATTCCCAAGGAGGGTTGACGTATGGCAGGCAGCCGGTCATAAAACTATTGCCCATAACGTTTACAATATGTACTATGAAAGAAGAGTACATATTGTATCGGCCCCAAGTAATTGGGATAAGAGTAGGAGAATGATGATGGTGACTTATAAAGTTTAGTTTGATTAAGAAAAATTTACACCCGATTTGAAAACTACTGCTGTCCTTCTTGCTAAGAAGGACAGCAGTTAAGGTTCGTTACTGTTATTCACCCTGAGTAGAGAGTATAGATGTAGTGGCTAAGATATGGATCGTTCATGCCAGTATCGAGGGTTGATTCTTATACAGGACTATACTTTGTACCATTCAAAAATGTTATTCTGAATCTGAATGTAGTTTGTGCCATCATAATTATAAGTTTGTAAAGTGGGGCAGTTTATTAGTAAAACGATCATTTCCTGAATGTGCGGTTGTTGGCCTTAAAAAAATATAATTAATAAAAAAAGTGCTATTATTCAAGTCACTATTTACCATATTATTATTATTATGATATACGATCCTCATATAAATTGCTAAAATCACATTAAAAATTGGTGCAAAGCATACAAAAATCGAAAGATACTAACATCGAATGGAGATTCAATTATAGATTAGCCCTTGTATCACACCACATTCACAACGTTGCGACACGTGAATAAATAAACACAATTACAACACACAAAAGAGTAAATCCCTATTGATTTCGTTCGCAAAATACAACTTTGTCTATGAAATCGACTCGCTATCGATTATGAAGGTTCATTCTGCTAAAATCGGACACCGTATCGAATTTTTTTTTGGCATATATTTTTACATCGTTACAATAGTTCCCATAACAAAAGACATACATCAATTTTGAGTGTCAAAAACTAACATCTGCGCGTTTCGTTGCAAACAGAGTAAAATAGTAGGGTCACCCCAGCATCCTTAGGGGACCCAGTATCGGCAAGCCTGTGTTTATAGCTCATTATTATTGTGCGACGCTTTGTACTAACTGTAAATGACATACTCCATGTATTATTAAAATAAACCGTAGCCTAGAAATTCTTTTGTTGTGTAAAATTGTAAAATAAAGCTTGTGTGGGGAGAAATTGCTGTGGGTGGTTTCGATGTCGAAACGAACGTCGCCATTCATTACTCTTGCCCAACACATAACTACTGCATAAACACTTGAATATAAGTGTATAAACAGTAATTTATATTGATATGAATAGAGTTTAAGTGTAAATTATATTATACTAGCTTCTGCCCGGATAAAAAGTGAAAGGATATAAAATTTTATTACTAAATAATCCCAACACATTACCGACATGAAATTTTTGTGCCAATTTGTGTGTCAATTTCCATCCAAAATTGTTCAACGATTTGCGCGTGACTGAGTAACAAACATCTTCACAAACTTTCACATTTTTTTTTAAAGGATATCATCCAAAATAAATCATCATAAAAAATTCTTGTTTTTTTGTCCAGACTCTGAACAATATTTGTGGATCGCACTAAGTATTGGGCTGCTTAGGAATCGAACCCATATCATTGACACGGAAGGTACCACTACATTTGTGCAGTCAAGTTTGTAATATAAGTAAAATTTTCATGTTATTTATTTTGCCTATGGGTATCGTTAAAGACGACCAAGGAATATAACAGACAGTTAACATCTATGCAAGAGAAGGTAAACTCGTAATAAAAGTCTATATACCAACCCGTATGATAAGCGTGGTGTCGAAGATCAATTTCGCTTTTATTGTTGAGAAAGCTTGGGCCTAACAGTGGTGATATGTGAGCTAAGTTGATAACATTATCCAATTGTAAAATAGACTTTCTTATTTTTTCCCTCATATATGTATATCTATTATTGGAGTGAGGGAAATTAGCCTACTATTACTACCCACTCAATGGGGAAAAATAACCGAATAATTTACTATTACGTCAATCCAGCGACATTGTATGTTTTTTTAATACCCGCAGTAACAGAAAAGAGTAATGAATTGTATTTTTACTCTGGCACTATATACAAAAATAATTTATTTGGTATTTAATTTATAAAATAATATCATTTAACAGGCCTTTTATATCTTATTTGAGAAGAAAAAAGCCGAATATCATAGCGAGGAAGGGACACTATATTATCTATAAGAAATCAGATTTACTATTTTAAACATCATCATTAGACATGTGTAGGTAATGCGAGTGATGCATCACACGTAATATTACCCGACTGCGTACTGTCATATTAAACATTACGCGACTTTTTTTTCCGCTAATCCGTCCGGGGCGACAGGAAAAGCGGCGCAAGATCCCGTAGACCCGCCCTACAATATACCTCTCGACGCCGTGCGGGTGGGTCACTGGTACGCGGTCTTTTTACCCGACTGCGCGACGCAAAGGAGTGGTATTGTGTTTAACAGTCTATGTATGTATGTTTGTATGTTCCTTTGAAGCACTATATAGACCAAACGACTAGGCCGATTTTTATGATTCGCACGTCAATCGATTCCTTTTAATTCGGCAAGTGTCACTAAAGATATGACATTAATGCAAATTCAATATGGCGACTACTGGACGTCATATAGTAAAAATTAAAAAAATTAAATTCAATCAAACTATGTCGAGTGGGATATCGTTAAATAGGTCTTTAAAAATCATTATTAGTTTTCGCACAACATTTTTCGATTTGACTGGCCGTTTAGGATCTATATCGATTTAAAATTTCGTAACCACCTTTCTCACATATAAGTTTTTAAGACAGTAGAAATTTACGATGGAAAGACGAAAAATTCATATAACTGGATGTGGATGGACATATACTGAAGTATCTAGTAGGTATATTGTCCAATATACCATAGGTAGTCCTACCTAAAGTATCTAATGTCTTACGCGGTCGCCCATCTCCAATTTTTAACGATTTAGTACTCAACTTCAGTCGAAATATAATTAAAAAAATCAAAAAACCTGATTGCGTAAAAAGTAACCAAAACGTATGTACGTACATAATAAAAAAAACTGAAAAGAAAAAAACAAGCACTTAGATATCCGGTGGTCTAGAATTCCATAATATATTATTGAATAAATACTATTGCAGGAAATAAAATATATTTTAATAATAGAACATGACAACTGAATAGTCGGGACCCACTGAAAAATTAGATTTGCTGTCGAATAATCGTTTTGCAATACATCAATGATTAATTTGGGTATTTTATTATGTGTAACCATTACCTATATTTGTAAGTATCGCATAATATAAGCATTTATAGGAAGTATTATTAGTATTGAACTAGTCTTTATAAACGAAAAAAGTTAAACTTTGTTTTTATTTATATACATGATAAAATTAACAGGCATATAAATTTATAAAATCCGATTACGAAGCGAAAAAATGATGTCACAAGCGGGATTCGAACCCGCGCCTATTAGGATTCCGGCCCAATCGTGCTGCCACTACATCACCGTGACTTATTGTAGGACATGCAAATTTCGCTTCGTATCATATTTACGTCTTAAGGTGACGGAATGACATCTACCCGACAATGTTTACACATTGTTATAGGCTTAATACTTCAAACTTTGCAGTTTGAATTGTATTAAACGATGACACAACCTTGTTGTTTAAATTTCGGGTAATCGGGTTTTATAAATAATTAAGCATATTATGTGCTAAATTTCAGTAATTTAAAAAAAGCCATATAAATTACTGGTTGTCCTTCAACAGGTGCAGTGGAGGCTGGCATGAGCGATGATTACGTCAGTAGCGGGGAGGCGCCGTATATCATCGAGCAGCCTACTGATGTCACAGTAGCACGTCATCAACCAGCTACCCTCAACTGTAGAGCTGGGGGTTCTCCTCCACCAACCATTAGATGGTACAAGGGCGGTGTACTTGTAGTATCAGACACGCACAGAAGCCTCTTACCTGCAGGAGGATTATTTTTCCTAAGAACCACCCACGGTAGAGTACATTCAGATGCTGGTGTATACTGGTGTGAAGCTACAAACCCATATGGAACGGCGAGGAGTAGAAATGCCACCCTTCATGTTGCTGGTAAGTTTTAATTATAATTCAACCAATAATAATACGTTCTATTCCAAGTTCTCTTTTGATCGTATTTATCCATAATTCGTTTCATCCCATGTAACTTTCGCTTACGTAATATATTATAGAGTTGAATACCTACTGGATAAAGATCCAGACTCTGCTTTCTGTTGAAAAATCTAACAAAAAACATTAGTAACATTTTTTTACTCCAATGATTAGGAGATTGAAGCTTACTAACTGACATTCATCAGTTACCTGCTTATACTGTTACAACAAAGTTTCTTAAAATTCTGGCTTCACACAGCCTTGTTATAAGTTTTGCAATGACTACAACCGTAAAAGGAAAAGCAGTCAGTTATTTATTAAGTTGTTTTTTAATTAAAAAAATATTACAATGACATAGATGAATAATATAGTACTTTATTATTGTGATAAATGGGCTTATCTTATGTTGCAAATAGCGTAGATTTACCAATCTGTTTTAGACTATATCAATCTTTACTTACCTGCAGTTTCAATTTGGGCATACTTAACCTGCGCATTTACCAATCAGGTCGCCATTATAAAATTTTGTCGGGAACCGCTGTCAAGTTTCAAATGGTTCACGTGGGTTTACGATGGAGATACGAACCATTGCACTAGCTAGATAAGCGAAGTAGTATTTTCTTGTTAAGGCCATATTTAAACAAGGTCTTCATCAGTAAGAACAAGCTAATGTTTCTTTCAAATACCATCGTTACCAAAATTATAACATAGATATACATTACACCTTGTAAAACTTGTTTATATTGGAAAGCATAAGACTATATTTTATTTCCTTCACAGCGTTACATTGATGTTTTCATAAAGTGGTTTATTTGCAGTTCTTCGTGAAGAATTCAGACTAGAACCTGTGTCAACTCAATCGGCACAAGGAGAAACTGTTAAATTAGAATGCTCTCCGCCTCGAGGGTCCCCAGAGCCAATTGTATATTGGAAGAAAAATGGCCAGATGTTGCATTTTGACGGCGATTCTAGGTGAGTTTAAATTTTATAAACAGCAGTTCATGATATTCCCATAGTAACCATCCACACTAAGGAAAAAAATTAAAACTTTATAAATAATATTTTTGTACCTACATCCTACGGCATGTCATGTAAATACCAAACTCTTAAATAAGAATATCTAATTTGTATCAGAGATTGTAATCTAATTAGATCTTAGAAAAAGTTTTATACAATGATACAATGCGTCACGATGCTATTCTTGTTCGCGGATGTCATAGGTATTCGTTCGTGGGTGTCATACTAATTAATAATTATCTAAGGGAAGTGTCTGTATTCATAAAACTTCTAGTCATTCTCTTATACGTTTTAATGAGGTGTTTCAATGTTCGGAAGAAAATAACCAATCCTTTTCACATTTCTGTTTTAAGTTTACTTGTAAATATTTTTTACGAGCTATGGTTAATTTACTCCGGGTTGATACCCGGAGTAAATTAAACCATAGCCCGTAGTACATACACATAGTGATCTATTGACCGGGGAATACAATTCAACACTCCCTATCTTACCCGTGGGTGATCGTAAGAGACCACTAAGGGATATACAACATATAACATCTTTGCCAGAGAAGGAAAACTCGAAACAAAATCCTCTACCAACACATTTGACCAGCGTGGTATAGTAGATCAATTTCCCTCCCATTATGGAGGAGGCTCGAGCCCAACAGTGGGACGTATATGAGCTGAGATGATGATGATAATTAATTCACGAGAAATGATCAACAATTTGCTATAAGGTGGTCGTTTAATGTATTGGCACCTAAGATCTATTATATCTAGCTATTTAATATCTTTAAACAAGTAATTCTGTAATCAGAACCTCGGCAGAGGCACCACTGATTGAAACTTAGTATGCAGAAGGTTTCGGGGTCGATAAATTGATCTAATTACGTTTCAAATATCGTTTTGTCAATCATATTATGTTTACAACCAATGGAAAAATAATATTATAATAAGAAGGTAAATTTGGCCACTGTGATCAAGAAATAAAATTCGCACATTTGGAAAATCAAGTAGCCTAATCTATACAACCCTCAATTGTAGAGATGGTATAATGATGTAAGCTCTGACGCGCATGCCATGTATCATATGCTCTTAGCCTACCCAAGAATACTCTTTATGTAACCCATCTATAGTAATTCTGAAACTGGATGTATATTTTGTCCGTTAATTATATACTTGTGATAGCTTCAACGACCTCTTTACATGAGTAACAAACTTTTATAAAAAAAAATATATTATTGTTTTTAATATATGGTCTACAAAATAATTGGTGCCAAACATTAGTCCTTTTCCGTGTGATGACGGAGTAAGAATACTATTCACCACCCTATATCTTACCCGTGGGTGATCGTACAAGACGAGTAAGGGATATAAAACGCATATAACATCTATGTGAGAGAAGGAAAACTCGAAACAAAACCCTATACCAACACGTCTGACCAGCGCGGTATAGTAAGTTAATTTCCCTTCCATTATGGAGGAGGCCCGAGCCCAACAGTGGGACATTTATGGGCTGTGACGATGATGATTACTCCTTACTGTTGGAATAGTATATAACGTGTCCAAAGCTACACAAGGCATATTTCAAATACTTAAAACAGTGGCTGTAGATCTTCAAGTATTCAACGGTATAAACCTCTAGGTACCTTCAGCTACCTTCAGGTTTTCACAAACTTCGAATATAATGCTATTAAAAACATCTAAATTTGTGACTTAATTACCGTTATAGGCTTAAGTTAATCATGGTAGTGGGATTTCATGAAAAGCCGTATATATATATATATATATATATATATATATATATATATATATATATATATATATATATATGTGTGTGTGTGTAAAGAAGACTGATATGTCGTAAATCATATTAAAATTGAAATCACAAACTATATGTATATTCGAAGGTTTTTGAAGAACTAAATTTATTAATAATAAAACTTCCCTCTTTGCCTCGATTATCTAATCTATCGTGAATTGAATTTCACTCTAAAGTTAAATTGCCAAATATTCACTTCATTCTATGAATTTTTATGAGCGCTACATCTTGAGGGCGCGTTGTTACGTATGGTGGAGCATAAAAATAATTAACAGCCATACGCAGGGGTAGGTACATCAAAGTTATAAAAGGGGATATTTGAAGAGCTCGACAAGCAATCAAGTAAAAATCTCAATAGTTCTGACTCACCGGACCCTTTATTAAATGTTAATTTCCTATTGAATTATTCCGCCCCACATCTGAATTACTTTGTTACTATGTTTTTTGTTTAAAGAACAAAAACATTATTAATATTACAACAATTAATTTTGCTTATAGATAAAATAAATACGTTATTTTATGAACAGGATGCATTTAGTGGATGGTGGCAACCTCGTAATACAAGATGCCAGGCAAACCGACGCCGGTAGATATCAGTGTATTGCAAGGAATGCAGCGGGAACGAGGGAATCGACTGTTGCCATGCTCAGAATACATAGTAAGTGCCACACTCAACTATTCATTACGTAACATGAATTTCTGTCTGCAATACCTGTGAAGATTTGCTATGTGTAAATTGTAATAGCACACTGTCTCTACAAATCAATATGTGATATTGAAATATTAATAAATCGCTTCTGGCGTTTTGTTTTTCATGTATTTATTTGACAATTCTTATTGCACAGTTAAGCCGTACTTAATCACGGGCCCCGAGGACGTTGTGGCGCAGACTGGCGGCAGTGTCACATTTCAATGCCGGGTGGGTGGAGATCCCCTCCCGGACGTGTTGTGGCAAAGGACCGCAGGAGGAGGGAATATGCCACTTGGTCGCGTCAAAGTTCTTGACGACAGAAGCCTGAGACTTGACAATGTTATTTTAGCAGATGAGGGTGAATATACTTGTGAAGCTGAAAATTCAGTTGGTGCTGTTAGCGCGAGTGGCTACTTGACTGTATATGGTATGTGAATCTTGTTATTTTATTTACATGTTTACTGTTAAACAATATTACGAGTACAAAGATAAAACTAAAGCCAACATACAATTTATTTATTACGCTCTAAATAAATTGTGAATATTGAAGTCTTTTGTTAAAAATTAACAAACAAAGCTATGAAATATAAATATAAAACATATGGAACAGTATCTAAAAGATAATAAGGAAATCGTTCCATTATTTTATCATATTAAGGTTCTAATATTAAAAAAAAAATAGAGTATGTTTCATTAGAATTGATTAAACAAGATAATTAATTTGATACACTTTAATTATATATTACATATTATATAAAATAAACGTTAAGTTGCGAAGATTTAGTTGATTGGCTTGAATATTATTCGTAGACATTAGTAAGCTTTTAATAAATCTGTAAACACCCTAAAATGTGTATATTTAATTAAATATAGTTAATACCTGCTAAGCTTACGTTGATTTTCTGTCCCATCTCATCTCAGCTCATAATCGTATATGTCTCACTGTCGGGCTCGAGCCTTCTACCCAAAAGAAGAGCAATTGACGACCTATGCCGCACTAGTCAAGTGGATTGGTATAGTGTTTTATTTAGAGATTTCCTTTTCTTGAATATTTATTATCTCCATATTATATTCCTTGATCATCTTTCAAGAAACCCACGGTAAGAAAACGATAACGAATTACATTTTTAATCCATCACCACATAGAAAAAAGAGTTGTCCGTCTACATACACATTATTTTCTTTGTTGTAGATCCACCCGCAATCACGTTAAAACCGCATTCAATAAATGTTGAAAGCGGAACACCTGCAACATTCACGTGTACAGCGTCTGGTAGACCAGAACCAACAATGTTTTGGAGTATCGAAGGAAATAGAACTATAATCTTTCCTGGTACATCAAGAGACAAATTTCACGCAACTACTGTACTTGATGGAGTCACTGTACTAATAATAAACGTAACAAATAAAAACGATACTGGAAATACGATAGTTTGTTCGGCGGTCAATTTTGCTGGCAGTTCGTTTGTGAGAGGGAAACTAACCGTAACGTCAGACGATGACCGCCCACCGCCAATCATAACAAACGGGCCCTCTAACCAAACGTTACCTATAAAATCGATGGCAGTTTTCCCTTGTACAGCCGTTGGCGCACCTGAACCAATCGTTGCGTGGTATTTTGAAGGGGAAGCATTAATACAAAATCATAGAAGGAATGTTACTAATGACGGTACTCTCATATTAAAGGATTTGGATAAAATCGACAGTGGTACTTATACGTGTGTAGCTTCTTCACATCATGGGAAATATGTGTGGAGTGGTGTTTTATTGGTAGATAGTCCAATAAATCCAAATATACATTTTTTTCGTGCTGCCGATATATCTTCCTTGCCTGGTCCACCAACTAAACCAATAATACACAATGTAACAGATTCGACAGTTACGATAACATGGAATCAGAATAATAAAATTGGATCATCCTCAGTCCTAGGTTACCAAGTAGAAGTATTTTCTCGAGAAGCATTATCTGGTAATAATACTCCAAGGAATTCAAGAGGTTGGATGGTTCTAGCAAAGCGGGTTTATCACACACAATATGTTGCAAAATCGTTATTGCCTGGGGTTACTTATATGTTTATTGTACGGACAGAAAATTCTCATGGACTATCTGGACCAAGCCCAGTGTCTGAAGCAGTTACTATTGGAGATGATACTAGTTCATTGTGGAAAACAGGTGTATTTTCCAATAATACAGAGTTCAGGAACAATATTCTAACTGATAATATTGTAGAATTAATTGAAGCAACTCCCATAGATTCCAAAACTATCAAACTTATGTGGGAAATACTGAATTTCTATTATTTGGAAGGTTTATTCATATATTTTCGACCCCTAGACAACATAACCGTTGACTATGACATGAAAACTATTTTGCATTCCAACGACGTCTCCGGATATGAAATAACTTCTTTAAGAAAATATACAAAATATGAGTTTTTCCTCATACCTTTTTATGAGAAATTCGAGGGCAAACCATCAAATTCCCGAGTGGCTAAAACATTGGATGACGGTAAATAAATAAATTTGATTAAAATTTGAATGTTAATATTTGTTTATGTTCATATTAATGAATATTGTAGAATAATTTACTCACGTGTATTTATTATTACAGTTCCCGACGGCCCACCTACTAACATAGAAATGTTTATTTTAAATACCACAACAGTTCATTTAAAATGGTCTCCACCGGAATCTTATTTACAAAATGGAGTTATAATTGGTTATAACATCGTGGTTAATTGGTTAGATATACCTGAAAATAAATCTATGGTGGCTATCAATACAACGGTCCATCAAATAACAAGCTTAATTATGACTAATTTAACGTCTGGCGTCAGCTATTCCGTGCAAATCGCTGCCGCAACTATCGTTGGTTTAGGGCCATTTAGTCAAAAAGTTTATTTAAATATAGATTCAAGGTCGATCGGGCTTGATCCATTATCCAGGTAAATTTTATACGATAATAATAACTCAATATAATATTTTTTATTATCTATATAAAATAATGATGATAATTTAACATCCAGTTGTCATTTTTGATGCGTTTATTTGATTTCAGATATCCGATAAATGGCGAAGTGTCTATAGTGGCAGGCGACTTCGTTACGGAAACATGGTTTTACTTTTTGATTGGTGCAATTGTTCTGTTCAAAGTAATTATGATTGGCGGCATTATTTATGTACGGAAAAATAATATTTTCGCAAAAAAGTCAGCGCTTCCAAATATTTATGGTAAGTATATACTTGAATTAAAAATGACAGTCAATAAGCTATATGTATTTATAACTTTTATCGCTTGAAATGAATCACTTTCATATAAAATTAACCGGTGCTAACTCGAGAATAAACAGTTATGTAGCTTATCTTGAAACGGTATTTTTTCGCGGAATCAGCATCAGAATTTCAAAATTAAAAACATTCCTCGGGTGTCGTAGGGTGGTACAGGGCGCTCAGCGTTTGTTTGATGGAGGCTTCGCCATGCGACGGTACGGGAGGGGAGCTAGATTACTTTCGAGTTGAAAGGTAGCGCGAGCCCTCTCATGAGCGCAGTGGATCTCTTTCACTTTGCATTCACGTTCGGGGCACAAAGGAATGATACAAATCCGAGAAATAAAGGCCCAGTAAATGTAAATGTTTTCTATTTTGTTTTCTCCAGGCGATTCGTTTGTTGACTCACCCAGTTACCTTTAAGCCAATTTCCCTCGCTTTGTTTATTTTATATTATGTTTTACATCTGTTAAGTAGTCAGTAAACGAGAGCATTTGCATTCGGTTTATGAAATTGTTGACAATATTTTAACGATGTTAATTCTATTGTAGCTTATTGATGATGTTGTTTTAGATTCCAATGGAACAAGCTTAGTAACTCAAATGAACATAAAAGCGGCAGTATCTTTATCACATCCTCTCAGTAGTTGTTATAATAAGAATACAGTGACTAAGACTGAGTCACTATTGTGGATGGAGAATCAACCGGGACTTTGTATGTCTGGTAATCAAATTAGTCAGAGCAAAGAGAAAACTAATTCGGAATATGATAAAGTTACTCAACAATTACCTGAATATGCCGAAGTGACGTCATCACGAGTAAATGGGAATGAATGGAATACGAGTAAAACTGCAACTTCTCCGGCAGCGTACGCATCGGTAACACTCGTTGCTAATACAAGGCAGTGTGTGAGTTCATTGGTAAGTGTCCCATTACGTTATGTTCTCAGTTTAAAAAATTAACTGAGTATTTATATGACAGCATTGCTATCATTTGATAATTATATTTTATTATCACAGGGCTGGTTTCCACCTACTGGTAAAAACGTTGATTCTTTTGATAATCGGTACGCAACGGAAGAGGAATTGTATCCTGCTAGCAATGGAGGCTATTACAATAGAAATGTGTACAGTGAGAAATACTTTCAAGGTCATCCAAATGTTCTCAAATTTTATGACCTACCTTCTTTAGAAAAAACTCAAAAGGCTCAATTGAGATATAATCAAAGTTTAGATGAAAGAAAAGGTGATAAAAATGTTAAAACAGATGCGACGCAATCACTAATAGGTCGTACTTATGGAATTAGTTCTAGGAAAAATTCTGAAAGTGAATCTACTTATAGAGCATTTGGTGAAGAAGATACTGATGAGGAGAATTATCCTGAGGATGGTGGTTATGATGAGTTGCAAGCTATGCAACCACATAGGCAAAGACCACAACACCAATACGAAAGGCCTAACTTTGACAACGATGGAAACAGAACTTTGGCACGTCTGACATCATTCAGACAGGGACAGAATCTAACCAGTGGTTCAAAGCCATCTCTTGCTCCATCACACCCACCTCCAGCACCACATCCACGAGTTGATTCTGTGACACGGTAGTATCACGCCTTGCCGGTTTTCGGCGAACTGTGCCAAACGGATGTATAGGCCGGATATTTTTCTTAATTAGTGTAGTGATATCAGTGAAAAAGATCACAGTTCTTCCTCACGTAAAGTGCTGGTGTATTTGCATTTAGAAGACTATCCATGGGTTTTATTGAACTTTGAACAATTTAATGAGTTTTATTTTTAGATCTTCGTGAGCTATTAAGGCCTACTATTATGATTAACCGGCCTATATAATATCGCACAATAAATAACAGTGATTAATATAAAATAGATAATATTACGAAAGTATTCCTAGTCCTTGTACAGAAAAAATGTAAATCGTGTAAATAAACTACTAAAGTTATTAATTGTGAATCTTGAACTAACTTGATGAAGTTAAAATATAAGTTCTAAGAAATGTTTACAATGTTATTATTGGAATTGGAAATTCAATTGATATGTCCGTCTGTATATCAATATACGAATTTGTAATCCTATATCATTAGTTTAAGAATAATGAATAAATAATAGTAAAAACAAATGAACGCTTGGCAATAATTTGAAGTAGGTAACCTTTCGAAATAGCCTTGATGAAAATCAAATGTAAATAACGGAAAATATAGATTACAAACTCGAATTTTTTTTTATGTTAGAATATTATAGATAAAATAATTTATTTTCAATAAAATTAATTCTTTTTATTAATTATAATTAAATAGAATTATAATTTAAATTTATTTCACGTGCCATATGTAAAGATACCTATATAATTGTAATGTAACATCAGAGTTGTGAAATAAAATTCAAAATAAACTTTAACAAAACTAAAGTTTGTATTCTACGTAAGATAATGTGATATGATTTATAGCCACTTGTTATTATATTAAATAGCACAACTTGTATTGCATATCATATTATTATGTATTAGTTATGTAATAGTTAAAATTTTTATTAATTAGGAAGCTTCCATATCCCAAAAAAAACTAAAACATTTAATCGTTCTTCGTTTTGTATATATAACAAATGGAGCTCCTAGTAATCTTTTATACTTCGATAACATTCTATCTACTTATTATTTTTTTACTGTAAGATCATAAATACTGAATTGAAAATGTTGTATCCAACATGAGAGATTAATCAAATGATAAACACATACTATTTCAAATGAAAAACCAGATATTTATTATATTGTAAAGTATTCATACAACGATACTACATTAAAATGGTATCTATGTCGTTGATTTAACCATTAAACTTCTACATGTAATTTTATAGTTACTACCACTAATTAGATACCTTGCTTTGCTATCTACAGAAAGTTATATATAAATTATATATATATAAAATATAAATTTCGAACTCATATTTCAAGTTAGTTCCTATCTTCGCACTATTTAAAAATTATTAGTGGTGGCAATCGAACCTTTTCAAAATATCATATATAACATTTATATTTGTAAATGTTATTTTTATGATAACAGATAAATAAAAACTATTATTTATGTGTAGAAATTTCTTCAATTTTAACAAGAGAATATTGATTAATTATAATTTGTTTATAATAATTTATAATGATTGTGCATTTCTGTCGTCAAAAGTCGATCAACAGTTTACAAACAGTTTTTCTTTTTCAAGGATACATGGTTGTTTTTTATTCTTTAAAATAAGATATAGCGTCCATACAGATGTAGAGATATAACACATATGTATAAAATCAACTTTAAATAAGAAAATTACATCATTATCGGTTCATCCATTTAGGAGATACAGTGGTACAAATGGATGTAGTATCATCATATTATGAATGTAGATCGATTTTTAATAATGAATTTCACAACACAGTATTTAAAATAAGTTTATTTGTTTATTATAATGAAATAAAGAATGAGTTTACATATGAATAGTAGCAAGGTGTCATTATAACAGATTGCTTATTGTAATGCTAAAAATACTGTTTGCAATAGGTGTTATCAACACATTTCAATAGATGTCAACACTATAATTATATGTATTCTGACGTATTTTAATTTTTGTATTAGTCTTTGGATAACTATTTTTAATAAAATAATATAAATACTATAAAATTGTTTTCATTTCTGTCTTAGAGAACTATCCTAAAACATAAATTAACAGTTAATATTAGGCCTGAAGAAACAATATAGAAAATAATTAATTGATATTATTTTCCAATATCTTCGATGTTAGAATCTTAATCCATTAAAACTAGACATTATCATAATCTTACTCTTAAATTCATTTCAAAGGCATCCAGGAGAGCAAAACATTTTATTTAGAAATATGGCTGTTTTACGACTACTTGTCTGCTTGATGTCAACTTCCTTTTATAAAAAAATATCTATCTATCAGCCCGTAAACGTCCACTGTTGTACATAGGCCTCCCCACGAGAATGCCATTTAACACGGTTCTGCGCTACCTGCATCAAGCGGTTTCCTAAAAAATAAGCATGTCTAAAAATCAAGTACCAGATAATCATTATTATTTCAGCTCCTCTATTTCGTATTGATCGGCTTCTTCTATAGTTAGATAAATATAACCTTTGCAATCCTTGCAACAATAGATAAGATCCGCCCCTAATAGAAACTAGGACGTATACCTATGTAAAAGTAAGATTGTTAAGAAATTTTGAAAATATTCGTAAATAGCTCATTATTTTTTAGTAATATGTAAAACATAAAAATAGTTTATCATCATCTTAAAAGCTGAGATGATTCTCAGCTCATATATGTCCCACTGTTGGGCTCTAGGCTCCTCCGTATTAGTATATGGATTTGTATCGAGTTTTCCTTCTCTTGCATAGATGTTATATGCATTTTTATACCCCTTAGTCATCTATTACGATCACACACAGAATAGAATAAAATAAAAAAATGGTAACTCTGAATTATTCTTAGGATATATTTACACTTTCGTTTTTTTTGGACTCACTGTGGTCTGGTCTCGATCAACCGGGATATCAGCAGGTCAAATTCAGGCAGATTTCAATAAAGTTTACGTTTTCTAAATAAATTTCCTCGTCTTATAGGTATAAGAAAGCGCTTCGTTCGTGGTTTTGCTAGCATCATAGTTCATTTATGTTTTATTGAACACATTTGTGTCCCATTTTTTTTGGGTCACTACCAATACATAGACATCAAAAACATAAGAATAATGAATTATATTATATATAGTAGAGTTTAAATGATATTTTTGGGTACTTTCAATCATTTGTCTGAAATATATGGTGTCGGTAAGTAGTCATAAGTAGCTGTGTGGTAGCGGCTACGAATACTACCAACCCTTACTTTGCTCGTGGATGTTGTAAAAGACGACTATGAACCTTATAATGACCTGGGTCAACTCCATCTGATGCTGTTTGGTCAACAACTACATTCCCAAGGAGGGTTGACGTCTGGCGGCCGGTTATAAAACTATTGCCAATAACTTTTACAGTATGTACTATGAAATAGGAGTACCTACATATTGTATCTACCCCAAGTAATTGGAATAAGAGTAGGAGAATGGTGATATGGTGTCGTAAGTCAACCTTCCAACATAAGTTATCTGTCAATAAACGTCCTGCCCAAAGCTAGCTACACAACTCTTCATAGTGGTAGGACCACGCTGTTGACAGTTCTCAGTCTGTAGCCGCGGGCCAGTCATGTCGTTCGGAATCGTACCACACTCTCGCAGAAGATCGACGTATGAGTAATGGCAATGTGCTATTGCACTTCGTTCGGTGAGCGAGAAAGCTGGAAGCTCAATTGGGTGGTTTTGGGGTTTATATTGGTAGGCAGCGGCCTAGTTATACCCTTAGTGTTGCAAAGGTCTATGGGCGGCAGTGACACTTACCATCAGGTGTGCTACTTGCTCGTTTGCCACCATTAGCAATAAAAAAATTAAAAAAAAAACTACATTTTTATTACATGTGAACGGTTCAATGTTTAATGACGAGCAATAAAAATATTATATATAAAATTCTATTTCTCAAGCTATACAAATCCCACCCTTAGGTGCGGTTCTTCTTAACCTATTAGATCACACAAGTCAGATGGGTTAGCATAAATTAGGGCATTATACCAAGTTTTCTTTCTCTTAAATGTTGTCTGCGTATCATGTACCTTACTCCTCTATTACGACAACCATGAGTAAGAATGAGATTATAAATTATATTATTACTTCGTCATTATACGGCAATAAAGATAAAACACATACTTCATAATCGTCATACTCTCAACTTAATTACTTGGGATTGACGCAATATGTACTCCTATTCTATTGTACATATTAAAAAAGTTGTAGTTTTATAATCGGCCTTGACCTTCCTTGTAATGTAATTATTAACCACACGGTATCAGACGGAGTTGACCCAGGTCGATATAAAAAAACATTCTTAGTCATATTTTAAGAGTTTCACAAGCAAAGTAAGAGTTTGTAGTATTCGTAGCAGTACTACACAGCAAAAATACATTTAAAAGAAATATTTATACACGTTTCTATGAAAACACAAATTTAATTTAATATATACCTCGTAACTGAATCAAACAAAAAGGAATTCAATCTGTTTATACCTACGTTAATATATGTTAGTTATCTATGAATTACAGTCAGACGGCGTTACCACAAGCTGATGCTAAATACCACTCAATACTATACTTACGTCGACTGTCCAACAGAGATTTGAAAGCTCATAAATTGAATGAGGCATTTGACAATGGCTGTTCATGTTTGCTGCGATTAAAATTTTCATTCGTCCGTAATACTTTTGTTACTGAGTGCCATAGAATTTAATTACGGTTAGATAAAGTTGACAATGATACGTGGAGAGAGGATTTAGTGACAAAATTATGTATATAAAAATGAAAAATTAAGGCCTTTTGTCCACAATTTAAAGTTTTTTTTTTTGTTTTAAGATAATTTTAAAAGTTTATGTTTATATAAAATAAACATTTATATTACTGTTATATTAATTTACTATTTAAGAAAATGTTTTTAAGTAATAATCGAAATTTGTTTAATTCAGTAAATTTAATATAGACGATAGAATATGAGAGAAATTACAGTCTAAGGTGGTTGCACTAATTTTTTTTCGTTTTATTGAAAACAGTGGCTCTATTATTTTTTGAGCAAAGAATAGAGAAAATAATATAATGTCATATAGACATACTTTCCTTGTGGTGACGGCGTAAGAATATAATTCACCACCCCCTTTCTTAGCCGCGGGTAAGAAAGAGGGTGGTGAATTATATCGTAAGAGACGACTAATGGATATAAACCGCTAATAACATCTATGCGAGAGATGGAAAACTCGAAACAAAAACCCTATACCAATACGCCTGACCAGTATGGTATAGCAGGTCATATCCCTCCCATTATGGAGGAGGCTCGAGCCCAACAGTGGGACATATATGAGCTGAGATGATGATGATGACGACAGATATACTGAAATCAGCATTGATCACTATTTGTAAGCAGACACGTAGAAGTCTCGATGATCTAAATCCAAGTTATGTGGATAAATATATTGAATTATTAAATTATGGTCTTAATTGCTGAAGGATAAAAACACAATGTTAGCTAAGTTTGTAACTTAAAAAAAACCAACCATAAAAAAAAGTACCTACCATAAGCTAATATATCTAACATACAGGACAGAGATCATAAATGTCTAAAACAAGATAATATGGACTGCAAAAATTCTCAAATATCCTGATATTTGACCATTTTTTTTTTTAGTTGGTGGGCTATGGATGCGTCTCGCCCCGGGGTGACGGAAAGGCGGCGCGTGACCCCATAGATCCACCGTAAAATCATTTTTGTGTGTTGAGGGTCAGAAAAACAGTGATGATTTTACTGTAATCGTTTACTTAAACCAGGCAGCCGGTATCAATACGATTGAGAAAATAAATGTTCAAAGGATGACATAATAATAGTCATAGGACTACACTATTGACAGTATTCTGTCTACAGCTGGGGGCCGGGTCGTCCGGGGTAGTACCACACACTTGTAGAAAACCAACGCCTGAGCAGTGCCAATGTGATGCTGTGCCTCGTCTGATGAGCGAGAGAGCAGGAAGCCTATCTTTCTGGGTGGGTTTGGTATTATTTGTAGGCCATAGTTTAGCTTTACCCCTGGTATTGCAAAGGTCCTTGGGCGGTATTAACACTTACCATCAGGTGTGCTGCTTGCTCGTTTACCAGCAAGAGCAATAAAAATAACATTTAATTCCAGTCAAAACTTAACAATACCATTTACAATACATAATAATTGCATCCAGCATTTCAGTCAAAATACATTGAAATAAAACAAAATTCGTCCAGCTACCAGTTCAGATAAACTTTTTAGACAGAAGTTAAAGTATACTACACGCCAACTTTTTCTCTTTCAATATACTTTTTTTTTTCATATTCCACAATGAATGTGTTCAACGGCGGTGTGTGTAGCCTCAGGCATCATTTTAATTTTCCGCTACCCTGAAAAATACACAAAACGAATGAACCATCTATTTTAATGAGGTTTAAAAGTTAACTGATCATCGCTAGCAAGCAACTAGGGACTGGGAATGTATGCCAGAGTGGAAAGATTATCATTGTGTTCGAAATATAGTGCAGCTTTCTATCGCGCCCCAGATATTCTTCGAATGAGGTTAAATCCACACACTAGTGAGAGTGAAAAAGCTTGTATTTTATATTTGATTAAGCGTATCCATGTGGTGATGGAGTAAGAATACAATTCACTACCCTTGCTAGTGGGTAATCGAATGAGACGACTAAGGGATATAAAACACATATACCGACACGTCTGACCAACGTGGTGTAGTAGGTCAATTTCCCTCCCATTATGGAGAAGGCTCGAGCCCAACAGTGGGACATATGAGCTGGAATGATGAAAATGATGTAAGCAGAAAAAAATATGTAAGTAAATTTTTAAATTAATAAGTCAAGCTTCTGTTTGACTTAATAATATAAAATCTTACTTACTTTTATTATACTTTTTCTTTTATTAATACCTATTGAATAAAATATGATTTAATTTATTGTAATGTGGACTTGAAACTTCAACTTTCTAATATAATCTACATTAAATAAAGAAGTCAAATTTGTATGTTTTACATTGATTACGGTTTTTAATCCGATTTGAAGAATTCCTTCAGTGATATAATAATCTCATATAAATTATATTAATCCTTAGTACTACCTATAATTGTATACTCAAATAACATTCTTTTAACGAGAACTACGGTCAACAGTAGACTTGGACAGGCTGATAGATGGACTTTCAATAAAAGGAAGTAATTGCGAGTGCGATGTTGCGGGTAAACTTCAGCCGAAGAAGAAAAAAATTATACAATGATTTTCTGTTAATGAAGGTCAGTCGAGCAATGTATATACGTGGCATGTAATAGTAAGATAACCACCAAACTTCACTGATCTTAGTACATATATAAGCGCATGATTCAGCTGTTTTATTACGAATCAGCTCACTTGGATTACTTTGAAGATAGAATAGGCACTATTTATAAGAGTAGCAGAATATTAAATTCACTAAATACTACAAATATGTTGAATTAGCAATAGTCTTTAGGTCTATATTAAATAATTAATACAGTACCTACCTTACTCTATGCCAAAACACCTGACCTATTGTATAAAACCAGTGCCTAATGGTGGAACGCATCTGAACTAAAGAATGATAACTATATGTATATATATGTATCTTTATTGGCAGAGTTTGTTTACAATTTTCTGTTAACAGCCGCGGGTGAATCCGTCTGAGGAACTACCACACTCTCGCAAAAATTGACATTTGAGAAGTGACAATGCACTGTTGCGCTACGTTCGGTGAGTGAGAGAGCCGGAAACCCAACTTTATAGGCGGATTTTGGTTGGTAGACAGTAGCTTAGCTGTACCCCTAGCAAAGGTCCATAAGTGGCAGTAACACTTACCATTAAATGTACTACTTACTCGTTTTCCACCGTAAGCAAAAAAAGAGAATGCTTATTTAATATTTGAATATTTTACAAATGGTATTTAAATAAAAAAATAAATCCAAACATCCAATACCTAAAATTTCAAAATCACTCTGTCAATACACATCAAATCGACCGATCCACTAGAACCCAATGATGTATGTGATTGAATTAGGGGTTAATTGCTAAATGAAGTGTCTCCCGCATCGATTTTGTCCTTTTGCCTGATATGATTTAAACAGGCAAGGTATTTTCCAAATCAATTAAGGTAATGGAAAACTGTTCAACCAATGTCAACGATATATAAGTGGATTGTGTAAAACTGACCGATGAAATTGTCAATCAATTAGCCAGTAGGTATAGGCAAGGGAATGTTATCAGGCTTGAGTTTAATTTTCATTAAATTATTTATGTTATTATTATATATTTATATCAATAGTATATCGATTGTACATTATTAAATGGCTTTGTGGTAATGCCTACGAATATTACCAACTCTTACTTTACTCGCGAGTGTTATGAGAGACATCTAAGAGCTTTACCTCTTAGTCGTCGACATAAATATGGACCTAGGTTAACTTCACCTGATGGCGTCTGGTCAACAATTACATTCCCGAGGCGGGTTGACAAACATACAACCAGTATAAAACTATTACCAATGACTTACGCGCTAAGTACGAAGAAGGAGATGTACATATAGCGTTGACTCCAAGTAAATGGAATAAGAGCAGGATAATGATGTATGATGATTATATTGCTCAATATGCGTACCGCTCGATATGCATACCGCAGTGCGGGTTAGGGCGTCCCCCGGAGGCAACGCGTACCGACCCGCCCCCGTCAGTACGAAAATCGGCAGATGCGGCGATGGGGGCCGCCACCCATTACGCCTTGCCCAGTCAGTCGAGTCGAGGAGAGCAGAGTGCCGGGTGGGCACGTGGAATGTAAGAGGATGTGTGGAAGGTAAGGTGCACGAGCTGATACCCGTTATGGCCGACAAACAGCTAGACGTGCTCTGTGTAACAGAGACCGAGCGAAGGAGCAGCGACGCCTGTGATCTTCCTGGTGGCGGGATGGCTCTGTGGTCTGGTATACCACAAAGCGATCGAGCCAGCATGGGGGTAGGAGTGCTGTTGTCCTCTCACTTGGCCTCAGGTGTGAAGGATTACGGAATGTATGATCCCACACTTCTTTGGGTCCGTATAAAACTAGGTGTCACCAAGGTATTCATGGTTGTAGCATATGCTCCCGTAGGATCCTCGGTGGCATCAGACCTAGAGAAGTTTTGGGATAATGTTAGGGAAGTTCTGGATATGGCAGAAACCAGTGAACGCGTGATTGTATGCGGAGATTTGAACGGATGGGTGGGGACCAAGCGTCTGGACTATGAGGACGTACTTGGTCAATTTGGTGATAAGAGAGTGAACGACGCAGGTAGGCTCATAGCGGATGTATGCATGGAGAGAAACCTTATTGTGTCAAACACATTTTTCCAACATAAGGACATTCATATGTATACATGGAGAAAGAATGAACAGAAAAGTATAATAGATTTAATTTTGGTAGACAGTCGCCTCCGAAGCAAAATATTGGACGCAAGAACCTACAGGGGCCCCACAGTCGATACGGATCACTATCTCGTTATCGCGGGATTTAGTGGTCTGTTCAGAAAGTGGAGGCACTGGCGAGAGCGTGTCCACTTCGGAGGGCTTGAAAGAATAAAGGTTGAAAGATTGCAAGAAGAGTGTGTAAGAGAAAAGTATGCAGAGGGTATCCGAGAACGGCTGACGATGGCAAGCCAGCCAAAATCGGACATTGAAGAATGCTGGAGAATATTGTAAGAGAGTATGGTAGATACAGCGAAAGAAATATGTGGAAGTTCAAAGAAGCATAGAAATACAAATGGTGATGCATGGTGGGATGCGGAAGTGGCAGCTTCCGTAGAGCAAAAGAAGAAAGCGTGGTTGGACTATGTCTCTTCTTTGAATCTGAATGACAGTATGACTGAACAGAAGAAAGAAATATATCCGCAATGTAAGAATGACACCAAGGCCTTAGTGAAAGAGAAACGTGATAGAGCAAATAAAAAAAAGAGTGCAGAAGATAGGCTGACTAAAAACTTCGAGGGTAATACCAAACTCTTTTGGAGGGAGGTGAAGAAGTCTCGGTGTGGTTGGTCAGCCTTCAGAATGAATAAAATAAGGTCTAAAGGACATTCTTACACAAACACAAGACGTGTTAAGCCGATGGAGCGAATATTTTGGCGATATGTATGCTGATATTACGGTTGGCGCCGGTGTCGCGTGTGGTTTAGTAGATCACCATTCAGCACTGGCGTCCTCCGATGGCGTCAGTATGGATGAAGTTGAATGTGCGATAAGAAGTTTGAAAAATGGTAAGGCAGCGGACATTGATATGGTGTCTGCCGAGATGATCAAGCTTGGTGGCTCCTGTGTCTGGGAGGCGTTCCTGTTGCTCCTCAGTTTATATTGGAGCTCGGGAATGGTTCCCAGGGACTGGCATAGCGCGGTCATCGTGCGTTTGTTTAAAAACAAGGGTTCACGTTATGACTGCGCAAATTACAGGGCCATAAGCTTGACCAGTTTGGCAGCAAAAGTGTATGGTAAAATTATTGAAAGGAGAATGAGGATGGTGTCCGCTGGTTTACTGTGTGAGACACAAGGAGGTTTCAGGAGTGGAAGGGGATACATGGATCAAGTGTTCTCTCTACGCAACATTGTCGAGAAGCATCTGGCTCTAGGTCAGAGTGTTTTCTGCAGTTTTGTGGATCTGGAGAGAGCATTTGACACGGTTGTACGAAAGGAACTTTGGGACATTTTACCGGAGTATGGTATTAACGGTAAACTGCTACAGGCTGTGCAGTCCAGTTACATGAGCTGTAGAGCCTGTGTGCGGCTGAATGGTGGAATGTCGCCTTGGTTTGACGTCAATATCGGCGTTAAGCAGGGGTACGTTCTGTCAGCCAGGCTATTTATCATATATCTTTTTTTTTTTTTTTTTTTTTTTGGGGGGTGGGCTACGGTCGGCGCACTCCTCGCACCACTCCATCCGGGGTGACAGAGGGGCGTAAGCGCGCACACCCGTAACCCACCCGTGACGTCGCCTTCGTCGTTGGGCCGACCACCGGAGCAGAGTGACTTGACGTCAGTGGTCGGCCCGACGGAATACCCCTGAGGAGTACCCTCTCCTCGACCGACATCCCCCCCTCGAGTAGGATGTCGGTCTTTCCTCACGCGGTCGGCCTCTCGGCGGGTGACGGACTAATTCCCCGATCCAGTCACCCGCGGCCTCGGCTAGGGCGGCATCAGGCGCAGGTAATCGCGCCTGCGCCGCCCCAGTCGCCGGCGGTGGCTCGCGCCGTCGAGGAGACGCTCCTCGCGCACGCGCTCCGCCGCCTCCTTCCGCGAGACTACTGCCTCGCAGAAGGTTGCGACCGCGTCCCAGTTCCTGACGCTGTCGAGCATCGCCCTGGCGATGGTCGGCAGCGTCAGGTCGGCACCGATGATTGCGACGAGTTCACGACGCTGCTCTGCCCAAGCGGCACAAACCTCGAGCGTATGCTGCGCCGTGTCTTCGTCGCAATCGCAGTGGTGGCAGGACGGTGTACTCTCCCTCCTGACGACCTTGTGCAGGTATTTGGCGAAGCATCCATGCCCCGTCAAAACCTGCACCAGTCGGAAGGAGAGCACCCCGTGCCGCCGTTCCAACCACTGCATCAGCACCGGCCGGAAGGCCTCTACGGTCCGCACACCGAACCGAGGCCTCTCCAGCCGGACTGCCCAACGGGCAATGACATCTAGGCGGGCGTCAACGCGCCAGGCGGTGAGTTCCCTCAAAGAGACCACACCGCCCTCCGCGCGCACCCCCGACACCCGCCGATACAAATCGGCGAGCATTTCCGCCTCCAGGTCCCACGGGGGACTCCCGGCCAACAGGCACGCTGCCTCCGTCGCCACCGTGCGGTACCCGCGTACAGCCCTGACCGCCATGGCCCTCTGTGGTCGCCACAGAAGAGCCCTGAGTCGGACGGTCAGGGACCCCGCCCACACCGGTGCGCCGTACAGGGCCATCGACCGGACGACCCCCGTGTACAGCTGTCGGCACGTAGCGCTCGGTCCGCCCACATTCGGCATTAGCCATGATTTATCATATATCTGGATAAATGTCTCCAAAGGTTGAACGATATGAATGTGGGAGTCCAGATGGGCGACTCAGTGGTCACTGCTCTGCTATATGCAGATGATGCAGTCCTGCTGGCACAGTCAGCGACTGACCTGCAGATTCTAGTCGACACAATGACAGAAGATTGTAAGAAAAGGTGTCTACGCGTGAATATGAGCAAAACCAAAATAATGGTCTTTGAAAGAGATGAAGCCAGAACAGATGTAAGAGTAACAATAGGTAATGATGTACTGGAGCAAGTGGATGAATTTGTATATCTTGGATGTGGATTTAGCCGAGATGGACGGTACACCACTGATATAGAGCGAGCGAAGAGTGAATGCGGGAAATAGAGTGAACGGAGCGTTGGGGCAACTTCTCGGTTGCCACCACCTCAGCCAGAAGGCACGTGTAGCAATACATAATGCAGTGCTTATCCCAACATTACTGTATGGAAGAGAGATTTGGGTATGCAGAAAAGAGTATGAAAGTAAAATTAATGCGGTCGAAATGCGATCTCTACGGAAAATCTGTGGAGTTAGGCTGATCGATCGCATTCGTAACGACGACGTAAGAACGCGAGTAGGTATGAAAGAGAGTATTGGTGTAAAGATGCGAAAGGGAATGCTCTGATGGTTCGGACATATGGAAAGAATGCCGAACGAACGTCTGGTTAATGAAGATACAGGTAAGCCGGAAATTGTTATGGACTACAATAGAACCAAAGGTGGAGTTAATACCGTGGACAAAATGTGTGAGTGTTACAACGTTGCACGTGGTACAATCAGATGGCCAATGGTGATATTTTATAGCCTGATGAATGTAGCGGGTATAAATACTTTTATAATATACCTGCACAACAACCCTACCAAGAATATTAGCCGTAGGATCTATCTTGAAGCCTTAGCTTATGATCTGATCAATTCGCAACTTAGACGTCGGGCTCTCGTTACATCCTTGCCGAGAACTTTAAGGCTCAGGCTCACCGAAATCTGTAAATTAGATGGACCCGAGTCTTCAACAACATCTAACAATAATAAAGTTGGTCGTTGTGGATACTGCTCATCAAAAAAAACCGCAAGACACGTTACAACTGTGCCACCTGCAAAAAATTCTTTTGTTTGGAACATGCTGTAACCGTATGCCCTGATTGTTATGTTGAGGGTCAAAACTAAGCCAAACATAGATGAATATGTCCTTTGATATGTTGTTTATTATTATTTAGAAGTTTATTTTGTTTTTAAAAAGAAGTACAGATTTTATTTTTGTTTTTCTAGAACTAAGAAATAAAACTCAAATTCGAAGGCTTATTTGTGATAAGACTGAAAGTCATTAAAATAAATATTAAATTAAGTATTATTCATACTATTTTGTTTCACTATATCCTACACTTTAAAATAATAATAATATTTTTTGGCCTTCATAGTAAAACAATATTTTATAGGGGTACGAACTATCGGTCTGTGACACCGTGCGCGAGTATAGGTGCTACAAAAATTGACGCGAGTATAGGAAGGTTAAGAAAATATACAATGTGAAAGTGAAAGGATGTAGGTACCGGGGGAGACCGAGACTAACCTACCTAGACCAGATCAGTCATGTACTGCAGGAAGGTGGAGTCAAGAGTCTCCGAAACCGGCGAGCGTGTATGAAGAGAATTATGAATGTTGAGGAAGCGAGTGAAGTATGCAAGGGTAGAGTTCTCTGGCACTCTGTTCTCTCTGCCTACCCTGCAAGGGACATGGCGTGATGGTATGTATGAATGATTATATTGACTGCACAGATGATGGAATAACTTAAGTACCAACTTTCCGTACCGTGTGAGTCCATACAGGACTATATATTGTGTGATCGATAAACGATTGCTTTGAGTTTTAGTGTGATTCATGCCTGTTTATTGTATTTTTGTAAAGTTGTCCGCGATGCAAGGATTAATTTGTTAGATAATTTTTTTTAATAACTTATGTATAAGCCTTTTCTTTATTGTTGTTTATACCTTAACTAGCAGACCCGGCCACGCGTTGCTGTGGCTAAGGTAGCCTTAGCAACACGTGGTGGTTATGCTAATAAATTGTAGCTTATATTAAACGTTTGTACGTTTAACATAGCGCCATCTATTAAATACTCAATTCAGTCAACAGATATCGCCATCTGTTAGAATCGTTTGGAGATAACAGATAATTGTGACTGTCAAATAATTGGCAAAAATTTTGCAATAAAATAATATTGCGACTATAAATTGAGATGGAAGCTATCCTATCTTTTAAGTTGGATCAAACTACACATGCTGTGCAAATTTGATTAAAATCGGTTAAATACTTTAGGAGTCCATCGCGGACAAACAACGTGACGCGTAATTTATATATGTATATTAAGAAGATTGAGATTGCTAGGTTAGGTAATCTAACCGCTGCCATGATAAATTCGTATGAAATAGAAGTATTACTTTTTTTATTGTTTTTGGTGGCAAATGAGCAATCAGTACACTTGATGGTAAGTGTTACTGTCGCCCATGGACCTTTGTTACACCAGGAGTATACCTAGGCAGTTGCCTACCAATGTAAACCCCAAACCCACCCAGTTGGGTTTTCGGCTCTCTTGTTCACCGAACGAAGCGCAACAGCATATTGGCATTGCTTAGACGTCGATCTTCTGCGATAGCGTGGTACTACCTCGGACGGACGTACATAGAGAAATTATACGGCATTTCTAATTATCGAAAACTTTAGAAATGAACTCATTTGTTACATAGATAATTCCTTACATCTAAACTTATAAACATCGTCGCACTATAATATTAAAAGTAAAATTATAAATGAAGTCTTTATATATAGGAATTAATACTATAGTATTATTCTATATAGCCTTAAGGGACGTCCGTTAATCACGTGATCTTTTTTTTAGCATTTTATAACCCCCCCTCCCCCTTGGTGATGCGTGGTGAGCATCACGTGAATTTTTAGTATCTATAAAGAAGTAGCCCACAGCTCATTATATTCTCGGTTTTTTTTTCTTTTTTTATACCTACTTCGCAAAAAGGTCTTTACACAGATCATCTACTTTAAACTTCGTTCATTGCCTGGCAACTGCAAGTCAAAGTCACACTACACGCCGCTTTTCAGTTCAGAAATCGCAGCGTTTGACGAAAAAATAAATACATGTGATATCTTACTACAACCCCCATCCCCCTTGTGATATTTCGTGATTTTCGTCAAACCCCTGCACCCTTTCAAACCTCACGTGATTAATGGACGGCCCCTTATAGAAAAGAAGCTGGGTTTACAGAATACGGGTCTAGATCGAGTATATAAAGAAGAGAATAACTGAGAACGTAGAGTCCATCTAATGTATTTATAAAATAATTATAATACCTATATTTAATTTTCTATCCAAATTACTACAAAATATTATTATCTTTTATACTTTGATGAAATGATGCTGGTTTACGTGGGTACAGGGTGACCTTTTTGTATACAAAGCCCTCCTCGGCCTTAAAGGACATATTAATCTGCCAACCTTCTTTGTAATATGAATCTCTGCAAGGCGTTTTAGGTTGGGTCGGTTATATCTTATCTTAATATGATAATGATTTCACACTATATATTATAAAATAAGTTGTATTAATTTTAGAATCAATGTAGATATAGAAATAGTATATATGAAATTCATAATCATTATCCTCGCCTCAGTTCATATGCGTCCCACTATTGGGCTCGAGCTTTGGGAGTAGGAGGGAAATCAAAAATCGACCTAGGATACCGCTCTAGTTGGAGGGTTGGTATAAGAGTAGACTCCGTCCTGCCACCATTGCGGTAGTGACAAGGACACGGCGCAACATACGCTCGAGGAATGTTCGAGCTGGGACGGTCAGCGCCGCGACCTCGTCGCTATCATCGGTGCCGACCTGACGCTGCCGGCTGTTGCGAAAGCGATGGTCGACAGCATCAGGAACTGGGACGCGGTCGCCGCCTTCTGCGAGGCTGTCATCTCGCAGAAGGAGGTGGCGGAACGAGTCTGGGAGGATTCCCGCGACCTGGGCCGCCGCCAGCGGCCGGGGAGGCGCAGGCGCGAATATCTGCGCCTAATGCCGCCCTAACCAAGGCTTCGGGTGATCGGACCGGGGAATTATCCGGTCATCCGACGTGAGGCCACCGCGTGAGGGCGACGCCGCGACGGCGAAAGCTGTCGGGGCTTCGACAAGAGAGGAACTCGCAAGGGTATACCGCCGGGCCGGCCACCGAAGACAAAGATCGGGTACCGGGGTGGCCCGCTCGCACGGCGAAGAGAGGTGTTTGCAGGGTGGGTCCATGGGGTTGCGTGCCGCCTCTTCCGTAGCCCCGGACCGATTTGCCGGGGCGCGACCACATCCATGGTCCGACCTTGCGAAGAAAAAAAAAAAAAAGGGTTGGTATAAGAGTTTTTTTCAACCACCTGGATTATCGTGCATGTAAAAACAGTCTTGTGACTTCATCATAACCAGGAGGCAAGTTAGATTTTTAGTAAGTAATGTCACTACTACTACTAATAATGTTACTACATATCAATTTTAAAATATTTTAAATATTCTTAACGTTAAGCATTTTTAACTTTAAACATTCTCATGGGGAGGCAAATAACAATTTTAAGCATTCTTGTGAGACCTATGTCCAACAGTGGACATCTATGGGCTAATAACTAGGATAGAAATTTTAATACAAGTAATTAAACCGTAAAATCGTAATGAAAAAACACTCATTCGCATTTATGTTACAAGTTAGGATTTAAAAAGAAATAAATAAATATTTTTCTTAAATGCTGCACGAATTACAGAATTATGGTCATTAAAACATAATATAACCACTCATTTCTATGATAGCTTAATGAAAACATATTACATATGCTTAGCTCTTTAGAAAAAAAAATAACCACAAGAAAACATTACGAATACACGTGTCGAGGTTATGCAGTTTTATATAAGACACGTCATATCGGCAGGTACGCATTATATACGTACTTAAACCAAAAGTGCCCTTAATACTGTGCTAAAGTGGGCGAGGCTCAGAAATGTACAGAGGCTTTTCAGGGCAACACTCTTATAAGCCTTTTAATATGGCACCCCTAGACGTACTTATCGGATCTCTTAAATGTTACCGTTTTTAATAGCGTTTGCAATTGAAATTAATGCGCTTTTTTGCAAGCATGGAAATTGGCTTATTTTTAGCAGACATTCAATAAAATGAATACAGAATGGCTAGAAAAGGTTTTGATACATTTTGCGTAGCGTTTAGTGCGAAATTGTAACCATATTATTACCACTTTTTCGTATAAAATTATACTTAATAATTACATGAAAGACTGCATTCTAAGTATACTTTAACTTCAAGATATTGTTTCTTTGCGTATGTTATTTTACCAAAATTAGTTGATAACTTCGATGAGAAACTGTAGAGAAAAATCTAACTCTCACTAAACTCTTAATTAACAATAATTACATACATACATATCATCACGCCATATCCCTTGCAGGGTAGGCAGAGAGAACAGAGTGCCAGAGAACTCTATCTCTGCATACTTCACTCGCTTCCTCAACATTCATAATTCTCTTCATACACGCTCGCCGGTTTCGAAGACTCTTGACTCCACCTTCCTTCAGTACATGACCGATCTGGTCTAGGTAGGTTAGTCTCGGTCTCCCTCGGTACCTACATCCTTCCACTTTCGCATTGTATATCTTCTTAACCAGACGTTCGTTCGGCATTCTTTCCACATGTCCGAACCATCGGAGCATTCCCTTTCGCATCTTTACACCAATACTCTCTTTCATACCTACTCGCTCTCTTACGTCGTCGTTACGTCGTTACGTTAACAATAATTTATGTTGGAAAAATCATTGCTCTATTTAATTTACAAAATCAAGATAATAAAACTACCAAAGAACTGCTAAACTTCAAGATTCGAATAGTTTAATCGGTTAAATCTACCTGATAAGTCACTTCTCCTTAAATCTAGTCCCCACATGTGTCCTTGGTTACAATTAAAGTTAATATTACTATTTATTTATTTTAAAGAAAGTAATAAAATTTATCCTTATGTTTATAGAGTAAGAATATAATTCACCAAACCGTTCTTACCCGTCTGTGTCGTGAAGGACGCGTAAGAAATATGATATGGTGATAACATCTATGTAAGAGAAGAATCCGTGTGGTGACGGAGTAAGAATACAATTCACCACCTCCTGTCTTACCCATGAGTGAACGTAAGAAACGAATGATGAATATTAAAACGCATATAACATCTATGCAAGAGCAGAAAAACTCGAAACAAAATTCTATAACACGTCCGACCAGCGTGGAATATTAGGTTAATTTCCCTGCCATTACGAAGGACGCCCGAGCCCAACAGTGGGACATATATGGGCTGTGATTGTGATGAAGAGAACAAAAACACAAATTAAAGGCAAATCATTTGACTAATTTGGTATATGTAGGTCAATTTTTGTCCCATATGTATATTTTATTTTTTTATTTTATTTTATTTTATTCAGCACACCAACAGCACAATTACAGCAATTGCATCAATACAACAGAGTTAACATTTATAGCTTAGTAGTAATTACACAGATAATAGGTATGCATGACATTCATTATCACATTAGATTAGAGACTATATTAATTTAGTATATTATTATAATTATTTGTAACAGATTATCCGTAAAAAAAGAAAAAGACACCAAGCAAAACCAAGGAGTCACTACTCGCCTTTTAAAAGGCAGTGTCTGTATGTTGCATATGTCATTGAAAATATGTCGATATTATCCATTTGAACAGACCTTATATTATATGACCTTGCCATGCGTGTAAGTGGACTATTAAAGGTAGTATTTAAGGTAGACGATGGGATATCAAATGTACGTGGTTGACGCAAAATTCGTGTGCTGACTCTGAATTTTAGATAGTTGATTAGCGGAGCGTCAATCGAACCATTTATGATCTTGTAAAGAGTTAGTAGATCAGAGTTGTCTCTTCGTTTTTTTAGACTAAGCATTTGAAAGTAATTCAGTCTAGTACTATACTCTGGCAGAGCTTTACGTATACCTTGTTTAATACATAAGTATCTCAGAAAACGCGTCTGTATCGATTCCACTTTATCTATATGAGTCGAGTAATACGGAGACCATATAACAGAACAATACTCTAAGAGACTTCGTACCAATGTATTGTAGAGTATTATAATACTATCGACATTACTAAAGACCTTCGATATTCGGATTATAAATCCAAGTGTTTTTCTAGCCTTACTGATGATACTGTCTATATGTTCACGAAATGATAGTTGTGTATCAAATAATACTCCTAGGTCGCGAATCACGAAGACGCGGTTTAGACCAATACCTCCTATATGATATTTAAATTGTGCATAGTTTACTTTATTGGTAAATGAAATATATTGACATTTTTTCAAATTGAGTGACATACCATTCTTCTGACACCATTGTTGAAGAATATCTAAATCATTTTGCAATTTGAAACAGTCACCAATATCCATTATGTTCTGATATATTTTTAGATCATCGGCATAAGCCAAGCAGTTACAATTTATCATGTATAAGAGATCAATAATGAATACTAAAAACAGTAATGGACCTAATTTTGAGCCTTGAGGAATACCAGAACTAGGCGTAAACGGTGCAGAATCATAACCTGCCAAAGTAACTATCTGAGACCGATTAGCTATATAACTCTCTAACCAACGCTCTCGACTCCCATGAATTCCGGCATGCTCTAATTTTAATATTAAAATTGAAAAATTCACCCGATCGAACGCCTTTTCAAAATCCGTATATACAGCGTCAACCTGACCCCTGTTTTCGAAGATATTCGTGATGAAACTCGTGTATATGAGCAAATTCGATGTTGTGGATCTATTAGTGACGAAACCATGCTGGCTGTTACTAATTATATGACGCAAATGGGTAAAAACGACACTATAAATCAGACCTTCAAAGATTTTTGCAAACTGCGAGATAATCGATATGATATATATTTGAGCTGAGATGATGGATAAAGAATTACAATTTTTTTTAAGGCAGGCTATGATCCGGTCACATCACGCTCAAACCGTCAGAGGTGGAAAATGAAGCTTTAGTGATACATTGAATTCTTATTTCATCAGAACAGAGCATTTTAAAGATATAAACCACATTCACATACAAAATCTAAATAACAGCAACTCATGGCTGCATCGTATGATATATGGACGTGTTACAATTTAATTTAATTAATTTAGTTCGAGGTCACTGTCAAAGTGACGACCTTACAAATACACAGTGACGATTGCCCAAATTTAATTATTAACTGCATTCTAACCCCTTTGCAACAATGGAGCCAGTCTGTAAACTTCGAACGCGATGGCACAGGGGCCTGTACTTTTGTAATTTTATTAATGACGTAATAACAGTTCTGTCAGACGCATGTGTGTGCCCATGAGCGATAGTGGAGTCGTTAGCTCGGACGGGTTAATATTGGAGGGTCGAATGGGGGATTATCTATAAAATCTATGGCGTTATTTAGTATTACAACCGTGTTGAAAGGCTTTGACGCTATTCATGTATTACAGAACGTGTATGGGAAACTTTTAATGTATACCGCATAAAGTTAATCTTTGCAAAATTTGGATTATTATTACTACAGATATATAAATATAATATTTTTTATCAGTACAATGTAATTTATTGTTGAGTGTGAGTCTTTTCCGCAAATGAAAAGAAACATATACTACATAAGCAAGACAGATTGAGGTAGCATTTTTATTTTAAGAGTTGGGTATATATTTCTTCTTTAAACGTCAATGAAATTAATCCAACATCACCACTATGGTATATGGTTTGAAATAAGACTTTATTTCTCCTTTCTTCTTCTTTTCCTCGTGTGATATCTGCGCACATTTATGTGGTATCTTACGACAGCTAGAGTAGAAGAAGAATTAATATTCTTCATTAGTTACAAAATATTTTCTTTTAATTTATCTCAAACGAGGAAAAAAAAATAGAAAAGGATTCGAATGTACAAAACCTTTTAATTAGCAATAGTACCAATGGCTTTTCTCCAAAGAACCAAGTCCTTGGGAGACATTAATGTGTCGTACATGAATATAATTTATTCATAATATTTTACACGTTCATAGAAAGACAAGACAATAAATAGGACGTTATACTTCAAACATATATTTATACTCGTATATATATATAATATGTATGGAATGTAATATGATTTGTTCTCGTTTAGAATTTCTCCGATATTAAATGCCGTTAATACATTGATGTCATTTATTATTTAATATTATCATCCACTTGATGAAAATCATTTAATATATTAATTTGTTACATAGTGTAACATTAATATAATAAACTTTAATATAATGATTGTTCTGATTTAATGAACTCTTCGAAAGCCCTTAAAACTAACCGTAAGAGCCAGTAATACAAAATATATCAATATATATACTATAATATTATGAATCGTCATCATCACAGACCATAAATGTCCCGCTGTTGGGCTCAGGCCTTCTCCGTAATGGGAGGGAAATTAACCTGCTATACCGCGCTGGTCAGACGTGTTGGTATAGGGTTTTGTTTCGAGTTTTCCTTCTCTCGCATATGCGTTTTATATCCTTTAGTCGTATCGTACGATCACCCACGGGTAAGATATATATATGGTAGTGAATAGTATTCTTACTCCGTCACCACACGGAAACATTATGAATAGTTAACTGAAAAGTTTAACTTAAGTTTTCCTACCTCGTTAAAATGTATCCGTCCTTTAATCGTCTCTTACGATGTAATAAAGGGGCTGATGAATTGTATTCTTACTACGGCATCATCTCATCTCAGAAAACATATGTGTCGCTGCTGGGCTCGAGTTTCCTCCACACTTTTTTTATCACACCCCACTTGATCCTCCGAGCTGGCGAAGGGGGCAGCGAGCAAACACATAACCTGAACTGCATGTACCCTCTCTATACTGTGCGGGCACTGGAATTCGGTCTTTATCGTCAGTGGGCCGTCCGGCGGGTGATACTCTTTCGCGTATCGTTTCGAGTTGACGCTCCGGCAGCTTTCACTATTAGAGCATTGCCCTCGCGCAGCCTTCTCCATACAAGGAACGAAATTGAAACATTGAAAATTGAAAAGAATTGAAACTTACTATACCAAACTGCTCAAACATATTTTGTAGCGTTTTATTTCAAATTTTCCTGCTCTTACTGCTTCACTATACAGAAAATATAGAGATTACTAATACACGGTACCATATGGAAGTATAAAGGTTACAAATAAGATATTCAAAGTTCCTTCTGATCTTCATTATCTCAGCCAAAGTTGGGCCCGAGCCTCCTTCAGAATAGTAGAGCAATTGGCCTACTATACTAGGCCAGTCAGACAGTTTATTTATTCTTTTATTTCAAGTTTTCCTTCTGATTGTGATATTATCTGCTTTACAGCACGCAACGGTAGGAAAAACGGATGATGAATTAAATTTTGCAATAGTGAGAGGACCACGCTGATGACAGTTCTCTGTCTACAGCCGCAGGCCGGTCCGTCCGGGGTAGTACCACACTCTCGCAGAAAACCGACGTCTGAGTAATGGCAACGTACTATTGCGCTTTGCCGGTGAGCGAGAGAGCCGGAAGCCCAACTGAGTAGGTTTGGGGTTTGTAATGGTAGGCAGCGGCCTAGCTATACACTTTTTTTTTTTGATAGGTTATGGCCCGGTCACACGTCGACCGTACCGTCCGGGGCGACGTAAGGGCAGCGCGTGGCCCCATAACCCACCGTATTCCCTCCCCATCGCCATTGGGCCGGTCACTGGTACCGCTTCCTTGTCTTCCGTGGCTATTTCCTTGGTATAGCAAAAGTCCATGGACAGCAGTGACACCTACCATCAGGTGCTCGCTCCTTGCCACAATAATCAATTAAAAAAAGTTTTTAATCCATCACCACACAGAAAACTCAAATTTACTATCATTACTGGTTATGATGTGATTAATTAATTACTAATTATGTTAAAGTATTTTATTGGTGTTGTATTTTGTCAGTAATATTTCGAATTTGTCGGATATTGCCGAATTAAACCTGTGTTCTGTAGACAACGAGCGTCTATTACTCACAAAGTTGATCGCATTAAAGTTTTGCAATGACTGCGGTGGGCTCTGAAATATGAGGAGCAGTCCGTCGAAATTTAACTTGATATCAGATCGAAGTTTAAGTGGAAGAGAAATTTTGTAACATTAGTTATATGGGATTAAATGCAAAGTTTTAGGTTTGAATAATATTTCGACTATCTTGAAAGATTAACTTTTGTAAAACTAATTAGGAATTAGGTATTTGGAAGGAAACAAATGTAATATGAATAGTTTGACATTAATATTAATATAATATACTTAATATTTTTATTAATACTTTCTATTTTTCTAACATATTAGTGATTTATGTACTGGTGGATATGGTGGTAGGCTAAAAATACAATACTTCGCCACTCCATAATTTCCCGTACGTATGAACACCAGATTAGTGGATGGTAGTTCACTTTTACGAAACTTATAACCCCAACTACGATCGTGAAACTGCTTGCTGAAGTCAAGCATGCACATTGTGGCATTTTCGCTTTTAGAAAGACTTAAAATTTAACAGTTCACATCGATGAATGAATAAATGGTAGCAACACATATTTTAATTATTGCGTGAAACTAACCAATAGATATGAACAAAATTAGACATCATCATCATTCTCTTACTCGTATCCCAATTACTTGGGGTCGATACAATATGTACTTTTCTTACATAGTAGATACATATTGTATAAGTTATTGGCAATAGTTTTATGATCAGCCGCCCGCCAGACGTCAACCCTCTCGACGACATCAACGAGCAAAGTAAGGGTTGGTAGTATTCTTCTACCTCACAGCTAACAAAATTAGACATAAATTACTATATAATTCTGCTCGCCAATCTGCTCGCTATTCGCTATGGCGTGGTGTCTAGACACGTAAATATGGCATACATTTGAAGCCGTCTGTAATTATTCATTGTACGAAACTTTGAATGCCGCTAAAAGTCCTCATTTTGTATAACGAGTTGTGTTTTAATTCATTTCAGCGCGCGTAATATTCGCTGAATTGCGTCGAATGAAATGATTTAAATGGAAATTATAGGTAAAGTGCAAGAATTTGTCATGACTGTTTTATGTAATATTCAAGAATATTTTTAATAGCAATTAGTAACAAATGAAAATGAAGGAAAGAAAGTTGAGGAAAATAATACAATGATAACAGAAGAGTTTCGAGCAATTTATTATATCACTAGTTTAATAATATGAATTTGATACGATTAGTAGAGATTTTTAATTTCGTATTTTGGATTGAGTGCTAATAGAAATACTGTATACGGATCTTGTGTCTCTGTGTAACCGGACTGTTCTGTATCTATTGAATTGAACTGTATAATATAGTTCTTAGAACATATGACAAAATATCCGTGTATTATATTTAAATTTCTTTATATTTAAATTTAAATAAATCTATCCGTGTGGTGACGGAGTAAGAATACAATTCACCACTGCCCACCTTACCCATGGGTGATCGTAAGAGACTAAGGGATAAAACATGCATATAACATCTACGCAAGAGAAGAAAAACTCGAAATGAAACCCTATACCAATACGTCTGACCAGCGTGGTTACTACTACGTTAATTCCCCTTTCATTACCGAGGAGGCTCAAGCCCAACAGTGGGACATTTATGAGATGAGATACTTAAATTTGATGACAGTATTGATATTTGACGTGATTCACATAGAAAATACTTTCTATCATTGCCAAAAATAGAGAGACACTTATCTCAATACTATTAAGCGGTTCAAAGCTGTGTTATATGAAATGTATCGAAGTATGAATGAGTAGAATCAATCAAGATACTGAATAGGAATATAATAATCGCGATCCTCTTATAAAAGTAGAAAGGAGGTGGATGGCGGGCAATGCAGCTCTACTACGTTGAATTGCTAGTGAATTTATACAATTGCATATTAGCTGTATTATTGTTCATTATTTAACTTTATCTCTTAAACAGAACCCCTTCACCTGATTGATGAACACCACAAACTTTCACGATAAAAGGTGGAGGCAAAGCCTCATACGGTCAGCGATGTCGCACATAGATAAGAGGCCCACAATCCATCATTGCATTAGGGTGATATGTTTTATTGATTTTTTGCCATGCAATTCCTGCTCCCCTATATGTGCCATAGCACATGGTTTTTGCAAAATAATTGAGTAACCACATAAGCGGACAATGTCAAATATTATTATCTCGTGTCTATTTAATTTAAAATGCCTCGTTAGTATGGCGGTTTAAATATATGAACTCTAGAATAATTCCGAGTAGGTTTGAGTAATCATATGCTTTACTTTTTTTTATGTAAAGTAAAAATATTATAATATAATATAATTAATCTATGTCTAGTTATATTATTAGATGAAAAAATCAACTTCTACGTATTTAACATTTTTTTAGGGCTTATTTTAGTCCTAAAAATATATATTTAGAAGTTTATTTTTATCTTGGCATTAAATTAATTGTAGATATTGTTTTATAAAAGTAATCCATCTGTCTGTTTCAATTACTAAATATAGTTCAATGAAAATTTTCGTCTTTATTTATATAACAGCTTAAAAATGGACATAGAATGGAAGAAAATTATATGGATAAAAGGCAGACACTTTAATAGATATTCTCAAAGTAAGAAATGTAAACTTGGATATAATACCCCACCAGTTGCAGAGATGATAATTCAAAAGTATCAGGAACCATTGAATTTTGTTGACATAAAACGAATCTTCGTGGCATTTTCATGGGGAGGTCTATATTCATTGGACGTAAGTGAGGGCCACAAACGTCACATATCATCAAATATTTTAATAAATTTTGATTTCTCCTGACAATATCAGCATTTCAATTTTCTCATATACATATTTATTTGAATGATAAAATGAATAATAACTTAATATATCGTTTGCTCTTAAAATCATTCTAGCTAATAGAGTTCGTAATAAACTTTATAGCTCTTACCCAAAGTTTATCTGTATTTATGCCATACACGCATGTAAATTTACTAATGGATATTTGAATAAGTAAATACTTCAACTAAATAATAATTTAAGCATTAAACTTCGCTAGTCTCATATATTAATAAAATTAATGCTTAGAAACGACATACTGGTTTGTTAGTTTAATGGTATAAGTTTAATGGTATGAAACTGTACAATCAGCAGTCAATTACTGCTGATTGTACAGTTTTAGAATCAAAATCTTGTGTGGATATCCACACAAGATTGAAAATACTTTTAGAAAGGTTTCAGTAGGTGTTATTCAAAAAGTCTAAAGTTGTTTGGATGCGATATTTTCATTATATGATATCTTTAAAATTATCTGGAGAAATCCAGGTGAAAATACACTACCTCTCCATCATCATCATTATCATCACAGCCCATATATGTACCACTGTTGGGCTCGGGCCTCCTCCGCAATAGGAGGGACATTAACCTACTATACCGCGCTGGTCAGACGTGTTGGTATATTTCGAGTTTTCCTTCTCTTGCATAGATGTTATATGCGTTTTTATATCCCTTAGTCGTCTCGTACGATCATATACGGGTAAGATAGGAAGTGGTGAATTGTATTCTTACGCCGTCACCACACGGATAACTACCTACTTACACTTACACTCCCTTTTATTATATCGAAAATATAATATTAATTCTATCTATAAAACAATAAATAAACTTGACTAATATTCTGTCAACATGACTTCGTAAAAATTATCACATATGACAATATACACATGACGTATGTCAGCGCATAGAGGTCCCACTGCTGAGCTTGAGGCATCTCTATAATAAAAGGAAATTGATCTACTATACCGTTGGTAAAACGGATTGGCACAGGATTTTATGTCAACTATTCTTTCTCTTACATAGATGTCGTATAAATTTTATATTCCTTAGTCGTCTTTTACGACACCCACGAACATATAAATATGTTCTGTGTGGTGACGTAGTAAGAATACAATTCACCACCCCCTATTTTACCCGTGGGTATGTAAGAGATATAAAACGCATATAACATCTATGCAAGAGAAGGTAAACTCGAAACAAAACCCTATACCAACACGTCTGCCCAGCGCAGTATAGTAGGTTAATTTCCATCCCATTACCGAGGAGGCCCGAGCACAACAGTGTGACATATATGGGCTGTGATGATGATAATGACGATTAAATAATAATTACTCTTAAATGTCTATATGCTATTTATGTTATGTTGATGAAATTACTAATACATTTTATTTAACTTACCCTCACCGTTTCCTTAAACTAATGTCACACTCAATTTCTTGGTAAAATATCGCAAATGAAAGTTAAACCCCATATCTATCTTACAATTGCACATGCTCACCTCAATCAAACGGGGGTAAAATTATGTCAACTTGAATTCCCGAATATATTAGACTCAGCTGCTAATTCTTAATAGTTTATGCAAATCTATGTCAAACGGTTCCTGAGTAAATATTCTATCCCTTTCTAACATCATCTCTTAGCAAGATGAAAACAAAATGCTGATTTGCATGTGCAAATAACATTGTAGTGAAATCCAAACAGCAATTTGGTAGACAATTGGGAGGCAGCTGTGACGTCCCTTTTGAGTCGGGGACAAGAATTAACAATAATTTCATGTTTCTTCGAAATACATCAAGAACTAAGGCCCTATTGTTTGCTTGGAGACTAATAAAGCACCTGATCCCTGCATCTCTTCGAGATGTTGGAGTAATTAAAATTTCAAGTTCATTTTGAACGAACAATAGACTGCTCATAAAATTGATTCGTTCAATTCTAATATTTTGTTTGTATGAGAAATACCGTTCAGTATTCCGTAGTTTGTATGATAATGAAGTATTTCTTTATTATTAAACGTCTTCTAGGACGGATTGCTTTATATATTTAAAAATAAAACTATGTTTTTTTTATTAAGCTACTAATTGATGAAGTTATTTAATGTTATAAATATGTATAAAAATTCATATCTATAGGTACATTATTTATATACTAAATACGTAATATTTTTATCGCGATAAATAATTTTTCATGTGGTGATGGAGTAAGAATTCAATTCACCACCATATCTTACCAGTGGGTGATAGTAAGAGACGATTAAGGGATATCAAACGTATATAACATCTATGCAAGACGAGGAAAAGTCGAATCAAAACCGTATACCAACACGTCTGACTAACGTGGTATATAGTAGGTCAATTTCCTTCCCATTATAGAGGAGGCTCGAACCCAGCAGTGGGGCGTATATGGTATGAGATGATAATGATGAATAAATGATAACTTTATAGGCTACTATTGCATTTCATGGGCTGCCATGAAATTATATATTTTTTATTCAATTCAATATAAATAATTATACCATCTTCTTCAGGGATAACTAGATAAGGCATCGTCGTAAAATTCACTTAGTGGAATAAACTGCTCCTAATGGAGTATAGATTCTTTCTAGAAACATCAAAATCGTTACTGGAATACTTTTGAGTAAATTTCACTACTGACCGCCTGTGAATCATGTATCTATTTACTTAGAATTGATCAATGTAGATCTTTTCTTCTTATCATGAGATGTTCTTTCACATTTTAAATTACTGAACCAATTTAGACTTATTACTAAGACTTTTACTAATCTATATATATATAAAAGAAAGTTGTGTTAGTTACAACACTTATAACTCGAGAACGGCTGAACCAATTTTTAAGATTTTTATGTTTTTGAGTTTGTTGTTGTCGGGAATAGGATATTAAAATATGATATTAATAAACAAAAAAAATCATCAAAAGACATCAGTTGAAAACGTTTATTTGTTAATGATGTAACAAACGCAACTGACAACTCACGTCATTACGTGGTCTAATGGTTAGTTTGGAAAATACCGCGAATAGTTATTTTTTTTTTCGGCCAGTGTTCGTTTTGTGCGAGTGTTACGAATTTTTACGAATGTTGTAATAAATCATATTGTGCCTAAGTTAATGTCTAGCAGTGGATAATGATGGTGACGATATTAGAATTGCCTAATATTACCAAAAGCTAATTAGTATTTAATATCCTATATCTATGTATATAAAAGAAATTTGTATTAGTTACAACACTTATAACTCGAGAACGGCTGACCCAATTTTTATGTTTTTCAACGGTTTTATTTAGCTTACTCAGTTTGTTTTTTTTCTTGGGTCAAATTTAGTAATTAAAATTTCACCCTCTTCCTGACAACCGATTGATCTGAAATTTGGTATACGCCTTTGGTTCTGCTGACAATACAATTATGTATACATAATTTATTGTAAATTCAAGTTGGCTGCTGTAACAAACTAGCAGATAACCTATTTTTTTTCAATCACATCAATATGGGTATTAAATGAAAGGGATTGACAGGTAGAAGACAGTGAACTATACAAAATCAAAATCTAAGATGGCGGCTAATCAATTTTTTTTAATCCCATCAATATGGGTATCAAATAAAAGGGCATGATAAGTAAAATACAGTGCACTATACAAAATCAAAATCTAAGATTCCCGCCGCTACAAAATGACGGATAATTCAATATCTGAAACTCTCACCCAAGTCAAGATTTCGTATCATGTCAAGAACTGTATGGCGTTAGGGTGGCTAAAAATGATATGTCATTAGCGGTACACCACTCAAGTTAAGGTAAAACGTTAAAGCGCGCCAAGAACTGTATGGTATTAGGGGGCGCTATAGGCTACATGAACGAAATCATTTGGCCTCAATTTCGTCGAACCCAGACGTATGCAACAGATGTACCTTCGCTTCGGAATGACTTTGCAAGAGACGGTGTACATGTTATACACCCGAAAGTTATACAGTTGCCAGCCAAGTTTAATTAAGGGATGGCTGAAAGACGAATGTTACCTTAATATTGTCATGGGCTTCCATGGTGCATAAAATGCAGGGCAGCACTGTGGATCACGCAGTCGTATACTTAGGCGCGAAACTATTTGAGAAAGGCCAAGCCTACGTCGTTCTTAGTAGAATGAGATCTTTGGAGAGATTACGTATCGAGGAGTTAGAATGTAATAAATTAACGACCAAGAAACCTTGCAATAATGATGCCTTAAATGAATTAAATAGAATGAGAAATAAAAACTAAAAACTTGAAAATAAAAACCGTAAAAAAAATATTTAAGTTAAACGGTTTTATTGTAAGCAGTCATGGTAATTTTGCAGATAAATGTAATAAAAGCTAAAAAATAATTAAATATAATATGCACTGTATTATAGATTAATGTACATAAGTATGACAAAATATGATATTTTTGAAATATACAAATTTTAAACACATGCATTGATTAGACTAAAATAAAATCATACACATACATACATACATATCATCACGTCATATCCCTTGCAGGGTAGGCAGAGAGAACAGAGTGCCAGAGAACTCTATCTTTGCATATTTCACTCGCTTCCTCAACATTCATAGTTCTCTTCATACACGCTCGCCGGTTTCGGAGACTCTTGACTCCACCTTCCTTAAGTACATGACCGATCTGGTCTAGGTAGGTTAGTCTCGGTCTCCCTCGGTACCTACATCCTTCCACTTTTGCATTGTATATCTTCTTAACCAGGCGTTCGTTCGGCATTCTTTCCACATGTCCGAACCATCGGAGCATGCCTTTTCGCATCTTTACACCAATACTCTCTTTCATACCTACTCGCTCTCTTACGTCGTCGTTACGAATGCGGTCGGTCAGCCTAACTCCACAGATTTTCCGCAGAGATCGCATTTCGACCGCATTAATTTTACTATCATACTCTTTTCTGCATACCCAACTCTCGCTTCCATACAGTAATGTTGGGACAAGCACTGCGTTATGTATTGCTACACGTGCCTTCTGGCTGAGGTGGTGGCTGCCGAGAAGTTGCCCCAACGCTTCGTTCACTCTATTTCCCGCATTCACTCTTCGCTCTATATCAGTGGTGTACCTTCTATCTCGGCTAAATCCACATCCAAGATATACAAATTCATCCACTTGCTCTAGTACATCATTACCTATTGTTACTCTTACATCTGTTCTGGTTTTATCTCTTTCAAAGACCATTATTTTGGTTTTGCTCACATTCACGCGTAGACCCCTTTTCTTACAATCTTCTGTCATTGTGTCGACTAGGGTCTACAGGTCAGTCGCTGACTGTGCCAGCAGGACTGCATCATCTGCATAAAGCAGAGCAGTGACCACTGAGTCGCCCATTTGGACTCCCATATTCATATCGTTCAACCTTTGGAGACATTTATCCAGATATATGATAATGGCCTGGCTGACAGAACGCACCCCTGCTTAACGCCGATATTGACGTCAAACCAAGGCGACATTCCATCATCCAGCCGCACACAGGCTCTACAGCCCATGTAACTGGACTGCACAGCCTGTAGCAGTTTACCGCTAATACCATACTCCGGTAAAATGTCCCAAAGTTCCTTTCGTACAACCGTGTCAAATGCTCTCTCCAGATCCACAAAACTGCAGAAAACCCTCTGACCTAGAGCCAGATGCTTCTCCACAATGTTGCGCAGAGAGAACACTTGATCCATGCATCCCCTTCCACTCCTGAAACCTCCTTGTGTCTCACACAGTAAACCATCGGACACCATCCTCATTCTCCTTTCAATAATTTTACCATACACTTTTGCTGCCAAACTGGTCAAGCTTATGGCTCTGTAATTTGCGCAGTCATAACGTGAACCCTTGTTTTTAAACAAAGGTACGATGACTGCGCTATTCCAGTCCCCGGGAACCATTCCCGAGCTTCAACATAAATTGAGGAGCAACAGGAACGCCTCCCAGACACAAGAGCCACCAAGCTTGATCATCTCGGCAGACACCATATCAATGCCCGCTGCCTTACCATTTTTCAAACTTCTTATCGCCCATTCAACTTCATCCATACCGATGCCATCGTAGGACGCCGTTGTCGAATGTTGATCTACTAAACCACATCCAACACCGGCGCCAACCGTAGCATCCGCATACATATCGCCAAAATATTCACTCCATCGGCTTAACACGTCTTGTGTTTGTGTAAGAATGTCTCCACCTTTAGACCTTATTTTGTTCATTCTGAAGGCTGACCAACCACCCCGAGACTTCTTCACCTCCCTCCAAAAGAGTTTGGTGTTACCCTCGAAGTTTTTAGTCAGCCTATCTTCTGCACTCATACTTGCTCTATCACGTTTCTCTTTTACTAGGCATTGGTGTCATTCTTACATTGCCGATATATTTTTTTCTTCTGTTCAGTCATACTGTCATTCAGATTCAAAGAAGAGACATAGTCCAGCCATGCTTTCTTCTTTTGCTCTACGGAAGCTGCCACTTCCGCATCCCACCATGCCACCATTTGTTTTTCTATGCTTCTTTGAACTTCCACATACTTCTTTCGCTGTATCTACCATACTCTCTTCCAATACTCTCCAGCATTCTTCAATGTCCGATTGCGGCTGGCTTGCCATCGTCAGCCGTTCTCGGACACCCTCTGCATACTTTTCTCTTACACACTCTTCTTGCAACCTTTCAACCTTTATTCTTTCCAGCCCTCCGTAGTGGACACGCTCTCGCCAGTGCCTCCACTTTCTGACCAGACCACTAAATCTCGCAATAACGAGATAGTGGTCCGTATCGACTGTGGGGCCCCTGTAGGCTCTTGCGTCCAATATTTTGCTTCGAAGGCGACTGTCTACCAAAATTAAATCTATTATGCTTTTCTATTCATTCCTTCTCCATGTATACATATGGATGTCCTTATGTTGGAAAAATGTGTTTGACACAATAAGGTTTCTCTCCATGCATACATCCGCTATGAGCCTACCTGCGTTGTTCACTCTCTTAGCACCAAATGGACCAAGTGCCTCCTCATAGTCGGGACGCTTGGTCCCCACCCATCCGTTCAAATCTCGGCATACAATCACGCGTTCACTGGTTTCTGCCATATCCAGAACTGCCCTAACATTGTCCCAAAACTTCTCTAAGTCTGATGCCACCGAGGATCCTACGGGAGCATATGCTACAACCATGGATACCTTGGTGACACCTAGTTTTATACGGACCCAGAGAAGTCTGGGATCATACATTCCATAATCCATCACACCTGAGGCCAAGCGAGAGGACAACAGCACTCCTACCCCATGCTGGCTCGATCGCTGTGTGGTACACCAGACTACAGAGCCATGCCGCCACCAGGAAGATCGCAGGCGTCGCTGCCCCTTCGCTTGGTCTCTGTTACACAGAGCACGTCTAGCTGTTTGTCCGCCATGACGGATATCAGCTCGTGCAACTTACCTTCCACACAACCTCTTACATTCCACGTGCCCACCCGGCACTCTGCTCTCCTCGACTCGCCTGACTGGGCAAGGCGTGATGGGTGGCGGCCCCCATCGCCGCAACTGCCGATGTTCGTACCGACGGGGGCGGGTCGGTACGCGTCGCCGCCGGGGGACGCCCTAACCCGCATTGCGGTACGCATATCGAGCCGGATTAGCAGTCTAATTAGACTGGCAGGGGACGCGAACGAGCACGCTCCGGACTATGCCCCCCACATAAAATAAAATCATGGTATATTATATTTGAATTACTATTAATATGCTATTGAATTAATCAAAATCTGCTCATCTCATTCATTAACTGTTAGGCAGAACGAAGTGTGCCGGGTCCGCTAGTATATCATAAAAAAAAAAGTAATGAAAATCGATAACGGTTTCATTCTAAATTCTCCAATTAATTATAATGCATACATTTATACGCATTGATAATCCATCGAAGAAATATGATAAATGATATTTGCAAGCGAATACTCCTAAGGTTACCCTAAAATAAGCAACAATGATTCTCTATCAAGCGAACGCCGAAAACATAAAAATGTCATGTGCATTATGCACACAATAAATGTCCCCCAGCGGGCCTCTAATGATGTTTAGTCTCTCCAGAGATATAGGTCACTATGCTATCTATGATTTCCTAGTCCCATAGTATTATATCCCCTTATTTTGTTTGGATAAAGTTGAATTTTCATATTATTCAACTATAAATTTTAAGGCTAAGCAAATATGAACTTAAAATATACAGTATCAAAGTTCACATTTAATTGAGACGAGTTGATTAGTTGCAAAAATGTGCACACGACTAGGGGTAACAGATTTGTGCACGCATCTAATGCATGGGGTATCTAATGGTTTCTGCATTCGCTCAATACACGAGTGCATTTAATTTATAGTCACTGAGAAAGGGAAATTATCTATTGTCAACATTATCTTAAACATTTTATGCTTTATTAACTCGCCTTTAATTTTCTCGGGCTATAAACAGAACCGCAACAGAAGATGCACGGGTGAGATTCTATAGACAATAGAATAAAGTGCACCCTTTGTTTTCTTTTCACTAATAAATCACGTATATAAATATTTAGACAATGTTTTATTTAATTGTATTAAAATATCTCAGCAGTCTCACGATTTTTAAAGGAAGGCATATGTAACACATTCATATTTCACGATATTTGTTTTATCTTTCGTAATAGGGGTGAGTCTGTTAACAACATTACATATCGTATACAAGAAATGTTTTAGTTACAAATATCGAAAATTTCAAACAGTAATTTGGTTACTTACTTCAATGGTCCGTAACAATCAATGAATAACAATTTTAAATAAAACACAATTATTTTATTCACGAATTCCCGTTTCATATTTTCTAGAATCAATCTGTGTGGTGACGAAGTAAGTATATAATTCACCACCTCTTATCTTACCCGTGGGTGATCGTAAGAGATGACTAATGCATATAAAACGAATATAACATCTGTGCAAGATAAGGAAAACTGGAAACAAAACCCTATACCAACACATCTGAGCAGCGCGATATAGTAAGTTAAATTCCATCCCATTACGGAGGAGGTCCAAGCCCAACACTGGGACATATATGGGCTGTGATAATGATGATGATTTTCAAGAATCAATTGATTTTAAATTTAAATTGAATGTTATAATAAGTGGATAAGAATAACTTAATAACAATTATTATCTGGATATTAACAATTACTAAATGGAAAAGTTACGCGAAAAATTTTCTAATAAATTTAATGATATTTAAATATATTTATTTACTACATTACAGTACACAAAATTTCAATTGATATATAAAATCGAATACTCTAATAGAGTAATACTACAGATATGCAAAATCATTTCAAAAATATAATTATTATATCCAAACAACAGTTAGATTACATAAGCTTGTAATTAAAATACCTAATAAACTTCATCTTCGTAAGCCACGTCTTAAGCCCAACCAACCTAAAGGGCAACCACCTTAGATCTGTTTGCACAGTAACCTACATTGCTGCTTAGCATAAAGGATGGCATCATTAATGTTGGACGATCGGGGGAGACCGTGACTTTGAATGCATTGAGCGTCATTTAAACTTTGTTTATAAGAATTTAAGCTATTTTGGAAGTGTCAAAAATTTGTTTGTTTACTACCTTGGATGAGGGTGAGTTTCTTATTAAAATAATTTAAATTATTTTTTATCAAAATGATAGCAACCGTAGCTTGTAGTACTACATTATTTTGATATTAATCCAAGTAATTATATTTTCAAGATTATATTAATTTATAGCTTAAAAATGTAAAGTACCGTTTTATACAATTTCATAACAGCATTTTATTTGAGCTATGTGTTAGCGGCTAAGAATACTAGCAACCCTTACTTTGCTCGTGGACGTCGTAAAAGACGACTAAGAGACTTATAACGACCTGGGTCAACTCCACCTGATGCCCTTCGGTCTACAATTACATTCCCAAGGTGATTTGACGTCTGGCAGGCGGCCGGTCATAAAATTATTGCTAATAATTTATACAATATGTACTATGAAAGAAGAGTACATATTGTATCGACCCCAAGTAATTGGAAAAAGAGTAGGAGGATGATCATGATGAACAGCATAATATTCATTTACAAACACTAATTTAGATATCATATAGATTTTTTAATTCAACGTGCTTGCAACGAAACATTAAAATAAAAAAGAAAGAAAATCTATACATATTTTTTGTACTTCGTAATTAGCAAATTATATTTATGTACATATTTCTATAACACGCAGCTATTATTAGTAGAAAAACATAGTTATTAAAAATATAATAATGTGGCGTTACCACTAAATATGTATCAATCATATATATTCTAATATTGATCTTTTTTCGAATTCAATATATCAAACAAAATTCGAGTAATAGGGTTTTATAAATAATTAAGCATATTACATGCTAAATTTCAGTAATTTAAATAACAAGGTTGTGTCATCGTTTAATACAATTCTAACTGCAAAGTTTGAAGTATTAAGCCTATAACAATGTGTAAACATTGTCGGGTAGATGGCATACCGTCACCTTAAGACGTAAATATGATACGAAGCGAAATTTGCATGTCCTACAATAAGTCACGGTGGTGTAGTGGCAGCACGATTGGCCTGGCATCCTAATAGGCGCGGGTTCGAATCCCGCTTGTGACATCATTTTTCGCTTCGTAATCGGGTTTTATAAATAATTACCTAAGCATATTAAATGCTAAATTTCGGTAATTTAAAATTCGAATAGATAAAATGTAACTAACAACGACACATTCTCAAATTTGATTTGGGTCGTAATTGAGAAATGCTGTTCTGAAAAAGAAACAGTTTTTAAGTATTAAAATTGATTAAGAAATATGATCTACCTCATTATCATCATTCTCCTACTTTTATCCCAATTGCTTGGGGTCGATACAAAATCTACTCTTCTTTCATAGTACACATTGTAAAAGTTATTGGCAATAGTTTTAGGACCGGTCGCCTGCCAGACGTCAACCCTCCTTGGGAATGTAAATTTTTTTTTTGACCAAATGGCATCGGATGGAGTTGACCCAGGTCGTTATAAGGGTCTTAATACTGGAGGTCCCGGATCGTCCTGCCGGCGGCTTTATGCCGGTATCTTGCGGTCTATGGCGCTGTATGGTACCCCGATCTGGTCGCAGTCACTCACCGCCTCCAATAAAGCCTTACTACGCAAGGCGCAGAGGGCCATGGCAGTGAGGACAATACGGGGGTACCGTAGGGTGTCCTGGACTGCAGCTACATTGTTGGCGGGCGATCCGCCCTGGTCACTTCAGGCTAGGGCTCAGGCGGAAGCCTACCAGTTCTGCGCTGCGGCGCGGGCAAATGGTGAACGCGTCACCACGAGGGGACTGAGCAGGGCGAAAGAAGCGGCTTGAAGGGCAGTAGTCCGGTGGTGGAGGGAGGAACTAGAGTCCCCCGTAGCAGGACGGGGGACCGTTGAGGCGGTAGCGCCCCACCTTCAACGCTGGACGACACGAAGGCACGTTAACCTGTCCTTCAGGCTGACGCAGGTACTTACCGGACACGGAGTTTTCGGTAAGTACCTGCACCGAATTGGACGTGAAGAGGCCCCTGGATGCCATGAGTGTGGCGCGCAAATCGATGACGCGCGTCACACCCTGGAGGTATGTCCCGCCTGGGGGCCTCAGCGCCACGACCTATCAGTGGTCATTGGAGCGCACCTATCGTTGTCAACCGTCATCAACAAGATGCTTGACAGCGACAGGCACTGGACGTCGATGGCCTCCTTTTGCGAGGAAGTCATCTCTGCAAAGGAGGCCGCGGAGCGGGAACGCGAAGCACTCGCGTCTGCGAACTCGCTCTGCCGGCGGCGACCAGGGAGAGGGAGGCGCCGCCACGCACACCTCCTCCCACCGCCTTGACGGCTGACTGGTCGTAGCCAGATGGCCAAGCGTAGGGTTGTCGGGGATAGAATGTCATTAGACGATCTCTCCGGCATCCCGTAAAAGCGCGGAAGGGACCGCTGCTGGTTTTAGTGGGTATTCCGGCCACCAACATCTATGGCTGGCGAGTCCCACACACCCCCCCGTCTGTCACTGGCAGGGGATAGTGCGTAAAAGCATTTCCACAGCGTAAACAAAAAAAAAAAAAACAATGCTCTTAGTCGTCTTTTACGACATCCACGAGCAAAGTAAGGGTTGGTAGTATTCGTAGCCGCTACCACAAAGCAAAAAATATTATCTACCTATTATATAACCACAAATAATAATTGTGGTTAAAAATTCAAAAGCGCAAATAAACAACTTGAAATATATTGACAATTTTCTATTAAACATTCTCTAATTGGATTTCTCTTAAACCACTTCCACTATAAAATAAAATCGATAACAGTTAGGTCCAATTTCAATATGAGATCGTGTCCGTGCAAATCTATTGTGAGCTACGGTCCGAATGGTTAGAAATATGCACCGTGAGAGTACATAGTGGGCGTCACTGCTGCCTTTCATCATACCCTGTACGTATATTCCATTCAAATTTTTACCCTCAGAATTGTGGTCATGCTCGATGAGTACTCTAACGTCCATTCAATGCAATTTGATGAAGCCGACACGGTGTACGCTATTCAAACCAAATAGGATTGGTCACGACAATACTATGATTTAATAGAGCCACAGTGGAATACTCATCCATGTACATAAGATCAGTTTGTACATGGTAATGGAATTACTTGTATACAAATTTCATATAATATTAATGAGTTCTTTTGATATTATAGAAATAAGAGAGTATAAGTGTTCAAATATGGTAGTAAAACCTGGATTTGATAGAAAGACAAGAAAATAGAATAAATTTTATAGAGATGAGCGCTCTTCGAATTATGTGTAGTACATTTGCAAGTTATAATTGGCATTAGAAGATTACGTTGGTGATGTATGTGTAGCAAAAGATTATATTAAAAGTACATAATCAAAAACTTAAAGTACGTATGAGGACTGTGATGAGTGTAATTGAGATAGAGGTATGCCAGGATCGCGATGGAGAGTCCACATACCCCTCTAAGATACCGGTGTGATTACATGTTTGTATGTATAGAAATATCATTCTATATAATATTTAATACGCAAATATAACTTTATTGTACTTAATATTATAACTTTGACATTAATTATATACACATATTTCGTAAATATAGATATACTATTTCACTGCCCTTAATAAGGCAATACTCCACTCATAGGGCGAATGCATCTCGTTGCGGGAACTTTATAGATATATAATTAACAGATACATCAATTACACACAGAAGTAGAACGATAGTTTGTGAATAGCATAAAGATTTATCATACCTGGGACTCTAATCCATGATACTTGGCGCTGGAGGTCACTAGATCATAATGCTATCTATACAGGCAAATCAAATTAATATTGTTAAGTACTTTTTAACTGTAAGAGTACCAGTTTATAAAATCAAAAAGAAAAATACTATCATGGTAAAGTAATATGGTTGAAGGTGGTAAAACAACTAATTTCTAGATTAAATTTTATTAAAAAATATCACATTCTAATTCAAGTCCCAAGATTTATAAACGTTAAACTGCTTTTTTTTATTACTTATGGTAGCAAACGAGCAAACAGCACACCTGATGGTAAGTGTCACTGCCGCCCATGGACCTTTGCTCTAGCTAAGGCTATAGCTAAGCCGCTGCCTACCATTACAATCCCCAAACCTACTCAGTTGGGCTTCCAGCTCTCTCGCTCACCAAACGAAGCGTAATAGCACATTGCCATTATTCAGACGTCGATCTTCTGCGAGAGTATGGTACTACCCCGGACGGACCGGCCTGCGGCTGTAGACAGAGAACTGTCAACAGCGTGGTCCTACCACTATATACTTTAATTGTAATAAAATATAAATTAATTTTCTTAAGGTTCTTAAGCTTTCCTAAATGGTTCTTTTTCAACAGACATGTGTAACGTACTCGTATATTGTTTACGGGACCCTATAGCGGCAGGGAAAATCAAAATATAACTAGTGAATCAGATAGTAGAGAATGTTGTTTCGACATTTCCGCCTTATTTTTTTATTCTTATCATCATCATATTTGTTTTATTATATACGCCCCACTTCTGACCTCGAGCCTCCTCTACAATAGGAAGAATAATGACCTACTATACCACATTGGTTAGAGACTACATATAGAGGGTTTTATTTCAAGTTTTGTTTCTCTTATATAGTTGTTATATGCGTAGTGTATTCTCTTAGTCATCTTTTATGACCCTCACGGGTAAGATGGTGAATTGTATTCTTACTCCGTCATTACCGGCAAATTCTTGTGTAATGATGTTATCTATATAGATATCTTAGTTATATTTTATGATAATATTCAATCTAATTATATGCTATGTGGAAACAATGCACACACAACTTACAAAACTACCACAACTAAACGACAAAGCTGTACATTCTGACAACAATACTTGTCAGTATTTAGCGGATTTCACTAAAGCAATAAATCTGCCAACGACAAACAACTAAAACTGAGTTATAACAACAAAGTCAAATTACTGAAGGAGTTTACCGCATCCAGAGGGTTGAAAGGGGAGGCAACCGACACCGGGGAGTGTACGGTCGCAGAATACTGATGCATTCAACGCTCCTAATTCTCCCAAGATTTTCGGATCGGGATTTTCCTTTCTTTACAATGGGTCCTACTCTTGGGGCATATCAATTGCACGCGGTTATGTCGTTAGAAAGTTTCTTGTGGGCCACACCGCTGTCCCCATCGATTTTCGGGCTTAACAAGAAAGTATGGGCTTGCGCTTAGAATAACTTAACCGCTAGTTTTTGAGTGTTGACGAATTAAAGAATGTGACTTTTTACATGCATATGCGAACTGCTTTAATGTTATATGTATTATGGCAAGTTATGTCCATATATGCCAAAAGATTTTATCACTCAAGAAGACATTACTACTTATTATTATAGGGTGAACCCAAAATTTTAGTGTTTAACTTATGTTCAAAGGGTCTAATTGACATTTTAGACTACATATCTTGTTGAACATTTTAATCTTCCTCCACAAATGAGGAGTATTGGCCTTCTATACGTTGATTAGATGATTTGAGGTGATGTGATTTACAAACAGCTGTTTATATATATGCTAACCAATAAATATATAAAAAAAACGAGTAGCAGTATAACATTAAATTGCCAGGCTGGCCACGGATGTCAAGGAAGCGGTACCAGTGGCGGGCCCAATAGTGATGGGGAAGGAATACGGTGGGTTATAGGGCCACGCGCTGCCTTTCCGTCGCCCCGGACCCATTGGTGCGATAATAGCACATATTGCAAATAGTTATTGGCAATAGTTTAATGTTTTATTATACATATCTTTTTTTTGGGTGGGCTACGGTCGGCGCACTCCTCGCACCACTCCGTCCGGAGCGACAGAGGGGCGTAAGCATGCTCACTCGAAACCCACTCGTGATACCTCGCCTTCGTCATTGGACCGACCACCGGAGCAGCGTGGACTTGACGTCAGTGGCCCTCGGGGAAGACGTTGGTTTGTTATACTTACCTACATCTTTTCTTGCATCAATGTTATCTGCATTTCATATCCCGTAGTAGTCTTTTACGATACCTATGGGTCATTAATTGTATATACTCCGTCATCACAGGGAATGTGTGTGTGTGAAATTGAAACTTCAGCCGTGTCTTTCTAAGTCTCATTATCTAATTAATAATGAACAATATTAGGTAGTTATTTTATTAACCCAATCGATACGTCTTCAACATACTATAATGGAGTTAATACCCAAGGGATCACTATTTAGTAAGTATAATCCCCTTTTACAGAAAAATGAATAGCCGATACTTTCATGTAAATTAAATGAAGGGATCGCATGTGCATAACGTCCTTACATTTATGGGGAGATCGATTATTTCATATAGAATTACTTGTAAGCTCTTTAATGCCAACCAACTGTGCGAATATTGATTGATTTAATGCATTTGACCGTGATTCAATTAGATATTGCAATTCTTGTGATCGTATATGCTGAATTTATTTGAATTCAAAGTGTTAGTTTCTTTTTTGCTTCTGGAAACATCTTTGTGTCCATACTGGTCCGTCCATACTGCGGACCAGTATGGACACAAGTCCATACTGCGGACCTTTGCGATTAGTAGAGATATTTTTACACGACTGCTACGAAGACTAAAATAGGTTTATTAGGTATTAATAAGTTTATTAGGTATTTATTAGGTTTTGATCTGTGTGTGTATATATTTATTTATATGCCCGTTTTATATGTGGGCTAGTAAATACAGTACAAGTAAACCGGTTTTGTTGAATGATTGCAAGCTCAGAAGCTCCGTTAAGAAACTCGGCGAATTCATAATTTTTGAATTACTTCTAGTAAATAAAACTATAGGACTAAATATTTGTTGGCGTAACAGTTAATATATTGATATTAATATTAGTCACATAAGTCTTTTTTTTTTATAGTACTAACATCTATGCCTCTATGAATCACAATGGTCTGAAATAAATTTATTATTATTATTAAGTTTCACGGGTTTGATTCTTGCTCAAAATTATATTGTGCGTATTTTCCTGTATCTAGGGGTAATTTGTGTCCGTTAAATTATATTTGTAAAGTCCCATCCAACACAAAGATTTTTCTTTAGGATTTTCTACATATATAATAAAAAAAAAACTACAACATGTTTACTGTAAATACTAATTTTAGGTGTTCTTCGAAACAGGAAATACAAAAAATTAGGGTTAGACTAGATACACAATCAAGGCCCAATCACAGACTAACTACTCGGATCACACATCACTTTGTCCTGCGTTTATTATAGCTCATAAATTACAAAACAAACAATTGACAAAAGAAAACTACATAGGTACTCATACGAGTACCTATGTAGTTTTCTTTTGTATATACATAAACCATAGCATACTAACTAGAAGATACTCGACAGAACATTTTACTTTTCTAACTGATAACAATAGAATAACGGCAGCAAACAGTACAACTCAGGTACATACTAGTAAGAAAGCGGATCAGTGTATACTCCGCCTAAACTCTGTTCACGGAGTTGGAAAATTGCATTCGTTATCGCATATCCGTATCCGGCTGCCTACTTGCATTCTCAGCGATAGAATAGAAGGGATATATTGAGCTGATTTTAAAATAAGAACAAAGGTAACTTTTATTTTCAAGCTAAGCAATCTCGTGTTATTTGGTTATATTTTAAATTGTTTGGCGGTTGATAGTAGGTAAGATATGTGTATACTAAATTTTGATTTATATAATCTTTGATACTCATATTTTAGTATATGAATTACTTGACTTATAAGTATTATTATATTTATTTGACTTATGTGGAAAAAATGCCGAAAGGAACGTCTGGTTAAGAAGATATATAATGCGAAAGTGAAAGGATGTAGGTACCGGAGGAGACCGAGACTAACCTACCTAGACCAGATTGGTCACGTACTGAAGGTAGGTGGAGTTAAGAGTCTCCGAAACCGGCGAGCGTGTATGAAGAGAATTATGAATGTTGAGGCAGCGAGTGAAGTATGCAGGTATAGAGTTCTCTGGCACTCTGTTCCCTCTGCCTAACCTGCAAGGGATATGGCGTGATGATATGTATGTATGTACTTACTTGACTTGATTTATATAGCTAATAACTTTCTTATTCATCATCATCATCATCATCATCATCATCACGGCCCCTATATGTCCCACTGTTGTGATCGGGTCTCCTCCGTAATGGGAGGGAAATTAGCCTGCTATACAACGCTGGTCAGACTTGTTGGTATAGGGTTTTGTTTCGAGTTTTCCTTCTCTTGCATAGATGTTATATGCATTTTATATCCCTTAGTTGTCTCTTACGATCACCCACGGTTAAGATAGCGGGGTGGTGAATTGTATTCTATTTATTAGAATTATTACTAAGTATTGGTGCTGCTGCACTTTGGTCTATCAAGATAAACTTGCCACTACCATAGTCTTACGTTCTAATTCTGTTTCATCTATCAAAGTAAAAGTATTTTTAGGGTTTTATGTAGATTGTCTCGATTTTCAACGATTGTCTTGGATAATTCTCAGCAGCAAATTGAATTCGGCAATGTAATGAATTGGGGGCGATAAACGTTAATATTTGTTCCAACGTTTTCCAAATTGCCACCTACGATACTGGGGACGATATGACGTGTCCAAATAAATCCATCTATGTGTACTATACTTATATTTATACAATAAAAATACGTAAAAAAAAATATATTTTATATTTAATACGTCTTGTTATTCAGTCAATTCATAAATTTGTTTCGGCTTTTGCTTTTCTTGGGGTGATTATCTAATTGTATCTCTAAAGTATCTTTTAAGATGTACATTTTAAGTAACACCTAAGTTAGGACGTTATGTGTTACTTAAATTGCCAGGTCTTATATTTAGCGAAAAGATACCATAAACCATTGTATTCTTCATTCGTCATTAACGAATAGAATCCTTTTTTATATATTTTTTTTTAAATCTTTATTTAAGGACTTGTTACAGAAAAGGAAGCGAGCATGTCGTCCCTGTAAATTCAATAAATGCATAGAATACTACAATAGCATAGTATAATACAATAAGTATAGTAGATACATAATTAATCTTACAAACTATCCTCGTCCGATCTGACCTTTAAGTAATACCTTACCAACTTATATAAAACTTTAGCAACTTTCTTAGAATAATAACATATAGAAACCAATTTCATGCACAATATTTGATGCCACTAAATTGGTGACAAAAATATCACCCTACGCTGCCCGTTCCGTAGTGTGCAAGGTCGTTGTATTCCATTTTATAGTAGTGTGCTTGTATACTCGTGTAATCGTTTGCACACACTTTTATGGTAGTGTGCGTGTATACTCGCGTATTTGCTTGCTCATACTAGTGTAATCGCTTGCACACTAACAGGCTTTTTGGCTTCAATTTTTAAACACTTAAAGTACCGAACTATCCTTCTATGTGTTTTTATTCTAAGAGCAACTTTAGAGTTTGGTTGAGACAGGACACTGTTACAACTACCCATATTATATAAATATATATTTATTACTAGCCGCCCGGCCACGCGTTGCTGTGGCTAAGGTAGCCTTAGTAACACTTGGTGGTTATGCTAATAAATTGTAGCTTATATAAAAAGTTTGTACGTTTAACATATCGCCATCTTTTAAATACTTACTGAGTCCAGTCAACAGATACCGCCATCTGTTAGAATCGTTTGGAGATAACAGATAATTGTGACTTTCAAATAATAGACAAATAATTTACAATAAAATAATATTGCGACTATAAATTGAGATGGAAGCTATCCTATCTTTTAAGTTGGATCAAATTACACATGCTGTGCAAATTTGATTAAAATCAGTTAAGTACTTTAGGAGTCCATCGCGGACAAACAAGGTGACACGTAATTTATATATATTAAGATTATACGAGTGAAATAAATGTGATCTTAACTCTTGTTTCCGATCACACTCCAATATAAGATTTTGCATATCCTCAATAACACCATACTTCGAACAATTTGGTGATAAAACTTGTTTCATAGTATATGCAAATTTCTTTAATTCTAAAAAAAATTGTTTCGACCAGATCGAAGTCTAAATTTTTTCAAAATTCGGATTCATTTGTATCATTATAGTTTTTTTAATATTTAACGTAGATGTTCCATATGATTTCTATGCAGTGGAAGTCACGACCATAAATTAAGAATGATATATTCTCTTGTTAGAAAGTTAAAGAATTTGGGCAGAAGCGACATACGTTTTATACAAAGCCAACCTAGACACTGATCTATCAAGATCAGTGTCATCATCTTCTCATTCTCAAATCAGACCAAATATTTTGATCATCATCATTCTCCTGCTCATATTTCAAGTACTTCGACGGTCGACGCAATATGTACTCCTCTTCCTACATATTGCAAAATTATTGGCTATAGTTTTATGACCGGCCGCCTGCCTGACGTCCACTTTCCTTGGGAATGTAATTGTTAACTAAACGGCATCAAGTGGTATTGGCCCATGTCTATATAAAGCTCTTAGTCGTCTTTTACGACATCCACGAACAATGTAAGGGTTGATAGTGTTCGCAGCCAAGTAAAGTAGAAAATATCACTCAGTATATAAATAAACTCATTTGCAAAAAAAACGGGCGGTTTTGATTTTCATTCATATTTAAAAAGATACAATACCAAAAAGGTTTCAATCGTTTGTACACGTTACTGGCCGGTTTTAAAAATGCTGTGGTATTTAAAAAAGTACGTTCTAAATTCAATTTTTCATTTGATGTTCATTTTTACAGAAAACCCCTTTTTATCCTACATTTTTGGCGCGAAGTTCCAGAAGTTAACATCGACTTTCATAACTTTTATTCAATTTTTATCGATTAATTTCATATCCTTGACTGTCAAAGCTTTATTTAATGCTGTTTGGCTGTATCAAAAATGGTAGATAAAGTGGTAAAAGCTACCAAAATTATCGCGCTGCTTGAAGAGGGTTGCAGCCAATGTTTCGTGGCTAGGAGGCTAAATGTTAGTCGCTCGACAGTCCAAAGGACCTGGCAGCGATATCAGGAGACTGGTTCCGTCGAGAGAAGGCCTGGTTCTGGAAGAAAACCATGTACCCAACCACGGGATGATCGTTTTCTTGTGAGTCGCGCATTGAGAAATCGCAAATCTTCGTATGTGGATCTTAAGAACAACCTCCAAGAAGTAAGAAATGTGCATATTAGTCTATGGACGGTCAGGAGGAGGCTTCTCGCTGCCGATATACGCAGTCACCGCCCGGCCCGCGGCCCCAAATTACTCCGTGAGCACAGAGTTCACAGGCTTAGGTTCGCTAGAAATTGTGAATCATGGACTCAAGACGATTGGAATAGGGTTTTGTTCTCTGATGAAGCCAGGATATCTCTGTTCGGTGAAGATCGACGTCGGCGAGTGCTAAGAAGACAAGGAGAACGCTTTGCAGAGGCATGTTTCGAAGAAATCACACCTTATGGTGGGGGCTCTGTTATGTTTTGGGCAGGAATAAATTCAATGGATCGTACAGAGTTAGTCTTCATTGAAAACGGCTCACTGACTGGGCATCGATACATAACGGAAGTTCTAATTTCTCATGCACAACCCGCATTGGCCGCTCTAGGTGAAGACTCGATTTTTATGGACGACAATGCTCGCGCCCACCGATCCCGCGATGTTAATGCGTATGTGCAAGAGGTCGGCATTCGTCGTTTGGATTGGCCAGCTCGAAGTCCCGACCTCAATCCCATAGAGCATGTCTGGGACGTTCTGAAACGGCGTGTGAGATCAGTACACCCGGCTCCGCAGACCATCAGAGAGCTGAAGAATGTGATTACTGCGGAGTGGGAACGTATTCCGCAAGCAAGTATCCGGGATATACTCGCTAGCATGCCCAGACGAATTCAAGCTGTGATTTTAGCTAGAGGGGGTCACACTCGATACTAAACATTTATCTGCTTTTACTTTATTAAAGAAAAACAAACAAAAAAACTTTTTTATTTTTACTTCATGAGCATATGCACTACTAGCGAATATACACTACTAGCGAGGTTTAGCATTATTTCCCATAAATTGTATCTAAATTTTATGAAATACTGATGAAAACGATTATTTTCTTATTAATTTACCAAATTGTGTGGATAAAACTACCTATAATTATCAAACAAAGAAATATTAACATTTGAAATGGTTCATTGCTTAGGTGCCCGTTTTTTTTGCAAATGAGTGTATATACTATAATACATTTTTCACAATAGAATCAATTTACTATAACTATTTGAAGCTCCCTATTTAGTTGTACGTAAGCTCAAAATGTGCCATCAACCCTCACTTTCTATGCGAGTCGTAAAAGTTGGTTGAGGGATCACTAGGTCATTAGGTAGCAGCACTCTGGGTACTTATCTGTGCTCGCTACTAATCCTTGGCGGATTTATAGTATTATGCCAAAAGTATTGTTTATGAAATACCATAATAATATATGCTATCCTCATTTGAAGACCGATGTTGAGCAATCGACCTTCATAGGCTGTATGGATAAAGGAATACATATTAAAACAAATTTGATTAGCATAAAAAAGTTATAGTAAGCAAACCTTAAAAGATAGACATATGTTCTTCCGGACTTTTATTTAGAACTTTGAAAGGGGAACAATTATGTAGTCAATAATTTTTGCGAAACTTTACCCGTTTACGCAGCGGAAGCTCTCAAACGGAAAAAATACCCGATTTTGAAACATTCTTCATTGGTGCTCTACTCCTATTAGTCTTAGCGTAATGATATATAGCCTATAGTCTTTCTCGACAATTGATTTATATAAAACTGAAAGAATTTTTCAAATCGGGCTGGTAGTTCCTGATATTAGCGCTTTCAAACAAACAAACAAACTCTTCAGCTTTATAATATTGGTATAGATTACGAAACTTCACCAGTTATAAACCGATTGACTGAACTAATGGCGGAGTGGTCGAAGATTAATCAATATTACCATGCCACGTGGATTCAATCCATATACAGAAAAATACTAGTACGAGGTATTATATTAAAAAAAGACCTCTGTTCTTAGTAGACGAGTTGGCGTTATAAATTGACATTATAAGTTGTCGGTAGCATGCAGCTCTTCATTCAACCAGTGATATATTAGTCAACTTCTACGACTGCTATCGAAAGTATGGCAACATTGTCATCTTCCAAACCATTCCACCAGGAACAATTCTCTAATCAGTTCAAACCAAAATTACACGGGCTTCTTCTTCAAGGAATTATTTATCTGATTTCAAATATAACTAATGGATAATAAAATGAAAAGGAACTACTTATTTAGATATTGGATACATAATATGTACAATATATTTACAGTATACAAACACACGTGTTCTATCTCCCTATTCGTATAGTCTTCGCGACAGACGACATCCTTTGAATGACCTATTCATTCCCCACTTTCATTTTGCTAATGGAGTTGCCTTTTTAAGGTGCAAATAAACAGCCGTTGCTTCTCAAAGACGTCCCCTAACGGTGAAGTGCTGCTAATTAATTAAAAATAGCGTACACTCAAATATTTTGTGACTTTCATCTGTGAAATAATCTTTTATAGCTTTTAAACTATTTTTGTTTTTATTTTATAATGTTATCTAATTAGATAAAAATATTAACTATATTTCCATGTGGTAACTAAGTAAGTACAATCCACCATCCCCTTCCTTGCTTGTTGGTGTGATAAAAACGATTCATTATCATCATCAACTCCCTGCTCTTACCTAAAAGTTACTGGTAATAGTTTTATAATCGACCTTTAACGTCTCGTCTAATATCAACTCTCTTTTCTTCGCAAGGTGGACCATGGATGTGGTCGCGCCCCGGCAAATCGGCCCGGGGTGACAGAAGAGGCTTCACGCAGCCCCATGGACCCACCCTGCAAACACCTCTCTTCACCGTGAGAGCGGGCCATCGGTGCCCGATCTATGTCTTCGGTGGCCGGCCCGGGAATATTAACTCTCCTTGGGAACATAATTGTTGAACAGACGGCATCAATTGGAGTTCGCCTAGGTAAAGCTCCTAATCATCTTTTACGACATTTACCAGCAAAGAAAGAATTAGTAGTATTCGTAGCCGCTACTAAACAGCACCGATTCTTGCGGATTTTTTCATTTAGTAAATCAAAATTAACGCAAGCAATCTATCTTTTCATTTGCGGTTTCGAAAAAAATATTTAATTTGAATTTCATTTATTAATTGACTTTATAATTAAGGATTTTTATTCGTCTCTATATAATTTTATTTATATTAACTCATTCAAATTGCTGCATATATTCTGGTCAGATTTTGAAAATACTTTTTTTTGAAAGGCATATATACTCATAGGTGATCCAACTATCGATGACTGATTCATTGGTCATCTTATAAACAGATTGCATGGAAATCGAAAATAATAATCAAGCTGCGCAGATGTTCACGCTCGCACCATCTGACGATAATAGTGATAAACCAGGTGATCGTATAAGTCAATCCTTCTCAGGTCTTTTAGGGAGTACAGCTAGAACATGGCTACCGCATTTCAGTTTTTACGGCAATATTATGCTTAATTTAAATTTATGTGTGGTAGCGGCTACGAATACTACCAACTCTTATTTTGCTCGTGGATGACGTAATAGACGTCTAAGAGTTTTATATAGACTTGTGTCAATTCCACCTGATGCCGCCTGGCTAACAATTAAATTTCCAAGAATGGTTGACTTAAGGCAGGTCGATCGTAAAACTGCCAACAAATTTTGTATGGAAGAGGAGTAGATATTGCGTCAACCCTAAGTAATTGGGATACAAGCAGGATAATAGTGATAAGATTGATTTAGCGGTAATAGATTGAATTATTGCAGCTAGGTCACGTGTGAATTATCCCTCCTGAAAAAAGACTTTATATAAGAGGCCAGATATCTCTTGCAACCTGTTTCTGTTCTCGCTAATAAATATTTTTCTATAATTATAATCCACCTTAATCGAACTCGTTTCGTATTGGTAAAAAAACTTGAGACGTTTAAATTACTGAAATTTTAGCATTTAATATGCTTAATTATTTATAAAACCGATTACGAAGTTCACTTCGTAATCGGTTTTATAAATAATTAAGCATATTAAATGCTAAAATTTCAGTAATTTAAATAACAAGGTTGTGTCATCGTTTAATACAATTCTAACTGTAAAGTTTTAAGTATTAAGCCTATAACAATATGTAAACATTGTCGGGTAGATAGCATACCGTCACCATAAGACGTAAATATGATACGAAAGTGAAATTTGCATGTCCTATAATTAGTCACGGTGGTGTAGTGGCAGCACGATTGGGCCGGAATCCCAATAGGCGCGGGTTCGAATCCCGCTTGTGACATCATTTTTCACTTCGTAATCGGTTTTATAACTTGAGATTTCTCGTCGAGCCTTTCGCTTTTGTTGAAAAATTCAATTTCGCCCGAATTTTATATATATCTTCTCATGTAAGACTAATTATAAAAATTTTAGATTTTTAGTGCTTAGTATATTTATTTTTAATGTTTTTTCTTAATTAATATTAAGTAAATTTCTAAATCTTAATATTGAAATTTATGTCCAAGATTTCATAAAAAAAAAATATGTTTAAGGTTTAATATTAAAATTTATAGCTAATGTTCGTTATTATCATTCAGCCTTTTGTGATCCTCTGTTGGACGCGGGCGTCTATCATACTTCGCTATAGAGTGCGTTCCAGCAACCTTCACGTAATCATCGGTGTGGGGGAGAGGGGGAGTTAGTTGTGTCCTACACTGCATCTTTCAATACACAGTTGCATTCAGGAACCTTTTATCATATACGTCATAATATCATATGCGTAAAATGGTATAATAAATATATGTACCAGTGTAATAAAATGACAGAACATTTTATGGACAAGTTTTATATTTTATATTCTTAATCATGTTTGACACCAATATAAATACTGTATAATATATAACTTACATCCTATTTACGTTACTTAATATTACAATTGACACTTAGCATAATTTTAAAAAGTTTTCAGTACTTATTATAATTATTTACTTTTATTGGACATTATTGTAAACAATATTTTTACCGAGACCCTGTAAAAATACTTTTGAAGAATAACCTGTATCATGATAATCTTTATTATCTTTTGATGTAAAAATAAATTTATCTATATCATATATATTAGTTTATGATGTACAACATCTATCCCCTTGTTATCCTAGAATCTACAGGTGAAATTTCCTAAAAAGCGTCGGCAGAAACAACAAATAGAAGAAGGACGTTATTTGATTTGATCATCAATCGCACAGATCATCAGATGGTAACGTCAATAATAATAATACATTAGTATGGTATCATCAGATACCATATTAAGCTATTGCATTAGACCAGTTACGTATGAGCTCTTATGATGTTGGTGGGAGAAGATATTCAAAGGCAATTATAACTGTAACAAAATCACTTCATAATTTTGGGTTCTTTGGAATGGTGTTGATGACATTGAAGTTCGGACGATATAGAGAAGTAGCAGTTATAGAAACTATTGAACGCCATAGGAGAAGTCCATCAAAGTAACAGCGGAAGAATTATTGCTCTATCGTTATCATTATTACAATTTCAATATAGATGTCGTTCCAAGAAGACAGTTTGCATTTTTATTTTCAAACATTCTAATAATGCTCTCTAATGAAAAGGGCTTAAAGAATAGAAAATATCTGTATAGTGTCACAATAAATTCAATATGGCGGCTATTCCAAGATGGCCGATTACTATTTCTTTACAGTCTTATAATATTAGTATGGAGTGCAAGGCCAAGAGGTCTTGAAGAATAAAAAAATAAAGAGCTTGTGTTATCACGCTAAATTCTGAGAAATATTATGAGGTAAGAAACAAGACGAGATGTTAGATGTTGCACATCATATGCGACTACTGGAAGGCTTGCTTGAATGTCTCGCCCATGAGAATAGATAAATGTATATTATATTGACGTGTTAAGTCATCACACATGTCATACATATATATATATGTAATAGTGGCCATATACATTGCCTCTTACAGTTGCCGATTCTGTACCCATACTAATAATTTGCTGCTGGCAACCACAACAATATAACAGCAGGATTTTGATCTTTAACAACATATTCCCGTAGGAAAAATTATTTCCCAGGACAAAAACCACTGGCAGTAAGTGTTATAAGTATATGTTGTTTCTTATTTGTATAATAATATTTGAAATGGGTTCAGCAGTCCCAAATTTTACTCTTATTTTAAACTTACAAACTTTACGTCTTTATATGTATAATGTATATATTATTTTCTAAATCACATTAGTTATTAATAAACGTTAAAACTAACTCAAAATACTGCTTTGAGCATATTTTAATCACTCTTTTATTACATGTCATAGCAAAAACAGCATAATATTCGACGATGTTCCAAGCATAAAAATGTTCCACATTTGCTGCATTGTATGGAATATTTTAAAAACATTTTAGGACCACACACACCACATTTAGATTTTTTAGATGCATGTACATAAGCATTTAATGCTGTTGATTGCCTTGAGCTATAACAAGAAGTACACAGTATTTTGCGGTGTACTGTACAAAGTAACACAGAACATTTAAAACATTCTATGTAATACTTCTTATCACCAATTGAATTGCAAATTCCACATACACTTAAAACTTGTTTTGATTCAGAAACAGATTGAGTCAATTTTGTTTTCTGATATGTTGTCATTAGTAAAGCAGATGGAAGTGGCAATATTTCGGGCTGTGGTGACTTATATTCAGCATTATCTATATAAATTTGTCTAGGATGATCTTTGGCTTTCTGTATTTTCTCTATCATATGCATAATTGACTTTAAAGGCTGCATTTGTCCAGTAGGTTGGCTAGGTGGGTACATAGACTGTAATTGTTGCACTGATACTATTGAAGAAGTCAAAGATGGATTAATCATTAATGGAAACATATATTGATTGTAAGCTAGGTTGGGTGTACGCAAAGCTTGACTTAATTGTAATATTGAGGTAGATAGACCCCATTCAATCTCCAAATGTGGTATTACTGACTGAATAACTATGCCAGGATATGATTGCACATATGAATTAAAATACGGTATTTTAAAATTAGGCAGAGTTCCTGAAGCAGCTTGTGCAATATTATTATTGACAGAATATAATGATTTAATAGCATCGCATTGGTTGTATTGGCTTAAGGTAGATGAATCTGTAGATTTTTTTGGATAATTGCAATCTTGTACTTTGTTGACTGTCGATTTCAACGAAGTGTGATTGCGTGCAGAATCTCGTTCTGACCCGATTGGTTTCATTACCTTTTGTAATTCTATCGGTGGACATATCACTTTAGATTGCTGAGCAGGAGTACATATCACATTGAACTTTTGTCGCTCTTGTATCAATATTTTTATTCTATTTCTGACAGAATCACTAGTATTGACATTCATTAATTGTTCATTCAAATATGGTAGCATTAAATCCACCGCAAGCTTATACAGAAAGTCACCACGGTGCACTGAAGGTTTTCCACACCTGGATCTATTCGAGTTCAAAATTGCTAGTGAGTTTATACCTGCTAAATCTAAAATAGAATAGAAAATGGCAAGAAACCATTCTGTTGTTTGCTTTGAGCAACTGTATTTATAGTAAACCCTTTTTATAGCACGAATTTCATCTTTAGTTGTATTATAGTATTCTACAACTTTAGGAATTCCTTCTGGATCTTTAATTGCTGACTCAAAGTGTATGTTCGAAAGCAAAACTTCAACTTCACCATTAATAGAATAATATGTACAAAGCTGCAATTCATCCACGCTATTATAAAGGAAAATTGAAGTACCCACAGGCCTATTTTCTGTTAAAATGGTGTCTTCTGGAATTTCAGGATGATTTTTATGCAATATAGCAACAGTTGTAAGTTTATATTGTCTCAACATTTTTTTAGATAAAGCGACTGATGTTAATCTATCAGTGACGTATGTAATATTAATATTAGTTCCATGGATGGGCTTAGTAATTTTTTCTATTTGGTATTCAGATATTTCAGAGCCACTTTGGTTATTGTTCATATGAAGTACTCCTGATATAAAATATTGATTTTTTGAATCACATAAAATTATTAACTTCATCATACAATTTTCGGATATTTTAGGTAAAGTTAATTCATTATTGTCGTTACCAATGAAATCAACTAATAATTCATCAATAGCACAACTTGTAGATGGTCGAAATACTTCTGAACATTTAGTTATAAACTCCGTCCAAATGTCTGTAATTCCAGAAAGAGAATCACTGTGTTTCTTCTTTCTTCTTGTAATATTTTTTTCAAAACTTAAACAGCGTATCAAATGCTCAAAGCGTTCCTTTGACATTACTGTGTCAAAAATATCAATTCCACATGCATGTGAAGTAATTCTGTTATATTTCATTGCTGCCGAATAATACAAAATGCCAATAAAAGCTTTTAATTCGGTTAAGCTTAAGGGATACCCGTAGTTAATTTTCGGGAAAATATAGCATTGCGATATTTGAATTGTTTCATTTGTATGATTCAAAATAGTTCGGAACATGTTTTCAGTAAAATAAATGTTAAATGCTGCCAATTCAGTCTCAACGTGTCTAGCTATTCCTATAGCACCAGACAAATATGGAATCATTAGTCTTTCTGGTTTTTTCATAGGATGAGGAGCTGCAGTGTTCCATTTATATTTCCATCCACCATCAACAAGTTTACCATTAAGAACGTCTGCTTTAGGAATGAGGAGCCGCCCATTAATTGTAAACATTGTGTAACCTATCTTCGTACTATCTGTATCGAATGTCAAATTCATTTGGCTTGGTAATGACGTTATTAAGTAATCAACTACTTTCATTTTCTTCGTTTGAGGATCATTTTTCTGTGTCAGGGCAGATGCTTCCTCACTATTAACATCTCTTTTTTGTGACATTTTTAGGGCTCTACAGGATTTGCGAGCTGTGAAAGAAAATGATTTTATATTAGTTTTAAATAAATAAAAAATAATCCAATTAAAAAAAATCTAAATTAAAAGGCAATTTATTTCACAACGAGATTGTTAGATTAAGCAATATTATCAAAAATAAAAAAATGTGACAAGCAAAGTGGATTCAGTAGAAAAATCTAAAATGATTAAAATAAGTTAAATTAAGAAGATTGGTGTACGGTTATAATTGAGAAAGCTATATTAATAACTAAAACATTTATTAGTTTATAAATTTATTTTATTTATAAACCAGTCAAATTCCTCTTACTTATACTAATATATAGTAGCTATAAAGTTTATAATCATAGAATGAACAATATGCGACAACAGAAATGAACTCTATATACAAATTCAAGATAATAATTGTAAATCACAAAATGTGGTTAAAATGTTGCACAACATTAAATGTAATGTGCAGTGCGTTAGGGACAGCATAAAACTGAACTCACTGTGACTTTGTACAGATGTGCTAAGACATGCCGTGCGGTGTTCCGCAGGGTTCGGTTCTGGGGCCGTCTCTGTGGGACATCGGTTACGACTGGGCGTTGAGAGGGAGTCTCCCCCCCGGGCTGAGCGTTATATGCTATGCTGACGACACGCTCGTCACAGCCCGGGGCAGGACACTCGAAGAGGCGGCGAGCCTGGCCACTCTCGGCACCGAGGAGATGGTCAGGCGTATTGAGGTGCTGGGGCTCAGGGTGGCCCTAAACAAGACGGAGGCTCTACTATTCCATGGGCCCCGTGTGAGGCTGCTCATCGGCGCCTCGTTAGTCGTCAACTCCATCCACATCAGTATCCAGGCCCATATGAGGTACTTGGGTCTGGTGCTCGACGGGCGATGGTGGTTCCGGGAGCATTTTCGTCAAATTGCTTCCCGGCTGGTCGGCGCGGCGTCCGCCCTTTCTCGGCTCATGCCGAACGTGGGCGGACCCAGTTTCGAGGGCCGACGGCTGTATGCGGGGGTGATCCGCTCAATGGCCATATATGGCGCACCCGTGTGGGCGAGGGCTCTAAACGCCCTGCTCAGGGCGGTGCTGTGGAGGCCACAGCGAGCCATGGCGGTCAGAGCCATTCGCGGGTACCGCACGGTGTCTACCGAGGCGGCATGCCTATTGGCCGGGACACCCCCGTGGGACCTACAGGCGGAGATGCTCTCCGACCTCTACCGGCGGGTTACCTCAATGCGCGAAGAGGGTGGCTCCCCATCGTTCAACGAGATAGCCACCTGGCGCGAGGACGCCCGCCGAGAAGTCATCGCCCGTTGGGCTACGCGGCTGGAGAGGCCTAGACACGGTGTTTTTACCGTTGAGGCCCTCCGGCCCGTACTGATGGAGTGGATGGAGCGGCGGCACGGAGTTCTCTCTTTCCGGTTGGTGCAGGTCTTGTCGGGGCATGGTTGCTTCGGCAAGTACCTGCACACGGTCGTGCGGAGGGAGTGGACTCCGTCCTGCCACCATTGCAGTAGCGACGAGGACACGGCGCAACATACGCTCGAGGTATGTTCGGGCTGGGACGGGCAGCGCCGTGACCTCGTCACTGTCATCGGTGCTGACCTGACGCTGCCGGCTATTGCGCGAGCGATGGTCGACAGCGTCAGGAATTGGGACGCGGTCGCCGCCTTCTGCGAGGCTGTCATCTCGCAGAAGGAGGCGGTGGACCGGGCCCAGGAGGATTCCCGTGACCCGGGCCGCCGCCCGCGGCCGGGGCGGCGCAGGCGCGAGTACCTGCGCCTGATGCTGCCCTAACCGAGGCTTCGGGTGATTGGACCGGGGAATTGTCCGGTCACCTGACGTGAGGCCACCGCGTGAGGACGACGCCTCGACGGCGAAAGCTGCCGGGGCGTCGACAAGAGAGGAGCCCGAGAGGCCATACCGCCGAGCGGGCCACCGAAGACAAAGATCGGGTACCGGTGGCCCGCTCGCACGGCGAAGAAGAGGTGCTTGCAGGGTGGGTCAATGGGGTTGCGCGCCGCCTCTTCCGTCGCCCCGGACCGATTTGGCGGGGTGCGACGTCCATAGCCCACCGCAAAAAAAAAAAAAAAAAAGATGTGCTAAGACAGTGACAGAAAATAATATGAAAGAGAGAGAAATATATAGATGTCCTATTGATATCATTTCTTTGTCAAATTTTTATGCATACAACACCATATAATTTTTATAAACGTAAAGGTGAAACACTAAACTTTATATCGATCACATTTTGATAAAACACTTACATTGCACTTCTGTTTTATAAAAAAAATAGATTAAAAAGACTCGATGCAGAACGTCCGAACGCGCGTATCTTCTCCCCGCGCCACGGAGGGTGACTGGCGTAGGGCTTTGTCACACTGAAGCTGCGCAGTTCATCACAAATCAACAAATATGCGCGAGCACCCTGACATCGTGGTGTAAGCACCCTTATTGTATTCACCTGAAAGTCTTTAATAAAGATTTATTTTAGTAAACAACTACATATCATTTTCATATACATATTTATAGATATAGAAAATGTTGTGTATTGATTAATTTCAATAAACGTCTCTCTTGATTGGCAGTTGTTCTTGACGCGAAGTTTTATTATTTATGTACCTATTTCATACTAGAAACGATTAAAAGAATAAGTAAAAGTTAGTTGGAAAGTGTTATAAAAGTTTTCATCACATTCCTTGTAGAATGGCTACTTTAATGACCAATTTTGACATTTTAAGTATGAATCTAATGGTAGTAAAATTATATTTTGCATGATAATAAAATTATTATCTATGGCTCAAGGTTGGCGTATACATATTAGAATAATAGGTAGTTCAAGTGCCGTTCAAAAATAATATACGTTAAAATTTATTTATTTCACATGATAACTCAGTGGCGGCTACGAAAACTATCAACCCTTACATTGCTCTTGAGTATTATAAAAGACGACTAAGAGCTTTAAATCGACCCGAGTCAAATGCTTCTGATGCTGTCTTCAAGTACATTCTCAAGAAGGGTTGACGACAGGTAGGCGGACGGTCATAAAATTATTGCTGAAATAGTTTTTAATGTGTACAATGAAACAAGAGTACATATTGCGTCAACCCCAAATAATTGGGATAATAGCAGGATGATGATCATAAAATGAAGTATGACAGGGTTGAGTAAACAAGTCACTGCAATGACATATGTTTGTCGTCTTACCGTAATATGTATATAAAGTGCTAGAGGACGACAATCTTAAAGTAGATGTACGTTTGCTACTATATAACGTAATGGCGGGAATTTGAATTTCAAAGTTGTATTGTGTGCATTCTAAATATGAAAGTCAACGTCTGAAAAAAAAAGTAAAGAATAAATTCACTATAATTTTAAATAATGGAAATGTTGAATCTGTATAAATTATACAATAAATTATCTGTAAACTTTAAATTATTAAAATTTAATTAAGTAGGTACATACATACATACATACATATCATCACGCCATATCCCTTGCAGGGTAGGCAGAGAGAACAGAGTGCCAGAGAACTCTATCCTTGCATACTTCACTCGCTTCTTCAACATTCATAATTCTGTTCATACACGCTCGCCGGTTTCGGAGACTCTTGACTCCACCTTCTTTCAGCACGTGACCAATCTGGTCTAGGTAGGTGAGTCTCAGTCTCCCTCGGTACCTACATCCTTCCACTTTCGCATTGTATATCTTCTTAACCAGACGTTCGTTCGGCATTCTTTTCACATGTCCGAACCATCGGAGCATTCCCTTTCGCATCTTTACACCAATACTCTCTTTCATACCTACTCGCTCTCTTATGTCGTCGTTGCGAATGCGGTCGGTCAGCCTAACTGCACAGATTTTCCGTAAAGATCGCATTTCGACCGCATTAATTTTGCTTTCATGCTCTTTTCTGCATACCCAACTCTCGCTTCCATATAGTAATGTTGGGACAAGCACAGCGTTATGTATTGCTACACGTGCCTTCTGGCTGAGGTGGTGGCTACCGAGAAGTTGTCCCAACGCTCCGTTCACTCTATTTCCCGCATTCACTCTTCGCTCTATATCAGTGGTGTACCTTCCATCTCGGCTAAAACCACATCCAAGATATACAAATTCATCCACTTGCTCTAGTACATCATTACCTATTTTTACTCTTACATCTGCTCTGGCTTCATCTCTTTCAAATACCATTATTTTGGTTTTGCTCACATTCACGCGTAGACCCTTTTTCTTACAATCTTCTGTCATTGTGTCGACTAGGGTCTGCAGGTCAGTCGCTGACTGTGCCAGCAGGACTGCATCATCTGCATAGAGCAGAGCAGTGACCACTGAGTCGCCCATTTGGACTCCCACATTCATATCGTTCAACCTTTGGAGACATTTATCCAGATATATGATAAACAGCCTGGCTGACAGAACGCACCCCTGCTTAACGCCGATATTGACGTCAAACCAAGGCGACATTCCATCATCCAGCCGCACACAGGCTCTACAGCCCATGTAACTGGACTGCACAGCCTGTAGCAGTTTACCGTTAATACCATACTCCGGTAAAATGTCCCAAAGTTCCTTTCGTACAACCGTGTCAAATGCTCTCTCCAGATCTACAAAGCTGCAGAAAACCCTCTGACCTAAGTAGTTAAGTAGGTGATATCTTCAATAAAATCGCTAAACTCAGCAACTATTTGACCGTTCATTATGAGAATTGGTATAAAATGTATTTTTTCACAGAGAAGGTTTACATGCTATCCTCATTGATGTAACTCTCTGCGTTAGGTATATCGGTTTCCACAAAAAAAACCAACGGACTGGGTTTTCTAGTTATTATATAAATAAGAAGTAATTAATGCATGTATGTATTTGTCTATTACGGACTATGAATAAGATATATAAATGGCTTTCTTTTCTCTTACCTCAATGTTCATGCGTATTTAGTTAACAATTTATATACATATGTACCTAACTTAAGTATTTAAAATGCAATTCAATCTAATTTAAGCCTTGATAGCTCAACATTGAAATACAATACGCAAAACTTATTACTTGCAATGCTCATGAAATATCTTGTCGAAATCTCGGCAAGCTTTGAATAATAATATCACATCGGCGTCCTTGACGATCGAGGTGTGATCGAACTATTCGCGTCGTATCACCGGCGACTTATAAAACATTCATGACCTCTCCGTTACTCATTCATGATGCCCGAAGCCGGGCTCCGATCACAAAGCGGGATAACGTATCGGTTATCCTAACTGTATTTAAAGTTAGGAAAATTTTGATGTCTTTTTGATAAGTTAGAGATACTATGATAAGGCAGTACTATTATTGTTGACCTTGTTAAATCTGATTAAATGTTGCTGCTTTTATGATACTTTAGGGGTCTAGTATTAGTGGTATTTGCGGCTGCTTTTATGACACTTTCTGGGTCTAGTCGCTATCCTCAAAAACCGTTACGAGTGGGAGAAAGGCGACGTATCGCCTTATAACCTGTCATTTTACCTCATAGCGCTAACTAAGGTAGTCTTCGGGACCATTCCTCGAAGTGACTCTAAACTACAGTTTTCTGTTTTTTTTTATACTTAATATATGAGAGCCTAACTAACTACACCACCATACTTGCAACAACAATGGGTTAACGGGTGAAGTGAACAATCTGTATCGTACTCTCTTTCTGTTTTAAAAGATGGACTACTGGAAACATGGTCTTAATATCTTTGATAGTACTTTACTTACTTTGCTAATGTAAACCGCGAGGAATTGATTTTTTAGCTAATTTTGATAGTATTTTTTTGGAGTTTACTCCTTAAGAATCGATTTTCATATAAGGCGCCCGGTATGAGAAAAATTTGAGGAGTAAAATCTAGTGATCGAATGACCTCGTTACGTTTTTGGTGCGCAACCTATTCTGCGCACCTTTCACTTTCTGACGTGAGATAATACTTCACTGAACAGTTTTAATAAATGTAAATAAAAATATATATATATTATTTTTAGTCAAATGAGCTTTTTTTGCGCCTGTTTTGATAATTGTACTTAAGGAGTAAACTCCAGTCGTGCGTCGGAGCTGACACACGCACTTTTTTTTTATTTAGACTACTTATTCTTTTCAATAAGTATCTAAAAAAATAATACATTATAATATAGCCTACAAAATAATCAAAATATCAATCCTGACAACAGATTGCTTGGATCGAAACAAGGCGGACACTGTACCCTATCCGATAATGGTGGAGGATTAATAAAATATTCAACGCCTTCAATGTTATTTATGAGTGCCTGCGTCGAACAAAAGCTCTACATTAGTCTCTCAAGGTTTGATAATGTGGAAAAACAAACGAGTTTTATATAGAAAATGTACGTATTTTAGATATATTTTTTAGATAAAATTATTCTATATTGTGGCGAAGATAAGACTTTACTTGATTTGTTTTTCTTTTAATATTTAAAAAAAATAACAAATCCTATATATATTATTCTTACTAATATTATAACAGTAAAAGTATTTTTAATGGTTGTACTTTTACGTCTTAATTACACAATTGATGGTATTAAATTTCTTACACAAGGTTTTAGCGATATTTCAATATGATCGATTTAGTATTTAAGTCATAATCTGGGATACAGAAAAGCTATAAACTTATATTTTTTATTGCTCCTGGTGCTAAACGAGTAAGCAGCACATCTGATGGTAAGTGTTACAAAGTATTGCAAAGGTCCATTATTGCAAAGGTTGGGCTTTGTATTCCTAGTTGGGATCTGTACTCCTAGTATTGCAAAGGTTGGGCTTTGCAATACTAGGAGTACAGATAGGCCGCTGCCTACCGATGAAAATCCCAAACCCACCCCGAAATTTGGGCTTCTGGCTCTCTCACTTACCGAATAAAGCAGCACATTGCCACTGCTCAAATGTCGATTTTCTGTGAGATTGAGGTACTACACTGCTTTTTTTTTTACATGGTGGATCATGGATGTGGTCGCGCCCCGACAAATTTGTCCGGGGCGACAGAATAGGCAGCGCGCAACCCCATGGACCCACCCTGCAAACACCTCTCTTCGCCGTACGAGCGGGCCACCGGTACCCGATCTTTGTCTTCGGTGGCTCGTGAGGTACTACCCTGGACGAATGGGAATGCTTACATTAAAATTAACTGCACAGGATGCGTAGGTGTTAAGGTGCCTACCTATCGTGCCAGTGCCAGTGGGTTCGATTCCCACGCGGAACAATACTTTGAGCGATCCACAAATTGTCCTTAGTCTGGGTATAATTTGTGCCCCATTAATTTCATATTTGTAAAGTCCCCCGTAATACAAAAATTATTTCCTCAGTGCAGTTTTTTTATAGCCAACAGACTAAAAAAAAAATTATAGAAATTTAGCATTCAACATGCTGAACTGTTAATAAAAACTTGATTACGAGGGAAAAATGTGTGACAATCATTTATCGCTCGTAATCAAGTTTTTCAAGCTCGTAAATTTCCGAAGAGATCGCATTTCGCATCTCTGATGAGTTAAGCTGACCGACCGCATTCGTAACGACGACGTAAGAGAGCGAGTAGGTATGAAAGAGAGTATTGGTGTAAAGATGCGAAAGGGAATGCTCCGATGGTTCAGACATGTGGAAAGAATGCCGAACGAACGTCTGGTTAAGAAGATATACAATGCGAAAGTGGAAGGATGTAGGTACCGAGGGAGACTGAGACTAACCTACCTAGACCAGATCGGTCAGGTACTGAAGGAAGGTGGAGTCAAGAGTCTCCGAAACCGGCGAGCGTGTATGAAGAGAATTATGAATGTCGAGGAAGCGAGTGAAGTATGCAGAGATAGAGTTCTCTGGCACTCTGTTCTCTCTGCCTACCCTGCAAGGGATATGGCGTGATGATATGTATGTATGTATGTGTAAATTTCCGTGTGGTGACGGAGTAAGAATACAAATCACCACCCCATATCTTACCCGTGGGTGATCGTACGAGACGACTAAGGGATATAAAGTGCATATAACATCTATGTAAGAGAAGGAAAACTCGAAACAAAACCCTAAACCAACACGTCTGACCAGCGCGGTATAGTAGGTTAATTTCCCTCCCATTACGGAGGAGGCCCGAACCTAACAGTGGGATATATATGGGCTGTGATTATGATGATGATGATAAATCAAGTTTTTATAAAGAAAATTATTATAGAATATCTTGATGTAAACGAAAACTCAATTGTCGAAGTATAAATAGAACGACAATAAGTGGCAGGTAAAATAAAGGCTTAAACATGAAATTTTGCCTGTAGTTTCTTTTTATTATCTAAAGTTTTACTAAGAAAAGATTTGACGAAATTCCACCCATAAGGGGGTGATACAGAGTGGCAAAGTTTGTATGGGGAGACACAAAAATCTTTATCGATTCTTTTCAAATTAGGTACAAATATTTTTCGATCAAAATAAATAAACACGTGTTTTAGCATTTGTTAATTTACCCTCTGGGGGTGTACCAACTGGTGTGTCAACTGGACGTGGCCAGATGGCCTAGCGTTGGGGAGTCGGGGATAGAATATCAATAGACGAACTCTCCGGCGCCCCTTAAAAGCGTGGAAGGGACCACTGTGGTTTTAGTGGGTATGTCGGTCGAGAAATTGGCCGGTGAGTCCCACACACCCCCTAGTCTATCACTGGCGGAGGATAGGGCGTTAATGCATTTCCACAGCGTGAAAAAAAAAACAAAAGGAGGGTTGACATCTGGCAGGCGGCCGGTCATAAAACTATTGCTAATAACTTTTACAGTATGTACTATGAAAGAAGAGTACATATTGTATCGACCCCAAGTAATTGGGATAAGAGTTGGAGATTGATGATGATTAGTCACATTTACTATTAGAAATGAATAATTTTCCAATTTATTTTTGGTCAATATTACTCACGAAAAGTAAATTTGGAATCATTTTTGCGTTGATGGTTTAATTTCACAATGTCTGTCTCACTTTGCACAAGTGTTCAACAATAACAATCAAGTGAAATCAGGAACAACATTCTCTATGGAAAATATTCACAACAACTGCAATGGCATTGTAGTCCATTTAAAGAGGTTATTTTCCACACAGAACCCCGAGACTAATGAATGGATGACGTTTAAAATTATACAACTATATGATAGCCTCTTAAGTCAGTGCAGCTCATTAAAAAAATAATAAAGCGATAAGGTGAAGGTCCCTATTATGAAAATGCTTCTATGCATTATGATGCAGTATTATGAAAATACTTTCACAAGACATATTGTATATATAAATAGACAACCCCGCTGAGTTTCTTGCCAAATCTTCTCAATATCAGTTACGTTTCGATCCTGTGGTAATCTTGTTGAATTAATTTAAAATATTAAAATTAATAATGTGTATAAGTACCTTCGCGAAGTTTATACATAATAAATGAATTTGAATTATTTACTAGAGAAACGGACGCCATCAGATAGAGATTTTCTATTACGTATGATGGCAAACGAACAAGCTATACACCCGATGGTAAGTAATATTCAAAAAATAATATTCAAATCACCACCCCATATCTTACCCGTGGGTGATCGTACGTGACGACTAAGGGATATAAAGTGCATATAACATCTATGTAAAAGAACGAAAACTCGAAACAAAACCCTAAACCAACACGTCTGACCAGCGCGGTATAGTAGGTTAATTTCCCTCCCATTACGCAGGAGGCTCGAACCCAACAGTGGGATATATATGGGCTGTGATTATGATGATGATGATAAATCAAGTTTTTATAAAGAAAATTATTATAGAATATCTTGATGTAAAAGAAAACTCAATTGTCGAAGTATACATAGAACGACAATAAGTGGCAGGTAAAATAAAGGCTTATAAACATATATCACCGAATGAAGGGAGCGACAATTAATTATATGTTTGAATGGCATTGACACTCACGGTAACTATGTGATTGCTTACAAAACTTTTACGTTGAACTTTTGAATAATTTTATATTAAAATTGCTTAATTAATGAATTATTCAATCAATTGAAAATATTACACATTTGAAATAAAACTGCGTTACGGATTCCATCGCGTTTGTATTTGAGTTTTAATTTCCCGATGTTTCGAAAACTTTACAGTTATTATGGTCACGGGAGGACTAAGGAACTGTTTGACTTGGTACCACCGTCACCATTTTATCACCGTACCACTCGACACCGCAGCAGGGTTCATCTATTCCACCTGGAAACGATACAGACGTCAACTGTACGTTTTCAACGATCATTTCTCCCACGTACATGCAAGATCTGGAATGAACTACCTGCTGCTGTGTTTCCCGAGCGCTATGACATGTCCGTTTTTAAACGAGGTTTAAGAAGAGCACTTTCTTTACGGTAGGCAGCAGCCTAGCTATGCCCTGGCATTGCAAGAGTCCATGAGCGGCAGTGTCACTTACCATCAGGTGTGCTGCTGGCTCGTTTGCCACCACCGGCAATAAAAAAAAAAAAAAAAGGTGTCTCACCGAAGACAAAGATCGGGTACCGGTGGCCCGGTCGCACGGCGAAGAGAGGAGTTGCATGGTGGGTCTATGGGGCCACGCGCCGCCTCTTCCATCACCCCGGATCGATTTGGCGGGGCGAGATGCATCCATAGTCCACCATAAAAAAAAGGACTAAGGTGTCTTACGTATCACCGAAGACAAAGATCGGGTACCGGTGGTCCGCTCGCACGGCGAAGAGAGAGGAGTTTTACGGTGGGTCTATGGGGTCACGCGCCGCCTTTCCGTCACCCCGGACCGATTTGGCGGGGCTAGTCCACCAATTAAAAAAAAAAAAGGTGTCTTACGTATCGTATTATAATAACGATGACTTTTGAACGTAAGACACCTCAGTCCTGCCGTGACCATCACTGTAAAATTTTCGAAACGTCGGGAAATTAAAACTCAAATACAAACGCGATAAAATCCGTAAAAAGTTTTATTTCAATTGAAAATTGTTATTAAATATAAATCATTATGTAGAAATATCATTTATTCTTGCATATTTCATTATTATCTCAACTCATATATGTATTAATGCTGGGCTCAAACCTCCAACACATTAGGAGGGAAATTGACCAACTACACCCCGCTGGTCAGACGTGTTGGTATAGGGTTTTATTACGATTTTCCTTCTTTTGCATAGGTATTATATGCATATTTTATACCTTTTTCTTTTTTTTGCCCACCAGTTATGGTGTGGTCACGCCCCACCAAATCAAACCGGAGCAACGGAAGAGACGGCGTGCGACCGTACAGACCCACCATGCAATGCGCCTCTCTTCGCCGTGCGAGCGGGCCACCGGAACCCGATCTTTGTCTTCGGTGGCCATGCATATTTTATACCTTAGTCGTCGTTTACGATCATCCATTGATAAGATAGAGGATGGTGAATTGTATTCTTACTCCGTCATCACACGGGAAAATACCACCAATAATTTAACAGTGAAAATCATATTTCTGTTAAAATTATTTAATAATATATTTAGATTTTTTTATTACTGGTTAACTTAACCAATATGAAATTAAAAGTATTCGTAGTAAATATATTTACAAATAAAATGAGCAACAGTTGATTACTTAAGAATACACTTATCAAACATAATTACGAGCTTCCAAATTAAGTGATAAGTTTTACAGAAGTTTCACAAATTTAATAGAATATTTCTGTAGGCCAACCGACCCATTACAAATTTATTCATTAAGAATATGAAGAACATTCTAAATATAAAGAAAATATAAAGAAATTATTCCCTTGTGAACTGAAGAATTATTGTTTCTCATGTTTTATTTAAGATTTTAGTACTTCAGGAACTACTGTAGCCAGAGGATATAATACGTATACAAGTAATAATATTTAAGATAGTAGCAATTGCTTTCTCATGATGAAAACAAAGATATATTAACTATAAAATGAAGTAATTAAATTTTCATTTAATTTTCAGTTGTACTTTTAATTGACATGTTATCATCGTTTCGTCGTATTGTTATTATCGTTTGGCCACATAATACTCGCCTTCAGTTTGGTTCACTTTCGAATATTCGTACACGTAATATCCTATTGCACTTTATACGTCACCTCTATGCAGTAGAATTTATTAAGAGTGGTGAATAGTATACAATTCTTTCATTCACGACTTGAAATAGAGCGGTATTAATTGTACGTATTCACAAGTTACATCAAGCACAAAATTGCTTTAAAACTATATTTGTCAGTCATTTAAAACGATTCTATATTTATATATCATCATCATTCTTTTGCTATGTGGCTACGAATACTACCAGCCCTTACTTCACTCGCGGATGTCGTAAAAGACAACTAAGAGCCTTATAATGACCTGTGCCAACTCCATCTGAAGCTGTTTGGTTAACAATTACGTTCCCAAGGAGGTTTGACGTCTGGCAGGCGGCTTGTCATAAAATTATTGCCAATAACTTTTATAATATGTACCATGAAAGAAGAGTACATATTGTATCGACCCCAAGTAATTGGGATCAGAGTAGGAGAAAGGTGATGATCATTCTACTACTTTTATACATGCTGCAAAAGTTATTGGCAATAGTTTTATGATCGGCCGCCTGTCTGACATCAACTTTCCATGGGAATGTAATTGTTGACCAAACAGCATTAGTTGGAGTTAGCTCAGGTCGATATAAAGCTCTTAGTCGTCTTTTACGACACCCACGAGCAAAGTAAAGGTAAGTAGTATTCGTAGCCGAGCACATATAAATATATACATACATACACACATATCATCACGCCATATCCCTTGCAGGGTAGGCAGAGAGAACAGAGTGCCAGAGAACTGTATCTCTGCATACTTCACTCGCTTCCTCAACATTCATAATTCTCTTCATACACGCTCGCCGGTTTCGGAGACTCTTGACTCCACCTTCCTTCAGTACCTGACTGATCAGGTCTAGGTAGGTTAGTCTCGGTCTCCCTCGGTACCTACATCCTTCCACTTTCGCATTGTATATCTTCTTAACCAGACGTTCGTTCGGCATTCTTTCCACATGTTCGAACCATCGGAGCATTCCCTTTCGCATCTTTACACCAATATTCTCTTTCATACCTACTCGCTCTCTTACGTCGTCGTTACGAATGCGGTTGGTCAGCCTAACTCCACAGATTTTCCGAAGAGATCGCATTTCGACCGCATTAATTTTACTTTCATACTCTTTTCTGCATACCCAACTCTCGCTTCCATACAGTAATGTTGGGACAAGGACTGCGTTATGTATTGCTACACGTGCCTTCTGGCTGAGGTGGTGGCTGCCGAGAAGTTGCCCCAACGCTCCGTTCACTCTATTTCCCGCATTCACTACTCGCGCTATATCAGTGGTGTACCGTCCATCTCGGCTAAATCCACATCCAAGATATACAAATTCATCCACTTGCTCTAGTACATCATTACCTATTGTTACTCTTACATCTGTTCTGGCTTCATCTCTTTCAAAGACCATTATTTTGGTTTTGCTCACATTCACGCGTAGACCCCTTTTCTTACAATCTTCTGTCATTGTGTCGACTAGGGTCTGCAGGTCAGTCGCTGACTGTGCCAGCAGGACTGCATTATCTGCATAAAGCAGAGCAGAGACCACTGAGTCACCCATCTGGACTCCCACATTCATATCGTTCAACCTTTGGAGACATTTATCCAGATATATGATAAACAGCCTGGCTGATAGAACGCAGCCCTGCTTAACGCCGATATTGACGTCAAACCAAGGCGACATTCCATCATCCAGCCGCACACAGGCTCTACAGCCCATGTAACTGGATTGCACAGCCTGCAGCAGTTTACCGTTAATACCATACTCCGGTAAAATGTCCCAAAGTTCCTTTCGTACAACCGTGTCAAATGCTCTCTCCAGATCCACAAAACTGCAGAAAACCCTCTGACCTAGGGCCAGACTCTTCTCCACAATGTTGCGCAGAGAGAACACTTGATCCATGCATCCCCTTCCACTCCTGAAACCTCCTTGTGTCTCACACAGTAAACCATCGGACACCATCATCGGACACCATCATCACCATCATATAAATATATGATACATAAATATGCATTGCCTAATAATAGGTTTGTTTTTATTGTGATTACACGAACGATTACATGACGAAACAACAACGCCTTTTGCTTGTCGCGTAATTAATTGCCTTTCGTCGCTATATTATGCAGTACAGTAAATTACTATGAATTCATTGTAAATGCTTATTTATTTTAACCACTGCATGAATTTGTTCTTCATAGAAAAATATAATTTATGGGACAAAAAATTCAATAATACTGACCAATCATCTCATCTCATATATGTCCCACTATAGGGCTACAGACTCTTCTATAATGGAAGGGAAACTGACTTACTATACCACGATGGTCAGACATTTGGTATAGGGTTTTTGAGTTACGAGTTTTCCTGCTATTGTATAGTTGTTATATGCATTTTATATCCCTTAGTCGTCTCTTACGGTAAGATAGGGGGTGGTGTATTGTATTCTTATTCTGTCATCACACGGAAAATATTATGACCGACCAATGTTGGTAGATAATAACACTACAGATATTTAAAAGTATATAGAATAGAAACAAACTCAACTATTATGTTGTATACAAATATGTCTGTGTATTCTTTCCGTGTGGTAACAGATTAAGAATATCATATCTAATTAATTACTCGCCCGTGGGTTTCGTAAAAAGCACCTAAAGGACTACAGCGAAAATTAGCAGCATCGCTCTTCTGGGATACTTATAATATCAACCAAGAGATATGCTGCATTATATTCTATAGTATTATATTTGATTCTTAAAAAATTAAGCATTCAAATATTAAAAATCAATTAATATGTTTGATTTAAAGTATAAAGAAAGCTGATGTCTAAGGGGAAAATTTCACGAGATTAATTCCCTTGATAAAATTTCACGGTTCAAGAAATCCAACTACCGGTTGCGTGGGGCGATGAACGATACTGATTATGTACGTCTCAACTAAGACTTACTAATATTTTAGAAAGGACTATTGCGCCTGACGAGACCTTACATTTTTCGTTTTGGGCAGAGATCAATATTTTGTAGTCACTAATAAAGTTAACTAAAGTCCTATTTATTTGGTTTAATTTATAACTTTTCACCGACATATTTTTACTAATAGCTTTACGTTTTTGTGCTCAAGACCTGCACATTCACCATTATATCTACATACTAAAAGCATCACTCAGAATACATGTGGCAGAAAAACTATTAATTACAATTTATGTTACTCGAAATTCATAGCTGCAATCTTAAAATTCGTATTCGTATGAATGTGATTTTCAACAAGGTTTTTGATAATCCGCTTGAATTCCAGGTCTAATCAGCAATGCACTTATGTATTCTTTATTTTACTTGCTCTAGACTTTACATGGTGAGATTTTTATGTACCTATTAAATACTGTTTATTATTTTTGATGGTCAAAATGATAAAAATATATAAGTTTATATATAAAAATACATACATAAAAATATATAGGTTTAAATATAAAACTTTTGTGTTATAGTTATACATACTTCTGTATTCTATAAATTAATTCCATACTATATTAGTTAAAAAAAACGCGTAATTGCTAAAACGACTTTGTCTATATATTAATTAATATAAAAAAATAACTACTAATACTATGAAAAAAGGCAATAAATTATACCAGTTTCTCGTATTACAGTTCTGACATTTCACTAAGTCTATTTTCGTGCCAAAGTCACTACGCTTGTGCTACGAGTCGTAGAGCCGCTACGAGTCCCCAGAGATAGAAGCCTTCGTAACCTTACAATATTCTGCCTCCGTTTAGAGCTTAGCTGCCTTATTATTTTCTAGATCATTTCATATAAGAAGTTTATGTGAAAGGAATATGTTTGATGTTAAAGTGTTTTTAAGAAAGAACACAAAAGCTAATAAAACTACAAAAGCTAATATATATAAGTTATAGTACAATATTATTTCTATTATATATTTAATGTTTAACTATTTTGACTGTTTGTTTGGCTGATAAAATACCATTGACTCGGACGTATAAAATTTGGGTGACAATTACTATTTATTTGTTTACTAAATTTTAATTGATCCTCTTTTTTCTTCTCTTGTATTTTGATAAAACTAGAACTATTTCTGTAAATGGTAAATTATTAGTATAGAGCTAACAACTAAAATAACATTTTTTAATATTTACAGCTATTCTACATGTGCATTACACACGTACTCGCATATGGACTAATTATATACAGCGCCCCCTCGATTCAAATTTATTAAATTATCCTGAACCCATTATTATGCAAAAAGATGTTGATGGAGCTGCCTCGTTTTTGTAGTTCATAGGAATGTACTCGAAAGCACACGTTGATTGTTTCCTTGCCATCTTACGGTAGAAATCTGCCTCACTGGATTGCAGAGCCAGCTCCAACTCTTAATCATACCAAGAGTGTACGAGTCATTTATTTTATATAATATTTTCTGTTAGCGCCCGAAGAATACTAAAGTCATTATCAAATAACCACACATTACATTACACTAACATAATTTTTACTATTTAGTAATCTTCTATTGATATCACCTGTCCAATATAATTTTTTTATTGACGTGAAAACTTCTTTTGCGGCTCTGTGCACTCTTGGGAATGGGTAAAAAATATTAAACTCGTGTCAGTACACGTGACCTGATTGAAAATTCGTAAGACAAAAGTTTTGACGGTGTTGTTTCGTAAGAATATTTATTATATAATGAATTTGGTTTAACGATGTCAAATGATTGCAATCTTAGCACATCGAAATGGAGAACTACTATTGATGCGATCTTTATTGGACATTTAAATAGATTCGAATGAAAATTGTTCGTTTCTTACTTCAGCTACCATAAAACTATTATACCAGTTTTAGAGATTGGCAATGATGATGGTGGTAATGATGACGGTGAATGAGCCGTTGAAATTATGGATGAAAGCTTATTCTACTGAAAGACTTTTTAATGTAAAATAATTAGATAATAATTCACCAATTTCTCTTTTATTGTGCAGGAAGTTCAAGCCAGTAGAAGATACCTACATTAGCTGAGCTGGTATATTATATATGCCAAACTTTTTTTAAGTTTCTACAAAAGCAATTAGGTTTTTGTTGTAAATTAAATAAAAACAACAAATATAACGATGAACCGTTATTATGGAAATAAAGAAACTAACGATTAAAAATTGTTGTGTCCACTTTTTCGTGATTTTTTATTTTTTTTTTATTTTTTTATTTGTAGATAGAATTACTAAAATATTAACCAAGGTCGGCAATGCAGGCGACGCCGAAGTGACATAACAGATGATTTCAATAATAGAGAAGAAAAATCCTAAATAAAACTTAATACTAGTAGGCTAACTGGCAGATTTTGGAGGACCGTATAATATAATTTAATAATAAGACTAATCGTAACCAATATCACACTAATAAAAATTCCAAAGTTCTAATTCTATCAGAATTTACTTTTTGCAATATTGAGTAGGTTTGTATCTACTAATAGACTATTTATATCTTGGAAAAAATTCATTTACTTTCATATAGGAAGTTGATAACATAAATTACTTACCAATTAAAATGTAGGTCAAGTTATGAGCTTATAATAAAACATAAAATACAAAGATAATATTTACAAATTTTCTCTTAATTTCACGTTATTATGTTTATCTCATCACGGTAATTCTCAACAGACTGTTATTACTTAAAATAATGTTCAACGTTCACGTTTGCGTAGAAACAAGGGCCCGACGGGCCGTAATTTATATGCTAGGGTGAAGTCTGTTCATTGCAGAGTACATCTGGCTTTATTCAACATACAACCTATCTGTGAAAGCCTAGGATTAATAATAATATTTAAATCTCTAGTAAATATAATTAAAGTGCCTTAAGAAATCTTATTTTGACAATATCTATTGTAATGTGTAATTGTAAATTGATAAGATTTTTTTATCAGGCACTTTCATTTTAATAGTTAAAGATTCATAATAATTTTATTGACTTGAAAATGTTTTCTAATAAAATTAAAATAATGTATTAGTCTCATAGTTTTATGCTGCAGAGTTGGTGTAATTATAATAAATTACTTTGTCACCAAGATAGAGTACTCAAGCAATCGCCTCAGCTTTAAGATTAGCGCTTTCAAATAAGCTCTTCGTGGAAGTGATTTTTATTCTTAAGGCGATAAATTGATACGACCCTCTTACGCAATGAGGTGAAAATTTACCAACTATACTACTACTCAGAGGGGTTAATTAAGTTTTTATTTAGAGCTTAGTACAAACTGCTTTCAATGAAATAAATACAATAAAATGTAGCATGCGGTGACCCATCAACCGCCTGATCTAATTTTGAAAATATGTCTATAAGGCTTCTGTTTGCGAAACGTTGGTAAAGTATGGAGGTAATGTGATTGTTTAGGCAATTAATGCAGAAGTATAAACAGAATCTTTCTCCTCTCCGATCTGTTTTTTAAACGTAACTTCTTTTAGAATAAAAAGGAATGAGTCTTAATTACTATTCATTCTTCGGTATCTTATCCCATGTTTCAGTTGACTTCTTTAATAGGAAAACTTTTTTAGTCATCCAAATCTTGGGTCCGTTCATAAATAACCGTTACAGCAAGCTGTTACGCACGACCTGCTGTATAGGGTTGTCAGACTTCGGTGTGAAATATTCATTTAATGCGCACGTTTAAATATTAGTATAAAAAGTAATGTTTATTATGAATAATTTTTATGATGGATTGCATAGTGTAGGAATATTTTTCAGAATAAATTAAATCAATTTGGAGTAAAGATTCTCTTAATTATTAACTCTTTTTTTTGTTACTAGCCAATCTATAAATATGAAAAGAGTTTTAGATATAATCCATCACGAGCTCTAATGGAAAAGTAGATATCATAAACCATTAAGAATATCTCTAAAACAAGATACCCATAAATATACGATGCAAACAAATGTATTTTCACTAATAGCAGTTGTTTTTTTTTTTTTTAAAGAATACATACATATTATATCTATGTATCTATAAAAGAGGTTGTTTGTACATATGAAATCGCTAAACTCAGAAACTATTTCACCGATGATTATGAAAATGTGGTATGTATATATATGTATTTTTTTACAGATAAGGTTTATATGTTATTCCCATTGATGTAACTCACTACCAGGTGGCGCTGCGATATATCGACTTCTACAAACAAATCAAGGGGCTAGATTTGCTACGAGTAGTAGTATATGTATTTAGACAGCGTTTTGCTTCATAAGTTTATCTATAAGGATGTTTTCTTCTTAAAATTATATTTTAATATAACGCCATCTTATTTATATCTTTAAGGTACTTGAATTTTAGCTAAATAAATATCTCCGCATAAAAATCACGATATAATTGGCCGAACAAATCTCTATCGTCTAGCTACTTATATTAATTACCCTAATTTTTTATTTCACCCTTTATTAATGTAAGAGCTACCATTAAGCTGGTGGAAATAGTGTTAAACGGGCAACATTTTCATTACGTTCCTAAAAATTCAAGCGAAGGGTCAAACAACACGTAGGTACACAATAAATTTAAGAGAAGCCATTTTAAAGATAATTCTGTTCCTTGTTGTCGTAAAACGTGAAGAGAGAGCACAATTTTCTTTAAAAATAAACTTAACTTACTTGTAAGTAGGTACAATATTAAAATATTTGATGTGATTCTTATAACAATATAACCATCATCTCATCATCTCAGCCCTTATATATCCCACTGTTGGGCTCGGGCCTCCTCCATAATGGAAGGGCAATTGACCTACTATACCACGCTGGTCAGACGTGTTGGTCTATACCAACTCGTCTGACCAGCGTGGTATAGTAGGTGGTGAGAAGGAAAACTGGAAACAAAATCATAGGATTTTGTTTCCAGTTTTCCTTCTCTCGCGTAGATGTTATATGCGTTTTATATCTCTTAGTTATCTCGTACGATCACCCATGGGTAAGATAGTGGGCAGTGAATTGTATTCTTACTCCGTTACCACACGGAAAATAATAATATGATATATAACAGGCTAAAAATAAAATTGTAACCATCTCTTACTTACCCGTGTGTGTGTGAATCGGTTAAGGGTCTTCTCTTCTAGAAGGGTAGAAGAGTGCCCACTCTCACACCCCCTAGAAGAGAAGACCCTGCACTTTTGTGTGAAATATATTATACCTAACTTTGTAACTTGATCCACATGCTTGCATCGCAGTGGCGATGGCACACCAAGAATGTTTATTAAGTTACTATCCCTTCAATTATGTGGAAGGCCTACAGCTAGTAGTGAACACAGGCTGAGTGATAACAGGCTGAATGGTGATGGTATGATAAAATATGGTATTCTATTATTATTCTCGGAAAATACTTTTAATAATATTAATGTATATAATACATATATTAAATAGATGTTAATATTTAGCAGAATAAATTAAGTTATACTTTAATAAAAGATCATCATTCCTTATATAAAATTATTAATTTCACTGGAAATAATTGAATAAATTTACTAGCTAATGTACTATTAACGTTAGAAAAAGCACTACTACTTTCTCAGTAGAAACAAGTGCCAGAAATTAATCTGGTTGTTTTAGTAGTACGCAGATATTAAATATTGAAAATAATTACTGAATTTCGTCAAGAAAATAGTACCAGACATACTATTTTAGGCTGGCCATGGATGTCAAGGATGCGGTACCAGTGGCCGGCCCAATGGCAATGGGGAGGCAATACGGTGCGTTATGGAGCCACGCGCCGCCCTTCTGATACCCTTTTTTTTTTTTTTTTGTGGTGGGCTATGGACGTCGCACTCCGCCAAATCGGTCCGGGGTGACGGAAGAGGCGGCGCGCTACCCCATTAACCCACCCTGCAAGCACCTCTTCTTCGCCGTGCGAGCGGACCACCGGTACCCAATCTTTGTCTTCGGTGGCCCGCCCGGCGGTATACTCTCTCGGGTTCCTTTCTCGTCGACGCCCCGACAGCTTTCGCCGTCGAGGCGTCGCCCTCACGCGGTGGCCTCACGTCGGGTGACCGGAAAATTCCCCGGTCCAATCACCCGAAGCCTCGGTTAGGGCGGCATCAGGCGCAGATACTCGAGCATGCGCCGCCTCGGCTGCTGACGGCGGCCCGGGTCACGGGAATCCTCCCGGACTCGTTCCGCCGCCTCCTTCTACGAGATGACAGCCTCACAGAAGGCGGCGATCGCGTCCCAATTCCTGACGCTGTCGACCATCGCTTTCACGACAGCCGGTAGCGTCAGGTCGGCACCGATGACAGCGACGAGGTCAGGGCGCTGCCCGTCTGGATGGAACGGAAAGCGTATATTTAGACTATAGCCCACCAAAAAAAAAAAACAACAGGCAGTCATGGGGGCTGCCTATAGAAGTGAAAACTATTAACTTAAGACTAATTGAAATAATAATAATTTTCTAATTTTTATATAAAAATAAAAACCTATAAATTTTTCCCCTCCAAAAACGCTCAACGCGCCTAAAGAAGTTTTCATATAGCTATAGATATACTATTGGCATTAGCATGTCGGTGACGCGAACCTATAAGTTTTTCCCCTCCAAAAACGCTCAACGTGCCTAAAGCAGCTTTCACTTCAAAAAGTCATACTATTTTTTCATCTTTTAAATGAATAAAAATTCAAATAACTATATATCTCATTATAATGTATAATCAGGTTTATAGCGCTACGTCATATCATTTTAATTTTTTTTTTAAATCACTCCAAACTACAGATGTTTTTATGATGTGAGGTATTTTGCAAATATACAATTAATAAACACAAAGAAAACTGAAAGTTTTGTCAGTAAGCATGAGAAATCAGTGCTTAGAACATTATGTGGTCAATGCAGTTACTCTTAATAAGTAGTCAAATTTATAATTATATCAACTTTGAAGATTTTGTTTAATATTAATTCATCTCTGCCATGCTGTGTGGTAGTGGCTACGAATACTACCAAGTCTTACTTTGTCGTGGATGTCCTAAAATATGACTAAGAGCTACATATCGACCTGGTCCTACTAGACTGGATGCCGTTTAGTCAATAATTACATTCCCAAGCAGGGTTAACGTCAAGCAGGCGGCCAATCATAAAACTATTGCTAATAAATTATGTAATATATACAAGTATATATTACGTAAACCTCAAGTAACTGGGGTAACAGAAGAAGAATGATGATGATGATGACTAATTCATTCCTACCCATATAGTCTCCGTCCTGGGCTCAAGCCTCTCGATAATAGGAAGGAAATTGACCTACTATACTACGCTGATCTATGCTGCTATGACCTACTATACCTGTGCAGGTTTTGTCGGAGCATGGTAGCTTCGGAAAATACCTGTACACGATCGCAAGGAGCGAAATGGCTCCGTCCTGCCACCAGTGCGGTTGCAGCAAGGACGCGGCGCAGCATACGCTCGAGGAGCACGTAGAGTGACCACGTAGAGGGCACAGCAGCGTCATGAACTCGTTGCAACTATCGGTGCCGACCTGACGCTGTCGGCCGTCTTAAAAGCGATGATCGACAGCGTCAAGAACTGGGACGCGGTCGCCGCCTTCTGCAAGACAGTCATCTTGCAGAAAGAGGCGGCGGGGCGTGTCCGTGACTAACTCCTCTACGGCGACGCACACCGCCGCCGGCACCTTGGGTGGTGCAGGCGCGAGTACCTCCGCCTGATGCCGTCTTAGCCGAGGCAGCGGGTGACCGGACCGGTGATTAGTCTGGCCGCCCCGAAGCGAGGCCAACGCGTGAGGACGATGCCCTGACGGCGAAAGCTGCCGGGTCATCGTCTCGAGAGGATACTCGCAAGGGTAAACCGCTGGGCGGGCCACCGAAGATAAAGGCCGAATTCCGGTGGCCCGCTCACTTGGCGTAGAGAGGCACATGTAGGGCGGGTCTATAGGCCCGCGCGCCGCTTCTTCTGTCACCCCGGACGCATTTAGTGAGGTGGGATCACTACATAGTTTGCCAACAAAAAAAAAATGATCTACTATACCATCTGGATACAGAGTTTTATTTGATGTATTATATTGCACAAATGTTATCTGAGTATACTCGTGAGAAATATGAGTGGTAAATTATATTTTTACTCTGTTTCTAATTATTTAAGATTTTTGTTCATTACATATGGTAGTATACGAGCAAGCTGCACGCCTAATGGCAAACATTACTGTCGCCCATGGACTTTTGCAATATCAGGGGTACAGCTAAGCCACTGCCTACCAATGAAGACCCAAACACATCCAGAAAGTTGGGCTGTCAATTCTTTTGCTCATCGAACGCAGTACAACAGCACAATGTTATCGTAAACATGCTCAGAATATGGTACTACCCCAGATGAATTTGCCCGCTGCTGTAGATAGAAAACTGTCAAGAGTGTGGCCCTACCACTATTAAAAAATATAAAAAATACATTATGAAAATATTTTTGTAATAATTGTACCTATTTTTTTTTTTTTTTTTGGGGTGGGTTATGGTCTGCGCTCTTCTCGCACCACTCCGTCCGGAGCGACAGAGGGGCGTAAGCACGCATTCCCGTAACCCACCCACGAACCTCGCCTACGTCGTTGGACCGGCTACTGGAGCAGCGTGAACTTGTCGTCAGTGGCCGGTCCGACGGAATACCCCCTGAGAGGTACCCTCCCCTTGAGCGACGTCCCCCCCCCCCCCGGGCGGACGTCGTTCCCTCCTCGCGCGGTCAGCCTCTCGGCGGGTGACGGACTAATTCCCCGGTCCAGTCACCCGCGGCCTCGGCTAGGGCGGCATCAGGCGCAGGTAAACGCGCCTACGCCGCCCCAGTCGCCGGCGGCGGTTCGCGTCGTCGAGGAGACGCTCCTCGCGCACGCGCTCCGCCGCCTCCTTCCGCGAGACTACTGCCTCGCAGAAGGCTGCGACCGCGTCCCAGTTCCTGACGCTGTCGAGCATCGCCCTGGCGATGGTCGGATGGATGAGATGCCATTTCAGTATTTTATACATACATATGAAGGAATTATTATAATTTTTCAACATAATTATAATATATTATAAATATAAAATCATGTTTATAGTTCTAACTTTTGTAGCCAATTCAAAAGCTTTAAGACCATTTAAAATCACAAAAGGAGGTTCTCATGTCGAACTAGGATGCGCTATCAGCTGCAAACCGGACATACTCTCTTTGAATTATGACCAGCCATTTCCGTAGAGTGTATTTCCGGCTGTGTGTACTCGGTCGCCACGGTCAGTTAATCACCCAATGAATCATAGCTAATCAGTTGATTCTTAATATTTGCTTTTTAGTATTTAGTTAAATATATATTATACTCATATCTAGTTTAATCAATTTATGTACCTAGATATTCTGATTAAATTTTATTTGCTTTTATTTATGACCTATATTTCTTTTTATTCTGATGGAGTTAGAATACAATTCACCACCTTCTTACCTGTGTGTGTGTCGTATAAATTGACTAAGACACATAATATGAATATAAAATCTATGCAATTGAAGGAAATCTCAAAATAAAAGACCATACCAACTAGTCCGACCAGCATGGTATAGTCAGCCAATTCCCTTTCTACTGTGGAGCTCGCATTCAACAGTGGGACGTATATGTGAGCTTAGGTGCTGATGATATTTCTTTACTTTATTTAAATCTAATGATCTCTGCGTGGTGAAGGACCAAAAATGCAATGTATCACTACCATTCGTTTTCCCGTGGCAATAAAACACTGACGGGAATTAACAACAGCAATCTATTGAAAAATTCATAATATCAGCTACAATCGCCAATAAGCCTATCAACTATAATGATTAAGATATAACCTCTTTCCCTGAGAGCTTTATGTCCAATATTAGACGTCGATATGCTCATGGGCGATTAAAAGTTACAGTGGTCTGGTTTTTTTTTCTGTTTTTTTTTGTGTTTTGGTTATCATTAATGAATACCAACTAAAAATATATAGCGCAGATGCACTCTTATTTCCCTTTTACATAACCCTATAGGAAGAGTGTCCAACATGATCATAGAGCACTGGGTATAGTATTGACAGTTATACGTATATTCTAATGTATATAAAGTAAGTTATAATTTATGAATAAATATATATTTTTTGTATTGAATGGACGACGAGCCTTAGGATGAGATTTAGACTTTCAGCTACTTCCCTTAACGAATGAAGCACAGACATAGATTTTCCTCAAGAGTGTAAAGTATCGTGACCGGCATGGCCTAGAAAAAAAAGGTGTTTTTAAAAAACTTTAAGTGACTTGAATTGAAGTTCAAATCAGACAAAATAGTCCAGTTCTTTCGAGTAACTGAGTAACTATTGTTAATATAAGAAAAGGACCTAACCTAACCAATGGTATTGCGTTGGTTAGGTTAGGTTATATCTTTACTTTTCTACAAATGTCGTACAAGACAGCTGCAGCATCTAAACAAATGAAAACAGCAAGAGAAGAAAAAAATAACTTAGAAAATCCAAAAGTGCACACCTCATAATTTTTATATTTTTTATCATTTACTATTAGTCAATGCCAGAAATAAAAATAAAATTAAACAAAAAGCCTTTTTTAAAAACAAGCTTTTACTATTTACTAATAAAATAAAATAAAAAGTTAAAAATAAATTAACTCTAATAAGACATATAACACTTTATAAGTTCATTGTAACCTTTAACGATAATTAAGCTTCGTCGTCTATTACAAAATAATTCAATACCGTTCATAATTATATATTTTTAACACTAAAACTTTACACCATAATGATTAAATCTTTCCGTTTCTATCACAGTCCTAATTTTATAAATAAAAGCGTGTTACATTTTGATAGCATGATTGAGAACATTTAGCACCTTCTTTTTCCTATGGCCATCTTCCAGGTCCAACATCAGACCCTGGTTACCATATAGTATCAAAGTACTCGTCAAGACGAATCAAACGAGTCAAAACTCGATGGAGTTGCGTCGTTTAATTACGGAGTTCCTATGCACCGCTTCCAGGTCGATCGTCAGACCCTGGTTACCATATAGTATTAAAGTAATCGTCAAGACAAATCAAATGAGCCCAAACTCGAAAGGATTGCGTCGTTTAATTATGGAGTTCCTATGGCCAGCTTCCAGGTCCATTATCAGATCAGCTCTATGTCACAATAATATTGCATTATCATCCGATTTATATATGCATGCTAAATTTAAGCTCAATCGGAAACCGGCAAGATTTAACTTGCAAGATTTGATTACAGACAACGGGACAGGTGACACTAAATATAAGCGTGTAATGAAAGAAAAGAAATACTTTTGAAATTTCGTGCCATTCTCGACGTAGAGCTAAACAGCTGTATAGGCTGAATGGGATTTATTTCCTTTGCCTGTCCGAATGGACGAACAAAAAAATGTAAACGAACCCAATTTTCATAAAGTATTCATACACTGAAGACTAAGACAGTTTAGTTTTTTATTAATTGCAATTAACCGACAAAGAATTACCATACCATTTTTGAAAGGAAACAGCGCGTTGCGATTATGAAGCTTTTAATAAAAAAAAAACTTCGATACATTCATTTTTACGGGCGTAATCCTGCTAGATACAAAAAATATTTTATCCGACGTCCTCGAACATTTTTTTTAATCAACTATTTTCTTACTTCAAACAAAATAATTGCTTTTAAAAATACCAAATACGTTTAAACGAATGTTTTTTCTTGACATATGTATTATAATATTATCCTATAAGTGCAATGTGAGAAAATTACAATCATTTTTATGTTTGAAAAGTGCTTGATTTTCATATGTCGAGAGTAGAGCAAGACCTCAACGCTTCGCTTATGAGGCGTGCAATATAAAATATACAGGGTGTCCCAAAATTCAACGATAAGCTGGCACCAGCAGGTGGACCTACATATGACTACTCGAGAACAGAAAAGAAAAAAATTCTACCTTGATTTTTTTTTTCATTACGACAAAAAAACCAAAATCTTTAAAAATGGACATCCTTTATTATATTATTAAGTGCTATTGCTACAGTTTTACAAGTAATTCTGTGATTTTTTTTGTATTGGCAAGGTAAGTAGCACTACTATCGATCACAACCATTAAAAATTCCAGAATATCTATAGTTTTTACACAAAAATCAATCAAAACTATGTTTTTTTCATAAATTATGTAAGATTTTGACTTTCAGCTCACTTTCACTCATCATAGTGAAAAAAAAAAGTATGGACACTACTGTGGCAAATAGTATTAAAAATTGGCGCATCTAACTACAATTCTAAAATGGTATAACATTCTAGACAAACTAGCCACAAAAATATACTTAGGTGTACTATTTCAAAATAACAACCATATTTCGAAAATTGTTAGTGTTGATAGTAATCACTTTTACTATGTAGCCAAAATGTTTTTGTAGCAAGTTCTCAGAATTTTAATGAGACATGTGCGTAGTCCATAAGTCCATAAAATAAGTTAGACAGAGATAGAGAGATTATACGTTAGAGGGAGATAGATAGATGCTAATTGTTTAGTAACATTAATGCAGGTGGAGAAGTAATTAATGTCCTCAGCAGCACAGCAAGTCAGTATGCTCTACTTCTTTATTTACTGCACACCGTTCTGTTTTAATTAAAGTGGCTCTGGTACTGACGACTTTTGGATTGAATTAAGTGACCTGGAAATTGACCTGACTTGGCATTATTTTAGACTGTGATTTTGTGTTTTTTTTAAAGAAGTTTTGCCTTATTTTCAAGTGTTTAGCATTCATCATGCCGCTACCATACACAGCGTTAGAATACACTAATATGCACCTAATTTATGGAGAATGCCGATGCAATGCCAACGCTGCTAGCAGATTATATCGAGCAAGGTACCCTAATCTTCAAAGGTATCCGGATTATCGCGTATTTATTAACGTGAATCAAGCTTTTTCGGAGGGTCGTATACCATCTGACAGGCGAAACGCTGGAAAACCTAGATCGGAACACGATGAAGAAGTTCTCAATGAAATAGAAAACGATTCAACTACCTCTGTACGTGCTGTACCAGCAGCAACGGGAATCCCAAAAAGTACTGCACATAGAATTTTAAAACGTCACGTCGTCGTGATGAAACAACCTGCAAGAAAGATGGATATTTAAATCTTCACAATCTTCATAGCTGGAACAATGAAAATCTGCACCTGGTGAGAGAAGACAATCCCAATACCAATTTAAGGTTAACCTATGGACTGGCATAATAAATGGCAAAGTGATAGGGCCCTTTGAGTTACAAGGAAACATAGATGGCAATAGTTATTTAAACTTCTTACAAAATGAGTTGCCAGGATTATTAGAAGATGTGCCCTTAAGTGATTTGCAAACCACGTGGTTTCAAAACGATGGTTGCCTAGCTCACTATGCCCGTCCTGTGCGAGAGTACTTAGACCAAGAGTACCCAGGGCGTTGGATCGGGCGACTTGGTCCTATCTTGTGGCCACCCCGTTCACCCGATCTAAATCCCCTGGACTTTTTCTATTGGACGAGCTTCGCCATAAAATAATTCAGACTGTGGATCTACGGACTACGCACATGTCTCATTCAAATTCTGAGAACTTGCTACAAAAACATTTTGGCTACATAGTAAAAGTGATTACTATCAACACTAACAATTTTCGAAATATGGTTGTTATTTTGAAATAGTACACCTAAGTATATTTTTGTGGCTAGTTTGCCTTGAATGTTATACCATTTTAGAATTGTAGTTAGTTGCGCCAATTTTTAATACTATTTGCCACAGTAGTGTCCATACTTTTTTTTTTCACTATGATGAGTGAAAGTGAGCTGAAAGTCAAAATCTTACATAATTTATGAAAAAAACATAGTTTTGATTGATTTTTGTGTAAAAACTATAGATATTCTGGAATTTTTAATGGTTGTGATCGATAGTAGTGCTACTTACCTTGCCAATACAAAAAAAATCACAGAATTACTTGTAAAACTGTAGCAATAGCACTTAATAATATAATAAAGGCTGACACATTTTTAAAGATTTTGGTTTTTTTGTCGTAATGAAAAAAAAAAACAAGGTAGAATTTTTTTCTTTTCTGTTCTCGAGTAGTCATATGTAGGTCCACCTGCTGGTGCCAGCTTATCGTTGAATTTTGGGACACCCTGTATATCACTATGCCAATCATACACGAACATACTAAATGTCCTCCCGTGACCAGGAATGTTGTAAAGTGTTCTAAACGTCGAGAAATTGAAAATCAAATACAAACGCGATAAAAGCCAAAAAAATAGATTTATTTCAAACATGCTAATTATATATATATAATAATAGGCTAATATATATAATATATATATAATAATAGGCCGGCGCCTAATAATAATTAATTTATATAAGCTGACGAAGAAGAAGAAGCAAATTAAAATTAATAATTTACACTACTTCAGTATTAGGGCCTAAATTACACTGATTATTTTTAATAAATTAAGATAATTCATTTATTATATTCTCCTAAAGCCTCCATAAATCAAGACATCCCAAAAACATCGTGAGGAAATAAAAAGACAAAACAAAACCCAATTTACATTTCAATACTTTCACATTATAATGTAAAAATTCATTTCTTTATCTACATGTACAGAATATTTAAGCTTTCATTAATGTTTGACTTTCCCTGCGATCTCGGTTAGAACTCATAAATATGTAATGCTGCGAGTCGCCGTCGATGCAAAATTTTCAACGTTCCCTTGTAAACAGGTCAACTTGAATTTGATGCTGCCTTCCATCGCGTTAGATTAAGCGTTAATTTGATTGATATTTTATTAAATTTACATGGTTATTGTTGCCGCTATTATTTTAAATATCAAGTACTATACATTACTAATATTATCACTATTGATTTTTTTCTAATATTTTAATTAGTCATGAAATTTAATGCTTTCATCGTGATGATATAACTGAATATTAAAAATTCAAACATATTATAAGTAATAGTACATTACTACAGCGGCCAGCAAAACAGAGATTGATGGACGAACGTGTAAATGTGAGCCGGGGCGTAGCCGAGGCATACATACGTAAGTCCATCAATTCCTAATTGTGGCCAAGGCCTGTATAGTGCTTTTCTCAAATAATGCGCGGAAATTAAAACTAAGTAGTACTAAGTAGAAGTGTATACATGACGAACAACGAACAACATTTTTCACGTGCTAAAGGGTTCAATTATTTTTTTTTTTCATTATCAAACAGGTTTCTTTTTCAAGCAAGTTCAAAATTTAAATAAAACTCTGATAAGTTGAAAATCAATATTATTATATTATTGCAATATTTTGAAGTAACAAATCTTTCCATTTTTAAATACACGATAGATATGAATTTACATATATATTTATTTGGCCGCTAAAACATGACATATTACACGACACAAACATATTTGGCCGGCCGCTGCTCGCATGTATTTGGTCAGTACAGCAATATCGATTTATCTCGAAGAAGGTTGTCAAAGTAATTCTCCAATTTCCAAGCATGTTTGAGAAAAATAATTTATCTATTCACCATACATAAGTGGTATATAATATAGAACAAATTAATAAAATATCAATTATTAGAAATTGTTTAAAAGAACTCGTTGATCTAATAGCAAACAGTAGTTTATATGGTCTTCGATATTAGTTTACAAATAGAAAGTGCATTAAAGTACACCTTTTTATTTCCTGTGGATGATCTTATAAATGAACAAGCAGTATGGTAAATGATACCACAGCTCATAGACTTCATAAGGGCATGGCTGGGCCACTGCTTACTGTTAAAAAAATGCTCTTCTTAAACCTCACTAAAAGAAAGACATCACAGAAGTTGAGAAACACCGTAGCAGATAATGAATTTTGATTGTAGGAGAAATAATCGGTGACTACGTATGGTTAAGGACCATAATGTCTCCGGGTGTAAAGGATAAACCTTGCTAAGATGTCGAGTGGTGCGGTGGTAAAGAGTGACCGTGGTATCAAGTCAAATAGTTCCTCCGAGCATTCTCTGTGAATGAGCCGGTAGAGTACGTAGAATGATCGCACATCTAAGCTTTCTGCTTGCCAATTTGGCGTCATCCTCCAAAAGGCTCACAAACTGGGCTTTGCTTGATAAGTCGATGCCGAAGATCCCAATGCTCTCCGCATTTTTGGCAGTAATTCCTTGGAAATGAGACGTAATTAGCTTCGGTGAGAATACCTAAATAGACGATCCACTGCAAATATAATATATGTATCATCATACAGTTACAACGTCAAAAACGAAATGACGAAGTACACAAAAATGCCTTGGCAATTTGAAAACTTTAAAATGGGCAGCACATATTAAGTGCGTATGACGGATTAAGATTAAAATCTTTCGCCTTCACTTCCTCTCCCGCGTGAGTGGCACAAGTACCTATACAATCAGTTACGATCACCAACCCCTTTGCAAAACGTGACAATCTACGTCCTATACTTGAAATTGATAATCTAATAGAGCGATGAAAATAATTTGTGGTCGTTACCTTGTCCATAAGATTTAAGAGTAACCATGAAAATTTTACCTAATGGATTGAGATCGTAGCTTAAACAAAACGAAATATTTAAACATTTAATATTTAATACGTTCAAAGATTTACCTACGTTATAAAAAATAGCGCATTAAAATAATAGAATTCTATTAATTCATGTAGCTTATTATTAAATTCCAAGCATTTTAACGTGAACTGAAGCGGTGAAATAATAAAATTATCCTTATTATTAATGTTAAAATACCATTCTGGTGGTATTTGTAAGAAAGGACGTCTTGGAATTTAATGTACTCTTAAATTGCAACTAGTATTAAATAACTGGGTAGCTCGATTTAAAATATGGCTGGTCTGAATATTAAAACATTATCTGAATACCGTAAAAAGAGGGATGTTGTTATGTCTTATTAAGCAGTGGACGAGACATTGTTTCAAAAAGTTTTATACAATAAAGAATAATGATATTTTTAGCTCATAGTTTTTATAGGTAACTACATGAAGCGGTACACAGGATTTTTATTTTTATTCTTTTTTTATTTATTGGGGACTTTTATTCTTTATGAATATGTAGGTCCCATCGTACCCTAAACATAAATATACAAACACTTAAAATTAATAAAACAATATGTGTATGCATTACAATTAATTGCCACGATGCACAGCCAGATCACACAATTGCTTCGCAGCCTTAGATGCTGAGGTACACAGGATTGTGAGATAATTTTCACCTGTGTTCTCTTTGTTTTAAGACAATATCAAATACTAAGTGTTTGTTTGACAAATAATTTTATAAATATACAATTAACAGACAAACTAAATTGAGCTTCAGAATAAGCATTTGTGGTTCGTGTAAATAATTATTGTATATACATATTTAATTCGTAATACTTTAAATATCAAATCACAATTAAAACAATCATGTCTCATTTTATTTATCAAATTATTAACAGTGAACTTATGGTTGTCAACAGTAAAAGATCAGTACACCAATACTAGTTTTAGACATTAATTATGTTACTATTCCAAATACTTCTCTAAAAGACAGTAATATAATAGTATTTTTTTTTTCAAATCTAAAAGATAGTAATGAAATACCAAAAAATTTAATAAATGTAGAGTTATACTATAATATTGACAATATAATTCATATCTATTCGAATTTATAAGAGTACAATTCTTCCTCCTACTTATTTTTTAATTTAAATACCTTTTTGTACTGAACAAATAGAAATATTATTTTATGTGTTTCAACATTCAATAGCAGCTTTTACGACAAATTATGTTTTGATATCACAGATTCTACTGTAATATGTACAACGTATATCAATATACATATGTAACACTTTTACTAATCATGATTTGGCATGGTTAGTAAAAGTGGTCACCGATGGTGCCGATTCGTTCTCACCTTGACTGATAATATTATTATTTTATTTATTAGCTTCTAATGAAATTGTTATTAGACATTATAATATATTAACAACGTTGAAAAAAGCTAATAACAATTTTAATCTTCATTAAATCCCGTTACTGATATCTCAAATTTTGCGATCGATAGCTAAATAAAATGTATAACACTGAACCAGCAATCTGCGCAAACAGTTACTATACAAATACTCTGTATCATAACCCAATTCTAAATAAGTTGAAGTAATCAGCTTTCTTATATTAATACAGTTCATATAAAGTACCTATCCCAGATCCCAAACTTGATCTACAAGTATTTGATTCATATTCATATTTCACATACGCGTCCAAAAAAATTTACGTCACGAATCTAAATGAAGCCACCCCTGACCGGACCTCATAACTCGACTCGTCCAATAATATCGTCATATTTTTCTAACATTGCGAAATTGATATGAAAGGAAGGGAAAGTTCGAACGAAATTACTAGGGTCGTGTACTCGTAATAAATAATACACGCAATCTGTGAATTTACTTCGAACATATTTTGGGATACTTTTATCACATACTTTTGAAATTCTAATACTATTTACATTAGTAATCAAATGCACAGATGATAATCTAAATATAGAATTCATGTACAGAGTTATCATGGATTCACATTCTACATAAGAAAATTATCTATAGGTACGGTTCACAAATCGAAAAATTTCGAGTCTGCGTGTAAATAGTGTCAATTGTGTTTGTAAAATTACGCCTGTAAAATCAAGTAACCATTATTGGCTAACGCTATTATATACTTTAGTGGTCTATAGCATCCACAACTTAAAAAAAAAAGTTCTACTATTATAACTCCTATGAACCAGGGATCCATAATGGTAGCACCCAGGTTCGCTTCTCAATTAGTTCCGAGAAACGCTTTTATTTGTCTTGGGACTTGCAACAAATTTAATCATACAATTTAAACAGAAAGAGTTGGAAAAGATTCAACTCCACCCCTATCCAATAAGAGAAACATAATAAAGAAAATTTACTGTTCAATCACAAATAAGACTATGTACACCTTACTATAAGCCCAGCAATACCAGACCGCCGCTGACGCTTTGCTTTAATGTCCGTGCTATGATGACCATTTTTTTTTTTTTTATTTTTTTTTTTATTTTTTTTATTTTTATTGGTGGGCTATGGGTGCGTCTCGCCCCGCTGAATCGGTCCGGGGTGACGGAAAGGCGGCGCGTGACCCCATAGACCCACCGTAAAACCTTCTCTCTTCGCCGTGCGAGCGGACCACCGGTACTCGATTTTAACTTCGGTGGCCCGCCCGGCGGTTTACCCTCGCGGGTTCCTCTCGTCGACGCCCCGACAGATTTCGCCGTCGGGGCGTCGCCCTCACGCGGTGGCCTCACGTCGGGTGACCGGACAATTCCCCGGTCCGATCACCCGAGGCCTCGGTTAGGGCGGCATCAGGCGCAGGTATTCGCGCCTGCGCCGCCCCGGCCGCTGACGGCGGCCCGGGTCGCGGGACTCCTCCCGGACTCGTTCCGCCGCCTCCTTCTGCGAGATGACAGCCTCGCAGAAGGCGGCGACCGCGACCCAATTCCTGACGCTGTCGACCATCGCTCTCGCGACAGCCGGCAGTGCCAGGTCGGCACCGATAACAGCGACGAGGTCACGGCGCTGCCGGTCAAAGCCCGGACACGCCTCCAGCGTGTGTTGCGCCGTGTCCTCGTCACTGCTGCAATGGTGGCAGAACGAAGTCCACTCCCTTTGCGCGACCGTGTGCAGGTAAAAGCCGAAGCATCCGTGCCCCAACAACACCTGCACCAGTCGAAAGGAGAGGACTCCGTGCCGCCGCTCCATCCACTCCATCAGTACGGGCCGGAGAGCCTCGACGGTGACGACACCGTGTCTAGGCCTCTCCAGCCGCGTAGCCCAACGGGCGATGACGTCTCGGCGGGCGTCCTCGCGCCAGGTGGCTATCTCGCTCAGCGATGGGGAGCCACCTTCGTCGCGCAGTGAGGTCACCCGCCGGTAGAGGTCGGAGAGCATCTCCGCCTCTAGGTCCCACGGGGGTGTCCCGGCCAGTAGGCATGCCGCCTCGGTCGATACCGTGCGGTACCCGCGAATGGCTCTGACCGCCATGACTCTCTGGGGTCTCCACAGAACAGCCCTGAGCTGGGCGTTCAGAGCCCTCGCCCACACGGGTGCGCCGTACATGGCCATAGAACGGATCACCCCCGCATACAGCCGTCGGCCCTCGAAGCTGGGTCCGCCCACGTTCGGCATGAGCCGCGAAAGGGCGGACGCCGCGCCGACCAGCCGGGGAGCAATTCGGCGAAAATGCTCCCGGAACCACCATCGCCCGTCGAGCACCAGACCCAAGTACTTCATATGGGCCTGGATGCTGATGTGGACGGAGTTGACGACTAGCGAGACGCCGATTGGCGGCCTTACGCGTGGCCCATGGAACAATAGGGCCTCCGTCTTATTTAGGGCCACCCTGAGCCCCAGCGCCTCGATTCGCCCGACCATCTCCTCGGTGCCGAGAGTGGCCAGGCTCGCCGCCTCTTCGAGTGTCCTGCCCCGGGCTGTGACGAGCGTATCGTCAGCGTAGCATATCACGCTCAGCCCGGGGGGGAGACTCCCTCTCAACGCCCAGTCGTACCCGATGTCCCACAGAGTCGGCCCTAGAACCGACCCCTGTGGAACGCCGCACGACATGGACGTCCGCACAATGTCCCCTGCGGGACTCGCGCAGAGGACACTGCGCCCCTCCAAATAGTCCGCCACCAGCCGCCTCAGGTACAAGGGCACCCCATGAAATCGGAGCGCCTCCCTGATGCAGCTGAATGGCAGACTATTGAATGCGTTGGCGATGTCCAGCGACACCGCCAACAGCACTCCCCCGCCGGTGACAGCCTCCGCGGCCGTCTGCCTCAGTCGTAGCAGGGCCCCGATGGTCGAGCGCCCCCTTCTAAAACCGAATTGAGCGTCCGACAGATCGGGCCCCACCTCCTCCAGGTGTTGGACGATGCGAGCAGCGAGGATGCGCTCCAGCAGCTTACCCACATCGTCGAGGAGCACGATGGGCCTGTAGGCCGACGGCGAATCCGGGGGCCGTCCCGGCTTTGGCAGGAGAACCAACCTCCCCTCCTTCCAGCACTCAGGGAACCGCCCAGACACCAAACAGGCGTTGTACAGCTGCCTGAGGCGAGGCTCGAGGTGCTCGAGGAGCGACGTCAGCACCCGGACTGGTATTCCGTCCGGGCCGGGGGCCGTGGTCGCGGAACGAATCCGCGCCACAGCTGCTCCCACTTCCGTCTCCGTCACGGGCGGAACACTCTCGTCGTCAGCCTCCCGGTCTTGTTCTGGCAAGGCCATGACCGGGGGCGTGTGTTCCGACTGCCGTGGAAACAGCTCCTCGACCACCCTACAGAGGAAGTCGGGCTGGAGGGTCTCGGTGAGGGGGGGGGGCCCTGCGCGCGAAGCTTGTTCAGCGACGCGCGATACGGGTGACCCCAGAGGTCACGGTCGAGACCGTCCAGCATCTCCTGCCAACTCGCGTCCTTGGCGGCTCGGATGGCCAGCCGAAAGGCCGTCCGCGCATCGCGGTACGCCTCGTACAGCTGGCCCTCCCGCTCAGCGTCGCGGTGACGCCGCCGGCTGCGGGTGTAGGACCTTCGGGCTCTGATACATGCCGCACGAAGGTCCGCCAATCTTGGGGACCACCAGTAGATCCCCTGCCTCGGAGGTAGACGCCGCCGCACTCTGGGCATGGCCGCATCGCAGATCTGCGTTAACGCACTGCGGATGCGGACAGCCTCGGCGTCCACCCCGTCCGCTGGGGGCGGTGAGGACAGCCACGTGTGAACGATGGCCGCCTCCGCCAGTAGGTCCCTGTCAAGACGACCCACAGCCCACCGCGGAAACGCGGGAGCTCCGTCCGCCCTGTGACCCCTACCGGGGTCCCGGAGAGGGGAGACCTACCGATGACCGCCCGCCCGCGGTCGACCATCATAGGGGACCCCCACGCCGTGGATTTGGCGTTGAAGTCCCCCAGAACCAGGACGAGGCCCGGTGCTAGTCGCCGTATCGAGGCCTCCAGCTTGGTGAGGGAGGCCCCGAAATCGTCCATTCTCCTGGTAGGGGAGAGGTATACGCTGTAGAGCGTGACCCCTCCCCACTCCGCCGCGACAAATTCCTCGCCCCTATCCAAAAGAGACAAGGACGGGAAGTGCCGCTGCGTTGAGACGACGATTGCCGCAGTTCCGTTTCGGCTGACCACCCAATTGGGGCGATCAGGCACGCAGTACGGTTCCGCGACTACGGCTGCACCAATCGACCACTCCGCCATGGATTGCAGGAGTAAATCCTGCGCACCGGCGGAGTGGTTGGTGTTGGCTTGCAAGAGGTGGTGCATGGATGGTGTAGCCATTAACGGGCTGTATCCATGACCTCCCCCTCGCCGGCGGGCGATCGGACCGCGCTAGGAGCGGGAGCGGCCGTGGTCGGAGGGCCGCCCCGCCCCTTTGGGGCCGAAGCTGGAGGTTTGCACGCCCCAGAGCCCATGCGGTGCTTGGCGGGCTTATTGCCCGCCGCACACGCGGGGCAGTGGGGCGGGGCGGCGCAAGATGCCGCCACGTGCCCGGTTTGACCGCAGCGGAAACACAGTCCACCGCAGTCGAAGCAATTAGTGCACGTCGGTCGAGTATGTCCGACCGCCATGCACTTATAGCACCTCGCAGGCCAGTGCTCAAGCACGGTCACCCGCGCCGAGCTCCAGCCCACGAGGAGCCTGCCTGAGCCGGCCAGTTGCCTGACCGACTCCACCGGGCACTGCGCCCAGGCGGCACCTACGCCGCCCGGACCGGGGCGGATGACACCAACCCGGACGGTGTCTATGGGACACCCGGTTCTCGAGGCAATAGCCTCCCGGATGTCTTCCACCGTCACGGAGTCGTCCAGACCCGCGATGCGCATTTCGGCGCACTTGACGGGCCTGGCGATCCTGATGCCACCCTCCTCGGCAAACAAACCTCGCAGCTTGTCAGCTACGCTGTCGGCCGTCTTGGAGCCCTCGGCCCCGGGGAACTCGAGGATTCGAGCCCCTGTCCGGCCCTTGCGGGTCCTGGCTTCGACGCCTCCAATATCGGAGACGTCTAGCTCCCGCCGGGCCTTCCTCAAGACGGCCTCGTAGCTGAGGCCCTTCTCAGCCGCCTCAGGCAGCACAGTGATCACCACTGCGGCTGTCTTCGGCGACTTGAGCCCCTTGCGCGTCCTCTTCTTTTTACCGGCTCCTGCCTGTGGAGCGGGAGCGGGGACCTCAGCGGCGCGCTTGGCCTCCGCTCTCCTCCTCTGACCGCGACTCTTCCGGTCGCGCTCGGCCACCTGCCAACCCTCGGGCGCAGCAGGCGCGACAGGCGCGGAAGGCGCAGTCGTTGACGCGCTAGTCGTCGCCGGCGGTGTTGTTGCCGACGATGACTGCGGTCCGGCAGGAGCCGGTACCGTCCTCTTCCTAGGTTTAGGCGCGGGCCCCTTGGGCTTGGGCGCACCCGCGGCCGCGGCGTAGCTGCCACCCACGCGGCCACCCTGACAAGGCAGCGGGGCGGGGGCTGATGCCACATGCGACCGCTTGTCCGCAGCGAGAGGCGGCCGGACACGTGGTTCTGGAGGCAACCTTGCCTCCAGAACGGCCACATGCGCATCGACGAGTTTCCCGACTGCGTCGATGATTTGGCGCAGGGCCTCGTCCGGTAAGCCTCCCACCGCAAGTATCGGGGTCGGCTGGGCCTCTTCGGGGGCCCGTTCCGCGGCGACCGCGCCAGCGTCAGCCGGCGACGCGCGCTTCACAGCGGCAGGCGTCTTTCTCGTTGCGGGGACGGGTGTCACGGTGACGCCAGTGCCCAGCGTCGGCGGCACCGCAGCGCGAGGCGGCTTTGGCGCTGCAGCGGCCGCTGAGTGGCCGGCCTTGGCCGGTGGCGCAACTGGCGCAGGCGGCGCGAGCAGCGACATTTGCGCCTTTAGGTCGGCCACGTCCTTCAATAACTGGCGGTTTGCCCGCCGCATCCCCGCCAGCATGTCCCCCAGCTGCCGGTTCCGGGTTCGAATGGCCGACATCTCGCCATTAAGGCGGGCATTTTCGGCCCGCAGGTCGGGGGGGTCGCCGTTGGCGCGGGCAGCAACCGCCGCCGCCCTTTCCTCTCCCGAGGCCCCTCGCCCTCTTCGGGAGGCGACCTTAGGTGGCGGCATGTAGGCCACGCTCCCTTCAGAGTCGGCACCCGAGCTGCCACCCTTACTCAGGCGGCGCTTCCTCTGCGAGGAGAGGGCCTTCTCCTTGGTTGTCAGCGTTGTCGCTGTCGGCGCCGGGCTCTTTGCCACAAGACGCGCTGACGACCTGGCAGGGGCTTCAACAGCCGGCCTGCTATCCTTCTTGGACGGCCCTGCGGGAATGTCACCGCCCTCGTCCATTTTGGCGGTAGAACCGCCACCCCCGTCTTCTCCGGACGCCTCTGCGACATCGCTGTCGCCCTCGTCCGTCGACGGCTCCGTTTCGGCTCTACCGCCGTCCTTCCTCGCTTCCGCGGCGGCAGCCTTTCTGCGCGCTCGCCGCTCCTCCAACCGCCGTTTGAAGCTAGAGGTCTTCCCCCGGCTCCTCCTGGGCGACCTCCGCTTCGATGTTATTTGGGCCTCCGTGTGTTGTGCCGGACCCTCGGCGGACGCCTCGAATCCCGAGGACGAGGCGTCGTTTTGGTCAGTTTTCCGTTGGCATGACCGGGCCTTGAGGTGGGAATCATCATGATCCCCATCGCATTTGTTAATAATTTTAAAAGTTTCCATGATGGTCCCACGAGTGTGGGAGAAACTATGACGTCGACCCGGGCAGAGATCCCTGTACCCGGGCAAGCCTACATTTACCAACCAGGGGGGCAGCCGGTACCCTGGCTGGAGCGTGCTAAGAACAGAACAACCCATCTGCCATGCATCTTCTCGCCGCACGCCAAAACTTAAGATTATGGGTGATTTCCGAATTCGAATGTACATTCGAAATTCTTTATAGAGGTTGTCTTCCTCGCGGTCCGGGCGGTTAAGCCAAGACCCTCGTTCCTGAAACTAAGACAAGCAAAGAATCAGGTTTACGATTTGACGACGGTGGCGGTGGAACATGCCTGCCCAGCCCTCAAATGAATGAGTGACTGAGCCCGTCGCGGATTCGCGTCCGGTCACCTTCTACGGATAGAAGGCTAGGAGCGAAGCGCCAGATATTCGCTACGGACGACAGTACAACAGAAGAACTGGGGACCGCCGTCCGCACCCAGGGTACACCGCGTGGAGGTTTCTGACATCGTACCCCGTGCTATGATGACCATGCGGTCAGTGTAAATAAAGTAGAGGGAGCTTCAACATGACGTCTATTTTTTCTGGACTAGTGCTGGTTTCTTTCAAAACATGGTAATTTTAGCAACTATCTGTTCATAGTAGTGAGAAGAAAACTGGCTTAATCCTGGCACAGAATACTCGAGATTTATGTGACTTGGTTAAAGTGACTGAAAAGATGGCGTAGTGATCAAGCTACTGATCTATCTATTCCAAGTATTGCTTAGTCCGATTCTCTTTTGAGAAAAAAACATGTGATTTTATTTTAAATTTCACTTTAAGATATATTATATGTCCACAGATAAAAATGAATATTAATTTATACTTTTAAATAAAATATAACTGTTTCGTAGCAAAATTATAATAATTTTATCTCATTATTAATTACTATTTTTAACTAATTATTAAAATTTATACTCAATTTTTTTCCGTGTGATGACGGAGTAAGAATATAATTCACCTCCCCCTATCTTACCCACGGGTGATCGTACGAGACGACTAAGGGATATAAAACGCATATAACAACTATGCGAGAGAAGGAAACCTCTAAACAAAGCTCTATACCAACACGTCTGACCAGCGTGGTATAGTAGGTCAATTACCCTGCCATTATGGATGAGGCTCGAGCCCAATAGTGGAACATATATAAGCTGAGATGATGAGATGATGATACTCTTATTTATGGTGGCGTTATAATACATAGCTTAAAAAAAAACTTAATAAACATGCTATTTAATACTATAACATTTTTTCATATTATATTCATAGTTCTTGATATTAATGCGTGCAAATAAACAAATACACAAACAAACAAACTTCAGTTTTTAATAGTAGCATAGACAAACAAACAATTTATGATAATTATAATGCGTAGATGAAGAAATATCTAGGTCCTGATGCTAAGATACTTTAAGCGTTAGGGACCATAAAGAACGTATATTTTATGTCACATTAAACAGATATTGCGAGACTTTTATTAGTCCCACGGGAGTTTTACGAAGTAATGTTACTAGACAGTTTTTACGAATGTCGAGTAGAATGCAGATCAGATTTCACTGCGAGTTGTTTTCATAACTTGAAACGTTGTTGGAGCATAAGACGATTTTTGTTGGCTGATTTACATATATGTAAAATAAAAATATGTTTCATAATATTTTGCTTTTATTATATTCCACATTTATCATTATTTATTTTATTCCTGAAGGGATAAGTAGAAGTTTAACAATACATGTACATGTCATTTGATAGTGGTAGGACCACGATGTTGACAGTTCTCTGTCTACAGCCGCGGGCTGGTCCATCCGGGGTAGTACCACACTCTCGCAGAAGATCGACTTCTGAGTAATGGCAATGTGCTATTGCGCTTCTTTCGGTGAGCGAGTGAGCCGGAAGCCCAACTGGGTGGGTTCGGAGATTGTAATGGTAGGCAGAGGCCTAAATTTACCCTTGGTATAGCAAAGGTCCAGGTCCAGGTGTGCTGCTTGCTCGTTTACCACCATAAGCAATAAAAAAATGTCAACATTAAAAAATATTGAAATAATTGACTCCAAGCTTGCTACTGCGAAGTTTCTAATTTTTTTTTAAACCGAGGAAGTCTACAGCAAACTCCAGCAATACTTTTAACTAAACTAACCTTAACTAGAATTCATCATCCTCATCATCTCAGATCATATGTGTTCCGATGTTTAATTCGAGTCTCTTCCATAATAAGAGGAAAATTTACCTACTATAACACGCTGGTGAGACATTCCTTTCCTTCTTTTGCATAGATATTACATGCGTTTAATATCTCTTAGTCGTGTCTTACGATCACCCATGGGTAAGATAGGGGTGGTGATTTGTATTCTTACTCCGTGACTACACTGAAAAAACTAGGAATAAAATCCAAAATCTCAATATTGTTAGTCACATATTTGTAATGCTTAAATGAACTAGTTCTTATACATAACTTCTAAAAATATATGTAACTGTAAAGATAAATATGAAAATTGGAGCCAAGTTCAATATTATTATAACTATGGTGTAGTTATCGATTTTACTGATAAAACCTTGAAAATTAAATAAGTGCCAAATTCTAGAGACTATCTTGAAATTTATTTATTAGAATTAAATTTGAAATCCCTCCCTAATTTTTAGAGATAAAAACTTAAATACATCTCAATATTATATATCTTATCTATAGTATTACATAACAATCATAAAATTCTCGAATATATAGCAGCAAAATTGAGAACTTCGTCATTTTTAAAATTAATAAATCATCAATTTTAAATACCAATTATTGACGGTAATAACGCAAAAATAATTTTTGATACCATATAATTTAATATTACGAGTATTTTGATCTTTGTACATTTTATCTTGCGTATTACGCGTTTAATAAATCATCTGAATGACTTGCTATTTCATAAGTCAAAAGATTTATTGTTCATTGTTTTCATGTATACATCTTTGGTTGATAATGATGAATTTATTGCTAGCAAAATGTAACAGAGAGATAAAATTTACATATTAAACATTGAGTTGTAGATTAAACATTGAGTCGATATATGTCTATTCCATTGAGATGATATTGCTATCGCCTTTCCCATGTGGTGACGGAGTAAGAATGCACTTAAAATCTACGCACGAGAAGGAAATCTCGAACCATCTGACCAGCATATAGTAGATCAATTTTCCCCCATTTCGGAGGAGGCTCGCGCCCAGCAATGATGACGCTATAGCATATATTCAGGTTTAAAAAAAAATACAGTGAAACGTCTTCTATTTCTTTCTATTATTTTAGTAAGAAAAATCTAGGCTAAGGTTGAGTAAATGCATGCATATATGTTATTTATTTAATTTCATTATCGCTGGGCTTAAACTTTGAAGATATAATAATGTACTCCTCAAAATAAAGAACGATAGTTACTGGAATGACTACAATAAAATACTACTATTCCTTATCACAAATTTGCTTTCTTATTTCGTTTATTCGAATATTGTTTTGCAGTTAGATACTGTAATTTATCGGTACGAATGCGGTTGCCTATTACCGTAAATAAATGAATAGCTAGGTAGTCGTTTGACGGCCGGTGCCGCCTATTCGCTGTCTATGGCAAATGAGACGGGGCTGATATGCCCCTTGCATCTACCGATAACTTTTAGAAGCTTCTAAGTTAAAAGACATAAGCGAACACAATATTGAAAATTGATTTGTTTTTATTGTTTTTTTTTAAATATCATCCTGCACTCAGGAAAAAAAAGTGTGACCAAAAGCTCCGACCAAGTTTACTCCTTAAGTACGATTATCAAAACAGGCGCAAAAAAAGCTCATTTGACTAAAAATAATATATATATTTTTATTTACATTTATTAAAACTGTTCAGTGAAGTATTATCTCACGTCAGAAAGTGAAAGGTGCGCAGAATAGGTTGCGCACCAAAAACGTAACTAGGTCATTCGATCACTAGATTTTACCCTTCAAATTTTTCTCATACCGGGCGCCTTATATGAAAATCGATTCTTAAGGAGTAAACTCCAATAATCGTTCTATTGCGAGGGACTTTACAAATATACAATTAAAGCAGACAAATTATACCCAGACTCAGAACAACACTTGTAAATCGCACAAAGTGTTCCACGGCACTGGCACGGAAAGTCGGTATCTTAATCACTATGCCATCTGTGCAGTCAATTCAAAATGTACTTGTTTTCACAATTTTACACAACTTACTAAATTCAACACAGCGGTGCAATAAAAAAGTAAAGTGACGAAATATCAGGTTATGGGATAATTGTCATTTTACTATCAATCCATCAGACTGGGTGAAGTGCTATCAAATTTATAGCCTTTTTTTTTTATTTTATTTTTTGCGGTGGGCTATGGACGTCGTACCCCGCCAAATCGGTCCGGGGTGACGGAAGAGGCGGCGCGCAACCCCATTGACCCACCCTGCAAGCACCTCTTCTTCGCCGTGCGAGCCGGCCACCGGTACCCGATCTTTGTCTTCGGTGGCCCGCTCGGCAGTATGCCCTCTCGGGCTCCTCTCCTGTCGACGCCCCGACAGCTTTCGCCGTCGAGGCGTCGTCCTCACGCGGTGGCCTCACGTCGGGTGACCGGATCAAATTTATAGCCTGCCATCTATTTAGGCATCCATTAGCAGTTTAGACTGTAGGCTTCTCCAGCAAATTATCATAGTTTATAGAGTATTATCTTCCCTTGAAATAACATAAAATTGATGTTATAATAATGACTTCTAACTTTTACGCGAGTATTACACATTTGAAATAAAACTACTTTTACGGATTCTATCACGTTTGTATTTGATTTTTAATTTCCCGACGTTTCGAACACTTTACAGTGATCATGGTCGGTCGGGAAATTAAAAATCAAATACAAACGCGATAGAATCCGTAAAGGTAGTTTGATGTTATAAATTACTCAAGTTCATCATTACTGCGGGCCATTGCTATAATGACCTATCAGTCTGTTTTTATGTTTCCACACGGGGTTACCACACGGAGCATGATAACCTTTTTTTTTTGGTGGACCACGGATTAGTCTCGCCCCGCCAAATCGGTCCGGGGTGACGGAGAAGGCGGCGCGTGACCCCATAGACCCACCGTAAAAAACTCCTATCTCTTCGCCGTGCGAGCGGGCCACCGGGACCCGATTTTTAACTTCGGTGGCCCGCCCGGCGGTTCATCCTCGCGGGTTCCTCTCGTCGACGCCCCGACAGATTTCGCCGTCGGGGCGTCGCCCTCACGCGGTGGCCTCACGTCGGGTGACCGGACAATTCCCCGGTCCGATCACCCGAAGCCTCGGTTAGGGCGGCTTCAGGCGCAGGTATTCGCGCCTGCGCCGCCCCGGCCGCTGGCGGCGGCCCGGGGCGCGGGAATCCTCCCTTGCCCGTTCCGCCGCTTCCTTCTGCGAGATGACAGCCTCGCAGAAGGCGGCGACCGCGTCCCAGTTCCTGATGCTGTCGACCATCGCCCTCGCGACGGCCAGCAGCGTCAGGTCGGCACCGATAACAGCGACGAGGTCACGGCGCTGCCGCTCCCATCCCGGACACACCTCCAGCGTGTGTTGCGCCGTGTCCTCGTCACTCCTGCAGTGGTGGCAGGCCGGAGTCCACTCCCTATACACGACCCTGTGCAGGAGGAAACCCGAAACACCCGTGCCCCGTCAATACCTGCACCAGCCGAAAGGTGAGGACTCCGTGCCGCCGCTCCATCCACTCTATCAATACGGGCCGGAGGGCCTCAACGGTCTCCACACCGTGCCTAGGCCTCTCCAGCCGCGTAGCCCAACGGGCGATGACGTCTCGGCGGGCATCCACGCGTCAGGTGGCTATCTCGCTCAACGATGGGGAGCCACCTTCCTTGCGCGCTGTGATAACCCGCCGGTAGAGGTCGGAGAGCATCTCCGCCTCTAGGTCCCACGGGGGTGTCCCGGCCAACAGGCACGCCGCCTCTGTCGACACCGTGCGGTACCCGCGAATGGCTCTGACCGCCATGGCTCTCTGTGGCCTCCACAGAACCGCCCTGAGCTGGGCGTTCAGAGCACTCGCCCACACGGGTGCGCCGTACATGGCCATCGAGCGGATGACCCCCGCATACAGCCGTCGACCCTCGAAACTGGGTCCGCTCACGTTCGGCATGAGTCGAGAAAAGGCGGACGCCGCGCCGACAAGCTGGGGAGCAATCTGTCGGAAATGCTCCCGGAACCACCATCGCCCGTCGAGCATCAGACCCAAGTACCTCATATGGGCCTGGATGCTGATGTGGATGGAGTTTACCACTATCGAGGCGCCGATGGGTAGCCTCACACGGGGCCCATGGAAAAGTAGGGCCTCCGTCTTGTTTAGGGCCACCCTGAGCCCCAGCGCCTCGATCCGCCTGACCATCTCCTCGGTGCCGAGAGTGGCCAGGCTCGCCGCCTCTTCGAGTGTCCTGCCCCGGGTTGTGACGAGCGTGTCGTCAGTGGAACGAATCTTCGCCACGGCCGCCCCCACTTCCGACTCCGTCACGGGCGGAACACTCTCGTCGTCGTCGGCCTCCCGGCCCTGATCTGGCGGAGCCATGACCGGTGGCGTGTGTTCCGACTGCCGTTGAAACAGCTCCTCGACCACCCTACGAAGGAAGTCGGGCTGGAGGGTCTCGGTGAGGGGGGGGGGGGGGTCCGCGCGCGAAGTTTGTTCAGCGCCGCGCGATATGGGCGACCCCAGGGGTCACGGTCGAGACCGTCCAGCATCTCCTGCCAACTCGCGCCCTTGGCGGCTCGGATGGCCAGCCGAAAGGCAGTCCGCGCACTGCGGTACGCCTCGTACAGCTGGCCCTCCCGCTCGACGTCACGGTGACGCCGCCGCCTGCGGGTGTAGGACCTTCGGGCACTGATACACGCCGCACGAAGGTCCGCCAGTCTTGGGGACCACCAGTAGACCCCCTGCTTCGGAGGTGGACGCCGCCGCACTCTGGGCATGGCCGCATCGCAGATCTGCGTTAACGCACTGCGAATGCGGACAGCCTCAGCGTCCACTCCGTTCGCTGGGGGTGGTGAGGACAGCCACGTGCTGACAATGGCCGCCTCCGCCAGTAGATCCCTGTCAAGACGACCCACAGCCCACCGCGGAAACGCGGGAGCTCCGTCCGCCCTGTGACCCCTACCGGGTTCCCGGGGGGAGACCTCCATTTAGATGTACCGGTGGTCCGACAGGGTCTCCGCCTCCTCCAGGACACTCCAGTTCCTCACCCGTGGCGCGACAGCGGGGCTAGCGAACGACAAGTCCACTATCGACCCGCCCTGCCGCTGCACGCACGTGTTCACCGAGCCTCTGTTCAGAACACAGAGGCCCAGTGAAGCCGCCCACTCGTTGACTGCCCGCCCGCGGTCGTCCGTCGTAGGGGACCCCCACGCCGTGGATTTGGCGTTAAAGTCCCCCAGAACCAGGATGAGGCCCGGTGCCAGTCGCCGTATCGAGGCCTCCAAGGTGGTGAGTGAGGCCCCGAAATCGTCCATCCTCCTAGTGGGGGAGAGGTATACGCTGTAGAGCGCGACCCCTCCCCACTCCGCCGCGACAAATTCCTCGCCCCTATCCAAAAGGGACACGGACGGGAAGTGCCGCTGCGTTGAGACGACGATTGCCGCAGTACCGTTTCGACTGACCACCCAATTGGGGCGATCAGGCACGGCGTACGGTTCCGCGACTACGGCTGCACCAATCGACCACTCCGCCATGGATTGCAGGAGGAGATCCTGCGCTCCGGCGGAGTGGTTGGTGTTGGCCTGCAGGAGGAGGTGCATGGATGGTGTACCCATTATCGGGTTGTATCCATGACCTCCTCGCCAGCGGGCGATCGGACCGCGCTAGGAGCGGGAGCGGCCGTGGTCGAAGGGCCGCCCCGCGCCTTTGGGGCCGAAGCTGGAGGTTTGCACGCCCCAGAGCCCATGCGGTGCTTGGCGGGCTTATTGCCCGCCGCACACGCGGGACAGTGGGGCGGGGCGGCGCAAGATGCCGCCACGTGCCCGGTCTGACCGCAGCGGAAACACAATCCGCCGCAGTCGAAGCAATTAGTGCACGTCGGTCGAGTGTGTCCGACCGCCATGCACTTGTAGCACCTCGCAGGCCGGTGCTCAAGCACGGTTACCCGCGCCGAGCTCCAGCCCCCGAGGAGCCTGCCTGAGCCGGCCAGTTGCCTGACCGACTCCACCGGGCACTGCGCCCAGGCAGCACCTACGCCACCCGGACCGGGACGAATGGCACCGACCCGGACGGTGTCTATGGGACACCCGGTTTTCGAGGCAATAGCCTCCCGGATGTCTTCCACCGTCACTGAATCGTCCAAACCCGAAATGCGCATTTCGGCGCACTTGACGGGCCTGGCGATCTTGATGCCACCCTACTCGGCGAACAAACCTCTCAGCTTCTCGGCCACGCTGTCGGCCGTCTTGGTGCCCTCGGCCCCTGGGAACTCGAGAATTCGAGCCCCCATCCGGGCCTTGCGGGTCCTGGCTTCGACGCCTCCAATATCGGACACGTCTAGCTCCCGCCGGGCCTTCCTCAAGACGGCCTCGTAGCTGAGGCCCTTCTCGGCCGCCTCGGGCAGCACAGTGATCACCACTGCGGCCGTCTTTGGCGAATTGAGCCCCTTGCGCGGTCTCTTCTTCCGTCCGGCTCCTGCCTGAGGAGCGGGGACCTCAGCGGCGCGCTTGGCCTCCGCTCTCCTCCTTTGGCCGCGACTCCTTCTGTCGCGTTCGGCTACCTGCCAACCCTGTTCGGGTACGGCAGTCGTGCCAGACGCGGAAGGCCTCGTCGCGGCCTCGCTGGTCGTCGCCGGCGGTGTTGTTGCGGGCGACTTCAGCAGTCCGGCAGGAGCCGGAGCCATCTTCCTCCTCCGGGCGGGTCCCTTCGGAGCTGGGCCGGGGCCTTTGGACTTAGGCCCGGCCGCGGCCGTGGCGTAGCTCCCCACGCGGCCACCCTGACAAGGCAGTGGGGCGGGGGCTGGTGCCACATGCGGCCGCTTATCCGCGGCTAGGGGCGGCCGGGCACGTGGTTCTGGAGGCAGTCTTGCCTCCAGAACTGCCACACGCGCATCAACGAGTTTGCCAACTGCGTTGATGATTTTGGCGAGGGCCTCGTCCGACAAGCCTCCCACCTCCAGCGTCGGGGTCGGCTGAGCCTCTCCAGGGGCCCGCTCCGCGGCGCCTGGCGGCTTTGGCGCCGCAGGACCGCTAGCCGGCGGCAAGCGGTCCGCGGGGAGAGGCGTCAACCTCACCACGGGAACAGGGAGTTTCGATGCGCTGACCGCGCCAGCGTCAGCCGGCGACGCGCGCTTCGGGGCGGCAGGCGTCTTCCTCGCCGCGGGGACGGGTGTGACGCTGACGCCATCACCCAACGTCGTCGGCGCCGCAGCGCGAGGTGGCTTTGGCGCCGCAGCGGCCGCTGAGTAGCCGGCCCTGGCCGATGGCGCGGCTGGCGCAGATGACACGAACAGCGCCACCTGCGCCTTGAGGTCGGCCACGTCTATCAACAGCTGGCGGTTTGCCCGACGCATTTCCGCCAGCATGTCGCCCAGGTTCCGGTTTCGGGTCCGCAGGCCTGACATCTCGCCTCTAAGGCGGACATTTTCGGCCTGCAGATCCGTGGCCTCGCCGGCGCGGACAGCGACCGCCGCCGTCCTTTCCATGGCCGAGGTCCCTCGCCCTCTTTGGGAGGCCTGGATCTTGGGTGGAGGCATGTTGGCCACGCTCCCCTCGGTTTCGGCGCTCGAGCTGCCTCTTTTGCTCAGGGGGCGCTTTCGCACCTGCGAGGGGAGGGCCCCCTCCTTCTTAGTCGCGGTCGCCGGCAGCGTCTATGCTGCTAGACGCGCCGACGACCTAGTGGGGCCTTCACCAGCCGACCCGCTGTCCTCTTTGGACGGCCCTGCGGGAATATCACCGCCCTCGTCCATTCTGACGGTAGATCCACCGCCCTCGTCTTCGGACGGCTCTGCGACATCGCTATCGCCCTCGTCCGTCGACGGCTCTGCTGCGAGTCTACCGTCCTTCTTCTCTTCAGCGGCGGCAGCCTCCCTGCGCGCTCGCCGCTCCTCCAGCCGCCTCTTGTGGCTCAGGCCATTGCCCCGAGACTTTCGAGGCGACTTCCTCTTCTTCTTTTGGGCCTCCACGGTTTGTGCCGGGCCCTCGGCGGACGCCTCAAGTCCTGAGGACGAGGCGTCGTTGTCAGTTTTTCTTTGGCTTGACAAGGCCGTGGTGTGAGAATCACACAGATTCCCGTCGGTGTTAAAAGGTTTTTTTAAATTGGTATCCATGAGATTCCCACGAGTAGGGGAGATACACAACGTCGACCCGGGCAGAGATCCCTTTACCCGGGCAAGCCTACATTTACCAACCAGAGGGTCAGCCGGTACCCTGGCTGGAGCGTGCTAACGACAGAACAACCCATCTGCCATGCATCTTCTCGCCGCACGCCAGAACTTAAGATTCTGGGTGATTTCCGAGTTCGAATGTTACTTCGAACTCTTTATATAGGTTGTCTTCCTCGCGGTCCGGGCGGTTAAGCCAAGACCCTCGCTCCTGAAACTAAGACAAGCAAAGAATCAGGTTTACGATGTGTGGGCGGTGGCATGTGCCTGCCCAGCCCTCAAATGAATGAGTGACTGAGCCCGTCCCAGTATTTCGCGTCCTATACCCTCTACTACGACTGTAGTAGAGCAAGGAGCGAAATCGCGCAGATATTCGCTACGGACGACAGTACAACAGAAGAACTGGGGACCGCCGCCCGCACCCAGGGTACACCGCGTGGAGGTTTTTGGGATAGTACCCCGAGCATGATAACCTGCCAGTATTTAAAAAACAAAAAAAAACAAAAAAAAATGATCATTATTATTTTATGAATAGTTCAGCATATTCCAAGGGCATATTATTATCATATAGCTTCTTAGTAACAGTTTTGATACAATCCTCCACAGGTAAGCAGGTGAAAACCGATATGATATCAAAATTGACTATAGATTCATTATCAGCGAGAAGTAGATCTTTCATTTCATTGAAAAATGTTAAGTCTTTATGCATTAGCGTAACCTTGGAGTTGTGAAAGGACATTCGCAACCATCTGAGCTAATTTGTAAGTGGGCTTGCAAAACGATATTGGTCGGGCTTTTAAATAATACGAACAAGATTATTAAAAAACACTCAGACGCATTACGTCGTATTTGTGTCATTAAAAATCTCATACCATCTTATACAAAACGCCCAAACTGCATCCGCTCCACTACGACCAATAGTGAGCCGGATCGACGTAACGACTTACAAATTAGTTCGGATTGTTGTGAAGGTCCTCTCACTCCGAGGACAAACTTAGGGACCTGGTGGTCTAAGCTCAGTGGTTATGTGACCGCTTAGATAAGCACTGCAGGAATATAAACAGCTATAAGTTCTTCACAAACTTGAGCTTTTTTCTTAAATATAATTATGAAATATTAATATCAAATATAAACTTTGGTTGTATTTTAATAAGATAAATCAGTTTTATTGACGCGATCAGTATTAAACTTACAAAAATAAAATCAGCCAAGTGAAAGTTGTACTCGCGCACGAAGGGTTCCGTAAAACTAAAAAAAAAATCGAGTTTATTGTATGAGAGCCCCCCTTAAATATTTATTTTATTTTAATTTTAGTATTTGTCGTTATAGTGGCAATAGAAATACGTCATCTATGAAAATTTTAACTGTCTAGCTGTCACCGTTCTTGAGATACAGCCTGGTGACAGACGGACGGACAGCGAAGTCTCAGTAATAGGGTCCCGTTTTTACCCTTTGGGTACGGAACCCTAAAAAATTACATAGAAGATTATCACCTTTTCAATCCACAGTCAAATAGTCTTTCTCAGTATGTTTTTATATGACTTCAAGGAGAATTTAATAAGTTTTTTTTTAAAGACTGCAATACCTATATCAATCTTTCTATCCAGCAAGTATGTAGGTATATATAACATTAATTTCTTAACTTTAGCTCAACGGCGGGACTTATATGGGCTGAGTTGATGATGATGGTGATGAATGAATATGGTACATTGATTCCAAACCAGAACTGGACTTTAGATGCCCGAGAGATGCATTTGATTATCACTTATATATAATTATCCTTTCTGATATTTAAGAAAATATATGTTCTTAAAATCATTACAGTAAGCAATAACGTCTTGCATGACATGGTATTTCCAAAGTCACCATCAACAGTTATAATTAAATAGCGCAGCAACTAAACATAGCATAGATTTATGTGAAAGTTATTTAAATCTTTACGTTTTGTTACTAAAAGTTAAAAAAAAATCTTATATTTGAAATAAAACTATTGTTACGGATTCTCATCGATCAGGAGTCCTCCCGTGACTATGAACGCTGCGCTGTAAAGTATACGAAACGTGGGAAAATTAAAAATATAATATTTCAAATTTTACAATATTCGCGTAAACTGATGATTTCATCAGAAATCATTATGATACATGTTTTCATTGTTGTAGTAATATGAGTAATATAGTAATAAATTATACAAATGATAGCCGATCAAGAATAGCACGTATCGCTCTTTTTGTTCTCGCAGTGTCGTATAACATAGCAAATTGACATACTGATATAAACATTGCAAGAGAAGGAGACCTCAAATAAAACTATACCAACTTTTCTGGCTAGTATAGTAGACTAACTTTCATATTATGCATATATGTCAATCGATATCACGGATTGTTAACACCGTGATTGTGTTCTACGAGAGTGTAATGTAGTTAAAATTGTTATATAGTAATTTAGTTCATTTCAACAAGATTATTTTATGATATGACATGATTATAGTCATGATATTTACATCTAGAAGTTTAATTACAAAAAAGACGATAAAATGTAATTATGTTTTTCCGTTTTTTACATTTATTTCAAGCTTGTGAAATTCGCTATTTTTTTTAGAATATTGCATTATCAACGATCGTCGAGTGTTCAAGGAATTTTGAAATTTTATTATAAGTGGATTCTGGTAGATCAAATTCACTGCGAATTTCGTTACGCGATTTTCGAGAACGATTCTCAGTTTTCACCTTACACTTTAATGTAGAAATCTACACTTAGAGTTAATTCTTTTTTTAGTCATGATGTAGGAATAAAACTTTCTTCTTAATATATGAGAGTCAAATGCAGTAAAGTATATAATAATACCTAAGTAACAGGTCACTTTAAACTTAAATTCTATGAGTTAACTTTGTATATTTTGTCTAAATAATCGACAAAATAAGTCAAAGTCAGTTAAAGTAAAAAATTGTTGTATGTATGTATATTTAACGACAACAGTATTAAAAATTTACAAAAAGTGAACATGAAAATATTTCTTTTTCCATAACAAAAACCAGCTATAAAAATTATTTTACCATGTGCTACCATTCATCCATTTGATTCATTGGGCATGATTCCAATAAAGTGATACGTTGAATTGACCGAATTCGAGTTCAACATATTCTGAATTATATACGAATTGAACTGCCTGCAGGCAAATAAGAATATTGCACAAAGTATTTTATATAATGTGAGAGTAATATTGGCGTTTTAGTCCATCTGTACCATAGACAATATTTTTATTTTGTATATGTGGTAGGTAGGTATTTTTAACCGCCATCACCAAAACTTACATCGCTCGTAAGTGTAGTAAAAGACAAGTAATAGTTTCAAATCAACCTTTTTTTTTTTATTTTTTTTTTATTTTTTTTTATTGGTGGGCTATGGATGCGTCTCGCCCCGCCGAATCGGTCCGGGGTGACGGAAAGGCGGCGCGTGACCCCATAGACCCACCGTAAAATCTTCTCTCTTCGCCGTGCGAGCGGGCCACCGGTACCCGATTTTTGACTTCGGTGGCCCGGAGCTCGGTGTTTCAAATCAACCTAAGCCTACTCTATCTGATGCTATCTGGTCTCAATCAATTACATTTCCAAGGAAGGTTGACCTCAGGTAAGCGGCTGTTAAAACTTTTACAAAATGTACGTTGAAAGAAGAGTAAATATTATGATGACCCCAAATAATTAGGATAAGAGCAGGATAATGATCTCGATTATGATGTATAATGCTGATGTATTATGTCGTATTGAGATAAAAATAATTGAGAATTTCTTAAGAAAATTATGCATAATTCTACAAAAATCTACAGTAGGTACAAACTTATAAACAAATTTTTATCAGTTATACGAGGACAGCATCTTAATATTCACGTGATAATCTTATTATATTAATTGCCAAGGAAATAGAGAGGGGCTAGAAAAATATAACGTATATTTATGTTTTCAACTAACTTTTTTGGCAACGAACTGGAATAGAGTTTAAGATGCAGCCAAGTTACTGACAGTGTGTAAAGTTTTTACTATTCTTTTCAATAAGATTATTTAGTTAAAGTAAAGTATGTTACATACAAAAGTTACTAATAATAATTTTGTATGTGTTTATAGCATTAACATAATGGTAACTGTGGACTATCGTGGGAACGAGCACATGATCAAACAAAGCGAAATGCAAGTGCTACGACTGTAGCCCACAAGCGATATATTGTGACGTAGAAAAATACAGGATTGAAAAAACAATACTCCATGGTAATACCAATTGTTTTTATTTCAAACCTTGTTATAGCGGAAACGTAAAAATAAAAAGACACCACCCTGCACTAAGGAAATAATCATTGTATCGCGGGGGACTTTACAAACATGCAATTAACGCAGATAAATTACACCCAGACCCAGAACAATACCTTGTGGAGCGCACAAAGTATTGACCCACGTGGGAATCGAACCCACGGCACTGGCACGGAAGGTCCTAACCTCATTTTAAACCATCTGCCATCTTAACCATTAAAATCTTAACCATTGCGCTATATGTGCAGTCAAAAATATGACGGTCTTAATTTATATTCAATACTTTAGTATTTTAGAGTGTTATATTGTATAATTTTGCTGGTATATTGTGTAATGTCATATAGAGTAGGTACTAAAATGTAGTGAATACAATATAATAGTGATTTACGTGTAATTTCAAAGTCGGTCAAAACTCCCAGAGGAATCGGTTTTTTTTTTGTGTGTTTTTAGCTGTTAGCTGCAGATGGCTTTGACAGCTTTACGCGGATTATCAGAGGAATCGGTAATTTTGTCAGTTTTGGCATTAAGAATTGTCAGCGCCTAGTGTATGCTAATTGTCTATGCGGTAATGGGATAAGAAAACTATTCACCGCTCCTTATCCTGCCTGTATTAGCAGATTATATACTATTTTTAATTATGTTTTTAATAAAAATGTATCCTAATGAGTTGCAAATATAATGTGTGAATTGCCCTTGTTTTTTTCTACTTTTCTGCGACTAACTCGTGAGCATTATATGCTCACGAGTTATTACTTTAAGTGATAAAAAATTTAAAGTAAAATCTTACTTTTTTCTATGCGCATTTCAGTAACGGAGTATGAATACTATTCACTACCGCTATTCTGTCCGTGACACGTGATTACTGTGTTTTTGGAATGGCTTCTGCTAGGGTTACTATTATAGATCTTTACTTGTAAGCCATAAAATTAGTCGACATCATTCATCGAATTGGGGCACTCAGCGTGCTCCTGGTAGTCAAACGAGTATTGTTTTAGGGTTCCGTACCTCAAAAGGAAAACACGGAACCCTTTAGGATTACTTTGTTGTTCGTCCGTCCGGCTATCCGTCCGTCCGTCCGTCTGTCAAGTCTCTTTTCTCAGGAACCCGTGGAGATATCAAGCTGAAATTTATATAAAATACTCAATTCTACTGTCCCTTAAAGCTGTGAAAAAATTAAACTTCTAAGCCAATGCAATCAAAAGATATAGGCGTTTATGCCGCAAATTTCCACAAATTTTCGACACTTGCAAGGGAATCAAAACATACAGGGTACTTCCCGTGAACTCAGAATCTTGAAATTTGGTACGAAGCAACGTCTTATAGTACAGATAAAGGAAAAATTGCGAAAACCGTATATTTTTAATTACATCATATAATAAAAATACATATAACTATATATATATATTTTAAATTTACTATCCCTTTCCTCATGAACACGTAGAGGTATTAAATTGAAATTCATATCAAATACTCAGATCTATAAGACCTTTAAGCTATAACAAAATCAAACTTTTATGTCAACACAATCAAAAGAAACAGCAATTTAAGCCGCATATTTTCAAACACGCAACTACTCGCAAGGGAATCAAAACCTAAAGAGAACTTCCAGTCGACCTAGAATCTTGAAATTTCCCATGAAACAACGATTTATAGCATATATAAAGGAAAAATTCCGAAAACCTTAAATTTTTAGTTACATCACATATTTTGTTTAGTTTTACGGAACCCTTCGTGCGCCCTTAGTGCCTTATAACGCCTTATAGTGGCCCACGAACAAATAGCACTGATGGTAAGTGTTACTACCGCCCATGGACCTTTGCAATACCAGGAATACAGCTAGGCCGCTGCTTATCAATGAAAACCACAAACTCATCCAGAAATTTGGGCTGCCCACTCTCTCGATTACTGCATATGCGTCATACCATGTAGCCACTGCTCAGGCTTTGATTTTCTGCAAGAGTTTGGTACTAACCTGGACGGCTCAGACCGTGGCTGTATAAATAAACTGTCAATAATGTGGCCCTACCACTATTGAAGAAGTTTATTTAAGTAGTGGTTCTCTCCATGATTTACCGCCTCCTTTACATACATCACCTCCTTGCAGAAGGAGGCGGCGGCAAACCAATCTCTAATTCAAAGTAGCTTAACAGTTTAAATGACTGCACGGATGACGTAGTGGTTTAGAGACCAACCTTCCCTGAGAGTGTCATGGGTTCGATTCCTATATGGGACAATACTTTGTGCGATCCAAGCTGTGAGGTAGCGGCTACGAATACTACCTACCCTTACTTTGCTCGTGGATATCGTAAATGACTAAGAGCCTTATCTGGGCCAACTCAACCTGATGCCGCTTGGTCAACAATTACATTCCCAAGGAGGGTTGACGTCTGGCTGACGGCCGGTCATAAAACTATTGCCAATAACTTTTACAATATATGCTATGAAAGAAGAGTGCATATTGTATCGACACCAAGTAATTGGGATGGTCATCATTCATCATTCTCTTACTCTTAGTAAGAGAATGATGAATGATGACTTTGTGCGATCCATAAAGTTTTGTCCTGAGTCTGATTGTATTTTTTATGCCAATTATGTGTTTGTAAAATCCCCCGCATTAAAAGGATTATTTCCTTAGTACCGAGACACCATGTCTTTTAAAAAAAAATACGAATTCTTTAATATTCATTTTATTCTAACATTTACAATTGACATGAACTCGTACGTTTTGTATGATATGTGCCTTTCATAACGAGTCATTTTCGGTGTCGGGTAGCTTATACTTTATCCATAAATACCTCATAACTGTGACTTACTCCTCAGAGTAATCCACCTGGGTGGGACAGGATAATCTGTTCGTTATAGCGACGCATATGTTAGGGTCAAACAGAATTATAAATCAACGAGGTATACTGGATGTTTAATATAATATTTATAAGAGTAACATTTATTTACGTCCTAAATAATATTTTTTTGTTATGTAGGTTGTATTAACCATGGTTTTTGCGGATACTATATAAAGTAAATATTTTTTTAACTACAGAAAAGGAAAGTTTAGTGATCATTTGTATTCTCATTAATACTCATAGGTATACTCAATTTAACCATTTTAAAGAGCTAAATATAATAACCAGCATACAATTTAGATAAGTACAAGAAAAGTATAATCATTTAATAATAACACAATTTTAAAACTATAGTAATTAATCATCATCATCATCATCACAGCCCATAAATGTCCCACTGTTTGGCTCAGGCCTCCTTCGCAGTGGGAGGGAAACTAACCTACTATACCGCTCTGGTCAGATGTGTTGGTATAGGGTTTTGTTTCGAGTTTTACTTCTCTCAAATAGATATTATATGCGTTTTATATCCCTTAGTCGTCTCGTATGGTCACCCACGGGTATGATATGGGGTGGTGAATAGTATTCTACTCCGTCACCACACGGAGAAACTAATATAAACCTTTTATTGTCAGCTATGGCTATGGTCTGGATACATCCTGGCCATGCCGTTTGGGGTAACGGAAATGCAGCTTATTATCTCATAACCATGATGTCTCCTTTTTCTTATTTAGGCTTACCACTGATATCGATATCTTGACATCGATGTTCCACCTTGTGAGTTACCCTTTCAGGTATCATCCTTTTTGACGCTGAAGCAAGCTGTTTGACTTGGTACCACCGTCACCGTTTTATCATCGTACCACTCGACACCGCATAGTTCATCCATTTTACCTGGAAAATATACGGTCCTCGACTGTACGTTTTCAGCGAACATTTCTCTCACGTACGTGCAAGATCCGGAATGAACTACCGGCTGCTGTGTTTCCCAAGCGCTATGACATGTCCTTCTTCAAACGAGGTTTAAGGAGAGTACTTTCTTCACGGTAGGCAACGGCCTAGCTGTGCACCTCGTGTTACTAAGGTCTATGTGCAGCAGTATCACTTACCATCAGGTGCTGCTTGCTCGTTTGCCACCACCGGCAATAAAAAGAAAAAAAAAAGCAAATAAGTGTCGGGTCGTCGCTGTCAAACGGTCGACTTCTCCCCGGTCCACTTAACTGCCACTTACTAATCATGAAATCTTAGTGAATATAAGTACTAAAATTTTATATTTAAATTCCTAATAAGGAATAAATAAAACCACAATTTATATAATCTATAATTATTGCTTAATCAATATGAAACCTGCAATGAAAATTATGTGTTGCCTATTTAATTAATTATTAACTGGTGTGCAGCAATATAAAAATCAATTTCTACTAAAGTTGATCAACCTTTAACAGGTACAATATAGCAATACTTAGCATCTTTTCATTTTTATGAAGACGACAAAGCAGTCAAGTCTATAATTTTGCAATTTTTATACTCGAGATATTTTTCTTTAAGTGGTTACGTAGTTGTTAATAGATAAGCACCTTGTTAGAAAGTAAGCGTAATACTGCGCTTGTTGTGGGAAATAAGCCAGCAGTGGCTATTTCATAGTAAAAACTAAATTGTTAGGTTGGTTGAACCACTGAGTTTCTTGTTCTATTTCTATTTTTAAATGTGATTCTAACTATTTAAGCACCAGTCAAGTGCGAGTCAGATCTACTAGCGATTAAGTAAATATATTCGTGAAAAATGATAAACAGGATTCTTGAATATTTTTTTTTTTTTGTATTAGCAGTAATCGGAATAGTGGAATAGAACTAGAACGACATTATCATTCTCCTACTCTTATCTCAATTACTTCGGGTCGATACACATATTGTATCTTTTCTTTCTTAGTACATATTGTAAAACTTATTGGAAATAGTTTTATTACTGACCGCCTGCCAGACGTCAACCCTCCTTGGGAATGTAATTATTGACCAAAAGGCATCAGATGGAGTTGGTCCAGGTCGTTATAATACTCTTAGTCGTCTTTTACGACATCCACGAGCAAAACAAGGGTTATATAAGGGGTAGGAATAATAATTATTAATTATAATTATTATTAATTAATTAATAATCGAGTAAGTAATTGAGATTGTAATTGAGATGCGAAAGGGAATGCTCCGATGGTTCGGACATGTAGAAAGAATGCCGAACGAACGTCTGGTTAAGAAGATATACAATGCGAAAGTGGAAAGATGTAGGTACCGAGGGAGACCGAGACTAACCTACCTAGACCAGATCGGTCAGGTACTGAAGGAAGGTGGAGTCAAGAGTCTCCGAAACCGGCGAGCGTGTATGAAGAGAATTATGAACGTTGAGGAAGCGAGTGAAGTATGCAGAGATAGGGTTCTCTGGCACTCTGTTCTCTTTGCCTACCCTGCAAGGGATATGGCGTGATGATATGTATGTATGTAATAAGAAGGCATATTGTAAAAAAATAAATAATTAATAAACAGTTGATGTTTACCGTTTACAGTTTACGAGATCCGACCTACTGACAGGCAGATGAACGCACGGAGACTGACGCTTAGTATCTGTTACTAATATATTCCATTTGTATCCTTCAGGTGGAAACTTTACCTTTGAAATAGTAGGAGAATAGTTATTTAATATCATGGTCAAAATTACAAACCTACAGAACAGAATAAGGGATGTTGACACATTATATAATTAATTCGACCCTCATCTCAGCTCATATATGTCCCACGCTTGGGCTCGAGCCTCCTCCATAATGGGAGGGAAGTTGACCTACTATACCACGCTGGTCAGACGTGTTGGTATAGGGTTTTGTTTTCTTTCTCTTGCATAGATGTTATATGCGTTTTATAATTCGACACTAGACGCACAATAATTATTATATTAATATCAAAAATTCCTAACGCTATAGTGTAAAATATGATCGCAAAAAGTGTAAAATAGAAAACAAAGACATTGTTGCTAACCCAACCTTTGATCTTTGCCTCAAATACTTTTACAAAAGTTGCATTTATATTAAGGATAACAGCGTTGAAAAATTAGATAATAATCTTAAGGTTTTTCTTTACAGCCATTCTTTGTAATTACGTCTTTGTGCGTCTAGCAAGTCCTTTTGTTTGAAGTAAGGCTGTAGTAACAAAGGACTACAAGGGAAGCAAACAATGACGTCTGCTGTGAAACCATCGCTCGGATGTTTCCTATTCATATCATCAAAAATCAATGGAGATGTGAAAGGCTTACAGTACGCTTAATTATAGGGATAAAATATTAGGAGCAACGGTTGACTTATTTATATTAGATTTTGCGATGACGAGAGCATCTTATAGCTTTTGCTAGTTATTTTGTACCTTGAATTACATATTAAGATTATTTTCGAATAATTAATTATTCAAGTTATACAAATCACCATCCTATTACTATCGTCATCATCATTTGCCTACTCTTATCCTAACTACATGGAGTAGATATGATATGAATTCATTCATGTTGCTGATCTTATTTGCATTAGTTTTATGAGCGGCCATCTAACTGGCGTCACGATTATAATTGTTGACCAACGGCATTAGGTGGAGTTAGCCCAAGTCGATTTAAAGCTTAATCGTCTTTTACGACATCCACGAGCAAAGTAAGGTTGGTAGTATTCGTAGCCGCAAACGTACAGCAATTTCAAATATATTAGATGGTGTCTACACTTTATATTCTGATGATTTGAATACCTTTCAACATTTATAATCATAACAGAATTAAGATGTTTGACAACATACAAATCTTCGTTACAAAGACTTTTAGCTATCCAATACAGCATTTTGATTTAAGCTATATTTTAATATAATATTGATTAATATTAGAAAAAAGAAAATTTTATAATATGTCATCTAATTATTTAAATATACCTATTATGAAATAGTATATAAATATTTCATAAAATGATTTCATAAATGTTAAAAATCAATGTAAAAAATAATTAGATATATATACAATCAGATGTGTTGCTTGCTCGTTTGTTACCGTAAGCTATAAAAAAACTAATATTAAATAACTAATACCATTGTTTATGAAGAGATTCAATAAACTGAACGTCTAATAAAACTAGAATTTCAAACAGAATAATGTGTAAACATTATCTGATACAATATTAATTGTTATTAAAAAAAAAATGTAATGAAAACTCATCATTTTATTTCATGTACATAGACAGTAACACTGCAATCAATTCTAAACCTTACAAATACTTTTATAAACTTCATAACTCATTGCAGTCAATTATGAAATGAAATTCTATACACTAAATATTTCTTTAGTAGTGTGTGACTGAACTGACTTTCCGTGTGGTGACAGAGCAAGAATACAATTCACCACCCCCTATCTTGGGTTACCCTGTGGGTGATCGTAAGAGAAGACTAAGTGATATAAAAATGCATATAACATCTACGCAAGACAAAGAAAACACGAAACTAAATTTTAACACGTCTGACCAGCGCGGTATAGTAAGTAAATTTTCTTCCATTATGGAGGAGGCTCGAGCCCAATAGTGGGACGTTTATGAGCTGAGATGATGATGATGATGTGACCGAAGAGCTTCTAATAATTTTTAAAATGTACCATAGACAAGCAATTACACTATTATAACATACGTGTAATGTAATAATTCTGATAATTAATTGCACGAAGAAAAATATTTCCAAAAACAACAAAAGTCCTGATGACCAAAGAACTGCTTGCCTAAATAATAGCTGTCGACTTCCTGCGATATATTTCCGCTATCTCACTACCAGCATGGCGTCCGTACTTCCGTTTGACTGTTATGAAGTGTTAATCGAGCATTGTGTCTGAATAGATAAAAGCTATCCATGGGGAATTCATTCACACGGATAATTTTTATTGATATTAATTATATTTTACTGACTTTGTCAAGCTCATATATATATATATATATATATATATATATATATATATATATATATATATATTATTCACCCTGGTATTGTAAGATAAACCAAAAGGGTTTCTTTTCTTTTATTTTAATAAATAATATAGCATTTTAAATGCTAAATTTCAGTAATTCGAATAACAGGGTCGCGTCAACATTTAATTAATTTGTAAATTATAACTAATTTAAAATTATTGTTTGACTATAATTTTAAAAGAATTGGAATCTTCGCTGACACACTTCATGATAAAAGTCAAGAGAGATGAGCGATAAAATCATGACAGCATCATTATACTACTCTTGTTCCAATTACTTGGGGATGACGTAATATGTACTCTTCTTCCATTGGATAAGTTATTGACAATACTTTTATGACCGGTCACCTGCCTAATGCCTCAACACTAATTGGGAATTTAATGATTTGATGAAATTGATGACCAGGCAGCATTAGATGGAGTTGGTCTGGGTTGATATAATGTTCTCAGTCGTCTTTTAACACAATCACGAGTAAAGTAAGAGATGGTAGTACAGCAAGGCTTAGTAGTGGTTTAGTTTCGAATGCTTTGCAGAATTCATGGTCACGGGAAGACTAAGTGTTTATTGTAGGTACAACAAGTTTTTGTTATTATACAGTTTTTTAATTACCCACTACAGTATTAGTCGGGCAATTAATCAAACGTGACAAATATAAACGTAACAGAATCCATAATACTTGCCTAAATATTAGAAATCATTAAAGTCTATCATTATAGAAAATCTAAATTCAAAAAATCACTTAAATTGCACTACAAGTTATGAACAAAAAATCATCATAGTACTCCCAAGAGACGAGTATTGCAGCTAATGACATGTTCTCGTCTTGGCACGTGTCAGCCACGCGCCGACATAACCTCTAATGTGTAATACCATGTCCCGAGAATTTGCTAAATTGGCAAGAACTATTTGATGAATAAGCAGCAAAGGGTAAAAAGTGACATTTGAGTATCGTTTTTATTATATAATTGCATCTTTAACTTTGAATTATTTAGCTATATTTGTTTAATGTATTTTTTTCATATTTTAGCTGTGTGGTAGCGGCTTCGAATACTACCAACCCTTACTTTGCTCGTGGATGTCGTAAAAGACGACTAAGAGCCTCATAACGACCTGGGCCAACTCCATTTGATGGCGTTTGGTCAACAATTACATTCCCGAGGAGGGTTGACGTCTGGCAGGCGGCCGGTCATAACCTGCGCCTGATGCCGCCCTAACCGAGGCTTTGGGTGATCAGACCGGGGAATTGTCCGGTCACCCGACGTGAGGCCACCGCGTGAGGACGACAGCTTTCGCCGTCGAGGCGTCGACAGGAGAGGAGCCCGAGAGGGCATACCGCCGAGCGGGCCACCGAAGACAAAGATCGGGTACCGGTGGCCCACTCGCACGGCGAAGAAGAGGTGCTTGCAGGGTGGGTCAATAGATTTGCGCGCCGCCTCTTCCGTCACCCCGGACCGATTTGGCGGGGTGCGACGTCCATAGCCCACCGCAAAAAAAAAAAAAAAAAAAAGCCGGCCGGTCATAAAACTATTACCAATAACTTTTACAATATGTAGTACGAAAGAGGAGTACATATTGTATCGACCCCAAGTAATTGGGATATGAGCAGGAGAATGATAATTATCATTATGAAATAGTTTAATGGTTAAGATCACTAATCGTAATAAGTTTTGTGGTTTCGATTTCCTCGCAAGATAATATTTGGTGCAGGCCGCAAATTATTATTTTGAGTCTGGGTGTAATCTTTATCATTTAATATATGCTTGCAAAGTCCACCGCAAAACAAGTATTATTTCCTTAGTGTAAAAAAAATAGTTTATAAAATCCGATTACGAAATGAAAAATGATGTCGCAAGTGGGATTTTCATTTCGTAATCGGATTTTATAAATAATTAAGCATATTAAGTGCTAAATTCCAGTAATTTAAAAAAATAGTTTAAAAAAAAAGCTGTTTTTGTTGCAGTGATTAGAGAATTCCTATGTGCGATCTTGACATAAACCTTCTATTGTCAAGTAATTTCAACATGCTTTAACCTTAAAGTGCGTCACCATTGTATAATAATATTAGGTAGTAATCCATTAGTTATAGTGAATCGACCGAACACACGTCTGTTGACATTGAAGTGCTGTTTATCAGTCATACATCGCAGATTGATTGATAAATAAGCTAAAAAGCTGCGGGGTAACATAATTGAGCGAATTTCCTCACTTTCCTTCATAGGGTGGTGTTATCGTACAAACCAACAATAGTGACACACTGCTTTCAAGTTGAGAAAATGTTTTAAGAGTTCAGAAATATTTTTCACTTTAAAAGTTTTATAACATAATTACCTAATAAGAACTTACTTCTTGTTGTAAGTCTAAGCCGTCGAAAATATAAACACTCTTCAAGATCATCAGTGCGGTTAGACAATAAGAATACTATTCACTACTCACTTTCTTGCCTGTGGGTATTGTAAAAGGCGAAAATAAAACCCTTCACCAATTATAACAGACCGTCTGATCAATGTGATTATGTAGTTCAATTTTCTTCCTATAGTGGAAGAGGCCAGTAATGACACAAGATGAAATGATGATGATAGTCTTAAAAAAATATATAAGCGCTTTTTATAATACTAGAAATCTATTGCATTAATGGTGACAATTACGTAGTTCTAATAAGATTCACAGTTTTTAGTGCTGCTTTCTTCATACCTATCATCTATAGAATTATAAGGTTTTTTTTTGCTAGCTAAGTTGTAGATGGCTGTATGTATCACATATTAGGGTGTGCATCGTACCGTGCGACATATCTCAAATTAATTCATGTTTTGTCATACCCCCACTTTATATTCGGAGTTTAATGACGTAGCACTATAAAACATTTTCACTATAAAGCCTTTATCCATTGCGTAAGATATCGCGAACGTGCGTAGCGCTATAAATGGAAAAACATGGCTTTGCTCTTACTGGACGTTGGGATATGGGACCAACAAAAACCAATATTTGGAAGGGGTGCCATTGAAACGCACCCTTTGCTTGCAAAAAAAAACGGGATATCATTTGATTAATATGTCGAGGATTTCGTATTATTGATTATTTGATTTTTAGTGGACGTATTTATTTTATATAACTTACGGTCAATTCCTTAGGGTCTACTTTCATAGCTATTGAAATAGTTTCTGAATGGTCTGGTGGTATATAAGATTGATTACTACCAACCGCTCAAAAAGTTGTACGATTGTCTAATGTGGTGAGAAGTTAAAAATCCAATAATCCAATATGTCCCTTATTTGTTTATTCGAGTCGTAAAACTAGCTTTTAGAACATCAAGGGAGTGCCTCGAAACAATATTCTGAGAAAACAATAGTATCGATTATCTAACTGATAAATCGATTACCAACATACATCTTCCTTTGACCTGATACTGGCAGTCATAGTCACAGCCTTGGTTGACAACCTCAAGAACCGACGTGATCGCTGCTTTCAGCGAATCAGTTGCCTCAAGCGACGTAGATACGAGTACTTCTACCTGATGCCTTCCTAGCCGAGGCGACGGATGGCTGGCTTGGACATTACTTCGCCACTTGGCTGACGGTGTGAAGGCGGCAACAAACAACATTACCGGGGCGTCAATATGAAATGGTATCAGAAAGAGTAATACGCCGAGTGGGCCAAGGACTCAGTGCTGGTGATCCGATCACATGGCGATAGAGAGGTAGAGTGTACTCTACATCTCTATCGTCAGGTTACGGGGTTGCACGCCATCCTTTCACCGCTCCCGGTTATTTGGGCGGAGTGTGGCCGGAGTTTAGCTTATCCGAATTAAGAAAAAAGAAGTCTTCTTTTGAACATAAGACTCCTTCACAATGTGAGCAAAATACAAGTATTTCACTGATAGTGTATCATAAAACATATCACCACATATAGGTCTAACTACCGGGCTCTCTCGACCTTCCTTTAATAGGAAGGAATTTGACCTCCCATACCACGCTGGGTAGATAGGTCCCTACAAGCTTTCATTTCAAATTTGTCGTCTCATATAAGGATCTTATGATGCTAAAATACTTTGTCTTTTTTGATACTCATGATTGATCAAATGTGTTCTTATTTTATTATACATACATACATATCATCACCCCATATCCCTTATTTTATCATCATAAGGAAAATATACATATAAATATGTGTTAAGTTTATTTTGAAGAAGTCAAGATATCTTTTGATAAAATATATTTTTTCTTTTTATTTTTTCGTGTTGTGACGGAGTAAGAATACAATTCTTCTCCCCCGTCTTCTTCTCTTCTTCATCTTACCCGTGGGTGATTGTAAGAGACGACTAAGGGATATAAAACGCATATAACATCTATGCAAGAAATGGAAAACTCGAAACATAACCCTATACTAACACGTCTGACCATGGTATAGTCGGTCAATTTTCCTCCCATATATATATTATGGTGGAGGCTCGAGCCCAACAGTGGGACATATATGAGCTGAGATGTGAGATATATTTATTGATATATATATATATATATATAGATATATAGAGATAGATATATATATATATATATATATATATATATATATATATATATATATATATATATATATATATATATATATATAGATATATAGAGATAGATATATATATATATATATATATATATATGTAGACAAAGTGCATTTAAAATTACCATTCTACGAGTCTTAGTTCATTATTTCCGTTCGTTTACGTTTAAGTTTTCAGTAAAATTAATTGTTTCGTAAAAAGATTATTTGGCAGCTAATCATAAGTCAGTAAAAGCACCAAAGTGGTTCTAAGATTAGATCAGATATCGATATCAAGATATTTGTAGTTATTGATTTCTCATATTGACTATTACAGATGCTTCTGATAGTTGGAATGGATGATTAGTGGTCTTCAAGACCCTTCGCTAATATCGTACTTATTCGAAACTTTTCTTTAAAATATGCTTAGTTTTAATATATTTCTCGACAGATAGAATAGTTTTCCCACAAAATTATTCATCATAAAATTTAAAAAACTCAAAAGTTCTATGTATTGCTATTGTTCTTGACTATGGAGGTGGTCACGCCCCACTAAATCGGTCCGGGGTGACGGAAGAGTCGGCGGCTATCCTATAGACCCACCCCGCAAAGCGCCTCTCTTCGCTGTGTGAGCGGGCCATCGATACCAGATCTTTGTCTTCCGTGGCTAGCCTACCACACTAAATCTTTTTATCATGGGAGACTTTACAAAAATACAATTAATAAATACAAATACCAGACTCAGAACAATCAATTATGGATCGCACAAAGAACCGTCTTATGCAGGAATCGAATGCACGGCAGTTGGCATGAGATGCTACTAATTGACCATCATTACCTTCTACGTAAAAATATTATGACTATTAAATTTAAATTATACAGTTAAAATGGTCACGTTACTTCATATAATAAATCTAGCCTTAGGTTATACCAACAGGACCACCGAAGACAATGATCGGGTACCGGTGGTCCGCTCGCACGGCGAAGAGAGAGGAGTTTTACGATGGGTCTATGGGGTCGCGCACCGTCTTTCCGTCGCCCCGGACCGATTTGGCGGGGCGAGACGCATCCATAGTCCACCAATAAAAAAAAAAAGGTTATACCAACAGAATTAAAGTCGTTAACAATTATGGATAAACTATTGGCATAATTCGTTCAATATGTAAAACGAGTCTGGAATATATTGAAAATAATATGCATACAATTCAATGAATGTAATTTAATTAAGAAATAACTGTTATTTACTGTATATTATTACCAGAATATTCATATTTTGTAATTAATTGTGCCTGTGGTTTTTAATCAAGCATCTATTGAATTTATGCGGTCGACATTCAGGCGTTCATTTTAAGTGAGAATTTTAATTATATATTTACCGAAAATCTACACGCATTTGATATATATTATATTATATTATATATCAAATAAATCTCTTCAAAATTTTTGGTTCAATAAAACTTGAACCTTAAAAATAGTTTAATAATCATAGCTTTTTTATTCTTAGTACTCATTACCACTATTGTAATTTTGATCATTGCACGTGCACAGTTAGGCACCAAGCAGGACCTGGGTATTTATCAGTGTTATCCCAGTGAATAACGTAAATAAAACCATTACAATGACGAGAGATGTTGAGCTAGCGTTAATAAATTTTACATGTCTTTTGACTGCACAAATGGCGTAGTGGTTAAGATACCGACCTTCCGTGCCAGTGTCGTGGGTTCGATTCCCACGCGGGACAATACTTTGTGCGATCCACAAAGTGTTGTTCTGAGTCTGGTTGTAATTTGTCTGCGTTAATTGCATGTTTGTAAATTCCCCCGCAATACAAGGATTATTTCCTTAGAGCAGGGAGATGTCTTAAAAAAAAAAAAAAAAACAACTTTCTACACAGAGAAAGAGAAGTTTTCTAATAATGAATTTTCTGTGATTACATCTCAAATTTATGTACCATCCATCAACTCATCGAGAATTAGTGCCTAACATAGGCTTCTAAAAGTCTTATTGTGGCGTACACTTGGTAGATTTTAGTTTTATGAGCTCCCCAGGAAAGAGCTGCTATCCACTCTCTTTAGCTGGATTTAATCGCTCCCATGCTCATCTCATGCTCTGACGTATTGTATTTTTACCCCATCACCACAGGGCATAATTTATAATAATTCTGCTGCTGTTATATGCTTAAACGAAATATGAATGAATTATATATATCTCTGTCTGATTTTACAGAATTAAACTCATAAATTTATAGAAATATCATCATCATTCTCCTGCTCTTATCCCAATTACTTGGGGTCGATACAATATGTACTCTTCTTACATAGTACATATTGTAAAAGTTATTGTCTATAGTTTTATGACCGGCCGCCTGCCAGACGTCAACCCTACTTGGGTAGGCAATTGTTGACCAAACGGCATCAGATGGAGTTGGCCCAGGTCGTTATAAGGCTCTTAGTCGTCTTTTACGACATCCACGAGCAAAGTAAGGGTTGGTAGTATTCGTAGCCGCTATCACACAGCAAATCTATGGAAATATGACTTAGATAAATTATCATCGTAAATTTGTCATGCATTCTACTGAATCTGTTTTTAGGAAGACTAACAAAAATATATTATTTAAACGCCCAACTTTTTCACAATTGATAACCATGAAAGAAGTATGAATATATTTCACTTTAGGCAAATTTATTAAAGATATTACAGGAAATGTGAAAACGTTCTTCAAGCGCAGGTGTGCTGACGATTTGCTAAGTTGCCATATTTTTGTAAGAGAATTGAGTTGAGAATATTTCTCGGATAGCACGTAACGTATTGTTCAAAATCTTATATCTGCCGCCTATTATTTACTGCAAGCGGTGCTTATTCAACAATGTGACACGTTTATTACGTCGTAATTTTAAACTCTACCTACTTATAAGTGTTTGTTTAATATTACTTTGTGTGTCTATATATCTTTCTAAATAAAAAGCATGCGATATTTTAAATTCTTATTTACGTAGATGTTGGATTATCAAGAGTTCATAGATATTGAGTTCGGTGACAGATTGGTCACGTACTGAAGGAAAGTCAAGAGTCGCCGAAACCAGCGAGCGTGTATGAAGAGAATTATAAATCTTGAGGAAGCGAGTGAAGTATGCAAGGATAGAGTTCTCTGGCACCTGTTCTCTCTGCCTACCCTGCAAGGGATATGGCGTGATGATGTGTATGTATGTAAGTTCGGTGATTTAGGTATGAACATAATAAGTAACCTCACTTTTCTTTCCCGGGGTTTTTATATGAAATGACATAAGGAAATAAAGTCACCACGAAAGACGAAAATCTCGAATTGTTAATATGTCTCGCAGTATATTATGGTGGCCGAAATGCCCTCTCTTTGTAGAGGTAGCCTATAAAGCCTTTTTAGAGATAGGCTAAATGCCGTCCCTTTTGTTGAGATAGCCTATTTTATCTAGAAACTGTAGACCATTAGAATATTATCTGCTGAGGATTTTCTGATATAAAATCTAACAGATACAGGATTTTAATGTACTACTTTTTTTATTGCTTATGGTGACTAGAGGATTCGATCCCGGTCGATTTTTCTAATCCCGGGATTTCGGGATTATCTACATTTAATCCCGGGATCCCGGGATAGTCCCGGGATTGTATTGGTAATGGAAAATGGTAACAAAAAGTCAGTAAACATATCAAAATAAATTTTTGAGGACATAGAATATTTAAGTTTTAAATCTCCAAAAAGGCGGTTAAATAAAATTATACTTTTTTTTATAAACTTTCTTCTTATAAAATAACTAAACGAGGCACTTCTGTAAATAATTTATGAAACCAACAATAAACTTTATAAAATCAACTTGTTTCTACTTATGTTCATGGGTAGGTACTTATATTTTAAATTAAATTGACCAGAAACTTTATAGATTACTTATTTAAACCACGAAAATTAAATCATTAATGCATTTTTGCTTTTTAATAATTTTATTATCACCAATTAACAAAAAAATATCAATACTTACACGAAGTGAAGCGGAAATTTTAGAAAGAAGAAAGAAAGAAAATACATTTATTTCGATCTCAGAGTAATAAGCTTACACAAAATTTACATAAATTTGTCTAATATAAGGTCTACAACCGTATTAAACTATACATTTGTAAAAATAACAAGAAAAACAGATACTATTATTTACAACAGATACTAGAATAACACTTAAGTACAAAACAAAGACCGAAGGAGGTCCTATCTCAGCATAGGCTACACCGAAACAGTGCAGCGCTGGTTTTCAGATAGAACCACGATGAGATCACGGACAGTCACGTCAAGCAACATAGACCAAACTTGATTCTCAAACTAACATTGTGATATTAAAAATAATTAAATATTAATTGATAAAACGCAGTAAATTATATAAAGTATTGTTATATATATGTATATATATATATATATATATATATATATATATATATATATATATATATATATATATATATATATATATATATTTATATATATATATATATATATATATATATATATATATATATATATATATATATATATATATATATATATATATATATATATATATATATATATGTATATATATATATATATATACACATTCATATACATACATGCACACACATACATATATACATACACACATACACGTATATACACATAACAGATACTAGGACATGGACAGAACACATAAAGCTCCTAGAATGAGTCACACCCATAGTAAGCTTAACCACCATTTTACACACTTTTACGCATAATCCGGTCGTTAACAAAAACAAATGAAAATACTTAGTATAAATCAATTAATAATATGTGTATTCTAAGTGATATCAGCCGTGTAAACAACGTGGCTGTTAAAACGTCAAATCAAGATAAGTGGGTTTCGTCTCACGCACATTTTTATTGACTAATTTAAAAAAATGTATCAATCCCGAATATCCCGGGATTCATTAAATTTGATCCCGAAAATTTCGGGACTAAAATATGACCGGGATCCCGGGATCCCGCGATCGAATCTTCTAATGGTGACCAAGGAGCAAGCAGCACACCTAATGGTAAGTGTTACTGTCGCAAATGGACCTTTGCAGTACCAAGGGTATAGCTAAGCCACTGCCTATCAATAGAAACGCCAAAGCCACCCAGTTGGGCTTCCGGCTCTCTCACTCACCGAACGAAACGAAATAGCACATTACCATTACTCAGACGTTGATTTTCTACGAGAGACTATCCCGGACGGACCGGCCCGCGGTTGTAGATAGAAAACTGTCAACAGCGTGGTCCTACCATTATTATACAACTGCACAGATGGCGTAGTAGTTAAGATACCGACGTACCGTGCCAGTGCCATGGGTTTGATTCCCGCACAGGACAATTTGATTGTGTTAATTGAATGTTTGTGAAGTCTCCCGTAATATAAGAATCATTTACTTAGTGTTGGGTGGAGTCTCTTTAAAAAAAGGTCTACCTCATCATTGTTAATTTCGTATTTGTGTCACTAGATCAACAAAAAAATTTAAATTATATACAAAATTAATGCTTCAGTTTGAGACTAAGGTCTCGCTTTAAACGAAAAACATAGTATGTAATATACTAAACATTTTTTTCTTGACGCTATTTCACCACTCATCCCAAAATAATAAAATATGAAAGTACACGAAGTACTTGATAATAGGCAATATGCGAAGCCGAAATTGCTTTCCTAACATTGTTTCCGTAACTAATATTGTACTAATCCCATTATCACGAGCTTCTATTGTGTATCGAGGCTTTCTTTTCCCATCTTTTTTCTTTAACTAGGACATGTCGTTGGGTTTTTATTAAAGATTCTAATAGCCTTTAGCAATCCCTTTTTTTTTCCTATACGTGCTTGGGATCTGCTGTGTATTTAATTAAAAACGGTGTCTGCTATTGTTTGCCTTCTCCGTAGAAAATAATTTGTTTAATATTTTTTATCTAGAAGCGTATTTTATTTTGAGAATATTTATTACTTAATTATATCAGAATTTTAAATATTGGTATAATATAGCGAGTTCATAGTAGAAAATATTACAAAAAAAATGTTTGGTTTATTTCAAACACAAATTATTTATTAAAATTGTATGCGTTGTCTTATATTAATAGAATATATAGCTTGAATTAGCCAACAAATGCTATTTATTATTTTGTTTAAGTTATTATATTATAACTAACTATATAAACCTCTTTATTATAAAGTCACATATGTAAGATTTTTTATTATTCTTTTAAAGATTTTCTTAAGCACTCTCAAATAAATAACTTAATTTTTCATAATGTATGTTACCAAAAAAATAGATTATAATTATGTACACAAATCTTTCAAAAGAAATAACTAAAGTAATCTTTCAAAATAACAAACTAAAACGATCACATTTTATTTTTGTGCAATCTCAACAATGTATCTTTAACATTTAGTTATTTTTAGCTAACGTTTATAGAAGTCAGACGACATCTCGTTCCACTAATGGTATAACGGATTGTATCGTGAATTGGATGGATTTGCTTTTGACAAGCCTTACATTTTCACAAAGTTGCAAGTTTTGTACTACATCTAGATAGATCTCATTTTACTTATAGAGGGGAATAGAACATATCTATATACTTTTATAATTATATAAAAAGCTTTAAAGTTATATTCTAAAATCACTGCGTAGTTTACATTTATAAATATTCAATTATTTCATTTTTAGTTAGATAAAATTCATTATTTATTTTATAGTAATAGTACAAAGCTGAGCTTGGAAAATATTTCGAAGATAATATTTAAATTCTATAGTATAATTAACAATACTTAGCGGTTCAATATACAGAGGAAAAGATTTTTTTTTATCGCCGGTGGTGACGAACGACCAAGCAACAGCGCACCTGACGATAAGAGATACTGCTGCTCATGGACCTATACAATATCAGGGCACAGCTAGACTGCTGCATACCGTAAAGAAAGTGCTCTTATCAAACCTCGTTAAGTATCTCTTAACGAGGTTTGACATGTCATAGCGTCCGGGAAATACATCAGCGAGTAGTAAATTCTAGAACTTGCCCGTACGTGAGAGAAATAATCGCTGAAAAAGTACAATTTTGAGAATAACGGATTTTTGAAACTACATGTACTATTTTTATTATATCATTAGAAGATCTAATCAATTAAAATGGAATAATAGAAGAGGCGTTATCTGTGTGGTGACGGAATAAGAATACAATTCACCACCTATCTTACCCGTGGGTGATCGTAAGAGACGACTAAGGGATATAAACCGCATATAACATCTATGCAAGAGAAGGAAAACTCGATAAAAAACCCTATACGAACACACCTGACCAGTGCGGTATAGTAGGTTAATTGCCCTCCCATTACGGAGGAGGCCCGAGCCCAACAGTGGGTGATATATGGGCTGTGATGATGATGCATAGAAGAGAAATTTTATAATACAAACAACATCACACTAATATTCAATTTGAAGTACACATTGCTTTATCTTGGCAAATTTATATTAAATGTGGGAATTTCATCTCCTGTATGCGCACAATAATAACATCGTATGATGTGAAGTTTGTTTTTAATTTTAGATAACGTCTTGTTGAGGAAGAAATTGTATATAATTTCAAAATGGAGCACTGTTGAAGGAAAATATAAATGTTCTTTAATATTTAAGACATTTAGTGAAGTGGTTGAAATAATAGTCATATTACAAATCATTATTAGCGCTATTTACAGTAATAAGCCACTCAAAGTTTTACTTTGAGTGGTTATTGTACTGTAAGTACATGTTCTTATTATGTTCACTGATTAGACGAAAAATAAGGGTCTTTAAGCTATACTTATTATCTTAACAGGAAATAATTTCATTAGTTTAAATTAGTGGTCGGCAAACTTTGGGCAGGCAAGGACCGCAAGTTGGAGAAATAAACTAAAGGCGGGCCACACTAATGGTATTAAGCCTTTTTTTTGCGGTGGGCTACGGATGCCTCTCGCCCCGCCAAATCAGTCCGGGGTGATGGAATAGGCGGCGCGCGGCCTCATAGGCCCACCATGCAAACTGCTCCCTTCGCTGTGCGAGCGGGCCAGCGGTACCTGATCTTTGTCTTCGGTGGCCCATGATATTAAACCTAGAATATACCGTATATGGTCGATCGCAGTTTGTTTATGCATTTATTATGATCTTTATAACTTATTTACAAAACATTCCCGGCCGCAAAGAAATCTGACCGCTAAATAAAACTACTAAAAAATTGGCTGATTAAGTACCCAACCAGAAATAGTTCAACGTAGTAGTATTTTTTATCAAATTGAGTTTATCTTTGGTGTCTTATATAGGACACATAATGCTCATGATAAATGTGGTGACGGATAAAGAATGTAATATGTCACCATCCCTTTGTGGGTATTCGCAAAATCTCCTAAAGGATCACCAGGAAAATGAGCAACTGAGCAACTTTTCTAGGAAACTTATAACAGCAACTGAGATCACCTTGTATCAAGCATGAGAATTATCATACCATAGAAAATCGATAATTTACAATGACTTCAATAGATAATAGATATGGGATAAGTGGTATAAAACTTAAGAAATAAATTATGTAAATTTGAAACATTTATTTGAAAACGTTGACATCTATTATCAAGCATTAGTAATTTGGCCAATCAAGTCATTGTAGTTAGAATAAAGCCACTATTTTCTCAATAAGAGAGTGCATGTACGTAAAAGCGACAATAAGGAGTTGAAAATATTCAGATATATGTTTTTTTTTACTGTTACAAACACAGATTTTTTTCAATATGACAACATATTACAAAAAAAAAACAAAAAAAAATATGCTTCAACTACCGCTATAAATAAATTTCTATTGATGTCACATCACTTTTCTTAGTTAGGAGAAAAAGGGAACTTTATCATTAAAAACATTAAAATAAATATAGAGATCCACTAAAATTAAAGAGACTACCTGTACAATCGTGCATATACAAATAGCAAGACTTTATTTAAAATGAAAACCCACACAATATTGCCTAGCATATTGTCTAGCAAGTAGAAGGATAGTGTGCACAATAAAGCTATAAAAACACAAAATTACGCCAGCCTATTGTACTGAAGTGAAGTGCTCTCACGACTCTTCGCCACAGACAATATGCATATTCACATTGCTCAAGCCCCTTTTCATGCGTGTCTGTATATACCTGCATCTTGGAAGCCATATATTTTTAATAAAAATGTACTAGATCGTGTATAATATTGTCGTTGGTTAAAAAGTAAGTTAAATTGATTTTTAAAGAATATATTTGAATTGGCTGTCCTTGTGCTATAGAATTACGTTGTTCGTATATGGAAAGATTAAAATAGGTAAAATATATTAATTACTATTTTAATTTTCTAGTTCATCATCTTAGCTCATACATGTCCCACTGTTACGCTCGAACCTCCTCCTTCAGGGAGGAAGGAAATTGACCTACTTATACCACACTGGTCAGACGTATTGGTATAGGGTTGTTTCAAGTTTTCTTTTTCTTGCATAAGTGTTATATACGTTTTATATCTCTTAATCGTTAGCATAGGGTAGTCTTGCTCCAGTAGTCTTGCTCCGTCACCACATGTAGAGTCATTGTTAACTGACTCGTAAACAAATAAATTATATGAATTAAAAAAATAACGATTTTATTTAATATTGGATAAAACAAATTTAAACTTAGAAACTCTAATTATTCACGTATATGTACATATATAGAGTTCAGTGCGAATATTTGGTTTTATTAATTAACTCATTATAATATTGATAATCCAAAAAAAAAAGAAAAAATATTATAGAGATCTGATCGCCGATTCTTTTATTTTTTTTGGTAGGCTATGGCCCCGACACATGTCGCTCGTTCCGTCTGGGGCGACGGAAGGGCAGCGCGTGGCCCCATAACCCACCGTATTCCCTCCCCATCGCCATATGGCAAAGAAGCGGTACCCCGCTTCCTTGCCATCCGTGGCCAGCCCGGCGGGTTACCCTTTCGAGTACCATCCCCCGTCGACGCCCCAGCTAACTGCCGGGGCGTCGTCCTCACGCGATCAGCCTCTCTGCGGGTGACGGACTATTCCCCGGTTCAGTCACCCGCATCCGATCGCCGCTACCAAACTTCACAAGATTATTCTCTACGCTAATTTGAAGATCTGACAATTTCATTAATAAAAATAAAAAAATTGAAGATAATCAAAAATACGTAGATGTGTGTGAATTATCTTATGTGTTCTTTCCAATCATCTCTGGTATAGCCGTTTAATATCTGGAAAATGATTATACAAAACTAAAATACACTAAACACTAAAATAAGGTTGGATCTAAAATAACAATATTCATATCATGTAATATTTTGTCATTCAATATTGCTACATACCTTATTCATAATTAATAAACGCTGTGTTGCCTGAAGCAGTAGAATAATATTGTTATTTGAGTATATGCATTTTACAATACAAATGTATATTAAATTAAAAAAAATATATGTGTATTAAAGTACAATTTATTTCTTTAAGCGTCATAGTTTATGGATTATATGTATTAACACATATGTGTTTAATATATATACACATACATACATATCATCACGCCATATCCCTTGCAGGGTAGGCAGAGAGAACAAAGTGCCAGAGAACTCTATCTCTGCATACTTCACTCGCTTCCTCAACATTCATAATTCTCTTCATACACGCTCGCCGGTTTCGGAGACTCTTGACTCCACCTTCCTTCAGTACATGACCGATCTGGTCTAGGTAGGTTAGTCTCGGTCTCCCTCGGTACCTAATTATTTACTATAATTAAATATAATGTACATAGATTACTTGTAATTAGATTTCATGTAGGATATTTATTCATTAAATATTTTCGACTTCTTTTATCTATTCATCATTGTCACTTGAATTCGATAGTGGTAGGACCACGCTGTGGATAGTTGTCTATCTACAGCCGCGGGCCGGTCCGTTTGGGGAGTACCACACTCTCACAGAAGATCGACATCTGAGTTATGGCAATGTGCTATTGCGCTTCGTTCGGTGAGCGAGAGAGCCGGAAGCCTGAGTTGGGTTTGAGGTTTGTATTGGTAGGCAGCGGCCTATTTATAGCCATGGTTATTGTAAGTAAGTTCCATGGGCGGCAATGACACTTACCATCAGGTATACTGTCTGTTCTTTTGCCTCCATAAGAAATAAAAAATAAACATTTATATACTTTCCACTGCTGGATTCAAGCCTTCTTCGTAATGAGACAAACTGATCTGCTACACCAGATTATTCAAATGGACTGAATTTTGAGTTTTACTTCAAGTTTCCTTCTGTTGCAGTGATGTTATATGCTTCAGTCCGTTAGTTGTCTTTTAATCACCATCATCATCATCTTAACTCATATATGTCCCACTATTGAGCTTGAGCCTCCTCCATAATGGGAGGGAAATTGACCTACTATACCACGCTGGTAAGTCGTGTTGGTATAGGGTTTGTTTCTTTCATAAATGTTATATGCGTTTTATATCCCTTAGTCGTCTCTTACGATCACACACGGGTAAGATAGGGGGTGGGGAATTGTATTCTTACTATCTCACCACACGGAAAAGTGTTTTAATCACCCACCTGAAAGTGAAGGTCTATAGCCAATAATAGGTCGTATATAAGATAAAGAAAACCTAATTTATTACGAAATTTAATTAGCTTAGATGCAAGCTACTCGTATGTAGGTTGCTATTTTTCTTTTCACTAGAATTGATAAAAAAATCTCAACAGAGTGAATTGGTAAATCAAACACATACTTATATAATACATTGTCTCAATACTGACTGTACATTTTCACCACACACCCCACGTAGGAAAGAGCACCAATAACCTAAAGTAACGACATAAGCCTACCGCGTATGCCTACTTAAACGACATTTATATTCATACAACCTTCTATTTACATAGCATCCCCGGTGTAATGTTGAACAGTTCCATTTCTAAAGGTTTTTGTAGAATAAACTCAGCGGGTAAACCAATGTCGATAAAGATAGTAATCATGTAAGATTTTCTTACCGAAATTCTGCATTTTATAAAATATTAAAATGCAAATATTTTAATATTTAATTTACAAATGAATATTATCATTTTTGTTTCAAGGTATTATTTATTTTAAAGTGAAACTTTTATCACATCGCCTCAAACTTTTCGTCCATCTATTGCATGTCGCGTGACGGTCCGCCGCGGAGTAGGGGTAAAGTGAAAGGCACTCGACAGAGCAGCCGAGGTCAATATGGCGGCGCCTATGGTTCGCATTAGCTGACCGTGTAGTATATAGACTACTAGCATTCGCCCACGACTTCGTCCGCGTAAACGTCGAAATTTATTCTAATAGAATCTTTGATAGTTTTTCTACCTTCATAATTTTGTTATAACATATAAAGTTTTATGTTTAAAAAAAATTGTAATGTCGAGCTTTTCAATTTTAAAAAGTATTTGCATTGTACCAAACGTTTAAGTAACATCAACTTTTTTAGAGTTCCATACCCAAAAGATAAAACAGGACCCTATTACTAAGACTCCACTGTCCGTCCGTTGCTTCGCCTGTTTGTCACCAGGTTGCTGTCATGAACCGTAATAGTTGGACAGTTGAAATTTTCACAGATGATGAATTTCTTTTGCCGATACAACGACAAATACTAAAAAACAATAACATAAATATTTGAGGGGGGCTCCCACACAACAAAGGTGATCTTTTTGCTCGTTTTTGCTCGATATTGATAATAAAAATAGGTAGACGTTTTAAATATTCTCAGAATATTTAGCAATATATTCACTTTAGAAATAAATAATTAAATTGAAATAAAACAAATAGAGAATTTGAGCTCCCATACAACAAACATGATTTTTTTGCCATTTATAGATAATGGTACGGAACCCTTCGCGACTACGAGTTGCTCTTGGCCGGTTTTTTGAATATAATCGAATTGAGTTTTCAAACATGTGTCAAAATGCCTCTCGCCCCGCCAAATCAGTCCGGGGTGATGGAATAGGCGGCGCGCGGCCTCATAGGCCCACCATGCAAACTGCTCCCTTCGCTGTGCGAGCGGGCCAGCGGTACCTGATCTTTGTCTTCGGTGGCCCATGATATTAAACCTAGAATATACCGTATATGGTCGATCGCAGTTTGTTTATGCATTTATTATGATCTTTATAACTTATTTACAAAACATTCCCGGCCGCAAAGAAATCTGACCGCTAAATAAAACTACTAAAAAATTGGCTGATTAAGTACCCAACCAGAAATAGTTCAACGTAGTAGTATTTTTTATCAAATTGAGTTTATCTTTGGTGTCTTATATAGGACACATAATGCTCATGATAAATGTGGTGACGGATAAAGAATGTAATATGTCACCATCCCTTTGTGGGTATTCGCAAAATCTCCTAAAGGATCACCAGGAAAATGAGCAACTGAGCAACTTTTCTAGGAAACTTATAACAGCAACTGAGATCACCTTGTATCAAGCATGAGAATTATCATACCATAGAAAATCGATAATTTACAATGACTTCAATAGATAATAGATATGGGATAAGTGGTATAAAACTTAAGAAATAAATTATGTAAATTTGAAACATTTATTTGAAAACGTTGACATCTATTATCAAGCATTAGTAATTTGGCCAATCAAGTCATTGTAGTTAGAATAAAGCCACTATTTTCTCAATAAGAGAGTGCATGTACGTAAAAGCGACAATAAGGAGTTGAAAATATTCAGATATATGTTTTTTTTTACTGTTACAAACACAGATTTTTTTCAATATGACAACATATTACAAAAAAAAAACAAAAAAAAATATGCTTCAACTACCGCTATAAATAAATTTCTATTGATGTCACATCACTTTTCTTAGTTAGGAGAAAAAGGGAACTTTATCATTAAAAACATTAAAATAAATATAGAGATCCACTAAAATTAAAGAGACTACCTGTACAATCGTGCATATACAAATAGCAAGACTTTATTTAAAATGAAAACCCACACAATATTGCCTAGCATATTGTCTAGCAAGTAGAAGGATAGTGTGCACAATAAAGCTATAAAAACACAAAATTACGCCAGCCTATTGTACTGAAGTGAAGTGCTCTCACGACTCTTCGCCACAGACAATATGCATATTCACATTGCTCAAGCCCCTTTTCATGCGTGTCTGTATATACCTGCATCTTGGAAGCCATATATTTTTAATAAAAATGTACTAGATCGTGTATAATATTGTCGTTGGTTAAAAAGTAAGTTAAATTGATTTTTAAAGAATATATTTGAATTGGCTGTCCTTGTGCTATAGAATTACGTTGTTCGTATATGGAAAGATTAAAATAGGTAAAATATATTAATTACTATTTTAATTTTCTAGTTCATCATCTTAGCTCATACATGTCCCACTGTTACGCTCGAACCTCCTCCTTCAGGGAGGAAGGAAATTGACCTACTTATACCACACTGGTCAGACGTATTGGTATAGGGTTGTTTCAAGTTTTCTTTTTCTTGCATAAGTGTTATATACGTTTTATATCTCTTAATCGTTAGCATAGGGTAGTCTTGCTCCAGTAGTCTTGCTCCGTCACCACATGTAGAGTCATTGTTAACTGACTCGTAAACAAATAAATTATATGAATTAAAAAAATAACGATTTTATTTAATATTGGATAAAACAAATTTAAACTTAGAAACTCTAATTATTCACGTATATGTACATATATAGAGTTCAGTGCGAATATTTGGTTTTATTAATTAACTCATTATAATATTGATAATCCAAAAAAAAAAGAAAAAATATTATAGAGATCTGATCGCCGATTCTTTTATTTTTTTTGGTAGGCTATGGCCCCGACACATGTCGCTCGTTCCGTCTGGGGCGACGGAAGGGCAGCGCGTGGCCCCATAACCCACCGTATTCCCTCCCCATCGCCATATGGCAAAGAAGCGGTACCCCGCTTCCTTGCCATCCGTGGCCAGCCCGGCGGGTTACCCTTTCGAGTACCATCCCCCGTCGACGCCCCAGCTAACTGCCGGGGCGTCGTCCTCACGCGATCAGCCTCTCTGCGGGTGACGGACTATTCCCCGGTTCAGTCACCCGCATCCGATCGCCGCTACCAAACTTCACAAGATTATTCTCTACGCTAATTTGAAGATCTGACAATTTCATTAATAAAAATAAAAAAATTGAAGATAATCAAAAATACGTAGATGTGTGTGAATTATCTTATGTGTTCTTTCCAATCATCTCTGGTATAGCCGTTTAATATCTGGAAAATGATTATACAAAACTAAAATACACTAAACACTAAAATAAGGTTGGATCTAAAATAACAATATTCATATCATGTAATATTTTGTCATTCAATATTGCTACATACCTTATTCATAATTAATAAACGCTGTGTTGCCTGAAGCAGTAGAATAATATTGTTATTTGAGTATATGCATTTTACAATACAAATGTATATTAAATTAAAAAAAATATATGTGTATTAAAGTACAATTTATTTCTTTAAGCGTCATAGTTTATGGATTATATGTATTAACACATATGTGTTTAATATATATACACATACATACATATCATCACGCCATATCCCTTGCAGGGTAGGCAGAGAGAACAAAGTGCCAGAGAACTCTATCTCTGCATACTTCACTCGCTTCCTCAACATTCATAATTCTCTTCATACACGCTCGCCGGTTTCGGAGACTCTTGACTCCACCTTCCTTCAGTACATGACCGATCTGGTCTAGGTAGGTTAGTCTCGGTCTCCCTCGGTACCTAATTATTTACTATAATTAAATATAATGTACATAGATTACTTGTAATTAGATTTCATGTAGGATATTTATTCATTAAATATTTTCGACTTCTTTTATCTATTCATCATTGTCACTTGAATTCGATAGTGGTAGGACCACGCTGTGGATAGTTGTCTATCTACAGCCGCGGGCCGGTCCGTTTGGGGAGTACCACACTCTCACAGAAGATCGACATCTGAGTTATGGCAATGTGCTATTGCGCTTCGTTCGGTGAGCGAGAGAGCCGGAAGCCTGAGTTGGGTTTGAGGTTTGTATTGGTAGGCAGCGGCCTATTTATAGCCATGGTTATTGTAAGTAAGTTCCATGGGCGGCAATGACACTTACCATCAGGTATACTGTCTGTTCTTTTGCCTCCATAAGAAATAAAAAATAAACATTTATATACTTTCCACTGCTGGATTCAAGCCTTCTTCGTAATGAGACAAACTGATCTGCTACACCAGATTATTCAAATGGACTGAATTTTGAGTTTTACTTCAAGTTTCCTTCTGTTGCAGTGATGTTATATGCTTCAGTCCGTTAGTTGTCTTTTAATCACCATCATCATCATCTTAACTCATATATGTCCCACTATTGAGCTTGAGCCTCCTCCATAATGGGAGGGAAATTGACCTACTATACCACGCTGGTAAGTCGTGTTGGTATAGGGTTTGTTTCTTTCATAAATGTTATATGCGTTTTATATCCCTTAGTCGTCTCTTACGATCACACACGGGTAAGATAGGGGGTGGGGAATTGTATTCTTACTATCTCACCACACGGAAAAGTGTTTTAATCACCCACCTGAAAGTGAAGGTCTATAGCCAATAATAGGTCGTATATAAGATAAAGAAAACCTAATTTATTACGAAATTTAATTAGCTTAGATGCAAGCTACTCGTATGTAGGTTGCTATTTTTCTTTTCACTAGAATTGATAAAAAAATCTCAACAGAGTGAATTGGTAAATCAAACACATACTTATATAATACATTGTCTCAATACTGACTGTACATTTTCACCACACACCCCACGTAGGAAAGAGCACCAATAACCTAAAGTAACGACATAAGCCTACCGCGTATGCCTACTTAAACGACATTTATATTCATACAACCTTCTATTTACATAGCATCCCCGGTGTAATGTTGAACAGTTCCATTTCTAAAGGTTTTTGTAGAATAAACTCAGCGGGTAAACCAATGTCGATAAAGATAGTAATCATGTAAGATTTTCTTACCGAAATTCTGCATTTTATAAAATATTAAAATGCAAATATTTTAATATTTAATTTACAAATGAATATTATCATTTTTGTTTCAAGGTATTATTTATTTTAAAGTGAAACTTTTATCACATCGCCTCAAACTTTTCGTCCATCTATTGCATGTCGCGTGACGGTCCGCCGCGGAGTAGGGGTAAAGTGAAAGGCACTCGACAGAGCAGCCGAGGTCAATATGGCGGCGCCTATGGTTCGCATTAGCTGACCGTGTAGTATATAGACTACTAGCATTCGCCCACGACTTCGTCCGCGTAAACGTCGAAATTTATTCTAATAGAATCTTTGATAGTTTTTCTACCTTCATAATTTTGTTATAACATATAAAGTTTTATGTTTAAAAAAAATTGTAATGTCGAGCTTTTCAATTTTAAAAAGTATTTGCATTGTACCAAACGTTTAAGTAACATCAACTTTTTTAGAGTTCCATACCCAAAAGATAAAACAGGACCCTATTACTAAGACTCCACTGTCCGTCCGTTGCTTCGCCTGTTTGTCACCAGGTTGCTGTCATGAACCGTAATAGTTGGACAGTTGAAATTTTCACAGATGATGAATTTCTTTTGCCGATACAACGACAAATACTAAAAAACAATAACATAAATATTTGAGGGGGGCTCCCACACAACAAAGGTGATCTTTTTGCTCGTTTTTGCTCGATATTGATAATAAAAATAGGTAGACGTTTTAAATATTCTCAGAATATTTAGCAATATATTCACTTTAGAAATAAATAATTAAATTGAAATAAAACAAATAGAGAATTTGAGCTCCCATACAACAAACATGATTTTTTTGCCATTTATAGATAATGGTACGGAACCCTTCGCGACTACGAGTTGCTCTTGGCCGGTTTTTTGAATATAATCGAATTGAGTTTTCAAACATGTGTCAAAATAAAATGTCTTTTAAATCAAAATCACTAAGAAGTATTGATATCAACTTTAAAGAAAATCACCCCTAAAATAACTTTCCACCCCTTTTTAACCCAGTTCCGAGATAAATCTCAAAAAAATATGAATCACATCTTTCCTCAATTCTGTTAAAGAATGTTTATGCAAAATTAGAAATAGATTGGACCAAGGAATCACGTTGTTCCATACAAATTTGCCCTGCTTTTTCACCCCTTAGGGATATAATTTCGTAAAATCCATTCTTAGCTGACCTCTACTTGGCGAAAGAAATATTCCTACCAAATTTAAGGTTTGTAGGCCTTATGAGATCCTCCTTATTCTCCTCTTATGAAAGCCTCCAGAGATATCGTGATGAGTCAATACATAGGTGGAAATCTCTTATATATATATATATATATATATATATATGTATATAGATTACTTATTTGTGCCAGTGCTCCACGCTATTTGTTTGTTTGTATTTAGATTAGTTAAATTAAAATATTAGTTGGAGATCTAGTTATCATTTCCCATAATGATTCTCATTTTCTAAGTATAAAATTAAGATTGATGATACGATTGTAATACCCTAAATCGAATATTTTTCCAAAAATTTGTATTTAAATGTCTATAATGCAAAAAAGTTTTTTACTTTTAACGTGATTTTATAAAACCACTTTTATATTTTTTAAGCTCTGCTACTGTGGGAGTGTAACTGATTTACAACGTTGATGAGATATTTGAGCAATAGGTTTCCTTAACGTACAATAAACGTATATATTTAAATACATTATCTTCGTCAGCGTCACTTAAATTTTACGTAACTTAAAGGAATATATTACCTAGTGTGATAACTGGATAAGAATATATTTGTCACCACACCTTACTCGCTGGTGGAAGTCGTAAAAATTGGTGAAGGGTTTCATTAGAAGAACGGGTATACACGCTCTCTTGGGAAACGTATAACACTTCACTGCGATCGCTAGTCTACCTGCAAAGCACGGCAATTACGGCACCATGCCCTCATAGGTATGTAGCAGACCTACATCTAGCAGTGGACAAAAAAAGGCTAAATAATGAAAGAAATTTATATAACACATAACATCAATGATTGCTTGATGATGTAGATATAATTTAACACCTAAAATTGTTCTTTAAATTGCCTTAGGTGTTACTTAAAGGTAGCCCGGGCTGGCCATGGATGTCTATGAATCATTACCAGGGGTCAAACCAATGAGGCCACCGAAGACAAAGATCGGGTACCAGTGGCCCGCTCGCATGGCGAAGAGAGGAGTTGCACGGTGGGTCTATGGGGTCACGCGCCGCCTCTTCCGTCACTCCGGACCGATTTGGCGGGGCGAGACTTATCCATAGTGACCAACCAATGGCGACGAGAAAGGATATAAAGCTTCGAATGTCTTAACGAACCAATATAAAAATCAGGCGTGCAACACTTTTAAACTTCTTTCATCATCATCATCACAGCCCATAAATGGCCCACTGTTGGACTCGGGCCTCCTCTGTAATGGGAGGAAAATTAACCTACTATACCGCGCTGGTCAGACGTATTGGTATAGGGTTTTGTTTCGAGTTTTGCTTCTCTCACATAGATGTTATATGCGTTTTATATCCCTTAGTCGTCTCGAACGATCATTCACGGGTAAGATATGGGTTGGTAAATTGTATTCTTACTCCGTCACCACACAGAAACTAATTTAAACTTAACTAATTTAATTTTTGTCTTATTTTAATTTTTGGATTTTATTTTATTAATACGCGTTGTATATGTATAGCATTTGTATAATATACAAAAAAAATTAACGTTCAGATTTATATATTTTGTTTTAGTTACTTAATGAATACTAACACGATTGTGGAGTCCATTCCGTGATATTTACATGGGCAATCGAGTCAATAGGTATTAGCACTTATATTAAAGAGCTATTGTAGTTATTTCGACCTGTCAACACCACCTGATGCCGTTTGATCAACGATTACAATACCAAGGAGGATTGACATCAGGCAGGTAGCCGGTCATAAAATTATTGCCAGTAACTTTGGCAATATGTGGGAGGAGGTGTGCATATTGTGTCGACCCAAATAATTGGGAATAAGAGTAGGAGAATAATGATGATTGTAGTTACTGCTCCGCACCCATGAGTCTGACGAAAACATAGAAAATGGTTTATTGATGTATATAAATAAAAATCACTGTTATATTATGTAAGGTTGAAGTATAGATGCGGTAGAAATGCAGAAACTACAATAAGAATGTAATATTGAACGTCCATAAGTACTTGAAATATTCCACCGAAGAATTTTATAACTGAGAATAAGTCACAACGTCAATATGAAGCTTGTATTGCATGAAATATTACTGCATTTTATAAATTTTAATTTAAAAATGTACCTGGTAAGATCTATAACTCTATTAAAAAAGCAGTCATAAGCACTGCCAACAGAAATGAAAACTATAAAAAAAACAAATACAAAAAATAAACAATCGTGCCCCAGGGATAGGTATAGGTATGACTATACCATAGCTAGCCGTCAAAAAATAACTTTTAAAAACTATTGAATAATTGATAATAACAATTTTCTGTGTGATGACGGAGTAAGAATACAATTCACTAACCCCTATCTTACTCATGGTTGATCGTAAGAGACGACTAAGGGATATAAAATGCATATAACATCAATGCGAGAAAAGGAAAACTCGAAACAAAACCCTATACCAACACGTCTGACCAGCGTGATATCGTAGGTTTATTTCCCTCCCATTACGGAGGAGGCCCGAACTCAACAGTGGGACACATATGAACTGTGATGATGATGGTGATGATGATGAATAACAATTAATACATATAATTTTAATTTTAAGTTCGGACATGTGGAAAGAATGCCGAACGAACATCTGGTTAAGAAGATATACAATGCAAAAGTGGAAGGATGTAGGTACCGGGGGAGACCGAGACTCACCTACCTAGACCAGATCGGTCATATACTGAAGGAAGGTGGAGTCAAGAGTCTCCGAAACCGGCGAGCGTGTATGAAGAGAATTATGAATGTTGAGAAAGCGAGTGAAGTATGCAAAGATAGCGTTCTCTGGCACTCTGTTCTCTCTGCCTACCCTGCAAGGGATATGGCGTGATGATATGTATGTATGTATGTAATTTAATTTAATAAACATAGTGACACAGCAGTGAAGAGCAGCTGGCTTTATCTTTCTCGCTTGGGTACACTCGGCGGTCCCGAGTTCAACCGATCGAGCCCTTCACCTCAGAGCGTGACAGATCAGTCTGACTTACAGCCTACGATAAAATCTATGTGCCGTGCGCCAAAAGAAGATTTCGCTTCAAAAATTTCTGTATTTACATACTGAAATTAAAAAAAAAAAAATGGTCGGATTAGGGATATGTTCACAATGTTGAGAGAATCTAATGCAACCGTCTATTTGATGTGATTTTCCGGCTCAATTTCTAATTGTCAAACGCGGTCTGAACAGACTATTACTGCTCAAAAAAGGATAAACGGCAAAGCATTGCACAACTTTTAATAATTACATTTATTTTTCTTAAACTCGTTTACAAATACAAATATGGAATATACTAAAGATCATATAATTAACGAATTATTATATTTTATTACATAGTCGAAAACGTTTACGTTTTGTGGTTGTGACTATGAATACCACCAATCCTTAAACTTCTTTTTTTTTTTTTGGTGGACTATGGATGCGTCTCGCCCCGCCAAATCGATCCGGGGTGACGGAGAAGGCGGCGTGTGACCCCATAGACCCACCGTAAAACTCCTCTCTCTTCGCCGTGCGAGCGGGCCACCGGGATCCGATTTTTAACTTCAGTGGCCCGCCTGGCATCCTTAAACTTCTTGGGAATGTCGTAAAAGACTACTAAAGGCTCTACACCAACCTTGGCTAACTCCTTAAAACCTTGCTATCTGGTTAACAGTTGCATTCACAAAGAGTATTGACGTCAGGTAGGTGGTCGGTTATAAAATTGTTGCCAAAACTATTTTTCAAATCTGTAGACATATTACAATAACCCTAATCAATTGGGATACTAGCAAGTTAATGATGACTAGTCCAAGAGGTTTTACATTTTATTTATGGAATATGCTAAGTAGTTCACCATTTTTTTTTTCGCCTCGCTATTCCGGCCGGGGCGACAGAGAAGCGGCGCACAACTCCGTAGAACCGCCTTACAATATACGTCTCTACGCCATACAGGTGGGTCACTGGAAAGTAGTTCACCTATAAGGATCGTTTCATCCAATATTTGTACTAGCTCCATATTTCTACTTCTCGTCATCTCGGTTCATTATGTCCACTGTTGGGCTCGAGCCTCCTTTTTAATGACCTTCTACTATACCACGCCGGTCAGATGTGTTGGTATAGGGTTTTATTTCAAGTTTTCCTTCTCTCGCATAGATGTTATATGCGTTTTATATCCCTTAGTCGTTTCTTACCATCACCTACGCGTAAGATAGGGTGGTCAATTGTATTCTTACTCCGTCACCACACAGATTACATTGGTACTAGAAATAATGTTAACCATTATAATACACACACATATGATGGCAAACGAACTGAAGTAGTGGTTGAATTAAACCAAATTATTTTTTTAATAATTTTAACTAATTTTTTTTTTTATTTTTTACATAATTAATATATTACAATATAAATTACGATTCCTATACAGCTATTTCTTAGTGAACAAATACTATTCTTATAAAAATATTACTAAAGGAATAATAATAATAGAGAAACCCGTTGAGTTTCTTGCCGGATCTTCTCAGTAGCGATTACGTTATGATCCGATGGTAGTCTATTAGATTAATTTAAAATGTTAAAATTGAAACAAAACTATTTTTACGGATTTAACCGCTTTTGTATCTGATTTTTAATTTCACGCCGTTTCGACTTTACAGCGTTCATGGTCACTGGAGGACCTCCCGTGGACCATATGTAAGTGCCCTCATAGAGTTTATAAATAATAAATAAATTTGATTTTGAAATTAATTTACCACAGGTATTGTAAAAAAAAAAAACTATATATAAACACTCAACACCTTTTTTTATTGCTCTTGGTGGCAGAGCACCTGGTGGTAAGCGTTACTGCCACTCATGGACCTTTGTAATACCAGAGGTACAGCCAAGTCGCTGCCAACCAATAATCCCAAACCCACTAAGAATGTTGGGCTTCCGGATCTCTCGGTCACCGAACGAAGCACAGCAGCATACTGCCACTGCTCAGGCGTGGATTTTCTGCGAGAGTGTGGTACTACCCTGGACGGACCAGCCCGTGGCTGTAGATAGAACTGACAACAGCGTGGTCCTACAACTTTTATACATCATATTACAGCATTATTTCTTCCACTACTGGACGTTGCCATTTCTCACAATATGATTGCCAGTTAGAACGAGATATTCTATTTTCCCAAGAGATATCTGCTGATCATTTTCCTGTTGAGACCTAATAACGATTGTAGAACTTCCAGAAGCAACGGCTATATTCTTATCCGTTATTACATGGCGTCACAACAACAACAACAAGAAAACTCGAAGAAAAAAAAAAAAAAAACCTCATCATCATCACAGCCCATATATGTCCCACTGTTGGGCTCGGGCCACCTCCGTTTTGGGAGGGCAATTAACCTACTATACCGCGCTGGTCAGACGTATTGGTATAGGGTTTTTTGAGTTTTCCTGCTCTTGCATAGATGTTATATGCGTTTTATATCCTTTAGTCATCTTTTACGGGTAAGATAAGGGGTGGTGAATTGTATTCTTACTTCATGACCACACGGATAAAACCTATTATAACTTATTTAATAAGCATGGTAGGTCGATTAATGACTCTGTTAATATAGAAGAGACCGATGCTCAATAGCGTAACGTAAATTATATGAACTGAATAACGACTGCAAGTGAAAGATAAGAATGACTACAAGAAAAAGGCATGCTAAAGAAGGCTTAAACTCAACAGTTAAATACATATATATTTAAAAGCGGTGGGACCACGCTGTGGACAGTTGTCTGTCTACAGCCGTGAGCATGATGTAGTAGAACCACACTCTCGCAGAAGATCGACATCTGAGTAATGGCAATAAGATATTGTGCTTGGGTTTGGGGTTTTTATTGATAGGTAGCGGCTTAGCTGTACCTTTGGTATTGCAAAGGTCCATGGGCGGCAGTAACACTTACCATCAGGTGTGCTGTTTACTCATTTGCCACCATATACACACAATAATAAAAAAACATAAGATCCATCAAAAGACAATAAAAAGGGAGACATTATTATTAATATCTTTACAAAGCAATAAGCTCATAGTTGCAATATCTAATAATAGTCACCAAAATATCTTCCATACGGTATCATTATCAGTACATAATTATAAGTTGGTATTCCTATAATATCGTGACGGTATTGTTAACACAAACACGCCTCAGCCCATTTAATTATGTCTTATTAACTTAATGGCTATACCTGACCAAGTTACTAATTTATAAAGTCCCGTTTACCTACTAATCTGGAAAGGAATGGCGACTTCTTAATTAATGAGTATTATTTTTATATTAACCTAAGTATTTAGGTTTTTATTCTTTAATTCTACAATAATTTCATTTAACGGTTATGTGCCCAAAATGTTTTCTTTCTGATAATAAATGTTTTAGCTTATATATTTATCATCATCTCAGCTCATATATGTCCCATTGTTAGGCTCGTATATCCTCCACAATGGGCGGGAATTTGACCTACTACACCAAGCTAGTCAAACGTGTTGGTATAGGGTTTTGTTCCGAATGTTCCTTCTCTTGCATAGATGTTATATGCATTTTATATCCCTTAGTCTTCTCTTACGGTCACCCACGGGTAAGATAGGGGGTGTTGAATTGTACTTTTACTGCGTCACAACGCGGATATATATTTATAAAATTTATTAATTTCAAGTAAATACTTAGCAACGCAAATAGCAACTGAACAACTGATGACAAACACCGGATTCCGGTTGCCCTCTCGCACCACCTAGAGAGATACGTATATGACAGGCTATGGGGTCGTACGCCACCTCTTCCGTCGCCTCAAACTAAAAAACAAAAAGTTTCTTCATTATTATCTTTTAAATAATGAGAGATTTTAAAAAAATTGTCATCATTTATAAAATTCATTAAATGAGCAATCATGAAAATTGTAAATTAGTTTACCACATATAGACTACAAGCCCATGGAAAAAAATTACCTGTCAAATGAACCAACGTGAATAACGTTTAGAAGGCTGTTACTATATCATATAATAAATCTGAGCGCTATGCTGTCATTTCTGAGCGGTACAAGTGAGTACGTGAGTAAATCAGGTACAAGTGAGGAATTAAGACTAATTAATTATTAATGACGGCTTTTTTATAGCTTACAGATGATTAAAAATAAATGTCGAAAAACCTAGTGCCGTACTAAAGTGGTGGTGCCGGAAGTTAGTGTGAAATTTTTAATTCGCCGGTAATTGTAGAAGCAATATATGTCATTTGTTATTCTACGGCATTTGTGTAACTCTTTTTGCATACATATACAGATACTTTACCCATGAACGCCGTACATATTTTCAGCGCAGGGGTCAGAGTTATTTTATGATAACAAATAACAGACTTCTAAGCGTTATTAACGTTGGTTCATTTCACAGGTTAATTTTTTTCTTGGGCTTGTAGTCTAATAGCAGTAGGCAAACTTTAAATAATGTTGTATATAATAATTAATATGTTTACTACCTGACTTAATGCATCAGTGGCGCCCCTAACCTTCAACGAGCAGTCTTTCTTAGCGATACTAGCACCATGACTATCCTATATGGTGCTAAGTTCGCTAAGAAAAATATAAATATAATTATAATCTAGCTATACATATAATAAAAATGTAACGGATCGCTGTCTGTACATGGAAGATATATGAGAAAAAATATTACTGGGACCTTTATCAACACTAATAGAACCCAAAACAATAATTTTTAAAATTTGTGTCTGTTTATCTGTTTGTCTGTGCGTTTGTGCACGCTAATCTCAGAAACGGCTTATCCGATTTAGACGCGGTTTTCACTAATATATTGCGGTAAGCTTCACTTAACATTTAGGCTATTTTATGTCAATTGGTTTATAAATAAAAAAGTTACCTCAATTTAAAAAATGTTCGGAGAAAAATATCTTTATCGATTCTTTTCAAATTACGTACAAATTATTTTCAGTAAAAATAAATAAACACGTGTTTCAGCATTTGTTGATTTTCACCCTCTGGGGTTGTAAATTAGGCCTGCAAAGCGGGTTGGACGACTCATTAAATCAATAGCGCCAAGCCGATATTATCGAAGCTGGCAACTTGAAATGTTGACAGTGGTTTCTTTATATAACGTAGAAATTTACTAAGAAAGGATTTTACGAAATTATACCCCTAAGGGGGTGGAGCAGAGTGGCAAAGTTTGTATGGAGAGAAAAAATCTTTATTGGTTTTTTTCAAATTACGAGTCGAATCAAATATTGTAGGGTAATATCTGGCATTTGTCAATTTTCACCCTCCGGTATACTACTCTAATCTACACAAGATTAGGCCTGTGAAACGGGTTGATCGACTCATTACCGCCAAGCCGAAACTATTAAAGCTAGAAACATTAAATTTTGAAGCACGTTTTATTTATGACATAGAGATTCAATATGAAAGGATTTTATGAATTCCGCCCCTAAGGGGGTGTAACAAAGTGGCAAAGTGTGTATGGGGAGAAAATTTCTTTATCGATATTTTTCAAATTACGTACAAATGTTCTTCGGTAAAAATAAATAAACACGTGTTTCTTTCTCCCTCCCCATCAACCCCGCACCAGTGCCGTTGTGGCGACCAGTGCCGGCGTGAGAGCTCACACGATACACATAGTAGACGGCAATAGGTTCTTGCCTAATGGTTTAAGATTCAGGTTAAGTTTAGCTTCAAAAATGTTCACTCTATAACTCAAATAATAAATCATATCTAACGAGGTCGCAACTCTGCTGGTGAAACAAAACAGTCAAATAAAGGGTGGCGATAATTATGATTTTATCCCATGGTCATACCGAAAATAGTACATTAATGGCAATATAATTTGTAGAATGAATAGAACTTTGAACCACCTTTTTCTTTAGTGACCGGCTTTGGTATATAGACACACGCGCGCCGTACATGTACATCTACGTTGTGCGGGCGGGCCACTGCAACCGGGTATCATCTCGAGTCGAAGCTCTCATGCAGTGAACCTCAATACAGGTACTTACGCTTGCGCCACCCAAAGCACCGACGGCAGAGTGTGTCAACCTAGAGTATTTTCTCTTGGACCCACCCTATTGCCTAATTCCGTTAGACGACTAGCTCGCAGAAGGCGGCGACCGCATCCCAGTTTCTGATGCTGTTGATTATCGTCCTAGCGACAAACTTTCAACACCTTGCATTGCTTTTTCTATTTAACACTGTCAGAGATGACTTCTGCGTGGACGAAGTCGCAGGCAAAAGCTAGTATTGTATATAGTTATACACTATTATCAGTTGATAATAAGCGTAGCACAATCATATTGTTTCATGTCATAATTATTGCAAACCCGACACGCTTGTATTTTTTGCTAAAGACTTGATATCAAATAAAATTGAGATCATCGCACATGTGTCGTGAAGGTTCCCATGTCTATGTTTTAGAACATTCTCGAAACTTTATTTATGTCAACCTTTCAGAAATGTATGTACTCTTACTCTACATACGACATCATGTATTACTCAACCGAATTTTGACTCCGAGATACTTATAAAACCCGATTATGATCCGAGATACTTGTTGAGGTGGAGGTGTGATCTTGGAGCTACCATTTTGCCACCCAGCGTTTCGTTGGTGAGCCGCATCAGCGGCGGCTATCATTATCATGCCGCTGGTATAATCATGACGGGATTGAACTAGTTCTTGACAACGTCGTCAGCAAACCTCGCGTATTTAATAATACTATTTGTTGATGTGGTCCGGAGTCCATGTGGTGATGGAGTAAGAATACAATTTCACACCCCCCAAAATTCACCACCCCCCTATCTTACCCGTGGGTGATCGTACGAGACGACTACGGGATATAAAACGCATATAACATCTCTATGGAAGAGAAGGAAAACTCGAAACAAAACCCTATACCAACACGTCCGACCAGCGTGGTATAGTAGGTTAACTTACCTCCTATTACGGAGGAGGCCCGAGCCCAACAGTGGGACATATATGGGCTGTGATGATGATGATGATGATGACTTGTTGATGAACAAACCCATTTTCCTTCCTTTAATTTTTCCTCTTTCGGTGTCTACATGGCGGTGAAAGTATCTTTCTCACCGAAAGACTATTTTCCAGCAGAATGCGTTCCAGTTTTCACCGTATTTCCACGACGAACACATAGTGTAACTTTCTAGTGATGAATTTAGTGCATATCGCCCGAATGTTTGTAACATTACCTTCCGTCGAGAAACTGTGTAAAGAGATCATACCTATAATGCATACAAGTATAATTGCAGAATTGCGGGTGCTTTATGACCGTCGTTTTGGTTAGTGTAATAAATGAGAAATTATTATTGATATCTTGGTTTTCATTGTGTTTTATAATCTAAATTATCAAGAGCTCCTTTGTCTACAACGTAAATAACATAAGAGGTCCTTGGAACAATATTTTAGTGCCTATCGAGTAAATGCCGGGCCCTTTTGTACCTTCCTTTGTCTAAAAATATAATCATTATCGCATAAAATCATTTAATTCTAATCCTATATCAATTTAACTTCTTAATCGTTTTCATTTTTTTTTTAAAACACCAACCCGCACTAAGGAAATAATCCTTGTATTGCAGGTACTTTACAAACATGCAATTAACGCAGACAAATTACACTCAGACTCAGAACAACACTTTGTAGATCGCACAAAGTATTGTCCTGCGTGGGAATCGAACCCATGGCACTGGCATGAAAGGTCAGTATCTTAATCACTACGCCATTTGTGCAGTCAAAATTGCAACAGTTACATACTTTACAAACAACAAGTCTAAAAATAGTCATCCTTTTTTTATACATACATACATATCATCACGCCATATCCCTTGCAGGATAGGCAGAGAGAACAGAGTGCCAGAGAATTCTATCCTTGCATAGTTCACAGGTGGAGTCAAGAGTCTCCAAAACAGGCGAGCGTGTATGAAGAGAATTATGAAAGTTGAGGAAGCGAGTGAAGTATGCAAGGATAGAGTTCTCTGGCACTCTGATCTCCCTGCCTACCCTGCAAAGGACATGTCGTGATAGTATGTATGTATGTATGTGAAATAAAATTAGTCCCAGCTTTCGTGAACGTCTCTAGCAAACAAAATGAGCAGATAATGCAATAGAAGAAATATGTGTTAAATAAACATGTGATATTGTTAACTATTTATATATAGAGCTCCAAAGGATTTAATAAAAAAAAAAAAAAGGTTAGTGCAAATTCCGATAAAACAATTTCTATAAAGTAACATGTTGAACACAAAATAGAGTCTAAGGTATTGTACACAAAATGGTGTATCAATCAACTTGTAAGTCACAAAATACATTTTAAAACAAATGTATTTCAATCACAATCCCAAAGGGTGAATGTTAATAATATAGATATAGCATAGCATACCATAACGCTGTCCATACCTGAGAGTTTCACTAATGAAATAAACTTTCAGGTGGAGCAGAGAAAGTAGATCCTTTAATATTCATGGGGTGTTCGGTACCCCTGTAAATGTTTTATTCGTTAACGAGAGTACAGGATTAAGGTAATCATGTCACGTCGTATGAGGCTCGCAATTAATTCGTACTAATCAATTATGTTTTAGTTATTACGTCATTGTTATGACGTTCAATCGCGGCTTATTTGAACGTTGAACTCCATTTATAAATTTTATTTTTTGGTAGTTCTGACCGCACCTCGTCAACACGCCTTAAATAGAGTGGCGGGGATTCCATAACACCATATGCTTGCTTGTTAAACGTATCTTTGACACCGTAAGTATTCAAATTCAGTTTACCACCCACCAACCACCTGTAGTGACAGGTGATTAGTTTTTAATTGCCCGACGTTTCGAAGTTAACAGCGATTTAATAACGACGATTTTTTTGGCATAAGACACCTTAGTCCTCCCGTGACCATGAACGCTGTAAAGTGTTCGAAATATCGAGATATTAAAAATCATAATATAAATGCTTTAGAATCCGTAAAATACTTTTTTTTTTTAATTTTATTTGTTTTTCTTGAGTTGAACTAAAAATATAATAATGTAACTGCCACTTTTTTAGTCGTAAACGATCAATAAAAGTGAATGCCATCTATATGACAGTTGTCGCCATAGTAATTTTTTATATTTACTTCAATTGGAGAAAGCGTCGTTTACAATAATAATAAAAAAAATGATTAAAAAAATCAAAAAACCCGACTGCGTAAAAAGTCACCAAAACTTCGTACATAATAAAAAAACTGAAAAGAAAAAAACAAGCACTTAGATGTCCGGTGGTCTAGAATTCCATAATATATTATTGAATAAATACTATTGCAGAAAATGAAATATATTTTAATAATAGAACATGACAACTGAACAGTGGGGATCCATTGAAAAATTTGATTTGCTGTCGAATAAAGGATTTTTTAATCATTTTTTTTTTAATAATTTTTTTTATTTTATACTTTTTAGTTATAAATACCTAGGTAGCTATAGTTATCTTATTTATTAATAAGTAGGTAAGTACCTAACTATATATAGTTTTTCGACTGAAGTTGAGTACTAAATCATTAGAAATTGGAGATGGGCGACCGCGTAAGACATTAGATACTTTACATACATACATACATATCATCACGCCATATCCCTTGCAGGGTAGGCAGAGAGAACAGAGTGCCAGATACTTTAGGTAGGACAATCTATGGTATATTAGACAATATACCTACTAGATACTTCAGTATATGTCCATCCACATCCAATTATATGAATTTTTCGTCTTTTCATCGTAAATTTCTACTATCTAAAAAACCTATATGTGAGAAAGTTTGTTACGAAACTTTAAATAGATATAGATCCTAAACGGCCAGTCAAATCGAAAAATGTTGAGAGAAAACTAAAAATGATTTTTTAATACCTATTTAACGATACCCCACTCGATATAGTTTGTTGACTTTAATTTTTTTAATTTTCACAATATTGCGTCCAGTAGTCGCCATATTGAATTTTCAATAACGTCATATCTTTAGTGACACTCGCCGGGTTAAGAGGAATCGATTGACGTGAGAATCATAAAAATCGGCCCAGGCCTTTGGTATATATAGTGCTTCAAAGGAACATACAAACATACATACATACATAGACTGTTAAACACAATACCACTCCTTTGCAGTCGGGTAAAAATAAAAAAAAGGACTCTACATGAAATAAGTTAAGATGTCATCTCAGCTCTTATGCGTTTCACTTGAAGGCTCGATCCTATTCCACAATGGAAGGAAAATCGACCTGCTACATTAGTAAGGTGGCTTGGTAAAGAATTATATTTTGAGTTTTCCTTCCTGCATAGATGTTATATACACATTATATCTCTTCATCATCATCATCACAGCCCATAAATGTCCCACTGTTGGGCTCGGGCCTCCTCTGTAATAGGAGGGAAATTAACCTACTATACCGCGCTGGTCAGACGTGTTGGTATAGGGTTTTATTTCGGTTTTCCTTCTCTCGCTGTTGTTATATACGTTTTATATTCATTAGTCGTCTCGTACGATCACCCACTGGTAAGATATAGGGTGGTGAATTGTATTCTTACACCGTCACCACACTGAAAACTTATATCTCTTAGTCGTCTTTTACTATATCCACGGGTAAGAAGGTGATTCGGACCGGGGAATTGTCCGGTCACCCGACGTGAGGCCACCGCGTGAGGACGACGCCTTGACGGCGAAAGCTGTCGGGGCGTCGACAGGAGAGGAGCCCGAGAGGGCATACCGCCGAGCGGGCCACCGAAGACAAAAATCGGGTACCGGTGGCCCGCTCGCACGGCGAAGAGAGGCGCTTGCAGGGTGGGTCAATGGGGTTGCGCGCCGCCTCTTCCGTCACCCCGGACCGACTTGGCGGGGTGCGACGTCCATGGCCCAGCGCAAAAAAAAAAAAAAAAAAAAAAAAGGGTAAGAAGGTGATGAATTGTATACTTGTTTCTTTACTACACGAAAAGAAATATAACGACACTATAATACGTTTTAACTTGTTAGAAACAATACTATAAAATTATATTCAGTGTAAATTATCGTTTCTATAGTCCGCTCTTCTCAGAACAATAATCAATGTCGGTATTATCTTCAAAATGCGTTTCATTTCAGAATAATTTGCGCATTATTCCGCTCTGACGAAACCTGTGTAAGGATTATCTGCAAGAGACGTCCCAACGGTATCGTCAGCGTCTGGTAGGCTTAAATTTTCATTATGTTTATTGGATAATTCGCTTCTGAGCGGCGGGAGGAGCTGAGATAGAGGGGATTCTCAATGCAACACTGAGCATTTCTTAACGCACCACTATCAGTCTCTTACTACGGCAATGGGAATCTATAAGAGTTGATTTTATAGTCTATGAATGTATTATAGATGTATTTTAAGTATTACTAGACTAATTTACTGTGTAAATGTGGATAGAGTAAGATTGACTAACCGAATATATTGCGACTATGAATCTAACGCTTTAAATATGAAGATTTTTTTAAAATCATTAAATAAGGCATTTAATTTTAAATATAGTACTTATCTTATATTAAGCTAATGGATAATTCCTATAATAGAAAAAAATGCGATAAAATACAATCATCAATAATTGAGGTACCTAATGCATTTTACAATTAATATTTCAGCAATTTCACCAATGTATTTCAATTATGTAAATTACTTTTATAGACGTAAATATTTACAAATAGTCCTCGTTCTTTATTTGAAAAGATATATGAAGAAATACAAAATTTTAAATTTGTAAAGGAATTACTCTTTCGAAGACCCATTTTAATAACGAAGAGTTTCATACTCGAATGTCTTTCAAAGAGGCAAAATTATACCATTTTGTGTATCTAAATCTCCTTTTATTGAATGATGGAAATAGAATAATAGAAATTCGTTTCATTATATACGAGTACATATTTAATTTTACAAGTTACTTATATTACAAGTATGCAGTCAAAGATATACCCGCTGGTTTATAATTTAGCTGTGTGAAGAGAAGTTTAACGATTCATAATTTTAAAAAGGCAATTTAAACACGAACTTTCATACAAATATTTTTTTTTTTGGACTGGTTATGAACAAAGAAGTTATTATATATAGTCCTAGAAATCTATAACCTGAGAACCCTTGATGACTCAATGAGTATTATTATATATATATCCAGCTTAAAAATTCTGTAAGCTACTTTAGTTTTTAAAGTGAAACTTCTAATGCGACTTCCAACAAGATGGCGGTAAACGTTTAACGCAATGGTACTCGAACACATGCGTGTAGTATACCTGTTACAGGCCAGCGCGAGCGTTAGCAACGAGTAGCGTCCAATATACCAACGCAAGAGGGAGAGAGAAAGAAAGATATCCAAAGGTAGAAAGTAAGAAAGAGAAAGAGATTGAGTCGGTAGATCCCAAGCACATGCACGTAGTATTCTTGTTATGCAGCGAAGTAAACAGTGTGAGCGTCATGAAAAAATTAGCTGAAATACGTACTTGTTGTTCTATTTTAATTTATAATATTCATTAATTCATAGGTTTAAGTTTTCACTTCTGTCGACAGTCCTCATGATTGCTTTGTGTTTTTTTTTAAACTAGCCAATACTACAATTAAATATATAAATAAATATTCGTAGTTACATATAATAATAATATACCGAACATTGAATAAAACATTAACCTAATGCTTCCATTTCCATCCAATACACCTTAACAATAAGTCCATCAAAGCCATACCATAATATACTTATAACAATACCGTACATTATTTTACCTCATAATGTTGATTCTATTATTTATACAAAGGATTTATCTACAAATATAATGTTATATATTATCAGTGTAATGACGGAGTAAGAATACAATTCCACCAAGGCAATGCAAGGGAAGAAAAAATCGAAACAAAACCCTATAATATTATGTCTGTCCAGCGTGGTATATAGTCGGTCAATTTTCCTCCCATTGCGGAGGTGGCTCGAGCCCCACCGTGGGACATATGTATACGAGCTGAGATGATGATGATAATAATGCTTTAGTGTTCGTATGGTGATAGAGTAAGTACATACATACATACATACATATCATCACGCCATATCCCTTGCAGGGTAGGCAGAGAGAACAGAGTGCCAGAGAACTCTATCTCTGCATACTTCACTCGCTTCCTCAACATTCATAATTCTCTTCATACACGCTCGCCGGTTTCGGAGACTCTTGACTCCACCTTCCTTCAGTACCTGACCGATCTGGTCTAGGTAGGTTAGTCTCGGTCTCCCTCGGTACCTACATCCTTCCACTTTCGCATTGTATATCTTCTTAACCAGACGTTCGTTCGGCATTCTTTCCACATGTCCGAACCATCGGAGCATTCCCTTTCGCATCTTTACACCAATACTCTCTTTCATACCTACTCGCTCTCTTACGTCGTCGTTACGAATGCGGTCAGTCAGCCTAACTCCACAGATTTTCCGTAGAGATCGCATTTCAACCGCATTAATTTTACTTTCATATTCTTTTCTGCATACCCAACTCTCGCTTCCATACAGTAATGTTGGGACAAGCACTGCGTTATGTATAGCTACACGTGCCTTCTGGCTGAGGTGGTGGCTGCCGAGAAGTTGCCCCAACGCTCCGTTCACTCTATTTCCCGCATTCACTCTTCGCTCTATATCAGTGGTGTACCTTCCATCTCGGCTAAATCCGCATCCAAGATATACAAATTCATCCATTTGCTCTAGTACATCATTACCTATTGTTACTCTTACATCTGCTCTGGCTTCATCTCTTTCAAAGACCATTATTTTGGTTTTGTTCACATTCACGCATAGACCCCTTTTCTTAGAGTAGAGTAAGTATATACGTTAATAATCTTACTTTTTCTGTAATAGGTGGCTGAGGAGATATATGTTAGATGTATAATTTTATACCAAGAGAAGGAAATATTAAACTCATCTGGTTAGTAAGTTACATAAAAGACAGCGTTTCAATGTTTATAATGTAGCCTATTAGAAGTATTTATGTTTAAAACTCTCTATGTTATTTTAAACACTAATTCTTTATTGTTTTCTTTACAGTCTATATAAATCCCACTCACGGATATGCATCTGCTGAATAATATCAGAACATAGATGTATGCTGCCATTCTGATCAGAGTGGTGATCTGAACCATAGGCCTATCGCATATGGTTTTATTTACATTGCCTTTTATTTATTTTTTATAACATACATACATACATAACATCACGCCATATTCCTTGCAGGGTAGGTAGAGAGAACAGAGTGCCAGAGAACTCTATCCTTGCATAATTCACTGGCTTCCTCAACATTCATAATTCTCTTCATACACGCTCGCCGGTTTCGGAGACTATTGACTCCACCTTCCTTCAGAACATGACCAATCTGGTCTAGATAGGTTAGTCTCGGTCTCCCCCGGTACCTACATCCTTCCACTTTCGCATTGTATATCTTCTTAACCAGACGTTCGCTCGGCATTTTTTCAATATGTTCGAACCATCGGAGCATTCCCTTTCGCATCTTTACACCAATACTCTCTTTCATACCTACTCGCTCTCTTACGTCGTCGTTACAAATGCGATCGGTCAGCTAGCAGCAGGTAACTCCACAGATTTTCCGTAGAGATTGCATTTCAACCGCATTAATTTTACTTTTTATAACGATTACAAAAATATAATAATATCTCTTCATAAACATCATCTATTTTGTTTAACCGTAAGAAAATATGTTGATTCATATCATAATGTTGTATACTTTTACAGATAGTAACTCACTCAGTACTATATTGTTTTATGTGATAAGGTCTTGCATTTACATCCCTTAACTATTTACTCTATAGTAAAGACTATAGTACACTATAGTATATAAATATTTTTTCAACCAATTAGCCTTTTGCTGGCCACCGCTAGCCGTTGGTATACCCACAGAACAAATACGGTGCCACTTGTATCTAACTGGTTTTTGCGACTTTGAATAATTTGTCGGTCTACTGAGATTGTTGACGCTGTATCGTATGGTACCTAGTCACCACACGAGCATCTTTTGTCTTTTTTCTTTCTCCACAGTCATCAGTACGTGGATGCACGTGGCCTACCCTTTGGCACTTAAGAGTGCTAATCATAACCAAGAAGGATAGTTGGCTACAGCCTGTCTTCTACAGATTTTCGTAATTCGTGTAAGTAATGCCCAAGCTTACTACGCTTCACAGTACACTGAGTGACTTTGAGAATAGTCATGCGGCCGAATACTTTTTAACGTATAATTAACGACCACAAATTATATCCAAACCGTTAATAGCTGTTTATTAGTTGCATAGGGTTCGAATCCGCATTACTCGACATAAAAAGTCTATACTACACCATTGCCAGTTATTATGTTAATAAGGCGACAAATGTTTATTTAAATAAATAACCGTAATATTTCTAATATGAACACGAATTACAAATATTCTGGAAATATCTAGAAGTGCCCCTTTTCATAGAGAAATATACTATGTATTATTATTATTATAAGCTAATTAATAAATCACATACAACTAGATATATAAACATAAGCTTTTATGTGATGAGCGCAGAATCCCATCAAAGTCTCATAAAACATTATCCCAATAATAACGGCCTAAGCAAATTGGAGGGAGCACAATATTTTGGTAGGAACCACATATTAATAACATATTGGGTTTTGGCCGAGCTAGCATAATAGAGTGACCCACTTTCCTTTAGTTGACACTGCTAATAGTGACAACTTAGCATGTACATTATGTGCTCAGTATATATCTATACAGATTCTATTTAATCTATACATATAAATAAAATTGAAGTGTCTGTTTGGGATTCTAAATTAAAAGCTTTTCACTAAATGCATATGAAAGTATATACGGTACTTATATAAAACAATGTATTTTAAATGTTTGGTACTTAGTTAAAAAAAATGTATTTTAAAAAAAATATCTGACTGTCTTTCTGTCTGTTTTTTCCAGCTAATCTCTAAAATGGTTGCAACGATTTTAATGGTGCTTTCATAGACAAATAGCTGATGTTATAAGTAGTAACTTGGGCTTTTATTTTATAAAAAAGTTAAGGCCAGCGAAAACAAAAGTTAAACAAATTAAATAGTGAACAATATTCCTTTTTATCAACAGTACGCGGGCGAAGCTGTGGGCGGAAGCTAGTATCAACTAAAGTTCAATACTTATGTTTGGGATTGTGTACACTCAATATCATTAAAAAAATGTTTAATTTGCAAAAAAAAAATACAACTGATTATTTATTGTTCAAGCTGATCGTATTAGTAATTAAAACGTTAAAGTGTAATAAAAAATCTACATACGTATTCATATTATTTATATATTATAAAGATTATTTATTAGAAAAAATTATTCCAACCAGCTCTCGGTACCCAACTCCATATTGCACATCATTGATTTTTCGAAGTTATGTGTTTTATGTAAGCTGTTAATTTTCACTTACTTTAAAGAAGAAGATTAAAATTATAATGGAGAATCTGTAAGATTTATTTTGAGATGATAATATATATATTCTATATTCTAAAGAAACCTATCGACTTTACCACCAGTCACTCATAGAAGTAAATAAATTTAAATGCTTTAGTTATGCTATTTCATTCTTCAAAAACACATTATGGATATCTAAGACAGTCGTTATGAGCCATTAGCATCGTTAAATATTCTCAGATCTATTGTAATATTAAAATATCGTTAAATCATATATGTATTTGCATTGAAAAATGGCAGTAACGTCGAATAAATATAGTCATCATCATTATCATCTCAGCTCACATATGTCCCACTGTTGGGCTCGAGCCTCCTCCATAATGGGAGGGAAGATGACCTACTATACCATGCTGGTCAGACGTCTTGGTATAGGGTTTTGTTTCGAGTTTTCTTTCTCTTGCATAGATATTATATGCTTTTTGTATCCCTTAGTCGTCTCTTACAATCACCCACGGGTAAGATAGGGGGTGGTGATTTGTATTCTTACTCCGTCACCACACGGATGATAAATATAGTATTCTACTTTATCTGGTGAGACTTAAAGTCTGATACAGAAACAATCGGAGAAAATAGAAAAATTTGTTGTAAATTTATCTCCTCTATTCTCTACTATGTTTAAATTATTATCACTAACAGAATAAGCTACACATTGCGAATATTTTTATGGAAATAATGACGTAAAACTTGTATAATAATAGTTTTTTGTATAGCTACGAATATTACCGTCACTGAAATTGCTCATGTGGGCCGTATAAGGCGATTGAGAGTTTTACATCAACTGGGCTAAGTCCAGCTGATTATATAGATACTGCTGACTATATACCTAAAAAAGGGCTAATCTCAGGCAGACGTTCATAATAAAACAATTACCAAAATTTTTGCGATATGTACGATGCAAAATGTACATATTGCGTCGAACCCAAGTAATGGGAAAATAAATAAGGGAAATAATCGTGATGAATATCTAAAAAATATATTTATTATATCACCATAAAGCTAAGAATATATGCAGTTGAATAATTATATTAATGATACTATTAGGTTGCCTTAAAATACGTTAACAAAATGTCATATTTAGTTATTTCTTTTATATATCCAAAGCTTTAACGGATAAAGTAATCTTCTAATCCGTATCCACTCAAATAAATGGCATTGTAAGAACATAACTATAATATCCTCGAACAGTATCATCGCAAATGATAAATATCCTTAAACAGTCATGGGGTCGCAGATGTTCCGGATATTTTAGTAAATGAGGCCTACGTTCCTTCTGAGCTACTAAAGTTATTTTTGAACTACGAAATTTTGGAGAAGGTAAGTCGATTAATAATAATTTCAATATGATGCGTACTCTAGACTGCTTTCTTGGTCTAGTAGAGCTAAAAATTTATCAAAAATGTTTTGGGCTAGTCCATGACCAATCAATACCGGTAGAACCACAATGTTGACAGTTCTATTTCTACAGCCGCGGGCTGGTCCGTCTGGGGTAGTACCATACTTTCACATAAAATCGACGTTTCAGCAGTGGCAACGTATTGTTACACTGTTACACGGTTCGGTGAGCAAGGCTTGAGTTTGGGTTTATAACTCCCAAACTGTACCCTTGCAAGTTCCACTTATCATCAGATGTGCTACTTACTCGATTGCCACCATAAAAAAAAAAAAACAATTTATTAGATAAATAAAACACAGAGTTTAGGAATGAATTGAATACGTAAATAACATGAAAAATATATGCGTTGATAATAACGAAATGACATTATAAAAAAAAAAGTTTTGTAGGCGATATTTAAAATTTAGTAATCTTTATTCAGAGTTTCGTCAGCAAAAAAAAAAAAGGTCGAGAGGTCAATATTTAAAATGTTTTCAGTATATTTTTATAGTATACAATGAATATGGCCTATATCTTTAGTGTTTTTAGGTATATTCTAATTAATTTCTTACTAAGGAGTGTGGGTTCAATTTCAAGATGAATTATTAGAAAATCTTTTAAAGCATCATTAATACTGTAGTAATCATTAATTGAATATCTTTCTACTTATTATTATATTTTATTGATTATAATAGTTATTTTTTCAGAGACACCCTGCACAAAGGAAATAACCCTTATAGGGGGGGCGTTTACAAACATATAATTAACGAAGACAAATTACACCCAGACTCAGAACAACATTTTGTGGATCGCACATAATATTGTCCTGCGTAGAAATCGTACCCGCGACACTGGTATGGAAGGTCGACATCTTAACCACTACACCATCTGTGCATTCAATGTTAAGTATCTACATATTTATATATTTAAAAGGAATATCATTTCATTCAAAATGCCTCCTCCACAAGGTCACTAATTTATTAACTCTAGTTATCCTTATGCGACACGGTCGGCCATCTGTCACAGTGTAACCGGGACACAGTAAATTACGCGCCTTCATCATCCCCGCGGGAAACTGACCTGGAGCTGTCGCACCCAACTCCTGGCTAGGATTTCTGCGGCTTTTATTTAACACGAACAATGTTTGTAACTTGATAAATGCCACTTGAAAGAAATTACGAGTGAAATAAAAAAAAATGCTATGATATGTAACTATATTAGAAAGTAATTTTGTTGTGAATTAACAAAATAAATATGCCAATTTTGTGTAACTATTAATTTTTCGAACGACCTTGGCCAACTCCAGCTGATGCTGTTTGGTCAACAATTACATTCCCAAGGAGGGTTGACGTCTGGCAGGCGGCTGGTCATAAAACTATTGCCAATAACTTTTATAATATATACTATGAGAATAGTACATATTGTATTGACCCCAAAGCAATTGGCTATGTCTCATCCAGTGAAATTCTCTCTTTTGGGGTGACGCCTACTGGAAGGTCATTACCAGGGAGGAGGCAATCCCACCAGAAAGCTCTTGGTTTGGTTTTCGGTGTAACATACGCTCTAGATCTCCGTAACCCGAGCAGAGCAGCACCGTGAATGCAATGCATCATTAAAATGATACTCAACATCAGCAAGAAGAGAGTGGTTGCGGCCACTCTCTTTGTCGTCTCGCAGAAAGAGGCCGCGGAGCAAGTGAGAGAGAAAATTTTCCACGCTGACACACATCAGCGCATACATTTAGTGCGTCGCAGGCCAAATACCTGCGTGGGCTGCCGCCCTAGTCAAGGCTGCGGGTAGATGAATCCCGAGAGTAGCGAGACCGTCTGCGTAAAGGCGTCGCCCTGGTGACAGGGTTATTTATTGCAGGAGATTCAACGGAGATGGTACCTGAAAAGATAACCTAAGGAAGCGGTCATCGAGATCAAGGAAGAGGTCATCGAGATCAAGGAAACGGTGCCAGTAGTTGGTCTAATGTAAGTTAAAGGACCGCTCTTCCGCCACCTTAGACGGTTTGGGCGTAGTATCTCTAAAACTGCCAAAAAAAATCTCACTTAAAATTAAGAGGTCATTAATTAAAAGTGTCATTAATATCGCATTATTAAAATTAATATTGTATCTAATTACGTGCCTCTGTATATTTACTTTGATCGTCTTTGTTTTGCCCAGTGAATGAAGAAAATTAACGTAGTTATTTCCTCAAAGAGAAACTATAATTCATCATATAATTGTTAGTTTCGTACATCTCGTCTTATCTTTGTAATAAATTGTCCTTCTTTATTTATGACCCGTGAAACTAATCTATACTAATATTATAAAGCGGAAGAGTTTGTTTGTTTGTTTGTTTGTTTGTTTAAACGCGCTAATCTCAGGAACTACTAGTTCGATTTGAAAAAATCTTTTTTTGTTGGATAGTCCATTTATAGAGGAAGGCTTTAGGCTATACAACATTACGCTGCGACCAATAGGAGCAGAGCAACAATGATGAATGTGTAAAAATCGGGTTTTTGTTTCCTTTTGAGAGCTTCCGTTGCGTAAACGGTTAAAGTTGCGCAAAAATTATGTACTATATAATTCTTCCCCTTTCAAAGTTCTAAATAAAAGTCCGCGACAGCATATGTCTATCTTTTAAGATTGGCTCACTATAACCTTTTTTATGCTAATCAAATTTGTTTTAAAATAATGTGATATTTTCGAAGGTGTTTTTATAAACATAATATTAATCCTTATCCAAATAAATGAGTTATTCATCACAAGTATTTAATTTAAAACAAAATTGCTCTCTACATTATTTGATTTCAATGAATATCTTAGGAAATATCGCAGTTTAAAAATAACATCGCAGCAAAATAATGATCAAGTACTGGGCGCGCATTTACAATAAAAATACTGGGTCTTATAATCTTATATTAAAAAAAAACTCAAACTAATGTTATTTCAAAGTACTTCTGCACACACTACATTTTTAGTTTTGTTTTCTTCTCATGACCTTCCGTCGGCTTTACACATCCTAAATAATAATAATAGGTATAGGAAGTATTAGTGCCTGCCCTCATGTATGGCAGTGAAAGTTAGATTTGGCGGAGAAGACATGAAAATAGAATAAATGCTGTAGAGCTGACTGAGCTGAGCTCTTCGTAACGTGTGTGATGTAAGTCTGAAAGATAAAATTAGGTATAATGTTATAAAAGAGCGCTGGTATGCTGAGGTGGGTTGGACACGAAGTGGAAGAAATAATGAGTGGGAGGTTGACGAAGCAAAAATATAAAGCAATCGTGAATGGGACGAATACAAGGGGAAGACCACGTCATACTTTTCTGGACCAAATTGGAGATTTGTTCACGAGAGGTCATCATCATCATCATTCTCCTACTCTTATCCCAATTACTTGGAGTCGATACAATAAGTACTCTTCATTCATAGTACATATTATAAAAGTTATTGGCAATAGTTATATGACCGGCCGCCTGCCAGACGTCAACCCTCATTGCGAATGTAATTGTTGACCAACGGCATCAGATGGAGTTGGCCCAAGTCGCTATAAGGCTCTTAGTCGTCTTTTACGACATCCACAAGCAAAGTGAGGATTGGTAGTATTCGTAGCCGCTATTACACAGCGATGTCATACACATTAAAAGTATGTGTAATCGTAAATAGGCGTAAGTGTATGTATGTATATATGTATAATATACACACATTGTATATGGTATATCTATAGAAAGTATAGATAAGACCCAATACTTTTACTTAAGGTTTAATGTTCTACTCTTACTAATAAAAGGGTCATGTAGGTACCTAAAACAGCTTTAACGTATGTATTATTTAAAAATATTTCCACCTTTTACGTAAACGAATTCGCGAGTTGAAGTTAACGTTAGCCCAAAGTAACCATTCCACGCGGACGAAGTCGCGGGCGGAAGCTAGTGCAAGATATTTGGTTCGCCTCATACATAAATATACTGTGGTCATTGATATGTGTACCTTCGTAGATTGTAACATATTTTAATTTATTATTCACTGTTAATTTATTTACAGATAAGTAATCTGTCTATGTGTATTTATTTACAGATAAGTGATGTGCCTATCACCAAGCACACGAAGGCCCCCACCTTCACAATGAATAAAAAAATTTGGCTTGCCACATATAACAACAAAATTAAGGTTAAAATCTTTTTTGCGCTACTAAATATCCAGAACATTTGGTATATATATACATATATATATATATATATATATATATATATATATTCTCCGTGCAGTGACGGAGTAAGAATACAATTCACCACCCCCTATCTCACCCGTGGGTGATTGTACGAGACGACTAAGGGATATAAATCGCATATAACATCTATGCGAGAGAAGGAAAACTCGAAACAAAACCCTATACTATCACGCCTGACCAGCATGGTATAGTAGGTCAATTACCCTTCCATTAATATATATAGGTATATGCAAGTGCTAAGAGAACTCAGCGTGGTAGATGAAACTGCTTCAATTTTTAACTCTGTTTAATTTAAATATATTATAATAAAATGAATACTAGTATTGGTGTGTAAAAGTTTGTAGATTTAAAAAAACAAAGTAGCAGTACCTTGGCGTGAAACTGAGGAAAACTTAAATGCTGGATAAACCTGCACATACACGGACTTATAATTGATATAACCGATTTTATTTTATTTTCAGTTGAATTTAATAAAGTCTTATATTTTTTAATCTTAGTACTTAAAGTGATATTAAAAATAGCATAGGTATCTTACATTAAATTTATTTAAATCATACATTTCGTTAGCAACTTGTATTCTACGAATTCTATTTAAAAATTAACATTTTTCTTAGTAAACTTTTAGGACTTAGCGTTTAATTATTTAAAGATGATACACTAGAGTACATAATATTAATGATTTATTAGTTATTGTAATAAAAAAAATTAACAGATTATTTTTGAATAATTAATTATTTCAGGAGCAAGTGCAAAACGCAAGTGTGTATCATCTATTCCTTACTTTTTTCTCAGCGATGAAAGGATAAGAGATATGTTATTTATTTGTGTTATTAATATAGTTATTTATTTAAAGTTTTTAAGTCTATTAACACGGTGAGTCTTGATTATTCAAATAAATGAATAATAATAAAAACAAGAGAATTGAAATAAAAAGTTGTATAAGCAACTAATGGGCCTGATAACGAATCCTAGGTCAGAAATAAGTTTTCATGGATATTCATGCAGATTTCGTTGCAATTGAGTGGTTATCCTTCAAAATCAAACTTTTGACAAAATCAAATTTTTAAACTGTTCCCGTTTTAAATTATTACCTATTAAGTGCGACTAAAATTGCTTAACTAAAATGTTGATATTCATGCCTCTGACTACCACTTCAAGCTTCAATGTGTGAAATCATAAAAAAAACATATATTTGTATATTTTAAATTATATCTATTTATAAATTTTTAAAAGAAGAGCTACGATTTTCACGAATAAATACATCAGATTTCTAGCTGTATGTTGCAGTAAAACTTAGTACCACGAAATCCATAAACAAATGCAGACAGAAGTTTATTGCTCGTCACGTATTGCTTGTAGTAATATCAGTCCGTATATTGCATATCGTAAGCCGACATCAGACAACACCTTGGCAGGCACTCCTGCGAAATTGGAAGAGAAAATAAACAGAAAAGTTCACGTACAAGATTACACCTGAGGAGCTAGATGCAAATACGATTTCGGCGAGGTGGTGTGGAGTACAGTTTCATTTTTATTGAAGAAATTAATTTAACATAAATAACATTTGAAACATTAAAAAATCAACACAGTATCCCACAAAATTTTAAAAAATAGGTGTGCAAAAATAAAATAATTTATGAACCTAGAGTTACTTTTGGATAATATCTCAAAACGACAATTCTAGATTAAAAAAATACGACAGTTGAGACTATATATTTTAAAAATAGAAGGTATTTTTTACTTTATTGTAAATGGCAGAGCTTGGCGATCACAGTAGACGTTATTAAGTTTCCCAGGAGATCCGTTGACCACTATCAGGGAGAGCCGTTGACCACTACCCCGGAGAAACCCTCAGCCAACCCTCACGGGCAAGTAAAGGGTGACGAAAATTGTATTCTTTTCCCGTCGCCACACAGTGAACTAATTTATTAACATGTTTAAAGTTAACACTCTAAGGGAGTACTCTGTACTGATTAATAAATATATTTTTCAATAGATAGTTTGTTTACTAAGAAAAATACATCAAATTATAACTTGAACATTTAAAATGAGGCTCTGACTATTCTTCTTTTTCTGCTTCTTTATATATATTCTATTACAGCGCGCATGTCTCGATCGCATTAGAAAGGAAATTTATCTTAAATATATAGTTGTAGTTAGTAATTTTATTTGGTTAAATCCTTTAATTGTCGCTTAGGGGAACGGAAACTTTGATGACTTGCATTTTTTATTCTTCACAAATGACAAAAAGTAACTGATCATGATGACAGAATAAGCGTTATAACCCTTTTTTGTCAGGCTATGATCTGAACACACACCGTCTACTCAGTTTAGGGCGACAGAAGGGCGGTGCGTGGCTCCATAACCCACCATATTCCCTCCCCATAGCTATTGGGCCAGCTACTGGTACCGAATCCTTGACATTCGTGGCCAGCCCGGCGGCAACCTTTATAACCCTACGTAATATTTGACGAACATCAATGTTGCTGCCTATTAACATAATAAAATTCATGTCCGCTTGTACTATTAACATCGTAATTGTCCATGTGGTGACGGAGTAAGATGACAATTCACCACCCCCTATCTTACCCGTGGGTGACCGTACGAGACGACTAAGGGATATAAAACGCATATAACATCTATGCAAGAGAAGGAAAACTCGAAACAAAACCCTATACCAACACGTCTGACCAGCGCGGTGTAGTAGGTTAATTTCCTTCCCATTACGGAGGAGGCCCAAGCCCAACAGTGGGACATATATGGGTTGTGATGATGATGATGATGATGAATATAATAAAATGTATGTACGCTTGTACTATTAAATTCATACACTAAGCCGCTATCTTTATTCACAAATTACACAAGAATATCAACACATTCACACCAAAAATTGTCAAACTAACAATAATAAAATCTTATGTAATTTATACAATTCGTCTATTTTTATTTCTTTCGTTCCCATCTTTAACCATCATAGTAACAAATCTTTATTTTTATCAAATCCTGATTTGGATTTTATTTTATTTTTTGAGAACATACAATGCGTACATCGTTAAGAAAACCACACAATGGACAAGATTCTAAAAACAGAACACGCAACCGTTGAATAGGAAAACATAACTAAGAAAAGGTTTTCCACGTGCGGCCCAAAATCCTTTTATTATTTACAAGCTATTTTCCGCCAACTACCTTTGAGCATCGCTTTGATTCTCACGACATGAGAGCGTTAGTGAAGTTCATGAAAAAAACCCAGCGTGATACGAAACAACAAACTCATGGTAACTTTCCATTTTACAAATAGGTAATATTACTTGCGTGCGTTGCTTTAGATATTAAAAATGTATTATACCTGCGTAGGCAACTGTTGTCATAATATATTTTCATTGAAATATTATGATTGCGTACTACTATTTAAAAAAATAGTAACATATTCTCAGACTATATATATTATTATGTGTAAAATTATTATATGTAGATTAGGCTATAGACGCCTTTTATTACTTATATGTCTGCCCAAGAAATTCCTTCTTGGGCAGACATATAAGTACACGCCATAATCGTAACACGTATCAGCTAAATTGCTGTTACACATTGTTTTAGTGATCTTTTAATCAGTTGAGATAAATTAAATTAAGCACAAATATTCTTTTATGAAAATAAATAAACACGTTTATTTGTCAATTATTATCCTCTGATTTTTTTTTTTTTTTTTTTTTTTGGGGGGTGGGCTACGGTCGGCGCACTCCTCGCACCACTCCATCCGGGGTGACAGAGGGGCGCAAGCGCGCACACCCGTAACCCACCCGTGACGTCGCTTTCGTCGTTGGGCCGACCACCGGAGCAGAGTGACTTGACGTCAGTATTATCCTCTGATGGCATTAAATAGGGGACTAAATTTTTCGGTAATACATTTTTTTTAAATTCTTATTGAATGAAAAATTAGTATAAATAAGTACTAGCCAACGTCATTAATCCCTAAAGGTGCTAGAAATATTAATCCCTAAGGGTGTAAATAGGGGGTGAATGTTAATTTAATATTTTTCATCCAGTAGGATTTCATTATTTGTCTAGTAACACAAATAATAAGAATGATATTTAACGGGGACTTCATACTTGATTATTAAACGGACGAAGTCGCGTAGACAAGCTAGTAACATATAAATTGTGCAATAACTTAAGTAATGTGTTTGATTTATTAAAATAAATTATTTTCATCATTATTGTCATCATCTCAGCTCATATATGTTCCACTGTTGGGCTCAAGCCTCCTCCACACACTAGAAGGGAAATTGACCTACTATACCACGTTGATCAGACGTGTTGGTATAGGGTTTTGTTTCGAGTTGTCCTTCTCTTGCATAGCTGTTATATACGTGTTATATACCTTAGTCGTCTTTTACAATCACCCACGGGTAAGACAGGGGGGTGGTAAATTGTATTCTTACTCCGTCACCACACAGAAATTATTTTAAATTATTTTTACTATCAATTTATTATACTTATTTACTCCGTATTATTAATCTGCTTGGTTCAATCTATTTGTTTAAGCTGCAACTTATCATCATCATTCTCCTACTCTTATCCCAATTACTTGGGGTCGATACAATATGTACTCTTCTTTCAAAGTACATAGTGTAAAAGTTTTTGGAAATAGTTTTATGACCAGCCGCCTGCCAGGCGTCAACCCTCCTTGGGAATATAATTGTTGACCAAACGGCATCAGATGGAATTGACTCAGGTCGTTATAATGCTGTTAATGGTCTTTTACGACATCCACAAGCAAAGTAAGGGTTGGCAGTATTCTTAGCCGCTACCACACAGCTTATATATACCTATTTATTTCTATATGGTATGAAATTCAATATAAATGATAACGTATATCGTATTAATAATTAAATAGATAAACTATTTCCCGGTTTGGAAACGTGACTGATATCAACAACTATTTATATACGGAAAGGGTCAGAAAGCCGATTACAGGTCGCCTTAGGAACGAAAAGCTTTTACTTGTAATCCACTAATGTGAATGGCTTATGAAGGAAAACCAACTTATGATCACTCCGTTGATGGTATATTTTGCAAGCTCTATAGAAAATAAGCAGTTTTTATGAAATAGAAATTATTTCATAAAGAAAGCCTATAATAATGTTTATTAAATTATAATATAAAAACAATTATGAAGTGATTACTGAAATTTAGCATTTAATATGCTTAATTATTTATAAAAACCCGTTTACGAAGCGAAAAATGATGTCACAAGCGGGATTCGAACCCGCACCTATTGGAAGTCCAGCCCAATTGAAATTTCAGTAATTTGAACTGCAAAGTTTGAAGTATTAAGCCTACACAATGTGTAAACATTGTCGGGTAGATGGCGCGCGTCACCTTAAAGACGTAAATATGATACGAAGTGAGATTTGACTGTCCTACAATACTTCACGGTGGTGTAAGTGGCAGCATGATTGAGCCGGACTCCCAATAGGAGCGGGTTCGAATCCCGCTTGTGACATCATTTTTCGCTTCGTAATCGGGTTTTTATAAATAATTATGAACTGCATAAATAATTGTGTTCAAATTTGTTATTTACCAAAATAACTATGCCTTATTCTAGGTATATTACAAAGACTGCGATTCGATTATAGTTATAAATCTAAGGCTGCCTCTCGCATTTATTAATTAAATAAAAATTCGTCATGCTTTTCTCCAGGGTAATAAAAATTGCTTAAACAGACTTTAAACATCTTTTATTTTATGTATACAATCCCGTTTCTTTTTTTTTTGTAGCGGTGGACTATGGACGTGGTCTCGCCCCGCCAAGTCGGATCGGGGTGACGGAAGAGGCGGCGCGTGACCCCATAGACGCATCATGTAACTCTCCTCTCTCCGCCGTGCAAGAGGGCCACCGGTACCCGATCTTTGTCTTCGATGGCCATGTATACAATGCCTATAGAAAACTCTTTTATTTCTCTGACTGGTATGGTATACTCTGCTGCTATCAATTTATCTGCTGCTTTGAAAGATAAAACGATATGAAACCCTATATTAACCCGCTTGATCAGCAAGTTTAGTAAGTCAATTACCCAGTCAATGATCAGCAAGTTTAGTAAGTCAATTACCCAGTCAATGATCAGCAAGTTTAGTAAGTCAATCCCTACTGTTTTAGAGACGATTCGAGATCAGGAATGGGAGGTATATGAGCTGAGATGATCATGACGTGATAAAGAAGAAGAAACTTCTATACATTTTTCTAAGCTCTATATATTAAATAAACTTTTCATTGTAGCATTAGTGCGTAAATGAGAAAGTAATCGTGTCTGATCTTAAATCAGCTGTAATAAGGAAATCATTAGCTTATACGTTATCCGACGGAAAGTCACTGAAGCCACAAATCTTACCGCGAAAACCCCTGCATTGTATACCTGAAACTACCCTCGAATGTGTTTTTGTTCCAACTTGTAACAATAGTTAATACATTATTCATATTGCGGAATAGATTAATCTCAGTGAGATGCTTGTATGGGATATTATGAGACTTTATTGCTTTGTATTATTATTTATAGAATTACGTCCTCTATTTGAATGATAAAATAGAAAATGGCATTTAAAGATATAGAAAATCATTAGCGATACAATGGGACTTTATTTTATTTAAAATTTAAATTGTATACTTATTTAATCATCATTCTCCTACTCTTATCCCAATTACTTAGGGTCAATACATTATGTACTCTTATTTCATCCTTACTAATATTATAAATGCGAAAGTAACTCTGTCTGTCTGTCTGTCGCTCTTTCACGCCTAAACCACTGAATCGATCTAAATGAAATTTGGTACACGGATAGTCTCGAACCTGACGAAAGACATAGGCTACTTTTAAATACAAAAAAAGGGTTTTAAAAGGGGATGAAAAGTTGTAAGGAAGTGTCATTTTTAAAGCCAGAAGCTTGAAACTTATTTATAGGCTATTGATTAGATATAAAGATGACATTAAAATTTTATAAAAAAAATACCCAATAAAAACGGGGGATGAAAAACTTTAGGGAAGTAACCTTTTACGCGGGCCAAGCCACGGGTAGAAACTAATAGTATATATTGTAAAAGGTATCGCTAATAGTTTTATGATCGGCCACCTACCTGATGTCAACCCTCAGTTTTCTCCCTCTTGCATATATGTTATATGCGTTTTATATCCCTTAGTCATTACCACCGGATAAGATAAGGGGTGGTGAATTGTATTCTTACTCCGTCACCACACGGAAAGATATATTGAATTATAGATATACATTGAATTGACGATAATAAAACAGCTATTATAACAAGATAGTAATTTATTTAAAGAAATATTTGTAAAAAATTATATTTACTCATTTTATAATAATCAGCCATTTCTGTAACTAAAAACTTTTTAATTTACGACTAGCAATATGTAAGCAGTTCATCTATAGTACACGGTTTGTCACAGCATTCATCAACAGGTCCACGCTTGCCGCGTGCCCCGCTCAAATAATGTGAATCCATTCCCACTAGAGGCCGCCACCAGCCTGCATCACGCTTAACTTCATCACTCCAACAAAGAGTTGCCAATGCTGTAGCAAGCCTTCGTCCGCAGTAAACACTAGCGCCCTGTTGAGCTAAACCACAGCCTACGAAACACATGATTAAAGAAAAAACCAAATACAACTTCATACCGGTATTATATCTAACAATAAAGCTAAATGAATATTAAAAGTAAATAGAGCTGAGTAAATTATAACTCAGTAGATCTGAATCACTATGGACTATTTTGCTTTTCAAAAGATACTGTTGGTATCAAGCTTCAACAATGATATAATGATTATGCTTGAAATGCAAAGCTTTTATAGTATAAAGGGATTAATTAATATTCAAATCTTTTTGATATTTAATCGTGTAGGATGTTGAACGCTTACGTCACATTACCTTCACTTCACGTTAATTAAGAAATATGACAACCTACCTACGCAATCTTTATAATATTTAATTAAATAATTATGTACAAATATAAATGCCTGATATTTTAACGAATTAATACTAGATACGAGTATCTGACTAGTATTAATAGCGATAGAGATATTTTCGTACTAGATCTGTACATTAAATCATCATCATTCTCCTACTCTTATCCCAATTGCTTGGGGTCGATACAATATGTACTCTTCTTTCATAGTACATATTGTAAAAGTCAGTTCTTTGAAGGAAGATCTGTATCCTGTCATTTTACGTAGAAGTAGATGATTTTAACTATATACAGACTAAACTAATGTAACCGACATAAATTTTATTTTTTACTGTAGGTAAGCTGACAGCTGACTGATATTATATTAAAATTTATCGCTCGTCTCAGTAATTTAGATATTGTAAAAAATGTTATTGATAAATTCGTCAAATATAGCAATATTCATTCATGTCATATCATATATTTCCCACTGCTGGGCTCGAGCCTCCTCCATACTAGGAGGGAAATTGACCTACTACACCACGCTGGTCAAACGTGTTGGTATAGGATTTTGTTTTGAATTTTCCTCCTCTTACATAGATGTTATATGCATATTTTATCCCTTAGTCATCACTAACGATCACCCATGGATAAGAAAGGCGTCAGTGAATTGTATTCTTACTCCGTCCGGAATTCCCATACAGGATCAAACCATGGGCCCAGACTTGGCTCAAGCCTGGTTCAGTACCGTAAAGACTTGGGCCAAGTCTGTACACCAGTCTTGAACCAATTATGGGAAAAGTCTGGAATGATAACATCGTGCCATCCTTGGTTGTGAAGTCTGAGCCATGATTTATAGTCAATACTCGGCCACGCTTGAACACCAAGGCCGGCCCATGTTTCATCGTCAAGACTGGGCCATGCTTGACCATCTAGACTGGGCCAAATCTGCATATTTGTTTTGGCCCGACATTGGTATAAGTCTGGAACGATAACATAGTGCCAGGCTTCGTTATCAACTCTGCGCCATGCTTGATCATCTAGACTGGGCCAAATTTGCATACTAGTAATGGTCCTACTCTGGTATAAATCCGAAAAAATACCAACGTGCCAGGCTTGGTTGTTAAGTCTGGGCCACGCTCGAGCGCCAAAGCTGGGTCATGCTTGATCGCCAAGACTGGCTAACCTTCAATTGCCTAAACTGGACCACATTTAATTGTTAAAGTTGAGATGTTTATATAGACCCTATCTTTACAATAAAATCAATTAAAAAAAATTGTCAACATCCCTATTGTACTTAAATTTGAATATTCTATAATCTCACATATAACCTGTCAATAAAGCATTTGTTAAGAACTTTTTTAAAATGCTTAATGAACATTTATAAACTTTATTTTCAAAAAATAAAAAAAATTATTTGAAATAAATATTTATTTCATAATTTTGATTTAATTATGTAAAAATAGATTCTTCAGTCTTGACAATTTAAAAAATGCCATTGCCAAGACGCCGTTACTCAGTCTTGGGCCAAGTCACCATAGCATGGCCATAGCTGGTTTTTCCAGGCTTGGCCCATGGCTGGGTAATTTAAGGAATGACCTATCCTCAGTTACCCAGTCTTGGGCCAAGTTTAAGTCACCATAGGTTGGCCGAAGCTGGATATCCCAGACTTGACCCATGGCTGGGTAATTTAAGGAATAGCTAATTATCAGTTGCCCAGTCTTGGGCCAAATCTAAGTCATCATAGGTTGGCCAGAGCTGGGCTTCCCAGTCTTGGTGCGAGGCTGTATTGCCATAGAATGGCCGAAGCTGGATATCCCAGACTTGACCCGTGGCTGGATAATTTAAGGAATGGCCGATTATCAATTGCCCAGTTTTGGGCCAAATCTAAGTCATTATAGGTTGGCCAAAGCTGGGCTTCCCAGTCTTGGTGCGAGGCTATATTGCCATAGAATGGCCGAAGCTGGATATTTCATATATGCAAAATGATTTATGATTAATGGCGCTACAATATGAATTAGATCATTAGCTCTTTGGCGGGATCACACAGATTGCCTTTTTATGTTAATTTTATAAATTGATTGATTGATTTAATTAAATAATAATTACAAAAATACAAATGAAACGCAGTCATGAATTTATACCTTCTTGATTGTCTCAAAAAGTCTATAATTTTTTTATAGAATGGCCACTATCTTAAGTATTATACTAAAATCGGACATCAGCGAGGACGATGACTGACTGACTTTGTCTCCGATTATTTTTATCTGTAACGATTAGATGACGATGACGAGTAACAGGTGTGACGTATGAATATTCATTTCATATGATTTTTAAGGCAAGTAGCAAGTGTGACGTATGAATAATCTTTACATATGATTTTTCACTTGCTACTTGTGAATTATGCCATGCTTAGTGGTTACACAATATTAACCATTTTTCAATTCGAAATATTTCATTTATTTTTTTAACCTTTTTGTATCTGTACAGTTTTTTTCATGAGAACTTACAATTTTTCTAGGATAATATTTAAATACCGGTGGCCTGCTCGCACGGCGAAGAGAGGTGTTTGCAGGGTGGGTCTATGGGATTGCGCGCCGCCTTTTCCGTCGCCCAGGACCGATTTGGCGGGGCGCGACCACGTCCATAGTCCAACGCAAAAAAAAAAAACGGATAATATTTGAAAATCTTTTGCGAGTGACTGGATCGGAGAATTACTCCGTCACTCGCCGAGAGGCCGATCGCGTGAGGAAAGACCGACGTCCTCCCCGAGGGAGGGGGGGACGTCAGTCGAGGAGAGGGTACTTCGCAGGGGGTATTCTGTCGGACTGACCACTGACGTCAAGTCACTCTGCTCCAGTGGTCGGCCCAACGACGAAAGTGACGTGCCACGGGTGGGTTACGGGTATGCATGCTTACGCCCCTCTATCGCCCCCCAAACGGAGTGGTGCGAGGAATGCGTCGACCGTACCACACCCCCAAAAAAAAACTATAATATTTGAAAAATAGTTTATATATAAAGCTGTACTTCAGTACACAAACATTAGACAACTCTGGTGATTCTAATAAGAGATTTTAACAAGAAATTATATCAACGTTCATTAAGTCACTAAGAAAAAAAAATTATATCAGGTACATTAGCGTAGTCTATATATAGATAAAGTCATTCATTTGAACATTAATTGACAGGAGAGTGTTCGGTGACCTATATATAATGGTTTTTATTTAGCTCTGAATATTAATGAAACACCTTACAGTATAAAAGCGCGTAATACGAAACATTATAATCACATAAGCTTCAAACCTCGACTTCAACCGTAAACACATTATCAAGAAAGATAACTTCAGATTCCAACTCTATATATTTAGTTCATAATTAATTAATTTAATTTCTAGAACCTGTAATTATATACATATTAACAAAATGAAGTTGAACTTAGTATTGGCACTAGTGATGTTGTTGGCTTGGTATGGTTCAGCACAAGAAGGAAGAAGTGTTTATTGTGGACGAAGGTTGTCTATTGCGCTAGCCACACTTTGTTATCGCAACAAGCATGATACAGACTGGTGGCGTACCCTGACAGCTATGGATACTCGAGAATCAAGTGAAGCACGTGGCAAACGTGGACTTGTTGATGAATGCTGTGAACAGCCTTGTACCATTGATCAACTACTTGCATACTGCTGGTAGTATGCTATTTATTTTGTAAATTCCGATAAATTTGTTTTGACTGTACTGACTGTAATTATTATTGCTATAAATATACTAATCTAGAATTGATCTTATACTTAAATCATTTATATTCGACCTTTCTTTTTTATAAATTAAGGTATCCAAACTTAGGAAGTCTTACAAGGACATTCCCTCAAAACGAAGGGCAATAGCCCGACGACAATGTTGTTGCCAGACACAACTGTTTCCACAGTATTCACAAGGAGTATTTAAAAGGGTAACTTACCGAGCAGGTTTCGGAAGTCAAGGAATCGGTACCAGTTGTATGTCTAATGACAATTAGGAGATAATAGATGGCTTATGAGGCCGCATGTCGCTCTTTTCTCATTCCGGGTGTAACGGGCAAGGTGTGTGCAGACTACATATTGCAAAAAAATCAGTACACAAGATCATCAGCTGTTCTACTATCAATATAGCTGTATTAGCGATCATTTATAAGTTAATTATATTCAAGGTACTGCAGATAAGATAATATAATATTTTTTTTTGAACATAGTATGCAAGAGATAAAGAACATAAAATAGTCCTGTCATATTCTGCCTCGCGTTAAGGCGTACAAACTTGAGAGGAACCGTCAACAGTCATTACATTAGTATTACATTACATTAAAATTTAAATAAAATTTATGATCATTAGATTCAAATTGATTCAATACTTGTAACTTTATTGAAATAATGTTAATACAGAAATTTAATTAAAACTAACATACACTGTAATTAGTCATGTCGTTAATAAATAATATTATGATTTCAAGAACTATGAGTAAATAATTATATTTCTTTTTCTAGTAAGAATTCTGAAATCTCTTGCTTAAAAGTTGCTTAAATTTCTTTCTGAATGCTACCTTATTTAGACTTTGTCATGATTTTTACAATTTGTTATAGATAATTGGACCCATACAGAAAATACTTTCAGTCATTAAGGCTGTTTTAGCTTCATGTAAACAAAGTTTACTGTAAATACCCGATACGAAACGAAAAATGATGTCACAAACGGGGTTCGAACCCGCACCTATTGGGAATCCGGCCCAACCGTGCTGCCACTTACACCATTGTGAACTATTTTAGGACATGCAAATTTCGAATCATATTATATCTTACGTCTTCAAGGTGACGTATGCCATCTATGGGACAATGTTTACACATTGTATAGACTTAACACTTCAAACTTTACAGTTAGAATTGTATTAAACGATGACACAACCTTGTTATTCAAATTACTGAAATTTTTTAGCATTTAATATGCTTAATTATTTATAAATACCCGATACGAAACGAAAAATGATGTCACAAACGGGGTTCGAACCCGCACCTATTGGGAATCCGGCCCAACCGTGCTGCCACTTACACCATTGTGAACTATTTTAGGACATGCAAATTTCGAATCATATTATATCTTACGTCTTCAAGGTGACGTATGCCATCTATCGGACAATGTTTACACATTGTATAGACTTAACACTTCAAACTTTACAGTTAGAATTGTATTAAACGATGACACAACCTTGTTATTCAAATTACTGAATTTTTTTAGCATTTAATATGCTTAATTATTTATAAATACCCGATACGAAACGAAAAATGATGTCACAAACGGGGTTCGAACCCGCACCTATTGGGAATCCGGCCCAACCGTGCTGCCACTTACACCATTGTGAACTATTTTAGGACATGCAAATTTCGAATCATATTATATCTTACGTCTTCAAGGTGACGTATGCCATCTATCGGACAATGTTTACACATTGTATAGACTTAACACTTCAAACTTTACAGTTAGAATTGTATTAAACGATGACACAACCTTGTTATTCAAATTACTGAATTTTTTTAGCATTTAATATGCTTAATTATTTATAAATACCCGATACGAAACGAAAAATGATGTCACAAACGGGGTTCGAACCCGCACCTATTGGGAATCCGGCCCAACCGTGCTGCCACTTACACCATTGTGAACTATTTTAGGACATGCAAATTTCGAATCATATTATATCTTACGTCTTCAAGGTGACGTATGCCATCTATCGGACAATGTTTACACATTGTATAGACTTAACACTTCAAACTTTACAGTTAGAATTGTATTAAAAAAAAAAAAAATTTCTGTAATTTGAATAACAAGGTTGTGTCATCGTTTAATACAATTCTAACTGTAAAGTTTGAAGTGTTAAGTCTATACAATGTGTAAACATTGTCCGATAGATGGCATACGTCACCGAAGAGATCGTCAGGCGCATCGAGGCGCTGGGGTTGAGGGTGGCCCTGGACAAGACGGAGGCCCTCTTGTTCCATGGGCCCCGCATGGGCCCTCCCATCGGCGTTTCGATCACCGTCAATTCGGTTGACATCAGCATTCGGGCTCATATGAGGTATTTGGGCCTGGTGCTCGACGAGTATTGGTGGTTTCGGGAGCATTTCCGCAGGCTCGCTCCGCGGCTCGTCGGCGTGGCGTCTGCCCTTTCATGGCTTATGCCGAATGTGGGCGGACTGTGCGCTACGTGCCGACAGCTGTACATGGGGATCGTCCCTTCGATGGCCCTGTACGGCGCTTCGGCGTGGGCGGGGTCCCTGACCGTTCAACTCAGTGCTCTGCTGTAGCGACCACAGAGGGCCATGGCGGTCAGGGCTGTACGTGGGTACCGCACGGTGGCGACGGAGGCAGCGTGCCTATTGGCCGGGAGTCCCCCGTGGGACCTGGAGGCGGAAATGCTCGCCCATTTGTATCGGCGGATGTCGGGGGTGCGCGCGGAGGGCGGTGTGGTCTCATTGACGGTACTCACCGCCTGGCGCGTCGACGCCCACCTAGACGTCATTGCTCGTCGGGCAGCCCGGCTGGAGAGGCCTCGGTGGAGGCCTTTCGGCCGGTGCTGATGCAGTGGTTGGAACGACGGCACGGGGTGCTCTCCTTCCGACTGGTGCAGGTTTTGACGGGGCATGGATGCTTCGCCAGATACCTGCACACGGTCGTCAGGAGGGAGAGTACACCGTCCTGCCACCACTGCGATTGCGACGAAGACACGGCGCAGCATACGCTTGAGGTTTGTGCCGCTTGGGCAGAGCAGCGTCATGAACTCGTCGTCATCATCGGTGCCGACCTGATGCTACCGACCATCGCCAGGGCGATGCTCGACAGCGTCAGGAACTGGGACGCGGTCGCAATCTTCTGCACGGCAGTAGCCTCGCGGAAGGATGCGGCGGAGCGCGTGCGCGAGGAGCGTCTCCTTGACGACGTGAGCCGCCGCCGGCGACTAGGGCGGCGCAGGTGCGATTACCTGCGCCTGATGCCGCCCTAGCCGAGGCCGCGGGTGACTGGATCGGGGAATTAGTCCGTCACCCGCCGAGAGAGGCTGACCGCGTGAGGAAAGGCCGACATCCTACCCGAGGGGGGGACGTCGGTCGAGGAGAGGGTACTCCTCAGGGGTATTCCGTCAGGCCGACCACTGACGTCAAGTCACTCGTCACTCTGCTCCGGTGGTCGGCCCAACGACGAAGACGACGTCACGGGTGGGTTACGGGTGTGCGTGCTTACGCCCCTCTGTCACCCCGGATGGAGTGGTGCGAGGAGTGCGCCGACCGTAGCCCACCCCCAAAAAAAATTAAAAAATAATTAAAAAAAAATCCCATCGTTTTAAGGGGAGAAGTAAAATAATTTAAAAAAAATACACACTACACATTCAATGATGAACGTATATATGTATTTGTAATACATAATAACTAAAATTTTGTGATTAAAAGTTTTGAAAATAATGCTAAATTCTGTTAATTTAACGTGCTTTTTATTTTATTTTACAAAATAAATAATGGGTATCAATATTGATAACAGTATTAATACAACAAGTCACACTTTTTATTTGGTTGTTTGTTGGCTTGTGTTGTGTTTTTATTTGTTTAAATATTTTAATTCACACTAAAGTCTGATTAATATATTTTGATGAATGAAACAGGTCAATACTGTATGGTGTGCACAATTGTACATACATACTTACGTATTTAATAGCAAAAAAATAACAAGATATAATAGCAATTTCGTGCGGTGACGTAGTAAGAATACATTTATCTAACCCCTTTCTTATCCGTGGGTGATCGTTAGTGATGACTAAGGGATAAAATATGCATATAACATCTATGTAAGAGGAGGAAAACTCAAAACAAAATCCTGTATCAACACATTTGACCAGCGTGGTGTAGTAGATCAATTTCCCTCCTAGTATGGAGGAGGCTCGAGTCCAGCAGTGGGGAATATATGAGATGAGTTGAATAAATAGCAATATTGCTATATTCGACGAATTTATCAAAAAAATTTTCTTCATTATCTAAATTACTGAGACTTAGGTCTTAACATCCTGTGCTATTTATAAAAACTAGTTTTATGAGCGAAAAATTTAAATATATTATTTCAGCTTACCTACGCAGAAAACAGTATTCATTAAATAAGTAAAAAATAAAATTTATATCGTGTACATTATCGTAGTCTATATATAGTTAAAATCATCTATTTCTACGTAAAGTGACAGGATATTCAATGACCTAGATGTAATGTAATGGTTTTTATTTAGCTCTGAATATTAATGAAGTAAGGAAGACGTAAGGTGTAAGTATAAAACATGTAATGCGAAACAATTACATCAGATTGGAACTTCGATTTCAACTGTAAACACGTTATCAAGGAAGATAACATTACACAGGAACATTATACTCGTTTAGGAGAAAATTAATTACTTTCATTTTTATAAACTGTTTGTAATTATATATTATCAAAATGAAGTTGAGCTTAGTATTGGCACTAGTAGTGTTGTTGGCTTGGTTTGGTTCAGCACAAGAAGGAAAAATTTTTTATTGTGGACGAAGGCTGTCTATAGCGCTAGCCACATTTTGCTGGCGCGACAAGCATGATGCTGACTGGTGGCAAACTCTGACAGCTATGAATTCGCAAACGTTAGGTGGAGCACGTGGCAAACGGGGACTTGTTGATGAATGCTGCAGCAAGCCTTGTAGTGTTGATGAACTACTTGCTTACTGCTGGTAGTATATTTATTTTGTAAATTTCGTTAAATATAGATTGATTGTACATTTTATTTATTATTGCTATTAATAAATTATTTTAGAATTGATAGTGTTTGTTATCTCTCATCAGCTCTTCTCATGTATGTCCCACTACTAGTCTCTAATTTCTTCCCACAGAGTAAGGGGATTTGAACTATTATACCACGCTAATCAAACTAGTTCAAGTCTAAATCCTACGTCACAGAAATGGTACTTAAGTCGCGTCTATTCTATCTTCAATTAAGACTTTCGAAGCCTTCAGGGTGGCCCTAAATAAGACGGAGGCCCTTCTTTTCCATGAGCCTCGCGTAAGGCTGCCTATCGGCGACTCATTAGTCGTCAACTCCATCCACATCAGTATACAGGCCCACATGAAGTATTTGGGTCTGGTGCTCGACGGGCGTTGATGGTTCAGGAAGCATTTCCACAGGATTGCTCCCCGGCTGGTCAGCACGGCGTCCGCCCCATCGCGGCTCATGCCGAACGTGGGTGGATTCAGATTCGAGGGCCGACGGCTGTATGTGGGGGTGATCCGCTCAATGGCCATGGACGGCGCACCCGCGTGGGCGAGGTCTCTGACCGTCCAGCTCAGGGCTATTCTGTGGCGCCCACAGCGTGCCATGGCAGTCAGAGCCATCCGCGGATACCGCACGGTGTCAACCGAGGCGGCATGCCTATTGGCCGGGACACCCCCGTGGGACCTATAGGCGGAGATGCTCTCCGACCTCTACCAGCAGGTAACCTCAGTGCGCGACGAGGGTGGCTCCCTATCGTCTAGCGAGATAGCCACCTGGCGCGAGGATGCCCGCCGAGACGTTATCGCCCATTGGGTCACGCCGCTGGAGAGGCCTAGACACGGTGTTGTTATCGTTGAGGCCCTCCGGCCGATACTGATGGAGTGGATGGAGCGGCGGCACGGAGTCCTCTCCTTTCGGCTGGTGCAGGTATTGTCGGGGCACGGTTGCTTCGGCTTGTACCTGAACACGGTCGCGTATAGGGAGTGGACTCCGTCCTGCCACCATTACAGTAGTGACGAGGACACGGCGCAACATACGCTCGAGGTATGTCCGAGCTGGGACGGGCAGCGCCGTGACCTCCTCGCTGTTATCGGTGCCGACCTAACGCTGCCGGCTGTCGCGAAAGCGATGGTCGACAGTGTCAGGAACTGGGACGCGGTCGCCGCCTTCTGCGAGGCTGTCATCTCGCAGAAGGAGGTGGCCGAACGAGTCCGGGAAGATTCCCGTGACCCGGGCCGCCGTCAGCGGCCGGGGCGGCGCATGCGCGAATATCTGCGCCTGATGCCGCCCTAACTAAGGCTTCGGGTGATCGGACGCCGCGGGGAATTGTCTGGTCACCCAACGTGAGGCCACCGCGTGAGTTCGCTGTCGGGGCGTCAACATGAGAGGAACCCGCGAGGGTAAACCGCCGGGCGGGCCACCGAAGACAAAGATCGGGTACCGGTTGCCCGCTCGCACGGCGAAGAGAGGTGCTTGCAGGGTGGGTCTATGGGGTTGCGTGCCGCCTCTTTCGTCGCCCCGGACCGATTTGGCGGGGTGCGACCACGTCCATAGACCACCGCAAAAAAAAAAAAAAAAAGAAAAGACTTTCTAAGCCTTAAAAGTACATTGGCTCTAAATGCGTATTGGAGAATTTTAAATACACAATCATAAGCATTCAACAGAGTATATATAATTCACAGCTACAAATGCTATAATATTTTGAAATTGAAATTCAGCAGATTGAATTAATGTCATTTTATGGCATTATTATTAAATATATTTGATGTTTACGCCAGTGTTATATATCCAGTGACCCACTCGAACGGCTTCAAGACGTACATGTAGGGTCTACGGCACCCTGGAAGTATGTCCCGCCTGGGGGCCTCAGCGCCGCGACCTGTCGGCGGTCATAGGAGCGGACCTGTCGTTGTCGACCGTCATCAACAAGATACTTGACAGCGACAGGTGCTGGACGTCGATGGCCTCCTTTTGCGAGGAAGTCATCTCTGCAAAGGAGGCCGCGGAGCGGGAACGCGAAGCACTCGCGTCTGCGAACTCGCTCCGCCGGCGGCGACCAGGGAGAAGGAGGCGCCGCTACGCGCACCTCCTCCCACCGCCTTGACGGCTGACTGGTCGTGGCCAGATGGCTAAGCGTAGGGGTGTCGGGGATAGAATGTCAATAGACGATCTCTCCGGCATCCCGTAAAAGCGCGGAAGGGACCGCTGTTAGGTTTTAGTGGGTATTCCGGCCGTCAATCTCATGGCCGGCGAGTCCCACACACCCCCCCGTCTATCACTGGCGGGGGATGTGCGCAAAAGCATTTCCTCAGCGATAACAAAAAAAAAAGAAAAAAAAAAAAAAAGGGTGGGTCTACGGGGTTGTGCGCCGCTTCTCTTTTGCCCTGGATAGATTAACGGGAAGTGACGTACTGTATCCTGCCGCCAAAAAAGGGTTATATTAGAAATAAAACTATTTTTACGGATTAAAATAATATATGCGTATACAAAAAACGATATTTACGGTTATTTTCAATATACTCATTTCAGTAGTAGTAGATCATTTTCAATTATCTTGTAAAGTTTTTCAGGTTAACAAAAGATACAACTCTTTTTTTTATAAAATATTACATTTTAATATTGGCTATAAACGTAACGCTATACGCATATTTTCGCTAAGTCATCTCTTACGATCATGCACGGGTACGAAAGTATGTGATGAATTGTATTTATACTCCGTCACCACAAGCACCAGATGCACCACATCATAATGCCTTCTGTATTACTTCTATTCAGGTTCAATTAAAATTTAAATTGCTTACGACTGCGGACATTGTAATACGGTATTTATATACCCATTAAGTATATTGATATTCAGATCTAAATTATGTCAAAATGTATATGGGATATTTTGAAACATTCATCACACATGTCATTTAGAGTCATTATTATAAATAATCATTATCTGCTTTGTCGATTCAGCACCAAATGTATGCTACTACCGATTTTGGAATTCTTTATTGAAATCCTATGCCGTAATATTTTTTTTAGGGTATACGTTATGGTTTCCGTGTGGTGACGGAGTAAGAAAACTATTCACCACCCCATATCTTACCTGTGGGTGATCGTACAAGACGACTAAGGGATATAAAATGCATATAACATCTATTCGAGAGAATGAAAACTCGAAACAAAACCCTATACCAACACGTCTGACCAGCGCGGTATAGTAGGTTAATTTCCCTCCCATTACGGAGGAGGCCCGAGCCCAACAGTGGGACATTTATGGGCTGTGATGATGATAATGATGATACGTTATGGAGAAGAATTTATTAGGGTACTCTAAAGTTAAACAATAGTAATCGTCCAACAAAATTTCAGTTTATTAATATTACTGAAACATTTCGAGAACACCTAGTCGCTATCATCATATATAAAAATAGTATATAATTTAAAATTTACTTTGTATATCCGAATTAGTAATCCTCCTAAATATTATTATTAATTATTTATTACTTCTAGTTGATTTGCTACTCTTAAAAACACATTCATGAATAAACCAAATATAGGATTTGAAGCAATAACTATTGCAAATCTGTTCCAACTACTTTCACATTAAGCGATTATGGCAGCTGCGTGAAGTAATCATTTTAGCTTTCACTTTCTTGTTGTTACGAGGAAATCATCCTTAAGGAAATAATCCACGTAAGAATATAATACCACCAAGGCAATAATAGTTATAAATCATATCACTAACGATATAATACCACTACGAAAGTACCGCTAAGTATATAATACCACTAAGGCAGATATTTGTTTTTGCTTGAGACTAGACAAACATATAATTTTAACGAATATATATTACTCCCAAGAATCAGAAAAAAAGTTTGTAGATCGCACAAAGAATTATTCTATGTGGGAAATAAACCCAGGACGCTTAGTACGGTACCTACCTTATATGTACCTTATCCACGACGCCATCTGTGCAGTTTATCGGAAATGTTTATTATGATATTGCTCGTTTATCAGCATAATTATTAGTTACCCACCGGCAATGACTCTTTTTAGGGTTCCGTACCCAAAGGGTAAAAACGGGACCCTATTACTGAGACTTCGCTGTCCGTCCGTCCGTCTGTCACCAGGCTGCATCTCAAGAACGGCGATAGCTAGACAGTTGAATTTTTTTTTCTATTGCCGCTATAACAGGAAATACTAAAAAAAAATAAAATAAATATTTAAGGGAGCTCCCATACAACAAACTTGATTTTTTACTCGATCGACCGTTTCTTGCTCGATACTAATAACGTTGACAGGTAGACGGTTTAACTATTCACAGAATATTTAGATTTATGTTCTCTTTAAATATAATTATATAATTAAAATAAAATAAATAATTAAGGGGCTCCCATACAATAAAAGAGGTTTTTTATATATAATGGTACGGAACCCTTCGCGCGCGAGTACAACTCGCACTTGGCTTTTTTTTCTTCCAATTGAGTACCTACTGTATCAATATTAGTAATTAATATTTAAAATTGTTTTTGTGTTGATCAAATCAAATTAATTATAATTTGACATCTTTATATGTATATATAATTCTTATGTACTTCATTGACATCCTCTTAAACGGCTGGAGGGATGTTATTGATATTTTTTGTGTGTATTCAAAAGGATTCGAGAATAGCTTGGATTCTCAATTGGACCCAGTAGGTGGCGCTACAATCGAGTTGTGGGATGTTTACTTTTCGTATATTGACTGTTAGGCGGAACGATTGCTGGGTCGGCTGGTAGATTTATATATAAACACATTTGGGCATTTAAAATTATAAAAAATATTATACATACATACATACATATCATCACGCCATATCCCTTGCAGGGTAGGCAGAGAGAACAGAGTGCCAGAGAACTCTATCTCTTCATACTTCACTCGCTTCCTCAACATTCATAATTCTCTTCATACACGCTCGCCGGTTTCGGAGACTCTTGACTCCACCTTCCTTCAGTACATGACCGATCTGGTCTAGGTAGGTTAGTCTCGGTCTCCCTCGGTACCTACATCCTTCCACTTTCGCATTGTATATCTTCTTAACCAGACGTTCGTTCGGCATTCTTTCCACATGTCCGAACCATCGGAGCATTCCCTTTCGCATCTTTGCACCAATACTCTCTTTCATACCTACTCGCTCTCTTACGTCGTCGTTACGAATGCGGTCGGTCAGCCTAACTCCACAGATTTTCCGCAGAGATCGCATTTCGACCGCATTAATTTTACTATCATACTCTTTTCTGCATACCCAACTCTTCAACTCAAAAATATTATAACTTTATTTTAATATGTTGTAATACGTTTTAAGTAACACATTTTTGTATTTTGGTGGACTTTACAAATACACAATGAACGGACTCGAATTACATCCAAACACCGAAAAACAATCGCAACAAAAATCACTATAAAAATTGCACAAAGTTTTGTTTTGCATGACAATCGAGCTCACCAAAAATCCTCAAATTTTATTTACATCAAAAGAACACATTTAGCCACTCTTCTAAATAAAACCGTTTCCATATTCACATTTATGTATTCTCAGAGCAATAGTTTGACAGGCTGCCTTCACATAAGTTCGGCTTCATTATAGCCCCATAAGGGCAGTCACAGTTTGCCATATCATGTCCCTACAAGAAGTTTATGGATAGGCAATTGTAAGCGGATGAATACACCCTTGCGACTAGCGTTACTATAAGTACCTACGAAGGTACTTTATAAAAGGTTATATGCTTTGGTCTTTTTAAAAAAGATTATTTTTTATAATATAATTTGTTTTCCTATAAGAGATTCTTTTTATCTGTACAAAGTTAAGAATATAATATACCACCTTCTTTATTTCCGCAAGAGAGTTGTAAAAATTTATCGAGGATTCAACAGGAAAGCGGCTATCAGCATTGTCCTGAGAAATTACAATACTAAATATGACTCATTACAAACAACTTATATTCCAGACCGGGTGCCTGTGGCATTATCCCTCTTAGGAAAGCCTATTCCCAACAAATAATGTAGATAGTGTATCGATACCGTCGAATGCATTATGGGTGCATGACGTACTAGAAAATAATTTATTTATTTTTCCTTAGAAAAGTAAATAATCTGAATTTATTCTAATTGATGTAACTATCGAAGTAGCTAAATAATAATACTTAACATAATATATTAAAGATTGTCATTAAGAAATGTTAAAACCTAGAAAATAATACAGACCATCTCGTTAAACAAGCGAATAAAGCACGCAACTATTAATTTTAATGTCCTGTCATTGTCAATAATAATGGTATTCACACTTTTTTTTGCAGTGAGCTATGGTGTGCTCACGCCCCGTCAAATCTGTCCGGGGCGACGGAAGAGGCGGCGCGCAACCCTATAGACCCATCTTGCAGTGCGCCTCTCTTCGCCGTGCGAGCGTATCGCCGGAACCATATCTTTGTCCACGGTGGCCCGCCCGGCATGGTATTGACACTGCCTATACTACTTTAAGTATGAATATGAAAGACAAGTATAGTGAAAAAAACTTTCATTTCAATATTTTGTAGTTGCAAAGATATCTTCCATCATATCAGGGCCGTCATGCAAACTTGTTAAGAATGTCAAATCGATGAATTAGCTAGGTGGTACACACATTTCACTTTGTAATTCCAGGCGTCTCCAAAGTTTCTATAGTTTTTCCATTTTCTTATCATAACAAATTTTCACCCTGCCTTTAAGTGTTAGGCATGATTTACACTAATCAGATGGGTTGGTACTGAATTTTACTGTCTTTTTCTTCTCTGGAATCCAAGTTATCTGCTTATATACTTTTGGATTACTTTTACGATATCTATGGGTAAATAGATGGTGTAAATCACCAACTATTAAATTAATATTATATCATTTATACGATTTTATTAGTAATAGTATAATGCTGTGTGGTAGACAAACCTCTTTTTTTTTTCTTTTGTTTTTTAATTCTAATGTGCCACCACTTGGTGGCTTTGATGTTTGACGTCGAAATAAAGAGCACATTATTAAAAATCAGTGTTGTGGTGTTACATTGACATCACAACAATTGGTGAGCAGTTATCCTTTTTTCTGCCGCAGCTGAGACGTTCACTCCATCTAATTATTAGGTCTCCTTATTTAGTTCATAGATTTTATGTGTTTTTCATTTATTGTAAAGTTTATTTTTTTGTTTTTTCTGCGTGTTCCTAACGTCTTTCCTTTGTGGCACAAAATAAATACTTTTCTTTCTTTCTTTCTTATTTTTCTCATGGGCGTCGTAACTCATGAACCGTGACCTAGGCCAGCTCCACCTGATATTATTTGGTTAACAATTACATTTCTAAGGAGGGTTGACGTCAGGTAAGAGGTTGGTCATAAAATTATTTCCAATATCTTTTGAAAGATATATTGCGTCAACCTCGAGTAATTGTGATTAGAGCAGGGGAATAATGATGATAGTGATAGTATCATGATGCTGATAGTTTTCTGCCTATATCCATAAATAAGCCAGCTTCTTTTATACCACATTCCCATAAAAATTTACATCAAAATAATATAGTATTTACGTACTGTTTGTTTATTTTATAATCCTCACTTATTAATAAAAACAGTACTTATATTTTTTTACATTGTTAACAAATTTTCATAAAAACCTTTAAAAAATCGTAGTAATATCGAATTATTAGCTGTATTTTGTATATTCCTAAGTAAAGAATATCAATATTTATTATTATCCAAGATCGTTTTATATTAATCATTTTATTATTCTATATCGCCTATACTTTTATTTTCTTAAGAGATACTGCAGTTGTATTAAAGTAACCAATTGAGGATATCACACCTGAGTCCATTGGATGCAATTTCGTGGCTCACAGAATTCACGTAGGAAAAGCTCCCCTTTCATATCCGTTACGACGCTATACCTTGTTAAATAGCGAATAAAATCTTCTAACACTGAGATTATATTCTTTAAAATAGGTACTACAAGGAAATAGATTTGAAAAAAAAAAATGTATTCATATAAAAACTATTTATTTTAAAGAATATTTCTTTTATTAATTAAGGATAATTGAAAACAAGGTGATTAAATTTAGTTTTAAGTACCCAAACTTTACATTATTTACTGTTAATATGCAAGAATCTCGTCAAAATACGATTAAACGCATCACTCGTCTGTAAAAATAATGCTTCATCGTCGTCAAAAATAGCATCTTTTGGTCTTTCCTCTCCAGTCCATATACGTGCTACTATTGGGCGCTAATTTCTTCCAACACGCGAGGGAAATTGAGAAGGTGGGTAATATACGTTGAACAGACGAATTAGTATAAGATTTTTTTCTTTTCTTATAGCGTCTATCTGCTTGTATTCCTTAATCAATTCTTACATTAATGACAAGAAAGGTAGTAATAGTAAAATGTGTTCTTATTTAAATACAAATAAGAACTTCCCATCACACCTGTCTATAGTCAATTATCATCATCATCATCATTTCAGCTAATATACAGCTCACTGCTGGGCCATTACCCATCATTTCAGCTAATATACAGCTCACTGCTGGTAAATTAACCTTAGTAGGTTAAAATAAATAATATCATGCTGATTAAATTAGTTGGTATAGGGTTTTATTTCCAGTTTATCGTTTATTGCTAAAACAATTTATCTACACTCTTTTTTTTTGGTAGGCTATGGCCCAGAACACACGTCGCCCGCTCCGTCCGTGGCGACGGAAGGGCAGCGCGTGACCCCATAACGAAAACCCACCGTATTCCCTCCCCATCGCCATTGGGCCGGCTACTGGTACCGCTTCCTTGCCATCCGTAGCCAGCCCGGCGGGTTACCCTTTCGGATACCATCCCCCGTCGAAGCAAAATTATCCTACCGACCCTGACAGGATTTATCTACACTCTTAGCTGTTTTTTTACGAAACCCATAGTGAAACGTAAGAGACGGTGTGGTGAATTATATTTTACTTCGTCATCATACAAAATAAATACAACAAGCTCATATCAGTTCTAAGACTACATCCTAATTGACAAGTCGTTTTACGACAAAATCGGTAGTTCGCATTGCCGTGCAACAAAACTACTTTAGTTGGTCATACGACAATACCATTGTGAGCCACCACACAGCTATATAGTAATATGTAATCTAATCTATACTAATAAAAGAAAGAGCCGTGTTTTTTTTTGTTAAGTTATACTGCAAAATCAACTAAACCGATCGGAATAATACTCATATATAAGATGAAGCGTGTTTTAGCAAAGATTTAAGTACCTACATGATATGTTGGTGATTTCTTATCCAGAACCTACATTTTTTTATGACTTAGAAATAATTAATATTTTTAAATGTTTTTTTTTTAATTTATTCTATTTGATTGATTATTCGTTTAAAATAAATATTTTAATTCTATTACAATAAACATAACCATTTTTATTATATAATATGCCACATTAAGCGGGCAAGGATAGCTAGTAATAATATATTAAATAACAAACTCCTATAATATTCCAAAGTTATCAAAATAAATTTATGTTTACCATCCTTAACAAAATATTTATTTAAACATCTCTAAATATACACTTTTACGTCAATATTCAGTATGTAACTAGTATTATATGTGAATGTAAATCCAGTACTGAAACATTTAAACCACGTAGGACCCCTCGGGGTACTGAACCCTTTGACTATGTGTTCGGAATGCGATACGGGGCTTCTGTAACCGTTTGTTTCTGTATTTTTATTTGTTTGTTTAAGGTTTGTTACGTATATAAATGTTTTTGTACGATCGTTACGCTATATATGATTCATATAAAATAATGAAAACGTACCTTTAAATAAACTGTGTTACTTATTTATACTATGAATATCCAAATATCTATGTAATGACAGGTAAGATAATTAAAATAAGGGAATATGTCAGCAACCTTTTCTTTCTTGTTGTATAACTTAAAGACTTAAATGAATAATAATAGCAATGGAAGGAAAACCTAAAACTCTCGTCTGGTTACCATAAGCTAGTTGCGACATTTCTATAAAGAACACTTATGTCTAACAATAGGTCTTGTAATACTTTTTTTATTTATTTATTTATTTATTAGTTAACAAAATCCACAGCTTTTACATATTATGTGTAACATTAATGCTAATCTTACAGCCAATTACGGATTTTCAATTTACTTTTTACACTTTTTTAGCGGAAACAGAATGACGTTAAAAGTAAAAACTTAACATAACTAATGTGTATGTGTGTGTGCGTGTGTGCATGTGTGTGCGTGTTTGTGCATGTGTGTGCGTGTGTGTGCGTGTGTGTGCGTGCGTGTGCGTGTGTGCGTGTGTGTGTGTGTGCGTGCGCGTGTTCTTGTGTAAAGACGAGTAGTGATTTATTAATTTATGTGCGAGTTACTTCCACCCTTGTATACATTTAATGAATATATATTTATTTATTTTAAAGTTGAAAATGGGATATTTATAAGTTCCTCACTAATAGTGGCAAATAGCTGTTCCATATACGTAGTTATTTTAGTATTAAATATGTCCAGATCAGAAAATTTACTCATGTAACATCTTTTTATTCTGCTAATAATGGAGTTCTGCGCATAGTTTGTATTACTGTGTGGTACGTCGAAAAGTTGGGTATGTCTGGTTCGACGTGCAGGTGCTCTAAATTTAAGAACTGAGTTGTTTAAATCTGAACAATCAATAGCACCATTACACACCTTGTGTAGAAATATCATATCCAGAATCGTACGTCTAGCTTCCAAAGGCAGCATATTATGTCGTTTGCATGACATGTAGTAGTCACGAATATTAAATCTATCACGATAATTTAGATGTTTTAAGAATTTTGACTGTATTAATTCTATTTGTTGTGTATATGTTATATAACTAGAATTCCATATATTACTACAATATTCTAAAATACTGCGGATATATGCATAATAAACTGTTTTAAGAACGATCATGTCAGTGAACTGTTGACAGGAACGAATTACAAAGCCAAGGTTTTTGTATGCTTTATCAACAATGTAAGAAATATGCTCTGAGAATAATAGCTTTGAATCCAGGAGGACGCCTAGATCCCTGACCAAATCTCCTCTGCCAATCTCTACATTACCAAAACCATAATTATAATGAATAGCTTTCCGTTTACGAGTAAAGGTAACAACTAAACATTTATCGACATTAACATTTAATCTATTAGTGTCATAGTATTTCGATAATCTATTCAAATCACATTGAAGTTTGTCACAGTCCAAATTATTTTGTATGTTCATATAAATCTTGGTGTCATCCGCGTACATGAGGAATTTTGCATTCAGTATATATCTTCCAATATCGTATAAGTAGATTGAATATAATAAAGGTCCTAAAATTGAGCCCTGTGGAACGCCTGATGGTATGGTAACGGAATTGGACTTTGATCCACCCACTGTCACAATTTGTGATCCATTCTTCATGTAGGAATCAAACCATCTCAGCAAATCTCCACGAATACCGAGCTCCTGGAGCTTTCGCAGAAGTATGACGTGATCTACGCGATCGAAAGCTTTTTCGAAGTCCGTGTAGACCACATCCACCTGGCCCCCACCATCCATATCTCGGATAACGTCTTCCGTAAAAACCGCTAAGTTAGTATTGGTGGAGCGACTCTTGATAAATCCATGTTGTTCTTGAGGTATATTTTTTGATATGGTTGGGTAAATAAATACATGAACAATTTTCTCCATTAACTTCCCTAGAACGTTAAGAATTGAGATGGGCCTATAATTTTCAATGGAGGCTCTACTTCCTTTTTTATGAATGGGTACAATATGTGCAGTTTTCCAAATAACGGGGAAGTATCCCTCACGAAAACATCTATTAAAAATATAAGCAATTGGTGAAGCAATTGATTTCGCGCATTTTACGAAAAACATAGGTGGTATTGCATCACTACCGGGGCCTTTCGAAATATCTAGGCTTTGTAAAAGCTGCAAGATATATGTGCTGTCTACCGTAAGATTGTGTAATATATCACCATAAACCTCATGTTTTATTGGGAGGGAATCACAATATGTGGTTGAAATCCTATTAAAATTTTTGGCAAAGAAATTGTTGAAGGCATTACAGATTTCAGACTCGTTTATTAATTTATTACTTTCATAAGTCATATATTTAGGGTAATTGTTCTTATTTTTCTTTTTGGCTTTAACATATGTCCAGAATAATTTCGGCGTAGTTTTAATATTTTCTTGTGACATATGGATGTAATTTTCTTTACAAATTTTTTGAAGTTTCTTTTGTCTTTCTCTTAATTTCTTAAATGTTATATAATCAATAGGATTATTATATTTTTTCCATAAACCATGTGATTTGGACTTTTCCTTAATGACGTTGATTAGAGCTCGACTGTACCAGGCAGGATAGTTATATGTGCCTCCAATAGTAACCCTGGGTATATATTTACCAATGACTTCGTTTATGATAGAATAAAAGACTTCCATCATTCTTTCAAGATCTATATTACGGGAATATAACAACTTCCAGTCGTACGATATTAGTTCATTATTGAGAGCTTCGTAATCGCCTTTTCGATATAAAAGTTTTTCGAACTTATGTAATTTCAATGGAGGAATTAACATGTCAATAGCATTGATAATTAATGAAGGATGAAAAATATCCTCAGGTATCAATGGGCTATCACATCTCAAAACGTCGATTGAAAAATTAGTAAACAATAAGTCAAGTGTGATTATGCGAATTTTTGATATTATTAAATTGTTTCAAACCATGGTATGACATTGTATTTATGAGTTGAGATGCAGAATCTTGAATATCGATTGAGCCTTTTTTTAAGACCAAAGGTCGAACACCGGACCAGTCAATACAAGGTAAGTTAAAATCACCAGCTATTAAAAAGAAATCATTGATGTTTTTAGTAATTATATCTTCTAATATATCTAAAAAACTCTGTATGCGATCGGGTATCATTCTGCCCAGCGGCATGTAAACTACTGCGACGTGCATACTTTGATTAGTCGCGAAACAACGAGCGGGTATAGTTAGCCAGATGCATTCGAGCGCAGGCACTACCCACTCGGGTCGCGATAGCGCCTGCAAGCGCGGCGCGCATGCTATCATTACTCCGCCGCCAAGCGAACCACGATCACGTCTAAATATGTCATATGTATCGTTACATAGCTCGGTGTCTAAAATACTATCATGTAACCATGTCTTTGTGAACATAAGTATATCACTGTTAGACGACAGTATATTATCATAAAAAATATTAGTTTTTGTGCGTAATCCTCGCACATTCTGATAAACAAATTTTAAATATTCTTTATTAGTCATTGTTGTATAGAATACTACAGTTAACTACGAATACAACTTTTATATTGATTATAGGAAGAATTAAATAAGCGAGATAGCCGTAACGTAGTAATTCGTAAAGTAAATATATTATAACAATGTTTAATGTAAAGAGAAGACAAACAGCGTTTGCTAATGATATCTTGTGTATTTTATTGTGGTGGACGTAATTATAATTAAGTAATAGTGTTGAGTATATAAAAGTATGTAGAAATGTAATGTAGTATAGGTGTGTTGTTGTAAAAATATTATAGTGGATATGGTGTATAATATATATTGATGATTGTATGTGCATGCGTGTATTTTTACGGCAAGAATGTGTAATAAATAAAATAATAGTACGGTATTTAGAGTTAATTTGTAGTGCAACATAATGTATTGTATAGTAGAAGATAAATAATAGTATAACAAAACAAAACATGTTTGTGAACTTGATTATGCAATGTTCTTTAAATCTTCTTGGGTTAGTATCGGGATGTGTTGTGAAGTGTCTACTTTCCTTACGTAAATTCGGCAGTTTTTTGTCCAAACATATTTGTAGTTCAGTTCATTGGCTTTAATCTTACATTCTTTCAAAAGCATTTTGTTATACTTAGTGAGATGTTCATTTATATATATCTTCATATTTTTTGAAGAGGCTGAGCCAGCTCCGATGTCTTGAGGGTTGATTCCTCGCACCTTTTGTGCTGCGGCAATAATTGCGTCTTTAGTGGTACGCTGCTTAAGTCGTGCCACTATGTTTCTTGGCAGGTTGGCCTTCTATGGTTGGTATGTTTGTACTCGGTGTGCAAATTCAACATTTTCACTCTTCACAGGAACCCCAATATACTCGGATATTTTTTGCACGAAACCTACTAATTGTTCTTCTTTGGTCTCAGGCACGCCAGTAATTTCTATGTTTTGCAGACGTACCCATTGCTCCTGGCAGGCCTGCTCGGACTCCAGTCGACGTATGCGACTTTCGTTGTAATGAAGGTTGTTACGAAGGACGTTATTTTCTTCTTTTATGGTTTTTAAATCGGTGGTGGTGGTGACTATTTGTTTCATGACATCATCATACTGTGAACTTATAAACTTGACTGTATTTTCCAGCTCTGTTATCTGAGTGCGTATTTTCTGAAACTCAGGAGTGACGATGTCACGAATGATGATAGGTAACTCTTTACGCACGATTTCAATTATTTGTGTCACCAGTGTATTATTCTGTTCGATCTGATGAGAATCTGATGGTACGATTGCCTTTCCAACTGTCACATACTGGGTCTCGTTGGTATCAGTTAGCTCAATATCCACCACTTTTGCTGGGGTGACTTCGTTTTTCTGTTGTCCCGGTTTTCTGATGCATTTAGGACAAACCCATGATTTGGGTTTCACAGCATCGATTGTTAAATTGGCGCATGTAAGATGGTAGTGATTACCGCAGCCTTTTTTTGAGCATGTTATTTTATCAGGTGCTTTTGTTACTGAATTGCACTCTGTACACTTATTCATTTTACACAAGGGGAAAAAAAAATAGTAGTTTATTTGTATTTAGAAAGAAGTGAGTAGAATGAAACACTTGTTTATGAGTCTTTTCAAAGTCAAGGAGCGAAAATTTGCGAAAGTTCACGATTTCACGCGAAGTTGCATGTGCGGGTAGCGGGGTGTGTGAGTTTATCATCACTGCACTTGTAAATTGTAATAACTCGCGGCGTATGATTCACGACAAAACAACTCCTTAGGCTTTAGAAATATAAGTCATATTCGCGTTCAACGATATTTAAGAGATTTACTTTAACCAACAGCACGTCTATTGTCCGCTAATGCATAACGTTGTATGATATATACGATCGCTCTAAAGGAGGCAGATGGGATGGATGGAGAGGCGCTCTAAAGGAGAGAGATTTTCCGTGTGGTGACGGAGTAAGAATACTATTCACCACCCCGTATCTTGCCCGTGTGTGATCGTACGAGACGACTAAGGGACATAAAACGCATATAACATCTGTGCGAGAGAAGGAAAACTCGAAAGAAAACCCTATACCAACACGTCTGACCAGCGCAATATAGTAGGTTAATTTCCCTCCTATTACGGAGGAGGCCCGAGCCCAACAGTGGGACATTTGTGGGCTGTGATGATGATGATGATGATGATGAAAGGAGGCAGAAAAAAAAACATATTATTTCTCTACGTCTTAAAAATTAAGTAAGTTAATCCATGCTAAGTTAGGTAATAAAGTGAGATAATATCGGATACTAAGTTCACCAATAAGCCAGATGAGCAGTAATAACTCTATTTTTATAGTACTGAAATAAAACCTTCTTCTATATCTATAATCTTCTTCTTCTTCTTATAATCTTTATATATAAAATTATTATGTTCGTGTGTATGTCACTGAATTCCTCCTAAACGGCTAGACAGATTTTGATTTTGATATTTTTGTGGGTATTCAAGTGGATTCGAGAATGGCTTAAATTTGCAATTGGACCTGGTAGGTGGCGCTGCGATCGAGTTGTGGGATTTTTACTTTTTGTACATTGACTGTTAGGCGTAACGAAGTTTATCGAGCCCGCTAGTGTTATTATAAAATATATATGTAATAAACCCCTAATCATTCATTTGGCGATAAAAAGCTATAAAAAATAGAATTAATCATTTATTTTATTACTTAGAAATATGATTTATAAATAAATAGTATCTATTCAAAACAACAAATAAAATAGTACAATAAATAGCCATCCGTTTATTATACAATATATCTAGGCAGTTTTAAACCTCGTCCAATTTATTTAGACGACGTAGAACCACAATGATGTTGATAAATCGACCAGCTATGGCGGACCCGCCTTTTTGATGTTCGATCTTTTAGCTACTGTTATCACACAATGCAAGTGCTTAAAAACTTAGATGATTCAATGAATGCATTTTTAATAGATAATAATCTGTTATTACTTAATTACGAAAATTTTGTTGCAGACAGCACGAGTGATGGTAAGTGTCACTGCCGCCCATGGACCTTTGCAATACTAAGGGTATAGCTAGGACACTGCCTACCAATACAAACCCCAAACCCACCCCTATTGGGCTTCCGGCTCTCTCACTCACTGAACAAAGCGCAATAGCACATTGCCATTACATACATCGATCTTCTACGAGAGTGAAGTACTACCCCGGACGGACCGGCCCGCGGCTGTAGACAGAGAACTGTTCGCAGCATGGTCCTACCACTATTGAAGCAAATAAATCTTACTTTCAATATAATGGGGACATTATTTAACGTAATTTCTTATAGTACTTTGATAGATTCGATTAATGTTATACAATGTATTATAAAACTTAAGTAAGTAAAAGATAAAGTTTGAAAGTTGGGTTAATAACTTGAAACCTAAGAAGTGAACGTCTGACTTAGTATGGTAAACATGCGATGAGTTGGGATGAAAATAATGTTGTAAAAATAATGTTGTATTAAGTAAAAATGTTGAAGGCTTTATTTAGGTGCAAGAGAAGACCAAATAAAAGATAGATGAACTGTGTGAAGTAGAAAATAGATAAAAGAGATGACTTAGGATTGTGAGGAAAAGTATTAAATATTACATCTATGTTAAATAATTGACAGGAGAATAGATTGCTAATACCTATTATAGAGGTTTCTCATGCATTCGATTCTATTTACATATTGATTAGTGGTTATTTATGATGGTAACTGTTGAATTAGATGGTGATGAATTAAAAAATTACTCTGATATCATACTAAAAACTCATTACGTTATACTAAATCGTCGCAATACAATGCATCATTTAGTGCTTTGACTTATCAAGTAACAGGCTTTTTTTGGCAAGCTATGGTCTGGACGCCCTCCATTCTGTGCAGGATGACGGTAGAGCGGCGCGTGGCCTCATAACTCACCGTATACCCTTCCCATCGCCATTGGGCCAACCACGAAGTAAAAGAATTAGGTGAAGTTTCACACCAGGAGCTACGGACAAGGTATCTATGTTTTATTAATAACACGGAGAGATTGATAATACAATTACACAGATAGCGTAATGATTAAAATACCAATACAGTGTCATGCGTCAAGTAGCTGATTCTTAAGCAAAACAATACTTGTGCGATTCCTCAAATTGTTAACAGTTATTCTTAGTCTAGCTTTAATTTAAGTACCGTTAATTGCATGTTTATAAAGTTTTATTTTACGTAAGATAAAGATCTAAGTCTGTAATGCATTACTAATTCTTAGCTTTAATAGAAAATCGTAGGTGAAGTCACTAGGAGACTGGTAACAGTACCTAGGACATTTATAGCACCAATTGCAATCCCTAATAGATACTTAGTGAAGCTTATCTGTGAAGATGGATTTAAATGGATGGATAATATCTGCATGCAAAATGACAACGCCTAGGTTTGATTCCCATGAATTTCTGTGATCCACAAATTGCTCTGCTGAGTCTGATTTTAATCTGTGATCGTTATTTATGTGTTCATTAAGTATCCCGCAATAAAAGGACAATTATTGCCTTAGCTGTATTGTTTTTATTATATACACTCTATTATATTATTTAGTCTAATTATTAGACTAAATAAAAAAATTGATAATGATTACTATTATTATATATTGTTAACAAGCTAAAATTTGTCTCACTTGAGATTGAAAATTTTATTATATTAATAATTTCATTAATCTATAAAACGTGTTACATTAATTAATAAATGTTCAATTAAATTCATGAACTAATGAAATTAAGATGAATCAAATTACATAATTAAATTTTCAATTTCTTAAGACTTATTTATACAATTATGATGTATAAGTGTACTCTTATATTCAATATGTTATTTCTATGTTGTAGTGGTAATTCAATTTCATCTTTCTGTCACCACCCAAATGTTAAAAGAACACTGTATACAATTTGATTAGCGTCTCATTGCAGGTTAATAGAAAATTAACCAATTCAAAATCAATTGATAATAACTAAAAAAATGAAATATATTTTTCTGCAGTTTGTATACTCTCTAATATTGAGAATGGACCTTATATACAATTGTATATAAGGTCCATTCTCAATATTGGAAAGTATACAAACTGCAGAAAAATATATTTCATTTTATTAGTTATGTATACATTAAAATTAATGTAATTATAAATGACTAATCTATGCTTGGGATTTCTCTGTGAAATAGAATATGAAATACGGTAATCCATAGAAGAATGGGTATAATCGACATAGCACGAAGAATTAGCACGCTGAAATGGTTATGGGCAGGACATATCGCTCGACGAACTGATAACCGTTGGCGATGAAAGGTTCTCAAGCGGCAACCGCGTATCGGACGTGGCTGTGTTGATCGCTCAGCTAGGTGGATCGATGACTTGGTGCTAGGAGTCGTTGGATGTGGGCAGAAGGACCGAACTTTGTGGCGAAATATGAGGGAGACCTATGTCCAGTAGTGGATGACAAAAGGCTAAATGATGGAATGATGATGACGATGATTAATTCTCAAAAACGTTTGTTATAGATAAACATAATAATTCCTTGCAACTCTCATGCTGTTGAAATAGCAAATATTTCGATGCAATTATGTTGCTTACGGTGTTTCCTAAAATTTAGAACTCGTTAGCGAAAACGGTCCATTAAAATGTTAATCTCAAAAAGAATATGAACCTTGAGTATATAAGAATATGAAATTTGATTACTCAGAATGCGTAATGGTTAACATTGCTACCGTGCCAAATATTATGGGTTCGATTCTCACACCAAACAATACATAATTCAAAAAATATCTAGGTTAGGTACTTTGAGCGATCCGTAAAATATTGTTGTATGTATTGTGTCTGAATGTTTGTGTCAAATAAATAAATTGTATTTTACATATATATTTGTTTTTGTACTTCAATATACAATTGTATTTTAAAATACATATACTCTAATAATAATGTTATTTCAGAGCTACAGGCAACATAGCGCCGACAATTGTTTGTCCTATAAATGAAACAGTTCAAAAACCGCCACGCGTAAAAAGCACCCCAAGCAATGTTTCACTATATATTTATCTACCTTACACTACATTTAAAAATTAAACATTATAGTTAGAGATATTAAAATCGTTTTATTTATAATAATTCGTTATCCGTATGGTGATGGTGTAAGAATACAATTCACCACCCCTCTTCTTATCTCTGAATGATCGTAAGAGACGACTAAGCGATATAAAACGTATAAAACATCTTTGCAAGAGAAGAAAACTCGAAACAAATCTCTATACCAACACATACGAGTATGACCAGCGTGGTATAATCAGTCAATTTGCCTATTACGGAGGAGGCTTGAGCCCAATAGTGGGACATATATAAGCTGAAATGATGATGATGACAACAATTCGTACATATGTTTGATTATAACTCAATATTTACATATATATGTATGTGTGCAACTAAAGACCATATTCCTATTGTAATCATCTATTACCCGTATATCATATATTACCCATAGGAATAATAAGAGTAGAGTAGTGGTTAACATACCGACCTTCCGTGCCAGTGTCATGGGTTCGATTCCCACGCAGGACAATACTTTGTGGGATCCACAAAGTGTTGTTCTGAGTCTGGGTGTAATTTGTCTGCGTTAATTGCATGTTTGTAAAGTCCCCGGCAATACAAGGTTTATTTCTTTAGTGCAGGGTGGTGTCGTATAAAAAAAAATAAAAAAAAAATCCTTTAGTATATTGCCAGATTTGAAGTCCAAAATAACTAATATTTAATTAAAGCATCAAAAAATAAATACTAGATTTATTACCTTTTTTTATTTTAACGTAAATTTCCTTTGGTAGTTTTCCAGATTTGAAGTCCAAGAAAATGTTTAGTTATTTTGATAAATAAATAATCCAATCCAGTCAAATTAAATTTTAAGTCAAAAAAAAAGGCTAAATAAAAAATTCTACTCAAAGTTTTCTTAATATATTCTTTCTACAATGTATGCACCTCACAATAGAATTGTACAACTTTGTTGCCATGAACTGCAAAGCTTGAACACACATCGGTGTTTCGATTTTCAACAATCTCATCAAATCACGCGGCGAGAGGTACCAAGGGAGCTGATTGAATTGAATCCCCCATACCTCCACCATATTTCTTTTGGCGGTTGCCCCAAATTGAACTTTTACCTACAGTTAAATGTACTTTAATCTGATTGAACTTACAACTTAGATAAATCACTTGAAGTAAAAGGCTAGAGTTGATTATATATTTTACCCTAGCAAAAAAATTATTGTGCTAGTGGCAAATAAAATATATTAATATGATAATTTTATTTCTAATGTTTACGCGAGTATTACATATTTGAAACAAAACTACTTTTGCGGATAGAACGCGATAGAATCCGTAAAAGTAGTTTTATTTCAAATGATAATTTCGATCAGTTATTATTATTATTTTGTAAAAGCGACTAGCATTAAATAAGCTAGGAATCTATATACCACCCACAAATCTTATACTGGAAGGTGCTGGACTACTACAAATACATAAATACTACATAAATAAACAGTAGCTAGATTAAGAATAATTTTTATGATACCCAGAAGCAGAAGCACCGTATTAAATCACTTTACCAATCTATATATCAAATGAAAGAACACATACGTGTCACCCATAAAGACGACAAAATAATACGAGCCACAATTTAATTTTCATATGACAGACTCATATAATGTTTAAGTGGTAATAGGAACGGATTTCCAATAAGTTCCACGTGTGAAAATTATTTTTATTATTATTCGTAAACATATTTTTAGAAATGAAAGAATGTTTTATCTTTTATACGGTTCATATGTATAAGGAAATTTACTTCTTGTTGTGTATTTACTTGTTGATTAATTGATAAGCGACTGATCAATGATACGAAAGTCATGCTCTGAAATATATCCAATAATGGCTCACTTTTTTTATGGAATTGTGCCAGGATTATGAACATTATTTACAACCAATTAAATATACACATACTTGATACACGTGCATGTTTTACTATAGGCGTTAATACACATTGTAATAAAAGGAATCTAATAATATTTTCACATAATCACAATATTCTAACCTTAGCTGTGTGTAGTATTGTGGTATTGTGGGTAGTATTCGTAGCCGCTACCGCTACGAATACTACCCTCCATCTGATGCCGTTTGGTCAACAATTACATTTCCAAGGAGGGTTGACGTCTGGTAAGCGGCTGGTCATAAAACTATTGTCAATAACTTTTACGATATGTAATATGAAAGAAGAATACATATTGTATCAACCCCAGGTAATTGGGATAAGAGTAGGATGATGATAAATCACAATATTCTAACTTATAGAGGACGAGTTCTCGTAATCGTGAATTTTGGTTTTGATACTTATGACGCTGCTAATCATTCATCGCATGAAACTGAATTGTTTTTCAAATATTTGAAACTTACCTATATTTTTTATATTAAAAACGATTCAAACAAGTCAGATTAATGATAAAAAAAAATTGTGTGGTGACGGAGTAAGAACACAATTCCCAACTGCCTATATTAGCTATAGGAGATCGTACAAGATGACTAAGGGATAAAATATGCACATAACATCCATACAAGCGAAACGAAAGCTCAAAATAAAATCCTATACCAACACATCTGACCAGCGTGGTGTAGTAGGTAAATTTCCCTCTTAATGTGGAGGAGGCTCGAGCCCAGCAGTGGAACATATGTGAGCTGAGATGATTATGAGTAAAAATATTACGATGATAAATCATATATGAATATCAAAATGAAATTTCTATATCCAAATGACATCTAAAAAAATATTATTGAGTTGACTCTTACAACTCTATAAAATAACTAGTTACCAATACAAATTCAAAGGATTGATTTTATAATAATCTAATAAATTTTCTCTAAAATTATGTAAAATTATATTCATTTATAATGAAAGAGTAATAAATAACTTGTTTTATGATATAATTACAATCCCTACCTATTATTAATAATTCTAAATATTAAATTAAAACTACATTTTAGGACTGCTCATGTCATACTGCCAATCATAAAATTATAGTTTGCCCATCCTAAATCGATAGTTTTTCTAACCCGCTCGCTACTGCTCATAAGAAATGCATGCTCTTCCACTTTATTTATTTACATGGGGTTAGCCCGATAAATCCGGGACTTGGCATCGCATAGGGGACTTTTATTGAACTTTATATTTAGTCCACACCCATTGGATCAATAAAGGCGTAAAGTTGCGTTGCATCTTTATCTATTGTCTTTACGATTTTAAGGGTATACGTATCAAACGGTTGATACAATGTAGTTTCTTTCAAATTGTTACAATAGATTGTGGGATTGTGCTATGTATCTTTATGAGTTTTCAAGGAAACAAAGAGATCGAGGTAGCATAAATTGTATTTACACAGTCGTTATGCAGAGTAAGATAATTTGTATTGTATCGTTAAAAAGTTATTTTATTTAAAGATTGACACAATTGTAAATGTAATTTCAATTATATTATTTTTTTATTTATATCTTGTAGTTTATACAAGTAAGTGACAGACCACTTTATATATAGGTAAAATGGTGTTTGTCACTAATATTTACGAATAGTAAATAATATTAATCAAAATATTCAACTTAAATCACTACTGAATATAATTTATTAGCACATATATAATTTGCACTTGTATGAAATTAAAACACATGTTTGAATGTGCAAACTAGAAAGAGGTTTTGTTACTATTTTTTGGTAGCTTTTTTTCGAGATTTAATGAGCGGGTACAGTGATGCACGCGCATCTTACCTGCTGCCGACTTCAACCAGTTAATTTGTCGATACAGTGATGCGCGCACATGTTAAAATTTCACTCTCATCAATTTTTCATAACGCGCCAAGAAGTATAACTTCAAAACTTGCACATTTTCCGTAGTAACAGTAAGTATACATTATATACAGGTAAAAAACTGCATAGATGCCATAATACTCTAAGCAGTAACCTATAGTACAGAATACCGAGATTCGAATCCCATTTGTGCATTGTCATAAATGGTAATATTGAATACGAGTGTAATTTATCTATATATTTGTATAGTCCACCACGATATAAGAATTTATTGAACAGATCATAATCATCATAGCTTAAGTACTCGTGCATGTCATACATAGCTTAAGTAGTCGGTCATATTATACTAAAGTATATTTAATTTTGTATTATATTTTACGTTATAACTGTACATACATTTATAGTGTACAGCTTAACGACAATTGTTGTTGCCTATTTACAGCGCGTAATTAACGAAGCGACACACAAGAGACGTGGGCAATTTGTCATGGCTAGCCGGGCGCTACGACGTAGCTATATTGTAGCACTACTACGACGTAGCATGTTGTCGCGGTTGATGAGAGGTTTAGTAATAAAACTGGCTTTTGTTTTATTGCTACGAGTGCAATTTTACAGATGATACGTGTATAGACTTTTGTGATTGACTGCACAGATGACGTTGTAGTTAAGATAACGACCTACTGTGTCATTTGCTGCGGGATCGATTCTCGCAGAATAATACTTTGTGCAATCCAGAAATTATTGTTCTAAAACTCTGGCATAACAAGGATTAATTCCTTAGTGGAGCGTGTTGTTTTTTATAGACTAATAAAAAAATAGACATTATTCAAAAAGTTTTACAATTATTTTATTAAAAAAATGGTAAGCGAAATTTCTTGCAAGACGTTGTACTTTTCTCTTATGCAAAAAAAAATTGATTTATGAGTATGGTTGCCACTATTTCCCTAAAATAATTAAAAATAACTTTAAAAACAGTGCCAACTTTAATTGTATAAATTTATATAGCATAAAGTTAAGCATTATTTCTATAAATTTATATAGCATAAAGTTAGCCAGTGGCTAAAAATGTCAATATATTTTTAGAGGCATCTTTTCATCCAGAAGAAAATCCCCATCCTGATAAATGGGCTTTTTCATTAATTAATAATACTTATCGATGCAAATTTTATAATTGAAAAACATGTTATCTGTGCATAATGGTTAATCGACACATATGACAGGTGAGTTGGCGATTGCGGTTGATTTTTTTATTTTCCCAGAACATACTGTCCATTTCTTGGTGACCCTTCAACCGATTCTTACAACATCGAAATTAGTAGAGCACAAACGTTGGAGGTAGTGACACAGTATATATTATATTATTCTTAGGCTGTCACTACATGGGGAATCAGTCGTCTCTTAATCATTGAAAATAGTAAACGAAGGTTCATAATTTATTTATTTAGTTTCATATATATATTTATATTTTACTGATACTCCTAAATGTATTATCTAACCTCAATATCAATTACCGAAAGTCATAGGATCGTAGGTGCATCAGTGCGGCGGTAGCGGTCGAGCGGTGCATTACAGCGGAAACAGCGACCGATTGTTGCGGTCCAGCCATAATGGGCTTAATTCTGGTGCGGCTTTGGCTTTTACCCATTGTTTACCTGCGCACATCGACATAAATCTGTGTTTGTATACTCTGTGTAGAGTACGCTTGCCTTTTATGGTATATATATAGTATTGGTTTTAGATCGCAAAGCTTTTAGAATGCACTGGATTGGAATGCAGCTGTGTGGCCATTTTTATTTTGTGATTATTTTTTTAATGGTTGGATTTATTTTATTCATTAAATAGATTTTAATTATATTATCAAAATGACATTGATAATGTACTCTGATAGATGATCTGATAGAGCTCTGTTATAGATTTTATGAATGTGGTGACGGAGTAAGAATACAATTCATCACCCTCTATCTTGCCCGTGGTGATCGTAAGAGACGACTAAGGGATATAAAATGTATTTAACATCTCTATGCAAGAGAAGAAAAACTCGAAACAAAACTCTATACTACCACGTCTGACCAGCGTGATATAGTAGGTTAAACTCCCTCCCATTACGAAGGAGGCCCGAACCCATCAGTGGAACATATATGGGCTGTAATGATGATGATGATAGATTTAATTTATGTTCCTGTGGTGAGGGATTTAGTATGGAATCCACTGCAACTTTATTGCCTACGGGAATGAAAAAGATAAGACTCAGGAAAAAGCATGCAATGGCAATAGAAGAATAAATCAGAACTAAATGGAAACTCGTCCAGTCAAACTGAGATAGTAAACAGGTTATTTACCCTCCAATTGTAGGGAATCCTCGTCTCTTATAGTAGAAAATATACAACTGAAAGAAATAGAATAATAAATACATACATACATACATATCATCACGCCATATCCTTTGCAGGGTAGGCAGAGAGAACAGAGTGCCAGAGAACTCTATCTCTGCATACTTCACTCGCTTCCACAACAGAAGGCACGTGTAGCAATACATAACGCAGTCCTTGTCCCAACATTACTGTATGGAAGCGAGAGTTGGGTATGGTGGAGTTAGGCTGACCGACCGCATTCGTAACGACAACGTAAGAGAGCGAGTATGTATGAAAGAGAGTATTGGTGTAAAGATGCGAAAGGGAATGCTCCGATGGTTCGGACATGTGGAAAGAATGCCGAACGAACGCCTGGTTAAGAATATATACAATGCGAAAGTGGAAGGATGTAGGTACCGAGGGAGACCGAGACTAACCTACCTAGACTAGATCGGTCATGTACTGAAGAAAGGTGGAGTCAAGAGTCTCCGAAACCGGCGAGCGTGTACGAAGAGAATTATGAATAATAAATAAACAGTGTTTTAACTCAATTATTTAGATTTATTTATAGATTTATTATATTATTTATGATTTATAGATTAATTCATACTTAGTTGAAGATTATTGTCAGAGAAAAGATTATTGTCCCATGTGGTATTTGGATCCACTCATTGGAAATCCGTTCCAATCATCCTACCGCTTAGAAAAATGTGAGTACCGTATGACAATCAAATGGTGATTCGTATTATTTTGCGGTCTTTATAGTACACGTGTGCCATCTACCGGACAATGATTACACATTGGGATTTTTATTAACTTTCCCCTTTATAAACAAAAATTAACTTTCGGTGTAATCTGTGGTAACAGATGGAAATTATTATATATAATAGAACGGTAAATTTTCATACATGACTGTGATTTATTCATTGCATCTAAACCATGTAACAAACATACGAACTCAACCGCATTGACATCGAACGAATATAGCAGCAAACTTCCAATTTTATGACGTCACGTTACACGCCGTGTTGGGCCAAAAGTTAGATTGAAACTGGTAGACAAACCGCATTCACATGATTTATTACTCACATGTGGATATGTTAGTACTACTCTGTAATCGAGCGCATATTGTGAACAACACGAAGTACCGAAATCTTGCGGTTTCATAGACATTGGGGCCGTTAAAACTTGGTTCGTAAGAGCTTTGAAGTTTTATTGTTTAATATTTGTTTGTTTAATAAAGCTAACGGCTTGTTTAGTTTGGTTTAGTGTTGATGCAGTGTTGTTCTATTATACTGTGTTAATAAATAAACACAGCCATATTATGCCATTACATTTTTCTTTCTTCGATTTATTAACCTATTGACATCCACTATGGGATTATGGTAAAATCGTTACGTTTCTTTGGGTCTGCGGTGACAGTTGGCGTTATAATTGTATTTGAAAATTTCTGATGTCAATTTTCATATCCACCTTTTTACAGCACCAACAGATGATATTGGATATTAAAATACTGCATACTTAACCTATACCATTATACTAGAATATAATCTGGTAGTGCTACATAATAGAGTCTTATTGCCATTAATAGGGCATGATTCTAAATCTCGAGCGTACTGTTATTTTCTAAAAACATCCTTTGAAGACCAAATAAACTAATAAACAATCATATTTCTTTATCTAATCTGGAACTTGAATATAGTCGCACTCTACTTAACTATTCGAACTAATAGTAGCATGGTCCTTAAAATATATACTTATTTAAGAAACAAAAGATTGTAACATATACCTGATATTTACTGATCATTTATTAAAGAAATGGAAGTCTATTTATTTAAATAACTAAAAGAGCTGTGTCATTCTTGTAACGGTAAGATAAAATTAACATAAAAATAGTCCCTAAATAGATACGGAACATTTGTATTAGTTTTGTTAAACAACCAAAGATATTTAAATTGGCATTATATGAAAGTCTAGGTCTAACAACAAGCTATGTGGCTCTTGAAGCTGTGTGGTAGCGGCTACGAATACTACCAACCCTTACTTTGCTTGCGAATGTTGTAAAAGGCGACTAAGAGCCTTATAACGGCCTGGGCCAACTCCATTTGATGCCGTTTGGTTAGCAATTACATTCCCAATGAGGGTTGACGTCTGGCAGGCGGCTGGTCATAAAACTATTGCCATTAACGTTTACAATATGTACTATGAAAATAGAGTACATATTGTAACGATCCCAAGTAATTGGGATAAAAGTAGGAGAATGATGATGATCAAGGTCTTCTAGCTATTGTAGACTACCATTCACATTAAACTTTTAAATATTAAATAAAATTGCATAAAATAGTAATAAAGACTTTTATAATAGACATAATAATAATATATTATTATTTAATAGAGTACCTATAAATATTAAACGGTTGTACGAAAGGAACTTTGGGACATTTTACCGGAGTATGGTATTAGCGGTAAACTGCTACAGGCTGTGCAGTCCAGTTACATGAGCTGTAGAGCCTGTGTGCGGCTGGATGATGGAATGTCGCCTTGGTTTGACGTCAATATCGGCGTTAAGCAGGGGTGCGTTCTGTCAGCCAGGCTGTTTATCATATATCTGGATAAATGTCTCCAAAGGTTGAACGATATGAATGTGGGAGTCCAGATGGGCGACTCAGTGGTCACTTCTCTGCTTTATGCAGATGATGCAGTCCTGCTGGCACAGTCAGCGACTGACCTGCAGACCCTAGTCGACACAATGACAGAAGATTGTAAGAAAAGGGGTCTACGCGTGAATGTGAGCAAAACCAAAATAATGGTCTTTGAAAGAGATAAAACCAGAACAGATGTAAGAGTAACAATAGGTAATGATGTACTAGACCAAGTGGATGAATTTGTATATCTTGGATGTGGATTTAGCCGAGATGGAAGGTACACCACTGATATAGAGCGAAGAGTGAATGCGGGAAATAGAGTGAATGGAGCGTTGGGGCAAATTCTCGGCAGCCACCACCTCAGCCAGAAGGCACGTGTAGCAATACATAACGCAGTGCTTGTCCCAACATTACTGTATGGAAGCGAGAGCTGGGTATGCAGAAAAGAGTATGATAGTAAAATTAATGCGGTCGAAATGCGATCTCTGCGGAAAATCTGTGGAGTTAGGCTGACCGACCGCATTCGTAACGACGACGTAAGAGAGCGAGTAGGTATGAAAGAGAGTATTGGTGTAAAGATGCGAAAGAGAATGCTCCGATGGTTCGGACATGTGGAAAGAATGCCGAACGAACGCCTGGTTAAGAAGATATACAATGCGAAAGTGGAAGGATGTAGGTACCGAGGGAGACCGAGACTAACCTACCTAGACCAGATCGGTCATGTACTGAAGGAAGGTGGAGTTAAGAGTCTCCGAAACCGGCGAGCGTGTATGAAGAGAATTATGAATGTTGAGGAAGCGAGTGAAGAGATAGAGTTCTCTGGCACTCTGTTCTCTCTGCCTACCCTGCAAGGGATATGGCGTGATGATATGTATGTATGTATGTATGTATAAATATTATCACAATTATTATAAAATATATTTAATTATATTATACAAATTTTTACTCGCTCACATTTTGTTATTACTTTATTAATTGAAACAGTCTGATTGTAGAACATCTTATTGAATACATTATAATATAACGTATATCCTAGCTATCCTTTACCTTTATTACTTAGTACTGCAGTTGAAACTGAAATGATCCCGGTCAGACACAGGATAGAACCCATGACGAGATAAGACACGACCGTTAATCCACAAGAACAAAGGCCGCCGTATCCCGGAGCCTTTTGGGACCTATTCTAACATTATTATTATAACTCCTTAGTAATTTAATTTTGGTATTATATTTATTAAAAGTATTTTTTTATTTGTGATAAGTATAATTAGATAAGTAAGTACTAACTATAAATATGAAAATAGTTTTTATTATTTTAGCTATATACGTCCTGTACTTATAAACTTATATACTTGTATCATATCCTACTTTTATCCCAATTACTTGGGGTCGATACAATATGTACTCTTCTTTCATATTACATATCGTAAATGTTATTGGCAATAGTTCTATGACCGGCCGTCTGCCAGACGTCAACCCTCTTTGGGAATGTAATTGTTGACGAAACAGCATCAGATGGAGTTAGCCCAGGTCGTTATAAGGCTCTTAGTCGTCTTTTACGACATCCACGAGAAAAATAAGGGTTGGTAGTATTCGCAGCCGCTACCACACAGCTTATATACGTGTATATGGGTGTAATTTATCATAAAGACAATTGTATACACGGTATTATGTGTTTGTAATAATATTTATATATGAGCGACTACTATTTGACAAAAAATATTTTATTCGCTATACTGCTTTCAGTTGTGATAGTTATGTTACTATAAGTACCAGCTCCGATGACCAAGCCGCCCACTTGGCTTGTTGATTATGGTATCATTCAGTTTTTTTTTTTGGGAAGGCTTGCGTCTAAACATAGAAAATGAGAGGCATAAAAAGTATGATCGCTAGACCTAAGAACACCTAACTAAATAATTTTTAATATTTCGTAATAAAGTACGTTGATGAAATGGAAAGAGATTCCGAAATGGAAGGAGATTCCGAAATGGAAGGTACACCACTGATATAGAGCGAAGAGTGAATGCGGGAAATAGAGTGAATGGAGCGTTGGGGCAACTTCTCGGTCGCCACCACCTCAGCCAGAAGGCACGTGTAGCAATACATAACGCAGTGCTTGTCCCAACATTACTGTATGGAAGCGAGAGTCGGTATGCAGAAAAGAGTATAAAAGTAAAATTAAAGCGGTCGAAATGCGATCTCTACGGCAAATCTGTGGAGTTAGGCTGATCGATCGCATTCGTAACGACGACGTAAGAGAGCGAGTAGGTATGAAAGAGAGTATCGGTGTAAAGATGCGAAAGGGAATGCTCCGATGGTTCGGACATGTGGAAAGAATGCCGAACGAACGTCTGGTGAAGAAGATATACAATGCAAAAGTGGAAGGATGTAGGTACCGGGGGAGACCGAGACTAACCTAACTAGACCAGATCGGTCATGTACCGGCGAGCGTGTATGAAGAGAATTATGAATATTGAGAAAGCGAGTGAAGTACGCAAGTATAGAGTTCTCTGGCACTCTGTTCTCTCTGCCTACCCTGCAAGGGATGTGGCGTGATGATATGTATGTATGTGTACGTTTACTAGACATGTCTCTACAAGTGAATTAAATACCTCGCCAAAAATACCTAAGAACATTTTTACCATTTCAAAATTCTAATTTAGAATCTTAAGAGCATCAATTACGTCTAGATAACACCCAAAACGGTAACACGCCAGATGGGTCACTGATGACAAAGATCGGGTTCCAATGGCCTGCCCGTACAGCGTAGAGATGTACGTTATGGAGTTACTCACCGCCTCCTCCGCCACCCCGGGTGGTTCAGGCGAGGTGTGACTATACCATAGCCGGCCATAAAAAAGGAGCATTAAATATACTTTTCTCAAAGTTAAATCTAGTTAAAAAGTCTAAAGTTAAATCGAAATGGCTGTACTGTTCAAAAACATCCGAGCAGCGGCGGGCAAAAAATGTATGAAAATCTATATCTGTCGTGTTTTAGCGGCCAAAGAAATATATATATGTAAATTCATATCTATCGTGTATTTTAAAAATGGAACGATTTGTTACTCCAAAACGTGGCAACCAAATAGGCAACTTATCAGTTTTATTTAAATTTCGAACTGGCTTGAAAAAGAAACCTGTGTGATAATGAAAAAAAAAACAAATGAACCCATTAAGCACGTAAAAATGTTGTTCGTGGTTCGTCATGTATACAGTTCTACTTAGTACTACTTATTTTTAATTTCCGCACATTATTTGCGAAAAGTACTATACAAGCTTTGGCCACAACTAGGAATTGTTAGATTTACGTATGTGTGCCTCGGCTACGCCTCGGCCCACATTTACACGTTCGTCCATCAATGCCTATTTTGTTGACCGCTGCAGTAATGTACTATTTATGGCACTAACTTAATAAATTAAGGGTGTTTAAGTAAGTTTTTTACTACAATTAATAATATCAATGATCTCAGTTATATCGATGGTCACAAGAATACGTACCCACAAAATCCTGTCCAGTGCGCCGTCTGCTAGTGAAACGTTATTATCAGTTCAAAGGCTTCACTTCCGTCTGGTTGATCTTCACAAATGTTTCTTTTTTACGGACGCTTTGATCTCAAGTCTTAAGTGCATGTAAGAGGCATAACTACCTACAGAGTGTGAGTCAATGGGTAAACGCTACGATTAATTTAACTTGAAGGAACGAGATAAAAAGAACTTTAAACCTAAATTATTTTCATGAATATTAATATTATAGCTAGCATGTATTACGAATGAATTTATTTTAGAATAAATTAGAAATTTTATTACAAATAATTATTTCCAGAATGTTGTACATTCTGGAAATAATTATTATATACTAAGTAAAAAAAAACTGAGATAAGTGCTATATAATTTTAAAGTAAAAAATTTAAATGTAATATTAACGTTCTTATTCGGGGAAAAAAGGTTCTCGAGTGGCGACCACGAATCGGACGACGCAGCGTAGGACGACCCCCCACTCGGTCGACTGATGACCTCATCAAGGTCGCAGGAAACCGTTGGATGCAGGTGGCACAGGACCGTTATAGATGGCATTCTCGTGGGGAGGCCTATGTTCAACAGTGGAAGTTTACGGGCTGATGGATGGATGGATGGATTAACATTCTTGTTTCTTTCGTTCATTTTTTTTTAATTCAATTTATAATGTATGAGCACGTTAGAGACATTGAATAAAGCGTTATTCAATAAGATGGTCTTATTAAAGTAATTCGGTGTATTTGGAACGATGTGATTTTTTTATTCATAATTTAATTCAATATGTTTATAGTTTAAAAATGTTTTAGTATAAAAACAGCTAGTGGTGATTTTCTGGGAACCGTATTATATATAACACACTTTACTGCGATAGCCAACTCTTTTAAAACGTACATGGCAATGACACTTTTTTTGTGTGTAACCAAAAATAATTTGCTTACGGTGGTAAACGAGCTAGCAGCACACCTGTTGGTAAGTGTTACTGCCGCCCATTGACCTTTGCTATATCAGGAGTAGATCTAGACCGATGCCTACTAGGGAAAACCTCAAACCCAGAAAGTGGGGCTTCCAACTCTCTCGCTCACCGAACAAAGCACAACAGCATATTACCACTGCTGAGACGTCGATTTTCTGCGGGTGTGAGTGTGGTAACTATATGGTATTTTATGGGGGAAGCTACATCCTGCATTGAGCAGTGAAAAATTGAAAGATGAAGATCAAATTCTTAAGAACTAGTGAACTTTTTATCAAACTATTTTTAAATATTATTCATAACTTTCCAGACTTATACATAAAAAAAATAAAATTGCTACAATAGAAAGAATAACAGAACTTGAAGAGCAGTTATTACAAGTTATTATTAGCATTTCAGCTTCGAGACTTAGTGGTTTGGCTTTAATGCTCTCAGCGAAGACTTGTACAACTTTACTCTTTGTCTAGGGCTAGTGAGGCATAATGGTGTTGAAAACTTGTACAAGTATCTTTTAGATACATTCTTAAGAGTTAATTTGAGTCTAAATTACTGAAATTTAGCATTTAATATGCTTAATTATTTATAAAATCCGATTACGAAATGAAAAATGAAAAATTTCGTATATCATAATTTCGTAATCGGATTTTATAAATAATTAAGCATATTAAATGCTAAATTTCAGTAATTTAAATAACAAGGTTGTGTCATCGTTTAATACAATTCTAACTGTAAAGTTTGAAGTATTAAGCCTATAACAATGTGTAAACATTGTCGGGTAGATGACATACCGTCACCTTAAGACGTAAATATAATACGGAGTGAAATTTGCATGTCCTACAATTAGTCGCGGTGGTGTAGTGGCAGCACGATTGGGCCGGAATCCCCATAGGCGCGGGTTCGAATCCCGCTTGCGACATCATTTTTCATTTCGTAATCGGATTTTATAAATAATTTGAGTCTCTTGATAATTTACATAAATTCTATCCCTTTATAATAATTTTACATAAATTATTTAATTATCACTTTTATAATCATTATCATTCTCCTGCTTTTATTCCATTAACTTAGGGAAGAATTTAGGCACAAATCCTCTCCTACTAAGTAAAGACGATTCACCTTTTTATACCGCGATATCGTCATTTGGTGTATACATGTATTTGATATTTCAAAAAAATTGTAATATTGTATTGAATATTACAATTTTATTTCAAAATTCTCTTGTCTATGTATGGCGTAGTTTTTTTTATTTGTTAGTCGACTTTTAGCATAACCATTGTGAAAAAAAGAAGAATGTAATTATATGATATACTTTAGAATACACAGAAAGTTGTAAAAGCTTATAAAAGTTAATAAATTATTGAGTATTTTATAAACTATTGTACGGCTGAAATATTTAAGTTAAGTATATTGTCTTTTGGCAGACAATAGTCTAAACATAGACTGCCGTAATCGCTCCCCATCTCCATTAGGCTAATCACTAATACCAATGCCTTGACCTCGGTAGCCAGACCAGCGGATTACCCTTTCAAGTACAGTCCCCGTGGACATACAATAATCGATAGTGTTGCCACAGCGTCGCTCTCACTCAGTCAGCCTCTCTCTGGGTGGCTAATTAAGCATCCAATCTATCCACTCATAACTTCGGTTAGGATGGCTACAGAAGCAGTGGTGCTAACTACTCTCCTGACGATTTTCAGTCGTTTTTATAATCCCTTGAGGAAGGCGTGATAAAACTATTCTCACAATACGAGAGAATAGTTTGTTGTCCCAAAACATCTATAGTTACACATCTGCAATAGACTGCCGTTAAATATATTCGTCAGAAACAATCCAACAAAATAAAAGCACTCCATCAGTTCAGAACCATTACATTATTTCCCCCTAGTAGACACAATACATCTCAAGCGATGAAGGCGTCAAACAAAATTGAAAAGAATCTAATGGATCAATTTTTCCAGGGCGAGATTAAAAAAAAAACTTTTTACGGGATCAAAATAGGGTAAATTCATAATTAATTTGGTTCCCTAACTTTCTTCTTGTTAAAAGCCGTTCACAATAGACTCCATTTAGATGATTTTAAACAATGCCATAAATGTGAAAATGAAGTGACGTTAACTAAAAAAATTGTCTTTAAGAATATATATATTTTTTCACCGATACTTCGATAAGCGTGCTTATTAATCTAACTACAAATGTATATTGAATCGGATAGGTTGTTTAATACATATAAAGATTTCTATTGGTGGTCGACAAAAGATGGAAAGTACTGTCATTTCATCCTAGAGTGAAATATTGATAAAGGTCGAGAAATTCTATGGACAGTTATATAAATCATCCTAGAACCTTATTGTCACCATGGCCTAAAACTCTATATCCAATCCAATCATTACTGAGATCCCTGAGACCCAACTGATGACATGTATTTCAATTTGTTTTTAAGAGTCATTAACAACCGACTCACACGCAAGTTAGACGACTTGCAACCATCTTAACGAGCCAGATTCCGAAAAGGTTATGTTACCAAAGACCACACGCTACCATAGATTGTACAGGAAACTGAAGAGTATTTAGTGATTAGATAGCGTCAGAGGTGTATCTAGCGTTTGTAGGCTATCAGAAAGCCTTTGAATGTATTGAAACTTGAGCAATACTACAGTCTATTTTCTGGATAGACTTTAGCATTGCCCAAGTTGCCAAATTGACTATCGATATATCGAAGTGCTAAAGTGTTCATATAGAAACTTAACTATGTTGATTCGCATCCCAAATAAGTAAGAGTTTTAAAGCGAGCTATTTGCGGAAAGGTATTAGGAGTTCTCTGAAACTGTTCATGCTTGCACTGGAAGCTGTGTTATCGTACTTATGGTAGCTTCCAAGATGGTCTTGGCCGTATGCTCAATGACCTCAGCAGGATTTTTGAACTAGTTGGTCTGCCAATGAATGTGGATAAGATGAATATCCTGTCTACCCTGAATGCTCATAACATTCCTGTCATACTCATCTATACTTAAAAATATTTAAATTACATTATAAAACTCAAAACTTGATAAATTAAAGCTGAACAAATCCATTGAAATCGTCATATAAATAAAATCTTGTCTTATTTTTGTACAACGTACCTAAATTTACACATATTGTAGGTAATCTGTTATTCAAACATTGGATTTTCATTTTCAGTATACCACTCAACTCACTAATTAATTCTCTTTTATTCATACTTAAGCTCTCATCAACATCTCGGATCTTAACTTAATTTTGAATAACAGCTCACGATTAAGTACGCTTTTAATATTCCTATAATGGCTGTCGAATATTTTTGTGAAGATATATTATGCCTCCTTATTTTTTTAATCACTGTTAAGGTACTTTTTATAGACCTAGCCATTATATAATTTGTAGTTGAATAACTAATGTAACAAGAAAAAGATTTATAAAAAATAAATAACTGGACTATCATAAGATCATAATAAATTAAGAATATATTTAAAAATGTATCAACATTCCATTTTTGCAATTATCAAAGATTAAGGAATACATTTTCAAAAAAAGTTACTGTTACTGGATGGTAAGTACATTTATAAGTTAATATAATATTAGCTTGGAATAATAGGTGTAATTATTATCAAACATTAAAGAAGAGTTTGAAATAAAACTACTTTTACGGATTCTATCGCGTATTTGATTTTTAATTTCCCTACGTTTTTATCATGATCACTGTATAGTGTTCGAAACGTCGAGAAATTAAAAATCAAATACAAACGCGATAGAATCCATTTATTTCAAATGTATAATACTCGCGTAAACATCAGGATTATGTATTAAAGAAGAGTTTTTATCCTTCAGTTATCATATTACAATAATGTGCTTTATAAAATACAGGAAATAGAAACTCAGTAAGCAAAGTATGTACTACAATATGACATAGCCTTACATTATTTATTATGTCTTCATTGAGTTAATAACCTCTAAGTCAGTTGTAACACGTCCCAAGTAACGAACATCTCATTACCAATGTTTCTTCCATATTACTAACGTTCTGTTTTGTCCAAATGGGGGTTAATTTCATTAGCGTGGGTTCAACGAATCGTGTGATAACTTTAGTGATGCTATGTGGAAGGGTGCTCAAGGGATAAAATTGTGTGGGATGACGTTGAATGTTAGCTGTAGAGAACGGCTATGTGTTAATTTGGAAACTTTTATAGGTTTATATTCTGGATGAATTGCAATACTGAAAATATATATATGATTATTGCAGTAATATTGACATGAATAATTAAAATATTAAGTGTGCCCGCTGTTTCACTCGCGTTAATATCAATTTGGTTAATCAATTTTGGTGTAGTAGGAAGGAATTCCTAAAAAATATTTTATTGCTCTCTGTATCTCTAAGAACTTTTGTTTAAAAAATCAAGACAATCAGGTTGAGCAATTAAGGCGTTACAGATAAAAAAACGAACTCACATTTTCTATTATCTAGTCTTATCGAATTCGGTGTGGCAATGGAATAAGAAAATAATTCATCACTATTTCTTTTCTATGAAAAATCGTAAAGAATGACAAAAAAAAAACGCTGAGCATATAACGTTTTTTTGGCAGAAAATGAAAACTCGTAACTAAAAATTTAAATACGGAATACAAATGTGATAAATAAATTGTATCATTGTCATAAATATTGGCCAATTGCACATTGCTCTATAATAACACTGCTAAATATACGTGGTTCAATTATAAGGGTACAATGAACGTATAATTATCCTATAGGGACTAAAATTTTACTGCAAAATGGACAGAGTGAACAAATTAAAACACCTATATACTTAGTCCCGATAGATTTCGACGGACCTCACTAATTGGACAGTTTAACACAGTGAATGGAGTTATTCACTGTTTATACATTTCCTTTTTTTATTAATTAAAAACATTTTTTTTATATTTACTTTCCGTATGATGATGGAGTGAGAATAAAATTCACCATCTTAGCTACGGGTTTTGTAAAAGATAAGAAACTAATATAACATCTATACAAGAGACGCTAGAATCGGAACAAAAACTTATACCAAGCCATGTGATCAGCGTGATATATAGTACGTAAATGTCTCTTCTGTTGTGGATAAGGTTCGAGTCCAGCACTGGGACTTATATCAACTGAGATGTTGACGATCTTTTTATAAAAGAACACTACATTTTTTTTTTGGCAGGCTATAGTCTGGACACACCCCGTCTGCTCCATTGAGTGCGATGGAACGGCGGCGCGTGGCCCATCCATCGTATTCCCACCCCTTCGCCATTGGGCCAGCTACTATTACTGAATCCTTGGCGGCCATGGTCAGCCCAGCGGGTTGCCCTTTCGGATACCATCCCCCGTCGTCCTCATGCGGTCAGCCTCTCCATGGGTGACGGACTATTCCCCGGTTCAGTCAGCCGCGGCCTCGGCTAGGGTGGCATCAGGCGCACGTAACACTTCACACTGAGGAATAAATTCTTGTGAAGCGGTGAACTTTATAAACTTATTATACACTAATATCTAGGTCTTGGTGATATATGGCTTTAGCATGATAGGTTTCTATTTAGATCACTAAGTAGACTGAGCGGGGTTTAATTAATAAAAAAACTACTAATATTAACAAGCATTTATTTAGTGTATGTGCCTATTTATTCGCGTGATTAGAGTAATAAAAATATTATGCATTCGTGTATTTTCCTATGATATTATAGGTATGATGTGATTACGAAACGTAAACAGATCAGCATAGTATAATATGACCTTTTACCTGTCATTATCAAAGAGCGAGAAGCCTGAAACCTAAAGATATATGCTTACTTCTTTTATATATTATTATAAATGACGACAGAGAATAGAGAAGGGAGGAATGGTAAATAATTTATTCATAGTCCATAACCTCCTAGACAAAGCTCATTGATTTTCATATTTAAATATTAATTAAAATTCATTTATAGTCTTTTATTTTAAAATACAGTAGATATGTACCTACTGCTAAGTTAAAGGTCCGTTTTGAATTCGAAATAGAATTTAAAGTTAAAACAAGGTAAGATTATTAAAAGTTTAGAAATTGTATCGAAGTAGCGTGATGGTTGTTAAAGTTAAAAATTACCGTTCACCTCACGTCCGAGACCTTAATGAAGAAGTTAATGAGTTTGGGACCGAGCTATTTCGCTATCGATTAATATTGTATAATACTGCCCAGTTACAAGGACGACCTAAAAGATAATTTTATCTGTTTGAATTACATTATAATAATTATAATGATGCTTATTAGAACTACCAACATAAATCGATAGTATAATAATATTTAACCGTGTGGTGACGGAGTAAGAATACTATTCACCACCCCATATCTTACCCTTGGGTGATCGTACGAGATGACTAAGGGATGTAAAATGCATATAACATCTATGCGAGAGAAGAAAAACTCAAAACAAAACCCTATAGCAACACGTATGACCAGCGCGGTATAGTAGGTTAATTTCCCCCCATTACGGAGGAGGCCCGAACCCAATAGTGGGATATATTATATATGGGCTGTGATGATGATGATGATGAGGTATGGTATTTCCAAATACCAATATCAAATTTCTATCATGCAGATAAAACTTAAAATACTTTCAAATTACTGAAATTTCATGCTAAATTCAATTAACATGCTTAATTATTTATGAAAACTTGATTGCGAATGAAAAATGATTGTCACCCATAGGATTTGAACCTATTGAAAATCGGTTTCAATCGTGCTACCACTTACACCAGCGTGTGCTGTCGTATGACATTCAATTTTTAGCTCGTATTATATTTTCGTTTTTAAGGAGACGTGTGCCATCTACGACAATGTTTATCATTTTTCACTCGCAAACAAGTTTTTAAAATACTTTTTTTTAACATATCTTTTTAGGGTTCCGTACCTCAAAAGGAAAAAAACGGAACCCTTATAGGATCCCTTTGTTGTCAGTCCGTCCGTCTGTCCGTCCGTCCGTCTGTTCGTCTGTCTGTCTGTCTGTCTGTCAAGAACCTTTTACCTCCCTCCACGCGTTCCTGAGAACGTAACGCGAGGTATCAAGCTGAAATGTATATCAAATACTCAAGTCTACTGTTCCTTAAAGCTGTGAAAAAATTAAAGTTCTAAGCCAATGCAATCAAAAGATACAGGCATTTATGGCGCAAATTTTCGATACTCGTAAGGGACTCAAAACCTACAGGGTACTTCCCGTGAACTCAGAATCTTAAAATTTGGTACGAAGCAACGTCTTATAGCAGATATAAAGGAAAAATTGCGAAAACCGTATATATTTAATTACATTATATAATATATATTTTTTTAATAACTTTAAATTTACTACCCCTTTCCTCATGAACGCATGTTTAGAGATATTAAATTGAAATTCATATCAAATACTCAGATCTATAAGACCTTTAAGCTGTAACAAAATCAAACTTCTATGTCAACGCAATCAAAAGAAAGCAATTTAAGCCGCATATTTTCAAACACGCAACTACTCGCAAGGGAATCAAAACCTAAAGGGTCCAGTCGACCTAGAATCTTGAAATTTCGCATGACGCAACGAATTATAGCATATATAAAGGAAAAATTCCGAAAACCTTAAATTTTTAGGTACGTCAGATATTTTTTTAGTTCTACGGAACCCTTCATGCGCGAGTACAACTCGCACTTGGCTGATTTTTTTGAAATTGACAGGGTATGGACATGTGATGAGACGGGATGAAAGTAATGTTTTGAGGAAAGTTTTAAATATGAATGTTGAAGGCTTTAGGGGTAAAGGAAGACCGAAGAAAATATGGATGAACTGCATGAGGCATAACATGGATAGACAGGGAGTGACTGTAAAGAGGACGTCTGATAGGACTGTATGGAGTAAGATGACATATTGCGTCGACCCCACGTAATTGGGATAACAGCAAGATGATGATGATGATGAGTCGTAAAAGATAAATGAAACTTAAATTTATAAAATTGCAGTTAGAATAAATCCCAAATAAAACCGTATGCCAAATTGTCCGTTTTAAATAATATTGTAGGTAAGTCTCCCTCTTACTGCGAAGGTACATCATTTCAAATGATTTGATGTATGTAAGTTATAGAGAAAGAAATTACCTATGTATAATATAATTATTTAATTTTTTTTATCTTTTATTTTAAGAGATATGTTTGAGATATGTATGATGATGTACTAGAGCCAGTGAGAGATGGAAGGTACACCACTGATATAGAGCGAAGAGTGAATGCGGGAAATAGAGTGAATGGAGCGTTGGGGCAACTTCTCGGTAGCCACCACCTCAGCCAGAAGGCACGTGTAGAAATACATAACGTAGTACTTGTCCCAACATTACTGTATGGAAGCGAGAGTTGGGTATGCAGAAAAGAGTATGAAAGTAAAATTAATGCGGTCGAAATGTGATCTCGGCGGAAAATCTGTGGAGTTAGGCTGACCGATCGCATTCGTAACGACGACGTAAGAGTGCGAGTAGGTATGAAAGAGAGTATTGGTGCAAAGATGCGAAAGGGAATGCTCCGATGGTTCGGACATGTGGAAAGAATGCCGAACGAACGTCTGGTTAAGAAGATATACAATGCGAAAGTGCCCGCGGCAGTCGGAGCACACGCCCCCGGTCATGGCTTCGCCAGATCACGACCGGGAGGCCGTCGAGAGTGTTCCGCCCGTGACGGAGTCGGAAGTGGGGGCAGCCGTGGCGAAGATTCGTTCCGCCACCACGGCCCCCGGCCCGGACGGAGTCCCAGTCCGGGTGTTGACGTTGCTCCTCGAGCATCTCGAACCTCGCCTCAGGCGACTGTTCAACGCTTGTCTGACGTCTGGACAGTTCCCTGAGTGCTGGAAGGAAGGGAGGTTGGTTCTCCTGCCAAAGCCGAGACGGCCCCCGGATTCGCCGTCGGCCTACAGGCCCATTGTGCTTCTGGACGATGTGGGTAAACTGCTGGAGCGTGTCCTCGCTGCCCGCATCGTCCAGCACCTGGAGGAGGTGGGGCCCGATCTGTCGGACGCTCAATTTGGGTTTCGGAGGGGGCGTTCGACCATCGGGGCCCTGCTACGCCTGAGGCAGACGCCCGCGGAGGCTGTCGCCGGCAAAGGAGTGCTGTTGGCGGTGTCGTTGGACATCGCCAACGCCTTCAATAGTCTGCCATTCAGCTGCATCAGGGAGGCGCTCCGGTTCCATGGAGTGCCCCTGTACCTCAGGCGGCTGGTGGCAGACTATTTGGAGGGGCGCAGTGTTCTCTACGCGAGCCCCGCAGGGGACATTGTGCGGACGCCCATGTCGTGCGGTGTTCCGCAGGGATCGGTTCTGGGGCCGACTCTGTGGGACATCGGGTACGACTGGGCGTTGAGAGGGAGTCTCCCCCCCGGGCTGAGCGTTATTTGCTATGCTGACGACACGCTCGTCACAGCCCGGGGCAGGACATTTGAAGAGGCGGCGAGCCTGGCCACTCTCGGCACCGAGGAGATAGTCAGGCGAATCGAGGCGCTGGGGCTCAGGGTGGCCCTAAACAAGACGGAGGCCCTGCTATTCCATGGGCCCCGTGTGAGGCTGCCCATCGGCGCCTCGTTAGTCGTCAACTCCATCCACATCAGTATCCAGGCCCATATGAGGTACTTGGGTCTGGTGCTCGACGGGCGATGGTGGTTCCGGGAGCATTTTCACCAAATTGCTCCCCGGCTGGTCGGCGCGGCGTCCGCCCTTTCTCGGCTCATGCCGAATGTGGGCGGACCCAGTTTCGAGGGCCGACGGCTGTATGCGGGGGTGATCCGCTCAATGGCCATGTACGGCGCACCCGTGTGGGCGAGGGCTCTAAACGCCCAGCTCAGGGCGGTGCTGTGGAGGCCACAGCGAGCCATGGCGGTCAGAGCCATTCGCGGGTACCGCACGGTGTCGACAGAGGCGGCGTGCCTATTGGCCGGGACACCCCCGTGGGATCTAGAGGCGGAGATGCTCTCCGACCTCTACCGGCGGGTTACCTCAATGCGCGAAGAGGGTGGCTCCCCATCGTTTAACGAGATAGCCACCTGGCGCGAGGACGCCCGCCGAGAAGTCATCGCCCGTTGGGCTACGCGGCTGGAGAGGCCTAGACATGGTGTCACTACCGTCGAGGCCCTCCGGCCCGTACTGATGCAATGGATGGAGCGGCGGCACGGGGTCCTCACCTTCCGACTGGTGCAGGTGTTAACGGGGCACGGGTGTTTCGGGAAATACCTGCACACGGTCGTGTACAGGGAATGGACTCCGGGCTGCCATCATTGCAGTAGTGACGAGGACACGGCGAAACATACGCTCGAGGAATGCTCGGGCTGGGACGGGCAGCGCCGCGTCCTCGTCGCTATTATCGGTGCCGACCTGACGCTGCCGGCTGTCGCGAGGGCGATGGTCGACAGCGTCAGGAACTGGGACGCGGTCGCCGCCTTCTGCGAGGCTGTCATCTCGCAGAAGGAGGCGGCGGAACGGGCCCGGGAGGATTCCCGTGACCCGGGCCGCCGCCCGCGGCCGGGGCGGCGCAGGCGCGAATACCTGCGCCTGATGCCGCCCTAACCGAGGCTTCGGGTGATCGGACCGGGGAATTGTCCGGTCACCCGACGCGAGGCCACCGCGCGAGGACGACGCCTCGACGGCGAAATCTGTCGGGGCGTCGACAGTAGAGGTACCCGAGAGGGCATACCACCGAGCGGGCCACCGAAGACAAAGATCGGGTACCGGTGGCCCGCTCGCACGGCGAAGAAGAGGTGCTTGCAGGGTGGGTCAATGGGGTTGCGCGCCGCCTCTTCCGTCACCCCGGACCGATTTGGCGGGGTGCGACGTCCATGGCCCACCACAAAAAAAAAAAAAAAAAAGGGGAGACCGAGACTCACCTACCTAGACCAGATCAGTCATGCACTGAAGGAAAGTAGTCACACCCCGCTAAATCCGTCCGGGGCGACAGAAAAAACGGCGCAAGGCCTCACAGACTCGCCCTACATGTGCTTCTCGACCCCGTACCAGTGGGTCATCGGAACCTGATATTTGTCTTTGGTAATGCTTGACGTGGTAAGAATATTTGATGAGACGGGATGAAAGTGATGTTATTTTTTTTGGGACTAATCCCACCACACATTCCCACCACTGTAACTCCTGTAAACCAGGATCCACAATGGTCTCCGTATAAGACACCGAAGTTTGACTCTCCGGAAGTCACGGAGAACGCTTTTAACTGTCTTGGAACCCGCAACAAATTGAATTAAAAAAGAAAAACAGGAGGAGTTAAAAGAATTCCACTTCTCTCCTATACAAAGCGGGAGACATAAAGCAAAAATTGGCTAATAGGCCAATAGATAAGAGGATGTACTGATACGTGAAGCGCAGCGGTACAGCACCACGGATATGCCAAAGCTTATGGGGCCTATATGTGAGCCTTAACATTGATTGCAACAGTAGATATGGCAGAAGCGCCGCGAAAATTTTCGGAAATTTTCTCGAGTTTCTACAAGGTCCGTATAATATACTACCCCAGACGTGATTTTCAGACTGTCTAACATGAGATCGCGCTCGTTACGCCAGAGACTGTACTCCCAGAAGATGTGGTGATCGGGGCGTCGACTCGAGAGGATACTCGCGAGGGTAAACCGCCGGGCGAGTCACCGAAGACAAAGACCGGGTTTCGGTGGCCCGCTCGCACGCCGAGGAGAGGTACTTATAGGGCAGGTCTATGGGGTCGTGCGCCGCTTCTTCTGTTGCCCCGGATTAGCGGGGCGTGACCACACCATAGCCCGCCGCCAAAAAAAAAAGAAGAGGATGTGGTGAGCTGTTTGCTCAAACTCGCAATTAGATGTAGAACATTGACAAAAAGGTGAAGCTACTAGTTTAAAATGAAATAATTTACCTCTAAAATTTCCATGACCAGACCACAAAAACTGTTCGGCATCTAGTTTGAAGCCATTATAGATAAATTAAAGATTAATACTTTAATATTATGCAATATGTGCACTGAATTGGATTATGATAGCACAGTTCATAACTTTAAATAACATAAATTCTATCTTAAATAAGATTTAACTATACTTAAACATATTTACATATGCCACATGAACATTTTGCCACATCATCACAGAACAATGTTTACAATCTGTGGAGCTTACACGGCAATGCGGGTCACGGGCTAATAAAATTAAGGGCTTTGTTTGAGTGGGCAACATCGTTAAGGAAGCAATATCGACCAATAGCCTATGCTTTTAATGAGTAAGGCTCTGTTGGTTTAAGTATAGTGGTTTATATTGTTACCTAAAGGAAAATAGTGATAGTATGATTTAAAATAAAAAAAGACCTGGCATTAGGTAGTGAGCGAAGAATAAATTACACAGATGTAATGACTATGTAATGCTGTGTGGTAGCCGCTACGAATACTACTAACCCTTACTTTGTTTGTGGATGTCATAAAAGACGACTGAAAGCCTTATAACGATCTGGGTCAACTACATCTGATGCCGTTTGGTCAATAATTACATTCCCAAGGAGGGTTGACGTCTGAAAGGCGGGTGGTCATAAAACTATTGCCAATAACTTCTACAATATGTACTATAAAAGAAGAGTACATATTGTATCGACCCCAACTAATTGCGATAAGAGTAGGAGAATGATGATGTAATGAACTATGTACCGAGTTATCATATCGAGTTTTGTGAGTTCGATCCCTACACAGGATAATTTCTTGTACGATCTCCAAATGATTATTCTGAGCCTAAGTGTAATTTGTGTTCTTTAAATGTGTTAAAGTTTCACCTGGAGCAAAGAGTCTAAATCATGAATTTGTTTCAAGTTTTATTTTTTGCAGTGATGCGCTCTACTTACATTCATTAGGCGTCTCTTACAATACTCAAGGAAGGGGAAGAAGTGTAACTCATCATATTTATAATCTTGCAAAGTGAGAATAAAATAGTATAGATTATATGGCGACACCCTGGTAATGGGGCGTCGATGAAGGTGATATTTGATAAGGCAACCCACTGGGTTGGCCAAGGATTTCACGGAAGTTGCACTAGTGGTCAGCCCAAGAGCGATGGGGAGGAAACACGGTGATTTATCGTGCCACACACGCCCTTGCGTCGCTCCGGATGAAATGAGCAGGTGTGTTCAAACCATAGTCTGGCCAAAAAATCATAGCTTTTGTTGATTAATTGGAATAAATTTATCATTATTTGCTAAGTTTTTTTCGTAAATAATTTAGAATTTTATAGTTAAAAATCATCATCATTCATCATTCTTCTACTCTTATCCCAATTACTTGGGATCGATACAATATCAGTATGTACTCTTCTTTCATAGTACATATTGTAAAAGTTATTGGCAATAGTTTTATGATCGGCCGCCTGCCAGACGTCAACCTTCCTTGGGAATGTAATTGTTGACCAAACGGCATCAGATGGAGTTGGCCCAAGTCATTATAAGGCTCTTAGTTGTCTTTTACGACATACACAAACAAAGTAAGGGTTGGTAGTATTCGTAGTCGCTACCACACAGCTTTTATAGTTAAAAAAATATGCTTTTAAAAAAATGTGCTTTTTAAATAAAGTAGTAATGAATGTCATAGGAAGCTTCTTAAGTCATAAAAGAAATTTAAAATATGAATAAGATAGACTTATTTTAAAGCCTACAGAAGAGTATGTATGTTGTATTTGGGATAATCACAAACAATATCTTGGTAAATTGAAATAAAACTACTTTTACGGATTCTATCGCGTTTGTATTTGATTTATAATTTCCCGACGTTTCGAACACTTTACAGTGATCATGGTCACGGGAGGACTGAGGTGTCTTACGTCCAATATGTCATTGTTATTACAGAAATTTATTTATATCTACCCTATAAGATATTAAATTTTGACCCACATTTTTATACAAAATTAATACAATTCATTGCCAGTACAAAAAGAGAATGATTCTATATATAAAATTTATGTTGTTTATGATTTGTTATTATTAAGGTATTTAATTTATGATAATTATTATTGTGGCAATTTCACTGTAATAACAATGACATATTGGACGTAAGACACCTCAGTCCTCCCGTGACCATGATCACTGTAAAGTGTTCGAAACGTCGGGAAATTATAAATCAAATACAAACGCGATAGAATCCGTAAAAGTAGTTATATTTCAAATGTGTAATACTCGCGTAAACATTAGAAGTCATTAATATCTTGGTAATCCTATTTAAAAAGAAGTTTAACTACTTACTTGTATGAGACTGTACTAATATTCATTTTTATTCGTACTCATATTTATTCCAAATAATTAAACATATGCGGCAGTTCAATATTTTTAATTGCCACAGATTTCACATTAAAATCGTTGGAAATTAATAATTCACGAGAGGTCACTATACATCGTTTAAAAACGATATTTTTTTCATATTATGACCGATATAATGTCCACGTGGGCAAAAGCGATTTCGTTCAGTAATAGGATTACAGATTTTATTACATGCAGCTGAAATGTCGTTAGGAAGGCAATTTTGGCGGCAGATATTGGCTATTAGCGATCGAGGTAATACCTCCTCGATATTCATGTAGGTATAACGACGTAACTTAAGCATATTTGTGGCTTAGTTCTATGTTAATGCTTGCTTATATCGGGTTTGAGCGTGATTATATGAACTCCGGAATGGGATAGCCACACACAGAATTTACATTTAAGACCAGAATTTGATCTCATTGTGGCAAACGTTACTAGTTTAATATACTACGCAATATAGTGTGTTAACTATCGTTTATGTTGTACATAAATTATCGCAAATTCTTGTTAAATGCTGTGGTAGGATTAGTAGAAGAACATTGTTTTTAATATTATTTTGCTGTATTTATTGTATATTATATATGTATATTATTTAAAACATATAAAACTCATTTTGTTATACGAGAAAGCTCCTTAGAGAATGCCTGATTTTATACCTAAATTGTAAATTTTTTTTATTGCTTATGGTGGCAAACGAGCACGAGCAAGCAGCTCACCTGATGGTAAGTTTCACTGCCACCCATGGACCTTTGCAATAACAAGGGTATTAGGCCGCTATCTACCAATAAAATCCCCAAACCCACCCAGTTGGTCTTCCGGCTCTCTCACTCACCGAACGAAGCGCAACAGCACATTGCCATTACTCAGACGTCGATCTTCTGCGAGAGTGCGGTGCCACGCTGGACGGACCGGCCCGCGGCTGTAGACAGAAAACTGTCATCAGCGTGGTTCTACCACTATTAAATATATAGATATATTAGTAGATATCTCCAAGACAATTTTAATATCTATTTTATATGTTAAATAACACATAACATCTGTCAATCGTTACTGTTATATCTCATATAACATGAATCTTAATAAAAAAAATAGAGGCTCCTTGTTGAAAATGATCTTGAATATATAAAAAAAAAATCATTCATTTCTCTTTATTATCATATCGGATAGCAGTTTTGATATTTATATAAGTTTATTTAGTATCGATTAATATTCGTCTTAAAACGATTTATTATTACCTGAGCTCTATAGAAATATGAAGTTATCCGTTGAAAAGGTTTTTCGACGCTAATTGAATTTGATCCGTTCACTAACGACGTAGCTGCACTTAGTAGAAGTTTAATACGATTTTATATTTACTAATAACTAAACTTCGATGCCACTTAAATGATCATAATTTTTATTTTAATATATACATGCAAATACTGAGATCAAAGAACAACTAATGATCTTTCCATTTGAAGATAGTAAACATAAATATTAATTTCTAGAAAGTTCTTAAAAATTCGGCCAGTAAAGGCGGTCCTATATATGTCAGCGTCAGCATAAATATATATGCATCTGATTCTATTCTAAAACAAGGCTAAAAATAGACTAACTGAAGATTAATCTATCAGCTGCTATAAAGCCAATGGTGTATGTACGGTTTTTCCAAGTGCACCAGCTTAAGGTTTAGCAGCTGAAAATTGAACGCCAGTTGAACTGAAACATTCATTATGATCCTCGCAGGTTAATGCAAGATGGGTTATGAATTTCGAAAACACTATATTGAGATATATGTTGTGTTTATCTATGTGGTATATCCTGAAGAATACCTTCTTCTTCAATCCATATGCTATATGAGCAGAGTGTTAGAAAATTTCTCCAATTATGCCAAAATATCTCAAAACATCAGGTCGCCTCTTCTGCGTATTTCTTACCATCCAATTCATAAATAAAACACGTATTTTTTTTAACATGATATATAGTAAAATTTAATAACATTTAACTATATATATATATTTAATACTTTTTTTTAAATTTAATTTAGATCTTTTTTGTTATAAAATTTACACCAATAATGAATCTTTAAAGATTAAATTAACTAATTTAACCTTCAAAGATTAATTATTGTTGTAAATTCTATCAATTAATTAATTATTTAGTGGGGCCTGTACAAAAACATTTGCTATTACTTTAATTTAGTTATGACATAACTCTAGCTTTAGAATTACATAAAATTATATCTGTCAGTTTCAAAAATAAAAAAATGGTATATGACTGAATAGAAAATCAAACTTAAGAAATGCTTACTTATACTTGTCTGACAAGTAAAATGAAGTCAGGCAAAATTGGACGTCACTAAATATGATAAATGATCAGTTATAAGATAAGAAAAAAAATGTATTTTAACCAGTTATCACATTTTTGATAGATAGCTCTTGTTTTTTTTTCTCAAAAAAGTAACCCGTCATTTATTCGGCAACAGCAATAAGCAAGTTTATCATTTAAAAAAGTAATTCTGTTTGTACTCTATAGTTGATCTTTATTTTTAATGAAATTGTGTAAAGAGTGTCATTACTTTTTAATAAATTAAAGTGCTAAATAACCACTTAGTTTAAAATGTTAAAAAGTTTTATTTCACAATAATTATTGAGGTTTTTTTAAAGATTGTTTTTTTTGTGGTGAGCTGAATTTTGCCACGGATTTGGTTGTATGTACTCATCATCATTATCTCAGCTCGTATACGTTTCACTGCTGGACGTGGGCCTCCTTCTCAATAAAAGGGCAATCAATTTACTTTATTACATTGGTTAGACAATTTGATATAGAGTTATATTTTGCGAGAGCCGGAAGTCTAACTGGGTGGGTTTGTTTATTGTAATGGTAGGCAACGGCCTAGCTATACTCTTAGTATTGCAAAGGTTCATGGGCGGCAGTGACACCATCAGGTGTGCTGCTTGCTCGTTTGCCACCATAAACAGTAAACAAAAATAACAAAAAAGATATTATTGTACAGATCATATCCCTTAGTCGTCTTGTACGACACCTACCATAAAGTAGAGGTTATACGTTTTATATATTCTACTATTATATCCTGCCATCTTACTATTTTTGATTGGCCTTCTAATAATAATTTTATCATATCTGGCGACGGAATAAGAATTCATTGTCGCTACTTCTTGTGTAAGGTCCTAAAAATCCTATGCTAACCCATCTATCATCCCCCGATTATATTGTAATAAACTACATACTGATCAGCATGTAGTCGGTCTCCAATTGTGGGACGTATACGAGTATAGAAGAAAATGCCCTATGAAATTAGGCTATAAAGTATACTTTATACGTCTATAAAAATAGCGTCCAAGCCATGAAGTAATTTCTAAAATCTACAAAAGTGTTTTATTTTCAAATGTCTGGGGACTGATTGGAGACACAAATAGTTTCGCTAGTCTCTGCAAATTCGCCATCCCGCACACACAACACGTGATCGGAATGTGTTATTTCAAATAAACATTTTGATGTCAGATCTGCAAAAAATCGAGGCTAAACAAACTTGGATAACAATATAACTATTTTTTATCGAATTATAATTCCTTCAATTGTTAAAATTATAATTTGAATTATACAAAATTTTATTGATTATTATTGATGGAACTCAACCTATGAATAGTCGCAAACATTTATATCAAGTCACTCAATAATGTGTTGAATTTCATCATATTTTTGTAAAAAAAAAAAATGGTAACGTTCCTTTGAAAGGAATGAGTACAATCATTCAGATATTTAGTTCGACGACTGAATTTTTTTTACTAATGGCAATATACCTAGCAAAATATTGTGAAGTGTAATAAAATCCGATTACGAAATGAAAAATGATGTCGCAAGCGGGATTCGAACCCGCGCCAATTGGGATTCCGGCCCAATCGTGCTGCCACTACACCACCGCGACTAATTGTAGGACATGCAAATTTCACTTCGTATTATATTTACGTCTTAAGGTGACGGTATGCTATCTACCCGACAATGTTTACACATTGTTATAGGCTTAATACTTCAAACTTTACAGTTAGAATTGTATTAAACGATGACACAACCTTGTTATTTAAATTTCCCATCCCAATAGGCGCGGGTTTGAATCCCGCTTGCGACATCATTTTGCATTTCGTAATCGGATTTTATAAATAATTAAGCATATTAAATGCTAAATTTCAGTAATTTAAGTGTAATAAAAATATATGTCATGTAATTCTGTGTAAAAGTGAAAAACCTAGTGCTGTTTCTTAGGCAGAGTGTTAAGTTATGTGCTGTTGTTATATATGTATATATTTTTAAACACAACATCATCATTCAATATGTACTTTTCTTTTATAGTTCATATTGTAAAAGTTATTGGCAATAGTTTTATGACCGGCCGCTTACCAGACGTCAATCCTCCTTGGGACTGTAGTTGTTGAGCAAACAGCATCAGATGGAGTTGGCCCAGGTCGTTACAAGGCTCTTAATCGTTGACATCCACGAGCAAAGTAAGGGTTGGTAGTATTTGTAGCCGCTACCACACAGCCTTTTTTTAAAGACAACACCTTCACTAAAACAGTAATACTTGTATTGTGAGGGGCCTTACAAACATATAATTACACCTAGACATAATACAACAATATGACGCAAAGTGTATTGTCCCGCGTGCAAATCGAACCCATATCGTTGGCACGGTATAACGGTACCCACTACGCCATCTTAACAGCCAATATAATATAGATCCATACATACATATCATCACGCCATATTCCTTGCAGTGTAGGCAAAGTGTACAGAGTGCCAAAGAACTCTATGCTTGCATACTTCACTCGCTGCCTCAACATTCATAATTCTCTTCATACACGCTCGCCGTTTTCGGAGACTCTTAACTTCACCTTCCTTCAGTACATGACCAATCTGGTCTAGGTAGGTAAGTCTCAGTCTCCCCCGGTACCTACATCCTTCCACTTTCGCATTGTATATCTTCTTAACCAGACGTTCGTTCGGCATTCTTTCCACATGTCCGAACCATCGGAGCATTCCCTTTCGCGTCTTTACACCAATAGGTACTCTCTTTCATGCCTACTCGCTCTCTTAATATAAATATACATATAAATATTATGATTAACATAATTTAGTAGACCATAATATATATTATTATTTTAATAATATTATATGGTTCACAAAATGGTAGTAAATAAATCTATTACGTTCTCCCGTTAATAATTTTAAAGTTCTCTCTGGATTTGTTACATCTTAAAGTTTGTCCATTTATATTCATATTTTAAAACCAGCTAACGTTGGGCTGTTTGCACGAGGGTTGGATTTTAATGCCTACATTAACATATTCTTAGTTAGTATGTCGTTATTATATATATATATATATACTATCCGTGTGGTGACGGAGTAAGAATACAATTCACTACCCCCTGTCTTACCCGTGGGTGACCGTAAGAGACGACTATGGGATATAAAACGCATGTAACAGCTATGCAAGAGAAAGAAAACTCGAAACAAAACCCTATACCAACACGTCTGACCAGCGTGGTATAGTAAGGACAATTTCCCTCCCATTGCGGAGGAGGCTTATGCCCAACAGTGGGACATATATGAGTTGAAATGATGATGATGATGATGTCGTTATTACTTTATAGTAGACTAGACTTTATGTTTTGACACATTTTGTTGTAGGCAATATACTAATATAATATATAGATAATATAATCTAAATATTAAACTTTAAGAGATCAGTATTCACCTGCTCTTATCCCAGTTACTTGGGATCTACGCAATAGATACTATATAGTACATATTGCAAATTTTATTGACAATAGTTTTAATAACCGGCCGTCTGCCTGACGTCAACCCTTAGGAATGTAATTGTTGACCAAATGGTATTAGGTGGAGGTGGTCCAGGTCGATATAAAGCTCTTAGTCATTTTTTAGAACATCCACGAGCAAAATGAGGGTTGGAAGTATTCATAGCCGCTACCACACATCACTATATACTAAAATTTAAATATAGCAATATCTGAAATGAAACTACTTTTACGGAGATTTTGAATTTCGATTGATCATGATCACGAGAGGATCACGTAAAAGTAGTTTTATTTTAAATGTGTAATACTCGAGTAATGATTAGAAATCATTATGATAGCATTATTTATAAAACATTCGCTCAAATCCTTTTAATAATATTTATAGAAGAGAACAATCAGTGAATACATATTGTATTTAAATATTAGTATTTTTTATTAGTGGTAATTATGTTAATTTCTAAAGAATCGCATTAGCAATGTTTTGTGTTGTCTTTCGTCACCCCGGACTGATTTGGCGAGGCGAGAAGCACCCATAGTCCACCGTAAAAAAAAAGAGGTACGTTTTACCTCCAATCTATAATCTTTAAAGAAGGATATTGACGTCAATATTATTACGAATAACTCCCATCAATCGTGTGATGTAAAATTTTATAAGGAATATATTTTTCATTTCAGTGAATTTTAATATTCTCACCAATTTCGATATTGAAATCGAACACTTAACATTTTTCAGACTCGTCACAAAGTCAGATGATATCTGTATGGTAATGATTTTCCGTAATGATGTCTTTGAAGTATTGAGCGGTGAATTTAAAGCAGTATTACACGATGCGGGTATCGATTCTTTGAACAGTTTTATTTGCATTTAACAGAGGAAAGGCGGGTTTTATACTTCTGTTCTATTTAAGTACTGGTTAGTACACAACGTAATATTTAGTTATTATATAATTGCTAAATATATTTTAAATAACATTATTACGATCGTTATATTATAGATCTGTCGGATCTTGTTCGAGCAGCCTATGGCTCTAACTCCGTATTACTTCCACCAAAGCACGCCTCGTAATGAATTACTATTGTACTTCACAACGTAATGTCGTACGTGCCCCACCACACAAAATATCAATTGTCAAACACTTCCTTTTAAAATAGTGTTGCCAACTATTTTAATCTAACATAGTTCTCAGGTGTTGCCAGTTTTTTTAATAATGGCGCCACTAATTCTACTACTATCTACCAACAACTTCAAAGTGGTTATAATGTATGATTTGTAATATATGACACGACACTTTTTGAGAAATCATGACAACATTTTAGGAAACACTACGGCTTATTTTTTTTAATAATCGTTTTTGAATCATTCCTTTCATATATTTATGGGATTCAAAAGGAGAAGAAAATAATCGTTATTATATGAATAATTCAGAAATAGGATTACTTGCTTCAGCAAAACTCAATTCAAAGTTTACTGGCAATTTAAATGAAAATACTTTTCCCTTATTCTTGGATTTTTTTCTTTCGCTTAGAACCTGACTTCTTTTACTTATCTTATGAAAGAGATTAAACATTGTTCAAATGGCCAAAGCGACTGTTAAGTTCTTAAAACATTATAAATCTTAACAACTTTTTTTATTTAAATGTAATTATGCGAAAAGGAAATTCCGCTTTTTATGTTACAGCAGCTATACATTGTCTTTGACACAATTTTTTTAACATAAATTATTAAGTTAAAATTTAGTTAACATACTTTGAATGACTTTTGTAAAATAATTATAACGCTGATAAGAACTGCACCTGCACTTTACTTATGCAAAGAGATTTTTATATTATATATCATCATAAGCTTAAGCTCTATGAAGAAGATAATCGTAGAATATAATTTGCAAGGTCTAGTTTGCTGTATGATCACCGTGACGAATAATACCAACCTTTACTTTGTTCGAGGATATCGTAAAGACGACTATGAGCTTGGTACATTAATAAAAATTATTTTCAAGAACTTGATATATCCACCTTTGAACTAATGTACCCGAGTTATTAGTGTATTACCTTACAATTGTTGGTTAAAATATGAATGTTAACGAAATTACAAAGACTAGTTGAGATTAACGCTAAGTTTTTAACTTTGTCTCAACTTTGTATGAAATTAATTATACATACTAAAACTAGAAATCATAATATCACACTTTTAATAGTTGGGATATATAAATGTATTAACGATAACGCATGGAATTTAATAATTACTAACCTGGGGGCAAATCTCGTTAAGCTCGATCATAAAATCGAGGTAAAATACGAATTAGTCCGTTCTAGAAAATTTCATTAACGACAGACAAACCCTGATTGAGAAAAATTTGATATACAAAATCTAACTAAAATTTGAATAACTGGAATTGGTCTACTGATTTTTTCTTATTGGTCTTGGTGGCAAACGAGCAAGCAGCATACCTGATGGTAGGTGTCACTGCCGCCCATGAACCTTTGCAATACCAAGGGCATAGCTTAGGCCGCTGCCTACCAATAAATTCCCTAAACCCATTCAGTTATCATACAATCACCAAACCCACCCACTTGGGCTTGCGGCTCTCTCGCTCACCGAATAAAGCGCAATAGCACATTGCTATTACTCAAACGTCGATCTTCTGCGAGAGTGTGGTACTAACCCAGACGGACTGGCCCGCGGCTGTAGATAGAAAACTGTCAACAGCGTGGTCCTACGCTATGAGTAGATGCTATGAAGTACCCTTATGCATAATAAATTATTTGATTTGTCTCTGACGGTCATGGATTCTCTATCTAACAATATCAAAAATATTACGATGTAGTAATAAAAAGTTTTCATCATCACAGCTCATATAGAGCCCAACAGCTCGAGCTTCCTCCATAATGGGAGGGAAATTAACCTACTATACCACGCTGATAGGACGTAATGGTGGACGTCTATTGTTTTAAAAATTAAAAAATCAAGTAAAATGTTATATTTAGGTATGTAAATGAATTAAAAATTTAAAATTGAATAAATTAATATTTTACACAGATCTTAAAATAGTAGGATTTACTAAAGCAGGCGTTTCAGCAATTCCATTTCGAGTAATGTAAAAATCAGGGGATGAAAATTTGTATGCAAGTATTTTAATTTGAAGAGTTAATTAAGTCCGCAAAAACTAGTGGTTACATTTTTAAGAAATAAAAATTAGAATTTCTCATAACTTTCGCTAAGAAAATGAATAAGGGCATTCCCTGAAGGGATTAAATATATTTTCTAAGTTTATACTGTTGACTTATATTATTATGTTATAGATTATTATTAATACAATATTACATCATCATCATCATCTCAGCTCATATATGTCCCATTGTTGGGCTCGAGCCTCCTCCGCACTAGGAGGGAAATTGACCTACTATACCACGCTGTTCAGACGTGTTGGTATAGGGTTTTGTTTCGAGTTTTCCCTCTCATGCGTAGATGTTATATGCGTTTTATATTCTTTAGTCGTCTCTTACGATCACCCACGGGTAAGATAAAGGGTGTGGTGAATTGTATTCTTACTCCGTCACCACACGGAAAACACAACAATAATACAACGAATAGTATTACAATGTTTTTTTAAAAAAATTCTTATTATTTTTAACTTCTATACGATGACGGAATAATATAATTCGTAAACTCATAGCTTGCCAATAGATGTAGTAAATCACGTCTATGGTATATAATATGCATATAACATCTATGCAAGAAAATGAAACCTCGAAATAAAAGTCTATTTCTGTCCATCTGATCACTGTAGTATATTAGGCCAATTGCCCTCATTTGTAGAGGTGATCCAAGCCCAGCCATAAAACATAACCTATGATAAAAATAATTTCATATAATTGACCTATTAATATATATAAATCTGCACTGGTTGTCAATTAACAAGGATGAAAAGTATAAAAGAACACATTATCTAGCCAATAACTTAATTTATCCATTCTTGACCGCAAACCGCTACCTGCAACGCAACGTGGACAATTATTTATTACCAAAGTAAACATTAGGTTTTTCCTCATTTCCCCGCAGCCGTGACGGATGCCCGCGGCAATTAGTGTCCGGAAATTACACAAGAAAACACCCAGCAATCCATCACCTGAAAAAATAAAGCTGAGAAATCTGCGTCAACCGCTAAAGCTTATACAAAACGTCATTCAAGCCGGCGAGCGTGATGCGGCACTTTACCGTTTATTTTCACGGGTTTTTTTTTAGAAATTAAGAAAAGGTTTTATGGTTAAATTTAATGGAATTTATTCATCATTTATTAGTTTTTCCTCTCTTGTTTTCTACATATATTCCTTATTCGTCTTTTACGAGTCTGGAGGAAAAGGTGTGGTAACGGAATTCTATGTAAGGACTGAGTAATAACACTACCCTATATATTGGTAATGGAGTAAGAAGACAATTCAGCATCCCCTTTATTACCTGTGAGTAGTAGTCGTAAAAGACGAGATATAAGGGTTATAACATGCATATAATAGAGAAGAATAACTTGAAATAAAACTCTATATGAACCCGTCTGATCAGAATTTTATAGTAGGTCAATTCCCCTCCCCTAGCGGAGGAGGTTCGAGCTCAGTAGACCAACGTATATGAGCTTAAATTAATATATTCATTTGCTTATTACAGAAAGATATAGATTATTTTTAGAGTATAAGAGTATCATCATCATCTCAGCTTGTATATGTCCCACTGCTGGGCTCGAGCCTCCTCCATAATGAAAGGGAAATTGACCTACTATTCCACGCTGGTCAGACGTGTTGGTATAGGATTTTGTTTCGAGTTTTCCTTCTCTCGCATAGATGTTGTATGCATTTCATATCCCTTAGTCACCACCCCACGGGTAAGATAGGGGATGGTGAATTGTTTTCTTACTCCGTCACCACACGGAGATTTTATATAAGATATTGATATATTTCTTATAAGAGTTTCATCACATCATCATCATCATCACAGCCCATAAATATCCCACTGTTGGGCTCGGGCCTCCTCCGTATTGGGAGGGAAATTAACCTACTATAACGCGCTGGTCAGACGTGTTGGTATAGGGTTTTGTTTCGAGTTTTCTTTCTCTCGCATAGATGGTATATGCGTTTTATATCCCTTAGTCGTCTCGTACGATCACCTAAGGATAAGATATGGGGTGGTGAATAGTATTCTTACTCCGTCACCACACGGAAAAGAGATAAGAGTTTATTATTAAAATATTTTTTTCTTAAGAAAAAAATTGTATTTCGTTATATATGCGTATAATTAATATATACATTTATTACACATACATTTATTATTTATCTATATCGACTACTATACAAAGATTTCCTCGAGGAAATACCATGTAAGTCATTATAATCCACCCACATACAATGGCTACCGGTGATTTAATACATCTATTTTGAGTTAGTTGAGTTATCTAAACTTAAATAGTGATTTAAGTTTAGATAAAAAGCCTATCCTGCGAAAGGTTAAATTACAAACAATAATTTAGAATATTCGCTCATAATATGACTCAGTAGAATTCTATAAAAAAATTTAGCGTAATTAATTAAAAAAAAATAATGTGTTCTCATTTTCAAATAGACTGCGGTGTAAAACATGAATATAAATAGACAATTTGTTACTACATGTGTCTCTCTCGAGTATAAGAAATTTCTACCCATGTATTGACTCATCGCAATATCTTTGGAACCAAAAGGCCAAAAACCAAAAGACTTCAAATTTGGTAGGAATACTCCTTTCGCCGAGTAAAGGTCAGCTAAGAACGGATTTACGAAATTCCACCCGCGAGGGGGTCTGCTGAGGTGTAAACATAACATTTTTTTAAATATAGCTCCTACAGACTTGAATTTCGGTAGGCATATTTGGGTTACGATACAGAGGTAAAGTAAGAACGGCATTTTTAAAATACCACCCCTACGGGGAATTGCATAGGTGTTAACTGAAAAAATCTGCATTTTCCAATACTGCTCCTACAGACTTGTAATTTGATGTGAACTTTCTATCTGCTCTGTAAAGGTTATATTTTAAGAAAATCCTTCTCTGAAAGAAATTCTATGTAGTGAAAGTAAACTACACAACTGAACTAACATAACCGAAGCGAAGGGAGGGCAGGTTACTAGTTGATTAATATAAGAGCCAATTCTTTTAATCGATGTGAATTCAAGTTTTGAGTGTGATAATGATTTTTTTGTTCGCATAAGATTTAGGGCCAGGCCACACTACCCGGCACCGCACGGGTGACCACATGAGCAGTGCGACGTCGCAACGTTCCTACGGCACATCGCCGTCGCCGCTGCGGCACCTCAATAGGGTTTGCTTGGCTTGCCCAGTTGACAACAGTCTACAATAAACAAGGCATCAACTCTTCCCTATGCCGTACAAAAAACTGAGCAGCGCCGCTGCGGTACCGCACTGCTTGCGGTACCGCATTGTCCGGTGCGCCTGCGGTGCGGCGCTGGAACGGGTCGGACACGCCGTGTGGAATACCATAATTTTTTATATGTAGGAAACCGTTGCAGCACCGCTCGGGCGTCGTGCCGGAGCCGCACCGCACCATGTGGCTCGGCCCTAAAATAAAAAAGTTGAACATGTCAAACGCTGAATTAATGAAAAATAAACAATCATTTTATTACTTTATTTTTTAAAGTAGGGCGGTACTTGCACTAAGGAAATAATCTTTCTATAGCGAGGCACCTTACAAACATGCGATTAACACAGACAAATAACACCCAGACTCAGAATAAGACTTTGTGGACCGCCCAACGTATTGTCTTGCGTGGGAATCGAACCCACGAAACTGGCACAGAAGGTATCTTAACCACTACGCCATATGTGCAATCAATAAGGGAAACTTTGGTGGCAAAATAAGCAAAAACACCCTATGAAAATATTGTTCCAATCCAGTTACCTATATAGTTAGTTTTATAGTTAGTTTTGTAAAAATTGTAAAATTGCCACAATAATAATTATCATAAATTAAATGCTTTAATAATAACAAATCATAAACAACATAAATTTTATATATAGAATCATTCTCTTTTTGTACTGGCAATGAATTTGTATTAATTTTGTATAAAAATATGGGTCAAAATTTAATATCTTATAGGGTAGAAATAAATAAATTTCTGTAATAACAATGACATATTGGACGTAAAACACCTTAGTCCTCTCGTGACCATGATCGCTGTAAAGTGTTCGAAACGTCGAGAAATTAAAAATCAAATACAAGCGCGATAGAATCCGTAAAAGTAGTTTTATTTCAAATGTGTAATACTCGCGTAAACATTAGAAGTCATTATTAAAGCAAAATTATTCACTCTTCAAGTAGTCCAAGCCAACATAAATATACTAACAAAATAAAAATGGCACCTACATAAATAAATATTTTTTTTATTTAATAGTTATCTTACCCAAGCATCTAAAATGTTGGCGAATGCCGGAAATCACGTGTAAAATCTCCATTAAGAACACCTCCGTTCGGCGATTGATCTGGGATGAGCAGCGATCCATTGGACACGGCCCATAGCCGGAACTCGTGACCCGAATATTGGATCACCCGAAATGTTACGATTACAGTACAAGGGAATAGCTACCGCGAGCTACGGCGTAGCCTATGTAGCGTAGCAAGTCCTAGCATTATTATATTATACTCTATTATTAGTACATCGTAAAAATAATAATTGACAAATAATTTGATAGATAGTTATGTAGCAATACGCTATTTCAATATAATGAAAAATAATTAAATAATAATTATTATTTAAAGTTGGGGCAATTCTAAAAATCTTATGCTCCTACATATTTATGGGTTTTGCAGAGAATAACTGTTGAATATAATTACTTAGTTAAATATTTTATAATATACTAGCGGACTGGGTAAACTTAGCTCCACCTAAAAATCAATGTATGAAAAGTAAAACTCCTATAACTCGATCGCAGCGCCACCTACTGCCTCCAATTGCAAATCTAAACCATTCTCGAATCCACTTAAACACACACAATAAATTTCAACAAAATTCGTCCAGCCGTTTAGGAATGGTTCAGTGACATACACACGTACATAAGAATTACAATATATATATATTATATATAAAGACTAGCAAACCCAGCCTGTTGATTTATTTGTAGTAATTTATATATCACAGCGCCACCTGGTGGCAAGTTACATCAATGGGAATAGCATATAACGCTTCTCCATAAAAAAAATGGCATGTTACATACACATGTCATTTTTTCCATAATTCAGTTCCAAAGTAAAGGGCTTAGTTTCTTTCTTCTTATACCATACACCCACCCATCATTGCAAGCCTTCTTTACAAGGTTGACGAGGGGTAATTTCTTAGAATGATATCTCAATACCACTGATAGCATACTTGTTATATTTTTTGTTTTATTCGATTTAATAAAAACAAAAACCTTTAAGGCTAATTTTATTTCTTCTTTAATAATAATTGCATTAAAATTATAGGCTAAAATATATCACGAACATAATGGATATGTATGGGGATATGGTATAAAAAAAAATAGGATTCAACCATTTTTCTTTATACTTACTATAACACATACCGTAGAAACTATTCAAGATAGGGTGCCACATAAAACGTAGATTTTTCTTTATGTAATAATATATAATAAAAAAAAATGTTTGATAAAATCTTCCAAAGTAATTAATGTACAATTTTTAAATTTTCCAAAGCATTAAGTACAATTTTTGCGAATAAACTTGTACTTTAATACTATATTCTTGTAAATAAAAATGATAGACAAATATACACACTTGTAGATACACACTTGTAGATACACACTTACCATACTCATCCTAAGCAGCTCATTGCTATGCTTCGAACCTTATAGAAAACGTGTCGCTATTAAGCCTAGTCAGAGTAATTCCAACGACCTCCTGAAAGATTACGATTTCGTGAAGATTGTTGATAGACCGATAGAGGCTGGAGTTAAAGCTCTTAAATGATAGGAATATGTAAAAGATGTCATGAGAAAGAAAAAAATAAACGAGAATTATAAAAATTAACAGTCTAAGTTAGATCAAAACAATATTTCATTGCAATAACAAAACGTATGAGTGCTCTCAACATTGTTTATCTGGAGGAGGGCAAATGAACTGCTCTATGAGCCGTGAACTGCTGATCCCCTAAGAAAAACCTCCACTCAGTCGGAATTTACGATAGCATGTGATATATTTATGTATTTCATTAATAATATCGAAATAAATAAAGTTTGCAACACATTTTTTCTTATTTACGTGATATTAAATTCATAAACTGATATTTAATTTACACTAGTAATATTTTACTTTTAATCATCAAAGAGAAATATATATATATATATAAATAATATATATATATATATATATATATATATATATATAATATATATATATATATATATATATATATATATATATATATATATATATATATATAAATAATATATATGTATATATACTTTTTTATCATATTTAATCTATTTAATGTCGTAAATTATTCGGTACAATTAGAATAATATTTCATTCGTATGGTGACGGAATACTAATACAATTCAGCACCCTCTCTCTTGCCCATGAATGTCGTAAAAGACAACAAAGGGATACAATAGTCATATACCATCAATGCAAAAGAATAAAAACTTGAAATCCTATACCAACATGTATCATCAAATGCAATCAATCAATCAATCAATTTCTCTTCCACTATCAATCGATTTCAAATCAATCAATTTCTCTTCCACTGTGGAGGAACCTCGAGCTCAACAGTGGGACAGATATAAGCTGAGATGACTATGATGAAGACTATAGTTTTTACTCCTACATAACACAATATACACACGATGGTTCGATTGCACAGATGGTGTAGTGATAAAAACACAGACCTAACATGCCAGTTCTGACTTCTGTTCCCATGCAGGACGATATTTTGTGCGATCTAAAAATTATTTTTCTAAGGCTGGATGTAATTTTTGTTCGACAATTATATGTTTGTGAAATTCCCCACAATGCAATTATTTACTAAATGCAGGGTTTTGTTCTTAAAAAAATGGTTAATATAATTATAAAAATCATTTAAAGAATATAAGCAGAGTAAAATAATCTAAATCTTTAACTTAATAATAACCTAATACAGAACATCATGATTCTTCTAATAGCTGTGTGGTAGCAGTTACGAATACTACCAAGCCTTACATTGCTCGTGGATGTCGTAAAAGACGACTAAGAGCCTTATTATGACCTGGGCCGACTCCATCTGATGCCGTTTGGTCAACAATTGCATTCCCAAGGAGGGTTGACGTCTGGCAGGCGGCCGGTCACAAAAATATTGCCAATAACTATTACAATATGTACTATGAAACAAGAGAACATATTGTATCGACCCAAGTAATTGGGATAAGAGTAGGAGAATGATGATCAACATTCTTGTTATAAGGCTTGGGGCGTCGAGGATTGAATGTCAGTAGACGATCTCTCCGGCGTCCCGTAAAAGCGCGGAAGGAGGTCGCTGTGGTTTTAGTGGGTATTCCGGTTGGACTAACCGGCCGGTGAGTCCCACATTCCCTCCCGTCTCAACATCAGCAGATAGGGGATAGCGCGTAAATGCGTTTCAACAGCGTCAACAAAAAAAGAGGTAGTTATAAGGCTCTTAGTCGTCTTTTACAACATCCACGAGCAAAGTAAGGGTTGGTAGTATTTATAGCCGCTACCACATAACTCATAATAGCTGGTTAATACAGAACAATAACACAAAAGAGAAAAATCTAAAGATTCCTAACAATATAATCTTTAGAATTATGTTAACTTCAGTAGCATATTTAAAAGCTATAGATAATTCATTTGAGACTGTCCCAAAGTTTGCGGGTCTAACCTCGCAGCAATTTTAATGATTAATGTATTAAAGCGACAATGCGAGTACTCTGTGGTTATCTAACAGGGACAAAGAAAGGACGCGTCTATCCATATATCATGTGCAGACTTGACCCTTCCTTCAACGTAGAATAAACAAGTTTCGTGACTGGAAGGGATCTAAAATTAATAATCTATAAAATCGCATATAATAAACTAAAGGATATCGTAAGTAAAATTATTTTTACGGATTTTATAGTAGTTTAGTGTAGTTTGTGTTTATTTTTTTACTTTCAGCGCTCATAATCTCGGAAGGACAATGGACAATGAAATACAAACGCAATAAAAACCGTAAAAATAGTTTTATGTAACATTCAGAAAAACATCAGAAATCGTGATATTATAAATATAGTCCCCTTTTTGGAGTTTACTCCTTAAGAATCGATTTTCATATAAGGCGCCCGGTATGAGAAAAATTTGAGGAGTAAAATCAAGTGATCGAATGACTTCGTTACGTTTATGGTGCGCAACCTATTCTGCGCACCTTTCACTTTCTGACGTGAGATAATACTTCACCGAACAGTTTTAATAAATGTTAATAAATATATATATATATTATTTTTAGTCAAATGAGCTTTTTTGCGCCTGTTTTGATAATCGTACTTAAGGTGTAAACTCCAGTCGGAGCTGACACACACACTTTTTTTTTTTTGCTATTTTTAAAAGTCAATATACTACACTAAGGCATAAATATTGATGTCCCAGGGGGCTTAACTTGTGGTTGCGCGCCGCCTCTTCCGTCGCCTAGGGCTGATTTGCCGGGGCGCGACCACATCCATGGTCCCACCTTGCAAAAAAAAAAAAAAAAAAAGAAAGGGGGCTTAACTTGTAGACGGATACAAATAACGATAAAACTTAGAACAACGTTTAAGTTGTGTGTAGGAGTCGCACCCACAACATTCAGAATGAAAGATACTACTTAGATTAATAAGCTATCTGTGTAGTCAAGTGTAATCTATTTCTGTAAGGACAAAATAAGAAAATTTTATTGCCCGCAATATTTTATGGGAACAAATCAGCTAAGGCAAGTACTGAGACAATACCAGTTCAAGTAATAGAAAAGTGAAAATGAAAAATCCTATGCTATTGCATCTAGCCAGCATGATACAGTGTGTAACAGTTGAAATCCATATATGTCTAGATTGAATAAAATTATATCACGGCAGCAATACTAGAAGATCATTTACCAATTAAATAACGTAATGCATGCTTAATTTTTTTCTCATAGGGGTAGGACCGCACTGTTGACAGTTTTATGTCTACAGCCATGGGCCAATAATACCACACTCTCGCAGAAAATCGACGCCTGTGCAGTGGCAATATACTTCTGTGCCTCATTCGGTTAGTGAGAAAGCTGGAAGCGCAATTTTCTAGGTGTGTTTGGGATTTTCATTGGCAGCCTAGCTATACCCCTGGTATTGCAAAGGTCCATGGGCGGGAGTAACGTTTACCATCAAGTGTACTGCTTGCTCGTATGCCGCAAAGTGTTTTAAATGTCATCATCTGTTGAAATACAAACACAATAAAATGAGTAAAAATATTCTTATTTCAAATTTGTAATACTTGTGTAAAGTATGTTTATTAAATTAATTAAATAGTTATAGTGATATCGGCAAATTAAACATATAATTATAATTATATAAATAAAAGCTGTGTGGTAGTGGCTACGAATACTACCAACCCTTACGTTGCTCGTGGTCGTAAAAGACGACTAAGAGCCTTATAACGACCTGGGCCAACTCCATATGATGCCGTTTGGTCAACAGTTATATTCCCAAAGAGGGTTGACGTATGGCAGGCGGCCGGTCATATAACTATTGCCAATAAGTTTTACAATATGTACTATGAAAGAAGAGTACATATTGTATCGACCCCAAGCAATTGGGATAAGAGTAGGAGAATGATGATGAATGATGAAATAAAATATAGTTTATGGTGTTTTTGTTTTCAATTTTGTTTGATGTTCTACTTTATTTATATAGCTATTTATATAATTATACGGCAATATATGTTAAAATATAAATAATCTAATATCATCATATCAGCTCGTACCGTCTTACTAATGGGTTCGAGCCTAAAATAAGAGGAAAATTGTCCTACTATACCATTCCGGTCAGGCTGATTATTGTACAGCTTTATTTTGAGTTGTGATGTCTGATTTACATTATATCCTTTAATCATCTTTTACGACATTCACGGGCAATATTGTGGATGTTGTATTGTATTCTTATTTTGTCATTTTGATACATGAATAACTATTAATAAAGATGTTTATTAAAACACAATATAGAATATATTAATCTAAAATAGTTTTAAACATTAAATTTAATAGGTACAGTCTATTTTTGGCAGGCTATGGTCTGGATGCAACCCGCCTATTCCGTTCAGAGACACTGAAGGGCAGCGTGCGGTCCCATAACCTGCCATGTTCCACCTACGTAGCCATTGGACCGACCACTGGTAGCGATTCCTTGTGTTTTTCATTAGTGACTGGCCTGACGGGATACGTGAATTATCTGAACTATATAATAGTCTTATAACGATCTAGCCCAACTCTATCTGATGCCGTATGGTCAACAATTGCATTCCCAAGGAGTGTTGACGCCTGGCAGGCGGCCGGTCATAAAACTATTGCCAATGACTTTTACAATATGTACTATGAAAGAAGAGTACGTATTGTATCGACCCCAAGTAATTGGGATAAGAGTAGGAGAATGATGATGATAATAGTCTTAATTCGTCATCATCATCATCACAGCCCATAAATGTCCCACTGTTTGGCTTGGGCCTCCTCCATAATAGGAGGAAAATTAACCTACTATACCGCGCTGGTTAGACGTGTTGGTATAGGGTTTTGTTTCGAGTTATCCTTCTCTCGCATAGATGTTATATGCATTTTATATCCCTTAGTCGTCTCGTACGATCACCCACGGGTAAGATATGGGGTGGTGTGAATAGTATTCTCACTCCGTCACCACACAGAAAATTACAAACAGTCCTTATTACGTGAGTTAAAAAAATACGTTAGCGGAATCTATTTTCTTCGTTTATCCTATTGATAATAATAAAATGAGACTAAAAACAGATGTAGGATAATACCGTCTCCACAAATTAATTAAAATAAGAACATAGTAACACATTTATTATCATAAAAGTATAAAAATAAATATTTTTCTGTAAACTTTTTTCTTTTTATTTAAATGAAAGATAAATTATATCCAGAGGCTCTATTTCTTTGCAATTAAAGAGTCCTTCGAAAAGTTGTATTGAAATGTCCTAAACATTTTACCTATGTTACGTTTTGTAGATATTTGATTCAGAGTTATTATGATATCATAATATTATACATCGCAATACTTTATTCATAGCGGATATAATGATGAAAAAGTAATCTAAGGACTTGTTTAAAACGTCCATTTGTCATCATTGTGAACTTTTAACAGACTATGGTCTGACCACACCCCGTCCAAACCCTTCAACTCTTCTAGAGTTGATATAAGCTCATACACCTTTATAGCCACACCTTTCATAGCTTTATTACCTCTCGCCGCCAGTTAAGCAGACCACCAGGTCCAATATCCTCTCTCTACCTACACCTTGATTTAAGATCCTCCCTCTACCTACACCTTTATCCTCCCTATACCTTGATTTAAGAATCATACAGAAACCTGCGTCCCTACGCAGGACAATACTTTGTGGGATCCACAAAGTGTTGTTCTGAGACTAGGTGTAATTTGTCTGCGTTAATTGCATGTTTTGAAAGTCTCCCCGCAATACAAAAAATATTTCCTTAGCGCAGGGTGGTGTCTTTTTTAAAATAAAAAAAAACTTATTTTCTTAATAAAGGATCAATAAGTCTTATAATCTATCCGTGTAGTGAAGGAGTAAGAATACATTTCACCACCCACCACGGGTAAGCCGTGGGTGATCTTGAGAGATGACTGAGGGATATAAAACGCATATAACATCTATGCAAGAGTAGGAAAACTCAAATCAAAACCATATACCAATACGTCTGACTAGTGTGGTATAAAAGGTTAATATCCCATTTTTTTTTTTTATTGGTGGGCTATGGGTGCGTCTCGCCCCGCCAAATCGGTCCGGGGTGACGGAGAAGGCGGCGCGAAGATTAGTATCCCTGCCATATGGAGGAGGCTCGAACCCAACAGTGGGATATGTATGAGCTGACATAGAGTCTTACAATTTTCTATAACTAAGTATATTCCCTGGGGTGATCCCCATCGTGGTCCTAGACAATGTGGCCAAGCTGCTGGAGCGTATTCTCATTTTCGCGTCGTCCAGCATTTGGACGAGGTGGGGCATGATCTGTCGGACGCTCAATTCGGCTTTCGAAGGGGGCATTCGAACGGGGCTCTGCTACGCCTGAGGTAGACGGCCGCGGAGGCTGTCGCTGGCGGAGGAGTGCTGTTGGCGGTGTCGTTGGACATCGCCAACGCATTCAATAATCTGCCATTCAGCTGCATCAGGGAGGCGCTCCAATTCCATGGGATGCCCTTGTACCTGAGGTGGCTGGTGGCGGATATTTGGAGGGGCGCAGTATCCTCTGCGCGAGTTCCGTGGGGGACATTGTGCGGATGTCTATAACATAAGAAGAAGTCTCCAAGTGCGAAGTTTGATATGCTGTATTGACGACACGCTCGTCACAGCCCGAGGCAAGACACTCGAAGAGGCAACGTGCCTGGCTACTCTCGGTACCGAGGAAATAGTCAGGTGAATTGAAGCGCTGGGGCTCAGGGTGACCCTAAATAAGTCGCCCTTTTGTTCCATGGGCCCCGCATAAGGCCGCCTATCGGCACCTCGATAGTCGTCAATTCCATCCACATCAGTATCCAGGCCCATATGATGTATTTGGCCCTGGTGCTCGACGGGTGGTCCCGGAAGCATTTCCGTAGAATTGTTCCCCGGCTGGTCGGCGTGGCGTCCGCCCTATAAAATAATATATAATATAAAAGCTTTATATCGATCTGGACCAGCTCCACCTGATGACGTTTGGTTAACAATTATATTCCCAAGAGTCATAAAACCAATAACTTTTGTAATATGTAAAAGTATATATTGCGTCGACCCCTAGTACTTAGGATAAGAACAGGAAAATAATGATAATTTTTTTTTTTTTTTTTTTGGGGGGTGGGCTACGGTCGGTGCACTAAAATAATGATAATGATGAAGATTGAACGTAAATGCGTTTCAACAGCGTCAACAAAAAAAGAGGTAGTTATAAGGCTCTTAGTCGTCTTTTACAACATCCACGAGCAAAGTAAGGGTTGGTAGTATTTATAGCCGCTACCACATAACTCATAATAGCTGGTTAATACAGAACAATAACACAAAAGAGAAAAATCTAAAGATTCCTAACAATATAATCTTTAGAATTATGTTAACTTCAGTAGCATATTTAAAAGCTATAGATAATTCATTTGAGACTGTCCCAAAGTTTGCGGGTCTAACCTCGCAGCAATTTTAATGATTAATGTATTAAAGCGACAATGCGAGTACTCTGTGGTTATCTAACAGGGACAAAGAAAGGACGCGTCTATCCATATATCATGTGCAGACTTGACCCTTCCTTCAACGTAGAATAAACAAGTTTCGTGACTGGAAGGGATCTAAAATTAATAATCTATAAAATCGCATATAATAAACTAAAGGATATCGTAAGTAAAATTATTTTTACGGATTTTATAGTAGTTTAGTGTAGTTTGTGTTTATTTTTTTACTTTCAGCGCTCATAATCTCGGAAGGACAATGGACAATGAAATACAAACGCAATAAAAACCGTAAAAATAGTTTTATGTAACATTCAGAAAAACATCAGAAATCGTGATATTATAAATATAGTCCCCTTTTTGGAGTTTACTCCTTAAGAATCGATTTTCATATAAGGCGCCCGGTATGAGAAAAATTTGAGGAGTAAAATCTAGTGATCGAATGACTTCGTTACGTTTATGGTGCGCAACCTATTCTGCGCACCTTTCACTTTCTGACGTGAGATAATACTTCACCGAACAGTTTTAATAAATGTTAATAAATATATATATATATTATTTTTAGTCAAATGAGCTTTTTTGCGCCTGTTTTGATAATCGTACTTAAGGTGTAAACTCCAGTCGGAGCTGACACACACACTTTTTTTTTTTTGCTATTTTTAAAAGTCAATATACTACACTAAGGCATAAATATTGATGTCCCAGGGGGCTTAACTTGTGGTTGCGCGCCGCCTCTTCCGTCGCCTCGGGCTGATTTGCCGGGGCGCGACCACATCCATGGTCCCACCTTGCGAAAAAAAAAAAAAAAAAAAAAAGAAAGGGGGCTTAACTTGTAGACGGATACAAATAACGATAAAACTTAGAACAACGTTTAAGTTGTGTGTAGGAGTCGCACCCACAACATTCAGAATGAAAGATACTACTTAGATTAATAAGCTATCTGTGTAGTCAAGTGTAATCTATTTCTGTAAGGACAAAATAAGAAAATTTTATTGCCCGCAATATTTTATGGGAACAAATCAGCTAAGGCAAGTACTGAGACAATACCAGTTCAAGTAATAGAAAAGTGAAAATGAAAAATCCTATGCTATTGCATCTAGCCAGCATGATACAGTGTGTAACAGTTGAAATCCATATATGTCTAGATTGAATAAAATTATATCACGGCAGCAATACTAGAAGATCATTTACCAATTAAATAACGTAATGCATGCTTAATTTTTTTCTCATAGGGGTAGGACCGCACTGTTGACAGTTTTATGTCTACAGCCATGGGCCAATAATACCACACTCTCGCAGAAAATCGACGCCTGTGCAGTGGCAATATACTTCTGTGCCTCATTCGGTTAGTGAGAAAGCTGGAAGCGCAATTTTCTAGGTGTGTTTGGGATTTTCATTGGCAGCCTAGCTATACCCCTGGTATTGCAAAGGTCCATGGGCGGGAGTAACGTTTACCATCAAGTGTACTGCTTGCTCGTATGCCGCAAAGTGTTTTAAATGTCATCATCTGTTGAAATACAAACACAATAAAATGAGTAAAAATATTCTTATTTCAAATTTGTAATACTTGTGTAAAGTATGTTTATTAAATTAATTAAATAGTTATAGTGATATCGGCAAATTAAACATATAATTATAATTATATAAATAAAAGCTGTGTGGTAGTGGCTACGAATACTACCAACCCTTACGTTGCTCGTGGTCGTAAAAGACGACTAAGAGCCTTATAACGACCTGGGCCAACTCCATATGATGCCGTTTGGTCAACAGTTATATTCCCAAAGAGGGTTGACGTATGGCAGGCGGCCGGTCATATAACTATTGCCAATAAGTTTTACAAAATGTACTATGAAAGAAGAGTACATATTGTATCGACCCCAAGCAATTGGGATAAGAGTAGGAGAATGATGATGAATGATGAAATAAAATATAGTTTATGGTGTTTTTGTTTTCAATTTTGTTTGATGTTCTACTTTATTTATATAGCTATTTATATAATTATACGGCAATATATGTTAAAATATAAATAATCTAATATCATCATATCAGCTCGTACCGTCTTACTAATGGGTTCGAGCCTAAAATAAGAGGAAAATTGTCCTACTATACCATTCCGGTCAGGCTGATTATTGTACAGCTTTATTTTGAGTTGTGATGTCTGATTTACATTATATCCTTTAATCATCTTTTACGACATTCACGGGCAATATTGTGGATGTTGTATTGTATTCTTATTTTGTCATTTTGATACATGAATAACTATTAATAAAGATGTTTATTAAAACACAATATAGAATATATTAATCTAAAATAGTTTTAAACATTAAATTTAATAGGTACAGTCTATTTTTGGCAGGCTATGGTCTGGATGCAACCCGCCTATTCCGTTCAGAGACACTGAAGGGCAGCGTGCGGTCCCATAACCTGCCATGTTCCACCTACGTAGCCATTGGACCGACCACTGGTAGCGATTCCTTGTGTTTTTCATTAGTGACTGGCCTGACGGGATACGTGAATTATCTGAACTATATAATAGTCTTATAACGATCTAGCCCAACTCTATCTGATGCCGTATGGTCAACAATTGCATTCCCAAGGAGTGTTGACGCCTGGCAGGCGGCCGGTCATAAAACTATTGCCAATGACTTTTACAATATGTACTATGAAAGAAGAGTACGTATTGTATCGACCCCAAGTAATTGGGATAAGAGTAGGAGAATGATGATGATAATAGTCTTAATTCGTCATCATCATCATCACAGCCCATAAATGTCCCACTGTTTGGCTTGGGCCTCCTCCATAATAGGAGGAAAATTAACCTACTATACCGCGCTGGTTAGACGTGTTGGTATAGGGTTTTGTTTCGAGTTATCCTTCTCTCGCATAGATGTTATATGCATTTTATATCCCTTAGTCGTCTCGTACGATCACCCACGGGTAAGATATGGGGTGGTGTGAATAGTATTCTCACTCCGTCACCACACAGAAAATTACAAACAGTCCTTATTACGTGAGTTAAAAAAATACGTTAGCGGAATCTATTTTCTTCGTTTATCCTATTGATAATAATAAAATGAGACTAAAAACAGATGTAGGATAATACCGTCTCCACAAATTAATTAAAATAAGAACATAGTAACACATTTATTATCATAAAAGTATAAAAATAAATATTTTTCTGTAAACTTTTTTCTTTTTATTTAAATGAAAGATAAATTATATCCAGAGGCTCTATTTCTTTGCAATTAAAGAGTCCTTCGAAAAGTTGTATTGAAATGTCCTAAACATTTTACCTATGTTACGTTTTGTAGATATTTGATTCAGAGTTATTATGATATCATAATATTATACATCGCAATACTTTATTCATAGCGGATATAATGATGAAAAAGTAATCTAAGGACTTGTTTAAAACGTCCATTTGTCATCATTGTGAACTTTTAACAGACTATGGTCTGACCACACCCCGTCCAAACCCTTCAACTCTTCTAGAGTTGATATAAGCTCATACACCTTTATAGCCACACCTTTCATAGCTTTATTACCTCTCGCCGCCAGTTAAGCAGACCACCAGGTCCAATATCCTCTCTCTACCTACACCTTGATTTAAGATCCTCCCTCTACCTACACCTTTATCCTCCCTATACCTTGATTTAAGAATCATACAGAAACCTGCGTCCCTACGCAGGACAATACTTTGTGGGATCCACAAAGTGTTGTTCTGAGACTAGGTGTAATTTGTCTGCGTTAATTGCATGTTTTGAAAGTCTCCCCGCAATACAAAAAATATTTCCTTAGCGCAGGGTGGTGTCTTTTTTAAAATAAAAAAAAACTTATTTTCTTAATAAAGGATCAATAAGTCTTATAATCTATCCGTGTAGTGAAGGAGTAAGAATACATTTCACCACCCACCACGGGTAAGCCGTGGGTGATCTTGAGAGATGACTGAGGGATATAAAACGCATATAACATCTATGCAAGAGTAGGAAAACTCAAATCAAAACCATATACCAATACGTCTGACTAGTGTGGTATAAAAGGTTAATATCCCATTTTTTTTTTTTATTGGTGGGCTATGGGTGCGTCTCGCCCCGCCAAATCGGTCCGGGGTGACGGAGAAGGCGGCGCGAAGATTAGTATCCCTGCCATATGGAGGAGGCTCGAACCCAACAGTGGGATATGTATGAGCTGACATAGAGTCTTACAATTTTCTATAACTAAGTATATTCCCTGGGGTGATCCCCATCGTGGTCCTAGACAATGTGGCCAAGCTGCTGGAGCGTATTCTCATTTTCGCGTCGTCCAGCATTTGGACGAGGTGGGGCATGATCTGTCGGACGCTCAATTCGGCTTTCGAAGGGGGCATTCGAACGGGGCTCTGCTACGCCTGAGGTAGACGGCCGCGGAGGCTGTCGCTGGCGGAGGAGTGCTGTTGGCGGTGTCGTTGGACATCGCCAACGCATTCAATAATCTGCCATTCAGCTGCATCAGGGAGGCGCTCCAATTCCATGGGATGCCCTTGTACCTGAGGTGGCTGGTGGCGGATATTTGGAGGGGCGCAGTATCCTCTGCGCGAGTTCCGTGGGGGACATTGTGCGGATGTCTATAACATAAGAAGAAGTCTCCAAGTGCGAAGTTTGATATGCTGTATTGACGACACGCTCGTCACAGCCCGAGGCAAGACACTCGAAGAGGCAACGTGCCTGGCTACTCTCGGTACCGAGGAAATAGTCAGGTGAATTGTAGCGCTGGGGCTCAGGGTGACCCTAAATAAGTCGCCCTTTTGTTCCATGGGCCCCGCATAAGGCCGCCTATCGGCACCTCGATAGTCGTCAATTCCATCCACATCAGTATCCAGGCCCATATGATGTATTTGGCCCTGGTGCTCGACGGGTGGTCCCGGAAGCATTTCCGTAGAATTGTTCCCCGGCTGGTCGGCGTGGCGTCCGCCCTATAAAATAATATATAATATAAAAGCTTTATATCGATCTGGACCAGCTCCACCTGATGACGTTTGGTTAACAATTATATTCCCAAGAGTCATAAAACCAATAACTTTTGTAATATGTAAAAGTATATATTGCGTCGACCCCTAGTACTTAGGATAAGAACAGGAAAATAATGATAATTTTTTTTTTTTTTTTTGGGGGGTGGGCTACGGTCGGTGCACTAAAATAATGATAATGATGAAGATTGAACGTAAATGCGTTTCAACAGCGTCAACAAAAAAAGAGGTAGTTATAAGGCTCTTAGTCGTCTTTTACAACATCCACGAGCAAAGTAAGGGTTGGTAGTATTTATAGCCGCTACCACATAACTCATAATAGCTGGTTAATACAGAACAATAACACAAAAGAGAAAAATCTAAAGATTCCTAACAATATAATCTTTAGAATTATGTTAACTTCAGTAGCATATTTAAAAGCTATAGATAATTCATTTGAGACTGTCCCAAAGTTTGCGGGTCTAACCTCGCAGCAATTTTAATGATTAATGTATTAAAGCGACAATGCGAGTACTCTGTGGTTATCTAACAGGGACAAAGAAAGGACGCGTCTATCCATATATCATGTGCAGACTTGACCCTTCCTTCAACGTAGAATAAACAAGTTTCGTGACTGGAAGGGATCTAAAATTAATAATCTATAAAATCGCATATAATAAACTAAAGGATATCGTAAGTAAAATTATTTTTACGGATTTTATAGTAGTTTAGTGTAGTTTGTGTTTATTTTTTTACTTTCAGCGCTCATAATCTCGGAAGGACAATGGACAATGAAATACAAACGCAATAAAAACCGTAAAAATAGTTTTATGTAACATTCAGAAAAACATCAGAAATCGTGATATTATAAATATAGTCCCCTTTTTGGAGTTTACTCCTTAAGAATCGATTTTCATATAAGGCGCCCGGTATGAGAAAAATTTGAGGAGTAAAATCTAGTGATCGAATGACTTCGTTACGTTTATGGTGCGCAACCTATTCTGCGCACCTTTCACTTTCTGACGTGAGATAATACTTCACCGAACAGTTTTAATAAATGTTAATAAATATATATATATATTATTTTTAGTCAAATGAGCTTTTTTGCGCCTGTTTTGATAATCGTACTTAAGGTGTAAACTCCAGTCGGAGCTGACACACACACTTTTTTTTTTTGCTATTTTTAAAAGTCAATATACTACACTAAGGCATAAATATTGATGTCCCAGGGGGCTTAACTTGTGGTTGCGCGCCGCCTCTTCCGTCGCCTCGGGCTGATTTGCCGGGGCGCGACCACATCCATGGTCCCACCTTGCGAAAAAAAAAGAAAAAAAAAAAAGAAAGGGGGCTTAACTTGTAGACGGATACAAATAACGATAAAACTTAGAACAACGTTTAAGTTGTGTGTAGGAGTCGCACCCACAACATTCAGAATGAAAGATACTACTTAGATTAATAAGCTATCTGTGTAGTCAAGTGTAATCTATTTCTGTAAGGACAAAATAAGAAAATTTTATTGCCCGCAATATTTTATGGGAACAAATCAGCTAAGGCAAGTACTGAGACAATACCAGTTCAAGTAATAGAAAAGTGAAAATGAAAAATCCTATGCTATTGCATCTAGCCAGCATGATACAGTGTGTAACAGTTGAAATCCATATATGTCTAGATTGAATAAAATTATATCACGGCAGCAATACTAGAAGATCATTTACCAATTAAATAACGTAATGCATGCTTAATTTTTTTCTCATAGGGGTAGGACCGCACTGTTGACAGTTTTATGTCTACAGCCATGGGCCAATAATACCACACTCTCGCAGAAAATCGACGCCTGTGCAGTGGCAATATACTTCTGTGCCTCATTCGGTTAGTGAGAAAGCTGGAAGCGCAATTTTCTAGGTGTGTTTGGGATTTTCATTGGCAGCCTAGCTATACCCCTGGTATTGCAAAGGTCCATGGGCGGGAGTAACGTTTACCATCAAGTGTACTGCTTGCTCGTATGCCGCAAAGTGTTTTAAATGTCATCATCTGTTGAAATACAAACACAATAAAATGAGTAAAAATATTCTTATTTCAAATTTGTAATACTTGTGTAAAGTATGTTTATTAAATTAATTAAATAGTTATAGTGATATCGGCAAATTAAACATATAATTATAATTATATAAATAAAAGCTGTGTGGTAGTGGCTACGAATACTACCAACCCTTACGTTGCTCGTGGTCGTAAAAGACGACTAAGAGCCTTATAACGACCTGGGCCAACTCCATATGATGCCGTTTGGTCAACAGTTATATTCCCAAAGAGGGTTGACGTATGGCAGGCGGCCGGTCATATAACTATTGCCAATAAGTTTTACAATATGTACTATGAAAGAAGAGTACATATTGTATCGACCCCAAGCAATTGGGATAAGAGTAGGAGAATGATGATGAATGATGAAATAAAATATAGTTTATGGTGTTTTTGTTTTCAATTTTGTTTGATGTTCTACTTTATTTATATAGCTATTTATATAATTATACGGCAATATATGTTAAAATATAAATAATCTAATATCATCATATCAGCTCGTACCGTCTTACTAATGGGTTCGAGCCTAAAATAAGAGGAAAATTGTCCTACTATACCATTCCGGTCAGGCTGATTATTGTACAGCTTTATTTTGAGTTGTGATGTCTGATCTACATTACATCCTTTAGTCATCTTTTACGACATTCACGGGCAATATTGAGGATGTTGTATTGTATTCTTATTTTGTTATTTTGATACATGAATAACTATTAATAAAGATGTTTATTAAAACACAATATAGAATATATTAATCTAGAATAGATTTTAAACATTAGATTTAATAGTGACAGGCTATTTTTAGCAGGCTATGGTCTGGATGCAACCCGCCTATTCCGTTCAGAGAGACTGAAGGGCAGCGTGCGGTCCCATAACCTGCCGTGTTCCACCTACGTAGCCATTGGACCGACCACTGGTAGCGATTCCTTGTGTTTTTCATTAGTGACTGGCCTGACGGGATACGTGAATTATCTGAACTATATAATAGTCTTATAACGATCTAGGCCAACTCTATCTGATGCCGTATGGTCAACAATTGCATTCCCAAGGAGGGTTCACGTCTGGCAGGCGGCCGATCATAAAACTATTGCCAATGACTTTTACAATATGTACTATGAAAGAAGAGTACGTATTGTATCGACCCCAAGTAATTGGGATAAGAGTAGGAGAATGATGATGACAATAGTCTTAATTCGTCATCATCATCATCACAGCCCATAAATGTCCCACTGTTGGGCTCGGGCCTCCTCCATAATAGGAGGAAAATTAACCTACTATACCGCGCTGGTCAGACGTGTTGGTATAGGGTTTTGTTTCGAGTTATCCTTCTCTCGCATAGATGTTATATGCATTTTATATCCCTTAGTCGTCTCGTACGATCACCCACGGGTAAGATATGGGGTGGTGTGAATAGTATTCTCACTCCGTCACCACACAGAAAATTACAAACAGTCCTTATTACGTGAGTTAAAAAAATACGTTAGCGGAATCTATTTTCTTCGTTTATCCTATTGATAATAATAAAATGAGACTAAAAACAGATGTAGGATAATACCGTCTCCACAAATTAATTAAAATAAGAACATAGTAACACATGTATTATCATAAAAGTATAAAAATAAATATTTTTCTGTAAACTTTTTTCTTTTTATTTAAATGAAAGATAAATTATATCCAGAGGCTCTATTTCTTTGCAATTAAAGAGTCCTTCGAAAAGTTGTATTGAAATGTCCTAAACATTTTACCTATGTTACGTTTTGTAGATATTTGATTCAGAGTTTTTATGATATCATAATATTATACATCGCAATACTTTATTCATAGCGGATATAATGATGAAAAAGTAATCTAAGGACTTGTTTAAAACGTCCATTTGTCATCATTGTGACCTTTTAACAGACTATGGTCTGACCACACCCCGTCCAAACCCTTCAAGTCTATAGAAGAGTTGATATAAGCTCATACACCTTTATAGCCACACCTTTCATAGCTTTATTACCTCTCGCCGCCAGTTAAGCAGACCACCAGGTCCAATATCCTCCCTCTACCTACACCTTGATTTAAGATCCTCCCTCTACCTACACCTTTATCCTCCCTATACCTTGATTTAAGAATCAATCAGAAACCTGCGTTCCTACGCAGGACAATACTTTGTGGGATCCACAAAGTGTTGTTCTGAGGCTGGGTGTAATTCGTCTGCGTTAATTGCATGTTTTTAAAGTCTCCCCGCAATACAAAGACAAATCCTTAGCGCAGGGTGGTGTCTTTTTTAAAATAAAAAAAAACTTATTTTCTTAATAAAGGATCAATAAGTCTTATAATCTATCCATGTAGTGAAGGAGTAAGAATACATTTCACCACCTACCACGGGTAAGCCGTGGGTGATCGTGAGAGATGACTGAGGGATATAAAACGCATATAACATCTATGCAAGAGTAGGAAAACTCAAATCAAAACCATATACCAACCACGTCTGACTAGTGTGGTATAAAAGGTTAATATCCCTGCCATATGGAGAAGGCTCGAACCCAACAGTGGGATATGTATGAGCTGACATAGAGTCTTACAATTTTCTATAACTAAGTATATTCCCTGGGGTGATCCCCATCGTGGTCCTGGACAATGTGGCCAAGCTGCTGGAGCGTATTCTCATTTTCGCGTCGTCCAGCACTTGGACGAGGTGGGGCATTATCTGTCGAACGCTCAATTCGGCTTTCGAAGGGGGCATTCGAACGGGGCTCTGCTACGCCTGAGGTAGACAGCCGCGGAGGCTGTCGCCGGCGGAGGAGTGCTGTTGGCGGTGTCGTTGGACATCGCCAACGCATTCAATAATCTGCCATTTAGCTGCATCAGGGAGGCGCTCCAATTCCATGGGGTGCCTTTGTACCTGAGGTGGCTGGTGGCGGACATGTGGAGGGGCGCAGTATCCTCTGCGCGAGTCCCGTGGGGGACATTGTGCGGATGTCTATAACATAAGAGGAAGTCTCCAAGTGCGAAGTTTGATATGCTGTATTGACGACACGCTCGTCACAGCCCGAGGCAGGACACTCGAAGAGGCAACGTGCCTGGCTACTCTCGGTACCGAGGAAATAGTCAGTGAATTGTAGCGCTGGGGCTCAGGGTGACCCTAAATAAGTCGGAGGCCCTTTTGTTCCATGGGCCCCGCATAAGGCCGCCTATCGGCACCTCGATAGTCGTCAATTCCATCCACATCAGTATCCAGGCCCATATGATGTATTTGGCCCTGGTGCTCGACGGGTGGTCCTGGAAGCATTTCCGCAGAATTGTTCCCCGGCTGGTCGGCGTGGCGTCCGCCCTATAAAATAATATATAATATAAAAGCTTTATATCGATCTGGACCAGCTCCACCTGATGACGTTTGGTTAACAATTATATTCCCAAGAAGGATTGATGTCAAGCATGCGGCCGGTCATAAAACCAATAACTTTTGTAATATGTAAAAGTATATATTGCGTCGACCACTAGTACTTAGGATAAGAACAGGAAAATAATGATAATGATGAAGATTGAACGAATTCTCTATTAGTAAACAGTTATTATTTTATTAAATTTATTTTAAACCGAACGTAAGATTGAATTTAAAAAAAAATCTTGTATAAAGTAGTTAGTAAAACGTTTATTTATGTTGAGTTTTGTAGCGTAGATTTAATTACGAGCGGTTCAACGAGCCATGTGATTGTCAAGTCAGGCCGTGTTGTGTCACAGGCATACTCATAACCTTGGTTGCTGGCACTGTTGAAAATGTTCATAAATTACACTAGCAGTTTTAGTAAAGCTCTAGAGATACCATAAGGCAATTTACCGTATTACTACTATGTTAATAAATTTCGACTGTCTAAAAACCTTTATGTGAGAATGGTTGCTACGCAACTTTAAATCGATATAGATCCTAAACGGTAAGTCGTATCTAAAATTTTTTCGAGAAAATTAAACATGATTTTTAAATACCTATTCAACGAAACCCCCCTTGATATAGTTTGTTGACTTTAATTTTTTTCATTGTCACAATATGGCGTCCAGTAGTCGCCATAATAAATTTTCACTAACGTCATGTCTTTACTGACACTCGCCGGACTAAGAGGAATCGATTGATGTGTGAATAATAAAAATCGGCACAGGCGTTTGGTCTGTATAGTGCTTCAAAGGAACATACAAACATACATACATAGACTGTTAAACACAATACCACTCCTTTGCGTGGCGCAGTCGGGTAAAAAGACAACATAAGGCACCAAGAAAAGAAATTTGAATTTGATTTGTTTATTTGAAAATGTCTTTATTTTAGTATGTCTACATACCTAACTAGCGACCCGCCCTCGCTTCGCTTCGGTTACGACAGTTCAGTTGTCTAGTTATCTTTCGCGACATAGAATTCCTTTCGGAAAAGAAATTTATTAAAATCCTAGTTAATCTGACAGGACAGAAAGAAAGTCTACACCAAATTCCAAGTCTGTAGAGACAGTATTGGCAAATGTGATTTTTTTTTGAGTTAACACCTGGGCAGCCCCCTTTAGGGGAGGATTTTTTTTTTCATTTTTTTAAATCCGATTATTTTTACCGTAACATAAAATGCTGGAGCATTTCCGCAGGCTCGCTCCACGGCTCGTCGGCGCGGCGTCCGCCCTTTCGTGGCTTATGCCGAATGTGGGCGGACCGAGCGCTACGTGCCGACAGCAGTACGTGGGGGCCGTCCGGTCGATGGCCCTGTACGACGCACCGGTGTGGGCGGGGTCCCTGACCGTCCGACTCAGGGCTCTTCTGTAGCGACCACAAAGGGCCATCGCGGTCAGGGCCATACGTGGGTACCGCACGGTGGCGACGGAGGCAGCTTGCCTGTTGGCCGGGACTCCCCCGTGGGACCTAGAAGTGGAAATGCTCGCCGATTTGTATCGGCGGGTGTCGGGGGTGCGAGCGGAGGGCGGTGTGGTTTCATTAAAGGAGCTCACCGCCTGGCGTGTCGACGCCCGCCAAGACGTCATTGCCCGTTGGGCAGTCCGGCTGGAGAGGCCTCAGTTCGGTGTGCGGACGGTGGAGGCCTTCCGGCCGGTGCTGATGCGGTGGTTGGAACGGCGGCACGGGATGCTCCCCTTCCGACTGGTGCAGGTTTTGACGGGGCATGGATGCTTCGCCAAATACCTGCACACGGTCGTTAGGAGGGAGAGTACACCGTCCTGCCACCACTGCGACTGCGACGAGGATACGGCGCAGCATAGGCTCGAGGCTTGTGGCGCTTGGGCAGAGCAGCGCCGTGAACTCGTCGCAGTCATCGGTGCTGACCTGAAGCTGTCGACCATCGCCAGGGCGATGCTCGACAGCGTCAGGAACTGGGACGCGGTCGCAGCCTTCTGCGAGGCAGTAGTCTCGCAGAAGGAGGTGGCGGAGCGCGTGCGTGAGGAGCGTCTCCTCGACGACGCGAGCCGTCGCTGGCGACTGGGGCGGCATAGGCGCGATTACCTGCGCCTTATGCCGCCCTAGCCGAGGCCGTGGGTGACTGGACCGGGGAATTAGTCCGTCACCCGCCGAGAGGCTGACCGCGAGGAAAAGACCGACGTCCTCCCCGAGGGAGGGGATGTCGCTCAAGAAGAGGGTACCCCGGGGGGGGTACGCCTCCCAGACACAGGAGCCACCAAGCTTGATCATCTCGGCAGACACCATATCAATGCCCGCTGCCTTACCATTTTTCAAACTTCTTATCGCCCATTCAACTTCATCCATACTGATGCCATCGGAGGACGCCATTGTCGAATGTTGATCTACAAAACCACATGCGACACCAGCGCCAACTCGAGTATCCGCATACATATCGCCAAAATATTCACTCCATCGGCGTAACACGTCTTGTGTTTGTGTAAGAATGTCTCCACCTTTAGACCGTATTTTATTCATTCTGAAGGCTGACCAACCACCCCGAGACTTCTTCACCTCCCTCCAAAAGAGTTTGATGTTACCCTCGAAGTTTTTAGTCAGCCTATCTTCTGCACTCATACTTGCTCTATCACGTTTCTCTTTCACTAAGGCCTTGGTGTCATTCTTACATTGCCGATATATTTCTTTCTTCTGTTCAGTCATACTTTCATTCAGATTCAAAGAAGAGACATAGTCCAGCCACGTTTTCTTCTTTTGCTCTACGGAAGCTGCCACTTCCGCATCCCACCATGCATCACCATTTGTTTTTTTATGCTTCTTTGAACTTCCACATACTTCTTTCGCTGTATCTACCATACTCTCTTTCAATATTCTCCAGCATTCTTCTAAGTCCGGTTGCGGTTGGCTTGCCATCGTCAGCTGTTCTCGGACACCCTCTGCATACTTTTCTCTTACACACTCTTCTTGCAACCTTTCAACCTTTATTCTTTCAAGCCCTCTGAAGTGGACACGCTCTCGCCAGTGCCTCCACTTTCTGAACAGACCACTAAATCTCGCAATAACGAGATAGTGGTCCGTATCGACTGTGGGGCCCCTGTAGGCTCTTGCGTCCAATATTTTGCTTCGGAGGCGACTGTCTACCAAAATTAAATCTATTATACTTTTCTGTTCATTCCTTCTCCATGTATACATATGGATGTCCTTATGTTGGAAAAATGTGTTTGACACAATAAGGTTTCTCTCCATGCATACATCCGCTATGAGCCTACCTGCGTCGTTCACTCTCTTATCACCAAATGGCCCAAATACGTCCTCATAGTCCGGACGCTTGGTCCCCACCTATCCGTTCAAATCTCCGCATACAATCACGCGTTCACTGGTTTCTGCCATATCCAGAACTTCCCTAACATTATCCCAAAATTTCTCTAGGTCTGATGCCACCGAGGACCCTACGGGAGCATATGCTACAACCATGAATACCTTGGTGACACCTAGTTTTATACGGACCCATAGAAGTCTGGGATCATACATTCCGTAATCCTTCACACCTGAGGCCAAGCGAGAGGACAACAGCACTCCTACTCCCATGCTGGGTCAATCGCTCTGTAGTACACCAGACCACAGAGCCATCCCGCCACCAGGAAAATCGCAGGCGTCGCTGCCCCTTCACTTGGTCTCTGTCACACAGAGCACGTCTAGCTGTTTGTCCTCCATGACGGATATCAGCTCGTGCAACTTACCTTCCACATAACCTCTTACATTCCACGTACCCACCCGGCACTCTGCTCTCCTCGACTCGCCTGACTGGGCAAGGCGTGATGGGTGGCGGTCCCCATCGCCGCAAACATAAAATGCTTACCGAAATTCAAGTCTGTAGGAGCTATATTTAAAAAATGTGATTTTACACCCCAGTAACCCCCCTTTCGGATGGGATTTCGTAAAATCCGTTCTTAGCTGATCTCTACTCAGCGAAAGAAATATTCCTACCAAATTTAAAGTCTGTAGGCCTTACAGTTCCAGAGATATCGTGATGAGTCAATACATAGGTGGGTAGGTATACAATCGATTTTATTCTTATTGATACTATTTCGCTATTTTACATAATGTTAGTTAGGCTATAGACCCCTTTATGAACTTTTGGCATAGATACATACATTATTATAAAGTAATAAATAAAATATGAGAGTAACTAAGTTACTTACTATATTATTTGTATTTAGAAAGTAAGTTAAGTAAGTCTGACTAACTAATAACATGAAGTCAATGTTTAAGTAAGAAATGATTACATAATAAATTTATTACAAACTAGCTTTTGCGCGCGAGTTCGTCCGCGTAGAATAGTTACTTAATGTTGCGGGTTAAAGTTAGCGTTAGCCCAAAGTAACTATTCCACGCGGACGAAGTCGCGAACAGAAGTTAGTCTTAAATACGCGCGCAGTACGTAATCATTCTTTTGCAGTGATGTTATTTTAAAACTGCGATATCTTCTAAGATGTTCATTGAAATCAAATGATGTAAGGGGCAATTTTGTTTTAAATTAAATACTTGTGATGAATGATGTAAAATTTGGATAAAGATGTTAAATTTGGATAAAGGTTAATATCATGCTTTTAAACCCCTTCACAAATATCGCATTATTTTAGAATAAATTGGGTTAGCAAAAAAAGGTTATCGTGAGCCAACCCTTGGAGATAAACAACATTTTTTTAGAACTTTAAAAGAGTAATAATTCTGTCATACATGATTTTTACGAAAATTTTAATCTTTTACACAGCGGAAGCTCTCAAAAGGAAATTAAAACTCCCGATTTTGTAACATTCTTCATTGGTGTACTGCTCCTAATAATTTAGTGCAATGATGTATACCCTATAGTTTGCCTCGATAACTAGGCTATCCAACACGGAAAGAATTTTTCAAATCGGACCAGTAGTTCCTAAGATTAGCGCGTTCAAATCAACAAACAAACTCTTCAGCTTTATAATATTAGTATAGATTATATCGTAACTAAATAATCTGCCTATAACATCCAATTCAAAGTAATAGAAAGAATCAGTTATATCAAGTACATGACCGGTCCGCGGGTAATAATTTGTATTTGGAATATTGTAAAAAAATAAATTGAAGATATTGAAAAGATATACAAAAATCTCAGATTTGGACACAAATCACACCTCTACATTTTTAGAGTTATTTGGCTCTATTTCTTTAAGTGCAAGGGCAATCAAAATATGACTTACCTGGATACCAGGTAAGATTAGGCATAGAGCCAATGACTGTACATGCACTCCAAAACATAATAAATTTTTGGTCATTATCTTCATTATCATTTTTGCGCATATGGCATTCTCCATAGCAGCAGGGAAATTAATTTAAAGTAGAGTTACTATATATCCGGTGCTGATCAGACGGGTTAATTTAAGGTTTGATTTTGAATCCTAACTTAACCTAACCCAAAAGCACTTTGAAAGTTGGGCTTCGGGCTTCCTTGCCCACCGAACAGAGTGCAACATTATATTGCCACTGCTCCGGCGTTGATTCTCTGTGAAACTGTAATACTACCATGGATGGACGGGTCCGCAGCTGTAGAGAGAAATCTGTCAAGAGTGTGGCTCTATGAATAATATGCGTTATATCCCGAATTTGTTTTAAAAACACACACGAGCATGATAAGGCTTGGTGAATTGTAGTCTTAATCTGCCACATGGAAAGTTTGTGTTCATTTATGAATAAATGCGCACCTCATTAAGAAATAGCATGCATTGGATATAAAATCGAGATCCTATATGGTATGTTCAACCCCATGTTAAGTTGTAGTACTAACCAGTAGGCTATCACCATTTTAAATTATGGCAATATCATCTCTTTTCTTTTACTTATCAATATATGTCGCACAGTTCGACACGTGGTCGTGCATACTTCAGATGAATTAACATGGAGTTTAATTTCGGGTTTTACATCTATTGCAAGTAATATTGTCTGCTATCGTTCCGTAATCGATTTATTCAATAACCATGGAAAAGTAATTCGTTATGAACACTAGGTTTTTATCTTTATTACACAGATATATCATATTATACTTCTAATAAATCATCTTAATGCAGATATTCTTATAAAGCGCACAATTAATCAGAAATACACGGCTAAATTTAGTCATTTTGGCAACAGTTAATTGTTCTGTCAGACGTAGGGTCGCTAGAGCGTAAATTACAAAACCCGCCGGCTTCAACTATGCAATAAATTGTTCGATGCAATTAAGCTTGGGATGTGTGGTTTGTGAAAGATTGCCAACTGTATTATATGCACCACCTTTAATATGTTATCATATAAATTTTATCCTGTAAGTAAGTCGGTAAAATGTCCCCAGGGTCCCGGCGCCCAACATTTTATCGCAGATCCAAGAAGAGTTACTAGATGGCGTTTGTCGTTAAGAAACGTCGGGTAGCTAAGAATATAGTAGTTTTTACAGAAAATAAAACAAGTTCTAAAGTCGTTAAAAATTGAGACTCAGTACATTTCTATAATACGATCAGTAAATTTGAAGACGCATAATATGTTTCCACTTTTACTATAATGAAATTTAGCTATTTGCTTAGTATTTATTAGGGTGATAGTCTCTGTTCTAAGGTGAGAAAAAACCACTAGAGGGTAATAAATTACGTTCCGCTGACATCAAATACACTTAGTTTCTGCAAATGTATTTTTCTTGTAAGAAATTAATCATAAGATGTATTATCACCCCTTTTTTTTTTTTTTTTTTTTTTGGTGGACTATGGATTAGCCTCGCCCCGCCAAATCGGCCCGGGGTGACGGAGAAGGCGGCGCGTGACCCCATAGACCCACCGTAAAACTCCTCTCTCTTCGCCGTGCGAGCGGGTCGCCGGGACCCGATTTTTAACTTCGGTGGCCCGCCCGGCGGTTCACCCTCGCGGGTTCCTCTCGTCGACGCCCCGACAGATTTCGCCGTCGGGGCGTCGCCCTCACGCGGTGGCCTCACGTCGGGTGACCGGACAATTCCCCGGTCCGATCACCCGAAGCCTCGGTTAGGGCGGCATCAGGCGCAGGTATTCGCGCCTGCGCCGCTGGCGGCGGCCCGGGGCGCGGGAATCCTCCCTTGCCCGTTCCGCCGCTTCCTTCTGCGAGATGACAGCCTCGCAGAAGGCGGCGACCGCGTCCCAGTTCCTGATGCTGTCGACCATCGCCCTCGCGACGGCCGGCAGCGTCAGGTCGGCACCGATGACAGCGACGAGGTCACGGCGCTGCCGCTCCCATCCCGGACACACCTCCAGCGTGTGTTGCGCCGTGTCCTCGTCACTCCTGCAGTGGTGGCAGGCCGGAGTCCACTCCCTATACACGACCCTGTGCAGGTACAACCCGAAACACCCGTGCCCCGTCAATACCTGCACCAGCCGAAAGGTGAGGACTCCGTGCCGCCGCTCCATCCACTCTATCAATACGGGCCGGAGGGCCTCAACGGTCTCCACACCGTGCCTAGGCCTCTCCAGCCGCGTAGCCCAACGGGCGATGACGTCTCGGCGGGCATCCACGCGCCAGGTGGCTATCTCGCTCAACGATGGGGAGCCACCTTCTTCGCGCGCTGTGATAACCCGCCGGTAGAGGTCGGAGAGCATCTCTGCCTCTAGGTCCCACGGGGGTGTCCCGGCCAACAGGCACGCCGCCTCTGTCGACACCGTGCGGTACCCGCGAATGGCTCTGACCGCCATGGCTCTCTGTGGCCTCCACAGAACCGCCCTGAGCTGGGCGTTCAGAGCCCTCGCCCACACGGGTGCGCCGTACATGGCCATTGAACGGATGACCCCCGCATACAGCCGTCGGCCCTCGAAACTGGGTCCGCCCACGTTCGGCATGAGTCGAGAAAGGGCGGACGCCGCGCCGACAAGCCGGGGAGCAATCTGTCGGAAATGCTCCCGGAACCACCATCGCCCGTCGAGCACCAGACCCAAGTACCTCATATGGGCCTGGATGCTGATGTGGATGGAGTTTACCACTATCGAGGCGCCGATGGGTAGCCTCACACGGGGCCCATGGAAAAGTAGGGCCTCCGTCTTGTTTAGGGCCACCCTGAGCCCCAGCGCCTCGATCCGCCTGACCATCTCCTCGGTGCCGAGAGTGGCCAGGCTCGCCGCCTCTTCGAGTGTCCTGCCCCGGGCTGTGACGAGCGTGTCGTCAGCGTAGCACACCAAGCTCAGCCCGGGGGGGAGACTCCCTCTCAACGCCCAGTCGTACCCGATGTCCCACAGGGTCGGCCCCAGAACCGACCCCTGTGGAACGCCGCACGACATGGGCGTCCGCACAATGTCCCCTGCGGGACCCGCGCAGAGGATACTGCGGCCCTCCAAATAGTCTGCCACCAGCCGCCTGAGGTACAGGGGCACTCCATGGAACCGGAGCGCCTCCCTGATGCAGCCGAATGGCAGACTATTGAATGCGTTGGCGATGTCCAACGACACCGCCAACAGCACTCCCTTCCCGGCGACGGCCTCCGCGGCCGCCTGCCTCAGGCGTAATAGGGCCCCGATGGTCGAACGCCCCCTCCGAAACCCATACTGAGCGTCCGACAGATCGGGCCCCACCTCCTCCAGGTGTCGGACGATGCGGGCAGCGAGCACACGCTCCAGCAGCTTACCCACATCGTCGAGGAGCACGATGGGCCTGTAGGCCGACGGCAAATCCGGGGACCGTCCCGGCTTTGGCAGGAGAACCAACCTCCCTTCCTTCCAGCACTCAGGGAACCGTCCAGACGTCAGACAGGCGTTGAACAGCTGCCTGAGGCGAGGCTCGAAGTGCTCGAGGAGCGACGTCAGCACCCGGACTGGAATTCCGTCCGGGCCGGGGGCCGTGGTGGCGGAACGAATCTTCGCCACGGCCGCCCCCACTTCCGACTCCGTCACGGGCGGAACACTCTCGTCGTCGTCGGCCTCCCGGTCCTGATCTGGCGGAGCCATGACCGGGGGCGTGTGTTCCGACTGCCGTGGAAACAGCTCCTCGACCACCCTACGAAGGAAGTCGGGCTGGAGGGTCTCGGTGAGGGGGGGGGGGGGGGCCGCGCGCGAAGCTTGTTCAGCGCCGCGCGATATGGGCGACCCCAGGGGTCACGGTCGAGACCGTCCAGCATCTCCTGCCAACTCGCGCCCTTGGCGGCTCGGATGGCCAGCCGAAAGGCAGTCCGCGCACTGCGGTACGCCTCGTACAGCTGGCCCTCCCGCTCGACGTCGCGGTGACGCCGCCGGCTGCGGGTGTAGGACCTTCGGGCACTGATACACGCCGCACGAAGGTCCGCCAGTCTTGGGGACCACCAGTAGACCCCCTGCCTCGGAGGCGGACGCCGCCGCACTCTGGGCATGGCCGCATCGCAGATCTGCGTTAACGCACTGCGAATGCGGACAGCCTCAGCGTCCACTCCGTCCGCTGGGGGTGGTGAGGACAGCCACGTACTGACAATGGCCGCCTCCGCCAGTAGATCCCTGTCAAGACGACCCACAGCCCACCGCGGAAACGCGGGAGCTCCGTCCGCCCTGTGACCCCTACCGGGTTCCCGGGGGGAGACCTCCATCCGGATGTACCGGTGGTCCGACAGGGTCTCCGCCTCCTCCAGGACACTCCAGTTCCTCACCCGTGGCGCGACAGCGGGGCTAGCGAACGACAAGTCCACTATCGACCCGCCCTGCCGCCGCACACACGTGTTCACCGAGCCTCTGTTCAGAACACAGAGGCCCAGTGAAGCCGCCCACTCGTTGACCGCCCGCCCGCGGTCGTCCGTCGTAGGGGACCCCCACGCCGTGGATTTGGCGTTGAAGTCCCCCAGAACCAGGACGAGGCCCGGTGCCAGTCGCCGTATCGAGGCCTCCAAGGTGGTGAGTGAGGCCCCGAAATCGTCCATCCTCCTAGTGGGGGAGAGGTATACGCTGTAGAGCGTGACCCCTCCCCACTCCGCCGCGACAAATTCCTCGCCCCTATCCAAAAGGGACAAGGACGGGAAGTGCCGCTGCGTTGAGACGACGATTGCCGCAGTACCGTTTCGACTGACCACCCAATTGGGGCGATCAGGCACGGCGTACGGTTCCGCGACTACGGCTGCACCAATCGACCACTCCGCCATGGATTGCAGGAGGAGATCCTGCGCTCCGGCGGAGTGGTTGGTGTTGGCCTGCAGGAGGAGGTGCATGGATGGTGTACCCATTATCGGGTTGTGTCCATGACCTCCTCGCCAGCGGGCGATCGGACCGCGCTAGGAGCGGGAGCGGCCGTGGTCGTAGGGCCGCCCCGCGCCTTTGGGGCCGAAGCTGGAGGTTTGCACGCCCCAGAGCCCATGCGGTGCTTGGCGGGCTTATTGCCCGCCGCACACGCGGGGCAGTGGGGCGGGGCGGCGCAAGATGCCGCCACGTGCCCGGTCTGACCGCAGCGGAAACACAATCCGCCGCAGTCGAAGCAATTAGTGCACGTCGGTCGAGTGTGTCCGACCGCCATGCACTTGTAGCACCTCGCGGGCCGGCGCTCAAGCACGGTTACCCGCGCCGAGCTCCAGCCCACGAGGAGCCTGCCTGAGCCGGCCAGTTGCCTGACCGACTCTACCGGGCACTGCGCCCAGGCAGCACCTACGCCACCCGGACCGGGACGAATGGCACCGACCCGGACGGTGTCTATGGGACACCCGGTTTTCGAGGCAATAGCCTCCCGGATGTCTTCCACCGTCACCGAATCGTCCAAACCCGAAATGCGCATTTCGGCGCACTTGACGGGCCTGGCGATCTTGATGCCACCCTCCACGGCGAATAAACCTCGCAGCTTCTCGGCCACGCTGTCGGCCGTCTTGGCGCCCTCGGCCCCTGGGAACTCGAGAATTCGAGCCCCCGTCCGGGCCTTGCGGGTCCTGGCTTCGACGCCTCCAATATCGGAGACGTCTAGCTCCCGCCGGGCCTTCCTCAAGACGGCCTCGTAGCTGAGGCCCTTCTCGGCCGCCTCGGGCAGCACAGTGATCACCACTGCGGCCGTCTTCGGCGACTTGAGCCCCTTGCGCGGTCTCTTCTTCCGTCCGGCTCCTGCCTGTGGAGCGGGGACCTCAGCGGCGCGCTTGGCCTCCGCTCTCCTTCTTTGGCCGCGACTCCTTCTGTCGCGCTCGGCCACCTGCCAACCCTGTTCGGGTACGGCAGTCGTGCCAGACGCGGAAGGTCTCGTCGCAGCCTCGCTGGTCGTCGCCGGCGGTGTTATTGCGGGCGACTTCAACGGTCCGGCAGGAGCCGGAGCCGTCTTCCTCCTCAGGGCGGGTCCCTTCGGAGCTGGGCCAGGGCCTTTGGGCTTAGGCCCGGAGGCAACCTCGCCTCCAGAACGGCGAAGCGCGCATCGACGAGCTTGCCCACTGCGCCGATGATTTTGGCGAGGGCCTCGTCCGATATGCCTCCCACCTCAAACGGGGTCGGCTGAGCCTCCTCAGGGGCCCGTTGTACGGCGCCTGGCGGCTTTGGCGCCGCAGGGGCGCTAGCCGGCGGCAAGCGGTCCGCGGGGAGAGGCGTCAACCTCACCACCGGGACAGGGAGTCTCGCCGCGGCGACTGCGCCAGCGTCAGCCGGCGGCGCGCGCTTCGCGGCGGCAGGCGTCTTCCTCGCCGCGGGGACGGGTGTGACGGTGACGCCATCACCCAACGTCGTCGGCGCCGCAGCGCGAGGCGGCTTTGGCGCCGCAGCGGCCGCTGAGTAGCCGGTCTTGGCTGGTGGCGCGGCTGGCGCAGGCGACACGAACAGCGCCACCTGCGCCTTGAGGTCGGCCACGTCGATCAGCAACTGGCGGTTTGCCCGACGCATCTCCGCCAGCATGTCGCCCAGGTTCCTGTTTCGGGTCCGCAGGCCTGACATCTCGCCTCTAAGGCGGACATTTTCGGCCTGCAGATCCGTGGCGTCACCGGCGCGGACAGCGACCGCCGCCGCCCTTTCTACAGCCGAGGTCCCTCGCCCTCTTCGGGAGGCCATGATCTTAGGTGGAGGCATGTTGGCCACGCTCCCCTCGGTTTCGGCGCTCGAGCTGCCTCCCTTACTCAGGGGGCGCTTTCGCACCTGCGAGGGGAGGGCCTCCTCCTTCTTAGTCGCGGTCGCCGGCGGCGTCTTTGCTGCTAGACGCGCCGACGACCTAGTGGGGCCTTCACCAGCCGACCCGCTGCCCTCTTTGGACGGCCCTGCGGGAATATCACCGCCCTCGTCCATTCTGACGGTAGATCCGCCGCCCTCGTCTTCGGACGGCTCTGCGACATCGCTGTCGCCCTCGTCCGTCGACGGCTCTGCTGCGAGTCTACCGTCTTTCTTCTCTTCAGCGGCGGCAGCCTCCCTGCGCGCTCGCCGCTCCTCCAGCCGCCTTTTGTGGCTCAGGCCGTTGCCCCGGGTCTTTCTGGGCGACCTCCTCTTCTTCTTCTGGGCCTCCACGGTTTGTGCCGGGCCCTCGGCGGACGCCTCAAGTCCTGAGGACGAGGCGTCGTTGTCAGTTTTTCTTTGGCTTGACAAGGCCGTGGTGTGAGAATCACAGGGATTCCCGTCGGTAAATGTATTTAATTTTAAGGTATCCATATGATTCCCACGAGTAGGGGAGATACACAACGTCGACCCGGGCAGAGATCCCTTTACCCGGGCAAGCCTACATTTACCAACCAGGGGGTCAGCCGGTACCCTGGCTGGAGCGTGCTAACGACAGAACAACCCATCTGCCATGCATCTTCTCGCCGCACGCCAGAACTTAAGATTCTGGGTGATTTCCGAGTCCGAATGTTACTTCGAACTCTTTATAGAGGTTGTCTTCCTCGCGGTCCGGGCGGTTAAGCCAAGACCCTCGCTCCTGAAACTAAGACAAGCAAAGAATCAGGTTTACGATGTGTGGGCGGTGGCATGTGCCTGCCCAGCCCTCAAATAAATGAGTGACTGAGCCCGTCCCAATATTTCGCGTCCTATACCCTCTACTACGACTGTAGTAGAGTAAGGAGCGAAATCGCGCAGATATTCGCTACGGACGACAGTACAACAGAAGAACTGGGGACCGCCGCCCGCACCCAGGGTACACCGCGTGGAGGTTTCTGGGATAGTACCCCATGTATTATCACCCCTTCAATTTTTGTAAATTTAAAGAATTTATATTGAAATTTTAACGACGAAGGAACGAAAGTGATACGTGAGCAAAAAAAAAAAAAAAAAAATACTAAGAATGAGACGACAAACTGAAAATAAACCTTTTTGGAGAACGTTTTTGTAGTTAGGATACTCTTCCATTATGGAAGAAGCACAATGAAAGAGAATCCTTAATATACATAAGTAAAAAAGTATTTACTACCTAGAAAAACTATAATATCTTTTCATTTAATTAACTTTGAAGATCAACGGATAATACTATTAAGGCTTAACGTAAGCGGGTAACTATCAAATTAGCGAATTACACGTACTAGTTGTTTCCTATCCCAGTTCGGAGTTCTAACACGTAATGTTTGTATTTGGTGTAAGTCGGCACATAGTGGGGTTTTATCTTGTTCAGAAAGTTGTATGGTTAATTAACTCGAAAAACCCTCAAGTTTTCTCGGCACGTTACACCCGCGGGCAACTTGTTACAACACGTTAGTGGGTTTTTCGATGGACATGGAATTTTATTAGACCATTGAAACTGTATTTCTTTTTATTGAAATTATATTACTTTATTTGATGGATTTACTCATACAATAAAGTAATAGAATCAAAATTAGAAATTTGACTTGCAGCATAATAGCAATATGATTGAAAATAAACAACTATAGGAGTGTAAGAGTCTTAAAATCATCCTCCGATGACGAGTGTCGTGAATAAAAAAACGAAAGACAGTTGTTTGGATTATATACAAAAATGCAAATTTGTTTTTGTGCCTGGTTGTATATTTGTAAAATTATCCGGGAATCAATTCAGTCAAAGATTAATTCCAGTGAAAAATATAATACATTATCAAGACTGGACTAGTTTGCAATTTTAATTAACCGTCACGGACTAATTAAAATTAAGTTTCAATCCAAAAAGTATAATACACAATTAATTAAAAGTACTTTAAATAAAAGTAAAGTAAAAACTATTTATATTTAGGCGTCCTCCTCAGTACTGCCGTGACCATAAACACTGTAAAATGGCTGAAACATCGGTAAATTAAAAAACAAATACAAACACAATAGAATCCGTAATAGTTTTTATTTATTGCTTTTGGTGGCAAACGAGCAAGCAGCACACCTGATGGTAAGTGTCACTGCCGGCCATGGACCTTACTATACCAAGGGTATAGCTAGGCCGCTGCCTACCATTACAATCCCCAAACCCACTCAGTTGGGCTTCCGGCTCTCTCGCTCACCGAACGAAGCGCAATAGCACATTGCCATTACTCAGACGTCGATCTTCTGCGAGAGTGTGGTACTATCCCGGACGGACCAGCCCGCGGCTGTACATAGAGGACTATCAACAGCATGGTCCTACCACAATAAAGTTTTACTTCAGATATGTAGTACTCGCGTAAACATCAGAAATCATTAAAATAAAAAAGTACTTTAAATTAGGAAGAGAGAAAAAAAATCACCGAAACATAAAAAATATATATATATATATTCGCACGCATTTGATCTCTCTGGTACCCCTCTTCATATTTTTAACAAATATCGTCATCACTGTCACAATTGCAAGATAAGCGTTTGGAAACATTGCAAGGTGTTACACATTTTTCAATCACGCTTGAGTTCAGCTCGTTTTCAGACAGAATCCCAATGTAAAACGCTGATATTTTTTGCTGACTATTTCAGAACGAATATAAAATGGATCGTTAATTTTGCGGCGTTCTCTAAACAAATGTTATATTGTATCTTTAATCTTATATCATATTTATACCTACGTTCTGAAATACATTAAGTTATTTTTAAAAGTAAAACGAGAAACGATAATAATACAATACAATTCAATAATACACATTGCAAAGAAAGAAAAAGAAAAATAATAAAGCAAAGAATCCAATTAAACTAATTGATAGATCGTTGTCCAAGTTGAGATCGGGTCGAGTTGTACTTAGTCGCTTTGTGATCGCACTCAATATCTTACTTATCACCAAATACAAAGGATTTCCAACTTTGAGTTTCTATAATATATTTTAAATTTATACTTTACTTGATATTTTTACCATGAAGATTAAGTACGTGCTTAAATAAAAATATCATTGAATTTTATAAGCGAAAATAAAACTAATATCTTTATAGGAAATATTTTCTCATCATATAAAAATATTAGGTTATGTTTTATTTTCCGTCCAAATCAGTATCCAGGCCCATATGAAGTACTTGGGCCTGGTGTTGGACGGGCGATGGTGCGTTCCGGGAGCATTTCCGCCGAATTGCTCCCCGGCTGGTCGGCGCGGCGTCCGCCCTATCACGGCTCATGCTGAACGTGGGTGGACCTAGCTTTGAGGAACGACGACTGTGTGTGCGGGTGATCCGCTCAATGCACCCGTATGGGTGAGATCTCTGACCCTCCGGCTCAGGACTCTTCTGTGGCGTCCACAGAGAACCATGACGGTCAGAGCCATCCGTGGATACCGCACGGTGTCGACCGAGGCGGCATGCGTATTGGCCGGGACACCACCGTGGGACATAGCGGCGGAGATGCTCTCCGACCTCTACCGGCGGGTGACCTCAGTGCGCAACGAGGGTGGTTTCCCATCGCTTAGCGAGATAGCCACCTGGCGCGAGGACGCCCGCCAAAACGTCATCGCCCGTTGGGTTACGCGGTTGGAGAGGCCTAGGCACGATGTTTTTACCGTTGAGGCGCTCCGGCCCGTATTGACGGAGTGAATGGAGCGGCGGCACAAAGTCCTCTCTTTCCGGTTGGTGCAGGTGTTGTTGGGGCACGGCTGCTTCGGCAAATACGATCGTGTTGATCGTACGGAGGGAGTCGACTCCGTCCTGCCACCAGTGCGGCAGTGACGAGGACATGGCGCAACACACGCTCGAGGTCTGCGTGACCTGGGCCCGGCAACGCTGTGACCTCGTCACTGTCATCGGTGCCGACCTGGTGCTGCCGGCTGTCGCGAAAGCGATGGTCGACAGCATTAGGAACTGAGACGTGGTCGCCGTCTTCTGCGAGGCTGTCACCTCGCAGAAGGAGGCTGCGGAACGAGCCCGGGAGAATTCCCTTGACTCGGGTGGTGGCGGCCGGGGCAACGCAGGCGCGAATATCTGCGCCTGATGCCGCCCTAACCGTGGCTTTGGGTGATCGGACAAGCTGTCGGGGCATCGACATGAGAAGAACCCGCAAGAGTATTTCGCCGGGCCGGCCACCGAAGTCAAAGATCGGGTACCGGTGGCTTGCTCGCACGGCGAAGAAAGGTGTTTGCAGAGTGGGTCCATGGGGTTGCGTGCCGCCTCTTCTGCAGCCCCGGACCAATTTTTCGGGGCGCGACCACATCCATTGTCCACCTTGCAGGGATAAAAAGAAGGATATGTTTTATTTATAATCAAGTTAAAACAGTTTAATTTCATCAGTTAAGTTACCGGTACATCTACAGTAGGGGAACGTACCCAAAGGCTACAAAAATCAAAAAATAAGCCAAAATAACTTACTAAGAGCAGAGAGGAAACATGACGACTTATAGATGCTCCTTCTTTGGTCGGCTATAGTGTGGTCACGCCCCATCAAATTAGTCCGGGGCGACGGAAGAGGCGGCGCGCGACCCTATAGACCCATCTTGCAATGCGTTTCTCTTCGTCGTGCGAGCGGCCCACCGGAACCCGATAGGCTCTTACCAATCTTTGTAATCCCAGAAAATGAAAAGCCGGAATATCGCAGGCTAAAAGGAAGATATATATATATATATATATATATATATATATATATATATATATATATATATTTATGGAGGCCCGAGCCCAACAGTGGGACATATATGGGCTTAGATGAGATGAGACGATATGAGTATAATAAACTGTTATAATAAATAGCTGTATCCTCTTATTTATCCTCTTATGATAGAATCTGTTCCTGTTTTTCTTTTCTAATTGAATTTGTTGGAAGTCCCAAAACAATTAAATCAAATGCTTTGGTCGAAAATCCCAGGACTTTTTGAGGGTCAAACTTCAATGGGTACCATTGTGGAACCTGAATTATAGAAATTACATTGCTGGGAATATGTGATGAGACCAAAAAAAGAGTACAATAAATGATATTTTATAACAACATAATATAATAACTATAATGATGTATTTCACGCCACGAAATTTTTTTGCTTCTACGGCTCGATCCAGAAATATTAACTGCCAATAAAGAACACAATTTCCTATATCTCATTTTGGCCACGCAGGTCATTTATAAAGTAGTGCGAGCATAAATCGCCCCGGGGGTGGGGTGAGATTGAAAAATACACGAGAAACATCTGTCGCACGTAATATTATCAAATTACCTCCAAGCCTGACGACGTTCTACGTGATCGCGGGCAGATGAAACATGAAAGCGTTAGTGTTGATATTTTCTGCTTACAATGTAATTTAGTTTAGAAATATGTGAAACATATGTATAACAAACATTTTCAAATAAATTTTGTTTCACAATAAATATTATTTTGTATCAATAGTTATAAATTTAAAAATAAGGTAACGATGTTGGCTGTTAATAAAAATATATTTTTTTACAATATTCTAATGTAATAATATCCTTCACAATATATCATTCATTTTTAACTTTTACAGATTGCAAAAATTTGTAATTACATAAAAAAACACACCTTAATATCCATTGGAGCGGAACCAGCAAAGTCCAAAGTTCTATTCGTTATTTTAGCAAAAGTAATTTTTTCTACAAACATCAATCTTACTTGAAGGGAAAACTTTTTGAAATGAGGTCATGGTTCACCGCCAAACCTCGATGCTGGCATTTTGGGCATTCTTTTCTATAAAACGAGGAATTTGTGAAAAACTTCACAAAGTAACTGAGCTTTTAGCCATTTGCTAACCAAGGGACGTAGATATACATTTATATGCATATACAATTAAAATAGCATTACAATCGTTGACCACTTGATGATGGAATAACAATGGTTATCAAACCTCCCTTTCCCGTGGGTGATCGTAAAGGAGTACTAAGGCACATAAGAAAATAACATCATTGCAAGGGACAGGCACTAAATAAAGCCCTATATCAACCCGTGAGATCAGCGTTATATACTAAGACAATCTCCCTCCCATTATTTAAATGGGCACGAGCCCTGCAGTATAACGTATCTAAGCCGAGATGGTAATGATTAAAACTCTATGATACAACTTCTTCTTACTCACCAATTTTTCTCCTATAAAAGGACGTTGATCATCGTTTGCCAACCATAAATATATTGGCGAAAAGATGACACAGTGGTCAAGATTCTTACCGTGTCAAGTATTGTTGGGTTTGATTCCCATACAGTATAATAGTTTGTGTGATGTACTAAATTATTCTGAGTCTAAGTGTAATCCGTGTCCCTTGATTGCACGTTTGTAAATTCTCTCACAATGCAAGAATTATTTCCCTAGTGCAGAGTGAGTCTAAATCTTAGATCGTGGGGGTCTTTAAAAATGGTAACTAGTATATAAGTATGACTATCACCAAATAAAGCACAAATATAGATACTTCAGATCAAAAGAAAAGTCTAATTCTTCGAAATACTCATCGAAAAGTGGCTTGGCAATATCTTCTTATTAGGGGAGCCATATAGCCACAAGTGAGGTGTCGTATGTACTAACTTGATAAGAATATTTTTTTAAATTACCATGTATATGTATTATGCATAAAAAAGTATATCTTGTTAAGGTAAAAAAGAATAATGTCTGGTCTGTTATATCTTTGTTGGTGAAAATATGTATACCATTTTAAATAACGGCAAAAAGTCTAAATTATACTCAAGAGGCTTAAGAGAGCTAAACTTAAAACATTACAGTGACGATGCAAAAAAAGTATTTAAAACTTTTAATGTTCTTTGTATTACTGAGATGGATTTAGGATGGTTTAGTTGACATAAAAGTTTTGGTTCTAATGGTTGTATTTTATATTATATACTTTTATATTATCATCATCATCATTCTCTTAATCTTATGCCAATTACTTGGAGTCGGTAAAATATGTACTCTTCTTTCATAGTACATATTGTAAAAGTTATTGGCTATAGTTTTATGATTGGCCGCCTGTCAAACGTCAACCCTCCTTGGGAATGTAATTGTTGACTAAACGGCATTAGATAGAGTTGGCCCAGGTCCTAATAAGACTCTTAGTCGTTTTTTACGATATCTACGAGCAAATTAAGGGTTGGTAATATTCGTAGCCGCTACCACACAGCAAATATTTTTATATTTTATAATTATATATTTATACAATACACGCATGCTTTTGAAAATTGCGCCACTGACGGAAAAGTTAAGGAGTGAAAGGTTGACATGTTATGGACATGTGATGAGACGGTATGAAAGTAATGTTGTGAGGAAAGTTTTAAGTATGAATGTTGAAGGCTTTAGGTATAAAGAAAGACAAAAGAAAAGATGGATGGACTGCGTGAGGCCTGAAAAGGATAGACAGGCAGCAACTGCAGAGATGATGTCTGATAAGGCTGTATGGAAGATGACATATTGCATCGACTCCAAGTAATTGGGATATGAGCAAGATAACAATAATGATGATACACGCATGCACCCATATTAACTTTTCATTTCATTATTTTTACTTTATATTAAAATGCCCCGATTGTTACCATTATAATGTACAGTTACTCATCATTCAGAAAGATGAACTGGCACCTTTAATACTAAATGCTACAGCAGCTTAGCTAAGGTAGCAGTCACCATATATGTATGACAAACTAAGTCAGAAGACCTTATAATGACTAAATAAAAAACTTACTTTCTTTCTTACTTTAATTTATATCTACCTGAATAAAAAAATATTGTAAGATTTAAGAACCTTATTGCAAATAATATATGCCAATTATGTTCGCCGTTCCATTTAGATGGATTACTTTTAGATGGATTCTTACCATAATATTAATTGATTACTTATAGAAAAAGCCTTGCTTACACCAAGACCAACCAAGACTAAGCAGTTTTATATATACAGATTACAAAGTAACATACAAATATTTCATCATCATCATCATCACAGCCCATAAATGTCCCACTGTTGGGCTCGGGCCTCCTCAATAATGAGAGGGAAATCAACCTAGTATACCACGCTGGTCAGACGTGTTGGTATAGGGTTTTGTTCCGAGTTTTCCTTATCTCGCATAGATGTTATATCTCTTAGTCGTCTCGTACGATCATCCACGGGGTGGTGAATAGTATTCTTACTCCGTCACCACACGGATAATAATACAAATATTTAATAGTTATGAATTAAAGACAGGACATTTAAAAGTAATGAATGAAAATATTTTTGAATCATAGCTCAATCAAGCCATCTTTTGAATAAAACACTAATTTAAAAATTTAGTCATCTGATTTCATGCTATGATGGACTGGATACCTGAATCCCGTATAGGATAAATTCATTACCACTCCTCCTCAATAGAAGTTTCAAAATGCTACAATTTTAAATGAGAACTATAGATCTTTGCAGGGCAAGTAAAATGCATTATGGCACTAATTCCTTTTATAGATCGTTATGGAAGGTATATCGATAATAGCATTTCAAAAGAAGAGACATAATTTAAAACAAATATCTATTCTAAACTTTTAACCAGCTTAAGATAGACCATTTCTTTTCTCTTTGTGGGCTTCGTGAAACATAATGGGAAGGCATATTTAAGATGAAATAAATACTGGCTGATCGATCGCATTCGTAACGACGACGTAAGAGAGAGAGTAGGTATGAAAGAGAGTATTGGTGTAAAGATGGGAAAGGTAATGCTCCGATAGTTCGGACATGTGGAAAGAATGCCGAACGAACGCCTGGTTAAGAAGATATACAATGCGAAAGTGGAAGGATATAGGTACCGGGGCAGACCGAGGCTAACCTACCTAGACCAGATTGGTCATGTACTGAAGGAAGGTGGAGTCAAGAGTCTCCGAAACCGGCGAACGTGTATGAAGAGAATTATGAATGTTTAGGAAGCGAGTGAAGTATGCAAGGATAAAGTTCTCTGGCACCCTGTTCTCTCTGCCTACCATGCAAGGTATGTGGAGTGATGATATGAATGTATGTAAATAAATACTTATGCATCGGAAATTGGCAAACAACAGAAATTCAATGTAACTCGTGTAAATAAATTATAACTTTGATGTCGTAATGTTACATTTGATAATGATTATTAAATAAATTACGCTTATTATTGCAATTTGTATTAATAAATAAACATTACAAATATCTACTGCCATGCCCTCCTTATATCAACAAACATACATTACATAACCAAATATATTACTAATATTTGCTTTACTTTTACCTTTGATAAGGGCATACATTATTAATGTACGTCAATAAGGAAACAAGCGCAATCTTCTTTATAACAAAATATACTTTTTGTAAAAAATATTTAGTTGTTAAGGTTCTTTCATACACATATATATTTGTATTTTGTATTATTACTAACATTAATTTTGACCTTGGTTAGCGTTTGTAGTACATGGTATTGATCATGCTCACTGAAAGGTCTACTTGCGGTAGCTGCGTGGAGCGGGTCTCTCCCTTCCCTCCAAGGTGGTTGAGGGGGGGCCACCGAAGACAAAGATCGGGTACCGGTGGCCCGCTCGCACGGCGAAGAAGAGGTGCTTGCAGGGTGGGTCAATGGGGTTGCGCGCCGCCTCTTCCGTCACCCCGGACCGATTTGGCAGGGTGCGACGTCCATTGCCCACCGCAAAAAAAAAAAAAAAAAAGGTGGTTGAGGGGAGTGATGGCTGCTCCAGTAGTTAACTCGTGATCGTGTGCCGCTTGTGGAATCTGGTCCAGCCATTGGTTATTTTACTTTGTATTTGAACTATTAGGCTCGAAGGGCATCACACTGGAGCTATTTCTTACTTAACATGTACCATTATTTCTTTATATGAAAAATAAATTGTAAAGATATGAGACAATAATAGACAATCCCGCTGAGTTTCTTGACGGATCTGATCTCAGTAGTGGTCTAGTTCCGATCTGGTGGTAGTTTATTAGATTAAATTATAGTGTTAATACTGACAATATGTAAGTGCCCTCGCAGGGTTTATGCATAATATCTGCGCCTGATGCCGCCCTAACCGAGGCTTCGGGTGATCGGACCGGGGAATTGTCCGGTCACCCGACGTGAGGCCACCGCATGAGGGCGACGCCTCGACGGCGAAAGCTGTCGGGGCGTCGACGAGAGAGGATCCCGAGAGGGTATACCACCGGGCGGGCCACCGAAGACAAAAATTGGGTACCGGTGGTCCGCTCGCACGGCGAAGAAGAGGTACTTGCATACCAATGGTACAGCTAGGCCGCTGCCTAACAATAAAAGCCCCAAACCCACCCAGATAGTTAGGTTGCCGCCTCTATCGCTTACAAATCGCGTAAACAAAGTACGACAGCATATTTCCGTGAAACAGACGTCGATATTCTGCGAGAGTGTGGTACTACCCCGGATGGACTGGCCCGCGGCTATAGACAGAAAACTATCAAGAGCGTAGTTCTAGTTCTACCACAAGAAAATATCATTGTATTCATTTATTTCAAAAGTGCAGATCTCTCAACTGCTCAAGTGAACTTCATAAAATTTTTCGTAAATTTTTACATTAAATCTAAGTCTCTTAGGTATTTGGGGTACTATCCCAGAAACCTCCACGCGGTGTACCCTGGGTGCGGGCGGCGGTCCCCAGTTCTTCTGTTGTACTGTCGTCCGTAGCGAATATCTGCGCGATTTCGCTCCTACTCTACTACAGTCGTAGTAGAGGATATAGGACGCGAAATATTGGGACGGGCTCAGTCACTCATTCATTTGAGGGCTGGGCAGGCACATGCCACCGCCCACACATCGTAAACCTGGTATCTTGCTTCAAGACACGTTGTCTTGAGGCGTAGTATCAGGAGCGAGGGTCTTGGCTTAACCGCCCGGACCGCGAGGAAGACAACCTCTATAAAGAGTTCGAAGTAACATTCGGACTCGGAAATCACCCAGAATCTTAAGTTCTGGCGTGCGGCGAGAAGATGCATGGCAGATGGGTTGTCCTGTCGTTAGCACGCTCCAGCCCGGGCACCGGCTGACCCCCTGGTTGGTAAATGTAGGCTTGCCCGGGTATAGGGATCTCTGCCCGGGTCGACGTCTTGTATCTCCCATTCTCGTGGGTATAAATATGGATACTACAAATTTAAAATTAAAAAACGACGGGGATCGCAGTGATCATCACCCCAAGGCCCGGTCAAGCCGATCAAAAACTGACCAAGACGACGCCTCGTCCTCAGGACTTGAGGCGTCCGCCGAGGGCCCGGCACAAACCGTGGAGGCCCAGAAGAAGAAGAGGAGGTCGCCTCGAAAGTCTCGGGGCAACGGCCTGAGCCACAAAAGGCGGCTGGAGGAGCGGCGAGCGCGCAGGGAGGCTGCCGCCGCTGAAGAGAAGAAGGACGGTAGACTCGCAGCAGAGCCGTCGACGGACGAGGGCGACAGCGATGTCGCAGAGCCGTCCGAAGACGAGGGCGGCGGATCTACCGTCAGAATGGACGAGGGCGGTGATATTCCCGCAGGGCCGTCCAAAAAGGACAGTGGGTCGGCTGGTGAAGGCCCCACTAGGTCGTCGGCGCAGCAAAGTCTAGCAGCAAAGACGCCGCCAGCGACCGCGACTAAGAAGGAGGAGGCCCTCCCCTCGCAGGTGCGAAAGCGCCCCCTGAGTAAGGGAGGCAGCTCGAGCGCCGAAACCGAGGGGAGCGTGGCCAACAAGAACGAAGAGGGCGAGGGACCTCGGTCATGGAAAGGGCGGCGGCGGTCGCTGTTCGCGCCGGCGAGGCCACGGATCTGCAGGCCGAAAATGTCCGCCTTAGAGGCGAGATGTCAGGCCTGCGGACCCGAAACCGGAACCTGGGCGACATGCTGGCGGAAATGCGTCGAGCAAACCGCCAGCTGTTGATAGACGTGGCCGACCTCAAGGCGCAGGTGGCGCTGTTCGTGTCACCCGCGCCAGCCGCGCTATCGGCCAGGGCCGGCTACTCAGCGGCCGCTGCGGCGCCAAAGCCGCCTCGCGCTGCGGCGCCGACGACGTTGGGTGATGGCGTCACGGTCACACCCGTCCCCGCGGCGAGGAAGACGCCTGCCGCCGCGAAGCGCGCGCCGCCGGCTGACGCTGGCGCGGTCGCCGCGGCGAAACTGCCTGTCCCGGTGGTGAGGTTGACGCCTCTCCCCGCGGACCGCTTGCTGCCGGCTAGCGCCCCTGCGGCGCCAAAGCCGCCAGGCGCCGCGGAGCGGGCCCCTGGAGGGGCTCAGCTGACCCCGACGCTGGAGGTGGGCGGCTTGTCGGACGAGGCCCTCGCCAAAATCATCAACGCAGTTGGCAAACTCGTTGATGCGCGTGTGGCCGTTCTGGAGGCAAGACTGCCTCCAGAACCACGTGTCCGGCCGCCCTTAGCCGCGGATAAGCGGCCGCATGTGGCACCAGCCCCCGCCCCGCTGACTTGTCAGGGTGGCCGCGTGGGGAGCTACGCCGCGGCCGCGGCCGGGCCTAAGCCCAAAGGCCCCGGCCCAGCTCCGAAGGGACCCGCCCTGAGGAGGAAGACGGCTCCGGCTCCTGCCGGACCGCTGAAGTCGCCCGCAACAACACCGCCGGCGACGACCAGCGAGGCCGCGACGAGGCCTTCCGCGTCTGGCACGACTGCCGTACCCGAACAGGGTTGGCAGGTAGCCGAACGCGACAGAAGGAGTCGCGGCCAAAGGAGGAGAGCGGAGGCCAAGCGCGCCGCTGAGGTCCCCGCTCCTCAGGCAGGAGCCGGACGGAAGAAGAGACCGCGCAAGGGGCTCAAGTCGCCGAAGACGGCCGCAGTGGTGATCACTGTGCTGCCCGAGGCGGCCGAGAAGGTCCTCAGCTACGAGGCCGTCTTGAGGAAGGCCCGGCGGGAGCTAGACGTCTCCGATATTGGAGGCGTCGAAGCCAGGACCCGCAAGGCCCGGACGGGGGCTCGAATTCTCGAGTTCCCAGGGGCCGAGGGCGCCAAGACGGCCGACAGCGTGGCCGAGAAGCTGAGAGGTTTGTTCGCCGAGGAGGGTGGCATCAAGATCGCCAGGCCCGTCAAGTGCGCCGAAATGCGCATTTCGGGTTTGGACGATTCAGTGACGGTGGAAGACATCCGGGAGGCTATTGCCTCGAAAACCGGGTGTCCCATAGACACCGTCCGGGTCGGTGCCATTCGTCCCGGTCCGGGTGGCGTAGGTGCTGCCTGGGCGCAGTGCCCGGTGGAGTCGGTCAGGCAACTGGCCGGCTCAGGCAGGCTCCTCGTGGGCTGGAGCTCGGCGCGGGTAACCGTGCTTGAGCACCGGCCTGCGAGGTGCTACAAGTGCATGGCGGTCGGACACACTCGACCGACGTGCACTAATTGCTTCGACTGCGGCGGATTGTGTTTCCGCTGCGGTCAGACCGGGCACGTGGCGGCATCTTGCGCCGCCCCGCCCCACTGCCCCGCGTGTGCGGCGGGCAATAAGCCCGCCAAGCACCGCATGGGCTCTGGGGCGTGCAAACCTCCAGCTTCGGCCCCAAAGGCGCGGGGCGGCCCTACGACCACGGCCGCTCCCGCTCCTAGCGCGGTCCGATCGCCCGCTGGCGAGGAGGTCATGGATACAACCCGATAATGGGTACACCATCCATGCACCTCCTCCTGCAGGCCAACACCAACCACTCCGCCGGAGCGCAGGATCTCCTCCTGCAATCCATGGCGGAGTGGTCGATTGGTGCAGCCGTAGTCGCGGAACCGTACGCCGTGCCTGATCGCCCCAATTGGGTGGTCAGTCGAAACGGTACTGCGGCAATCGTCGTCTCAACGCAGCGGCACTTCCCGTCCTTGTCCCTTTTGGATAGGGGCGAGGAATTTGTCGCGGCGGAGTGGGGAGGGGTCACGCTCTACAGCGTATACCTCTCCCCCACTAGGAGGATGGACGATTTCGGGGCCTCACTCACCACCTTGGAGGCCTCGATACGGCGACTGGCACCGGGCCTCGTCCTGGTTCTGGGGGACTTTAACGCCAAATCTACGGCGTGGGGGTCCCCTACGACGGACGACCGCGGGCGGACGGTCAACGAGTGGGCGGCTTCACTGGGCCTCTGTGTTCTGAACAGAGGCTCGGTGAACACGTGTGTGCGGCGGCAGGGCGGGTCGATAGTGGACTTGTCGTTCGCTAGCCCCGCTGTCGCGCCACGAGTGAGGAACTGGAGTGTCCTGGAGGAGGCGGAAACCCTGTCGGACCACCGGTACATCCGGATGGAGGTCTCCCCCCGGGAACCCGGTAGGGGTCACAGGGCGGACGGAGCTCCCGCGTTTCCGCGGTGGGCTGTGGGTCGTCTTGACAGGGATCTACTGGCGGAGGCGGCCATTGTCAGCACGTGGCTGTCCTCACCACCCCCAGCGGACGGAGTGGACGCTGAGGCTGTCCGCATTCGCAGTGCGTTAACGCAGATCTGCGATGCGGCCATGCCCAGAGTGCGGCGGCGTCCACCTCCGAGGCAGGGGGTCTACTGGTGGTCCCCAAGACTGGCGGACCTTCGTGCGGCGTGTATCAGTGCCCGAAGGTCCTACACCCGCAGCCGGCGGCGTCACCGCGACGTCGAGCGGGAGGGCCAGCTGTACGAGGCGTACCGCAGTGCGCGGACTGCCTTTCGGCTGGCTATCCGAGCCGCCAAGGGCGCGAGTTGGCAGGATATGCTGGACGGTCTCGACCGTGACCCCTGGGGTCGCCCATATCGCGCGGCGCTGAACAAGCTTCGCGCGCGGGCCCCCCCCCCTCACCGAGACGCTCCAGCCCGACTTCCTTCGTAGGGTGGTCGAGGAGCTGTTTCCACGGCAGTCGGAACACACGCCCCCGGTCATGGCTCCGCCAGATCAGGACCGGGAGGCCGACGACGACGAGAGTGTTCCGCCCGTGACGGAGTCGGAAGTGGGGGCGGCCGTGGCGAAGATTCGTTCCGCCACCACGGCCCCCGGCCCGGACGGAATTCCAGTCCGGGTGCTGACGTCGCTCCTCGAGCACTTCGAGCCTCGCCTCAGGCAGCTGTTCAACGCCTGTCTGACGTCTGGACGGTTCCCTGAGTGCTGGAAGGAAGGGAGGTTGGTTCTTCTGCCAAAGCCGGGACGGTCCCCGGATTTGCCGTCGGCCTACAGGCCCATCGTGCTCCTCGACGATGTGGGTAAGCTGCTGGAGCGTGTGCTCGCTGCCCGCATCGTCCGACACCTGGAGGAGGTGGGGCCCGATCTGTCGGACGCTCAGTATGGGTTTCGGAGGGGGCGTTCGACCATCGGGGCCCTATTACGCCTGAGGCAGGCGGCCGCGGAGGCCGTCGCCGGGAAGGGAGTGCTGTTGGCGGTGTCGTTGGACATCGCCAACGCATTCAATAGTCTGCCATTCGGCTGCATCAGGGAGGCGCTCCGGTTCCATGGAGTGCCCCTGTACCTCAGGCGGCTGGTGGCAGACTATTTGGAGGGCCGCAGTATCCTCTGCGCGGGTCCCGCAGGGGACATTGTGCGGACGCCCATGTCATGCGGCGTTCCACAGGGGTCGGTTCTGGGGCCGACTCTGTGGGACATCGGGTACGACTGGGCGTTGAGAGGGAGTCTCCCCCCCGGGCTGAGCTTGGTGTGCTACGCTGACGACACGCTCGTCACAGCCCGGGGCAGGACACTCGAAGAGGCGGCGAGCCTGGCCACTCTCGGCACCGAGGAGATGGTCAGGCGGATCGAGGCGCTGGGGCTCAGGGTGGCCCTAAACAAGACGGAGGCCCTACTTTTCCATGGGCCCCGTGTGAGGCTGCCCATCGGCGCCTCGATAGTGGTAAACTCCATCCACATCAGCATCCAGGCCCATATGAGGTACTTGGGTCTGGTGCTCGACGGGCGATGGTGGTTCCGGGAGCATTTCCGACAGATTGCTCCCCGGCTTGTCGGCGCGGCGTCCGCCCTTTCTCGACTCATGCCGAACGTGGGCGGACCCAGTTTCGAGGGCCGACGGCTGTATGCGGGGGTCATCCGCTCGATGGCCATGTACGGCGCACCCGTGTGGGCGAGGGCTCTGAACGCCCAGCTCAGGGCGGTTCTGTGGAGGCCACAGAGAGTCATGGCGGTCAGAGCCATTCGCGGGTACCGCACGGTGTCGACAGAGGCGGCGTGCCTGTTGGCCGGGACACCCCCGTGGGACCTAGAGGCGGAGATGCTCTCCGACCTCTACCGGCGGGTTATCACAGCACGCGAGGAAGGTGGCTCCCCATCGTTGAGCGAGATAGCCACCTGGCGCGTGGATGCCCGCCGAGACGTCATCGCCCGTTGGGCTACGCGGCTGGAGAGGCCTAGGCACGGTGTGGAGACCGTTGAGGCCCTCCGGCCCGTATTGATAGAGTGGATGGAGCGGCGGCACGGAGTCCTCACCTTTCGGCTGGTGCAGGTATTGACGGGGCACGGGTGTTTCGGGTTGTACCTGCACAGGGTCGTGTATAGGGATTGGACTCCGGCCTGCCACCACTGCAGGAGTGACGAGGACACGGCGCAACACACGCTGGAGGTGTGTCCGGGATGGGAGCAGCAGCGCCGTGACCTCGTCGCTGTCATCGGTGCCGACCTGACGCTGCCGGCCGTCGCGAGGGCGATGGTCGACAGCATCAGGAACTGGGACGCGGTCGCCGCCTTCTGCGAGGCTGTCATCTCGCAGAAGGAAGCGGCGGAACGGGCAAGGGAGGATTACCGCGCCCCGGGCCGCCGCCAGCGGCCGGGGCGGCGCAGGCGCGAATACCTGCGCCTGATGCCGCCTTAACCGAGGCTTCGGGTGCTCGGACCGGGGAATTGTCCGGTCACCCGACGTGAGGCCACCGCGTGAGGGCGACGCCCCGACGGCGAAATCTGTCGGGGTGTCGACGAGAGGAACCCGCGAGGGTGAACCGCCGGGCGGGCCACCGAAGTTAAAAATCGGGTCCCGGTGACCCGCTCGCACGGCGAAGAGAGAGGAGTTTTACGGTGGGTCTATGGGGTCACGCGCCGCCTTCTCCGTCACCCCGGACCGATTTGGCGGGGCGAGGCTAATCCATAGTCCACCAAAAAAAAAAAAAAAAAAAAAGTCTCTTAGGTATTTATTACCACACAGACTAACACTACGATAGTCGCTTACGTTAAAAGAATGTTTAATCCTTTACGAAAATTACATACTAAATTGTTTTATAAAGATAGTATATACATAAGTATTAAGCTCAATAGTGTTGTGAAAGAACTGGCGAAAGGTACTAATGGTAAAACTTATCCGGGGCTAATGGTTCTTTAAGCACTCACCGCGTCCACATTACTCGGTGTTACATGTTACGGTTAAAGTGTAATTTCATAGTTTTTGGTAAAACTACATGAGTATTTATTTACGTTTTATAATGCTAATGAATAGCAGTGTTGGAGTGGATTAAGAATACAATGTATTATCAGCTTGTAGTTTTTTTTGTAAGAGTTGTAAAAGTCCATAGACAGATGACCACGAAAATGCACAGCAAGACTCTAAGGGGAAAACTTATAACAACCCAATTGCTTCACAGCCGTTGTTACTCTATTTTCACAGATTAGCTATCGATAAAAATAAAAGCTCTACACCTATTTGATGTAATGATTTGTATTATAAAACCGATATATAATACCTACCATTTTTCTTTTGGCAGACTGCTGAATGGACACATCCCGCTCATTCCGTTCGGACGATGGAATGGCAGGAGGGAAACCACTGTGTTCTCTACCCATTACTATTGGGCCGAACACTGGTACCGGTTCCTTAACATCTGTTACCGGCCCAGATACCTTCTATCTACCTACATACCTTTCTCGATAATTAGGTTATCTGATGTACTTTTTTTTTTTCCTCAAGGTGGACCATGGATATGGTCGCGTCTCGACAAAACGCCCGGGGCGACAGAAGAGGCGGCACGCAACCCCATGGACCCACCCTGCAAACACCTCTCTTCGCCGTGTGAGCGAGCCACCAGTACCCGATCTTTGACTTCGGTGGCCCGCCTGGTGGTATACCCTTGCGGGTTCCTCTCTTGTCGATGCCCCGACAGCTTTCGCCTTCGGGGCGTCATCCTCACGCGGTGGCCTCACGTCGGGTGACCGGATAATTCCCCGGTCCGATCAACCGAAGCCTCGGTAAGGGGGGCATCAGGCGCACATACTCGCGCCTGCGTCGCCCCGGCCGCTGGTGGCGGCCTGGGTCCCGGGCATCCACCCGCACCCGTTCCGCGGCCTCCTTCTGCGAGATGACAGCCTCGCAGAAGGCGGCGACCACGTCCCAATTCCTGACGCTGTCGACCCTGTCGTAGTCCGCGCACTGCGGTACGCCTCGTACAACACAGCCTCAGCGTCCACCCCGTCCGCTGGGGGTGGTGAGGACAGCCACGTATGAACGATGGCCGCCTCCGCCAGTAGGTCCCTGTCAAGACGACACACAACCCACTGCGGAAACGCGGGAGCTCCGTCCGCCCTGTGACCCCTACTGGGGCCCCGGGGGGAGACCTCCATCCGGATGTACCGGTGATCGGAAAGGGTTGCGGCCTCCTCCGGGACTCCTCCGCGGCGTAGCTCCCCACGCGGCCACCCTGACAAGGCAGCGAGGCGGGGGCTGGTGCCATACGTGGCCGCTTGTCTGCGGCAAAAGGCGGCCGAACACGTGGTTCTGGGGGCAGCCTCGCCTCCAGAACGGCGAAGCGCGCATCGACGATTTTGCCCACTGCGTCGATGATGGCGCGCAGGGACTCGTCCGGCAATCCCCCCACCGCAGGCAGCGGGGTCGGCGCCTCTAGTTGAGCCTCCACCGGGGCCCGTTCCGGGACGCTCGGCAGCCTCGACGTCGCCGTGATGGTCTTCGCCGCAGTGGCCGTGTCGGCTTCAGCTGGCGGCGCACCCTCCGCAGCGGGAGGCGTCTTCCTCGCCGCAGGGACGGGTTTCGCCGCAGCAGCCGTTAAGCGCGCTCTGGTCGACGGCTTTGGCACATGCGGCAGAAGGTGCGCCACTTGGGCCCGCAGGTCGGCCATATCCTTGGCCAACAAGTGGTTTACCCGCCGCACCGCCACCAGCTCGTCCCCCAACTGTCGGTTCAGGTCCCGCAGGCCTGAGACCTCGCCACTAAGACGAGCATTTTCGGCCTGCAGGTCCGGGGGGTCGTCGCTCACGCGGGCAGCAGGTGCCGCCTCACGCCGAGGAGTCGTCAACCGTCCTCCTGATACTGCGGCCCCTCGCCCTCTGCGAGAGGCCGGCACCTTCGGTGGAGGCATGGTGGTCACGCTCCCCTGGACCTCGGCGCCCGAACTGCCTCCCTTATTCAGGGGGCGCTTCCGCACCTTCGAGGGGAGGGCCTTCTCCCTAGACGTCTCAGCCGCCACTAGCGCCAATGCCGCAGGATGCGGCGATGACCTTGTGGAGGCCTCAGCAGCTGGCTCGCTGTCCTCCTTGGACGGCCCTGCGGATACACCGCCTCGTCCATCTTAACGGCAAATCCGCTGCCCTCGCCTCCGGACGGCTCTGCGACATCGCTGTCGCCCTCGTCCGTTGACGGCTCTGCAGTAGATCTACCGCCGTCCTTCTCTTTCTCAGCGGCGGCAGCCTCCCTGCGCTCTCGCCACTCCTCCATCCGCCTTTTGTGGCTCAGGCCGTTTCCCCGAATCTTTCGAGGCGACTTCCTCTTCTTCTTTTGGGCCTCCGTATTCTGTGCCGGGCCCTTGGCGGACGCCTCAAGTCCTGAGGATGAGGCGTCGTTGTCAGTTTTTCTTTGGCTTGACAAGGCCGTGGTGTGAGATTCACATAGATTCCCGTCGAGATTTAAAGTTTTTAAATTATTGGTATCCATGAGATTCTCACGAGTATGGAAGATACACTTCGTCTACCCAAGCAGAGATTCCTGTACTCGGGCAAGCCTACATTTACCAACCAGGGGGGCAGCCGGTGCTCTGGCTGGAGCGTGCTAAGAACAGAATACCCCATCTGCCATGCATCTTCTCGCCGCACGCCAGAACTTAAGATTCTGGGTAATTCTTTATAGAGGTTGTCTTCCTCGCGTTCCGGGCGGTTAAGCCAAGACCCTCGCTCCTGAAACTAAGACAAGCAAAGAATCAGGTTTACGATATGTCGACGGTGGCATATGCCTGCCCAGCCCTCAAATGAATGAGTGACTGAGCCCGTCGAAGATTCGCATCCGGTCACCCTTTACGAGTAGAGGGCTAGGAGCGAAGCAGGGCTTCCCAAACAAGGGGGGGTCCCCTTAGCGCCAGATATTCGCTACGGGAGATAATCTATCAGAAGGATCTGGGGGACTGCCGCCCGCATTCAGGGTACACCACGCGGAGGTTTCTGACATCGTACCCCGGTTATCTGATGTACTAAGATTTTCAGAATCCAACTAGTATTTTCCTACACCAACACGTCTGACCAGCGCTGTATAGTAGGTTAATTTCCCTCCCATTACGGAGGAGGCCCGAACCCAACAGTGGGACATTTATGGATTGTGATGATGATGATGATGAACTAGTATTTCCTAAGATGATCGTGTTCAAACAGACAAAATATTCGAGTACATAATAGAATCTAAATTAATCCAATATTATTTCCATCATCATCTCAGCTTGTATCGCATTGTTAGACTCGAACCTCCCTCATAGTGGGAGGGAAATCGACCTACTATACCACGTTGGTCAGACGTATTGTTATAGGCCTATAGGGTTTTGTTTCGAATTTTCCTTCTCTTGTGTAAATGTTATATGCGTTTTATATCGCTTGGCTGTCTCTTACGATCACCCACGGGTAAGATAGAGGGTGATGAATTGTATTCTTACTCCGTTAGCACACGGTAAAGTCATTTCATTTTCTTAACATTTATTTTACTGATATTAGGTTGCACTAACTATGCAAATAAGCCACAATCAAAAAGTCACAATCAAAAATATATTAATTTCTCTAGATTTTATCGAAAATCTCTGATTCAAATAATAACGTTTACACTGTACAAATGTGTGTTGTTCCTCACATATAAGATAAAACTGAACAGAAATAGATTAAGGAACTTTGTTAAACCGTAAACAGTAATGAGGTTTGTCTCTTTAAATCTAGCGCAGACATTGAATCTACTGTGGAGCTAAATTAGAATGAAAGTACGACTTCAGTCTGTTTAATATATAAATTAACATAGAATTCACAAATTTTACAGACCATGACCAGTCATGTTCTATCAAATTTAATAACAGGTCACCTTCCTCAGATGTAGGTCATTCATTAGATCATCATGAATGTATTAGGACATTCATTAGATCGTTTTATTAAGTGTACCATCAGCTTGGACCACGTTCTTGCCAATTGGACAATTCATCATCAACATCATCATCACAGCCCATAAATGTCCCACTGTAGGGCCCAGGCCTCCTCCGTAATGGGAGGGAAATTAACCTACTATACCGCGCTGGTCAGACGTGTTGGTATAGGGTTTTATTTCGAGTTTTCCTTCTCTCGCATAGATGTTATATGCGTTTTCTATCCCTTAGTCGTCTCGTACGATCACCCACGGGTAAGATAGGGGGTGGTGGGGGTAAGAATACAATTGTATTCTTACTCCGTCACCATACGGAGAATTGAATGTACAATATTTAACTGATTCAGATTATAAATCATTAAAAAGTTTAATTATATCTACTGATCATGAAATAATACAATTGAACTCTCAAAATTGAATACTTGTTAATATAGAAATTAAAAACTCACAAATAATTTGGACAATATTTATTACCGACCTTCCGTGCCAGTGGTATGGGTTCAATTCCCGCGCAGGACAATACTTTGAGCAATCTATAAAATTTTGTCTGGAGTCTGGTAGTAATTTGTATGCGTTAATTGCATATTTGTAAAGTTACCCGCAATACAAGGATTATTTCCTTAGTGTAAGCTGGTGTATTAAAAAAATATAATTATTTGTATTTGCTTGTTTGAAATCTGATGATTCAAAGCGATGGAGTTAAAATATTAAGAGTAATTAATCTTCCCCATCATCCAAATAATTGCTTAAAAACAGTGCCATATTTAGATTCATCATCTTCTCCTACTCTTATTCCAATTACTTGGGGTCGATACAATATGTGCTCTTATTTCATAGTACGTAAAAGTTATTGGCAATCGTTTTATGACCGGCCACCTGCCAGACGTCAACCCTCCTTGAGAATGTAATTGTTGACCAAACGGTATCAGATGGAGTTGGCCCAGGTCGTTATAAGGCTCTTACTCGTCTTTTACGACATCCACGAGCAAAGTAAGGGTTGGTAGTATTCGTAGCCGCTACCATACAGCTACATTTATATACTATCCTTATAGCCACATCTAGTGATAAGTACTTTATGAGGATTTGATAATTACCTGGAACTACATTAATTACAGACATAAGTAGAGTTTAATACATACAATTATATGACTAATATAGTTAAAATAAAGTCAACCTTTGTATATTTTTTATGAAGTCCACTTACGCAGACCGTCTTGTACTGGTCAGTTGCAGAATACAAATATATCTAACTGATGTATTAAACGAGTTATTCTTGTATTTTCCTATGTACCTATTAGAATCTCGAAAACAGTATCAGTTATTACCATGAAATTTAGTACACAGCATGTTTTGAAAGTGATATAAATCAATCTAGCGTAATAATAATAAAAGAAATAATATGCGAACAAATCATATCATCATCTCAACTCTCATTCGCCCTAATACTGAACTCAATGCACTTACAAAATAGGAAGGAAATTGATCTACTATACCACGCTGGTCAGACGGGTTGTTATAGGCTTTTATTTTGAGTTTTCCTTCTCTTATACAGATGTTATATACAAATATATATCACTTACTCATCTTTAACAACACCCACGTGTAAAATAAGAGGTATTAAATTGTATTCTTACTCCGTAACCGCCCGGGAAACGAATATTGAACTTATTTACTTTAGTTTCCATTATAAATATTCGTCACCGTTCGTAACTGATCCAATCAATTACAATGTGTTCATAAAAAAACATGCCACGGTAAAATAAATCTTTTAATTTCATATAGCGAGTAAAACGTTTTGACATATACTTTACTCTGGACTCAACACAACCCATCCAAGCCCAAAGTGACTAGGTTAATTTCATCATCGAAAAAGGTTTTCGTTGAGCTTGTTTTCGCAATTAATTTTTATATTTAATACTTGTGTAATGGGTTTTAAGAGCTGTTATATTGTGCTCGTAAACGTTAATACTGATTAAAGATTTATTTTTTAATTAAAATTTAATGGAAACGATTATTTTTTGAGAGGTGGAGTATAACGTTACAAAAATTAGTGTAATTATTATTATGTATACCATCCACTATTTTCTCGTCGATGTAGTGAAATCCAACTAAATTAATTGTGGTAGGACCACGCTGTTGACAGTTCTCTGTCTACAGCCGCGGGCCGGTCCGTCCGGAGTAGTACCACACTCTCGCAGAAGATCGACGTATGAGTAATCGCAATGTGCTATTGCGCTTCGTTCGGTGAGCGAGGGAGCCGGCAGTCCAACTGGGTGGGTTTAAGGATTGTTATGGTAGGCAACGGCCTATCTATACCTTTAGTATAGCAGGGGTCCATGGGCAGCAATGACACTTACCATCAAGTGTGCCGCTTGCACGTTTTCCACCATATAAACAATAAAAAAAGGATCACCAGAAGAATGATCAGCAGCACTCTCCTGGCAGACTTATAAGATCTATTTTAATGACTAACCCAGTGCCCAACTTAGCAGCTTAGTGACTTATCTCCTTCCCTGGTCTAAGCCCAATATTGGACGTTGATAAGCTGATGACTGTATGAATGAAGTATATCTGACAAATTATATACAGAACAAGCGTATGTATGATGACATCACTTACTTAATATCATTTCAGCTCATATATGTCCCACTACTGGGCTCGAGCCTCCTCCATAATGGGAGGAAAATTGGCCTACTATACCACGCTGGTCAGACGTGTTGGTATAGGGTTTTGTTTCAAGTTTTCCTTCTCTTGCATAGATGTTACATGCGTTTTTTAGTCGTCTCTTACGATCACCCACAGGTAAGATAGGGGTGGTGAATTGTATTCTTACTCCGTCACCACACGGAAAATACTTAATTACTTAGTTACTTAATATATCAATAGAAAAATCGCCAGTTTCAACTTACTACATTTAACAACTACATATACAGGTTGCCGATTTAATTAGTAGAATCCTTGAAGGGGGTGTATCAGACCATGATACACTATCCGAATCAGTAAAAAAAAAGTACCTAAGTTTTGATTAAATTGCCATACTGATAAGCGGTCAATACACTTGTACTATAAAAATTCGATGTAGGCATATACTCATGCGTGTGACACTGAACTAGTAGGCAAATAGTCCCGATCTTGCTACGCTCACCGCCGCACAGCTGGTCAAAATGAACCTACAGGCCAATGTACGCTGAAAAACGTACTGTTTTGATAAGAAACAAATCACTTTATCTCAGGCTTGGGCAAAGCTAGGAGTCTGCAACTAACTTTAATGTTTTTTATGATGTCATTCCTACACCTAGTTTAAGTTATTCTAGTAATATAATCGACACCCTGTATAATGAAGTAGCTAAAGTAGCGACCTCTATATTACATTCTGTAGTTTTGGTTTCTACTCAGAAGAATAATTTATACCCCGTGTGTGTGGGGTGCCTGACCGTCCAACCTAGAGCTCTCCTGTGGGAATCACAGAGGGCAATGGCGATCAAGGTGATACACGGATACTACATGGTGCTAAAACTTGCACATTTTTGACGTGTAATTCAAAGGTCAAGCCTTGTATCACGTTTATTAATTATATTACATACTACTAGCGACCCGCCCTCACTTCGTTTCGGTTATATCAGTTCAGTTGAGTAGTTTACTTTCGGAGAAGGAATTCCTTAAAATCCTACTTCATCTGACCTTTACAGGGCAAAAAATTTCAAGTCTATGGTGGCTTTATTTGAAAAATGTGATTTTTACACCCTAGCAACTCCTCTTGCAGGTGGAATTTCGTAAAATCCGTTCTTAGCTAACCTTTACTCAGCGAAAGGAATATTCCTACCAAATTGAAGTCTGTAGGCCTTATGGTTCCAGAGATATCGTGATGAGTCAATACATAGGTGGAAATCTCTTATATATATAAAATATATATATATATAAACTAGCTTTCGCCCGCTACTTCGTCCACGCAGAAGTCATCTCTGACAAAGTTAAATAGAAAAAGCAATGCAAGGTGTTGAAAATTTGTCGATAGGACGATGAACAACAGCGTCTGAACCGGTCACTAAAGAAAAATATTATTCAAAGTTCTATTCATTCTACAAATTATATTGCCTTTAATATACTATTTACGGTATGACTATGGGATAAAAATATAATTATCGCCACCCTTTATTTGACTGTTTTGTTTCACCAGCAGAGTTGCGACTTCGTTAGATATGATTTATTATTTGAGTTATAGAGTGAACATTTTTGAAGCTAAACTTAACCTGTATCTTAAACCCTTAGGCAAGAACCTATGCCTCGACGGCGAAAGCTGTCGGGGCGTCGACAGGAGAGGAGCCCGAGAGGGCATACCGCCGAGCGGGCCACCGAAGACAAAAATCGGGTACCGGTGGCCCGCTCGCACGGTGAAGAAGAGGTGCTTGGAGGGTGGGCCAATGGGGTTGCGCGCCGCCTCTTCCGTCACCCCGGACCGACTTGGCGGGGTGCGACGTCCATGGCCCACCGCAAAAAAAAAAAAAAAAAGGCAAGAACCTATTGCCGTCTACTATGTGTATCGTATGAGTTCTCACGCCGGCACTGGTCGCCACGACGCCACTGGTGCAGGGTTGATGGACAGGGAGAGAGAAACACGTGTTTATTTATTTTTACCGAAGAATATTTGTACGTAATTTAAAAAGAATCGATAAAGAAATTTTCTCCCCATACACAATTTGCCACTTTGTTACACCCCCAGAGGGTGAACATTGGCAAATACCGGATATTACCATAGAATATTTGATTCGATTTGTAATTTGAAAATAATCAATAAAGATTTTTTTTCTCCCCATACAAACTTTGCCACTCTGTTCCACCCCTTTAGGGGTGTAATTTCGTAAAATCCTTTCTTAGTAAATCTCTACGTTATAGAAAGAAACCACTGTCAAAATTTCAAGTTGCCAGCTCTAATAATATCGGCTTAGCGCTAATGACTTAATGAGTCGTCCAACCCGCTTCACAGGCCTAATTTATACCTCTAGAGGATGAAAATTAACAAACGCTGAAATACGTGTTTGTTTATTTTTATTGAAGTTAATTTGTACGTAATTTGAAAAGAATCGATAAAGATTTTTTTCTCTGAACATTTTTTAAATTGACATAACTTTTTTATTTATAAAGCAATTGACATGAAATAAATAATAATGTTAAGTGAAACTTATCACAATATATTTGCGAAAACCGCGTCTAAATCGGATAAGCCGTTTCTGAGATTAGCGTGCACAAACGCACAGACAAACAAATAAACAGACAAAAATTTTGACAATCATTGTTTTGGGTTCTATTTGTGTTGATAAAGGTCCCAGTAATATTTTTTCTCATACATATATCTTCCATGTACAGACAGCGATCCGTTACTTTTTTATTATATGTATAGATAAATATAGATAGATAATACGATCAAAAATAATGAATGAATATTCTTCATTATTTAAAAATTACTTCGACTTCGACGTCTGAGTAATGGCAATATTGTGCGTGAGCGAGAGAGCTGTAATCTCAACTAGGTTGGTTTGGGTTTTGTATTGGTAGGCAGCGGCGTAACTATGCCCTTGGCATCGCAAAGGTCCTTAGGCGGCAGTGACGCTTACCCTCAGGTGTGCTGCTTGCTCGTTTACCATAATCAGCATTAAAGAAAAATAGTAAGTTCATAATATTTTTAAATAATTTATTTACATGACATTACTTCCGTTTATCGTACGTGCTAAGCGGAAACATGTCAACAACGTATTCAGATATAAAGGAAAGCGAGTGAGCTCCGTTTGGCAGTCTAGGCCCGCGAGTGACACGGTGCACATAGTTGTCGTATATCGCATACTAATTTACTAACTTAGGTCGGCCATGCGGGTCTCTCTCATGCTGTCACTCGTGCAAGAGAGTGGTATCATGGTTGACGAGCTTGGCAGGTAGGCTGGCCATAGCAGTGGTGTTGTACGTTCTCGTCGTTCTCCGGGGAACAGCTGTTGCTCATTCTCTTGGTGAACCCTTAGGCGATTTGGCTGAGGAATCCATGGGCAGATAAAGGGGTGGCGCCGGTTGTGGTCTTGTCCCGTGGTTGCACGGAAAAGACTATCCTGTGTCATCCATCCATACCATATAGTTGTTTGTACAAAGGCAATTGCCTGGGTCTGTCCTGTGAGTTCACTTGAAGTGTGAGTTTTGATTGGTGTATAGGTGTAAGAATAATTGTGATTACTTGCAGTACGGTCATTTGCAACTTTATGACCGCATTTATATTCCTCATGACTGACCCATTCGTCTACATACATAAATGACTGTGTAAATACAAAACTAAACATCTACACATCTCAAACTCATATAACACAAATGAATCCAACCATAACATTACACGGCAAAATAAAAATAGTTTCCCGTACAAAACAAACTGTTCCATATAAAATACCTCCTAAATTTCAGTACTAAAACACTACTACAGAAACATTTACGTGTACCCATTTTGTTAATTTCTCACAGAGTGGAACATCAGAGTTCATTTCGAAATAACCCGGGGCAAATGGACTCGGTTTAGACCACAATAGCTTGTTTAGACTAAAACTACAAATGAATATTTTGATGTAGAATTTAATGGGCGAGTGCCCGCAATGAAATGGCTTGCATTTAATATAGTAAACAAATATGTATGTGTTGAATTAATATTTCAATTAATAAACTAAATCACAACTTAATATTATAAATATAAAAATAAGTTTATTAGTTCCATTTTCATACCTAAAGCGATTATTTTGAAGTTCACATAAATATGAAATATATATATATATATATATATATATATATATATATATATATATATATATATATACATACATACCATACCTCGCTTCCTCAACAACCTCCTCAACATTCATAATTCTCTTCATACACGCTCGCCGGTTTCGGAGACTCTTGGCTTCACCTTCCTTTCAGTACATGACCGATTTGGTCTAATATATATATATATATATATATATATATATATATATATATATATATATATATATATATATATATATATATATATGGTCCTCCTCCGTAATGGGAGGGAAATTAACCTACTATACCACGCTGGTCAGACGTGTTGGCATAGGGTATTGTTTCGAGTTTTACTTTTCTTGCATAGATGTTATATGCGTTTTATATCCCTTGGTCATCTCTGACGATCACCCACGGGTAAGATAGGGGGTAGTGAATTGTATTCTTACTCCATCACCACATGGATACTATATATTACTATAGTTATATTGAGATTACAGTGTTGCTTTACTATATTACGATAGTACTCTCCATATGGTAACGGAGTAAGAATACAATAGGCATGATGACAGCAAGTAAATTTTATTGAAATAATTTGTATAGATAATATACATAAGTAGTTTATTATAAAACATTGATTCTTTTTTAATTTAAAAGCGAGATTATTTTTTTATTGATAAAATAAAATCACTAAATACGGCAATCCGCCATGTAATATTGAACGCCAATCAGAGCGCGAGACGTCACGTTAGAGTAGTTGTCAAATTGTTTATTCATAATTCAATAGATAACTACGACTCTCGCATAATTTTACCACTAAAAACGCCGTTTTAGTTTTGTTTGCAACTTAAATTTGTTTTGTGTAAATCTATTTGATACACTCAGTCATGGAACAAGGATTTCTAAAGGCTTCCAGCGCAACCAACAATTTTTTGTAAACACATTAGTATATGGTATAAGTATGGAAGGTAGAAACTAAGGAATACCATCTTGTATGGGGGATTAGTCAAAAATGTGTCCACTTGTAAATAGCAAATTATTGTTCGAACACTCACCGAAATAGCGCTAGTGTAGCAAGTGGAAATGATATGAATGTAGCAGTAATAAGCAGAGTGAAGTGTGCTGAGTTACGTAGTCAACTGTGATTTGATAAATAATAACCTATGAACCTATGAAATTTGTGGCGCTCTTTTTAAAATGCGTCCACTTGCTACTATAGCGCCACCTTGCCACCTTAATTTGCTCCCATTCATTGGACACTTCTTAATACACTGAGATGTTACTCCTTACTCTATTCTCCATGGGTATAAGGTAATATTTAACTTTTTTTTCAATTAAATTTATTAAATAGTAACAACTTTTAGGAACTCCAATGTAAGACTGTGGATTATTTACTATTTTTTGCACTGTATATCCCAAAATTCTCAATGCCTCTTGTTTCTTATCATCTTCAATTAGTTCGCTGCAGTCTGAAGAAGATTTCATTTTCAAAGATGTCACAGATGGTGATTCACTATGTACAACAGATGATGTGTATGAAATATCACTATCAGAATCTGCCTGTATATCAATTAATTTTTTGGTACATTTCTGTAAGAAGGATATTGATGGTCTGTCAGTTTTGGTTTTTCTAATTTTAAATGGTGAAGTGAAAGCAGACTGACAAAAAGGTTTGGATGGTGATGTCATCTGGTCAACTAAATTAACTATTGTTTGAACAGCTTTACTTCTGAATTTATTTGTTATGTACACTTGAATGGCTTTATCTGTCGTCTTAGGTGCATCTTGAGTAATATTTTCCTGCATGAATGATGTTCCAGGTAAAGAGTCAATAAGTTCTGACTGTTCTGTAGCAATGGTTGTATTCTTAGATATTTGTATTTCCTGCTCAAATTCTCCAATTAGTTCTTTTCTTTGTTTTTTCGCAAAGTATTCTCTTTCCATAGAATCAGAAGCTCGTTTTCTCCTATCGGGTTGACAATAAAATTTTAATGGAACACCCTTTTTTCATGCGAACCTGCGACACTGACCCCATCACATGGTATTCCATTTAATTTTCCATATCACTTGGTAACTGAAATTAAAATAAAATACATAGGTACTTTTATAATAGCTCATTGAGGATGTAAGAGATTCTTAACCTCTAAATAAAGTGTGTTTAACAATGTTTACATCATCTAATGCTTGTCACATTTATTTAGTATCAGCATGAAATCTGCAAATATACAGTAAATACTTACGTCAAAGTGATCTTCACAGAAATAAAGCTGAGTAGAGGGTGTTATTCCTTTCAAATCACGTCTTGCATGTTTAAGCCACTTATTTCGCATTGTCTTGTCGAAAGGAATGAAAATAAATAGCTTCTCGGGAGTTTTTATGGACGTATTAGGACACAGTGGGACGGCACACCATCTATAAGCTTTCGAATTCATGTTTCCATCTGCGAAATTCGAAATTAACAAGAGCGTCTCAATGTTAACAACTGTTGAGTGAACCTTGTACTCTAACGTGACGTCACAAGCGACGCCATGACACTTTGAAGCGTTTTGTTACGAATTTAAAATTTATGAATTAAAAACAAATATTTGAATAGTAAACCTAAATTTTCAGCAGAAATATTATGTTTTTCGTAATTAATATATATTTTTGAACATTATTTAACAGTTTTTCAAAATTTGTCATCATGCCTATTCCCCCACTCCTTCCTCACACATGGGTGTTGCAAAACACGACTTATGGATACAGTATGCAGATAATCTCTATGCAAGAGAAGGAAATCTCGAAATATAACCCTTTATCAACCCATCTGACCAACTTGGTATAGTAGGACAATTTCCCTTCTATTATGGAGCGGACTTGAGGCCCACATAGCAATGTATTATATGTACTTTAGAGCTAAAAGAAAATAGGTATATCATAGAGTACAGTTAACAAAACAGCACAGGAATACAGTACAAGAATAGTTTTATTTAACGGTGCTAGTCCAGCTCAAAATAAACTTCAACTTTCGGATGAATTGTGCTTCGCATTGTTTATTTCACGTCCTGAGGCGTCGAACTCTTTACCTTTATTCGAAACTTTAACACTATCTCTATTTCAAATATTTTGAAACAAGAAATAACAGAAAATAGAGACTTCTAAAATAGGTAGCTGAATGGTTATAACTTGGAATTGTAATGCACTAAAAATATTCAGAATGTAAATCTATTTTGTCAGCAAATAAATAGGTAGCAACGCTTTCCTAGGCAACTCATGACACCAATTAAGATGGCCAAACCACTTGCCAATTATGGCGATCACCTTTCCATCTCCTTTTGTGTAGCTATGTCTAATAATGGACATGGAAAGCTTAATAGATGAATAAAATGTGTGGTGTAAGTATGTTTGTATATTCTACATATGTAAACTGGCAATAAAGGGAGATTATTTTATAATAGTTCAATATATATATATATATATATATATATATATATATATAAATATTGAACTATTATATATTTATTGCACTTGGTAATGTTGTAATATTATCTGCTTAGTGACGGAATAAGAATATAATTCACCACCCCCTATCTTACCCGTGGGTGATCGTAAGAGACGACTAAAGGATATAAACCGCATATAACATCTGAGCGAGAGATGGAATATTCGAAACAAAACCCTATACCTACCAACACGCCTGACCAGCGTGGTATATATAGTAGGTCATTTCCCTTCCATTATGGAGGAGGCTCCAGCCCAACAGGATGTATATATGAGCTGAGATGATGATGATGAATAATTTAATCATTTTTATTTCAACATTAACAATAATTTTAACAATACATAAAAGACTTGTGATACTGACAGCCGCCTTGCTCAGCTATTAAATAAATTCATATCCGTGTGGTGACAGAGTAAGAATACAATTCACTAGCCCCGATTTTATCCATGGTTGATAGTAAGAGACGACTAAGGGATATAAAACGCATTCAACATATATGCAAGAGAAAGAAAACTCGAAACAAAACTCTTAAGCAATAAGTCTGACCATCATGGTAAAGTAGGTAATTTTCCCTCCGATTATGAAGGAGACTTGAGCCCAGCAATGATACGTATATGAGCTAAAATGATGAAATAAGTTCTTTAATTTATTTATATATATTTATATATATATATATATATATATATATATATATATATATATATATATTTGCTTGATGTGGCAAACGAGCCAGCAGCACACCTGATGGTAAGTGTCTCTGCCGCCCATGGACCTTTGCTATACCAAGGGTATAGCTTAGGCCGCTGCCTACCAATAAAATCCCAAAAATCCACTCAGTTGGGCTTCCAGCTCTCTTATATAACGAAAATTAACTGAATAATGTTTACTAATTTAAAACAGAATCAGTGTTCCCGCCCAACGATTAATCACTTATTTACGCAGACAATTTTGTATGTTATAAATATAACTACTATAACGTAGAACCCAATAATGAATAACTGTCGACAGTTATTTATTATTCAGCTCATTAATTACTTGATTGGTTAATTGGTGCGTAATACCATCAACGTAGCTATTTACTATGGTAGTAATATTCATAAACGTTTACAATTTTAATTAGTTCAGAATTTCAGACATTGACTGGGTAAATCTTTTACTATATATAATGTTGTTAATGTAATGAAAATGTAAAGTCATGTAATGTAACAGAAAGTAACTATGAATACATGGGTGAGATAAATATTGCATTCTAAAAGCCCCATCAGATGTGAAGGTCACCATTTGCAAGTCTCTATCTGGATAATTTATACTTGAAAATCATTCTTCATTGAGCATTTGTGCAGAGACATTACCCAGCCTCTCGATATTTTCTAAGTTATATTATGGAAAGTTGAAACAATATAATTTCATTTTTTATCCTTAACAGACGCTCAGACAATTGGTGGGCTATTTATATTCTTATTGCTACTTATTTTCTTAATTCTAGATATCGTTGTTTAAAAAAATAAAAACAGCATGGGAAAGAAATAACTTGTCCGCATCTTCCTTATGAATGTCATTGTTGACTAGACAGCATCAGATGGAGTTGGCTCAGGGCCGTATAGAAGACGCCGGGCGGGCCACCGAAGACAAAGTCCGGTAGCCCGCTCGCACGGCGAAGAGAGATGTTTGCAGGGTGGGTCTATGGAGTTGCGCGCCGCCTCTTCCGACGCTCCGGACCGATCTTTTATCCCAATTACTTGGGGACGATACAATATGTACTCTTCGTTCATAGTAGGTACATATTGTAGAAGTTATTGACAATAGATTTATGATCGGCCGTCTGCCAGACGTCAACCCTCCTCGGGAATGTAATTGTTGACCAAACGGCATCAAATGGAGTTAGCATTATAAGGCTATCAGTCGTCTTTTACGACATTCACGAGCAAAGTAAGGGTTGGTAGTTTTCGAAGCCGCTACCACAAAGTTTTAAACTTCAATACATAGGTACGAGTATAATAATCATGTAATACGATTTCTACATCATAATATGATAAAGAATACAAACTGCCTGCACAAAAGGCATAGTGGTTAAGGTACCTACCGTGCCAGCGTCGTGAGTTCGAAGCTCACGCAGGACAATACTTTGTATGATATACATTTTTTTGATCTGAGTCTGGATGTAATTTGTGTCTATTTAATTATATGTTTGTAAACTCCTACTTTAGTGGAGGGTGCTGTATAAAAGAAAAAAGAATACAAATATGTACATAATAAACGCTAAAAACTTTTACATACACCCGAGTTTCGTAATAAAATTAATTAGCTTAAATTTAATAAAATATTCGGTTCTTGTAATAAACAAAATGATTGCCTTTAATAAATTTATATGTACTCCACGATGGATAAGCAAACTTTTTGGATTATGAGACACCCTCAAATTAATCAAGGTAAAGGCATGCCTTTGAATCACTGAACTGTCACTCTCCCCAAAACAGTCTCGAGATGTATTATAGAAATACTCGAAATTATTGCTTCAAAAGTATTATAAATATTTGTATCGGATCTAAGACTATTTTATCTTTGAAACAAGTACTCACAAAAATTCATTGCTATCTAGTTGGATAGTTTCAAAGATTAGCTTAAAGGAACATCTAGTGGCCCGCTCGCTCGGCGAAGAGAGGTCAGTACTCTCCTAGAGAGGTGAGAGAGAGGTTGACATGTAGGGCGGGTCTATGGGATCGTGGGCCACTTCTTCTGTTGCCCCGGACGGATTTAACGGGCTGTGACCATTCCATAGCCCGCCGCCAAAAAAAAGGGAACATTTTGACACGGGTTTTATAATTAACATGTGTATTTTGTGATATTTCATACATTTAGTGTAAATTTTGGTAAAGTAGTTTTTGTTTAAACTTTTTTACCGATTTGAAATTCGCAATTTGTATTTAATTTCATTGAACATTTTATTACTTATCTGAAATGTGTTAATATTACTCATCGATGTGTTTTGATCTAAGCAAATAATACATTAATTTTATGGTAATAATAAATTATACTTAAAATATGAGAACGATGACAGAATAGTCTTTTATTCATAACTAAGCTTTCCATTATTTTATTAATTAGTTTTTCATAAAAAACGTTTAATATATTATTCAAAGATAGGTAATATAGCTTTGCGGTGATTAAATATAGTATTTATTTATCATCATTCTCCTGCTCTTATCCCAATTACTTAGGATATAACGTGTACTCGTACATATTGCCAAAGTTATTGGCAATAGTTTCATGAGTGGCCGTCTGGCTAATGTCAACCCTCCTTGGGAACGTAATTGTTGATCAAATGGCATCAGGTGGTGTCGCCCCAGATCGGTATAAAGCTCTTAGTAGTCTTTTACTATATCTATGAACAAGTTAAGGGTTGATAACATTCACCGCTATTACACAGCCATTATTATTTAATAATATTATAATGCCTTAAAGTACAAAATTTAAAAAAAAAACAACCTTTATACCGACATGACTTTTATATTTAAATGAATACTTTCAAAAATCAGTTCCTATTTTAAAATGAACGTATAAATAATTATTTTTTTAATTTTGGCTTAATTATCTGTTTAACATATTTGTTCGATATTTGAACACATTTTTTAAAAAAACTTTGTTGACTGTTATTTACGATTGCGTTGATTTCGTTTATTTAATTTTGAATAAATGATGATTATTGTGACTATTTCAGGTTACAATTTGCATAGATATATCTATGTTTCTAAACAAAGTGGTATTATAACATTATAATATAGCTGGGGCGATGGTTAACGGCTGAGGAAACTCATTAAATGCTCTACAATTTATGACTTTCAAGGGGATTGATGCTGATGAAAATTTTAGAGATGTAGTAAGCCTTTCAATTCTGCTAACTGTACCTTCGCTGACTTGCTTATGTTTTCCAGAAATTCACATTATATTTGCATAAGCTGCAATACAGACAGCGTAGCAGCTTAAATAGTAACTTGTAAAGTATGCTCATCAAAGCTTTTTGAAGGAATGATTTATGTAAACCATAGATTTGGGCAACGTCATTTTAAATACGGAAATTATTTTTAATATTAATTAATATTAATAATTATTGTTATAAAGACTAGTAATTTTCGTGATTTTAGTTGACTATTTAAAAAGCTGCTCGCTCGCCACAAAGAAAAATGTATTCTGACGATAGATGGGATAATTTTGGCAGAGAGTTTCGTGATTCACTTAAGACATCATAAGTTGCCCAGGAGAATGTTGCTATCCAGTTTTTTAATGATGTCTCAACAAGTCAACGGCACAAGAAAATGTAAAGAGTGGTAACACAGTGTATTCTCCACCAATTACCACATAAATAATGGTAATTCAACTTTTCATTTACTGCCTTTTAGTAGAAAATAAAAACTACATAAAAAATTTAATTGTAGTTGTTTTCTGTCCGTCTGTCTATAGATCCTTCCACTATACTTAAAATAAAGACCAAGCATTTAACAAAATAAATTAACAAACAATATAATTAAATAGGTACTATCATTGTGAAACAAATTGCTAAAGAGATTAGAACGATTTCATTAGGGAACTCTTAATATAGATAAAAGGTGAAGTTGAAAGTTGAATCTTTAAAAACTGTACTCTCTGTAAAGTTAGACAAAAATCGAATTAATTACGAAATCCTTTGAATTTGAATTGCGTAACGGATAAACTTTAAAATTTCCATTGTACATTTAAATTAAACTTTCGCTTACGTTCAAGTTTTTAATGATGATATTAACATTTGACCTCTTCGATTACAATTTGGTGACGTTTTTTATTAAAATTTAAATATATGTTGGTGTTTGAAATAAAACTACTTTTACGGATTTTTACGCGTTTGTATTTGATTTTTAATTTCCCGACGTTTCGAACACTTTACAGTAATCATGGTCACGGGAGGACAGTCCTCCCGTCGGGCAATTAAAAATCAAATACAAACGCGTAAAAATCCGTAAAAATAGTTTTATTTCTAATGTTTAATACTCGCGTAAACATCAGAAGCCATTATATATATATATTGGTGTTTTTGTCCGTATGGTCACAGCGTAAGAGTTATAATATATAGTAATAATATAAGTGTTTACCATTTCTATAACAATAGTCTAACAGCAGGCAAATTCAAAATAAAACCTTGTACCCATCTATGACCAGTGTGGTTTAAGTAGGGGGGACGGCTCAAATCAGCTCATTTTATTTGCTCAAATTACGGGTTATACAGGTTAAACTTAAATTTAGATACATTATATTTCACACCGTTGGGCAAATAGGTATGTCTATTCAATTAATTAAATGTCACAACGATTATAATTGTTAACAATATCATATTCAATTAATTATATTATATTCATTTAATTAAATATTATAATAATATTATATTTAAGTAATAATACTATATCAATCAAAATAAATGTCATTATTATTTTAATTGTTCAAATTAAAACATTCATATTTCATATTGCAATACATTTATATTCAATTCTATCTTTTAAATATTCGCTTCGTAATAGTTTTTATTTATTAATAAATTTTGTAATACATTTTTAAATCTATGCAATTGTAATAATCTTATATTTTGTGGCAGGTGATTAAATATTTTAATTGATATTAAAACCCAGCAGCCTAGATATATATATTATAATTTGAGATGTTTATAATGGTAGTTTTATTTTATTTAAAAAAATCCACGCTCGTTTTTAAGGACTAATATACCCATTCTTATATTTAGATGAAGGAATTAAAATATAATGAGCAAATATCCTATTACGAAAATATCTTGTCGTTTGAGTCAAAATGATTATAAGAAAATTATAACAAGGTTCCCCTTTATTCTATCATGAAAACCTTAAAAATGAGTCCGTTATTTACATCAACGATCGGTGAGTGGAAGATAAAATCTTTTATCTGACATTGAATAGGATATTTGCGCCGCGATCCCAAAGAAAAATTCACCTAATTACTGTAGATTCTACCTCGAGGCGTTCGCCGAACTGGCTTTAAAAGGGAACGATGCAAATATTTTTCAAAGAAAATTAAATATCAAAGATTTGTGGTTGTACCAAAAATTTAATGTCTGGTTAAACAAATTGGAAGTTCAATTATTTGTTGATGTTTACGTAAAAAAAAAAGAAAACATAATTCATTTTTGCCCTAACATAGTATATCTGTAATTGAATTGTTTCATTTAACACTTAATTATATATTATTATTATATTATATAATTGTATATTATTATTCTTATCATTTGGGAAAGTAGCATTTATAGGGGTGTGGTAGGTTGCAATTACAATCTGTTACCTAATCTTACTTCCCCGTGTGAGACGTAAGAAATGACTAAAAAAATAACTTCAGTGTAATCATTAAAATACGACCACACGGGAAGCACCAGCTTTCAAATAAAAAAAGAATAATTAAAATCGTTTTGCTCAGTTGAAAGTTATAAGGTAATAAACATAAAAAAATACAGACGAATTGAGAACCTCCTCCTTTTTCGAAGTCGGTTAAAAAGAAATATGGAAATAATATGATTTAACTGCACAGATGGCGTAGTGGTGAAGATCAGTATCTTCCGTGCCAGTGTCACAGGTTCGATTCCCACACAGGACAATACTTTGTCCAATCCACAAGTTGTTGTTCTGAGTTTGGGTGTAATTTGTCTGCGTTGAAGTCATGTTTATAAAGTCCCCCCGTAATATATGGATTTTGATCTTTGTGAAGGTCTTAAAACAAAATATTCTTAGCTCAAACGGTCTCAAATAATGCCACCAGCGTCAAATAATATTTTAAAATAATAAGTCACGTGATCTTCATCTCAGCTCATATATATTCCACTGTTGGGATAAAGCCTCCTCCATAAGGGGAGGGAAATTGACCTACTGTACTACGCTGGTCAGACGTGTTGGTACCTATAGGGTTTTGTTTCGAGTAACTTTCTCTCGCATAGATCTTATATGCATTTTATACCTCTTAGTCGTCTCTTATGATCACACACGGGTAAGATAGGGATGGTGAAATGAATTCTTGTTCCGTCACCACAAGGAAAACCATGTAAGCAATTTAAATAATAATTTCTTCTATTGAGGAGACTGGATACTGAGTCTTTATACTCTAGAAGTGAGACATATCACTGATTATTATTGTTGTATGCAAATATATTATTGTTGTGTGTATTATTATAAAGTGAGAAATGTAGTGCAAATTTAACCATTACTATAAAGAAAATCATCCCATCCATCCATCAACCTGTAAACATCCACTGTTGGACATAGGCCTTCCCACAAGAATGCCACTCGCAACGGTCCTGTGCCACCTGCATCCAATGGCTTCCTGCGATCTTCTTGATGTCGTCAGTCCACCTAGTTGCGGCGTCGTCCTACGCTGCGTCGTCTGATTCGTGGTCACCACTCTAGAACCTTTTTCCCCCAACGATTGTCGGTTCCTCGAGCGATGTGGCCTCAGCATTGCCACATCAACGTGCTAATTAATAATAATAATATTTATTTGCACAAAAATCATTACAAATTATACATAACATATCACATTAAATTGGACACAGATCAAATTATTAATTTACTAATCCGTTGGCACCTGTACTAATGTAAACATTGTATCACAGGTGCCAGCGCCCTTCATTAACATATCAGATGTTGTACCAATAAATAATCACATAAATATTCGAATTTTACATTATAATCATTGATTATTTATTAAACATTTTAATGTTTACTATAAAGTGCCATAATCCTAAAAGTAAGTTTGAACACTAAACAAGTTGCTGTAGCAGATTTTCAGTCTCATGATAGTCCAAAGATAAAAGCCAATGTCTAAGAGCTATCTTACATTCACTTTTGGATAATAGGTAAATATATATATGTTTATTGACGCTATTGTATAAACGGCAGCCAGTGATATAAGAACTACGGCTGGCAAGAGTAGTGCAGTGACGCTCCGGTTTACATATACGGTCTTTTCTACGCTTTCCTAGCCTGTAATAAGGAAGCGAAGCATGTTTGCGCAATATGACATAGAACACAAAGAGTTGTCTGACTGTAAAAACCTCACATTCCTTATATAAAGCTGTTGTTGGATACCTCCGAGGCTTTTTCGAGAGTACTTTAAGGACAACCCTTTATGCTCTTTCTAGTCTGATTATATAACTAGAGTATGCACCACCCCACACTAGAATACAGTAGGTAATTATTGATTGACCCAAAGCATAGTAAACCAGCTTCAATGTGTTCAGATCGGCTGAAGATCTCAGTTTCTTAATAACATAAATCAATTTTCTAATGCGTGCCGTCAAAGTCTCTATATGTTTACCCCAACGTAAATATGAATCTATGTACACACCGAGATATTTGATGTAAGGCGTTTTCATCAGAGCAGAGCAAAGACAATCCGAGTTTAGACGTCCACGCGGCTTTAAGTTGGATTTCATTCCGGGGTTGACCTGAGTCGTGCGTCGAGAGAGTCATATATTTAGTTTTCTCTGTGTTTAGTGATAGGAGGTTAGCACTAAGCCAAGTCATAACAGTACTGAGGGCAAATTCTGCGTAATTGTAAGTGAGCTCTCAGCTCCTCCCATGTACAACTAATGCTGTGTCATCTGCGTATGAAATAATTTGACAGTTTGGAATTGCTAGTCGACACATATCATTAATGTACACAAGGAAAAGCGTAGGGCCCAGCACGCTGCCCTGTGGTATACCGTAGATAATAGGCTCCTCTTCACTGATATGGTCACCGATCTTTACAAACTGTCGACGGTCAGATAAATAATCTTAAAAGACGTCAAGTACAGAGCCACGAATACCTAAACCTTCCATCTTGTTCAACAGAATAGGGACAGAAACGGTGTCAAAAGCCTTAGTCAGGTTCAAGAATATAGTTAAAATTTTAAATTTCTTGTCAATAGATCGTATTACAGTTTCTGTAAGATTAATCACTGCATTCTCAGCCGATTTGCTCTTCTGAAAGCCGTATTGATTGCTGTCAATTATATTAATTTTTTCTAGATATCCAATTAGACCTGAGTTAATGTATTTCTCGAAAATTTTTGAAATGGTTGTTAATATTGAGATAGGTCTGTAATTTGTTACATTGTTTCTGTCTCCACTGTTATGAATAGGGCGTGCTAAAACCTTCTTGAAAACTGCGGAGAAAGTAACCGTCGATAAAGAGAGGTTAAAAATAAATATCAGTGGTGGCATCAAACAAGATCGTGTGGATTTTAATAGAGAAGCAGAAATGCCATCCCAGCCCACCGCACAACTCTCTCTTAAACTTTGAATTATAGTATCAAGCTCGGCGACAGTAATATTTGAAAGGACCATTGAATTACTCATATTATTTGAGGGTGGTATATCAATTCTTGTTGAACTCATATTACCACGCTCTGCTAGAATTTTTTCGGCAAGAGATTTACCAATATTAACAAAGTAATTGTTCACAAAGTTTGTAGCCTTTTTGGCTTTTTGTGTAAATTTAAAAGTTCATTTGGGGGTGTAAATGATTTATGTGTGTCGGTAATAGTCCTTATAGTCTCCCACATGTCCTTTGAGTTACCTCTGGCCTCCTGAAGACGATTTCATTCGTAGCCTATTTTTAATTTTTTTTAGAAGTTTATTGCAGAAATTCCGGTAGCGTTTATAGGTAATTTGTAGTATTCTATTATCAGGCGATTTTTTAAGGTTTTGATGTAGCCCTTTCCCGTGTGGCGACGGGATAGAATACATGTGTCGCCACCCCTTGCTTGCCCGTGGGAGTCGTAAAAATCGACTAAGGGTTCACCAGGAGAGTGGGCAGCAGCTCTCTCCTGGGAAACGTATTACACCACACTGCGATCGCCAACCCGCCTGCCAAGCGTGGCGATTACGGCTTTAACCCCTTATGAGCAACACAAATAGAGAAACGGCCCCTAGTCACGGCAGCTCCGCTATCCTACAGGCTCATCGTGGTAGCGGGCCTGGTAGCGATGGAGTAGGGGGTGCGAAGAATCTCCGGCAGCGATCCGGCTACCAATCAAAACGACCTTTGGCCCTGGTAACGCACAACATTCGGACACTCAGGACCGATGAGAAGGTCATCGAGCTGGAAGAGGAATTGAGCAAAATCCGCTGGGACATTGTAGGATTATCAGAAGTGCGAAGAGAGGGCGAGGGCACGATAATCCTACGTTCTGGAAACTTGCTCTTCTACCGGGAGGGAGATCACCCGTCCCAAGGTGGTATAGGGTTTATCGTTCGCAGGTCTCTCGTAGGCAACGTGGAGAGGATCGAGAGTGTGTGGGCAAGGGTAGCATACCTTATACTCAGAATTACCAAACGGTATTCGTTGAAGGTCATACAGGTATACGCACCGACCTCGGCATACTCCGACGACGAGGTGGAGGTCTTTTACGAGGATATCTCGAAAGCCATACACGCGTCCAAAACCCACTTCACGGTGGTTATGGGAGACTTTAACGCGAAACTAGGCAAAGGGAGTGATGATGAGTTGAGAGTGGGGAAACATGGATATGGACAGAGAAACCAGAGGGGCCAGAAACTGGCTGAATTTCTGGAGAAGGAAAGCCTCTTTATGATGAATTCCTTCTTCAGAAAGCAGCCACAAAGGAAATGGACCTGGATTAGCCCCGATGGTTCAACAAAAAACGAGATAGACTTCATCTTGTCGGACAAACGACATATATTTAATGATGTCTCAGTGATCAGCCGGATTAAAACTGGGAGCGATCACCGAATAGTACGAGGCACATTAAATATCCACACAAAAGTCGAACGGTCACGCTTGATGAAGTCTACCCTCCGACCTACACCTGTCCAATACCAGAACCTCGAAAACTTTCAACTCGAACTACACAATCGCTTCGAATGTCTAGACGAGTGCGAATCTCCGAACGATATAAACAACAGGTTCGTGGAAACTGTCCACGCGGTTGGGTCGAAATTTTTCAAGGCTCACCGCGCTAATAGACCTAAAAAACTTTCTGACCAGACTCTCAAGCTCATGGAGCGGAGAAAAGAAATGACAGTACAGTCTTCAGCCGATTGGTCCGAACACAGGCAGCTAAATAGGCAGATCTCCAGGTCTGTGCGTCGCGATATTCGCCAATTTAATACGCTCCGTATTAAAGAAGCGATAGAGCGGAATCGTGGCTCAAAAGTGTTCGCACAAGATCTGTCTATCGGGCAAAGCCAAATGACTAAGCTGAAGACCGATGACGGCACTGTCATTTCATCCCAAAGTGAGATCTTGGGAGAGGTCGAAAGGTTCTATGGACAGTTATACAAAACATCCCGAAATCCTGTTGTCGGCTTGGTCCAAGATCCCAGATCCAAGCTAACTCGGCACTATACCGAAGAAATCCCGGACATTAGCTTGTGCGAGATCAGAATGGCTCTCGAACAACTAAGAAACGGTAAGGCACCGGGAGATGACGGAATTACGGCAGAGCTCCTGAAGGCAGGCGGCAAGCCGGTCTTAAAAGCCCTTCAGAAGCTATTTAATTCCGTTATCCTCGGGGGCGACGTTCCAGAGTCGTGGACCAGGAGTGTGGTGGTGCTGTTCTTCAAGAAGGGCGACAAAGCTCTTCTAAAGAACTACAGACCCATCTCACTCTTGAGCCACGTCTACAAGTTGTTTTCGAGAGTCATTACCAATCGACTCACGTGCAAGCTTGATGACTTCCAGCCGCCCGAACAAGCTGGCTTCCGAAAAGGCTATAGCACCATAGACCATATCCTCACGCTTCGGCAGATTATCCAGAAGACCGAGGAGTACAATCGGCCTCTGTGTATAGCGTTTGTGGACTATGAGAAAGCCTTTGATTCAGTCGAAACTTGGGCGGTGCTGCAGTCCCTTCAGCGGTGCCAAATCGACCATCGTTATATCGAAGTGCTGAAGTGTTTGTATAGGAACGCCACAATGTCAGTCCGTATTCGGGATAAGAGTACGAAACCGATCCAGTTGCAGAAAGGCGTGAGACAGGGAGACGTCATCTCTCCGAAACTGTTCACCACTGCACTGGAAGATGTCTTCAAGCTTTTAGACTGGACCGGACTCGGCATCAACATCAATGGCGAATACATCACTCACCTTCGATTCGCAGACGATATTGTCGTCATGGCAGAATCCATGGAGGACCTGGGCACCATGCTCAATGATCTCAGCAGGGTATCCCAACTAGTGGGTTTACGAATGAACATGGACAAGACGAAAGTCATGTCAAATGCCCATGTCATTCCTGTACCGGTCCTAGTTGGCAATGCGATTCTCGAAATTGTCGATCATTATGTTTACCTTGGACAAACAGTCCAGTTAGGTAGATCCAATTTCGAGAAAGAGGTCAGCCGACGAATCCAACTCGGTTGGGCAGCGTTCGGGAAACTTAAGAAGATCTTCTCATCCAACATACCTCAGTGCTTGAAAACACAGGTCTATGACCAGTGTGTGTTACCAGTGATGACTTACGGCACGGAAACGTGGTCCCTAAATGTAGGCCTCATAACCAGGCTCAAAGTCGCTCAGCGTGCTATGGAGCGGGCTATGCTCGGGATTTCTCTGCGAGATAGAATCCGAAATACGGAAATCCGCAGACGAACGGGTGTAACCGACATAGCACGAAGAATTAGCACGCTGAAGTGGCAATGGGCAGGCCACATCGCTCGAAGAACCGACAACCGCTGGGGAAGAAAGGTTCTAGAGTGGCGACCACGTACCGGACGACGCAGTGTGGGACGCCCCCCCACTAGGTGGACAGACGACCTAGTGAAGGTTGCTGGGCGTCGTTGGATACAGGCGGCACAGGACCGCACTCTGTGGCGTAAAATGAGGGAGGCCTACGTTCAGCAGTGGACGGCAATAGGCTGAAATGATGATGATGATGATGATGATGTAGCCTAACTCTATTTTTTATGCATCTCAAGAGACCAGGGGTAATCCAGGGTTTAATTATTTTACGTCGGTGTGTCATCGTAATCAGTTTCGTATGTTTTTCAATAACTTTTGAGATGGTGGAGACAAAAAATTCGGCAGCATTCTGTATTCCAGATATAAAAGAGAAATTTAAGGTCTTTATTTCATTGATAATTGCATGCTGGTCTATACGGTAAGTATGGGTATTATTTAAATTTATTAGATAAATTACTGGAATGTAGACTTAACAGAGTGGGCATATGGTCAGTAATTTCGGTTTTTAGAATCAGCGTCATTGCGCGTTTACGAGTCTTCAAGATTACGTGGTCCAAACAGGATTCGCCTCGCGTAGGTATTATATGAGCAGCAAGAAGTTCATGAGAGGAACATAAACTGAGATATTCGTCCATTCAAACACTTGAATAGTCTGACGCTATATTAATATTAATGTCGCCAATAACTGCTATAGTTTTATATGAATGTAGAGAGACCAAAACATCATTTAGACTATTTAAAAAGTTATTTATATTATTGTAAGAAGGAGGACGGTATATGGCCATTATAGCAACATCTCCACTTGTGCAAAGTAAGCAATTAGCATCCAAAAAGGAAGGCTCCTGCACAGTATGTTTTAAGTCAGTTCTTACATAAACACACACACCATCATTTTGATTTGAGTGTGTAGAGTAGTAACCGGTGTAACCGTTGAGGGTAGGAATTTTTGTGATTTTTTCCAGCCAACACTCAGATAACAATACAAAATCGCACAACAGATTCATAGAGTCCATTAAAATAGATAGTTGATCAAAGTTCTTATTTAAACTACGTATATTCATATGCAGAATGTTAAGATCATTTTGTTCTTTATAGGCTAATTGTGAACACTGATAAGGAATGCATAATAATGATTTTGACACGGCAATTGATTCTATTTCATCAGAAATATTAGTTAACTGATGCACTGTGATTTAAGAATAATATCCATGAGTATATATTAGGGCTTTTGAAAGATAAACTTTAAATAATTTATTAAGACGGGACGAGTATCACTATAAATAAACTTGAACATTATTTCACCTAAATTATTACTTTGGTACATTTTATGAAAATTGTGATATTGAAATGCATTTGATTTGCAAAATAAATAAACGAAATAGACTTTAAAATATGTAAAAAATATCATGCAAAGAAAATTAAGAAATAATCTGTTAATACATTGATACAAAATATTTTCAAAATAATACATAGTAAAATTGTGTGAATAATAACAATTATTAATAAATATAGCATTATAGACCTGATATAAGAGTCATGCAGGGGATTTCAATTTAAAAAGATCCAGTTCAGAATATATTCGTATTGCCTGCGTTCCTTCCTTCTTACGCAGATAAATTTTATTGTTTGTAGACCAACAGAATGCGTATTCATTAGTTCTAGCAAAATTTCGAGTGGCAAAAAATATACGTCTCATGTTACCAGTAAGGCTCTCAGAAATAAATATAGGCTTAGGCGGGCCGCTTATATTTATTGTGTTGGTACAAAACCTAGCGTTATTGTTTATCCTGTTATAATCCTTCAAGGATTTTAAGAACAACTCTTTCTTAATGACTGTTGAGAAATTAACTACTAACGGTTTTTCTTGTGAGGTTTTGGCAGTAGTACAGTATATGTCATGGATATCTCTCATGTCCAGCGAAACATCTAAAGCTTTACCCATCTCAACTACTAAATCTGCTAAATACTCCCTTGTTTCCCTTTTCCTGAAGGGATATTTCTGCATTTGAGACTGGATGCCTTACTTTTCCTTTCCCATAATTCAATTATCTCTTCTAAATTTCGGATATACTCTAAATTTTCTGTATACATTTGAGGAAAAAAACGTTATTGAGGCAGATATGTTCGAATTCTGTTCTTTAATCTCATTAACAGATGTCAATAGTTGATTGTACTTTCTATTTTGATTTTCTTCGAAAACTGAGAACATAGACCTAAGTTCGGCCATTCTGTCATCACCTTGCTCATATTTTCTTTTGTACCTTTGCATATTATTTGACGCCTCATCAGTGCTTTTTTGCAGGTTTTGGTCGATACAAGTGCTCGGAGACGATGATCTTGAAGATGGCGGTGTTCTTTTTAACATATTTTATGTTAAAAACCAATAGTTTTGCTTTTTAATTAAATTTTTTTATAAGTTAATAACGATCAACTAAAAATGCAAAAACAATACTAAAAAGTCACAAAAAGAGCAATAAAATTATTTCAACACTCGGCAGGATCCGATCTTGCACACTCGATATTGAAAGCAAGCGACTTATGTATCTCGCTACAGAGAACATACACGACGAAATTTAAAAGTTTGGCCAGCTTTTGAATTTATATTGTTATAAAGTTGCTGAGATCATGGTACTTTCACGTGGGTAATTTATAATAGGAGCAAGAAAAATATATCTTGTTCACTTACTCCGCTTGAGTTCGTTTGTTCACACGTAGGCGCGGTGCAAATCGCAACAAACTACACCGTTTTGCATGCGCCAACTCCTTATATTTCTGCGCGCCTATTTTCTCTGCAGTATTTATGTGATTTAAATTGTATAAATGATTAAATGTATCACTTACAAATATGTTTAACACACGTCTATATGCGACTGAGATCCGGAAGGAAGGGGCGGGAAAGGAAGGGGGTAATACTTCGGGCTATGTCGGTTACACCCGTTCTTCTATGGATTTCCGTATTCCGGATTTTATCACGTAGCAAAATACCGAGCATAGCCCTCTCCATAGAAAAATAAAGAAAATAATATTTTAATTTCACTCTAATAACTTGTAATTAATATCTGAAATGTAATTTGAAATGAAATTTCCTAATATCCTGTTAAATGTTTGAGATAGTAGCTTTACAAGGGTCAAAGGCTCAAAGACGCCAGTAGATATTATCGGACTAAAATACGGGTTCTATTCAGCTAAGCCGTTCAGATTGAATGATAATAATTAGCACCCCAGCTTTTTTAGCTGATTAGGTGGTGAGATAGCGTAATAAACTATAACCTAATTTATTATTTTATTTCGTGCTTAATCACTATAACATTTTTCAGTTAGTTAAGTTATTTTTTTCATTTTATAATATCTTTGCAATATACAGTGACAAAATTTGTACTTTTTGCATTGCATTATATTATAATTGTTATACAATTGTAAAAAAAAAATAGTTTGCCCACTTCATTACCAGTAAAAGAGTAATTTATAGAATAGTTGATGAATAACGTAAATGATAGAATAGTTGCCTATATTTAAATATCATCATCATCATCATCACAGCACATAAATGTCCCAATGGTGGGCTTGAAATTAACCTACTATACCGCGCTGGTCAGACGTGTTGGTATAGGATTTTATTTCGAGTTTTCCTTCTCTTGCATAGATGTTATATGCGTTTTATATCGCTTAGTTGTCTCGTACGATCACCCGCGGGTAAGATAGGGGGTGGTGAATTGTATTCTTACTCCGTCACCACACAGAAAATTTAATACCATCTATTAATTCTAATGCTTTTAATACACATTCCTAATACATTAATACTATCAAAATTCAAACGTTTCCCCATTAACAAGAACACAAAGTTGTGTAAATCCCTTCTAATTGTTGTCAAACTATGATTTCAATTAAACATATCAAATAGTTACTATGGATGACATGGGTGGAGACATATTCAAAAGTTAAATTGAGCTCATATTCGTGCCTGTACCTGCACCATATTGCTGTCCCCCTTCAAAATATCATGAATGAGTTGACAATGTAGATAGTAGGTAGGTTTCAAATACAAACGCGATAGAATCAGTAAAATTAGTTTTATTTCGAATGTGAAATATTCATGTAAACATTAGAAATTATAATGTAGATAGGTTGTATTAACGAGATGAACCCGCGAGTGTAAACGGCCGTGCGGGCCACCGAAGACAAAGATCGGGCATCGTGGCCCGCTCGCACGGCAAAGAGAGGAGTCCTTGCAGGGTGGATCTATGGGGTTGCGTACCATCTTTTCCGTCGCCCCGAACTAATTTGGCGCAGCGCAACCACATCCATAGCCCACCGAAACGAAAAAAAAGGTTGTATTATCCTTAACGATGGAATAAAAATACAATTCACCACCTTTTATCTGTGGGTGTCGTAAAAAAACGACTAAGGGATATAGTAGACCACATATATATGTGATCTACTATACTCCTACATATGTAAGAGAAGGAATACTTAAAATAAAACTCTATATCAACACGTCTAACCAACGTAGTATAGTGAACTTTTCCTCCAACTGTAGAAGAGCCTCGAGCCCAGCAATGGGACCTATATGAGCTGAGATGAAGATGAAGAAGAATGAATGTAGGATATCATCATCACTACAGCCCATAAATGTCCCACTATTGGGCTCGGGCCTCCTCCGTAATGGGAGTGAAATTAACCTACTATGCCGCGCTGGTCAGACGTATTGGTATAAGGTTTTGTTTCAAGTTTTCTTTCTCTCGCATAGATGTTATATGCGTTTTATATCCCTTAGTCGTCTCGTACGATCACCCACGGGTAAGACATGGGTGGTGAATAGTATTCTTACTCCGTCACCACACGAAAAATGTAGGATATGTGATATTAGTATTAAGACCGCTGACGATTGTCTGATTGCAGCCATAAATGGACTAGCTCGTCCGGATTGGTACTAACACTCAAAAAATTTATATCTGAGTAGTAATTATTTGCTATTGTGATTCATTTGGAGAACCAAAGAGCAAAAGGAAAGGCCCAAACCCCATCTGGTCGTGCCCTTAACCTTGGTGACGGTGGTTTATGAGGCTACACATCACCCTCCTGGTCATCAGCAGATACCTTCCAAGTACGCTACAATTAAAAGTGTTGCCCGGGCTTACTGAGGGTCAAACCTCTGTATCTTTTGCGAAGACTATTATGGATCTTGGTTTACAGGCGTAACAGTGGTGGAAATCTGTGGTGGGATTAGTCCCAATAAAAAGAAATAGCTTTTAAATAACTTCAAATTAAAAATCATATTAATATCGTTTGAACATGACTCCTATCTTCGCTTGCCGCATTCAACAGGATGCGTCTGCAAATTTTTCTCCCTTTTATTTACAAATGTTATGCTCCGTTTTACTTGTAGAATCTCCTTTGATCTGACTTGATTTATGTCAATAAATTAAATTACTGCACTCTCGAACCCCATATCTATTGCTGATGCTCTTTTACCGCTCACTAATTGGCTCACTATTAAAATATTTATTGCCAATTTCTTTAATGTATATGTACTTTAAGAAGCGAGATGATTCATATTTTTTTATAGGACCAAACGTATAACAATTTAGTATTTTGTACCTTACATATTATTTCATTTAGCTGTGTAGTAGCGACTACGAATACTACCAACCCTTACTTTGCTCGTAGATGTCGTAAACGATGACTAAGAGCCTTATAACGACCTGAGCTAACTCCATGAACTCCTGATGCCATTTGGTCAACAATTACATTCCCAAGGAGGGTTGACGTCTGGCAGACGGCCGGTCCTAAAGCTATTGCCAATAACTTTTACAATATGTACTATGAAAGAAGAGTACATATTGTATCGACCCCAAGTAATTGGGATAAGAGTAAGAGAATAATATTATTTCATTTACGTGTAAAATTGCAAATAGTTAACAGTAGATACAAAGATTAAATGTAAATGATACGCAATTCAATATTAATGTGTTGTATAAATATTTTCATACTGAGATCTTTTTTTTTTTGGGACTAATCCCACCACACATTCCCACCATTGTAACTCCTGTAAGCCAGGATCCACAATGGTCACTATAAATGACACCGAGGTTTGACCCTCAGGCAGTCCCGGGAAATGATTTTAATTGTCTTGGAACCCGCAACAAATTTAATTAGAAAAGTTAAAGAGGAGGAGTTGGAAAAGAGTGATTCCACTTCCCTCCCAGGCAAAGCGGGAGACAGAAAGCAATATTGACTAGTCAGCCAATAAGTAAAGGGGTTGTACAGCTACGATAAGCGCAGCAGTACGGCACCACGGATACGGGATAACTTAACGGGGCCTATATGTGAGCCTTAAGATTGGTTGCAGTAGTAGGTATGTCAGAAACGCCTAAACGCACGGAAATTTTCTCGAGTTGCTACAAGATCCGTATAGTATATAGTCATCGTATAGTATACAGTCAATAGTCATACTGAGATCGTAAGAACTTAATGATTTCTGATGTTTACGCGTGTGTTACACATTTAACGCATTAATCATGGTCAAGTGAGGATTAAGAGTCCTCCCGTGACCATGATCACTGCAAAGTGTTCGAAACGTCGGGAAATTAAAAATCAAATACAAACGCTATAGAATCCGTAAAAGTAGTTTTATTTAAAATCGAAAGAACTTGATATTTGAACCTATGGTCACGAAATTTACTACGATGACTCCGCAAAATATATATCAAAATATGTAACAGTTATTGGTAAATAAGTGTAATTTTTTTTTTTTTTTTATAAGCACCACCCTTCACTAAGGAAATAATCCTTGCATTGTGGGGGACTTTACAAACATGCATTTAACGCAAACAAATTACACCCAAACTCAGAACAATGCTTTGAGGATCGCACAAAGCATTGTACTGCATGGGAATCGAACCCATGACACTGGCAAGGAAGGTCGGTATCTTAACCACTACGCCATCTGTGCAGCCAGTGTAATGGTACCTATTTTCTTTGCTGATGGATTGATTTATTAGAATGACAGTGTCATGGGATGATTCTAGGATGCTATGAGATCGCTCAGACTTTTTAAAGGACCAATGGAATGAGCAGCCTGCAGCTTCAACGTCCTATCTGACATCTGTCAATTGTCGAAGTATCTATAAAAACTTGATTACGATCGAAAAATTATTGTCACACTTAGGATCAATCAATCATTTTTCGTTCGTAATCAAGTTTTTATAAAATATCAAGCTTGCTAAATTTCAGTAAATTTTGAATTATCTCTTGGAATATTCTCTTCTTCTCAACACATATTCATTCCAGAGCTAAAAACTATCCACTTCCTAAACATTAAAAAAAAAAAGAATTAAAAAAAAAATATTTATACTGCATAAACTACAAAATATTAGATAAGTACATTCCAATTAAATCAAACAAATAAACGACTCAACAATTTTTCATGAGGGGTGTATGTCAAAACCAACAATTGTTAAGAAAACATAGCCACTTAGGGTGAACGTTACCCATTCTAAGCACTTGCCACCACCGGGCATCGGTAATTAAAGCAATTGTGAAATACGTTCGGGGTTGTATGGTAATTTTCCTCGGCCGGTATCAATTTATTGTCACCCTAAAACAGGCAATTTGTCCCATCGCACCTCCCTCTCTTCACTCTCAATTAGTGGGCACGTCACCGTTAAATATCTTAATAGTCCGAACATCTACGTTTTATATGGCAATGAAAAATAATTAGTTATATAGGACCATTATTTATTATTCTGTATACTAATACTCGCTGAAATTCAACGTCTGAGCAATGGTTATGTGCATGCGCTTCCTTAGGTAAATGAGAAAGCCAGAAGCTTAACGTGGGTGGGTTTTGTTTGGTAGGCAGCGGTGTAGCTATACCCCTGAAATTGCAAAGATCTATAGGCGGCAGTAACACATATCATCAGGTGCGCTGTTTACTCGTTTGCTACCATAAACAAATAAATAATAATAATTGGATTACTCACACAGCACAGTGCTCTTCATACCGAAATGTTGTATCTACTACTTTGTCTAATCTACAATGATTATTCTAAGTCCATAAAGTATACATAAACCAAACTCTTAATGGTTAACTAACTTTTGCTCGTGGCTTCGTTTATATATAAATTAATTTTCCTAAAGTTGAACTATTATCCCGAGGGAACGCATTATCGAAATAAAAAGGTTATATGTTAATCCAGATAATGTTTTATCTATGTGCTAATTTTCATCCAAATTTGTTTAATGTTTTAAGCGTGATTGAGAAACAAATATCCAAACACCTTTATAAACTTTCAAATTTATAATATTAGAAGATTACAGACAGGTCTTTTTTTGCGTCGGGCTATGGTCTATTCACCACCTGCTAAATCAGTCTGGGGTGATAGATGAAGCAGCGCTCGATCCCATAGAACTACCCCGCAATGTACCTCTCCACACCGTGCGATTGGGCCACCGGAACCCGGTCTTTATCGTCGGTGGCCATTACAGTCAGGTCTAAAAGAAGTACGTCTGTACCTACTCTTTTAAAACCTATCAATTTACATATTTATTTGCCCAGTGGTGAAGATCCAGCCACAATTTGAAGTTGTTTTAATGATCTTATCTCTGTAATCATTGGACATATATTGTTAATGATATTTAGAACATGTTATCTTATTTTATTGGTATATAAAATTTCATATTACTAATACCAACTATCATTTCCCTCGTTGGGGGCTAACCCCGATTATAACAGCTACCATGACGGTGCTTGGAACAAAATATGAACGGAATGTGCCTACAACTGCTTGCATATGCAATATTTCGTATCGGTACTATTTCTTGTTGAACAGTTCCTTCGACAAAATTCAGCTCTGAATGTAGCAGGAGTAGTTGTGGCGTTTATGTTTGAAAACGTATACAAATTTTGTGTCTGCGCTGCTGACTACTTAGCAATTCTATCATAGAGAGCTAAACTTGTGTGCTGCAACTATATCATATTAAGTACTTGGAATCATCTTACACTGGTTATACAAAATTCGTATGCATTATTAATTGTTGAACTCTTTTCTCATCGGCAGCCAATTCTATTAACCATAAAGAGTTAACGGAAACTTTAAGCAAACTACGAAATATGAAGAGAACTTTCTGTTCAATCATTTATGACGAAAATATATAAGAATAAATTGTACCTTCTTTTTCATTTTCCCTGTTGCTACATACGAAGGCATTAAAAAAGCTACACTACACTTAGAAACATAACCGTAATGAATAAATATTTTACGTCATTTAAAATATTTACAATCATCAAATGAAATCATCATTCTCCTACTCTTATCCCAATTACATGGGGTCGATATGATACGATACGTACTCTTCTTTATACGACGACGACGACGATATGTACTCTTCTTTCATAGTACATATTGTAAAACTTATTGGCAATAGTTTTATAACCGGCCGTTTGCCAGACGTCAACCCTCCTTGGGTATGTAATTGTTGACCAAACGGCATCAGACGGAGTTGGCCCAGGTTGTTTTAAGGGTCTTAGTCGTTTTTTACGACATCTACGAGCAAAGTAAGGGTTGCTAGTATTCCTAACCGTTACCACACAGCGATTTTTTTTTTATTATTATATATATTTTATTATTTACAACATATAGGTATATAAATTAATTGTATCTTTTTTCTTCTTCGCATGTTTATTACGTCAAACCTCAAGATCTACTGTGTGCACAATATTTATAAAAATATCCCCTAATTTTTGCTTTACATATTAATGTCATCTTCTATTTTCGACTTCCATCCATCAGCCTGTAAACGTCCACTGTTGGACATAGGCCTCCCCACGAGAATGCCATCTATAACGGTCCTGTGCCACCTGCATCCAGCGGTTTCCTGCGACCTTGATGAGGTCATCAGTCCACCGAGTGGGGGGTCGTCCTACGCTGCGTCGTCCGATTCGTGGTCGCCACTCGAGAACCTTTTTTCCCCAACGGTTGTCGGTTCGTCGAGCGATGTGGCCTGCCCATTGCCACTTCAACGTGCTAATCCTTAGAGCTATGTCGGTTACACCCGTTCTTCTACGGATTTCCGTATTTCGGATTTTATCACGTAGAGAAATACCGAGCATAGCCCTCTCCATAGCACGCTGAGCGACTTTGAGCCTTGTTATGAGGCCGACATTTAGAGACCACGTTTCAGTGCCGTAAGTCATCGCTTTATGCTTATATAAAATTTTCATCATTTCATTTCATTTCATTTTCGACTTATGCTTATATAAAATATTACCAGTGAAACAATTTAAAGAAACTCTATTTTAATTTCCAGCCAGAAATTATGTTTAATATTTTGTTTCTTTTTTATTATTTTTGTTTCAGTTCAATTTATTATTATTTCAAACATACTGAGTTATACTTAAATTTTTGGTATTGAAATATTAATGTGGTATTCATTTGCATAGTAAAATATTGTTGTCTGTCAGTTGCCGCTTGTATACAAATTATCTGATTCATTTTCATCCAATAATCTAAGGATTAATTAAATGCTTATAAAACTTAAGGTCCCTGGTAAATGCCATATTCTGAGAATTAACAATATCGTACCTAAAAGCTTTCTAAACATAAAGTCTACAAAAAAGCAAGCAAACACAACAAAACATCAAATCTGTGCATAAATTTTCTTTCTTCTTCTTTCTTTCTAAATTAGTACCTACTGTTAACTAATTTCATACCCATTTTTCAAAACATTTAAAACAAAAAATATACAATAGAAAATTAAGTTTCATTTAAAAATAAATTGAACGGTCTTGAAAGCATAAAACCTAAACGCGACGTTTACAACATATACAGGGGCAGCAACCCCGAGGTTATTTTGGTCGACTATAAATTAATTTCGGCACAGGGCACTGCAGTTAAGCCTCCATACATTTTAATTGCTTCCATTATCGGCTATCCTCCAAAATGGCGACGCGATGACAATGGAACGCTCCCTATGACAACGTTTTGATATAGAGACCTCATTAGGAACATTTTTGAGAGCACGCTTTTAGGCAAACACTTAATTTTTTTGGAGTTTACTCCTTAAGAATCGATTTTCATATAAGGCGCCCGGTATGAGAAAAATTTGAGGAGTAAAATCTAGTGATCGAATGACCTCGTTACGTTTTTGGTGCGCAGCCTATTCTGCGCACCTTTCACTTTCTGACGTGAGATAATACTTCACTGAACAGTTTTTAATAAATGTAAATAATAATCGTACTTAACGAGTAAACTCCAGTCGTGCGTCGGAGCTGAAACACACTTTTTTTCTTAAAATAATAATTTTCAGTAACAATAGAATATGTATAGCACTAAAGTTATTTCTTGTTATTATCTTAAAGTTATAAATACGATATACATTTATTTGTAACGCTTACCCGCCTTTATAATTGAAGTGACCATTTTGATATTTCAATTAAAATCTGTACATACACAAACATACCATCACGCCATGTCTCTTGCAGGGTAGGTAGAGAGAACAGAGTGCCAGAGAACTCTATCCTTGCATACTTCACTCGCTTCCTCAACATTCATAATTCTCTTCATACACACTCGCCGGTTTCGGAGACTCTTGACTCCACCTTCCTTCAGTACATGACCGATCTGGTCTAGGTAGGTTAGTCTCGGTCTCCCCCGGTACCTACAGCCTTTCACTTTCGCATTGTATATCTTCTTAACCAGACGTTCGTTCGGCATTCTTTCCACATATCCGAATCATCGGAGCATTCCCTTTCGCATCTTTACACCAATACTCTCTTTCATACCTACTCGCTCTCTTACGAAGTCGTTACGAATGCCGATTGCATTGTCAGCCTAACTCCACAGATTTTCCGTAGAGATCGCATTTCGACCGCATTAATTTTACTTTCATACTCTTTTCTGCATACCCAACTCTCGCTTCCATACAGTAATATTGGGACAAGCACTGCGTTATGTATTGCTACACGTGCCTTCTAGCTGAGGTGGTGGCTACCGAGAAGTTGCTCCAACGCTCTGATCACTTTATTTCCCGCATTTACTCTTCGCTCTATATCAGTGGTGTACCTTCCATCTCGGCTAAATCCACATCCAAGATATACAAATTCATCCACTTTCTCCAGTACATCATTACCTATTGTGACTCTTACATCTGTTCTGGCTTCATCTTTTTCAACGACCATTATTTTGGTTTTGCTCACATTCACATGTAGACCCCTTTTCTTACAATCTTCTGTCATTGTGTCGACTAGGGTCTGCAGGTCAGTCGCTGACTGTGCCAGCAGTACTGCATTATCTGCATAGAGCAGAGCAGTGACCACTGAGTCGCCCATCTGGACTCCCACATTCATATCGTTCAACCTTTGGAGACATTTATCGAGATATATGATAAACAGCCTGGCTGACAGAACGCACCCCTACTTAACGCCGATATTGACGTCAAACCAAGGCGACATTCCATCATCCAGCCGCACACAGGCTCTACAGCCCATGTAACTGGACTGCACAGCCTGTAGCAGTTTACCGTTAATACCATACTGTGGTAAAATGTCCCAAAGTTCCTTTCGTACAACCGTGTCAAATGCTCTCTCCAGATCTACAAAAGAAACTGCAGAAAACCCTTTGACCTAGAAGTAGATGCTTCTCCACAATGTTGCGCAGAGAGAACACTTGATCCATGCATGCCCTTCCACTCCTGAAACCTCCTTGTGTCTCACACAGCAAACCATCAGACACCATCCTCATTCTCCTTTCAATAATTTTAGCGTACACTTTTGCTCCCAAACTGGTCAAGCTTACGGCTCCGTAATTCACGCAGTCATAACGTGAACCCTTGTTTTTAAACAAGGGCACGATGACTGCGCTATTCCAGTCCCTGGGAACCATTCCCGAGCTCCAACATAAATTGAGGAGCAACAGGAACGCCTCCCAGACACAGGAGCCACCAAGCTTGATAATCTCGGCAGACACCATATCAATACCCGCTGCCTTACCATTTTTCAAACTTCTTATCGCCCATTCAACTTCATCCATACTGATGCCATTGGAGGACGCCGGTGCTGAATGTTGATCTACTAAACCACATGCGACACCGGCGCCAACTCGAGTATCCGCATACATATCGCCAAAATATTCACTCCATCGGCTTAACACGTCTTGTAAGAATTGTATGAATGTCTTACCTTTAGACCTTATTTTATTCATTCTGAAGGCTGACTTGCTCTTGCTGTTTGTCCGCCATGACGGTTATCAGCTCGTGCAACTTACCTTCCACACATCCTCTTACATTCTACGTGCCCACCCGGCACTCTGCCCTCCTCGACTCGCCTGACTGGGCAAGGCGTGATGGGTGGCGGCCCCCATCGCCGCATCTGCCGATGTTCGTACCGACGGGGGTGGGTCGGTACGCGTCGCCTCCGGGGGACGCCCTAACCCGCACTGCGGTACGTCGTTTTCGAGCCAGATTAGCAGTCTAACTAGACTGGTACGCGACGAGCACGCTCCGGACTACGCCCCCCTAAAATCTGTAAGGTACCAAAACGAAGGAAAGGTAAAATTATTTTTATTCAAATTAAAATAATAAACTCATTTGCAAAAAAAACGGGCGGTTTTGATTTTCATTCATATTTAAAAAGATACAATACCAAAAAGGTTTCAATCGTTTGTACACGTTACTGGCCGGTTTTAAAAATGCTGTGGTATTTAAAAAAGTACGTTCTAAATTCAATTTTTCATTTGATGTTCATTTTTACAGAAAACCCCTTTTTATCCTACATTTTTGGCGCGAAGTTCCAGAAGTTAACATCGACTTTCATAACTTTTATTCAATTTTTATCGATTAATTTCATATCCTTGACTGTCAAAGCTTTATTTAATGCTGTTTGGCTGTATCAAAAATGGTAGATAAAGTGGTAAAAGCTACCAAAATTATCGCGCTGCTTGAAGAGGGTTGCAGCCAATGTTTCGTGGCTAGGAGGCTAAATGTTAGTCGCTCGACAGTCCAAAGGACCTGGCAGCGATATCAGGAGACTGGTTCCGTCGAGAGAAGGCCTGGTTCTGGAAGAAAACCATGTACCCAACCACGGGATGATCGTTTTCTTGTGAGTCGCGCATTGAGAAATCGCAAATCTTCGTATGTGGATCTTAAGAACAACCTCCAAGAAGTAAGAAATGTGCATATTAGTCTATGGACGGTCAGGAGGAGGCTTCTCGCTGCCAATATACGCAGTCACCGCCCGGCCCGCGGCCCCAAATTACTCCGTGAGCACAGAGTTCACAGGCTTAGGTTCGCTAGAAATTGTGAATCATGGACTCAAGACGATTGGAATATGGTTTTGTTCTCTGATGAAGCCAGGATATCTCTGTTCGGTGAAGATCGACGTCGGCGAGTGCTAAGAAGACAAGGAGAACGCTTTGCAGAGGCATGTTTCGAAGAAATCACACCTTATGGTGGGGGCTCTGTTATGTTTTGGGCAGGAATAAATTCAATGGATCGTACAGAGTTAGTCTTCATTGAAAACGGCTCACTGACTGGGCATCGATACATAACGGAAGTTCTAATTTCTCATGCACAACCCGCATTGGCCGCTCTAGGTGAAGACTCGATTTTTATGGACGACAATGCTCGCGCCCACCGATCCCGCGATGTTAATGCGTATGTGCAAGAGGTCGGCATTCGTCGTTTGGATTGGCCAGCTCGAAGTCCCGACCTCAATCCCATAGAGCATGTCTGGGACGTTCTGAAACGGCGTGTGAGATCAGTACACCCGGCTCCGCAGACCATCAGAGAGCTGAAGAATGTGATTACTGCGGAGTGGGAACGTATTCCGCAAGCAAGTATCCGGGATATACTCGCTAGCATGCCCAGACGAATTCAAGCTGTGATTTTAGCTAGAGGGGGTCACACTCGATACTAAACATTTATCTGCTTTTACTTTATTAAAGAAAAACAAACAAAAAAACTTTTTTATTTTTACTTCATGAGCATATGCACTACTAGCGAATATACACTACTAGCGAGGTTTAGCATTATTTCCCATAAATTGTATCTAAATTTTATGAAATACTGATGAAAACGATTATTTTCTTATTAATTTACCAAATTGTAGGGATAAAACTACCTATAATTATCAAACAAAGAAATATTAACATTTGAAATGGTTCATTGCTTAGGTGCCCGTTTTTTTTGCAAATGAGTGTATTTCCGATATTAACACGAGCAAGGCGGGAGTATAGGTCGCATAATATACCTATACATAACTACATATTTTGTAAGAATACTTGTTAATATAAAAAAAAAATCCTGAGTAGGTATTCTATATACATGCCTTTACATAAAGATATATATTTTGTTATACATTACTTTTATTCTTTTATGCTGTGTGGTAGCAGCTACGAATACTGCCAACCCTAACTTTGCTCGTGGATGTCGTAAGACTTAGAGCCTTATAACGACCTGGGCCGACTCCATCTGATACCGTTTGGTCAACAATTACATTCCCAAGGAGGGTTGACGACTGGCAGGCGGCCGGTCATACAACTATTGCCAATAACATTTACAATATGTACTATGAAAGAAGAGTACATATTGTATCAACCCCAAGTAATTGGGATAAGAGTAGGAGAATGATGATGATTACTTTTATTCTAGTTTTTGATAATTTATTGTATTTTTTTTTTCGCGGTGGAATATCAGTCACAACCTATTAAATCCGTTTGTAAGTTTGTTTTACCTTTTTTTTTTTTTTTGCTGTGGACTATGGACGTGGTCGCTAACCTAACCCCAACAAATTGGTCCGGGGCGACGGAAGAGGCGGCGTGCAACCCCATAGACCCACCCTGCAAACACCTCGATGGCCCGCCCGGCAAGTTTGTTGTACCTAAAGTTTAGATTTATACTATTTTATGAATTTGCAAAACACTGCAATTTTCTATATTGATAGTAGATTAGTAAGTAGCCCATTTAATTGTGAGTAGTTGACCTACAGTACTATTAAATATATGATCCAGTCGTTTTATTAAAAATAATTTATTTTTGTTTTTGTGGTTGACGAAGCAAATATATAAAGCAAGCGTGAATGGGACGAATACAAGGGGAAGACCACGTCATACTTTTCTGCACCAAGTTGGAGATGTGTTGACGAGAGGTCTTATTAAGAGTATGCGTAATCGTAGAGCATGCATGAAGACTATTATGAGTGTGAATGAAGCTATGGAAGTATGCCAGGATCGTGGTTTGTGGCAATCCATAGTCTCTGCCTACCCCTCTGGGAAACAGGCGTGAGGCTATGTATGTATGTATTTATTTTTGTACATCTATAGTATAAAGAAAAATATTTTGATAATAAAAAACCGTTAAAACCATTGAAAAATATCTTAAAATATTCACCCTCCTAGCTAATTAAATCCATAAAAACACAATTTCGCAAACTCAGGTAAGCTAATTGTAAAAAAATATATACAATATGCTAATAAGCTTTAATTGCGATTCGTTTCACAGGCCGAGATCAACGTATCGGAAATAATCAAATTATTCAATGGTAATGCAAAAACAATAGCTGAACGATCGTTGTATCATTAGCATTTTGCATAATATTAATGAGAATTAATGAATCTATGCTTATGGAATTTTTTAATTTATTTTGAGGGTAATATGTGGCTTATTTTCCGTGTGGTGACGGGGTAAGAATACAATTCACCACCCCCTATCTTACGCGTGGGTAATCGTAAGAGACGATTAAGGCATATAAAACGCATATAAAATCTATGCAAGAGAAGGAAACCTCGAAACAAACCCCTATACCAACACGTCTGATCAGCGCGGTATAGTAGGTTAATTGCCCTCCCATTACGGAGGAGGCCCAAGTCCAATAGTGGGACATATATGGGCTATAATGATGATGATGATGTGGCCTAGTCATTGACTTAGTAATACCTATAAAGACATATCAAAAAATATCTTAAATCTATTTTTAAGTTTATGGGTTCCTTTTAATAAAGTTACAGTTGCTTAATGCTAAGTTGTAATAACAAAACACTTGAATTATAACATTTCACATTATTAGGGTATATAATACCAGCTATAGTAGGGTCCACACCGTTGACATTTCTCTTTCTGCTCCTATAAATGCATGGGTTTTTTCGTGCTAATAACGGCAACCCAAATACATCTGCAAAAAGAAGTGATAACATTTAGAGAAGAGAAAAAGGATGAGTAAGATTCAAAAGATTTATTCTTCTATACCTGGTTGTAAAACATATATAACAATGCTATAACTTATAATTGTAGTAATCCTTGCCGGGTTTTAAAAATAAAAAGTTTCTAGGTATTCCAACATTTTCAGAAACAACAGACAGTAGTACCAAAAACTCCAGACTGTATTGCTTCTTTGCAGAAGATTTAAAAGCTTACCAAAACTTTTGAATTAGATATACCTATAGCTGTTTCCGTGTGGTGACGGAGTAAGAATACAATTCACCACCCCGTATCTTAACAGTGGAAGATCGTACGAGACGACTAAGAGATATAAACCGCATATAACATATATGCGAGAGAAGGAAAACTCGAAACAAAACCCTATAACACGTCTGCCACCGAAGACAAAAACCGGATTCCGGTGGCCCGCTCGCTCGGCGTAGAGAGGTACATGTAGGGCGGGTCTATGGGGTCGCGCGCCGCTTCTTCTGTTGCCCCGGATGGATTTAGCGGGGTGCCTACAAAAAAAAATACCAACACGTCTTACCAGCGTGGTATAGTAGGTCAATATCCCTTCGTATATGGACGAGGCTCGAGCCCAACAGTGGGACATATATGAGCTGAGATGATGATAAGACGATGATGATACTTATAGCAATCCTCGAATAATGACATGACTCTATAGTAAACGTGCATGTTTGGCAGATTCCTTCGGTTCATTCTTAATCTGTCTGTCAATATTCATTCCTACACACATGCTTGTCTATCAGAAACCTATGCTGTATAGTCCTTTTTTTTTTTTTTTTTTTTTTTTTTTTTTTTTATTGGTGGGCTATGGGTGCGTCTCGCCCCGCCGAATCGGTCCGGGGTGACGGAAAAGACAGCGCGTGACCCCATAGACCCACCGTAAAACCTTCTCTCTTCGCCGTGCGAGCGGACCACCGGTACTCGATTTTAACTTCGGTGGCCCGCCATGCTGTATAGTCCTAGACTGCGTTCATCTACATTTTCCTGAAAATGCTTTTATGTAATTTAAAAGACTTACCATCAACCATTTTCAAAACTATAAAAGAAACTATAACATTTCACCCGATTAATTAAAACCATTAATGATTTGTGAGTGGTCATATTCTTTGTATTATCCTTTGCATAGTTACGTCTGAGAGCTGACAAAGCAAATCCAATTCTCATTTTCTCATTACGGTTAACGCTGTCTGCTCTTTGTTGCAAACAGGAATACATTGAAAAAGAAAGCAACAATTTGTAGACTACGATGGCAGACGTTTGATTATTTCTCGATCCGGTTAGCTGAAGCTTCATAAAAATAAACTTAAAAGTACAAATAGCTCAGTATCGAAGACATTTATTTTATTTGAAAACATAAAGTATAGTCAAAATTCTTAAAAGTACCTCATTTTGTTTCATATTAAGAATATAGTATAAGTTATCGTAAATAAATACAAGTCTCAGGTTATCAAGTATAAGAACTTAACATTCAATATTAATGTTTTGATTTTAATTTTTTTAAAAAGTTTTTTTTTTTTTGCTTATGATGGCAAACTAGTAAGCAGCACACCTGATGATAAGTGTCACTCCTGCCCATGGACCTTTGCTATACCAAGGGTATAGCTAGGCCGCTGCCTTCCATTACAAACCCCGAACCCACCCAGTTGGGCTTGCGGCTCTCTCGCTCACCGAACGAAGCGCAATAGCATATTGCCATTACTTAGACGTCGATCTTCTACGAGATTGTGATACTACCCTGGATAGATCGGACCCGCGGCTGTAGACGGAGAACTGTCAACAGCGTGGTCCTACCACTATTGAGCTTACCTACCTACCACTAGCAAGCTTATATTATATCAATATTATATATTATATTATATATTATGTTGCTGTGTGGTGGCGGCTATGAATACTATCAACCCTTACTTTGCTCGTGGATGTCGTAAAAGACGACTAAGAGCCTTATAACGACCTGAGCCAACTCCATTTGATGCCGTTAGGTCAACAATTACATTCCCAAAGAGGGTTGGCGTCTGGCAGGCGGCCAGTCATAAAACTATTGCCAATAACTTTTACAATATGTACTATAAAGAAGAATACATATTGTATCGACCCCAATTAATTGGGATAAGAGACGGAGAATGATGATATTATATCAAAAAATAAATAAAACAGAAATCTCAAAAAAAAAGTTAGTTATCAAGCACAAAAAAGCTTTAAAGAAAGATTTTATAACCGATTAATTAAATACTTTTAAAAGTAAAGGTTGAATCAAAGTATAAATCTAGTATATATTTCTAGAGTAAATCATATTGCAAATAACTTTATAATCATACTTTTAACGGATACAAATTACACCCAAACTCAGAACAAAAAATTGTCGATCGCTGAAAGTTATTACCTTACGTTTGAATCGAAGCCGGTATACTTGGCATTACAGATTGTATCGTTACTATGCCATCTATGTAGGTAGGATTTTGGTTAAACAACACATAAATATATTATTTATTAACTCCAAAACTAATGACTAATGTATAAAGTTTATGCTAAAATCATAATTTTGTTACAAGACGAGCGCTCACAGCCGACCTTTTTGCTTTATTTGTTTAGGATATATTTTCGTTAGTCTATGCTCTGGGACTGTGGAGAACTTTCGGGGTGTACAATATTATAAATGTGCCTACATGCCTATATTATTCATGTGTTATGAGTTTGAATATGAAATAAATGATAATATGGATAATATTATACAGAATACGGCGTAATTATGATGTTTGTGACCGAACATTATGTACAGTCACATTGAGAAGTTTTAAGCGAATGATTTTTTACAATAACTGTAGACTATATACCATCACCGCCCCCAGCGGACGGGGTGGACGCCGAGGCTGTCCGCATCCGCAGTGCGTTAGCGCAGATCTGCGATGCGGCCATGCCCAGAGTGCGGCGGCGTCTACCTCCGAGGCAGGGGGTCTACTGGTGGTCCCCAAGATTGGCGGACGTTCGTGCGGCATGTATCAGAGCCCGAAGGTCCTACACCCGCAGCCGGCGGCGTCACCGCGACGCTGAGCGGGAGGGCCAGCTGTACGAGGCGTACCGCGATGCGCGGACGGCCTTTCGGCTGGCCATCCGAGCCGCCAAGGACGCGAGCTGGCAGGAGATGCTGGACGGTCTCGACCGTGACCTCTGGGGTCGCCCGTATCGCGCGTCGCTGAACAAGCTTCGCGCGCAGGGCTCCCCCCCTCACCGAGACCCTCCAGCCTGACTTCCTCTGTAGGGTGGTCGAGGAGCTGTTTCCACGGCAGTCGGAACACACGCCCCCGGTCATGGCCTCGCCAGAACAAGACCGGGAGGCTGACGACGAGAGTATTCCGCCCGTGACGGAGACGGAAGTGGGAGCAGCTGTGGCGCGGATTCGTTCCGTGACCACGGCCCCCGGCACGGACGGAATACCAGTCCGGGTGCTGACGTCGCTCCTCGAGCACCTCGAGCCTCGCCTCAGGCAGCTGTACAACGCCTGTTTGGCGTCTGGGCGGTTCCCTGAGTGCTGGAAGGAGGGGAGGTTGGTTCTCCTGCCAAAGCCGGGACGGCCCCCGGATTCGCCGTCGGCCTACAGGCCCATCGTGCTCCTCGACGATGTGGGTAAGCTGCTGGAGCGCATCCTCGCTGCCCGCATCGTCCAACACCTGGAGGAGGTGGCGCCTGATCTGTCGGACGCTCAATTCGGTTTTAGAAGGGGGCGTTCGACCATCGGGGCCCTGCTACGACTGAGGCAGACGGCCGCGGAGGCTGTCACCGGCGGGGGAGTGCTGTTGGCGGTGTCGCTGGACATCGCCAACGCATTCAATAGTCTGCCATTCAGCTGCATCAGGGAGGCGCTCCGATTCCATGGGGTGCCCTTGTACTTGAGGCGGCTGGTGGCGGACTATTTGGAAGGGCGCAGTGTCCTCTGCGCGAGTCCCGCAGGGGACATTGTGCGGACGTCCATGTCGTGCGGCGTTCCACAGGGGTCGGTTCTGGGGCCGACTCTGTGGGACATCGGGTACGACTGGGCGTTGAGAGGGAGTCTCCCCCCCGGGCTGAGCGTGATATGCCACGCTGACGATACGCTCGTCACAGCCCGGGGCAGGACACTCGAAGAGGCGGCGAGCCTGGCCACTCTCGGCACCGAGGAGATGGTTGGGCGAATCGAGGCGCTGGGGCTCAGGGTGGCCCTAAATAAGACGGAGGCCCTATTGTTCCATGGGCCACGCGTAAGGCCGCCAATCGGCGTCTCGCTAGTCGTCAACTCCGTCCACATCAGCATCCAGGCCCATATGAAGTACTTGGGTCTGGTGCTCGACGGGCGATGGTGGTTCCGGGAGCATTTTCGCCGAATTGCTCCCCGGCTGGTCGGCGCGGCGTCCGCCCTTTCGCGGCTCATGCCGAACGTGGGCGGACCCAGCTTCGAGGGCCGACGGCTGTATGCGTGGGTGATCCGTTCTATGGCCATGTACGGCGCACCCGTGTGGGCGAGGGCTCTGAACGCCCAGCTCAGGGCTGTTCTGTGGAGACCCCAGAGAGTCATGGCGGTCAGAGCCATTCGCGGGTACCGCACGGTATCGACCGAGGCGGCATGCCTACTGGCCGGGACACCCCCGTGGGACCTAGAGGCGGAGATGCTCTCCGACCTCTACCGGCGGGTGACCTCACTGCGCGACGAAGGTGGCTCCCCATCGCTGAGCGAGATAGCCACCTGGCGCGAGGACGCCCGCCGAGACGTCATCGCCCGTTGGGCTACGCGGCTGGAGAGGCCTAGACACGGTGTCGTCACCGTCGAGGCTCTCCGGCCCGTATTGATGGAGTGGATGGAGCGGCGGCACGGAGTCCTCTCCTTTCGACTGGTGCAGGTGTTGTCGGGGCACGGATGCTTCGGCTTTTACCTGCACACGGTCGCGCAAAGGGAGTGGACTTCGTTCTGCCACCATTGCAGCAGTGACGAGGACACGGCGCAACACACGCTGGAGGCGTGTCCAGGCTTTGACCGGCAGCGCCGTGACCTCGTCACTGTTATCGGTGCCGACCTGGCGCTGCCGGCTGTCGCGAGAGCGATGGTCGACAGCGTCAGGAACTGGGACGCGGTCGCCGCCTTCTGCGAGGCTGTCATCTCGCAGAAGGAGGCGGCGGAACGAGTCCGGGAGGAGTCCCGCGACCCGGGCCGCCGTCAGCGGCCGGGGCGGCGCAGGCGCGAATACCTGCGCCTGATGCCGCCCTAACCGAGGCCTCGGGTGATCGGACCGGGGAATTGTCCGGTCACCCGATGTGAGGCCACCGCGTGAGGGCGACGCCCCGACGGCGAAATCTGTCGGGGCGTCGACGAGAGGAACCCGCGAGGGTAAACCGCCGGGCGGGCCACCGAAGTTAAAATCGAGTACCGGTGGTCCGCTCGCACGGCGAAGAGAGAAGGTTTTACGGTGGGTCTATGGGGTCACGCGCCGCCTTTCCGTCACCCCGGACCGATTCAGCGGGGCGAGACGCACCCATAGCCCACCAATAAAAAAATAAAAAAAAAAAAGACTATATACCATACTTCTTACTATAGTCCTTAAAATATAGCTTGATCTCTGTGACAAATAGCTACAAAACCGATGAAGTAATTTTGAATACGCGTCATGTTTACAATTTTATTTTGTATTTTTTTTTAATACTTCTTGTGGCAAACGAGCATGCAGCACACCTGATGGTAAGTGTCACTGTCGCCCACGGGCCTTTGCTATAGCAAGGGGAAAAGTTTAGGTCGCTGCCTACCAATAAAATACCCAAACCCACCCAGTTGCGCTTCCGGCTCTCTCGCTCACCGTACGAAGCGCAATAGCACATTGCCACTGCTCAGACGTCGATCTTTTGTGAGAGTGTGGTACTACCTCGGACGGACCGGCCCGCGGCTGTAGACAGAAAACCCTTAACAGTGTGGCCCTACCATAATTGATTGTATCGCCTATATTTTCATTCTTTACATGCCACCTTTACCTCAACTGAATTATGAATATACAAATATGAATATTTACACCAAAACTCATCTGTTTTAAAATACTTAGTACCATTTTATAAAAATATGATGCTTACCCCAGTACAAGGTCATACTGAACTGAGAATAAGATAGAGATGGGGCAATCGATAAACGTTTTATTAATTATTTATCAAACAAGTAAAACCAATATATTACGTATATAAACTACATGGTTATTTTGCAAAATAAGTAAATTGTGTTAATTTAGTATTCAGACATCAGTTATAATATTAATAAGACCATTACTTATTATATTAAAAAGATAATTTCATTTATAAAATAAACACGATTTTTCATGAAATAATCCGTGACCAAGAACTCATCATCAACCTACAGGAATGCGCCAGCGATGATGGATAATAGTGACGATGAACTTGGATGTATTCTTTTCAAATAATAAAAAGAATTAAATAACAGCTTTAGTTGAAATTAAATAAAATACGTTAATTTATATTCAATAAGATTTTCATAGATTGTTTTAAATTTATAATCGATTCATCCATCCATTTGATTGAAATTCAATAAGATTTTCATACATTGTTTTTCAATTGCAGTAGCAAATAACTTTAAAAATAAGGAATTATATCGACAAAAATACGGACTGCATCGTAAGCGTGCGGCACTAGTGAGAACTCACAGAGATCATACTATATTTTATAGACTATAATAAGTATCATTAAAGCAAACATAAGCTGAGAATATCAATGAAAAAGAAAGAAATCTTCTATCAATTTTAGTTGGACATTTGATGAAGATTTGAGTATGACTCCCGTAGCGTATGTATATTAGGCTCAAAATAATCTCACTGCTTTTCTTATCTATTCAAATAATAGTACACATACATATTATCACGCCATATTCTTTGCAGGGTAGGCAGAGAGAACAGAGTGCCAGAGAACTCTATTCTTGCATACTGCACTCGCTTCCTCAACATTCATAATTCTCTTCATACACGCTCGCCGGTTTCGGAGACTCTTGACTCCACCTTCCTTCAGTACGTGACCAACCTGATCTAGGTAGGTGGGTCTCGGTCTCCCCCGGTACCTACATTCTTCATTTATTTATCAAATAATAGTAATTGTATTTTTAAAAAGAACTACATTAAGGAAATAATCATGTAATGCGGGAGACTTTACAAATATATAATTAACGAACACAAATTACATTCAGACTCAGAACAACCATTTGTGTATCACTCAAAACATTGTCCTGCGTTGGAATTGAACGCTTGACACTGGCACAGTATGTCGGTACCTTAACCACCATACCATACTATCAGTCGATATGAAGAAAAATTAAGAATGTATTTTTAATAAAATGTAACTTTCTTTGGTGATAGAAGAGCAAAGCAGGGGTTCGGTGTACAGCTCTCTCGTTCATCAAAAAAACCGCAGTAGCAAATTGTAAAGTGTAGTTTTTACCCTTGGTAAACCAGTTTATTTATGCCTGCAGATAAAAAAATACTAACAGCATGACTCTTACCGTTAACAAGACTTTTATAAAACAAATAATATACATTTATATAAAAAATATTTTTTATAATACTACTATGCTTGACAGTACTACCAATTTTACCATTAAAATAACCAGATGTTTAGGTGGTACAATACTTTATTACGTGATATTGATATCAATTTCGCTATAATGTCACTCCTAACAGAGACGGCGCCAGCCCCCCATGGCTGATCATCCCTATCGGTAATAACAAGTAAATCTGGCTGTTGTATTACTGTGATATTTTATTTATATATAACAAATCGATCGTTAAATCAGTTTACGAGAAGGCGTACAATATTAGTCTGAAAGAAATATATTATTCTCTTGATATTTATTTATTTATTTATTTGGTTTACCAACAGTGAGTGAAATGAAATATGAAAGTAAAATTAATGCGGTCGAAATGCGATCTCTGCGTAAAATCTGTGGAGTAAGGCTGACCGACTGCATTAGTAACGACGACGTAAGAGAGCGAGTAGGTATGAAAGAGAATATTGGTGTAAAGATGCGAAAGGGAATGCTCCGATGGTTTGGACATGTGGAAATAATGCCGAACGAACGTCTGGTTAAGCAGATATACAATGCGAAAGTGGAAGGATGTAGGTACCGGGGCAGACCGAGACTAACCTACCTAGACCAGATCGGTCATGTACTGAAGGAAGGTGGAGTCAAGAGTCTCCGAAACCGGCGAGCGTGTATGAAGAGAATTATGAATGTTGAGGAAGCGAGTGAAGTATGCAAAGATAGAGTTCTCTGGCACTCAGTTCTCTCTGCCTACCCTGCAAGGGATATGGGGTGATGATATGTATGTATGTGTATGTATGTATGTTTACCAACAGTTGTATATACAAATTCTTATAAATACACATATTAAATTACAAATAACAGTGTAACATCTAATTAAAGGTAAATACCACATGCACAGTAAATTGGATTATTTCAGCAGACAGATAACACATTTTTTTTAAGAACTAATTCTAACCATCTAAACTATTGTAATATAGGAACACATCATACGATACTACATAATGCTCAGATTATTTAATTTACATTCATTTGAATGACTTTAACTTTTTTATATTTATATTTATTGTAGACATAAAATCTTAAAAAATATTTCGTATCAGATCAGTATTTACTTTTTTCTGCACATATGGCTGTTTTATTGAATTGGAAAGAGCTGCTACCAATGTTTTTAAGTGACACTAAGAATATTTGAAAATCGCCATAAAAATAGAAGTCAACCTTCTATACATATAACAGTCATCTTAGGTCGCATATGGCTCAAGCATCTTCCAAATTTGGTGAGAAATTGATCTACTATACTATGTGTTGGTTTTGTTTAGTTTTCCTTCTTTCGCATAGATGTTGATCATTCTCCTACTCTTATCCCAATTACTTGGGGTCGATACAATATGTACTCTTCTTTCATAGTACATATTGTAAAAGTTACTGGCAATAGTTTTATGATCTGCCGCCTGTCAGACGTCAACCCTCCTTGGAAATGTAATTGTTGACCAAACGGTGTCAGATAGTTTTCTCAGGTCGTTATAAGGCTCTTAGTCGTCTTTTACGACATCCCCGAGCAAAGTAAGGGTTGGTAGTATTCATAGCCGCTACCATACAGCATAGATGTTAAATGCATTTTATATCCGTCAGTCGTCTCTTACGATCACTCAGGAGTAAGATAGAGGGTGGTGAATTGTATTTTTACTCCGTCACCTCACGGTAAACATTTTCAGTATTTATCAATCACTTTTAATTAGCATAAATTGTGTTTAACATTCATTTATTTATATACAATTATAAAAGCGAGAGGAACGTATATCTTACTCTTCTCGAGTACGAAAGAAAAATGGCGTAAGCGATTGCTATATATGATTACAATGTACTATATACTCATATTCGTCATGAACTTAGAAGTGTGACGAACACGCATACGTACTCGATGTAGCAGTCGCTTAAGCTCTTTTTTCTCACGAACTTTTAGATTTCCTCTTATAAAGTTTCATTTCAATTGATTTATTATCAACGAGCGCTCAATGAAGTTAGTAATAATTTTAACTCTGAGATTAATCGGAATTAGAAGCATAAGATTATAATATAATGATGGATGGACTAAACATGTATCCCATATAATGATAATATTAACATTGCTATGTATATTTTATTAAAACAACTAAGTTGTTTATGCTTTTGCACTTATTGAAATATGGTAACTTGCCAGAGGATGTTTTCTTACCGGAGTTCGAATTTGCAAGAATCCTCATTATTTTTGTATCTCCTCATTTGGCTATCATAAATATTGTTGGTTTTTGCATCCACCTACAGTCTCGCTTTTAATTAGAATATTTAAAATTTAATAACTCTCCAAGCTTTCAATATATTATAAATTCTCTTCATTTTCTCCGTCTGGTGACGAGTTTAAAATACAGAAAATATGTCAAATACCTCTCTCACAGACTTTGAAAAAAGAGTTGTATAAACCAAATAAAGGATCAATCCTCTTGAGAAACTTATAACACAAAACAGGATTGCCAATCCGCCTGACAAGCGTGGTAATCATGAGATCATTCAATCTTGGTGACGCCTATGTCCAATGGCCTATGCCCAATGAACTTCGATAGAATATATTTATGGACATTTTCAAATCCACGTTATACAAAATAAATCCAATTTCATTTCAAATCTTAACACAATAAATAAATTGCGGTGAAACCTTTAATGCGACAGAGCGGAAAATACTTGATAAAACTAAAATGGGATATCTTATCCAGCCATCAGAACTGTGTCACGGAGTAAAGCAACCCTTTTTCTTGTGAGACAAACTAAAAAAGATAAAATAGTCCTTAGTGTACATTAAAGCGGTATTGTCCTGTGCAGAGGCCGTAAAATGGCAGCCTCCTGTGAGTCTCTTGGGATTGCAAACCTTGATATAGCGTACTGATTTAAATTAACTGTAGAGTGGACAATCGTTCAGTTGTGATTAAAGCAAGTAAATCTCACGATTTTTTTTTATATTATATACACATTTCATTGTAACAAGTACGTACAGTACAAGTGCACAATTAGTACTCACTTATTACCTACTCATGACCCCCATTAACCGTCTACGGGAGGAATCACCAGGAAAGGGAGAACCAGGAAAGGTAAGGGAGGGGGGAATCACCAGGAAAAGGAAAACTTATAATACTACCTATTTCTGATGGCAGACGGCAATAGGTGATCGATAATATCATAATAATTAATTATTAAAGAATACTCTATTAAGTAATTTATATATCTTTATATAAACAGTTTTTACAATTTTCTATCCATCCATCCATCTGCCCGTAAACGTCCACTGTTGGACATAAGCCTCCCCACGAGGATGCCATTCAACACGGTCCCGCGCCACCTTCATCCAGCGGTTTCCTGCGACCTTGATAATGTCGTCAGTCCACCTAGTGGGGGGTCGTCCTACGCGGCGCCGCCCGATTTGTGATCTCCACTCGACGACCTTTCTTCCCCAATGGTTGTCAGTTCATCGAGCGATGTGGCCATTGCCACTTCAACGCGTTAATTCTTCGGGCTATATCAGTTACACCCGTTCTTCTACGGATTGCCGTATTTCGGATTCTATCACGTAGAGAAATACCGAGCATAGCCCTCTCCATAGCACGCTGAGCAACTTTGAGCCTTAGAAGATCCTCCTAAGTTTCCCGAACGCTGCCTAGCCGAGTTGGATTCGTCGGCTGACCTCTTTCTCAAAATTGGATCTACCTAATTGGACTGTTTATCCTAGGTAAACATAGTGATCGACAACTTCGAGAATCGCATTCCCAACCATGACCGGTACAGAAATGACATTAGACATGACTTTCGTCTTGTCCATGTTCATTTGCAGACCTACTAGTTGGGAGGCCTTACTGAGGTCATTGAGCATGGTGCCAAGGTCCTCCAGGGATTCTGCCATGACTACGATATCATCTGCGAATCGAAGGTGAGTGATGTATTCGCCATTGATGTTGATGCCGAGTCCGGTCCAGTCTAAGAGCTCGAAGACATCTTCCAGCGCAGTGGTGAACAGTTTCGGAGAGATAACGTCTCCCTGTCTCATGCCTTTCTGCAGCTGGATCGGTTTCGTACTCTTATCCTGGATGCGGACCGACATAGTAGCATTTTTATACAAACAGTTCAACACTTCGATATATCGATAGTCAATTTGGCACCTCTGAAGGGACTGTAGCACTACCCAAGTTTCAACAGAATCAAAGGCTTTCTCATAGTCGACAAACGCTAGACACAGAGGGCGATTATACTCCTCGATCTTCTGTATAATCTGGCGTAGCGTGTGTATGTGGTCTATGGTACTATAACCTTTTCGGAAACCGGCTTGTTCGGGCGGCTGGAAGTCGTCTAGCTTGCGTGCGAGTCGGTTCGTAATGACTCTTGAAAACAGTTTGTATACGTGACTCAGGAGTGAGATGGGTCTGTAATTCTTTAAGAGTGTTTGATCGCCCTTCTTGAAAAACAGCACCACCACGCTTCTGGTCCACGACTCTGGAACGTCGCCCCCGAGAATGACAGAATTAAACAGCTTCTGTAGGGCTTTTAAAACCGGCTTACCGCCTGCCCTCAGGAGCTCTGTGGTAATTCCGTCATCTCCCGGTGCCTTTCCGTTCTTTAACTGTTTCAGAGCCATTCTGATCTCGTACAAGCTGACGTTCGGGATTTCTTCAGTGTAGTGCCGAGTTAGCTTGGATCTGGGGTCTTGGATCAAGCCGACAACAGGATTCAAGGATGATTTGTACAACTGCCCATAGAACCTTTCGACCACTTCCAAGATCTTACTCTAGGATGAAATAACAGTACCGTTATCGGTCTTCAGCTTGGTCATTTGGCTCTGCCCGATAGACAAATCTCGTGCGAATACTTTGGAGCCTCGATTTCGCTCTATCGCCTCTTCAATATGCAGTGTATTAAATCGGCGAATGTCGCGTCGCATAGATTTGGCGATTTGTCTATTAAGCTGCCTAAGTTCGGACCAATCGGCTGGAGACTGTACCGTCATTTCCTTTCTCCTCTCAATGAGTTTGAGAGTCTGGTCAGAAAGCTTTTTTGTTCTAGTTGCGCGACGAGCCTTGAAAAAATGTGACCCGACAACGTGGACCATCTGGTGATCACTCCCAGTTTTAATCCTGCTGATCACAGAGACATCATTGAATATTTGCCGTTTGTCCGTCAAGATGAAGTCTATCTCATTTTTAGTGGATCCATCAGGCCTAATCCAGGTCCACTTCCTTTGTGGCCGCTTCTGAAGAAGGAATTCATCTTAAAGGGGCCTTCCTTCTCCAAAAAGTTGGCCAGTTTTTGGCCTCTTTGGTTTCTCTGTCCAAATCCATATTGTCCTACTCTCAACTCATCGTCTGTCCTTTTGCCTAGTTTTGCGTTGAAATCTCCTATAACTACCGTGAAGTGGGTTTTAGACGTGTGGATGGCTTTCAAGATGTCCTCGTATAAGGCCTCCACCACGTCGTCGGAGTATGTCGAGGTCGGTGCGTAAACCTGTATGATCTTCAACGAATACCGTTTGGTAATTCTGAGTATAAGGTACGCTACCCTTGTCGACACACTCTCAATCCTCTCCACGTTGTCTACGAGAGACTTACGAACGATAAACCCTACACCGCCTTGGGATGGGTGATCTCCCTCCCGGTAGAAGAGCAGGTTTCCAGACCGGAGGATTATCGTGCCCTCCCCCTCTCTTCGCATTTCTGATAATCCTACAATATTCCATCGGATTTTGCTCAATTCCTCTTCCAGCTCGATGACCCTCTCGTCGGTCCTAAGTGTCCGAATGTTTTGTGTTACCAGAGCCAAGGGTCGATGTTTTTGGTAGCCAGATCGCGACCTGAGATTCTTCGCACCCCCTGTCCCGCCACCATCGAGCCCGCTACCAAGATGAGCCCGTGGCACAGCAGAACTGCCGTGACTGGGGGCCGTCACTTTTGGTGCATACATTTATTTTTTGGGGGGGAATAATTCCATAATCGCCACGCTTGGCAGGCGGATTAGCGATCGCGGTAGATGATATTAAGTTTTCCGGGAGATAGCCGCTGCCCACTCTCCCGGTGTGACCCTTAGGCAATTTTTACGACTTCCACGGGCAAGTAAGGGGTGACGACATCTGTATTCTCTTCCCGTCGCCACACGGGTAATTTCCTATAGATAAATCATAATTAAGTTATTGTATTTCTCTTAAAGTAATTATTTAGTTACGTCAATCTTTGAGCTAATAACTGAATTTTGAATCGTGAAATCTCAAGATTGCTTAGGAAAATTTTTGAAAAATAGTGAGATCAAATTGATTTAAAAATCGATTGGAAATGAAAAGTAGGTATACTGTTTAAAATATGTGATTGTGTGATATATAGAGGTAACAAAATAATCGTTGCGAGCGTGATTATTTCGATAGCCTCAAAAAGCGGACTATGGTAGTACTGTAATCATATATGGAAACATTGCCTAGAAATAAATAATATGATTTAACAATTTAATATGCTAGACTATTTATGAGAACTCACCGCATGTGAGCCTCGAATCTACTACTCCAACACAGGCTTATTTGGTAGTTGGAATATATTGACTAATGGCAATTCTTTACGGTAAATAGTTTACATGCCATCTATTAGAAAATATTTTGTTCCAATTTAATACTTTAACATTTCAATCGGAGTACTATTAAGCGATGTTGCGACCGAATAATCTAAATTACTGATATTTAGCATTGAATATTATATTTATTTGTGAAACTTATTTGCGAAAAATTATTATGGTTTTAAAGCACATATATTTGATTTATGTTCATATGATGCATGTACGTGATAAAAAGTGTCTTGTAAAGACAAGGAGGTGAACAGAAACTTCATTACCAAAACCTGCCACAGTAATTGAAATAATAAAGCAGTTAGAATGAATTTCCAATAGATGCAAAATAATCATAAATTTATAATAGCTCACTATTATAAATCTTTTCTATTTTATCTTAAGTCTATAAAACCAAAGGATATCAGTCGTCGCAATGCCCTCTCTGCCTAGTTACAGGCTTTCGAGCGTGAAATTTTATCGAGAGAATTAATCTTTAAAAGTTTCCCGAGTGCGCCCTTTTGTCTTAGATCTGGCTTCAATAAAATTTATTCCTACATCTAACGGAAACAGATAATATCGAGGGGGTTACGATCCCCGTGGGCTCAATGATTTCCGTTCTCTTTTAATAGAACAAAGCGGATAATATCGGTAATTACTATAAGTAGCAAATTTATTATCTTTTTCCAATATTACGTATTTGGCAATATATAGTAAAATAATTATTTGCTGAAGAGTGGGATGATGATGTTACCAATTTAATGACTGCCTATCTTACTCGTAGGTGTTAAAAAAACGAGTAAGGGATATCATACGGATATAAACATTTATACAAGAGATGAAAAACTCGACATAAAACCAATACATCTAACCAGCTTGGTAGTAGGTAAATTTTTCTCCTAATGTGGAGTAGACATGCGCGAAACAGTACTTCACGAAGTGATGTTATATGGCATTAGATTTCGTGCCGAGTAATATTACATTTTACCATCACTTCAAACATCACACATGACATTTCATTTAATATAAGCCTTAATGTTCTGCAAATAGAGCTCAAAATAAATATTTATCGACCGCAGGCGCAGCGCGGTCCAGTCGTTCTATCCCTCTCACTCTCTCGAAAAGACACACGGCGCGTTTGAGAGATAGATAACCATTACCAAATTACCGAACATTGCAGAAATACAGAACAGTACACGAGTGTTCGGCGTCATGTTTAATGTGATATGTGATGTTTAATGTCATGTCATGTTTAATGTGATGTGTGATGTTTAATGTCATGTCATGTTTAGTCCCGCAATGTGTAATATGACAGTACGCGGTCGGGTAATATTACGTGTGATGCATCACTCGCATTACTTACACATGTCTAATGTGGAGGAGGACATATTTTTGTGGAGGAGGAAATAATCCATGTATTGCACTTTACAAACATGCAATTAACGCAGACAAATTATACTCAGAATTCGATTGTTCTGTGTAATACTTTGTAGATTGCACAAGAAAATGTCCTGCGTGGGGATCGAACCCACAGCACTGGCCCGGAATATCGGTATCTTAAATACTACACCATCTGTACAGTCAATTAGCGGAGATAATGAACTATAAAACCATATAAATAAAAAGCCTGTAGAAAAATTAATGTACTTACTTGACTTGCTCTGCATACGAATATACCTACTTACTACGCTAAGTAAGTATAGTAATGTCTCTGAGTAAGTGTAGTAGTATAGTCTCGCTGAGTAAGTATAGCAGTAGTAAAGTCGCTACTTTACTTTTCATGAGTTTAATTGAAAAATAAAAACAGGAAATAATATATTTTTTTTTTAAGAGTTATATTGTTTTTAAGAGTATGTACCTCTTTAAAAGTTATTAAGAAGAAGACATTTTTGGTTTTTTTTTTCTTGATTGTTACCTATTTTAATTTTTTTATTTGTATACTAAACGGACCAATCTCTCCAATAATTTAAACTGTGCGTTGATCAGTCGATGATTAAATCTATCTATCCAATCCATCTATCTATCCATCAGCTCGTAGAAGTCCACTGTTGAACATATGTCTCCCCACGGGCATGCCACACAAAACGATTCTGTGCCATCTACATCCAACGCTTTCCTGCAACTGTCGAGATGTAGTCAATCCACCTAGTGCGGTTTTTACATGATTTGATTCGTTTATATACTCCAAAGCGATCATATCAGTAAATCATATTTCTAAATATAATAACATCCAGGGAATTATTAAATTAATATTAAAGAGTAATAATCCTTTGAATTCGTAGCTTCTAATTTCGGTTGGCAACAGAAACTTGGTGGTGGCATCCACAAGCTTTTTGTGATTCCAGTGACAAATGAATAGAGCCCCGAACGCCGCACGCAGTATTCATTTCCACGCATAGAATAGAATTTTCGATAGATAAGACATATATATTAATATTCTATCTATTAACTACTATCTATAATTTTTTACATTAATTAAATTCAACAAGTAGCTATGCGACATTTCAGTCGTCCACGTTCAATACGTGGACGACTGAAATGTCGAGTACTTTAACGATGAATAAAACTATAAGCCTAGGCTTACTTTCAACATATACGCAATTCATATTTTGAAGTGAAACTTTCGGTTCCATCGGTTATCATGAATATCTATGAGAATTTATAAGAAGAAGAATAATTTCCAACATCATTATGCATTTCATTTGCAAAATAACATTTTATTGAAATTTAGTTAAACCAGAAGACAGACAGTGCCAAAAATGAGACTATGATAGTGCCTATCTTTATTTCATTATAGGTTTCCCAGGAGAGTACACGATTCACTCTCAATTGATATTTACTACCCCAAAACTCCTAAGAAAAAGAAAGGAATCATGATTAATTAAGAAATTAACCCGCCACCAAATGATCACCAGCTTTCTGTTAAGCCTTAGGCAAGCTTATTTTTACCATTGAATAACGATAGGTGCAAGTTATTTGCACTAACGAAACTAGTTAAAAGTTACTCTAAATGATTTTTTTCTGTATCAAGTTGGTCAATAGTTAGCCAAATAGTAATTAAAATGGCGACTTGAACATATATTTTCTATTTTTTTTTTAAATTTAGTTGTTAGACACAATTAGCTTGACAACCTTACCCGAACTGTTGGGTGAGCGCTGAGCTACGCCTTTGAGGGCTCCCAACCTTAACATTTTCTATACACACACACATATATGTATGTGTATACAGGGTGGAAGTGGACCGCTCGCGAAAACAAAGAGAGGTGACCCTACTAGTCTTACTTGTAATGATAGGCTAGGAAGAAAATCGATTCGGATGATAAAAATATATTTTACAACATTTTTTTAGTTTTGTACATTTTATCATATTAGAAACAGTGCCGTGTAACGATAATTCCATAAAAAATACGTAACTTTACTCAGATGAGAAAAAACTCATAGTATTCAAAACAACCGCGATATTTGGCCGATACCTACACGCCACTTCCACCCTATATATGTATAATATATGCATAGATCTGACACAAAATGTAGTAAATATTTTATATTATAGCTATATTACTTTATATTACATAAACAAGAACACTTTCTATAATTTGAAAACGTATGCGGTAAATTATTGTCACTTCTAACATTTATAATCTTTGACAATAATTATGAGCGTTGGAGCGCATTTCTTATGTACGAAGTTGAATAAATGCTCTTACGAAGGCTTGTTCATTTGGAATTTAACATGTTCACAGTACTTCAGTTATGATTCTATGCGAGTTATAAATAACTGTATGATTTCACGCGTCTACCCTATTATGATTTAATTAGTTTAATATGCTCACTGAATTTTCGTTTGATTGTACTATATAGTTTTATTTATAATTGTCTATTGTGAATTATGCTATAACTTGATTTTATATAACATATTATGCTATAACTTGATTTTACACAACGCTAGTTCAACGGATTGATATAGGATTTTTATTCGAGTTTACTCTATCTTCCAGTGATGCTACCTGCTTACATCCCTTAATAGATATTAGCAATACCCACGAGGAAAGGAAGTATGGTATTCATTACATTCTTAGTCCGTACAATACACGAAAACTTTTAAGCACTAGATCAGTATAATTTCTATATTCTATCATAAGCCTCCCCACTAAAAGTTCGCTCAGAAGAGTACTGTACTGTTACCATGGTGAGATAACTTGTAACCATAGTTCCCTGCGACTTTTATAAAGTTAATGGTGAAACTGCTGTGACTGGAGTCCATTATTTTTGTTGCAGAAAGATTTGGATAATCTTTCTGAAAGATGACATAATCGTGTTTCGCCGGGGGATTGACGAATCGCCAAATATGTTATAGGATCCCAAGAAGTGTTTTTATCTGATTTTACGCCTATCACGGGCAAGCAAGGAGTGATTATTATATTATGATCTCGTCGCTATATGAAAGATTTTAATACATTTTGTTAATTATGCATTTTTGTAATGCTAGGCTAACTATGAAACAATTAAAAGGTTACCATGTGTGGTAGTTAAGTCTACATAATGTATGGTAAAATTTAAATATATTGAATAATAAAATATATAATGTTTTAATATTTAATGAAAATACCAACCGGATTTACATATATGGACTAGTTCGGGTAATAAGTGTCTGAGGCTCCTATTTTGCACCAAGCAGCGCACAACTCCGTAGACCCGCCCTACATCGTACCTCTCGACGAACGTGATCTTTTTCTTCGGTGTGCTCTACATCGACCTGGGCCAGGTCGACACAAAAGTCACCAAATGCAGTTGCTGCCGAGAATGCAGTTGCATCTGATACCGTCTGATCAACAAAAACATTCCCAAGGAGGTTTGTTATCAGGCAAGTGGCCGGAAAACTATTGCTCATAATTTTTTGCAATATGTATGATAAAGGTACATGTTATGTGGACCCCAACTAATTGGGATATGAGCAGGATAACGGTGATAATGTTGAGGTACGTAAATTTTCTGTAAAGAAAAGAATTTAAAGTACGGTGCTATCCAAATAATGTGTTAATTGCAACTATAATATTTATATTTACAACGACTTGCAAGCATAATAGGCCAATTAGGTAGATATAAAGGAGATTAATACCCAACAATGGATCAAAAAAAACATAACAATAGCTAGTAGTCAAAATCAAACAACTCAGTTTCATATGACGCAGCAGCGAAGAACTAATCTCGTAAAACAAACAGTTACTGAGTCTGCAGAACTACCATACAAACACCTCAGGTATTCAGATCACAAACCAACCACTCTCCCAAATCAAAGTAAGACACAAAGCAAACACTCTATGAAAATGCGATGTAAATAATAAAAAGGTACGTAGTAAAAGCCTTCGGAGGCTGTCACTCTAACTATTGTAGCACGCCCCTTTCGTGGCAGTTTATTTCAGATTCAATATGCACTAGAGACGCGAGACCAAGAAAAATGGTGTTTCAGCGCCTATTTCTAAAATAGCTTTCAATTTTTGTAGGTGGGGTTGCCAGAGTAATCGCTTTTTGAATAAATGTAACTCTTGTACGTTTAGAAAGTTTGCTAAGGTGCAAAATTTTATATGTAGTCAAGAGTTTACGTGTATAAAGACATGGTTTTAATATTTTTATGCTAAATTAAAAAATCGTTAGAATAAAAACTGAAGCAATAATCAGCAAAGGCGTAGTGATATTGTGATTCAGTAAATGATAGACATTTACAAGAGATAGGCCATAGGCACAACCAGATAACAGAATTATATTTCATGTAGGAATATTTCCTGTAAAAATTAAAATTTTCATTGTGAAATCGCGGTTTAGCTATTAAATTAGAACATTTAAGTAAAACAATGCCTGCCATCTGTTTTTAAAATTGAAACTTAAAAGTCAAAACTAGGGCAAGTCCATTTTGTAAAGTGCTCTAGATTCATTTTGAAAAGAGTTTTAACGACTTTTAGTGTATTGTCAGCACTGGAATAATTTGAGCCGGGTTTTTCGGCATCTTGTTTTTAGAAATTTTAGTAAATAAGATTTTATTTTACAACTTCAGATTGAATTTATTTAGAGATAAATAAAAGAAAGACATATATATTCAATAGAAAAATTGTGCAACTGTAAATGAATAAGCTTTGAGTTGCAGTCCCGATCATCCAAAAAAAAAAGTGTTAGATTTATTTTAGGTTTTTCGAAGATATTCTCGACAAAAAGTGCATAAAATGCGTAAAACTAACAGATGGTAAGCTAATACTATGGCAGCTGGCTAAGATGGTAACTCTTTTTCTATTACGTAGGTATATAAATTACATAGCGAAATGTAGGAGTACCATATATTTGCTTATTTTATTGAAAACAATGGGTTGAGAGTACAAATAAAAAATCATGTAATAGTAACAAAAGTTGGGATATTCGTGAAAATAGTCACCCTATTTTCACGAATATCCTAACTTTTGTTATAAAGAAAAATCGGCCAAGTGCGAGTTGTACTCGCGCACTAAGGGTTCCGTACAACTAAAAAAAATATGTGATGTAACTAAAAATTTGAGGTTTTCGGAATTTTTCCTTTATCTGTGCTATAAGACGTTGCTTCGTACCAAATTTCAAGATTCTGGGTTCACCGGAAGTAAATTAAAGAAACCCTGCAGGTTTTGATTCCCTTGTGAGTGTCGAAAATTTGCAGAAATTTGCAACATAAACAACTGTCTTTTGATTGTGTTAGCTTAGAAGTTTGATTTTTTTTACAGCTCCAATAGACAGTATTTCATATAAATTTCAGCTCGATACCTCTACGCGTTCCTGAGAAAAAGGGTCCTGACAGACAGACGGATGGACGGACAACAAAGTGATCCTATAAGGGTACCTTTTCTTCCTTTCGAGGTACGGAACCCTAAAAACCATCTGAAATTAATTATATTACTTTATTATTAATATAATAAATAGTAATTAACTTGCGGCTTAATTAAGATTTAAAGGTCCAGATAGGCCAATATTAATAGACTATAATATTATTGTTGTTAATACAAATGGTTCTCTATCAATAATAAATTCGAGATCATTTTCTGTCAGGTGCTCCTCGGCCCTCCAACCAATGATTCCAATATAATCGGCTTTACTATTCTGTTTCTAGCTACGTCTAATTGTAGCAGTTTCCCTAGGGAATACGATTCAATGTACTGAGATATCAAAACTTTGGTACCCCTGATCGAAAATGTCTAGCAGAGGGATTTTTGAAAAATAATATTATTTATTAAATTGTCTCAAAGGTTGACTTTTACAATTTGAAAATAATCCTCTAAGATGAAATTGCTTCTTTACTTTTATAAGCGACTTTTAAATTTATTTAAAAAAATAAAGCTTTTTATAATTTAATTATTTTCTGTACTTTTACAATATATCGGTATCAAGAATCGAATAATATGATTTTTATTTTATTCCTACAACACAAATGAGGCTGCTAGAACCAGAGCGGCCTAACTACAAGAACTATGTTCAACAATATGGAGGGAACTAAAATTAAAATAAATTCAATTTAATCGATTTGAACATAAGCCGAAAATTTACTTTTACTGCCATCTATTGTTAAGAGCTTGTAAACAATTTTAGGCCGCTGTGGTTTTGTAAATTAACATTTTTAGATTACGAAATTGCAATTAGGTTAAAATTTGCAAAATGCAGTTAGGCCACTCTGGTTCTAGCAGCCTCAAAAATTGAAACAATTTTAAACTGAAGTAACAATTTCATTATAACACTGTTTCATTTGCATTGCTTCTTACAAAAATACAGTTATTATTACGTTTGAGCTAATTCGTCGTCGTTTAAATTACAGAATAAGAAAATTATTAAATATTTATAATAATATTTCATAATAAATCAGTGGTACACACACGAATTTTATATCTCTACAGTCTTTATGAAAACGGCGTTTGTATGAGACATTGATGTTTGTGTCATTTCAAATTTTTATCCAATTCATTAACATTTATAGTTACTGCTCTTATTGTACTTTTTTCAGTGTCATGTTTCGAGACTTGTAAGTCTTATCTCTCTTCAGACCTGTGAGTCTTCTTCAATAACATATTATGTAACTATGAAGATTATCTTTTAAATCCATTGATAGTTTATGAAATTAATATATTGAAACAAATATGGGCACATTCTTTTTAATTTTGTAACTGTAATATATAGATTACGTCTGTCTTTGATATAATCAATAAATAATGTAAAAATATTAAAAGAGTAATTATTTATATAGGCAAAGTTATATTTATTATAATGGCATATATGAAAATTTAATACAAAATTTAAACACGAATTCATAAGCTCATAACGCAGCACCTAACTCTCAAATTTTAAATTAAAAACAAATTTCCCTTCGATAAGACTCATCCCACACAAATTGAACACAAACATGGAGTGTGATATTAAATTATAACGAAAGGAGCAATGTTAGGAAAGTATTTTCCTTATTAACAAACTAGCTTAGCCTTCATCTTCACTTGTGTGAACTTCTTATACATAGCTCTATACTGCTTTAAGAATACTTACTACTATAAACTAAAGAACATAAGATTCTCTTATTTGGCTGGTAATTTAAGTTTTACCTAGTACCGAATGAAAATATGGAGTACGTCATTTAAGGCCGTAGTTTTAAATCGGATTTGTCTTCGATCTAATAGCTGTTTTTTTTAATCCGCGGTGAAACTTCTCACGATTACACAGCTAGACATGTATTTTTTTATTGCGTGTGGTGGCAAACAAGCAAACAGTACACCTGATGGTAAGTGTTACTGCCAACCATGGACCTTTGCAATAACAAAGGTATAGCTAGGTCGCTGCTCTTCAATAAAAACCCCAAACCCACCCTGTTGGGTTGCCGGCTGATTCGCTTCCCGAACGAAACGCAATAGCACATTGCCATTACTCAGACATCGATCTTCTGCGAGAGTATGGTACTACCCCGGATGGACCGGCCCACGGCTGTAGCCAGAAAACTATCAACAGCTCCTATCACTACTTTGTATAAAGACTATTAAAACCAATTTTGCCTTAATCAATCTGCGTAGTAGCATGGAATGGTGCATTCTTAATCTGTTGGCTAGATCTCTTTGTCGAGTAGGTACATATTTATTCACTGATCATGAGAAAATTTGATTGCTAGTGGGGTAAATTAATTGAGATTTCAACTCAGGATTAGTGCCGTTAAAACTTTTACGACCTGTTAATTTCCACATCGTAAAAGCGTCTAGACGCCAAAATGCTAGATTAACATTTGGCTACGTCCCTTACATTTGTATTCTTAATTTATTTATCGGGGTATAAATGTTTTATTGATTACTTAAGGCGATAAACACAGTTATAAATTTATAATGCAGAGGTAATTTTCGTAAAGGAGTTTTCAGTATTAAGCTTGAAGTATATAAATGTTCATGTGCGTCTCCTATTATGTGAAACCGTGAAAAAGTTGTTAAGTAATAATATTTTTGATAGTTATACTATCATTATGTATCTTTAAAAAAGCTATGTGGTAGCGGTTACGAATACTGCCAACCCTTACTTTGTACTTGGATGTCGTAAAAGACGAATCAGAGCTTTATAACCACCTGGGCCAACTCCATCTGATGCCGTTTGATCAACAATTACATTTCCAAGGAGGGTTGACGTCTGGCAGACGGCCAGTCATGAAACTATTGCCAATAACTTTTACAATATGTACTATGAAAGAAGAGAACATATTGTATGGACCGCAAGTAATTGGGATAAGAGTAGGAGAATAATGATATCGTTAATATATATAAATTACGTGTCACGTTGTTTGTCCGTGATGGACTCCTAATGTACTTAACCGATTTTCATCAAACTTGCACAGTAAGTTGAATCAAAATTCAACTTAAAAGATAGGATAGCTTCCATCTCAATTTATAGTCGCAATATTATTTTATTGCAAATTATTTGTCTATTATTTGACAGTCACAATTATCAGTTATTTCCAAACGATTCTAACAGATGGCGATATCTGTTGGCTTGATTAAGTATTTAATAGATGGCGCTATGTTAAACGTAGAAACGTTTTATATAAGCTACAAATTGTTAGCATAACCACCACGTGTTACTGAGGCTACCTTAGCAACGCGTGGCCGGGTCTGCCAGTATATCTTTAAAAAAAAAATGTAAGTACGCACACACAAACTTGCACACACATACACACACACAAAATGACGGTGTGTGTACATGTTTGTGTGTGCTCATACTACAGTGAATCTTTGGATGGTATATGTTCACAATTGGATACGGTAAGTGATCCTGTTATTGAATTCCAATATGTTAATTTTTAATATATTTTTTTTTATTTTTTGAAAAAAGTCTGTTATTTTAACTAATTTAAAATAGAATCATTTGTTTAATTATTTTCAATTGTTAAAATTCAGCTTAACGCAGCCAGTTAAGCTGAATTGATGAAAGATTAATGAGTTAATGTGAATGAAAAGGATGCATTAAAATTTTATATAATAAATCATATGATTATAATTAGGTACTGTAATGAAATTCCTACACTAAAGATACCGACACCGACAACGACTTCAACCTATCAATAGATAGCACATACAAATGATAGTATTTTAAGTTATTTTGAAATTTCAGTTTTTAAAGTCGGTTTTTTTAAACGTACTTTTTTATTTTTACTTTTTAGTGTTACAGACATACATAGATTGTTCTATTAGTAGCGGGGCTTGAGTTACTTGTTCATTTGTCGCACACATACTTAATGCTAATTTTAGACTTATATAGTTTTCTCATGGGTGCCATTGTCAGAATTGAACGAAATTAAAATGGGACTACACGTGAAGCACCAGCTTTCAAATAAAAAAGAATCATTAAAATCGCTTCGCCCAGTCGAAAGTTATGAGGTAACAAAGATAAAAAAAAATACAGACGAATTGAGAACCTACTCCTTTTTGAAGTCGGTTAAAAAACAAAGCGGTATAGAAAATGACCACTTTATTTCGATTAATATTAGTAATAATTAAACTCAAAATATATATACAAAAGCATAAAAAAAGACCCTTACCCAAAAACTTATCACGATTTCTCAAACTTGTACCGATGCACTACTTAATATATCTAGTAAAATAACGTTATGAAACAAGTTGTCTTTTTTTTTAAGTCAATGGCAACATGAACTTGGTTATTTGAGCAACATCGCAAGTCAGGAAGCTGTCTCATAAAAACTTAAGACTCGAAGATAAAGTAGAAAGTCTAGGAACTGCGCGCCGCGAACAGTAATGGCGAAGTTACTTTAATAAATTTATAATATACAGAAGTCTTGTTTACCATCTTAGTCTTATGTTGGTTGCTATTGTGTCCAGTATAATAATTATACTATAATAAAGTATAGATTTTTTAGGCCACTAGAGATAACACCCAATAATTCGTAACATCAAAACATACTTTTAACTCAAACGCAATAAAAATGTGAACCTTGTCATAGCAATATCGTTTCATCGATATTTTACGAAGATTAAATATTTGTTTCATAAGGTTCTTTGACCTCATTCGCTAAATAAACACGTTGAGATTTCAAAATCATTATGAAACATATCTTTAAAATAGGTGTGCCGTAGATCTGATATAGCTGATTGCATAGAGACAAATTGCCGGCACTCTATTGCGACGGAAGAAACCGAAAAGAATAATTCGTCGGATGGGCCACTGAAGTAAAGCATCGACAGCCCGTTGAATCCGCAGATAGTGGTAGCCATAGAGGATTGGATAAAGAATGGCTGAACTATAGCAAGCACAAAATACATATGATTGGCTCATTTGTATTATTTTCTTTTAGGTATTTTTTTTTAAATAAATATTATATTACTTTACATTTAATCCTGCAAAAGTATGTTTTGCTGAATTGATTTAATACATCTATTACAATAGATGTGTTGAGATTACTTTATGAAGCGTAAGTAGTTTATGTAATTTATTTTATGATATCTTACGTCTATATATAATCTTTATGCCTAATGATTATCACGTCGTCGATCAATGCGGCCAGCCCATTGCCAGTGTGCTAATCGTTTACGCTGTTTTAGTTATACCCGTTTATCTATGGTTCTATATACCAGGATTATATCTAGCAGAAAAATCTCATTCATCTCTATAACAAATAATTGATATACATAAATAATACGTGTAATCATTATAAAAATTTATTGCATAAGGAATTATTCTGCACGGGAATCGATTTTAAGACTCTCAGTACGATAGAACAGCCAACTATTTAAAGTTTTTTAAATCATTTTCATTATATACACAAAGAATGGGCGGTAAGTATCTCCCTTTTACACTTTGTCAATAATAGAATATAGTAAAAGAAATGTACCTGAGTAAAATAAACCCTTAACAAAAGCGAACTACTTAAGGAGAAAATACTCTGAACATTTTATTGTTTTCGTTCATAGTCTTATGTTCTATATCCCTGAAACGTTAGGCAGGTACAATTTACCGATATTACACCTATGCTGTATTTTTATGGCAGTCCCGATTAAGAGTCTCATGGTCTTCAGCTAGCAAATTGATATTGAACAGGAAAAACGAAGCTATTTTCGTCAGAAACAAAAGTCTAAAAATAAATAATCAATAAATTGAATGATTTTACGTGTAGTGACGGAGTAAGAATACAATTCACCACCCCCTATCTTACCCATGGATGATCGTAAGAGACGACTAAAGGATATAAAACGTATATAACATTTATGCAAAAGAAGGAAAACTCGAAACAAAACCCGATACCAACACGTCTGATCAACGTGGTATAGTAGGTCAATTTCCCTCCCATTATGGAAGAGGCTCGAGCCCAACAGTAGGAGTTATAAGAGCTGAAATGATAAAATTGAATGATTCATGATTTACTGTCTCATGTTATTTTTATGTGACACTTTTCTAATCGTTGAAATTGATTATGTATCTATCGTCAATCTGACTGATACCATCTTACACGAACTTATTACATTCGTGGCCGCCTTTATATAATATCGAAAGAGTTACTGTCACCTTAAATATTGTAACCTCCGCATTTCCACTTTAAAATGATAATATTTTAGCGTCACCCTCACTTTTACGGAGTTCCGTGTGCTAAATTTAGTCTCATGGAAAAAAATACCTATTATATATGTATGTATTTTTCTCTGTACTTTACTAATCGGGAGCGTAGCTACTACCATATAAGCTTTGTCAATGATACAATCATCCTTCTGTAAGCAACATTTCCTAAAATGTTATCCACAATATTTTACAGATCAATAACATTTTTGTGAATAACTGCTGGACCAAATATTTTATTTAAAAATCACATCATTTGTTTTATTTAAAAAAGTATTCTTCCTTTGGACCCTCAACACGTTTTGGTACAAAGCCCACCTAAGGCAAGCTACGCCACTAATACTAAGAGTAATTATGAGACCAATATTTAAAACGTAAAAAATAATTTAATCAATATTTATTATTTAATTAAACTAACTCTAAAAATACAAAAATATTCACGTCAACAAAATAACCTCAATTTAAATTTATTATTTTTCTTCTGTTCTTATCTTATTTACTTAGGGTCGATGCGATTTGTACTTTTTCTTTCTACATATTGCAAAAGTTATTGACAATAGTTTTGTGACCGGCCGCCCGCCTGACGTCACCGTATTTGGAAATGTAATTGTTGACCTAATAGCATCAGATGGAGTTGGCCCAGGTCGATATAAGACTCTTAGTCGTCTTTTACGCCATCCACGAGCAAAGTAATCTCAATTTTAAATATATTTTTTGTAGCTTATAGTACCAAACGAGCAAGCAACATACCTGATTATAAGTATTACTGACGCTCCTTGTAATACCAGAGGCATAGCTAGGCTACTGTCAACCTTAAAAATTATGCTTTTTTAAGCCTTTTGTAAAGAAGGATATATCAAAGTACTCAGAGAACACAGCAGCAGGAAGTTCAATTCAGATCCTGCACGTAAGTGAAATGATCGCTGAATACTCTACGTTTTATAACTTTTTCTACCATCATATCTAAATTTAGTAATACAATGTAGTTTAGTAGTATGTAGCTTTGTAGTAGTATGTACATTGAATGTAAATTGGTTCTAATCTACATATAGAAACGATTATTACCTATATATACCACTTATAGCCCAACTTGATACCTATCATCGGGGACGTGTTCTAGTTAGATCTTGTTACTATAACTAAGTTTACTTACAGTATATTAAATATGTACATACTCGATTCACTGTGGAAACTAATAGTTAAGTATTATAAGTACACGTTTTAGTAATGAGTATTTTGTTTTTATAAGCTATAGGATAGAAAATCTATCCTATAGCTTATAAAAACAAAATTCTCATCTGTGTGGTAGCTGCTACGAATACTACCAACCCTTACTGCTCGTGGATGTCGTAAAAGACGACTAAGAGCCTTATAACGGCCTGGGCCAACTCCATCTGATGCCGTTTGGTCAACAATTACATTCCCAAGGAGGGTTGACGTCTGGCAGGTGGCCGGTCATAAAACTATTGCCAATAACTTTACAATATGTACTATGAAAGAAGAGTACATATTGTTTCGACCCCAAGTAATTGGGATTAGAGTAGGAGAATGATGAGGATAGAAAATCTATATAAAATCTTATTACGTGTTTGGAGGTAATTCTCGTTCTTTTCAACTGCGTAACTCGTGTTACCCAAACGCAAGACTTTTGCGAGTCTCGCGAGTCTTGCAACTCTCGCTGCTAGCATAACACAGAGTCACTTGTTTTGATAGAAATAAAAAATCCACATAGAATTGAAAAATCCAACTAAATTAATGAAATTCCATTCATCTAGTGGCACTAACTGTACAACTATAAATAATTAGGTACATACCACTTAACGGGAGTGGGGCTATATTCACAAATATATATTATAACATGAGACTTGAAATAACATCAAATTATTTCCTCGTATACTGATATTAAGAATACAAAATGTTGACAATCTTTTCTTTCCCAAAGTCTAAAATGCTGTCTGGGAGCATTGCGAGACTTTTGCAGCGAGTTTTGGTCTTTGCTGCATGACGCAAAGGTGGGTAATATTTTTACCAACATACGGAAATTCGTTAATGGTGGTATTAAATTTTCCGTGTGGTGACGGAGTAAGAATACTATTCACCACCCCATAGGTTACCCGTGGGTGAGCGTACGAGACGACTAAGGGATATAAAATGCATATAACATCTATGCGTAAATACTTATTCAATTCAGTCAACAGATACCGCCATCTGTTAGAATCGTTTGGAGATAACAGACAATTGTGACTGTCAAATAATACACAAATAATTTGCAATAAAATAATATTGCGACTATAAATTGAGATGAAAGCTATCCTATCTTTTAAGTTGGATCAAACTACACACGCTGTGCAAATTTGATTAACATCGGTTAAGTATTTTAGGAGTCCATCGCGGACAAACAACGTGACGCGTAATTTATATATATATATATATATATATATATATATACTAGCAGACTCGGCCACGCGTTGCTATGGCTAAGGCCTCAGAACACGTGGTGGTTATGCTAATAAATTGTACCTTATATGACACGTTTGTACGTTTAACGTAGCGCCATCTATTAAATACTTACTCAATCCAGTCAACAGACACCGCCATCTATTCGAATCGTTTGGAGATAATAGGTAATTGTGACTGTCAAATAATATACAAATAATTTGCAATAAAATAATATTGAAACTATAACTTGAGATGGAAGCTATCCTATCTTTTAAGTTGGATCAAACTACATATGCTGTGCATAAATTAAAATCGATTAAGTAGGTACTTATATATATATATATATATATATATATATATATATATATATATATATATATATATATATATATATATATTATTAGAAGGCGAAGGATTTTTAATATAAAGAGGAGACAACTAAATGGTTCCTAATGTGTAACACTGAAATATTATTTATCGCAATTACTTTCATTTTCCATAAAACCAACCAATAAGCAAATTATCAAATTATAAGCACTCCTTAAACTAATTCTAACACTTCAACGATGTAAATATAAAATGGTAATCGGTACACGAACAAGCAGAGCTCCCGCACGCTAGAGAGCTCGATGTGTAATGCCGTCTCTAGTTTCCGTAACTGCGCTTTATATAGGCTGCGCTACCCGCTTTTCGTTAATATTAATTTGACTCCTAATAATATATATATATATATATATAACTCTTATCCCAATTACTTGGGGTCGACACAATGTCATCTTTTTCCATACGATCCTATCAGAAGTCATCTCTGCCGTCACTCCTAAACTATCCATGTCATGCCTCACGCAGTCCATCCATCTTTTCTTTGGTCTTCCTTTACCCCTTAAGCCTTCAACATTCATACCTAAAACTTTTCTCACAACATTACTTTCACCCCGCCTTTTCACATGTCCATACCATGTCAGCCGTTCACTCCTTAACTTTCCCGTCACTGGCGCAACTTTCAAACTTCCTCTAATGTATTCATTTCTTACTTTATCCGTTCTTGTTACACCACACATCCATCTCAACATTCGCATCTCCGCTACATGCAGTCGTCTCTCATTCATCGCTATATATATATACATATATATATATATATATATATATATATATATATATATATATATATATATATATATATATATATATATATATATATATATATTAAGATTAATATAAGATATATTGTAATGTTTTTGTAATATTATTTTATTTTCAATAGCTTTTGTCCATTTAATATAAGGATAATTAAAACTTTCATTACCTTGTCTCGTATTACTAATTTTATTTATACACGTGCCATACAGCAAAAGTCTCTTTCATATTATAAAATACTGATCATACCATGCTAGCCTTTGCCATGCTACTTTGTACTTTATTATAATCCAAAAGCATCGATTATCATTTAAAATTCTTATTGCATTCCAATAATGTGTCAGAGAACGATATCCTCAAATGTTAACACATTTACCGCTGTTGATAGCCAATTGCCGTTTGAATATTCAGTTATATCAACCAAATCATGTCATACCATACAATTTTATTGCATCCATTCAACGATTTTCCTATTCGCAGGTGCTAAGTGGAACGTATCGCCGAAACGATTACTGTAATAACAGCGATGATGAGTTCTATAAACTTTATGGGCGTAATGATGGCGCACATCTGGGCTGAGATTCAGGCTAATGTTTCAGTTGGAAGTGAAAATTCAAATTTCTTATTTTTTTTTTTGTATTCTTACAATATATAAAAAGCTTTTCAATACATCATAAAATATAGAAAATAATACTATTTTGTGTATTATCATATAGAACTTACAAGGACATAACTGAGTGAGAATCAGTATATATTGTGCTTCCAAAACGATTGAGAGACCTAAATATATCATCGTTAACTAACTGAGTAAAGAAACCACTTACTTTAATTAAATCCGTTCAACCTTCTAACCGAATCTGAAACGTAACATAGAATTGTCATCCATTAGCACGAAGACAGATGATAAATCTGGGTTGACTTCTTAGATAATCTGTTAAAGTAACATTATTATTAGAAAATATATAGCTATGGGTAGTTCGTACTTATACGTACTTTCTATATTGTATCTCCTTTCATAGACATCGCACGAGTGACTTAAGCCTCCTCCACAATCAGAGGTAAATTGACCTACTATAACACGCTTGCCAGACATATTATATAAGCTTTTATTTTGAGTTTTCCTTCGCTCATACAGATTCTATATGCATATTATATGACCTATTCGCATTTTATGATACCTATGAGTAAAAAAGGGAGTGAATTGTATTCTAGCATCGTTACTACATGGAATGTTTTACATATAGCATGATTTAGATAAAAAGTATTTAATAAAAGAAATATTAGTTTAGATACATATCTTAATTTAATACAAAAGTGGTAAGATAATATAAAAAAGATTAAAAGAATGTAATAATGATCATATTTAAGTATCACATTTTTTAGACCCTCACTTTTACCCTTAAAGGAAACTTTATTCATATAGTCATATTTTGTCACGTAAATTGTGAAATTAAAGTATTGTATTAAAAAAAAAACATTTGCATAATCTAACAGAAGTACAATACAAGAAAAAATCTATTTATAAAAGATAAAAAATTTTAATATTCATTTAAACTTGCTTAACTCAGAATTTTTTTTCGTACGGCGAACCAAAATGAGGCTATTAGTAGTAAACACCTCTTCTTTCCAAGTTTCTGCATTTATTCTTTACAGCCTTTGAACTCACAATGTACTGAACACCTTTGCTTATTACCCAGAAAACCTTTGTGCTTCTCCCCCTGCTGAATTTAAATGGAGAAATTATTTTCAAGTATTTTTCGGAAGAGAAGTTTTATTGTATTGTTTGATTGCGTGTCATTCTGATAGATGGCTTTGAAACGGTGTCTCTTTTGTCGTTCACTCTCTATTTAATACTCTGTTACAGATAAAAGAATATATTCTAAAGTTCAAAATGTTATAACGTGCCTCGTGAAGTTTAATGATCGTTTTAAAAAAAAATGTTTATTCATATAACAAGGTTGGGTGGTGGAATACTGACATTAGTATTTCTCCATTTTAAATTTTCAGAGTATTAAGTTAAGAGTTATCCGTGTGGTGACGGAGTAAGAATACAATTCACCACCCCCTATCTTACCCGTGTGTGATCGTAAAAGAGGACTAAGGGATATAAAACGCCTATAACATCTACGCAAGAGAAGGAAAATTCGAAACAAAACCCTATACCAACACGTCTGACTAGCGCGGTGTAGTAGGTTAATTTTCCTTTCATTACGGAGGAGGCCCGAGCCCAACAGTGGGATATATATGAGTTGTGTTGATGATGATGATGATGAAGTTAAGGTCGCTTGGATTTACCAGCCATTTTACAGTCTTATAATTTTCAACTACATGAGTAGGTATACAACACATGTAAAAATGTATTTTAATATGATGTCTGAAAAACTCACGTCAAAATTCCATACTCCAAGTTCTGAACGATTGACAAATGTAATTAAACGGCTACATTTACTAAAGAAATGCGTGTGGGGACGGAGTAAGAATACAAATCAGCACCCCCTATCTTACCTGTGGGTGATCGTAAGAGACGACTAAGGGATTTAAAAGGCATATAACATCTATGCCAGAGATAGAAAACTCAAAACAAAACTCTGTACCAACATGCCTGACCGGCATGGTATGGTAGATCAATTTCCCTCCCGTTACGGAGGAAGGAGGCCCCAGGCCAACAGTGGAACATAATATGAGCTGAGATGATGATGATGATTTACTAAAGAACAAGTATACCGTATACTTGTTTTTATGAGAATGCTCTTCAGAATAACAGCTTTGCCAGTGTTTATATTTCACAATCATAGTATTAAAGTCTTTCGTAATCCAAAAAGTACTAGACATTTTAATGAGCGGTTTAATGACATGAAGTTGTTCTTTACAGAAACATCACTTATTAGTTTCCTCTACTTATTTACTTATAAACAATTTCATATATATATAACAAACGAGACATGTTGAAACTGTATCGTATATTTCATGCAATATAAAAAGCTCTCCACAACTTTGCTGAGATCTCATTTACGATTCCCGAGTCGTCAGTCGTCGCTCAGTTCGTAAACTTTTATAGTTTCCCGCTTAAACTTTCATGAATTTAATCAATGCAGGACGTTTTGTAATAATTTTTATGAACTAACTTTCATAGTGATATGAATATTTATATCAGCGATATCTCAATAATATGAAAAGAGCTTTATTTTGATTTCAATAATTAAAATTTAAACTATTAATTTCTCAACATTAATAAAATTATTATACTGCGGCATCTTTATTGTACGAAAAAGTATTTGCTAGTTAGTCTGGCAAATAATTGGCATATAAGAATACACACATAAATATTGAAATTAATCAATATTATTAAGTATTAACTTTATTAATGTAATCCTTGGTCTCATTTTTATTTCTTATATATTATATATCGTAAGTAGTAATAGCCTAATACAAAAAACCAAAATAGGTCTTCGTCTAGAATCAAAAACTACTGGCTGCTAAACGATAACATAGGAATTTTTGTAAGGCTAATACCAAATATTTATTTGGAAAATCTATCCATGTTGTGTGCGATTACGATTCACCATCCTACCCTTCCCTATCTTACCCGTGGGTGATCGTAAGAAACGACTAATGGATATAAAACGCATATACTCGTAACATCTCTCAACACAATTGTGGTAGGACCACGCTGTTGACAGTTCTCTGTCTGCACCCGCGGGCCGGTTTGTCCGGGGTAGTACCACACTCTCGCAGAAGATCGACGTATGAGTAATGGCCATGTGCTATTACGCTTCGTTCGGTGAGCGAGACAGCCGGAAGCCCAATTGGGTGGGTTTGGGGTTTATATCGGTAGGCAGCGGCCTAACTGTACCTCTGGTATTGCGAAGGTCCATGGTCGGCAGTGACACTTACAATCAGGTGTGCTGCTTGCTCGTTTTGCCACCACTAGCAATAAAAAAAATTAAAAAAATATATGCAAAAGATGGAAACCTCGAAAAAAAAAAACACTATTATAACACGTCTGACCAGCGTGGTAGGTCAATTTTCTTCTCATTATGAAGAAGGCTCAAGCCCAATAATGGTATAATATATCGGATTATGATTTTGTTTATTAATTTCATTTGTATTCGTACTTATTTAAAAGTAATTCTTTCGTTTTTCCTTTACTAAAAATTTAACAATATAAATAAATACACTGTAATCCTCTTTTTCGCCTTTCAACAATTGCATTAGGTACTTCAAATATACTTACCTATATCAAAATTAATATTAAATTATACTCCAAATTCAACACAATTCCACATCAATTCAAAAATTTAAATGTTTCATAGTAATTCCGCTGCAAAATCACATACTTGGCCTAATTCGGTAGCAGTCGTTTCGTGCTGGGTTAACGCGAACCCTGTACTCTCGGGAGCAATCGTAACGTTTGTTACCCAAAGTGGGGACGAATAAACGAATTTAAGCGAACAATTTTAACCCATGCTTAACTTTGAGGACCCGAGGTAAAATTTTTGGCCGTTACAACCCAGTTTTAATGAGCTTCTGTTTGTTTTAATTTAGCTTGTTATCGATGTGAGTTTTTAGTGACATCTTTATCTTTCGAGTTTCGCTTAATGAGATAAGTTTTGTTTTTATTACCTTTCTCTGTAGAACGGATAAGGTGAGTAGGATAATAATATATAAGCCATTTTAGTTACGAGTGTTTATATAAACTTATAATAATGTGATTATTTCTAGTTTACTGAATCATTCACATGGGAAACTTCTGTATTGTTTTATTTATTTGTTTTATTTATATATTTATTCATTTAAGGACAGCTAGTAATTGATACATTGTAGATATTAAAATATAAATATAACATAAAATTAAACTAATTGCTCAATTCTTAAGCTATCACAGCATGCACGGAAATGGCAACAAATTACGGAAACAAACTATAGGTAAAAAAAAGAAAGTAATAAAATAAATCCTGATTCTTCATTATAAAAAAAAAAAAAAAAAAAAAGAAAGAATGTGTTGTGTGAATGGTTAATACAATTTAAGTATTTGAAATAGAATTGAGTGATGACAACACTCTCCTTCTATATTTATGAAGTGAATCATTAAAGAGATCCACTTCATTCTCAGTTGAATTGAACGTTGTTGATATTCTAGAAATTAGAGAATTTTGTTTTAATTGTTTATATTGTTCATTACAAAGGTATACCTTGCAATGATGGTAATTATGTCAACTTACTTTAGAGTTTTACGGTTTGTATTTATTGGCTATGAACTTATTAATATGTATGTTTTTTTTTTTCAAGGACCTACACTGATAGTGCACTGATTAAGACACCAACCTATGGTGCCAGTGCCATAAGTTTGTTTCCTACGCAGGATAGTACCAGTGTCCATTAATTATATGTTTATATAGCCCCTGCGATTCAAAAATTATTTCCTTAGTGCAGGGAGTTGACAAAAAAAGTAAAGTGAAAATGTAAAGGTAACTTATCTTTTAATTATGTCAATATTACAAGGAAAAATAATTATTACTCTTTTAGACTACGTATATATTATATGTACTCTTGATTATTAATATTATAAATGCGAAAGTAACTCTATCTGTCTGTCTGTCGCTCTTTCACGCAAAAACTACTGAACCGTTCTAAATGAAATTTGGTACACAGGTAGTCTAGAGCCTGACAAAGGACATAGGCTACTTTATAATGCAAAAAAGGGTTGTAAAGGGGAATGAAAAGTTGAAAGGAAGTATCATCGTTTTTAAAGCCAGAAGCTTAAAACTTATTTTTAGGCTATTGATTAGATGTAAATAAATATGACATTAAATTTTGTAAAAAATTACCCTTAAGGGGTAAAATAAAAATAGGGGATGAAAAACTTTAGGAAAGTATCCTTTTACGCGGGCGAAGCCGCGGGCAGAAGCTAGTATTTTTATATAATATTAATATTAAATTAATAGAATAATACATATTGTATATATTCGTGTCAAATTATACCGACGAATTTTACAGAAGCCGACTTAAAAGAAAAGTAGTACCTAATTAAAGTTATACTTTAAAAGAAAGTTAAAGTTATAATTTAGAAAAATCTATAAAAAGATTTACAAAGTTTAAGTTATGAAAATTATTGTGTGCTTAATTTTTACACTGATTATTTAAACTTAGCATTTTAAAATATTACATTATTCATATCTTGGCAGAAGTTTGTGTGAAGTCTTTTTCAATTACATAGAATTTATCGAGAAGATTAACACATTCAATGATGGATTCGGTTCAATCCAAATGTCTCACGTCTCAGAGCCTCAGGTGCGTAAAAGGAATTGAAAACTTCAATCAAATCAACAGGATAAGCAGAAGAACGGGCAAAGGAAGCGTGCGGTATACCCTGTGACTGATTGACAACATTGTAACAGAAAAATGGTACCACATTTTCCTTAAAAGTTGTAAGGTTTCGTACATTTGTCAAAATGACGTTTCTCGGGTATTTTTGCGTCTTATACTGATTACTTTTTGTTTTTGCAAAGTTTTAATGTATTTATGGTAAAATAAATCTAGTTTTATTTTCTTATTCACATTTACACAATTTGATGAAAATGTGAATATTAAAAAATCAATGCTATATTCAATATTATATATATATATATATATATATATATATAATATTATATATATAATTCTTATGCAGGTACGCGTGTATGTCACTGAACTCCTCCTAAACGGCTGGACGGATTTTCTTGAATTTTTTTGTGTGTGTTCGAGGCGATTCGAGAATGGTTTAAATTCGCAATTGGATCCGGTAGGTGGCGCCATTGTCTGTATGTCAAACGGCTGGACCGATTGGGATGAAATTTTCTAAATATATTCCAATGGGTCCCTGGATGATTTCAAAACACAATGGGACCCGGTAGGTGGCGCTGCTGACGGCATATCGCTTAAAGCTTTTCCGGGCAGGACTACGTCTGCCGCGACAGCTAGTTCAATATAAATTTAAAAAATAAACCAGTAATAATAAATCACCTTAAATATTTTTTCATAATTTATAATAAGTCTTTACAACCTACAGGAAAAGATAAATATATTTAATGCAGTAAAAAATATCTTTAATAGTATAATAATGCTTTGTTGACATAATCATCCTTAACTGTATTACATTAAGTAATCCGATATACATTAAGCTCCGATGGTTCGGACATGTGAAGAGAATGCCGAACGAACGTCTGGTTAAGAAGATATACAATGCGAAAGTGGAAGGATGTAGGTACCGGGGGAGACCGAGACTCACCTAACTAGACCAGATTGGTCACGTACTGAAGGAAGGTGGAGTCAAGAGTCTCCGAAACCGGCGAGCGTGTATGAAGAGAATTATGAATGTTGAGGAAGCGAGTGAAGTATGCAAGGATAGAGTTCTCTGGCACCCTGTTCTCTCTGCCTACCCTGCAAGAGATATGGCGTGATGATATGTATGTATGTATCATTCTTAACTGTTGCTTATTTTTTTACTTCACTATGGATAGATGAAATTTAAATATATTATGCCTCCACTTAGTCTTGAGGGTAAAGAAATTAAAACAGAAAATAAATTAACGACATTAAGACTAATAAAAACGGCTTTATAAGTAATTTTAATTTTAGATTAGTGTTAGAAAATTTCTCGTATGAATCCTTACAACACTTGGCCCCCGACTTTCATCAAAACCTAAGAGAAATTGAATTAATCTACCACGTCGACTAGACCGTCTTTCATAAAATTATGTTTGGATTTTTCTTTTGCTTATTGTAATGTTATCAGTACACACACGTCTTTATTTAACCATGCTCTTACAATGTATTTCAAAACCTCCCAAAGGAACCACAGTATCATACATTTGTAATAGGAGCTAACTTAAGTAAGTCAATACACCCTACCACGGAACTCAAAGCGTCACTTGGTTGCAAACTTATTGAGTTGTGGGGACCGCAAGCACGCTACAACGCACCAACTGTTTACTCAACTCGATACAACTGTGGGCCCTAAATATCCTTTGTAAGAAAAACTTTATAATTTATTGAACAATAAATACGTTATTGTCTCTATTGGTAATTTAAGAGGGCAATTAATATATGAAATGCAGTTTTGAAATATAATTTAAAATAAATTGATTTAATTAATTATACAAAATAGATTTTTCATTCAAACAAAATAAATGGCTGTATGTCTTTATTCTTGAAAAAGTAAATAAAGGTGAGTTCCACCTAAGTTTCATCATTGCGTTTTTATCTTAAGTAAGAGAATGCATAGTTATAGCCTTCAATGCATAGTTTGATATTCTATGTTTATTATTATAATATTTTTTTGATACTCAAAATATGTGATAAAACTAACAAAAATACTTTTTTTTGGTAAACCAAACCCAACCACCGTTTCTTTTAGGTAAACAATTGAAATTAGAATTTCATTTTCAAAATTTAAATGGAAGTATTTTAAAAGAAATATCTTTCGAACAATAAAATATTTTTTAAGTTCGTTTAAATATATGAGTTAAATGTGAAGATCGTCATTCTCCTACTCTTATCTCAATTACTTGGGAGTCGATACGGTATGTACTCTTCTTTCATAGTACATATTGTAAAAGTTATTGGCAATAGTTTTATGACCGGCCGCCCTTCTTGGGAATGTTAATGTTGATCAAACGGCATTAGATGGAGTTAGCCCAGGTCGTTATAAGGCTCTTAATCGTATTTTACGACATCCACGAGCAAAGTAAGGGTTGGTAGTATTTGTAGCCGTTAACCATACAACATAATATAAAAAATATAAACATATGAATTGAAAATCTCCTCGTTTTTTAAAGTCTATTAAAATTTATCATTATGTCATAATGTCAACTAGCTTGACAAAATGGCACGGCATCTTGCTTTTAAATGTCATTTTGCATTTAGGTGTTTTTATTATTTATATATACAAATATATATAAAAACCTCTAAAACAATACTTTCCACATTATTTTTTGCAACACAAAAACATTAGGATACTAAGCTTAATACTAAAAATAATCACTGTTGAAGATTGGAAGGTTGTGCCTCACCTTTGTAATATGAAATATTAAGTCCGCTGTCCCACTCATATGATACTGTGCTTATACTTGATGAAATGTTACTTTCGAAAGACTCACGATTTCTGAGGCATTTCCCAGGCAAAACTCTGTAGTATGTTTCAAGACATTTTTTATCACAGACTATAGGTATCAGAATATAGACAAGAGTCTTACTCCGCCAACATCGTCCGGGATAACGAATGGCCGAAGTGAGGCCACATAACCTATCGTATTAGCGTCAACTAAATGTTTTACTTTTTACCTCTCGTGGGTGAACCTTGCTTAACCTGCTACTAAACAAATAGCAACGCAAAAGTAGCTATTTTACACATATTTATCTCTTTAAAAATAAAGATATGACCATAAAGAATGTATTTTATTCGCTTTTACACAATTCCACTCTTTGACTAAACTTTAATACCATTAATGCCTTAAAAGCAGACAAGACTCTGGAAGCCAGTTGAAAATAAAACAAAGCTATGAACTAATTAGCTGAGTAGAACTTCATCTAGCGAAATATATGACATTCCGTCCAATATGTAATTAAAATTTCAGTACAAAGCCGAAACCTCGCATAGAGTGTACGTGACCACGAATAATTTAGTTACAGGGATTCCCCCGTCTATCATACGCTTTGAATAGGTTGTCCATGCAATATGGATTTCTGTGGATAAGCTGCAGTTTTAAGCAATCATATTTCTCGCTCGGATTTGAACTAGATTGATGGACGTGACTATATTCAAACCAACACAGTTGAAATAAAGCGATTTTTCCAACTTTAAATTTGAAATAAAGGCCAGTGGTAACTACTGAATCATAAAGGAACGGAAATACTTTTACAGGTACGTTATATCATATTATAATAGGATAAAACTTTTCTTTAACTTTCTATTGCCTAATAATAGTGTATCCATTCATGTGACACAAATTAATACCTGATACGACTTGGCAAAGGATTTTGTTTCAAGTCTTCCTTCTTTAGCAGGTTTAGTAGCAAGCATTGGGGGCGGCTGTGGCGAAGATTCGTTCCGCCACCACGGCCCCCGGCCCGGACGGAATACCAGTCCGGGTGCTGACGTCGCTCCTCGAGCATCTCGAGCCTCGCCTCAGGCAACTGTAGAACGCCTGTTTGGCGTCTGGACGGTTCCCTGCTAGAAGGAGGGGAGGTTGGTCCTCCTGCCAAAGCCTGTACGGCCCCCGGATTCGCCGTCGGCCTATAGGCCCATCGTGCTACTTGACGATGTGGGCAAGCTACTGGAGCGCATCCTCGCTGCCCGCATCGTCCAGCACCTGGGCGAGGTGTGGCCCGATCTGTTGGACGCTTAATTCGACTTTAGAAGGGGGCGTTCGATCATAGGGACCCTGCTACGACTGAGGCAGACGGGCGCGGAGGCTGTCACCGGCGGAGGAGTGCTGTTGGTGGTGTCGTTGGACATCGCCAATGCATTCAATAGTCTGCCATTTAGCTGCATCAGGGAGGCGCTCCGATTTCATGGGATGCCCTTGTACCTGAGGTGGCTGGTGGCAGACTATTTGGAGGGGCGCAGTGTCCTCTGCGCGGGTCCCTCAGGGGACATTGTGCGGACGCCCATGTCGTGCGGTGTTCCACAGGGGTCGGTTCTGGGGCCGACTCTGTGGGACATCGGGTACGACTGGGCGTTGAGAGGGAGTCTCCCCCCGGGCTGAGCTTGGTGTGCTATGCTGACGACGCGCTCGTCACAGCCCGGGGCAGGACACTCGAAGAGGCGGCGAGCCTGGCCACTCTCGGCACCGAGGAGATGGTCAGGCGAATCGAGGCGCTGGGGCTCAGGGTGGCCCTAAACAAGACGGAGGCCCTACTATTCCATGGGCCCCGTGTGAGGCTGCCCATCGGCGCCGCGTTAGTCGTCAACTCCATCCACATCAGTATCCAGGCCCATATGAGGTACTTGGGTCTGGTTCTCGACGGCGATGGTGGTTCCGGGAGCATTTTCGTCAGATTGCTCCCCGGCTGGTCGGCGCAGCGTCCGCCCTTTCTCGGCTCATGCCGAACGTGGGCGGACCCAGTTTTGAGGGCCGACGGCTGTATGCGGGGGTGATCCGCTCAATGGCCATGTACGGCGCACCCGTGTGGGCGAGGGCTCTGAACGCCCAGCTCTGGGCGGTGCTGTGGAGTCCACAGCGAGCCATGGTGTCTACCGAAGCGGTATGCCTATTGGCCGGGACACCCCCGTAGGACCTAGAGGCGGAGATGCTCTCTGACCTCTACCGGCGGGTTACCTCAATGCGCGAAGAGGGTGGCTCCCCATCATTCAATGCAATAGCCACCTGGCGCGAGGACGCCCGCCGAGAAGTCATCGCCCGTTGGGCTACGCGGCTGGAGGGGCCTAGACACGGTGTTTTTACCGTTGAGGCCCTCCGGCCCGTACTGATGGAGTGGATGGAGCGGCGGCACGGAGTCCTCTCTTTCCGGTTGGTGCAGGTCTTGTCGGGGCATGGTTGCTTCGGCAAGTACCTGCACACAGTCGTGCGGAGGGAGTGGACTCCGTCCTGCCACCATTGCAGTAGTGACGAGGACACGGCGCAACATACGCTCGAGGTATGCTCGGGCTGGGACGGGCAGCGCCGTGACCTCGTCGCTGTCATCGGTGCCGACCTGACGCTACCGGCTGTTGCGCGAGCGATGGTCGACAGCGTCAGGAATTGGGACGCGGTCGCCGCCTTCTGCGAGGCTGTCATCTCGCAGAAGGAGGCGGCGGAACGGGCCCGGGAGGATTCCCGTGACCCGGGCCGCTGCCCGCGGCCGGGGCTTCGGGTGATCGGACCGGGGCATTGTCCGGTCACCCGATGTGAGGCCACTGCGTGAGGACGACGCCTCGACGGCGAAAGCTATCAGGGCGTCGACAGGAGAGGAGCCCGAGAGGGCATATCGCCGAGCAGGCCACCGAAGACAAAGATCGGGTACCGGTGGCACGCTCGCACGGCGAAGAAGAGGTGCTTGCAAGGTGGGTCAATGGGGTTGCGCGCCGCCTCTTCCTTCACCCCGGACCGATTTGGCGGGGTGCGACGTCCATAGCACACCGCAAAAAAAAAAAAAGGATTGCTCCCCGGCTGGTCGGCGCGGCGTCCGCCCTATCGCGGCTCATGCCGAACGTGAGCGGACCCAGTTTCGAGGGCCGACGGGCATGGTCGACAGCGTCAGGAACTGGGACGTGGTCGCCGCCTTCTGCGAGGCTGTCATCTCGCAGAAGGAGGCGGCGGAACGAGTCCGGGAGGATTCCCGTGACCCGAGCCGCCGCCAGCGGCTGGGGCGGCGCAGGCGTGAATATCTGCGCCTGATGCCGCCTTAACCGAGGCTTCGGGTGATCGGACCGGGGCATTGTCTGGTCAACCGATGTGAGGCCACTGCGTGAGGACGACGCCTCGACGGCGAAAGCTATCAGGGCGTCGACAGGAGAGGCGCCCGAGAGGGCATATCGCCGAGCAGGCCACCGAAGACAAAGATCGGGTACCGGTGGCACGCTCGCACGGCGAAGAAGAGGTGCTTGCAAGGTGGGTCAATGGGGTTGCGCGCCGCCTCTTCCTTCACCCCGGACCGATTTGGCGGGGTGCGACGTCCATAGCACACCGCAAAAAAAAAAAGGATTGCTCCCCGGCTGGTCGGCGCGGCGTCCGCCCTATCGCGGCTCATGCCGAACGTGAGCGGACCCAGTTTCGAGGGCCGACGGGCATGGTCGACAGCGTCAGGAACTGGGACGTGGTCGCCGCCTTCTGCGAGGCTGTCATCTCGCAGAAGGAGGCGGCGGAACGAGTCCGGGAGGATTCCCGTGACCCGAGCCGCCGCCAGCGGCTGGGGCGGCGCAGGCGCGAATATCTGCGCCTGATGCCGCCTTAACCGAGGCTTCGGGTGATCGGACCGGGGCATTGTCTGGTCACCCGATGTAAGGCCACTGCGTGAGGACGACGTCTCGACGGCGAAAGCTATCAGGGCGTCGACAGGAGAGGAGCCCGAGAGGGCATATCGCCGAGCAGGCCACCGAAGACAAAGATCGGGTACCGGTGGCACGCTCGCACGGCGAAGAAGAGGTGCTTGCAAGGTGGGTCAATGGGGTTGCGCGCCGCCTCTTCCTTCACCCCGGACCGATTTGGCGGGGTGCGACGTCCATAGCACACCGCAAAAAAAAAAAAGGATTGCTCCCCGGCTGGTCGGCGCGGCGTCCGCCCAATCGCGGCTCATGCCGAACGTGAGCGGACCCAGTTTTGAGGGCCGACGGGCATGGTCGACAGCATCAGGAACTGGGACGTGGTCCCCGCCTTCTGCGAGGCTGTCATCTCGCAGAAGGAGGCGGCGGAACGAGTCCGGGAGGATTCCCGTGACCCGAGCCGCCGCCAGCGGCTGGGGCGGCGCAGGCGCGAATATCTGCGCCTGATGCCGCCTTAACCGAGGCTTCGGGTGATCGGACCGGGGCATTGTCTGGTCACCCGATGTGAGGCCACTGCGTGAGGACGACGCCTCGACGGCGAAAGCTATCAGGGCGTCGACAGGAGAGGAGCCCGAGAGGGCATATCGCCGAGCAGGCCACCGAAGACAGAGATCGGGTACCGGTGGCACGCTCGCACGGCGAAGAAGAGGTGCTTGCAAGGTGGGTCAATGGGGTTGCGCGCCGCCTCTTCCTTCACCCCGGACCGATTTGGCGGGGTGCGACGTCCATAGCACACCGCAAAAAAAAAAAAAAGAATTGCTCCCCGGCTGGTCGGCGCGGCGTCCGCCCTATCGCGGCTCATGCCGAACGTGAGCGGACCCAGTTTCGAGGGCCGACGGGCATGGTCGACAGCGTCAGGAACTGGGACGTGGTCGCCGCCTTCTGCGAGGCTGTCATCTCGCAGAAGGAGGCGGCGGAACGAGTCCGGGAGGATTCCCGTGACCCGGGCCGCCGCCAGCAGCTGGGGCGGCGCAGGCGCGAATATCTGCGCCTGATGCCGCCTTAACCGAGGCTTCGGGTGATCGGACCGGAGAATTGTCCGGTCACCCGACGTGAGGCCGCCGCGTGATGGCGTCGACACGGGAAGAACCCGTAAAGGTAAACCGCCGGGCGGGCCACCGAAGACAAAGATCGGGTACCGGTGGCTCGCTCGCACGGCGAAGAGAGGTGTTTGCAGGGTGGGTCCATGGGGTTGCGCGCCGCCTCTTTTGTCGCCCCGGATCGATTTGTCGAGGCGCGACCACATCCATGGTCCACCATACAAAAAAAAAAGAAAAAAAAAGGATTAGTAGCAAGTAACAGCAAGTGCTTACATGGCTTGATCATAGTCGTTCTTACGATAATCGCGGAAATGTATGGGTTGGTAACCGGTGGGGTAGTAAGGTAGGGTGGTAAGTATATTCTTCTTCTATCTCTTTATTATTAACTAAACTGTAATTAACTAAACTAAAGAAACCTTATTTGCATAATATTTGAACTCGTCACAATCATCGGTGCTGACCTGACGCTGCCGACCATCGCCAGGGCGGTGCTTGACAGCGTCACGAACTGGGACGCGGTTGCATCCTTCTGCGAGGCAGTAGTCTCGCGGAAGGAGGCGGCGGAGCGCGTGCGCGAGGAGCGTCTCCTCGACGACGCGAGCCGCCGCCGGCGACTGGATCGGGGAATTAGTCCATCACCCGCCGAGAGGCCGACCGCGTGAGGAAAGACCGACATCCTACCCGAGGGGGGGACGTCGGTCGAGGAGAGGCTACTCCTCAGGGGTATTCCGTCGGGCCAACCACTGACGTCATGTTACTCTGCTCCGGTGGTTGGCCCAACGACGAAGGCAACGTCACGGATGGGTTACGGGTGTGCGTGCTTACGCCCCTCTGTCACCCCGGACGGAGTGGTGCGAGGAGTGTGCCGACCGTAACCCGCCCCCAAAAAAAAAAAATTTGCATAATATTTTATAAGCTACATAATTATATTAATTCTGTATTTCCAATATATATCATGGTTCTCCTAACTTCGACTTGATGATCACGAAGTAGCAGATGGGGACGTCAGAGGCATATGAAACGTTAAAATAACGAGGGACATGCAAATCGTACATTTTATCGTAGAGTTAACGATTTCTCTTCTTATGCATACTTGAGATAAAAAGGGCCCGCTATAATTACAATGACAATGTTTTGAAAAGCAGGCGTACGACTTGAATATAAATGTATTATTATACCTGTTATAATTTTATATCTTTACATAGTTAAAATTTTAAATGGGCATACCTGAATTCACCTTAAATTAATTCCATACATACACTTGAATTTTAAAATTACTCGTTACGATTCTACCTCTTGACTTACAAAAATAATATCTACTTATCCACATTTAGTCATTTGAATATATGGCTCAGTACATAGAATAATAATATCCTAGACATATTGTCTCTGGTTATCCAATAGTCAGAGAAAGTAACGGGTGGTAACTCATTGTATCCTTAACCTGTCATCAAACGGTAATTATAATTAATAATTATAAATTCATTAATTTTTCAGTTAATGTATAAATCTATAAAACTGAATTTATCGAAGTCCACCTCATTTTTATAATAATTCTTTTACTGGCCACCTGCTTGATGAATGGAATGGTCCTACTTGGGAATGTAATTGTTAATCAGTGAAGTCTGATTAACAATTACATTAACAATTACATTACGTAATCAGATATAGTTGGCAAAGATCGATGTAAAACTTTAAGTCATATTTTACGACACCTATGTAAATATTAGAAATATCCTACACTGAATTATTACAAGTCAAGTAAAAAATAAAATATAAAATTTAAAAAAACAGGCCACGTACGAAGTGGACTTGCGCACGAAGCATTTATAAAAATCAAATGGGAGCCCCTGTTAAATATTTATTTTATTTTATTTTTAGTATTCGTTGTTATAGCGGCAATAGAAATACATTATCTGTAAAAATTTCAACTGTCTAGCTATCACCATTCTTGAGATACAGCCTGGTGACAGACGGACGGACAGACGGACAGCAAAGTCTCAGTAATAGGGTCCCGTTTTTAACCCTTTGGGTACGGCATCCTTATAAAAAATCTATGCCAATCTATCTAGCCACCTTGCCCGGAAAGCTTTAAAATAATTCTTACTTTTACTCAAACAGTTGCCGGATTATATCACGTCTCTAAAGAGTCTTTTCTTCTGGACGTTATACCTTAAATATATATATAAATAAATTGATAAATTATGATCACACACAAGTAATCCGGTAATAAATTTACTTGTGTATAAAACAGATAGAATTACATAGTAGGTTCTTAGTTTACCCTCATAAACGTCAAATCTATAGACATGGGTATAGCTCGAGTTTCAAACTACCGTCATTTTCATTTACAGTCTTAATATAATATTGGCTAAAAATATAATTATAGGTACTTGACCTGAGAGAAATATTGAGAAGAAATATCGTAGCCGGCGCGGCGCTTACACTAATTTAATTTTTGTTTTTTGAAGCCTAGATTGCTTAGTAGTTAGTAGTTTAGAATTTATTTAGATTTATTAGTTATAGTTAGTTTTAGTAAGTTTAGTTTTTTTTTAGGTTTAGTTAGTTTTTTTAGTAATAGTGTTTAGTATTTTTTAGTTTAGACTTTTTAGAACACTATTGCTTAATTGTTCTGTGTGGTAAGTGAATCTATGGCACTCTCTACGCCATCTGTACAGTCATCGTCCATTAAATGTAGTATATAGGTTCTAGGCATTGAGATTGAAAGGTATCGTAATGGCAATCTGTTCTTTAGTAGTTACACTAACTTATAGACAACGGGTATTAGGTACTAATCTTACGATACCTGTCACAGAGAGAAGGAGCAATCAATAAATAAAATAAATTGAGTACAAAATATATGTATTAATTTTCTTACATATTTTCTTTCTAATACTGAAATTTAGCATTTAATATGCTTAATTATTTATAAAAACCCGATTAAAAAGCGAACTAAGGTCACACAATGTGTAAACATTGTCGGGTAAATGGCACAGGTCTCCCTAAAGACGTAAATATAATACGAAGCGAGATTTGAATGTTTTGATGTACAATAGTTCACGGTGGTAGTGGCAGCACAATTGGGACGGATTTCCAATAGGTGTGGGTTCGAATCCCACTTGTGACTTTATTTTCTTTCTTCTTTTTTCACAGTAGAACTTTTTTGGCTATGCTATAAATTAAAACTCTTTGGAACAAAAAAAAACGATAATAAAACAGACACACACATATGCATTTATAGAATTTGGCTTACCAGAGAATAAGATAGAACACAATTTTTTAGGTATTTTGCCTTTTAAATAAGTATCTCTATATCCTGAAGTTATTATCATATAAAGTTTTTATTATGCATATGTGATTAATGTTTTTTTTTTTTTAAGAAATGGATTTTAATTAGGATATTTATATTTTGGTTATATTCGGGCATAACTCTAGAGCCCTACTTTCGATAGTGGATTTCAATAGTCTAAGGTGGATGGAAGATAACTCGATAACTCCATCTTATTATATAGACAAAATTGCATTTTTTTTTTAATCTGTAAGACATTTACCCCGGTATAGTCCCATTTAAATTTCATAACGTTCTAATACAGTCGGTATCTTTTTAAAAAAAAAACTTTTCTTGTCTTTTATGTCAAGACTATAAAGTAAATTTGATATAATACTTTAATAAAATAGAACGATAGTTTCTTTTTCAAATTTTTACACGGCCATAGTTAGTGATTTTAATAACGATTTAAATAGTATAAGTACTAACTTAATGCAAATAATACAAGAACATATCATATATCATTTAGAATATATACAACTCAGCAGTAAACACATACGGCAATAAATATGCTTCGATTGAGAACGTGCCTGATCCGACTACAGCTGCCTACGCAGCCCGTCATAAACATTTTTGAAAAGGAAAATAGTCACAATGCAATCGTTTTCTCTCTTTTAACTATGAAGAAATGCTTGCATATTAAGCAATTAAAATACGAATATTACACATACACACATACATACATATCATCACGCCATATCCCTTGCAGGGTAGGCAGAGAGAACAGAGTGCCAGAGAACTCTATCTCTGCATACTTCACTCGCTTCCTCAACATTCATAATTCTCTTCATACACGCTCGCCGGTTTCGGAGACTCTTGACTCCACCTTCCTTCAGTACATGACCGATCTGGTCTAGGTAGGTTAGTCTTGGTCTCCCTCGGTACCTACATCCTTCCACTTTCGCATTGTATATCTTCTTAACCAGGCGTTCGTTCGGCATTCTTTCCACATGTCCGAACCATCGGAGCATTCCCTTTCGCATCTTTACACCAATACTCTCTTTCATACCTACTCGCTCTCTTACGTCGTCGTTACGAATGCGGTCGGTCAGCCTAACTCCACAGATTTTCCGCAGAGATCGCATTTCGACCGCATTAATTTTACTATCATACTCTTTTCTGCATACCCAACTCTCGCTTCCATACAGTAATGTTGGGACAAGCACTGCGTTTTGTATTGCTACACGTGCCTTCTGGCTGAGGTGGTGGCTGCCGAGAAGTTGCCCCAACGCTCCGTTCACTCTATTTACCGCATTCACTCTTCGCTCTATATCAGTGGTGTACCTTCCATCTCGGCTAAATCCACATCCAAGATATACAAATTCATCCACTTGCTCTAGTACATCATTACCTATTGTTACTCTTACATCTGTTCTGGTTTTATCTCTTTCAAAGACCATCAAAACCAAAATGGTTTTGCTCACATTCACGCGTAGACCCCTTTTTAAGACATAGACACAGAATATTACACATTTGAAATAAAACTAGTTTTAGGTATTATATCGCGTTTGTATTTTATTTTTATTGTTCCGACGTTTCGAACACTTTGCAGCGTGCAGTCACGGGAATTTCGAGACCATGAACGCTGTAAAGTGTTCAAAACGTCAGCAAATAAAAAATCAAATACAAACGCGATAGAATTCGTAAAACTAGTTTTATTTTAATTAAAATACATTGTATAAAAATACAGTATATTAAAATACAGTAAATAAAATATAAGTACAAAGTTAGTTGTTTGTACACGACCACTTTCTTGCAATCATCTGACACTCATGTAGATTAGATTAGACTCTATGTCACCCTCGTCTCTTCCCAGTCCATGAAGCAATCCAACGCTATTGGAAAAAAAAAACTAAGATTAAAAGTATAAAACGGACACTTTAGGCATCACCGTTGCCCACAAACCTTCTCCCAGAGAAGCGAAAATTATTATTTACTACGCCAGGCACAACTGTCAAGTTATTAGACTTTAATATGAGTTCTTGCAGTGCTTAGCTAATCAGCTTGAATCTGTTAGCCATTACACCTATCAGCCTTTTTACGACGATGAAATTATAGAAACTTAACGACGCCTGAATTAGGATGCAAATACAAATTCTCGCGATTACAAAGGGTACTTATAGCACTAAACTAAAGTTTAACTATTCTAAATATGTAACCACATTACCAAAATTTCACTATTACATCGTAATACAGCCATATATTTTCACTTATTTTATGTCTTTAAGCCCTCCCAACACTACTGTCACATGTCTACATATGAATACAACGCACCACGTACTCAATTTGCCCGCTTGGCATATGCTTGGCATGCGAAACATGACGCTAGCAACATTTACGTTCCAAAGTAAACGGGAAAAGTAGCGCCCGCGTTACCCGAAAATCAAGTCAACTGACAATGTACTGTGAAATTGGAGAAGACATTATAGGATTACCTGCTTTCTTTTTTATGGAGAAAACTGTCAAGAGTTATTTGGTATTAGAGTGACTGATTTTAGCCGGGATAATAAAGACTTGTTTAGAAGAAAAAAAACACATATGGCTTCGTTAATACACTGCAGTTACATATTTTTATAATTATGTGAAACCAAAAGTTATAAAATTTCTTTTAGATTCATAAATGTTTTAGTACCATCGTTATTGTTCATGATTACGTCTCGTCTGTATTTCTTTGTAGTAAAAATTTGAAGTTAACTAGCCTATAAATTAATTATTAATAGCTTTTTAATTATAAGCCTCCCAGATAAAGTATCAAAAAGAAATAATAATCCTTATTCATCAATGATCCTTAAATTTTATAAGTTCTTTTTATTGCTTATGGTGGAAAACGAGCAAGCAGCAAACCTGGAGGTTACCTCCAAAAGTAATACTTACTGTTGCTCATGAACCTTTGCAATATTAGGAGCAGAGCTACACCGCTGCTTACCAACCGAAAGCTGCCCAGAAATTTGGTCTGATGGTTCTCTGCCTCACCGAACAAAGCGCGAAGATTTTATATAATAAAATTGGGGCACTATGTTATTACACTCACAAATAAAAATTAAAAATAAACTTATCTCTTGCAACTAATTATCAAAATAGTTTTGCAGTTCGTCTTCAATAAAAAACTTCGTTCAGTATTAAGTCCATTCAAAATCTTTAAGTATCAAATAATACATATAAATCACATCATACTAAATTTTGTATTCCTGTGAGTTTTATTTTTAATTTTCTTCAGGCGTTATTAGGTATGTTTCACTATGCCGCATAGTCTTTCTCCATAATGAAATAGAAAATGATCTAGAGAGAAAACGGTCCGGCGATTTGGTATAGAGTTTTATTTCCAGACTTCGTTTAACTGAAGTGATGTTATCTGCTTACCATTTTAACTAAACACAGATATATATATATATATATATATATATATATATATATATATATATATATATATATATATATATGCATGCTGCTTAGATGCTTACCTCTTTAACTAAACATAACCGTACACATGTGTTCTAAATACAAATTCTTTTAACATTCAATCTACCCGAACGCGATAAATCTCGCCTCGCATCTAACCAAAGGTAACTTCCATGATTAAACTATCGCCTTCAAAGGAAACCAGCCTTATTCTATTCAAATCCAAAGCAATTTCCTCGGCAATATTTCACCATCTCCCTTCCACTATTGAGATTTACTTGCATCGAGATAAGGAACCAGTTGAGTGGACGTACCGGACGGATCTTAGATAACAATGCAATTTACACTGAGACGCAGCTGAAAAGTGTTCTATAAAAATGAATAAATCTTGTATACTTAAAATATTTATGTATTCAACTACGATAGTTCTGCATCTAAGTTGACTGATAGTAATTTTATATACTGATAATGTCTACGGCTGATTTTTTATAGTTTCTACAGTTATGTTTCTCTACCTACCGGTAGATACCGGTGGAGACCGAGACTAACCTACCTAGACCAGATTGGTCACATACTGAAGGAAGGGGGAGAGTCAAGAGTCTCTGAAACCGGCGAGCGTGTATGAAGAGAATTAATAATGTCGAAGAAGCGAGTGAAGTATGCAAGGATAGAGTTCTCTGGCACTCTGTTCTCTCTGCCTACCCTGCAAGGGGTATGGCGTGATGATATGTATGTATGTTTCTCCAATTAATTTACAAAAATATTCTACAAACATTTTTCGCTGGGGAAATTTACTTTGTCGCAACTAAATTATAATTCTGCATGGTCGACTATCAAAGGCAACTATGGCATTATAAAATGCAGATAATATGCAAGAGATGGAAAACTCGAAATAAAACCCTATCCCCGTCTGACCAACGTGGTACAAGTAGGTCAAATTTCTTCTCATTGTGGAGAAGGCTCGAGCTCAGTAGTGGCAAGTATATAAATAAGCTGTGATGATGATGATGATGATCATAATGTCACCAATAATATTGTAATTAGAAATGTATACTACTGCCACATATATCTCAATCTAATATCTTTAAATGTGGAGTTCTTGCATATTTCTATAATTTCAAAATTACAGGAGCTGCATCTGTAATTTTAATAAAATCTAGTATGCAGGTGCTTTAGGGGGTGGTAAATCGATCTAGCGTCTAGTTTTTTTTTTTTTTAAAGAAAATATTATTTTGTCAGTGTTTTTTTTTATTCAACGAAAAATATATAATTTTTTGTTGGCTGAAAACTATTAGTAATAATTTTTATTCACATAGAATAAAAATTTGGCCGTTGTAATTGAGGATAGGCATAGCTCAGTTGGAAAATGATACATCCTTGGTTTTCCCTATTTTATTATTTTCATTTGTTTCTTTTTTTAAATTTAGTTTTTTTTACAATATTGTATCAATTATTTTTTAATATTTTAGTATATTTTCCAAAAAAAAACACTAAAAAAAAGAAATACCGAGTCCATATTAGTTATTCAGATATTAGTAATTATAACTCATAAATATAATAATTATTCATTACAATTATACGTCACCAATCATCATCAAACTATTTTGATACATTATATTCTTTACCCATTACATCCATACCCAGACTCGGAAAAACTAACTACGCTAGCGTAACAATGCGACGTGCTTACATAAACAATCGAGCCCGAGGCACTGGCCTGGTTTAATTATCAAACGTTTTCGTATCATTTGCAAACGTAATATATAACGTAATGTAATTTCTCTGTATGAACGTGTTTCATAAGGAAGATAAGAGACGCCTTGTAATTGTAATTTAGAAATTACAACAGTGCTTCATTTGAATTAGATAGAGCTATTTTATATATGGACATATTGTATTCCAAACCTTTCACCATAAGTCGATAGAGAGATCGACTCATCATCATTACCCTTTTTTTTGTTTTTTTTTTTTTTTGCGGTGGACTATGGATGCGTCTCACCCCGCCAAATCGGTGCGGGGTGGCAGAAGAGGCGTCGCGTGACCCCATAGACCCACCATGCAAACTCCTCTCTTCGCCGTGCGAGCGGGCCACCGGTACCCGATCTTTGTCTTCGGTGGCCATCATCATTACCCTCCCAATTTTACTGCACAGATAGCATAGCGATTAAGATGCCAACCTACCGTGCCAAGTGTCGGGTTGGCTTCCTACGTAGAACAATACTTTATGCGATACATAAATTGTTATCCTGAACCTGGGAGTAATTTTTATCCGTTAATTATATGTTTATTTATAAAAACATGATTATTCATTTTATTTTATGCAATTTTTTTTCTTGTTTTTATTTCTAATGCGTCACCACTTTGGTGGCTTTGATGTCTGACGTCGGAAAAAAAATAAAAAGGACATTGCTGAAAATCAGCGTTGTGGTGTTACATTGACATCGCAACAAATGCTGAGCAATTATCCTTTTTTCTGCCGCAGCTGAGACGTTCACTCGATGTAATTATTATTATGTTCTCCTTATTTTAGTTTATAGATTTTATGTATTTTCATTTATTGTAAGGTTTATTTTTGTTTTTCTGTGTGTTCCTAACGTCTCTCCTATGTGGCACAAAATAAATACTTTATTTCTTTCTTTCTATTCTAAATTTCCCCACAACACAAGGCTTCTTGCCTTACTGCAAGGTTAGTGTATTAAGAAAAAATACTTGGAGTCAACGTATATGTACTTTTCTTTCATTCACTCAGGTCGATGCAACGTCTTAATCGTTCTTTTTCGACACCCACAAGCAATTTAAGGGTAAGTAGCTACTAATTGCACTGTATATACACAGTAAATATATATACATATATATATATATACATATATCATACTCACGATTGTAGTCATTATGAATATGAGGAGTATGGAAATACCAGTGTTGCATAAAAATCGATAGTTTGACTATCGATAGTTAACCTCAAAAAGTATTCATACTATCGATAGTACTATCGATAGTATCGTCACATATCAATACTATCGAGACTATCGATAGTATCGATAGCTCTCCACGAGCAATACTATTAATAACGGCGATACTATCGATACTATCGATAGTGATTCATTCGATAGTATCAATACTATCGATAGTATTGTTAATACCATTAGTTTTAACCTAAAACTATCGATACTATCGATAGTATCGACTATTTCGGGCTATCGATTGCCAGAAAATTTTCAATAGTATTGCTTAAAAATATAAATACCGTTGTTGTGTCCCTGTTGCTTGTTTTCAGTGAATTTTGTGGTGACTTTTCTAGCAGTAACGTGCATTTGCGTTCTTACTTTGAAGCCTAAGTTAGCTAATTATGGTTAAGATCAATAGCCATTGATAGTTGAGTAAAATTATAATGCTCCGAGACTTCTGGACAATTGGGTCAGAATGTGAGTGTGAATGAATGTAAGTGGTACCTTGTACTTGTACCACACTGTTGACAGTTTTCTGTCAACAGCCGCGGGCCGTTGCGTCCGGGGTAGTACCACACTCTCGCAGAAGATCGACGTCTGAGTAATGGCAATGTGCTATTGCGCTTCGTTCGGTGAGTGAAAAAGCCGGCAGCCCAACTGGGTGGGTTTGGGGATTTTATTAGTAGGCAGCGACCTAAGCTATACCCTTGGTATTGAGAAGCTCTATGGGCAGCAGTAACACTTACCATTAGGTGTGCTGCTGCTTGCTCGTTCGCCACCATAAGCAATAAAATAAAAAAAAATGGTTTGTATCAGTATACTAATGAAACTCAGAATGTCTATTACTGTAAATTTTTATTGTAGTTATTAGTTTTGAAAGTTTCAGTTAAACAAAATTAAGAAAAATATAATCAAGAATTTTGAGTTACAATTCTACACAGAATTATGGCCGACACACACAGAAACACAGAATTATACAGAATGATTAGTCATTAGATTTGTTGTATTTTTAGCAATATTAACCTTGTGGAATAAATTTAACAGGGTCCGAAAAACATAAGTTCTCTGTATGCTCGAATGCAATGTAATCCATCGAGGAGTCTCTATTAAAAATAAGCTTACATATATGTAACTTCACATTATAGGGATATAGAAATATGTATCTAACTGAATCCAGTATCAATTTTCAATTGTATATTATATACCTACAATTGAAAATGAAATAAACGAGATGCAACGTTGACATCAAAATTCCCGAATTGAAAACATTTAAACCAACTTTATGTCACTCTCTCTGACTCCACATTAGGTTCATAAACGTCACAATTTTTTCACAGCTTGCGTTGCATGTATCTTTTTTGTAATAAAGTTTTAAAATATGTCGAATTTCTTCATAGAATTGACTCATTTTAACAAAAATAAAATAAAATGAAAGACGACGGAAAATAACATTTTACTAAATTGTTTCTTTATTTAAATGATACTTTAATTTGTTATCAATACCAGCCAGATATAACTAGTACAGCCATAGAAATTGTATTAAAAGTTTATACAGACTATTTGCGAAAAGACTTTTTCTCTGTCTTAGTGAATGAATGTAATATAACATAAAACCAATGAATGTAATATAACACTGTGTGATAGTGATAAACACACTTGAAAAATGAAATAATCCAAGAATATGACGTAATACTTCCACATTCCCACCGAAACTCAAGAAATATTGACAGCAGCAAGTATTGCTATTATAATTGTTTCACTTTGTTAGTATCACAAATTTAATGTTATTCACCTGACTAAAATTTGTTCTACTCTATTATGGCGCAAATTTAAATAAATTTCTTTAATAATAATGTCAGTACTTGGCTTACCACATAACATAACTTTAGACAACAATACTATCGAATAGTTGCTTGCTATCGATAGTCCAAAATAGTCGATACTATCGATAGTATCGATAGTTTTAAGTTAAAACTAATGGTATTAGCGATACTATCGATAGTATTCATACTATCGAATGAATCACTATCGATAGTATCGTTGTTATTGATAGTATTGCTCGTAGAGAGCTATCGATACTATCGATAGTATCGATAGTATTGACGTATTACAATACAATCGATATACTATTGATACTATTGCTTATACGTAAACTATCGATAGACAATTGATTGTCTATCGATAGTAGACTATCGATATGCAACACTAGGAAATACCACTATTAATACTTTAAACAGATCAAGGCGACATTTTCAGATCAATAAGTAATTGTATATATTAGATATTATTATTTATTACCTGTTTTAATGTTTTAGAGAAACCCGAAAATACATAACTTCTAAAATACTAGATGCGTTTCTAATACAACTTCTAACAGTAATAAGGGCTATATAGATAATAATTTAATTATACAACTAAATTACTTATACAGAACAAAATACGAGCAACGAAATATAATCTAAGTTTATTTAACATTAAGGAAACGCCTCGGGATTACGAACAACAGAACCTTATTATACGGGTAATATTAAAATTCCGTTTGTTTGTAACGAATTGAGGTAACGAAAAGGGCTTCAATAATAAGATAATAACATTACCTGCACAGGTGGCCCTTTCTTGGGACCTCGTTGTGAATATTCGAATTTACTATCTTACGGGAGCGGTCTGTGTTATCTTAAAACTTTATGGGTCAACATGGCTATTTACAAAAGTATTTAATACAAACTTTGTTGTTATATTAAATAGCAAATGTAATTAGTACATTTGTAAATGTAGATACAGAAAATTTACTCGAAATGGCTGGGCAAACATTAAGTACATAGTAGTAACATCACTAATAATATTGAAAGCGTACGAATCTATAACATATATTTTTCGAAATTCATGTTGAGGTTTGTCGTCACATGTAAGTTCAATGAAAAATTATTTAATATAGAAAGGTCGGTGTATTAAATTAATGAATATAAGTTGCTGCGACAACTGGCCTGTAGATTTGGTAATTATAATTGAATGTCTTTAGAAGTCTCAAATTCCCCACCGCCACCGAATTAAAGTTATATATGTCTATTAAAGTCTCTAATATGGCAATTTAAAAGATTACGCGATATGTAAAGATACTAAGGAAGACAAGAGAATATATAAGGTTTAGGCTTCTCTTTACTGTAATATGGTAATTACTGCAGCATTTGTTATTATATACAACCTCTATTTCTACTCAATAATCGAGCTAATATAGTCATAACTATAAGCAACGTCTATGAGATTGAAAAAAGAATAAATCTTATATTTTCTCGATTGACAGTTTGTTCAAGAAATCGTTCACAAAAAATTCAAATCGTCGTACCTCTGTACAAACAGGCAGTTTAACGTTTATACCGCTTGCTGAACACGTGGATCGTAATTCAGTCGGCAGGTGTGCCGACAATCCGAAGACAAGTCTACACATTGAAATTTAATAAAACTTCCCTTCTACTAGTATATAGCGGGCTTACAATTTACGGTCTGTCAGTGTAGACGTGCGAAATCTATTGTAGCACTGAATATTAGTCAGCAAATCCAAATGTTCGTGAATTACGTCATATGAATGTGTTGTGTATGAAATATTAACGACAGATTTTTGTTTTATTGCGGTAAGCATCTGTTGAGATTTTACGAACATAATTTCAGACAAGATATGGGTGTCATTTAATTCATGCACGTGTTTGAATAAAACATTTTGGTGTGATGACGGCTTTTGATCAGAACGTGTCATCTTCTACTTTTCCTGCGGGAGACATATTAAATATCTTAGTCAGTCAACATCACTGTAGTAAAAGGCAATCGTGATAAAATAACTCTAGCCAAATTGTCTAGTTGGAGAATGGAGGAAGACTTAAATATTATTATGAAGAAGGATCATGATTAACATAGAACGTTAGACATATAGAACATTACGTACGTAAATAAAATGAACTTATTGAGCGATTATTTTTAATTTAGTCAGTGCAGCACATGTCGCTAAATAAAGAATTAATTATGTATTAAAAATATATCACCAAGAAACATTTATTTAAAAACTAACTATTTTTTAAGGACATTCCTAAAAAAAATGTTTAACGACATAACGCCCATTAAGTTATTATAAAGAGATATTATGGTCAAATACTAATGATCTTTATTAGATATACACATACATACATACATACATATCATCACGCCATATCCCTTGCAGGGTAGGCAGAGAGAACAGAGTGCCAGAGAACTCTATCTCTGTATACTTCACTCGCTTTCTCAACATTCATAATTCTCTTCATACACGCTCGCCGGTTTCGGAGACTCTTGACTCCACCTTCCTTCAGTACCTGACCGATCTGGTCTAGGTAGGTTAGTCTCGGTCTCCCTCGGTACCTACATCCTTCCACTTTCGCATTGTATATCTTCTTAACCAGACGTTCGTTCGGCATTCTTTCCACATGTCCGAACCATCGGAGCATTCCCTTTCGCATCTTTACACCAATACTCTCTCTCTTTCATACCTACTCGCTCTCTTACGTCGTCGTTACGAATGTGGTCGGTCAGCTCCACTCCTAACTCCACAGATTTTCCGAAGAGATTGCATTTCGACCGCATTAATTTTACTTTCATACTCTTTTCTGCATACCCAACTCTCGCTTCCATACAGTAATACCTATGTGTCACCTACAACAATACGAATAAACCCGTGTTTTTACAAGGAAAACCCAATTTGTCACCAAATGAAAAAAAGCTTTTAACTAACAAAATACTTTTACTATACTTCATCGCTCCCATCTCTATCTGCATTGATCTTAGCAATAACTATGACATTAATTATTAGAGTAAAGCCGTTGATCTCACTTCAGTCTTACAGAATTACGAACAATAGAATTGAGAAAAAAGAGATGCAAGTATGTGTGAGCACAAACTTGGGTAGCATAATATTAATTGTAACAATAATATCATAACTACAGAATTTCATGAGTGTCACTTATGAAATAGTCTCTGAAACATTTTTTTTTAAAGGAAAATTAGATCATTATTTCAGCTCATTATATGTGCCACTGCTGTGTTTGAACCTTCTCCACAATAGAAGAGAAATTGACCTGCTATATAACTGACTTGCTATAGATCAGATAGGTTTCATTTCAAGTTTTCCTTTTCGTGCTTTGATGTACGCATGTTCCGTTGACAATTGACAATGGCAGTCAGGCAAAATATAATATATTTTGTTTTTTTTTTAATGGAGAAGTTCTTTATTACTTGGGACTAATTAAATCTAGATCTAAGATTGTGGTTCACTAAACAATCGTCCTCTGTGAAAATCAAATACAATAAGCTAAGGCATAAAACTCTGTGTTTGAATGCCAATTGCGTTAAATTACATACATTTAGGAAAAGATAGAACGATGATATTATAATATTTAGAAGTAAGTTTAGTGGTAGCGCCATACTTTTCACAGTTTTTTGCCTAAATCCGCGGGGTAGTACTATACTCTCGCAGAAAATCGAAGTCTCAGCAGTAACAATGTACAACAATAACACTTCGCTTGGTGAGCGGGAAAGCCTAACTTTTTAGTTGGGTTTTAGTTGATATACCATTGTATATCTAGTGTAGGGGCACAGCTAGACCGTTGCCCAGCTGTGCCCCTGGCATTAGACTTAGGTCTATGAGCGGTATTATCCATTACCATCAGATGTGCTGTAGCCGTTTGCCGCCATAAGCAATAACACTACAATAAGTTTTTTCATATATATTACAATTTGAACAACACAAACTCTAATAATAAAGAGACTCTTACGTAATTCAAGAAATAAAAATTCCAATACCATTAGAACAGGAATCCTTTCAGAAAGATATAAACGTAATCGATTCACAAAAAAAAAAAAAGACGCGGCACGATGGAATCAAATAAACATTTTACACAAATATACACAGAAACAGTCTATACTCGTGGTCCAATGTATTTTTTCGATACAATGGTGGGAACGAAATCGAAACCCGAAATCCATTACGCACTACACATTGGTGTACAATTTATTTATTTTTTGTATGAAAGCCTTCGGGGTCCATAATGGTGAAAGTTTTTCCTTCTGCCGTAATTGTGAGGGCCGGTGCAAGGCAATAAATAACCGCAGTCGTAGGGCCTTGATTGAACTTGCTAATGAATGTAGGATAAGAAATTCGGATATCGAGCATATTCATTGGTAGGGTCCGTTGTTACCCTGAAAAATGACTTAAGTTTTTAATTAATTTCAACGTCAACTTTGCCTATCCTAAATTTCAATATAGTATTATTTGCATTTGGAAATTTCTGTGCTTATTTAAGTACTTATTATATTATGACTAACTGCTTTATATTAGTTTATCACAATTTGTATATAAGTAAAAAAATTAAAGATGTGTGGTAGCGGCTACGAATATTACCAACCCTTACTTTGCTCGTGGATGTCGTAAAAGACGACTAAGAGCCTTATGAACATGAGCCAATTCCATCTGATGCTGTCTGGTTAACAATTACATTCCCAAGGAGATTTGAAGTCTGTCCGGTCAGAAAACTATTGTCAATAACTTTTACAATGTGTACTATGAAAGAAGAGTATATATTGTATCTACTCCAAGTAATTGGGATAAGAGTAGGAGAATGATGATGTATATAATTATAATCTTAAATCATCGTCATCCTCATTATTTTCTCAGCCCATATTAAGCCCATTGTTCAGCTCCTCCTCCCCCATAACAGACGGCTAATTGACCTACTACACCACACTGGTTCGACGGGTTAATATAATATTTTATTCCGACTTTTCCTTAATTTTATTTATTAATAAAATTAATGCGGTCGAAATGCGATCTCTGCGGAAAATCTGTGGAGTAAGGCTGACCGACCGAATCGTAACGACGACGTAAGAGAGCGAGTAGGTATGAAAGAGAGTATTGGTGTAAAGATGGGAAAGGGAATGCTCCGATGGTTCGGACATGTGGAAAGAATGCCGAACGAACATCTGGTTAAGAAGATATACAATGCGAAAGTGGAAGGATGTAGGTACCGAGGGAGACCGAGACTAACCTACCTAGACCAGATCGGTCATGTACTGAAGGAAGGTGGAGTCAAGAGTCTTCGAAACCGGCGAGCGTGTATGAAGAGAATTATGAATGTTGAGGAAGCGAGTGAAGTATGCAAAGATAGAGTTCTCTGGCACTCTGTTCTCTCTGCCTACCCTGCAAGGGATATGGCGTGATGATATGTATGTGCATGTGTACTTTTCCTTAACCTGCATAGACGTTATTTACATATTTTATCCCTTAGGTCACGGACAAGAAAGGGGGTGAATTATATTCCCACTCTATCACCATACGGTAAATCTAATCTTAAATAACTATTAATAATAATACTCATACGTAATTTTCAGTAATTAATCATAGTTTAATACTAATAACTAAATATTTTCACACCTCACTCAAAGTGCCCACCCACAACTTTGTACATAAATCGTTACAACTTTGCCAGATGAAACTAATATACTATTTACTGATTAAAAATGAATTCTCGATAAGGTTATATAGTGAAAATATAATTCAGCACCCCCTCATGGGTATAATAAAAGATGACTAAGTGATATAAGATGCTGATAACATCTATACAAGAGAAGGAAAATTGATTTAAAACTTTATATCAATTCGTCTGACCAACGTGATATGGTAGGTTAATATCTCTCTTATTGTAGAGAAGTCTCAAAACGGTAGGACGTGTATGAGCTGAGATGATTCTAAAATGATAACGATTCTGACATTCACGTTAATATTATATGAAATAAAACTTCTTTTTCTCAAACAATTTTGGAAATTTGACCATTATTTTGACAACCTTCTTCGAGATAAATCGAAATTGTTGTACTGACCAAATACATGCAAGCAGCGGCCAACAAAAGATTTATGTAAATCCATATCTGTCGTGTTTTAGCGGTCAAATAAATATACATATAAATTAATATCCATCGTGTATTTTAAAAATAGAACGATTTGTTACTTCAAAATATGGTAACCAAATAGGCAACTTATCAGAATTTTATTTAAATTTCAAACTAGCTTGAAAAAGAAACCTGTTTGATAATGGAAAAAAAAAACAAATGAACCCTTTAGCACGTGAAAAATGTTGTTCGTTATTCGTCATATATACAGTTCTACTTAGTACTACTTTGTTTTAATTTCCGCGCATTATTTGAGAACAGTACTATACAAGCCTTGGCCACAACTAGGAATTGATGGACTTACATATGTGTGCTTCGGCTACGCCTCAGCCCACATTTACACGTTCATCCATCAATGTCTCTTTTTTCTGGCCGCTGCAGTAATGTGCTATTTCTCCAACAAGCTTGGAAATTTGAGCATTATTTTGACAACCTTCTTCGAGTTAAATTGGTATTGCTGTACTGACCAAATACATGCAAGCAGGGGCGGGCAAAAAATGTACGAAAATCCATATCTGTCGTGTTCCAGCGGCCAAAAAATGTATGAAAATCCATATCTGTCGTGTTTTAGCGGCCAAATAAATATACATGTAAATCAATATCAATCGTGTATTTTAAAAATGGAAAAATTTGTTACTTCAAAACATGGTAACCAAATAAGCAACTTATCAGAGTTTTATTTAAATTTCGAACTAGCTCGAAAAAGAAACTTGTTTGATAATGAAAATAAAACAAATGAACACATTAGCACGTGAAAAATGTTATTCGTTGTTCGTCTTGTATACAGCTCTACTTAGTACTACTTAGCTTTAATTGCCGCGCATTATTTGAGAAAATTATTATACAAGCCTTGGTAACAACTAGAAATTGATGAACTTACGTATGTGTGCCTAGGCTACGCCTCGGCCCACATTTACACGTTCGTTCATCAATCCCTCTTTTGCTGGCCGCTGCAGTCATGTAATATTATCCATTCCATTTTAATTTTTCACTCATAACCATTAATTTACACGCTGAAAACTATTCGGTACTTCGGCAAAGTAAATACATTATTAACATGTTAAAGCATCTGTGAAATTAGTTTATTTCACATGAATGGATACAATTTATTAACTTATTTAATATAGTAATACTTAATTTATAATAATAAATCGGTGAAAATAACACATTCAAACAAGTAAGGGTATTTTATAATTGCTCTCATATACTCTACGATCGATCCTGCGATCATATACATATTGTAGCGTAAAAAAATATGATAGGGAAAAAATACTGTGTCGCTACCACATGTTCCAAATACTACTAACCCCTTAATTTGCTTGTAGATGTCGTAAAAGACGACTAAGAACTTTATATCGACCTAGTATACCAGCTGCCCAAATATAGATACCGTATATTGTATTCCCATGAGAAATTCCTATTTCATCGACCCCAACTAATTGGAATAAGAACAGAAGAATTATAAATCAATGCTATCGTACGATCGATATATACTTGAATCTTTTAGAACACTTTTTTTTCACGCTGCGGAAACGTATTTACGCACTATACCCCGCCGGTGACAGACGAGGGGGAGTTTGGGACTCCCCAGCCAGCTGCCTGACCGGAATACACACTAAAACCACAGTGGCCTCTGCCGCGCTTTTACGGGGTGCTAGAGAGATCATCTACTGACATTCGATTCCCGACATCCCAACGCTTGGCCATCGGGTCACGCCCTGTCGTCATTCAAGGCGGAGGGAGGAGATGCGGATATCGACGCCTCTTCCTCCCTGGCCGGCAGTGGCGGAGCGAATTTGCAGACGCAATTGCCTCGCATACCCGCTCCGCCGCCTCTTTTGTAGAGATGACCTCCTCGCAAAAAGAAGCCATCGACGATCAGCACCCGTCGCTGTCGAGCATCTTCGGGACGATGGTTGACAGCGACAGGTCCCCTCCAATGACCGCCAACAGGACGTGGCGTTGCGGCCCCCAAGCGGGGCATAACTCCAGTGTGTGGCGCGCATCGTCCACTGACGCGACACACTCATGGCACCCTGGTCTTTTCTCTCCCAATTCTGTACAGGTACTTAACGAAGACCCCATGTTCAGTAAGCACTTAGAATCTTTTAGTACATGCTAGATATTATTATAAAAAAATAATAATAATGAGATTTACGTTTTCTATATTACAGGTAGATTTTCGATGAAGATATCCACAATCATAATGATCATCGAATAGCTTGATATTAATTAAAATTAAAAAATATATATGTGTAAGATAAATCTATATATTTATATATATATGTGTCACAATAAACGTAAGTACAATCTGTACAATACACGATCTACAGTAACAAGGGTTTCAGCTTCGCAATAAAAATATTTGAACCCATATTTGTGAAGCTTCAAAGGCTAAATCTTTGTCGGATCTCCGGATGTAGATGTATCAATAATTCCGTTCAAGTTATGCATTAAAAAATGTCTAGCCGATACGTCAAAGGAGAGGTTATTTTTCTAACAAAGTGTGTTCGTGATCTGGGCTTCAATGAGGAGATGAAACAACCCTTGTTTTTATTGAAAACAACTCAGTTTCAGTGACCGAGACATTGGGGAATTTGGTTTGACTTTTTTTAAGAAGTAGGAAGGGCTACTTGTGTAATATGCACCGGGCGGGGTCAGATGTTTTAGTCTCACGAATGACTTTGGCATTTAGTAAAATACACTATTTCATCCTCCTCTTTGTATTAATAACTATAAGCCGTCAACGGCGTGTTTTTTTTTTATATTTAAAAAATACACCATCTTGCAATAATAAATAAAACCTATCCGGCGTACTCAACAAACATATAATTAGAACGCACTTAAAGTCATTTTTATTAAACATGCTGTACCTTTAAAAAAAACAATAAAGAAATAATAATAACAGACAAACCCGCAGAGTTTCTTGCTGTATCTTCTCAGTGGCGGTCACGTGCCGATCTGGTAGATGGATCTGGATCTGGTAGTTTATTGGATTTATTTAAAATATTGAAATTGACAATAAGTAAGTGCCCTCGTAGGATTTGTATATATAAATGAATTTAAATTTGATTTAATGAAACTAAATATATTAGAATGGGAATGCTCCGATGGTTCGGACATGTGGAAAGAATGCCGAACGAACGTCTGGTTAAGAAGATATACAATGCGAAAGTGGAAGGATGTAGGTACCGAGGGAGACCGAGACTAACCTACCTAGACCAGATCGGTCATGTACTGAAGGAAGGTGGTGTCAAGAGTCTCCGAAACCGGCGAGTGTGTATGAAGAGAATTATGAATGTTGAGGAAGCGAGTGAAGTATGCAGAGATAGAGTTCTCTGGCACTCTGTTCTCTCTGCCTACCCTGCAAGGGATATGGCGTGATGATATGTATGTATGTATATATGTAAATTAGATTAGACTCTAATAGAAGTATGATCCCACTATTGACAGTTCTCTTTCTACAGCTGCGGAATGGTCCGTACCACAGGGACAGTACCACACTCTCACATTTTTGATACTCCGGTATTGCAAAGCTCAATAGACGGCAGTAACACTTACCATCATGTGCTACTTACTCATTTACCACCAAGAGCAATAAAAAAATGTCCTCCATGGTAATTAAATCCATGATACTCGTCACTTAAGTGTGTCTTATAAACTTTAATTTCGATATTTTAAAATGTTTTAATGGTCGAAAGTAGATTTCCTCTGTTTAAAAACTCAAAATATATGAAAATTTAGCCAACATATCCAATTACTATTATATTTTTGTTAATTTATTAATATGAGGTTGAAATTACATATACGATGTATATTATACAGCAATATTTATCATTATTTTGCTATTTTTCTTTTAATATATACGGGGATAGTGTAGAATATCTTCCTCGAAACGACTAGAAGAAAAACAGAGCATTTTCTTATAATTTTGGTTAAAGATTGTCAACTTCCTGCTGTCAAACTTCCTTGGGAACATTGTTAACATTCATTGTTAGTTTAAATGATAATAGGATTTGACCTAGCTTAGTATGCAATAGGATTTGACCTAGCTTAGTATTCGTTATTTCACTATATCCTAATCAAACCTAATGCATAATTATCAATAATACTAATTTAATTTAGTTATTCTTAATCTAATTAACATAGCAAATAGAGCATAAAATAATACGAATTTCAATTAGAGTCACCCCTTTGCGAGGTCACGTCATATTATAAAAGGACAACGTGGCGGCCCGTTATTCTATTCCTGGCCAATTAAATATACAGTTCTGTTCTACAATGGTAGCAAGTAAATGATTATTTTAAACCGATAACTCTTTTTATGAGATTTTATTTAACTTGAAATTTTTGTTAACTTTATATGTTACGCTAAATTCTGCAAGCTGAATTATAACCAATTTTATATTTATATATTTGCAGTTTTATATTTTTGCTGGTTTCAATCCTGATGATAACACATGAAACTGAAAAAAAATAAGCAAAATATATCTAAAATCTTTTAATCATTTTTGCGTAGTTATAAATTGATCTATATGTTCAAAAGTAACTACGTACACTTCTAAGGCTTACTTTGCCCGTTTTTATGACTCTCAGGTAAAAGTAAGAGATGGCGCAACCTGTTATTTTAACACCTCAACAAGCGAGCAAGTTGTATGTATATAGGAAAACAAGTCGCTGTGTGGTAGCGAGTATGAATACTACCAACCCTTACTTTGCTTGTGGATGTCATAAAAGACGACTAAGAGCCTTATAATGACCTGGGCCAACTCCATCTGATGCCGTTTGGTCATCAACTACATTCCCAAGGAGGGTTGACGTCTGGCAGGCGACCGGTCATAACACTAATACAAAATTATAAATAATTTAGCTGTATCGTATCTGTTAAGCCAAATAAGATTACGTTGTAAATGGTAAACTTCTCGTTGTTTGTCTCTTTTTAATAAACCTTATTCAAGAACTTCATATGGACAAAATGTATTTATAAAACGTGCTTGTAGCTGTTACAATATTAAGTATAACAACATAGATATTTTTAATGAAACTCTTAGTAGTTTTAAATCTTAGCTTTCCAAATTTGAGGCATAACTTGTAATTTCATGTATTTCTTTACCTACTTCTTTACTTTACCTTTTATTTTATATAACATCTAATAGACTTTTAATTACTAATCTCTTAATTAATATTAGAAACTTCATTGGTGACAGAGTTAATTATTTTAATATTTTTTTCTTATTGTAAATTATTATAATACTGTATGTTTCTTTGGTGCAATAAATAAATAAATAATGCCAATTACTTTTATAATATGTACTATGAAATAAGAGTACATACTGTATCGACCCCAAGTAAGTGGGATAAGAGTAGGAGAATAATGATTTAGAAAAACAACAATATACATTTAGTTAGGATATGTGTACATATAGGTAAGTCCCATAACCGTCAGTCCCCCAACCCATTTTTGGGTTTGCAATGGTGTAGTAAAAACTCAATTGATCCGGGGCGATGGAAGTAACGGCGTGCAACCTCATAACCTATACTTTACATGACAATTAGTAATTAAAGCTATAAAGTGTCAAAATTTTCGAGATTACACCTCTAAATTAAGGTAGAAAATAACATTTATATGAAAACATCCAATTCCAAATTGAGTAAACTAGTACCTAGTCAAAAGACTAAAAACGTTATTAAATATAATTTTATTTTAATTTTATATTAGAATTAACATAATAATAATTGGAAACATAATTTGATAATCTGCTATTAATTTTATGTTACTGGATACATTTTACTTTATATCCACTAAAAATAATCTGTGAAATACCACAGACATATAATGACAAATAAATGAATGAACGAATATACTATTTCAATATTTACTATACTTCTAATCAATCAAATATCTAGAATTTTCTCTAAAACCCATTGTAGCACAGCCATGAGACGACTAGATAAAATTGCATCGGATTAATTTGCCTACCTGCTACTCGGCCCTCTGTCTCTGACAGCCTTTGTGTCGATACGAACTTCATTACTGAGCACTAACTCCCACACATTGTCACTATAATTAGTCAAATATTAATATGGGACTTCTATTTGACCTTTTTATTATTTTTAACAGATAAATTAAGAGTGGCCAATGTATTTTTAAACTTTGTTTTACGTGCAACAATATAAATAATGTCATTTTAATATAATGTTATTTAATACATACACATACATATCATCACGCCATATCAGGCAGGGTTGTAGGGTAGGCAGAGAGAACAGAGTGCCAGAGAACTCTATCCTTGCATACTTCAATCGCTGCCTCAACATTCATAATTCTCTTCATACACGCTCGCCGGTTTCGGAGACTCTTGACTCCACCTTCCTTCAGTACGTGACCAATCTGGTCTAGGTAGGTGAGTCTCGGTCTCCACCGGTACCTACATCCTTCTACTTTTGCATTGTATATCTTCTTAACTAGATGTTCGTTCGGCATTTTTTCCACATGTCCGAACCATCGGAGCATTCCCTTTCGCATCTTTACACCAATACTCTCTTTCATACCAACTCGCTCTCTTACGTCGTCGTTGCGAATGCGGTCGGTCAGCCTAACTCCACACATTTGCCGTAGAGATCTCATTTCGACCACTTTAATTTTACTTTCATGCTCTTTTCTGCATACCCAACTCTCGCTTCCATATAGTAATGTTGGGACAAGCACTGCGTTATGTATTGCTACACGTGCCTTCTGGCTGAAGTGGTGGCTACCGAGAAGTTGTCCCAACACTCCGTTCACTCTATTGCCCGCATTTACTCTTCGCTCTATATCAGTGGTGTACCTATCATCTGGGCTAAATCCACATCCAAGATATACAAATTCATCCACTTGTTCTATTACATCATTACCTATTGTTACTCTTACATCTGTTCTCATCTCTTTCAAGGCCCATTATTTTGGTTTTGCTCATATTCATGCGTAGACCCCTTTTCTTACAATCTTCTGTCATTGTATCGACTAGGGTCTGCAGGCCAGTCGCTGACTGCGCCAGCAGGACTGCATCATCTGCATAGAGCAGAGTGACTGACCACTGAGTCGCCCATCTGGACTCCCACATTAATATCATTCAACCTTTGGAGACATTTATCCAGATATCTGATAAACAACCTGGCTGATAGAACGCACCCTTCTTAACGCCAATATGACGTCAAACCAAGGTGACATTCCATCATCCAGCCACACACAAGCTCTACAGCCCATGTAACTGGACTGCACAGCCTGCATCAGTTTACCGTTAATACCATACTGCGGTAAAATGTCCCAAAGTTCCTTTCGTACAACTGTGTCAAATGCTCTCTCCAGATCCACAAAACTGCAGAAAACCCTCTGACCTAGAGCCAGATGCTTCTCCACAATGTTGCGCAGAGAGAACACTTGATCCATGCATCCCCTTCCACTCCTGAAACCTCCTTGTGCCTCACACAGTAAACCATCCCTCCCGAGGAGCACACATCAGCGTGTCTGGGGTTGCCGTGCCGGTGCGGGCCCAAATGAAATATTTGAGTCTGCACCTTGATTCTAGATGGAATTTCGGGCCACACTTTGCCCAGCTCGCTCCGAGGTTCGTTAAAACAGCTGCGGCGCTAGGTAGGCTTCTGCCAAACACTGGCAGTCCCGTGTCGTCCTGCCGGCGTTTATACGCCGGAGTCGTGCGGTCCATGGCGCTGTATGGTGCCCCTATTTGGGTGGACTGCTTCACCACCCGCAACAGGGCTCTTTTGCGACGTCCACAGAGGGCCATGGCGGTGAGAGTTATCAGGGGCTATCGTACGATGTGGTGGACTGCGGCGATATTGTTGGCCACTTGTGGCTGAGGCCTACCGGCTCCGCGTCGCGGCGCGAGCCGACGACGAGCAAGTCTGCGTAAGGGGACTGGGCAGAGCACTGGAAGTGGCCCGAAGGGGAGTCATCCGGCGGTGGAGAGAAGAACTGGAGTCCCCCGTAGCAGGGCAAGGGACTGTGAAGGCGGTAGCGCCGCATCTTCACTGCTGGATTAATAGAAGGCACGGTAGCCTAAGTTTTAGGATGGTGCAGGTGCTTACCGGACACGGGGTCTTCGGTAAGAACCTGCACAGAATTGGAAGAGAAGGGGCCCCAGGATGTCACGAATGTGGCGCGCCAGTAGACGATGCACGTCACACTCTGGAGATATGCCCCGCCTGGAGGCCCCAGCGCCACGTCCTGTCGGCGGTCATTAGGGGAGACCTGTTGCTGCCGACCATCATCTCGAAGATGCTTGGCAGCGACAGATGCTGGTCGTCGATGGCCTCCTTCTGTGAAGAGGTCATCTCTAAAAAGGAGGCCGCGGAGCGGGCACGTAAGGCAATCGCGTCCGCAGACTCGCTCCGCCGGCGGCGGCCAGGGAGGAGGAGGCGCCGGTATGCGCACCTCCTTCCGCCGCCTTGAATGATGACAGAGCGTGGCCAGAAGGCCAAGCGTTGGGGCATCGGGGATCAAATGTCAGTAGACGATCTCTCCGGCGTCCCGTAAAAGCGCGGAAGGGGCCTACGGAAGCTGCCACTTCCGCATCCCACCAAGCATCATCATTTGTTTTCCTATGCTTCTTTGAGCTTTCACATACTTCTTTCGCTGTATCTACCATACTCTCTTTCAATATTCTCCAGCATTCTTCTATGTCCGATTGCGGCTGGCTTGCCATCGTCAGCCGCTCTCGGACACCCTCTGCATACTTTTCTATTACACACTCTTCTTGCAAACTTTCAATCTTCATTCTTTCAAGCCCTCCGAAGTGGACAAACTCTCGCCAGTGCCTCCACTTTCTGAACAGACCACTAAATCTTGCAATAACGAGATAGTGGTCCGTATCGACTGTGGGGCCCCTGTAGGCTCTTGCGTCCAATACTTGCTTCGGAGGCGACTGTCTACCAAAATTAAATCTATTATACTTATCTATTCATTCCTTCTCCATATATACATATGGATGTCCTTATGTTGGAAAAATGTGTTTGACACAATAAGGTTTCTCTCCATGCATACATCCGCAATGAGCCTAACTGCGTCGTTCACTCTCTTGTCACCAAATGGACCAAGTATGTCCTCATTATCGGGACGCTTGGTACCCACCCATCCGTTCAAATTTCCATATACAATCACGCATTCACTGGTTTCTGGTATATACAGAACTTCCCTAACATTATCCCAAAACTTCTACAGGTCTGATCCCACCGAGGATCCTACGGGAGCATATGCTACAACCATGAATACCTTGGTGACACCTAGTTTTATACGGACCCAAAGAAGTCTGCCATCATACATTCCGTAATCCTTCACACCTGAGGCTAAGCGAGAGGACAACAGCACTCCTCTTTTTTTTTTGGCGCTGGGCTATGGCACTTCGAACCCCGCTAATCCGTCCAGGGCGTCAGGAAAAGCGGCGCAAGACCCCGTAGACCCGCCCTACAATATACCTCTCGACGTCGTGCGGGTGGGTCACTAGTACGCGGTCTTTTTCTTCAGTAGCCAACAGCACTCCTACCCCCATGCTGGCTCGACCGCTCTGTGGTACACCAGACCACAGAGCCATGCCGCCACCAGGAAGATTGCAGGCGTCGCTGCCCCTTCGGTCTCTGTTACACAGAGCACGTCTAGCTGTTTGTCCGCCATGACGGTTATCAGCTCGTGCAACTTACCTTCCACACATCCTCTTACATTCCACGCCCACCCGGCACTCTACTCTCCTCGACTCGCCTGACTGGGCAAGGCGTGATGGGTGGCGGCCCACATCGCCGCATCTGCCGATTTTCGTACCGACGAGAGGCGGGTCGGTACGCGTCGCCTCCGAGGGACGCCCTAACCCACACTGCGGTACGCATTTGAGCCGGATTAAAGTCTGACTAGACTACCAGGGGACGCGACGTGCACGCTCCGGCCTATGCCCCCCTGCACGCTCCCTACTATTCCCCCGATGTTATTTATTGTCATAGATAAACCTCTCTAAATAAAAAGAGATTGACGGCCTCAATCACTTTTTTGTTATGGATACCCTAGAAAATCAAAATGCCCATTCTATACTAAGATTGTACAGAAAATATAATAACATTGCAAGGAAAAGGTTTTTTTTTATATTACTCTGTAACCATACTAAAAATCAGTATTGAGTGATTGAAAATATTTTAACATCACTAAACTCACTCACATCACAAAGATGTGCTAATAAACTTCTGAAAGCAATAACAAAACAGTTAAGCGTGAACTAATCTCTGAACATCACAACAGTTGCTACAACAACGAACCATCTTTGTCTACGAAAAATATTGGCCAACTAAGCCAATAACGAGCGCCGTTTGTTGCCAACTTTTTCGAACTATTTTTGTTGGTCATAATAGCCAAAGTTTTCAACGATCTGTTGTTTTCATTGAGACTGTCTTAACACTGTTTATTGCAAAGAATAATAGTTAAAGTTTCTATTGCCATCCAATTGACGCTTTTTCTTTTTAAAATGATAACCTTGCTTAATAAAATACAAGCTGAAATAGTGTCCAACAAATTAATCTGAAATAAAGATAAATAACTTAATTAGATTTAATTTTATTTAAAAGAAAATAATTCCACTACACATTCTCACCATTGTTACTCCTATAAGCCAGACTTCACTTCAGGTCTCAATAGATGACACCGAGATTTGACCCTCAGATAGTTCCGAGAAATGCTTTTAATTACCTTGGGGCCCCTAAAAAAATTAATCAGAAAAGTTAAACAAGAAAAGTTGGAAAAGATTGAATTCAATTGCCTCATATACAACGTAACAGACATGAAATAAAATTGACTAATAGAAGATATATAAAAGTTCCCACAGCTACGATAAGCGCAACACCCTTGCACTACGGATACAAAAGAATCTGATGGGGCCTATATGAGAGCTTTAAGATTAATTACAAGACTAAGTATGGCAGACACGCCTAAACACACGGCATTTTTTCGAGTTCCTACTAGGTCTCTTAAGTATACTAATCTAAATGTGACTTTCAGACTATGAAACATAAGGTCGCGCTCGTTACGTCAGAGACCGTAGGCCTAGAGAATGTGGTGTGCTAATTATTCATACTCTTAGTAAGATGTGTAACATTGACATATTCGTAACGCTACGTATTTCTTCTTCTGCTATATGTGTTCCACTATAGACCACGAGACTCCTCCGCAGTGAGTGAGCAATTTACCTACACAATCACTTTGTTCAGACGGGTTGGTATAGGGTTTAATTTCAAGTTTTCTTTTTCTTGAAAAAAATATATCTATTTACATCTATTTCCTAGTCGTCTATGTAGTTCTTCGCCAAATGAGGAATGCCTAGCAGCGTTTTTATAATAACATCAACTGCCAAATCCACGGACTAAGTGTGACAATTATAACATGAAGTCTTCTCTCGCACTTTGTGATAAAGTCTATATCCAATAGTGGATATATTGATGGAGGGTTGTATAGAAAAGAATAGCAGACACTTCTTCTTAAGCCCATATACGTACAATTTTTTTTTTGGTAATAAGCCCCAATGATTTTATGTCGGGCCGGCCACTGACGACAAGTTCACGCTGCTCCGGTGGCCGGTCCAACGACGAAAGCGAGGTACACGGGTGGGTTACGGGTAGGCGTACTTACGCCCCTCTGTCACCCCGGATGGAGTGGTGTGAGGAGTGCGCCGACCGAAGTCCAACCCCCAAAAAAAAACCCCGACAATTTTATATAGATTTTTCCCTTCCTCTTACAGTCAATCTAACTATTTATATTATCTTGACTTGACCCGCTTGAGGAGACTAATGTCTAACAGTATATGTAGGCTGATGGTTGATGACATATTATAATATATTTCATTCATAGTCCATCAACACCCGTATACATTGCAACGGCTAATCAGATTAAGATTTTCCATTAACCTCAGCTCATACACGCCATTTTTGGGCTCTAGCCTCCTCCGGACGGGATGGATATTAACTTTTACACACTGGCGTCAGACGAATTGGTATAGGGTTTTGTTTCGAGTTTTCCTTCACTTGCAAAGATGTTATATGCTTTTATATATATAGTTGTCTCATACAACCACCCACTTGTAATATATGGTGGTGAATTGTATTCTTACTCCACCACCACACGGAAATCAGAATAAGATGCAGTTAGTAAAATATATTGCAACGAATTTTGGCCAAATTTTACGACCGGTCGCTTGTATAACGTCAACCCTTCTTGGAAACACAAAGAGCGTAAATAAGTTTAAAAGACATTCTTTTACCAATCCTTCCACACCAATTCCAGCTTTGTATTCAGGACGCAACAACGTATATCCGAATGCCGTTACTTGTCACGGGAAAACGATTATTTATTGTACAAATCGAGTGACGTGGGTCCTAAGGATACAACATTATAAATCAAACACTCCGCATCAGCTTGGACGTGACGTTATATTTAGACATCAACCAACAAAAATATGGCGAACGTAGGGCTTTGTGAAGGTTCTCTCGAGGGTGTCGTAAGAGGGTGTGGGATTACACTAGAGATGAAGCGTGCACCTGGGTACTGATAACATTGATCGATAATACGTGCTGACTGCTTTTAACGTTGCTCTGAATATAGAATGAGAAAAGGTTTTTATTTTACGTTCGGACCGATCAATCTTTATTTTATGCTCATATTGTTATTTTTATGGTATAAGATATTACCGTTAATCTATTAGTTGCCGAACGAACATCTGGTTAAGAAGATATACAATGCGAAAGTGGAAGGATATAGGTACCGGGTGAGACCGAGACTCACCTACCTAGACCAGATTGGTCACGTACTGAAGGAAGGTGGAGTCAAGAGTCTCCGAAACCAGCGAGCGTGTATGAAGAGAATTATGAATGTTGAGGAAGCGAGTGAAGTATGCAAGGATAGAATTCTCTGGCACTCTGTTCTCTCTGCCTACACTGCAAGGGATATGGCGTGATGATATGTATGTGTGTGTATTAATTAGTACTTATATTTTAAAATTGAACGTTTTGTTTATTTAAGCTTCACCTATAATGTAAGAGTTATTAAGAGCCTTAAATCGACGTGGGTCAACTCTATCTGATGCCGTCTGCTCAACGATTACATACCCAAGGAGGGGTGATGTCAGGTCATAAAACCATTTGCAATATGTACTCTTCTACCATCGTAAGAATGATGGTAGAAGAATAGATTTTGCCTGATGATGCAACAATCAACGATTATCAAAAGTTATTTTGCTTTAAATATCATTTTTATCAGTTTCTGTGTAATGATGGAGTAAAAATTTCAATTCACCACCCCTTTTTCACTTTTTTTTTTTTTGGTGGACTATGGATTAGTCTCGCCCCGCCAAATCGGTCCGGGGTGACGGAGAAGGCGGCGCGTGACCCCATAGACCCACCGTAAAACTCCTCTCTCTTCGCCGTGCGAGCGGGTCACCGGGACCCGATTTTTGACTTCGGTGGCCCGCCCGGCGGTTCACCCTCGCGGGTTCCTCTCGTCGACGCCCCGACAGAATTCGCCGTCGGGGCGTCGCCCTCACGCGGTGGCCTCATGTCGGGTGACCGGACAATTCCCCGGTCCGATCACCCGAAGCCTCGGTTAGGGCGGCATCAGGCGCAGGTATTCGCGCCTGCGCCACCCCGGCCGCTAGCGCCGGCCCGGGGCGCGGGAATCCTCCCTGGCCCGTTCCGCCGCTTCCTGTCATCTCGCAGAAGGTGGCGACCGCGTCCCAGTTCCTGATGCTGTCGACCATCGCCCTCGCGACGGCCGGCAACGTCAGGTCGGCACCGATGACAACGACGAGGTCACGGCGCTGCCGCTCCCATCCCGGACACGCCTCCAGCGTGTGTTGCGCCGTGTCCTCGTCACTCCTGCAGTGGTGGCAGGCCGGAGTCCACTCCCTATACACGACCCTGTGCAGGTACAACCCGAAACACCCGTGCCCCGTCAATACCTGCACCAGCCGAAAGGTGAGGACTCCGTGCCGCCGCTCCATCCACTCTATCAATACGGGCCGGAGGGCCTCAACGGTCTCCACACCGTGCCTAGGCCTCTCCAGCCGCGTAACTCAACAGGCGATGACGTCTCGGCGGGCATCCACGCGCCAGGTGGCTATCTCGCTCAACGATGGGGAGCCACCTTCCTCGCGCGCTGTGATAACCCGCCGGTAGAGGTCGGAGAGCATCTCCACCTCTAGGTCCCACGGGGGTGTCCCGGCCAGTAGGCACGCCGCCTCTGTCGCCACCGTGTGGTACCCGCGAATGGCTCTGACCGCCATGGCTCTCTGTGACCTCCACAGAACCGCCCTGAGCTGGGCGTTCAGAGCCCTCGCCCACACGGGTGCGCCGTACATGGCCATCGAGCGGATGACCCCCGCATACAGCCGTCGGCCCTCGAAACTGGGTCCGCCCACGTTCGGCATGAGTCGAGAAAGAGCGGACGCCGCGCCGACAATCCGGGGAGCAATCTGTTGGAAATGCTCCCGGAATCACCATCGCCCGTCGAGCACCAGACCCAAGTACCTCATATGGGCCTGGATGCTAATGTGGATGGAGTTTACCACCAACGAGGTGCCGATGGGTAGCCTCACACGGGGCCCATGGAAAAGTAGGGCCTCCGTCTTGTTTAGGGCCACCCTGAGCCCCAGCGCCTCGATCCGCCTGACCATCTTCTCGGTGCCGAGAGTAGCCAGGCTCGCCGCCTCTTCGAGTGTCCTGCCCCGGGCTGTGACGAGCGTATCGTCAGCGTAGCACACCTAGCTCAGCCCGGGGGGAGACTCTCTCTCAACGCCCAGTCGTACCCGATGTCCCACAGAGTCGGCCCCAGAACCGACCCCTGTGGAACGCCGCACGACATGGGCGTCCGCACAATGTCCCCTGCGGGACCCGCGCAGAGGTTACTGCGGCCCTCCAAATAGTCTGCCACCAGCCGCCTGAGGTACACGGGCACTCCATGGAACCGGAGTGCCTCCCTGATGCAGCTGAATAGCAAACTATTGAATGCGTTGGCGATGTCCAACGACACCACCAACAGCACTCCCTTCCCGGCGACGGCCTCCGCGGCCACCTACCTCAGGCGTAGTAGGGCCCCGATGGTCGAACGCCCCCTCCGAAACCCATACTGAGCGTCCGACAGATCGGGCCCCACCTCCTCCAGGTGTCGAACGATGCGGGCAGCGAGCACACGCTCCAGCAGCTTACCCACATCGTCGAGGAGCACGATGAGCCTGTAGGCCGACGGCAAATCCAGGGACCGTCCCGGCTTTGGTAGGAAAACCAACCTCCCTTCCTTCCAGCACTAAGGGAACCGTCCAGACGTCAGACAGGCGTTGAACAGCTGCCTGAGGCGAGGCTCGAAGTGCTCGAGGAGCGACGTCAACACCCGGACTGGAATTCCGTCCGGGCCGGGGGCCGTGGTGGCGGAATGAATCTTCGCCACGGCCGCCCCCAACCACCCCTTTTTTACTCGGTTTGTCGTAAACGACTAAGGGATTACAGTATACAGATAATATCTAGAAAGAGAAAGAAAACTGAAAATGAAATCCTATAGCAACCCGTATGAGTAACGTGGTATGTCAGTTTTTCTCCCATTGTGGAAGAGCTCGCCCAGCAGTGGATCGTATATGAGCTGAGATATAGATATTTGAAATAAAACTATTTTTTTTTTATTGCTTTTGATGACAAATGAGCCAGTAATACACCTGATGGTAAGTGTTACTGCCGCCCATGGACCTTTAGGGCCGCTGCCTACTAATACAAACCCCAAACCCACCCCAGTTGGGCTGCCGGCTCTCTCGCTCATCGAACAAAGCGCAATAGCACATTGCCACTACTCAGACGTCGATCTTCTGCGAAAGTGTGGTACTACCCCGGACGAACCGGCCCGCGGGTGTAGACAGAGAACTGTCAACAGCGTCTTACTACAATAAACTTAACAATATTTTATGAATTTTATCTCGTTTGTGTGTTGTTTTTAATTTCCCGGTGTTACGAACATCTTTTTGGTCACAGGACCATCGATTAATCCTCCCGCGGCTAAATACAATAAAAAACATAAAAAAATAGTTTCTTTTAGTTCATATATTTCTCGCATAAACATCGGAAATCATTATGAGATATATCAATTTAATTAAGAAAAATAAATTTAAGTTACAGTTAATTATTTTTTACATTTAACAAAAGACCAATGGTGATAAAGTCAACGATCAGATGTACAGCTGAAAGTATTTTAGCGCATATGAACTTACGGGCCTATTTAGTTATACAAAATCTATTAGCCTACCAATATCCATTATTGGACATAATAAGACCCCAATGACGGCAAATGCCACATTTCGTGGAGGACTAGGCAGTTGGTTAGTATTCTAAACTCGCAAATTACAACAAAATTTAACAAGACAAAAATCTCCAAAACAATTAAACTCACAACAAATAAAAATAAATAAATCTAAATTAAATAAAATGTAATTAATTTTAATGTGTTACTTAATTTATACATTTTAATATGAACTGAAATATATTTATCGAAAAGTTTTGTGATTTCTCATATATATAAGTATCCTAATAAAATGTGTCGCCACCCTTACCTTCTCGTAAAAGTTATAATAACCGACTAGGGGCGTGGGCAGCAAGGTTTTCTTGGAAAACTTATTACACCTACTATGATTACCTTCCCACCTACCGAGCCTAGCAATTATAGTATTGTATTGGTTAGAGAGACATATTTCCAACAGTGAAGGTCGTTATGCTAATGAATTGAATTGCTTAATTTAATTAAGTATTTTTTTAATAAAACAAAAAATCGTATAAAATAAACTCGTTCGATTATCGTTTATGATATCGATACCGTTCTAAATGTCTTTTATGAGGACAATGTCCACTTTTTAAAGGAGACCGATATGTTAGCGATTCAATTGTATGGAAGTAAGTGCCGTATCCGCAAGCAGCTATTGTTGGTCGATCCACTTGGTGGGATTATGTTGTGGATTATGTCTTATTTGATATCAGAGTTCACTCACTCGTATTAAATGTATTTATGTGATTCTGTTTATTTTACGTAATTTTATTATCATTAATGTTTATAAAATCCACCCTTAGGAAAATCAATTACGGCGTTCCTCAAGGTAGTGTGCTAGGGCCACTGCTATTCTTACTCTATATTAATGACCTCCCTCTCCAAATGCAACACCCAATGATATTATTTGCTGATGATGCTACAGCTGTTATCAAATGTAGTGACAAAATTAACTATCGAAATGACATTAGTACCTCAATTAAAACGATAATAAATTGGATGAATAATAATAATCTTCTTATAAATATAGAAAAAACTAAAATAATGCACTTATCATTATCAAAGACTTACTGCTCAGGATCTAAATATTTGTATTGACAACCAGAAAATAGGTAGAGTATGTGTTTCTAAATTTTTAGGTATACTAATTGACTCTCAATTAACATGGAAAGCCCAAGCTGATGATATTTGCAAAAAACTAAGTGCATCGGCATATGCCTTCTTTAACTTGTCTAAAAAAGTCAACACTAAAACGGTACTAGTTGCTTATCATGGTCTTGTCGCTTCTGTTTTAAGATTTGGTATTGTATTTTGGGGCAACTGTAGCGAAAAAGAGAGCATTTTCAGGGCCCAAAAGCGATGCATAAGAGCAATTTTTAATCTGAAAGTCACAGAGAGCTGTATTCCAATCTTCAAAAAACATAAATTGTTAACGCTTCCTTGTCTGTATATTTTAGAAATTGCATTATTTGTAAAAACAAATCCTCAGCTGTTTCCAACACTACATGAGACACGTTTCAGAAATGTAGCTATGAGATCTAAATACCAAAATTTGCTTCATACTGGTGGTTCTAAAACTGCATTATTCAAGAAAAATGTTATTATCATGGCTCCTACTATCTTTAATAAAATTCCTAAAGCTATGAAAGATCAAACTGTAAGAAATTTTAAAGTACAGTTAACTGATTTACTTATAACTAAATGCTATTATTCAGTCTCAGAATTTCTAAATGACAAATTTATAATTAGTAATCCTCTTATATTATTTTAAATGTTCTACGGAGGCCGCCTTATTTTTATTTTATTGTTAATTATTTAACTTACATACCTACTCAGAGTTTGAGCTAACTATTTGTCTATCATGTAAGCTATGAGTGGTACTATGTTATCATAACAAAATATTTGCATGCCTAAACGGTAGAATGTATAAGGCTCTTACCTTAATGTTTGTCACCTAATTGTAAATACCTGCATTCCAGCAAATAAAATTATTATTATTATTATTTGTATCTCCTTTTAATTCACGGGATCCTCCATAGGGAAGATGCCCGGTCCTTTGGGAGGCTTACATGGGGATATGGATCCAACACGCAGAGGCCCTTGGAGAAATTTAATCTAAATATTGGGGTGGGACACCTACCGATGACATTCCACGTCTGCACTTAACATACGTGGAATGCCAGCAGTAAGTGCAAAACTATTGTATGATGATGGTATCTAATATATGAAATATGGGAGTGGGTGTCTAGTGGACTGGTTCATCTTAAATCTATGAATTTATAACTGTCGTCTGCCTTCAAACCCATGTTAAGAGCTGAACGGTGGCAGACGGTGACTCGCCAACTCACTGAATGGGCCCCCTAAATAGTCGCCACAGACACACAAGTCATACGGGCAACAGAGGGCAACATTGATGTAAGTGGCTAGGGGTGTCGAGCGGTGCGGCGCCGGTTTCACCATTGAGTCTGCGATAAACAAACTCATGGTTTCCCCGTAATTATGCCCTTGAAAATGACACTTCCACCCCCGAGCATATAGCTCTGGCGACCCCTCTCTGATCAGCTGTTTAAGGCAAGCCAGAGCTGAGAGTCCTTCGGGCACTCTTCGGTTTCCACTCTAGCCAGCCAATAAAGGCCAGCTGGAGACGAGTCCCTGATCGACTCTCTGGAGTATTCAGGACCGCAGTGTCGCCACTCACATTCAGCTCGCCACAAGCTGCCTTGCGGTTTATTGGCTTTCCTGTAAATCTTGTGATACATTTTTTTTTTTATATCAAAAGAACTTAGGGAGCCAAATAATGTTCCTCCGAGTTTTGCGTTAGCCTCATGGTGAAGTAACGACTGACCCGGAGGTTAATATTAGTTATTATTATTTGTATCTCCTTTTAATTCACGGGATCCTCCATAGGGAAGATGCCCGGTCCTTTGGGAGGCTTACATGGGGATATGGATCCAACACGCAGACGCCTTTGGAGAAATTTAATCTAAATATTGGGATGGGACACCTACCGATGACATTCCACATCTGCACTTTACATACGTGGAATGCCAGCAATAAGTGTAAAACTATTGTATGATGATGGTATCTAATATATGAAATATGGGCAATGGGCGCCCTAAATAGTCGCCACAGACACATAAGTCATACGGCGAGACGAGTCCCTGATCGACTCTCTGGAGTATTCAGGACCGCAGTGTCACCACTCACAATCAGCTCGCCACAAGCTGCCCTGCGGTTTATTGGCTTTCCTGTAAATCTTGTGATACATTTTTTTTTTATATCGAAAGAACTTAGGAAGCCGTATAATGTTCCTCCGAGTTTTGCGTTAGCCTCATGGTGAGGTAACGACTGGCCCGGAGGTTTATTATTATTATTTACTATTATTTATTTATTTATTTTATTTATTATTATTATTAAAAGTGTTTACATGCAAACGGATAGATATCCATTCTTTCCGCGTGTGTATTCTATAATATATACCGCGCTCACCCACAGTCCGGGTAAAGTTGTCATAGCCATCTGAGGCTAACAACTATGACACACACAAAAAAAAAAAAACAATCCTGTAGCTATCATAACATCACGTATCACGTCTGAGAGATTAAGGTATACTCAAATAAAAACAAAATTTTATGCCAACACGTCTGACCAGTGAGGTATAATACTTCAATTTCCTTTCTATTTCGGGAGGAGGCTCGAACCTAGTCGTAAGATACTAATGAGCTAAGATAATGATAAGAGACGTAGGTAAACCAATAATATTACTAAAATAAGAACTCAAAATTCTATTCACACCCATCTGACTAGTAAGCCAAATTTATTCCCGTTGGATAAAAAGCTTGTGCGTCAGCTGAGCTGTAAAATAAAAAAATAAAAAAAACGTTACCATAATAAACTATTAGCTACAACCCTCAATAGGTGAAGAGAGATTAACAGAGAGACAATCTGAGTCATTGCCCATAGCAAATGTACTGATTAACACACCATATTAGCACTTTTTATAATATGGGACTTTACAAAGATACAATAAACTCAGAACAATTATTTATGAATCATACCTACCGAAAAATGTACTATGTAGTAATATTTGGTGTAGTAAAATGACTGCACAGACGGCATAATGGTTAAGATACCGACCTTCCGTGCCAGTGTCGTGGGTTCGATTCCCACGCAGAACAATACTTTGTGCGATCTACAAAGTGTTGTTCTGAGTCTGAGTATAATCTGTCTGCGTTATTTGCATGTTTGTAAAGTTCCCCGTATTATAAGAATTGTTGCCGTAGTGCAGGGCGATGTCATTAAAAAATATATCGCTACTTAGACTACTACGCCAAATTATCTAAGATCGAAAAAAGTCAAGAAAATAGGATACTATGGCCCGACTCAAGATTTAAACCCAAAATATATAGTTAGAAATTACGTCACTGTTATAATATACTTCTCAAGACAAATAACGACTACGTTTCATAGTTTTTTTTTATTGCTTTTGGTGGCAAACGAGCAAGCAGTACACCTGACTTTTGCAATATCAAGGGTATAGCTAGGGCGCTGCCTACCAATATAAACCCCAAACCCACCCAGTTGGGTAGTCAGTTAATAAACATCAAAAGCTCAACAGCTGTCTTTTTAGAATACCTACGTAATTTTACTGTGTATTTGAACTATAGATTAAATTAAACGTATTATAATTAAACGTATAAAAAAACCATTGAATATAAGTGTAAAACAAAAACGCTGGGCATAAGATTCAAGTGATGAATCATCATTCTCATCGTTTAAGCAATTTATGTTCAGTCATCTTATTCCCATATAGCCAATTCATTCAAACTTATTATCCTTTTCTTTATATGTATCTTGGCAATGACAATGACACATTACGTACACATAAATAGCAATTTTCTCATCAAATCTCTTTTATCCCAAAAAAAAAGCAACGAAAAAAAACTATATATTATTTAGATGACACGACAAGAATAAATTCTCATTAATAACGGTAATTGCCTAATAATGAGAATTATCATTATTATATATAATTAGAGATGGCGTGTACGTAACACGCCATCTCAACCGACGTATCTGGGCAATCTTTTTCTCATTACTTTCGCATGTAATCCAAAAGAGAATGAGTAATCATTTATCTATTGCGTTGTGAAAGAAAACTACAAATGGTTTCGGTTATATTTCTAACATATTTTTTTATATTTCAAATTAAAATATATGAATTATATAAAATATGCAATTAACAAGTATTATACAGGAAATATAGAAAATTATATAGGTATATGACAAAAACAGTATTTGTGTTAAAACTAGTTCGAATAGGAACGAATTTATATGTTTCAACTCGTTCCTTCCATTTACAATCTGTAAATATACATCATTCCTATGAGTGACCCGTATTGTGACGGATTAAGAAAAAGAAAGAACCTTACCTTTCCGTGAGAGTCAAAAAAATCGACAGGAAATCATCATTTTTAATGGTTTCTGATGTTTTACAACACCCACGAGCAAGAAAAAGGGGTCACTATCCCTATTTCTTGCTCAAAATTATATTCTCACTCCGTCAACACATGGAGTATATACGGAACTTCTAATTCGAGAAAATGGGCAGCACCCACCCTCTGGGAATCTTATAGCACCGCTGTGATCGCCAATCCGCCTGCTAAGTGTGGCAATTACAAAATAGGTCCCCGACATTGATAAGCTAATGTAAAGAAGTTACATCCATGGATGGATATTCGTCTCACATGTTTCATCTAATTAGAGTTACAGATAATTACATTTTAATACCCTTGAATAGAAATACTATTTTTGATAATTTTCATTTGAGGTTATAATAATTAAGAAAAAAAAAACACGATGTCTTCGTCCATTTAAGTTCATCTTTAACTTCTATTACTTAAATATATAATTATCATAATTTACAATTTATATCCAACCCTTTGGAAAGTATTTAGTATCAGACAGAGCATCAGATTGATCTGTTATCTCTTAAATTATTGGATTTACGAGTATGAAGATAACTGTACCTATTTTACTTCTACTACCATCTAGAAACCACTACTTGTTAATACGCCCTATGCTGGTTTTCTGTATACAATCGAGGGCCGGTCCGTGCGGAACCACACTCTCGCAGAAAATCGACGTCTGAGTAATGGCAATGTGCTATTGCGCTTCGTTCGGTGAGCGAGAGAGCCGAAAGCCCAAATGTGTGGGTTGTATTAGTAGGAAGCGGCCTGGCTATACCCTTGGTATTGCAAAGGTTCCATGAGCGGCAGTGACACTTACCATCAGGTGTGCTGCTCGCTCGTTTGCCACCATAAGCAATAAAAAAACACTCTTAGTCTGCTGATAAAATAAATAATACAAACATATCTATCTATAAATTCTAATAGCTAACTGAAATAATACGAGTAGGTATATATACCTAAATACAATTAAGTAATTTATACCAAAACAACCAAAATTGATCGCTATTAGATAAATTAGATTCTCATTATACCTAAGTTACAGACAAGACTTGACCTGGGTAATTGATATCATCCATTTAAACAAAGCTATACTGAATATTATTAATGCTTTACTTAGAATTAATGGGTATTCAAATATTCACGACTACAAGTTACTTATTTGTTTGCTATGTAATATAGGAAATACGAGTAAATAGATATTTTGTACTTAATAAAACTTAATTTCGGTTTTACTTAATTTTGTACTTAATAAAACCGTGATTGGTAAATAACCAATCACGGTTTTATTAAGTACAAAATATCTATTTACTCGTATTTCCTTATATTACATAGCAAACAAATAAGTTTAAAAAGATTTTTAATTTCTACTTCAAAGTTCGTAGACGACGTTTTGTCAGGATTGCCAGTGAATTTAGTAAAACCACAACGTCTCTGTAAAACCAACTATTTTTCTTGGCTGCGACTTCCTCGTATAAAGGAAAACTTACTCTGAGTAAGAAGACTAGTATTCTGCTTATTTATATCCACTTATATTATCGGTGCGCCACCTGTTCTCGTGTGAAAATAAGGTGCTCGAGTTAAATATTACTAAATTTTTGTTTTATTCGTAGCGTTGCGCAATAAATGAAATAATTTACCTCTTATAAACATAAGGACAATTGACGGATGGATGGATTGATGATTAACGGATTTTTAATACATTAACGTTCGAGTCCCACGCGTGACATTCATGTTTCACTCGTAATCAAGTTTTTATAAACAGCATTTTAAATTCTAAATTTCAATAATTTCAATTTTATCTGTTCAGGTTATATAATTGTCTCATACGAAACTCACAGAAATGGTAATTATTATTAGTAAGGAAACATTGCATTTTTACTACGGTACCACACGTAGAGTGAGTCAAAGGTAGAAAGAAATTATATTAGTATCACTATAACAACTTTACTCACGTGTTATCCCAGTGAAGATCTATTTTCCCTGGCAGGTTATGTGTATAGACACACTCCGTCCTTTACAGTCGGAGAGACGAAAGGGGGCGTATGGCCTATAACCTACTACGTTCCCTCCCCATCGCAATTGGGCCGACCACTGGTACCTTGTCTTTCATGGCCCACTCGGTGGATTATCATATCATATTATTATTATCCCGTTGCAAGAGTAAAGGTTTTTCTTTTTTTACCGAAATTAAATTGTTGGAAAAATAAATTAGTAAGATGTCAATTATAACAGTGATTGATTAAGTTTGAGACTGAGACAGCTGTATAGTAACGGCTACGAATACTACCAACCCTTACTTTGCTCGTGGATGTCGTAAAAGACGACTAAGAGCTTTATAACGACCTGGGCCAACTCCATCTGATGCCGTTTGGTCAACAATTACATTCCCAAGGAGGGTTGGTATCTGGCAGGCGGCGGTTCATAAAACTATTGCCAATAACTTTTCCAATATTTACTATGGAGGAAGAGTACGTATTGTATCGACCCAAAGTAATTGGGAATAAAAATAGGAGAATGATGATGATTAAGTTTGAGACTATTTCATAATTGCCATAGCTTTCACTTCTAATAACTTAACATGACGTTTTATTAACGTGAAATACAAAAAAAAAGTCTTAAATTTCAATGCTGAAAATTAAGTTCATTACCGCATAATAGTCTCAGCTCCAAGGCTAATTTATAGGTAAGAACCTTATAGGCAAGTAAGTCTAAAGTTAATTTAAATGTACCATTTCTCTCTCGTTATCCACTTCGTTCCCTAAAAGATAGGCATAATCTTGAACGCGAACTAGTGTATAATTACTATATAAATGAAGCGTATTTTTATATATATATCTTTTTTAAATTAATTAGTGATATTTAACACTTGAATGCCTTTTACTTTATGATTGATGACGATTAAAAATTGAGTAGTGATAGTTATGTAAAAGTTTATAAAAGCCGATTACGAGGCGAAAAATGATGTCAGAAGCGGGATTCGGACCCGCGCCTATTGGGATTCCAGCCCAATCGTGCTGCCACTACACCACCGTGACTTATTGTAGGACATGCAAATTTCGCTTCGTATCATATTTACGTCTTAAGGTGACGGTATGTCATCTACCCGACAATGTTTACACATTGTTATAGGCTTAATACTTCAAACTTTGCAGTTAGAATTGTATTAAACGATGACACAACCTTGTTATTAAAATTACTGAAATTTAGCATTTAATATGGTTAATTATTTATAAAACCCGATTACGAAGTGAAAAATTATGTCACAAGCGGGATTCGAACCCGCACCTATTGGGATTCCGGCCCAATCGTGCTGCCACTACACCACCGTGACTTATTGTAGGACATGCAAATTTCGCTTCGTACCATATTTACGTCTTAAAGTGACGGTATATCATCTACCCGACAATGTTTACACATTGTTATAGGCTTAATACTTCAAACTTTGCAGTTAGAATTGTATTAAACGATGACATAACCTTGTTATTTAAATTACTGAAATTTAGCATTTAATAATTAAGCATATTAACATTGTCGGGTAGATGACATACCGTCACCTTAAGACGTAAATATGATACGAAGCGAAATTTGCATGTCCTACAATAAGTCACGGTGGTGTAGTGGCAGCACGATTGGGCTGGAATCCCAATAGGCGCGGGTTCGAATCCCGCTTGTGACATCATTTTTCGCTTCGTAATCGGGTTTTATAAATAATTAAGCATATTAAATGCTAAATTTCAGTAACTTATGTAAAAGTTTATTAAAAATTAAATTGCTTTTATTGTAAAAAACATTAGATGAATACCTTCATCATCATCATCATCACAACCCATAATGTCCCACTGTTGGGCTCGGGTCTCCTCCGTAATGGGAGGGAAATTAATCTACTCTACCGCGCTGGTCAGACGTGTTGGTATATGGTTTTGTTTCGAGTTTTACTTCTCTCGCATAGATGTTATATGCGTTTTATATCCCTTAGTCGTCTCGTACGAGTGATCGTAGTGACCCGTAGGTGACCACGGATAAGATATGGGGTGATGAATAGTATTCTTACTCCGTCACCACACGGAAAAATACTTATTGTGTATATATATATATATATATATATATATATATATATATATGTGTGTATATATAAATATATACACAATAAGTGTTTTCCGTGTGGTGACATAGTAATAATACTATTCAGTCATTCGGATACATATATATCTAATATTGTATATGTATTCTTACTCCGTCACGGATGAATACCTTATTCTAGTAATTTTATCATTCCATTCCTATAAATATTATAAAAAATTAGGTAACATGTTGAATTAAGCCTTAGAATTTCCACATGGTATGCGCGTATACCTTCATCTGGTTATCTGATTATAGGAATAGTTTATTATAGGTACTGAGAATAATTTTGATTACAAATTATAATTAAGAACATATCATTAGAAATACACGAAAATAACGGAGTACACGTACGTACGTAGTGCTTTTCGTGTATTGATAGAGTAAGAATACAATTTACCAACGCCTATCTTACCCGTAGGTGATCGTAGGAGACGACTAAGGGATATAAAACGCATATAACATCTATGCAAGAGAAGGAAAACTCGAAACAAAACCCTATACCAACACGTCTGACCAGCGTGGTATAGTAAGTCAATTACCCTTCCATTGTGGAGGAGGAACCCAACAGTGGGACATGTATGGACTGAGATGATGAGATGAACGTAGTACAGCCATCAGTTAACTAATTCAATACGATTTTAATAGTAATAATGTTGTATTTATCGTAGAATAAAAGCAGTGTAAATGACTACCGAACGTCCTTCATCTAATAGTATTCCTTATGTAGACGAATATATCCTCAAGATGATGATAATAGCAGAGAATGTATCACAATTAAATTCATAAAATATGGAATAAAACTTTAAAAAAACTCCTATGAAACTAATGTTTCATAATAGAAGAGATTCGTGCTCCTCTCTGTGGAACTTATTTCGCTGAAAGAAAAGGAAATAGAAAAAAAATGATTTCATAAAATAATAATACAAAACTTATAAGGCTTACTCCACTCTCCTGTTTCCTGAGGAACAAAATATTATAATATTCTCGTAGCTGTAATTTTCTTGCGAGCCTTACTCGTTCAATTCTCGTACATCAACGTATAATTAAAATACTCACAATAGCAATTGAATCTCCGAGATTCTTCTTGTTAAATAATTGATTAAGGACTATACGAATCTGCGTGGATTTTATGTAATATATGTTAGGAAAATGTGAGGTATTTTATAACCACCCACGCTGAGATTTTGAATTTAAATCCTCTCCTCAATTTAAATCCTCTGACTTTTGAAAGATATGTGAATTTTAAGTGTTAATAATACTGCTTGCCTTAATGGTATAAGAATATGTCGTAGTCTGATGACCTTTTCTATATTTGAGAACAATCAAAAAGCATAATAATATTAATAATGTATTAGAATGAGAATTATGTTTATCAAAAAATCCTTAGTAATTGTCACGAATTCTGAGCCATAAAAAAATTAAAGTACCTATTGTTATTTATTACTTAGATTTTTTTTCGGCTGTGTGGTAGCGGCTACGAATACTACCAACCCTTACTTTGCTCGAGGATGTTATAAAATACGAATAAGAGCCTTATAACGACCTAGGCCTACTCCATCTGATGTCGTTTGGTCAACAATTACATTCCCAAAGATTGACGCCTGGCAGGCGGCCGGTTATAAAACTATTGCCAATAACTTTTACAATATGTAGTATGAAAGAAGAGTACATATTGTATCGACCCCAAGTAGTTGGGATAAGAATAGGAGAATGATAATGATGATGATTTTTAAAAGAAAGTCAGTAATCGTAACCATTGTTTACTGTTAAAATTTGACATATTTGTACGACTAAATAATCATCTCTTAATTATACAGTTAATCTCAGTTTTTTTTTCTTTAATGGCTAAGAACAAGAATATTACGTATTATTTTACCATATTTTAGCTTAGCAATCCTATTAGCATTTACTACACGAAATGACTACTTCACCAGATTTTCTCGTGAAGAGAATATCTCTTTTACAATGGAACTAATAATTGAATGTAGGACTTTTTCTCAGGCCAAACCAAATGTCCAACCGCATCCTTTCTGTCGTCTGGATCAACAGCAGAATGATATTGGATCACATAACACGTAATTTATATTATCGATTTCGAAAATGGAGGGTCCTACTCCATTTTCGAAATCGAAAATAATACCTCGTATATTTGTACAATTATTGAATTACACAATGCCTAGGAATCCACACCCGGAATAAATCCATAAATTCAATTAAAGGACAGAATTACACTTAGACTCAGAAGAGTCTTTGTGCAGATGATGGATGACGCCATCTATTAAAAAAAAGTAACAGGGAACAGTTAATAATTTTTTCTCAAACATGCTTAGAAATTTGAAAATTATTTTAATAACCTTCTTCGAGATAAATCGATGTTGCTGTACTGAATAAACACATGCGAGCAGCGGCCGGCAAAAAATATATGAAAATCCATATCTGTCGTGTTTTAGCGGCCAAATAGATATATATTAAACTAGCTTCTGCCCGCGGCTTCGTCCGCGTAAAAGGTTACTTTCCTAAAGTTTTTTTCTTCATCCCCTATATTTATTTTACCCCTTAGGTGTTAATTTTTACAACATGTTAATGTCATATTTATTTAAATCTAATCAATAGCCTAAAAATAAGTTTCAAGCTTCTAGCTTTAAAAATGACGATATTTCCTTACAACTTTTCATCCCTCTTTACAACCCTTATTTGGATAAAAAAATAGCCTATGTCCTTTATCAGGCTTTAAACGACCTGTGTACCAAATTTCATTTAGATCGGTTCAGTAGTTTTGGCGCGAAAAAGCGACAGACAGATAGACAAACAGACAGAGTTACTTTCGCATTTATAATATTAGTAAGGAAGTAAGGATTCATATCTATCGTGTATTTTAAAAATGGAACGAATTGTTACTCCTAAATATAATAACTAAATAGGCAACTTATCAGTTTTATTTGAATTTCGAACTGGCTTGAAAAAGAAACCTGTTTGATAATAGAAAAAAAATCAAATGAACCCTTTAGCACGTGAAAAATGTTGTTCGTTGTTCGTCATGTGTACAGTTTAGTTTTAATTGCCTCGCAATATTTGAGAAAATAACTATACAAGCCTTGGCCACAACTAGGAATTGATGGACTTACGTATGTATTCCTCGGCTTCGCCTTGGCCCACATTTGCACGTTCGTCTATCAATGCCTCTTTTGCTGGCAGCTGCAGTAATACACTATAACAGCCCCTTTAATTTATAAAATCAATGTTTATAGTGATCTGCTCTTGACAATTATATGTGGATAGAAATCTCCAAGAAATTAAACGGATTTTTAATTGACTTAGAGATGAAGAGATAGATATTATTTTCATAAACAATCCAAACGACAAAAGTTCACGTGAATAAAAATATCGTTATAACACATTTAAGTAGATGTCTAATAGAAAAGTAAACTCGAGGCGAAAAAGAAAAGCAATTGTGAAAGTTTTACCAATTTGCGAGAAGTGAATTTCAATCAAAGTTGTTTGAAACACAAACTAAAGGAGTTGCAGAGTACAGCGTACACCTTAGACAAACACTGCCAGCCAGACTTCAATCTGATAAGGTGTACGAACACTGTATTACACTTTCAGCAACTATAAATATTTTACTAACTTTTGCAGTGACTTTCTTTATTTTTAGTCTAAAAAGTTACACATATCAACTTTACAGTAAATGGCAATACGGTTGTAGTTGATCTTAGGGCAACATTTAAGACCACAGCTTCACAAACAAAAAGATTACCTACTACTGTACCTAGTTAAGTAATAAATCCAGCGAAATGCTGTTTAGAGTGCCTCCTAGATTAACTAACCGGTGCACGCGACGAAGGTGGCTCCTTATCGCTTAACGAGATAGCCACCTGGCGCGAGGACGCCCGCCGGAATGTAATCGCCCGTTGGGTTACGCGGCTGGAGAGGCCTAGACACGGTGTTGTTACCCTTGAGGCCCTCCGGCCCGTACTGATGGAATGGATGAAGTGGCGGCACGGAGTCCTCTCCTTCCGGTTGGTGCAGGTCTTGTCGGGGCACGGTTGCTTCGGCAAGTACCAGTGCACACAGTCGTGTGGAGGGAGTGGATTGCAGTAGTGACGAGGGCACGGCGCAGCATACGCTCGAGGTATGTCCGAGCTGGGACGGGCAGCGCCGTGACCTCGTCGCTGTCATCGGTGCCGACCTGACGCTGCCGGCTGTCATGAAAGCGATGGTCGACAGCGTCAGGAACTGGGACATCTCGCAGAAGGAGGCGGCGGAACGAGTCCGGGAGGATTCCCGTGACCCGGGCCGCCACCAGCGGCCGGGGCGGCGCAGACGCAAATATCTGCGCCTGATACCGCCCTAATCGAGCCTTCGGCTGATCGGACCGGGGAATTGTCCGGTTACCCGACGTGAGGCCACCGCGTGAGGGCGTCGACACGAGAGGAACCCGCAAGGGTAAGCCGCCGGGCGGGCCACTGAAGACAAAGATCGGGTACCAGTGGCCCGCTCGCACGGCGAAGAGAGGTGCTTGCAGGGTGGGTCCATGGGGTTGCGCCGCCTCTTCTGTCGCCCCGGACCGATTTGTCGGGGCGCGACTACATCCACGGTCCACCTTGCAAGGGAAAAAAAAAAATTAACTAACCGGTGGTCAGTCAGAAATCACCTCTGCTTGGGAATGTAATTGTTCAGCACATTGCAAAAGATTCAATTACCTTGGGTCAATATAACGGTCTTCGTGGCTAATGCCTGACTTCTCAGCTTATGTGTCCCAATGTTTGTTACAAGCGTCCTTTGCAATAAAAGAGAAATTATCCTCCTTAACCACGCAAACCCATTCTGGGTTGGCCAAATTATTTATTTTGGGTTTTTTTCTTACAGTAATGTTAGCTGCTTACATCTTTTACGACACTCCTCCAAAAAAGGGAGAGTGACCATTGTTTTCTTGCTTCATCATCATCCAGTTTTGAAAAATAATATAATTAAATAAAAATTTCACCCATTTTTTCATTCATGACATAAAAACTTTCATCATATAAGCAATACGATGATGTCTGTAGCCGGATTTCAAACCAATTCCATGCTCATCATTAGTACGAGTGTCCAGTAGCGCTTGGATGCTCTCGGTATACAGTGTGGGACTAGAGATAAACATTTTGTGATGATTTCTATTGTCTAACTGTTACAGTTCACGAGATACAGTCCATTTAGTTCTAGCACCCTTTTCTTCAAAATCTTACAACAGAAAAAATAAAAGCGTAAGAAATATGTTTTTTTTACGTTAACCTATCCTGCCATAACTTTGTAGGTGCTTGCTATCTCTGTTGGTATATTCTATTGTTCTATTCTCGATTGATATATTGCCTTATCATAATATTAAATGTTTTTAGATATCTTACATTTACAATATAAGAAATATAGACATTTTTTAGCTTTACATGTGTTCTTAACATTATAGATGTGGGTGTTATATTTACTTTCAATATCCGAAATTGAGTTAAGTTCCTAGTTCTATTATTGAGAAAGGTGGCCTATTGAATAAACATTGACATCTACTTCAAGTGAGTCGAGAAAAAAATAAACATCTTTCTTCAGTAAGACAAAGAAAACAATCAAATTTTTCTAAAATTTATTATACTTATTTTATATACGTGAATATTTTGAATTAAGTTGAATTTAAAACAATTACTCTTTAGTTCATGATATGATTATTCCAGTATGTATTACTCTCGAATTAGGTTACAAAGCTTAAGATAGATTAAACTGTAAATAATTTATTTTTCTTTTACCGTTTTGCTTTCAAACAAGCTAGCTTCTTAACAATCAGACTCATCAATAAAGATTCTTAAAAAATAAGTGGCATTAATATTCTTTTAGTGACAAAAAAGTAGGAGAGAAATAGTAATCATCATTCTCTTGCTGTTAACCCAACTACCTGGGGTCGACGCAAGATGTCCTCTTTTTTCATACAACCCTATCAGATGTCATCCCTGAAGTCACTCCCTGTTTATCCATATCATGCTTCACGCAGTCCATCCAGCTTTTCTTTAGAGCCTTCAACATTCATAAAACCTTCGTCGCAACATTACTTTCATCCCGTCTCATCACATGTCCATACCAGGTCAAACGTTCACTCCTTAACTTATCCGTTACTGACGCTACTTTCAAATAGTAAGTAGGAGAGAAATATTAAGTGGGAGGATATTTGGCTTAAAGAAGCGGATAAAACTTCAAATGAAGACACAGAAAAAAAAGAAAGTACCAAAAGACAGTACCAAGTAAAAAGTAGTACCGCCTTTTTCTTTTTTTTTTCTTTTTTTGTTTTTTTTAGCTGTTAGCCGCAGATCGCTTTGACAGCTTTACGCCGACTATGGGTGAGCGCTGAGGTCTCTCAACCCGATTGAAGTAAGCTAAGCGACATCACCCAAGGGCCACCCTGTGGGGAACGGACCTCAGCTTGGGGCGTCGCTCGTCGACGGCGAGGACGAAAGCGTGGATATTTATGTGTAATGGCCTCGCGGGCCAAAGTATACCGCCATTAATGAATGTAAACACAATTATTCATATAAATGCTTGCATCAGATATAGACCGATAATATCGTACATAAAGTGGTAATTAATTCAATATCAGTTATATGCCGTGTTGCTAATTAATTGAATAATAGCTGTAATTAATTTGGCCTGACACGAGTAAACCTTCGTGATATAGAACTATATATTGTTGAAATATGTACTTACCTGGTGAGTGGCTTTTGAAAGAATTTTTACCTGATAATTCTCGAACTTATTAAATTAATTGTACCGAAGATAGATTACTCTTTGATCAAACGATAGATTCCTCTTTGCTACACAATCTAAGCATTAATTCCACTGCGGACGGAGAAGCGAATTTAAAAGAAATAAAAAAAAATCGTGAAAATAGCTAAATACCATATTTATTTTTAACGTTATAATAATATAGATTAGATACATACTACGGACTAGAAAGCCTTGCATATCCCTTGCCTGTTGCCTGTTTGTGAGATTAAGACTTGACTTTATCTCACAAACAGGCAACAGGCTTGAGCCAATCGTCGTCGAAAACAAAAATGATAGTGATACAGCTTTTTGCAACTGGTTCAAATAGGTCTGAAATAAGTCACCAAAAAATATATATAATACGGAGTCTTATAATAATATCCAATGATTCGATATTCAACTTAATACGGCAAAAAATGTATAAATCACCTCTAAATATTGACAATTACTTTTAATACAATCCATTTTTTTTGGCGGCGGGCTACGGAGTAGTCACACCCCGCTGAATTCGTCCGGGGCGACAGAAGAAGCGGCGCGGGACCCAGGACCCGTCCTATATGTACCTCTCTACGCCGAGCGAGCGGGCCACCGGAACTCGGTCTTTGTCTTCGGTGGCCCGCCCGGCGATTTACCCTCGCGGGTATCCTCTCGAGTTCATGCCCCGGCAGCTTTCGCCGTCGATACTTCGTAGTCACGTGGTATGGCCTCGCTTCGGGCAACCAGACTAATCGGTTCGGTCATTTAATACAATCCCTATCATAAATCTACAAAATTAGTATGTAGGTAATAAAATTAGTCGATACTAACTTTAGTATATTATTCTCTCATTATTTGTCAAGGTATTCCATATTACTAATCAACCTACTAAAATATTATTATTTCTAAAAGCTTCTGTCTTATGCACTGATTTTTTAACTCCAATGAAAAATTCTGTTAAAACGCAAAATCATTTCGCAAATTTATTAGTACTCCATATTTTTATAAAGCAGATAAAAAAGAACATTTAGAATTTGGGTCATTAAAAACGAATCATGCTGATAATTCAACGGACAAATGGTTTGTTATTTTGCGTGAATGAAGTATATTTGGACTGAAACTTGGATGTTTGGACACGAAATATTATTTATATAAAAGAACTTCCTTTATATAAAATGTTAGTTGAATCTTTACTGCTATTATTTAAAATATTGACTATGTATAGAAAATAAGATGTTCATAAAAAAACCTTTTACTGTTGTAACTTTTATATTATTAAACTATATTAAAATCAAGTATGCTCAAGTGCTGTAGGGATGAGAGCTCTTCGTAGTATGCGTGATGCAAATATGAAAGATAAAATTAGGAATAATGTTATAAGAGAGCGCTGTGGTGAGAATGAAGAAGTAGTAACAAAGATCAAAAAGGGTATGCTGAAGTGGTTTGGACATTTAGAAAGAATGAGTGACAAGAGGTTGACGAAGCAAATATATAAAGCAAGCGTGAATGGGACGAATAAAAGAGGAAGACCACGTCATACTTTTCTGCACCAAATTGGAGATGTGTTGACGAGAGGTCTTATTAAGAGTATGCGTAATCGTAGAGCATGCTTGAAGACTATTATGAGTGTGAATGAAGCGATGGAAGTATGCCAGGATCGTGGTTTGTGGCAATCCGTAGTTTCTGCCTACCCCTCTGGGCAACAGGCGTGAAGCTATGTATGTATTAAATCAAGTCAAAAAGTAACTCTAGTGTATTATTTTTTACAATTAATTTGAATCATAATATGGCTGCATAGATGGCGTATTGGTTAAGAACCTTCCGTGCCAATGCCGTGGGTTCGATTGCTACGCAGAACAATACTTAATGCAATCCACAAAGTGTTGTTCTGAGTCTGGATGTAATTAGTCTGCGTTAATTGTATTATAGTTTGTATAATCCCCGCATTACAAGCATTATTTCCTTAGTAGGTGAAGACTTTTAAAATTTAAAAAAAAAATGCATTTTACACTTTCACAGAATATAGGTGCATGAAAACAGATACTGCCATTACAACGTTGGTGGAGTACCAACCTTGTAAAGGTAGGTTAATAATTGAAACCGGTAATCGGTCTAGGAATTAGTGCGCCACTCGAAGAGAAGCTTTTTTTTTTTTTTTGATGGGCTATGGGTGCGTCTCGCCCCGTCAAATCGGTCCGGGGTGACGGAGAAGGCGGCGCGTGACCCCATAGACCCACCGTAAAATCCTCTCTCTTCGCCGTGCGAGCGGACCACCGGTACCCGATCTTTGTCTTCGGTGGTCTCTCAAAGAGAAGCCTGCCTGGCAGATTCACCTATGGGATACTTATCCTTGAAAACATCCCTGTAACAAAGCGCTGGGACATCATTCTCTTCCAGTAGACCTCCTTGCAGATGGCATACTAATCCCCTTTTTTTGCGGTGGGCCATGGAGTGGTCACGCCCCGCCAAAGCTGCCTGGGGCGGCGAAAGAGACTACGCGCAACCCCATACATCCACCCTGCAGAGCGGCTCTCTTCGCCGTGCGAGCGGGCCACCGGTACCCGATCTTTGTTTTCGGTGGGCATACTAATCTCCTAGCACTCAAAAAGAATTGAGAGAAATCCAGTCTTATATAATCTCAAACATTTTTTGTGTAAATATAAATATATTTGGTGTATTTCCTAAACAGTTCTAACGCTATCTTGTGAATTTTTAAGGTACTACCACTGTTAATAAACAATTACCTACCTTCATTTAATTCGAAAAACACTAATTGAAAAAGTGCGAAGTGAACATATAATATGTATATTATCCTACATTTTGCTTTTTTTAAGACAACCTCCATGTTTTATAATACATAGAAAATGTAAAATTATTGAGTGTGTTACTTCAAGTTATGGCCTGTAAAACTACTCGCAATTCTAACAACTTTCACGAATGGTGACGTAAGCGACGCTTCATTTTCCGCGGCCGGCGTCATACGACGGTCGGCCGTGTTTATTTTTCATTTCCGCTTCGACTGGACGCGCCCTCGAGCTACAGTCCCACGCGGCAATCGGTGTTTTATAACAACGCATGAGCTCGAAGCGATAAAGTTTTAATTATATAATACATAGACATAATGTACTACTTAAGTATATTAAAACAGCAGAGAGATCAAATGTTGAATCGAAAATATTTGAACAAGAAATTAATATGTATGTATTAGAATCATTGAAAAAACACATTTTGATGATTTCTATAACTTTTGTTTGTCTTTGTCAGTCAAGTTATTCTTGGAGCATTCAAAAACTACTCCACTGAATGTGTTGAAATTAGGTACCGGATTTTCAATAGACGTAGCTTCAAGACCCATTTGTGTTAATCATTTCTCACTCTCAAATAAGTTTTCACAAATAACCCACATCTCAAATGCGAAATGTCATTAATTTAAAAAATAGTTTGTCAAGTTTCCTCCAATTATTGACGAGATATGTATATATGATATGAAAGCGGGACGCAGATGTGAGTTTAGGAAAAAAATACAATTTGTCTGCTGAATAAATAATATGTGAATGTAAAAGTATATGTAGTAATGCTGATAGTATATTATTTTACATCTTCATACTGCGTAACGACGACGTAAGAGAGCGAGTAGGTATGAAAGAGAGTATTGGTGTAAAGATGCGAAAGGGAATGCTCCGATGGTTCGGACATGTGGAAAGAATGCCGAACGAACGTCTGGTTAAGAAGATATACAATGCGAAAGTGGAAGGATGTAGTTACCGGGGGAGACCGAGACTAACCTACCTAGACCAGATTGGTCATGTACTGAAGGAAGGTGGAGTCAAGAGTCTCCGAAACCGGCGAGCGTGTATGAAGAGAATTATGAATGTCGAGGAAGCGAGTGAAGTATGCAAAGATAGAGTTCTCTGGTACTCTGTTCTCTCTGCCTACCCTGCAAGGGATATGGCGTGATGATATGTATGTATGTATGTATGTTCATACTGCGTAAGTTATTCATAATAAAAGTTCATCAATAAGTCAAGTTGTTTCTATTAATTAAACACTGATAACCAAATTAAACCACAGACAGACCACTTTTATATCAGATTTATTTACATTCAACGTCAACATTTTCTCTATGTTATATTACATAAAATATCAACAGAATTATTCAATATATAATTGTATAATACAAAAGTATTATATTAATTTAGGAATCTGACATTAATTTTTAATTTTTTTTATTGCTTATGGTGGCAAACGAGCAAGCTACACACCTGATGGTAAGTGTCACTGCCGCCCATGGACTCTTGCTATAACCAAGGCTATAGCTAGGTTGCTGCCTACCATTACCATCCCCAAATCCACCCAATTGGGCTTACGGCTCTCTTGCTCACCGAATGAAGCGCAATAGATATTCTGCGAGAGTGTGTTATTACCCCAAAGAGACCGACCCATGGCTATACACAGAGAACTGTCAACAACATGATCCTAACACTAACTACAAAAAACATTCCCATGCACCCGTCAAAACTACGTGAATTATAAAAAAATTGTATCTAGTGTTAATACACAGAATTCATCTCAGCTTATAAATGTCCTACTGTTGGGCTCGAACCTACATATTAGAGGAAAATTGACCTGCTATACCATGCTGTTCAGACGTGTTCCACAGGGTTTTATTTTGAGCTTCCCTTCTTTTGGATAGATTTTATATGCGTTTTATATCCTTTAATCGTCTCTTACAATTATCCACTAGTAATTTAGGGGGTGGTGAATTGTATTCTTACTCTGTCACCACACGAAAAATATACAGAATACGAGTATATAGGTATACAAAATACGAAATAATACAAAAATATTGTTGATGTAAGTTAAGTTGTTATTTTTTTCACAATATATATCATAATAATTCTATGTGAAGAAGTATATCACTTATACCACAGCTCATTGCAATTCTGGGTTTGTAGAGTTACGTAGGAACGGAGTAGACTAAAATAATATTTTAATAAACCCTAACGGCATTATTGTCCTCTAATTGGTAGTTAACGAAAACTCACCAGTTTAATCATTTTAACTTTCAAATAGTATTTGCTTTCAAAATTGCCAACAGTTTAGATAGTCGAACTATTCCATAAGGTCAAATTTTTATTATTTTTAGATTTTACTATTATTATCTAATCCAGAGTTTATATTTGAATTAAAATATTTATTAAAAGCTATTTCTAAAAGCTAAAAGCTATATACAAAACTATTACAATGTAAAAATGATTTCGTATACTATGCTATATTATACTAGCAAATCCAGCCTGTTGGTTTCTTTGAAGAAGTCGATATATTGCAACGCCACCTGGTGGCGAGTTACACAATGGGAATGACATATAAAAAACCCTCTCCGTGAAAAAAATACATATACCTACACACATAAAAATTTTCATAATGATCGGTCAAATAATTTCTGAGTTTAGCGATGTCAAATACACAAACATCCTCTTTTATATATACATGGATGTGTATATTATCTTCTAGTTTTATACTGTGTTATAAATACATATATCTAATATAGTTATTATTAGTATCTAAATCAAAAACTGCCTCGGTGGTTTACGGGCATAATTATATTACTACTAGCTTCTGCCCGCGGCTTCGCCCGCGTAAGAGGTTACTTTCCTAAAGTTTTTCATCCCCTATTTTTATTTTACCCCTTAAGGATAAATTTTTACAACATGTTAATGTCATATTTATTTATATCTAATCAAAGCCTAAAAATAAGTTTCAAGCTTCTTCTGGCTTTAAAAATGACGATACTTCCTTACAATTTTCATCCCCCTTTACAATCCTTTTTTGCATTAAAAAGTAGCCTATGTCCTTTATCAGGCTCTAGACTATCTGTGTTCCAAATTTCATTTAGATCGGTTCAGTAGTTTTGGCGTGAAAGAGTGACAGACAGACAGAGTTACTTTCGCATTTATAATATTAGTAAGGATTTAATGTCACACTTATATTACACAGCTACCGCTGTCATACGCGCGCACACACAAATAAATAGAGAATAGCGGCGTAGTATCACGGCATCACATTTGCCTTAGTACCTACCTAACCCAATCTATCATTTCCAGTAGTCGACATAATTTTACTGCCAAGGCGCGCAAAAAGATGTTTCATATCACACATTTTCAATACCTATCTATTATATACAGGTATAGTACGTTATTTACAAATCGATAGTACTGTCAAAAATACAACAATCATCAACGATGACTGCTCTCACGACTTTACTTGTGTTCGGGTCGCCCAATCGGCGATCATAGATTTCTTGCCATATTTCTGTAGTGCGCCTGACCACAGCACTGCGCATTCTTATTGTTCTAACTTTTGAAATATTGTACCAAACGACACGCGGTAAAAGGCAAAAAATATGTACTTTAAATATCGAAAGCAATAAAAACATTTGTTGGCATAAGAATCAATTTGTTACTATAAAATGTGCATCGGCAATAAATACCAAATTATTTTGAATTTTTAATTTATTATTTTAACGATAAATGCTTCAATATTAAAAATAGATATATGCTGTCGCAGACTTTTTTGTAGAACTATTTAAGAGGTACAATTCCACAATACATAACATTTGTCTAGCTTTCAAGATCTTTGCAGCATATGCAAAAATAACTCGCAGATGGGCGATTTTTTCTGTCTTAAGCGATTTTTATCGTTATATTTTAGCCAATTTACAAAATATCTTTGTAAATTATAGCCTATGTGTTATTCTGATGTGTAAGCTATATTACTATAAAGTTTCATCAAAATCAATTCAGTAGTTTTTGCGTGAAAGAGCAACAAAGATGTTCACATCCATACATTATTACAAACTTTCACGTTTATAATATTAGTAGGATAGTAGGATGAAGTAACAGATTCCTTTCCTAGGTACGGCGTTGTTGAGTTAATTCTTAGTAGCTGCACAGAATCTGCATATGGTAGACGCTCGCGTTTAGTGTATTGCTGTCTCGTGGTGGCAATAAGATCGCATTTAATAAATCGATAAGAAATATTTTAAGCTACGAATGTCTTATTCTGGTTCTATAGCATTTCAATAATAAAACAAGAGCTAGTTATATTTTTGATCAAAATGTTCCCTCTTTATTTTAACATAAACTAATAGAAAATGAACAATTACTTAGATGGTTTACTCTATTCGTAGCAACTCAAGTTGTCGTAACTTCTCCCTTTAATATTTGAAAAGTCACTCAACGAGGTTTATCTACGGATACGGAACGCCCTTCTCTCCCCACAAGTCCTTAGTTACGTACGTACGTACCTGTAGGTAATATTAAGCTTTCTCAAACTGGGGTTTGTAGATATTCGTCGGATTATCATAGACAGCTTTAGGTAAGATTTTCAAACTATTTAGGTATCACTTTTTCAGACAACAGAGACTAATTTTGCTATACAAACCAGAAAATATTCGTAGGGTGACGGAGTAAGAATACAGTTGACACTCCCCTACCTTTCCTGAGGTTATAGGGTAAGGGACGACAGCACAACAACTATAAGAGAATGGGAAACTTGAAATAAAATCCTATACCAAACCGTCTGACCAACATGTTATAGTAATACGTCAATTTCCCTCCCACTATTCAGGACGCTTAAGCCCACTAGTGGGACATATATGAGTGGAAATGTTTATTAATAAATATAAAAAATATTTTAAAATAATCAAAAATGGGATTCCTTCCACAGTTGAGTAGATTTCATTATATATTTTACAGGAGTTCATATTTTTTAATAAATTTAAAGCTACTTGCATACGAATAGCTAACGCGTATAAGACATCCCGCTGTAAATAAAATATACGAACAGCATGTGTGAAAAAGGTTATGTATAATCAGGAGAACAAGGGTGTAAAATTGCAAACGCTCTTGTTTTCATCACCCGGCCGCTTTACGTGTTTATTTCAAACATTATGGTATGCATGGTTATTTTTTTAAAGGCCCTCTTTATTGTGGGTAGATAAAATAATTCAAAAATGTATACCTTTACCCATTTCATATTTTGCATGAGTGGTGATGTTAGTAACGACACATAAACGCATTCAATTTAGACAAACATGTAGTAATATTTTTTTTTGTTTCTTGTTTCATTTATATATTGTGGGATTTTTTGTTGTTATCGCTGTGGAAACGCATTTACGCGCTATCCTCCGCAGGTGTCAAATTGGATATGGGACACGCCGGCCAGCTGAATAGTCCGACCGGAATATCCGCTAAAACCACAGCGGTCCTTTCTGCTCTTTTACGGGGCGCCGGAGAGATCGGTTGCTTTCCATTTAGTAAACACAGAGGGACTCTGCGGTACATTGAGAAACACTGCCAAACACTGTGTAAAAGTTAAATGAAACAGCTAGTTGTCTCAAAATAACACTAGAGTGCATCAATATCGCAAAATTATGGGCGTTGTATACCTACCTAAATGCAAGTTCCTTGACAAAGTCTTGGCTCAATAATTTATAAACATAACCATATTTACATTTGAACATTTTTATTAAATTTTAATTAGCAGTAAGAGACAAGCTCAATTTAATAATCTCAAATAATACTACTAGAATATGCCGTAAATAAATTGCAAGGTTAAGTAATGATACTTAATTCAAGCAAAGTAATACATATATATTTAAAGTACTTTATGAAAGTAGGTAAGCATCTGTCAAACACCACTTTTTCGAGTGTCGAACAGTGTACGGCTGTGTTCAACAGTGTCGATGATGGAAAGCGCTTTATCGAACACTGCGTCACTTTTTGTATTAAATGGAAAGCACACATCGTCTATTGATATTCGATCCCCGACGCTTCAATATATATTGTAGGCTCTATATTATGACATACAAATATGAAATATCTGTAATACTGTGAATATAAACCATTTTCGACAACGCTTGTTTGCCAATGAGTCAACAAATTGAAAGTAGAAACTAGTGGTAGAGCCGCACTGTTGACAGTTTTCTGTCGATAGGCGCTGGCCGTGCAAAACGACGTCGAAACAGGGGCAATGTGTTATTGCAGTTCGTTCGCTGAACGAGACAGCCGGTAGCCCAACTTGAGTGGATTCTGTTTGATAAATAGCGGTGGGTGTTGATTGGTAGCCCAGCTGTGCCCCTGGTATTCCAAAGGTCCATGCGCGGTAGTAACATTTACCATCAGGAGTACTGCTTACACGTTTGCCCACCATAAGGATTAAAAAAATTAAGAGATCTATGAAAAATAATTTAATTAAGCCAAAGTAAAATTTTATGTTATGGGAAACTATAAGTAAGCAGTGTGTTATTGTTATCATTCTTAAATCAAATATTACAATTATTACTGATTTCATCTCGTTTTAATTTTTATATATATTTTAATATAACTATTAATACGTGAAATATCAGCTATCTTAATAATTTACAAAAAAATATACCAAATTCATAGAACCATTTTTCTGATAAATCTTCTATGTACAGCTATTGTCTCTCCATTGTCTATTGTAACTATAGGTGTTTAAAAGAATTAAAATATTATGTAAATCATATAGATAGGTATGTATGAACTGCACAATATTTTTAAATGAGTTTAAGCAATCATTAGAGTGCATAGATGGCGTAGTGGTTAACATACACCGATCTTCCGTGCCAGAGCCATAGGTTCGATTCCTACGCAAGACAATACTTTGTTCGATCCACAAAGTGTTGTGCTAAATCTGGGTGAAATTTGTTTGCGTTAATTATATGTTTGTAAAGTCACCCGCAATACAAGGATTATTTCCTTAGCGCAGAGTGGTGTATTTAAAAAAAAATACTCTTATATTTGTCAGTTGTAGAGAAAATGTCATGAATCCAATAGAAATCGATTTTTATATGATATTAAAATATATTTTTCCGTGTGGTGACGGAGTAAGAATACTATTCACCACCCCATATGTAATCCTCCATCCACCTCGTACGATCACCCACGGGGGTGATCGTACGACGTACGATTAGACGACTAAGGGATATAAAATATATATATAACATCTATGCGAGAAAAACAAACTCTGCCGTTCTAGGCTTTAGTATTCGCAGCCAATGTGACGGTTCGTTTATCTCAATATCGCCGACGGACAAACGTACGTGCGCGCAATGACTACAAACGAGACCAAAATAGAAAATTGATTTAGTAACATTGTATTTATTTTAGAAAACAAGAGGATTTCGATGAGAATAAAAGCATTAATTACAAACCATTTTTGAAATTTCCAAAACGATTCACAAAATAGCAGAACTCCCTTTACGTAGAATTAGTGTTTATTGACTCTTCCTTTAGTTCTAGTCTCATACTGGCACAGTAATCTGCGTAAAGTACCTACAGTGTCCACAGAGTAACAAGAAAAGAAAGAGAGTCCGCAAAAAAAGAAATATAAAAAAGCAAATAAAAAAAAGAGTAATCAAATTAAGAAAGATTTTCTACCCAATAGAGGGGATAAGCTGTATCAACAATTTTATTCAACTTGAAAAATACAAAATTAAGCATTAATATATTTTATTATATGAGACCAATCCCACTATAAATTAACCTTTAAAGAACCTATATGGCATTTCATAAATAATACTGGGGTTTACTGTTCACTCAGTTCAGGATGCCTAGCGCCTCATTAGAAGTAAACTATTTAATTATCCGTGTTAAATCATCATTATTCCCTCCCGCCGGCCGCCAAAAAAGATCATTTCTATTCCTACTCTTATACCAACTATTTAAGGTTGACGAAATACGTACCTACTCATTTTCTATCGTCCATATTGCAAAAGTTGTTTCCCATTGTTTTATGACGAGCCTGCCTAACATCAACTTTCCTTGGGAATGTAATTGTTGACCAGACAGCATCAAATGTAGGTACTTGTAACAGGTCGATATAAAGCTGTTAGTCGCCTTTTACGACGTCCATGAGCAAAGTTTGGTTAATATTCGTAGCCACTACCACACGGCTACGTATTAGATATCATTAAAAACACAATTTGTCACCATCCTATGGAAGTGGATAAGTGAACTCCGTTCATATGGTGGCCGAGTTATAATACAATTCGCTACTGCCTATCTTTCCCGTGAGTGTCGTAAAAGACGATTAATGTATATAACATGCATCTAACATATTATGCAAAGGAAGAAAAACTGGAAATAAAATCCTATATCTACTAACATTTTTAACCAGCATAGAAAGGTTAATTCCCCTCCTAATGTGGAGGAGGCTCGACACTAACGTTTAGACGTGTATGAGTTAAAATGATCATGAAGTCAACCCCAAGAGAATGAGCAGCAGCATTCTCCTGGGAAACGTAAAATAACTGCGATCGCAGATTCAAAAAAAAAAAAAAGTTTGCCAAACGTGGCAATTATGACATTAACGGCCCTTAGTGGGAAAGCTTATATCTAGTAGACTTCGATAGTCTAATGCTTAGATGGATGAATTATTCAGTAGCTTTTGTAAGACAAAGCAATACGAGTACCGAGCTTTTAATTTGTACATATACCTAGATGAAATACAATGGACAATAATGTTGCAAGCTCACCAAACACACAATTATCATCTCAGTTCATATACCTACTTATTTCTTACTGTTAGGCTCGAACCTACTCCACAGGGCGAAGGAGATTGATCTACTATAATATACCACGCTGGTCAGATGTGCTGTAGGGTTTTATTCCGAATTTTCTTTCTCTTGCATAACTGTTACCTACATCTAATATTATAGTCGTCTTTTACATCTACGGGCAAGAGGACTGGTGACCTCACAGAGTTATTTTGGATTTGAATGTAATTGGTGTCCGTTACTATTAACGTATTTTTTATTCTAGAAACGATTTCGTAGAATATCCCGCAATACACGAGTGTGCCTAAATACATCGTCTTTGAAAGAAAACATTTATTATGAAAAATAATCGACTCAGGGCAATATTGACCCGGGGACTTGAGAAGTTATCATCATTCTCCTGCTCTTGTTCAATTTATTTGGGATCGACGCAATTTGTAGTGATCATCCATCGTACACATTGCTATAGTTATTATTGGCAATAGTTTTACGTCCCCCTGCCAGAAGTCAAACTCGTGGGAATGTAATTGTTGACCAAACGGCATTAGTTGGCCTAGGTAGATATAAAACTCTTATAAGTCTTTTACGACATTCATTCAACATTCCTAGAAGTTCCTAGAGGTTCCTGCTCGTCTTCGACATAAGGTAAGATAGTCGATTTTCTTGTGTCCTAAAAAAATATAGTCTCGCACCTTTATCCACGAAAGCTCAAAAGCAAGGAGAAATATAACACAAGCACATCATCATTAGCATCATCACAGCCCATAAATGTCCCACTGTTGGGCTCGGACCTCCGCCGTAATGAGAGGAAAATTAACCTACTATGCCGCGCTGGTCAGACGTGTTGGTATAGGGTTTTGTTTCGAGATTTCCTTCTCTCGCACAGATGATATATGCGTTTTATATCCCTTAGTCGTCTCGCACGATCACCCACGGGTAAGATATGGGGTAGTGAATAGTATTCCTACTCCGTCACCACACGGAAACACACAAGCACATAATGCCATATAATTTGAAGCCAGCTTCTTGACGGTCTAACAGTGTGCGTCAATAGGATGAATGGATTGAGAACCCAATAAATAACCTGCAAAAAATTCCACCAACACGTAGTGCAATTTAGGATTAACCATGGCGTGCCCTCATGTCACTAAACCATACTTAAGTATAGATTATTTAATATTATTGTGATTAAATATCATCATCATTCTCCTAGTCTTATCCTAATTACTTGAGGTCGATACAATATGTACTCTTCTTTCATAGTACATATTGTAAAAGTTATTGGTAATCGTTTTATGACCGGTCGCCTGCTAGACGTCAACCCTCCTTGGGAATGTAATTGTTGACCAAAGGGCATCAGGTGAAGTTGGCCCAGGTCGTTATAAGGCTCTTAGTCGTCGCGTATTATTAAATATATAATAAAATATTAATACTGAAAATAATATACTTTTTATTAAATTATAAACAATCTTAATTTTACATTTAGTTGTACTGACTCACTCAGATTCATTTTAAGTAATCATTTCGAAATTAAAGATTTTAATAAAATATTAGGCCTAAGGTGTACGCCAGCAAAAGACGTAAGAGTTTCTGCTGAACTCTTTCTTATTGATTATTCGATTTAAACTATAATTATTCAATCGTATTCATGTGCAACTATATTAAATAGCAATGGCAAGCTTTATATTATATACAAACTGATACATATGTAACTATTATGCTAAAGGTCAAATCCAAATTCAGTTCAAACCAGATATTCATTAATTTTAGAAAGTAATAATTTAAAAAAAAATAATTAATATAAGAAACTAATTCATTTTAGAAAATTCGTATTTCTAGCAAAGATTTCCATAATATTACATTTCCATTTCTAAGAACAATATCACTATGATCGATATCCCTGCTGGGTCTTCGGCCTATCAATACATAATTTATATTTTTTTAGAAAAATATATTCGTGTGGCGACGTAGTAAGAATACAATTCACCACCCCCTTTCTTACCCATGGGTGATCGTAAGAGACGACGAAAACTCGGAACAAAACTCTATACTAACGCGTCTGACCAGCGTGGTCTAGCAGATCAATCTCCCTCCCATTATGGAGGAGGCTCGAGCCCAACAATGGGATATATATATGAGCTGAGATGAGATTATGAGAAAAACATATTCAAATTAAATTTTAAATAATTTCCGTGCAATATGAATACCTAATCGACTTTACGAGTACGCTGGCGTTCGACGTTCGTAACAATACACGAATCTCAAAATATTGTTTATCTCAAAATAAAGTATATCTGGCACATCTAGGGTCCATATACCTGAATTTTAATCATAACAGGCAATACAAATCAATCGATTATTTAAGTCAATTTAAAATCACTGCAAATAATATTATACTTTAATACTCGACGCAAGGGCTTTCTCATTTCTTTGGTGTAAATTCTTCGGTCAATAAGTAGCAGGCAAATTACCGTTTATATGACTGAATGCCATACATGAGTCAGTAGAAGTATGCTTCTAGAAGAAAAGCAAGCTTAAATAACACTGTATGTGACTAAAATTGGATTTGACATTAACATATACAATTTATACAAAATCATCTTACAAAAAATATATAATTTTTAAAATCTATTCTCTCGTCTATTATCACAGTCCATATCTTCAATAATGTGATGAATATAATAATTATTATTGAGTAATATCTAAATGTTATAAAACGCAGCACACAATGAAGGAAAGAAAATGAAAGAAACCAAGAGCATTACAAAAAATATTATTTTTGAAATATTCTTTTAAATGATATGGATACCTTGAAAAAAAAGGTTGCTATACCATTGATATATTGGAGGGAAGTGAAATGTTGTCAACTAGTTTTTGTATTCTAGTTAAATTTGTCACAGGGCTTGAGACAATTAAAATATTTCCTTGGAATTGTCTCATGATTAAGCCTTGGTAATTTATGGAGACCATAGCGAATCTTAGAGTTGCAGTGGTAGGAATTAATGGTGAAATTACTCCTAATATAAAAGGATTTTTATACCGCTTACTTATTTTAAACGGATATCTGTTTCACTCTCTTACTCTTTATCTCGTCATTAAAACGGCAATTGTAGACTGTTTTTTAGTCTAGAAAGAACATTATATTTTTCCGTCTGATCACTCTATCAAATTAATTTATTATATTAAATTTATATTAATTGATTGAATTAGGCGATACATGGCGGAAATCCATAATTATTATAAAATGGAGGAGAGGAAGGAAAACCCACCACTTTCCCACGGTTAATCAATATTTATTAACCGTGGGAAAGTGGTGGGTTTTCCTTCCTCTCCTCCATTTTATAATTATATTAATTGTTACGTATCTTAATTATTATTAGGATTTAGTATAATGATGCTGTTTATAACTTTTTCATATATGCTGACAATAATGTCCTTGGCTAGTTTTGTTTATTCCGTACAATAGTACGGAATAAATGAAACTAGCCAAGGACATTTTCTTTTTAATTATTTTTGAAAAATTACATTGGAAAAAGTTATAAACAGCGTCATCATACTAAATCCTAATAATAATTAAGATACGTAAGAATTAATATTATATCTTAACAGAATACATATATTTTCGAATTATATTTATGTTTTCTATATTAATAAACATTTAAATACTACCCAGAGAAAATTAATTACCAAAAATTAAGTAAAAATAAAAAATACAAAATGCATTAACCATTTTTCACACCTTTCATTTATCATTATATAATAAAATCAAGCACTTCGAAACAGCTAAGTGATAACTCTAATACGCAACTTCTTACAAAATACAATATATACTATACTTTTAGCGTTGACATATCTCTACTTAAGTCATCATGATTCATGAAAATTATATCAACAAAATAGTTTAAATGTATTTCTATGAAATTACAGAGACGGTGAAACACAATGAGATTACAGAACCATATTTTTACTTTTATTTTTACTTATTACTACAATTTCTTTAACTATATAGCCAATGTTTATGATCAGGAAACAGAATCATCATAAATCAAACGCAAATGCAATTCAATTGAAAGTCAAATCTGTAAAAATCAAATATTTCTGATTATAAGTCCAATTATAATGATATAACAAATCTTATTACATAATTTTCTACCTTAATTACAATTACAGTTGCATATAAATTCATAAGTCAGAAAAGAGGTTAAGGACAAAATTTGGCTTTATTATATACATTAGCACTGAGCAGCATTTGAGAGGAAGGAATGTATTATGAGCTATGCTTGAGATATTTTAAGCTACTTCTTTAGCATTATAGAGCTTGTTTAAACAATATAATAAATTATTTAAAGACATTAAAAGATGATAAAAAATCTTCTTATTCATATTTCAAGGTTAATTTAATGTCAATGATATGGAAAAGACCAGTTATTAAATATTTACGGTATAATTTGCATATACGAGATTGTGGGCAAGTACCAATAGTACATACATACATACACATCATCACGCCATATCCCTTGCAGGGTAGGCAGAGAAAACAGAGTGCCAGAGAACTCTATCTCTGCATACTTCACTCGCTTCCTCAACATTCATAATTCTCTTCATACACGCTCGCCGGTTTCGGAGACTCTTGACTCCACCTTCCTTCAGTACCTGACCGATCTGGTCTAGGTAGGTTAGTCTCGGTCTCCCCCGGTACCTACATCCTTCCATTTTCGCATTGCATATCTTCTTAACCAGACGTTCGTTCGGCATTCTTTCCACATGTCCGAACCAGTACTAATAGTAATATTAATTTATTGGATAGTTTGCACTAATTATTGCGACATGAAGTATAAATATCTTTATTATCTCTCTTCACATTACACAAAGCTTGAGCTGCTATTAAAAATATAATGTTAGCAGTAATTAAAATACAATATTTTATTCTATTGCTATTTAAGAATCATTCTTATTGATATGTCCGTGAAAAATAACTATATTTTGCATTATGTGCAATGTGTGTGATTCGTAATGTACAAATTGCCTAATAAGCTCAATATTAAACAATTTATACGTTTAGAATATAAATTATATATTAATATAAGATTTTGTTTGATAAAAATCATTTAAAATCCGGTGCCTTGATATTTCAATACTTAGTTATATACATACTTTCAACACATTTTATACACAGTGAACTTTTCAAAACAATCCGTCGAAAAAAAAATGGGATGAGTTCTTAATATCCAATCTGACAGTGAAGTTAGAATGCGTTTTCCATGTGAAACCATATAGAACGATATGGAAGGTTCTGTCAAATTGTACCTAAAACAACCGAAGGGTTCACGACCGAAATTATACGTACATATTTACTTATTTAACATTATGAATTCTATCGCCGAAAGGTATCCCGATAATTAAAAAAAACAGCCTTGCAATGACTTTTAAGTAGTTATTACATATCAACAGTACATAAAATTGCGATAAAAGAAAGAAAAATTGAAACGAAACACTATTGGAACTGGACTAACCAGTAGTATGGTAATCTAATTTCTTTCTTATTTTAGTCGAAATTTTAAGTACAATAGTGGGATATAAAAGGCTTGTAAAGAAAAGTATCTAAGACACGAAATATTATAAAAGCCATAATAATTGAATATATTAACCAGGTAAGAGTAATTGGTTAAATTAACCATGTAAACATCACAACCACTCCCATAAACACGTCCATAGTAACGCAGTAGCCTAATGGTTTAAGATATTTAATATCCTAACATTATTATATATTAACAAAAGAATGTAGAACAACTATTTGAAACTTATTGTTTATTTTCAACAATTATTGCCAAAATAAAATTTACAGAATCTGTAAAATTAAAATATTATCTGATAATATTTTAAATAAACACAATACTTTTAGTAATACAATGAATATCAAAAATAAATTATCATACTTTACATAAAGTATACATAACTACATCATAATTAAGTAGTATCAAATAATTATTTAAACATAACATTGTCACATATTCTTATAGACATAAATTTAAAAAATAAAACACATGGTAATAGAACAAAATATGGTGAAATCACTATAACTCGAACCTCGTTAAGTCGTAATACTAAGTAAATAGAAAAAATGCAATTCTTCATCTGAATTTTTAAATACGAGGTGTCTAGAATATACCTATATTCTAGACTCTTCTTCTTCTAATACACTCAAATAAAATGTTATTTCCCTGTGAGGAATTTGATAACACTATTTATAGTAAGTAATATATAACTCGAATCTTCATACTTGAAAGTCCCTTAACTCACAGCAATAAACCATAAATGTTCGGTACATCTAATCTATTATGTATGCTCTTGTATACGTACAGTGAATACATACATTCATTAAGCTTTCAAAGAAACTTAAAAATCGTAGGTTAACTAGTCGAAATATTAAGAATTAAATCCTCAGCATCTCGAACTACTCTGTAAGTCGAAAAATAATAATGAAAGGTGTTCTTTTGCATAACACTTGGCATTCGAGCTATCGAGATTACATTGTATAAATATTAATAATATATTTAAATATATACTTTTACCCATGTAATGATGATACCCATCATGATGTGACGGAGTAAGAATTCAATTCATCACACTCTATCGTGCCGGTCTTAAAAGACTACAAAGGCATATAATGTGCATAGAATATCTATGGAAGAAAAGGAAATCTCGAAACAAAACCCTATGCTTCCCCATCTGACCAACGTGGTATAGTAGTTCAATTTATTTTCTATTCTGCAGGGGAGAGAAGCCAGGCAATGGAACGTGAATGTGCTAAAATGACGAAGACATCTGATATAAGTGACATCATCGTCTTCCCGCACTTTTGTCAATTCCAAGTAATTAAGATCTGTTACAATTTCTATTCATATGATGTTTCCGACAATCCATTATTTTTACAATTGGTCTTTCTCTACCTACACCTAAAGAACATTAGTCACATACATACACTTCACTAACATCAGACCCACAGACACGAAATATATACACACAGATTATTAATTATTATCCTTGTAATGAAATGGAAGCCAAAATTATATTATGTTTATATAAAATCAATGCTAGCTATTAATCTATATGTATAAAAGAGGATGTTCGTATATATCACATCGCTAAACTCAGAAACTATTTGACTGATTATTATGAAAATTGGTATGCACAGTAGAGCGTCGATTATCCGAACGTCGATCAACCGAATGACCGCTTATCCAAACTACTACGAACGTCCGACCCGCACGTGCCTCAACTAAAAAATGGTAAAAGAGAGAAAACATTATTGCTGTTTGATAACGCCCCAAAATCAAAAGTCATGTTTTTCCCGCCTAAAACGACTTCATTATTAAAGACCATGGAGTAATGCGTTAATGAGACTATCGAACTATAGGAAAAATGTTAAGTAAATTGCTTTTGAAAAAGAAGAGGGGGAGATCTATTTTTGTTTTATTCTTATATGTCAGTAAAGATATAAATATGGTTTTCATTCATCTGTAAGTAAATATGTATGGCTGAATCAATACAGTTCGATTATTCGATAATATCAGTTTTCCGAACATCCATGTCCCCCAATTAGTTCAGATAATCGACGTTCTAGTGTACATGTATTTCATTCACAGAGAAGATTTAAATGCTATTTCCCATTGACGTAACTCGCCACCAGGTGGTGCTGGGATATATCGACTTCTACAAACAAACCAACGCGCTAGGTTTGTTAGTTTTGTATACAAACGTAGCGCTCAAACTAATAAGGCTAATAAAGTGGCTATATAAAACCATAATTATAACAATGACAAGTTGGACATTAAACAAAATAATCCTCCTCATAAAGATACTGTAAAGTATCTGAAATGTCAACAAATTAAAAAAACAATTCAATCAATTGTTGAAGTTGTCGATCACTATGTTTTATAGAAACACTAGCAGACTCGGCCACGCGTTGCTGTGGCTAAGGTAGCCTCAGTAATATGTGGTGGTTATGCTAATAAATTGTAGCTTATGTGAAACGTTTGTACATTTAAGATAGCGCCATCTATTAAATACTTACTCAATCCAGTCAACAGATACCGCCATCTGTTAGAATCGTTTGGAGATAACACATAATTGTGACTGTCAAATAATAAACAAATAATTTGCATTAAAATAATATTACTATAAATTGAGATGAAAGCTATCCTATCTTTTAAGTTGGATCAAAGTACACATGCTGTGCAAATTTGAATAAAATCAGTTAAGTACTTTAGGAGTCCATCGTGGACAAACAACGTGACACGTCATTTATATATATTAAGATAGTAAACAAAGTGATTTCTTTACAAAAAAATCTGGAATACGAAGAGCCACTAAGGAAAAGGGACAAAAGAATTAGTAGGCTTACATGGCAATACGCAAACCACTTTGCTAAACAAATGGCAACCACTGTGAAAAGTTACACTCATTTGGGAGCTATCAAACAGATAAGAATGACAGCACGGTAAAGCATGGAACCCTTGAATGCAGGCACTACAAGGCCTTTTAACATAGCGTTCGATAGGATCTGGCACAGTACCCTTCTGTCGAAGCTACTATCACATGGAATCCCCGAGGGACTCTGTAATTGAATCGTCAGCTTTCTGGATGGTCGGAGCATAAAAGACGTCGTCAATAGCTCCGGCTTCGATACCATGACCATTAATGCTGATGTACCACAGGTCTCAGTGCTTTACCTGACATTGCTTATCCTGCTATCAGCGATATTCTCTGTATAGAACATGTGTTGCTATGCGGGTGACAGCACGGGTGACGACCGAGAATTAGAGTATCTTACAGGAATATGCTCAGAGTATGTTACAGGAAAGACGGTGTCAACTGTGTCTGAAGTCGAGCGCTGTCAAGCCTGGGAATTAGATGAACGAAACTTAAGTTCAATCGCACAAATACTACGCTTTCACTACAAAGAAGGTTACATTTATTATGGCGCCCTCAGATCCACATTTCAAATTTCCGAGAGGATTGGGATCTTTGGACTAGCGAGCAAAGTCCAGTTCGGGAACCATTTGGCGACAAAAGCCAAATTAGCATACAAGCCCGGCGTCCTGAACAGAACTAGGCGGTATTTCACAACGAGACAGCTGCTTAATTAAAGTTAGTCTTTATGTGGAGTACTGCTCACATCTCTGGGCAGACGCATCTAAATATCAACCCTGAATAGAACCACTTGACTCCCTTCAAAGCACCGAAGTAGTTCCATTCGACTCTCTGCAAAAACGTAGTATTTGATCACTCTGTGCTGTACTCTACCGGCTCGTTCACGCGGTTTTATTTATTGCTCTTGGTAGCAAACGAGCAGCATAAGGTATATGGTAAGTGTTACACGGCTGCCCATAGATTTTTGCAATATCAGAGGTATATCTAGGGCGCTGCCTACCAATATTCCCAAACCCACCCAGAAAGATGGGCTTCCGGCTCTCTCGCTCACCTAACCAAGCCCAGCAGCATATTGTCAATGCTCAAGCGTCGATTTTCTGCGAGAGTGTGATACTGTCCCGGACGGATCGGCCCGCGGCTGTAGACAGAGAACTGTCAACAGTCCTACCACTATTAAATTGTTCTGAGAAAGTGTTTGACTTGGCACCACCGTAATTTTTTTACCAATGTAGCACTCGATACCGTAGTTGGAGTTCATCAATTTCATCTGGAAACATTAGTCGTCAACTGTACGTTTTCAGATATAATTTCTCCCACGTACGTGTAGGATCTGGAATAAACTACCTGCTGCTATGTCTCCCGAGCACTATGACATGTTCTTCTTTATATGAGGTTTAAGATGAATACTATATTCACAAGTAGGCAAGGTCTAATTGTGCGCCTGGTACTGCAAAGGTCTATGAGCGGCAGTATCATTTACTATCAGGTGCTTGATCGTTTGCCACCGTCAATAATAAAAAAAAAAATCTCGTAGGAAGTACTCATATCCTACAGTGTACCTGGCTGATTAATGGTAGAATTAAAGGACAAAAAGCACACAGCCGTAGAACAATAATGTAATTATAAAGCAAAAGAACACCATACATGACACTCAGCAGCAACGTCGTTTGTTTAAAATCCACAACCTCTGCATCGCGTTTCTTCATACATCAAGCGTTCAAAATACGGCCTAAATCGATGGTAGTGATGTTTATATACATTGTATGGCCACGTTAGTTTTAGTAAAGCGTAAAGCTTCAACACGGCGACTATGTTGGCAATTACTAATGAATAAAGCAATTATGTTTCTAATATGTAATTTTAATGGTCAAATTTATTAGTTGATGCACTATGATATTCGTTCGAACCACGATAAAGATCAAAAATATATTCTTACGATGTAACAGGCAATTCAACACCATAAACTTTAAAAAATAAATGTGACTGAAGGCTTTCCAAAAGAAAAACGAAATCAATAAATGCAAGTATAAAAGCAAAATCTTTGAGATCATTCATTGTATGCTCAAAATCTTTGACACATTTAAGATTAAATATCTAGAAGGTTAACAAATTTATAAGGCAAATATTTTTTTTCAACCATCAAAAGATTAAAAACATTCACACGTTCAGTAATATGGTATAAATTAAATATTATGAAGTGAGAGAATCAATCAAATAGAGAGTTATATTATAAGTTTCGTGTTTATCATTATACACTGTTGTAACTAAATAACCAAAGCCTATTTAAATAAGTACATTTCAATAATATCTAAATAATACTATGAAATGATATGATGATGCTACTTAACCATGTTAATAGTTATAATAGATTATCAAAATAGAATCTTAAGAAGTCTTATCAAACGATCAAACAATTTGATATAACTTTAAAATTATTAATAATCCATGGGCAATAGAAATTTAGACATTTTAAAAAATAAACTTAATGCCAACATTAAATTAGGGCGAGATAATTCTGTATGCATTTGCACTCTCACTAAAATAGCCTTATTGTCATCGCTACTTGTGACTTATAACAATAGCATAGCGTCTCTCATTCACACATATCAAACATGATATTGTCAGGTTTGTGGCGCGTAAACTATATATTACAAATTAGTTTTATTTAGAAAATAGCTATCGTTGGGTCACAACAATTCTTAATTGCAGTTTAAACGCGGTAAAATAACCATAGCTTGTTATTTACAAAGCCGTGTTAAAGTTTACAAGCCAAGATACTTCAAGCATAATCACAAGAGCTGTCGAGACAATGCCGTCACGTTGTGACAATTATTTGCTCGTAACTTAATTAAGATGGTGGGAAAATTGCCTACTACTTTTCCTTAGCTCGCTTAAATATAAATGTAATTGTAGATTTTTGGATTTCAAATCTGAATCAAACATAAAATATGTCACACTTAAGAAGTAAGAAGGCTTGGAATATAGAAATATTTTTGATTATGTAATATGGAATGCATTTCAAAAGATTTTTTTTTGTTTATGAATTGTGTAAATTAAATTTTAGTACCGGTATAATTCTGGCATGATTTTCAGTATTAAAACTGTGCTGAAAATGAATGAAGGATTCGTAATTGCATCAACATTTAATATTAAAATAATATTATATAACAGATAACGAACGAGAGAAACAAGTCTGAAGGGACTGAAATTTTTACTGCTGAGTGACTATCTGTTTTGACTTACATCGAATTTTTCAAATTAAAAGAGTTCTTAAGTATACAACATAAGTTTCACTTTTGTATCACACAATGATTATAAACTAGTCCCAAATTATAATATTGACTTATTACCATTACTGCTCCAGTTGATAAGAGTTTCAGAAGTGCCATCTTCTATGTCTAATAGAAGATTATCTTTGTCGTTGTCATAATTTTCTTTATGTGAGAACACAACATCTTCGTCATTCGTTTGCAAATTAACGTACGATAATGATTTCCTTTTCTGTTCCAAATCAAAAATCTCCAAGTCTTCGTCTTCGTCGTCATCAGATTCCATAGTCAATGGTATGCGAGACAATTCTAAGTTGTCTCTCCTATCTTCCGATTGGAGTACACCATAGCGGAATTGATTGGCATCGTTTGTATTATTAGAGGTGTCGTTATTTTTACCTTTTCGCCTGGAATTTAAATAATTTATTTTGTTAATATTAATTTTATAAAGACTAACAAGTTTACCCGGCGTTGTCCTGGTTAGGGTACGTACTCATACTATGTGACCTATACAAGTGACGATCTTCAAAAATACCACACAGAGACGAGGGAGAGTGTTAGGTATTCTTCACTCGAACTAAATTCATCATTTTTTTTTCCCTTGCAAGGTGGACCATGAAGGTGGTCGCGCCCCGACAAATCGGTCCGGGGCAACAGAAGAGGCGGCGCGCAACCCCATGGACCCATCCTGCAAGCACCTCTCTTCGCCGTGCGAGCGGGCCACCGGTACCCGATCTTTGTCTTCGGTGACCCGGAACTAAATTCATCATCAATCACAAACAGCTATTTTTTTAATAGGTTCGCAAAAAAAAAAATATTGAGAATCATAATGACCTATTACGTGAAAACTATATGAAGATACAGAGGGGTATTGACATATACTACGGGTGGTCACCGTTCGATAAAAAAATTGAGAAAAAAAAATGGGTCACCGAGTATGGGTAGGTGCCCTTAACAGTTTGTTACAATCACCGGATCGTTGTTCAGGTACATTATTATGTACAGATGGTGTTGGGTAGTATTGCTAACTTGCACTAAAGTATTGATAAGTAATGACATGTAATTGGGCTATTTGTCATGTATTCGAACATAAATGGTGGATATAATATATATTTACAATTATTTCATCATATTAATTCGATTTTCATCTTATTCAGCTCATATTTTTTTTATTAGCGAGAAAGAACAAGAAGACAATTCAATAGTTAACTACACTTAAGTATGTTTACATAAAGTAGACAACTGGTTGACGAGCCTTTTTTTTTTATTTTATTTTTTTTTATTGGTGGGCTATGGGTGCGTCTCGCCCGCCGAATCGGTCCGGGGTGACGGAAAGGCGGCGCTTGACCCCATAGACCCACCGTAAAACCTTCTCTCTTCGCCGTGCGAGCGGACCACCGGTACTCGATTTTAACTTCGGTGGCCCGCCCGGCGGTTTACCCTCGCGGGTTCCTCCCGTCGACGCTCCGACAGATTTCGCCGTCGGGGCGTCGCCCTCACGCGGTGGCCTCACGTCGGGTGACCGGACGATTCCCCGGTCCGATCACCCGATATTTATTCTTGATGACAAGGGCTAAATATCCACTGTACCATAAGCTGAAACGGGCACCATATTTGGGCCTCATACATATTCGACTCATGTATTTTTAGTTATGTGATTTCTTTCGTTTGTGTCTATATTAATGTGTGAGGTTTACAAAATAAAATTTCTGTCTTTCTTTCTAATTGGTATATTTATGTTCTAACTATATATTTACATTGGCTAAAAACATTAATAAAACGTAATTTTCAATGAAACCTAGCTATAATGATTGATTGCCCCCAAAACCCAAATACTAAATCGTTATAGCCGTATCCGAAATTCTGAATATATAGAAATATACAAGGATTTGAAATAAAACTATTTTTACGGATTTTATCGTGTCATAGTCACAGAATAGTCCTCCGGCGAATAGAACGCTATAGAACGTTCGAAAGATAACGAAATTAAAAATCAAATACAAACGCTATAAAATCCATAAAAATAGTTTCATTTCAAATGAAATCATTAATTTTAAATACACGCGAAAACACCAGAAATCACTATATACATGAATAGCTCGTTTAAAGATATTAGATTCGCATTTATATTAGTCACGATAGTTTTAGCTGTTATGAGTCATAAGTATTAAAAACAGAATCTTACTTGTAATCAATTAATTGTAATTAAAGAAACATGTTATTGATAGTGTAACTTAAACTGATCGGTAATGATAATGAGGTCAAGCATTATTTGATGGTGATATAGACGTAGGATTTATGATATCAGAACCACACAGTCACAGAAGAAGGCAACTTCGATATAATACCTTATGCCATCGCGCGTCTAGTCAATTCTAGTTGTTGGTAGGACCATGCCAATGATGGTAGGACCATGCTAGTTGTGATAGGACCATGCTGTAGACAGTTCCCTGTCTACAGCCACGGGCCGGTCCGTCCGGGGTAGTACCACACTCTCGCAGAAGATCGACGTCTGAGTAATGGCAATGTGCTATTGCGCTTTGTTCGGTGAGCGAGAGAGCCGGAAGCCCAACTGGGTGGGTTTGGGGATTGTAATGGTAGGCAGCGGCCTAGCTGCAGCCTTGGCTATAGCAAAGGTCCATGGGCGGCAGTGACACTTACCATCAGCTTTGCCACCATAAGCAATAAAAAAAAATTAAGTGTAGTGGTTGAATTTCCCTCATGTCCATACCCAAGAGTAGAATGTACATGGGCTCAAAAAGAAATAGACTTTGAATATTAATAGGCAAATAGTGATAATAAGAGGTACTTTAAATATGCAACTGCTTTCAGAAAAATCGTTGCCACATTTAGGATTATTTTATGAAATATGGGCGTCTACTAAGAAAAATCGAATCGGTATCAGTATCGAATCAGATCGGTTACTTTTATTTCGTATTTTCCATATTGGCAACCCAACAGACTAGGGTAGGCACTCGACCTTACCGAGTAGGCATAACTAAAACTAAGCCTCTCTTCTATATACGCCTACGACGAAAACATCGCAACTACGTTAATCAGTCCGTATAATATAAAAATGTGCACAGTTTTCGTTATTGAAAGTTTCATATTTTTATTATGAAATGTATGAAGTTACAATAAATAATGTTTAATAAATAAAAACAAAAGTATGTTGTCTATTACTGTTGCTACAACACAATTTTCTATTGCTTATGGTGGCAAACGAGCAAGCAGCAGACCTGATGTTAAGTGTCGCTACCGCTCATGGGCCTTTGTAATCCCAGGGTACAGGTAGGATAGGTATGTTGCCAACCAAAATCTACCCAGAACTTGTGGTCCTGGCTCTCTCACTCACCGAAGGAAGCGTAATAGCACATTGTCAGTCTCAGACGTCGATCTTCTGCAAGAGAATGGTACAACTCAAGACGGACCGTCCCGCAGGTGTAGACAGAAAATTATCTACACTGTTGATAGTTTTCTGTCACACCACTACAAGATTTTTTTTGGTAACTTCTATATATAAGTCTTCTGCTATCAACACTATTATTTCGTGTATAAAATTGCCACATCAATTAAATTACCCATATCTATTAGCATAAATTATTAAAACAGGAAAATATCTTAGATAAGCTTGTTTTAATTTTATATAAGGAAAATATTTAAAAAAAAACAAAACCCACACAAGTCAGTTCTGTCCCCATCTATTATATCCGCTAATTACATTCATGGTGTGCTTCATTCTCAAGGAATACTCATTAAGGATCAGTAAGGAAAAAAGGGGAAGAAAAGGAAGAATATCTCACAAAATTGAAAATTAATATATTCTCAGTGATTAAGTTTAAATTTTCCTTAACATCATTTGATGGCTTGAGCAAGGTGTTGACACGAAAAAAGCGGGAAAAGGGATAAATTAATTTTAAGCAATCAAGAAATTATAGTAATTGTTATTCATTGAAAAAGCCTAAAGTAATAATATTCATAAAAATATTATTCATAATTAAAAATTTAAAGTTTGTTTTATGTATATAGTAATTTGAAACAAGCTGGAAACCTTGACACTGAACCAGCAACTCAACACAAAAATTAGCTACTCACTAACCATGAAATGAATCATGTCCTTATGAATATACACTTGTAAACACAGCAGTTTAAAATTAATGACTAATTGTAAATGTAGTCATTTTATGACCAAGGCCTGATATACAACATAACAAACATGCATATTTTTTTTAAAATAATATATATTTTATACATTGAAATTATTTACAATATTTCAAAGTTTATTTGTGAAATACCATTCTACATAAATTAAATTCAAATACATATTATAATATGCCTGCGTTAAATGATTTATTTGACAGCAAACTTATTAGCCTTTGTCTGAGCTTGTTTCCTATCCTCTATATGATCATCATTCCCCTACTCTTATCCCAATTACTTGGGGGTCGATACAATATGTACTCTTGTTTCATGGTACATATAGTAAAAGTTATTGGCAATAGTTTTATGACTGGCCGCCTGCCAGATGTCAACCCTCCTTGGGAATGTAATTGTTGACCAAATGGCATCAGATGGAGGAGGATTGGCCCAGGCCATAGTCGTTAGCCGTCTTTTACGACATCCACGAGCAAAGTAAGGGTTGGTAGTATTTGTAACTACCACACAGCTATCTTTAGTTGTTACCTATCCTCTATAATATGTAAAAAAAAGGAAGGGCTAATTAGTGACAGATACTGGTAAATCAGTATGTTCAATGAAGACTCTTATTGTGGTTGGGCCATGCTGTTGACAGTTTTCTATCTACAGATGCTGACTGGTCAATCTAGAGCAGTACGACACTCACAGAAAACCAACATGTAAGCAATGACAATGTCCTGCTGTACTTCGTTCGGTGAACAACAGTGCTGATAGCCAAACTTTCTAGGTGGGTTTTGAATGATAGGCAGCAGCCTAGCTGTATCCCTGTAGCTTTAATTATTAAACTATTACAAACTCTCTCTCACACCATCTACTTAACATTTTGCAAAAAAATATTTATTATTTACCTGTAAAAGATGAAATATGCAATAGCCAATAGTGCAAATCCACCAAAAACAATGAAACCCCTCTTCAGCACACCAGGATCATTCAAATCCAGCTCCTTAGCTTTTTCAACTGTACGGGTGCTGTTTACTTTTGTCTCTGTATTGTTTGTTGTAGATACTTCTGTTGGTATTGATGTCTTCACTGTAAATCATTTAAAGTGCAAAAATTAGAACATTTCTTTAATTTATTCTGTTAGAAATGAAGAATATAGTAAATGATAAAAATACGAAAATTTTTTTATATGTTTATTATTCAGTTATCTGTGTGGTGACGGAGTAAGAATACAATTCACCACCCCCTATCCTACCCATGGGTGATCGTAAGAGACGACTAAGGGATATGAAATACATATAACATCTGTGCAAGAGAAGGAAAAACTCAAAACAAAACCCTGTACCAACACATTTGACCCGCATGGTATAGTTGGTCAATGTCCCTCTCATTTTGAAGGAGCCTCGAGCCCAACAGTGGGACATATATGAGCTCAGATGATGATTATTCAGTATGTGTAATCATATTTCTGTGATTAATTTTACTGTAAAACCAATATGATAAAACAAAATAGTTCTAACTTCAATATTTAAGCTAGCTAAGGTCTTCTCTATATCTTAGCTATATTTCTTATAAGTATAAGTTACACATCTTATATAGTTAAAATATATAATAATAGAACTATTATTGATGGAGTATTAAACCTGTGTAGCATTTCAAGTTATTCTATTACCTACACCTACATATTATAAATACAGATTACTAACTTAAGTTTGAAAGAGAAGAATATACCTATCTTTTTCGCCTCATCAAAAATGACTAGAGCAAATTAGGTGGATCAAATTAAATGATATAACATATCATTGTATAAATAAAAATTAATGTTGTAATGTATAATAGTAATTTATATAACATTTAGAAGCCCTATAGATATAACTAAAATGTTTAGTGTAATTGACTTTTAGAATCTTTAGTTAAGTATACAGAATATTATTACCTAAGTAAACAGGTTGCGTAACCATATATTTATCTCTAAAAACATGAAAACAATTATTTTTATAGAGAAAAGTTATACATTTTTTTACACACAACTTTATTATCATAGCCTCAACTCGTATACATCCCACGACTGCTGCTCAAATCTTCTGGCAGTAAGCATACTATTTTGGTCAGACAGGTTGGTATAGGGTTTTATTTTTTGTCTTTTTCTAGCACAGATGTTATATGGATATTATATTCCTTAGTCATCTTTTACAATAGCCATGAGCAAAATAGTGACTTCTATACTTATTCCGTCATCACACAAAAACATTTTGAAGACAAGATTTATTAAGATAACATCTTCATTAAATAACAGAAAACATAGGCTTTGAATACAAACTACTAAGATGATGAACTTATCTATAAATATATAAAATAAGAAAACCAGATTATACTTATAATCATCTTATAGACTTTGAGACCAGCCAAGAAAATTGCCACAAACCAGTTTCATTAAATAGTCAATAATATGAAGATGATTTAATTCTACTAAAAGAATGCATTTAGACCTGATAGACAACTCTTAGATCAATTTCAAGAATGATTATTTTATTTGTGCAGAACAGGTCATCTAGTTCAAAATAAGAGGTCTTCTATTTATTTACAAGCTTTTCTTTGTACTGGATACTTCCTATATAGATACAATATCAAACTTGAGTCTATTCATGTTGTGTGACACTTGCAAAGTGTAAATAATTATTTGTCTTCTCCTTCAGTCAATTTAGGTTTCAACAAGCAATTATCCTAATTACTTGAGGTTGATGCAATAAAAAACAAATATATTGCATAATTTATTGGCAGTAGTTTTATTTTTATGAATGGACACCTGATGTCTACACTTCTTGAAAATATTGACAAGGCAACATCAGCTGGAGTTGGCCTGTGACTATATAAAGTTTAAGTTTGTTTTTATGACATCCACTAACAAAGTAAGGGTTGGCAGTATATGTAGCCACACAGCAAGGGTTTTACTTTTCTTTATCATCATAATATTATCTGCTTATGTGCATCAATTATCTCTTACACATGGAAAGAGAAGTAATTAAACACTATTAGTATAAATTGGAATTATAAGTAAAAGGTGGAGACATTATATTTTTACTGATCACTTGGATTTTATACAACTAAAATCACTCTCATAGAATAAACTGTTATTTGAAAAAAGTGTACATAATATAAAAATGAATTTAATGCATATTTATGTAGAGTAATACAGGATAAAACTAAATGTATAACATATTGTTCTTATCTTTTCCTGAAATCGTTTGCCTATGTAAAAACCCTTTCTGGTTCATATAATTATTTTTTCGATACTAAATCATATAAAGTGATAAATATTTGCTCACAAAATAATAAAATTTTATTTAAAATATATTGTGTAATTACCAGTAGGTGTTGCTAAAGAACTATTAGTTACTATTTTTATCTCGTTTGGATTTTTACTGTCTGCAGGAGATGGTGATGATGTTACTGATGACGTTTTATTATCTTTTTTCTCGGCAACCACTTTAGTCTCCGCTGGAATAACAGCACCTGCCTGCCCAGCCTGACGTCTTACCCTGACCAAACTTGCTGCATTATGTACAGATGGCCATAAAGAAAACCTTTTATTATATTCTGCTACCCGACCGTCTACAATTTCACTTGAAAAAACATTCTCTGTTGTCCGCACAAAGTTTAGAAACAATAATAACACAATACATTGCTTCAACATATTAGAGAATTTATCCATAACGCACGATTACTTTTAGCAAATAGAGTTAGATAATGTTATTGTCACTGTCATAATAAATTGGAATTAATAATTTTATAAGTTGCATAGATTAATAGTTTTGGATATTTAGAATCACAAATCCGCATGTGCTAGCGGTAAGTACAAATTTATCGTCACTTTTAAATATCACCATAGATTAATATTAATATAGGTATTGAAAAATATCACTGATAAATTAACGTCACAATCTGTAACAGTGACAAAAAATATATTTAGAGACACGAAAAATATAGAGTTTATATCGAGAACTTCCCCTTTCAAAAACTATGCTTTTTAATCGATACTCTGTATTCGATACAATTTATTAGTCAATTATCCAATGAGTACTTTGGACAGTTATCGTATCGAAAATATACCTATTATTTTTGGAGTTGTCTTGTATTATATTCAATATCGAATTAATATGTCTAGTCTATATAATCGTATGAATTTTAATATGATATTATGTGCAGAAAGTGTGTATCGAATCTTAAAAAAATAATATCTAATAATTATTTAAACTTATTATATTAAATAATTTTAAGGAAATTGAATATAATATTATGTGTAGAAAGTGTCGGAGTATGCTGAATGTGGTATAACAGGGCTTTACATATGTTTTCCACCAGAGTTACCAGAAGATACCATTAATAAGGTGGCTATTACACCGTTATAGACAATGACTTTATCTTAAGTGATAATTTTTAAATAAAAACTTGTCACATACTCGACACAGGCTAGAATGGACTCGTCTATAAAAAATAGCTTGATCTCTGTGACAGTTTTCACTAGTGCCGCACGCTTACGATGCAATCCGTATTTTTGTCGATATAATTATTTATTTTTTAAAGTTATTTGCTACTGCAATTGAAAAACAATGTATGAAAATCTTATTGAATTTCAATCAAATGGATGGGTGAAATAATAATAATAATAAATAATTTATTTCAAGTAACAAAAACTCATAATAATCACAATAATTAAAATTTAACATCCCAATAATCAATATGTCACAATAATTTAAATAGAATAGAACATTCGGTTTCGGTTACGACTGGAGAGAGAGGGAGTCGCCCCCCCGGGCTGAGCGTTATATGCTATGCTGACGATACGCTCGTCACAGCCCGGGGCAGGACATTCGAAGAGGCGGCGAGCCTGGCCACTCTCGGCACCGAGGAGATGGTCAGGCGAATCGAGGCGCTGGGGCTCAGGGTGGCCCTAAACAAGACGGAGGCCCTTTTATTCCATGGGCCCTGTGTGAGGCTGCCCATCGGCGCCTCGTTAGTCGTCAACTCCATCCACATCAGTATCCAGGCCCATATGAGGTTCTTTGGTCTGGTGCTCGACGGGCGATGGTGGTTCCGGGAGCATTTCCGTCAAATTGCTCCCCGGCTGGTCGGCGCGGCGTCCGCCCTTTTTCGGCTCATGCCGAACGTGGGCGGACCCAGTTTCGAGGGCCGACGGCTGTATGCGGGGGCGCTCAATGGCCATGTACGGCGCACCCGTGTGGGCGAGGGCTCTGAACGCCCAGCTCAGGGCTGTACTGTGGAGGCCACAGCGAGCCATGGCGGTCAGAGCCATTCGAGGGTACCGCACGGTGTCTACCGAGGCGGCATGCCTATTGGCCGGGACACCCCCGTGGGACCTAGAGGCGGAGATGCTCTCCGACCTCTACCGGCGGGTTACCACAATGCGCGACGAGGGTGGCTCCCCATCGTTCAACGAGATAGCCACCTGGCGCGAGGACGCCCGCCGAGAAGTCATCGCCCGTCGAGAAGTCATCGCCCGTTGGGCTACGCGGCTGGAGAGGCCTAGACACGGTGTTATTACCGTTGATGCCCTCCGGCCCGTACTGATGGAGTGGATGGAGCGGCGGCACGGAGTACTCTCCTTCCGGTTGGTGCAGGTCTTGTCGGGGCATGGTTGCTTCGGCAAGTACCTGCACACGGTCGTGCGGAGGGAGTGGACTCCGTCCTGCCATCATTGCGACAGCGACGAGGACACGGCGCAACATACGCTGGAGGTGTGTCCGAGCTGGGATGGGCAGCGCCGTGATCTCGTCGCTGTCATCGGTGTCGATCTGACGCTTCCGGCTGTTGCGCGAGTGATGGTCGACAGCGTCAGGAATTGGGTCGCGGTCGCCGCCTTCTGCGAGGCAGGCGGCAGAACGGGCCCGGGAGGATTCCCGTGACCCGGGTCGCAGGCACAAATACCTATGCCTACCTACGCCTGATGCCGCCCTAACCGAGGCTTCGGGTGATCGGACCGGGGAATTGTCCAGTCACCCGACGTGAGGCCACCGCGTGAGGGCGACGCCTCGACGGCGAAAGCTGTCGGGGCGTCGACGAGAGAGGAACCCGAGAGGGCATACCGCCGGGCGGACCACCGAAGACAAAGATCGGGTACCGGTGGTCCGCTCGCACGGCGAAGAAGAGATGCTTGCAGGGTGGGTTAATGGGGTTGCGCGCCGCCTCTTCCGTCACCCCGGACCGATTTGGCGGGGAGCGACGTCCATAGCCCACCGCAAAAAAAAAAAAAAAAAAAAAATAGGTGTTGCAAAGTTCCTTAGGTGTGCTGCTTGCTAGTTTGCCACCTTAAGCAATAAAAAAAAATATTTCAGGCATTAATTAATCACGGCAGTTAGATTGGATAACCACTACTGGTTTCAAAGGACTTTTCTGAACCAGCGATAACAAATTTAGAAAAGTCGTGCTTTAGTTTGAAAATTATCAATTGTAAATAATTTTATTAATCTTAAGCATGCGTCACATAGCATGTTCTTTATTGGCTACACCCGTTACTAAAGAAATAATCATTTTATTGCGGGGGGACAAACATACAATTGAACAGACACAAATTACATCCAAACTTACTAACATATTGTGGATCACACAAGAACCACGATCAATTAACAATTACGCCATCTGAGCAGTCCAAAGTATGAAATTAAAATCGAAAGTTGTCTTCAAAAATTATGCTAATTAATTTAAAGTCCAAATAAAACGAACAATCACGTTTAAGTATTATTTAATTTATTCAAATAGACATTTACATATATTAATTATATATTTTAAAGTAGAATTTCCAAATTTTTAATTTTTGGTATCTATATAACACTGATTGAGTATCCACATTAGGTATGGTAAAAATTTTTAAATCCTAAAGTTACAAATCGGTACATTTTGTTCCAAACATCAAGGTACACATTAAATATCACCTACAAAATTGAACAAGTTAGAAATAGTAGGTATAGGTTTATCAAAGGACTTACTAACAATTTTCTATTGTTTAAAAATATCGGCAGTGATAAAACAAGCCTAACTCGCTGATTTTATTTAACAATAACATCGATAAGTCACGGTTATGCCATTATGTTTTAATAATCGAGGCAGAGGGTCAATATGTTTATCAAACTACACAAATCAACTATATTTTTGTTGTATTTCCGTTATGAGCCAATCCCATCTACATTTGTATGCCACTATGTTCTGTTTCTATAGGACTAATTACGTAACTCTTACAAAGTTCGTTACAAAATGGCATGTAACATACTAGAGTATAGAATTGTATTGTATGTAAAATGCACTTTGTCGCGTTACCGTAGCATGTAAAATGCAAGTAACTATCAATCTCATGATTATCTCGCTTTATATACGCTTTATATATTTACGCGAATATCTAACGCGATAATGAGATAAAGGAGCTTTACAAGGAAAAACCAAGTTACTCAAACTTTATATGTTAGCGCTGCCGAAAGCCATCAATGACTGTAATTAATAATAACCGTGCCACGAAAACACCAAACATGATTATAATCAGAGGTGTGTAATTATAACCTACAAATATAGTCGAAATACAACAAAAATATAACTAGATTGCTGGTTGAATCGAAGTAGACCCCGGCTTTTTATTCTTTTTTTGTTTCTTTTTATTTACTTTATATTACTATATAACTTACTAAGTGTAAACATTAAAATATTTAAATAAATCGTAAACTTAATTATATCCACTCAAATTCTCAAGTTGTAAGCACACCTTACTCTCAAATCTAGAGCAATAAATTCTAATCTTTACCTTATAAGTTAATTTACAAAATTAATAAATATAAATTATTGAGTATGGAATATTTTATACAAAATCCATAACATACAAAATGATATCACGCAAAAACCACGTTGGATCATTGCATTATATGAATAGAAAGGTAAATTAGTCAGCCTATAAAAATAGATTGCACAAAAATCATTACGAAAATATTTGCTGAGTAAAAATTTTAATGTAAAGTGCTACGTATAGGTATATAAACGCTTTTTTAATGAAACATATTCCCTCTGAGCTTGTAAAATTTAACTTAATTAGTGTTTTAATTACTACATTAATTCCGACAATATCTAATAACATTGACTGGTTTTTTTTTGTTCTAGTATTATAGCATAGACATATAGTTCTATGTCGTGTTTGATAATGAAAACATTCTTAAATTTGGTGGCCCCTTTGCAATGAAATTGTTATAAACGAATATCTAAATGATACATACCTATTTTAAGCACTGTCGCTCAAGCATCAAGACTCTAATCTGTCCTTAGATTTAAAGTAAGTACATACCTATAATAATCAGATAATATTTATTTTCGACACATCAACTACCCTTTTACAATACCACATAATATTAATAAACTTTCATTGTCATTCTACTTGTTTATCTCATGTTGGCTACTAAATCACCTGAAACTTTAATATCATAATTAATTTTATATTATATTATATTTCCTAATATAATGACGATTTAAACACACAGAACAATATCCATTTTGTGCTGAAATGTTAAATTCATCTTTAGCGCGTTTCAATCCGCCATTATTTTAAAATTAATTAATGGCGGTAAATATAGGAAATAATATTCGTTTTTTGATTTGATATTCTTCAAGAAATGTAAAATATTGTCAGTTTTTAATCAAGCCTTAACCCTAAAAACCATGGCACACAAATTATTTCTAACAAAGGAGGGAACTTTTCACAACTGTGATATTTTATTATCGTGATTCGATCAAATCATGTTAAACCTCTCTCATTCAAACTTTTATATAATCGCAAGTATAGAATTCCGAAATATGAGCAATTCTGTTTACGTATCTATTAAAGAAAAATGAGCTGAAAATATGTATGTTTGGTCGCTTTAAAGTCTCCGCAGTCAGTCTTTCAAGAAACCTAATTTTTATTGAAACTGTAAAAATAGTATGGAATGTGAAACAAAACAAAGCATTTATGAAGAAATCGTAGTAAATTATAACCAACATAATACAATGATTCGTAGGGTAGATTCTGGTATGCTATTAGAGCTACAGTACATTCCGGGAAAGCAATTACTTATTCACGTCTACATTTTAAAATGTTACCATCCTAAATTCGTCACACCTATATATACTAACACTTGAAATAGCGACATGATTTTGAAACTATCAGCAAATTTATTCGTTCTACCTAAAATTGCTGTCCCGGAGGCGGACGTAATCTTATTTCATCCAAGTGATTCAGGATGTTTTAATTTTGATTGGACATCGGTCTTAAATACTGTCCAAGTTGCTCACTCCAGGCGCGCTTTGTAACTTGTTTTCCATATTTCAGCCAGAGTGACTGCTGAATGGAAACGATGGAAAATACAAAGCGGGAGAGTGAAGCGTTGGACGAGGGACCAAGCCACGAAACCGTAGAAATCAAGTTGCACCTAAAAAAAAGGGTGTCTGTTAATAGTGTATATATATGTTAATTATGGATTTATTTAAATTTGATTTGAATTCATTACTTACGGGATTGGCTAAAACCTTTTGTGCTTCAAAGGTATAAATGAGCCACATAGTAACATTGCAGATTAGAAGGAAAGTAACAGCTTGACGAGCGGGCTTGCTGCGTTCTTGCTCTGGTAAGTGAACGCGACGACGTGAGACATCAGCTATGAATAACAATTGCAGTACTACCTGTAATACGAAAATAACCATTTAAAATTATGTAAATAAAATATTTTGCACAAAATTTATTTATTTATTTGTTTATCTGTTTTCCTTGGTGCATAACTTTTACTGTATATTCATGAATGATGTTATTAATTACCTGCAATACGCTCAAACAGCCAGTAATCATGACGAGGAGATTCGGCTCATGTGTGAAGGCTCCCATTCCACCAGCAATTACGCTGAACACGGCGTACACGAAGAGGCCGAAAGCAGATACACGCAGCAAGATGTCGTTCAAATCAGATTGTTCTTCAGAGCGGAACTTCAAAGATTGAACCCTGTGAAGAGGCTCGGTACAGGAGGAAGGAGTATAGCTCCATTTCATTACACGACCACTAATTATACGGTGATTAAAACCAAAAATGGTAAACAAAAAGAGAAAAACATAAAGATTTGTACAGGAATGAAAGAAAAATGCAATGGACATATCAACATGGAAAATAGAAAGGTTTTAATGATAGTGTGGGTTAGCACGGTCGTTGTGCAATATAATTTAAACAACATGGAGCGATTCACAGGTTGGAGAATGAAGGAATGGAAAGGGATGGAAAGTGATTAAAAATATATAAAAAAAACGTTAACACATAAAAACGAATACTAAATTAACACAAATACAACGATTAAAGTAGTACATAACTATTATAAAGTCTTACCGAATAAATCCAATCAGTATTGCCAGAATGGAAAGGACCATCAAAGCACAATGGGATACGTCAGCCAAATATATAGACAAACGCTTCAATTCTTGGTGTCTTATCAGGACGAAGAATAATATCAGGCAGATAAGAGAAGCCACCAGCAGTAAAAGTCCACAGAAGAGTCCTTTAGAAGCCCCGGCGCAATCAACTCGGTTGCCTCGTTGAGCTGCCGCTAATGCCGCCGCCCTGCGGGAGAGAACAGCCTCCAGACGTCTTTCCAGATCTTCATCGTTGGCCACGCTGCAACGAAACGCGTGCCTAATCAGTCATTCATTTGTGCGTTGCTAATAATTGCTACCAAATTTGCTCTATTTGTGTTAGGTATTTAAAACTCGATAAATATAATTATTAAGAAGAGAATATCTAAATATCTATATAGTTATGATTTGTTAAGGTAAGTGCAACGATTATTGATCAACTTTGGGTTAATACTGGGCTTACTTTAGGTATCTAATCAGTTATAAATAGTGCTTATAAATGAATATATTACCTGGGATAACGTCCAATGTGCTTCCACATAACGTAAATGACGGCAGCGCCGATAAGTGAATATTCAATGATGAATGGATACAGATATGGTGCAGAGTCAGTTACTATAGTACCCATAATTGGATTTCGACCGCACACTGTTGTGTTATCTATATTAGCAATCAGAGCAGCTGGGTTTAAAACGTCGAAAGATTCGAAGACCTCTGAGGAATTTGGCACTGAAAAAAATATTTGGATTAAAAATATTTAGTTTTTCTTACAATTATGTATGATAAGAAAAAAATCTCTAAGCTACATAAAAAATCGATAATCTATATAATGTATATAGGTATGTACATGCAAAAGATGTAATGGAAATCTTCACCCTAAAAGTAAAAAGATACTTAATTACTTGACACGCAAGTGCAACGAACGCGAAAGTGGGTTTTAACGAACATAAATTGTCGCTTTAGTGATGGGAAAAGCTAAGCCATATTATTAAATTTAAGATTTCTTTCATGTGGCTAATTTTAGATCCAACTTTAAGTGTGGTTTTAAAATAGTAACTTAGATAAGATTTTTTAGTCATTTATTAAATGTTAATGCAACTTAACTCTATTCATCACTCAGGCGATTTAAATTACAGTTTGCAAATAAAAAGTGCAACGGCGATTGAAATAATATCTGTACGACACTCCAACGACAAACCTGGCGAATGTGGTGGTTCATCTACACGATAACTTTCAACATTATTGCCCCACTCATCTCTATCAGTTACTATTTGTCCGGTGGTTGTGCTTGGCGTCATAGTAGATATGGCATTAACGATCGGTTTCAGAGTAGAAGTACGCAGCCACTGGAATACTTCTAACATGGCTGTCTGTGTTTGAGTCACTTTATTGGACTCCGTGGTTAGCGGGGCAAAAGAGGTGGTAGTGAAAGGATTATCATTAGGCCATTCTCTGTACTCGCGATCATATCCCAAGCCATTTTCATAACCTACAGTGCTCTTAAGGGTGTCGATCAATTTTGATTTAGGAAGGTACCCACCACCCATGTTATGATATGATGAGAGAGTAGAAGTTGCTGAAAATTAGTCCAAAACACATTTTAATTGACATGCATACGATAGGAGAACATGGACATAGAGTATGAAGTATGTGATAGTGAATACTAACTTGTGGTGGGGGTAGTGGTAGGAAGAGCGGTGGACGTGGAAGTGACAACGTTCATGAGTTGTTCTCCAGCCATCTTAGCAGTGGTTATTACAGTAGGTGCAACAGTGGTAGCGGCAGTGGAAGCAGCACCAAACACTTTCCCGGAATGCCTCAGAGTGTGCTTACGGATGACTTCTGAAGATGCACCATTTATATCTTTATAGAACAATGATAACAAAAACTCCGAAAATGGATGATTTTTTAATGGAAAAGAAATTAGAGACAAGTTTAGAAATGTGAAAAGCAGTTATTTTGCTGTGAAAACAATTATAATTAATATAGAAAATTGAAATAACTACACTTACTTCCAAGTATGCCTTCTCCAGACAAACCCTGAGGATTCTTGACGTGGTAATCAGTGATTTCCTTCAAAGATTCTAACACCAAAGTACGAATCCAAACGCAGATATTTGTGGCAACTACGTGCATTAGACCAAATCTAGCAATCACTTTAAAACGATGAATGTTTAACTAAAATAAGAAATTTCATAAAAATTAAAGTAAATCATACCAGTTATGAAACTGTATACATGATATAAGAGCTAATTGTGATATAATAATTATAAAGGTCACGTCATTATCACAATTTTTTGAGAAGATTGATTAATAATTAATAGTACTAACAGGCTATGCTGGTATTCTAACCAGTAAACCATCAAATTGAATATACTTTTGTACATATACATACATATATACATATCATCGCGCCATATACCTTGCAGGGTAGGCAGAGAGACCAGAGAACTCTCTCATCCCTGCATAATTCAGTCGCTGCCTCAACATTCATAATTCTCTTCATACACGCTCGCCGGTTTGTAGTTTGTAGAGACTTTTGACTCCACTTTCCTTCAGTACGTGGCCAATCTGGTCTAGGTAGGTTAGTCTCGGTCTCTCCCGGTACCTACATCCTTCCACTTTCGCATTGTATATCTTCTTAACCAGACGTTCGTTCGGCATTCTTTCCACATGTCCGAACCATCCGAGCATTCTCTTTCGCATCTTTACACCAATACTCTCTTTCATACCTACTCGCTGTCTTACGTCGTCGTTATGAATGCGATCGGTCAGCCTAACTCCACAGATTTTCCGTAGAGATCGCATTTCGACCACATTAATTTTACTTTCATGCTCTTTTCCTTTTTACATATTATCATATATTACTTTTGTACATATTATCTCAGTATTGTAGGATATATGACTTGTAACGATACAATAATAGTACCTATATTACAATAAAGTACCCTTGTAGCTTACCCTTGAATTCATAAATATGAAATACATTTGCATAAAGGTGAAAACCATTTGTAAAACAGGATTTACTCCTTTCAGGATTAAGTAACAAGGTGAATCAAAAGGTAATTCGAAGAATGTCCCAAACTCCAAGCCATTATAGATCATGGTACCAAGCCCAAATGCTGAAATTAAAAATAAGCATATTAAGAAGTTAACATAATTTATAATCTTATATGATATTTTTTTTTGTTAATTTCTTACCAATAGCGCCGATTCGGAGAAAGAAGCTGCCGTGACTATGATCGTTCTGAGAAGTCTTGCGCCTTCGGACTGGCCTAGCCACTGGACCTGATTCCAGTTCAACAATATCCTGCTGCTGTTGTTGTTGTTGCTGTTGCTGCTGCTGCTGAAAATCGAAGTGAAAGGTATATAAACATGTAATGATCAAAATTGTTATGGATTCCCGAACAAACCTAATAATCTATAATTGATATGAGACTCTTGTTAATTATAAAAGGACCCTGATTTCATAAATCAAGTTGGCAAACGCAACTAGCTTAAAATACTATTAGTAAAACTAAATGAGGTAAGAATTGTTATTATTTACTCGCAAATTATCAATGCGTTTCTATTAAATCCAATACAAGTTAAATTTATCTGTATACGAAGCCTGAATGAAAGCAAACTAATAACACCATAGCAAATATTGAAGCATTATGAACAAACGATCTACAACAGCACATCCAAAGCTCTTCGCTTAAATGATAATATGATACACGTCAAGCAGGATGCGTCAAGAATAACCTCACCTGGTCGGACGCATACAATTGCGCCATTTGCAATTGTAATTGCTGTTGACGAACTTTATCACGCATCTTACGGGGATACACCTCCTGCCCAAATGATATGGAAAAAACAAAAAAGTAGGCAGCGTAAACAAAAGGGGATCATGCGGCTTGAAGTGTTTGGAGGAAGCGATGACGATGATAAAAATGTAAACAATCAAAATAAACAACAGGTAGGTATTTAATTTGTGAATGAGTAAAGTAAATTAAAAATATCACATAATTGATATTTATTAGATAAATAATTATGTTGTTATCTAACACAGGACGACACGCGAAAGCGATAAAAAGGAATGAAGTGATGTTAAATACAATATGGATGTGCTGTGTATGAATATGGATATAATAATGAGGTGTAAAGCCACTGACCTGGAAACTTTGTTTCTTAGATTCTTTACTTGGTTTTTCTTTATCAGCATCCTTGTCTTTGCCTTTATCTTTTGATTTCCCATCTTTCTTGTCCTTTTTACCATCTTTGCCTTCTTTAACATCTTTGCCTTCCTTCACGTCCTTATCTTTGGTTTTCTTTTCTTTTTCTTTTCTCGGTTTCTTTTCTTTTGGCTTAGGTTTCGGTTTTGGAGGACTGCCACTGCAGCATGCACTCTCTAGACAAAAATATGTACATCAAATCTAGTCAAGACTAGTTTATATGACTTTTGGATGCAAATATTACAAACCTTGCAGTAAAAAGCAGAAGACATACAACAAAAATAAAATGCTCATGCCATATAGGTAGGTGAAGAAACCCTCATAGTAGTAGAGAGGTAGGTTGTGTGTGATGACATCACTGACCACGTAGGCTATACACACGACGACCAGTAGCTTTGCATAGATGAAACTCGAGATAATGAAAAGTGAAGTTCTGTGAACGAAAAAAAAAACAATTTTAATGAATGCAAACTGCTTAATGTACTATGTATTACGTAGTAGTTTTTTTTTGTGCGATTGTAGTGAACTAAGTTATAATTATATACGTGGGCTATCTGCCCAAGGCAGTTGGCTGTGTGGTAGCGGCAACGAATATTACCAACCCATGCTTTGCTCGTGGATGATGTAAAAGACGCCTAAGAGCCTTATAACGACCTGGGCCATCTCCATCTGATGCTATTTGGTCAACAATTACATTCCCAAGGAGGGTTGACGTCTGGTAAGCGGCCGGTCATAAAACTATTGCCAATAACTTTTACAATATGTACTATAAAAGAAGAGTACATATTTTATCGACCCCAAGTAATTGGGATAAGAGTAGGAGAATAATGATTATCTGCCCAAGGTAAATAAACTTCTCAAAAGAAAAAGTCGAGAATTTTAAGCATTTGTATCAAAAAGGGGGTCAAATCTCGAGAAATCATTTGTCGTAATCACTGTTGTAAATGGTTTGACTATTGTCAAAGATGAGTTGAGATGGTGAGTATTCATAATGGAACCAATCCCTAAAGTAGTATTCCTTACTGTACTAGCAATGCGTTTCTTTATATTATCTTTTTCATTACGTCTATATACTTTAAGACGAGCTAAGCTTTGTTAGTGGTAGGACCACGCTGTTGACAGTTTTCTGTCCGCAGCCGCGGGCCGGTCCGTCCGGGGTTACTACCCCGGACGGACCATACTCTCGCAGAAGGTCGACGTCTGAGTAATAGCAATGTGCTATTGCGCTTCGTTCGGTGAGTGGGAGAGCCGAAAGTCCAACGGGGTGGGTTTGGGTTTGTATTGGTAGGCTAACTATACCCTTGGTATTGCAAAGGTCCATGGGCGGCAGTAACACTTCCCATAATGTGTGCTCGTTTGCCACCATTAGCAATAAGAAAAAAATAATAAGCGTTTAGATGGAAGCTGGACGTTAAATTTGCTAATACAGGTTAGATACACATCTAAATGTTTTAATAATACATAGGCTCACAAAGGCCCTCATATTAAGTAGCGAACCTATTACCCTTTACGAAGCAAAACGCCAAGTTTTGTTTTATTATTATGATTGATTTATGAATGAATGAATGATTTCTACGAAAACAAAACAATACATCCGTCCGAGGAATAATTAAATGTTGTTCTACTTTTGGGATACGGATCTCTACCCAGAATAAAAGAGTTTGGAAGATTCGCGAATTGTTGACAAGTGATAACAAACTTGTTATTGTACTCTGTAAGGACAGCTAAAATGGGCATTTTACTTTGTAAGGACAGTATGCATAGGTTGTCTTTATTTTCACCCGCGAAAATACACTACACATCCCACCTTCCCAGATGTGTCAACGCCCTTACTAGCTAAACACCACGCACTGCTTCTAACTCTCGTTTACGACGAAGTCATGGGGCCGTTTTCACATGCACTACAACTCTGTTGAAGAGACATAGTCGATAACCTATTTCAAACTTTCTTGTACACAATCATCGACAAAATGAGCTGAATATAATTGGCCTGAGTTTGTGTAGAGTTCTAAGTCGGCTTTTATGACACACATACTCAAGTAAATTTATTAGTATTATATGTGTGGTGACCGATGCGCTTCCGCAGCACTTATCTAGAGGAAGGCTGCGTCCACGACTCAGTTATTGATTAAGCCACGCCTTTAAATGATGGAAATTATGTACCAGTGTGATACTTAAATAAAACTGGAAGTCTCAATATTAATCTGGACTGTTTAATTTACATACCACTGCATTCTTGTAAACACTTTATTCTGAAATATAGGTACTATTCCCATATATACATCATAGCTTTATTGTAATTATTCAACCTATTGGGTGAAATAATCTCATTTATTACCCAACTTAATTCACTGAATTATAAATTAATGTATCTTGTATAATTATGTAGTACTTGTTACGTTAACTATATAATATATACAGTTATATTATGTTTAATGCACTATATATATTTATCGTAAAAGACTAGCAGAACATTAATGGCATTTTCCAGTTTATCATTTAGAAAATTATTAATAGAATAAGTTCTTGTAATATTGTGTGATTTAGATACTAAACACCGCCATCTATCGAAGCATTAGGGTAAAAACGGTTCGTTTATGTGAAAGCGCGAATTGATTCATTAACTCTTAAAAATATTTCAAATGAAGAATAAATAGCTTTTAATGACGTTTATTCTTGAGTCATAAAAATAAATATACATTATAAAGCATGAAAAATAAATTAAAAATAAAATTTAATTAATTTAAGTATATTTATCTGGTCTTGATGAAACATTTTTAATATTTTATGATTTTATTTGTGAATTAAAGCATTCAGACAGATAAATAACTTTATAAATATTATTACAGTTAAGAAATCTAAAATTAATCATTGAAAAGCATTATTATATTTGGCAAATAATAAATAATATAACACAAAGAAACTATTGCACCAACAGTTTAATCTATACAACATACTTCTTGGAAGGCTTCGGTTGTACACATTTTAATTCCATTTCTTTGTTTGCATTATTATGCTTCTCAGCTATGGCGATATCACTCCCCTGTTGACGATGCTGACCAACCGGCAGAGTCGCCATATTATCCACGGAATCTAAATCTACCGTCGCCACCTTCACTTCTGCCTCCGCAGGCTGATGCTTATCTTTCCCCATTTCAAACACTTGACCGGTAAAGGGAATTACAGGGTGCTCATAATGAAGTGCTTCAGGGTTAAGGACAGGCGAAGGACCGAGGAACACTCTCAAAGATCGCCGGAAGTATGGCGGAGCGGCGTCGACCGGTGCCTCTGGCTTCAGTTTGTCGAGAGTTGCGCAGTAATGGATGCTGCGCGTATCTTATTCCCAGAATAGGGGCGGCACCAACCCTCCGTACGGACCCCAATTTATATAAATTGTACTCTTTAATACCAGAGGGATGTTTTGTATTGCTTAAAATAAAGTGACGATATATAGCTTTGTAGCATTTTAATATTCAAGAAATGTAATGTGTGTAATGTTTGAATAAGTTTTCGCAAAATAATAGGCTTTATTTACTAAGCGATATTAAATGGACAGTTATATTAACTAATATTAGAAATTTAATAAATTGCGTGGTAATGGTTTTTTAATTCAATAATTCATTCATTAAAGCCATGTTTTGCAATATATTGAAGATTTTTGTTATTAAAATTACCCGCAATTATTTTTTTCACTGCCTTTAAATATTCACTTGGACATCAGATAGCTACGATATTCCGATCGACGACATCAGATAGCTACGATATTCTATATCATATCAGATTAGCGAATTTATATATTAATGCCTTCAGTTTTGCTCCTGTGAAAGGTCTATGTATTGTGATTTTATTTCATAGCCTGCCATTATTACCATTTGCCTATTAACTTTTTATATGAAACTATCTAATACATAAAAAATAATGAATATAATCGTATAATAATAGACTAAAATTGCAATATATGACACCTTCGTTTCCCGCGAGTATCGTAATGATACCTACATTATAATACCTACTTACCTACATTAAAATACCTATATACCTACCTTCCTACATTAAAATACCTATATAGTACCTACCTACATTAAAATACCTATTTACCTACAGTATAACATTTACCTACCTACATTATAATATCTACCTGCCTACATTATAATATCTACCTACCTACATTATAATATCTACCTACCTACATTATAATATCTACCTACCTATATTATAAGCAAGCGACAATAATATCATTGCAAGACAGGACGAATTTGAAGCATAGTATAGTAGGATGATTTTTTCATTATACAGAATGGAATATGGCAGTTAACAAGAAAGATAAATCAAACTTAAAATTTATTAACTTCAATTAGGTTTCAGCCTATATTATTTAAATATGGTATTTAATATAAAAAAATATAACACAACAGAGTGGACAACCCTAACATTGGCGTCAAGCGGTCGATAGAGGCGCGTCTCTCCCGGTATGCTTTGGGAGACTGCGCGAGCGACCCACTGACCCGGCCCATTTCATCTTCCGAACACACCCTGGTATACTACGAATTAACAACCATAATGCACTTGCACTAGGCATAGACAAAGAAAAGTCATAGAACAAGGCCACGTGAAATTGAGCTAGATACATTCATTTGTAAGTGTATCTGTACATATTGTCTTATAAACATTCTATTAACCTGAGTTAACAAAGCCAAGGCAATAAAATTTTAAACTTCGTTTATATATTTTTATATAACGTGATCAAATTTTGTAATTGAGTTGTATAACAATTATCCTCAATTAATTAAATTGACAGCGGAATATGATGCAAAGCAGATAACTTTATGATTTTTTTTTTTTTTTTTTTTTTTTGGGGGTGGGTTATGGTCGGCGCTCTTCACGCACCACTCCGTCCGGGGCGACAGAGGGGCGTAAGCACGCATACCCGTAACCCACCCACGAACCTCGCCTACGTCGTTGGACCGGCCACTGGAGCAGCGTGAACTTGTCGTCAGTGGCCGGCCCGATGGAATACCCCCTGAGAGGTACCCTCCCCTTGAGCAACGTCCCCCCCCGGATAACTTTATGATGGAGGGAAGCTGATATAATTTCGTAGCAGCTTGGTTCTTGTCCAGTATGATAAGAATACCTACAATATGTTCTCAACCCTTACTCGTAGGAGTCGTAAGAACATGGCCACTGAGAGGTACATAATATTGTTCACCTTAGTAAGGAGGTATATGTCCAAAAATGGACGTCCATAGATTGAGTTCATAAGGTTTATCATGAAAATAAAATTGAGATGTTACTTCCTTTTTTATTTAGTTAATTTGTACGACACCAGCGATACTCTCTTTTATTGTTAAGTTAAGCTGTACAACAAACAGCGAGGAAATTCGACACATCGCGATACATCGTAATAACATGTTCCGTTTAAACGAAAAAAATAATGATCAGTTTTACATATTTAATAACAGTGAATCTAAACAGGACATGAGAGAGTCCAGTTTGATAAATTAAGTAATTTTAAGCCAGCTATACATAAATATTAGCGAGATATTTCCATACAGGTAGGTACTACTTCTATTTAAAATTAGCGTTCCAAAGATCATTGCATATAGCCAAAACCGGACTAGACTTTTATAAGAATCCTAAGTTTTTTTCTTATATCCAGTGGTTATTATTGCGCATGCTCGTTTTATGTTTCTTGTTTTTATGAGTTCATTGAACTAAATCTAGTGCCAAGTTTACTACTTATTGTTTTTTTTTACCGTAATAAACTATTACCAGCTATATAGATACTAATAGCACAGTTCAACGTTACCGTTTTGGTCAGTATTAACGATGTTTTGGTACAAAATTGTTATTATTGATGAGTTATTTATGCACTGTGTTGTTTGTTATAAAGTATAAATATTAAGGTCTGGTATTAGTTTAATGTTAGATTAGATTTTTTTTTAATGATTTTGGCAGAGCTATGATAACAGACTTTTTAATATTGATCTCTTTTAAACAAAATGGCATTATGATTTTCTTTTATTTTTTTTTACATTTCATTACAAAACTTGACGTTTATTGTCAAAATGGCAGCAGTGGCAATTGAAGAATTATATTTTCTTGACAAAATCGGCCAAGTGCGAGTTGCACTCGCGCACGAAGGGTTCCGAAAAACTAAAAAAATATTTATGCAGTATGTCACAAGCGGGATTCGAACCCGCGCCTATTAGGATTCCGGCCCAATCGTGCTGCCACTACACCACCGTGACACCGTTTCGCTTCGTAATCGGGTTTTATAAATAATTAAGCATACTAAATGCTAAATTTCAGTAATTTAAATTTATGTAGTAGTTTTTTTTTTATATTTATTAAATTTTTTTTCTTTGATATTAATTTAAGTTACACTTATTTATTAAAACTACTAATTTATTAAAACATTTAAAGTACACGTTTTTAAACTGTTTTATTTATAATATTATTAAATCATTATAATTTTTGCAAAAATAAATAGCAAAAAGAGTTCTACGGCGGTGAGATTCAAACCCACACCTACGGTGTCTAAATCCAGCACCTTAGACCACTCGGTCACGCTGCCTGCTTATAGTCAGTGCAAAATTAACTGCTGCTTGTCAACCAGACAATCTTAGGTTTTATTTTCTTTACGGAATTTCTGGATTCGGTCGCTTAGTAATATGTAATAGCTTAAAAATATGTGATGTAACTAAAAACTTAAGGTTTTCTGAATTTTTCCTTTATATGTGCTATAAAAAATTGCTTCATGCTAAATTTTAAGATTCTAGGTCGAATGGAAGTACCCGTTAGGTTTTGATTCCCTTGCAAGTAGTTGCGAGTTTGAAAATATGCGGCTTAAATTGCTATTTCTTTTGATTGCGTTGACATAGAAGTTTGATTTTGTTACAACTTAAAGGTATTATATATACGTAGACTTGAGTATTTGATACGAATTTCAATTTAATACCTCTACACGTTCCAGTGAAAAGGGGTAGTGAATTTAAAATTATTAAAAATATTTTTTATATATAATGCAATCAAAAATTTACAGTTTCCACAATTTTTCTTTATCTATGCTATAAGAAGTTGCTTCGTACCAAATTTCAAGATTCTGAGTTCACCGGAAGTACCCTGTAGGTTTTGATTTCCTTGCGAGTGTCGAAAATTTGCAGAAATTTGCGACATAAACAGCTGTATCTTTTGATTTCCTTAGCTTAGAAGTTTGATTTTTTCACAGCTCTAAGGGACAATAGACTTGAGTATTTGATATAAATTTCAGCTTGATACCTACACGCGTTCCTGAGAAAAAGAGTCTTGACATACAGACGGGCGGACTGACAGACGGACGGACGGACAACAAAGTGATCCTATAAGGGTTCCGTTTTTTCCTTTCGAGGTACAGAACCCTAAAAATGAACCAATCTAACATTGAGGTATTGATTGATATAGCGATTATGAAACATTTCTTTTTTTAATATCACAAATAGCAGTTTAAAAATATATTTATACAAAAAATGCTTTAAAAAAAATGGTCTAACATTGATTATATATTTTATAGTTGCTATATTCCCAGAGATCTGCCATCTTAACAATACATTTTATTAGTAAGAAATTTTATAGTAATTGTTTAATAAAAAAATATTTATGTAATACAAGTAAAGTAATAAAAGTTATTCATAGCAAGTTTATACATAAATAGCTATTACACATTTAAGAGAATAATGATATATTTTGATAATATAGGAATTGGTTTATAGCAACAGAAGTCTAATTACAAAAGCTAGAATGCATGTTAACAATTTACTTAAGACACTTATTAGTACTGCGGTGACCCGACGACGTTAAAATTGCCACGTGCATACTAAACACTAATTGCGCAATACTTGTAACAACGCCCTCATTTTAAATTGACTTCACATATTGCTAAGTAGTTAAAATACCGACCTACCGTGCCAAGTCGCGAGTATCATTCTCATGTAAGACAATACTTTATGCAATACACAAATATTTGTTTTAAGCCTGGGTTTAATTTATGTTGGTTACATATATGTTTTAGATATGGATTAGTTTTTTAATACAGAATGTCTTTTATATAAAAAAAAACTGCCTTAAAAGGGCTTAGGTATAACCTGCAGCGTTAGATCCCCATCGCCACTATGCGACGGATTATGCTTTCGGGTAACATGCCTTGTCAGCACCCCTAGGTAATAAAGGGGCCAGCCTCGCATCAGACTATTGGCTTCTTTGCTGGAGTGGCGAACTATTACCTGTGGCCGACATTCATCCGCAGCTTACTAATCATAACATCTCAGTATATATAAGGACTCCAAACTTGAAATTTAGCCTATGGACGCCTAGTAAGGAGTAAATGAAGCCACAATTGATGCACTCTTCAATGCTTGCCTAATATGGATTGACAAAGAGAACATCGTCATCATTGTAAATACTATTTTTACTATATCATTAGTGATCATTCGTCAATCTGTCTCGTCAGTCTGACTTAATGCAGTTTAGTATGTATTATATATGAGAGCTATTGTTTTATATTTATTTTTGAAATAATTATATTCTAGTAATATTTAAGTTAATCAGAGCGAATCGAGGGCGTTTCGCTATTTATAATGAAAGTTACTGAGCTAAACTAAAAGGAATTGTGGACGATTTACTAGATATATCAAAGAAAATATAATTTTTTTTTATTAACAATGTTTTAAGGAGTAAGAATACAATTCACTATCCCTTGTCTTGTCATCACCCCGTGGGTGTCGTAAAATACGACTAACACTAAAGGATATGATATGCCTATATCTGTGCAAGAGTTGAAAAATTCGAAATTAAACCCTATACTGAAAGGACTTACTAGACTAGAGTAATATAGTAGGTCAATTTCCCTTCTATTGTGAAGGAGTCTCAAGCGGATTTCAACAGTCGTATCTGACCTGAGATGGTGGAAAAGGTTAACAAATCAAACGTAATGTAATTACGTTAACCTCATCAAATCAGGTATATTATTATTACATTATCAATCAATCTACTTACGTAAAAATATTGAATCAATCGGTTGGGATTCATTTACTTCATGTTTTAGTTGCAAGATTCAACAAAGAATTCTTACTAATATTATAAATGCGAAAGTAACTTTGTTTGTCTGTCTGTCTGTCGCTCTTTCACGCCAAAACTACTGAACCGATCTAAATGAAATTTGGTACACAGATGATCTAGAGCCTGACAAAGGACATAGGCTACCTTTTAATGCAAAGTTGTAAATGGGGAAGAAAAGTTGTAAGAAAGTATGTATTGTCATTTTTAAAGCCAGAAGCTTGAAACTTATTTTTAGGCTATTGATTAGATACAAATAAATATGACATTAAAATTTTGTAAAAAATTTACCCTTAAGGGGTAAAATAAAAATTGGGGATGAAAAACTTTAGGAAAGTATCCTTTTACGCGGGTGAAGTTACGGGCAGACGCTAGTATTAAATAAAGCTTGGAAAATAGTTCCGTTCTAACAGTCATCATAAACTGCTATATTAACATAAGTTTTTGTCTTTATCATAAAAGCGCTTTATGCTAAATGTTCTTCCAGTCCTATTCAAGTGTTATGACCTACTTTAACCAGTAAAATGGTTTGCATTAGGTATGAATAATGCTGTGAATAATGTTACTTTTAAAGCGGTCGGGGCTTGTGTTATAGAAGGGTCTCAAAAAAAGACAAAAATTCTATGCTTTATTACTTAATAAAGATAGAAAAGAAAGGTATTCATACTTTCAGGGCAATGTAAAGTTGTGTACTTATGCCGAGGAAGTGTTTACCGGCATTCCTCCTAACTGTAATAGCAGAATTGTCAGATACCAGCGACTTGCCGGTGAAAACTATTATAATATTATATTCAGTAAAATCAGATACTAGTTCAACTTCCATTAAGAGATATCGGAGCTTTGCTTTAAGACAGACGCTTTGGTGCATCTAGCCTGTCCGCACCTCGATGATGGATGCCTCCGCATCGGACTAAGGAATAAACGAAACGAAAAGTGGTATGAAACTATTATTATAGATTTTATTGCTTATAAGTTGAATTTAGTTATTTTTACATTTCTTATATATTTATAGTATCCATGGACTTGACTTTAATGATTCTTTGGAATGACTAAGTTATTAAATGTTTAACGTGTTATCATTATTACCGAAGTTTCACCAAATGTTATGTTATGTTAGTTTTCTACTAAATTATTTGAAAAATTAATTTTAGACTGACAGCAGAATTTATTATATATTTTTTTTTTGGTAGCTTTGGTAGCTTATTGTTATTATTTGGTAACTGCATATACATATTTGTTAAGACCATCGATCACGTCGCGATAACAAAATCTAACTAAAACGCTATAAAATTCTTAAAACTATTTAAATAATCGTATTAAAAGCTATCACTACAATTTGTCTTGGAGAATGGAACGTGACGATTTGAAACAAAGGGATATTGCAGACACTAACCTCGCACAAAAAAATCTATCCTAGATATAGGTATATGTTGCACTTATATAACTTACTTTTGGATAGGTAAATAAATTATCATTATAGAAAAAAGTATTATTTAAATTTATAATACTCGTATAAATATCAGAATTTATTAAGTAAATACGGAGCCTATATATCTCAATACATATAAATATTCCACATAAAATAATAGCTCTTTTGACATTGGCTACTAAAGAAATACGGTCAGGAGAGCAATATGCATTAGATTAAGAATAATTGTATTTTATACTCGCCTCAATAAATAAACAACACATTAAGCAGCTGACGCTAGACGGTATTTTAATTGCATATAAATATATGTGTGACATAACACCTATTATAATCGACCTTGTAAATACTATGCAGACTGTATAATTTAATAGATGATATGTTTTACAACTTATAGACATGTTTAGAGTGATACAATGCATTTTAGTCAGACAAAGATTATGAACAAAATATTTTTTTATAATTGCAAATCCGCTCGTTAGTTTGTAGAATTCGATATATTACAGCTCTCCCTGGTGGTAAGTGACATCTATGAGGATAGCATATAAACCAGTCAAATAGTTTCTGAGTCTCGCGATTTCATATATATAAACATCCTCTCATAAGTGGTTGCCGAAGGATAGAGAAGTTTAAATCCTACATTTCGGGATGCAATTTGTAAGCCTTTGTTACGCAGTTAGCAGCAGATCACCCAGATGGCATAATGGTCGTAGTATTAACCTTGATATCGAGGGTCGTGTTCGATGCTCATGCGGAAGAAATTCTTTGTATGATCCGCAAATGATTATTTCGAGCATGGGTATAAATTGTGTCCGTTATTTGCGTATTTTTAGTTTTCAAACTACAATTTGTTCCAAGCATTCTATCCTTCATCTTGTGGCGTCTTTAAAAAAAGAGGATTCTATGTCCCATATTTGGCCATATGTTGTCGTCCGTTAGACGCCAATAGGCAATACCAATCTATCGGACATAATTTTAGCTACTGCACTTGCTATTCAATATTAATAAAAAAAAACATTTTTATACTGAGAAAAAGAAATATCAATCCCTTTTGCTTTGTTGATAGGCTTTATCCATCTGGATGCCTTTATGTCAGAATAGTTATTAAAATCTGTCACAAATATCTATGATACCGCTATTTAGAGTACACCTGGTGTTTGAGATTTGTATTGGCGATACGTTCTAGCAGTAATTCTTGTTGAGATAAAATCTAATAACCCGATCCAAAATTGGTGATTCCCAAGATTACGATTAGCAATCCCAAAAATATGCCACTAGACCAATGAGGCAGTCTACAGACCGTAGATATTCATCGTATATGATTTTTTATTCATCAACCTATCTACGTCTGCTGCTGGCCTTCCCAGGGGCTGTTAGTACCAGGACCACCGAAGACAAAGATCGGGTACCGGTGGTCCGCTCGCACGGCGAAGAGAGAGGATTTTACGGTGGGTCTATGGGGTCACGCGCCGCCTTCTCCGTCACCCCGGACCGATTCGGCGGGGCGAGACGCACCCATAGCCTACCAATAAAAAAAAAAAAAAAAGGGGCTGTTAGTACCAAATTCAACACGTTTAGCTGTATGTTTATCAACATTACAACATCGTACAAATTATATTTACGTACTAAAAGCTCTCTCTCTGTTTTAGATGTCTTCCACTACCCATGAGTAAGTGTTTTACATAAATTGTAAGCTTCAAAACGAGATTAAATATGTTGTTAATTAGCTAGTTTGCTTTACTGCGTAATGCTACAGCAAAGTCGACGAATCGGTATACCGTTTGCATCGACTTTTACCGTTAGAGTTAAAACAAGCATTGCTCAACTGGCTACGATTTATATACGGATAAAATTTATTAATAGTTGAAATATAGAAATAATTGAAGTGAAACTTCTAATGCGACTTCCAACAAGGTTGCGTTAAACGTTTAACGCAATGGCACTCGAACGCATGAGCGTTGTATACCTGTTACAGGCCAGCGCGGGCGTTAGCAACGAGTAGCGTGCAATATTCCAACGCAAGAGGGAGAGAGAGAAAGAAAGATACACAAAGATAGAAAGTAGAAGAGAGAAGGAGAGTGATTCAGTAGATCCCAAGCACATGCGCGCGGTATTCTTGCTATGCAACGAAGTAAACAGTGTGAGCGTCTTAAAATTAGCTGAAATACGTACTTGTTGTTCTATTTTAATTTGTATTATTCGTTATTTTCATAGGTTTAATTTTTCACTTCTGTCGGCAGTCCTCATGACTGTTTTGTTTTTTTTTTATCTTATAATATAAAACTATTCTTAGTTAGTTTTAGTTTTATCTTAAGCTGTGTGGTAGCGGCTAAGAATACTATCAACCCTTACTTTGCTCGTGGATATGGTAAAAGACGACTAAGAGCCTTATAACGACCTAGGCCAACTCCATCTGATGCCGTTTGGTCATCAATTGCATTCCCAAGAAGGGTTGGCGTCTGGCGGGCGGCCGGTCATAAAACTATTGCCAATAACTTTCACAATATGTACTATGAAAGAAAAGTACATTGTATCGACCCCAAGTAATTGGGATAAGAGTAATAGAATGATGGATATAAAATTATTTCAGATTTTATCGCATATTTATTTGATTTTTCACAACGTTACGAATGCATTTCAGCGTTTATGGTTGCAGTATCACTTAACATCAGGTGTTGCTTGCTCGTTTGCCACCATAAGCAATTAAAAAACTAAGTTAACAAAAAAAAAGAAATACCTTGTGGCACATGTTAGTTAGTGCGGTATAGCTATTCAATTCTCCCAGCTTGTAACTTGTTGCCTAAGAGAGGCTGTACGGTGTAAACAGGCTTCAGACATACAAACTACTAGCTACTTCCACTTGTCTCATGGTTCATTTAACGCTATTGGTGTTTCGTAAACAATCACTAGTAGTGATTGTTTTATATATTCCTAGTTATTGATGATATTGATGATTATTTATTGGTATTAATGTGTACGAAATCCTTAATACACTAAATTATTTTACTTCTTTCTATAAATAACCGCGAACAATTTATACGATATTATTCATAAATTAATTGATACATGAAAGAACGCAAATTATTGTCAAATTTATAATTAAAATCATTATGTTTAACTCAAGTGTAGATTAACAAATCATCATTCTCCTACTCTTATCCCAATTGTTTGAGGTCGATACAATATATACTCTTCTTTCCTAGTACATCTTCTTTGTCTTGTTAAAGTTATTGGCAATAGTTTTATGACTGGCCGCCTGCCAGACGTCAACACTCCTTGGGCATTCCCAATTGTTGACCAATCAGATCATCAGCATCAGATGGAGTTGACCCAGGTCATTATAAGGCCACCCTGGAGGTATGTCCCGCCTGGGGGTCTCAGCGCCACGACCTGTCGGCGGTCATTGGAGCGGACCTGTCGTTGACGACCGTCATCAACAAGATGCTTGACAGCGACAGGCACTGGACGTCGATGGTCTCCTTTTGCGAGGAAGTCATCCCTGCAAAGGAGGCCGCGAAGCGGGAACGCGAAGCACTCGCGTCTGCGAACTCACTCCGCTGGCGGCGACCAGGGAGAGGAAGGCGCCGCTACGCGCACTTCCTCCCACCGCCTTGACGGCTGACTGGTCTTGGCCAGATGGCCAAGCGTAGGGGTGTCGGGATAGAATGTCATTAGACGATCTCTCGAGCATCTCGTAAAAGCGCGGAAGGCACCGCTGCTGGTTTTAGTGGGTATTCCGGCCACCAACATCTATGGCCGGCGAGTCCCACACACCCCCGTCTGTCACTGGCGGGGGATAGTGCGTAAAAGCATTTCCACAGAGTAAACAAAAAAAAAGGTCGTTATAAGGCTCTAAGTCGTCTTTTATGACAACCACAACCAAAGAAAGGGTTGGTAGTATTCGTAGGCGTAGCGCCTACACACACAGTTACACTTTAACACAGTATATTGAACACATTATAGGTGTAGATTAACAAATAAATAATATGGTACATCATAACCTAAATTGTCAAAGAAACGTAAGCTCTTACAAAATGTGCCCCCATAAATGATTTCACATTTATTATACTGTCGTTGACAAGGTTTGGGGAATGATAATACACTCATGTACTCTATTGAACCATTTATTAAATGTTCGAGGATCCTCGAGTTCCCCTTTCTAAGAATTACGTATATGATATACCAATGAAATATCGTACATGAAAAATAAAATGTACGTTAATTTTATTGTCTTTTCTGCGCTGCTTGTGGATAAGTGTGTCAATCCATATGCCGTGACGGCAGATGGATTGACACTTTGTTAATCTATTATACACCACTCAGCAAACAGAAATATGTAAACTAAAATTTATATTTATATAATATTCCTGCTTTGTACATATTATTATCAAAAAAGTATTAACAAAAACATATTTATTTTATTAACATTTTTTTAAAGAGAGACCAAATATGTATTAATCCTTATACATTATTTTTTAATCGACTTCAAAAAAGGAAGAGATTCTCAATTCGTCTGTATTTTTTTTATGTTTGTTACCTCATAACTTTCGACTGGGTGAAGCGATTTTAATGATTCTTTTTTTATTTGAAAGCTGGTGCTTCCCGTGTAATCTCAATTCAATTTAGTCCAGTTCTGACAATGGCACCCTTGAGAAAACCATATAAGTCTAAAATTAGCATTAGGTATGTGTGCGACAAATGAACTAGTATCTCAAGCCTCGCTACTAATAGAACAACCTATGTGTGTCTGAAACACTAAAAAGTAAAAAATAAAAAATACTACGTTTAAAAAAACCGACTTCAAAAACTGAAAAGTACAAAATAACTTAAAATACTATCATTTGTATCAATTGTATATACTATATCACATTATAATTAATATAGTAATTATTTTTATGTGTTTGTAATTCGTAATTTTTAATTGACACTCTGTGTTCTGGACCCCGCTTGAACTGTGGACTCACTGGTACCAATTCCTTGACTTTGCAAGTTGCTCGGCGAGTTACCCTTTTACATACATACATACATACACTACCGTCCAAAAGTTTGGAAGCAGCAAGGTAAAATCGAATAAAACCAAACTAAGTCATTTAAATTTAAATGTATTGATAAAAAAATAAAGAACAAACAGAAACTAACTTAAACAAAATAAAAAAATAATATACAATGGTAAATTAGATTAAATTTTAGCTTCATCAAAGTGTCCACCTTTCTCCTTTATAATCTTCTCACATATTCTGGGCATTCTATTAATCAATTTTTTAAAATAATCTTTATCTAATTTGTTCCATTCGTTCTCTAATAGCTGCCACAAATGTTCTGAGCTCGTAGGACAACGACTTTTCACCCTCCTGTCAAGTTCATCCCAAACAAGTTCAATGGGAGAAAGATCAGGGGATTGAGATGGCCATTGCATGATGTTTAAAATGTTTTCAGCTTTTTTCTTGTTTAAAAAGTTCTGGCACAATTTAGACGAATGCTTAGGATCATTATCCTGTTGAAAAATGAATCCAGAACCAATGAGACTTAGTCCACTGGGTATGGCAGAATCTTGGAGAATTTTTAAATAGCCTTCCTTGTTTAATTTTCCGGTTATCCTCACAAGATTGCCGGGTTTACTGTTGCCAAAACACCCCCAAACCATGACATTACCACCACCATGTTTGATGGTAGGCACTGTACATGCCTCTGAAGCCCTCTCTTCTTTTGACCGGCGTACAAAGACACGTCTATTGGATCCGAAAATCTGAAATTTTGATTCGTCACTCCAAAGGACATTTTCCCATTGTTCTATAGTCCAGTTTTTATGCGCTTTTGCCCATTCTAGTCTATTTTTCTTATGTCGATTTGTTAGTTTGGGTTTTTTAGCAGCAACACATCCTCTTAATCCCGCAGACAGTAAGCGTCTTTTAACAGTAGTTGTTGAAATGGGTGTTTCTCGCGTATCATTCAGAGCTGCAGTGATCTGTGGTGCAGTTAAGCGTCGATTCCGTTTAGAAAGAACTCTAATGAAGTTGTCCTCTTGATTTGTTGTGGATTTGGGCCTACCAGATCTCTTTCTATCTTCATTTTTCCCCGTTTCTTGTTTTCTAGCAAGGGTATAGTGGACACCTTTACAAGAAATTCCGAGCCTTTCTGCGATTTGACGTTCACTGTATCCTTCCTCGCGTAGAGTGCAAATAGCGCTTCGCTGTTCAAGCGTGATTTGCTTGCGTTTTGCCATTTTCAGAAGAAAAAATACGGTCAAAGTAGTAGCCGATATCTTTCGAATACAGACAATGTTAATATCACAACTTTCACGTGCCAATGCTCAAGTGCGACTGAATAAGGTCTAAAAAAGTTAAAACCAGCAAACATTATCAATAAAACTACACCATTGCATAGGATAAAGTAGCCGACGGATTAAGTCATAAAACACGTGTTTCGTCAATATTAAGGAATTCCATAAAACTTGATGAATGTAGGATAATAATCCTTTTGTGTTTGTGTAGACAGTCGTAAAAGGTTGTAAAACTTAAGATTATTGCTAATTTTTACCGCTATTAGTCGGCATTTATTTGTTTTGTTTGAAAACAGGTGTGCTTCCAAACTTTTGGACGGTAGTGTACATATCATCACGCCATATCCCTTGCAGGGTAGGCAGAGAGAACAGAGTGCCAGGAACTCTATCTCTGCATACCCTTTTATGTACCATTAATTTTATAATTAAGGCTACTCACGACATTATGTAGTTATGTCGGTTCGAGCCTTGATAATTGACAAGCGTTTAAAATTTAATCGCCAATATTCACGATACAGTTTTAAATGCGTGCTAGTGGATTCCTACTATGGAGTGTTAAGAATGTTTTCGGTATTATCATTATATTTTGATGCTTCAACCTCGTTGTAAGACCTTTTATACATCCTTTATTCATATATTTTTTTTAATTATAAACACACACTAAGGAAATAATCCTTGTATTACGGGGTACTTTACAAACATGCAACTAGCGTAGACAAATTATACCCAGACTCAGAATAACATTTTGTGGATCACACAAAGTATTGTCCTGCGTAGGAATCGAACCCACGGCACTTGCACGGACGGTCGGTATCTTAACCACTACGCCATCTGTGCAGTCGAATATATATTAAACACCTTCGAGAGTTCCAAACACTATATGTTTTATCAGTCAAAAAAGCAAATAATTCAATAAGATTTATATCGCTTATTCATTTCTACACGTGCTCCTATTCAGTCGCATGCGGGTACTTAGGTACGTTTAATGGATTGTCCATCCAAGCGACGTAGAAGTGCTTTGATTACAGCTTCCTCCCTTTTATTTATTTTTATACTGTTTGTCAAGGCTTTTTATGTTTTATTTGCTAAATAGACCGTAATTTACCTATCTAAAGCGGCATTTGTAGGTTTTTATTTTCATATACAATGCTTGTTGAGCTGTAAGGTCGAAATACGCAGATTATTGGATCGTACTATATTATTGGATACAATTACACGGTAATGATATGGGTTAGGTTTCTAGAAGAGATCCGGTCTTTTTTTTTTTGATAGATATATCATAAAGCTTAAGCTCTTTACTAAGGTTTATACATAGGTATTATTCTTCTATATGTTATTAAACGTGTTCTTAAATAATTAGACAGATTTTTAGGTGGACTGATGACGTTGTCGGTACAGAACTGTTCAACGTGACATTTTTATCTATAGGCTTAAGGATGAACTAGTGGCTATAAGATGATACGATTTAGACTTATGAATGAATGTACGAATGGTTATAAGTTAAAATGATAGTTTAATTGGTGGTTATCATCAATTCTCTAGCGGGGTTCACATTTATATCCCACTGTTACAATATTGACCAGACGGATTGACGCTGTTTTATTTCATATTTTAATGCCCTTGCAACGATTTGATTTTTTACATCTCGTAACTATCTGTTATAACATCCAAGGGAAAGAATTATATATTTTCTCTGTACGATGGTGTAGTAAGAATACAATTTACCACAATCTTTATTACCCTTTTTTTTTTGGTGGACTATGGATGCGTCTCGCCCCACCAAATCGGTCCGGGGTGACGGAAAGGCGGCGTGTGATCCCATAGACCCACCGTAAAACTCCTCTCTCTTCGCCGTGCGAGCGGGCCAGCGCGCGGTACCCGATCTTTGACTTCGGTGGCCCCTCTTTATTACCCGTGAGTGTCGTAAAAGATGACTATAAAAGGATATAATAATCATAATGATTTCTGATGAATAGGTACATGAGTATTAAAAATGTGAATTAAATTATATAATATGCAGATACTATTAAGAAAACTATTAAGAAAACTCGAAATAAAACTGGAACTCTGATCAGCATGACACGGTAGAACAAATGCCCTTCAATTTTGGAGGAAGTTCGAACCCAGTATTGGGACATATATGAATTAAAATAATCATTATGAAAATGATTATTATCTATCAAGTTTCACGAGATGAATAGCAATTAAATTTAATCTACTTATATTTTAAACAGCAGATACAAAAATACATTACTTATAAGTAGTCTATTTTTGTTGTTCTCAAATTAGATGCTTAGTCTATGATATTTACTGAAAAGGATCAAGGAAAGACGACGCCTAACGATGATGTTAACGAACTAAACTAATTTGACGGTTCTAAAAATCTTTTTCTCTTTTCTCGCTCGCTATTATAGACAGATACTTAGACCATAAAAATAACGTAATAGTCGAGTCGGTATCTGCGTTGTGTGTATAGGTATTTGAAAATCGTCGATATAACAATTAGTTCCTTACTGCGAGCACTAATTCGTTATTCCTATATAGGTACTATATCTTTAAAATATTTAGAAATATATGTTTAAACTCAGTAATTGATGTGTGGTAGCGGCAACGATTTCTACCAATCCTTAATTTGCTTGTGGATGTTGTAAAAGATGACTAAGAGGTTTATATCGACCTGAGCCCACTCCATCTGATGCCGTCTGGTCAACAATTATACTCCTAAGAAGGTTTGACATCAGGTAGGCGGTCGGTCATAAAGCTATTGCCTAGCATTTGCAATATGTACGATGGAAGAGGATTACATATTGTGTCAACCCCAAATAATTGAAATAAGGGCAGTATAATGATGATATGTAAACTAAGGAAGAACCGATACTTTCTTCTAAATGAGGAAATAAATATCTAAATTGTCCTGTTATAAATAATTAAGCATATTAAATGCTAAAAATTTCAGTAATTTGAATAACAAGGTTGTGTCATCGTTTAATACAATTCTAACTGTAAAGTTTGAAGTATTAAGTCTATACAATGTGTAAACATTGTCCGATAGATGGCATACGTCATCTTGAAGACGTAAGATATAATATGAATCGAAATTTGAATGTCCTAAAATAGTTCACGATGGTGTAAGTGGCAGCACGGTTGGGCCGGATTCCCAACAGGTGCGGGTTCGAACCCCGCTTGTGACATCATTTTTCGTTTCGTATCGGGTATTTATAAATAACTTATACAAATTACACCTACACTCAGAACAACAATTTTTGAGTCGCAAAAACTTTCGTCCTACCTAGGAATCGAACCCGTGATACTATGTACGGCAGGTCGGTATTTTAACTACAACGCCATCTGTATAGTCATTGGAATGAGATAAGATATGCAGTCATAGATATTCGCAAAGCACGTTGCAAATTAATCACTAAACGCTTAATCACTAAAACCTTTTTAGTCTGTAACTAAAGACTGATCTCTTTATATCAAAGTATGGTAATACTACCTTCTATAAAATTCTATTATTCTACCGTTGTTTAGATTTATTACAGACTCAGAGAATAAATAATTCATTGATTGTAGTAGCACATATCAATCAATCACTGCTATTTTTAGAACAATAGGTGTATGTATTTTTTTTTCTTATTATAAGCTCTCAATATTTCCACAGTTGGGAATGGTTATGAAGTATAAAAGACATATTGCATATTATGAGGATAAATAGGCTTAAAGCATATGATAAAGAGGTCATATATGCATTAGCATATAATAATATATTACACTATTGTGGCCAGAACTGGTTGGTACCAGGTTTTTGAGTTTTCGTCTTTTGTAATGATTTTTATTATTTATATTCTTTACTAGCTTATGCCCGCGGCTTCGACCGCGTAAAAGGTTACTTTCCTAAAGTTTTTCATCCAATCCAAATCCAATTTTTTTTTTACAATATTTAATGTCTTATTTATTTATATCTAATCAATAACCTAAAAATAAGTTTCAAGCTTCTGGCTTTAAAAATTACGAGTTCCCTACAACTTTCATCCCCCTTTACAACCCTTTTTTTGCATTAAAATGTAGTCTATGTCCTATATCAGGCTCTAGACTATCTGTGTACCAAATTTCATTTAAATCGGTTCAGTAGTTTTGGCGTGAAAAAGCGACAGACAGACAGAGTTACTTTCGCATTTATAATATTAGTAAAGATTAGACTATTGTGGCCAGAACTAGTTGGTACCAGGTTTTTTGAGTTCTTTATTCCTTTGTAATGATTTTAATTATTTATATTCTTTATTAAATTATTTTTGCCTATGGTGGTAGGTTAAGTATACAATTCACTACCCTCTATTTTATACGTCGTTATAAGCCGACTGAGGTATATAAAATGCAGATAATACCTAAATGAAGAAATACCCGAATAATATAACTACCGACTCGTCTGACCAGCGTGGTATAGAAATCAATTTCCCTCCTATTATGAAGTAGGCTTAACCTAACAGTGAGACATATATGAGCTGAGATGATTCGATTCCTACACAATCTGCGGTAATACAGAAATAAAAGAAAGAAAGTACTGAAAGAAAAGAAAGAAAGAAAGAAAAGTAGTTTATTTCTCCCTAGCATTATTTTAAAACCACACACCTCATGGAGAATAGTAACATAATTATTATTCTTTTCAGTATTCTATATGTTTATGCTTCAAATCAGCCAGAGAAAATTGCCAACTGTGGTGGCATTTATTGAACAATGATTATGTCAAAAAACTCATTGTTTGTGGTAACGTAGAAATATATTCATTATTTTTAAATAATAATAATTCTTATATATCTTTTTATGTGAAATATCATCAAAATCGGTCCAGCCATTTAGGAGGTCCCTAAATGGCTGGACCGATTTTGATGATATTTTTGTGTGCATTCAGATGGAATAAAAAATGGTTTAGTTTAACAATTGGATCCTTTAATATGTACTCTTCTACCATCGTACATATAGTAAAAAGTTATGGCAATAGTTTTATGAATGGCCATCTGCTTGACATCAAACCTCCTTGGAAATTTAGTTTTCAACCAAACTGTATCAGAGCGAGTAGGTATGAAAGAGAGTATTGGTGTAAAGATGCGAAAGGGAATGCTCCGATGGTTCGCACATGTGGAAAGAATGCCGAATGAACGTCTGGTTAAGAAGATATACAATGCGAAAGTGGAAGGATGTAGGTACCGGGGGAGACCGAGACTCACCTACCTAGACCAGATCGGTCATGTACTGAAGGAAAGTGGAGTCAAGAGTCTCCGAAACCGGCGAGCGTGTATGAAGAGAATTATGAATGTTGAGAAAGCGAGTGAAGTATGCAAGGATAGAGTTCTCTGGCACTCTGTTCTCTCTGCCTACCCTGCAAGGGATATGGCGTGATATATGTATATCTATGTATGTGTATCAGACGCAGTGGGCCCAGGTCTATTTAAATATCTTAGTTGTCTTTTACAATACCTACGAGTACATGGTTGATAGTATTGTATTACTATATAGCACACTTTACTTACTATGGTTATGAATGTCATTAACGCTGTGAATATCACTACAAAATCACATTATTAATGGCACTGACAAAGATTCCTTTAAAGTCCATATTTCTTTTATGAAAACCGAAAGTGATAACAGCAAACATTATACACCACAATTACGTATTAAGGTGCCTCATCGTTCCTTATTAAGGCGCCCCTTACATCTTTTATCAATAATCCCACAAAACAGGCACAACATCGTGATTAAATAATATTTTAATGTATACCTCAATTATGAAAATATACATTACGAGAAAGCTAGAAGCTTGACATTAATATTCATACGTAAATTCAATTATTACAATATCTTTTCTCTATAAATAGTACCTACATATTATTTTGACTGCATAGATGACGTAGGTTAAGATACCGACTTGCCGTGCCCATGCCGTGGGTTCGATTCATACACAGGACAATACTTTATACGATCCACAAAGCTTTGTTCTGAGTCTGGGTGTAATTTGTCTGCGTTAATTATTTGTAAAGTCTTCCGCAATACCAGGATTATGCAAGGATTATTTTCATAGTGCGCGGGTGCTCGTCTTTAATAAAAATCAATATGTATATATACATAAGTACTTATAGTCCTACCACGTTTCTTGTGATAGTGGTAGCTATAAAATTGAAAAAAAAAGTGCTGTGAATATGAATACCACCAATTCTTATAATATTCATAAAATAATTAAATAAACTTACTTGGCATTTCTAGGAGTAGTGTCAGGTTGACAGCAGGCTCTGTACCGGAGCACTGCTTCAGTGGGGGTGAGGGCTTCCGTCTCGTCCGGCGGCGCTTCGCACTCGTCCGTGACGAGCGGTGCGCGCGCCGGCGACGTATGAGATCCGTACCCGTCGGAATTCAGCTGAAAATCAGTCAAACAATCTAATAATATAATTATATCCATAAGAAAGTTTCACGCAAGTTTCGTTGGACTAGGAAACATGAGTAGATAATAACTATATAAGAAAAAAAAACTGAAATTAACATTTTGTCAATCCGTTTAACCAGTTTAGTGAAATAGGTCATTTTCTTTCTCAAAATGGAGGAATTAATAGTAACTACAAAAAAATACTTTCTTACAATTCTTTCTAATAAAGTACACCATATTTTTTTTTTATTGTTTACCATGCACCTGATGTAAGTATTATTGCAGCCCATGGAATTTTGCAATACCAGAGGTAGAACTAACCCGTTGCCTACCAAGCAAAACACATCCAGAAATTCTGGCTTCCGGCTCTCTCGAAGTACACACTTTTTAAAAGTCCTGAGCTATGTGTTCGTACTTGAAACTTCTACGGGGCAGTCTATCTAAACTAATCTAAATAAACATCTATCAATTATTCTATAAAAACTCATAAAGTCTAAAGTCATACGAATAGAGCTAGTTAGGATTTTCAAAATTATTATATTGAAAGTATTTGATGGTACCTATCAATATAGCGAGTTATTTGCTACTTCTTAAAGAATTAATGAATTACTAATTAAATATATTAATTAAAGAAAATAATTCTAACAATCTATAGTTTTACTACATTAAAACTATTCAACTACGTGCTTTAATGCGATGATAAGAAAGTGTTATAGTATTCTAGACTCGTAAAAGAAAACTAACGCAAGCAGAGAAATAATTTAACAGGGTTTACTAAGGGGTTGCCACCGACGATAAAAACCGAGTACAGATCGAGTGGCCTGCCCACATGGCGTTGAAATGTACGCGTACAGTAGACTATGGGGTCGCGCGCCATTTCTTCTGTCAACTCAGACGGATCGAGCAGAGGATATATCATAGCTTGCCACAAAAAAGGCCAATGGGATTAAAAATAATCCTACCATTTTTAAGGCAAAATTTAAAATATATCTCTGGCCCTCTGCCTTGCTAAACAATATGGATGTAATCTATATGACGAATAGTTTAACCTTTATGTATTACTTACTCGTATATCATATGAGCGTCCTGCGAAAATTCTTATAAAAATTCATAAAACTCTGTAAACTTCAGAACTGTTAATATTATATTTATTAAAGTGGAATTATTTTAGTTCACAGAAGAAAGAAATCTGCAATCCTTGTAAACAAAGCATAAATTATAAGTTTGCAAAATTATTTATGAAAACTGTCATGAACATTATTTTTAAAATTAAATATAAGCCGACCCAGTTATGTATCTTTGACTTCATTAGTCATCATTTAAATTGATTTATCAAAAGACTCGGCAACATTCACACATTAAAAAACAGATTACTGATATATTAAAAGTTTGGTTGATTTATTGCTATCTTTCTGCCGTATGTGCGTTGCAAGACTAATAATTCAAATAGCATGTAAAAGACAATGCTTTTGAAACGAGATTGAATAAATAGTGCATAAAAAATAATACCTATAACTGTTTCTATAAAGAGGAAATATATTTGAAGACAAACTATTGTACGAATTTTATCGCGTTTACAATTGATTCTTAATTTCTCAAAGTTTCGAACCCTTTTAAGCGTTTATGCTCACGGTAGAATGAAGGTGTCTCAAGTCCAACAAATCATTATTGTTATAGACGGTACAAGAAGAAATATAATATTTATAGTACACTATTTAAGTAACTGTAAATCATCGCCAATACTTCAAGAAAGTTGTCAAGCAAAATATTTTCATATATAATTAAAATCATGTATCAGTTAGATATTTTTTAAAACGTAGAAATGCATTTCATATAATAAACATTTTCATAATATTTTATAAAAAATATTGACCAAGTATATAAAATAAATATATCCTGCAATAATTTGTAATCATTAAATAAGATTCAACTTTTATAATACTTATTTTTTTCTTTTTTTTATAAATGTTCGTGACAGTTATATGAAGATGAAAATGACATGAGCTCACTTTGACGATGGTGCCGACCTGCGTGTCTTGTAGTTCGACGCGCGGCGCCTCTTTCTGCTCTGACTCGACGGGCGCACCCAGCAGCCGCTCCTTCATCTCGTGGATGTAGGGGCAACGCTGCATCGCGATGTAAAACTCGCGTACGCGCACCTGAGAACAAGGAATAAACATTTTTAATCTAGCTTTAGAAATTAGTCCAGCTATCTGAAAAACAACGACTAAAGGATACGATATCACCCGTGTTCCCAACGCGGTAGAGTAAGTCAATTTCCCTCCCATTGCGTAGAAGGTTTGAGCTCAGCACTGAGACATATATGAGCTGAGATGATGATGATGATGAAACTGTTCGTGAAGTCCGATATTAATATAATAGCGGCAAACAATTTCAGGGAGAACAATATATACACTGACTTGCTACTCCGCCAGTAAGTTGAAAGGCGCATCCGCGAGTACCTAGGTCTGATCCTGCCCTAGTTGGAGCCGTAGATTTTAGATTGGGGGCCAACTGCGTAAGGGTGATAAGCCAAACCTCTAGTACCGAAACGCTCAAAGAACACCAAGCGGGATACTTACTCGTATGTCAAGGAATCGCTTCCGAAGGCAAAGAGAAATATTAACGTGAACGATAATCGTCATTTTTAAAATATTATTTCCAAAATATTACTCGATTCTTTTATGTAAGCCGTATCAATGAATACTATACCAAGGTTACCGCACCTTTACGGCAAACAAAGTTCACATTTCCCTATGAGAATGGATACACCGCACCATATTCTGGTGTAAAACAATACGCCTCATGAATCAGCCTCTCTTTATGGGAAGGCAGATATGTGCCGAATACTCAATAACTTATTATGTGACACAATACCTATTGTGGATACTTGTGACGTCACAAAATTAAAAAATTGTAACCAGAAGCTAAAATAATAACAAGATGGCGCATATCGTACTATTATTTCAAATATTCAGTATAAAAATAAAATTCATCTCATCATCTCAGCCTACATTCACCCCACCGTTGGGCTCGAGCCTGCTCCAAAATGGGAGGGAAACCGATCTACACCACGCTGGTCAATAGGGGTTTGTTTTGAGTTTTCCTTTTCTTGCATAGATGTTATATGCGTTTTATATGCATTAGTCATCTTTTGCGATCACCCACAGGTAGATAGCGTGTGGTGAATTTGTATTCTTACTCCGTCACCAAAAATAAAATTACGGAGTACCATTACATTTGACGTGTTCACATGCAATAATTAAATTTAAATACTGTTTTGTAGACTTATAAATAATAATTTGTGGCAGGATCACACTGTTGACAGTTCTGTCTACAGCCGCAGGCCGGTCCATCCGGGTTAGTCCACACTCTCGCACTCTTCGTTCGGTGAGCGGAGAGCCAGTAGCCCAACTTTCTGGGTCGGTTTGAGATTATTGGTAGGCAGCGGCCTAGTTATACCTCTCGTATTACAAAGGTCTATTGGCGGCAGTAACACTTACCATCAGGTGTGTTGCATGCTCGTCTGCCACCAAGAGCAATAAAAAAAAAAAGAAAATAATTTGTAAAGGAAACACTAATCATATTGAAACAGTAGCTAATGAAAATGACAAGTCAAGTAGGCTTTACTTCTTCTTCTTCTTATATATTGGCAATCAGCTACATATACGAGCTATTGGTGCCAGTGTCAAGTTATAAATATTTTCACGTTTTTAGTCTTTCAAGTTAGTCATTGTCTAAGTCAAATGGTCGCCATTAACAGTGCAATGGCCACACTGTTAATGGTATCTTGTGGGAATTTTGATGGAAAACCGAAAACGTTGTAAAGCACTTTTATATGATATTCACTACATCCTAATAGTTCCACCGCTTCATATTACATAAAATGCCATCAAAATTATCTAATATAACACGTTAAAACAATAAGATATCGAATATAATACAAGAGCACCACATGACGTTTTCAAATGCCCGTCAAAAGTCGTGTAGGCTTTACTATAACAGGTGCAACCTACTTAGGAATGTCATTTATATGATTGATGTGTTGCTATTAGCATTGGCGGCGTTATTATTGGCGTTTGGACGTAACACTCATGCATTCACTCGTCAATTAGCGAAAGATTGCATTTTTTTTACTACTGTTTCATTTTAGGCAATTTAATCACTTAAAGTCTGTCAGTAAATTAAACTGTTGTAATATTATATAATTATGGCCAGGCTTTACTAGAAAATATCTAGGGATTTTTTGGCGAAATGTACGTAGTGCACAACACTTTAGATTTTCTACGGCATTAGGTACATTGCTGCGTTTCCCGCCAAAATTATAAATGTCATTGTTATCATACAAGTTTTATTAATGCATTTCAAAATTTCATCACTATAGTTATAATATTAAACCTAACTAATATTATAAATACGAATGAGAATTCACTTCTTTGTTTGTAAAGCTTCCACGCTTAAAACACTAAATCGATTTTAAACATTCTTTAACCAATAGAAAGCTATATTATCAACAAGTAACATAGGTTATATTTTATTCCCCTATTTCCACGAGAACGGACAGTACGCGAGTGAAACTGCGGGTATTTACTAGCTATTAATAGACACAGTAAAGAAAATTTTACCATACACCTACTAGCTAGTAGAAGTTCTAACTAGTAGAATTAGTAATGATTTGTAATATTTATGCGAGTATTACACATTTGAAATAAAACTATTTTTACAGATTCTATCGCGGTTGTACTTGATATTTAATTCCCCGATGTTTCGAACACTTTACAGTGAGTAAAATGTAATAATAGAATTAGTGCAACTGCAATGATATCACAAAGTATTATACACAAAAACATACTATGATTTATAGAGTTGTATTGGTTATTGAAAGAATGCCGAACGAACGTCTATTAAGAAGATATACAATGCGAAACTGGAAGGATGTAGTTACCGGGGGAGACCGAGACTAACCTACCTAGACCAGATTGGTCATGTACTGAAGGAAGGTAGAGTCAAGAGTCTCCGAAACTGGAGAGCGTGTATGAAGAGAATAATGAATGTTGAGGAAGCGAGTGGAGTATGCAAGGATAGAGTTCTCTGGCACTCTATTCTCTTTGCCTACCTTGCAAGAGATATGGCATGATGATATGTATGTATGTATTGGTTATTATATAAGGTATACGCTAATTTCTTTTATATAAATGAAATATTCTTTATAATGTCTTGCTTCTTTAACTTAAATATATATCTCTTTAGTGTAAATCAGCGTCATTCATATCAGTTTTTGATATATTCGTGTATATTAAAATTACTTTATCGTTTTATTTGTATTCAATACTATTTGAAACATTTAGTTACCTCACATTTTATTTTGTAATATGGATTTATCGTTAAATTTTACTTACAAAAGATATTTTTAAATAATTATACCCACGGCTGATTTGAAAGATTTGTAACCTACGTGGGTTATTAGTGTGGGTTTACTATTGTTATACTTGTCGAATGCGCTTTTATTAATATTTATTTATAATTAGATTTAGTATAAATCAAACAACATTGTGTATATGTGTGTTTGATTTGATTGTGTATGTGTGTGTTTGATTTATATATTATCTGATTTTCTACTGTTTTATGCCATCGTATATAAGAAAATTATAATTTGCTGTGTGGTTGGGGTTACGAATACTACCAAACCCTTGCTTTGCTGGTGGATGTCGTAAATGACGACTAAGAGCTTTATACTGACACGAGTCAACACCACCTGATGCCGATTGGTCAACAATTATTTTCCCAAGGAGGGTTGACGTCAGGTAGGCGGTTGGACATAAAAACTATTGCCAATGACTTATACAATATGTAGTAAGAGGTGTGCATACTGCGGCGACCCCAAGTAATTGGGACAAGAATAGGAAAATAATGACGTATTTAAGAAAATTATAAGTAAGTTTAATTTAGTTACACTGATTATAATTCATATATTTTTTTCTTTATATCTATTATTTTTAATTTGTAAATCATTCTATATGAATATTTACTTTCAATATTTAAAATGCCCGTCCTTCATTAGAGCGATATGAACGGTTGATAGGTATTCAAATTTGAGTTATACGCGTTGCTTATCTACAGCAACTCTGACCCAATTCCATTACGAAAGTATCCTGTGCAAAGTCATTTGCTATTACACTATTCAATGAAGGCTCATTGATCGAATCATACTACCTGATATGTATAAACTATAATTTTTTGATGACTCATATATTTTTCATGACATAAAATTAACATTTATTAATACATTTCCTTTATTTTTTTTGCTGTGGACAATGGATGCGTCTCGCCCCGCCAAATCGGTCCGGGGTGACGTACGGCAACGGGCTGGGTTTTCTAGTATTTCATATATAAAGACTTATTTAAATCTTCTAATAATTTATTTATAGAAAAATAAACTCATTTCTAATAGATGAGTAAATTAATTCTGTCCTCGTAAATCTCATTGAATAGAGAACACTTTTTGTTGCAGTGAAACTTGTATCATCCGAGGGGAAAATACTACGTGTGTGGCTGCCAACTTGTCTCACCATGTTTGGCAAAAATATGTCTATGTGACATATATATTTAGAGAAAAAGCAAAACATGTGAGATGATGATGAATAGTTAATATATATTCTCTTAACGGTGATGCCAGTGGAGGAATGTGTTGACTAACTGGAAATATTATGCAACACTACCCCAGTTCTATGGCTGTGATAGGAAATAGCTAAGGGGATAAACCAGGTAATATCTTAGCCCATATATATCCCACTATTAGGCACAGGTTTTCTCCAGATGAGAAAATTTACTGACTGCATGCACTGTGCCGGCTAAGTGGATTGGCATTACATTTTATATATTTCCATTTCTTAAGTAGATTCCCAATTAGGTTGAAATTATTTTGAGAAACCATTTAACGGGTATGGTGTCTATTTTCGTTCTTGCAATAGCATAAGAACATTTCTTCCATAATCTTTTATAATTTTAACTAGTATTATAATTAAAAAGAAAGCAAGTTTCTTTGATAGGCTTTCACGTATAAACAACTAAACCGATTTTAAAAGTACGTTCATCAATGGAAAGCTACATTATCAGCGATCAATATAGGATATATTTTATACCCGTATTTCAACAGAATCGGCGACAACTTGAGTGAAACCGCAGGAATTTGCTAAATGTTAATATAAAATACAGTCAGCCATCTATTCATTACTTAAAATAAAATAGATTATTCTTCCTTTACGTATTGATAAATTAGTTTTATATTTCACAAATATACATTAACGTAATCTATTAAATATATTGATGACTTACGCCACCGAAACGTGGTCTGTAAATGTCGGCCTCATAAAAAGGCTCCAAAGTCGCTCAACGTGCTATGGAGAGGGCTATGCTCGGTATTTCTCTACGTGATAAAATCCGGAATACGGAAATCCATAGAAAAACGGGTGTAACCGACATAGTCCGAAGAATTAGCACGTTAAAGTGGCAATTGGCAGGCCACACCGCTCGACGAACCGACAACCGTTGGGGAAGAAAGTTTCTCGAGTGGCCACCACGGATTGCACGACTCAACGTAGGATGACCCCCCACTAAATGGACTGATGACATTATCAAGGTCGCAAGAAACCGTTACATGCAGGTGGCACAAGACCGTTGCGAATGGCATTCTCGTGGGGAGGCCTATGTTCAATAGTGGACGTTTACAGGCTGATGGATGGATGGTTTAAATATATTAAAGCTACCAGTTTCAACATTTAACTCACCAACTACATTGACAACTAAAAAGCAAAATAAAATGTTTTTTTTTTTTGAATTGACTTCATAAAGTTAAAAAATAAAATGCATATCGTTGAACAGAATACATATTGTACTAGCAACAAAGCGAAGGATAAAGTTTAAATCGATTTCATAAAACGAGGTTACTAGGTCGTTGCATTTCGCGTAACAACTAGCAATATTACTTTTCATAGTAATTATTATATCTGCTACACAACAAAAAAATACACTGCACAACCATTTTACTAGGTTTTTATTAGATTAAAGTGTAGCAGTTAAAAATGTTTCGTTAGTTCAGTGGTATAAGGATGTGTATATGAATCATGCGTCAGGCGAAATTGGGTTATTGGAATTTTCTGAATATTTTCATTGGTTCTCGAGAATTTCCTCAGAAAATAGCTAACTACTACAAATTATATATCCGGGTTATATCTTTGAAAATAAAAGTATAAAAAAAATATTTTTTTTACCTTAATTTAAATAATACAATATAGTTGTTATATAGTTTTTCTTTAAGGATATAACTATAATTTATTAAGGGTAAAAGGCATATAACATGATTTTATTACATACATACATACATACATATCATCACGCCATATCCCTTGCAGGGTAGGCAGAGAGAACAGAGTGCCAGAGAACTCTATCTCTGCATACTTCACTCGCTTCCTCAACATTCATAATTCTCTTCATACACGCTCGCCGGTTTCGGAGACTCTTGACTCCACCTTCCTTCAGTACATGACCGATCTGGTCTAGGTAGGTTAGTCTCGGTCTCCCTCGGTACCTACATCCTTCCACTTTCGCATTGTATATCTTCTTAACCAGGCGTTCGTTCGGCATTCTTTCCACATGTCCGAACCATCGGAGCATTCCCTTTCGCATCTTTACACCAATACTCTCTTTCATACCTACTCGCTCTCTTACGTCGTCGTTACGAATGCGGTCGGTCAGCCTAACTCCACAGATTTTCCGCAGAGATCGCATTTCGACCGCATTAATTTTACTATCATACTCTTTTCTGCATACCCAACTCTCGCTTCCATACAGTAATGTTGGGACAAGCACTGCGTTATGTATTGCTACACGTGCCTTCTGGCTGAGGTGGTGGCTGCCGAAAAGTTGCCCCAACGCTCCGTTCACTCTATTTCCCGCATTCACTCTTCGCTCTATATCAGTGGTGTACCTTCCATCTCGGCTAAATCCACATCCAAGATATACAAATTCATCCACTTGCTCTAGTACATCATTACCTATTGTTACTCTTACATCTGTTCTGGTTTTATCTCTTTAAAAGACCATTATTTTGGTTTTGCTCACATTCACGCGTAGACCCCTGATGATGATTTTATTACTTCAATATAAATAATTTATAATATAAAAATGAATCACTGAATGTGTTGCTAAGCGGAAATCTCGAGAACAGCTGAACCGAATTTCGAATTTCGAATCGAATCCGAATATTTTAGAATATTCCTTGAAGTACGAAGATGGTTCTTACAGAGAGAAAAAATTAAAAAAAATGCCTGAAAACGTCTAAAAACAACACTTTTCTATACTCACATACAAATGTCAACAATTACATTCCCAAAGAGGGTTGACATCTGGCAGGCGGCCGGTCATAAAACTATTGCTTATAATTTCTACAATATGTATATACTATGAAAGAGGAGTATATATTGTATAGACCCTAAGTAATTGGGATAAGAGTAGAAGAATGATGATGAAATGATGAAGTATTCTTGATATGTAAAAAAGCAATTACCTTCCCGTCCACATGGACAAGCGATTAATATTTAAATGTGAGTTTGTTTTACTGACAACACCGGGCACTATAGAATTAATCGTTGAATTGCGGGGGACTTTTCAAACATATAATTTGACGAACACAAATTACGCTTAGAACAAGAATTTATGAATCACACAAATTATTGGCCTGTTTGGGAATGGAACCCACGACATTAAATTGATAGTTGTTTAATCCGGTTCTATTATTTCTCATTCCCGAAGTTATCGTAAAAACTGACTAAGGGAACACCAGGAGATTATTTCAAGAGCATTCAGCTGGATAGTTCATTCTCTTACTCTTATCCCAATTACTTGGGGTCGATTAATATAATTTAGCCGAGATGGAAGGTGGTGTACCTTCCATCTCGGCTAAATTATATTAATCTGATATAGAGCGAAGAGTGAATGCGGGAAATAGTGTGAACGGAGCGTTGTGGCAACTTCTCGGTAGCCACCACTTCAGCCAGAAGGCACGTGTAGCAATACATAATGCAGTGCTTGTCCCAACATTACTGTATGGAAGCGAGAGTTGGGTATGCAGAAAAGAGTATGAAAGTAAAATTAATGCGGTTGAAATGCGATCTCTACGGAAAATCTGTGGAGTTAGGCTGACCGATCGCATTCGTAACGACGACGTAAGAGAGCGTGTAGGTATGAAAGAGAGTATTGGTGTAAAGATGCGAAAGGGAATGCTCCAATGGTTCGGACATGTGGAAAGAATGCCGAACGAACGTCTGGTTAAGAAGATATACAATGCGAAAGTGAAAGGATATAGGTACCGGGGGAGACCGAGACTAACCTACCTAGACCAGATCGGTCATGTACTGAAGGAAGGTGGAGTCAAGAGTCTCCGAAACCGGCGAGCGTGTATGAAGATAATTATGAATGTTGAGGAAGCGAGTGAAGTATGCAAGGATAGAGTTCTCTGGCACTCTGTTCCCTCTACCTACCCTGCAAGGGACAAGGCGTGATGGTATGTATGTATGTATGTGTTATTGGAAATATTTTTATGAACGGCCGCCTGCCAGACGTCGACCCTCTTTGGGATTGTAATTGTTGACCAAACGGCATCAGATGAAGTTGGCCCAGGTCATCATAAGGCTCTTAGTTGTCTTTTACAACATCCACGAACATAATAAGGGTTGGTAGTATTTGTAGCCGCTACCACACAGCTATAGATATTATATCTAATAATTAGTATATAATACCTAAATGATAATATTTATATATAATATACAATAACTTATAATAGCAACCAGGATCGCCAACCTGCCTATCAAGTTTGGCCATATTGCTTTTACCTATCTCATTTACGCCTAGTTCTATGCTGTATGGTAGCGGCTATGAATACTACCAACCCTTACTTTGCTCGTGGATATCATGACGACTAAGAGCCTTATAATGACCTGGGCCAACTGCATCTGATGCCGTTTGGTCAACAATAACATTCCCAAGGAGGGTTGACGTCGGCACGGCCGGTCATAAAACTATTGCCAATAACTTTTACAATATGTACTATGAAAGAAATGTATATATTGTATCGACCCCACGTAACTGGGATAAGAGTAGGAGAATGATGACTTACACCTAGTTCTATAGAACTGGATATATCCAGTAGTAGACGATTGATGGGCTGAGAAATGGATAAAGTGCAAATTGTGTACTTTATAGCGTGAGATTTTATTTAAAAAAAGCTTTCGAAAACAATATCTCAGGCTAAAATAAAATAGATATTAATTAAATTTTATTGATGAATCAAAATTGAGTACTGAGGTTTCATCTACATTACAAAAAATATTAATACATTTTTTATAGTCTCGTTCCTAGTTATTTCATTAGACCGGAACCACTTAACCCGAATAAAATCTCAGTACCAGGGTATTATAACAGCATAAGAAGTATTATTATAAACAAAAAAAAAATGGAACCGGGTCAGCAAACTAACAATCTGGTATGAAATATAATATTTCGATGTAATTTAGTTTATGATGCAAACTGCCATTCGTCGAGGTTCTAAGAAATTCAATCTAGTCTTACGTTCAATAAAATAAAGTATATTTATTTTTATTACACTGTTGGCTTCGTGGTATGGTGGACTAAGAACTATCCATGCCAAGAATCATAAGTTCGATGTATAAGCAGGATAATTCCTTGTAGGGTTCACAAATAATTGTACTAAGACTGAATGAACAGGTTTTTAATATTCACAAGGTAAGGTATTATCAATATAAAGGCCTAAATCACTAAATTGTGATTTAAAATAAAAAAAATGCACTATTAACTTTACTATATTTTTTTTTATTGCTTATGGTGGCAAACGAGCAGACAGCACACCTGATGGTAAGTGTCACTGCCGCCCATGGACCTTTGCCAATGGTATAGCTAGGCTACTGCCTACCAATACAAACCCCGAACCCACCCCTGTTGGGCTTCCAGCTCTCTCGCTCACCGAACGAAGCGCAATGGCACATTGCCATTACTCAGACGTCGATCTTCTGCGAGAGTGTGGTACTACCCCGGACGGACCGGCCCGCGGCTGTAGACAGAGAACTGTACACAGCGTGGTCCTACCATAATTAACTTAATAAAATATATTATATTACGTACAATCGTTCTATATTTGGTTTGAATGTAATTCGCACACATTTTTTTTTTCCTGCATGGTGGACCATGGACGTGATCGCGCCCCGACAAATCGATCCGGGGCGACAAAAGAGGCGGCGCGCAACCCCATGGACCCACCCTGCAAACATCTCTCTTCGCCGTGCGAGCGGGCCACCGGTACCCGATCTTTGTCTTCGGTGGATGTAATTCGCACCCTAACAGTCAAATTAAAAGAAACAAAATATCGACAACAATTATGCGGTTATGGTTTCGTATGAACAAACTATGGGTAATTAAATGCAACTTTGTGTTTACAAATATTTATTTTTGGGTATTTTTATTGATTTTACGACTTAATTCCCAAAAGATGTCAGCAGATTTATAGTATTAAGTCGCACCTACCTCTGCTGTCCATTCATCCATTTGTATGTCAGCATATTCTTGTGAATCGTAATAGGCACGGTGATTAAATATGTAATCGAATATATATTTCTACTATTGCTATAATAACAAATAATAAATCTCAAATAGTATACTCAAAACTAAAGAAAATTCTATTCGGGTCCTTTAAATAAGGGATATTTAAAAGAAACACGTATATTTTATACAATATAATGTTCTTTACGATGCATAGTTTTTTTTAATTCTCTTTTTTTTTTTTATATTATGACACTCTTCGTCAGCCAGTCTGACACGCAGTTGGTTAGTATTTTACTATTTATTTTCAGTATTATTTAGTTTCTTATTATGTACTCCTATCTTTCGTTGTTGAAATTAATAATTCCTTTTTTTTTTTTATTCATGGCAAGTTATTTAATCTCCATTCATGAATTAGAACTATACATACAGAGTCATTTTCCATTACAAGATTTCGCATAGTTCAAGGTTTGTCCAGCATAAATACCTGCCTTAAGGGCTACGTGAGTGCATTTATAAATACCTATAGCTATAGGCATATAGAAAATATTCAAAAAATCATTACAATATTTTGTTAGTAAAACCCTAAATCTTTTTACTTAAAGTATTTAGACCTATGACGTGACGACCACTGTTTAAATTCTTGCCATTTGGCATCATACAGCAGTGAATTAATATTAATATTGCTTCAAATTATTATGAATGACGTTTGTATTATAATATTGTTAATATTTTATAATTTTGATATTTTATATTTTTATATTTTTGAACTTCCTTATTTGAATTTATCTTATGATCAAAAGCGTAGACTAGTCATAAAATTAATATATTAATACATCGGATTTTAGTTAGAAACTGATTTTTATTGCTATTGTGAAACTGAAGAATTCGTAAGTTCCTCCGTTGGGTTGACGAAGTAAGAATACTATTCACCACACCCTAACTTACCCTTTTTTTTTTTTTTTTTTTTTTTTTATTGGTGGGCTATGGATTCGTCTCGCCCCGCCGAATCGGTCCGGGGTGACGGTAAGGCGGCGCGTGAGCCCATAGACCCACCGTAAAACCTTCTCTCTTCGGCGGACCACCGGTACTCGATTTTAACTTCGGTGGCCCGCCCGGCGGTTTACCCTCGCGGGTTCCTCTCGTCGATGCCCCGACAGATTTCGCCGTCGGGGCGTCGCCCTCACGCGGTAGCCTCACGTCGGGTGACCGGACAATTCCCCGGTCCGATCACCCGAGGCCTCGGTTAGGGCGGCATCAGGCGCAGATATTCGCGCCTGCGCCGCCCCGGCTGCTGACGGCGGCCCGGGTCGCGGGAATCCTCCCGGACTCGTTCCGCCGCCTCCTTCTGCGAGATGACAGCCTCGCAGAAGGCGGCGACCGCGTCCCAGTTCCTGACGCTGTCGACCATCGCTCTCGCGACAGCCGGCAGCGTCAGGTCGGCACCGATAACAGCGACGAGGTCATGGCGATGCCGGTCAAAGCCCGGACACACCTCCAGCGTGTGTTGCGCCGTGTCCTCGTCACTGCTGCAATGGTAGCAGAACGAAGTCCACTCCCTATACGCGACCGTGTGCAGGTACAAGCCGAAGCATCCGTGCCCCGACAACACCTGCACCAGTCGAAAGGAGAGGACTCCGTGCCGCCGCTCCATCCACTCCATCAGTACGGGCCGGAGAGCCTCGACGGTGACGACACCCTGTCTAGGCCTCTCCAGCCGCGTAGCCCAACGGGCGATGACGTCTCGGCGGGCGTCCTCGCGCCAGGTGGCTATCTCGCTCAGCGATGGGGAGCCACCTTCGTCGCGCAGTGAGGTCACCCGCCGGTAGAGGTCGGAGAGCATCTCCGCCTCTAGGTCCCACGAGGGTGTCCCGGCCAGACACCCTAACTTACCCTTGGTTGATTGTAAGAGACGACTAAGGGATATAAAACGCGTATAACATCTATAAGAAAGAAGGAAAACTCGAAACAAAACCCTATACCAACACGTCTGACCAGTGTGGTATATCCCAATATCCCTCCTATTATGGAGGATGCTTGAGCCCAACAGTGGGATATATATGAGCTGAGATGAATAAAAAAATGATGAAATTGTCGTAAGTACGTCCAACGCACTAATTTCCACCACCCCCTTACTAGTATAAAGCGGCTAATTGGTCTTTAACCTCTCGCGCATCTATTTGCGCAGCAACTAGTAGACAAAGTTCATGATGATGTTCGCTTAACTTAATAAATTCAAGTTGGTAAATGATCTTGTTAGTAATAATAGTTGTGTTCTAACATTATAACAACTGATACCTAAATACTAAGCTAATGCAATCACTCACTTTCGACCGTATTACCGTTTCCAAAACTAATAGAACTTTGTGTAGCGTGAGTTTATAATCAGAAGTACAAAGCGAGGATTTAATGTAGGTGCAATACAAAATTATATCAATCCTAAATAATTACTACTAATGTTTACGCGAGTATTACACATTTGAAACAAAACTACTTTTACGGATTCTATCGCGTTTGTATTTGATTTTTAAATTCCCGACGTTTCGAACACTTTACAGTGATCACGGGAGGACTAAGGTGTCTTACGTCCAATGTGTCATTGTTATTACAGTAATTTATTTATATCTTATATCTCATAATTTATTAATACAAATTCATTGCCAGTACAAAAAGAGAATGATTCTATATATAAAATGTATGTTGTTTATGATTTGTTATTATTAAAGTATTTAATTTATGATAATTATTATTGTGGCAATTTTACAATTTTACATAATTAACAAAACTTAATTATAAATCTAATTTTATATTAAAATGTGGGTCAAAATATAATATCGTATTTTTTTTTTTTTTTTGGGGGCGGGTTACGGTCGGCACACTCCTCGCACCACTCCGTCCGGGGTGACAGAGGGGCGTAAGCACGCACACCCGTAACCCACCCGTGACGTCGCCTTCGTCGTTGGGCCAACCACCGGAGCAGAGTGACTTGACGTCAGTGGTTGGCTCGACGGAATACCCCTGAAGAGTACCCTCTCCTCGACCGACGTCCCCCCCTCGGGTAGGATGTCGGTCTTTCCTCACGCGGTCAGCCTCTCGGCGGGTGACGGACGAATTCCCCGATCCAGTCACCCGCGGCCTCGGCTAGGGCGACATCAGGCGCAGGTAATCGCGCCTGCGCCGCCCCAGTCGCCGGCGGCGGCTCGCGTCGTCGAGGAGACGCTCCTCGCGCACGCCCTCCGCCGCCTCCTTCCGCGAGACTACTGCCTCGCAGAAGGATGCGACCGCGTCCCAGTTCCTGACGCTGTCGAGCATCGCCCTGGCGATGGTCGGCACCGTCAGGTCAGCACCGATGATTGTGACGAGTTCACGACGCTGCTCTGTCCAAGCGATAATATCGTATAGGGTAGATATACATTTCTGTAATAACAATGAATATTGGACGTAAGCTAAGCTGAGACAGAGACTCTTTGTAACGATTTTTCTTAAGTGAAGTGTGAGAACGTCGCCAGCTCTGTTTATAGATCGTAAACCATTCTCTTTATACTGTGAGTTGTTACTGTGAGAAAATTCTTTGAAAACTTTGTAGTTAATTGCCTTTTTAAATGAATGTAGAGAATCAATTGAATTTATTCTTTATATCAGAAATTGTTTTATAACTATGCTAGTGATTTAGATACAACTAAAACAAATTGTTTGCGTTAATTGCATGTTTGTAGTCCCCCGTAATACAAGGATTATTTCTTCAGGTCAGGTCTTTAAAAAAAACCTAATACCTATAAAACCCGATTACGAGCGAAAAATGATTGTCACAAGTGGGATTCGAACCTACACATATTGGAAATCCGTCCCAATCGTGCTGCCATTTACACCACCGTGAACTATTGTAGGACATTCAATTCTCGCATCGTATCATATTTACGTCTTTAAGGAGACGTGTGCCATCTACCCGACAATGTTTACACATTGTATAGGCTTAATACTTCAAACTTTGCAGTTAGAATTGTAATCGGGTTTTTATAAATAATCAAGCATATTAAATGCTAAATTTCAGTAATTTGAACCTGATACCTATTTCACATGATGACTATGACAGAGATCTAAATGATATAAATAACATCACATTTTAAATTTTTATTTCTTCTGAATTAGTGATTTAAGTATAAAGTGCTTAAAACTTAGATTAAAAATATCTCATAATTTTTGCTTGCATATTTTTATCAATAACAGTTTCATATTTCATTACTCTTTAATTCTTAAAATATACTAGAAAAATACCTTTTCTAAAATATACCTTTTCTAAAAGGATTGACAGTATGATTTCGAGTATTATGTTGTTTTACTCAACTGATGCCTAATTCATATTATGCGATTTTAAAAATATAAAAAATAGAATACCAGAACCCCATATATAATAACCATTGAACAAAACAAACAAACCCAAATACAAGGTTAGAGGAACCTTTAATTTTATAGTCCCTGAAACCACGAAATGTGTAATAAAACATTTTTAAATTTAACGATCTATTTGAGCCTCAATATATTGATGTTAATACATAAACATTAAAAATGTAGGTCATAGGAAATAACAATGTTTGAAGCCGTATAGTAACCGAAGTGTAAACACATAGTACTAGCTACTTGGTTTATAACTAGCGGCGGTGTACGGAGAATATATTTCAACAACGAGCATTGACTAGGGCAGGGGTCGGCAACCTTTTAAGTCGAAAGAGCCAAAAATTAGAATTTATAAGGGTGAGCAAATCTCGCTTCGTATCATCACGGTGGTGTAAGTGGCAGCCCGATTGGGCCGGACGCCCAATAGGTGCGGGTTCGAACCCCTCTTGTGACATCATTTTTCTTTTCGTAATCGGGTTTTTATAAATAATTAAGCATATTAAATGCTAAATTTCGGTAATTTGGATTTATAAGGATTTAAAGTTTTTAAAGAGCCAGAATTTTTTTTTGACAACAATAACTTGTGCCTAATCCTCATTAATCAATTCAGAACCATTTTCAAATGTTTTCTTTGTAAGAACTAAAGAGCCGCAACTTCACATCCAAAGAGCCGCATGTGGCACGCGAGCCGCAGGTTGCCGACCCCTGGGCTAGGGCAATACAAAACAAAGTGTTTATATAATATATTTAATGCGAGTATACTTGGTATTATAATTTAAAACATCTTAGTATTATTCTTGTTCTACCGTATTTATTCTTGTTGTGTCGGTTCTTACAATATCATTATTATTTTCATTTTTAAAACTGAAACATTTACTCAAGTTGTTGTAAATTACTAAGGACTATATGTACATATAACTGGTATGAGCAATTAGAGTACTAGGATGTAATTTTCAAATCTGTCCCTATATATTTTTTTTCTTTTTTTTAACACCTCCCTGCACTAAGGAAGATAATCCTTGTATCGCGGGGACTTTACAAACATGCAATTAACGCAGACAAATTACACCCAGACTCAGAACAATACTTTGTGGGTCGCACGAAGTATTGTCCTGCGTGGGAATCGAACCCACGGCACTGGCACGGAAGGTCGGTATCTTAACCACTACGCCATCTGTGCAGTCATATTGGTTAATTAATCAACAACACTTTATATAAAGAGTGTAAAAGGTTGAGTTTTTTAGCAGGAAAGGAAAAGTGTCATGTGGTATTCTTGTAATATATTCATATTAAATAATTTTGGTGATATTTTATGTAATTCAATGCGCAGGAAGTAATGAGGTGTAGCGAATATGATATAACAGTGCTGTTTACGTTTTCGTTTTCCACTAAAACTCCAAAAAGAGATACCTTTAACAGTGTGGCCATGGCATTGTTGAAGACGACAATTTAACTTACTGATGGACGATAACTTTAAATAAGCCAAACAATAAAAAATAAGACCGATGGGGTCTTCTTTTATATACTTTTTCACACATTTCTCGACTCAGAAACAAGAGCTTTGATATTTTGATACATTTACGAGTATATACATTTTATTCAATCATATTTAAATGATTTCTTATTAAATATCTTAAATGTTAAAAGATTATATCTAAAAATTGATACAAAATCCTTTATGACAACTTAGAATCTCTGTCAAATATCAGTTAGGTAAATATTAGAAAAAAAAAACTTTGAACAAACTAGATCTATATGTGTCAAGCCTATATATCGTTGGTTCGATACCTCCCAGAATAATTCTTTGCGGACTTCATATATAATTCTGGCAAACATATACTGTCCCAGTGTGCTAATATTATTAACAATAGTACCATTCACCACATCCTTCCTCGTAGATATCGTAAAAAATTACTACAGTTTATAATGTTCAGATAACATCGATGCAAGAAAGGCAAGTCGATAAAATTCTATGCCAAACCGGCTGACTAGTGTGGTACAGTAGGTTAATTTCCTTCCCAATGTAAAGGAGACCCGATAACAATAGAGGGATGTATATGGGCTGAAAAGAAAATCTGTAATATAAGAATTTATTCCTTAAGGCGTCATTATCTCGGTGCCGACCTGACGCTGCCGACCATCGCTAAGGCGATGCTCGACGTGCGACAGAAACTGGGACACTATCGCTGCCTTCTGCGAGACAGTCGTCTCACGGAAAGAGGCTCCGAGAGAAAATCCTCTTCGGTGACACGCTCCGCCACCGAAGCCTGGGGCGTGTAGGCGCGAGTATCTGCGCCTGATGCCGCCCTAACCGAGGTCGCGGGTGACTGGACCGAGGAATAGTCCGTCACCCGCAGAGAGGCTGACTGCGTGAGGGCGACGCTGGTACCCGAAAGGGTAACCCGCCGGGCTAGGCATGGATGACAAGGAAGCGGTATCAGTAGCCGGCCCAATGGCGATGGGGAGGGAATACGGTGAGTTATGAGGTCACGCGCTGCCCTGCCGTCACCCCGGACGGAACGGGCGACGTGTGTTCGGGCCATAGCCTACCCAAAAAAAAGGGCGTCATTGTCTAATTAAACATAAGTTTTCTACTAGCAAGACTAGAGTTGCTTAAGTATCGTCATGTAAATATAATCCTATATTTAATATACAGATGCATTTTAATTTAAATTTGCTAACTACTATTATAAAATAGAAGGCTATAAGATTATTAAAGCTACATATTACAAAACCTATTTAATGTATGTTACAAAGGCAGAATTGTTTAACAGGATGTCCATCATAGTGATAAATGGCATTAACGCCGCAACGATAAATCACATTTAGCTTCCCTCGGTCATGACGTGATAAAAATAAACTAATTAATTGTAACTCGGATAATCTTATTGTATTTATATTGGTTTTGCTTTAACTAAGTTTAGAAGAAGCACTTATAAGTATCCTAACTAGTTAAAAGTGTTGCATTTTAAAATTAATCTGATTTAGAGGAATTATTAATTGTAATAGCAAACTGAAGCTCGACATCATTTCATTCAACATAATTCCAGCTCATATACGTCACTCAGCCGAGCTCGAGCCTCCACCGTAATACGAGGGAAATTAACCTATTATACCGCGCTGGTCAGACGTGTTGATAAAGGGCTTTGTTTCGAGTTTTCTTTCTCTTGCATAGATGTTATATGCGTTTTATATCCCTTAGTCGTTTCTTACGATCACCCATGGGTAAGATGTTATACATTAATCCAATAATAACTGGCGACAAACTTGGTGGGCTTGTTTTATAAATATATTTACGTATGGTTTAATATGTTTACTCTCAAATGACTGTCATATTGTATCGACTCGAGAGGAACCCGCGAGGGTAAACCACCGGGCGGGCCATCGAAGACAAAGATCGGGTACCGGTGGCCCGCTCGCACAGCGAAGAGAGGCGATTTGCAGGGTGGGTCTATGGGGTCGGGGGTCGCGCGCCGCCTCTTCCGTCGGCCCCGTTTTTTTTTTTTTTTTGCGATGGGCTATGGACGTCGCACCCCGCCAAATCGGTCCGGGGTGACGGAAGAGGCGGCGCGCAACCCCATTGACCCACCCTGCAAGCACCTCTTCTTCGCCGTGCGAGCGGGCCACCGGTACCCGATCTTTGTCTTCGGTGGTCCGCCCGGCGGTATGCCCTCTCGGGTTCCTCTCTCGTCAACGCCCCGACAGCTTTCGCCGTCGAGGCGTATAGGCGATATATATATATATATATAAATATTCTTTACATTTTGGAAATTCAACCTCTAAAAATAAACATGTAACTTGTGATGCAATGCAAGTGTAATTTCAATGCATATATCTGTCTATTGGCGTGCAATATTGGCCATACGTATTCATTATTACCAGTATAAATTTTGGAAATACTGCCCCTAAACCATCTGGAATAATGGGAGGGTAGTGTGTGGAGTCATAACCCGCTATATATTCATCAATTAAGCGAGACACCGGATACAATAGCATAAGTCTAGTCCCTACAAACGATGGATAATTCCATAATTTATACGCTTAACAGTCAAGTTGGGGACTACTACTAGTGCTTTGCTTAGATAGTTGGTCACTCCCCTGGCAATGTTTGAATCAGTTCTATGACTCCCGTGGGCAAGTAAGAGATGAAGATACATTGTACTTTTAAACCACGTGGAGAGAGAGAGAGCTTTCATTGCCATTCAACACAGTTATTTGCCTACATCCCGAGTTATTAAAACGGAAACATGAGTAGGTTAATAGAACACGCAAGAAGCTTGCGTTTCCCGATCTAGGAAATGAATGTTCTTACCACATTGAAACTGTTCCCGATCTATTAATCATATTGCTCTAATTAGAGATGTAGTGATCAAGACTACATTGACCTATGTGGAATTTTGATGATCAAATGTCTCATTAAGAATTATGAAAGAACTCTTAATTGATAAATATGGTATCTATTTTTTTTTCATATTATAATGCAAAGGGTTCTTAAAAGAAATTACTTATTAACAATATTGTTAATACATTAATAGCACCCTTTATTTTTAGGTTATGAAAAATATCTGATCATCTCATCGCAGCTCATATATGTCCCACTGTTAGGCTCGAGCCTCCTCAACAATGGGAGGAAAATTGATCTACTACACCACGCTGGTCTTGTTGATTTTCTGTTTTGAGTTTTCCTTCTCTTTGCATATATATATATATATACATATATATATATATATATATATATATATATATATATATATATATATATATATATATGTAAGATAAGGGGTGTAAGATCCACCCACGTGTAAGATAAGGGGTGGTTAAATGTATTCTTACATCGTCATCATCATTCTCCTACTCTTATCCCAATTACTTGGGGTCGATACAATATATACTCTTATTTCATAATACATATTGTAAAAGTTATTGGCAATAGTTTTATGACCGGCCACCTGCCAGACGCCAACCCTCCTTGGCATTCCCAATCTGTTGACCAAACGCATCAGGTGGAGTTGGCCCAGGTCATTATAAGGCTCTTAGTCGTCTTTTACGACATCCACGAGCAAATTAAGGGTTGGTAGTATTCGTAGCCGCCACCACACAGCGCTATTCTATTCTTACATTCTTACATATTCACCACACGGATAATTAATAAAAAATATAAACCAGAAAATAGACCCGTGTCGGTAACTAGGGTGAGCCAAGTATTTACGAATATTTGGCAAATTATCAACAAAGAAAAAGTTTAGCTGCACGGGAAAACACAGCTGTCAGTGATAACGAACACGGCCGCACAAAGCCTCTGATTACCTGTGTGATAACTTACAGACAGGAGTGAGCTTAATTATTCATTAATTAAATTTAAATTATTCATTCATTAATTTATTAATTATTCATTCATTAATTTATTCATTAACAAAATGCTGAAATGGTTTTATGCTTTTATTATAATTTAAATAAAATGCTAATATGAATTGAACCCTTACTAATTATCAATATGGCGATAGAGTAAGAATACGGGTTCATCTTCATTACTTTCCCACAAATGTAAAATAAGTCTAAGAGATGTAAGCAGGTAACCAGTGAGGTAAAACAGGAAAATTTTTAAACACAACCAAAAACCATCTAAAAAGCTCTTGATGGGTTTCTTGGTGTTGCTAGTGTAGTATAATAGATTCTTTTTCTATATCACAAATGTATTATAGCGAGAATATAAGTAAACATTCAATCTCTGTATAATAATAATACTTTACATCTGGACGAGAAGTACATCACGGACTGAAACCACATCATAAAATTATCTTGTTGACAGTAATGAAAATCATTTACAGGAACATTTTAAAAAACCACTGACAACTATTTTCTTTGGCATAGAAACTGCTAAAGGGCCTATTAGTAAAGCCACAACTGATATTGAAATTTATTGCTTAACGGTCGCAAATAAGCCTCAGGTATTTACATAACAAGAGGATCGAACTAACTGTATTTAGCGCATATATATGTAATGTCAATATTTCTCTATATCTAACAATTTCTGTTTAAATTATTGTTTTGAATCTGGGCTGTTAAAAACACCTTCATTATGATTATCATCATCTCAGCTCGTTTATGTCCCACTGTTGGGCTCGAGCCTCCTCTATAATGGGAGGGAAATTGACCTACTATACCACGCTTGTCAGACGTGTTGGTATATAGGGTTTCGTTTCAAGGTTTCCATCTCTTGCATAAATGTTATATGCGTTTTGTATCCCTTAGTCGTTTCTTACGGTCACCCACGGGTAAGATGGGGGGTGGTGAATTGTATTATTACTCCGTCACCATACGGGTAAAAAAAAAGCAAATAACATAATTTTATTTAAGTTTTCAATTCCTCAATTTTATCTAAATGCTTTATTTTTTATTATAGATTAGGATGAAAGTCTACCTTTATCCACGTATGAGTAAGTATACAACGGTGTAATACCGTTTCTGCTTTTTAACGAAATTAATCCCTTTACTGAATATTAGCGTACTCTCCTTCATAATGGCAGAGAAATTAACCTACATATGTGAATTAAATTTATGACATACAGCGCAATGTTAGTATACATTAACGAAACTGGTATCCGATTTATACGCTAAATTAAAATAATATTCTTAGATGGGATGAACTAGTAAGGCATCATCTTCTTCCTCCGCTCGTGGATCATAAAAGGTCATAAAAAACCACTAAAGGATTATATAATATGGAGATGCTATGCAAGAGAAGAAAAACTCGACATAAAACCCTACGCTAAACCAATCTGACCAGCATGGTATAGAAGGTGAATTGCCCTACTATTGTATAGATAGCCTAAGTTCAACTGGGGACATCTGCATTCCCAATAATATTAAGAATGAAAAAAAAAATAAGACTTGAACATAACTAAAAGCAATAATTATATCAACCTACATTTCTCATAATTCCACGAATTCATGCACATAAACTTTTAAACAGATGAAAAATCTAATTTGGCGCCTTCATGCAAAAAGATTGCATGTCAAATTTTATTAGCTGTGGTAATTTCGTTACGGGATTTGCGAATTTTTATTGCTTTCTACAATATTTAGATGGGTGTAACCATGCCAATTTCTACAAAGTGACGTCATCTTAGAATTTCTAATTGGTTTTAATAATTTTAGTACGGTAAGTTTCTCATATTTTATCAACTTATATATAATATACACGGTGTATACACCGTGTATATTATAAGTTGATAAAATATAAATAATAATAATAATATACACGGTGTATACACCATGTATATACAATATCTATAATTTTATTTATTTTTTTAAATTAATAATAATTTTATTTACTGGCTAGGAATACAACGTATTGCAAGATCATGCTCGTGGCTAGGCTAGTTAGATTTGACCTCATCAAAGTAACCCGGAATTACTTACAAGCACAATATCATTTATCTCCCAAAACGATTGTCATATAAACGTAACCAAAAGTATTTGAGGATTATATCATGATATATATTTGATCATATGACAGCCGGCAACGACGGCTTAACGAATGTTTCCTATTAAAAATTATATTGTTCAAAATTATTATAATAATTACGGTTCTAAGAACTACTCTAGTTTTGAGTTCCGTATTCATCATATTTATAGAAATAGTATATAGTCACACTCGTTTCAAATATGGTGGCTATTTATAGGTTATCCACTTAATTATAACAACCCTATAAAGATTGTTTATTTTTTTAAATTTATGTGTATATGTAGTGGGGACTAATTTCATCAAATTTGGTGATCATTAAAAGATGCAATGTGTAAACATTGCAAACTTATACAATGTATAAACATTGTCCGGCAGATGGCATACGTCACCTTGAAGACGTAAGATATAATATGAAGCGAAATTTGCATGTCCTAAAATAGTTCACGATGGTGTAAGTTGCAGCACGATTGGGCCGGATTCCTAATAGGTGCGGGTTCGAACCCCGCTTGTGACATCATTTTTTCGTTTTGTAATCGGGTATTTATAAGTAATCGGGTATTTGTCATTAAAAGAGTTAATTATGAGAGACCATTGTAAATTTAAAATAAATTACATTGTTAATTGATATTAGTAGTATTTGATTACTTCGATAAGTTAACAACTACAGATTAGTATCTAGTAAAATGTCTTGTGCAAGAAGTAAATTTTTAAATATAGGTACAGCCATTTCTTATACATACATGAATATATACTTCATTTTAGTGTATGATTTTCATTACTTATACAGGCATTATTATCCTTAAGATACATAACATTCATTATGTATCTTAAGGAATTATGAATTATCAATGCATAATTTTCTGAAGTTGCATATCGGAATAAAATATAATAAACTATTAAACTTAAAAGGAAAATTAAGAGAAGGCACCGAGATACACTCTCTACATCAAAAGCTTCAGTTTAATTGGAACATAAATTTTTTCCTTGATTTAATTTTGTCGCCTTTTTCATGTTTCCGCGTGTTAACTTTTGTAACCTATTCCTATGTTCAAAGAGCTTTTATTTATTATGAGAAATTTATTTAATCTATTATTATATACTTTATTGGGATAGTGACGGATAGAATAAATTTTCGTATTATTATGAACTATTTTTTGTTGTAGATAGATTTAAGTATATACCTAAGTCAAACTTAAATATATTTTAGCTGTTCCATGATTTATTTTAATACTAACTTTTATTATATCTCTAGTGATATTATGATATGCCATATGTATTTAAAATATATAACTGCATTAAAATATCAAAGCGTGGATTCTATTTAATGATGTTTTCAAAATACAATACTTTCTATTTTGGAGAATATTTGCAAACAATAGATAAACACTGTTAGAGGTTTAAAAAAATAATTTGAAAACGTGTTACAAAAATGAACATCCTTTTCAGGTTGATAATTATTATATTGTGAAAATATATATTGTAAAAAAGTGAGGAAACAAGTTAAATTTATATATTTATTTACTTTGTAAATTTAATAGAGAAAACAGTACACTCTTCAAAATTTATGTGAAATATTAACCTGAAAATCTCATAAAATATCATAAAATATTTTATTAATTACTGTCTTCTGCCTACCCTGGCTCTAAGTTAAAAAACATTATCGGGAAAAATGTCTGAAATAAATATGTCCTATGCGTTAAATCTAGGAAGTAATATATCGGTCTGCTAATTTTCATCCAAATCTGTTCAACAGTTTACGTGTAATTGAGTAGCAAACATCTAAATATCTTCACATTTTTTTCTCATTTTTAATATTAGTAGAATTTCTAAATTATAGTCGTCAATCAGCCACACACAAAAATATTATAATAGTACTATAAAAAGATAAATTAGATACACAATATACACCTACAAGTTATGATCATAAGACTGGCTGCCACATCACATCAAAGGCATGTATTTTGCGACGTAAATAAGCTTGCAAGCCTTTCATCATATACACACAAATGGACACAAAGGACGGGTACTGGATATAGAAGCGTAAGGCAGAGCACCATTATATCAGGTATGCCATTACTACTTTGAATCACACTAAATACTAAATCTATTAGAATATAATAGTACAGTTTTTTATTCATAAAACTGTTTTCTAATAGCATTATCCATATTATAATGTTGAGAAAGAGACCTAATCTTTAAATGAAGAATAAGATGATGATAATTTCTTTATTTGCTTACTATCTTCACTCTAGAAGTACTTATCCATTATGTAAATAAATATCTTTTAATTATTAAGTATGATATCTTACTAAGATATATTCATAATGTCGTAAGTCAGCTATGTTTTTAATGTTTAAAAAAAGAATGTCAAAAGACGTGAGTAATGGTAGGGCAATACTGTTAGGCCACCGAAAACAAAGAGCGGGTACCGGTGGCCCGCTCGCACGGCGAAGAGAGGAGTTTGCAGGTTGGGTCTATGAGGTCACGCGCCGCCTCTTCCGCCACCCCGGACCGATTTGGCGGGGCGAGAAGCATCCATAGCCCACAGCCAAAAAAAAAAAGGACGATACTGTTAAAAGTTTTCTCTATATAACCACGGACCGGTCCATCACGAGAAGTATCACACTCTCACAGAAAATTGACGTTTGAGCATTGACAATGTGCTGTAGCGCTTTATCCGGTGCGCGAGAGAACCGGAAGCCCAATTTGTGTGGGTTTTGTTTGGTAGGCAGTGGCCTAGTTATACCTCTAGTGTTGTAAAGGTAAATGGATGGTAGGAACACTTACCATAAGGCTTGCTGCTTGCTCGTTTACCACCAAAGGTATTAATAAAAAAACACCGCTTTTTAAACGTAAATTAATTGACAAGATATAGTACTTATTCTTATTTATTTCATAACAATTATTTAAATGTAAAATTATTATTATCACTCAGCTCATATATGTCCCACTGCTGGGCATAAGCGTCCTTCACAATAGTAGTGACATTGACCTATACCTATACGCTGGTCAGACGGGTTGCTAAAAGGTATGTGAAATTATATTTTACTTAAATTAATATATTAAGTTAACGTGAAAGGCGCCGCGGGTACAGCAAGTTTAACAAACCATCTCCAAACTGTGAAGTTTCTAAAGGTACTATAATTATATTAATAAATCTTGGGTCAAAAGTATATGTGTTCATTGAGTATTTTTACGGTAATTAACCAGCGAAGTTAAAATTATAAAATGAGACCCAAATTAGTCATTTTTAGAATCGACCTCGACCAGCCTTTTTGTTAGTTGGTCATGCAAAAATAGCTGCATGAATTTAGACTATGAAAATATTAGACTTTATTAACAGCTGTTCAATTTAAATACATACTATTAGCCAGGCTTTCTTCTATATTAGACCATGGATAATAGATTAGATCATGGAGTCATAATGGGAGGGATTAGATATAACGTGTATACATAAGTATCCACCTAAGACAAATAGCATTGAAATAAAACTCTGTGTTATGAGTTTGGATGGGACAGATATTTCTCTTACCTTGTGGAAGCGATTGTGCAACGATTTAATTAATATATGTATGAAATTTAAAGAAAAAATGCTAAAAATATTTGTCCTATGAAAATTAAAACCACGTACTACCAAGACCAAACCAACACGATACGAAGCCTAAAAGGATTTGTAGCTACATTTTGTGTACTATCTCTGCAATAACTGAATTCATCAGCTTATCCATATTCACTACTGAATATAAACCTCCCAATAAACGGTGATAACATCCGATAATGTTCACAATCGCAGTTGGTGTTATAATTTGACTTGATGACTGCACAGATGGCGTAGTGGTTAAGATACCGACCTTCCGTGCCAGTGTCGTGGGTTCGATTCCCACGCAGGACATTACTTTGTGTGATCCACAAAGTGTTGTTCTGAGTCTGGGTGTAATTTGTCTGCGTTAATTGCATGTTTGTAAAGTCCCCCGCAATACAAGGTTTATTTCCTTAGTGCAGGGTGGTGTCTTTTAAAAAAAAAAAAAATTTTTTTCCAAGAAACGCTGCTAATGTGTCCCTGGTGAGGTTTCCAAGCTTCTACGAATTTTACAGTAAAATTCCAGGTATCGGCGAATTGTAAACTCTAATCCACATGATATAAAAGAATATATGATATTTTTTTCAGCTTCAGCACATTTTAATCTAACCCTAAAGAAAAGCGGCATATTTATTTTTAGAGCCTTTCACCTGCCTGTTGCTCATCCTTTCAATTGTCTCAATAAGTAAAAACGAGCATTATACCAATAAGTTAAGGCTCATATTTCAACAATGCACCTGTTATGGACATTGTACGACCTACGCGAAAGCTTTAATAATGAATCTTGTGTAGGATTTGTTTACAAAAAAAAAGTCAAATTTCGTTCTGACCGAATTCTATATGAGTTTAATTTATGTATGTTTGATAACTCTCGTATTTCAATAGCAATGTTGAATCGTATAGATGTATTCATATTTTTAGCTTTTATTATTAGGAAATAATATTCATGGTGTTTTATTTCTTAATTGAAGTCATAAGGCATAACTTTCTTTCACTAATTTGCTTTTTGTTCATTAGCGTAATGACAAATTAAATATACAATTCACCACCATCTTTCTTTTTCGTATTATCATTCTCCTATTTTTATCCCAATTACTTAGTGTCGACGCAATATGTACTCCTCCTCTACCATACGTATTGCAAAAGTTATTGGCAATAGTTCATGGCCGCCTGCCTGACGTCAAACCCCCTTGGGAACAAAATTGTTGACCAAACGATAACAAGAGTTGACCCAGCTCGATATAAAACTCATAGTCGTCTTTTACGACATCCACGAGCAGTACAAGGCATAAATACAAAGTACCAGATTACGATGACATATACGTATAAAAGCCAGATTCAATACCAAAAGATCAAAGGAGTAACCATAACATCTATACTATTATATCTAATTAAATTATAAGAAAATGTTTGACAGCAAACATTCTAATATATTTATACTATCCACAGATTTCCATACACCAGTTAATCACCAAAGGCGTATGCCTAAAATGTGATCCTTTGATATCTCTGAATATACGAGAAAGTGGGGGCACTGTTGAGTTTTTGTGGTAGCGACCATCAGCTGTGCTGCTTGCTCGTTTGCCACCATAAGCAATAAAAAAAATCTACAATGTGATAAAATTCTCTAGCATGAGATGTCAACTGTTAAACATAGATCTGCCTAGGATGGGATAATGATTATTACAATGTGTTTTTCACCCGTCACGATTTTATGCTGATGAAATCCTAATAGATAGGTATATATTATGTGCTAATTAGAACCAAATTATTATATATTTTTAAATATTCAGTGGTGACCAAGTATTTTATTTGTTCTAATTCCAATTCACTGAACCTGTTCCCATCTATTGAACAGTTGATGAAAACATCAAACCTAGAGTCAAAACAACAACTTGTAGGTCAAATTATGTAAGAGTCTACATAGAAATCGAACCGAATACCATTTGTGCAGTGGAATTAGACCACGTATATTTACAATAAGAATGTATATCACTAGAATTAAAAACCTCGGAGAGCCTTTAAAATCAGGCAGCATAAAATTGCACGTTATGTCATGCTGTATGGTCCATTAAGCGCTGATGTATGGATATGTTAAAAATGTAGAAGACATATATTATTACAGATCGAAACTTATGACCTTCAAGGTAGATTTACTATTGTTCTTTCAACTAAAGTACTACTAGTATTCGATATTCAGGAAATTCACTGCATTGGACCGACTAATTTTCAAAGTTAATTTTATACGTTTTTGTAGTCAGATATTACTTTTTATATTGCTCATGGTTGCGAACGAACAAGCAGCATACTTAATGGTAAGTGAGACCACCCAGAATTTTGACCTTTCAGCTCTTTCGCACTCTTTTTTTTTTTGATAGGCTATGGCCTGGACACACGTCGCCCGCTCCATCCGGGGTGACTGAAGGGCAGCGCGTGGCCCCATAACCCACCGTTTTCCCTCCCCATCGCCATTGGGCCGGCCACTTTCGCACTCCTAACGAAGCGCAACAACCTCAGACTTCGATTTTCTGCAAGAGTATGATACAACTTATACGCACCGGACCGCGGATGTAGACAGAAAACTGTAAACCAGTATAGCCCTTATACACTACAATAGCTCACTCTTAGCATTGCATAACGAAATGTTTCAGAAATAAATTATAATAATTGTTTTTGGTAATATCACGACTGTATATGCTTCATTGAACATTCGGAATAATATAAACATAATGTATATTTTAGTATTTACATTACGTAATTGGTATTGGAATGTTTTGACCCATATCTACAAAACGCGTTGTATGTCTAACTGAAACGCGACGCCTAAATTGTATTTACATTGGCATATTTTTACCTCAATTAATTTCAGACACGTTTTTAGATAATAAATAATATATACTTATATACATTTTAGAAAAATATATTTTATTTCATTTTATGAATTATTATTAATGTATTATATCCGTGTAATGACGGAGTAAGAATAGAATTCACCACCCCGTATCTTACCCGTAAGTGATGGTAAGAGATGACTAAGGTCTATAAAACGCATGTAACATCTATGCAATAAAAGGAAAATTCGAAACAAAACCCTTATACCAACACATCTGACCAGCGTGGTATAGTAGGTTAATTTCCTTCTCATTACGTAGGAGGCCCGAGCCCAACAGTAGGACTTACATGGACTATGATGATGATGATTATTGTATTTGCAAAATCAAAATATGCAATATTTTGTTTCAATATACAAATAATATGTATCTAAATCTTACATATAAGAGAAGTATTATCAAAGAAAATATCACAAAATCAAACGTTTGTGTGATGATAACCTTTTCCAGACGTTAATAAGTTGCGTGTTTTCATCTGCTTTAATTTATTACAATACTTTATGTGGTGATGATTTAAAAATACAATGTGTTACTACCCATTTCTTTCTCGTAATTATCTTTTTTATTTCATATTTGCATAAAATCATTTAAAACAATCATCATCATCTCAGCTCATATATGTCCCACTGTTGGTCTCGAGCCTCCTCCATAACAGGAGGGAATTTAATCTACTATACCACGCTGGTCAGACGTGTTGGTATAGGGTTTAGTTTCGAATTTTCCTTCTCTTGCATAGATATTATATGCGTTTTATATTCCTTCGTCGTTTCTTACGATCACCCATGGGTAGGTGGTGGTGAACTGTATTCTTACTCCGTCACCACACGGACATAAAAACCATATTTATTGACTTACTACGTAAGAACTAGAGGTTTCTTGGCATATATTATAGGTAGTCACCAATAACTTATATATAAATTAAACTCATTTTTCGCATGTCATAAAACGAGTCGAGACATCATCATAATAGTATCAACTGCGATTACGAATCATTCTCCAAAGCGTGGTAAAATAAACAGGATACAAGACAAGAGCATAGATTTTTTTCTCTTACTGTTATTATATTTAAATAAAAATAACAATCCAAGCTCATTTCTTTTATAAATATTTAAAAAAAAACTTAGTCCTAATATTTATGTAAAATAAATACAATATCTAATCACAATAAAATAATAGTATATTCCGGCAAGTATAAAATTTTTGATGAATGAAATTTTCCTATGCTATAAATAAAATTTTGGAATTGAAAATAAAATGATCAGAATACGTAGTTTGTTTTTTCTACTTGCTTTGTTGTCTTTATGAAAGATATATTACGATGCCATCTATGGAATCTGCTTATATATTATGGCGGTTTAGTGTCCATGATTTTGAATTATATATTGTTAATTTTATTTGTTGATTTAGAATACTCATTTGTGAAGTGAAACCTATATTTTATTGCAAATACAAATGAGTTTGTATGTTATGTTTTTACACATATTTACTCAAGCGATCGTCTTACAATTTCCCATACAAGTTCAAGGAATGTAGAAAAAGATAATAAATTATGTTCGAAGAAAAAATATTGCTCCTGTTGATAGATAATTAATTGTAAAAAATAATATAAAACGAGTATGATATAATGCAAATAAAGCCGTTGGAATACCTAGTCTTATGTAAAAATAACCTAATAAATAACATCTAAATTATTATAATAGTTTTGAGTGGTATTGCAAATGCACCATGTGGTAACGAAGTAAGAATACAATTGCTCTTTCTTTTCCCGCCATTATATTACAAGACTAATGGGTTTAAATGTACACATACTAGTTGGTCTAGTATCATTCTGTAATACAGCTTGCATTATTTACAACCTTATTGTTGCAGCACTAGATAGTCTTAACATACAGTCAAAGTTTCTCGTCCCACTAAAACATCAAGGACCAATTTCTTCAGATACTTTTTGCACACTAGCGGATAGAAAATTCTAATATTCTTTTATTTCCACATTCAAATTATATTCTAAGTCTTATGATGATCTCATCGATTTGTACATTGGTTGGTCGCATCGCCACTATTATTTCTGGGGCATGACATATCCCTTGGCGTGTTTAGTCGACGCAGTTTATTCCTATGAACGCATTAACGCAATCTAATTTCAGTTTAAGACTCTATATCTGGGTCACCGTACTTCATTTTCTTTTTACGATGCTCTATGAGAAACTTTCAATAACTTTCAATGATTTATTTAGGTTTTGTTTTCATTACAATTGTCATATTAATATTGTAGTCATATTAAACACTTGGAAAATAAAAATAATATAGTTAAAAAGCAATGTCATGATTATCCACTTAGTTTGGTGAGAGTTTCGCTTCAAAGCTAATAACATCGCGGCTGTAACTGTCAGATGCGTTACACTGATTTCACCGTTAATTAACGATAGTAGAATGATAAGGCTCAACGTTAATAAATACTAGGTACAATAGAGGTCAAAATCGTTTGCAGTCGACTCAATAAAAATCACTATATTTTCCTAAAATAGAATGGATAATCGTATTTACTTACTATATATTGTAAATATCTTCTTACGTTGCAAAACTTTAGTACAGAAAAATAGTTTCAATAAATCCACTTGAAAATATTTAACATTTGCCAACTTTAAATCAAAATGAAACGGTGATTCCAATCGAGTTGTCAAATTCCTATTAACCGAAAATAAGTCAACCATAACATCATTTCCTACTCAATCCTACGTTTGACATTTACGGCGCACGAGGAAATTAATAACCACCCGTAGTGGTTGATGTCACGCGTCCTGGATAGCAGGCTCTGCTCCCGCGCGTTTGAGTGGTATTTTGGTTGCACTAAGTGAGGGTCACCAACCTTTTGACACTGAAATTCTGTCACGGTGGTAGTGTTGCTGTCTGCGGTCGATTCGGAAAACGTAACGCCGCGACGAGCGCGGCCTGTGCCGGCGTTCGCCAGGGCGCAGGCGTCGCTTAGCGTGCTTCGGCGCGCGGCCGCTCGCGCTCGCGGTCCGAGACTGCCGACTTCGCGCGTTTTCCCTCAACGTTTTCCTAGTAGCGGCGTGCGCACATCAAGCCTGCATTGTTCTGCAAATAGCGAGCCGAGGGCTGGGCCGCTATTCAACCGAGATGAGCGCCTTTCAACTGGACTACTGACACTTGCTACGGCGTACGCACAAATTGCGTTTAACTTTAAATCACCCACCACCATTAAAATCTGTTTAGCGTTGCTTGTCACGCAACGCAATGTACAAATAGCCTATCTGTAAATAGTGTTATATTTTATGCTTAACAATACTAACTATGGTGAATTTATTTAAAAAATATCTTTAAAAAAAATAAGTGATAATATTTTTTTTAATAATTTTATTTAATTACAGGTTAAAAGTAATAATTATTAATTTTGATAGACAATTTAGTAAATCAGACCAAAACGGTATCTTATTTAAATTTACCCTGATAATTATAAATTTAGGAGCGTCATTAGCAAATAGTTAGCAATTTATAAATAAATATCAATTACTTTCATATATTACACAAATCAACAAGTTTCTCATATACTTTTAACGGCGTATTATATCCGAAATGGCTATTACTTAGAACTGTAACTTTTACTTTACGTCTACATTAAAATAAAAATGGGATGCAATGTTCATAGTTCTCTATTATTGTATTTTATTTGGATATTAGTACTCTTATGTATCAAGTTTGATAAAATTAAGTTTTTATAATGTACATATTTTTGGGCGTGTACTATAATTAGTTTATCATCGATAATGATGGAATTTTACGTAACGATATAGAGTCATCCCAGATTTTAAACGACAGTAACATCGATTTTGTATGTAACTAAATTATTGGACCGGGAAACAATATAATATGCAAAAATTAGTAATTTTTTTTTTAAAGAAATGTTTACGCAAAAATATTTTTTTTTACCGTAATTAATATTTATGAACAAACGTTTTAAAACTATTTGATTCCTTCCCATATATTTATTAAACTTTAAGAAAGTAACTTTATTAAAATGTTACCATGCTTTATTGCCCTTAGGGATCGTAAAAAGGAACCTTAAAGATCAATTTGTCTCCCATTATGAAGAAAGGCAAGCTCATGCCCCCTATTGGGATGTACATCCATGCACTAAAGAAGCGAAATGGGTGTATTATACATCTATACTATATTTTCAACTGACTATCTTCGCGGATAAACTACGAAGATAGTCAGTTGAAAATATAGTAAAATAAATTAAACAATTTTTGAGAGAGGCATTTAAGAATTTCATTTATTTAAGGGATTTTACAACTATACCTTTAACGGTATATTTTTTATTCAAATTCAAAACTAACATTTAACTATTAACTAACATTTAACTATTAACTAACATTTAACATTAAATTAACAATTAAACAAAAAATAATAGATTCAGACAAATAGTAAATGTCTCATGAAAATGTAAATGTTAAAATTGTAACACTTAGTTAAAAGTGTTAAACTAGTACTTAAATGCACAATTTATACATACATACATAGCCTCACGCCTGTTTCCTAGAAGGGTAGGCAGAGACTACGGATTGTCACAAACCACGATCCTGGCATACATCCATCGCTTCATTCACACTCATAATAGTCTTCATGCATGCACTACGATTACACATGCTCTTAATATGACCTCTCGTCAATACATCGCCAATTTGATCATCATGATTTTACCATCTCGAGTAAACAATACACTCAAATACAAAAATTCTTTCACCTGTTCCAATTCCTTATCATTTATACTAATTTAAAATTCCTTCATACATATACCCTTTACAAAAACCCTTATCTTCGTCTTACTTAAATTTACTTTCCTGCCTTTACTTTCAAAAGCTTCATGCTTAGTAATTACCATCACCTGTAAATCCTCAGCCGACGATGCCTACCTAATCATCGCATAAAAAAGACACTTGATAAGTAACTCATTCATTCTTACTGCACAATTTATAGCTAATGCTATTATTATATTATGCAGAATTATAATACTTCTGTATAATCACTATTCAATCAATTTCAATGTACCAAAGGGCTTAACTAATAAGGTAGTTAGCCATGGCTTTTCTAAAGAAAATTGCTTTTAATGGTATTCATTAAAATGCCCATGAAAACGCTGTTAGCAAAAGTCAACAAAATATTTTAATGATATGGTTTACTTACTTTACTTAGGTATGAAAGAGAGTATTGGTGTAAAGATGCGAAAGGGAATGCTCCGATGGTTCGGACATGTGGAAAGAATGCCGAACGAACGTCTGGTTAAGAAGATATACAATGCGAAAGTGGAAGGATGTAGGTACCGAGGGAGACCGAGACTAACCTACCTAGACCAGATCGGTCATGTACTGAAGGAAGGTGGAGTCAAGAGTCTCCGAAACCGGCGAGCGTGTATGAAGAGAATTATGAATGTTGAGGAAGCGAGTGAAGTATGCAGAGATAGAGGTCTCTGGCACTCTGTTCTCTCTGCCTACCCTGCAAGGGATATGGCGTGATGATATGTATGTATGTATGTTTACTTACTATGTATGGGGTACATTTACTATATCTACCCCTTGTGGTAATACGGTAAGGGTATAATGTTCTGTCACCCCTAAATTCCTATAAGAGTCATAAACAACATCTAATGAAGCCAGATTGCCAGATGGAAGAGCAGCAGCACACGCCGGTAAGACTTATAATACCAACTGCTGTCATCGTCTACCAAACGTAGAGATTATAAAATAATAGAGTGAGTTATATGTCCATTTTTACGTGTGGTGAGGGAGTAAGAATATACATCACTACCCTTTATCTTGCTCGTGGATGTCGCAAAAGACGACTGAGGGATGTGACAAACATACAATAACTATGCAAAAGAATAAAAACTTGATTTCTTTTGGGATCTATACTTCTCTTCGGGTTTATTAATCACAAAGAACCTACTTATGTCTATAACAAATTGTCTTCGAGAACAAGTGACAGATCCTTGAGAGTCGTCAATGTTTAATGCAACTATCCACAGAGAACCACAGAAGAGCCGTATTCAGGAATAATTTTCTCTACGCTATTTCAAAATGTTGGAATATCATTCTTCCGTAACGCAAATTGCAAAATGTGAACAAACTTAAAACTAAATTAAAAGATTTCATTTACGTTCTTAAAAAAAAAAAAAAAGGAAACAACATGTAACAATGACACCAACCTCTCGCTGCCGGCCGTCGTGAAAGCGATGGTCGACAGCTAGAGGAATTGGGACGCGGTCGCCTCCTTCTGCAAGGACGTCATCTCGCAGAAGGAAGTGGCGGAGCGAATCCGAGAGGAACTTCTCTTCGAGGATTCGCGCCACCACCGGCGACTGGGGCGGCGGAGTCGTGAATACCTCCGCCTCATGCCGCGCTAGCCGAGGCAGCGGGTGACCGGACCGGGGATTAGTCTGGTCGCCCTGGGAGCGAGGCCACCGCGTGAGGATGACGCCCCGACGGTGCAAACTGTCCGGGCGTCGACATCAGCGAGGATACCCGTGAGGGTAGACCGCCGGGTGGGCGACTGAAGAAAAAGAGCGCGTACCAGTGACCCACCCGCACGGCGTCGAGAGGTATATTGTAGGGCGGGTCTACGGGGTCTTGGGCCGCTTTTCCTGTCGCCCCGGACGGAATAGCGGGTTTGACGTACCGTAGCCCGCCGCAAAAAAAAAAAAACAGTGACACCAATGCTTTCTAAAAAAATAAAATAAATATTAAAAATAATTATAGCACAACATTAATTTTTTGACTCTTCGCAATAACTATTATTGTTAGTAGCTAATTTGAGTTTTGTATGTTGTCAATGAGCTGTAAATTATTCTTCCTACTAAATTTAATATTATTATTTTAATTTATTCTCCATTTGCTGTTATTTTCAATATTACGTACTTGATATATACTTACAAGTACTACACATATCAATATTAACAGAAGATCAGCATTGGTTAACGAGTAAAGAGTATAAAGTTATAACCAACATATTGCTTAGTTTGGCCCGGATTGTGGCAAGAACAGGCACTCTGCTTGATTTGTATTATTTTAATAAACCTTACTAATATTATAAATGCGAAAGTAACTCTGTCTGTCTGTCGCTCTTTCACGCCAAAACTACTAAACCGATTTAAATGAAATTTGGTACACAGATAGTCTAGAGCCTGATAAAGGACATAGGATATTATTTAATGCAAAAAAGGGTTGTAAAGAGGGATGAAAAGTTGTAAGGAATTGTCGTCATTTTTAAAGCCAGAAGCTTGAAAGTTATTCTTAGGCTATTGATTAGAATTTTTTTTATTGGGACTAATCCCACCACACATTCCCACCATTGTAACTCCTGTAAGCCAGGATCCACAATGGTCACTATAAATGACACCGAGGTTTGGCCCTCAGGCAGTCCCGGGAAATGATTTTAATTGTCTTGGAACCCGCAACAAATTTAATTAGAAAAGGTAAAGAGGAGGAGTTGAAAAAGAGTGATTCCACTTCCCTCCCAGGCAAAGCGGGAGACAGAAAGCAATATTGACTAGTCAGCCAATAATTAAAGGGTTGTACAGCTACGATAAGCGCAGCAGTACGGCACCACGGATACGGGATAACTTAACGGGGCCTATATGTGAGCCTTAAGATTGGTTGCAGTAGTAGGTATGGCAGAAACGCCTTTTTTTTTTTTTTTTTTTTTTTTGTTATCGCTGAGGAAATGCATTTGCGCACATCCCCCGCCAGTGATAAACGAGGGGGTGTGTGGGACTCGCCGGCCATGAGATTGACGGCCGGAATACCCACTAAAACCTAACAGCGGTCCCTTCCGCGCTTTTACGGGATGCCGGAGAGATCGTCTATTGACATTCTATCCCCGACACCCCTACGCTTAGCCATCTGGCCACGACCAGTCAGCCGTCAAGGCGGTGGGAGGAGGTGCGCGTAGCGGCGCCTCCCTCTCCCTGGTCGCCGCCGGCGGAGCGAGTTCGCAGACGCGAGTGCTTCGCGTTCCCGCTCCGCGGCCTCCTTTGCAGAGATGACTTCCTCGCAAAAGGAGGCCATCGACGTCCAGTACCTGTGGCTGTCAAGCATCTTGTTGATGACGGTCGACAACGACAGGTCCGCTCCTATGACCGCCGACAGGTCGAGGCGCTGAGGCCCCCAGGCGGGACATACTTCCAGGGTGTGACGCGCGTCATCAATTTGCGCGCCACACTCATGGCATCCAGGGGCATGGCAGAAACGCCTAAACGCACGGAAATTTTCTCGAGTTGCTACAAGATCCGTTTAGTATACTACTCCAGATGTTACTTGCAAACTGTCTAACATAAGGTCGCGCTCGTTACGCCAGAGATCGCACTCCCAGAGAATGTGATGTGCTGATTGTTCATACTCGCGGTTATTTGTAGAACATTGACATAGTGGTGAAGGTACGAGTTTAAAAGAAAATAATTTACTTTTAAAGTTGCCATGGCCAGTTAGAAATTGGGCTACAAAATGGTCAACCTCCAGCCACACTCTCTCTAGGCGCTCGCGGACGCATGGGAAAAATAGATAGAGGTGACGGCCCTTCGATGATGAATCCCATCTTTCTTGCCATTTGATTAGATATAAATAAATATGCCATTAAAATTTCGTAAAAAGTTTAGCCTTAAGGGTTTAAAATAAAAATACCCAGGGTTAAAATAAAAATACCCTTTACGCGGGCGAAGCCGCGGGCAGAATCTAGTTATTTATAAAGCTATGATTTGTTTTACTTAGTGTCTTTTTACCATAATAAACACATTATATTTTATTCTAAATAAAACTCTATACCCAAATGTCTGAGCAACAGGAAAGAATCAATCTGAGGGTCAATTTCACTCCTATTGAGCAGGAGTCTCGAGCCCAGCAGTGGGATGTTTATGAGCCGAGATGATCATATATCCAACAATGGATATCGACAACCTTTGATTTTCATTTATATTTATTATATGATTATTGGATTTACCTTGCTCTTATTTTAGTCCACTATTGGACACGATCCACCTCAATAACAGAAGAGGCAATATAAACTACCCACTCTAATTATCATACTTCTTCTTCTTCTCATGTATTGGCAATCAGCTACATATACGAGCTATTGGTGCCAGTATCAAGTTATAAATATTTTCACGTTTTTAGTCTTTCAAGTCAGTCGTTGTCTAAGTCAAATTATCACCATTAACAGTGCAATGGCCACACTGTTAATGGTATCTTGTGGGAATTTTGATGGAAAACGAAAACGTTGTAAAGCACTTTTATATGATATTCACTACATCCCAGTATTTCCGCACATCACATTACATAAAATGCCATCAAAATTATCTAATATAACACGTTAAAACACTAAGATATCGAATATAATACAATAGCACCACATGACGTTTTCAAATTCCCGTCAAAAGTCCCCAATTATCATACTATTGTATTGCAAATTATCTTTTTCAGTACAGTCATTCAGTCAGTTTCATCGTTAATAGCAGCATATTTGTCACAGTATGTGTGTCAACATAGTCATTTCTTACGATTCCTATAGTGGGAAGGGATACTGATACGTACCATCGTCATGTGGATAATTGAGTTTATAGATGTATGATATATAATTATTATCATCATCTCAGATTATTTCATTCCAGTGCTACGCTAGATCCCAATAATGGGTGCTAAATCCACTTATACTATATGCAGGTTAGACGTGTTTGATACAGAATGTAATTACAAGTTGCCCTTTTCTTTACAGTGATGTTAACAGCTGCTTGCATACTTTAGTTGTTTTTTTTTATAATTACCCGAATGGGTCAATGACCTATTGTAGTCTTATTTCATTACTACATAAATCTACATAATAATACACTAAATATTAAATTCCAAACATCAGAATAGCTGATATGTTTGTTCCAAGAACTACGCTGAATTATGCTTTAAATGACAATCATCACAAAGTAAATATCAACAAGAACATACGAGCTAGAGCACTAGCCCTTTAGGGCTGTCACATTACATTTTTTTTTTAAAGCGATCAATAAAGCTATCGCTTTCCTGTTATTTACTACTACTTTTAGAGATAAAGTGGTAATAGAATTAAATGACTTCAGATCAGGGCCCAGGCCTACGGCCATTAAATTACTTGAGGTCTAAGGCCTACAAAAGGGAGTTACGCGCACTAACCCCATGCTTGGCAGGTGGATTGATGTTAGAATTTTACTAGGAAACTGCTGCTGAGTTTTCCTTCTCTTGCATAGACGTTATGTGAATATTACATTCCTAACTCATCTTTTACGACACTCACGGGTAAGAAAGGAGGTAGTTAATTGTATTTTTTTATCAGAGAAGAAAACAGCCTACAGCCAATGTTTAATGCCGCTTAATAACAGAGGCACACGCAGCTTGCTCTCTAACGTAAGATGAGGTTTCAGCCTCCGACTCTTTGACTCACCTGAAATGAAGGGCAGCAGTAAATTGATGTCAGTTATACACCGACTTTTTAGGAGAGATGAGTGTAATATCGCCCAAATGAGCCGATCTATTTATGACTACAGTCAGGAAGCTAACAGAGGCGTGACCCTACCACTAGATAAGACTATCTACCAACAGATATATACAGGGCAATGGTAGCTCTTGATGAGCGACATACAATAGCTTTTCCCAGTAATAGTTCGCGCGTGGCCTCATTGCAAGTTAATGCGTTTGCAATCGCCATACGTATTGGTATGCCGACATGTTGACACACCCTACATTTTATGCCATCAACTCTACAATGTATAATTTAACAAAATTTTCTATAAAAGAATATTCAGGTACATGTTTATTACCATTGAAGATATAGATTTTTAAGTTTCACCATCTCTGAGTTTTGTTCCAATATCCGATTATAATTCCAAAAAAAACCTTCCCAAGTGTTTGTAGAAAAATTAAAAAACATTTAATAACAAAGTCACTAGTGTTAACTAAAGATAAGTAAAAAAGAGCATTCGATGTCCCGATAATGAAGACCCTCTCTTCGGCACTGGTAGAGTAGATGGGGCGGCACTACAGGATCCTCTAGTTCCGACTGGTATACGTTTTATGTATGTGGTTGTTCCAGCAATTTGCCCTCTGTGGTGACGGAGTAAGAATACAATTCATCACTCATTATCTTTACCCGTGGGTGATCATAAGAAACAACTAAGGGATATAAAACGCATATATAACATCTATGCAAGATAAGGAAAACTCGAAAGAAAACCCTATACCAACACGTCTGACCAGCGTGGTATAATACGTCAATTTCTCTCCCATTATGGGGAAGGCTTGAGCCCAACAGTGGGACATACATATATGTGCTGAGATGATGTTCCAGCAAGTATGGGTACACGATCGTAAAGAGAGAGCTTACTCCGCTTAGATTGCAATGAGGATACAATGCAATATTTGCATCTTAGTTACTTCTCCCTTAGCTGTCTTTTACTACACCCACGGGCAAATAAGGAATTGTATTCTTATTCCGTCATCACACCGCAAATGCTGTTATAAGTTATCATTAAAATCTGCCTAATAATTTTCCTATTAATTAATACAACGTCAATAAGTTTGACCTCTTATAATATTATTAAGATTTCCTTATTTCAAACCATATACACATCTAAGTCGTCTGCGTCTTATTTTAGTTCTATATATTTTTCTATGATGGATATAAAATTGTCGTTGTCCATCTGATTGTTATAAGATTTAATTTCGAGATTTTCATCTTTTGCATTCACAAATTTTACAAGACGACATACTTTATCATCATCATCATCATCATCATCACAGCCCATAAATGTCCTACTGTTGGGCTCGGGACTCCTCCGTAATGGGAGGGAAATTAACCTACTATACTGGTCAGACGTGTTGGTATGGGGTTTTGTTTCGAGTTTTCCTTCTCTTGCATAGATATTATATGCGTTTTATATTCCTTAGTCGCCTCGTACGATCACCCACGGGTAAGATATGGGGTGGTGAATAATATTCTTACTCCGTCACCACATGGAAAGACGATATACTTAATAAAGTAAAATAGGAATATAATACGCTATCCGGTGTATTGTATTCCTTGTCTATTATCTGCTATCACGAAAATGAATTAGTAAAACTATAAACACCCAACTCGAGCATAACATTACCTCTAGTAGAGTTTATATTTGGTACAACAGACATTTCACTGACTGTTATCTTTAACAAAGCACCCATCCATCCCTCGCCTCATTATTTCTAATTATTCGTGTGCTGAATGAACTATGGTCGAGAAAGAGAGAGAGAGATTATATAACCCGCTAAAGGTATGAAATGCTTTGTTTACTAACAAAAGGGAAACGCTGAATAGATTTCACGAAGTTAAGTGTATATAAAGAGAAAATTCTCGAGCAGTGATTTTATGTGCGTTTCTAGTCACATATAACTCCACGGAAAAGCAATTTTAAAAAAGGTTATGTCATTGGTACGTTTGTTATTTTTGATAGATGGACGAATGTATTCAATATATCTTATATCATTGCCAGTCTCCTAATCTTATCCCAATCCAAATGTGTACTCTTCTTTCATAGTACATATTGTAAAAGTTATTAGCAATACTTTTGTGACCGGCCGCCTACCAGACGTGAAGCCTCCTTGGTAATGTAACTGTTGAACAAACGACATCAGACGGAGTTGGCCCAGGTCGTTATAAGGCTCTTAGTCGTCTTTTACGACATCCACGAGCGAAGTTAGGGTTGGTAGTATTCGTATCCGCTACCACACAGCTCTCAATATATCTTATAATATAATACATAATATTAGATACTCAATTAATTTTAAATGCTATCATTTGTTATAATATTTCTCGGGATGTTTGATTACTTTGACTGAATAAAAATATTTTATTGATTTGCGAAATAGTAATGGACTTCGAAAAAATAAGAAATATGTTAATTAAAAAAAATTTAATATGTTTAATTTTTCGTGTTGTAATGGAATGAGAATATATTTCACCACTTCCTATCTTACCCGTGGGTGATCGTAAAGAACGACTAAGGGTTAAAATATATATATATATATATATATATATATATATATATATATATATATATATATATATATATATATATATATATATATATATATATATAACATTTATGCAAGAGAAGGAAAACTCTAAATAAAACTCTGTACCAATACGTCTGACTAGCTTGATATAGTAGGTCAATTTCTCTCATAGGTCGGAGGAGCCTTGAGCCAAGCAGTGGGACATCTAAAATAAGAATAAATAATTTATGTTATTTTTAATTATACACTGGATTCTAAAACTATTACAACTGCTTCTTAAATAACATTAGACTCACACGTAATTTAACCAAACAAATCTAAATCTCTTAATTTAATTACTCATATTATCACCCATTGATGTCATAAAATTAATAAATTATTTTACTAACTCGATTATATGCATACCTTAATGGACCGGTTTTGTAAAATATAACTGTGTAAGACTGGCTAACTAATAATCATCAATCATAAAAAGAAATTTCTCACTTGAAAATAATTAACCGCTTTCGTGAACTCAACGTTACAAGTCTGGATGTGTTAAATAGAACAATGACCAAAGCAAATTAAGATTTAATAAAAATCTTCTGTCGATGTAGACATTATAATGATTTATAAAACGACCTTTACTAATATTGTCTATAGTTTTAACTGCTGTAAATAATAAATATGTTAGTTGTAATCTTTATTTTATTTATAAATGGAAGTGATTTTTGAATAGTAAAATCAACCAATCTTTTCGTGTGGTGACGAAATAAGAATACAATTCACATCAAATTACATCAAAATTATTCAATAAAACACGTTAAAACATTAAGATAATGAATATAATAGAAGAGCACTAAATGACACTTTTCCTTTCCCGCTAAAACTCAATAAACAAATAAATACGTACCTATACAGAGTAATGAATGATATGATGAAAATGTCAGAAAGTACACGACTTTATAGATATTATGTACTTACGAAGAGTTAATTCAACATCTAATAATTGATGAAACTGTATCTCCAATATAATGTCTTAGTATTGGACTGTATAAAACAGGTAATTATTTTTGATAAAGGATCTAGAGATTAATACTGTATAGATACAGTATTCTGATAATGAAAATAAACCTATGGTGTCAATTGTTAAAATAATATAAAGGTTTGACTGGACAGATGACGTAGTGGTTATAATACCGACCTACCATTTTAATTGTCGTGGGTTCTATACCCACGAAGGATAATATTTTGTATGATCCACAAATTTTTATTCTGAGTTTGAGTGTAATTGGTCTCCGTTAATTACAAGTTTGTAAAAAACACAGAGTAATGTGTACTTAAATTTATATTATGGATTTGTATCTTTTAGAGATAAAATATCGGTGTTTATTTTCAATTTTGAGTAACATAAATCTGCATAATGTGATATGACACGCCAAAAATCACTAATGATCGATAAAACGGCAGCAGATAAGATAATCATATAAAGGCTATTTTAAAGCAGCAAGGAATGGCCTTCACCTGGTTATATATAATTATATGCAGTACATAGGTATATTGTCACAATATACCTACCTATACCCTATCTTGTTCTTTTGACCTACTCTCGTTCAAGACCAACGTTCGATACGGCAAATGATCAATTGGTTCTGCACTATTTAACTCTACTTTTCTGTATACCTATACAATAGCTAGTTAGTTAAAAATAGAGTTCATTATATATCAGATTATAAATTAAAAGGATACTGAGCTGTTTTGAGCCAAAGGATTAGGCATAGGTACTGAATAATAAATATATCACCGTTCAACACGGTATATTTTCAATTTTATCGCTTGTCATTTTTAAAATTTATGTCTGACCAGGATTCAAATCTAGGACCTCACAATCAGCAGTTGTATTATCATTCTGCCACTGAATCACTAAGACAGTTAATAAATGAATTTGTTTTTAAGTATTTATATTCTTTTCTATTTAGAACTGATTTAATTTTAAGATTAATAAAATTTCCATTTGCTAGTAGTTTTGAGTATTTATAAACAAAATATAATAAAATTTAATTATTTAAATACATTTTAACGCAAAAGTCTTAAGCATGGAATACGTTCCAGCAATTGAATGAAACTGATCAAACTAAAAAAGCTAAGTAATAATTCTATCTGTTACCCACTAGAATTTAATATAAAAGTATAATAACTAATCATTAATAATACTCACATTGTGAATACACCGGTTATTTTCCGCACAAAATTAATAACATAAGCACAAGCCACAGAAATAAATAATTTACTACATAAACATTGGTTTCTTACACAAATAAATCGCAACAAAGTTCTCGATATTGTAAACACAATATAAAGATGGATAAAACGCACGTTCAGTGTATATGTGAGTGAACTCAAACGCGAGCTTTGAGCTTTGAACCAACCAAACCCTATGCACGAAACCTCTAGCCTTGTTTTTGTCGTAATGTTAGAGTGAGATACAACAAAAAAAAACGTCGTAAATATTCGGCTATCTTCGGCTGCTTCCGCGTCTTTGCTGTTGAGTCGTAAGACAGAATAGTATAGATATGGTCACGTATGCTATTATTTTTATAATGTAAATTTTATTCACCTCTACGAGGTATTTTGTTAAATATTATGCGGCATCACGCGTAACGGTAATTCACTATTGATGCTTCAGACGGCTGGCTTCGTACAGCATAAAGAAAGGTTGAAAAGGAGAGACACAATGATTTAAAAACAAGGATAACACACGTTGCGTGTAAAGTAGTTCTATGTGTGCGTAATTAATGTGTATTTATTTTGATAATGAAGCGATAAGTGACTTTCATAGAATTCCATTAAATAAACCATGCGTTGACGAAATAACCATGTTCCCCTTTTGTTAGGGTGTAACCCTTTTCTTATCATGAACTTAAGCAATAACTACTAAAAGAAGGAATAATTACTAAAATATGTAAGAAAATAACAAAAAAATAAAAAAAAAAAACATTAAAACAAAATGTGGTCATTTTGGCAGCTCGTGTTTGTTTATTAGCTGAAAAAAATATGTATCATACATATTTTATGGAACTATTTTTTGAATGTCATTGTGTTTTAATTTTGATTTACTGTTAATAAGTTTTGTAAACTTCATTATACTCATGGTCACGGGAATATTGCCATCTATTTGTCGTATTTATATTAGAGATTATTAAGAAAATACGTAATCAGTTAGTGATGTTTGTTTATGAATATTATTTTTAATTTAACTGAAAATTCCAGCTACGGTATGTATAACTCCAATATCTAACCTAGAATCTTACGACTAAAAATACGCATTGCAAGCAAATGCAAAGAGGCACATATGAGAATTTTCTCATAACTTTATAAACAATTGAAAAATACATTTATACCTATCAAAATTTTTTTATTTTGTTTATATTTTCGTCGTCAATTTGTACATGGTTTTTATTTTGTTTTTATTTTCTTGCATAGTATTTATTGATAAAAACTCGATTACGAAGCTAAAAATGATGTCACAAGCGGGATTCGAACCCGCACCTATTGGGAGTCCGGCTCAATCGTGTTGCCACTTACACCACCGTGAACTATTGTAGGACAGTCAAATCTCGCTTCATATCATATTTACATCTTTAAATTGACGCGCGCCATCTACCCGATAATGTTTACACATTGTGTAGGCTTAATACTTCAAACTTTGCAGTTAGAATTGTATTAAACGATGACACAACTTTGTTATTCAAATTACTGAAATTTAGCATTTAATATGCTTAATTATTTATAATTAAAAAAATCAAAATACCCGACTGCGTAAAAAGTCACCAAAACTTCGTACATAATAAAAAAACTGAAAAGAAAAAAACAAGCACTTAGATGTCCGGTGGTCTAGAATTCCATAATATATAATTGAATAATTACTATTGCAGAAAATGAAATATATCTTAATAATAGTAGAATATGACAACTGAACAGTCGGGATCCATTGAAAAATTAGATTTGCTGTCGAATAAAGGATCCCGACTGTTCAGTTGTCATGTTCTATTATTAAAATATATTTCATTTTCTGCAATAGTATTTATTCAATAATATATTATGGAATTCTAGACCACCGGACATCTAAGTGCTTGTTTTTTTCTTTTCAGTTTTTTTATTATGTACGAAGTTTTGGTGACTTTTTACGCAGTCGGGTATTTTGATTTTTTTAATCATTTTTTTTTATTTTACACTTTTTAGTTATAAATACCTAGGTAGCTATAGTTATCTTATTTATTAATAAGTAGGTTAGTACCTAAATATATAGTTTTTCGACTGAAGTTGAGTACTAAATCGTTAGAAATTGGAGATGGGCGACCGCGTCAGACATTAGATACTTTAGGTAGGACTAACTATGGTATATCGGACAATATACCTACTAGATACTTCAGTATGTATCCATCCACATCTAGTTATATGAATTTTTCGTCTTTTCATCGAAAATTTCTACTGCCTAAAAAACTTATATGTGAGAAAGGTTGTTACGAAACTTTAAATCGATATAGATCATAAACGGCCAGTCAAATCGAAAAATGTTGAGACAAAACTAAAAATGATTTTTAAATACCTATTTAACGATACCCCACTCAATATAGTTTGTTGATTTTAATTTTTTTAATTTTCACAATATGGCGTCCAGTAGTCGCCATATTGAATTTTCAATAACGTCATATCTTTAGTGACACTCGCCGGATTAAGAGGAATCGATTGACGTGCGAATCATAAAAATCGGCCCAGGCGTTTGGTATATATAGTGCTTCAAAGGAACATACAAACATACATACATAGACTGTTAAACACAATACCACTCCTTTGCAGTCGGGTAGATACCCGATTACGAAGCAAAAAATCGGTTTTTTTATAAATAATTAAGCATATTAAATGCTAAATTTCAGTAATTTGAACAGTATTTATTTCATTGTAATTATTATTCTTGATATTTGGAGACTTATTTGCAAATTTTACTACTTTATTCGTTACAAATTAGTGAAAATTGATGCAAAAAACCTGAAACGAGAATAGGAACATTATTTTAACAATTTGAAAATATTTCGGCTAGTTTTATATATAAAATGAAATATTTATTAATTAATTATCCCAGTAAGTATTTTTACGTAGTATTTTTGTATGTAAATATTTTTATATACTAAAAATATTTTCACCCCATATTTAGAAAGACAGATAGAATTCGCCTTAAAATTACCATAAAATTCCTATAAGGGGAAGAGGTTTCGTGACTATTACCTATTTGATTACTATGAATAATATACATACATATATAAATGGAAACAATGTTCAAATAAACTTTAGTGTTAAAATTTACTTCTTGATAAATATTACACGATATTCAGAAATATATTCTGGCCTAATGATTTTTTACTAGGCCAGTAAAAATATATTAATTCTAGAAATATTTTACTAATATAGGATATCTATATAATATTCACTGATATTACATATATATATTTTAATTTTAAAATATATTATATGTTTAATAAATTCAAAAGATAATATAGCTAATATTATCTTTTGACATTTAAATACACAATATTATTGTTTTTTATATACTATCGAACTTACGTTTCTTTTTATTACTCATGGTGGCGGCATTAAACAATCAAGTAGCACACCTTTTTTTATTTAGGGTAGTCTATGGCCCGGACACACGTCGCCCGTTCCGCCCGGGGCAACGGAAGGGCAGCGCGTGGCCCCATAACCCACTGTATTCCCTCGCCATCGCCATTGGGCCGGCCACTGGTATCGCTTCCTTGCCATCCGTGGCCAGCCCGGCGGGTTACTCTTTCGGGTACCATCCCCCGTCGACGCCCCAGCTAGCTGCCGGGGCGTCGCCCTCACGCGGTCAGCCTCTTTGCGGGTGACGGCCTATTCCCCGGTCGAGTCACCCACGGCCTCGGCTAGGGCGGCATCATACAGATACTCGTGCCTACGCCGGCCCAGGGGCCGGCACAGCACACCTGATGATATGTTACTACCGCTCATGAACCTTTACAATACCAGAAGTATAGATAGGCTGTTGCCTATTAACCAATTACTACAGAAAAAATCTTCAAGACTAAAAGGGCTCCCAGCTCTCCAGCTCACTGAACAAAGCGAATAGCACTGCCACTGCTTAGACTTTAATTTCTGCGAGATTGTGGCCTTAGACAGACCGTTCCGCGGCTGTAGGCAGAAATCTATAACAAGTGTAGCAGTACCACTAAAAAAATTATTACTAAGCATTTACAGTACGTAGTATCCTAATGAAAAAGCCCTAATGTTCTATATTTTCATTCTTAGTGAGTTGGATATTTTACGTACCCATATAGAGGCTTGTTGTCTTAGCGTTAGTTGCGTACCATCACGATAACTAACGTGATGACAATGATAATGATTAATGTGTATTTTACAGTATGAATAAATTATTAATGAAAGTACTAAAGTCAACAAATAAAATAATCATGACAACTTTTAATATTCATCACTAATATAATAACTTGTTACCATATATTGTTGTTACTCAATCACTAATCAATAACAATATCAGTAAATTGCATTATTGCTAATGTTTCTCCTTATACAATGAATGACATCATCCAAATAATTATTGGTAATCAATTTGAAGCCAAACTGTGCCTGTCAAGGCCTCACTGACAGATGTCATGCATTTATAATAATCATAATTGATATAAAAACGTGAAAGGCCGCTAAGGACTTTTGACGGGAATTTGAAAACGTCATGTGGTGCTCTTGTATTATATTCGATATCTTAGTGTTTTAACGTGTTATATTAGATAATTTTGATGGCATTTTATGTAATGTGATGCGGCGGAACTACTAGGATGTAGTGAATATCATATAAAAGTGCTTTACAACGTTTTCGTTTTCCATCAAAATTTCCACAAGATACCACTAACAGTGTGCCCATAGCACTGTTGAAGGTGAAGATTTGACTTAGACAATGACTCACTTGAAAAGACTATAAACGTAAAAATAATTATAACTTGGCACTGGCACCAATAGCTCATATAAGTAACTAATTGCCAATACACAAAAACAAAAAGAAGAAATAAAAACGTATAAAAGTTCAATGTTTTGTGTATTTAGAGATGATGGAAATAAAACAATTTTTACGAATTCTATTGAGTATTTCATTTTTAATTGCCCGACCTTTCAAATTAGAGCATTATTCTGTAGAATTCGTAAAACTAATTTTATTTCAAATATGTAATACTCGCGTAACATCAGAAATCTTTAGAGAATATTTCTATATTTATATGTTTACTCCTGTACAAGTCTGTAGACTCTATTTCTATGTACATTTAATTATTATAAATTTTGCGATAAATATTAGATTTGTGAATCCCTTTTCTCCCTATCTATACGTACTCATATAGGTCAGGAACAGTTTGAATGATCTTGATAAAAGTAGGTATTATTTGTATACGATTAGACAAATATATATGTCACAGATTAAATAAATTTATTACGGTAACGGCCAAAAAAAAAAATAACTATTAAATGATTAATTTTCTTTTCATAGAGCAGCCCATTGACGTCCACTATTGAACGTAGGCCTCTCCATGAGATTAATGCTTTAATTGCCATCTTTGACAGATGTAACGCAATTATTGTAACAAGTTTCTCAAGAAAATATTTTTGCCCATTCTCCTGGCTTCCTCAGCCGGTTTTTGAACCACGTAAAAGTAAGAAATGGTGACACACAGTACCTTTAATTCCTCACTATGAAGAAAATGCTTCTTTAGTCATCTTAAATTACTTGAGTGCGTGTGTTTGATATTATTAATTATTGCGTTCAAATGTCATGCGGTCGCAATAAAAACCATTATTCTTATTGTTAATCGCTTTTCAGTACTATTTTTTATTAGTAGTACATACATATCATCACGCCATATCCCTTGTATGGTAGGCAGAGAGAACAGAGTGCCAGAGAACTCTATCCTTGCATACTTCACTCGCTTCCTCAACTTTATATTATCTTCAAACACGCTCGCCGGTTTCGGAGACTCTTGACTCCACCTTCCTTCAGTACGTGACCAATCTGTTCTAGGTAGGTTAGTCGCGGTCTCCCCCGGTACTTTCATCCTTCCACTTTCGCATTGTATATTAGTAGTATAATATTATTCTCACTTGATTATTTTAACCGACAGCAAGTAACTTTTTTTTGGTTTACCATTTCTCTAATTCATCAATCTCTCGATATCCACTATTAGGTATGGGCCTTTTCACGAAAACTACGCCATCTTCACAAGGTTACTATAATGATATCGTCAGTCAGTTATCATTCAAGAACCTTTATTTTCTACGCTATCGTCAATTCATTGAATTATGCGTCCTAGTGACACTTGACTTCATTGTCACTTCAGCGTACTTATTTATATTCATCAGTATGTTAATCTGTCAGAAAAATCATTTTCCATGTGAAAAAATTAACTCATCATTATCCGTGTGGTGACGGAGTAAGAATACAATTCACCATCCCCTATCTTACCCGTGGGTGATCGTACGAGACGACTAAGGGATATAAAACCTATATAACATCTATGCAAGAGACGTAAAAGTTGCAAACAAAACCCTATATCAACACGTTTGACCAGCGTGTTATATAGTAGGTTAATTTCCCTCTCATTACGGAGGAGGCCAGAGCCCAACAGTGGGACATATATGGCCTGTGATGATGATGAAAAATAACTCATTATATTACGAACGAATTTCTATTCAAATAGTAAATAATAAATACGATATCAACTAATTCAAATCAATTTAAATGCTAAAATAAAATAATTAAGAACTTCTACGTACTAAAATTATCTTTGTGCACTAAACCGTAGAATGAATTGCGAGAACAGCTAGTAATAGAACTTTAACTAAAGTTACTTGAAATCTGTTTATATATTTACTTATTCAGGTCCTTACTATTCTTACGTAAAGACGTTTGAATGCAGCAAACAGATGGGGGTGGATCATGTGGGGTTCCTATTATCCTATTCCGTAGTATTTCACACTATTTGAATATAAATAACGCTTCATTCATACGAATACTATAGCGTGTTATGTAGCAAGGTTTTTTATTCGACTGACGAATTAAACTCATCCAACTCTTATTTCAATTACTTGGAGTTGACGCAATATGTACTCCATTACCATCATACATATTGCAAAAGTTATTAGCTATAGTTTCATGACCAGTCTGCCTGACGTTAACCTTTCTTGTCATTATTGACCGAACAGCATAAGATGGAATTGAATTTTAGTTGCCTTTTACGACATCCACGGGCAAAAGGTTAGTATTATTCGTAGCTGCTTCCACATGGCTACCGCACAGGCTGATAAATTAAATTATAATAATATTTTATAAAAGTGTATATATTCTAAAACTACTGATCCGATTTTAAAAGTACCTAATATTTTGAGAATCTTTTCAAATAAAAAACATATTTATCATCATCATCATTTCAGCTCACGTATGTCCCACTTTTGGGCTCGAGCCTCCTCCATAATGAAAGGGCAATTGACCCACTATACTACGATAGTCAGGCGTGTTAGTATAGGGTTTTGTTTCGAGTTTTCCTTCTCTTGCATAGATGTTATATTGGTTTTATATCTCTTAGTCGTCTCTTACGATCACCCACGAGCTTGCCCCCTATTTTGATAGGGGGTGGTGAATTGTATTCTTAATCCGTCACCACACGGTCTACATATTATTCCTTAGTAAAAGTAAAATATCACATAGAAATACGAGGAAAATCTAGTAGATATTAATGTAAAAAAAAAACAATAAAATTAATGTTACAAGAATTCTTTGCAAAAGTACAACACATAACTATGAATTGGTTTTCTAAAAATATAGACTTACCTATTGTTACATGATTATATAAATTAGACAAATAACATCAAATCTAAAACAAACCAATACATTAAAGTAATTGGGATTAAAACAAGAAAATATGTTATTCCTAAACAAAAATCAGAACCATCCCATGTAAGAAAACATATTATTCCTTATTTAAGTAAAATATCATGTAGAAACGAGAACAAAATCTAGAATAAAATACGACTTTAATGATTATAAAAAGTGAATATTTTAAATTATAGACTGGTATTCTAAAAATATGTGTTTATGTATATTAATTATATTATTTATTTATTTATTTAATTACCAAACAAAACACATAAAAGAATTTGAATATACTTAGTGTCACTTAAACCTCTCGGATTTGTATGTGACACTTTACAATCCATTCCCGGTAACAAATATGATACATATTACATTATATTATAACACATATATGAACACGCATAAACCTATATACATACATACACACACACACACATACACACACACATATATATATATATATATATATATATATATACATATATATATATATATATATATATATATATATATATATATATACATATATATATATATATATATATATATATATATATATATATACATATATATAGCTGTATTAATTAAATAAATAATATTGAACGCAAAACCTTAAACAAACGATTATTTTTATGTCTGAGCTATTTATGAAATGTAAATTAGTAAGATTTAATATTCTATTTACTATATTCTTCTATTCATTGGGTATAACTCTTTTTTAAAAGAAATCAATTCAATTTATAAGCTGAATATTAAGTCAAGATCAGACCATCCAAAAAAAAAAATAGATACTATAGCACAGATAAGAGTCGATGTTTTCTTTTTGTCAAGTAGTTTTATCTGTTCTCTTAAATGAATATCGAAAGAAAAATAATCGCTCTACATTTCTCAAAGCTTTTTTAATCTTAGCTCTCTAATCTCGGTCACGTTTATACTAAGAACATGAAAGCTTACATTTATGGGCTGTCCCCGATAGTCATTTGTTTTATTGATGTTGAAAGTGTGAAATTCAAAACTTCCATATTCATTTAGTTCCTTATAAATCAAATTTAAAATTAGAACTCTTAAATATATTTTTATAAAGAATATTATTTGTGATTGTTTCTTTATATATGCCATACGTTCATGTATGTCCTACTTCTGGGTACCTGGAAGGTAAAATAATAGTGTGGGTTCATTTTTTTTAATATTGTATAGCTTCAAACCACTATAACCAAACTTCATTGTGATATTGTTTGTTTACCCAATAAAGTGAAAAAATAAAATATCCTTTTGCAGTAATATTCAATTAGATATAACTTATAAGCAAGTCTGCTTATAAGTTATATCTAATTGAATCTTACGACGCCCACGAGTTCAGAGGTATTGTTAGATTATATACTCAGCCCAATGATTAATAAATAAATAATAAAAAAATTAGGTATAAGAATTTGTTTATTCATACATAACAGAAATATTTCTGTTTGAACATAGGTACTATATAATATTAAAATACAATAAACTTAAAATAATTATATTGAATCAAATAAATATAACAATTATCTAATCATAATATTCCATAGAGTATGCCTCATTAGTATAGGTTTATTATAGCAAATTGTCAATTTTCTTTTAAACCAGTAGATACTTTTACCGCTATATGAATACCTTACATCTGAATGTAAGTACAAACAATCCATATACCACATCTTCTGGCCATATTGACTCTGAGATAACGAATGCAGGATTATGTTAGTCCTGAAGACCATTAAAAGCATTACCCAGGATTCCTAACCTTCCAACCTCGGTGATTTTGAGCAGAAGTTACAAGACTAGAATTAGTCGAAATGAAAATAAGTATTATTCTATAAAAAAATCAATTCACGCGCGGATAGTGTAGATGTTCAAGTTTTTTAATAGAAATTATCCATATAAAATGAATTAATAATCTCTTCAGATTTTCATTAACTGCTCTTCTTCAAATCAGATATTTCCAAACTTCATCTGAGAATTGAGTTATGGATGTAATTAAATTTAAAATGCCGCCTTTAATAGCCTATAATTATCACCACAAGATTGAGAAATAAGATTATTAATTGCTTTACATCTTAAACTATAAACGCGAGTTTTTAACAGTAATTTATTCGGGAAAAATGCTAATTTAAGCACGTTTACTCATTCATGTAAGTGCCGTTAGAACTATATAGATAAAAGTCCATTGGAATTCTATACCGCAGCTTATAAATTCGCGTAGAATGAACAAATATATGAAATATAAATAATTAATTAACTATTGGGTTCGAAGGGCATCACACTCGAGCTATTTATTATTAAACATGTACCATTTTTTTTATAAAAAAAGAAATAACAATAATAGACTAACCCACTGAGTTTCTTGCCGGATCTTCTCAGTAGTGGTCTACTACCGATCCGGTGGTAGCTTATTGTATTAATTTAATATGTTAAAACTGACAATATGTAAGTGCCCTCGCAGGGTCTATGCATAATAAATGAATTTGAATATAAACTTTGTTCATCATGAATATTTACAGTCAACTTCATCATCATCTCTTATTGGTATGGCGTAACATATCCCTTAGTTGTCTTTAACGATACTCACGGGCAAAAAGGGAAGGGAGGCTTGGTGTACTGAATTGTATTCTTATTTCGTCACCACACATATTTGTAAGTTGTTTTTTTTCTTTCTTATTATTGCTCTTGGTGGCAGACAAGCAAGCAGCACACCTGATGGTAAGTGTTATTGTCGCCCATGGATCTTTGCAACTCTAGAAGTATACAGGTTGCCGATTTAATTAGTAGAATCCTTGAAGGGGGTGTATCAGACCATGATACACTATCCAAATCCGTAAAAAAATAGTACCTAACTTTTGATAAAAATGACCTACTGATAAGCGGTCAACACACTTGTACTATAAAATTTCGATGTAGGCATATACTCATGCGTGTGACATTGAACTAGTAGGCAAATAGACCCGATCTCGCTGCGCTCACCGCCGCACAGCTGGGTCGAAATGTACCTACAGGTCAATGTACGCTAGCAAACCTATTGTTTTGATAAGAAACAAATCACTATATCTCGGGATTGGGCAGAGCTAGGAGTCTGCAACTAACTTTAATGTTTTATATGACGTCATTCCTACACCTAGTTTAAGTAATTCTAGTAATAAAATCGGCACTCTGTATAGCTAGGCTGCTGCCTACTAATAGAAATCGCAAACCCACTCAGAAAGTTGGGCTTCTGGCTCTCACGCTCACCAAACGAAGCACAGAACATTGCCATTGCTCAGACGTCGATCTTCTGCAAGAGTGTGGTACTACCCTAACGGACCGGCCCGCGGCTGTAGAAAGAAAACTGTTAACAGTGTAGTTCTACCAATATAAATACTTTAAACTAATGTTAAATCTCACACATAGGTGAAAGGTAAGCTCGCCTGCATTTGCGGTGTTTATCCTAACTCTACCCTTTACTTATTGGCTGATCAAAAACCAACTACTTTACAGGTTTTCGCTTGTAAAGAGACAATGAATTTTAATATCACTAAATGCTTACAATCTAAATATGAAATCGTTCAAAACGTGCTTATTTTCACTATCGCTTTTCATTATCAACAATCTCTGAGAATATACTGTCTTTAAAGAACTCTGAGAATTATATACAGAGACTGGTAAAACCACTCATATCCTGTCATTTTATAATCTAAATCTACATTTTCACTAATCTGTTCTACTAGATCTAAGTTTATTATCGTACAGCCCATTGACCAGCGCGGTATATATAAAAACAAATATTATCTTGCGCACGCGCAGCCGACGCTCTATGTTTACGTGACCCGCAACTATCATAACACAGTACAGTAGCCGTAACACAATCACTTTGATTTGATCCCTTGAAGAATTTTATTATTTTTATATTATAATTATAATAGCGTTGCCCGCATCCTCGCTTATGTGAATTAAGTGCTAGGTACTTAATGCTATTATTTTATTTGAGGATCCATGCCGTCCTCATTCATGCCACATGAATATACCATACATCAATTATCATTTTTGTTATGTCAAGAGTTGATATGCTACGACGACTGCGCAAAACGCTTACTGTCATATTGTTATAAAATTCTACCTCATTTTCTAACATTTATAAACACTGCTCCATTCCTAATTATGACACAATTTTAAAATATACTCTGAAAATCCTTTCCTCGATAAATAAGTCATACAATAACATTTTTAAGAATAGAAGTAGATACCTGAGGTTAGTGTATTCAAACAAACAAAGAAACATTTAAGCTTTATAAGTAAGTACATATATAGATTTTACAATTTTTAACTAGTGCAAGCCCTCACTTCTTCTGTGTGAAGCATGTCTCCCATGTGAGGGAACGTAGAGGACACATTCTCACAATTAAAGTTAAGAAAGTGAGGCAAATTCGTCGATCCTGTAAGTTGAGAGGATATACAGGATGGCAGTGGACCGCTCCCGAAAACAAACTTGTAATGATAGGCTAGAAAAAAAATCGATCAGGATAATTATTTTTTTTTCTTCACAAATATTTTTAAGTTTTTTTGACATTCCATCGTATTAGGACAGTGCCATGTAACGATAACTCGATAAAAAATGCGTAACTATACTCAGATGAGAAAAGACGCAATCTATTCAAAACTCACGATCATATGTTCAAGAGTTCAACGACCTTGCGTGGTGAAAAAAAGAAAATTTTTTTTTCATCCGAATCGATTTTTTTTCTAGCCTATCATTACAAGTAGGACTAGTAGGGTTACCTGTCTTTGTTTTCGGGAGCGGTCCCCTTACCCTGTGTATTATTCTCTCACAGAATCTGGCAGACGTCAAATGAGGTAGTGGCGTTAACTCCTTTTCTAAGGAAGAATTACATCGAACAGCAGAGATCGATGGACTGGTGGATAAACAAGAAAGAGTTTTCTTTTGAAATTGCATTGTCGCATATGCAACGTCAAAAGTAAAAAAGCTAAAAATACTTATCTCATTTCATAATTAACGACCATATGATCATATCATCAACTCATATCATTTGATAGAGCATCCGTATTCTGTACAAAGAAAAATAAAGTATCTATCCGTTAGTAAGAAAGATATGAGACCCGTGGGAAAGTATAAAATGCTGTATATATCTTTTTTGTATAATCTTCACACACGCACATCCATGATAAACGTATTTAAAAAGACCAGACAAAAATTAATATATTTAATAGTTTTCTTGTCTATATATGAGATTAGGAAAGTAAGAATCGTGGGAGACCCAAAAAGAGATGGATGGATTGTGTAAACGAGGATATGTGTATGAAAGTTGTGAGTGCAGATATGACGGCTGGTAGAAGATTGTGGAGGGCAGGAACATGTTGTGCCGACCCCACTTAGCGTGAGATGAGGGCAGGCAAATGATGATATGAGATTAGGAAAGTATATTTAAAAAGACATTAATATAAGTATGTATTAATAAGTTTTTATTACATTTTCACCCGTTATAATTTAAGTAAATTTTAAAACTAGTTGTAAAGAAGACTATTTTAAATGTCAAAGGTGATTTTTTAAAATTTGTTCAACTATATGATGGTTTTTTTAATAGTTCATTCACATTTAATTAAACATAAAATAAAATATAATCTTTATTTAATGACTAACATCATAAGATCATGGTTTAACTTATGCTTCCAAGCTTACGGTAATTTATTACGAAAATATCTTTAGCGATTAAAAAGTAGGTTTTATGTGATACCAATTAACAGATATTTAAATGGGCCCGCGTGGAGTTTACCACTTCTTTCTTGATGTTGTTTTTCGAGGGGGCAATGCATTTAATACTGTCGCAACGTGCTGAATGGTAGCGGCTACAAATACTACCAACCATTACTTTGCTCGTGGATGTCGCAAAAGACGAGTAAGAGCCTTATAACGTCCTGGGCCAACGCCATCTGATGCCGTTTGGTTAATGATTACATTCCCAAAGAGGGTTGACGTCTAGCAGGCGGCCGGTCATAACACTATTGCCAATAACTTTTAAAATATGTACTATGAAAGAAGAGTACATATTGTATCGATGCAATTATTTTTTAGTAAATCGAATTTTTAGAAAATATGTGTTTAACGGTTATAAAAAGTGGATTTTCTATCAATCGCGTTTATTTCAAATCAATAAAGCCATTTCCAAGTTACCCGATGGACTTACATAATCCTTTTGTGCTTTTTATGTGACTGAACTCCTCCTAAGAGTCTGATCCAAATTTGAATGATTTTTTTTTGTGTTAAGTTAAATTCAAGAATGGTTTAGATTGTCAATTAGAAGTAGGTGGCACTACAATCAATTTAAAGGAATTTTATATTATTTTATTTTAGATTTGTATGCAGTTGCTTCTATTGTGTTAGCTGGTATTGATGTTCTAGTGGTGCCAAAACTTGTTTTATGAGCGAAAAATAATTGCTACACAAGGGATTTGAACACATATCTACTCTATCCCAATCTTACCAATTTAGGCGAGCGTGGGCGTTACGCATTACAACCAAACACTCGCCCACAAAGTCGTTTTTACGACAAAGTTTCACACGCCATCTATCGGTAAACGTACTAAGACACATACGTTACGTTTTATATTATTTTTTGAGAACTGATATTTTAAATTATTATGTTTTTTTTATAGATATCTAAACATTTATAATTAATATGGATCTCCATAGCAGCAGTAATTTGATGAGAATTTAATACGATTTGTTATTATAAATTTAAAATAACCTTTCTCGGTAAATAGAACAAAATTTTTTTGGACAAATTCCACTTTTTGAACATTATAAAATGTTAACTATGGCTATGTTTCGTATCCAACGTCACAAATTCCATTCTTCTAACAACCAATTATATTTAATTTACTTACTATTTCGGTCATGCAATGTTATTTTAACTACCAAAACTTTTCTCTTAATGGAATATCATATCGTTTCCGCTTTAAGATATATGTTCAAGATAAGACGAAGGCAATTAATTAAAAAGTTAGCCCCGGCGTTGATGCGTTCCAGTTACAATTGATAAAGAGAAACAGTTCTTATACCATACACGATACTTCCTTTAAATAAATATTTTAATTGTTATTCAAAATTAAACGAAAATGGCAAATCAAATATTAGATAGGAATGCGTATAGTATCCATCGAGCAACCTAATGTACGATTCTAAATCAAAAATTTCATTTTCATTTAAAATATCATTTTTGAAAATTTCATTCCAAAATAATAATCTTACTTAAGTTGTATTCGTTATACATATATTATTTTTTATTTAAGATTTTTTTTGATTTATTTGGACTCATCTGAACCAATCCATCCGGTCCGACGGAAGGACAGCATGCGGCCTCATAACCTATCGTTTTCCATCGTCGTTAAGCTAACTACTGGAACCGGTTAGTATTACCTTGGCCTCGATGTCCAGCCCAGTGGGTTGACCCATTGAATACCGTGCGCATTGACGCCCTGGCAATAACCGAAAGTATTCCTATGATGTCGCTCTTACATAGTTGGTCTCTCTGCGGGTGGCAAAGAGATCTCTGGTTCATTCAGCCGTGTACTCAGTTACAGCGGCTTGTACAGTACTTGTGCTTACGTGGAGAATCTCCTCTCTGATCCTCTTCACCGCTTTCTTTTGCAAGACGACTGTCTCTTAGAAGTGGTAGAACTCTATTCAAACTTTTATGTCTACAACCGCGGGCCGGTCCGTCTGGAGTAGCAACACACTCTCGCAGAAAATTGACGTCTTAGCAGTGGCAATGTGCTTCGTTCGGTGAGCGAGAAAGCCGGCAACATAACTTTCTGGGAGAATTTGAGTTGGTTGGCAACTATACCACTGGTATTAATTACTAAGGTCCATGAGTGCAGTAAGACTTAACATCAGGTTTGCTGCTTGCTCGTTTGGCACCGTAAGGAATAAATATAAAAAATGCGGCGACCGCGTCCCAGTTCTTCACAAAATCGAGCAACGACTTAACGATGGTCGACAGTATCAGATCGGCACCGATGATTGCGACTTCGATATTCGACATTACGACACGCAGACTTTGAGCGTATCGTCCGTGTGCAGGTACTTACTAAAGCAAAAGTCCTTTCGTGACCATAAACAATGCAGTGTTCGAAATGACTAGAAGTTAAAAATCAAATACAAATATGATAAAATACGTAAAAATAGTTTTTTTTTTTTCAATATTATATTTATATATTAAGACCTTTCCGTGTGGTGAGGGAGTAAGAATACAATTCACCAACCACTGACTTACCCGTGAGTGATCGTAAGAGACGACTAAAGGATATAAAACGCATATAACATCTATGCCAAAGAAAGAAACCTCTAAATAAAACCCGTCTGACCAGTGCGGTATAATAGTTTAATTTCCATCCCATTATGGTGGACGCTTTGGCCCAAAGGTGGCCCAAAGGTATATAAGCTGAGATAATATTGAGAACTTTGCGATAGAATACCTTATAGTCACGTATTTCAATGCGTGGTATTGTCTTAAAAATATGACGTTTTTATAATTTACTTTAGTAAAGGCATCTAAAACCCTACAATCATTGATGTCTAATTTTAGCGCACAGATTCAGAAATACCACTGGGAACTATAGAATCGGCCGGAAAAAAGGTTCATCGTCCGTTTAATGTAATCACTGTGCAAGCCGTACCATATATACTATACGTACCAACTAATATTTCCGTACATGAATAATGTATTCTTCTCTTAATTACTTCTCATAGTGCGCTTTGTGAATGACGTAATTGTAAATAGATAATCTCGTTAACCATTTAGCGATGGATTAGGAAATCAAGTTGTGCTTGCTGTGTGATAGCGACTACCATTATATTGGACGTTGGAAAAGACGATTTAAGAGCTTTATATCCACCTGGATCAATTCCATCTGATGCCGTGTGATCAACAATTACATTTTCAAAATGGTTTGATGGCAAACAGGCGGCCGTTTAGAAAATTATTGCCCTTGGATGATAATAAGCCCCCACCATCCATTTCACACCACAATCGTAGCTCCTATAAACTAGAATTCCCAATGGTCTGAAGACCAGATGACACAGAGTTTGATACTGGGACTGCCACTGTAAATTCTTTTAATTATCTTAGTTGCAGAAAGAAGGAGGACACTATCTAATATAAAGTCAAGGTCGTTTTGAATTAAAATATTATTTTCACCAAATCTATCTATCCAACTAATACATAAAAAAAATCCGTCGGGATCCATTATTCGACAGCAAATCTAATTTTTCAATGGATCCCGACGGTTCAGTTGTTGTGTTCCATTATTAAAATATATATTATTTTCTGCAATAGTATTCATTCAATAATATATTATAGAATTCTAGCCCACCGGACATCTAAGTGCTTGTTTTATTCTTTTCAGTTTTTTTTATTGCGTACGTAATTTGGTTCACTTTTACCGCAGTTGGGTTTTTTGATTTTTTAATTATATTTTTTATTTCATACTTTTTAGTTATGAATACCTAGGTGGCTATAGTTATTTTATTTATTAATAAGTAGGTATCTAGCTATATATAGGTTTCGATTGAAGTTGAGTACTAAATCGTTAGAAGTTGAAGATGGGCGACCGCGTCAGACATTAGATACTTTAGGTAGTCCAATATACCTACTAGATACTTTAGTATATGTCCATCCACATTCACATGCACAGTCATACGATTTTTTTGTCTTTTCATCGTAAATTTCTACTGTCTAAAAATCTGTATGTGAAAAAGATTGTTATGAAACTTTAAATCAATATAGATCCTAAACGGTCAGTCGAATCGAAAAATATTGAGGGAAAACTAAAAATGATTTTTAAATACCTATTCAACGATACCCCACTTGACATAGTTTGTTGACTTTAATTTTTTTCATTTTCACAATATGGCGTTCATTAGTCGTCATTTTGAATTTTCACTAACGTCATGTCTTTAGTGACACTCGCCGGACTAAGAGGAATGGATTGACGTGTGAATCATAAAAATCGGCCCAGCCGTTTGGTCTATATAGTGCTTCAAAGGAACATACAAACATACATACATAGACTGTTAAACACAATACCACTCCTTTGTGTTGCGCAGTCGGGTAAAAAGAACGATACGACGATAAGACCTACGCAAGATAGTGAATTGGCGGTTTGCAGTAGGTACTGAACTCCATGTGTGGTAGTTCCCAATTAAGATAAGTCTGCTTAGTCCTCTGTCACCAATACCGACAAAAAAAAAGGTTGCAATGTTCTGGAAGTAAGTACAAACTAGTACTTTTATAGAATTGAGGCGTTGATAATAATTTCAGGACTAGAGATAGCTACAAATCTATATTTATAAGAGAAGATGTTTGTACATATGCCGTCGCTAAACTCAGAAACTATATGACCGATCATTATAAAAATTAGTATGTACATGTATTTTTTCACTGAGAAGGTTTATATGCTATCCTCATTGATGTAACTCGCCACCAGGCGGCGCTGCGATATATAGACTTCTACAATGAAACCAACGGGCTGGGTTTAATAATAAAATACAAAAATAGAACTTCTGAGATCTACAGAAAGTAGGATAAGACACGATTTACTTCTTTATTGCTTTTTACTAAATCTAAACACATTGCATATTATTTTATTCGGTAAAAAAAGCTATTCAAAAAGACATTGCGACATATCAATACGGTACTTTGTTTCGAAATTGTTTTCTGCCCACATGATAAAATAGCTTAACCAGGCCTATACATAAAAAGCATCAATCCCACACTCTCGACTTGAAAATTATGCAATTTATAACCTCTATAGAGTTTATAAAATCCGATTACTATATAGAGTTACATATATATTTGAAAGTATCTATCTACTTTTGAGAAGTATTTTTCAATATAGCTGTATGATTATTGATATTTTGCAGCAATCAATAATCATTAAACTATTAGATGCAATAAACATATAGTAATGACTTGTCTTGACTGTATAGATGGCGTAGTGGTTAAGATTTCTCCCTTCGGGTTCGATTCCTACCCAAGACAATACCTGAGTCCTGAAATCTGGATGTAATTTCTACTTGTTAATTATATGTTTTTAGTCCTCCGCAAAACAAGGATTATTTTCTAAATGCAGGGTCATGTATTTTTTTTTAAATGATAACTAACATTAAAAAAATGCGAATGGGAATTTATTTGTTTAGTTTCACGCTTTAACTACTCAATCGATCTTGGTATTTCACATACACGCATCATATTCATATGTGTATACGTCAGACACGCAAAAAAAGCTACTTACTAAAGTTTACTTTTTATGCAGTTATACTCAACCTATATAAATTTATTGAAAAATTCACTAACATAAATCAAAGCATGTCCTGGATAGCACATAATATTCTTTTTATTCCGGTAATGTGTTCCCTTGGGATTATATTTCAAATTTGAAAATATTTAAATATTTAATAACTAGTTTTTTTATTATAATAATTTTGAAAAAAAAATTTTCTTAATTTTTCGCTATTATCCCAAGCAACACATTATTGAGATAAAAGTACACTATGTGTTAATCCATGAAATGATCTATCAATGTGTTAATTTTCACAGAAATCTGTTAAATAGTTTATGCGTGATTGAATATTTGTTACTTATCCAAAAATCTTCACAAACTTTCACATTTATAATATTACTAGGATTCTCCCTAGATAATCTCATATTTTAAAAAGTAATATCTCTTCTAGCAAAAATACTTTTGAGAAAACTATAGTTAAAACATAATGAAATGGAGGCTAAAAACTTTACCAGCAAATTAGCTTATGCAAGTTACGGGATTGTTATCGGTAAAGAAAATATTTGAGATAAAAATTAACTTTATAATAGTTTATTTTTTATCTCGAATATTTAACTAGCTATTTCCATTCTGTATTTCATTTAGATCTATTTAAGGGATAGACCGTAACCGTATAACATGTGTTGCAAATACATTCTAAATATATGATAAAAGTATAGCTTAATTTATAAGAACTTACCTATGAAAACTTAGTTCAAGTTAGTAAGTTCAAGCGGGCGAAATCGTAATTTTATCCTGTTACTAACAACTAAAAGGCAAGCAAATTAAGTTGTTTAAAACAAACACGCTGCGTAAAGCACTCTATGAATGAATGAATAAGTAATGATATCGTTGCCTTCAAAGGGCAAGTTCATTATGCAAGGATTTTATGCAATACACCCACAGCGGTACTGGCGTCATATCCGGTATAGATCTGAGAGTAGTATCTATAATAATGGACTTCTTTTATTTTATAACGGGTTCTTTCGATTTTATCTTCGTTTCTACTTAATTGAATACGAGAACCGTTTATGTGTGTATAAGAGGGGGGAAAACTTTGGTTGGGTTCGGATATATGCCTGAAACAATGGGATATAAAAAATATAAATTTATATTTGCGTATGGAAAATTTAATGCAAGATATCACTGTTCTTTTGCTTAGCCCACGAGTCATTGTTAACACATAGACGACTAAAGTATGTAGTAGATTCAATAGCCACTATCAGAGAAAAAAAAAAAAAAAAAACCATATACCAACCTATTTCAGCGTGGTATACCACGCCTAACTATAGTAAGGTCATATAGATTATGGAAAAGGCTCAAATGCAGTAGTTAAACTTGTACAAGCTGAGATGTTGAAATATATACAAGAGCATATAATTGAACTATACGCAAAAGTAGCCGCGAAAAATACGACAGTTTTAGTAGGGTAAATAATATAAAGTACCTAAATTACAATTTCCGTGTGGTGACGGAGTAAGAATACTATTCACCACCCCATATCTTACCCGTAGGTGATCGTATGAGACGACTAAGGGATATAAAAACGCATATAATATCTATGCGAGAGAAGGAAAACTTGAAACAAAACCAACACGTCTGACCAGCGCGCGTAGGTTAATTTCCCTCCCATTACGGAGTAGGCCAGAGCCCAACAGTGGGACATTTATGGGCTGTGATGATGATGATGATGAAATTATAATTAATCTTGTAAATGCACGTAGTATTTAAATTCAAACATTCGTGTAATAAAACTATATATAAACTAGCTTCTGCCCGCGGCTTCGCCCGCGTAAAAGGTTACTTTCCTGAAGTTTTTGATCCCCTATTTTTATTTTTGACCGTCGGTAATACAGTGCAACGGTATTACAATACTCAGGGTTGGAACTTCATTACTGGACTGCTAGATGGCGTTGAAGAAGCTAGATTTTGAGATTTTTTGACAAACAATTTTTTTTATTTTTCATAATAAAATTGATTTTTTTTTTAATAAAAAGTATCCTATGTTACTTTTAATACCTCCAAGAATATGTGTACAATGTTTCATGATGATCGGTTGAGTAGTTTTAGCGTGAAAGCGTAACGAACAAACTTACATTCACATTTATATATTAGTAGGGATGTTTGAAATAAAATTATTGTCATAGTTCTACCTTAACCGCGAACACTAAAAGTGTTCGAAAAATCAAGAAATAAAAATTAATAATTAGTAATGCGAAATATTTACGTAAACATCAGAATTCATTATATTTATTTGTAAATGCTTCACAGCCATCAAATGTACAATAAAGATGACAGAAAGTCATAAGGCATTTAGTAGCACCCCTTATATATGCATGCTGAAGGCGCATGCTCGTATGCACTTACTGAGGGTGCGGTAGACAGCTAGTCTCCCTACGAGGTCAATGAACGAACCAAAACAAAGAACACCACCTGTAGTCAAACTGCTTATTACGATCGATATCACTATAGTATAAATGTAGCCGGACGCATGGCACTCGTTCGGAACTTTTAAGACTTTCTTTTTTTAAATGTATATGTCACATTCTTTTTTTTTTTATATGTTTTATAAAAGACAACACTGCATACTAAGGCATATTTTCTTATATTGTAAATAACTTCAAAAACATACAATTAATGAACATAACACGTGAACTTATGAATGATGCAAGTAAGTATCTTAAACCTAGTATCATCATTTTTTTTTTTTTTTTTGTGTGACTTAGTTGTTAGCCTCAGATGGCTATGACAACTTTACCCGGACTGTGGGTGAGCGCTGAGGTCCCTCAACCCGTCCTAGTATCATCATCATCTCAGCTCATATATATCCAACTGTTGGGCTCGAGCCTCGTCCATAATGAGAGGAAAATCGATCTACTATACCACGCTGGTCAAACGTGTTGGTATAGGGTTTTGTTTCGAGTTTTTCTTCTCTTATAATTAAGTTATATATCTATGGCATATAAAACGCATACGTTTTATATGTCATAGATTCGATTGCCATGTAGGGCAATCATTTGTGTGATCTTCAAATTGTTGTTCTCAGTCTGGGTGTATAAAGTGGTGTCCGTTAAATCATGTTTGTGACGTCCCCCGCAATAGCAATGTTTATTTCCTTAATACTCTGTGTTGCTTTTTAAAAAAATGTTATTTGATAGCAAAACCCAAACCTTTTACATAATGTTTGGACCATCAATTTTAATATTAATGTATCACGTGATAATGTATTTTTACATGCCCATTAACGACTGAATATGTATATTAAAATGAATTTATAATTTATTTATTATACTGTAATGCAAATAAATGTTTGAATTGGAAAATCTTAATGAAGAAAATGGCTTATAATCGTCAATTCTAACTGAATTATTATCAATTCTTTCATTTTAAATATTATTAATGTTTTCTCCTAAACGTATTTAAGCCGCAGGCCTGTCTTGGTGCCGAGAGGAACCTGCGAGGGTAAACCGCCGGGCGGGCCACCGAAGACAAAGATCGGGTACCGGTGGCCCGTTCGCACGGCGCAGAGAGGTGTTTGCATGGTGGATTTATGGGGTCACGCGCCGCCTCTTCCGTCACCCCGGAGCGATTTGGTGGGGCGAGACGCATCCATAGTTCACCGCAAAAAAAAAGGCCTGTCTTGGTGAAAACCATTCAACTTGTAGTACAGAGATTTGAACGGAGACTTAGTTCTACTCACTGTTTTCATCTCTCAATATTAAGGACGGTAAATGAGTAATCAGAATGACTCAGGTGTCACGTAAAATCTAGTTGACTTTAGAGCAAACTGGTATTAGGCTACTATCATCATTGGAAAGAATTATTGGCCCAAGCTTCAAGATTTAGTGTGCCTACTCTTATGGTGTACATTTTTATCAGAATATGGAAATAGTTACTATCATTCCATTTACTGGTAAATGGCATTACGATATTTGGTACTAAACTAGCGATAATATTAGCTTCTAATTCTCAACAAGTGTCAATCCGTACTTGACAATGAGAAATAAGTGTACAAGACAAAAAAGTCATTATAAATACCTTGACCTGCATGAAATATAAAAGCTGTTTGGAATCTTTGAACCACTTAAATTCACAAACACAAGTTGGCCTTTCCTTTGTCCAATAATATGTTCCTTGAAAGCAAATGTTTTCATTGAAAGTTTACGTGTGATTGTTCGCCATTTCAAGTACACTGTTATGATTGGTAGCGTTCTTTTAGAATACATCTATAGGTACATAATTTCTTTTTTATTCTTATAGATAACATACATTCTGAGTACACTGTTATGATTGGTAGCGTTCTTTTAGAATACATCTATAGGTACATAATTTCTTTTTTATTCTTATAGATAATATACATTCTGAGCATTTGTTACATGTGATGAGCGTTTTACCCATAATGGTCCCTGTAGAGGACGTATAGATAAAATGAATACGAATATATCATCATCATCACAGCCCATAAATGTCCCACTGTTGGGCTCGGGTCTCCTCCATAGTGGGAGGGCAATTAATCTATTATACCGCGCTGGTCAGACGTGTTGTTATAGGGTTTTGTTTCGAGTTTTCCTTCTCTCACATAAATGTATATGCATTTTATATCCCTTATTCGTCTCGTACGATCACCCACGGGTAAGTTATGGGGTGGTGAATAGTATTCTTACTCCGTCACCACACGGAAAATGACGAACGAATAACGAATATGTATATAGTTTTCTATATTTATAGAAATATTAATTGATAATTATGAAGGTTGACACAATGTTTTATATGTGATATTAATTTAAAAGGTGAACTTAATGCTTTACTTTTTTCTACTAATCAATTTTTAAGCCTTGGATATTTAACAGAAATACAACTATACATATATTCTTTCAGTATAGGGAACAAAACTGCAGCAAAAATATAGAACAGTTCTACTTTTAAATTTATAATTTAAATATTATTGCCGGCTTATAATATTAGAAATTATAGACTTACAACACTATGTAAATATTATATTTAAATAAAGAATTCTTAAATCACCAGAATACTAACATCAGATTTATAAATCTTGAACATCACTTCTAAATTTAAACTGTATGAGATTGTTGTAGAAAATTAGCAACAAAGGAAGACAGAGAAATTCCCCAATGCTTTATGAAAGAAAGATAAATAATACGAGTAATTGGTCTAACCACATGGCTCTCTGCATCATAACAAAGATGTGACGTCAACACCGTAACTAAAATCTGAGTTCTCCAGTGAACGGACTGCAGCTGAGTCACCCCATCGTAAACCAGATTAATTAGAGATAGTCGATAGTCACGGCGCAGTACACTTGTGTTGTGTGCGAAGGGGAATGTACGATTATTTATAACTATTATAGATGTAGGTATGTATCAGTAGATATACACGTTAATTAATCTCTTGTTAGTACTGACTTTGTATAATATTCTTAATAATTTAAGAAACAATAATTTACTTCTGAACTTACTTTGCGTTGTAATAATAATGGTAGACATATAAATTTCATATTACCACAAACTTTGTTTAATTTTTTAATAATTTAAGAAACAATAATTTACGTCCGCCAACACTTTCCGTTATTGTATTAGCTCAAATTATAACATGTTATTATAATCTCACTAATCTATGTTTTCAAAGTTCTAGGTATTAGCAACTAAATTAAGTAGATAAATTAAACGCAAAAATGCGTGATAACAGATCAAAAATAGTAAATAAATAACAATACTTTTCTTGAGAATTTTCAATTCACCAAAGTAAGTCTTAAACATATTAAAGACTTACTTACTTTTTACTTAAGAGGTCTGCAAAATACTTGTTAGTTAGCCACGGTGAGGTATTTATAACTATCTAGTCAACCTATATGGTAGTCATTATTTCGTTTACCCGTGTATTATAAGGAAAAAAATCGATGTGGACCCCCTCTACATTTAAAGGTAACACTGTGAAATTGATTGCCAGTAAGATACTGGCTTAGCTGGGTGGCTTCAAACTTAGCTTCAATTACGATCAGGGGCGGCTCTAGCACATGTAGCGCCCGGGTGCAATCACCTGGCGCCCTCTTGTATCAAAATACGTGAACAAAATGGAATAGGTTGATAGTTACAACACGTTCGACTAAACTCCGAATCTCGCTGGAATGCGTTGTCGCATGCTTAGTCTCGTTGTTTTGACACGAAACCAGGTAAGCGCGATCGGATTATGAAGTTACAGTGAGCATGGCGATAAAGCAACCTACACAAATCTGTCAAATAGCGCACCCACTATGTTTATAAATGGTTAGATACTATGGGAGGAGGTTCTATGTGTCCCGAGCGGCTCTCGGCGCCCCCTAACACCCGGCGCCCGGGTGCACCGCACTCTCTGCACTATAGGTAAAGCCGCCCCTGATTACGATAGTGGTATCTGCTTACATCCCTTGGTGGTTCTTTTACGATACTCATGGGAAAGAAGTGTGTGGAGACACTTATATAATGTAAGAACCTACGATTTTTCTACGCCTTCAATATAATTGAATAATAGATTCAATCTATTGAGATTTATGTGTGTGTGGTTATAGTTTAAATTTTCTTAATAAATCACTTACGGTAATAAATTTTCATATTCGTTCTAAAATTAGCTGTAATAAACAAGTACATATAAATTTAAATTTGTTTGTGTGAGTGTATTCTAAGTCACTTGTACTTTTTTATTTGATTCAAATTCGATATTATAAAATCCATCTTATAAAGAGGAGATTTATGTAAAAAACAACAGTAAAAGAACTGGTTGACTAATTATTAATTAGTATAAATTATGTATTTTATTAATTTTTAACAGTGAGAGGGCAATAAACCTATTAACCCTCTCAGATGATAAAATGGATTGGTGATAGTTCTATTTCGAATTTATCATTTCTTACAATAATATCTGTTTTCTTGTGGACCTCTAAGTCATCTCAAGCGCGAGAAGAAGATGGACATTATACTCTGCATTCCTAACACTCAATAATCAGGTTCTACCTACATATATATAGTAAAAAGTAACAAGTAAATGCTTAAAAATGGAAATGAAAAAAAAATATTAATAAATATTTCATATTATTATTTCTCAGCGGAAATATGTCCTGCTGTTGGGCTCGGATCTCCTCTACAATGGGAGAAAAATTGATCTCCAATACCACACTAGTTCGATGTGTTGGGATAGGATTTTTGACATGAGCTTACACTCTACTGCACTTATGTAATCAGTGTACCATATTCCTTAGTCGTCTTTTACGAAACCACGGGCAAGAGAGAGGGTGAATTGCATTCTTATTCCGTCATTATAGAGAGTAGTTATTTTGTATAAAACTAATATACTACAATTCTTTTATCTATCAATGTCAACTATTGTATTAATACAATAGTGGACATTGATAGAAGCTTCCTTAATATAGATAATGTGATAAACACTTGGGAGATGGTTTGGGGATTGCATTTGATGTTATAAGTTGTCCAGGTTCGTACTGCTTCCCATTCATCTGATCTCTCAGCCAGATTTTCCCTCTCAAGGAATGTAAGTGATACTACATTGTACTCTTAAAACGCCATATGTCAAATAACCTCCTTAACAAACTGTGAATATTATATTATGTAATCCATTTTACACTTAAGATTATATCGCCAAACTTCACTAATAAATTGGTTAAGGAAACTAAAACTAAAGTCAACAATAATAAGGTCAACGAAGCCAAAGTAATCCACTTCAACAAAAATCATGCGTCGTATTGAAGAAACCATATAGCACAATACCTCAGTAATAAACGCGTGAGTTAAATACTCTTGCGAGAAAAAAAAAATTAAAAATATAAAAACAATCAACTGAATATTGTGTGTGTGATAAACGGAGTAAGAGCGTGGTACTAGTACCGAACCATTCCCTGGTGATTTTCCTCCGACAAAGATGGACTTGCTCAATATTGACGCGTATACTGAAAAAGTAAATTAGTTGAAACTATCGATGTTAAAGATGTATTTTTATTATCTTAGGTATTAATATTTTTTAAAAAAATATTATTTCTTATTTCGCGACAAGGGTTTTTATGATTTGCTCTTCATATTTTGTAGTTAAAAAGAATTTTGCTTTTTATGCTTATGTGTTTTTCCTAAAAAAATGTGATTTTATAAAAAAAATGTGGTTATAACGCCATCTCATAAAACTTTAAGGTACTTATGCTATTGCTATCAAATGACAGTATATATTTTTCTTAACGTTTTGCTCTTCATTGTTGACCAAACGGCATCAGATAGAGTTGACCCAGGTCGTTAATAAGGCTCTTAGTCATCTTTTACGACATCCACGATCAAAATAGGGGTTGGTAGTATTCGTGGCCGCTACCATATAGCTTGTGCAAATTTATATAGGTATTGTATTAAAAAAACATATAAAGGAAACACGAAGCTAAGCTCAGTCATGCAATGGTTAAATCAAAAAGTGATTGTTTTAAAAACAGATTTCAATCGTGTGTTGTGTTGGGTTAAGCATACACTAACTATCCCACAATCGCATTCCACGCTGTTAGTAGATCATCTAACGGCTTATTACAATGATTAACATTCAACAAACATTTAATTATGCATATTATACTTAATCATGATGTCAAGCGCTTTAAGTAAACGATCAAGAGAAATATAATTATAAAACCGCATACTTAAGACATATTTCAAATGGCATGTGGGTTACGACGTATAAAATCTTTAAAAGAAAATTTCAAAATTTACAATATGATATTGCGAATAAACTCTTGCCAACCAATTATATACACATAAAAGGAGAGAGTAAGATGAAAAAAACCGAAATACCATTTTAGTTATTTTGTATCTTTTCTTATTCAAGCTGTGTGGTAGCGGCTACGAATACTACCAACCCTTACTGTGCTCGTGGATATCGTATAAAACGACTAAGAGCTTTATAACGACCTGGACGAACTCCATCTGATGTCGTTTGGTCAACAATTACATTCCCAAGGAGGGTTGACGTCTGGCAGACGGCCAGTCATAAAACTATTGCCAATAACTTTCACAATGTGTACTATGAAAGAAGAGTACATATTGTATCGACCCCAAGTAATTGGGATAAGAGTAGGAGAATGATGTATGTTTTCTTATTCGACCAGTTCTATTTTCAAATGAGAAATTTGATTCTTAACGCTATATTGTATTAATACGGGCGGGCCACAGGTACAATTCATGTTTGTATCGTTATTTTTATGACGTTAATCTCTACTTGACCTTGTTAGAATAATCGAAACCGGCTTAACCGTGGTAAATGAACACGTTCTAATGCATTTATAAATTATTCAAGAGGTTATATACATTTTATTATGTTTTTTATTTATTTTAGCATATCTACATCAACCATAGTTGTGTGTTAGCGGCTACGAATACTAACAACCCTTACTTTGCTCGTGGATGTCGTAAAAGACGACTAAGAGCCTTATAACGACCTGGGCCAACTCTACCTGATGCCGTTTGGTCAACAATTACATTCCCAAGGAGGGTTGACGTCTGGCAGGCAACCGGTCATAAAAATATTTCCAATAACTTTTACACTATGTACTATGAAAGAAGAGTACATATTGTCGACCCCAAGTAATTGGGATAAAAGTAGGAGAATGATGATATCAACCACTGGACATGTGATAAAGGCCCCCCAAGGGGTATATAACACCATAATTGCCACGTTCCAACAATACTATTGGTGAACTGAGTTGATTTTATAAGTAAACAGAGGAATTTTATTGCCTACTCCACTTGTTATTCCTCAACCGGCTTTTACCACCTGAGGAAAGTCACACGAAGATTTATTATCTATATAGTATCACAATAAATAAATAATTTTATAAATAGATTATTATTAATCATCTTACATTTGCTGGGAATAGTCGCAATACATTACGCTGGGAATAATTAACAATTGTTTGGCTAAACAATTAAATCTCACGCTACTGTGACTTGTAACAATTTTTTTTTTTTGCAACTGTGTACTAGAATGTTTTTACATTCTAGTACATCATTGCAAAAACCATATATTTACGAATGTAGGCAATCCCTACATATTTGAAAATAAAGGGCAGATAACTTTTAATTGCGAGTTGTGACGATGCAAGAAATATTTTACAAACTTTGTAGTTTCGTTTGGTTTGTAAGTTCGTGAATAACGTTTAAAGGTAAAATTAAAAATTTTAATGTAATTAACGTCGCTTACAATGAAATTATATATATATATATATATATATTAGGGTGCTTTTTTTTTGCGACTATTTTTCTTTTTCGCTCCCATACCGAAATTTTGTTGGAAATACGCCCAAAAAAAATCCCTGAAAGTTTGAGGCCTTAATATTAGTATTAAGCACTCGACCAAAGCGTGTGAAGATTTCCCATTCAAAATACACGTAAAACTTGATTTTTTTTCTTTTGAATTTTATAACTCAGCGGCATTTAATGGTATCATCACGTCCAAAAACGGGATTTTCTCAGAATTTAATGCTCTACAAAAGTCTCCATTACGGCAAAGTCATAACTTACACTTGCGGGGTAGTACGGGCCACTAAAGCTATTTTTTTCATAAAATTTGGGTTTTTTTGTAACTATCTCGTAAACAACACTAGCTACAGAAAAATTGTAAATGACAGACTTGTAGGAAATTAAATTTCCTACAAAAAAGGTTCTGAGCACTGAATCGTTAAGAATTTTACTTTTTGAGGTATCAAGGTTTTAAGTTGAGGCAGTATGGAATTTTTATGAATTTTTGAGCTTAATTGTTAAATTATCAGTTTTCTATTATAAATTGTAATTTTTTTATCAAAATAAATAATCGTTAATAAAAATAACTATGTCCAAGTACAATTTTCATCGAAAAAAAAAGCGATTCATTTAATGATGGTTTCAATAAATTACAACAATGTGAGAAATAACAAAAAATTTAATGATAGTAAATGTCTCATCTGTAAACACAATTAAACCATTTTATAAGATTTTTTTTTAATATCAGTTTCAAAATGATCAATTATTCAATTTTTCAATTATTTGTAATTTAAAATATAAATAATTAATGATTTATACGGCAATTTATAGTGAAATGAATTTATTTCACAATTTAACTCAAAAATTCCATACCGCCTCAACTTAAAACCTCTATATCTCAAAAAGTATTATTCTTAACGATTCAGTACTCAGAACCTTTTTTGTAGGAAATTTAATTTCCTACAAGTCTGTCATTTACAATTTTTCTATAGCTAGTGTTGTTTACGAGACAGTTACAAAAAAACGCAAATTTTATGAAAAAAATAGCTTTAGTGGCCCATACTACCCCGCAAGTGTAAGTTATGACTTTGCCGTAATTTAGACTTTTGTAGAGCATTTAATTCTGAGAAAATCCCGTTTTTGGACGAGATGATACCGTTAAATGCCACTGAGTTATAAAATTCAAAAGAAAAAAATCAAGTTTTACGTGTATTTTGAATGGGAAATCTTCACACGCTTTGGTTGAGTGCTTAATATTAATAGTAAGGGCTCAAACTTTCAGGGAATTTTTTTGGGTGTATTGCCAACAAAATATCAAAAAAAAAGCACCCTAATATATATATATAATGCTGCTTTAAATTGATATGCCTTGAATTCCGACATGCAAAGATAGCTGTTGCATAAAACTCTTTTAATACCATCAAACCATTTACTTTATTATTTTGACCCTCTGGAATGTTGAACGTAATTAGTATCGTCTCTAAAATATATAAATTATGCAAATAAAATTCACAGTACATTATTTGTCAAAACAAGTTTTGAAATAAATAATTATTTGAATTAACCTCGCCTATCTTGTCACTTAGGTTGACTGCTGCGTTGCTGTCAGAAGTTTTTTTATCTTTATCGTAAATAATTACAGCCCTAATCAATCAATGCTTTGATTAATTGAAATCGTAAGTACTTAATGTTTTTTTAAAGTAATTTACAAAAATAATCTTTGTGTTACGTCAACTTTTTTTCCAAAATCTCTAAAAATTATTTACAGTATATTACACCGTAAACAATTTTCAAAGTTTTTTGTTATATAACTAACAAACACTTACATGATTGTGCCTCATCATTTCATCATCTAAGCTCATACAATATATGTCCCACAGTTGGGCTTGAGCCTCCTCCATAATTGGTGGAAAATTCACCTATTACATACCACGCTGGTCAAGCGTGTTGGTATAGGGTCAAGTTTCAAGTTTTCTTTCTCTTGCATAGATGCTATATACATATTACATTCCTCGATCGTCTCTTACGATCAACCACCGGTAAGATATATAGTCCTCCTATATAGTCTTACACCGTTACCACACGGAAAGAACTAACAAAGACTTACATGATTGTGCCTATATATTCTTATTGTATTGAACAACAACAATTGAACAAAAATCAAAAATTGTGTCTATAATATTCTTATTGTTTTGAACAAAACAAAATAAAACAGAAAATCTGTTAAGAAATACAAAAAGCAAACGACTCAAAAATAAAAATACAGAAATTGCTACATAGTTGGAGTAAATCTCTGACTCTGATATGGCTGAAATATTTAAGACAAATTTTCGTTGAACAGTTTGTACGATTAACGATAATTGTGTGGTTAATGATAATTGTACAATTAGCAATGCGAATACTAATTATGGGAACATTTTTGTGTAATACTCAATGTATATAACAGAAAATTAATTATATTCCAGAATATAATAATGTTTACATTATTATATTCTGGAATAACTAATTTTAATTCATTTTATTAATTAAAGACTATTATTGTATCTTAGATAAAATCATCTCAAAATAAAAATCCTCTATCAACTAATCTGACCAGCTTAATATATAGATCAATTTCTTTGAATCATCTATTACGAGACCCACGGGCAATAAGTGGTGAATTTGTTTTCACTAGTCACCACACGGAAATATAAGGGATCATCATCATCATCATTTCAGCCTATTGCCATCCACTGCTGAACGTAGGCCTCCCTCATTTTACGCCACAGCGTGCGGTCCTGTGCCGCCTGTATCCAACGACGCCCAGCAACCTTCAGTAGGTCGTCTGTCCACCTAGTGGGGAGGCGTCCCACACTGCATCGTCCGGTACGTGGTCGCCACTCTAGAACCTTTCTTCTCCAGCGTTTGTCAGTTCTTCGAGCGATGTGGCCTGCCCATTGCCACTTCAGCGTGCTAATTCTTCGTGCTATGTCGGTTACACCCGTTCGTCTGCGGATTTCCGTATTTCGGATTCTATCTCGCAGAGAAATCCTGAGAATAGCCCGCTCCATAGCACGCTGAGCGACTTTGAGCCTGGTTATAAGGCCTACATTTAGGGACCATATAAGGGATAGTAGTTACCATTTAAAAACATACTCAAATGCAGATGAACAGACGATGTTTCAACAGTATAACGTTCCATTTTAAATGATAGTAATGTGTACCTATTACTCTATTTAATGTTCTATACAAAATTAAATTAGTGTACTTTTACGCAACAATGGACTGGACAGTCGGGGTCCTTGAATGGCGGTCGCTGTGATCGACGGTCCGAAGCGGGTGCATTCAACATCACAATGCAACATTTTGGAACAGGCTTTACGTGAATGTATAGCCATGTCTGGGAGCCAATCTGTCGAATGGAAACTTTTTATGTTGCCGTCTGCCACGATTGAATACATTTAAATGTAAAAAAAATGAATAAATAAGGAATTACTATGGTCTTGATGATTTTTTATTGAATTAATAGTTCAATTGCGTTTATAGTTTAGGACTAGAAATTAAAAATATAATTTTAATATACATATTAATGTACCCTATAAACGTTGCATTACGGAAAGTAGGTAGTCAGTATAATTAAAACCCGTTTAATAGCTGCCTTTTTTTTGCGGTGAGCTATGGAGTAGCCACGCTCTGCCAAATTGGTCTAGGGCCTTATTAATATCTGCCTAACCTTTTCTCTTGTTATGTTTATAAATGAACACTGTGTGATAGCGGCTACGAATACTACCAACCCTTAATTTGCTCTTGGCTGTCGTAAATGACGACTAAGGGCCTTATGCCTCGGCTAATACTACCTGATGTCATTTGGTCAGCAATAGCATTCCTAAGGAGGTTTGATGTCAGGCAGGCGGCTGATTATAAAACTATTGCCAAATAACCTTTGCAATATGTAGAAAGAGGGGTACATATTTCGTCGACCCCAAGTAATTGGGCCAAAAGTAGGAGAATGATGATGATGAAGTTTATAAATAAATTATTTACTCACAAGAACCTGTGATAGTCCACAGATCTTAGAAACGGTAGTCTACTATGTCTGTATAAGAATTTTGTTTTTTTTTTAATTTTTTTTTCATTTTAATAGAAGTGTTGACTATTACATTCTAATAAATGGAATCTTTATATCCACTTTTGTTTATTTTATTGAAGGATTTAGCAGAACGATCAGCCTCATTCCTATACTTAACCTTAATGAGATCATAAGCAATCGTTTAGTATTAAAATAAGATGTTGCTTCGTACCAAATTTCAGTTAATTTGCGATCTGTTATGAATGGAAGGCAATAGTAGGACTTATATAAACTACAAAAACGAGGAAAATATGAGTGTATACAATAAAAAGTTATTTGAGCCATTATTACATAGTGTCCTCAAATTTCATTATTTCTGAGCCATTGTCGTTAGACATAGGCCTCCCAGAATAAGTAACGCCATAAACGCTACGTTGGCAAATAAAGAGATCGCAATTGCTTTTATAAATTTCACAGACGAGTTGCTGCCTATACTGTCGGTAATATCGTATTTTTTTTGGTAAGTAATAAGTGGCGACACATTAGATTTTTAAACAGTTACCACAACAAAATAATAAGTACGTATTTCACGAGTAAAGCTGCAAGTCCAACTAGTTCCTCCTTTATAACATAACTAATAATGGCGTCTATATATATGCATGCACTAACTTAGAGCTATTTCTATGAAACTAATATTGCGGAAGTAGGGCCCATTAAATGGTCCGATTCCAGCAGCTAGTTTCTCAATGGCTATTAGGTCATTTAGTTAATTTTAATATACCTTCTCAACCTACCTCTTGCCTTTATTTTACTATTTACAGTCTTATTTCCTAAGGTAGATAAATTGTAAGGTTACTACGACCGTTATAGTTAGATTACGTAAAATATACAGGGTGGAAGTGGACCGCTCCCGAAAATAAAGACAGGTGACCCTACTAGTCCTACATGTAATGATAGGTCAGAAGAAAAATCGAATCGGATGAAAAAAAAAATTTTTCTCTACGAATTTTAATTTTTTTCACATTCCATCGTATTAAGACAATGCCATGTAACGATAATTCCATAAAAAAAAACACAACTTAAGAGAAAAAATTCACGATCATATGTTCAAGAGTTCAACAACGTCGCGTGGTGGAAAATTTTATTTTTTCTTCCGTATTGATTTTTTTCTAGCCTATCATTATAATTAGGACTAGTAGGATTACCTGTCTTTGTTTTCGGGACCGGTCCCCTTCCACCCTGTATAAGACATAATGTCTTATACAGGGTGGAAGGCTAACACTAATTTATAGGATTACCTCTACACTGCTCATTGATTTTTAGCACAATATTTTAACAAATTGGATTATATTTCCTAAGTAACTTTGTACCTACATATGAAATTTAATAAATACGGGATGTATTTATTAAACATATGTATATTTAAGTGTCAGAGAATATTAGAATAGATACGATTAAAATTACTTTTTTACTATAAATTCATTGCATCTTTGATTCTTTGATTTCAGTTAAAGGGTATTCTTTATTTACGTAATGTAATTACCACAGTAATCGTTAAGTTCGTTAATCCTCAGTCATTAGTTTAACACGAGGAGTTTTGATTATATGATATTATTATTTACAGGAATATTAGTAACAACAAAAAAGGCATTTCTGCCTTAGACCTTGCAATATATGGTAAGAGTGCTCTATTGTGTTAATTTAGGATAGGTTTTTTTTTAATTAAATTACGGCACCCGCACTAAGTATTAATCTTTGTATTGCAGGAACTTTATAAACATGTAATTCTCTCAACTCGAAATAAATGTTATCCTGCATAAAAATTTAACCTCACGTCATCTATGCTGTCATATTATAAAATTTATATTATATTATATTAAAAAAAAAACATAAGAAGTGTTTATACGTTTAGTACTTCAGTGTAGAATACGGCCTTGTTGATATTGAATAAAATTGTCTGTCTGCCATCGACAAAAACTATCTGCAGTCAAGGTTAATGTGTGCGCATAGGCAGCCAGTTTTGGTTAGTTTTTCTTGAATAATTTAAATGACTTAATATGCTATTTATATTTAGTCGTCTTCAAATAACATCATAAGATTATAAAAATACAGCAAAACCTGTATTTAAATCTAATGATAACTAAATATTGAATATAAAATCTGCGCCAAATTGCAAAGTTGAATATTTATAAGTCATAGTACCATAGTTTACAAAATCCACTGTCCTTTTTCCGTGTGATGACGGAGTAAGAATACAATTCACCACCCCTATCTTACCCGTGGGTGATCGTAATAGACGATTAAGGGATATAAAACGCATATAACATCTATACAAGAGATGGAAAACTCTAAACAATACCCTTTACCAACACATCTGACCAGCGCGGTAGAGTAGATTAATTTCCCTCCTATTGGGGAGGGGACTCGAACCTGTGTGACATATACGAGCTGAAATGATGAAATTATAAAAATGAACGTCCTCTGAGATATAAAGATTTATATCTTAATGCAATGTAAAACTTAGCTAAGAAAAGTGTTTAAGGAAGTTTATATGTCTTAAGAAGCCCATGAAAATTGATCAAAAGGATGTTTTAACAAAAAAATTCAATTATCACTTATACTTTATAGAATTAGTATACTTTATAGAATAGTAGTGGTAGAACTGCGCTGTTGACAGTTTTCTGTCTACAGCCGCGGGCCGGTCCGTCCGGGGTAGTATCACACTCTCGCAGAAGATCGACATCTGAGCAATGGCTATATGCTGTTGTGATGATGTGTGTGATGGGCTTGGGATATGTATTGGTAGGCAGTGGCCTAGCAATACCCCTGGTTATGCAAAGATCCAAGGGCGGCAGTAACACTTACCATCAGATGTGCTGCTTGCTCGTTTACAACCAAAAGCAATAAAAAAAAAAAAAAGAATTGCTGAATCATATGACATACTATTAGATTGATTATTTAAGCTATTGCATCATCCCTCATTAATGCTACACATATATAATATGCACCGACAATATATTTTATAAGGATGTTTAACAATTTTACTAATTACACTTCAATTATATGTAATTATACTCTACCATTATACGAATTATAATTTTACAACCAAAAAAAGTGCGCGCGCTACTTTTTGGTAAAGATTCGTATTAAAATTTTTCCAACATATGATATGTTGGAAAAATTATCAGGCTTTATAAATACAGACATTTTTTTATCTGCCTTAAATAATAAGTATTCGCTAAAAATATTGTAATCACATATTTCCATTATCAACATAATCTAAGATGTCAAACCAGCATAGCTTAGGATAGTGGACAGACAGCATTTATTTTTCCGTCCTATTATGAAAACGACTCTTGTCTAACAGAAGAGACAGATATGTAAGGTGGGTTTAGAGTATAATTAAGTTATAATTAAGTTCAACAAATTCTACGAGATGTTAATTAGCAACGCCCTTTTGTGTGATTGGGGATACTAGTTTTAAAATGATTTACTTAATAATATTCATATGTATTTTTATTTTAAAGTTAACTGATAATACTAATGATAATGGAGTAGGTATACTTAATTTAAGTGTAATTTTTTAACTTTCGTGAAATATTGGAGTAATAAAGATTCTAAAATTCTATTATTCCTATCATTATTGATTATTTTTAGTGACTCTTGCGTAAGGATTAGAAATTGGCTATAGCATGCATAGCAAAATATATTTTTTGTTATAAAATGGCTTAGGATTACAAGTACGCCAGTAATTAGAGCAAGTCTTATGCAGTCATGCACTCACTAACCACGCAATTTGAGCTGTGAACGACTCTATTCATTCAATACCGTATCGAAGAACTGTGCAACAATATCGATAGCTATACATATTTCCTTTATAAATTATTCGATGGAAATTTTAGTTATATATAAGCATTATTAACCTTAAGTTTAGACACAACATATTATCTAGATTAGAATTTAAAAAAGTTTATACAAAATGTATCTGAAATTTCTTTGTACTTATCTTTATACGTACATACATACATACATATCATCACGCCATATCCCTTGCAGGGTAGGCAGAGAGAACAGAGTGCCAGAGAACTCTATCTCTGCATACTTCACTCGCTTCCTATATATCTTTATACGTGTATATCGAATAGCCTTGATTTTTTATATACAGTAGTCATAGTAGTATTTATGCTATTTATGTATATTGCTTAGAGTAATCCCAAAAAAAAAAATATTTGATGGAATTGTCTCAGATAAATTTAGTTCAAATATATTTGCTATATATTAAAAATTGAATCTATTTATGATGAATATTTTATAAATCCGTTTTAATTTTTTAATTAAATAAGTCTATAATTTTAAAATGTAGTCATGTATTAAAGTATTGTCTAGAAAAATAATTATTATGGATAAAAAGGTATACGTTAGAAGCGTAACTGTACTTTATATTTAGTGCTAGACGAACAATTATCGATTAAATATGTGAACAACTGCGTATTTATGCCGACAATTATTCAATTATACAGTCATGCGACTACATTACAACAAGAAAACATGCTACTGGGTCACTACAGTACCAACAAAAAATATAATTACTCCGAACCGGACCGGTCCGAAGGGAATAACAAACACAATGCTTACGCTTTCATTTTCTTGCGACGAAAATTACTCGTTGAGAAGTTCCATTGTGTCCATTCAAAAATATGCTATTATGCAAACACACTTCACAGGCTTTACAAGAAAAAAAAGTCTTGGATTTTCTTGCCAGTAATAAATTTTAACAGAGTCAAATTCAGTTCTAGAAAAAAAGTAAATTATAGCGTTCGAAATTCAAATAGAAACGGCCGAACAAGTCTGAAGCTCGGAGTCGACTCGCGAACGCCGCACCGTTCAGTCGCTATAGCCATAACTACGAACCACGGGGTCTATTGTGCTTCTATACCTTGGCTGGCAAACACGCAAACCCTCATAACTTACACCTTAGCCCATAGGTATACTTCAAACTCCCCTACTAAAGGATGTATTATTTTTGTGTATCTGATTAAACTATTTAAAAAAAAAAATTGCAAACTCGTTGGCTTATAATTGTCTCAAAATCAATAAAATTTGCTTCTAATAAATACGGGATGATAAATCTGCTCTATATAGTGAAGTAGACGTTTCGTGGGATCCTCTGCTTTTATTAGAATACGCGTAGGTATTACATATTATTAGGGACGTTACTAAGCTGACCGATTCCCTATCTTCATTTTTAATTGTGACAAATATGGGATAATGCCTCCTTCGTAGGGAAGCCTAGCCTAGCCTATGCGATAGACTGATAATGATGATTATGTTTCAAGAATATCGCTAAGTAGGTTTTTGTACTAATATTTAATACCAATTGCATACATATTTTTATTACATAATTAAATTAATTAGTTTTTCTGAAACCATAGACAAATCTTGATACTTTTCTTATAATACCTATTTAATACCATGAAATGACTTATCATCATTAAGTTTAATATATTTTAAATGCAACGTAGGTATATATCGTTAATATATTTATAAAAACAATATGCGTTGATATGTGGTAGCCATATTAGTTTGAAATAGCTGTTTAGAATTTGTAATTATTGCAAATTAAAACGCAATAAAACTAAACTATCTGCATAAAACCTTCTGGTATCAGTATACTAAAACGAAATTAGTGAGCTTGTAATGTTGGTAGTAATGGTTGGTAGTTTTAATAATCTGAGTTATGAAATACGAACCTGGCACCATCTAAACCTGCTTCTTGGTTGCGTCCTCGGATGGGTGAGATTATACGCTGGATTGTATTCAAGCCGATTTCCTCTTGCATCCAACGACGATAGAAATATTGATGCATAGGTGTAAGTATTGATCATCTCCACGTGCTCTCCGATGTCCTTTAGTGTAGATGAAAATATTGATCATCTGCAAGTGGGCTTCGATGTTCTTTGGCGTGGCATGGTTGTTTCCTCCCGCTGCATTTTGATTTAAAATACGTCTTATTTCTCAACCACGGAACGGCACTTGTTCGTAACAAGTAAGGTCTGTTGAGGACTCTTTCTATTTTGTTCACGCTGTGGAAATGCATTTACGCACTAGCCCTCGCCGGTGACAGACGAGGGGGCGTGTGGGACTCGCCGGCCAGCTGATTCGGCCGAAATACCCACTAAAACCACAGCGGTCCCATCCGCGCTTTTACGGGGTGCCGGAGAGATCGTTTATTGACATTCTATCCCCAACTGTTGAGGACCCTAGTGGCAGGGTCGCCATGTTATGTTGGTATTTTAGGTTTGTTGAAATGATTCAACCATACTGTTTAAGTGCTGTCTATATTCTATGTATAAAAACTTATTTTAATATATTGTGCATTATAATTAAATGTAAAATGCAAGCTTAACAAAATTATATTATAAAAGAACGTACATACGTACATATAATCACGCCATATCCCTTGCAGGGTAGGCAGAGAGAACAGAGTGCCAGAGAACTCTATCCTTGCATACTTCACTCGCTTCCTCAACATTCATAATTCTCTTCATACACACTCGCCGGTTTCGGAGACTCTTGACTCCACCTTCCTTCAGTATGTGATCAATCTGGTCTAGGTAGGTTAGTCTCGGTCTCCTCCGGTATCTACATCCTTCCACTTTCGCTTTTGCATTGTATATCTTCTTCTTTCGCTTTCGCATTATATTTGTATTATAAATGCGAGAAAAATATCAGATTTGTCAAATGTCAATAGAATTAGCTAATAGAGTTACTGTTAGCTAAAGACTCTATAAAATTACTTACGAGTAAGAGAAAAGGTCTAAATAATGAATACATGACGTATTAAAATTAATATTTTAAGAGCGGCTAAATAATAACTATACAACTAATGAAATAACAGAAAATACTTTAAATCAAATAATAATAAAAAATGCTTTTTTTTGTAAGCATATATGATAGAGATAGAGAGAAATCGTTTAGAGATTGTCCTGAGCAAAACTTAGAATTATATTTTATTAAAATCAAACAGTAATCTGCTACCAAATAGCTATCCTATTGCCTTGATTTCATTTTCCTGTTTTTTCTAATGTCCAGGAACCTTTCTCCTTGCTCATGGATATAATAATATAGATTGCTCATTTTTATGCTTCATTTTTAAACTGCTTAAATCTGAAGCATTTCAGTTGTTACTAGTTTTAGAAATTTTGGTACTTCACAATCCGTAAAAAAATGTTTGACTACTAATACCAACCTTAGCCATTCTTCTAAGTCCCATTACCTATCGCAAATTTTACACACATCACTTAAATACGATATTGGACACGTGGTATTTGTTCTTCTGAGCTGGATTGGGGAACCAATAGGTACTGTTGGGATCATTGAACGAGACTTTTACACAACAACTGTCAATCTTACAGTTTTCAATAGAAAATAGATAATAAAATAGATAAATAGAAAATAGATTCGATTTAAGTGAAATTAGTAAAACTATCTTTGTGAACTATCTTGTTAGGCTGATCGATCGCATTCGTAACGACGACGTAAGAGAGCGAATAGATATGAAAGAGAGTATTGGTGTAAAGATGCGAAAGGGAATGCTCCGATGGTACGGACATGTGGAAAGAATGCCGAACGAACGTCTGGTTAAGAAGATATACAATGCGAAAGTGGAAGGATGTAGGTACCGGGGAAGACCGAGACTAACCTACCTAGACCAGATCGGTCATGTACTGAAGGAAGGTGGAGTCAAGAGTCTCCGAAACCAGCGAGCGTGTATGAAGAGAATTAGGAATGTTGAGGAAGCCAGTGCCAGAGAACTCTATCCTTGCATACTTCATGCAAGGATAGATAGAGTTCTCTGGCACTCTGTTCTCTCTGCCTACCCTGCAAGGGATATGGCGTAATGATATGTATGTATCTTTGTGAATAGAAAATAACATTTGATTAGAAATACTCAAATTAATACAATTTAGAAGGATAGGTTCATAGTTTTAAAATTATTTCTTATAAATACTCTTATAAGCAACAACGCCTTTTAAACAAAGTAAATATACATACTCGTATTTCGTGCATATCTGATATAAGTGCTTATTAAAAAATTCAGCAGCAGAAAAAAGTTTTATTTTTGTTTTCTTTTTATTTATACATGTATTTTATTGCATGGCGTAAGTATTATGATTACATAACTTTATTTTAAAATATTTATTCATCTCGATCCCTCTTTAAAATACTCAACACTAATTTTGCGCTCCAAAAAGATAAGAAACTTCCGACTTTCTCTCTTTCTAAAAAAAATTCAGTGTCGTCACATCCCTGATTAAACTTCCAAATAAGTTCAAGTTATTTTGGAACTTTCTTGTGAAAGTTTATTTTAAGCGATACTTTTTCAATCTTTCACCCGTATTAGAACGTCTTAGAACATCGTTTTATTAACGTCATCATCAATCATTCGTAGTCTAAAAGTTAAATATAGGATTATAAAAATATATTGGCATGTCAGCATCTCAGCTCATATATGTCCCACTGTTGGGCTCAAGCCTCCTCCGTAATAGAAGGGAAATTGACCTACTACACCACACGGTCAAACGTGTTGGTATACAGTTGTGTTTCGAGTTTTCCTTCTCTTGCATAGATGTTATATGCGTTTTATATCCCTTAGTCGTCTCTTACGATCACCCACGAGTAATATATGAGGTGGTGAAATGTATTCTTACTCCGTCACCACACGGAAAATATTTTATATATTGTCATGTAAACACATATTATTTATTTAAAATTGGTTGTGATTGTGATGTGTTTAATGTTAATGTGCTGTGTGATAGCACCAACACGTACTTTACTCGTGAATGTCCTAAAATATGATTAAAAATTTTATATCGACCTGAACCAACTCCACTTGACTTGTTTGCTCAACAATTACATTCCCAAGAAGGATTGATATCTGGCAGGCGGCTGGTTATAAAACTATTAATAATATAACTTATACAATATGTATATATGTATTAACGTCTGCATAATTGGAGTAAGAGCAGGAGAATGATTTTCTATTTAATGTTAATTAACTTATATAATTTTCGAATATATTCTTATTAATTCGGTTAGGTTATTCATAAACCTTTTCACTAATTCCCAAAGATTTTCACTATTATCAACACGCCTAGTATTATGGCGTCAAGATTGAACAAATATCTACATCACGCACTAACGTTTAGTCGTTACATCTCTGTATTTACATTATGACACTTGAATACGAATGATAATATATATATTTTGAAACAAATATTAACAGAGAAATAATATTTGATTATTCTATCTATAATTTTGTTATTCTATCTTTAATATTTATTTATTTATTTTTAGTTATACTATAATAGCGTGAATGGTATACGAATGTATTAAGGGTTAAAAATACTTTAGTTAATTAGAGCGTGGCCTAGAAATCGAGAGGCAAAAGTGCTAATGTCATTGGCTCGATAATAATAGTTACTGTTTATAACGCAATAATAGTTGGTATTAGCATACAATAATAAACTTTTGATCTTGGGATGACACTGAACTATAGGTGTTCATGGTGTTTTTTGTGTACTGTGATATAGGTCTTGTATCTACTACAGACTCTTAAGTTAAATAATTGAAGATAAATAAAACTATTTCCATGGATTCTATCGTATTTGTGTTTGATTTTAAATTTCCCAATATTTCGAATACTTTACAGCATTTATGGTCACGGGAAGATTAAGGTGTCTCACGTCCAACAAGTCATCGTTATTGGTGAACACTCCTCCAGTCTCTAATTAAACATCAAATACAAACGCGATAGAATCCATAAAAATAATGTTATTACGCGTAAATATCAGTGATTAATAAGTCATAAAATCTTGTAATGTATTTGTTGGAATCGAGGCTCCTTGAAAATAAGAGAGAAATTGACCTGCTATACCACGCTGGTCAGGCGTAGATATACTATATCTGGTCGCATATTATATCCTTTAGTCAATTTTTAATATACCCATAGGCAAGATAATATGTCTCTTATTGAATTGGTTAATACACCGTCACCACAAAAAAATACACTTTAAATGTATATTATTTCTGAAAAGACAAATAAATTCGAATTGAAATTGCGATGGACTGAATATACAACGTGTCATCAGAAGGCAAACTCGAAACAAAAATACTATACCAACAATGTAAGCCAATTACTAGGGCTTCTTGCTGAGGCAACTTACGTTTAATATTAGTTGCAAATTGATAGTTTGAGAAAGAATATAATGAAATAGAATAAAGGAAACATTTTTAATTTTATATGAAAATAGTTCCATCCATCCATCAGCCCGTAAACGTCCACTGTTGGACATAGGCCTCTCCATGAGAATGCCATTCAACACGGTCCCGCGCCACCTGCATCCAGCGGTTTCCTGCGACCTTGATAATGTCGTCAGTCCACCTAGGAGGGTCGTCCTACGCGGCGCCGTCCGATTCGTGGTCTCCACTCGATGACCTTTCTTCCCCAACGGTTGAAAATAGTTACTTTGTTTCAATACAATTTTTTTTTTAAATTATCTCATAATATGTCTGTATATGTAAAAAAAGTGTGTGTGTCAGCTCCGACCGAGTTTATTCCTTAAGTACGATTATCAAAACAGGCGCAAAAAAGCTCATTTGACTAAAAATAATATATATCTATAATAATAATGTAAATAAAAATTTACATTTATTAAAACTGTCTTCTTCTTCTTATGTATTGGCAATCAGCTACTTATACGAGCTATTGGTGCCAGTGTCAAGTTATAAATATTTTCACGTTTTTAGTCTTTCAGGTTAATCATTGTCTAAGTCAAATTGTCGCCATTAACAGTGCAATGGCCACACTGTTAATGGTATCTTGTGGGAATTTTGATGGAAAACGAAAACGTTGTAAAGCACTTTTATATGATATTCAATACATTCCAGTAGTTCCGCCGCTTCATATTACATAAAATGCCATCAAATTATCTAATATAACACGTTAAAACACTAAGATATCGAATATAATAAAGAGCACATGACGTTTTCAAATTCCCGTCAAAATTCGACAGGATTATTAAAACTGTTCAGTGAAGTATTATCTCACGTCAGAAAGTGAAAGGTGCGCAGAATAGGTTGCGCACCAAAAACGTAACGATGTCATTCGATCACTACATTTTACTCCTCAAATTTTTCTCATACAGGGCGCCTTATATGAAAGTCGATTCTTAAGGAGAAAACTCCAAAAATTAAATTAAAAAAAATATCAAAATTTGCTAATAGTCATCATCATCACCTAAGCCTATACAAATGACACTGCAGTGCTCGGGTCTCGTCCATAATAAGAGGGGAATTGCACTAGAACGGAAACTTGTCAGACGGGTTGGCTTAGGGTTTTATGTCGAGCTTGCCCTCTCTTGCTCATATGTTATCTTTCTATTAAATCCCTTAATCGTCTTTTAACACATTTAGAGACGAGAATGGATCTTCCTTTCTATGTGGTGGTATTATAAGAATTTTTACTCAGTCACCACTAGGAAATGCTACAGCAAACATAATTTTCTACATAATAATTATTCGCTTTAATATCAGAAATGGTAATGCTGAAGTTTAGTCAGCGATGTGTAGGCGAGCTCAGTCATTAGTTGCACGCTATAAACCCCTATACACTACGATAAGGGGTGTCTGAATCCCAAGATAGGGAGAGGATAAGGCATATAATGTAACGTGCATTTACTTTAAATAGATACGGTATCGATTTTGGTGTATTATTTTTCTCTTTCTTCTTGTGATTTTATTTAGTTCGCTTAAATGAAGCGAATTCACATTTTGTCATAACTTGTTTTTGTTCCTTTTGGCTTATAATTATTATTAAATCCGTATACCGTTTATTGACAGTTAAACTATGTTTTTAAAGAGAAGAAATATCGAAAGGAGTAACATTAGATTAAATCATAGCACATCAGAAATACAAATACTTGCACATGCAAGGGTATGAACCTTATCAAATAGAAAACATGTATCTATAAATAAAGAAGTGCCAATGCATTATTAAAATATTTTAAAGCAATATATATAATAGGTTTATTTCATTAAACGACAGTCAAAAGAAATCGATAAAATCTGTTCTGTGAAATACAAATTTATATATTTTATAACTTCATGTCATTCAAATATTTCCTACGCATTTTCTCAATAGTACAAAAACATCCCCGCTGCATTATTCGTGCACTTTTGTATCGATCGGTACCACCAAAATGAGGGTTCGGTTTGTGTAGGGACGCAGAGGACATTTTGAATAAAATATTAGAGAGTGATCCGAGGTTGTTATATCGCAAGCGACTTAATTAACTAATTAAAACAAGTTTAAAAAGTATCATTGGAGACCCTTGTTATAAAACCGAAATAACCCTCAAATAATATACATAATATGTGGTATTACCGATGACAAACCCTTGTCTAAACTTTTCGGTTGTTCTTTTGTCTATACTAACGCGAAATATTTTAATATTTAATGAATTATTTGTTGTTATGGTAGCAATTTAATTAAAAATGCAATATTTCTCGCTCTCGATATTGTAAAACGATCAAGATTAGTATTAATTTTGTAAGGAAAGAAATTTAATATAAATATTTATCTCAACCCATATAAGTAATCCCTCGAGCGAGGTAGTAGGGCATTTTATTTCCCATTTTGAATGAAATCAATGCTTTATAAATAAATAAATAATTTCTTACTACTTAAGGTAGCAAAAGAAAAGAGCTAAATAAAACAATACAACAATTTTCTCCTGCGAATAGTTGAATTCTTCTTCTCTTGCAATGATACTTGCGCCTTTTAATTACGAGTATCTCTTACATTACCCGCCACAAAAGTAACAGAGGTAGGAAAAATAAAGGATATATTCTTTAATGATAATCACACGACTGTAACAGTACGATATATAGTTGCAATACAAATTATCTGTAATTTGAAATATATATATATATATATATATATATATATATATATATATATATATATATATATATATATATATATATATATATATATAGATAGATATATATATATATATATATATATATATATGTGTGTATATATATATGTGTGTGTGTGTGTGTGTGTGTGTGTGTATGTATGTATATGTGTGTATGTATGTGTATGTGTGTTCATACGAAGGAACCTTTTTCGGAAGACCTCTAAATGTTATAAATTTTTACACCTCAAAATACAATTTTTTGGATGAAGCGTAACTTGTCCTTGTACACTCACGACATATATGAAAACATTCATAACGATTGGATGAGCAATTAAGCCATAAAAGCTAAACAAACAACTCCCAATCCGTATTTATAATATTTATTGATTTTTTTACAATCGACCACAGATGCAAAACAGGTGAATATACTCATTTACATAATTATATTCCAATCAATGAGATTTCGCTATCTTAAAATTAAAGGATTATATAAATATAAATAACACGGTTTTAAAAATATATATGAACGGTTAATTTAAATAAAAATTTGATGGCAAAAAGAGAGAGACCCAAAGAGTATAAACAGGATTTTTATTCAATTTTACCAAATACCAAGAATAAAAATTAGTTGTTTAAGGGTACAACCAAAACAATGGCAGTGCAACTCCATTACTAAACCTCCACTGGATTTTTTTTATAACCCCATGAACTATTTGTCACCTGAATCATCAGCGGTTTGTCTCCCCTTTTATCTATCAGTACACTACGTAGTGTACTGATAGATAAAAGGGGAGACAAACCAATAAGATTATATATTATCAGCGGTAATCTATATATATAAAAGAGGATGTTTGTATTTACGAGATCGCTAAATTCAGAAAGTATTTGACCAATCATTATTCAAATTGGTATGTATATGTATTTCTTCACGGAGAAGGTTTATATGCTATTCCCATTGATGTAACCCACTACCAGGTGACGCTGCGATATATCGACATCCACAAACAAACCCACGAGCTTGGTTTGCTAGTATATAATAAATGAAAAATACTTAAACCGAACTGCCTTGTAACCCAACTCGAACTGAAAATAAAAAATAAGCTACGCTAAGGTAAAATTAGCTTATTTATATTATAATAATAACAATACTACATATTCCAATATTTTTTGTTAATATTCAAAGTATTAGAATATTTAAACAAAATATTTTAAACATGTTATTATTTTAAGTAAATAAATAATATAAAAAAAAATAACAGTCCGATCCGAAAGCATCCCAAGATAGTCTCTGGATTATTTTAATGGAACCATTTGTTTTCCATGTATCGGGCGTCAAAAGCAACGCGTTTAGATTGCGTTAAAACAGATATCAATTCTATTTTCATAGACATTAAAGAGAACACTAGTATTTACTTAACGCTACGTCTATTTTTTCTAATATGTAAGACAACACACGAGTCATAAAATATACCACTGTCAAGAAGCAAATAAAAAAAAAATACAATTTTATCCTACATTAAAACTTATTTATATTGCTCGAATCTTCTCATCATCTCAGCTCATATATGTCTCACTGTTGGGCTCGAGCCTCCTCCGTAATGGGAGGGAAATTGATTACATACAACGCTGGTCAAACATGTTAGTATAGGGTTTTGTTTAAGTTTTCTTTCTCTTGTGATATATGCGTTTTATATCCCTTAGTCGTCTCTTACGATCACCCACGGGTAAGATGGATGGGTGGTGAATTGTATTCTTACTCCATCACCACACGGAAAGCGTATCTTTTAAATCGACCCAAATATTTTCGTGAGAGGTTTTTATTTAAGCAATGATACCATAAAGTTGAGCAAGTATACTTTTTTAAGAAATTCGTTTTTCATATAATTATTAACTCGTTAATATTTCTCTTTAAATAACATACTCCAGGAGACAAGTGTATATTGATCTCTGTATATACCGTGACTATATATTTTATAATAATATATTTTATATTGACGAGTTACTTACACGTCAAAGTCCTTCGTCGCATCCTTTAAAACATCAACATCCTTTTATTTTTCATGGTTGTAGTAAGAGACGATTAAGGAACATAAGCAGATCTTACTACGCACAGAAAAAAATCAGAATCTTAAGCCAACCCGTCTGGACAGCTTGGCTAATAATTTTCACGTTGAATATGAATCTTATTCTCAGCATTGCAACGTTTATAAAGGCCACAAAGGAGAAGAAAGAGGTTAGTAAAACTTAGCGAATTTATTGCCGTTCATTTATGTTAACTCTGTTTCTATATCTCTTACTGTGTGGTAGCGGCTATATGTCGTAAAAGACGACTAAGAGCTTTTCATCGACTTGGGTCAACTCCATTTGATGCTGTCTAGTCCACAATTATATTCTCTAGAGCGGACAGCAGGTATGCGGCCGGTTATGAAACTATGGCCAAAACTTTTGAAATATTTACGATGGAGGAGGAGAATATAGTACGTCAACCCCAAGTGTAATTTGGATAAGAGCAGGATGATGGTCTCAGTTTCTATAAGTCTCAATTTTGTTTTGTCTAACCTTTATAGAAATCATTTATCGCAGCAAATTAAAAAATTACAATTCCGGCAAGTTTCTGTGATTAAAAGGTTCCGATACACTCCTGAGCTCAATAATAGCAATATCAAGAGCAAGTTCGCAGTTTAATTCAATTTATTTTAGTTTAATTATTATTCCTTCAGACTGGATTTATTCCCAATAAATGGACATACTTTCGTGTCTCTTATAGCAAAGTGTGGGAATATTAAATTTGTTTATCTCTTTGGGGTAAACCAATCCGTGAACAAAGCGTGGTAATTATTACACTGTACTCCTGTGGGGAGACTAATGGTCTGTAATAGACGTGAATAGCTTAAAGAGATAAATTACGTGGCGAAATATGCATATACTCGTAATCTTATGTCTCTGCTCAGATTGATATTTGAAGACATAGACGCACGCCTTATTCTAACAAAAAAAAATAGGTGCTGTTTAGTTACTTCAAGCTTTTATTAAGCTGAATAAAAATATTACTGAATAATTGTTGTAATGTTACTTGTTATCTCTTGTTCTAGTTTACTCTTTACCACAACGAATTAATTAAAGCACTTATTTAATTTTAATTACACTCATTGTGATCGATAACCCTTCACAGACTCGGCACTATATCACTTGGCATATCTCTGAGCATAGTTATAAAGCATATTTCAAGCGTATTGTTTGATATATTGAGACATCACTATGATAATGACATTACAGCTTCAATGACGTTATTCCCATAGTCATATCCACGTATTATATAACATGTTTTATATGCAGCAATAACTCACGTCTAATTTATTCCAAACAACTGTTTGACATTGACATAATTTAAAAAGCGCACGAATTGCCTTTGCTCTATTTCGTTACGGCTAATTGGGCATAAAATGAATAGTAGAAGAATTATTTACGTTCATTTATTTTTAATTTATCTCAATTCTTCGTAGATACATACATACATATCATGACGCCATGTCCCTTGCAGGGATATACTGTTATTTTGTTGTAAATTGATTTTTCGGTATGTTTCATCATTTTTTAAATATTAGAAAATAGTATCCTGATCTATTTTTACACCTAAAGGTATTTGGTATATAAATTACCTTTACTAAAGAGAAAAAAAGGCACAACATAATATTCTTAATATAAAAGTAGTTATTTTGAGGATAAATATTAGTATTATCACGAGTTTCTAGGATTTTTTTTTGGAATGCAATTTTTCAGTACATTATTTTGATATAAATAATTCTTAAGATTCAACCAGAGTATTCCCAAATGAATTTTAGAGAAGTTTATTGATATTCATTGATTATTTTTAAATGTACAAAAGTTACATTGAAATATGTTCCACCTATTATCGTCAGTTGCCTGTTGACCGGAACTTGGACCCGTGGGACTTGGAGCCGGAAATGCTCGCCGGACTATTACTCCAACTCTACCGGCGAGTGTCGGCGACGCGGGCAGGTGGCGACACCATCTCGATTAGCGAGATGGATGCCTGGCGGGGCGATGCCCGCTGTGACGTCATTGCCCGTTGGGCAATCCGGCTGGAGAGGCCTTGATTCGGTGTTCGGACCAGGCCTTCCGGCCGGTGCTGATGAAGTGGTTGGGTCGGCAGCACGGGGTCCTTTCCTTCCGACTGGTGCAGGTCTTGACGGAGCATGGTTGCTTCGGCAAGTACCTGCATACGGTCGTAAGGAGGGAGAGAACACCGTCCTGCCACCTCTGCGATTGCGACGAGGACATGGCGCAGCACACGCTGGAGGTCTGTGTGGCCTGGGCAGAGCAGCGCCGTGAACTCGTCGCAATCATCGGTGCCGACCTGGCGCTGCCAACCATCGCTAAGGTGATGCTCGGCGATGGTCTCGCAGAAGCAGGTGGCGGGGCGGCTCCAAGAGGAAATCCTTTTCATGACATGCTCCGTCGCCGGCGCCTGGGGCGGCGTAGGCGCGAGTATCTGCGCCTGATGCCGCCATAGCCGAGGCCCCGGTTGACTGTACAGAGGAATAGTCTGTCACCCGCAGAGAGGCTGACGCGTGAGGGCGACGCTGGAGCGTCGGCGAGGAATGGTACCCGATAGGTTAACCCACCGGACTGGCCACGGATGACAAGAAAGTGGTACCAGTGGCCGGCCCAATGGCGATGGGGAGGGAATACGGTGGGTTACGGGGCCACGCGCTGCCCTTCCGTCGCCCCGGATCGATATCTTTGACAAATGTTATTCTTCTGTTAAAACGACGATATACTTAATATGAGTCAAATTGTGAAAACTATAATTAAATCTTTTGCATGCTAGAAAAAGCAAATAGGGAAAGAAAAAAAAAGGCAAACAATGAAATTACTTTACAATATTTACAGATTAATAATTAGTATACTCATTTCATTTCGTAATCGGATTTTATAAATAATTAAGCTCATTTTTCATTTCGTAATCGGATTTTATAAATAATTAAGCATATTAAATGCTAAATTTCAGAAATTTAAATTAGTATACTCGACAATAAGCGTCTATTTGTTAATATTTATTTATTTATTTATTGCATCAAAGAAACATACAGTATTATAACTAATTTACAATAAGAAAAAAATATTAAAATAATTAACACTGTCACCAATGAAGTTTCTAATATTAATTAAAATAATATTATTCTATATATACATACATACATATCATCACGCCATATCCCTTGCAGGGTAGGCAAAGAGAACAGAGTGCCAGAGAACTCTATCTCTGCATACTTCACTCGCTTCCTCAACATTCATAATTCTCTTCATGCACGCTCGCCGGTTTCGGAGACTCTTGACTCCACCTTCCTTCAGTACCTGACCGATCTGGTCTAGGTAGGTTGGTCTCGGTCTCCCTCGGTACCTACATCCTTCCACTTTCCCATTGTATATATTCTTAACCAGACGTTCGTTCGGCATTCTTTCCCCATGTCCGAACCATCGGAGCATTCCCTTTCGCATCTTTACACCAATACTCTCTTTCAATAATAGCTCTGAGTATTTTAATTATAATTAAATATTACACCGGAATATGGTGTTTTTTTTTTGATGGTATAGCTTCCTAGTTTGGAGAGGGAAAGCTTTGTTAACAAGTTCGCTGCAGCAGCTTTCCTTCCATAAACATGACCTAATTAATCATCGCTAGTTAATAAATAGCAATTAGCGAATAACTATATTGATGTAGTAACTTAATCTTTATCACAAAAACAAATTAATTGCTACACAGGATCTAATGAGGTCATATTCATATATCATTAACATAGCGTACTAAAATTACACTTGCATTAATATAATTTGTATTCATATTTAGCGCAATTATTTGAATATTTACCTGGACATTACCTCTAATTTGAAATGTCATTACCCAAAATAGAAGTAATCATCTCAACTCATATATGTTCCACTGCTGGGCTCGAGCCTCCTCCATAATGGGAGAGAAATTGACCTACTATACCACGCTGGTCAGACGTGTTGGTATATGATTTTGTTTCGAATTTTCCTTCTCTTGCATAGATGTTAGATGCGTTTTATATCCCTTAGTCGTCTCCTCCGATCACCCACGGGTAAGATAGGGGGTGGTGAACTGTATTATTACTCCGTCACCACACGGATGAGAATAACGAATTAAGAAGACCACATGTCACTAACCATTACTATCCCGTGGGAGTTGTAAAAATCAGTTAATAGAATACCAAGCATCTCCTGTTATAAGCCTTTAACACCAACTGCTAGCATCAATCTGATTACCAAGCTCTGCCTATCAATTAAAGAAGAATAGCCACTTTTCGTCTGGTGAAGATGTAGGACTACAACTCACCAGCTACGAGATGTTCGTGCTCTTGCCATGGTATAGTAAAAGACGATAATTTTTTTGCGGTGGGCTTTGGATCCCGCCAAATCGGTCCGGGGTGACGGAAGAGGCGGCGCGTGGTAGTAAAAGACGACCAAGGGTTTTGTTATGCATATAATATCTATGTAAGACAAGAAAAATAGGAAGTAAATCTATGCCAACACGTCTGTCCAGCGTGGTCTTGGCATTTAAACTCCTTCTGTGCAGGAGGATCGAGCCCAAAAGTGGCACGCATATGCACTGAGCTGACGGCCCATTTAAGCTAAGCTAGCTGGCCCACTGGAGAGATACTTTGCCATAGATTTGCTTTTTATCGGTTGTACTTTTTCTTGCTGCAATGGAATGGATACACCTCATATGATATCTGAGAGTAAGGGTATATAGCTGATAATATTGAATTATTACGCCATCACTTTTAAAAGCCTTGGTTATGTCTTTTTTAAATATATAATAGTATTTTAATGCGTGGTTTTCTTTAAAAGTCCGGCTACCGCGTAATATCAGTGAAACTACAAACGTGTACCAACAAAAACTAGTATATGTACGATTATCAAGTTAAATGATCATACTGAACGAGGTGAGAGTCTGGCCGTGTATGGCGAAGTACCACTTATCTCTTATATGGCACGCCAACAAATTGTCCCTTCAAACAATTTTCACTTGTGAGTCGTGTTAATAGTTTATTAAGTAGACTGTGTTGTTCATTGCTTATGTATATATGTTTTTCGTATATTATTATTTATTGCCTGCTAAATATGGTTACACTTATCCATCAAATCCCTCTATCAACTATGGATGACCATTATTGCAAGGCCTCCCCCATGGGATTGCCACTCGGAACGGTCCTGTGTCACTTGTATCCAAAGACTCCCTGCAAAAATTGACATGTCGTCAGTAAAATATAGTTATTATTGGTGCTAATGACTGCACAGATGGCGTAGAGGTTGAGATACTGACCTTCCGTGCCAGTGCCGTGGGTTCAATTTTCACGCAGAGCAATATTTTGTGCGATCCATAAAGTGTTGTTCCGAGTCTGTGTATAATTTGAATATTTGTAAAGTCCCACGCAATATAAGTATTATTTCCTTGGTATAGGATGGTGTCTATTTTTTTTATCATCTTTTGTGAGAAGGTTTACATCAATCAGTAGACGTTGATAGGTTGAAGAATGGAAATTTTTATTTATGTATATTTTATTTTCTTTTAAATTTCTTATGCAATTTCCGTGTAGTAACGTAGTTAGAATACAATTCATCACCCCACTTTCTTGGACGTGGATGTCCATAGAGGCGATTAACACATTCAGTGCCGACAAAATTCAGCACAGAGCACGCTATGTGCCGATCATTCGGATCCTAGTACAAAATGAACGGGACGCTTGCTTGGATCCGAGTGCAAAGTGCCGCTACTACAGCCCTGCCTCAATCGGATCCGAGTGGTCGGCACTGAACTTGTTAAGGCATATGATATGTAGATAACATCTACGCCAGAGTAGTGAAACTCGAAACAAAACCCTATATTAAGCTACCTGACTAGCGTGATATGTTGGATCAATTTTTACTATTATTGTGACAGAGGCTTGGAGTCTAGCAATAGAATGTATATAAACTAAGACATTCATCTTAAATAAAAATAAAAATATCCATCATAATCATAATGAATATTTTTTTTTCTTTTTTTATGAATATATTGTATATGACTAAAATTTTGAATGGCTGGCAGTTTTGGTAAATGTCGTCTAAAAGCTTTGTACCGACTTGTGCTGCTGTATGTTTTGGTTTTCATCCAGTTGTATTAAAGAAAAGATACATACCATGTTGTCTCTAATAAATTTCCGATATAATAATAATATATGTTTTTAAGCATCACATATATCTAATATAATAATATGTCTAATATAACGATATCCCAATTATACTTTGCCCTAGTGGCTTTGCAGCCGTGTAATCACACCTAAAAGACGAATGATTATAAAAAGAAATATAGAGTAAAATACCTGCCACTCCTGTATCTAATTACGTTAAACCAGTTAAAACTGTTTAGACTTTATTTTTTACATAATATAATATGATTGTATTAGAAGTTTATTGTGAGGTAACCCTTTATTCACTGAAAAAAATCCACAAATATTCGTGACTAGGAATAATTAGACATATTTAACTGCCTTATCAAAATTATTCAAAAGTTTTAATTTTTTTTTACTTTATCGTTATGAATACAGATTATAATTTTAAATGTTCCAAGTTCTTGCGCTTGGTAAAAAGGGTATTTAAATAATTGGGGACCTTGAGTTAAATTATTATTTTAACTTTGGAACTATATGACTCAATGACAAGCACGATATAGAAATATTCTACAAATTAAACTATTTTTAAGTTACGTTTAGTTCTTTTTTTTAGAAGTTGTTTTATAAAGATATTCATAATCTATAAGGTGATTGGTCCGAACACAGGCAGCTAAATAGGCAGATCTCCAGGTCTGTGCGTCGCGATATTCGCCAATTTAATACGCTCTGTATTAAAGAAGCGATAGAGCGGAATCGTGGCTCAAAAGTGTTTGCACAAGATCTGTCTATCGGGCAAAGCCAAATGTCTAAGCTGAAGACCGATGACGGCACTGTCATTTCATCCCAAAGTGAGATCTTGGGAGAGGTCGAAAGGTTCTATGGACATTTATATAAAACATCCCGAAATCCTGTTGTCGGCTTGGTCCAAAATCCCAGATCCAAGCTAACTCGGCACTATACCGAAGAAATCCCGGACATTAGCTTGTGCGAGATCAGAATGGCTCTCGAACAACTAAGAAACGGTAAGGCACCGGGAGATGACGGAATTACGGCAGAGCTCCTGAAGGCAGGTGGCAAGTCGGTCTTAAAAGCCCTTGAGAAGCTATTTAATTCCGTTATCCTCGGGGGCGACGTTCCAGAGTCGTGGACCAGGAGTGTGGTGGTGCTGTTCTTCAAGAAGGGCGACAAAGCTCTTCTAAAGAACTACAGACCCATCTCACTCTTGAGCCACGTCTACAAGTTGTTTTCGAGAGTCATTACCAATCGACTCACGTGCAAGCTTGATGACTTCCAGTGGCCCGAACAAGCTGGCTTCCGAAAAGGCTATAGCACCATAGACCATATCCTCACGCTTCGGCAGATTATCCAGAAGACCGAGGAGTACAATCAGCCTCTGTGTATAGCGTTTGTGGACTATGAGAAAGCCTTTGATTCAGTCGAAACTTGGGCGGTGCTGCAGTCCCTTCAGCGGTGCCAAATCGACCATCGTTATATCAAAGTGCTGAAGTGTTTGTATAGGAACGCCACAATGTCAGTCCGTATTCGGGATAAGAGTACGAAACCGATCCAGTTGCAGAAAGGCGTGAGACAGGGAGACGTCATCTCTCCGAAACTGTTCACCACTGCACTGGAAGATGTCTTCAAGCTTTTAGACTGGACCGGACTCGGCATCAACATCAATGGCGAATACATCACTCACCTTCGATTCGCAGACGATATTGTCGTCATGGCAGAATCCATGGAGGACCTGGGCACCATGCTCAACGATCTCAGCAGGGTATCCCAACTAGTGGGTTTACGAATGAACATGGACAAGACGAAAGTCATGTCAAATGCCCATGTCATTCCTGTACCGGTCCTAGTTGGCAATGCGATTCTCGAAATTGTCGATCATTATGTTTACCTTGGACAAACAGTCCAGTTAGGTAGATCCAATTTCGAGAAAGAGGTCAGCCGACGAATCCAACTCGGTTGGGCAGCGTTCGGAAAACTTAAGAAGATCTTCTCATCCAACATACCTCAGTGTTTGAAAATACAGGTCTATGACCAGTGTGTGTTACCAGTGATGACTTACGGCACGGAAACGTGGTCCCTAAATGTAGGCCTCATAACCAGGCTCAAATGCTCAGCGTGCTATGGAGCGGGCTATGCTCGGGATTTCTCTGCGAGATAGAATCCGAAATACGGAAATCCGCAGACGAACGGGTGTAACCGACATAGCACGAAGAATTAGCACGCTGAAGTGTCAATGGGCAGGCCACATCGCTCGAAGAACCGACAACCGCTGGGGAAGAAAGGTTCTAGAGTGGCGACCACGTACCGGACGACGCAGTGTGGGACGCCCCCCCACTATGTGGACAGACGACCTAGTGAAGGTTGCTGGGCGTCGTTGGATACAGGCGGCACAGGACCGCACTCTGTGGCGTAAAATGAGGGAGGCCTACGGTCAGCAGTGGACGGCAATAGGCTGAAATGATGATGATGATGATAAGGTATATAAATCTATTTTTTAAACTAGAGTTATAAGGTAACCATTAAATAATTAGGGCGCCAGGTAAATCGCTGCTTACCGTAGCAGAAAAAATTTGGAGGGAATAGAATGAGAACAAGTTGAAAAAGGAAAAGTTTGTGCCTCCGGCTCGATTGCTACTAACAGTAATCACTTAATGGGAAGACTAATAAATGTCATGTTCGCTTCATACATCATCATCATCATTCTCCTACTTTTATCCCAATTACTTGGGGTCGATACAATATGTACTCTTCTTTCTTAGTACATATTGTAAAAGTTATTAGCAATACTTTTATGACCGGCCGCCTGCCAGACCCTCCTTGGGAATGTAATTGTTGACCACACGGCAACAGATACAGTTGGCCCAGGTCGTTATAAGGCTCTTAGTCGTCTTTTACGACATCCACGAGCAAAGTAAGGCTTGGTAGTATTCGTTGCTGCTACCACACAGCTCATGTTCACTTCATACAAATTCTACTATTCATTGCAAGCCTCTTAAGTAATAGAGAAAATTCCACTATCATGTTGACATAAGATTTTGCTTCGAGTTCTTCTCATACTGTAAGGTTACCTTTTACTTCCTTATTCACCGCTTGCGACGTATAGGCTCCTTAAGGGCTTGTTCTTGAGATATAGGCATCTAAGTTCTGCCCTATCCATGGTGTTGTAATGTTTCAATGGGGTTGCGCGCCGCCTCTTCCGTCACCCCGGACCGATTTGGCGGGGTGCGATGTCCATAGCCCACCGCAAAAAAAAAAATAAAAAAAAAAAAAGGTGCTGTAATGTTGGCCGGGCGGGCCACCGAAGACAAAGATCGGGTACCGGTGGCCCGCTCGCACGGCAAAGAGAGGAGTTGCACGGTCTATGGGGTCACGCGCCGCCTCTTCCATCACCCCGGAACGATTTGGAGGGGCGAGACGCATCCATAGCCCACCGCAAAAAAAAAAGAAATGGTATTGAAATACTGCACTTATTGCAGCTATACATTCTCTTCTTTATTGTCTGCTTTCTGAATTTTGATTCATATCTCTCGCTCTTTGCACAGAAGCGATATCTCTTTCCAACCGCTAGTCTTTTAGCTTTTCCAATTTAACTCATACGCTAATTCGAAGATAATAAAAATATTTCCCACGAATTGACGTGATTTGAACTTGGGTGTCATTTATGTAGACTGTTCTGGTTTACAGGATCTACTATGGTGGATACCCACCACCTTGTGGTTAGACTAGTCTCAACCAAAGAATAGTGACTTGCTCATATTGGAACACCAAAAACCTAAAACTATAACTAGGTTTTGATTCTAATTTCTTTCTTTTGCATTGAACTTATCTACTAACGACACGTAGACAAGCACCTCGTAGATCTCCTGCGGCTTAGAAAAGGGTTTTGTCACAAAGTTTTTTTTACTAGTCACCGTAGAAATATTTAAATGAGATTTTAACTCGTAATCAGACGATGTTAAATGTAAATCAAAAAATCTTACAACTCAATCACTCAATCACGCACACTATTGTAATTACCCGTTCTTATGTATATAACTTTGTGACCACACACGCCTGTAAGATGTATGCGACATGAATAATTCAAATAACATTTTACTGTTATTTTATTACAAAGCGGTTCCCAGAGAATTTGGTATCTGGGTTCAGTAATTCGATTTATTTGTAAATAAAGGTAATAAAACTTTATACGTTTTAAATGATAATATAAATACTGTTTTATATGTCTCGTAGTTTGCCGTGTGGTGGTAGAGTGAGAAGACAATTTACTGCTCACTATCTTGCCCATGGGTATCATAGGAGACGACTAAGTGATGTGATATGATTATAACATCTAAAATAAAAGCCTATAGTAATCCGTTGGATCATCTTGGTATAGTAGATCAATTTCCTTTTGTGGTGGAGAATTACGTTCCAGTAGTAGGTTATTCATGAGCTGACGATGTCTATTGGAGCACTGATATGACTGCATATGACGACGTAAGAGAGCGAGTAGGTAAAAGAGAGTATTGGTGTAAAGATGCGAAAGGGAATGCTCCGATGGTTCGGACATGTGGAAAGAATGCCGAACGAACGTCTGGTTAAGAAGATATACAATGCGAAAGTGGAAGGATGTAGGTACCGAGGGAGACCGAGACTAACCTACCTAGACCAGATCGGTCAGGTACTGAAGGAAGGTGGAGTCAAGAGTCGCCGAAACCGGCGAGCGTGTATGAAGAGAATTATGAATGTTAAGGAAGCGAGTGAAGTATGCAGAGATAGAGTTCTCTGGCACTCTGTTCTCTCTGCCTACCCTGCAAGGGATATGGCGTGATGATATGTATGTATGTATGTATATGACTGCAGACTATCAGATCATGCATTCAATTTCTGGATCGAATAAAAGTTTTCTGTTATTTTTTTTCCATAACAAGACAGTGTACTCAGTAGAAGGTCTAGAATACAACAGACATAATTTATAGTCTATAAAATATAGTTTGATCTCTGTGACAGTTCTCACTAGTGCCGCACGCTTACGATGCAGTCCGTATTTTTGTCGATATAATTCCATATTTTTTAAAGTTATTTGCTACTGCAATTGAAAAACAATGCATGAAAATCTTATTGAATTTCAATCAAATGTATGAATGAATCGATTATAAATTTAAAACAATTTATGAAAATCTTTTTGAATTTAAATTAATGGATTTTATTTAATTTAAACTAAAGCTGTTAATTAATTAATTTTATTATTCGAAAGGAATACATCCAAGTTCATCGTCACTATTATCATCATCGCTGGAGCATTCCTGTAGGTTGATTATGATTTCTTGGTCACAGATTATTTCCTGAATAATCGTGTTTATTTTATAAAAGAAATTATCTTTTTAATATAATAGAAATGGTCTTATTAATATTATAATTGATGTCTGAATACTAAATTAACACAATTTACTTATTTTATAGAGTAACCGTGTGTAAAATACATTACCTATATAAAATAGGTAATGTATTGGTTTTACTTGTTTTAAAAATAATTAATAAGAATGTTATCGATTTACGTTTATTGATTGCTCCATCTCTATCTTATTCTCAGTTCAGTATGATCTTGTAATTGCGTAAGCATCATACTTTTATAAAATGGTTACTAAGTATTTTAAAACATATGAGGTACTAGTTTTGATGTAAATATTGAAATTTTTATATTCATAATTCAGTTGAGATATAACTGGCACATAAAGAATGAAAATATAGGCGATATAATCAATTGTGGTAGGACCACGCTGTTGACAGTTTTCTGTCTACAGCCGCGGGCCCGTTCGTCCGGGGTAGTACCACACTCTCGCAGAAGATCGACGTCTGAGTAGTGGCAATGTGCTATTGCGCTTTGTTCTGCGAGCGAGAGAGCCGGAAGCCCAACTGGGTGGGCTTGGGGATTTTATTGGTAGGCAGTGGCCCAAGCTATACCCTTGGTACTGCAAAGGTTCATGGGCGGCAGTGACACTTACCATCAGGTGTGCTGCTTGCTCATTTGTCAACATAAGCAATAAAAAAAATACAAATTAAAATTGTAAACATGACGCGTATTCATAATTACTTCATCGGTTTTGTCGATATCTGTCACAGAGATCAAGCTATATTTTAAGGACTATAGTAAATGACTAAAACTATTGAGAGCTACCAAAATGACACAATATTAATATAACTAGTAATTTTCACAAATATTTAGTAGTCAATGAGATTTTCTTTATTCCATCGATACCAGAACTTACTCCCTTTACATCTGTAATAGAAAAAAATTACAATGATGTTATATTTACTTATTAAAGAGTTTTTGAAGTAAAATATGGTCCGAATATTTTTTTAATTTCTAGCGATATGCCACAGGCTGGTGGCGTATTGCGATCCCAGATACAGAAAAATAACGATAAAGTGACATGTTGACATTCAGAAATGATGGAACCTTGGCTGTATAACGTACAAACTCATTTCTTTAACCTATGTCAAATTCTCGAAATATTACTTGACGTTTCTTATTTTTCCCTCCTCACTTCTGTACTTACCCCTCGTTGCCAAGATTACAAAATTATTACAAATGGTGTCATTGTTACTACGTATTAATTTGTGATTAAATCTGCTAAAGCGTCTTTTAACAAGTGTGCATTGTTATTTATATTCGTGAAAAGATTTTAATTGTCTTTGTGCTCCACAGACAGACTGAATAGTGATTCTCCAAATCTATCTTTGTGCGAAAGGACTTTTAGTAGGATTACAGTGTAAATATATTTACGATAGGAAGTTTTCTTTAGTGCAATTTTATGAAAGGACATTGAAACCTAAATACAAGCGTAACAATTGTAATTTTCAAAGCATTGGCATATAGCTACGATGTAGATTGAAGCAGGTGGTAAAAGTGATTCTAAAATTGTAATGTAATTATGAGTGTCTATATGTATGTAAATATGAAGTGAAAACAATAATTATTATTTGAATAATAACTTATAACTATTTTGACGTATCTGTATATTTTACTATTATGCGTAATGAATAATGTTTATTATTTATTATTATTCTTTTATTTTCCTGGGCGAACGCAATAAACGAAAATACGTATAAATATATTATATATGTGTGTGTGTGTGTGTGTGTGCGCATGGGTGCCTGTTTGCTTCTCTCTCTCTCAGTGTTTCCACTATCAGATTTTAGTTTTACCCTAAATTTTTCTAATAAATGCCCTAAATACCTTAATTATTCTCTGAAAATCCTTGATTTAGGGCGCAAAGTTTAAATGAGTTCAAAATAAAGCAAAACTTGATGGTTTGAATATTTATTTTAATTTTCATCTATTAATCAGAGGTAGTAAATAATTAATCATAAGAAGAACTAATTTTAATCTGTGAAAGAAGTAGATGGTGAACAATGTGATGCTGAAGCTAAAGCACTGGGCTTAAGTTTTTGAGCTGCATTCAATATTTGTCTGTTCGGTTCTAAAATCAAGCTTGTCATACCTAGTTTGGTATGCAACAAATCGTTGAGGGTTTCATTGTGAAGCCTGTTTCTTTTATAAGTTTTAATTTTTTTTTAGTACACTGAGTAATGTTTCTACCTCAGTATTCGAAGATGGCAGTGCTAATAGAAGTAAAATCACAACTTCAAGGTTTTGGTATTCGTAAGTTCCAAAATGATCTTTCAAGCTCAACACTTTATTCCAATATACTTCCGTTAGTAGTTTTGTGACCTCTTCTTCACTTTTTACCTTGAAATAATTCGCTTCAATAAGGGCTTGTTGACGCCATTTATTATCCGCTTTTTGTATATTACATTTATTACTTAAAAAACTGAAATGGCTGAACACAGGATGTGTTATAGAACGATTTACCAACTGTCGTACAATTTGTGGATCTACATGTTTTATAAAATAGAAAACATTTTCAAAGTCAAATCTGAATTCATCATCATTTCAGCGTATCGCCGCCCAGCGATTTTCACCAGGTCATTTTACCCCAAATTACCCTAAATCCCTAAAAATATTAAATGGCCATAAGCCATGTTTTAAATTAGCAGTTTCGCCCTGAAATAGGGCGAAATCCCTAAAAGTGGAAACACTGCTCTCTCTCTCTCTCTGTGTGCGTGTGTGTGTGTGTATGAACTGTCATGCTCTAAATTGCTCACGGTTGACAATTTTGTTCGACAGATATCCGTCTATATTATTACTTAGTCTGTGGACATGTTTGATAAAGTCGTCATAAAACAGAGGTAATATAAATAAATAAAATAAAAATAGACGTAATAAAACAAATATATCAGGATAATTTCAAGAAAATTTATATTTATAAACGATAAACATCCAAAAAGACAATCATAACCTATCCTGATCTATTCACAGTCTCATCTAAACAAATAAATAGTTCACAAATATGTAATTAAAAACGATATTTCTAGTATCACTATTTTTACAAAAGGCATTATATTGAAGTATTGCGATAACGCTAATTATGATACAACAAGAATTTCTTATTATAACAAGTTTAATTATAAATCCGAGTTCTTTAAATTTACATACTTGTACTTTAGATATATAGATAGAAAAATGTACCTAATTAGTAAAAGAAAACTTGAAAGAAATAAATGCCAACTTGCCTTTTATAATAGGTATGTGCAAATGTATAAGAAATTGCATATATGTACTTCCAATAAACGGGGACACAAATAATGTTTAGAAAGACAATAATCTATAAAAGAATATAAAAATATAGAACTAAGTTATAATAAAAAGTTTATCTATTTCAATATCTTGCCTTAAAAAACGCAGTTTTACACAAATGAAACATGATTTACAGCGCCATCTCGTACATGTTTGAGGTACTTACTTGTATTATTACTATTAGATTTTAAGGTACTGGCACAACAAAACTCTAAAAGATAGCATAACAAAACAACGTTACCTATATCCTATATAGGTACTGCATAGATGTTTTAGTGATTAAGATACCCGTATCAAGTGTTAAATATTCGATACCCACGCAAGACATTACTTTGTGCTACCCACAAACTATTGTTGTTGCTGAGAGAGAGTTTAATTTGTTTGTTAATTGTATGTTTTGTAAAATTCCTTGCATTATAAGGATTAAATGCTTTGTGTCAGCGATCAGTATTAAAAAAAATAGGTATTATAAACAAGAATTAAAATGAAAACATTACCCGAGCATCGGTCACTCTGATAATAGTGATATTTATTACGTATTGCTGCGCTAATATCCAGTTATTTTAGGAGCTATTATTAATCATAGGCCACTAAACTTGTTATAATAATGGGCAATAAAATTCGTTTCATATAGGCAATCAAGTTATATCATAATTCGAAATCACCAAAACAAATGCCACAACTTTTTAATAAAGGATATTTCAACGAATATTTGGTATAATGATTACATTGGTAAAATAACTAGTCTAAATATAAATTAAAACGATTAAATATAAGTAGTCTTATTCTACTTAGGTTAATAATAACTTTTTACATAAACATTGATGAGGAAAAAGTGATAGGTATAAAGAGATAAATACATTAGAATTTTTTTTTATAATATGGAGCAATCTCATTTAATTATTACATATGCAATAATTACATTACACTTGCCGTCAATTTAATGTAAATAAATATAAATAAAATATGAATGTCGAGATGTAACAACGCTTTGATTATAACAGTTGTTTTAAATTTTATAAACTTAAGTAATATGGATTTTACATGGCAGTTACTTGCATTCCTCCTGCGTTGTCGTGATTTAGTTATGCCAAGTTTTATAAGTTCTATGGTTTTTGTCATTATTTCTATAAAACAATGTTTTCGCAGTAAAAATACAGTCACAGCAATACTCATAAGATAATATTAATCATAAAAAACACTTAAACATCAGAGTGCTAAATAAATTTGGTAAAGAAATGTACGAATCTTTCTTAGTCTAGACGACTCCATGTTAGGAGAATAGTTATGTATGATATTAATATCTATTTATATTATATATACAATTTTATAATAGTATAATAATAATAAATATAAAATGCAATAATATAATTATGTATTAAAACGATAGCGATCTGACTGAATACCTGCACCTGTGCTTTTTAATTTTGCATTTCAATGATTATTAAGGATATAAAATATTATTATCACATTTAAAATCAAAATGAAAACGATACTAAAGAAGTAGAAGTTTAGTATAAAGGTATATATTGGCTATGAGAACCCCTGATGACATTATTTATTTATTATGATATCTCGGATTGGAATCTTGGATCACCAAAATCTGAATGGCTAATAAGCTTAGAAGATAATCACAATAGTAAATATGTTTAGACACAGTTTTTAATTTATCTCCTTTTTGTATGTGTCCCACTATTTGACTTCGTAATGGAAGGCAAATTCACCAGCAATACCATAATTTTCAGACTAATTGACACAAAGTTTTATGTCGAGTGTTCCCTCTCTTTGATCGAATCTTAATTATGTAAGTAATAAAAATTAAAATTTGTATAAATACATATCATAATAATTGAAAACAAATGTACAATTAAATGTTTATGCATGATTAATTAAAAAGGTACCTAACGCATAAGAATAGCAAATTGTATTTTCTAATATTTATTCATAGCTATGAATAAAGAATAACTATGAATAAAGAAATAAAGCTCTGTATTTCACAACGGATTATAATTTACACTGTGGCCATCGTGGCCATAGTGTAACTTTGCGTTTACAGATTTAATGTTTATAAATTCCTATTAATACGAATAGTGTTTAATCTACATTTTTATTAGCATTGTATATTGTGCTTATCCAAGATTCTTGTTGATGAAACAAAAAACACATTGCACTGAAAAATATAGAAAAATGGTCATTGAAGTTAAAAAAGCAAGGAGGAGTTTTGTCGGAAACGTGAAGTGTCATGTGGTATTTCTATAATATTCAATATCTTAGTGTTATAACATGTATATAACATAATTTTGTTGACATTTGAGGCGATTAGTATCAAACTTGGTCAAATCCGTTTATGTAAGATTAGCACAATACTCAAACTATTGTTTTAATTATATGGCAACATCACAGAGTGTTAAGAATTGGCTGATTTATTTAAATGAGGTTTTTAATAATGTTATGATAATAACCAACTTATGTCTCATATACAAAAGAAGCAGAATCACGGTTTAAAGATTGGATTTGACTAAGTTTGATAGTAAAGTGAGGATTTGACTTGGTTTGATTGTGAGTTCTATGGATTTGACTGCTTAGGAATGTTATCCCTGCGGATTTAGCTTAGTTTGTAGATGTCATAAGGAACGACCAGAGGTTGTAAAATTGTGTTAAAAAAATTTAATGACGAAATAAAAATACCATAAATACAAAACTTATTATATTATATTTTAAAAGAAAATACTCATTAAGATTTATTTAGAATAATTAATAATACTTTCCATAAAATTTGTGTCTTGTTATATGCCGCCTGTAGTGTCCGACCGAAATGTCGGTTTCGGTTTCGCCTAGATTCGGCCAAAAAACGGGTTCGGCTTAGTTTCGGTTTCGGCTGATAATCGAGCTGAAACTACAGTCAAAACCGAAACTGAATTCGTGAATTTTTGCGCTGGGCTAGGACATGCTGGGTGCACGAGGTGCGAGAGACGCAGTGTCATTTCACCGCGGTCATAGTCATCTCACAATTTTAGTTCTTTCGTTTGTGTCTGCGCGATCACTTCAAAACACGTATATTTTATTTCACTACTTATGTGATTACCATCATCGTTATTTCAGCTCATAAATTATACGAATTTACACAGAAGATTCGGTTTCAGCCGAAACTGAGACTAGAGCCGAAATTCGGTTTCAGTTTCAGCCGTAAAATTAGTTTTTTTCGGTTGGACACTACCTGCCTACAATGAAATAAAGAAATATAATTTTGTTAAGTATTAAATAATCAAATTGGGCAATTCTTCCTCCATCTTACATCTTTCATTTGAATAAGAAATAACGCTATCACTTGTTCTTTGAATTACATTTTTACAGTACTCTAGGTCTGGTAAAAGCTCCCAGTGCTCTCCGTAGTGAGCTGTTAACAGCTTTTTGACATCGTCCAGTTTTTCTTTTTTGACAGCCACATTAATTTCTATGTTGTTTGGGTTTATTAGACTAACAGTTTTGTTTATTTTGCAAATATTTCTGTATCTGCCCAAAGCATTTTGATACGATTCTTCTGCACGTATTAATACATTTAGCTTTCGCTTGTTCCTTTTAATAAAAAACCTTTTACATTGCTTAATAGAAAAATGCATTGCGTTTGTTCCCTTTAGTATTTCAATACTCGCCTTTTTCCAATCATGAACTGCCGAAAATAAGATGCCTTAACACTTTTGAACAGTTCTTCAGCTTGTGCGATGTACATTTTATGTAATTTATTTATATTTAAATTTGAAGCAAGATATTGTCGACTTTTTATTTTACTGCGACAATAATGAATTTCAAGTGGCACTAACTTTTTGATGAAGTCTTTAATCGATTTTCTTATATTTGCGTACTTCTTCTCTTTACGATTTCCTCCTCTATTTTCGGATGCTGATGCCCCGTTATTCTTCACATTGCGCATAATTACACCATTTACTCTTCCTTTGTTAAGCCCTAAAATGGATAGAAATGTTTTTCTGCATATTGGTATCAAGGAGTTTCTGCGTCGGCCGTAGTATATAATATTGAATATTTTCTTATTACCTGTGCCTGACTTAGGACGACGCCGCTGTACTGGAGATGTTTTAATGTGCTGAAGAATAAAGTTGTCTTGATCAATTTTATTTGATGATTTATAAAAAGCATTGTTAAATTTAATAATGTCCTTTTTTGCTAATGAAGTACATCTGTAGGCTTTTGAAAAATGTTGACACGGAATTTTGATATCTGGTGGCGCTTTAGGCGAATACCTGTAATAAACCAAGAGTATCTTAATATTAAGCTAGAAAGTGAATGTCAAAGGAAACAAAAAAAGTCGTACCTATGCCTGTTAAAAATATACCTACATGTTACAAAATTTTAAAGCAAAAAAAATCCATTTAGGTAACTGAATTCGTTCATGTAATGGTAAAATTCCGTGTGGTGACGGAGTAAGAATACAATTCACCACTCCCTATCTAGCCCGTGGATGTCGTAAAAGACGACTAAGGGATATAATATGCACATAACATCTGTGCGAAAGAAGAAAAACTCGAAATGAAACCCTATAAAACAACATGTCTGACCAGCATGGTATAGTAGGTCAAATTCCCTCCCATTGTGGAGGTGGCCCGAGCCCAACAGTGGGACGTATGTGGGCTGCGATGATGATGATGAATGGTAAAATATTACAAACTACGATATACTACTTTAAACCAAAATTAACTAATATAAAACAAGTTACTAAAATAAAATGAACTGTGTAGATAAGTAATTTTATTTAACCACTTACCAACAGGCGGGCGGTAGATTGACTGCCACATAATTGGTATTAAAAAAGGTCAGCAATTGAGATTCAACTATTGTTTTGGCGTAGGTATGATCTTTTTGGTTACAAAAGTTGAGAACCAGTGATACTATGTAAGCAATATTCTAGCGAGTTAAAGTTTACTTACCTAGAAACCTTAGCTCTGTTGCATTCCCATGTAAATTTTTGTTGTAAAGGCTTTCTTGATAAACTAGGAGGTGTTTCAACTATTTCATTTGGTGTTTCTTCCATTTTTTATATTTAATTTTAGTTAAAATACACAGAGTGCACGTAGTCAGTGTCAAGAACAAATTAACACTAAAACACATCATGGCCGACTCGCCATAGAGAATACTCGACACTGATTGGCCGAAATGGATTTGCCCAAATTTGAAAGTTAATAGTGCTGGATTTGACTATTTTTAAAACCAAAGCCGTTTTTCAAACCGGTTTTCCTTATAAATTACATGGATTTACCCTTTTTTGAATAGTATTATTTTAAACTTTACGTAATAGTGAATATTTCCACATTCATAGTTTATAAACGATCAATTTTGGATCTAACCAATTTTGATACCAATCGCCTCATTTTATGTAATTTGCTACGGACGAATAACTGAGGTGTTGTGAATACCTATGATATAAAAGTGCTTCACACAAGTTTTCGTTTGCCACAAAAATTTCCAACAGACACCATTATCAATATGGCCATGGTACTGTTGAAGACAACAACTGGACTTACTGATGGATAATCACTTTAAATGAAATGATAATTTATGTAATAGACTAATAACTCGATACTGGCAACAATGAGCTGAGTATTAGTAGTTGACTGCCAATACAAAAAAAGAAGAAGTAAAAAGCCAGAAGTTGCTGTGTGTCCTAAAACCACTAAGTGTGGGTTTATGTAGACAAAGATTATAATTATCATGAGCTTTCACATCACTGAGATTTATTAATGAGTATTTAGTGCAATTTTTCATATAACTTGTATAATGATGCATTGTTAAACTACTCGTAAGTTATAATTCTCAAAGTACGTGGATAGGTCGTTTAATAACATCTAATATAATAACTTAATAATAGGTACAAATTTGGTACATATAAATTAAAGCTAAAATTTTATGAGTATATAATGTACTTACTTGTAATAGATACATATTTAAAATTACATTACACTAGACTCATGCATTTTATATTTATACATATAAAGCATAAACAATTTTATTATGACTACAATAATCGGAATAGATTAAAAAATATGTCGTTTGCCAAATTCAATATTGAAAATTGTCAGAATTAAATAGTTTTAAACACTTCTTGATATAAAATTCAACAATAATGCGCATTATAAATGTCTTTATAGACGGTAAAATCATACTTAGGCCCTAAACTTTTAATGAAAAACAAAACAAAATGCGATATAACGTTATGGTATGAATAAGTCTTTTTATATTATTCTATTGTAAATCATATGTGGGCGAAATTTAGGACTAATTTAAAAGTTTAATGTAATAACTTCAGTTATTTTAGGGGTAAAATAATTTGTTTTTTTTTATAACATTTTCGCAATATACCTTTTATATTTTTAATAAAAGTTTACAGGATGTTTTACCAACGTAGTTTTTTTAACATTACATATTCTTTTTAGAAAACGCATCTTAAGCCCTGGTAATAATAATATAAATAAAGGCAATCAATCAACACAGCACAAACCAAAATCATATTTTTTGTGTTTATTGTCTGTATGGGCGTTCCCTTTGCCTGTACAAACGGGTGAAGAGAACCACAAATATGTCTGTGATTATCAAACAACATAGGTTGTTTGATAATCACTTTCCTTCTTTGCTTATACTAACTTGGATTTTAATTTATATTAACTGAGTCATATGAAAAAACTTAATTTCATGAAATGATTTCTTAGAATAATACAAACATAGGTATATTTAAAATTACATTGGAAATGACGAGTAAATAAGATAAATAAACGAAATTATTTTACTTTCATTTTTAGTCATTATACAGTTAAGCAGATATATATTTTTTAAATTATGAATAAATAAGCGACAATCACATCGAAAACTTGAGCAAATAGTATGATGAATCTTTACTAGCATTAAATTATTCAAACATTTTACTTAACGACAACAAAGTGAAAATTAATTTTAATGATTATTTTTGGGTCCGATAGCATAAATGTGCAACTATCAGCTATAAAATTTTAGGTTCAAAATCAGTATTAGTCAAACAGTGACCATGGTTGGAACTACCTCCAGCAGACGGTAATAAGGTACCCGTTTGATCAGTGGCGGCTTTACCTATAGTGCAGACAATGCGGTGCACCCGGGCGCCGAGTGTTAGGGAGCGCCGAGAGCCGCTCCGCCGCGGACACATTGAGCTTCCACTGTAACGCTCCGTACGCAGCGAGTGCCTAACCATTTACAAACGTAGTGGGTGCGTTATTTGACAGGTTTGGGTAGATTGCTTTGTCGCCATGCTCACTATAACTTCATAATCTGATCGCGTTTACCTGGTTTCGTGTCAAAACAACGAGACTAAAGCAGGCGACAACACATTCCAACGAGATTCGGAGTTTAGTCGAACGTGTTGTAACTATCAACCTATCCCATTTTGATACAAAAGGGCGCCAGGCGATTAATTGTACCCGGGCGCTACATGTGCTAGAGCCGCTCCTGCGTTTGATAAAAGAAACTTGTAGTTATATGTAGAAATGTGGATGTGGTAGGTACTTCACACACTTCAAAATTACATGATATTAATATACTTAGAATTTTTACGGATTTCATTTAGAAGTTCTCTAAATCGTTATATAATTAGTGAGTCTTTTTTAAGAATCTCATATAAAACGTAGGTACGTATAAAAAAAAAAACGTAAAAAAACGTAACGTACCTATGTATATATAGAATTTGATACAAAAGTTTCATACTAATACCAATGAAATTGCTCATCCTTATCCTTATATGTGAAATGCCTAACGTGAAATTGGTTATGGTTCATGATAAAATGGTATTGATGAGAAATATCTTATCGAAAAAAAAATGTTAAATAACATTGTTTTTCGATAAAAATTCAGATATATAAAAAATGCATAGTATTTAATATATTATTGTATTAGAGAAATTGATCTAATTATAGACTTCTCGTGACAAGCGTAGTTTGTTGCTATCCACAAATAGTTTTTGTGTTGGTGTTTTTTTTTGTTTTGTTTTATTTCATTTCTCAATGCTTGTCCTTTACATCCTAAGGATGATAAACACTCTATTTTAATGTGAGCTGTTTTCCTTAAAAAAATATAATTATTGGGCTATTCTAGAATATATAGTTCATATCATTTCCAATTTGGCAATATTTTGTTAATGTAATCAATTGTAGTTACTTGGATTACTATGAAAGTAGACTATATTTTTTTTATCTTAAATTGGTGGACATATTTATATACTTATATTTATCAAATACAACTCTCCTTTATCTACTTTATATTTTAATAAAATTACAAAAATTGTATTGAGATTCATAAGAAATGGACGAAACCACTATATCTATTCACAAGTAAATCATTGTTATAATATTTTGAAAATCGTTTGTATTCTATTATCTCTACACAAACATTTACTGGACTTCTACCATCAATAAGCTCCTATATTTCTTTGGTGTTACATTTTGCCTAACTACTGGGTCCACGCTATTGCTACAAGATAAATTTATCTCCAAAATACTGACTACTTCTTTTCGCAAAAATATCTAATACAAAATCTTTATAATCTTTTCAGACTATTACGCCTTCCGTATTAAAAAATACTTTACTATCGTAGCGAATGTATTTTTGCCCAATTAAAATTCATCTAAAACATTATTATCATTAGGTCGACACACTTTATTGTTCCCGTTGTGCTATGGTGTATACTTTTGTGGTATATAGTTTACAAAACATTGCAAAAATGAGTGATTTAAAAGTATATAAAATAATGTAACCTAATGGAAGACATTCGTAGACATCTCGGTGCTTGAATAATAATTACGATTTGGTTGAGAGAATATTTAAGTTATGGAATGTGAAAAAAAAAAAGATTATAACATATTCTACCTACTCACTAAACGCTATCTGAAACTATATCTACTTAAACAAGAAGATAATATGAACACGTAATTTATTATTAATAGATTGACATATATATATTAACAGTACATTTAACACTAAAAAAAAAACTCGCACAAAAATTAACATCTAGAATATAAAGCGCAAAAATCAATAAAATCCAACCCGCTTAATATGAATTATAACATTTGATTTCAGTTCCGCTGTCATATTTTTTAAAGCGTTAATAAAGCTACAAATAAATAACACATTAAAATATTTTAATACAATAACTTAACACGCATTCAACTTTAAACTAATGCGGTACAAATCTTATCGGAAAGATGATATTCTATGCTACTTCTAATGAGTCAGTAGAAGATATCTTCTATGTTTTTTTTTTCCACGCGATGCCCGCGCATATTATTTGGGACTATGGCACTAAATATCCAACTACCACCTACTACATGAAAATTTTAAAAGTACCACAGTTCATATTCTGAATGACAGTGCTGTACTCCAGTACCTCCGAGCCGGTCGCTACATGTAGGCTGGTTTCATCTTGTATGCCCGTTTCCAGATCTCACATAAGCATACCGTTGAATGAAACCTATAGAATATTGCTAGAGGCATTGAAACATGAGTTATAATGGTCCAAGCCCACAAGCCATAAAAATGAAGCTGAACAGGGTGAGATTCTGCTCTAGATTTCTCAAGAGTATTTATAGCCCACATAGCCAGATTTGTTACTAAGAGGAATGTCACAATCTCCCTTCCAGGTTTCTTTCGCAACTGTTCAGCCGTTTTTGCTGATCTTCGGCTTGCATCTAAAATAAACATAGTTTGACAAGTAGTCTGCACTAAAGAAGACAAAGCAGTAATCAATATTAGAATTGTATTTTTTTCTATCGTAAAATGTCCGCCAATAATCGTGAATGTGCCATAAATAAACATGCCAGTCTGAGCTCCAACAAGAAGAATATTGTCCAGTTCTAAGTTTCGATTGCCATCGTACTTAAGCTTTCTAACACAGACCATTCCAGCTAAACTTGCTATAGTTGTCATAGCATACAAGGCTAGTTCACAAACATTTACTTCAACCACGGCTAATGATGCATAATCTTTCTTTGATACAAGAACAAAGAATAATATCAACGATATTATAGTCAGCACTAAAACCAGTATTCCAAAGAAGAGACCTTTGTGAGCTCTCGCACAATCTACACTGTATAAATGTGGAGATTTCTTATAGGCCAAACCCTCTAATATTCGAGCCTTTACGATTGCTGCAGCAACATCTTTTGATGGATACTTGGAGATGTTCTTCCACATGACGTAGAGAATAGCTGCACAAATAAGTGAGTATTCGATTGTGCAGGGGAACAGAAACGGTGAAGCATCTTGTACAAGTGAACCCATGATGTTCGTTCGTCGGCACTCAAAGATATGATGTGGTCCTTTCAAACCTCTTGGTACACGAAGGTGAGCAGCAGCTGGATGAGATGGCGGCACATCCGTTGCCAATGATGCAAACGCCTTTTGAAATGCTGTAATAGACATAAAATTTAAATGAGAAATCACAAAACATAATCTATTTTAGGGCGATTTATAAAAAATATCGCTTGTGGTGACTAAAAATACAAAATATGGATATATACCTTATATACTTTAGAGTATAAATAAGATAGTGATTATATACACATAGGAGTCGTAAAAAATAGCTGAAGAACTACCAGGAAGATAGAAAACAGCACTCTTTTATGAAATTTAATAGTGGTAAGACCACGCTGTAGACAGTTCTCAGTTCTCTGTCTACAGCCGCGGGCCGGTCCGTCCGGGGTAGTACCATACCCTCGCAGAAGATCACCACCTGAGCAGCGGCGGCGGCCTAGCTATACCCTGGGTATTGCAAAGTTCCATGGGCGGCAGTTACACTTACCATCTGTCTGCGCGTTTGCTACCATAAGCAATAAAAAAAAAATAATTAACTGTCAAACATGTTGATTATTGTATTTTTCAATGTGTAGGGAAGCTTATGTTAGCTTATGATAGTCGCTGGTGTAAAAGTTTTTAAATTGAGACGTGTTAAAGTTTTATCAGAATTCCTTTTAACCTAATTTAATAATTAAAATATAAGCTTCAAATAAGACTAAATATATGGCTATCAATAATAAAACCAATATGTATTATCTTCGATCATAAGATAGCTAAATATCTAGGTCACCATACTTTACGGGTCGGCCTCAGAGGAACGCAATCGACATACCGCTGTGACATCTGTCGATGATAAGGGAAATTCTAATTGAAAATCTGCACCTACTTCAATATTTCTTCGTACGAATTAATGCCTATTAAATTTTGAGACCCGATAAGAGAGGTTCATAACGAATGTTCAAAATGAGCTAAAATGAGTATCTACTCAATAATATTTAAATTGCTACGAAATTATGTCAATATTTGAAGTTAATTAAAATAGTACTAAAGAAATTCTCTAAAACTACTAAAAAATTACCACTAATCAGTCAAAAACTTGCGTAATGATTTAAGCAACGACCTCTCGTACTAAGTGTTATGTTTTCAAGAAAATCCTTTGTGTAATTTGTAAAAGATTGTTCTCAATCTGTGTGTAATTTGTATTATTCAAAAGTAACCTAGCGGACAGAGCATCGAACTAAAGGAATCAGTGTTGGCGGCCCGTTTAATGAGCGGAGAGAGATATTAGGGTATATTCTAAATCTTCAGATCGGTCTTCCCTCGTCCCAGATAACTGGATGGAGCGCGGTCGGAACATAAAATAGCGAAAAAAGAAAGGGTGTAATTTGTTTTCATTAGTTTTATGTTTATACAGTCAGCACAATACAAGGATTACATACATACATATCATCACGCCATATCCCGTGCAGGGTAGGCAGAGAGAACAGAGTGCCAGAGAACTCTATCTCTGCATACTTCACTCGCTTCCTCAACATTCATAATTATCTTCATACAATACAAGGATTAATTTCTTAAAAGTGAAAAAAAATATAAGTCTACAAATATATTATTTTTTATCAAATAATTCAATTATTCGCATCTACGAGCCAGCACGATTGCTGAGATACATGAATCGTACTAATATATCAATAATAATCGTAATAATATATTTAAAGAAAATATTAATATCACCCCATTTGGATAACGTACTTGACTTTTTTCCGACGTATTCTTATTGTATAGGTATTAACTAAGAAGACCATAGTGGTAGGACCACGCTGTTGACAGATTTCTGTCTACAGCCGCAGGCCGGTCCGTCCGGGGTAGTCCCACACTTTCGGAGAAGATCGACGTCTGAGCAATGGCAATGTGCTGTTGCGCTTCGTTCGGTGAGCGAGAGAGCCGGAAGCCCAACTGGATGGGTTTGAGGTTTATATTGGTAGGCAGCGGCCCGGCTATACTTCTGGTATTGCAAAGGTCAATGGGCGGCAGTAACACTTACCATCAGGTGTGCTGCTTGCTCATTTACCACCAAAAGTAATAAAACAAAAGTCTTAGTTAATGCAACATAATACATAAAATAGCATGGGTAACTCTGCTATTGATATTTCTATTAAATTAAATTAGTATCATGGTAATAAAATTCATAATAAATATATCATCATCACCATCATCATCATCACAGCTCATAAATGTCCCACTGTTGGACTCGGGCCTCCTCCGTAATGGGAAGTAAATTAATCTACTATCCCGCGCTGGTCAGACGTGTTGGTATAGGATTTTGTTTCGAGTTTTCCTTCTCTTGCATAGATGTTATATGCGTTTTATATCCCTTAGTCGTCTCGTACGATATCAATAAGATATGGGGTGGTGAATAGTATTCTTACTCCGTCACCACACGGAATAATAAATATATAGCAAAGATTAATTGTAAAAACAAATAAAACGTTTTTAGTAATAAACGTAAACGTATTTAGTATTCTGGCAACCCTAAATTAGTAGGTAACAATTATAGCAGTCGGTTAGAACTAGCAAATGCTCAAATCAAATCAATGCAAGGGGAACTTCGTAACAACTTCCCGCTAAAGAGAATGTTCAGTCACAATGATTAATCCAATTATATGAACACAAAGGATATATAACGGGGAACATCGACTAGAACAATGTTCGCCTCCATTAAGAAAATACAATATGAAAACACATATTCGTATAGTTTTAGCGAGGTTTAAGGTAAAAAAAAACAAAACTACTCGTAAAAAAAACTATCCGTGTGGTGACTAAATAAGAATACTTACCCGTGGGTAATCGTAAGAGATGACTAAGGGATATAAAATGCATTTAACATCTATGCAAGAGAAGGAAACTTTGAAACAAAACTCTATACCAACATGTCTAATCAGCACGGTAGAGTAGGTCAATTTCCTTCCTTTTGCGGAGAAGGCTCGAGCCCAACAGTTGGACATATATGAGCTGAGATGACGACGATGATGAAGGTATAAGGACATGAAAGTTTTTATTATTTCATTGTTGTATTAAAATTGATTATGATAACATCAAGTAATGAATCAAATCAATCAATCATCAAACGCTTGAAGCGTTTAGATCTAAATTGCCGTCCCTCCCATAATTGTGAAACCCTCTAAAATCGTTCAAAGCACCGTAACGAAGCAATAAAAATTATTCGTGTGTTGCCATTGTAACATTACAATTTAGAACCCTTTCCATACTCACAGGTATCGTACAAGACAACTAATTTATTATCTTTAATCTAATGTACCTCAGATCTTACCTAAAATTTATGGATCGAGTTTGAAAACGTCATTAGTATTTTTTTCTTTCTATTTCACAGATCATATTATACTCATTATTGGGTCTGAGCCTTTCCTCTATCAACAGAAAACAAATTAACCTACTAGCACTAGCACTCTGCCCTGTTATACAGAGAAGGATTGGGTTTAAGGATATTTATATCCAATTGGTAATTTTTTATTCACTAAATACTTACCGATCACTAATATTAATGAAAATAATACGTAATCTAATTAGCCCAATATATATTTCATTTCAATACATCATCATACTCCTACTCTAATCCCAATTGCTTGGGGTCGACAATACAATATGTACTCTTCTTTCATAGTACATATTGCAAAAGTTATTGGCAATAGTTTTATGACCGGCCGCCTGCCAGACGTCAACCCTCCTTGGGAATGTAATTGTTGACCAAACGGCATCAGATGGAGTTGGCCTAGGTGGTTATAAGGCTCTTAGTCGTCTTTTATGACACCCGCGAGGAAAGTAAGGGTTGGTAGTATTCTTAGCCGCTACCACACAGACTTTCGAGTTTGGCAATATACGATATAAAATAATGATGAAGAGAATGTATTGATATATGCGACCTTCTTTATAGTTTTTATGTATATTGCACGCCTCATAAGCGAAGCGTTGAGGTCTTGCTCTACTCTCGACATATGAAAATCAAGCACTTTTCAAACATAAAAATGATTGTAATTTTCTCACATTGCACTTATAGGATAATATTACAATACATATTTCAAGAAAAACATTCGTTTAAACGTATTTGATATTTTTAAAAAGCAATTATTTTGTTTAAAGTAAGAAAATAGTTGATTAAAAAAAATATTCCAAGACGTCGGAGAAAATATTTTTATTAGATTTTACTTGAGACTGAGACCCGTGGTATCTTTCTCCTCATGGGAATGATTGATATAAAGCTTGTAGTACTTAGAGGGATACTATAACTTTTTACTAGTGAAAGAGTTTAAAATGAAATCTCTAGTTCTAGAGCTTACCCACCACATCTAAACTTATAAATTTTGATTCTTTATAATATTAGCAAATAAATAACTTCCATATGTTATAATTACTGGAATTGTTAATTATAGAATTATTTATTATCTGTAAAATTAGCAAAATTTTATGTCTAATCAAGTATAAAATACTTGTTACTTAAATGTCTTGTGATATATCTTTTTGCAATATATCTTCTCTTTGTGTATTGGCAATCAGCTACTTATACGAGCTATTGGTGCCAGTGTCAAGTTATAATTATTTTTATGTTTATAGTCTTTTCAAGTTAGTCATTGTCCAAGTCAAATCGAAAATGAATCAATCAAAATTCAACATCGCTATGGCCACACTGTTAATGGTATCTTGTGGGAATTTTGATGGAAAACGAAAACGTTGTAAAGCACTTTTATATGATATTCACTACATACCAGCACTTCTGTCGCATCACATTACATAAAATACCATTAAAATTATCTAATATAACACGTTAAAACACTAAGATATCGAATATAATACAAGAGCACCACATGACGTTTTCAGATTCCCGTCAAAAGTCCTTGCAATATGTCATTTTCAAAATACATTTTATAAATCAATTTCAAATTTAGTACATGTCAGAATTAGGACAATATAGAAATATATCGAAATAAAACATATTCAAATGTATATTTATTTTGTATTTATTATCTTGTAACATTATTTTAATAATTTATCAGTCTTATTTCGATAGATATCCAAATAAAGCTGATAAAGTAATTTAAATAATCTAGTATGTAGTAGGTATGATGAATAACTATTCATAAATAACTATTTATAAGTGGTTGAAAATAGGGAATATAGAAAGACAAGAGAAATCAAGCAAAGAAAATATTAATAAAACATCTTTGAGGCGAATGTAATGGACAATGAATTCATGCTCCCTAGAGGATTATCGGGAAATTGTCGACTAGTCATGATAGGCTGTTGAGATAATGTAAAAATTTGAAAAATAATAGCGAGTTTTAGAGACTTTAAATTTTGATATTATCAAAAGTACATGTAGTTATTGAAAAAACAATAATGGAACATATATTAAACCACTTAATAGATAAAGTATATTAAAATAAATATATAGCAAAATCATACATTATTATTGTAAATTTAAGTTTTTTCTTTACTCTTTTACCTCACATGATATTATCCTCCCGTGGGTTGGGCGTATGTCCAACAGTGCAATAGTATAGTTCGATATGCTGATGTTAAAATAAAAATATAAACATAAAAACAGGTAACTAAAACATATATAAATAAAATCAAACTTACCTAGTCTATGCGACAGTCCAATAGTATTGTTTTCGGGGTCGTAGAATGTCAGGATTTCATGTTTCGTCTCCTGTACCAAGACGTTTAGCCATACGCTTAAATTTGTGCCCACCATGTGCATCAACCCGAACCTCGCGGCTATTTTGTGTTTATATACTTTCATCTGTAAAATTATAATGATAGCATTATCATACCATAATCTTTTAAAAGATCTTAATTACTACATATCATGGACCTTGTCAAGCACGGTAAACGTAGGAGAGATGAACATTTTATTTTAATATTTATATTCATCATCACAGCTCATATGTGTCCCACCGTTGGGCTCGAGCCTACTCCATAATGGAAGGGAAATTAACCTACTATACCACGCTAGTCAGACGTGTTAGTATAGAGTTATGCTTCGAGTTTTCCTTCTCTGGCATAGATGTTATATGCGTTTTATATCCCTTAGTCGTCTCTTACGATCACCCACGGGGTAAAATAGGGGGTGGTGAATTGTATTCTTACTCCGTCACCATACGGACATTTTTTATATTATTCTTATATAATTGTAACGTCATTTTTCTTTTTATTTTAGTTGGTCTTTATTTTAATATTTTTGGTTTTTATTTTAGTTGGTTTTGCTCAGTCAGTACTTAAACGTCGATTTTCTGCGAGACACATTCTCGCAGAAAATCTCTCTCGTGTTACGCTGGGGAAGCTGGGCATTAATAAATGCAGACAGAAACTGTCAGAAGCGTAGTTTTACCATTAAAAATCTATATTTGTTCCAAGCGGTAGCATGATAACGTTAGGCCCCATAAACTGCCTTGCAACTGTCTTTTGAGAAAACCACAGACATTGTCTAATGGTTTTAATTGGTATACTCGATATGTAGCCGATTTAACAGATTGACAAGTGTTATTCCATTAATAATACCTTAACCAGTCTTTGATATTCCCACGGAAAAGTAGCAAGTGGTATCACATTGAATCCACAACCAGTCAACGTACGTGAATAATGAAACCATTTCAAAATAAAAAGTAAGATAAATATTAAAATAAATTCACAGCGCACTAGGTAAATAATTACAAATTGTTGCGAACCCCTATCGTAATATCTCGTAATTGCACCTCACTCAGATTAACTCATCCCGAAGCTATAATTAACTGGCAGTACGGACGAGGTCTCTATTACTACCTTTAATATTATACCCTGTTACGACGGTCGAGATAAGCAATTATATGTCAATTTTAACTTTAGATATTAGGATACCTACATATATATATATATATATATATATATATATATATATATATATATATATATATATATATATATATATATATATATATATATATATATATATATATATATATATATATATATATATATATATATATCTTTGGCAACTAATAACAAGTAATTACTAATATGCAAATTTGAACTATATAGGTAACGGCGTCATAAATATCCATAATGCGATAATTAAGAAAACGTTGTTTATTTTCTCAGGGGATGTGATTAAATATAAAATTTAAACATCATCATCATCACAGCCTATATATGTCCCACTGTTGGGCTCGGGCCTCCTCCGTAATGGGAAGGAAATTAACCTACTAGACCGCGTTGGTCAGAAGTATTGGTATAGGGTTTTGTTTCGAGTTTTCCTTCTCTTGCCTAGATGTTGTTGTGTTAGGATCACCCACGGGTAAGATAGGGGGCAGTGAATTGTATTCTTACTCCGTCACCACACGGAAACTAATCTTAAGAAACTCATGTATCAGCATCTTTTATCGGGGCTATCGTGAATCGATTAAGGAGAATATCTACTTGTATTTTCAATTCCATCTGCTGCATGGTGGAAGGTTTCCAGTTTTATTTTCACTTATTAACTAAGCAATGACGCATTTCATGTATTGGTATTTTCGTTTGATATAACGCAAACTTTAAAACCTTAATATCTAGCGAGTACATTATCAATTACCATTAGATATAATGATATAGATAAAGCTAAAACTTTATGCTTTTATTCAAAATTATTATCTGCCCAAGATTAAAGATATGGAAATTCATATAAATTAATTTAAGAGTTATGAGACTCTATGTAAATTAAGATAAGCTCCATATAAGAGTTATGGTTCTCAATAAAATTGGGATAAGACATATAAAGCTTCATATAAATTGGGATATGAGTTATGTGGATCCATATAAATTGACTTAAGAGCTGTGGGACTCAGTGGAAATTGGGATAAAAACCTACAAATAAATTGGGATAAAGGACTGTCCTTCCCCAATATACATACGTGGAAAGAGGGTAAAACATACGGAGTAGAACTTTGAATAAATTCTGCAACTGTCTGCCCGCCTGATATCAATATACCCTCCTTGAAAATTTAATCGTAAAAATCAAAAATTTAACTAGCTTACTTAGCTTTACAGTATTAAAACATAGTATGAAACCTCGTAGAAACAAAAGTGAATTTTTAAAAACAAACTTGTTTTTAAATGGTAAAATGGGCAATTTATTATTGATAGTTTTTATATATATATATATATATATATATATATATATATATAAATCTTTATTTCAGAAGATTTATCTATAATAATTATTATTTAATAATAACGATACAAACCTCATTATTCAGAAAGATAAAGTACATCTGTATGAATATGAAGGCCATTCTTGTAGCGGGTGTGAGTGCCAGTAGTACGTTATGACAGTTCGTATTTCGTTCCAGTTCCCAATACTGACCAAACTCCAAACCCGAATAGATCATAGAACCAATTCCGAAAGCTGAAAAAAAAAATAAGCCATTACGGTACGCTTTAGGGTAATGATAGGCTAAGAATAGTGTCACTATTAGTTCGACTAAAATTAAATAAAAATTACTACACACTACTACTTCAGATTAATGGAACCTTAAAATGCAATGCCCACTCATTAGAACAATGCGTCGCAGTATCCAAATCTCCCTCTTATTCTATAGTTAGAGGAGCCTCTCATTCACTCTTACTGTTGCATTGCGTAGATACTGCTAATAAAGAAAAAAGAGAATAAAGAGAAAGCAATGACGGATTTTTGTATCAGAAAGATTTTCTAAGTATCCTATTTGATTCATGAACTGATTTTTTTTTAAAGTACCCCTGTACTAAGGAAATAATTCTTGTATTGCGGTACTTTACAAATATGCAATTAACGCAGACAAATTACACCCAGACTCAAAACAACACTTTGTGGATCGCACAAAGTATTGCCCTGTATAGGAATCGAACCCGAGGCACTGCCACGAAATGTCGGTATCTTAACCACTACGCCATCTGTGCAGTAATTAACTAACAGGCAATAAGTGGCACTTCTTGGGCAAATATTTGGCATAGTAATATCGATATGAAAAGCTTTATTATGCTATGCTATATTAAAATGATGTTACAATTTCTATTTCAATACGCAATAAGAATATATTGTGTTATCACTACAAGGAACGAACTTGTAATATCAGTATGAGAAAATGAAAACATGAAATAACACTGTTTAACAATTCATCTGATCGATATAGCACAGTCGGCCGATTTAGCTACTATCGTATAAAAAGCTTCTTATCTAGTTCTGAGACGTAAAGGATGTAAGAATATTTGAAATTAAACCACAAAAACAATCCTAATTTGGTATGACGATTACGAAATTTTCTAAAAAAACTCTAAACACTCAAACATGGCAATATTTTATCTTAATTTTACCCTATTTTAGTGTCAACGGAGTCGTCAGTCAAGTAGACTGTGTATAGTATAAAAGTATAGTCTACTAGTACATAATTTTTTTTATCAACAATTCACTTGTAATAACCAAATAATTTTAAGTGTTCTGACTTTCACCATCAGAATAAATGAGACTCTGATATAGATTGAATTACAAGAGTTTTTAATAAGAGACAGCTATTTAAAACTGATTGGAGCCTACTTTCAAGTTATATTGAATTACCGTAATGATTCGACAATAGAGAATTTTATTCGGCACTAATTACAAAAGTAAATTTTTAGGAGCTTAATGTATTGTTTAGGCGGTCTTAACCAGTTTAATAGTTTTTTTTTTCAATTCATTGAATTTTTTCACAAGTTATTCAATAAAGTATATTATAACTAAAAATTTCAATTCGTTAAATTTATATTTTAAGTGTAGGAACAAATTTATTAGATGATTGAAAATGTGAATGCCTTAAGCGAATTTTATTATACCCATGACGTGTAATATGTCAGTAGCGTTCAGATTAATTTGAGAACGTTAACACATGTTGATATGAATGAATGAATCGTTATGATAGTATGTTATTACAGCTCACCAACTGCTCCCATTCTGAGGTAAAAACTGCCATAGTGGTGTGTCCGTGAAGCGAGTGCGAAGCCGAGAGATAGACGTTTTGCGGCGAGGTGTGGAGCCATGTGTGCTGCGATCGCAGTGCTTCGTTCCGTGCGCGATGAACATGAATCTGATTCAGACGGCGATGAACTTGATCCTGATTCTAAAAATCGCCATGGGTATGGTAATAACTTCATAAAATTTGATTTAGTATTTATATATATATATATATATATATATATATATATATATATATATATATATATATCGTTAGGACAGAAAATAATCACTTATTGTGGAATTGAAATTTAGTATATATTGAAATTTAGTGTATATATGAATTGCTATATTATGATTATAAAAGCCGAATTATAGAAAATCTCTTCAAAATTATTTTTGAAATAATTAAATGAATAATAAAAGTGAAAACATGATTTATTGAAGATAATTCTTGGACTTAGGAATAAATCATTGCACGTAATAAAGTTTATTCTCCACAATCCAACATTTAAAGAATACCAAATACAGAAAACTATCTTTAAAAAATAAATACTTTAACAATAAAATCAATATAACTACTATAGCTAATTTAACTAAGGTCAAAGATTATTATATATATGTACATAAAATGTTATACCGGTAAAGGATTTCTAACGACAGCAAATCCATGAATGCTGAGCTCCGAATAAAACTACAAACCAAATCCAAGATCAAAGAAAATACATGTTTTAAATAAAATATATATCCATGAAATAGGGAACACTCTAAAGCATTAGCCGGTGTTTGTCCACCCTACCCCTATCTCCGCTTGCCATGTCATTTAAATAACGAAACGTAGAATCGCCATTATATAAAAAAAAAAGAAATATAGCTCTCCTCGTTGCTAAGGTAACAAACATGAAGGAACAAAAATAAAGGTCAGATACGAAAAAAACAAGGAAAGTAAGTAAGAAAGTTTAAGTGCGTTTACTAAGCACATCCGATTTACGAACTCACCCTACCTTCTACAACTCGTTTGTAGGGCGCTATTTTGTTTTTGGCAAACAACAACTCCGTAAAACATTCATGTTTACTTTCTTTACGAATGAGTAATGACGGATAGGTCGTATTTATATTTATAGTGTAGTTTTATTATTAATGAATAATACTACTTTTATTTTTTTTATTGCTTTTGGTGACAAACGAGCAAGCAGCACACCTGATGGTAAGTGTTACTGCCGCCCATGGACCTTTGCCATACCAGGAGTATAGCTAGGCCGTTGCCTACCAATATAAACCCCAAACCCACTCAGTTGGGCTTCCGGCTCTCTCACTCACCGAACGAAGCGCAACAGCATATTGCCATTGTTCAAACGTCGATCTTCTGCGAGAGTGTGGTACTACCCCGGACGGACTGGCCCGCGGCTGTAGACAGAGAACTGTCAACAGCGTGGTCCGACCACTATTTTTTCCTTCTTATCATACATGTAAGGCATTTTTTTTTATTCTCATTTAAATTTGGACCCTATTTTTCTTTTTACGCAATAAACAACAAATCTTTATGCCATGAAGATTTGTTGAGGACTTAAGCCGGCTTTTGACTATGGTATATAATATATATCATATATTAAGCTATATATTACATCCTGCGATTGCTGTTCACACTGTAAGATATATATTTTGGAACAGTTTAGCTTCGGTTTTCGGGTTGAGGGCCCATAAGGCTCGCCCATAGTTCGGTTCAGCTGTAAAAGCCCCAACGGCTAACAGCTCGCAGTTGGTCTTTTTTAGTGGGTATTCAGTGACCCCTTCAGGGCCTGCGAGTCCCACATACACCGCCCGGGCGGGCATGCGAAAAATGCATTTTTTAGCCACTGCGTTACCAAAAGAAAAAAAAACAACAGGTAGTCATGGGGACTGCCGATAGTAGTGAAAACTATTAACTTAAGACTATTTGAAATAATAATAATTTTCTAATTTTTATATAAAAATAAAAAATATTATTAACATTAGCATGTCGGTGACGCGAACCTATAAGTTTTCCCCCTCCAAAAACGCTCAACGCGCCTAAAGAAGTTTTCACATAGCTATAGATATACTATTAGCATTAGCATGTCGGTGACGCGAACCTATAAGTTTTCCCCTCCAAAAACGCTCAACGCGCCTAAAGAAGTTTTCACTTCAAAAAAAAGAAATTTAGCTTCTGTCACCATTTAAACTGAGGGCGTAGTAGGAGGAGGTGCGGTGTCCGCGTACGTGAGGTAAAATATACTTCTACAAAATATCGCTTATTTATCCAAAAAATGTTTATAGTTCGGAATGTAATATATATTATAGCACAGTGTGAACGGTCTCGTACAAAATGTATGACGAGCAATAAAATATTATATCTCAAGATAAAATATATATTATATTATATCCCATAGTCAAAAGCCGGCCTTACTCAAATACGATATATATATTTAGATAGTTAAACAAAATATTTAAGGAGTAAATCAACATTCAATAAGATTACGATCTTATCGCAATTTGAATCGTACCGCTGTGCCTACTCCCGTTTTCGTCAACCAACCTTTATGGTTTTCGTTTCATTATTCAGTCATTTACCGTCCATTGTTGGACGTAGGCCTCCCTTATACATATGAGGTGATGGTGCCGTAATCAATCGAAAAGAGCTGTTGCCTACTCTCCTGGTGAATCCTTAGCCGGTTTTTACCACACCCACATATAAATAAGGGATTGCGATAATTGTATTCCTTTCCCGTCGTTAAAAGTGATCTCTTATATGTTACAGGGTTTAAATATATTTTAGGCAACTTACCTATACCTTATATTCTCCTTTTAACCTTACTTTCGCTCCATAAATAATCTGTATATACCGAGATAACCAGAACCCTATTAATTTCGTAATTACATTATATTAATACTCCATTAAAACTTTTATTTCAAATGTCATCATCATCATCATCATCATTTCAGCTCATATATGTCCCACTACTGGGCTCGAGCCTCCTCCATAAGTGGACGGAAATTGACCTACTACACCATGCTGTTCAGACGTGGGACGTTGGTATAGGGTTTTGCTTCGAGTTTTCCTTCTTTTGCATAGATGTTATATGCGTTTTAAAAACATTTTTTTTATTTCAAATTTACCTAGTTGTAAAATCTACATAATAGGATAGGATCCTAAAGTAAGATAAAATAGCATATATCTAATAAGATATAATAGCATATTATAACTACTTTTTAATTCAATAGAACCATATTGAATAATTACGATTGTTATAAAACTTACAATACTAAAAGGTGAACTATAATTAATATTTACGCCTTGTCTGATTTTATTATTGCTTACACAATAATTTTTACACAGAAATAAATTCAACTTTAAGATTTATAAACCGCAGGCATACATATAAAAAAAGCAAACAGAGTATATATATTTTCAAAAAGTTTCATTGCCACTTATCGTTTGAACTTATAAGTATCTCATACATACAAACACGTACTTGGCAATTGAGAAGTAATACCAAAAATACTGGCTCTTTGAGCAAATGAGAGAAATAAGGGAATCACTCGAGGCGCTTTAGCAACTCACTCCTTCCATTACGTTCACATTTCTGTGAGGTAATGATGCAATTTAAACTCGACTCTGCTGAAACGTTGTATACTTCCGCAGTTCTAATCAGGCAAAGCCGCTTATGAGGGTGCAGGCGTCAAAGACGTTTCTATTAGTAGATTCAGAAGATAGAGGTTCATTCTATTCATTAGATGATTATGTATAGAAAAGATTCTAGAAAATGTTAATAAATAGAAACCAATTTTAAGATTATGTAGTCAGATAACTCTTAAACTACTGATCAAGCCTTAATCAAATTAGATGGAATCACATGAAACACCAAGTTTCAAAAAAAAAATAATCATCAAGATTGGTTCACCTCGACAATTTCTGAAGTAATAATGCTTAAAAAATACAGTCAAATAGAGAACCTCCTCGTCCTTTTTTAACAAATAAAACTAATTACAAAATTAAAGCTTAGAAAATTATTATTAATATATTATTTCTATTAGACATCAACTTGTTTAATGAGAATTCGACTTATTTCCAACCTAAGTAAAATCATAATTCACCCTCAAACCCCAGGTAACTGTAATCCACGCAATATGCAGTAAGTTTATAGCTGTCAACTAGCCACAATCACAAATTTGGCTTCTGACAAAATCGTTGATAATCGAGAAAATTTGCCTTTGAGAAAAATATATGCAAGGAAGTTCTTTGCTAGCCCACCTAGCTACCCTAAGTAGGTACTTATTCTTAATATTAGAAGTTCTAATAATTCTCGCACCAGGAACCTTCTACGCGGTAGATCTCTGCGGGTGGCAGTCTAATTGCTAACATGCTCATAATAGTTTGAAAATAAACGGCAAAAACACATAACTATTGCTTTTCCATTTACACGAGCCCGCGACCTCAGTATAGGGAATCATATATTAATAGCACTGAAATAAATTATAAATGCAGCGTGTAATATATTTACACGTTAGTTTAAATTATTCAAATCTAAAGTTTACTATAATATTATGTTTTACACTTAAATTTGAGATTTTCTGTCTATACATATTATACAATTCTTTACTTACTTTCATCTGGAACTGTGTTATCAGCTGCTGACCGTGATCTATCTCTTACGAGTGCAGCATACATATATAGAAGAAAAACCATACTGCCGATGTACAGGTAGAGGTAGAAGCCCTGTGAATAAATATTTATAGTTAAAGTTTAAGAAGTATGTTAGGAATTAAATTATCAGATAAAATTAAAAATGATTCAATAAGAAAGAAAACAAAAATAAGAGACATAACAGAAAATATCAGAAATATTAAATGGAAATGGGCAGGCCATGTGTGTAGAATGGAAAATGATACATGGACCAAGAAAATAACATTTTGGGTACCAAGAGAAGCACAAAGGAATAAAGGTAGACAGAAAAGGGGATGGGAGGATATATTTAAGGAAATATGTGAACCAAATTGGTGACTACAGGCTAAAAATAGAGAGAACTGGAGGAAGCTGGGGGAGGCCTACGCCAAAGAGGCGACTTCCACAAATCTAGATTAAGTTTAATACTTTTACTTTTAAATTGAGTTATTATTTTAATATTATTAAGGCAAGATTGTGGTTTAGAATAAAGGCTATTTTTATTTATTTTTATTTTATATATTGCATTATTTTTATACCCTAAAACACAAATAGAGCTTGTGAGTCATGTGGCTCAAAACGAAAAGTTGTCGATTATAAAATTAATTCGCTGCTATATTAATTCATCTTCATATTTACGTGTGGAGAATAGTAAGAATACAGTCCACCTTCCTTCTTGTGAGCAAGGTATCATAAAAACTAAGAAATATAATTTGAAGACAACATCCATGCAAGAGCTGAAAAAGGCGAGATAGAACCCACATATCAATCCGTTTGATCAGCGTAGGATATTAGGTTAATTTCCACGCTATTGTAGAGAAGGCAAGTACAGTAGTTCATATATGAGCTGACACGATGATAATATTAATCCAATATCCGTATAGTAATGATTGAAATATAGAATATATTAGCTTTTACTTTCTCTTGACAGTAATAAAGATTGGATAAGGAATCATCAGCAGAATGGGCAGTAGCACTTTTCTGTAAAACGTAAAACATTTGCGATTGCCAGCCGCCTACCGCTACGCCGTAGTGTTAATTATGGGATTATGCCCCCTGTGGGGAGAATTATGTCTAACAATAAATGTTGATAGGTTAGTTAAAGAATTACTACACATTATTCAAAGTTTCGTTAAACAAAAAAACGATAAATGTTAAAGTAAGTTAGTTGAATAGAAAGCAGCGCGTCATAGCTTACCTCATAAAATGAGGGTGGAATGTATGTGGAGATGACCTCAGCCATAGGGAAGGCGATGCCCATCACGACGAGAAGTTTACCATACAGCGCAGACAGCGTCGTTGCTAATGCGTCACTCCTGTACAAAATTAAAAAAATAAATTGAATGGTCTGTAATTGTAATGTAAATCTAAGTACCCTGTGACACATTGTTTTCTTAACCCGATAATCCCTTACTTTTTATATTTACAGCAGCACTTGCCTAGGCAAAGTATAAAACACTAACCGAAATCGCCAACCCACCTACCAATGTAGTGGTTAAGGTAATATTAATTAATTAATTAATTCTTATGTTTTTTTTTTTTGGCGGCGGCCTACGGTACGTCAAACTCCGCTAATCCGTCCGGGGCGACGGGAAAAGCGGCGCAATACCCCGTAGACCCGCCCTACAATATACCTTTCGACGCCGTGCGGGTGGGTCACTGGTACGCGGTCTTTTTCTTCAGTAGCCCACCCGGCGGCCTACCCTCACCGGGTATCCTCTCATGTCGAAGCCTAGACAGTTTGCACCGTCGTCGGGACGTCGTCCTCACGCAATTCTTATGTAGACCCATTTCCAATAGCAGACGTCGATAGACTGATGGAAATGGTATATTTTATGCAGGACTAACGTCTTATTGGACCCACGTACGTGTAAATTTGGAATATTATATTTTTATTTTAAACCAGATCTTTGAATTTATTTTATAATAATTAACATTGTAGGTCATAGTTTATTTTATTATATAAAAATGAACATTGGTAGCAAATACAACGAAAATGTATTACTGTTTTAATAATAAAACACATTACATATAAAAGATAAATGATATGTACTATCGTTCAAGTTTTTTTTTGAATACTCTACATATTTAAATTACTGAAATTTAGCATTTAATATGCTTAATTATTTATAAAACCCGATTACGAAGCGAAAAATGATGTCACACGCGGGATTCGAACCCGCGCCTAGTGGGATTCCGGCCCAATCGTGCTGCCACTACACCACCGTGACTTATTGTAGGACATGCAAATTTCGCTACGTATCATATTTACGTCTTAAGGTGACGGTATGCTATCTACCCGACAATGTTTACACATTGTTATAGGCTTAATACTTCAAACTTTACAGTTAGAATTGTATTAAGCGATGACACAACCTTGTTATTTAAATTACTGAAATTTAGAATTTAATATGCTTAATTATTTATAAAACCCGATTACGAAGCGAAAAATGATATCACAAGCGTGATTCGAAGCCACGCCTATTGGTATTCCGGCCCAATCGTGCTGCCACTACACCACCGTAACTTATTGTAGGACATGCAAATTTCGCTTCGTATCATATTTACGTCTTAAGGTGACGGTATGCTATCTATCCGACAATGTTTACACATTGTTATAGGCTTAATACTTCAAACTTTACAGTTAGAATTGTATTAAACGATGACACAACCTTGTTATTTAAATTACTGAAATTTAGCATTTAATACGCTTAATTATTTATAAAACCCGATTACGAAGCGAAAAATAATGTCACAAGCGGGATTCGAACCCGCGCCTATTGGGATTCTGGCCCAATCGTGCTGCCACTACACCACCGTGACTTATTGTAGGACATGCCATGCCATCATTTTTCGCTTCGTAATCGGGTTTTATAAATAATTAAGCATATTAAATGCTAAATTTCAGTAATTTAAATAACAAGGTTGTGTCATAGTTTAATACAATTCTAACTGTAAAGTTTGCAGTATTAAGCCTATAACAATGTGTAAACATTGTCGGGTAGATAGCATACCGTCACCTTAAAACGTAAATATGATACGAAGCGAAATTTGCATGTCCTACAATAAGTCACGGTGGTGTAGTGGCAGCACGATTGGGCCGGAATCCCAATAGGCGCGGGTTCGAATCCCGCTTGTGACATCATTTTTCGCTTCGTAATCGGGTTTTATAAATACTCTACATATTTATATTATATTTTCTTCCCGTATATACATCTACAATTTTATTATTTTTTTACAAGACATGTCAAGTTAGTTTAAAAAAGGTGACTCTTTTTAATTTACTTGTACTTACAGTTATATACACTAACCAATTCAATAAATTGATAAATATACTCGATACTATATACTCGTGTGAAGAAGACTGGGAAGATTAAAAAAATACCTTTTTTTTTTAAATGTAATTCTATTTAGAAGACAAATTCTCGCATTCTGATAACTGTGCGATTATTTCTAAGAACACTGGTTGTCAATGTATTACTCCTGAGAGTTGCATAGTTAAACTGTTCAATGATTATCAATATTTTCTCTCTTAATAAACAAAGGCAAAAAAAAAAACTAAATCCATTAAAATCAATAGTATTTACCCCGTTATAATTATAATAAATATATGGATTTAATCTTGCATCTAACCCAATATTTGCGACAATATATTACAATAGTCCCAAATATTGAATCAGTGTTCAATAGAGAAACAATCATGTCACGATTTAGAATCCTATTCATAAAGAACTCACTGCTAATCTAATTAATTATCACTTATTCAATCCGGCGATGAAAACCATTGCAAGGATAAAGGGCTTCTAAACCCGAGAGATTTGTTCGACAGGGTGCTAAGTTCCTCAAAGCCTATTAACCTATATCTTTTCGAGTCCAGTAGTAAGTTCATCTCATTAATCTTAATACATATAAATCTTCTGTACGTGTGTTTGTCACTTAACGCCTCCTAAACGGCTGGACTAATGTGAATGAAATTTTGTATGAATTTTTCAATGGGTTTCTGGTTGGTTGGAAAATGTTATTGGACTCAGTATATGACGCTGCTATCGGTATGTCGCCAAATTTTATTTGCTGTACAATTGACATCATTACCAAATATCATATTTATAGTAGTACTACTGTTTCGAACAGGACGAAGTCTACCGAGACTTCATACGTTAATATAATACGATATTTTTATTTAAGCAAATAGTATTATAAAATACGTCACTAAGCCTTCTATATCTCCGTAATAGAAATAAAACCTTGTGCCAACCAGTCTGACAAGCACCCTTCGCTCTCAACTGTTGGGCGGGGAGTGAATGTCCATTCACTCCCCGCCTATAACGACCCATAAAAATTAAAAATGGGATAGTAACACATAGTATTCTTAATATTAATCACTACACGAGCAAATAAATTAAAATTAAATTCTTAGTGAAAGCCAAAATACCTATAAAATATAAAGGCACTTTTCGAGGCACCTTAGTAATTTTGTCTTCAGCACGATAATTTATTGAGTTCCGAACAATGCTCAGTGGGTGAGAGGGTGACCAAAGACATTTGCCATTTGTTTTATGACTACGTGGAGCTTGGGGAATGATTACCGAGACTAACTAAAGTTTCGTGCTCTAGAAAATATTTTAGATTTAAGACAGAATATATTATATAACAAAAATACTTTTACATACATACCATCACGCCATGTCCTTTGCAGGGTAGGCAGAGAGAAAAGAGTGCCAGAGAACTCTATCCTTGCATACTTCACTCGCTTCCTCAACATTCATAATTCTCTTCATACACGCTCGCCGGTTTCGTAGACTCTTGACTCCACCTTCCTTCAGCACATGACCGATCTGGTCTAGGTAGGTTAGTCTCTTCCTTCCTTTCTTCCTATAGTATATACTAAAATACTTTTACGTAAGATATTTATGTATTAATTCTAGGAGACCCGTACGAATACTTTGCGCCGTTAGTTGAAGATTTATTTCATACATAATAGTGGTGGGCCACTGGTAAGGTCATGTTTATATACTGTGATAAACTTAAAGGTACACGAGTGATAATTAAATATTTTTAGTGAAAACTTTAATTAAATTATTTATCGTTACTAAATGATCTAATTATTTTCCATTCAATACATAACGCAGTGCTTGTCCCAACATTACTATATGAAAGCGAGAGTTGGGTATGCAGAAAAGAGTATGAAAGTAAAATTAATGCGGTCGAAATGCGATCTCTACGGAAAATCTGTAGAGTTAGGCTGACTGATCGCATTCGTCACGACGACGTAAGAGAGCGAGTAGGTATGAAAGAGAGTATTGGTGTAAAGATGCGAAAAAGAATGCTCCGATGGTTCGGACATGTGGAAAGAATGCCGAACGAACTTCTGGTTAAGAAGATGTACAATGCGAAAGTGCAAGGATGTAGGTACCGGGGGAGACTGAGACTAACTTACCTAGAGCAGATTGGTCACATACTGAAGGAAGGTGGAGTGAAGAGTCTCCGAAACCGGCGAGCGTGTATGAAGAGAATTATGAATGATGAGGAAGAGAGTGAAGTATGCAAGGATAGAGTTCTATGGCGGGAGAGGGATATGGGGTGATGATATGTATGTATGTATTATTTTTTAAAATGACTCATCTAACATTAAGATTAATAAAATATTTTTAAAACTTCTGCACGCACTTGGTTCGTCCGTACTCAAACGGACTTACCGGCTTTTTATGGTTGCAGACAGGAAACTGTCACCGGTATAGCCTCACCACTATAATGTTATACATATTGGCTCAAGTTATTTATACTATAAATAGCAATATAAAAACAGAAATCCGTTTTATAACCAAAAAATATGGAGGGCTATATATGTTAATAGAAAGAAAAGTATACCAAGTATTTGTTCAATGACGAATGAACGTTTAAAAGGTAACTGATAAAATTTAAATAATAAATTTTGCAATAGACGTATCATTCTTAGAACCTTAGATGGAAGTCAAAGCAGTGCTGGCTACCAGCACTGCTCTGAATAGGAATAAAATGAAGAATGCAGAATTTATTATATTGCAAATATTTCTTATTTACCAAGAGTCGTTTTCAACTATTGCTGTAACTACAGAAATCTCAGTTACTTATAAAAACTGTGTAGGAGAATACTATGATATAAACGCAGGAATAAGAATGATTAAACTCAGCAGTGATATAAATATGTATGGCACCACAGTAACCTTTGGAATTGAAAATCTATTAATCTGCTATATCCCATTGAATATCTGCACGTTGTATAATACATTTTCTGCTACTTACATATAGATATATTGTAGCAAATTTAAATTCTTAGTATAATAGATAAACTCGAAACAAAACCTATACCAACACGTCTGACCATCATGGTATAATAGGTCAATTTCCCTCACATTACCGAGGAGCCTCGAGCCTAATACTGGGACGTAAATGAGCTGAGATGGTAATGATGAAAGGAATTCGATATATTTATAGAGAAAATATGAATTAAATGGCATTACAATTTGTTACTATTTTTAATAACTTCAAGGCATAACACGGTGCGCACCATTTTAATTATTTTTTGATCCTTTCTTACATTGCTGTCAATTCTTACTGTGCTGTGTGTTAGCAGCTACAAATACTACCAAATATTCGCTCGTGGATGTCGTTAAAGACAACTAAGAGCTTTATATCGACCCAGGCCAAATTTATCCGCTGCCGTCTGGTCAACAATTACGAGTACGTCCCCAAAGAGGATTGACGACAAGTAGGTGGCCGTTAATAAAAATACTGCCAATAACGTTTTACAATATGTACAATGGAAGAGGAGTACATATTGAATCAACCATAATCAATTTGGATAAAAGTAGGAGTAGGAGTAATGATAACAGATATTACCGTTAGGTACAAAGCTTCGTATCAATTATTCTAGTTGTTCCTACTATATCACGTTGGCAGGTTTTAGCACGGAACTTATTTCGAGTCTTCATTCACTAGCAGAGATGTTTACGCTCTGTTTATTTACCTTAGGCGTTGTATGAAAATAAGGGACGGGAGATTCAAAATTATTTTTTAAATTAATGCGATATTTCTTCTTAACTTTTCTACTTATAAAGCTGATATTTTTATGTATATCATAATTATATCTTGCTGTCATCAATAGTTAAAGAGTATAAATGATGACCAATTATGAAATTCGTAATTTAAAGTTTTGTAACAAAAAAAAAACAAAAAGCAACATTATATATATTATCATCCTCCTACTTTTATCCCAATTACTTAGGGTCGACATAATATGTACTCTTCTTCCATAAGTACATATTGTAAAAGTTATTGGCAATTGTTTTATGAGCGGCTGCCTGCCAAACGTCAACCCTCCTTGTGAATGTAATTGTTGACCAAACGGCATCAGATGGAGTTGGTCTAGGTCATTATAAGGCTCTTAGTCGTCTTTTACGACATCCACGAGCATAGTAAGGGTTGGTTGTATTCGAAACCGCTATCACACAGCCTAGAACAATATAATTTTAGTATACATATCAAATAAAATCACTATCTAAAGTACTTAGTTCTAAAATATTAATATTATAGGTATATTTATCGGAGTACATTTAATTTTCTTGTGATGTATTATTTTCGGGTGAAAGGTTACCCCAAAAAGGTTTACCCGTTTCACTGAAGGGATTATGGTTGGATTGCTTAAGTTACCGAACAATGTGTATACATAAAATCCAGACTCGAAGAGAAAATATAATACGTAAAGATTTGTACCTACGTCATTATTTTGGTTCAATATTCATGCATTGGTTTCTATTAAGATCTACTTCAACATTAGAGTTAAAACGCTGATAGAAAAAAAAAATAGATACGTAATTATCAAATCCTTATGACTTTTGATACAAGTTTTACCAATAACGATTATACTTAGATCACTTAAAGGCTTGTTCAGTGAGGAGTCAGTCTATAATATATGGCAGACAGTCATCACTTACACCACTATTCTATTTATACCCTCGGAATGTTTATAAGATTTAGATTACGTGCTTCATTAGAAATTTTAATTAAGACTATTTACTAATAACCATTCGTGCTGAGGATATAAATTAGTGTACCTGTATTTAATATAATCAGGTTATCTTATTTTTTAATGAATATATTTATAGTCATTCTTCACGTGTAAAACCGACTTGGTGTTCGGTGATGTAAATTTGTACAACTGATGATAAGATTTACTAATCAAATATTCCAAATACCATTTTACGTATTTATAACTTCAATAAACTTAATATATATATTTAAATGTAAAGAACTAAAACGAAAGATAAATTATCATAAACACAATTGTAGCTGTTATTTTAAAGCCGAATACAATTTATTTGTTTCTTAGACTTTCACGACTTATCTACACCATCAATCCTCATGAATTTTTACCTACACGTTGTTAGGTATACGGAAAAGTACATAGAACTTTTCCCCCGGAGTCAAAAATAACTTGCAATCGATTTAATGGCGCAATCATCATAAAATTCAAAAAAAAACCTAACAACAAAACGCGAAATAAACACCTTGGATGATAAAACAGTAATAATTTATATACATATCAAAATGTACCTTCCTCCAACAAGTGATAAGCAGAGGTGTAACACCGTCAAATGGTCCTAAAATGAAGTTTTACACATGCTTAGTTGGGGTGCGTCAATATGTATCAATTACTTGTATACTCGTAGCATCAATGACGTACAAAATCCAATTATTGAGGCAATACACAAAACAATTTATGTTTCATATCATGCTATATTATGGCGAAGTCTGTAGTATTTCATAGTGGCAAGAATACAGTTTATATTGTGATCATTTTGTATAAAGCATAATTAATGATTTCTGTCCTCCCGTGATCATGAACGCTGTAAGTTTTCTAAACGTCGAGAAATTTTAAAAAATCAAATACAAACGTGATAGAATCCGTAAAATAGTTTTAGTTTAGATTGTATATAACAGTTTATTATGTCCAATAAGTAGTAAATGTATTGTATATTTTTAAATATATGTATTGCAACGCATAAATCCTCAATAGGACAAATTATGGAAAAAAAATTCTTTCAACAGTAGAGATAAATGGCTGATAGAAAAAAATGGATAAGTAATTACCAAATTCTTATGACGTTTGATACAAATTCTACCAATAACAACTATTCTTAGATCACTTAAAGGTTTGTTCAGTGAGGCGTCAGCCTATATCATATAGCAGACAGTCATCACTTAGACCTTGTGGTCACAGTGATGACTGTATACATATAGTAGTCTCTATCTATACCCTCGGAATGTTTAAAAGATTTATTTATGGGACATAAATATTAATTTGAATATCAAAATTGCTTAGTACTTCCGACAACGTATTAATCTGTCGTTCCCAGTTGAAGTACCGATGCTTTTGACAGCTCTACTGGATATCATAACGCATTTCAACGCTGTTAGAAACTGATGTTATAGCATTTAAATAAATCCTCGGTTTTGTGATGATCCACCATGTCGTTATAACTTTGTAATAAATGAATTACTATATTCTAATTAAAATATTTCAGACCTTAAGGAATTGCTTCGAATTAAAATTTTATTTTATTAATTAAATTTAAGAAGGCATATGTTTAAGCATCGTCCTCCGAGGTGCTAACGGTACGGCTACTATGAACGACAAGTCTTTGTAATATTCATAAAAGGTTATTCTGTGGCTGAATTTACTCGTAATACAAGAATTTACTTTACTTCCAAGTAGTGACGGAGTCAGGATGAAATTCGCCACCCCCTCTCTCACCCATGGGTGATTATAAGAGATGACTAAGGAATACAAAACGCATATAATAACTATGCCAAGAGAAGGAAAACTAGAAACAAAACCCTATACCAACACGTCTGACCAGCATGGTATAATAAGTCAATTTCCCTCCCATTACGGAGGAGGTCCGAGGCCAATAGTAGGACATATATGAGCTGAGATGAGACAAGAATTTATTCATTATTATCAGTTATTACAGAAAGAAATAATAAAATGTGCTCTGCTATTAAGGTACGTCGTGAAAAAATGGATAAAATAAGGTATGATCGAAGTAGATAAAGTTTAAAAGTTAAGTTCCTGACGCAAAAGTTAAGTTAAGATTGGATTCGATATGGACATTGAATGAGACAGGATGAAGGTAATTTTGTTTGTAAAGTTTTAAGTATAAATGTCGAAGACGAAGAAAATGAAGACCAAAAAAGCGATGGAAAGAATATATTAAACTTGACATGTTTCCAAAGGGGCCTAACACAGAGATGACTCTAATACGAGTGTGTGAAAGAACAAAAGTAATAAAAGTAAAAAAAGGTAGTTTTATAGAAGTGAAAACTATGTAAATTGTGAATTGTATGGTCTAGATTCACCTCACCTCAGCTCATATATGTCCCACTGTTGGGGTCAAGCCTCCTCCATAATGAAATGGGATTTAACCTACTATGCCACGCTGGTCAGGCGTGTCGTTATAGGGTTTTGTTTCGAGTTTTCGTTCTCTTGCATAGATGTTATATGCGTTTTATATCCCTTAGTCGTCTTTTACGATCACCCACGGCGGCTAAGACAGAAGGTGATGAATTGTATTTTTACTCCGTCACCACACGGATATTCGATAATAATAATCTAATAGCTCGACGATACAATTCATAAGATATTGATACATAGATATATTATATTCAAAATAATTACAATTTATAATATTATATGTATATTATTAATTATTATATTCGTCATCATCATCATCAGCACAGCCCATAAATGTCCCACTGTTGGGCTCGGGCCTCCTCCGTAATGGGAGGGAAATTAACCTACTATACCGTGCTGGTCAGACGTGTTGGTATAGGGTTTTGTTTCGAGTTTTCCTTCTCTCGCAAAGATGTTATATGCGTTTTATATCCCTTAGTCGTCTCGTACGATCACCCATGGGTAAGATATGGGGTGGTGAATAGTATTCTTACTGCGTCACCACACGGAAAATTGTTATAATTGGTTATTATATTATATATTATTAAATATTTTGAATCATTTTTAAATCGCAGTCTTTACAAATGTCACAAACATGACCAGTTTCAACAAAATCTTTTTCAAATTATCGATGAGCGTTCGGTGACGATGACGCGAGTTTCACGCTTTTTGTTCGCCCAAAAAGTACAGATAGATACACAGTATTCATATAGCTCACGGAAAACGTTCGATAAGGATGACACGAGTTCCATTAATTAAATATTAATCACATGATTAGAAATCTCGATTATAATAAAATGAGCGAGAAATATAGTTCTATAACAAGTTTTAATTTTTAACTGAAATATAGGTACCTATTAAAACCACGTTGGTAAATATATTATGTATATGCTAATATATAATTTTATATACTATACAAATTTATATATGTACTTAGCTGTGTGGTAGCGGCTACGAATACTACCAACCCTTACTCCGCTCGTGGATGTCGTAAAAGACGATTAATAGCCTTTCCCAAATAGGGTTGACATGTGGCAGGCGACCAGTCATAAAACTAATGCTTTTACAATATGTGCTATGAAAAAAAAGTATACATTGTATTGACTCCAGATAATTGGGATAATAGTAGGAGAATGATGATGATGAAATGGTTTAATTTTATATACCAATATTAATATTAAATACTATTTTTTTATTTAATCAAATGATTACAAATCTCGATTGTTAATACGGTGAACGAAAAATATAGATCTATAACACCTTACATTTTTTTTTACTGAAATTTTGGTACATTTAATATAATCAAATGATTAGAAAACCCCGATTGTAATACAATGAGCAAGAACCAAAAGACAATAGAGATCTACACTTATGCATAATTCAGTTCTAGAACAAAGCAAATATTGTACAAAGCATATGACTACAAGATATAACTACAATTTTCTCAAAATATTAATATTCAATACTGTAATGAATTATGGATTTTATTCCTTGTCTAGCTGTAACCGCAACGAACGAATCGTGGCATTTTTCTAAAATATAAATTATATATTATATACTGGTCGTCTCCCGCCCGCTTCGCCGGACCTAAATTAAAATTCATGTTTTCAAATAATAAAGTGTGGTAGCGGCTACGAATACTACCAACCCTTACTTTGTTCGTGGATGTCGTAAAAGACGACTAAGAGCTCCATATTGACCTGGGCCAACCCCACCTGATGCCGTTTGGTCAACAATTACATTCCCAATGAGGGTTGACGTCAGGCAGGCGCCCGGTCATAAAACTATTGCCAATAACTTTTACAATATGTAGGCAGAGGAGTACATATTGCGCCGACCTCAAGTAATTGGGATAAGAGTAGGAGAATGATGTTTTCAAATAATAAAGTATTCCTGAAAAAAAATTATATTTGTTATTATTTAATTTTTTGTAACTATATATCATAAATTTTTAAAATCAATGAAAATTATGATAACGATTAGCAATGATATCTTGCAAATTCATTATTATAAATAAAAAAACTCATAACAAAACCTTATACTAACACGTCTGACCAGCGTGGTATAGTAGGTGAATTTCCCATCCATTGTGGAGGAGGCTCGAGTTCAACAGTGGGACATATATGAGCTGAGATGATAATGATGATTCATAAATAAAGTAAGAGACAGACAAAAAAAATCAAAAATCAAGACAATGAAATCTGTCAATGATACTTTTTTTTACTCAAATTTCTTATTTTTATAAATATTTATATTTGTTATTTTTCATTTTGATATATAATGTTAAAGTTTAAAATAACTATTTATAAAAAAAAATATAAATTCAAGAATGGCAATTATCATTTACCATCAAATGAATCGTTTATCGTCTGCTACACTATGCAACAAAATTGCCACTACCACTTATCAAGTCCGACTGAAATCAACTAACGCCAGTAATTAAGTTATATTTACACCATAATTTAGCGTTGGCTTAAATTTTCAGCTTTCATTTATGAGCTGGTAATTCTTCTCGTTTACATTTTAATGGCCTTCGGGTAATTGCGTCTGCTGCAATATCGCGGCCATATTTAGTATTTTTGTAAAATTTTAATGAAAAATTAGAATATGTTATGATACATATATCTTTCATTTTATTTTGAAATAATAATACTATCTAGAAATAGCAAGCAACAGCCAATCGTAAAATACTGAGTTCGAATCCTAGATTCGAACTCAGTATTAACTAATAAAGTGCTTATTTAATTCATCATCATCTCAGCTCATATATGTCCCACTGTTGGGCTCGAGCCTCCTCCATAATGGGAGCGAAATTGAATTACTATACCACGCTGGTCAGACGTGTTGGTATAGAGTTTTGTTTCGAGGTTTCCTTATCTCGCATAGATGTTATATGTATTTTATATCCCTTAGTCGTTTCTTACGATCATCCACGGGTAAGATAAGGGGTGGTGAATTGTATTCTTACTCCGTCACCACACGGATAACTAACTAACTCACTATTACCTAGAAAAGAGAAGTAAAACTCGAAATAAAATCCTATACCAACACGTCTGACCAGCGTGGTGTAGTAGGTCAATTTCCCTCCTAGCCTAGAGGAGGTTCGAGCCCAGCAATGGGACATGTATGAGCTGAGATAATGAGATGATGAATATCTAGTAAGGCCCTGTAAATAAAAGATGTAAGGGACTTGGGAATGTTGCTAATGACTTCTACTGGTGATTCCACAGTTTTTACGACTTCCATTAGAATGTAAAAAAAAAGACACCATCCTGCACTAAGGAAATAATCCTTGTATTGCGGAGGATTTAACAAACATATAATATAATTAACGCAGACAAATTACACCCAGACTCAAAACAACACTCTGTGAAACGCACAAAGTATTGTCCTTCGTAGGAATCGAAGCTACGGCACTGACATAAAAGATCCATATCTTAACCACTACGCCATCTGTGCAAACAGCCCTTCAACACACGTAGAATGGGCACATTGACCATAAGCTAATAACTAATACTATTTAATTATATTATATACATTTTAAAATAACCACTATATATTATGATTTAAAACAGAAACGAAGACAATTGTGTGAGCTATCTGTCGCCAATGTTAATGTATATATTCGTATAATATATCAGAGAAGCTTTCCATTCATCTCATAGAACTAATCAATAGACTCTCCAAAACATCGACCTTTTATTACCTTGTTAAAAGGGACATTCAGGTAATTTAGACTTAACAAATGTTTTGATTGCGTACAGGAAAGGTTGGATACGTTTAAATTAAGAAAAGGAGACTCCGTACTTCCGAAATATATTTTCATTTTAAGACATTCCGCCCTGAGAAATATATTCTTATATCGCTAATATGTTGGAATATATAACGATAAATTTAACGGACACAAATAGCACCCACATTGTAAACAATAAATAATTTGTTGGGACAACGCAGTGTAGGAAGACAACTGACGACATCATGAAGGTCACAAGAAACCGTTGGATGCAGGTGGCATAAGACCATTATGAATGGCATTCTCGTGGGGAGGCCTATGTCCAACATTGGGCGTTTACGACCTGATGAATGGATGGAAATAATTTGTAGGTCACAGAAAGTATAGAAATTGTACTACTGCATAGGAATCGAATCTATGAAACTTTGCATAGAAAGTATTTAAGCAATCACATGCATGTTCAACAGGATAGTGCATAGTTTGTGTAAAAACAAATATAGTATTGGTTATTAACATTATACACGTAACATTATTTATAAAAAAAGCTATGTTTAACAAAATATTCTGGATACTTAATCTTTTACAAACTTACATTTAACTGACGGAACATATATTCAAACGTAGAAAAATCGTTTGTAACTCACATATAAAGAATATCCTTGCTTGGAAAATAGGCTTAATTTTAATATATATAAATTATGTGTCACGTTGTTTGTCCGCGATGGACTCCTAAAGTACTTAAACGATATTAATTAAATTTGCACAGCATGTGTAGTTTAATCCAACTTAAAAGATAGGATAGCTTCCATCTCAATTTAGAGTCGCAATATTATTTTTTTGCAAATTATTTGTCTATTATTTGACAGTCACAATTATCTGTTATCTCCAAACGATTCTAACAGATGGCGGTATCTGTTGACTGGATTGAGTAAGTATTTAATTGATGGCACTATGTTAAACGTACAAACGTTTCATATAAGCTACAATTTATTAGCATAACCACCACGTGTTACTGAGGCTACCTTAGCCACAGCAACGCGTGGCCGAGTCTACTAGTATTTTATATAATATATCTGGGAAACAGAATTAAAATGTAATGTAGAATTATAGGTCGGTAGAGGCTATCTTATCTTTTAGCAAATAGAATCTCCGACAAACGATTATATTATAAAACATTAAATTTAGTTGATGAGGTATAATGAGACAAGTATTTTACAAATTTAAAACTGTAATTACTCAATTTCCACGCCTTTAAGAACTCAATTTTTATTGAGTGCAAAACACTAAACATTTGCGTCGTAATTTAATCTAACAAAACAGTAATTGTAGGTAGGTATATGTGTAATAAGGTGAATCTTAAAAAAGATACGAATACATCGAATAGTACTAAATAATATATGTCCAGAAAACGGTGACCCATCGACCTCTTGATTTTGAATTGAGGTTAAGATTTTTTGATCAAGAAAGAGATATCACAATTTTCTGGTTTCCACAAATACTCGGTACTTTAGGGGAAGGGGACCCTTTCAAGCACGCACGGTTACCATAGCAACGGCGTGTATTGGCACCCCACAGCTATCGTCTGTGCCTACTTATTGTTGCAACGGTTCCGCTCCTGACAATGATATGCCTACTGTTTATGGACTAGCTGAAATTATGACGTCATGGGTTAAATGGGACGCTTGAGCGTAGGGTGTACTGTACGACATTGTCATCTTATTTTTTACAATAGAACAACACTTTGAGAAATTGCTTGAGCAATTTGTTTTGTTGAAGTGTATTTGATAAAATAAAATGAAAAATACGTGTTTCACTTTCAAATCTAGCTATACACAAATTACATTCTTTATTGTATCTATATTCTCTACCTTCTAGTCTAATTGAGGTTGCTAGAACCAGAGTGGCCTAACTGAATTTTTGCAACATTTAACCTAATTGCAATTTCATAATCTACTAAAAATGAAAATAATTGTCATAACGTGAACCCTTGTTTTATACAAAGGCACGATGACTGCACTATTCCAGTCTCTGGGAACCATTTCCGAGCTCCAACATAAATTGAGGAGCAACAGGAACGCCTCCCAGACACAGGAGCCGCCAAGCTTGATCATTTCGGCAGACACCATATTATTGCCCGCTGCCTTGCCATTTTTCAAACTTCTTATCGCCCATTCAACTTCATCCATACTGATGCCACCAGGACGCTGGTGCCGAATGTTGATCTACTAGACCACATGCAACACCGGCGCAAAACCGAGTATCCACATACATATCGCTAAAATATTCACTCCATAGGCTTAACACGTCTTGTGTTTGTGTAAGAATGCCTCCACCTTTAGACCTTATTTTATTCATTCTGAAGGCAGACCAACCACCCCGAGACTTCTTCACCTCCCTCCAAAAGAGTTTGGTGTTACCCTCAAAGTTTTTAGTCAGCCTATCTTCTGCACTCATATTTGCTCTATCACGTTTCTCTTTCACTAAGGCCTTGGTGTCATTCTTACATTGCCGATATATTTCTTTTTTCTGTTCAGTCATACTGTCATTCAGATTTAAAGAAGAGACATAGTCCAGCCACGCTTTCTTCTTTTGCTCTACGGAAGCTGCAACTGCCGCATCCCACCAAGTATCACCATTTGTTTTTCTATGCTTCTTTGAGCTTCCACATACTTCTTTTGCTATATCTACCATACTCTCTTTCAATATTCTCCAGCATTCTTCTATGTCCGATTGTGGCTGGCTTGCCATCGTCATAAGTAAGGTATTATAGAAAATATATATATGTACTACAATCACTTTATGTCATACATTCATTGATCAGCCTATTGAACATGAAACGTGTCCACTGTTGAACATAATACTTCCCATAAGGAAGGATAACGCCAAAATCATTACTTCGCAGGTGTGTTGGGAATCATAGCCGTCCTGGTTAACCATTAGGCACTTTTACAAAATCCAACTGCCATGGGAAAGTAATAGATGGTAACAAATTATATTCTCAAACCATCACCATAAAAGTTATACCTAATTTACCTATATTTAAATATATCATTGACAGAATTGTGCATCGTGAACACAGCGTTAATATTTTTGTTATGATAGAAAAATGCAATTTTCATATTTCAACATAAATCATTTATTTCAATTTATTTTATATTAAATTTGCAAATGACGTAGTGTAAACTTATATCTCAATAACTTACAACGAGTCAGAGACACGAGATGAGATAATTACTTGCGCAACTTTTACCCCTCGCCCTCATACAATGCGGAATTTTGCGGTTTCACCAAGTTTCCTCGAAAATATTTACAAGTCCTTAGCATCTAAATTCGAAATTACCGCATTTGACAACGATAAAATAAATACCTATATAATATACATTATTATTATTCCGAGTGGTGACGAAGGAAGAACGCAATTCACCACCCCTTATCTTACCCGTGGGTGATCGTACGAGACCAGTAAGGGATATAAAACGCATATAATATCTATGCAAGAGAAGGAAAACTCGAAACAAAACCCTATACCTACACGTCTGACCAGCGTGGTATAGTAGGTTAATTTCCCTCCCATTACAGAGGAGGCCCGAGCCCAACAATGGGACATATATGGGCTGTGATGATGATATAATAATCTCTTGTACAAAATCTGGTAAATGTAAAAGGTCTAATAGCTCTTTAGATTTTAGAACCGATTATTTAAACATAAGTATGTTAACATAAGCTGTGTGGTAGCGGCTACGAATACTAACAACCCTTACTTTGCTCGTGGATGTCGTAAAAGACGATTAAGAGCCTCGTAACAACCTGAGCCAACTCCATCTGATGCCATTTGGTCAACAATTGCATTCCCAAGGAGGGTTGACGTCTGGCAGGCGGCCGGTCATAAAACTATTGCGAATAACTTTTACAATTTGTACTATGAAAGAAGAGTACATATTGTATCGACCCCAAGCAATTAGGATAGGAATAGGAGAATGATGAAGTATGTTAAAATCACAATAGATCAAAGTGTATTAGATATGAAATTATATAATTACTTATTAAAACTACACATGAGAGCACGAAATACATATCAATCTACACGAAGAACAAAGTTACATATGGTTATAATACCATACAGTTTTAATGTAGTTATAAAGCTAAACTGATTTATATATAAGACGAAATAATATTAAGAACTAAATCAATCTTATACAATATAATTAAGAAAAATGATATTGTTGATTTTGTGTTTGAAAATATCAAATAGCTCTTCTCTAAAGTATAATTGATTATGCAGTAGACAAAACTACAAAATTTACCATTGTAAATAAATTTATTGTAATAAAACTTGTAAATAAAGATTTTTAGTCAATTAATTGTTCTTAGTACAGATTCAAGCCCTGCTGTTTTTCAAGAGCATATGATTGTAAATACTTGTTACCTACCACGTGTGAAGTGATTCTTTCGATTCTGTTTTATGGTGAGATAAGAATACTTTCTATTAATTACATTTCAATGGCATGGTAACATCAAATATATAAAGTTTAGATATTATTTTTTACTTATATAATTAATTGATTTAATTATGAATTCAACTGAGGACGTTATTCATTTATGTTTTCTAGCATTCAATAGAAAGGCAACTCATGTCATTTAAAAACTACTACGGGTTTCTAACTTACAATTTTAGTATCAACAACAGCATCCACTGAATTGACTCCTATTCGAAGCTTCTTTTTTGAAAAGATTTTCTATGAACTATTTACTTAGAAAAGTCCATTCAATATGTAAACATATTTTGTAGGAACTTCTAAAATTGTCTGTATATGTAAAGCAATTGAGGGCTTCGCTCAACCCCAAAAGTATTTAAATAATTAATTCACTTATTATTCCAACAACCATTGTCGACAAAACGCAAATTGGGTCAACTATCTGAAAGCACACTCGGCTCTTCAGGTTTTCCATTGTTATCGCAATCCCTGCTCAATGTAATTGTTATTTCCTGAATCGGTTTTGTTAAAGAGAAAAGTAGGCTATATAAACTATTCATTCACTTACATTTTCGAAGATTAATAAAAACTAAAATCTTTTTTTTTGTTGATATAAAATTTGACTAAAACTAAAATCTATTAAAACCCGATTACGAAGCGAAAAATGATGTCACAAGCGGGATTCGAACCCGCGCCTATAGGGAGTCCGGCCCAATCGTGCTGCCACTACACCACCGTGAACTATTGTAAGACATGCAAATCTCGCTTCGTATCATATTTACGTCTTAAGGTGACGTATGCCATCTACTATTATTAAAACCCGATTTCAAATCGGGTTTTAATAACTTCTTCTTCCCATACAAATGACACGACTTTTCAAAAAGAAAGGTTGGAGGTAAATTTATAAAACTTGTAATTCATGTAACTTTAGACTAAAAAAAATTAAAACAACGTAATAGTACGTATGTTTATATTTTTTTTAATCGCTGGCTATGATGTAGTCTCCACCCTGCATGTGACTGAATTCCTCTTGAACAGGACATATTTTGTTTTGTTTAGATCCTTAATTATATTATAATTATAATCCTTATTTATTATGATCCTTAATCACATAGAAATTTGAAACTTTTAAGCGTCGCTATATTAAAACAAAACCAAATGCGTCAGCTATAGATATTTTTAAATGCCCCTTTAAAAAACCCCTTGATTTTCATTTAAATATCTATCGTTTTGATATTCGATGTTATTTAGAATTTCTAGACTCATTGATTAGCTTCAACTATAATTTTTATAATAGTATATTATATTGAGTACATCCGATCAGCTTTGTGACTAACTTTTCAGAGATCAACGTCTTGGGCTTCCAAGAAGCCTTTCCTACGACGACTCGAAAGAGATAATATCATAATTGTCTGACGCTTACCAGATGTTCATAGTAGGTTTTTATACGTTTCCTATTACTATATACTATTTCTCATTCCCAACGCTTATTAGTATATTTCATCTCTCTGTGTGTTACATATTATTTAACACATATGTCATTTAAAAAGAAAAGTGACTTTACTCAAAAGACCAAATTTTGCAATACACATATTTCAAGATTCTTTTTTTCAACAATCAATATGGATGTTTAGAGTAGAATGACACTTTTTTGAGATTTTATGTTTAATTTAATGACGTGTTATTTTTTTATTCAAATAGAAAAATAACAAAACATTTTAACGAATAATATCAATTTTCAAAATTTTTGAGAAATGTCACTCTTCTTTTTAACCGACGATGTGTAGTTAAATCACATTACTATAAATTATATCAACAAAAAAGAGTTATATTTGGGAATAAGACCACAATACTCACTGAATCATTAAAAGCAATATCGTGACTGCGTCTGGAATGTTGCGTGTAAATTATTAAGTTGAATATTGTTAAAATGTTCTTGTATTTCAAGAACATTTTATATCTAGGATCATTACCGACAATTGGGTCAAGGTTATAAGTTTAAATTTAAATTAAAAATAATGTATTGCATATTAACCCTGCACTGGAGCACTTTCTTATTGCCAATTTGGCATTATAACTTAAATTAATCTAATAATCTATTATCGCAGCAAAACCCAGCTGCCACTGAGAAGATAACAACTAAGCAAGTTTGAAGTCTTTCATTTATATTTTAACTAGCATCTGCACGTGGCTTCGCCCGCGTAAAAAGTAACTCTCCTGCAGTTGCACTATTATCTCACGGGAATATATTCGTCATCATCATCATCCTCATCATCATCATCTCAGCTCATATATGTCCCACTGTTGGGCTCGGGCCTCCTCCGTAATGGAAGGGATATTGACCTACTATACCACGCTGGTCAAACGTGTTGATATAGGGTTTTGTTTCGAGTTTTCCTTCTCTTACATAGATGTTGTATGCGTTTTGTATCCCTTTGTCATCTCTTACAATCACCCATGGGTATGATAGGGGGGTGGTGACTTGTATTCTTATTACATCACCACACGGATAATTTATTACTGGGATAAAAAGATTATACGTGTTAATTAAGGATATGGTCTATCTATGTGCCAATTTTCATCTAAATCTTTCAACGGTTTAGTCGTATTTGAGTAACAAACATCCAAACATTTTCACAAACTTTCACATTTATAATATTACATACATACATATCATCACGCTATATCCCTTGCAGGGTAGGAAGAGAGAACAGAGTGCCAGAGAACTCTATCTTTGCATACTTCACTCGCTTCCTCAACATTCATAATTCTCTTCATACACGCTCGCCGGTTTCGGAGACTCTTGACTCCACCTTCCTTCAGTACATGACCGATCATATTTTACTAACATTTATAATATTAGTAAAATTAATTAAGATTAGACCTATCTATCTAGTATTTATTAATATCTAATAATTATTATATTCTAGCTTACCTAGTTTTTTACCATCCATACTTTCAATATTATTTCATAATTAAATTTAATTCATATTAATCCTAACAGTAGTCAATTATGTGCAGGTACTTACCAAAGACCCCGTGTCCAGTAAGCCCTATTATTCAATCACTCTACATATTATGAGATTAAAAAAAACCAGTAGATTTTTTTTTTATACAATACTTGACCTGACAATGATAAAAAAAAGAATGAACCACTTTGCTGCACTCGTTCATAAGTTATGCGCGTACATGCATTTTAGCTATTCATTTTTATTTATATAGATTATAATAATTAGCAGGTTAAAGTCGTAATGGGTATAGGGATGGGCACATCGTTCATGGAAACGAGAAAGACTAACACTATCTTAAAAGTCACAGGAAGCAATGGTACATTTCTGTACCGAGTCGTATTATAGTAGAAAGATTTTTATCCAGCAGTGAACGTCTACGGGCTGGTGACAATTAATATATTCATCATCATCACCACAGCCCATAAATGTCCCACTGTTGGGCTCGGGCCTCCTCCACAGTGGGAGGGCAATTAACCTACTATACCGCGCTGATCAAACGTGTTGGTGTAGGGTTTTGTTTCGAGTTTTCCTTCTCTCGCATAGATGTTATATGCATTTTATAACCCTTAGTCGTCTCATACGATCACCCACGGGTAAGATATGGGGTGGTGAATAGTATTCTTACTCCGTCACCACACGGATAATTAATATATTATATCAATTTATTAGTCATCATCATTCTCCTACTCTTATCCCAATTACTTGGGTTCGATACAATATGTACTCTTCTTTCATAATACATACTCGTATTGTAAAAGTTATTGGCAATAGTTTTATGACCGGCCGCCTCCCATACGTCAACCCTCCTTGGGCATAAATTGAATTAAAATATATCAGTTTATTAGTATGATAAACTAAAAATGATGAAATGGATAAAAGCAGTTTTTATTTCGTATCTAAAGTATTCTTTAAGAAATTAAACATATGGTATCATTTAAAAAAAATGTGTGCTCTATTAAACTTAATTTATTATCCCCTCATAACACAAAGCAAAAAAAAAACAGTTTCCAACTACCACTAACTAATCATAGTACATACATGAATACGAACACTTGAAGTTCTTGGTTCTATGTAAACGTGTACATCTATTAAATAGCAGGCACTACGCTACACTGTGTCACCGCTTTGAGTGCTTTTCATTAGAGTGCATATTCAAAGGGGAAAATGCAATTTTCTTGCCAACGCGAATTCTCATTTTAGTGGAGTAGCTTGTCATATCGATATGAAACTAGCTATGAAAAGCGGGACAACGATTGGGATATACGACGAGTTATAAGGTTATACATCTCCTTTTTGTCACCCTGGATGGTTGACCGGGATGTAGAGCAGCGGAATTTAGAGAGATCTTGCCTAAGAAAGGAATGAAAATTTTAATTTACATACACAAACTTATTAGGTCTCTTTATAGCCCCTTTGATGTATATATATATTCTCATTCCATCTCAGCTCATATATGTCCCACCGTTGAGCTCGAGCCTCCTCCATAATGGGAGGGAAATGACCTACTTATACCATGCCGGTCAGGCGTGTTGGTATAGGGTTTTGTATCGAGTTTTCCATCTCTCGCATAGATGTTATAAGCGGTTTATATCCCTTAGTCGTCTCTTACGATCACCCACGGGTATGAAAAGGGGTTGTGAATTATATTCGTACTCCGTCACCACACGGAAATATATTCTAATATCTTTAAATAATGCGAAACGAGTCGGTATTTAGTATGTAAGAGGTCTTAGTTTCATTTATAGAAAATCTCGTTTTATTAGTGTTCTCAGTTAATAAAAGAATATAAACAGAATATGAAAGTAAATTTAGCCACTGCCATCAAGAATATAAATAACTCAGTTGTGAGATCTAGTAGACCCTTAATCCAAGTGGCGCTAGTTCGATCCTTGGATTGTCCATTTTTATTATTCCCTTTTTTTATTTTTAATTATTATTTTCATATATAAACATGATTGATGTATCAATTATGTTCATTTCAGATTTTCCATTTTAATAACCAGTTCGTATTCTTATTTTATCAGTAGGAAATAAAAATATTTATTATTCCACAGTATATAATTTGTATCACAAAAAATACTCAGTGAAGTGCTGTGATCAAAATATTTTTTTTAAATTAACTAATAAATTAATCTTTGTATTTTTAATATTAGCATTGCACATTCGTATATTATCAAACCAAATCATCTTCAATCATTATGAAAATTTAAGATACCAAACAATAAAACACCGACATCACCTGTTTGAAAAATTGTCAGCACTCAATTTCACAAGGGAGATCCCGCGAACTTTGTATTGCCAGCTTTTACGTATTCTTGTAATTTATTACGCCGCACCTCTCGCCAGCATTTTTCATTGTGGTAATTTCACCGTTCCGGCAATGATTGCCTCGAGAACATTTTTTTTCTCACCACCTCTCAAATTCAATGGTCATTTATTAACTCAAATGCACCGCATGGATAATAAATGACGTAAAATCGTGAGGAAAATTGCGGAAACACTTTAGAAATCGATTTAATGTGCTGGTAACTGGTTTTTCTTACTTCAAAGCATAGTTTGCAATCCTTATGTGAAATAAAAATAACATTTTTGTTATAGAATTCTTTTTGTGAAAAAATTTTATTAGAAAACATTTTAAGAGAGATACAAACGTCTCGATTTCAAACCTATACGGCATTTGACATGCAATAGATCGGTTAAAAATAGTAAAAATGTCAATCATAATATCATTTGCTATCTAAGACAATATACACGCAGAAGCCTCCGTTTATGAAACTAAATATACTGTAAGTTCTTATTGCAAACGCCAAGAAGGTAAAACAAAACACATTGGAAAATCATTGTATCTTCAAAATAAAATATTATACATAGTTGTGTGAAATAAAATTAGTTAAAATCTCGACAAAAAATATCGATCGTCCAAATATTTTTCCTCTGTAGGAATCAAACCAACGACACCCTGTAATAATTAGATTACTAAATTCATCTTTTGAATCAAACAGTTAAGGATTTAAGCCCTCATAACTGACAGCTGCACAGCTGTTATAAGCTTGTATCAATGGACCAACAAGTCGGTAATTTATTTTGTTTTAAATAATGCCAATCTATCACATTTGCGACGTAGTACCATCATTATCATTATCTCAGCTCATATTAGTCCCACAGCTGAACTTGAGCCTCCTCTACAATGGAAGAGAAACGTTGGAATATGGTTTTAATGCCCGTTTTCCTTCTCCTATATCGATGTTATATGCATTTTATATTCTTTAGTCGCCTTTTATGACACTCATGGGGAAGATAAGACCCAATCCCGTTACCACACGACATAGTGTAATACCTATTATATTACTATCTTTTTTTTTTACAATACCACCATCCTGCATTAAGGAAATAATCCTTGTATATCGGGGGACTTTACAAACATATAATTAAGACAGACAAATTACACCCAGACTCAGAACAACAGTTTATGGATTGCACAAGATATTATTTTGTGTAGGAATCGAACCCACGGCTCTGTAGTCACATATTGCGCTTCTTAAAGAACAAAAACAAAACTTGCGAACAAACTAAGCTGTACAAATTGGTGTCTTGATATTATTTCTTCCGCCTCAAAATTGCTGTATAAATATTTTACAGTATTATAGACTCATAAAAATTCAATACGCCATAGCAAATGGCATTATTAGATTAGTCTAATACTCCCATTTATTAAATAAATAGGTATGTTCGTATAATTTATGAAATGTGGTTAAATACGATTTAATATATTTATAAAATCCGATTACGAAATGAAAAATGATGTCGCAAGCGGGATTCGAACCCGCGCCTATTGGGTTTCCGGCCCAATCGTGCTGCCACTACACTACCGCGACTAATTGTAGGACATGCAAATTTCATTTCGTACTGTATTTACGTCTTAAGGTGACGGTGTGCTATCTACCCGACAATGTTTACACATTGTTATAGGCTTAATACTTCAAACTTTACAGTTAGAATTGTATTAAACGATGACACAACCTTGTTATTTAAATTACTGAAATTTAGCATTTAATATGCTTAATTATTTATAAAATCCGATTACGAAATGAAAAATGATGAAAAGTGATATAAAAATGCTATAGCCTTTTCGGAAGCTGGCTTCCGAAAAGGCTATAGCACCATAGACCATATCCTCACGCTTCGGCAGATTATCCAGAAGACCGAGGAGTACAATCGGCCTCTGTGTATAGCGTTTGTGGACTATGAGAAAGCCTTTGATTCAGTCGAAACTTGGGCGGTGCTGCAGTCCCTTCAGCGGTGCCAAATCGACCATCGTTATATCGAAGTGCTGAAGTGTTTGTATAGGAACGCCACAATGTCAGTCCGTATTCGGGATAAGAGTACGAAACCGATCCAGTTGCAGAAAGGCGTGAGACAGGGAGACGTCATCTCTCCGAAACTGTTCACCACTGCACTGGAAGATGTCTTCAAGCTTTTAGACTGGACCGGACTCGGCATCAACATCAATGGCGAATACATCACTCACCTTCGATTCGCAGACGATATTGTCGTCATGGCAGAATCCATGGAGGACCTGGGCACCATGCTCAACGATCTCAGCAGGGTATCCCAACTAGTGGGTTTACGAATGAACATGGACAAGACGAAAGTCATGTCAAATGCCCATGTCATTCCTGTACCGGTCCTAGTTGGCAATGCGATTCTCGAAATCGTCGATCATTATGTTTACCTTGGACAAACAGTCCAGTTAGGTAGATCCAATTTCGAGAAAGAGGTCAGCCGACGAATCCAACTCGGTTGGGCAGCGTTCGGGAAACTTAAGAAGATCTTCTCATCCAACATACCTCAGTGTTTGAAAACACAGGTCTATAACCAGTGTGTGTTACCAGTGATGACTTACGGCACGGAAACGTGGTCCCTAAATGTAGGCCTCATAACCAGGCTCAAAGTCGCTCAGCGTGCTATGGAGCGGGCTATGCTCGGGATTTCTCTGCGAGATAGAATCCGAAATACGGAAATCCGCAGACGAACGGGTGTAACCGACATAGCACGAAGAATTAGCATGCTGAAGTGGCAATGGGCAGGCCACATCGCTCGAAGAACCGACAACCGCTGGGGAAGAAAGGTTCTAGAGTGGCGACCACGTACCGGACGACGCAGTGTGGGACGCCCCCCCACTAGGTGGACAGACGACCTAGTGAAGGTTGCTGGGCGTCGTTGGATACAGGCGGCACAGGACCGCACTCTGTGGCGTAAAATGAGGGAGGCCTACGTTCAGCAGTGGACGGCAATAGGCTGAAATGATGATGATGATGATGATGATTAAATGCTAAATTTCAGTAATTTAAATAACAAGGTTGTGTCATCGTTTAATACAATTCTAACTGTAAAGTTTGAAGTATTAAGCCTATAACAATGTGTAAACATTGTCGGGTAGATAGCACACCGTCACCTTAAGACGTAAATACAGTACGAAATGAAATTTGCATGTCCTACAATTAGTCGCGGTAGTGTAGTGGCAGCACGATTGGGCCGGAATCCCAATAGGCGCGGGTTCGAATCCCGCTTGCGACATCATTTTTCATTTCGTAATCGGATTTTATAAATAATTAAGCATATTAAATGCTAAATTTCAGTAATTTAAATAACAAGGTTGTGTCATCGTTTAATACAATTCTAACTGTAAAGTTTGAAGTATTAAGCCTATAACAATGTGTAAACATTGTCGGGTAGATAGCACACCGTCACCTTAAGACGTAAATACAGTACGAAATGAAATTTGCATGTCCTACAATTAGTCGCGGTAGTGTAGTGGCAGCACGATTGGGCCGGAATCCCAATAGGCGCGGGTTCGAATCCCGCTTGCGACATCATTTTTCATTTCGTAATCGGATTTTATAAATAATTAAGCATATTAAATGCTAAATTTCAGTAATTTAAACGATTTAATATATATATATTTTTTTGTTTTTATAATAGACATGCTGTAGAATCCAAATATTTTTTTTTCTTTTATTCTTTTTCTTATTGCTTACAATATGTCTATATAATCTATACAAATGTAGCTATCCTTATATAGTTATAAGTTCTTAAGGCATTTAATAAAAAAATTGACGAGAAATGCAGCAAGTTGATTTCAAGTACAATTGATAGCCTCGCATGGGTTATAAGTTTAATTTGAAAGAATATACGTAAATGCTTTATTCTAGTTTCATCCATCCATCCTACCATCGTTCGTGGTCGAATTCCTATCCAGTGGTAGGCTTAATTTAAGATAAAATGTAAAATTACCATTTGATACATACATAAGATAATACATACATAAGTGCCTTCGCAGGGTTTATACGTAATAAACGATTTCAATTTGAGTCATAAGATGGTATATCTGCTCAGTCCACACACAAATATAAAACCTTAGCTTGAGGATTTTCCTATTTTCTTAATTTATCTTTCTTTTACTTTAAATTAATAAAGCATAGTTTTGTATTCTTAACAATAATCAAAGGCGATTCTATTGTTATTTAGTAGACAAAATCAGATATTCCGTGACACAAAAGTATATTTCCAACAGAAAAGCCAATATAGATAATAATAACCAAACATTAATCTCACGATCAACAATACTCAGCTCTTATTCATTATAACAGAGTCCACAAAACGCAGACCGCTATAATACTCTCGAAATGCAAATGCTAAAATATATACAGCAATATCATACAGATATAGTAATACAAGTGCCTTAATTAATTATATATAAAAGAAAGAAAGAAAAGTATTTATTTTGTGCCACAAAGGAGAGACGTTAGGAACACACAGAAAAAACAAAAAAGAAACCTTACAATAAATGAAAAAACACATAAAATCTATAAACTAAATAAGGAGACATAATAATTAGATCTAGTGATCATCTCAGCTGCGGCAGAAAAAAAGAAGAAGAATAACTGCTCAACAATTGTTGTGATGTCAATGTAACACCACAACGCTGATTTTCAGCAATGTCCTTATATAAAATATATACAGCAATATTATACAGATATAGTAATACAAGTGCCTTAATTGTGTAATTATGTATGTAAAAGTGAGACTATTTTTACATATATAATACATATATTTTTTTTTATTTTATGCCAATTATTCTTTTTTTTTTCGTTCTAATGCGCCACCACTGGTGGCTTTGATGTTTGATGTGTTGATGTGATGTGTGTTGATGATTGAAAAAAACATTGCTGAAAATCAGCGTTGTGGTGTTACATTGACATCACAACAATTGCTGAGCAGTTATCCTTTTTCTGCCGCAGCTGAAACGTTCACTCGATCATAATTATTATATCTCCTTATTTAGTTTATAGATTCTATGTGTTTTTCATTTATTATAAGGTTTTTTTTGTTGTTTTTTTCTGTGTGTTCCTAACGTCTTTCCTTTGTGGCACAAAATAAATACTTTTCTTTCTTACTTTTATTTATTCGTTACGTTAAAGCGAATAAGGTCCAAGTTCGATAGAAGAGAATTTGTTACTTACGCGCTTATTACGTGCATGTTTTGTATTGTAGCTGATGGTCGGGATAGACGGCGGGAAGGAGGTAACGGTGCGTGAGTTGATCCACCAGATGGACCGTATAGTACAGGCTGTAGAGACAGCGATCCTCCCAGAGACATCGACGGAGGACTGGATAATCTAAACCAAAAAAAAACACTTCCTTAAGAAAAGACTTTCGAAATATTATATATCAGGTGTGAATATTTTCCCTGTGGTGACGGAGTAAGAATATAATTCACCACCCCATATCTTACCCATGGGTGATCGTAAGAAACGACTAAGGGATATAAAACGCATTTAACATCTATGCAACAGAAGGAAAACTCGAAACAAAACCCTATACCAACACGTCTAACCAGCGCGGTATAGTAGATCAATTTCCCTTCCATTATGGAGGAGGCTGAAGCCCAACGGTGGGACATATATATGAGCTAAGGTGAGATGAGGATATCTTTTCCTCTTTCAATTCATAACCATTTCACTTGGAGATGATTTGCCACTAACAGAAGGAGGTAGTTTTATTTAAATATTACCTGGTCTTACTGTGATGTTATATGACTACGTCATTTAGTTGACGAACATGGACCATTCACAAATAATAAACTCTCTCTAAGTTTACCTTGTCAAGTATTGCCCATTACACATACATACATACATATCATCACGCCATATCCCTTGCAGGGTAGGCAGAGAGAACAGAGTGCCAGAGAACTCTATCTTTGCATACTTCACTCGCTTCCTCACTTCTTATATATTGCCCATAATCTTTTAAATTACTCTTTATATACGTTTTATTCATCGATATTAATAATGAAACAGAACTCTTCGCCTAAACTAATCCACCAATACTATTGGAGATAAATCAAACTACTATACCGCGCTCCTTAGATGAGTTAATAAATTATATTATTTTGACTTTTCTTTTTTTATAATGCTAATTTCTACTTGTGTGTCTTAGAGGTCTCTTACAACACATTGTCAGATGAAAAGAAAAGGGCATTTTATGTCTAGAAATAGTACGACAACTTTTGTACAACTAGATTTACAGACAAGAACTAATTTCAGCCTTATATACTAAAATGAGAGAAGTGTCTTGGCATCCCAGAAGAAAAACCGCGAGCAAAGCTATAAACAAGAACTAGTTAATTATAAATAACAAAACATGATGACTTACTAAATAAACTTCAAGTTTTAAACTCTCTTATAAACGTATAATTAAGGAATTTATAACGCATTCTATATAGTCACGCAAACTTCTTTAATAATAAAACCGGCCAAGTGCGAGTCGGACACGTTCACGAAAGGTTCCGTATCATTATCTAACAACTATCTAAAAATGGCAAAAAGATCACGTTTGTTGTATCCTTAAATATTTCTTAATTGGTTTTAATTACGTTAATTTAATTATTTATTTTTAAAGTGAATATATACCTAAATATTCTGTGAATATTAAATAATTTTAAAGTGTCTACCTGTTGCCGTTATCAATATCAAGCAAAAACGAGCTAAAAAAATCCTGTTTGTATGGGACCCCCTTAAATATTAATTTTATTCTGTTTTTAGTATTTGTTGTTACAGCGCCAGCGGCAACAGAAAACATCATCTGTGAAAATTTCATGTGTCTAACTATCACAGTTCATGAGATATAGCCTGGTGACAGACAGACGAATGAGCAGCGGAATCATAGTAGGTAATAGGATACCGTTTTACCCTTCGGGTACGGAACTCCGAAAAAAATATTGTTAGTAAAAAATATGCTATATGCTGAGGCATAATATAATTCAACCTATCATACTTGATCAAAAACATATTCCTTCAGTGAACTTCCTACAGTGAACAAATGTTCCAAAACTCAATGACATTTTCAGCAAATTTGAACTCTGCACAGGTAAGGAGATAGGGCAGATAATTGATGCTTTAAATTCAAACACTGGAAGTGGCATAGATGGTATAAGTGTTAAGGAGTTAAAATGTATTAAGCATTTAATAGTAGAAAATTTGACTCATTGTATTAATGACTGCCTTCATATGGGTATTTTTCCTGATAGTTTGAAAGTTGCCAAAGTTATGCCAATCTACAAAAGTGGCTGCAAAAGTGATCCTGGTAATTATAGGCCTATCTCTGTATTACCAGTGTTTTCTAAAATTTTTGAGAAAGTAATTTATCAGCAACTAAATACATTTCTAATAAAGAACAATTTTTTTTATAAGCAACAATACGGTTTTCGACCTGGATCGAATACTGTTTGTGCTACTACCGATCTTGTAACTAAAATCAAAGATGCTATTGATAAAAAGAAAATTGCTCTTGGTGTCTTTATAGATCTTAAGAGCGCTTTTGATACTGTAAGTCATAGCATTTTGTTAGACAAACTATGGGATTTAGGAATACAGGGATCAGTTCATAAAATCCTTAAATCGTACCTTGAAAATCGTAGACAAGTCGTAAAAATTAATTCTTTCGAAAGTGATTCGGTTAATCTAACATACGGTATCCCACAAGGCTCAATTTTGGGCCCATTACTATTCCTTATATACATCAATAATATAAACAGTATAAAGGTATCAGGTGATATTACTCTTTACGCTGATGACACTTGTCTGTTTTATTTCGGCCACCATTTGAAAGATGTCTTGTGTATAGTTCAGAATGATTTAAATAAACTCAATGAGTGGTTTATGTCAAATCTACTCACAATAAACACTAAAAAAACTGCTTACATGATCTTTGCAGCGAAAAATAAGAAACTAACAGATCTCATACCACTCACTATACAGCAAGAGATAATTAAACAATCTAACCACGAAAAGTACCTCGGTCTAGTACTAGACGGTAGATTGACTTGGAGGGCACATATTGATTATCTAAAAGCGAAAATCTCGCCTCTAATTGGAGCGCTTCATCGAATGTGCGGCTATATCCCACATAAAATACGTCCTATGATTTACAACTCATTGGTTAAACCGCACTTGGAATACCTAATTGAAGTTTGGGGATCTGCAGCTAAGTCTAATATAGAGGAAATACAAGTCATGCAGAATAAAGTAATCAAAGTATTATATAATTACGACTATATGACACCAACTAATAAAATATATAAGGACACGGATATATTAAATATTAAACAGTTATACATATATAAAACATGCATACTCATCAGAAAAATTATCACACGACAAGCACAGTCACAACTCGAGTTTCACAATAAAACACATACATACAATACAAGAGGATGCCACAAACTACAATTACCTATACCTAGGACTAACTATGGTAAAAGTAGCATAATGTGCGAGGGAGTGTATCTTTACAATAAACTATCAAAGGATATTATTAATTGTCCCACGCTAGCTACCTTTAAGAAGCATTTGATCTCTTTTCTTAAAAAATGTAGTGATTGATTTATTTATTACTATAACTGTTATGTACCTAGTAGCCTTAGATTGTATAATTTTAACTTATATTAATAATGTACATTCTCAATTTAAGTGAACTGTAATTACTGTTCTTTTTGAGAAATAAATTTCTATAAACCGAACTTGTGGTGTGGTACCTTTGCAAAAGATGATAAATTAGGGGGTTTATTCTACCCTATCCTAACTCTGAACAACCAAATGCGGTGACATTACAGCATTTCAATAAATGCTATACAGATGGTGTAGAGATTAAGATACCCGCCTAAAATCCTGAGTCTATAGTGTCCGTGAATTGTAAGTCTACCGCAATGCAAGGTTTAGTTCCTTAGTGGAAGAAGTTATATAAAAAAAAATACCGTATTTCCTTCATAGATTTATAAGGATTGAATTATATAGTCAATAATTAAATGAAAAATTTAAGATAGACACATAAATGACTTATGGTGATCTGTTACCCAACATGCATGAAAGTAAAATTAATGCGGTCGAAATGCGATCTCTGCGGAAAATCTGTGGAGTTAGGCTGACCGACCGCATTCGTAACGACGACGTAAGAGAGCGAGTAGGTATAAAAGAGAGTATTGGTGTAAAGATGCGAAAGGGAATGCTCCGATGGTTCGGACATGTAGAAAGAATGCCGAATGAACGTCTGGTTAAGAAGATATACAATGCGAAAGTTGAAGGATGTAGGTACCGAGGGAGACCGAGACTAACCTACCTAGACCAGATCGGTCATATACTGAAGGAAGGTGGAGTCAAGAGTCTCTGAAACCGGCGAGCGTGTATGAAGAGAATTATGAATGTTGAGGAAGCGAGTGAAGTATGCAGAGATAGAGTTCTCTGGCACTCTGTTCTCTCTGCCTACCCGGCAAGGGATATGGCGTGATGATATGTATGTATGTATGTATGTTACCCAACATTTAATAATTCTTTCCTCCAAGCAAAAAAGATATCGAAATACTATAATACTATTATATTTACTATTAAAAATTACATAAAAAAGTATGAAATAGTTAAACAATAAAAATATTTAATATGTAAATAAGGGACGTAAATATTTTTAAATTAAATTAGTCGAGGAGATTACATATAGTTACGTCGTATGCTCCATTATTTAAGTCTTCTTAAGAAAGATCAAGTTAAGTTGACTAGTGTTTTACATATTATATGTAATTCATGATATAAAATTTCAAAAACAATACTTCATAATTAAGGTTTAAGGATAATCAGATTATAAGCAGATTTGCCGTCAGCCTATCCAGATTAATTATTATATATAGGCTTCCTCGCGAATACCCTTTCTTAAGAAATAGTGCTATATTCATGGACATAGGCTTCCCGAGATAAAGATTAATACTTATAATCATAAAGCTTGGGTTTTGCATTCTCAGTTGAAGTTATAATTTCCGAAGAAAGTACTGCTCATTATCCTGATCAATACGGCTTTTAATGCTTCCCAAAGGAAAGTAAGGGGTGGTGACTACATCATTTATCCTTATACCTTCACTACACAGAAAGGTAAATATATTCTCAGATTACATAACATAATTTCTTATATTAATTAAAATGCTTAACTATTTTTTAACGCACACAGACCCTAGTGTTGAGAACAACCCAAAATAATGACAAGACCAGTTGGTCTATCATAACCAATGACTTAAACAAGTTACGATAAGGTTTAATATCAAGATTGCCTTCTTTTGCAGTTATATTTTCTGATAAGATGATTAAGCATGGAGAATGTATCTCATCCTTACACATCTTTTCAGACGCCTTACCAGGATACGTAAATATCATTTTAATTAATTATCTCTCGCGTAATTTAAATATTAAAAATAAATATGAAACTATTTTATCAAAACATTTATTACAAATTTTAATTACATTTATGTAATTCTTACCTTTGTATTTCTATTTTTAAACCCTTACGAGGAAATATTCCAACCCATTGAACTAGTTGTTGAACACAATGGTTTTAAATATTTGATTGCGTGGGTAAGGCGATCGATTATTCAACTATGTTTGTAGTTCTGTTGTTTTGTATACGTACTTTAACTTTAATAACGTTCATATAATTGCCAAATGGCAATTATACATATCTACTTATATTTAAGTATTATCGTAATAGGTTTTATAAACAACTTTTTTTTATTTGGGAAAGAAAGCGTAAAATAATACATGCTACATCTTTGAAACTTTTAATATGAAAAACGTAAAACGTACGTTCAGGCAATATGATATGATATTCTTACATAATATTTTGCAGTAGTGACTATATGAAAATAAAGTTCATTGATTTTTTTTTACGATTAATTAGTACATACATATCATCACGCCATATCCCTTGCAGGGTAGGCAGTTAGAACATAGTGCCAGAGAACTCTATCTTTGCATACTTCACTATATATAATATAATCATATTAATTAAAATCAAAATAAAACCAAGTCTTTCGGTTCTAGTGGGTATCAAGAGAGATCGATGGATATAGAAGCACAAATTCTCATAGAAAGAGAAGGAAAACTTAAAATAAACACTTTAATTACGTGATATACCAACTGCTATAAATAGGTCATTTCTTAAACCTCTTCCACTTCCGACATTAAAATAGACAATAAAAATATGTAATTAGAATTTCTATTATATCAAAGTTAACTCATCATTCTCCTACTCTTATCCCAATTATTTGGGGTCGATACAATATGTATTCTTATTTTATAGTACATAATGTAGAAGTTATTGGGAATAGTTTTATGACCGACCGCCTGCCAGACGTCAACCTTCCTTGGGAATGTAATTGTTGACTAAATGGCATCAGATGGAGTTGGCTTAGGTCGTCGCTCTTAATCGCCTTTTACGACATTCACGAGCAAAGGAAGGGTTGGTAGTATTCGAAGCCGCTACGACACAGCTCATATCAAAGTTAACTAATCATTGCAAAAAATAGTTCGCTATGTACACCATTCGCTACACTTCTAGTGATCTATATAATTTTCTAAATTATGGGCTTTTTCACTCATGCATATCATTTCAATAAAGTCATGAGGCTATAAAAACAATATAGATATATAAGAATCCTATATACATAGTTGGCATATATAAATCGTCAAAAAAGTAAATTCATAATAATAGTTAACAAGGGAATTAATAAAAATGACGTAATTAATAAAAGTTATTCACTCTTTTCACTCCGGGAAACTTCTTAAAACAAACGCCAAATTCGAAATTTTGTTAAAACCAACATTGGTATTGTAAACTGTGAATAAAAAAAAATGAAGGTATATCGAGTATATCACAGTTTATTAAGCAAAGTATGAATTTCCCGAAACAAATTTGTAGCCTATACAAATCCAATTAACTTTTGGTCCCAATATTAAAGCTATGATAACTTTATGATACAACTATCTAAAGTTATTATATTTACATTTATCTAATCAAATTTTATCAAACACTCTTATTATGAAATTTGTATACTAAACCAAACTATGACTAAAAGAATCCAATATTTAGACTAGGTACTATAAATATAATTATTACAGTTTTGTAATCTATAATAATAGCTGTGTGGTAGCGGCTACGAATACTATCAACCTTTACTTTGCTTGTGGATGTCGTAGAAGACGACTTATAATGACCTGGGCCAACTCTATCTGATGCCGTTTGGTCAACAATTACATTCCCAAGGAGGGTTGACGTCTGGCAGAGATCGTAAAACTATTGCCAATAATTTTTACAATATGTACTATGAAAGAAGAGTACATATTGTATTGACCCGACATACTGTATCGATAAGAGGACATATCGTATCGATCGTAATTGAGGTAAGAGAGAATGATGATGATGTAATCTATAATAAAATTTCCATTTGCTGAAACGAAATAAAGTTGCTACAATATTACACGCAACTAACTATAGTCTATAAAATATAGCTTGATCTCTGTGACAATTCTCACTAAGGCCGCACGCTAACGATGCAGTCCGTATTTTTGTCGATATAATTCCTTATTTTTTAAAGTTATTTGCTACTGCAATTGAAAAACAATGTATGAAAATCTTATTGAATTTCAATAAAATGGATGAATGAATCGATTATAAATGTAAAACAATCTAAGAAAATCTTATTGAATTTAAATTAATGGATTTTATTTAATTTAAACTAAAACTGTTAATTAATTATTTTTATTATTCGAAAGGAATACATCCAAGTTCATCGTCACTATTATCATCATCGCTGGAATATTCCTGTAGGTTGATGATGAGTTCTTGGTCATAGATTATTTCATGAATAATCATGTTTATTTAATAAAAGAAATTTTTAATATAAAAGAAATGGTCTTATTAATATTATAACTGATGTCTGAATACTAAATTAACACAATTTACTTATTTTATAGAGTAACCATGTGGTTTATATAGGTAATGTATTGATTTTACTTGTTTTATAAATAATTAATAAGAATATGAAAGAGAGTATTGATGTATCGATGGGAAAGGGAATGCTCCGATGGTTCGGACATGTGGAAAGAATGCCGAACGAACGTCTGGTTAAGAAGATATACAATGCGAAAGTGGAAGGATATAGGTACCGGGGAAGACCGAGACTAACCTACCTAGACCAGATCGGTCATGTACTGAAGGAAGGTGGAGCCAAGAACCTCCGAAACCAGCGAGCGTGTACGAAGAGAATTATGAATGTTGAGGAAGCGAGTGAAGTATTGCAAGGATAGAGTTCTCTGGCACTCTGTTCTCTCTGCCTACCCTGCAAGAGATATGGCGTGGTGGTATGTGTGTTTGTTTAATAATAATGTTATCGATTTACGTTTATCGACTGTCCCATCTCAATCTTATTCTCAGTCCAGTATGAACTTATACTTGCGTAAGAATCATATTTTTATAAAACGGTTACTAAGTATTTCAAATCATATTAGGTATATATATGTTTTGGTGTAAATATTCATATTTTATAATCATATTTCAGTTGAGATATAACTGGCATGTAAAGAAAGAAAATATAGTTAACACAAAATAATTTGTAAACATGACGCGAATTCAAAATTACTTCATTGGTTTTGTAGCTATCTGTGACAGAGATCAAGCTATACTTTAAGAACTATAATATATATTATATGTATCTAATAGGTGCATCATTGTTAGATGTCGAAAAGAAAAATATTATTTGTATTTTTTGCACTTACACGTCACATAATTATTTAAATGATTTTTTAAGTAAGAAAACTATTTCTATATAATAATAGAAAATAGTTTAAGTTTATATGTGTAATACTTGCATTACCGTAAGAAGTTCTTATATAAAATTGACCCAAATGAAATTTACCTCAAAGGCGATTCCAGATGAACTCGATGTGATGAACATGATGGCGCCGGTTGTTGGTGGGATGGATGCGGTGGAAGAGGTGGTGGGCTGCTATGCCGACTCAATGTTTCAGGGGATACAAGTGCAGCTCCTGCAGACGCTGGACTCGGCAGAGGGGGAGCACTCCCACTAGAGATCTCGGAGTCTGCTCCACCAAACGTAGCTCGGGAAACATGGGAACCACCAGACATGTTGTTTGCTGGTATGGAGTAACAACTGTAACAATATGAAAAATAAAATTCATCATCTTTCCGACTATTTATTTATATTCTAATTTATTAACAGTAATTATATTTATTTCTTTTTATCTATGCCTTTTATCTGCAAATGAGGAATAGAGATGAAGACCTAAGTCTAACAATACACCATATTTTACAAAACTATTCAAACAAGTTAAATTGATATACCTAAAAGTATCGTCTTAACCTTTTTCTTCATTGACCCTTATTTAGCAAAGGCCTCCACCACAATAGGAGGGAAAAAGTCTATTGTTACATACATACATACATACATATCATCACGCCATATCCCTTGCAGGGTAGGCAGAGAGAACAGAGTGCCAGAGAACTCTATCTCTGCATACTTCACTCGCTTCCTCAACATTCATAATTCTCTTCATACACGCTCGCCGGTTTCGGAGACTCTTGACTCCACCTTCCTTCAGTACATGACCGATCTGGTCTAGGTAGGTTAGTCTCGGTCTCCCTCGGTACCTACATCCTTCCACTTTCGCATTGTATATCTTCTTAACCAGGCGTTCGTTCGGCATTCTTTCCACATGTCCGAACCATCGGAGCATTCCCTTTCGCATCTTTACACCAATACTCTCTTTCATACCTACTCGCTCTCTTACGTCGTCGTTACGAATGCGGTCGGTCAGCCTAACTCCACAGATTTTCCGCAGAGATCGCATTTCGACCGCATTAATTTTACTATCATACTCTTTTCTGCATACCCAACTCTCGCTTCCATACAGTAATGTTGGGACAAGCACTGCGTTATGTATTGCTACACGTGCCTTCTGGCTGAGGTGGTGGCTGCCGAGAAGTTGCCCCAACGCTCCGTTCACTCTATTTCCCGCATTCACTCTTCGCTCTATATCAGTGGTGTACCTTCCATCTCGGCTAAATCCACATCCAAGATATACAAATTCATCCACTTGCTCTAGTACATCATTACCTATTGTTACTCTTACATCTGTTCTGGTTTTATCTCTTTCAAAGACCATTATTTTGGTTTTGCTCACATTCACGCGTAGACCCCTTTTCTTACAATCTTCTGTCATTGTGTCGACTAGGGTCTGCAGGTCAATCGCTGACTGTGCCAGCAGGACTGCATCATCTGCATAAAGCAGGGCAGTGACCACTGAGTCGCCCATCTGGACTCCCACATTCATATCGTTCAACCTTTGGAGACATTTATCCAGATATATGATAAACAGCCTGGCTGACAGAACGCACCCCTGCTTAACGCCGATATTGACGTCAAACCAAGGCGACATTCCATCATCCAGCCGCACACAGGCTCTACAGCCCATGTAACTGGACTGCACAGCCTGTAGCAGTTTACCGTTAATACCATACTCCGGTAAAATGTCCCAAAGTTCCTTTCGTACAACCGTGTCAAATGCTCTCTCCAGATCCACAAAACTGCAGAAAACCCTCTGACCTAGAGCCAGATGCTTCTCCACAATGTTGCGCAGAGAGAACACTTGATCCATGCATCCCCTTCCACTCCTGAAACCTCCTTGTGTCTCACACAGTAAACCATCGGACACCATCCTCATTCTCCTTTCAATAATTTTTCCATACACTTTTGCTGCCAAACTGGTCAAGCTTATGGCTCTGTAATTTGCGCAGTCATAACGTGAACCCTTGTTTTTAAACAAAGGCACGATGACTGCGCTATTCCAGTCCCTGGGAACCATTCCCGAGCTCCAACATAAATTGAGGAGCAACAGGAACGCCTCCCAGACACAAGAGCCACCGAGCTTGATCATCTCGGCAGACACCATATCAATGCCCGCTGCCTTACCATTTTTCAAACTTCTTATCGCCCATTCAACTTCATCCACACTGATGCCATCGGAGGACGCCGTTGTCGAATGTTGATCTACTAAACCACATCCAACACCGGCGCCAACCGTAGCATCCGCATACATATCGCCAAAATATTCACTCCATCGGCTTAACACGTCTTGTGTTTGTGTAAGAATGTCTCCACCTTTAGACCTTATTTTATTCATTCTGAAGGCTGACCAACCACCCCGAGACTTCTTCACCTCCCTCCAAAAGAGTTTGGTGTTACCCTCGAAGTTTTTAGTCAGCCTATCTTCTGCACTCATACTTGCTCTATCACGTTTCTCTTTCACTAAGGCCTTGGTGTCATTCTTACATTGCCGATATATTTCTTTCTTCTGTTCAGTCATACTGTCATTCAGATTCAAAGAAGAGACATAGTCCAGCCACGCTTTCTTCTTTTGCTCTATGGAAGCTGCCACTTCCGCATCCCACCATGCATCACCATTTGTTTTTCTATGCTTCTTTGAACTTCCACATACTTCTTTCGCTGTATCTACCATACTCTCTTTCAATACTCTCCAGCATTCTTCAATGTCCGATTGCGGCTGGCTTGCCATCGTCAGCCGTTCTCGGACACCCTCTGCATACTTTTCTCTTACACACTCTTCTTGCAACCTTTCAACCTTTATTCTTTCAAGCCCTCCGAAGTGGACACGCTCTCGCCAGTGCCTCCACTTTCTGAACAGACCACTAAATCTCGCAATAACGAGATAGTGGTCCGTGTCGACTGTGGGGCCCCTGTAGGCTCTTGCGTCCAATATTTTGCTTCGGAGGCGACTGTCTACCAAAATTAAATCTATTATGCTTTTCTGTTCATTCCTTCTCCATGTATACATATGGATGTCCTTATGTTGGAAAAATGTGTTTGACACAATAAGGTTTCTCTCCATGCATACATCCGCTATGAGCCTACCTGCGTCGTTCACTCTCTTATCACCAAATGGACCAAGTACGTCCTCATAGTCGGGACGCTTGGTCCCCACCCATCCGTTCAAATCTCCGCATACAATCACGCGTTCACTGGTTTCTGCCATATCCAGAACTTCCCTAACATTGTCCCAAAACTTCTCTAGGTCTGATGCCACCGAGGATCCTACGGGAGCATATGCTACAACCATGAATACCTTGGTGACACCTAGTTTTATACGGACCCAGAGAAGTCTGGGATCATACATTCCGTAATCCTTCACACCTGAGGCCAAGCGAGAGGACAACAGCACTCCTACCCCCATGCTGGCTCGATCGCTCTGTGGTACACCAGACCACAGAGCCATCCCGCCACCAGGAAGATCGCAGGCGTCGCTGCCCCTTCGCTTGGTCTCTGTTACACAGAGCACGTCTAGCTGTTTGTCCGCCATGACGGATATCAGCTCGTGCAACTTACCTTCCACACAACCTCTTACATTCCACGTGCCCACCCGGCACTCCGTTCTCCTCGACTCGCCTAACTGGGCAAGGCGTGATGGGTGGCGGCCCCCATCGCCGCAACTGCCGATGTTCGTACCGACGGGGGCGGGTCGGTACGCGTCGCCTCCGGGGGACGCCCTAACCCGCATTGCGGTACGCATTTCGAGCCGGATTAGCAGTCTAATTAGACTGGCAGGGGACGCGAACGAGCACGCTCCGGACTATGCCCCCAAAAAGTCTATTGTTCCATAGATTAAACGGATTAGGGTTTCACACAGGTTAATCATACTGAGAAATGTCATATCTTTTATATTAATAACCTCTATATTTGTTAATACATTTAAAATCCATTATTTAAAATAATGTGTTTTTAATTTAGAAGAGGAATAATTTTAACAGGCATTAAAATAATTAATTTGTTATAATGTAGTTGAATGCTACTTTATTACTTTGCTTTACTGCTTTACTTACTTTTAATTTATAGTAAAACAGAAAGAGTTTTATGAAGATAAGTTAACAAACATTTAACATACACAAAATTGGTTTAAATATCATCTCAGCTCATATATATCCCACTATTGGGCTCGAGTATCCTTCGTAATGGGTGTGAAATTAACCTACTATACTACGCTGGTCAGACGTGTTGGTATAGGGTTTTATTTTGAATTTTCTTTTTCTTGCATAGATGTTATATGCATTTTATATTCTAGAAAGAGACGTTTCAATCACCCACAGGCAAGATGAAGAGAGAGTGGTGGCGAACTGGATTTGTACCCCGTCACCACATAAATTGAAAATTAAACTGAATGAAATAAATATTAGTTAATATATAAAGTGGTTAGTTAATATTAAAATACTGCAAGTAAAATAAATATGATGTTAATATATCTTAAAATTTTAATAAGATTCTTATTATATTTCTAGTTAAATAGATTTTTCAGCATTTTGTTTTGTCGGTTATATGAATATGACACTGATTTTTGTGGGAGAAAAAATAAGCCACATTTAGTAATACTGTTACTCACAGTCTACATAAAAATATTTTAAAAATCCTTTAAAATTTGCATAAATTATGGTCAGTTTGACTTAATGTTAAAATACAGTTAAGAGTTCACGTTAATTAAGAAAACATGCTAATAATCTCTCAAAATTTTTCTTAACTATTATTATTCAATACGAATAAATGGTTCGGACATGTGGAAATAATTCCGAACGAACGTCTGGTTAAGAAGATATACAATGCGAAAGTGAAAGGATGTAGATACCGGGGGAGACCGAGACTAACCTAACTAGACCAGATCGGTTACTAAAGGAAGGTGGAGTCAAGAGTCTCTGAAACCGGCGAGCGTGTATGAAGAGGATTACGAATGTTGAGGAAGCGAGTGAAGTATGCAAGGATAGAGTTCTCTGGCAGTCTTTTCTCTCTGCCTACCCTGCAAGGGACAAGGCGTGATGGTTTGTATGTAATAACATTTTATCGATAATAGATAAATGTGACGGTTATAATAATATATTATCTATGTATATGTGCAACCAAATATGCACTTACATCAACTAAGTATGAAAATTGATTTTTCAAATCACTTTAATGAAATTTTGCCTGTCGAAAAATTGTCGTATATCTCGTGAATATGCAGTTAAAATGTTCCGAAATTTATAGCCGTCTCCTCAATTTACAAGAATCATTATAGCTATGTATATTAACAGTAATAACTTTTAAAATTACTTATATCAAAAGATGTTATTAGAACTAAAATCTAATGTTGCTATATAAACAGTTGAATGAACTTTTTTATTTCTTATAGTGCTAAACGAGCAGGTAATACACCTAATAGTAAGTGTCCCTACCACTCATGGACCTTTGCAAAACTAATGGCCTACAGCTAGGCCGCTGCGTACCAACCGAAACCCATCCAGAAATTTGGACTTCCGGCTGTCTCGCTCACCGCACGATATGCAAGAACACATTGTCACTGCTCAGATGTCAATTTTCTGCGATAGTGTGATGCTATCCCGGACAGATCGCCTCGCGGCTGTAGACAGAAAACTATCAACACTGCAGCCCTAGACTACCTTTCAATTTTCTTGTAGTTATTTTTAACAATATAGTCATTAAAATTTAGTAGCTTTATATGTTTTATTCACATTAGTTATATTGAAACTCTATTCAATTCTATTTTTATTTTAAATACTGCATTAGTGCTTTTGAAATAAAAGCAAAAATGTGAAAGTAATTTTAGTAGATGAATGGCGTTTACTTTAACGTTAACTGAAGTAAATAATGTAGGCTATTTTAAATTTTTGATTCATATCAAATTTTTGATATTTCAATATAAATTTTAGGTGAATATAAACCTAAGAATGAACTTATCAAGTTAATAGAACAATGGCATAAATAAACCCAGATTAAATTTTCATAAAAAAAAGTCATACATTATCGAGATAAATACAAATCATGTTAATATTTAATAAAATCACATAGGATCAATACATAATATTTGCAAATAGCCAACTTTGGCTTCAAAACGTGATCAGATTCCTGTAAAAGCTCTGCACAACACGAGTTCATAGTTGAGAACTTTTGCGACACGTGCATAAAATTTAAATTTCTTCAGACAAAACAAACCAACTGTGAACAAAACTTGGTCTGAATAATTTTGCAACTTAAGTACAAGTATACTTACGTTTATTATATTATAATTTAATGTACTGTATATTATAATTTAATGTACTGAAATATTCAAAGAAATCTACTTCTGTTTTTTTTTCAGGTCCTATATGTCTCATTCTCGTGCAAGGATCCACCAGATAAGAAAAATTAACCTACTATATCTCGCCCGATTAACATAGGTTTTGATGCCATCTTACTTCACTTACAATGATAGTATTTTTTTACATCCCTTAATAGCTTTTTACGCTACTCACAGGGCAAAAAAGGGGTTGAAGTGGGGGCGGCCGTGGCGAAGATTCGTTCCGCCACCACGGCCCCCGGCCCGGACGGAATACCAGTCCGGGTGTTGACGTCGCTCCTCGAGCACTTCGAGCCTCGCCTCAGGCAGCTGTTCAACGCCTGTCTGACGTCTGGACGGTTTCCTGAGTGCTGGAAGGAAGGGAGGTTGGTTTTCCTGCCAAAGCCGGGACGGTCTCCGGATTTGCCGTCGGCCTACAGGCCCAGCGTGCTCCTCGACGATGTGGGTAAGCTGCTGGAGCGTGTCCTCGCTGCCCGCATCGTCCGACACCTGGAGGAGGTGGGGCCCGATCTGTCGGACGCTCAATATGGGTTTCGGAGGGGGCGTTCGACCATCGGGGCCCTACTACGCCTGAGGCAGGCGGCCGCGGAGGCCGTCGCCGGGAAGGGAGTGCTGTTGGCGGTGTCGTTGGACATCGCCAACGCATTCAATAGTCTGCCATTCAGCTGCATCAGGGAGGCGCTCCGGTTCCATGGAGTGCCCCTGTACCTCAGGCGGCTGGTGGCAGACTATTTGGAGGGCCGCAGTATCCTCTGCGCGGGTCCCGCAGGGGACATTGTGCGGACGCCCATGTCATGCGGCGTTCCACAGGGGTCGGTTCTGGGGCCGACTCTGTGGGACATCGGGTACGACTGGGCGTTGAGAGGGAGTCTCCCCCCCGGGCTGAGCTTGGTGTGCTACGCTGACGACACGCTCGTCACAGCCCGGGGCAGGACACTCGAAGAGGCGGCGAGCCTGGCCACTCTCGGCACCGAGGAGATGGTGGGATGGGATGGGATCGAGGCGCTGGGGCTCAGGGTGGCCCTAAACAAGACGGAGGCCCTACTTTTCCATGGGCCCCACGTGAGGCTACCCATCGGCGCCTCGTTGGTGGTCAACTCCATCCACATCAGCATTCAGGCCCATATGAGGTACTTGGGTCTGGTGCTCGACGTGCGATGGTGGTTCCGGGAGCATTTCCGACAGATTGCTCCCCGGCTTGTCGGCGCGGCGTCCGCCCTTTCTCGACTCATGCCGAATGTGGGCGGACCCAGTTTCGAGGGCCGACAGCTGTATGCGGGGGTGATCCGCTCGATGGCCATGTACGGCGCACCCGTGTGAGCGAGGGCTCTGAACGCCCAGCTCAGGGCGGTTCTGTGGAGGCCACAGAGAGCCATGACGGTCAGAGCCATTCGCGGGTACCGCACGGTGTCGACAGAGGCAGCGTGCCTGTTGGCCGAGACACCCCCGTGGGACCTAGAGGTGGAGATGCTCTCCAACCTCTACCAGCGGGTTATCACAGCGCGCGAGGAAGGTGGCCATCGTTGAGCGAGATAGCCACCTGGCGCGTGGATGCCCGCCGAGAAGTCATCGCCCGTTGGACTACGCGGCTGGAGAGGCCTAGGCACAGTGTGGAGACAGTTGAGGCCCTCCGGCCCGTAATGATAGAGTGGATGGAGCGGCGGCATGGAGTCCTCACCTTTCGGCTGGTGTAGGTATTGACGGGGCACGGGTGCTTCGGTTTGTACCTGCACAGGGTCGCGTATAGGGAGTGGACGCCGGCCTGCCACCACTGCAGGAGTTACGAGGACACGGCGCAACACACACTGGAGGTGTGTCCGGGATGGGAGCGGCAGGGCCGTGACCTTGTCGCTGTTATCGGTGCCGACCTGACGCTGCCAGCTGTCGCGAGGGCGATGGTCGACAGCGTCAGGAACTGGGACGCGGTCGCCGCCTTCTGCGAGGCTGTCATCTCGCAGAAGGAAGCGGCGGAACGGGTCAGGGAGGATTCCTGCGACCCGGGCCGCCGCCAGCGGCCGGGGCGGCGCAGGCGCGAATACCTGCGCCTGATGCCGCCCTAACCGAGGCTTCGGGTGATCGGACCGGGGAATTGTTCAGTCGCCCGACGTGAGGCCACCGCGTGAGGGCGACGCCCCGACGGCGATATCTGTCGGGGCGTCGACGAGAGGAACCCGCGAGGGTGAACCGCCGGGCGGGCCACCGAAGTTAAGAATCGGGTCCCGGTGGCCCGCTCGCACGGCGAAGAGAGAGGAGTTTTACGGTGGGTCTATGGGGTCACGCGCCGCCTTCTCCGTCGCCCCGGACCGATTTGGCGGGGCGAGACGCATCCATAGTCCACCAAAAGAAAAAAAAAACAAAGAAAGGGTGGAAATTTTATTTTTACTTTATCACTAGTTGTTTGATTTAGAGTGATCAGGTGACGACTACTTAAGGTTACAATGTCACTATACTTTCTTTTAAAGTAGGAATTGTAGAAACATACTGAAAGAGTACCGTGTGAATGGGTAGAAGAGTTCGCCTAAAGAACTCATAACACCATATGCCATCATCAACCCGCTTGCCAAGCCTATTGGTTATTGCATTTATCGCCCGCATGGAGATGCTTATGAACACTGGATATCGTGGTATCCTACTGCTTACTATCCTGATAATATTAGAAATTTGAAAGTTTGTAAAGATGTTTGAATATTAGTTACTCAATCACGCGTAAGCCGTTGAACAGATTTGAATGAAAATTAGCACATAAATAGACAATTGCCTGGATTAATACATAGAATACTTTTTATCCCATTAATGAGTACACTTGAGATAATATTTAAAGTTTGGAAAAATTACTTATTACGCGGATCGAGGCGCTGGGGTTGAGGGTGGCCCTGGACAAGATGGAGGCCCTCTTGTTCCATAGGCTCCGCATAGGCCCTTCCATCGGCGTCTCGATCACCGTCAATTCGGTTGACATCAGCATCCGTGCCCATATGAAGTATTTGGGCCTGGTGCTCGACGGACATTGGTGGTTTTGGGAGCATTTCCGCAGGCTCGCTCCGCGGCTCGTCGTCGTCGTCGAACTCGTCGCAATCATCGGCGCTGACCTGACGCTGCCGACCATCGCCAGGGCCATACTCGACAGCATCAGGGACTAGGACGCGGTAATAGCCTTCTGCGAGGCAGTAGTCTCGCGGAAGGAGGTGGCGGAGCGCGTGCGCAAGGAGCGTCGCCTCGACGACGCGAGCCACCGCCGGCGACTGGGGCGGCGTAGGCGCGATTACCTGCGCCTGATGCCGCCCTAGCCGAGGCCGCAGGTGACTGGACCAGGGAATTAGTCCGTCACCCACCAAGAGGCTAACCGCGCGAGGAGGGACCGATGTTCTCCAGGGGGACATCGCTCAAGGGGAGGGTACATCGCTCAAGGGAAGGCACTGACGACAAGTTCACGCTGCTCCGGTGGCCGGTCCAACGACGAAGACGAGGTTCACGGGTGGGTTACGGGTGTGCGTGCTTACGCCCCTCTGTCGCCCCGGACGGAGTGGTGCGAGGAGTGCGCCGACCGTAGCCTAACCCCAAAAAAGAAATGTATTCTAAATGTTATTAAGATTCTTTTTACCCATCTAATATGTTCCCTTGGGATAATAGCCCAACTTTAAAAATTACTTGGCAAATTAAATATTACGCGCGTGAAGCTACGAGCAGAAGACAGTATATTTATATATCTTAAATATCAAAAACAGATTAGACTACTCTTGTGTAATTTTTTTATATATATCCGATAACAAGTGGAAGCATGATAAGCTGTAGATATACAATACCCATTTAGGTACGTGATGAAAATATAATTGATGCCACTCATTTAACCGTTAAAGTCGTAATGAATCAACTTAGGTTTTCACTAGTAGCTAGTAGCTCTCTCCTGGGAAACTAAGATACCTCACTGCAATTGGCAACACATCAGCCAAGTGCAATTACACTACCCTTCATTTGCGAAGGTAATCTACATTCAGCATAGAGCTCTGTCAAGCTGAATGATGATAAAGATGGTGATCTATAGACTATAGATCTATGGATGTAATTGACAATACAGATGGCATAATAGTTGAGATAATATCTCTTAGGTCAATAGAGCTACCGTTCCCAATTTCCACGCAATCCATAAATTATTATTGGAGGTGTAAATTTGTGTCCACTAATTGAATATTTCTAAAGTCTTCTACAATATGATGAGACTACACAGATGGCCTAGCGATTAAGATACCGATCGACCATGCCAGTGGCGTGGGTTCAATTCCCATGCAGTACAATACTTTGTGCGATTTTGACAAAGTCGGCGTTGATAAAATGTTGTTCTGAGTCTGGGTGCAATTTGTCTGCGTCCCCCGCAATACAAAGATTATTTCATTAGTGCATGGTTGGTGTCTTAAAACCAAAAAATACAAGAATTATTTTCTTAATACAAAGTGTAGTAGGTACTATAAAAAAAATGTTAACAAGAATACAGTACTAGACATTTATATAGAAAGACAATCAATAACCCACAAAAATGGCCATAAGTTACAATCAATAACCCACAAAAATGGCCATAAAAACAAAGGAATGACTTATATATTACTCGCAAAATCACAGATGCTCCCATATATTTGATATATTATCGACTTATGCACACATTGTATTTGAAACTAAACAGATGGACTCAATTTCGATACTGTGATTCGCCAGAAGTGAACATCGTGTTTGATTAAAATAAACGTTGTTATATGTAATCCGAGGTAAATCCGTTTATGGGACAGACGAGCCCGGAAATCGAAAGCGGCCATATTGGATACGGAAATGTGCTCTTGACGCCCGTCTACTGCCAGCAACCGACTGTTATTTGATTTAGAGCACCTTCCGATGTTGAGGAATGAAGAATTTGTGGAAATGTCTAATGATTTTATGTTTTCGTTCTCTTTGAGTGATCGATCACATTTTTTCTTCACTAACGTTCATATTATTTGGTTTGTTAATATCTAATATTATGTATCTTATCATATGGTGATATATATATCAATACGATAGGTTTTTACAGATTTTAGAATATTTTTTTATTGTGGTAGGACCACGCTGCTGACAGTTCTCTGTCTGCAGCCGCGGGCCGGTCCGTCCGGGGTAGTACTACACTCTCGCAGAAGATCTACGTATGAGTAATGGCCATATGCTATTGCGCTTCGTTCGGTGAGCGAGAGAGCCGGCAGCCCAATTGGGTGGGTTTGGGGTTTATATTGGTAGGCAGCGGCCTGGCTGTATCTTTAGTATTGCAAAGGTTCATGGGCAACAGTGACACTTACCATCAGGTGTACTGCTTGCTCGTTTGTCACCACTAGCAATATAAAAAAAAAAAAAACCAAGAGAAAACTTCTCCCGCGTTTTTATGAAGCAGAACTATACTCTAGAAAGGCACGTTTATGGTCTACAAAGAAGAACATGCAGAAAGTAAATTATTAAAATCTTGTAAGAATTGTTAACTAAAAGTACATTGTTTTATTACATTATTGACATAATTTAGCCAAATTATGTAGGAAAGATTGTAGTCGTAGAAGCACACTGCTAATAGTTTTCTGTCTTCAGCTGTGGGCCAGTCTGTCTGCGGTAGTACCACCGTCTATGTGCTGTTTCACTTGCGGTAAGCAAGAAAGCCGAAAGCTCAACTTGGGTGGGTTTTGGTTAGTAGGCAATGGCCTTGCCCCTCGTATTGCAGAGGTAAATTCGCCCCGCCTGAGGGCCTCAGCGCCACGACTTGTCAGCGATCATAGGAATAGACCTGTCGTTGTTGACCATCATTTCTAAGATGCTTGACAGCCACAGGTGCTGGTCGTCCAAGGCCATAAGCAATAAATTAAAAAATATTTATTTATTTATACTACATATAACAAATTAGAATACAATTTGTTATATGTAGTACAAATTAGACAAATTAGAATTCATTCATCATCGTCTCAGCTCATATATATATGTCTCACTATTAGGCTCGAGCCTCCTCCAAAATGGGAGATTTTGTTTTGAGGTTTCGTTCTCTTGCGATGTTATATGCATTTTATATCCCTTATTCGTCTCATACGATCCCGACCCACGGGCAAGATAGGGGGTGGTGAATTGTATTCTTACTCCATCATCACACGGATGTAAATTAGAATTACTTTAAACTTAAATCTTGAAACCTTTACCAAATTTTAATTTTTTTCTTCTTATTTTTAGCCTCATTTTAGCATCTCACATTACGGCCCTCTTCTATATGAAAAAATTAGCGTACCATACCACATTTAATTTTCTGGGACAAACTACAATCCGATTATACCCCGCCCAAATTATATACTTCTATTTAGGCATCTCGCTGTCTAGGCGAATGGATAGAGGACTTTATTGCGACTGTCCCTTTTCTTGCCTTTTGAATATCTAAATTCTTGCGCTTTGGTGGTCTTCTCAAAGGCGGAAAGAGATTAGCTCGTTATCGAAGCCTTAAGTTCCCTGTTGTCACCCTTAAGGTGCCGTTCACGGCACAGATCGTGATACGGTCAGACCATAACGCAAAAGAAATTGTTGCAATTTTACATTTCACCATTACCAATCGGAGATATAATTTGACCCATTTTTTTTAACTAAATTTCATCATTCTTCGACTGTTATCCCAATTACTCAGGGTCGATACAAGATACTCTTATTTCATAGTACATATTGTAAAAGTTATTGGCAATCGTTTTATGACCGGCCGCCTGTCAGACGTCAACCCTCCTTGGGAATGTAATTGTTGACCAAACGGCATCAGATGGAGTTGGCCGAGGTCGCTATAAGGCTCTTAGTCGGTTTTTACGACATTCACGAGCAAAGTAAGGGTTGGTAGTATTCGTGGTCGGTACCACACAGCTTTTTTTTTAACTTAATATATCAAAATGTATTATATTGGTATAATATAAATAAAAAAAATCGATTCGTATAAAAAAAATATTTTTTTTTTCATCCGAATCGATTTTTTTTCTAGCCTATCATTACAAGTAGGACTAGTAGGGTCACCTGTCTTTGTTTTCGGGAGCGGTCCACTTCCACCCTGTATAATATTAACATAGTATTATTATTACAGGAAAAAAAATGTGCTCATTCATATTTAAATTTCAGGTATAACCTTTTATTCAATTTCCCGGATCCGAGTCGGGGTAACGCAATATTAGAAATTGAATTTGCTTCTACGTAGGTATAAAAGCATCCTATTAAAATGTATTCTAATGGTATTCATTGCTGTAAATTGCTTGTACGCTCACTCGACCCTTAAGTTAAACATGATTAGGTTCTATCTTTAGATGTACAAATAAATAATGATTTTTGGGCCGTATTTTAGTAACATAGGTAGAGACCACCTACGTGAAATGTTACATTATAAAAGTGCATAAATACATACATATCATCACGCCATAACCCTTGCAGGTAGGCAGAGAGAACAGAGAGCCAGAGAACTCTATCCTTGCATACTTCACTCGCTTCCTCAACATTCATAATTCTCTTCATACACGCTCGCCGGTTTCGGAGACTCCTGACTCCACTTTCCTTCAGTACGTGACCAATCTGGTCTAGGTAGGTTAGTCTCGGTCTCCCCCGGTACCTACTCTTACATCCTTCCACTTTCGCATTGTATATCTTCTTAACCAGACGGTCGTTCGGCATTCTTTCCACATATCCGAACCATCAGAGCATTCCCTTTCGCATCTTTACACCAATACTCTCTTTCATACTTACTCGCTCTTTTACGTCGTTGTTATAAAAGTCATTATAAAAGTGAGTGCAATAATATGGTTATTGGCTTTATTCCCGTGATAATATAAGAATTTCATGTGGTGACACATTAACAATACAATTTACTACCTTCTATTTTCCCCGTAGGAGTCATAAGAGAGGATGGGGACTAACTAAGGGACTAAGGGATATAATATGTACATAATATTAGTGTAAGAGAAGAAAATTCAGTATAAAATTCTATATGAACCCGTCTGACCGGCGAGGTCAATTTCCTTTTTATTATGGAGGAGACTCCAGCCCGGCATGGGACGTATATGTACTGACTACTGTAAAATCAAAAAAAATATACGTAATTAGTCGTTAGTAGTCTTAGAACATACATGACCCACTACTGAGCTCGAACCACATCTACAATAACTTAAAATACTATCATTTGTATGTGCTATCTATTGATAGGTTTGAAATCGGTGCCAAGCCCCAAACAAAATTATAAACAGCTTACTTACTGTAATGAAATTCTTACACTAAAGACAACGGCACCGACTTCAAACTCATCAATAGATAGAACATACAAATTATTGTATTTTAAGTTATTTTGTACTTTCAGTTTTTGAAGTCGGTTCTTTTAAACGTAGTTTTTTTATTTTTTACTTTTTAGTACTACAGACACACATAGCTTGTCCTATTAGTAGCGGAGCTTGAGTTACTCGTTCATTTGTCACACACATACTTAATGCTAATTTTAGACTTATATAGTTTTCTCATGGTTGACATTATTAGAACTAGACCAAATTGAAATGAGACTACACGGGAAGCACCAGCTTTCTAATAAAAAAGAATCATTAAAATCGCTTCGCCCAGTCGAAAGTCATGAGGTAACAAACATTTAAAAAAAAGTACAGATGAATTGAGAACCTCCTTCTTTTTTTAAGTCGGTTAAAAAGCGGAAAATTAACCTACCACGCTGGTCTGATGGATAAATACAGGATTTCAGTTCGGATTTTTCTTCTCTAGCATAAACGTTATTTGCATGTTATATACTTTGGCTGTTTTTTAATACATAGATATATTCAACAAAATAGACACCATAATATTTATTATCTTCTTTAATATACATATCTCATCTTCTTCATCATCTCAGCTTTTATACGTTCCATTGCTAAACTCGAGCCTCCGCCACAATAGGAAGGCAACTACCTACTACACCAAGCTGGTCAGACGTGTCGATGTATGGGGCTTTATTTCGAGTTTTCCTTCTCTTGCATAGATGTTATCTGCATATCATATATCGTGTTTTATTATCATAGTCGTGTTTTATTATCCCCATAGGAAAGAAAGATAATTTGTAGTCTTACCCTGTTACTACACAGAGAATACATATACATTGCGTCTATATTTTATTTAGTTAAAACTGGAGTATGCATAATTTTATTTTGCGAAATATATTTAGACATTTTCTCTTCACCTAACTTCAAATTCTTTATAACACCCACGCTGGCATTCGATTTCTCTCTTATTACCTGTCATTAATAATCCTCAAGTTACGTAATACCAGTCAATATTGAGAACAGCGATGTCTTCACATCTTTACTAAACGAAGCGATTTGATTTGTTCTCAGATTCCTAGTCTATATGTATACAATACCTATTATGTTGTATTAATTTTGTATAAAAATGTGGGTCAAAATTTAATATCTTATAGGGTAGATATAAATAAATTTCTGTAATAACAATGACATATTGGACGTAAGACACCTCAGTCCTCCCGTGACCATGATCACTGTAAAGTGTTCGAAACGTCGGGAAATTATAAATCAAATACAAACGCGATAGAATTCGTAAAAGTAGTTTTATTTCATACCTATTATGTATATGTTTTATTGATGTTCCAAAAATACTCTAAAATTCGACGAAAGTAATGCATAAAGCTATTTGAAAAATGAAGGATTACTTTAATTCTCACACATTTGAAGTATACTTTTATCATCATCATTATCATTCTGCTACTGTTATCCCAACTACTTGGACTCGATACAATATGTACTCTTCTTTCATAGTACATATTTTAAAAGTTATTGGCAATAGTTTTATGATCGGCCGCCTACCAGACATCAACCCTCCTTAGGAATGTAATTGTTGATCAAACGGCATCAGATGGAGTTGGCCCAGGTCGTTATAAGGCTCTTAGTCGTCTTTTACAACATCCACGAGCAAAGTAAGGGTTGGTAGTATTCGTAGCCGCTACCACACAGCAAGTAAAATCGTCCTTACTTTCCATAAGTACGTAAACAGTAAACACGTACCGTATTTACACACTTACAGCAAATAAAAACCTAATACGCTTCCAATCAAATATTCACCAGATCTTCATTTAGGTTCATATCATACTCATAACGCTAAAATCATTTTTATTTGAGATCTACACAATATTTACTGTTCTTACAAGTTATAGTAATAGGGCTTTATAGTGGTAGAACGACACTGTTGACCGTTTTATATTTACAGCCGCGGCCTGGTCCGTACGGAGTAGTACCACACTCTCGCAGAAATTCGATGTCTGAGCAATGGCAATGTGCCGTTGCGCTTCGTTCGGTGAACGAGAGAGATAGGCAGAGGCGTACCTGTATCAATGGTATTGTAAAGGTCCAAGGTCAACAGTAATAATTACTATGTCAGGTGTGCTACTTGCTTTTTTGCCACCATTTTCAATAAAAAGAGATTATTTTATAGTCGGCTGCCTGCTTGAAGTTAACCCTATGGGAATGTAATTATGGGCAGCATCAGATGGAATTACCCAAGTCGATTTAAAGCTCTTAGTTATCTTTCGCGATACCCTCGAGTAATGTAATGGTTGGTAATATTCGTAACCGACTCCACACAACAAACATAAAAAGTCTTCTTCTTCTTCTTCTTATATATTGGCAATCAGCTACATATACGAGCTATTGATGCCAGTGTCAAGATATAAATATTTTCACGTTTTTAGTCTTTCAAGTTAGTCATTGTCTAAGTCAAATTGTCGCCATTAACAGTGCAATGGCCACACTGTTAATGGTATCTTGTGGGAATTTTGATGGAATACGAAAACATTGTAAAGCACTTTTATATCATATTCACTACATCCCAGAAGTACCGCCGCTTCATATTACATAAAATGCCATCAAAATTATCTAATATAACACGTTAAAACACTAAGATATCGAATATAATACAAGAGCACCACATGACGTTTTCAAATTCCCGTCAAAAGTCCAACATAAAAAGTCAAGACCATAAAGAAACTTGTCATAATGCTGTCATAATGAATATCTACTATTTCTAACTGTTTCCACGCATATATCATAACGCGGCCGCGTTAAGTATTTGTTTGATCACAATGAATAGGCACAAATCAAGCACAACCACTTCTTTATTTGACATCTACTCGAGCACAACGCTATTATTATTATATGAATTGATGACTCTTATCCGGTATTCTGCGCGAAATTTTCCATGCAGGTCGTTATTTCATAAGAGTATATGCCTATGCATATCATCCATCAAAATATAAAGACTTGCATTATTGGACATAGGTATGCTCACGAGGGGGAATTATGCCATCACAGTCACGCCTGGGAAATATGATGATGATTGCTACGGTTGATGTTACTAATTTGCTGAGCAATTGCTGGTAACCACTCTGCTGTTGTTGCCTTAGCCAACTTTTATCACTCCTGTTGGAAAGGAAAGGGTGACACAACCTATCCTTTTCGCATAACCATACAGTGAAATAATTGTTCTTTATCTATTCCATGATCGTATGTGTGTTAACGACAAAGTTATTATAGTCTGAGGACCACGCTATTGACAGTTTTCTATCTACAGCCTCGGACCGATCCGTCCGGGGTAGTACTACACTCTCGCAGAAGATAGACGATTGAGTAATGGCCATGTGTTATTGCGCTTCGTTCGGTGAGCGAAAGAGCCGAATATCCAACTGGGTGGGTTTGGGGTTTGTACTGGTAAGCAGTGGCCTAGCTATACCCTTGGTATTGCAAAGGTTCATGGGCGGCAGTAACACTTACCATCAGGTGTAATGCATTCATCGTCAATTCGGTTGACATCAGCATCCGGGCCCATATGAAGTATTTGGGCCTGGTGCTCGACGGGTATTGGTGGTTTCGGGAGCATTTCCGCAGGCTCGCTCCGCGGCTCGTCGTCGCGGCGTTCGCCCTTTCGTGGCTTATGATGAATGTGGGCGGACCGAGCGCTACGTGCCGAAAGCTGTACTCGGGGGTCGTCCGGTCAATGGCCCTGTACGGCGCACCGGTGTGGGCGGGGTCCCTGACCGTCCAACTCAGGTCTCTTCTGTGGCGACCACAGAGGGCCATGGCGGTCAGGGCCGTATGCGGGTACCGCACGGTGGCAACGGAGGCAGCGTGCCTGTTGGCCGGGACTCCCCCGTGGGACCTGGAGGCGGAAATGCTCGCCGATTTGTATCGGCGAGTGTCGGGGGTGCGAGCGGAGGGCAGTGTGGTCTCACTGAGGGAGCTCACCGCCTGGCGCGACGCCCGCCGAGACGTCATTGCTCGTTGGGCAGTCCGGCTGGAGAGGCCTCGGTTCGGTGTGCGGACCGTGAAGGCCTTCCAGCCGGTGCTGATGCAGTGGTTGGAACGGCAGCATGCCGGTGCTTATGCAGTGGTTGGAACGGCGGGGTGCTTCCGACTGGTGCAGGTTTTGACGGTGCATGGATGCTTCGCCAAATACCTGTACACGGTCGTCAGGAGGGAGAGTACACCGTCCTGCAACCACTGCGATTGCGACGAGGATACGGCGCAGCATACGCTCGAGGCTTGTGCTGCTTGGGCAGAGCAGCACTGATCGTCGCAAACATCGGTACCGACCTGACGCTGCCGACCATCGCCAGGGCGATGCTCGACAGCGTCAAGAACTGGGACGCGGTCGCAGCCTTCTGCGAGGCAGTAGTCTCGCAGAAGGAGGCGGCGGAGTGCGTGCGCGAGGAGCGTCTCCTCGACGACACGAACCGCCGCCGACGACTGGGGCGGCGTAGGCGCGATTACCTGCGCCTGATGCCGCCCTAGCCGAGGTCGCAGGTGACTGGACCGGGGAATTAGTCCATCACCCGCCGAGAGGCTGACCGCGCGAGGAGGGACCGACGTCCCCCCCCCCCTGTACATCGCTCAAGGAGAAGGTACCCCTCAGGGGGTATTCCGTCGGGCCGGCCACTGACGACAAGTTCACGCTGTTCCAGTGGCCGGTCCAACGACGTAGGCGAGGTTCATCTGTGGGTTACGGGTGTGCGTGCGTGCGCCCCTCTGTCGCCCCGGACGGAGTGGTGCGAGAAGAGCGCCGACCATAACCCACCCCTAAAAAATAAAAAAAAAATAAAAAAGTGTGATGCATACTCGTTTGCTACCATAAGCAATAAAAAAATAAAGAATTAAATAATTATTCAAAACCACAAAACTGCTTAGCTGGAATTTTATCCGATATATACCAAAATATTTTCAGATAGTTTAAATTAAACAAACCATTTTACAGCACCTGACGCAGCTTAAAGTTAAATTGTTCCTAATTTATGGCCAACTCAACACATTAATAACAATTTATAAACCAAACTCTCGAGGATTATCTCAGGAGCTTATCTCATTTGTTGCACGAATATTCATGCAGGTTCCTAGGAACGAAGGGAATTTCCGAATTAAGTTACGTCGACGCCAGCTGGTACAATAAAATTGCTAGTAAAAGTAAATCTCATAGTTAATACAGTAAAGAACTAACTTTTTCAAATGTTATAAGAGCTTAACGCTGTACTCTGCACATATTAATACTTTTAACTAGACCGTATTGGTCTCTACGGAGTCGACTGAGTTGTTAAATAAAAATAGAATCTAAGATGAAAGCATATTATGCTACTCTTGCATTTTCCAAATGGAGTAAATTTAAAAAACGTACTTATGTTCTATAGGTTCTTTATTTAAAATACAAAAAAATATATCACTCTTGTAGAATATACAAAAAAACATATTATTCTTTTTAATATAATATTTTCTCTTGAGATATTACAATTTTAGCTGTTTTTATTTAACTTCACATGTAATTATGTGGTCGAATTTCCTATTTTTGAAGTAAAACTTCTAATACGACTTCCAACAAGGTTGCGTTAAACGTTTAACGCAATGGCACTCGAACGCATGCGCATAATATACCTATTACAAGCCTGCGCGAGCCTTAGCAACAAGTACCGTCCAATATTCCAACGCAAGGAGAGAAACAAAGATACACAAAGGTAGAACGTATGAGAGAGAAAGAGAGTGAGTCGGTAGATCCCAAGCACATGCGTGTGGTATTCTTGCTATGCAGCGAGGTAAACAGAGTGAGCGTCGTGAAATTAGCTGAAATACGTACTTGTTGTTTTTTTTTTTTTCAATTTATAATATTCATACTTCGGAGGGCTTGAAAGAATAAAGGTTGAAAGGTTGCAAGAAGATTGTGTAAGAGAAAAGTATGCAGAGGGTGTCCGAGAACGGCTGACGATGGCAAGCCAGCCGCAATCGGACATTGAAGAATGCTGGAGAGTATTGAAAGAGAGTATGGTAGATACAGCGAAAGAAGTATGTGGAAGTTCAAAGAAGCATAGAAAAACAAATGGTGATGCATGGTGGGATGCGGAAGTGGCAGCTTCCGTAGAGCAAAAGAAGAAAGCGTGGCTGGACTATGTCTCTTCTTTGAATCTGAATGACAGTATGACTGAACAGCAGAAAGAAATATATCGGCAATGTAAGAATGACACCAAGGCCTTAGTGAAAGAGAAACGTGATAGAGCAAGTATGAGTGCAGAAGATAGGCTGACTAAAAACTTCGAGGGTAACACCAAACTCTTTTGGAGGGAGGTGAAGAAGTCTCGGGGTGGTTGGTCAGCCTTCAGAATGAATAAAATAAGGTCTAAAGGTGGAGACATTCTTACACAAACACAAGACGTGTTAAGCCGATGGAGTGAATATTTTGGCGATATGTATGCGGATGCTACGGTTGGCGCCGGTGTTGGATGTGGTTTAGTAGATCAACATTCGACAACGGCGTCCTCCGATGGCATCAGTATGGATGAAGTTGAATGGGCGATAAGAAGTTTGAAAAATGGTAAGGCAGCGGGCATTGATATGGTGTCTGCCGAGATGATCAAGCTTGGTGGCTCTTGTGTCTGGGAGGCGTTCCTGTTGCTCCTCAATTTATGTTGGAGCTCGGGAATGGTTCCCAGGGACTGGAATAGCGCAGTCATCGTGCCTTTGTTTAAAAACAAGGGTTCACGTTATGACTGCGCAAATTACAGAGCCATAGGCTTGACCAGTTTGGCAGCAAAAGTGTATGGAAAAATTATTGAAAGGAGAATGAGGATGGTGTCCGATGGTTTACTGTGTGAGACACAAGGAGGTTTCAGGAGTGGAAGGGGATGCATGGATCAAGTGTTCTCTCTGCGCAACATTGTGGAGAAGCATCTGGCTCTAGGTCAGAGGGTTTTCTGCAGTTTTGTGGATCTGGAGAGAGCATTTGACACGGTTGTACGAAAGGAACTTTGGGACATTTTACCGGAGTATGGTATTAACGGTAAACTGCTACAGGCTGTGCAGTCCAGTTACATGGGCTGTAGAGCCTGTGTGCGGCTGGATGATGGAATGTCGCCTTGGTTTGACGTCAATATCGGCGTTAAGCAGGGGTGCGTTCTGTCAGCCAGGCTGTTTATCATATATCTGGATAAATGTCTCCAAAGGTTGAACGATATGAATGTGGGAGTCCAGATGGGCGACTCAGTGGTCACTGCTCTGCTTTATGCAGATGATGCAGTCCTGCTGGCACAGTCAGCGATTGACCTGCAGACCCTAGTCGACACAATGACAGAAGATTGTAAGAAAAGGGGTCTACGCGTGAATGTGAGCAAAACCAAAATAATGGTCTTTGAAAGAGATAAAACCAGAACAGATGTAAGAGTAACAATAGGTAATGATGTACTAGAGCAAGTGGATGAATTTGTATATCTTGGATGTGGATTTAGCCGAGATGGAAGGTACACCACTGATATAGAGCGAAGAGTGAATGCGGGAAATAGAGTGAACGGAGCGTTGGGGCAACTTCTCGGCAGCCACCACCTCAGCCAGAAGGCACGTGTAGCAATACATAACGCAGTGCTTGTCCCAACATTACTGTATGGAAGCGAGAGTTGGGTATGCAGAAAAGAGTATGATAGTAAAATTAATGCGGTCGAAATGCGATCTCTGCGGAAAATCTGTGGAGTTAGGCTGACCGACCGCATTCGTAACGACGACGTAAGAGAGCGAGTAGGTATGAAAGAGAGTATTGGTGTAAAGATGCGAAAGGGAATGCTCCGATGGTTCGGACATGTGGAAAGAATGCCGAACGAACGCCTGGTTAAGAAGATATACAATGCGAAAGTGGAAGGATGTAGGTACCGAGGGAGACCGAGACTAACCTACCTAGACCAGATCGGTCATGTACTGAAGGAAGGTGGAGTCAAGAGTCTCCGAAACCGGCGAGCGTGTATGAAGAGAATTATGAATGTTGAGGAAGCGAGTGAAGTATGCAGAGATAGAGTTCTCTGGCACTCTGTTCTCTCTGCCTACCCTGCAAGGGATATGGCGTGATGATATGTATGTATGTATGTGTATGTATAATATTCATTATGTTTAGGTTTAAGTTTTTACTTCTCTCGGCAGTCCTCATGACTGCTTTGTGTTTTTTCTTTTCTATTAATCATCCGTAAAATAACCACTAGATGAGGAAATATTCTAATACACCATACTGGCCAGATGAGCCAGTATAGGGTATCGTTTTTTCAAACTTTTCTTCGCTTGTAGCGATCTTATACGCTTATATTTTTGAATCGATTTTTACGGTGCGATTTTTAAGGATTGGTGAGCATGTACCCCATGCCTTTGTAAAATACATAAATATATTACCATAGAGGAGTATCTGAAACCCATATATATACATTTCCTTAATTCGATTGCTTTGTATTTATTTGGGTATATTAAGATCTTAGTAAGTATATAAGTATCCACAGTGAACTTGAAATCTCTATATATAATCAGAGACTAAAAATAATATTTTCTTTTTTCTAATTTAAACTTTCCTTAATATATGAAAGTACGTTGGCTCTCAATTCATAATCATCATTTTTCTATTCTTATCCCAATTACTTGGGGTCGATACAATATGTACTTTTCTTTCGTAGTACATATTGTAAAAGTTATTGGCAATAGTTTTATGACCGACCGCCTGCCAGACGTCAGCACTCCTTGGAAATGTAATTCTTTACCAAATGGCATCAGATGGAGTTGGCCCAGGTCACTATAATGCTCTTAGTCGTCTTTTACGACATCCACGACCAAAGTAAGGGTTAGCAGTATTCGTAGCCAACACAGCATATGTTGGCTCCCAATTAAGTGAGCTTTTTCGCCTATCTATAACTCCGTAAAATCATTAAGTTTAATCAAGTTAATCTTCAGATCTATCTATCTAACTATAGTAAATACAGCGGATGTTATTTATTTACGTAAGATGTGTATACCTCTAATCTGCATACTGAAACTCCGAATATTCTGATATTCAATTCGAGTTTGATTGATTTATCTGAGTGGATGTTCACCACGTTCTAGATTTATTGGTTGTTTATATTTCGACTCATTTTTATACACGAATAAAGATTCTAGGTATGACATACTTAAATTTGAAAGTAGTAATCATATTTTAGTTTCTTTCGTTGATATTTTCGTTTCACTTAGGCAAACACTCACAAAAAAAAATAGTGAAAGAGTGCGAAACGAAAACAAACACGACATACAATTTAATATCAAGACGAAGACAATATAAATCATTCGGTTACATTAAAATCGTGAAGTCTTGAACTTTCGCCGTCTACGAAAATACCGCACCGTCTGCTAAGGGAGAAGTGTTTTAAATCACCTCCATACCTAAGTTAAGGCAACAGTCAGTGTAATTTATAAGTTACTGGCTGCTTCAGCTTCAGACGGCCGGGACTTCTGCGAGTAGTATTAACATTTTGCCGAAAATCCCTCATTAAAATAGATATTAACAAAAATCTAAACCACTGTACTAAATTAGAACTCAGTCGGATAGAACATTTGCGGGCACACAGGTAACAAACATACAAACAAACATTTATGTATAGATACTAAATAGCCAGCTCAGTTTCGTACGGTCACTACAAAAACAATATTCACATTCAACCTTCATCGTATTTATTTAACCACATTTCACCCCATTTTTTTTTTTTTTTTTTTTTTTTTTTGGGGGCGGGTTACGGTCGGCACACTCCTCGCACCACTCCGTCCGGGGTGACAGAGGGGCGTAAGCATGCACACCCGTAACCCACCCGTGACGTCGCCTTCGTCGTTGGGCCAACCACCGGAGCAGAGTGACTTGACGTCAGTGGCTGGCCCGACGGAATACCCCTGAGGAGTACCCTCTCCTCGACCGACGTCCCCCCCTCGGGTAGGATGTTGGCCTTTCCTCACGCGGTCGGCCTCTCGGCGGGTGACGGACTAAATCCCCGATCCAGTCACCCGCGGCCTCGGCTAGGGCGGCATCAGGCGCAGGTAATCGCGCCTGCGCCGCCCCAGTCGCCGGCGGCGGCTCGCGTCGTCGAGGAGACGCTCCTCGCGCACGCGCTCCGCCGCCTCCTTCCGCGAGACTACTGCCTCGCAGAAGGATGCGACCGCGTCCCAGTTCCTGACGCTGTCGAGCATCGCCCTGGCGATGGTCGGCAGCGTCAGGTCAGCACCGATGATCGCGACGAGTTCACGACGCTGCTCTGCCCAAGCGGCACAAACCTCGAGCGTATGCTGCGCCGTGTCCTCGTCGCAATCGCAGTGGTGGCAGGACGGTGTACTCTCCCTCCTTACGACCGTGTGCAGGTATTTGGCGAAGCATCCATGCCCCGTCAAAACCTGCACCAGTCGGAAGGAGAGCACCCCGTGCCGCCGATTTAGCCACTGCATCAGCACCGGCCGGAAGGCCTCCACGGTCCGCACACCGAACCGAGGCCTCTCCAGCCGGACTGCCCAACGGGCAATGATGTCGCGGCGGGCGTCGACGCGCCAGGCGGTGTGCTCCCTCAACGAGACCACACCGCCCTCCGCTCGCACCCCCAACATCCGCCGATACAAACCGGCGAGCATTTCCGCTTCCAGGTCCCATGGAGGGGTCCCGGCCAATAGACACGCTGCCTCCGTCGACACCGTGCGGTACCCGCGTATGGCCCTGACCGCCATGGCCCTCTGTGGTCGCCACAGAAGAGCCCTGAGTCGGACGGTCAGGGATCCCGCCCACACCGGTGCACCGTACAGGGCCATCGACCGGATGACCCCTGCGTACAGCTGTCGGCAGGTAGCGCTCGGTCCGCCCACATTCGGCATAAGCCATGATAGGGCGGACGCCGCGCCGACGAGCCGTGGAGCGAGTCTGCGGAAATGCTCCCGGAACCACCATCGCCCGTCGAGCACCAGGCCCAAATACCTCATATGGGCCCGGATGCTGATATCAACCGAATTGACGGTGATCGAGACGCCGATGGGAGGGCCCATGCGGGGCCCATGGAACAAGAGGGCCTCCGTCTTGTCCAGGGCCACCCTCAACCCCAGCGCCCCAATCCGCCTGACGATCTCCTCGGTGCCGAGAGTCGCCAGGCTTGCCGCCTCCTCCAGCGTCCCACCACGGGCTGTGACGAGCGTGTCGTCGGCGTAACATATCACGCCCAGCCCGGGCGGGAGGCTCCCCCTCAACGCCCAGTCGTAGCCGATGTTCCACAGGGTGGGTCCGAGGACCGACCCCTGCGGAACACCGCACGTCATGGGCGTTCGCACAACGTCCCCTACTCGGTTGGTGTAGAGGACGCTGCGCCCCTCCAAATAGTCTGCCACTAGCCGCCTCAGGTAAACTGGCACTCCGTGATATCGGAGCGCCTCCCTGACGCAGCTAAATGGCAGACTATTGAATGCGTTGGCGATGTCCAGGGACACCACCAACAGCACTCCCCCGCCGGTGACGGCCTCAGTCGCCACGTCCCTCAGGCGCAACAGAGCCGCGATCGTCAAACGACCCCTCCTAAACCCAAACTGGGCATCCGACAGATCGGGCCCCGTGCCGACGAGGTGCCGCTCGATGCGGGCAGCCAGCACCCTCTCCAATAGCTTGCCCGCATCGTCGAGCAGCACGATGGGCCTGTAGGCCGAGGCCGACTCTGGAGACCGTCCCGGCTTCGGCAGGAGCACCAGCCTCCCCTCCTTCCAACACCCAGGGAACCGCCCCGACGCTAAGCACGCGTCGAACAGCCCCCTGAGGCGGAGACCCAGGTGGTCGAGGACCAGGGCCAGCACGCGGTTGGGAACACCGTCGGGCCCGGGGGCGGTGGATTTTCCGCGCATGCGCGCCACCGCCGCCCCCATCTCGGGTTCCGTGATGGGCGGAACACTGTCATCGTCGGCCTCCCGGTCGGTGTCTGGCGGAGCCATGACCGGGGGCGTGTGTTCCGCCTGTCGCGGGAACAGATCCTCGACGACCCTGGTGAGGAGGCCGGGCTGGAGAGTCTCGGTGAGGGGAGGGCCCCGCGCGCGGAGCTTACTCAGCGCTGCGCGATAGGGGCGACCCCAGGGGTCACGATCGAGACCATCCAACATCTCCTGCCGACTGACGTCCTTGGCGGTACGGACGGCCAGCCTGAAGGCCGACCGCGCATTGCGGTAGCCCTCGTAAAGCCGGCTCTCCCGCTCCTCGTCGCGATGGTGCCGCCGGCTGCGGGTGTAGGCCCTTCGGGCGCGTATACACGCGACCCGAAGATCCGCCAGCTCCCGGGACCACCAGTGGACAGCCCTCTTCGGGGGCAGACACCGCACACGGGGCATGGCCGCATCGCAAATCTGCGTCAAAGCATTGCGGATGCGGCCAGCCTCGGCGTCCACCCCGTCCAACTGGTGGGCAGAGGACAGCCACGAGTGAACGATGGCTGCCTCCGCCAGCAGGTCCCGGTCCAAACGACCCACAGCCCATCGCGGGAACGCGGAACGTCCGTCCGCCCCGTGACCCCTGCTGGGCGTCGGGAGGGTCTGAGAGACCTCAATCCGGATATATCGGTGGTCCGATAGGGTCTCAACCTCGTCAGCACATTTCACCCCATAAGAGTATTTTGTAGAAACCTTCAAGACTGTGTCTATACTAGCTATACACCATTTTAACACCATCAGATAAATGGTTTAGGAATGCACAATCAACTAATATAAAAACATTAATTAGATTTTTAAGGAAAAATTAAAAACATCAAACATCAAATTACTAAAATTTAGTATTTAACATGCTATTTATAAAATAGATCATTTTTCGCATTTTTTTAATAATGATGTACTAAAGCAAGTGGATGAATTTGTATATCTTGGATGTGGATTTAGCCGAGATGGAAGGTACACCACTGATATAGAGCGAAGAGTGAATGCGAGAAATAGAGTGAACGGAGCGTTGGGGCAACTTCTCGGCAGCCACCACCTCAGCCAGAAGGCACGTGTAGCAATACATAACGCAGTGCTTGTCCCAACATTACTATATGGAAGCGAGAGTTGGGTATGCAGAAAAGAGTATGAAAGTAAAATTAATGCGGTCGAAATGCGATCTCTTCGGAAAATCTGTGGAGTTAGGCTGACCGACCGCATTCGTAACGACGACGTAAGAGAGCGAGTAGGTATGAAAGAGAGTATTGGTGTAAAGATGCGAAAGGGAATGCTCCGATGGTTCGGACATGTGGAAAGAATGCCGAACGAACGTCTGGTTAAGAAGATATACAATGCGAAAGTGGAAGGATGTAGGTACCGGGGGAGACCGAGACTCACCTACCTAGACCAGATCGGTCATATACTGAAGGAAGGTGGAGTCAAGAGTCTCCGAAACCGGCGAGCGTGTATGAAGAGAATTATGAATGTTGAGGAAGCGAGTGAAGTATGCAGAGATAGAGTTCTCTGGCACTCTGTTCTCTCTGCCTACCCTGCAAGGGATATGGCGTGATGATATGTATGTATGTATGTATGTGTATCATTTTTCGCTCTTAACTAAGTTTTTATAAGTAGGCTAGGTGCATGTCAAATAGTAAATTTCAGTAATTTAAAAAAAGGTCATCATCATTCTCCTACTCTTATCCCAATTACTTGTGATCGATACAATATGTACTCTTCTTTCATAGTACATATTGTAACAGTTATTGGCAATCGTTTTATGACCAGCCGCTTGCCAGACGTCAACCCTCCTCCGAGAATGTAATTGTTGATCAAACGGCATCAAATGGAGTTGGCCCAGATCGTTATAAGGCTCTTAGTCGTCTTTTACAACATCCACGAGCAAAATAAGGGTTAGTAGTATTCGTAGCCGCTACCACAAAGCACCTTTGTTTGAACAATATGTCATGTCATCATTTAATACAATTCTAACTGCAAAGTTAGAGTATTAAAATCTGTACGAGTAAATATTATCGGGTAGATAGCTCGTCTCCAATAAAACGAAAATATAATACGAGCCGCAAATTGAATGTCATACGACAGCTCACACTTGTCTAAGTGATAGGACGATTGGAACAGATTTCCAATAGGTGTGGGTTCGAGACCCACATCATTCGATGCAGTATGTAGTATATTAAATGTAGTATGTTAAATATATGTAGTATATTAAAACATTAATTCTCCTCCTCTTTTTCGAAATAAGGTTTATATTGATTTATTAAAAAGATAATGTAATAAAGAATTCTTAGTTCGCTTCTCGCTTACGTTCTAAGTCTGAAACACTACACCGGTATACTATGTAAATACTCTTGCATAGTATACATACATATTTTTACTTCTTCGCGTTACAATATCTTATAAGTTTGGTAATTGCTTGCTACAACAAAGAACACCAAAAACAAAAGTCAAACTTTGTTATATATATACAATAAAACGAATACATAAACTTTATAATTATCCGTTATACTTCTAAATAAGTAAATATCTACTGAGTTACGTCAGTAAGTTTTACATAAAAGTAAATACAGGGTTTATCGCAGAGATAATGTGGGAATCGAACCCATAACACTAGGGGTGTCAAATCGGTACTGAGATCCTTATACTGACTGTACAGTCAACACAGGTCATCCTCCTGCCCTTCATCAGTAGTCGAATATTTACGTCATTAGACCAAAGTAATCATCATCTTTTTTCTGAACGGCCCATATCCATGGGCCATTCTTTCTCCATATTAGAAGGCAAATTACTCTACTATCACACTCTTTAGGTTTGGTTTTGTTTTGAGATCGCCTATTCAGATTTTATTCTTTTATTTTTTTTTAAAGACACCACCCTGCACTAAGAAAATAATTCTTGTATGGCGAGTGACTTTAGATACATATAATTTACGCAGACAATTTTCACCCAGACTCAGAACAACACTTTGAGGATCGCACAAAGTATTATCCTACATAGAAATCGAACCGACGGCACTGGTACGGAAGGTTTACGATATCTTAACTTGTAGTTTTAATTAACTTAACGCCATTTGTGCAGTCGTAGTTGGTATGATCATGTTCATTATCCGGCAAGGTCATAAAAACACAATTGTGCTTTAATATCCACAAACTTCTTTTATCTATGAGATAACGCTAAACAGTAATAAAACGCTTAATATAATTTCACGGACCACTTACATACATAAATAAAATTGTACAAAGCTATCTAAAATCTCGCTAATCTTCAGGCGCCTATTATAAACGTTGTTAGCTACATATTATATGTGTGTACTCTGTGTATACTATCACTTTCTGAACTCCAAAAGTTACAACCGCCAAATAAAAGCAAAGAAAATTACACCTTATACTATACTAACTTTACTTAAATTCGATTGATAAGGCATGATTGTCTATAGTCTCTGATGTATTTGCTGTAACGTAGAGCGTTCGCTTTCGTTGGCAGGCTGCCGCCCGCCCTGTGATCAATGGAACTCTGTTACTGCCAGACTACTTTCACGCTGAACGTAATTTTGGAATGCTTTTTACTTTTAAAAGGTTAACGTAATCCAGTTTAGTTCATTGTGTAGTGTTTGTAATTCTTTTGATGAGTCAGTAACGATTATAAGTGGATATGTAAACAAATGTAAGGAAGTGTGGTTTGTATAAACTATAGAGATCGGGGTGAATAACTTTAGAAATAATTACACTAATAAATTGCAATCTTGACTGCACAAATGGTGTAGTTAAGTGACCGACCTACAATGCTAGTGTCATGGGTTCGATTCCTACATAGAACAATATTTAACGCGATCTATAAATTATTGTTCTGGGTTGTAATTGATGTTCGTCAAATTTAATGTTTGTAAAGTCCCGCCGCAAATAGCACTACACAAGAAGACAAGAATGTGACCTCTTATGGCTGTGAGTTAATTTCTCAAGTAGAATAATTTTCTGCAATTTATTAATTATTTTTAGTTTAAGTGATAATTGGTGAGCTGTGTGGTAGCAGCTTCAAATACTACCAACCCTTCCTTTACTAGTGGGTGTCGTAAAAAACGACTAAGAGCCTTATACTTTATAATCCATCCATCCATCAGCCCGTAAACGTCCACTGTTGGACATAGGCCTCCCCACGAGAATGCCATCTATAACGGTCCATCTATAACTTTATAATATATACCTTATAATACCTGGACCAACTCCATCTGATGCCGTTTGGTCAACAATTACATTCCCAAGGAGGGATGACGTCAGGCAGGCGGCCGGTCATAAAACTATTGCCAAGAACTTCTACAATATGTACTATGTAAGAATAGTACATATTGTATCGACCCCAAGTAATTGGGATAAGAGTAGGAGAATGATGAGTTTAAGTGAAAATTGTATTCGCTATTTATGTTTATAAATCTACAAGAATGTTCTCTATAATACAGGCTCCATTGCCTGTATTATAGAGAAAAAGTCTTAAAAAAATTTAAATAAATAAAATATGTTAAAGTATTTAATGGTTATTATAATGATTTATGATGTTTACCTGAGTATTACACTTTTGAAAAAAATTATTTTTAAGAATCAAATTCAAATTTTATTTTTAATTTTCCGTAATCTTTATAATAACGATAATGGTTATTTAATGGCATATTAAAAAATATTAAAAGAATCGAAAATTCTTATGTTATTTACTACGAGAATATTCTATAAAAAATAGAAATAAATATTTTTTTCATAATGGTAACTCTAACCCTATGCCAATCCATCTGACCAACGTGATATTGTAGGTCGATTTCTCTCCTATTGTAGAGGAGGCTCGAGTCCTACAATAAGACGTATAATGGCTGAGATAAAATGGTTACTAATAAATACAACTTCATATTGAATTGCCAATGCGGTTTCACACCAAATACAAAATGTGATCAAGCAATTAACTTTTTAGACCATATACTGTTTTTTTTTAATCCCCGAAGGTTTCGTACTTCGATTTACAGTAACTGTCAGCCAACATTTTTAATAATTGATAATAAAATATCTATCCGTGTGGTGACGGAGTAAGAATACAATTCACCATCCCATATCTTACCTGTGGGTGATCGTAAGAGACAACTAAGGGATATCAATTGCTTATAACATCTATGCAAGAGAAAGAAAACTCTCGAAACAAAACCTTATAACAACACATCTACCCAGGCTGGTATAGTAGGTCAATTTCCCTCTCATTACCGTGGGGTCTCGAGCCCAACAGTGGGATATATGAACTAAGACGATGATGATTATTAAAATATCAAATCCCGATAATTAAATAAAATAAAAGATAGACAACTTGTCATCCTTTTAATCTTTATTATACACAACATGTAAAATGCAGTAAAAATAGATTAAGAAAGTGAATACATCGTTACCAGAAGTACGTCTGGTTATCTCTTGTGTAAAAAAAATGTCAACGTTTCACATATCTCTCTCGACTTTTATATTTTCAGTGCAGCCTCTGTGTTGTTTGTCTTCAAGACGGCACAAAGACACTGTTTTTAGACTTTACTGTGAGAAATGCGGTTTAATTTGTGTTGTTCTCGTTGAAAAAACTCTTATGTTACGAAGTATTCGGTTTAGTGACAATTAATTTCAGAAAAAAAAGATAGTAGGTATGAAAGAGAGTATTGGTGTAAAGATGCGAAAGGAAATGCTCCGATGGTTCGGACATGTGGAAAGAATGCCGAACGAACGCCTGGTTAAGAAGATATACAATGCGAAAGTGGAAGGATGTAGGTACCGAGGGAGACCGAGACTAACCTACCTAGACCAGATCGGTCATGTACTGAAGGAAGGTGGAGTCAAGAGTCTCCGAAACCGGCGAGCGTGTATGAAGAGAATTATGAATGTTGAGGAAGCGAGTGAAGTATGCAGAGATAGAGTTCTCTGGCACTCTGTTCTCTCTGCCTACCCTGCAAGGGATATGGCGTGATGATATGTATGTATGTATGTAATTTCAGAAACTTTACACTATAATAAATAGTCATAATTATTTCTTTATCAGGTTATCAGAGGTCCACTGTTAGATCATCATCATCTCATCATCTCAGCTCATATATGTCCCACTGTTGGGCTCGAGCCTCCTCCATAATGAGATGGTAATTGACGTACTATACCACGCTGATGAGACGTGTTGGTATAGGGTTTTAATTCGAGTTTTCCTTCTCTCGCATAAATGTTATATGCGTTTTATATCCCTTATTCGTCTCGTACGATCACCCACGGGTAAGAAAGGGAGTGGTGAATTGTATTCTTACTCCGTCACCACACGGAAATCACTGTTAGATATTGGTTGAGAGTTCTTAAAAAAAAATATTGGAAATGTATGATGATAATGGATTAAATTTATCCAAACTTTTCATAAGTTCCGGAGCACGAATTCAATTCAACACAGCCGAATTTCTTTTTGAATTCAATACAACATTGATACTTAAGATGACTAAGGGATATAATTTGCATATATCACTTATACAAAAAAAAAAAAACTCAGAATAAAAATCCTATAATCTGACCAGTGACCAGTGTGGTATAATAGGTCCATCATTCTCCTATTGTGGAGGAGCCTTATACCCAACAGTGGTGTGTGGGTTCAGATGTTGATAAAATCGATTCTCTCATCCACTCCCCGTGTGGTGAAAGAATGTGTTACCAGCACTTACCTGTGGGAGTCTACAAATTGGCCAAGGGATCACACACATGTAAAAATTAGCTAAGGGAATACATTTTCAGATAAAGGCTATGATCGATCACACCTCGTTCAAGGCTCCCGGGGTTGCAGACGAGACGGTCTGCAACCTCGGAAGCCTTCGTATTCTCAAGTACCTCTGTATTCTCACGTAGGCGGGCCATCAACACCTGGTTCCTGTCTTAGGTAAACATAGTCACTTAGCAAAAAGATTAATTCATTATTTAAAAATATTCAGTAAATAAATAAAACAGTAAAAAAAAGTAGAAAATGCTGACTTAATATGTACGAGTATGTGTCTTTATTTAAAAGAACATACTATGCAAATAAAGTTATGCATACATACATACATATCATCACGCCATATTCCTTGCAGGATAGGCAGAGAGAACAGAGTGCCAGAGAACTCTATCCTTGCATACTTCACGCGCTTCCTCAACATTCATAATTCTCTTCATACATGTTCGACGGCTACGGAGACTCTTGACTCCACCTTCTTTCAGTACGTGACCAATCAACCAATCTGGTCTAGGTAGGTGAGTCTCGTCTCCCCCGGTACCTACATCCTTCCACTTTCGCAAATAAAGTTATGAATATGAAATTATCAAGATAATAATTTCGTACCATATTCGAACTTAAGAACTACATTTTTTTGAAATGCTTTCATAGTAAACCGACAAAAAAAAATAATAAACGTTTCTTGTCAATTTTTAGTCGAAGTCACAAAACACTGAAATATGCAGCAACAAACGAACAGCAAAAGCCAAAGTGTACAGAACCCTAATAATATCTCTTCATGCCCTAAGTTTCCCTTCCATCTAAATCATCTCTCACTTTTTTACAGAGCAAATTAGCAACTTTGTCAGTATAAAAAGAAATCGAGAAAGTTATGAAAGAAAATGTAAAAATATGTTCAAGTTTCTTTTAACGTCAGGTAAGATGTTCGAGCCATGAATATTAAAATATTTGAAAAAGCTTTCTTTCAGACCCCGTTCAAACTGTTAGAATCTCAAAGCCTTTTCAGCATCCCACTTAAAATCTTAAAGAACCCAATTAAATACCAAACGATCGTGAAAGGAAGCCCTTTAAAAGGAAACATTACTGTTTTAATGCAAAATTGAAAACACTTTGAAAAATGCATTAAGCTATAATTTTCAATATTACAATTTCCATTTGATATGATAATTATGGATACTAAGAGGTCCCTTCTTATTTAAATTATTATGAAAAACTCGACGTATGTTTACAGAATATAATGTGTTACCAATTAGTACCTATTTCTTTCCCACCGGTATCGTCGCTGCTAACTAAGATACGCAATCTGATAACATGACACTAAGAGAAAGAAAATCAATCATATGCCAACTAGCCTAATTAATGATATACAATATCCATATTATACGACAACCAGTCTGTTGATTGAGGTATAATACTCGTAGGTCAACTTCCTTGCCACCGAAGACAAAGATCGGGTACCGGTGGCCCGCTCGCACGGCGAAGAGAGATGCTTGCAGGGTGGGTCAGGTCAACTTCCTTAGTATTATAGATAAAACTAGTACCTAACAATAAGATATATGGGTGATAAAGAAAAAATAATACACCGTTTTAATGTATTGCATCCGTTAATTTATTAACGTCTACTATTGAATATAGATCTTCCATAGGGGGAGGGCATAACCGCACGTGTTCCGCAGGGGTCGGTTCTGGGGCCGACTCTGTGGGACATCGGTTACGACTGGGCGTTGAGAGGGAGTCTCCCCCCCGGGCTGAGCGTTATTTGCTATGCTGACGACACGCTCGTCACAGCCCGGGGCAGGACATTCGAAGAGGCGGCGAGCCTGGCCACTCTCGGCACCGAGGAGATGGTCAGGCGAATCGAGGCGCTGGGGCTCAGGGTGGCCCTAAACAAGACGGAGGCCCTTTTATTCCATGGGCCCCGTGTGAGGCTGCCCATCGGCGCCTCGTTAGTCGTCAACTCCATCCACATCAGTATCCAGGCCCATATGAGGTACTTGGGTCTGGTGCTCGACGGGCGATGGTGGTTCCGGGAGCATTTTCGTGAAATTGCTCCCCGGCTGGTCGGCGCGGCGTCCGCCCTTTCTCGGCTCATGCCGAACGTGGGCGGACCCAGTTTTCAGGGCCGACGGCTGTATGCGGGGGTGATCCGCTCAATGGCCATGTACGGCACACCCGTGTGGGCGAGGGCTCTGAACGCCCAACTCAGGGCGGTTCTGTGGAGGCCACAGAGAGTCATGGCGGTCAGAGCCATTCGCGGGTACCACACGGTGTCGACAGAGGCGGCGTGCCTATTGGCCGGGACACCCCCGTGGGACCTAGAGGCGGAGATGCTCTCCGACCTCTACCGGCGGGTTACCTCAATGCGCGAAGAGGGTGGCTCCCCATCGTTCAACGAGATAGCCACCTGGCGCGAGGACGCCCGCCGAGAAGTCATCGCCCGTTGGGCTACGCGGCTGGAGAGGCCTAGATACGGTGTTATTACCGCTGAGGCCCTCCGGCCCGTACTGATGGAGTGGATGGAGCGGCAGCACGGAGTCCTCTCTTTCCGGTTGGTGCAGGTCTTGTCGGGGCATGGTTGCTTCGGCAAGTACCTGCACACGGTCGTGCGGAGGGAGTGGACTCCGTCCTGCCACCATTGCAGTAGCGACGAGGACACGGCGCAACATACGCTCGAGGTATGTTCGGGCTGGGACGGGCAGCGCCGTGACCTCGTCGCTGTCATCGGTGCCGACCTGACGCTGCCGGCTGTTACGCGAGCGATGGTCGACAGCGTCAGGAATTGGGACGCGGTCGCCGCCTTCTGCGAGGCTGTCATCTCGCAGAAGGAGGCGGCGGAACGGGCCCGGGAGGATTCCCGTGACCCGGGCCGCCGCCCGCGGCCGGGGCGGCGCAGGCGCGAGTACCTGCGCCTGATACCGCCCTAACCGAGGCTTCGGGTGATCGGACCGGGGAATTGTCCGGTTACCCGACGTGAGGCCACCGCGTGAGGACGACGCCTCGACGGCGAAAGCTGTCGGGGCGTCGACAGGAGAGGAGCCCAAGAGGGCATACCGCCGAGCGGGCCACCGAAGACAAAGATCGGGTACCGGTGGCCCGCTCGTACGGCGAAGAAGAGGTGCTTGCAGGGTGGGTCAATGGGGTTGCGCGCCGCCTCTTCCGTCACCCCGGACCGATTTGGCGGGGTGCGACGTCCATAGCCCACCGCAAAAAAAAAAAAAAAAAAAAAAAAAAAGGGCATAACCGCACGCTTGGCTGACGATTTTATGTTTCTTAAGAGAAGGCTCATTCCCAGTTTAGTCTCGGCCGGTTTTTTACGCACGGCTTCTACAGAGTAGTAAAGTATGGTAACACATTGTATTCTTCACCCGTTGTCATATGAGATTATAGCTTACCTACCTAACTAATGCTGCCTATAATTACATTTATATACATACATATACACACACTCACACAAACACACACACAGCATACATAAATAGTTTCAACCATAATATTTATTTTTCTTATTTTATTTTTCTCTTAACTTATTATTCTAAATATATTAAATCTCGTATGTAATTATAAATTTTGTTACGTGTATTTCTCAATGTGATCCAGGTGGGGCCTGGTAATCTGTATGACAGGGCAACCTAGTTCAGATACCAGTCTTCCACAAAGGATGGTTCTAGTTAATTTATAACATTATACTTTGTGGAAGAAAACAATAAAAAACTATTATTATTATTATTATTTCAGAGTTACAATTAATTTTAAATTAACTTTGACTACACCTTTGCGTTGCAATTAAAAAAAAAATACAACTCTATTAATGCAGCTGAGTCTAATATATTTTTCTTTATTTAAATTTGCGTTCTTTTTCCTATATAAATTCATTATCACATACACTCGCGTGCTCTATTCACAATTTATTGCATTTTAAAATTAATCGCTTGCCACCCCTGTCAACGGCAAGAGGTCAATGAACCCGTGTATTTAGGACGAACGATGTTTATAAAGTAAAAGGAATATAGAGGCAGTAGGGTAAGGGCAGCGTGATGTAATTTCTTTCTAATCACTTTTTAAGTGATGATTATATCCTATTAAATTCCTGTTATTGATTTAAATTTTATAATAATAGGTTTAAAAGCCATTAGAAAGTCCGTTAATATATTAATGATGATGAATGAAATTCAATTGAATATTCATGCACATTTGTCATGAATTATGATATTTGTTATAAAAGTATTCTCTACTCTATTTGACTTGATTCTAGTACATTTTATTGTTATTTCGTCCGCCGTCTAGAGTAACAAATAATAGAGCAGAGTTGAGGCCTGCAATCTACTGAAAACCACAGTGAACCGTTCCATTTTTTGAGTAAACCAGGCAGAATGTTTATCTATAATATTAGTTACAGATGCCTAACGAGAACTTTTATTCTAACCATATTTTAGGCCAGCTAAGGCCTGATTACAATCCATCTAACTACCCCGTACCACTATATAGCAAGTTGGTACATTATAACCTGTTGAATTACCTTCTCCTTAATTTTGATGGTCATTCAATTCACCTAAGAATATTTATCGTTTTCATTGTTGACATAATACATTACGGCAGTCGATCTATATGTATGTATATAACAAAAATTGGAGTACTTTGGATTACTTTTAGTGCCAGTTGCCATAGGTTCGATTCGTTAGTTCGGTTCCATAAAGAATAATTATTTGTGCAACTTATGATTTTGTGCACCAGAATCAGATTCTGGGTTATTTTTGTCCATGAATTGTATACTTGTTGTTTCCCTGAGACACAAGATTTTATTCCTTAGTAGGTGGTGTTGTGTTTAAAAAAAATAGAAAACATTCGTAAAAAAGTAGAAAACGTTCGTATTTGGTCAGTATTTAAAACTGTCTCGAATTTATGGTACATCATGAAATATCTAAGGATATACGAGTATAAACTTTGGTATAGATATGGGAATTGGTTAATGGCAATTATAACACTAAGTTATATAATAATACCCTCCCATTACAGTACACTAAAACACTTCTCTTTTTTTACGTGGGAAAATTAATTCTTAGCGCATCTTCATCTCTCAGGAGACAGGGGGTACGCTGGGCTCAGCATTGATTACGTGTAAAGCCACTATTCGCTAAAAAACACAAGGTGTTTCTTAACTTTCGGTTATGGCGAAGCCACGGGAACATTTTCATACGCACCGCTACTCTACCGAGAACGTTCATATATCTAACCTAACTTATTCGTAAAGGTCTGAACTGGCTGATAGCCATCAGACCAACTCGTATCAAATTATTTGAATAACACTTTAAATGATTTTAACTAACTGTGTCAGCTTTGTGAAAAACATACGACAGCTCGATAGGAAATTGAGACATGTGAAGATGTATACATAGAGGATAATAAATATTTTTTTCATAAATTACTTATTTTATTCTATCTATCGATATATCGATGTTCAATGTTGAATAAAAATATCTCTAATGTGCCCAATCATGCCATAGTCAGCATGCTTGACAGACGATTGCACCTCTCCATTCTCCTAATAGTCACTCATTGATGTTCAAAACTGCTATTGTGATTGTAAATCTAAGAGTAGATTACTCTCAACCTTTCACCGCAGTTTTTATTAGTATAAAATTTGTACCAGTTACTGTCATAATTAAAATATTTCAACTGTAAAAATCAAGATAGAAATAAAAGTATTTTCTTCCAACTTTTAATTAACTGATACCATAAGAGTTTCGCTTCTCAACAAATCAAGATTAATTTGTTACTGAGCTCCAATAAGTTTCGCTTTAAAAAAAAAACAAGTTTCATTTTAAAAGGAAAGAAATAAATTATTCTGCGTTAATTTGTGACTCCATCCGTGTAGAACTAGTAAGGTTGAATGTAGTTTGACTAGGGGCCTTAATCAGTAAATTTGTTTATACAAATTGATAATTACTGACTAGTTTATTTAAGAACCTAGGGGATTTTTAATAATTCCTACTTTTGAAGTTATATGCAGCCTTTTCTACGTTCATTTAATCAACATGATACTGAATCAGATAACACACCGAAGTCAAGGAATCGCTCATTCCACGATAAATGAATTCTGAGTCCAATACAAATAAAAAAAAATAAGGGAAGTATCACAAGTTTGCTGTAGATTCTACAGATTTTGCAGGATCATCGATTTTTAGGGAAATATTCAGCAAACTCGAAATTTCGAACTCTACTCGGGTAACCGCAACAGAAAAGTGTACGGAGTTTAGTAATACCACGGGATCAGCGCACTCGCTATTGCATATGTGCATCTACTGATTACAAGGAATGAAATGAGAACAGAAGTGATCTGTAGAGGATTTTTGAGGAGAGCATTGCTACTCATTCATCTAAGAGAGCATGGTACTAACGTGGACGATCCCATCTATTTATGGTTGCAAACAGCAGCTTGACCTAGCTCTAAAAATAATGCAATTTCTGTCCTATTGCAATTTATTTTAACCACTCAAATATCTGACTAAATAAAGGTGAAATGTAGTTACGAATGTTTGTTTTGGCTACTTTGTTACGCTTTCATTGCTAAAAGCAATTTTCTCACTGAAAACTGTAGTTACTTTATATGTATACCCAAAAATATCAATAGCCAAAGAAAAGTAAACTAATGGTATTTAATGGAATATGATCCTTTTAAAAGAAACTTTGAATCAAAATCCCACTCTGGTCAGTATACTAATAAGAGAAAATACTTTACATTACGAAGCCTCATCCATCCATCCATTGGCCTATTGACGTTCAATGCTATACATATGGGACCCCAAGAAGCTATCAAATATTGAGGTGCGTCGTAGATGATAAACAGAAAGCATTTCTTCCGTTTTATACTACTACGTTACATACATATTTGTACGCCTATAGTGGCAGAACATGTTGAATCCAATTAATAATAGATTGTTTAAGAACTTACCTACACATGTTTTCACAAATAAAAGTTATCTTATCTTATATCATATCAATGTTCACTATTGAACAAAGGCCTCTCCGATGATCCGACGTTGCCACAGTGGCCATGTACCGCAGGCGGATTGGGGACTACAGCCGGAGTTTTATATTTTCCAGCAAGCGTCCTTCTAGCTGGCTATGACTCCTATGGACTAGCGGAGATGCATTTATTCGTAACCAGTAACCAATTGTCCTAAAACAACGCGTATGATTTGCAAACAAAGAACTCTAGATATAATGCTTTTAGATTGAAATGTAACATATTTCTAATATCTCTTAAATGCTAAGCATGTATTATTTACATGTTGGTGTGACATTAAATGTTGTTATGTTTAATTAAACAATTAACTGCTACAAATATGTACTACCAAAAGCTATTATCTAAAAGATAACAGAAGTTTAATTCCCTTGTGTGGACAGACGCCTAAAACAAACGATTATTTCAACATTGCATAATTACAATCGACACGAAATTATAAAGCAACATAACATTCATTAGAATATTGCCAGCGTATAGCGACATAAGTTGAGACATATTTTTAATCAACTTATGCTCGTTAAGATGATGTATGAATGTATGAATAAGCTCTATCTTTTTAATATGTACCTACACAAAAAAATTGCTATGCATCTATTGATATTAGTTTTGGAATACAAACAATGAAAAAATGTATGTTTATCTGCATTCAAATATATTAAAATGTTCTATGTATAGGCCACAAATACTTCCAATCCACTGGGAATCATTAAGTAGTGTGTTCCCAGGCAATCGGATGGTCGTGAAACTCAAAATATAGCGGTTCGCACTTATTCCACCTATATTAAACTCTTTCTAAATAGTTCACCGTATACACAAATGAATAGTCAAAACATAGCTAATTCAATTATTTATTTAAGAATTTGTGGAAAACAAGCCGCTCTGTATTTGCACATTAAATAAACTCAACTACTTTCAGAAACACAAACCTTTGTAGACGCGCCCACAAGGTTTTAAAGGTGTTTTAAATTATTCATCAGAATCGTTTCAGAGGTTTTTCAACAGAATATTTGAAAATATTTTAAAATAATTGCTTTTTAAAAATATCAAATACGTTTAATCGAATGTTTTTTCTTGACATATGTATTATAATATTATCCTATAAGCGCAATGTGAGAAAAATACAATAATTTTTAGGTTTTAAAAGTGCTTGATTTTCATATATCGAGAGTAGAACAAGACCTCAACGCTTCGCTTATGAGGCGTGCAATACCTATAGTCGTATTAATAAATATCGTTCCTATATTCAGTTACAAAAACTTGTTTTGCATTCGATTATAGAATACAAACCTAATATATTATAAACTTAATATTTGAAGTATAATTGTATAATTTGGGATCGGGCTTGCCTCCGCGACAAACTGTTTCTTAGTGTGAAGTCCAGAGCTAAAACTATCGTACGAAATTAAAATAATTGTATGTCAAAATTAAATAATTTTAATGAATTTATGTTAGATTTAAAGAAGTACCTTTATCGAACGGTACGGGGCTGGTTTCACCATTGAGAGTTTCCGATAAACGAAGACCCACAGGAGTTTCTCCGTAACTATGCTTTTGAAAGTGATACTTCTAACCCCGAGCATATAGCTCTGGCGATCTCTCTCTGGCCAGCAGTCTAAAATAAGCTAGAATTGAGAGTCCTATGGACACTTTTCGGTTTCCACTTCGGGCAGCCAATAAAGGCAAGATGAATGAATGATGAATAATGTCATAACGACCATCCTTCGCAGACAGGTCAGTGATTGCAGTTTGTGGTAAAAGTGCTGCTCCCCATTCTCTTGGTAATCTTTTAACCGATTTTTCCACTCCAAAATACCATGATAGTATGGAAAAGCAGCGCTTTATAAATAGTGAAAAAAACTTAAATTGAACTATAAACTTGATAATATGGATATACCTTTCTTGTAAAGGTGGTACTTCTGCATTGCAGACTGCCAAAGACTCCGTGATTTTCATTTTATCTTTATCCTATAGGAAACTGAACTCACAATAACATCCTCAATAATGTCATTTTTTAAATTTCACTGTCAATATATATGATAAGAACCGGTAGTTCACAGTAGAAGCATATAAAAGGATACGCAATTTCGTCGCAAACGCCGTACGGACACTGAGTTAACAGCCGACAACCCGGGGTACCTATTAACTGATCTAACTCGATGATACTCAGCTGGATTGCTGCAATTTCATACTGCCGTTATTGCAGGCATGAGGGCAGCTTGGCAAAATTAGTAAATAGACTCTTGATGAATCCAAATGGACAATGTCAGAAAGGATAATATCATTTCAATTAAACGCTTAGTTTTACGCAAGATATCCGTAAATTTAAATAATATTTGTTTTTTATTTTAGAATATTTTTAAATAAGATTTAGTAATACTATTTACGACAGATATAATGATAGATAACAATACATTGTATTTTTAAATTCTTCAATTCTTGTTATGTGAGACATAAAATAATGCATGGTGAAATATAAGTATATCGTACTTTTACCTACTTTCTTTAGGAATAAAGATGTTAGAATATAAAAAAAAACACAAACATTAATAAAAACTTCAAGATGAAATCTAATAAAAAATTAAAGCAAAAAGTACGTAGTTAGTAAGGTCGATGCAATATGTACTCTTATTTCATAGTACACATTGTAAAAGTCTAGCTGACGGCTGGTCATAAAACTATTGCCAATAGCAATAGTTTTATGATCAGCCGCCTGCCAGACCCTTCTTGAGAATGTAATTGTTGACCAAACGGCATCAGATGGAGTTGACACAGTTCATTATGAGGCTCTTAGTCGTCTTTTACGACATCCACGAGCAAAGTAAGGGTTGGTAGTTTTTGTATCCGCTACCACACACACACATACAGCTTAAGTTCACTCACCTATGACTATGAAAGCTACAAAACGTCGGAAAATTAAAGTAATAAAATCTGTAAAAAAATGTTTCCTTTTATTTCTATTATAATACTACTACTTGTACAGACTTATATCGCATTGTTTTTTTAAAGTTTATCGAATTTGTTAACATCTATGATCATTTCCCCACTCTAAGTCAAACATTAGGTTACAGTCTTTCATCTATTTTAATAAACAACCCATCTAATTCAATCTCTTCTCCAAATAAACGAATGGTTCGAGAGATAGAAGAATTCACATAAGTAAAACAATGTACAAACAACCCGTCCCGGTTTTTATGAGTTAATTTATTTTAAGTAATGTATGATATTAATTTTAATAAGTACATAGTACCTAAGTTGTCAAAGTACATTGGGTTATTAAGTTAGTATGTTTACTTCAATTCATCATTTTGCTCAAAACATACTTTAAGCAACACATACTTTTAGCAAATTAAACAACTAATTATCTCTGCTAATCTAGATGTGCACCTAACGTAGCGAGAATCGACGTTAAAAACTTAATTTATTTACACATATTTGAAGTATCGATGATGATATCATGCCAAATAAAGTATTTTCGCGTACTTTATTACAAACATAAAGTATAGAATATAATTACTGGAAATAACACTACTTTATCCATGTGGTGACGAAGTAAGAATACAATTCACTACCCTATATCTTGGTTTACCCTACCTACCCTATATCTACCCTTGGGTGATCGTAAGAGACTAAACTAAAGGATATAAAACGCATACAACATCTAAACAAGAGAAGAAAATCCCGAAACAAAACTTTTTTGATTGAGTAACGTACATCCAAACATTTTTATAGACTTTCATATTTATAATATTAGTATAATAGTAGGATGGCTAGTTTAAGCATATTAGATAGACACGTTGTTTCGCTAAATATAAAATCACTACTATTTCAAAATAAACAAAACCAAGTATTATGTAAGACCGAAAAAAAGGGGCTAAAGTATAACTTGACACATTTCACATCAACTATATAGATAGTTCTACTATATAGATACTTAATATTCGTCTCAGCTAATGTGGATTGAAGAAACTACTATCTTGCGAGCATAATTTGATAAGACTTTCATCATTATCATCTTGCTCTTATTCCAATTAATTAAGGTCGACGCAATATGTCATCTTCTGAAAGAAGATATATATAGCGCCGTATAGCTATGGCGTATAGTCCAATCAAAGGTCATCTCTGCAGTCGCTATCTGTCTATGCATGTCATGCATCTTTTCTTCGATCTTGCTTTACCCCTAAAGCCTTCATAACATTCATACTTAAAACTTTCCTCACAACATTACTTTTATCCCGTCTCATCACATGTCCATACCATTTTAAAATTTCATAAGACTATCTAGACGAAAAAATCTTGTACTTTACTTGGGAATCGAGCCTCACGGTCATGAATCGTATAGCTAAACTTTGAGTTGTACGCGATCAAATTTGTTAAGTGATCCGTTACAAAATTCCTGAATCTCTGTAGTTATTTAGACATAAGATTGCCTGTTAAGCCGTAAATCGACTATTAAGTAGAAAAAATTAACAAAATTATTCATGACTATTTTTCGTATCTTCCTCAAACTGGAAATTTAATTCGGTGGTCATTGAGGCTTATTATGTTCATTGCTGCTTAATCTTCTTATATTATTTTCCCGTATTATGGTTAGATAAAATTAGGGTTGCCACCAGTATTTTAATATAAAGTAGTGTTCATCCTCTCATCATCTCAGCTCATATATGTCGCACTGCTGACTGCTGGGAACCTCCTCCATAATGGGAGGGAAAATGACCTACTACACCACGCCTGTCAGACGTGTTGGTATAGGGTTTAGATTTACTTCTCTTGCATATATGTTATATGCGTTTTATATCCCTTAGTCGTCTGTTACGATCACCACGTAAAATTGAGGTGTTGAATTGTATTCTCACTCCGTCACCACACGGGAAACATCACCACACGGAAAATGATACTATTCTTCTTTCTTTCTTTACTTTACTTCTTTCTATAAAACGATTGTATATGGTACCATTGTTACAAAGATTACCTTAGAGAATTACAAATATAATACATTTTTTTTGCTGTGGACTATGGATGTCGTCTCGCCCTGCGAAATCGGTCCGGGGTGACGGAAGAGGCGGCGCGTAACCCCATAGACCCACCATGCAAAACTCCTCTCTTCGCCGTGCAAACGGGCCACCGGTACTCGATCTTTGTCTTCAGTGGCAAAAAAAATATAATACATAGAATTGAGAGTTATATCCTCCTTACATTTAATTAAAAAAATTGTATAAAGCTATTGAATCAAAAAAACATCAGTCGGGTTTAATGCTGAGCCCATCTAAACATTGGATCGTATTTTGCATTTAAATTAAATTTATTCCACATTACGGGATACGCATATGTCTTAAGGACTTTCAGTGTGTCATTAGGAAAAGCCATTTAAAATTAATTCTCTTGATTAATTTGCTTTAACGTAAGCTTCACATTATTCTCTTTAGGATTATAGAAAATCTTGTTTTTAAAATAATCTCAGCAGTAAATGCATGCTTCATCATCTCAGCTTATATATGTCCCACTGTTGGGCTCGAGCCTCCGCCATAATGGAAGGGAAATTGACCTACTATACCACGTTCGTCAGACGTGTTGGTATAGGACTTACGTTTCGAGTTTTCCTTCTCTTGCACAGATGTTATAAGCATTTTATATCCCTTAGTCACTAGATCACCCACGGGTAAGATACAATTCACCACGAATTGTATTCCTACTCAGTCACCACACGGAGAAACTTGGAGAAATGGACCTAGGTTCAGGCAAAGCAATTAAAAGTACAATCCGTAAGTAGAATTCAGTAGTAAATGCTTCTCATCATTCAGTGTCTATGAGGTAGAATATAGTCGGGTATATTCAGGCGCTTACTTGTATATAAGCAAAAAATGTGAAGTTAATTAAAAACAATCCCACGCCACGCAAGAAATGATCACATGTTCGAATCACGCGTCGATCGAAGGCCAGTAGGGGAGGTTGGAGGGGAGAACCAGAGGATATTGTCGATTGCGCCGCAGATTGATGAGCACTCCATAAACGCATGCAACTAAACGCAGTTATGTAACTATAATTATAGAATAATTTAAATAGAAAATATTTGGAATATTTTAAGCCTTAATTAACTTATATCTAGTTAAAATTAAAGTGTTTTATCTTACTAATATAATAAATATAAAAGTTTATGGAGATTTTTGGATGTTTGAATGTTTGCTACTCAATCACGCTTAAACCGTTGAACAAATTTAGATAAAATTAGCAATTAGATAGACCATTTCCTGGGTTAACATCTAGGATATTTTTTATCCCAGTAATATGTTCCCGTGGGATAACACTTTACCTTGGGGAAAGTTAATTATGACACGGACGAAGCTACAGGCAGAAGCTAGTTGTTGAGTTCAGGATTTTAATAATTCTATTGGAATTAATTAGGAATTCAAATTATCGCAATGAGTCTATTAAATGGGATAAAGAACTAAAATAAGCACTGCTACCACAGCAAAACAAAAAAAAACTATGTGAATCCGTATACTCAACCTACTAAATTGCCCTAATTCGGCATTAGATATATTTTAGCATTAGATATTTGTTGAAGGTTGACAGTGATGAAAATGGCACATTTATTGCTTGTTAAGAAAAAGATAAGTAGAATTTAGTTTCTTTGCCCATAATCCTACTAATAATATAAATGGGAAAGTTTGTGAAAATATTTGGATTTTCGTTACTCAATCACGTGTAAACTGATGAAATAGTTTTGGCTGAAAATTGATATATAGATAGAACACTACCTGGATTAATTAATATCATACTTTTGATCTCAAGGTATTGTGCTCCCTTGAAATAATAGTTCAAATATGGGCAAGTTGAAAGAAGCTATTATTATAAATATAAAACTTTGTGAAGATGTTTGGATGTATGAATATTTTTATGTTGTTTTGTAAAAAAAAATCAGTAAAGAAATAATAATAACAGATAAACCCACTGAGTTTCTTGTCGGAGATTCTCAGTAGCAGTTACAGCTCCGGTGGCAGCGTATTGTTTTAATTTAAAATGTTACAATATGTAAGTGCCTTCGCAGGCTTTATACATAATAAATGAATTTGAATTCAAAAACAATCAAAATACTATTAATATATTTGAAGTTATCAACTGCTGACTCATTTACTGATACGTCAATATATCAATGTTTTGTCAATATATTGAAAATCTCTCACAGCCTTTTCTATCCCCTTCACTCACTATACGTACTGCGAGATTTTTTTAAAAATCGGCCAAAAGTAATTAAATTTTCTTTTATATAAAACTCATCCTGGCAAAAAAAAATAATTATACAAAAAAAGAATTATTATCCACTTTTGTGCACTCGTTTAGTAGTTATTTGTGTACATACATTTCAGCTACTCATTTTTATTTATGTATATAACAACTTGCGTTAGAATGAAATTTCGAAATAAAGTTAGAATTTTGTTTCGAATTTTAGTATAGATAGAACCAATCCCTCTGGTGGGCTTAATATAGTAGACTAATTCAATACTACCACTAGACCCTTTTGCCTGATATATGAGTAGAGTAAAAAAGAAATAGTTAATAATTGTTATTTAGAGAGTTAAAATAATCCGTATGGGAATAAAAATCAAATCTATATAGGAGATATTTCCGTGTGGTGACGGAGTAAGAATACAATTCACCACCATCTTACCCGTGGGTGATCGTACAAGACGACTAAGGGATAAAAAACGCATATAACATCCATGCGAGAGAAGGAACACTTGAAACAAAACCCTATACCAACACGTCTCACCAGCGTGGTATAGTAGGTCAATTACCCTCCCATTATGGAGGAGGCTCGAGCCCAACAGTGGGACATATATGAGCTGAGATGATGATAGGAGAAATAATTGTTTAATTTGTATAATAAAAACCAAGAATGTGGAAGTACTCTTCATAATAACTTTATTATGGCTATATAGTAACGCCTACGAAAATTATAAACACGTTAGGAACTAAATCCACTGTCAACGATCCTACATTGACCGTTAAATTACAACACTTCTGCCTACACCATCCGGTATCCTTTTGGTGTAGCGCAACTGTTACAATTGATACACATTATGTAACACAGTTTTTGTAACTCATAAAACATTACGATTTCTGATGTATACGCGAGTACATTTGAAATAAAACTATTTTTACGGATTCTATTAAGTTTGTATTTGAATTTTAATTGTCCGATATTTCGAACACTTTACAGTGTTCATAGTCACGGGAGGACTATAAGGTGTCTCACATCCAACATGTCGTCGTTATTGGAAGCAAACAAACGCGATACATACATATATACTATCACGCCATATCCCTTGCAGGGTAGGCAGAGAGAACAGAGTACCAGAGAACTCTATCCTTGCATACTTCACTCGCTTCCTCAACATTAATAATTCTCTTCATACACGCTCGCCGGTTTCGGCAACACTTGACTCCACCTTCCTTCAGTATATGACCGATCTGGTCTAGGTAGGTGAGTCTCGGTCTCCCCCGGTACCTACATCCTTCCACTTTCGCATTGTATATCTTCTTAACCAGACGTTCGTTCGGCATTCTTTCCACATGTCCGAACCATCGGAGCATTCCCTTTTGCATCTTTACACCAATACTGTCTTTCATACCTACTCGCTCTCTTACGTCGTCGTTACGAAAAACATGATCTTTTCTAACAGGCTTTTTATAGCCTATATACATCTGTTTATTGGATACCCCCATCACCCTATAACAATAAGATGGAGCATCAGATGGAGTTGGCCCAGGGCTTTACCAGGTTCTTAGTCGTCTTTTACGACATCCCCGAGCAAAGTAAGGGTTGGTAGTATTCGTAGCCGCTACCACACAGCAGATTATTTAACGCTCCTTAATAGGAATGAAATTTAAAATGTGAGCCAACATAAAAAAATACCGAAATAAACTTTTACTTATATATTTATGCATAAATTATTAATTGGAATGTTCCAGGTTTATCTTTTTGTTATTTATTTAATGATTCATAATGGTTAATTAATTTAATCAAAACATACACATTCTTTTACTAGCATACGGAAAATAGCAATTGACGCGTGACTTATTATCCTTTTCACGTAAACTCAAGTAGAAAACCAAATCCTTATGTCGAGTGAGCCGCGATGTCTCCAGACCTCTACACGTCACAATAGTCGCTAGCCAGACAGTCTAACAAGAGGCAGGGCTCCATACATAATGCACACGTACTGTGTCTAATGACTAGTCTAACTTCTATCTAGATACCTATGAGATATCGTTTCAACTTAACCAATTAAATTCAGTAATTAACAAATTGATTAACTTAGACATTGTATGGAGAGATGTTTTATCAATATTTCTTTGTATTCTAATGTGATATTAATAATTTGATTGCACAGATGGCGTAGTGGTTAAGATACTGACCATCCGTGCCAGTGCCGCGTGTTCGATTCCTACGCAGGACAACTTTCTGTGTGAGCCACAGAGTGTTCTTCTGAGCCTGGGTGTAATTTGTCTGCGTTAATTATATATTTTTAAAGTCCCCGCAATACAAGGATTATTTATTTAGTGCCGGGTGGTGCCTTTAAAAAGAACTTGATATTATTTCATCACCTCATCATCTGAGCGGTTTAAGTGAGGTATGATGAGACCATAGCTGTCCCAAAACAAAGAAAAACTAAGCTCATTATTAGTCATATGAATATAATAGGTAATTATATAAATCTTTTACTAATCCCAAATTTACATATTTAATTGCATCATCATCATCACAGCCCATAGATATATGTCCCACTGTTGGGCTCGGACCTCCTCCGTAATGGGAGGGAAATTGACCTACTATACCGCGCTGGTCAGACGTGTTGATATAGGGTTTTGTTTCGAGTTTTCCTTGTCTTGTATAGATGTTATATGCATTTTGCATCCCTTAATCGTTTCTTACGATCACCCACGGGTATGATAGGGGGTGGTGAATTGTATTCTTCGTGGTGAATTGTATTCTTACTCCGTCACCACACGGGTAATATTTAATTTACCAATGTATATTTGCAGCTATTAAAATATCACTAGTCATATAAAATCAACCAAAACTTAACGTTAGTACAACCCTTACATAAACGTGAGAAAAACAAAACACTTCACAAGCACAATACATACAAACATATTACATGTGAAGTGAAGTGGTTACCACACTAACAAATGGAGCGAGATGCCCCCAAACTTCCTCATATTTCATTTTATTTTTACACCATCAATATATCACTGAAACTAAAATAGAAATACCCAATCTGTTCTTTCACTTTACGTTATCTCCCTCCCTCAGTATTCACGTATTTTCTCACGTGATGGAGACATCAAACACATGTGTGTACAATTAATTACCACACAGACAGCACACAAGTTTGAATCTGTACCTTTGTCTAAATGTCAATTAGAAAGTAGTTACAAAGCTTATACCATTAAAGTAAGATCGATGATCCCGTAATAAATGATCTATCAAAATATGTAGACGCCTAGAGAGTGTTCCCTATATATTGTACTAACTTTTACCTATGGCTTCGCTCGCGTTAAACCCCTTAAATAAATATCAAAGATTATACATTCCAATAGAATTGTTTGTCAAAAAAAATGAGATTTAACTGTATTACCGGGCCACCAAAAACAAATATCGGGTTCCGGTAGCCCACTTGCACGGTGAAGAGAGGCGCATTGCAGGGTGGGTCTATGGTCATGGGTCACGCGCCGTCTCTTCATGCATTACCACACCATAGCCCACCTGAAATGGAAAAAAAAAGATACTGTGTTAGCGACGGTCAAATTAATAACTTATTGACTATAGCTTCAGCTATTATGCCTGCTAAAATATATTTTTACCCTCCTTATTTTCTTTTAATAATAAGTATCCTATGTCCTTTCTAATACCTCGAAGACTATGTGTAAAAAGTTTCCTGATAATCGGTGAAGTAGTTTTGGCGTGAAAGCGTAACAAACAAATTTACAGTATTAGTAGGGATATCTGCGTATAACTTATAGAGTACGTTTATGATTGCCTTATTAAAAAGTTCACAAAAAGTTAATGACCTTAATCATCACACATAGATCTGCATAAAATAGTACAACTTGTGACGATAAATTTGACTATTAGGTACTATTGGAACAGGTAATTTATATTATGGATGTTGAGGAAGCGAGTGAAGTATGCAAGGATAGAGTTCTCTGGCACTCTATTCTCTCTGTCTACCCTGCAAAGGACATGGCGTGATGGTATGTATGTATTGGAACAGTTCAAATTGTTGGATATTAAGATTTTAAATGGATTCTGGCTATAGCTTCCATGAAAATTACAATAGCATATTTTACAATATCATGTAATGGATCATCATCCGTGTGGTGATGAAGTAAGAATACAATTCACCACCACTATCTTACCTGTAGAAGATCGTAAGAGACGACTAAGGGATATAAAACGTATATAACATATAGATGCAAGAGAAGGTAAAACTCTATATCAACACATCTGACCAGAATGGTATAGTAGGTCAATTTTCTTCCCATAACGGAGGAGGCTCGAGCCCAATAGTGGGACATATAAGAGCTGAGATGATGATGTAATGGATAAATTCAGAGAAAACTAGTTTATTTATTCGATAATCATTTAGCATGTTTAATTATTGCTGCATTGACCACACATATGGCGTAATGATTAGGAAACCAACCTTTCGTGCTAGTGCCGTGGGTTCAATTCCCCCTCATAACAATACTTTATGCGAACACAAACAGTTGTTCTGAATCTGGGTGTAATTTGTCTGCGTTAATTGTATGTTTGTGAAGTCCTCTGCAATACAGGGATTATTTACATAGTGCAGGATTGTGTAAAAAGAAATTTTAAATAGAAATGATTTTCGGGTTTTGAGACTGTGTTCCAAGTCTTAATTTTTCATGTTTTTATTATATTTTATTATCTAATTTCACAAAAAAAAAACAGTTCTTTGCTTACAATCTAAAAAAAAATACCTAGTGGTTTTTAAATTGTAAGCATATAACTGTTTAATTTAAATATCCAGATTAATTAGAAAGCTTACTATGAAAAAATGTGAATATATACAATAACAAGAATTTATTTTTAAGTACCTAAAATAATATTCACAAAATATAGTCAACTTCTTACTGGAATATATATCGAATTTGTAATGTGCTTACTATAAAAATCATCAGCCATTTTTTTAAATTGTTGCCAAGTATAAATACGTCTACACATGATATAATTTGAGAGTAAAAACGAGTTTACGCTCACACCCTAAATATTTCAGTACGTGTCAAATGTCAACTCATCCATGTAACGATTAACTAATTGTTTGTTTACATTTGATCACAACCTCGTTGAAAGCTGTCACTAGATGAACGAATAATCAATACTATGATTACATAAAAGCGATACAATATTCTACATATTGTTCCACGATATTTGAAAATGTGAACGTCATTTTAAATAAATATTTTTTAACTATTTTTGTTTGCATTTTCCACGGAGATTCAAATTTCTACAAATCACTCCAACTGATATGCCCTTATAGATTTTTGAATCTCCAGAATTAGAGATTTTTTTTTAGTATTACACCATAAATCTTGAAAACGTAAACAGAATTGTAGTACCCTATTTCATTGTAGTACGCCATTTCGCTATGTAATGTTTAAACCTACATATGTAATGAAAGTCCAGCCAACCAGCTTGATACAAATCACTTTAATTGATACTGCAAATACGGATTATTATAAGAAAAGATTGTACATTACAGTTTTTTGACAAAAACACGTGTGTATTACTTGTAATTATTTTTCTTTTTTTCCCGACTGCAAAGGAGTGGTATTGTGTTTAACAGTCTATGTATGTATGTATGTATGTATGTATGTTTGTATGTTCCTTTGAAGCACTATATATACCAAACGCCTGGGCCGATTTTTATGATTCACATGTCAATCGATTCCTCTTAATCCGGCGAGTGTCACTAAAGATATGACGTTATTGAAAATTCAATATGACGACTACTGGACGCCATATTGTCAAAATTAAAAAAAATTAAGTCAACCAACTATATCGAGTACGGTATCGTTAAATAGGTATTTAAATATCATTTTTAGTTTTCTCTCAACATTTTTCGATTTGACTGGCCGTTTAGGATCTATATCGATTTAAAGTTTCGTAACAACCTTTCTCACAAATAGGTTTTTTAGACAGTAGAAATTTAGGATGAAAAGACGAAAAATTCATATAACTGGATGTGGATGGACATATACTGAAGTATCTAGTAGGTATATTGTCCAATATACCATAGCTAGTCCTACCTAAAGTATCTAATGTCTGACGCGGTCGCCCATCTCCGATTTCTAACGATTTAGTACTCAACTTCAATCGAAAAACTATATATACTTAGGTACTTACCTACTTATTAATAAATAAGATAACTATAGCTACCTAGGTATTTATAACTAAAAAGTATAAAATAAAAAAAAAATGATTAAAAAAATCAAAAAACCCGACTGCGTAAAAAGTCACCAAAACTACGTACATAATAAAAAACTGAAAAGAAAAAAACAAGCACTTAGATGTACGGTGGTCTAGAATTCCATAATATATTATTGAATAAATACTATTGCAGAAAATGAAATATATTTTAATAATAGAACATGACAACTGAACAGTCATTCATTTTCTGCAATAGTATTTATTCAATAATATATTATGGAATTCTAGACCACCGTACATCTAAGTGCTTGTTTTTTTCTTTTCAGTTTTTTTATTATGTACGTAGTTTTGGTGACTTTTTACGCAGTCGGGTTTTTTGATTTTTTAATAATTTTTTTTTACTATTATTATTTTATTGTTAGTAAGGAAGATATAATATCGCACTCAAACATAAAAGAAATATCATCATTATTTTCCTGCTCTTATCCCAATTATTTGGGGTCGATACAATATGTAGTCTTCTTTCATAGTACATATTGTAAAAGTTATTGGCAATAGTTTTATGACCGGCCGCCTGCCAGACGTCGACCCTCCTTGGGAATGTAATTGTTGACCAAACAATCAAATCATCAAATGAAGTTGGCCCAGGTCGTTCCAAGGCTCTTAGCCGTCTTTTACGACAACCACGAGGAGAGTAAGGGTTGGTAGTATTCGTATCCGCTACTACATTGCTAGAACTCGAAAATAAAAGAATATTACGTAAAATATACAACCAATTCGAAACCCAGAACATAAAATGTATATCTAAATGGGAAAAATCCTTACTTATGAGGTGCGAATTCATTAATTTCTCGGAGCCCCATCAAATTTTCGTGTCCCTTGCCTAATTTAAAATTTTTAATTATCCTCCCAGGATTTTCACGTTATTAACGAGGGATCATACGACTATATATATATTAATTCATTCTACAATTTAGTCCTCATTACATTTATCCTGGTTTATTATAAAGGTGTTAATTACTTTGCTTTAAAATTATATATAGGTACATAGGAATATACGTCGCCTAAAATTGTAAACTTATACAGTTTGCGGCCTGTAAAGAAAGAAAAAAAACACACCCAAACATTTCCCTCCCATTATGAAGGAGGCTCGAGCACAACAGTGGGACATATATGTATAAGCTCACATGATACACCGCCTAACATTCTAAATTTAAATTCTGATTACCGAATGAAATATATCCACTCATCAGCCTATTGAAATTCATTATTGAATATCTTCCTTATATCGAATAATACCTTGATTGCCATAATTAGCCGGCGGCTTAGTTATCTATGGGCTTAGTGTTGTAAGCTACCTAGGAGAGTACATGTCTATTCTCCGCTTAATCCCTTAGCTGGTTTTTATAGCTTCCAAGAAAAATAAAAAAAATGACACATCATATTATTAACTTACCTCCACAAAAGGAATAAGTAAAATTAATTGCAAAAATCTAATTAAAAGACACCTATAAATCTATAGTTTAATAGAAAGATTGTTTTAATAGTACAAGATCATTCTATAATGCGCTCTGCAAGAGTAACAAGTGCCACAATTAAAAATAAAAAAACGAGAGGTGTCAAGGGACACCCGGATGGAACGAAGTTCCTTTCGATTAATTAGTGAAGGAATTGTAATAAAATTTTATTTTTTTTAAGTTATAATAATATTTTTGAAGTACTTAAAACTTCTTTAGGCGCGACTAGGGAGTAACTCAGATTTTTTTTCAATAGGATCATAATCTATTACTAGATGGCGCTGTAACAAAGTTAATGGATTCTAAGAAGACATGTATTAGAGTCTAGATCGCGCTATAGAAATTTTTGCAAATTTTAACTATATATATTAAAATTTATAATAGAAATGATACACAACCGGAGGTGTCAAGGGACACCCGGATGGATCGAAGTTCTATTTTAATTATATAATTTTTTTCTGCCTTAAGCGATTTTTATCGTTATATTTTAGCCAATTTGCAAAATATCTTTATAAATTATAGCCTATGTGTTATTCTGATGTGCAAGCTATATTACTATAAATTTCATCAAAATCCATTCAGTAGTTTTTACGTGAAAGAGCAACAAACATATTCACATCCATACATTATTACAAACTTTCACGTTTATAATATTAATAATAGGATATACAATTCCACTAGACTACCAAAACTTTTCGGCCCCGAGCTCGAACGCGAGCCGGCCACGCGGCCCGGTCACGGGCGAAAATAATTTCGTTGCGCATTATTTTGATTTTGCTATATCTCTTAAGGTATTGATTTAATTTGCATGGTCTGAAGGAAAAAAAATATCTTCATGAAATGCTCAAGCCAACTAATGTATTTAAAATGATAAGGATTAATACAGTATTTGTGTAAATAGCTTTTCAATTACCGTTTTATAATAGAACATTTTTTAAAGTATTAAAATGGATATAGTATGTTATCCTTAAGAGATAGATATATACCATCGCGGACTTTTTTGTAGGCCTTTTTAAGCTGTATAATACTGTAGTACTTTATTTTCATCTATTTCGTAGGGTTCAGCCAGCGTTTGCAATGTAAGCGCAAAATAATGTGTTTATTTACGACATCACATTAGAAACCTCTAAAATTATCAGTGTTTCTCTAGTACATTATGCATATATTATACATATAAACCTTCCTCTTGAATCACTCTATCTATAAAAGAAATCGTCGCGACACCACACTGTTCAATGCGAAATAGAAATGAAAATATCTGACTTGCTTTCTATAAGAGAGCCGACGAGCGACGCCGCACAGCTTACAATAGCTTACTATAGCAAAAAGTGTCGTGACAACTTTTCGTAAGAATGTTTTCCGTCCAGCCCCCTTTCACAACGCGCGATAAGGAACTTCGTTCCAAAAAATGTATGAAAGATGTTGCAACCATACGCTGTCCACTTTTTTTATCCCGTCACCTCACGGGGAGTATTTTATATTTATTTATCTTATGCCACAGTAAACTTAGTTTCTTCATTTCTCGCGAGTGAATTACCCATGTATTTTTTTTTGTTTGGCTAGCTATGGCTTGACCAAAAAGTATCCTGGCATTCAGCCACTCTATTTCATGATACGCTGCGCTACCTCTTTTCATCTTTTAAGAGGGCTCACACTACTGTTCCCAGATGAAAATCTTATTTTGTGTAACGACTATGTGGTAGCGGCTACGAATACTACAAACCCTTACCTTGCTCATGGATGTCGTAAAATATGATTAATAGCTTTATAACATCCTTAGCCAACTCCTCCTGATGCCTTCTGTTTAATAATTACATTTCCAAGAAGGGATGCCGGTAAGTCAGCCATAAAACTATTGTCTATAAGTCAAACAGCCATAAAACTATTGTCTATAACTTTTGTAATATGTACAATCAAAGAGGAGTACATATCGACCGCAATCAACTAAGATAAGAGCAGGGTGATGATGATGGGGTGCGGTGCTGAACCACCTCCACGTGGTGCACCCTGGAAACATCAGACCTTTTTCCCCGTCTGACGGCCAAGAGTTCAGCGATCGGGTCTCGGCGCGTTCTGCACCGTCTGAGCGCGCACGATTTGACCCTGTAGGAAGGGATGATATTCCCCGTCGTCCCCTCTCCAAAGGGCATGGGGTCTCTCTCGAAATGGCCCTCATGTCCGGCCCGCGTCCCTGAGTTTAGGATATCTTAGATTTAGGGCCGGGATTTGGAGTGCGGAAGTAGATTCCCCTCCAAAGAAAAAACAATCCCGAATCCTAAGTTTCACCGCTCGGCGAGAGGATGCATGGTTACTCCGGAGGAGACAGCCGTTAGAGCGGTACCCAGTCTCCCGGAGGGACTTAAAACCCCCACCAAAAAATGGCAGAACAAAATACGTCGTATAATTTTCCTGAGGGTCCCGACAATGTCGGGGAGTCCCATGCTGAGTTGGCATCAGAGCGCGTTTCGGGAACGCGCTCCGATGACAACTCAGTCAGCTCCATTTCGTATAGGAGGGGGGCAAATTCTGCTGTAGCCGCGGGGGCCCGGCTGTCAACTCGGCCCCAACATTACGAGTAAGGAAAAAGAAGAGCTCCCAAAGCCTGTTGTCTTCTACTCTCAGACGGACACGGAGGAGAGAATAAGAACTGAAAAGGCAACAGAACAAGAAGTTGAAGGCGGCGAAGAAGATGGCGAGTAGTGACCTCTGTCCGCCAAAAGGCCAGGAGACGCGCCCATCTGCGTCTCCTGCGCCTAATGTAGATATACACTATCTACATTAAATATAGAAATAGACGAACAAAATTTTGTAAATATCGAAACTAAAAACATGTATTTAAGTTTAGATGTAGATAGCGATGGAAGCGGCACTCTACCTGCTGCAAACCTCCGGGCCGCCTCCTCACCGCGTTTTGCCGTGGCGAGTCTGACGGCGGCACTGGAGGTCAGGCTTGAGGAACTCTCCCTGAGGGCTCGAAAGCGTCCCCATGTTGAGGGGAGCTCGGAGTCCGACCTCGGGGAAGAGTCCGAGAAGCTACCCCCACCGAAGGTTGCGACTTCACGCCGCGGTAGGGGAAAGACGACGGCAACCAGGGTGGCGGCTCCGCCGCCGGCTGGTTCTACTGGGGAAGCTGCGACTCGCAAGTCCAAAGCGGTCGCCCTAGCCGAGGCAGCGGGTGACCGGACCGGGGATTAGTCTGGTCACCCTTGGAGAGAGGCCACCGCGTGAAGACGACGCCCTGACATCGAGACATAATATTAGTCGAGATGACAGGGCGTCGACGCGAGAGGATACCCGTGAGGTAGACCGGATGGGCCACTGAAGAAAAGGACGCGTACCAGTGGCCCACCCGCAATGCGTAGAGAGGTATATTGTAGGGCGGGTCTACGGGGTCGTGCGCCGCTTCTCGCGTCGCCCCGGACGGATTAGCGGGGCGTGACTGTTTCGTAGCCCGCCGCCAAAAAAAAAAAAAAGGTGATGATGATGATGAGAGGCCTATTTACGCTGATAACTAACCTGCAAATTTACATTTATCCACGTCAAATTATTGTTTTAAAACACTATAGTTATATTTATGACAAATTAAGCGTTTGCATACAATATTTTCGGCTCAAGTAGGTACTTAGTCTCTATTGACACTATGAACCAATGAATCTAAAATACGACCAACATTTGATGGTTATTGTAATTAAATAGAATTAAGAAGTACCATGAAACCATGCTTAAATTGAGCACAAGTGACCAAATCCGTTCAATAGAATTCTTAATTTCTGTTACTCAGAATAAATTTACGTATACACATCTGTTTAAGAACGAGGAATTTCGATGATATATTCCACTAGGCACAGTCATGCTAGATTCCAAATCACTGAGCACGAAATCAAACGTGTCTCTTTCCTTAATATCAAGCCGCCTTCTAAATATACATGTGTTTTATATCTGATATTTTACTATTAAAAATTATTGTAAATGAAAGTATATTTGACTACTATAGTAACTAAATATTTTTCTTTGGGTTGAGGAGCTAACATTCCAATGCCTTCCATATGACGATTAAGACATTAAATTACTGACTCTTTACGACAAAGTTAGCCATATATCTAGTCATATGTATCATTTTGAGTAAACTCGAATGGGTGACTAGATTGGGGCATAGTCCGTCACCCGCAAAGAGGCTGAACGTTTGAGGATGTCGACGGGGGATGGTACTCGAAAGGTAACTCACCAGACTGGACATAGATGCCATGGATTCAGTACCAGTGGCTGGTACAACGGCTATGGGGAAGGAATACGGTGGGTTATGAGGTCACGCGCCGCCCTTCCGTCGCCCCGGATGGAATGGATGGCGTTACTACTATATTCTATGCTTAGGTGTTGGAAACTACAATTAGCCTACTATTCCAAAGTTTTAAGACCATAAATTTGTGAAGGTTTATTTAAGGTATAGCTTCGCTTTGCCTCGCTCACTAAGTTTCTACATATAGGTAACTCAATCTCAAGATTGTTATCAACATCATAACAAAACTAATAGTTTCACGGCCGCCAGGTACGGTCAATAATTCTTTCGTAGAAGTTTTTTTTTTGCAGTGGACTATGGATGCGTCTCATCCCGCCAAATCGGCCCGGGGTGACGGAAGAGGCGGCGCGTGACCCCATAGACCCACTGTGCAACTCCTCTCTTCGCCGTGCGAGAGAACCACCGGTACCCGATCTTTGTCTTCGGTGCTCTCGTAGAAGCCTTTTTTTTTTTTTTTTTTTTTTTTTTTTTTTTTTTTTTTTTTTTTTTTTTTTTTTTTTTTTTGCGGTGGGCTATGGATGTCGCACGCCGCCAAATCGGTCCGGGGTGACGGAAGAGGCGGCGCGCAACCCCATTGACCCACCCTGCAAGCACCTCTTCTTCGCCATGTGAGCGGGCCACCGGTACCCGATCTTTGTCTTCGGTGGCCCGCTCGGCGGTATGCCCTCTCGGGCTCCTCTCCTGTCGACGCCCCGACAGCTTTCGCCGTCGAGGCGTCGTCCTCACGCGGTGGCCTCACGTCGGGTGACCGGACAATTCCCCGGTCCGATCACCCGAAGCCTCGGCTAGGGCGGCATCAGGCGCAGGTAGTCGCGCCTGCGCCGCCCCAGCCGCGGGCGGCGGCCCGGGTCACGGGAATCCTCCCGGGCCCGTTCCGCCGCCTCCTTCTGCGAGATGACAGCCTCGCAGAAGGCGGCGACCGCGTCCCAATTCCTGACGCTGTCGACCATCGCTCGCGCAACAGCCGGCAGCGTCAGGTCGGCACCGATGACAGCGACGAGGTCACGGCGCTGCCCGTCCCAGCCCGAACATACCTCGAGCGTATGTTGCGCCGTGTCCTCGTCGCTACTACAATGGTGGCAGGACGGAGTCAACTCCCTCCGCACGACCGTGTGCAGGTACTTGCCGAAGCAACCATGCCCCGACAAGACCTGCACCAACCGGAAAGAGAGGACTCCGTGCCGCCGCTCCATCCACTCCATCAGTACGGGCCGGAGGGCCTCAACGGTAAAAACACCGTGTCTAGGCCTCTCCAGCCGCGTAGCCCAACGGGCGATGACTTCTCGGCGGGCGTCCTCGCGCCAGGTGGCTATCTCGCTCAACGATGGGGAGCCACCCTCTTCGCGCATTGAGGTAACCCGCCGGTAGAGGTCGGAGAGCATCTCCGCCTCTAGGTCCCACGGGGGTGTCCCGGCCAATAGGCATGCCGCCTCGGTGGACACCGTGCGGTACCCGCGAATGGCTCTGACCGCCATGGCTCGCTGTGGCCTCCACAGCACCGCCCTGAGCTGGACGTTCAGAGCCCTCGCCCACACGGGTGCGCCGTACATGGCCATTGAGCGGATCACCCCCGCATACAGCCGTCGGCCCTCGAAACTGGGTCCGCCCACGTTCGGCATGAGCCGAGAAAGGGCGGACGCCGCGCCGACCAACCGGGGAGCAATTTGACGAAAATGCTCCCGGAACCACCATCGCCCGTCAAGCACCAGACCCAAGTACCTCATATGGGCCTGGATACTGATGTGGATGGAGTTGACGACTAACGAGGCGCCGATGGGCAGCCTCACACGGGGCCCATGGAATAGTAGGGCCTCCGTCTTGTTTAGGGCCACCCTGAGCCCCAGCGCCTCAATTCGCCTGACCATCTCCTCGGTGCCGAGAGTGGCCAGGCTCGCCGCCTCTTCGAGTGTCCTGCCCCGGGCTGTGACGAGCGTGTCGTCAGCATAGCAAATAACGCTCAGCCCGGGGGGGAGACTCCCTCTCAACGCCCAGTCGTACCCGATGTCCCACAGAGTCGGCCCCAGAACCGACCCCTGCGGAACACCGCACGACATGGGCGTCCGCACAATGTCCCCTGCGTGGCTCGCGTAGAGAACACTGCGCCCCTCCAAATAGTCTGCCACCAGCCGCCTGAGGTACAGGGGCACTCCATGGAACCTGAGCGCCTCCCTGATGCAGCTGAATGGCAGACTATTGAAGGCGTTGGCGATGTCCAACGACACCGCCAACAGCACTCCCTTGCCGGCGACAGCCTCCGCGGCCGTCTGCCTCAGGCGTAGCAGGGCCTCGATGGTCGAACGCCCCCTCCGAAACCCAAATTGAGCGTCCGACAGATCGGGCCCCACCTCCTCCAGGTGCCGAACGATGCGGGCAGCGAGGACACGCTCCAGCAGCTTACCCACATCGTCCAGAAGCACAATGGGCCTGTAGGCCGACGGCAAATCCGGGGGCCGTCCCGGCTTTGGCAGGAGAACCAACCTCCCTTCCTTCCAGCACTCAGGGAACTGTCCAGACGTCAGACAGGCGTTGAACAGTCGCCTGAGGCGAGGTTCGAGATGCTCGAGGAGGAACGTCATCACCCGGACTGGGACTCCGTCCGGGCCGGGGGCCGTGGTGGCGGAACGAATCTTCGCCACGGCTGCCCCCACTTCCGACTCCGTCACGGGCGGAACACTCTCGACGGCCTCCCGGTCGTGATCTGGCGAAGCCATGACCGGGGGCGTGTGCTCCGACTGCCGCGGGAACAGCTCCTCGACCACTCTACGAAGGAGGTCGGGCTGGAGGGTCTCGGTGAGGGGGGGACCCTGCGCGCGAAGCTTATTCAGCGACGCGCGATACGGGCGACCCCAGGGGTCACGATCGAGACCGTCCAGCATCTCCTGCCAACTCGCGTCCTTGGCGGACCGGATGGCCAGCCGAAAGGCGGTACGCGCACTGCGGTACGCCTCGTATAGCTGGCCCTCCCGCTCAACATCGCGGCGACGCCGCCGACTGCGGGTGTAGGACCTTCGGGCACTAATGCACGCCGCACGAAGGTCCGCCAGTCTTGGGGACCACCAGTAGACCCCCTGCCTCGGAGGTAGACGCCGCACCCTGGGCATGGCCGCATCGCAGACCTGCGTTAACGCACTGCGGATGCGGACAGCCTCAACGTCCACTCCGTCCGCTGGGGGTGGTGAGGACAGCCACGTATTCACGATGGCCGCCTCCGCCAGTAGGTCCCTATCCAGACGCCCCACAGCCCACCGCGGAAATGCGGGAGCCCGGTCCGCCCTGTGACCCCTGCTGGGGTCCCGGAGAGGGGAGACCTCCATCCGGATGTATCGGTGATCCGACAGGGTCTCCGCCTCCTCCAGGACACGCCAGTTCCTCACTCGTGGTGTGACAGCGGGGCTAGCGAACGACAAGTCCACTATCGACCCACCCTGCTGTCGCACACACGTGTTCACTGAGCCTCTGTTTAGGACACAGAGGCCCAGTGACGCCGCCCACTCCACGATCGCCCGCCCGCGATCGTCCGTCATCGGGGACCCCCACGCCGTGGATTTGGCGTTGAAGTCCCCCAGGACCAGGACGAGGCCCGGTGCCAGTCGCCGTATCGAAGCCTCCAAGGTGGTGAGGGAGGCCCCAAAATCGTCCATTCTCCTGTTAGGGGAGAGGTAAACGCTGTAGAGTGTGACCCCTCCCCATTCCGCAGCGACAAATTCCTCGCCCCTATCCAAAAGGGATAAGGACGGGAAGCGCCGCTGCGTGGAGGTGACGATTGCCGCGGTTCCGTTCCGGCTAACCACCCAATTGGGGCGATCAGGCACGACGTACGGTTCCGCGACTACAGCTGCACCGATCGACCACTCCGCCATGGATTGCAGGAGGAGATCCTGCGCACCGGCGGAGTGGTTGGTGTTGGCCTGCAGGAGGTGAGTGGACTGGGCAGCCATTAATGGGCCGTGTCCATCATCACCTCCTGGCTTGCGGCGGGCGATCGGACCGCGCTAGGAGCGGGAGCGGCCGGAGTCGAAGGGCCGCTCCGCCCCTTTGGAGCCGAAGCCGGAGGTCTGCACGCCCCAGAGCCCATGCGGTGCTTGGCAGGCTTATTGCCTGCCGCACACGCGGGGCAGTGGGGCGGGGCGGCGCAAGATGCCGCCATATGCCCAGTCTGACCGCAGCGGAAACAGAGTCCGCCGCAGTCAAAGCAATTAGTGCATGTTGGCCGGGTGTGCCCGACCGCCATGCACTTGAAACACCTCGCAGGCCGGTGCTCCAGCACGGTGACTCGCGCTAAACTCCAGCCCACGAGGAGCCTGCCTGAGTCAGCCAGTTGCCTGACCGACTCCACTGGGCACTGCACCCAGGCGGCACCTACGCCGCCCGGACCGGGCCGGATGGCGCCAACCCGGACGGTGTCCATGGGACACCCGGTTTTCGAGGCAATGGCCTCCCGGATGTCTTCCACCGTCACGGAGTCGTCCAAACCCGCGATGCGCATTTCGGCGCACTTTACGGGTCTGGCGATTTTGACGCCACCCTCCTCGGCGAACAGACCTCGTAACTTCGACGCCACGCTATCGGCCGTCCTGGTGCCCTCGGCCCCAGGGAACTCTAAGATCCGAGCCCCTGTACGGGCCTTGCGGGTCCTGGCTTCGACGCCTCCTATGTCGGAGACGTCGAGCTCCCGCCGGGCTTTCCTCAGAACGGCCTCATAGCTGAGGCCCCTTTCTGCCGCCTCAGGCAGCACAGTGATCACCACTGCGGCTGTCTTCGGCGGCCGGAGCCCCTTGCGCGGCCTCTTCCTCTTCGTGCCGCCTCCTCCGGCTCCTGCCTGGGGGGCGACGACCTCAGCGGCGCGCTTGGCCGCCGCTCTCCTCCTCTGGCCGCGACTCTTTCTGCCGCGCTCGGCCACCTGCCAACCCTGTTCGGTCGTAGCGGGCGTGCCGGGCGCTGGGGGCGTAGTCGCGGCCGCGCTAGTCGTCGCTGGCGATGTTGGTGCTGGCGACGACTGCAGTCCGGCAGGAGCCGGTGCCGTCTTCTTTTTGGTCGGAGCGGGCCCCTTCTTTTTTGGCCCAGCCGCGGCCGCGGCGTAGCTTCCCCCCACACGGCCACCCTGACAAGGCAGCGGGGCGGGAGCTGGTGCCGCATATAGCCGTTTATCCGCGGCGAGAGGCGGTCGAACACGTGGTTCTGGAGGCAGCCTTGCCTCCAGAACGGCCAAGCGCGCATTGACCATGTTACCGACGGTGTCGATAATGGCGCGCAAGGCCTCATCCGACACACCCCCCACCGCGGGCAGCGGGGTCGGTGTCACCGGCTGGACCTCTGCCGTGGCCTGCTCTACGACGTTTCGCGGGCTGACGCTGGTCGGCGGCACACGCTCCGTGGACGGAGGCGTCTTCGGCGCGGCGGCGATCGCAGGGCGGCCAGCGCCTTGGGGCGGTTTTGGAGCGGCGACAGCTCCTCGAGGGCCAGGACTGGCCGGCGGCGCAGGTGGCGCGGGCGGCACGAGCCGCGCCATTTGGGCCCTCAGCTCGCCCACATCCTTTGCGAGGACGCGGTTGGCCCTCCGCACCGCGGCCAGCTCCGACTCCAGCCGGCGGTTCTGGGCCCGCAGGCCTGACACCTCGCCACCAAGGCGGGCGTTTTCGGCCTGCAGGGCCTCCATAGTTGCGGCTGGGGCGCTCGCGCGGGCACCAGCGGCCACCACTTCGGTGGGAGGGATGCCGGACAACACCCCCAGCACCCTCGCGGCGGCCGCCTCGTTATCGGCCCGCCTGCCAGCCTCAGCCCCTCCACGCACTCCACCGGCCGGGGAGTGGGTCGCCCTTCCCGACGCCGCGGCCCCTCGCCCTCTGCGAGAGGCCGGCACTTTAGGAGGAGGCATGATGACCACGCTCCCCTCGGAATCGGCGCCTGAGCTGCCCTCCCTATTTAGGGGGCGCTTCCGCACCTTCGAGGGGAGGGTCTCCTCCCTTGCCGTCATTATCTCGGCGACCTCCTTGGACGGCTCCGCGGAACCACCGCACTCGTCCATTTTTTCGGCAGATCCACTGCCCTCATCTTTGGACGGCTCTGCGACACTACTGTCGCCCTCGTCCATTGACGGCTCTGCAGTGGATCTGCCGCCGTCTTCCTCCAGTTTGGCGGCAGCGGCGTCCTCCTTCTGCGCCCTCCGCTCCGCCATACGCTTCCTTCCTGTCGAAGAAGCCTTTCCCGTCAACCAGTTGGTCCGTTTCCGGTACTTCCTCGGCTTCTTCTTTTGGGCCTCCGTGGTCTGTGCCGGGCCCTCGGCGGACGCCTCAAGTCCTGAGGACGAGGCGTCGTTGTCAGTTTTACGTTGGCTTGACAAGGCCGTGATGTGGGAATCCGCTGGATTCCCGTCTGGTGTAGGTAAATTAGGTAAATCCATATGGTTCCCACGAGTCTGGGAGAAATAAATCGTCGACCCGGGCAGAGATCCCTGTACCCGGGCAAGCCTACATTTACCAACCAGGGGGTCGGCCGGTACCCTGGCTGGAGCGTGCTAGGAACAGAATACCCCATCTGCCATGCATCCTCTCGCCGCACGCCAGAACTTAGGATTCTGGGTAATTGCCGAATTCGAATGTCGAATTCTTTATAGAGGTTGTCTTCCTCGCGGTCCGGGCGGTTAAGCCAAGACCCTCGCTCCTGAAACTACGCCTCACGACAATATGTCTTGAAGCAAGATATCAGGTTTACGATATGTCGGCGGTGGCATAAGCCTGCCCAGCCCTCAAATTAATGAATGACCGGGCCCGTCCGAGATTTCGCGTCCTGTACCCTCTACAATTAGAGGGTCAGGAGCGAATTGGGGCTCAACCCATTGCTGGGAAACCCCCCCTCGCGCCAGAGATTCGCTACGGGCGACAATTCAACAGAGGGATCTGGGGGACTGTCGCCCGCACCCAGGGTACACCACGCGGAGGTTTCTGGCATCGTACCCCGCTCTCGTAGAAGCCTGGGGTAACGACTAATTTAAACTCAGCAATGGGCAGAACTCCCATTTGATGAACAGATATCTTGGTCAACCCAGCAAAACAAATGGACGTCGGATACAGGCGATAAAAGGCCACGGTATACGGCTTTTGAAAGGTTTATTATGGGTTTATTTAAAGACCTACAACAGGCAACGAAGAGCGATAACGATGTTCTGATAGAATAGCTAAAAGTAAATTTATTTTAAGAAAACCTTTAGCTAATGAAAACAATAACATAAAAGGAATTCAATTGCGTTACAATTCGACGGCGCATAGGTAAAAGAACACAGATTCAGTTTATATATTACATCGCCGTCTCCGTGAGATTTCTCTCTTGGCTTTGACATATATAAGTCATATATAAGTAATTCATATATAAGACATTTATAAAGGATCCTTTAGCACTTATACTCTCACTGATTCAATATACATGTACTTCCATAGAAATTGATCCAAGTTGCATTTATGGTTTATCTCCTCATAATGAATACAAGCAAATTAAAGAGTGAATGAATCGAATAAGTACAAGTTTGTTAAATCTTTATATATATATATATATATATATAGTATAATTTAGTCATGCGCAATATGTATCACTGCGCTGAAAAGAGTGATACATATCTTTTCACTGTAAAGATACATATCACTCATTTAGCTCAGTAGTCAACCACATTATTAAATCACTCCTCTAGCTCACTTACAAAGATCGCTCACTTTAAATCTATCGCTCACCTTAAATCTATCACTCACTTTAAATCTATCTCTCAAACGAATCTATCACTAATTTTTCCATGATGGGCTTCGCTTTTTATTGAAATTACGTATTTAAATTACTGAAATTTAGCATTTTATATGCTTAATTAGTATAGTAATCGGGTGTTTATAAAGAAATTACGCATTGTCGATAGTAAAACTTAATTTTTAATGTATATTTACGTTCTACAAAAACACTTAAGCATACAGAGAATTCTATTTAGATTTCTAATATTAGAGAAAAAAGGTTCTAGGGCGAACAATTTAGTGTATATTACAGTTCCAATAATAATAACTTAAAGCTAATAATTATTAAAATATATGTAAACACTTATCCATGTGGTGACGGAGTAAGAATACATTTCACCACCCCCTATCTTACTGGTGTGATCGTAAGAGACGACTAAGGGATATAAAACACATGTTATATATATGCAAGAGAAGGAAAACTCGAAACAAAACCCTATACCAGCACGTCTGACCAGCGTGGTATAGTAGGTCAATTTCCCTTCTATTATAGAGGAGGCTCGAGCCCAACAGTGGGACTTAAATTCAGCTGAGATGATGATGATATAAACACTTGCGCAAATAAATATACAGTTTTATTACTAAACACGTCTATAAAAGGAAGTTTTATTCAACACTCGGTCACGTATTTACGAGATACCCCGGGTGCAACTAATTACTCATAAAAAATAATTTGAAAATACTTTATCGCTCTAGTATCATGATATCAAAACAGCATTACTAGTTGGTTATAATAAAACAAATACAAATCTATTTTCTAATAATAAATACTAATTATTAAACTTTATTTCTAAAGAAATAGAGTGTATTCTCTTTTGACAACTTAATTACATCGATACAACAAACAGTGTGAAATATCATTTTCGTCGGCGGGCCACGCAGCACACCTATCTCGCTCATTCGTTAGCTTTTGAGAGTGAAACATTCTGCGATGCGAAGTGAGCGATGAGCTAGTGAGCTAGTGAGCTACTGATATATTCGGCGCTCAAGTGAGCGAGTGATAGATTGTGTCTGTGTGAGTGATATAGCTCTTTTATATCACTCGCTCAGAAGCTACACAACTTTAGTATAATTCTTATGTACGTGTATGTCACTGAACTCCTCCTAAATGGCTGGATTGATTTTGTTGAAATTTATTGTGTGTTCAAGTGGTTTCGAGAATGGTTTAGATTCGCAATTGGACCCGGTAGGTGGCGTTGCGATGGAGTTGAGGATTTTTACTTTTCATACATTGACTGTTAGGCGGAACGAAGCTTGCCAGGTCCGCTAGTTACAATATATAATTTCATAGGTTTTCCTATATCCAAGGTTTTATTTATTCTAAATATTAGTACACAGATAATAGACATACCTCTGTGTTCACGGAGTATGGATACAATTCACCACCCGTGGGTGATCGTAAGAGACGCAATCAAATAATATTATTGCATGAGAAAACTCAAAGTAAAACCATATTTATACCAACACGTCTGACCAGCGGGGTATAGTAGGTTAATCCTCGTTCCGTAAAAGAAAAATTAACTACAGCAGATCTAATTTTATAATACATCCTTTATAGAAATACTAAATTTCAATGGCATCCATTACTTTATTAGAGTCCATTGTTGGATAGAGAATTCTCTATGCGGGCTATGCTATAATAGCCACACTTTATAGGCAAAGTTGTTGATCGCATTTGATGTTATAAGTTCCCCAAAAGAGTACTGTGGATCATTTTCTTCATAATCGCTAAGCCAATTTTTCGTCTGCCATGGTAAGGAATGATGGCATATTGTATTGTTAATCCATTACCATTTGAATAGAATTTCAATTATTTTTATAATAATATTCTGAGAGTAGGCAAAGGGCTTTAAAGCTTTAATTGAATAAGATTTTCTCTATCAAAAAACAAACCTCTTAACATTTACTTGAACCCATTTGAGTGAAGAATTTACTATCAAAGGCATTAATAGCATCTTTAAACTGCCGTGAGTCCCCTTACTCTTAATTACATTCCATTCTGCGAGAAATACTTAGATGAACATCTCTAAAGTGCCACTTATACTAGATTTCTTTATAACTTTGAATTTCTATTAAATAGGACTCATAAAGCCCAAGTCAACTATGTCGATGGAAACGTGTGTTATTAAATTTATGAATGATAATTGCAAGTATTTATTTTTTGCGAGGCAGTTATATCATGAAAGGAGGCAGTGGATTGAATCATGAAGGAAAACCATGCTGATATACTCCGCCGCGGGCGTCCAGAGCGGCGTAATATTGAATACATGCACCGCTCCATGCCACCCTAGTCGAGGCTACGGCTGGTCACACCTTTTTTCTTGTGGTGGGCCATGGTCTGGTCACACTCTGCTAAATTCGTCCGGCGCGACAGATGAAGCGGAGCGCGACATATACATAGACATAGACCCGCCCTGCAATGTACCTCTACACACCGTGCGAGTGGCCACCGGGACCCTGTTTTCGTCGTCGATAACCCCGGCTGGCACAGCAAGGATTAGTCCACAAAGGGGCAACCATGAGAGGGCTCTGCCCTCATACATTACCACTGGGGCATGAACGGGTATTGGACTTTGTAAGGCTAACCCGACGGCCGAACTTCAGAGTTGGTACTGATGCCCTGCTAACTGGCAATGAAAGGCAATATACCGCAGGATATAATACCATACGCCGCTCTCTAAGAAAAGGAAAGGTATTTATAGAACTAAATACCTTTTTCAGTATAATTTAACGTAACACATTTCTAACAACGTATATAAAAGATATGAAAGAGTGAATAAAAGTCGTTAACTTCTTAAAAAACCGACAAAATCAAACAAAAGAGACAAAATCAATTTTAACCATTCAAGTGGAAAGTTCAGATAGAGAGTGATACAACATTGACCCAATCATCCTGGGGGTAAGGTTTATTGTGATACCTTATCTTTAGAAACATCTGTAGGGGAGCACAGGAAGTAATTTGTCCGCGTTTGAAAATTGGAAAATTCAAGTTTGAAGTGTACTTTTAATATTCATTTAGTACCGTGTATTAATTTCGTGTTGTAACAGAGTAAGAATTGTGTTCTTACTTCACTTCACAATTCTCTCTCTTGCCAGTCAGTGACTTAAAAAACAACTAGTATAATAAGCAGTTCACATCAAGCAAAAGAAGAAAAACTCGATACCAAGACCTAACCAGCGTGGTATAGTATAGGTCAAATTCAATTAATTCAATTTTGATTTATATGAAGTACTTATTTATTTTATTTGTCTTTCTGTGTCTGTGCGCATGTGCGCGGGTCACTGCAGTCATCCATCCATCATCAACCGAGGGACGTTCACAATTATACACAAACCCTCCCCACCATAATCATCCAATTAGGCAAATGATATGACCATCGCAGGATTGAGATTCCTAGAAGAACGTTGCTACTCACTCTCCTGGTGCTTCACTAATCGGGGTTACGGTGGCACAGGGGAAACAACCACCTAATCCCGTTACTAGCCCCAGGAGCCAATTTAATAGTGAATAAAAAATTGGTCCATTATCCTATATTAGCCAGAGGATGGCTTAGCATAGGGTTATAAGTTTCCCTTTAGTGACGGGGACGTTAACGGATGTCTTACCTCATTCATGCCTTATAATAGCATTGAGAAAACAATTTTTCAGGATAATTATATTATTATTCTGTTAGTGCAAAAACATATTTGTTCACATATTATTGACTTATATAAGGAATGAGGCTATTCTCTAATAAATAATATTTTTATTTGTTATAACAAGTAGGGTTCTTTAGCAATGACACCCTTTCTGCCTTAATACAACCGACCATGAGTGAGTGGCCCAAATACATAAAATGCTAAAAGCTTCCAAGAGTTGTAAGCAGTGGCGGCAAATCGGATGTCATTAGGAAATTGGATTCGGTAGCTTGGCACAAATCAATCCGATTACAATGTGTAAACAAAAGTAAAATATATATTTTTTTTACGACGGTTTTGGTTTTTACATTTTATTTTATATAGATAGGAATATTAATCAGAATTTGGGGTTATTTATTGTACACATACATATTATATACATACATACCATCACGCCATGTCCCTTGCAGGGTAGACAGAGAGAACAGAGTGCCAGAGAACTCTATCCTTGCATACTTCACTCGCTTTCTCAACATTCATAATTCTCTTCATACACGCTCGCCGGTTTCGGAGACTCTTGACTCCATCTTCCTTCAGTACATGACCGATCTGGTCTAGGTAGGTTATTCTTGGTCTCCCCCGGTACCTATTAGTATGCTATATAGCAGTATTATTTATTGTGACTACTTTTAATGTATTTGAACATAATACTTCAAAATGAGTACTTTATTTGGATGCGATTTATATCGAGTTTGCCTTTATTCCTCCTTTGTCGTTCATCATAGCCGTTGCTCATTTTCTAAGTCATCTGCAGAAAAAAATTGGATGTCAAGGATATAATAGTACACAATGGATAAAATAGTCGAAGGATACAGTGCCTATTAATCGATAATAATACTATTTTAAGAATTTAAATTCAAAATTTAGTTAATATAATTAATTCATACAGTGAATATACTCTACGTGGTTATATAGCATCATTACAGATAAGAAAAAAACGTATAAAACAATAAAAATATCAGTTCAATAGACTATTCATAGTTTTAATAATATACAATGTTCTCTGCACTACGAGTCTGCATAGACCCTTAACCGTCCTACACTGGACAGAGCTCCCCTACGAGTTATTACAATGAACAATGTCACCGCTCGACGGATATTGCTATAATCAACAATATTTGTGAAGTACTCCTTTATATAAAACTAGTGAACACCCTGCGTGTGCTACTACTCTAAAAAAAAGAAATATATTTTCTTTATATGTTGGGAAATAGGGAACTATTCATTTATTAGCTTTTTTATCTTAATACTTGCGGATGAATGTTTTGAATTATTTTATTTATTGCTTATAGTGGTAAATGAGCGAGTAGCATAGCTAATGATAAATATTACTACCATCTATGCAAAAAATTCAGTATCGGATCGCATTGTTTTATTGGTCTAAAACCATCTTCGCATTAATGTCTTTCCAATGAAACCGTCTCAAAGTCTATAACAGTTTTCTTTTTTGTTTTGTACATATAGACTATACTAGCAGACCCGGCCACGCGTTGCTGCGGCTAAGGTAGCCTCAGTAACACGTGGTGGTTATGCTCTATCTATTAAATACTTAATCAATCCAGTCAACAGATACCGCCATCTGTTAGAATCGTTTGGACATAATAGATAATTGTGACTGTCAAATAATAGACCAATAATTTGGAATAAAATAATATTGCGACTATACATTGAGATGGAAGCTATCCTATCTATTAAATTGGATCAAACTACACATGCTGTGCAAATTTGATTAAAATCGGTTAAGCACTTTAGGAGCCCATCGCGGACAAACAACATGACACGTAATTTATACATATTAAGATAATAAATAAACATGTAACATGTAAGTATGCTTGTTTTATGATGAAGGAAAGATAAAACTTGAATTAAGAGACCATCCACCATTTGTTCATATATTATTAGATAAGTTATAATCATTGTCATTATCATCATCATCGGAGCTCACGTGCCACGGCTGGACTCGAACCTCCTTTTAATAGAATTTGTAAAGAATTCAACTTCTATATTACACTAGTTAGACGGAATTTTAAAGGGTTTGATTACAAGTTTTCCTTCTCTTGCATAGATGTTATATATATTATATCCTTTAGTTGTATTTTAAACACCCACGGGCAAGAAAGAGGTGGTGAATTGTATTCTTACTCCGTTTATACGGAATATTATTAATTAAGTAATTACATGTAACATTACAAAATTATTCTTGAAATTTAATAATAAAAGTTAATAATTAATGGTTTATCCTTAAGTTCATAGAAACTAATAAATTGTTTTAATATTAGTTTACATTTTAAACTATACAACAATTATATAACAATTCTTCAAGAAAATCTTAATTATATCTTATGTACCTACATACTGAGTTAGATTAAGTTCAACAATAATTATCTGATTATATAAATCTTTATATATATAAATTACGCGTCACGTTGTTTGTCCGCGATGGACTCCCAAAGTACTTAACCGATTATAATCAAATTTGCAAAGCATGTGTAATTTGATCTATCTTAAAAGATAGGATGGCTTCCATCTCAATTTATAATCGCAATATTATTTTATTGCAAATTATTTGTCTATTATTTGACAGTCACAATCATCTGTTATCTCAAACGGTTCTAACAAATGGCGGTATCTGTTGACTGGATTTAGTAATTATTTAAAAGATGGCGCTATGTTAAACGTAAAAACGTTTCATATAAGCTACAATTTATTATCATAACCACCACGTGTTACTAAGGCTACCCTAGCCACAGCAACGCGTGGCTGAGTCTGCTAGTAAAATATATATTACATGAAAGTAAAAAATACAATTCTAACTTTTACAAAAACAACTCTATAAAAACTACATATCATAACAAAACTTAGCACAATAATCGTGTCAATCAAAATTTAATGTATTATTCTTTGAAAAGTTTTAATAAATAACACGTAGTTCACTATCATAAATATTTTTTTGGTCGCCAGATTATATCTGGCCACGTCTTGTCCCACCAGTCGGAGCGACGGAAGGGCGACGTAGGACCTCACAAACTGCCGTAATTTCTCTCTCTCCGCCAATTATATGGGTCACCGAAAATATTTTTTGCATAATTTCTTTACTGTCATGTGCTGTCATAAAATTAGGCGACTCTTTTTTATGTTTTGGAATCCAATCTAGGCACCAAACATTGTTTTTATTAGATCTAACACAAAAAATGCAAACCACATAGTTTTTTGCCAATTCTTATCGTATCTTGCTTTAGGTAACACATAATACACCTGTTTTTTTTTGCGGTGGGCTATGGAGTACACCGCCAAATCGGTCCGAGACAACGGAAGAGATGGCGCGCCACCCCATAGAACCACCCTGCAAGCACCTCTATTCGCCGTGCGAGCAGGCCCCCGGTAGCCGATCTTTATCTTCGGTGGCACACGCCTAATTAACACGCGTTACTAAGTTATATATTATACGCGACACTAGACTAAGATTAGCAGCCTCATGCGCTTTACATGTTACGCTAGCACAGCAAAAATCGATTCCCATATTTTATAACTTATATTTTCACAAAGTTTATATTATGTCTTATATAAAACTATAAGTCATCTGAGTATCGATGAAGTTATTTTAATACACTATTAACTATAAAATTATGAATTAATTTATTTACAGTTTTTTTTTATAAATCTCTATCTTTTTTACATCCTAATGGGCTGCAAAGTGAATTAAACTAGTTACCTATATTCAGTTAGGCTTCAATTTATTTTTACTCCGTCTAGATCAAGTTAATAATAAAGCAATGGTGCCAGCACGTGAACAGACAGATAGACAGACATCAGTCTATCTGTCTCTGACGGACAGAAAGGGAATCCATTGCGTACGAAACCCCTAGAAAATTAGTGCTTTGAATATTCTTTTTTGACTCACTTTTTATTTGTAACGTATTGAGTCGATCCTAAGTAATTGGGTTAAATACACTAGTTTACATGAGTTTTGTTCATGAAATGGAATATATACGGTTACGTTACTTTGTGTACCTACATCTCTGAAGAAAATATTAAAAAAAATACAGCACGTCACTTTTTTGAAATATTTTATTAAGAGGATTTTTACAAAAAAAAACTACATCTAAATAAACAATAGACAGTTAAAAATGGATAATTTTTGATAGATACTATAATTTCCATCATCATGCGGACTGCTGGCCGAGTTACACCTTCAACTATCTCCCGTCAACGGTCAACAATCCTCAGCAGTAAACAAAGATGTTGCCGAAGCGTGTCCCTCACACGGTAGCCTCTCTATGGGTGGCAAACTAATCATTAGTCCAATTACTCGAGTTGGAACCAACCGTGTGCTCTGACATAATATTATAATATGTCAAATAGGCAACAATATGTCACAGCAAGTTGAAGAAACCGAGAAATGATAGATATAATTTACAAATTCGGCTTAGTGCATTCTAAGGGAAGCTCATTTTTATTCTAAGAAAAAAATCGAGCTATGTATAAAAGTTGTTAAACGATTAATCATAATATGATGATGGTGATGATAATATCATCATCATCTCAACTTATACATGTACCACTGCTGGGCTCGAGCCTCCTCCACAATGGGAGGGAAATTGACCTAATATACGCCCCTGTTTAGACGTATTGGTATAGTGTTTGTTTTCAGTTTTTCTTCTCTTACATAGATATTATATGCGTTCTATATCCCTTAATCGTCTCTTACGATTGCCCACAGGTATAAAGGGTGGTGAATTGTATTCTTACACCATCACAACACGGATTAAACAATATCATCATCATCATCATTCTCCTACTCTTATCCCAATTACTTGGGGTCGATACAATATGTACTTTTCTTTCATAGTACATATTGTAAAAGTTATTAACAATAGTTTTATGACCGACCGCCTGCCAGACGTCAACCCTCCTTGGGAATGTAATTGTTGACCAAACGGCATCAGATGAAGTTGGGCTAGATCATTATAAGGCTCTTAGTCGTCTTTAAAGACATCCACGAGTAAAGTAAGGGTTGGTAGTATTCGTAGCCGCTATCACATAGCTCGGATTAAATATTATATGTAACTGTATAGATAATACATTTATATATGTAACTATACCTGTTGATATTAATTTTGACAAATTTTTATACAAATTTATACCATTAATATATTAAAGCCATAAAAATACAAGAGAATTGAAAACCATCTTGTTTTATAGATATGTTAGGTATGGAATAAAATAACGCAGTCGTGGACCCATGGGGAGGCTGTTTCCGCTGCGTACACCAGTGGGCCCCTCCATCGATCCGAGTCCCTGACGTATAAAATACAAAGAATATTTGGGATACCGTAAAATGTAATTTTGTTAGTCACATAAGGATCTGAATGAAAGTATGTAAATTAAAAATGACTTATAATGAAATTGAAAGAATATAATTTAACGTGGTTTGGACATTTAGAAAGAATGAGTGACGAGAGGTTGACGAAGCAAATATATAAAGCAAGCGTGAATGCGACGAATACAAGGGGATGACCACGTCATACTTTTCTGCACCAAGTTGGAGATGTGTTGACGAGAGGTCTTATTAAGAGTATTCGTAATCGTAGAGCATGCATGAAGACTATTATGAGTGTGAATGAAGCGATGGAAGTATGCCAGGATCGTGGTTTGTGGCAATCCGTAGACTCTGCCTACCCCTCTGGGAAACAGGCGTGAGGCTACATACATACAGTATGTATGTATAATTTAACGTTACATACAGAATGTTACTTGTTTGTAATTTGTAAGTTTGTTTAAAAATTCCTTAAAACTATCTATAAACACTTACTAAATGTAATGAGAATGAATAAGATTTGAAATTTTAAAAGCTAACAAGTATCTAAATAGCTATACATACATTTGGAAATAGCAACAAAAACATGTCATTCTAAAAATTGTCTGTCTGTACATAGAGATGTATATTCACCACGTAAATAATCTTTTTGGACTATAGCCATGTGGTGTCGCAGCAGGGACGGGTATCTGCCTTACGCGTACCTCTCTAAGGCCATGCGAGTGGTCCACCAGCGCCCGTCCCTTATCGGTGGCACCATGCAAACTGCTTTCAAAATATTATTTTTTATCTTGTTAGGTATACAATAAAACTATATCATCATCTCAGCTCATACATGTATGTCCCGCGGTTGGGCTCGAGCCTCCTCCACAATGGGACGGAACTTGACCTACTATGCCACGCTGATAGACGTGTTGGTATAGGGTTTTGTTTCGAGTTTTCCTTCTCTAATAAAGTTATATAATTAAATAAAATTTAAATATCTATTTTCTTTGTTTAAATAAGTTTTTATTAAATGTTTATATATATATATATATATGTATATGTATATATATATACATATATATATATATATATATATATATATATATATATATATATATGTATATGTATATATATATACTACCATATGCATTTCATAAAAACTTATTTAAACAAAGAAAATAGATATTTAAATTTTATTTAATTATATATCTATTTTCTTTGTTTATATATACATATATATATATATATATATATATATATATATATATATATATATATATATATATGTCTATGTATATATATATACTACCATATGCATTTCATAAAATCTTATTTAAACAAAGAAAATAGATATTTAAATTTTATTTAATTATATATCTATTTTCTTTGTTTATATATACATATATATATATATATATATATATATATATATATATATACTACCATATGCATTTCATAAAAACTTATTTAAACAAAGAAAATAGATATTTAAATTTTATTTAATTATATATCTATTTTCTTTGTTTAAATAAGTTTTTATTAAATGCATATGGTAGTATATATATATATATATATATATATATATATATATATATATATATATATATATATGGTACTCACAGCACACACAGCAAAAAAAATATATTGCTTTATTTTTGTATATATTCAGAAATCAAAGACAATTATAAATTACCATATGAATAGAACGGAATGGTCTTGGTTGTAATGTTTCAGATATTAAAATATTCAACTTTTTTATTTATTCTCTATATATCAGGCTTTGAAAACACCTCTTCTAAATATTTAAGGTTGAAACTGCAATGCAAATGTCATCGATAAATTAATACTAAAATTTTTGTTAATTAAAATTGTCCTACTAATGCACGAGTCCTTTATATGAAAACAATTTTGTATCAATTTGTTAGATATTACAATATACACAGCTTATTTTCTTATTCCATTACTTTTAAGAAAGTAATGAAGCGGTCTAAATATAACCACATAACATTAAGTAATGTAAGCAAATTAATAAAATCTTGTCTGTTTATGTTAAGAATAAAGGCGCAAGGAATAAACGCTGGCGTGGACTCAAAGACAGCTATTTCCTGTGAAAGATTTAGATGTAAATGATATTACGGCGTGACGAGAATCAGTTACAATATCCCACGAATAAGCGGCGTTGTTTGTAATAAAAAAGAGATAAATTATAAAAAACGTTTTTCTTGATTTATGAGAACGTTGAAATAAAATCTCGAGTACGAACCGTTTGGCAGTAAATCAAAATTGATCTATTAATCAAATTCCAATAATAGTATTCATTGAGAAACAAAAGTTATACTACATCAAGATTGGACAATTGCGATAAACTACTTATATAAACCACCAGTTGCAAAGCTTGAGAGTCTAGAGTAACACCGATTTATGATATTTCGTCCAATAAATCTTACTAAGAAGCCACAGAATTTATTTCATCGCTCTCTTTTTACTGGCGAACAATAGATGACATGTACTTTCATTCATAGAAAATGCCTTGATATTATTCTAAGTGCTGGTGGGAAGTGTAACATCTATTCAACTTTAGAATATATATTATGGTGAATAACTTGGAAACGTGATTAATATTCGAGAATTCGTCTCTTTTTTCAGATTAAAAATAAAAACTACGTTTAAAAAAACCGACTTCGTAAATTGAAAAGTACAAAATAACTTAAAATACTATCATTTGTATGTGCTATCTAGTGATAGGTTTGTAATCGGTGCCAAGCCCTAAACAAAATTATAAACAGCTTAGGTACTTACTGTAAAGAAATTCCTACACTAAAGATACCGATACCGGCACCGACTTCAAACCTATCAATAGATAGCACATACAAATGATAGTATTTTAAGTTAATATGTACTTTTAAATTTTTGAAGTCGGTTTTTTTAAACGTAGTTTTTATTTTTATTTTTACTTTTAATGTTACAGGCACACATAGGTTGTTCTATTAGTAGCGGGGCTTGAGCTACTCGTTCATTTGTCGCACTCATACTTAATGCTAATTTTAGACTTACATGGTTTTCTCATGGATGCCATTGTCAGAACTGGACCAAATTGAAATGGGACCAAACGGGAACCACCAGCTTTCAAATAAAAAAAGAATAATTAAAATCGCTTTGCCCAGTCGAAAATTATGAGGTAACAAACATAAAAAATAAATGCAGACGATTCTCAATTCGTCTGTATTTATTTTTTATGTTTGTAAAAAATAAATACAGACGAATTGAGAATCGTCTGTATCCTCCTCCTTTTTTGAAGTCGGTAAAAAATAAAAGTCCTCGTGACTTTTATTTCTGATAATTTATAAAAATAGAAATAACTTAAGATATTTTCACCCTTACAATAACCATATGTGGAGCGCTAAGATATTTAAATGGCGCCTTAATTAGTCTGATAAAAAAATTATGCTATAACATTTTTTTTGAGCAGGAATGGTCTGGACACGCGCCATCCATTCTGTCCGGGGAGATGGAAGGCCAGCATGTGGCCCCATAACCCACCGTATTCCCTCCCCATCGCCATAAGGCTGGCCACTGGTACCAAATCCTTAACATCCGTGGCCAGCCCGGATGCTATAACACTATCACATATATATTAACAATAAGTAATATATTTGGTGTGTGTGTGTGTCATCGTGACCACAAAATATCTCTACAGTACTTATAGAATATTCTAATCCGTATAAGATCCGCGGTAGATCAGTGCAAGCTTCTGTCTGCAATATCCTGAGCTGGGTCGTTTTAATCGGTCGATGATGAGCAGTTACTATATATAGTTTATGGATACCAGAATTTTGTCTCAATTGGCTCATTATAATAAAAACATTTCTTTCTTTTCTTTCATAAACTCGTCATTCAATTCCTAACATTATAGCAACCCTTTTTACTAAAACTTATATATCGTAATTGTGTAAATACCAAACGGTTTGAATACATAAAGTGAGCCGTACTTAAGAAATATTTTATTATGATCAATATAAATATGTACATACCACTTTACATCATCCGTAAACATTTCAGAATATTATGAGTAAGGCGGTAGAGTAAATTGAATTATAATATTGAGAATATTTATATTTATTTTGAGTAAGGTTCATTTTTTTATGCTACCTAATAAAAAGATAATATCAGCAAAGATATATTTCACCAAACCACATACCATGCATAACGACTACAGCATTGTACCCTTAAAAGAATGGGTGCGAAAGAGAGACCTATGTATAGCAGATGACGAAAGTCCAAATGATAATGATGCTCCTATCCCTCCTATTGTCGAAGAGGCTCAAGTGGAACGTATATGAGCCGAAATAATAAAGAAAAAAATTTAAATGTGGAAGCATGAAATCCCTATACATTTTTAATGAAAAGGTCAATTTTTTTAGGTGAATGAAGATAGTATTTTCTTTTTAATATAATCACACGATTTCTACGACATTTCTCCGTCAATTCTGACTAATATATTTTATTAAATTAATCATATAGACTGTGTACTTATCTAAAGAAGTCAGTATTACCATACTAGGGACAGTTCCGCCTAGTCACCCGGTATAAATAGACGCTACCCTGCCAACTCTGCCATTAATATATGATTTACGAGCCGTGATAGCCTGTTGAGTAAAATATTATGAAACCGACTCAACTTAACACGGGAGGTCTGAAAGAACGAATGTATATTTAAAGCGATTGTAATATTGATTTATGTCATTATTCAAAATGTAATAGATAGACCAATAACAAAATGCAAAATGATTTATGCAGTGATATTTACAAGTTAATGTATAAACTCGTTATTCATCATCAGCATCATCTCAGCTTATTGACGTCTGTCTGATGGGCTCCACTTCTACGGTGGGAATGAAATTGTCGTACTATACCATGCTAGTCTGACCGACCAACCCAGGGCATTTCTGTGGTGCTCACGGAGAGTCATGGCGGTCTGAGCCATGCGTGGATATCGCACGGTGGCAATCGAGGCGGCATGTGCATTGGCCGGAACACCTCCGTGGGACCTGGAGGCGGCAATGCTCTCCGATCTCTACTAGCGGGTTTCTTTTATAGGCGACGAGGGTGGTTCCCTATCACTCGGCGAGATAGCCACCTGGCGCAAGAACGCCAACCAGGACGTCATTGCCCGTTGGGTTACGCGGCTGGAGATGCCTCGACACGGTGTTGTTGGCGTTGAGGCCCTCCGGCCCGTACTGACGGAATGTATGGAGCGGCGCCACGGAGTCCTCTCTTTCCGGCCGGTTCAGGTCTTGTCGGGGCATGATTGCTTCGGCAAGTACCTGTTCCCTCCACGTGGACTGTGGCCGCTGCTGGCGCCGTGGGCAGCGCAGGCGCGAATATCTGCGCCTGATGCCGCCCTAGCCGAGGCATCGGGTGATCGGACCGAGGATTAGTCCGGTCGCCGGAAGTTCCCATGTAGGAACTGCCAGTCTTCAACGATGGAGCCAAGCTTGGGCCAATTCTGGGCAACAAGCCTCGGCTGTCCAATGCTGGCCCAAGCCTGGACCGACCTTGTGCAATTGAGCCATAACTTTTTTTTATCTTGGCCCAAGCTCGGGCCAGTCACGAGCAACCAAGCCTCGGCTATTCGATGCTGGTCCGAGCTTGGGCCAGTCTTGAACAGCCGAGGCTCGGCTATTCGATGCTGGCCCGAACTTGGGCCAGTCTTGAACTACCAAGCCTCGGCTACCTGGTGCTGAACCGAGCTTGGGTCAGACCTTGATTAGCTGGGCGTCGGCTATTCGATGCTGGTCCGAGCTTGGGCCAGCCTTGAACAGCCGAGGCTCGGCTATTCGACGCTGGCCCGAGCTTGGGCCAGCCTTGAACAGCCGAGGCTCGGTTATTCGATGCTGGCCCAAGCTTGGGCCAGTCTTGAACAGCCGAGGCTCGGCTATTCGATGCTGGCCCGAACTTGGTCCAGTCTTGAACTACCAAGCCTCGGCTACCCTGTGCTGATCCGAGCTTGGGCCACACCTTGATTTGCCGGGCGTCGGCTATTCGATGCTGGTCCAAGCTTGGGCCAGTCTTGAACAGCCGAGGCTCGGCTATTCGATACTGGCCCGAGCTTGGGCCAGTCTTGTACAGCCAAGCCTCGGCTACTCGGTGCTGAACCGAGCTTGGGCCAGACCTTGATTAGCCGGGCGTCGGCTATTCGATGCTGGTCCGAGCTTGGGCCAGTCTTGAACAGCCGAGGCTCGGCTATTCGATGTTGGTCCGAGCTTGGGCCAGTCTTGAACAGCCGAGGATCGGCTTTTCGATGCTGGCCCGAGCTTGGGCCAGTCTTGAACAGCCAAGCCTCGGCTACACGGTACTAATCCAAACTTGGGCCAGTCCTTAATCAGCCGAGCGTCGGCTATTCGATGCTAGCCCGAGCTTGGGCCAGTCTTGAACAGCCGAAGCTCGGCTATTCGATGCTGGTCCGAGCTTGGGCCAGCCTTGAACAGCCGAGGCTCGGCTATTCGATACTGGCCCGAGCTTGGGCCAGTCTTGTACAGCCAAGCCTCGGCTACTCGGTGCTGAACCGAGCTTGGGCCAGACCTTGATTAGCCGGGCGTCGGCTTTTCGATGCTGGCCCGAGCTTGGGCCAGTCTTGAACAGCCAAGCCTCGGCTACACGGCAATAATCCAAACTTGGGCCAGTCCTTAATCAGCCGAGCGTCGGCTATTCGATGCTAGCCCGAGCTTGGGCCAGTCTTGAACAGCCGAAGCTCGGCTATTCGATGCTGGTCCGAGCTTGGGCCAGCCTTGAACAGCCGAGGCTCGGCTATTCGATGCTGGGCCGAACTTGGGCCAGTCTTGAACTACCAAGCCTCGGCTACCTGGTGCTGAACCGAGCTTGGGCCAGTCTTGAACAGCCGAAGCTCGGCTATTCGATGCTGGTCCGAGCTTGGGCCAGCCTTGAACAGCCGGGCGTCGGCTATTCGATGCTGGTCCGAGCTTGGGCCAGCCTTGAACAGGCGAGGCTCGGCTATTCAATGCTGGCCCAAACTTGGGCCAGTCTTGAACTACCAAGCCTCGGCTACTCGGTGCTGCACCGAGCTTGGGCCCGACCTTGATTTGCCGGGTGTCGGCTATTCCATGCTGGTCCAAGCTTGGGCCAGTCTTGAACAGCCGAGGCTCGGCTATTCGATACTGGCCCGAGCTTGGGCCAGTCTTGTACAGCCAAGCCTCGGCTACTCGGTGCTGAACCGAGCTTGGGCCAGACCTTGATTAGCCGGGCGTCGGCTATTCGATGCTGGTCCGAGCTTGGGCCAGTCTCGAACAGCCGAGGCTCGGCTATTCGATGCTGGCCCGAGCTTGAGCCTGTCTTGTACACTCAAGCCTCGGCTACTCGGTGCTGAACCGAGCTTGGGCCAGACCTTGATTAGCCGGGCGCCGGCTATTCGATGCTGGTCCAAGCTTGGGCCAGTCTTGAACAGCCGAGGCTCGGCTATTCGATGGTGGCCCGAGCTTGGGCCAGTCTTGTACAGCCAAGCCTCGGCTACTCGTTGCTGAACCGAGCTTAGGCCAGACCTTGATTAGCCGGGCGTCGGCTATTCGATGCTGGCCCAAGCTTGGGCCAGTCTCGAACAGCCGAGGCTCGGCTATTCGATGCTGGCCCGAGCTTGGGCCAGTCTTGTACACCCAAGCCTCGGCTACTCGGTGCTGAACCGAGCTTGGGCCAGACCTTGATTAGCCGAGGCTCGGCTATTCGATGCTGGTCCGAGCTTGGCCCAATCTTGAACAGCCGAGGATCGGCTATTCGATGCTGGCCCGAGCTTGGGCCAGCCTTGAACAGCCAAGGCTCGGCTACTCGGTGCTAATCCAAACTTGGGCCAGTCCTTAATCAGCCGAGCGTCGGCTATTCGATGCTAGCCCGAGCTTGGGCCAGTCTTGAACAGCCGAGGCTCGGCTATTCGATGCTGGTCCGAGCCTTTTCAAGACTATATGCATCATCTACTGTTTATGGTACTATAGAAAATCTAAGAAAAGAAATCTTTGAATTCCCCACTCCGTCAATAGATGTTGGTGTTATGAAATTAGTTTCTTGTGAAAAAGGATAAAATACTGTTCGAAATTCAATACGTACATCGAAAATGTATTTCATTTTAATGTACCTAAACAAGTGTCAATATAATTGACTTAATTCTAGGTTCATAATTATTTAAGTAGATGAGCGACGGCAAATAAGGGTTTATATTAAAAACTTAAATATATATTTTTTAAACTTAATGTTTATACAAATTTTATTTTGTTTAAATATAGAATTTAAATAACATAAAATATTTCAATAGAATAGAAGGAGGTGGCCGGATGTCCGAAAATATCTAACAAAAGACTTAAAACGTGTTTAGATGTCACTTATCTTTATAAAAACATAATCTGAATTTCCTAAGTTCCTAGTTAAACATATTTAATTTTTCAGTTGAATTCGTAGGTACTATTCTTGCAATAAAAAATTAATAGTCATTTTAGCTTCAACGCCATATTGGTCAGATTGTTGTTGTTGTATTTATAAAATAATAGAGATTGACATATGTATCGATTATGCTTCCGTCGAATCAAAAATACAATTATGAAGATTGCGATACCAGAACGTATTGTTAATGTTTTGTATTTAATGAGTGCATTGGTTATATTAACTTAGCTTAATTATTTTTATATTCAGGCTAGAGATAAAAAAGGAATTTAAGCTCACAAAAACAGAAAATCTCAAATTACAATTACGATCGATCTAGAGTACTTACAACTGGATAGTCAGTATTAGGCTATATTCATCATCGTAATTATCATCATCATCATCATCTTCCGTGTGGTGACAGGGTAAGAATACAATTCACCATCCCATATCTTACCCGTGCGTGATCGTAAGAGACGACAAATGGATACAAAACGCATATAACATCTATGCAGGAGAAGTAAACCTCGAAACAAAACCCTATACCAACACGTCTGACCATCGTGGTATAGTAAGTCAATAAAACTCCTATTATGGAGGAGACTCGAGCCCATCAATGTGAAATATATGAGCTGAAATGATGAATCATTATTAAAATCTCAGCATCATCATATACGTATCTCATATATATCTCAATGCTGGACTCGAACCTCTTCTAAGTCGCCTTAGAAAAATTAAACGATAAGCGTGTAAATTATAACAATAAAACTGCTAAGTAGGTACCTACAAAAAAAATGATAAACTTTTATTCTACTATTAACGATGCATATGCATAGATCAACATAAAATAATGCAAGCCTTTTAGAAAAGTTTATTAATTTTATTATTTAGTGAATTTTCCATTGATATTATATTTTTAAAAAAATGATCGATACATCGATTCGATAATATATTTGCCATACCGAACGCTGATGTAAATTGTCTGTTAAATAAATATCGAATGGACTCGATTCATCGATATTTAGTGTACTGTGTATGTAAGTGTGTATACTGTGTATGTCTCTTGTTTGAGACCTTAGGTTTAGTTTTGTTGTTTCAATACGTTATACAAATATACACAATAAATAAAAGAATATGTAAATATTGCTCGCATAAGACAATGTTTAATATCATCATTATCGATGGATCTCCAATATTAAGATATATTGGTTCTTCTTCGTTACTTAATGGTTCTTTGAAATACAGCCAATACACTATACCTACAGGTAAATTTGTTTCACATTAGTCATTATTAATGTAGTGTGTATGCAAGTAATGTGAAATTAACCATCCTTATTTATGTATCCTTGACAGATTTTTACTTGTATCATAATATTCTGTAACAATATTTTAAGATATCGTATAAAATACTTCATTGAATTCACGCTAGTTCACATTGGAAGATTATGCTAAAAATACCTACGTATTAAAACTATGTTTGCTTTATACTATGCCAAGAATAGAGATTGATCAATGTTTAGTCAAGAAAATTTCCCCATAATAAAAATATAGTCGTACACCATGTGTCTAATAGCCCTTCTTAGAAAAAAATTCATCATGGAATTCTGAGCATCCAGTATGTTAGTATATACCAACTCTAAAACAGTAAACTGTTTTAGTATTTATTGAGTCTATATTATTAATATATAGAAGTAGATTATAATAAGAACAAGTTTATGTACTTGTTCTTATACACCACCACATATATTTAATTAAACTAATGTTTAAATTGTATATATTATATAATTATGTAATACTATTTGGCTGTACAGTGTGTGGTGACAGTTGAGACTATAATGTGTTGGTGAAGCTAATAATGGATGAATGTCTAACAGTGGATGTCTATATGTGCTGATCGATGAATCCATCCAGGATTATAGCTATATATTTTTTGTTTGATTTACAGAAACATTATTTTTGATTAGAAGCTATTGGTTCCACTAATTATAAAACAGATGTTACAAACATTAATAAAAGTAAAAGGAAACAATATTCAGTTACTGTATAGTGGATGTGGCAGAATGGTCAACGCAGTTGAAAAAAGTATAAAATGACTACTTAATTAAATGTTTATACAAATTATGCATGTAATTATATTTTAATTAATCAATAATAAACATTTCAGATTTTATACTGTCAAAGTATAGTTAATCAAAGGAAAGTGAAAATTATCCATATGATGAGTAAATTGCTAGCAAATTTCTACAAAGGATAGAGAGGGCAGCCGATACCAATGATCAAAAAAAGATAAAATGTTACTTTTCATTAATAATTTACATGTATTTATTATGAATATGACTTATGTTTGAACTATGTAATGAGTGTAATTACTATTATATTAATACTCATAATAATAAATGTAATAATGATGCATTATTTAGTTATACAGTGTTTTCTTTTTTATGAATTTCATCATAACATATGTAATATATATGTCATTTTCTATTTTTAGGGCTGCCAATATTTCAGGATTCTGCCAACATTAATTATGCACGGGGTCAACATTCATTGTTAACCTGGGCCCAATGCTGTAAATCAAAGCTAGGCCCAGACATTTTTATCAAGGTTGGCCCAGCATTGTATGCCATGCTCAGGCCAACGTTAATTGCCAGCCTTGGCCCAATGCTGTAAACCAAGCCTGGGCCTTAGTTACCATCCCAATCTTTAACCAAGGTTGGCCCAGCGTTGTATGCCATGCTCGGGCCAACGTAAATTGCCAGCCTTGGCCCAATGCTGTCTACCAAGCCTGGGCCTTAGTTATCATCCCAGAGTTTAACCAAGGTTGGCCCAGTGTTGTATGCCAGGCTCGGGCCAACGTTAATTGCCAGCCTTGGCCCAATGCGGTCTACCAAGCCTGGGCCTTAGTTATCATCCCAGTCTTTAACCAAGGTTGGCCCAGCGTTGTTTGCCATGCTCGGGCCGACGTGAATTGCCAGCCTTGGCCCAATGCTGTAAACCAAGCCTAGGCCTTAGTTATCATCCCAGAGTTTAACCAAGGTTGGCCCAGCGTTGTATGCCACGCTCGGGCCGACGTTAATTGCCAGCCTTGGCCCAATGCTGTATACCAAGCCTGAGCCTTAGTTATCATCCCAGTCTGTAACCATGGTTGGCCTAACGTTGTTTGCCACGCTCGGGCCAATGTTTCAAGCCAGCCTTGGCCCAATGCTGTAAGCCAAGCCTGGGCCTTAGTTATCATCCCAGACTTTAACCAAGGTTGGCCCAGTGTTGGCATGCAACATTGGACCAAGCTTCAACAGGATTGGCGCAGGCTTGGACCAATGCTGGGCCCGTCGTCATTTCCTACATGGGTAAGGCCACCGCGTAAGGACGAGAGGAACCCACGAGGGTAAACCGACAAAACGAAACCCCAGAAACAGTTTCCCCAAAACCATATTCTCTCTCTATGATCTCCTATTCTCTCTATCTCAGATCCTTCAGATTCATTCAAATTTTAAATCCTATTATTTCTTGTGTCTAGTTGTAATTACCTAAAATTTGTACGAATGTAGAATCCACATTCCCCCCATTCATATAAATTTTAGGTAATTTCACACGGTCATAATCTATATTTTTACGCACAGCAAATCAAAAGACTCCACTAACGCTTACAAATTGTATTTACTTTCACAAGGCCAGCCTCTAATTATACACCCACTAAGCTGTTAACATGTTTAAACCTGCAGCAAGATTATCTCAATATACTAAGGTTATAAGCGGCATTAGCAGGATCGCTATTAAAAATAATAGAATTGAAGTCAACCTGGGACAAAACTTAAAAACTATAGTAAATAATCAAATAGAAGTCATATTAGGATTAAACTTTAAAACTATTGTAATCAGTCGTACAAATTTTAAAAATGTCTTAATGTACAAGATTATCAAAAATAAAACTAATAAATTGTTTTCCTCTAGAGAACAAAGGGAAGTGGTTTTGTTGTGTGATAAATAATTTATTCTATGGAGAACTGATTCATCAACGATGATTCACCGAAAACCAAATCTATTAATGATACATTTTTAACCACGTGTCGTGGTATGTGTGACATTTTTGTCAGCTGCTTTGTATGGTAGGTACGTGTCCAGGAATGAATATTATAGCTCTTTGATATTACAAATCATAATTCTCCTACTTTTGATAAAAGTAGGAGAATTATGATTTGTAATATATAATTCCTTGAGGTCGATACAATATGTACTCTTCTTTCATAGTACATATTGTAAAAGTTATTGGCAATAGTTTTATGACCCGCCGCCTGCCAAACATCAACCCTCCTTAGGAATGTACTTGTTGAGCAAACGGCATCAGATGCAGTTGGCCCAGGTCATAATAAGGCTCTTAGTCGTCTTTTACGACATCCACGTGCAAAGTAAGCATTTGTAGTATTCTTAGCCGCTACCACACAACTCTTTGATATCACAAATCTAATTATTTAATATATTAAATATTAATTTGAATGAAATACACATTAAAGTATATTAATTTAAATGAAATACACATTAAAGTTTTAATCTATTTGAATCGACACATTTACACATTTTTTTAAGACGTTTCAAACAAATTACTTTTTAAATGAAAACGACGTGTGTGGCTTCTAAATAGCTTATTCAAATTCAAACTTCGGCTAAACACAAAACTATTAGATGTGACCGTCCTTAGTCCGTTTTTATTGACTGCTTCCACGTGATGTTCGTTGTTATTCTATTTTGTGAGATTTCTTGATATTTATTGTCCAATTCAAAACAATCTAATAGAAAATTTTTCGAAGATTAAGGCGTTTCGTAAGAGAAGGAAAGCTCGAATAAAACACTAACACGTCTAACCAGCGTAGTGTAGTAGGTCAATTTCCCTTCTAGTGTGATGGAGGCTCGAGCCCAACAGTGATACATATATGAGCTGAGATGATGAAGGCTTCAAAAGTCTATCTCATCTACCTATCAAAAATGTATATATATACATAATATATACATAACAATTACTTGCATACCTACTTTTTGTGGCAGGCTTTGTTCTGAATACCACAAAAACAGGCAGCGTGTGAGCCCACAACCCATATTGACTCACCATTAAATTGACCACTGGTACTCATTCCATGTCCTCGGTGACCTTTCGAGGCCTCCTTCAAATTACATATACAATAAATAAGAGTTTAAAAAAAAACCAAGCCAGTCAGGTGTTAAAAATTATGGGCACTATTATACAATAGACACAGGATAACTATTTTTGGATTGCACAAAATAGTGCTGAGTATCGAACCCAAGACATCGCCACGAGAGGTTACTACTTAAACCACTATACCATAATTATGTTAAGCTAACGGTAACCTAAACTTGGCAATTGAAATTATAAACAGCGTTAATATAATAAAATCAACGGCAATTGTAATATTAATTCACGAATACGTATTCAATTTTATTCTGAAGTTAATAAATGGTGTGAGGCCCACTTTTGATTGTATAAATCGCTATTCATTTTGCTCTTCTCGCAAAATTGTGAACGAGAGAATAAATTTGAATAATCACTACGACGACGCTTCCAAAAAAAATTTAACGATTGGCCGTAGATTAGATGAGCTTTCAATATTGTTAATTTTGTGCCGGCAGACTTACCATTGATACAAAACTAATAATATGTATTTAGTAAAGAGCCGATGATAATAACATTTTTTAATTTTTCTATAGTTATCATCATCATCGTCATCATCTCAGCTCACAACACCACTGCTGGGCTAGAACCTCCTCCACAATAGAAACGAAATTGCCCTACTGTAGCCACGTTGTTAAAACAGGTTGGTAGGACTTTATTTGTAGTTTTATTTATCTATTTATACCACATACAACCATCATTACAGGTAGTAGGTATCTAATTCAATGGATGTGTACAGATTATAAAAACATAATTATCATAATCAACATAATGACATCTTTTTAATTTAAATTGTAATTATATCTACCTAATATATCAAATTATAATTATACCTCTTCAGAACTTAAAAATGAATTATACATTTTTAGCTTTTCTGAATTCACTTAATTATTATTATTTTTCCTTCTCATATTCAGTCTCCTGGTGATCCCTTATCCATCTTTTACGACTCCCTCGGGAATATAAAGAGTAGTTGATACATTGTATTCTAAAACCATCACCACACAAACAATCTATACATAAAAATATAGTAAGCATTTTTGTAAACTGTAGTCTTAAAAAAATGAATTAAAAAATATAATTCGACATGTTAACCCATTTGTGCCATCTCTCGAAGAATCATTCGAATAGTTATTATTTAGATATTATTATTTTTTCACTTTCACTTTTAAGATTGCAATAGATAAAGTAGGTTATAATATTAAAGACTACTTACTAGCTGAAAAGACAGATGCTATTTATACATATAAACAAAAATTAAAATCTAATTACTTGAAATCGGTAGTAGCTTCTACCTACCGAATCAAATAATTAATCTTAACCATTCCTAAAACTGGTTTTTCCATTAACATGTGTATTACCTTCAAATTTAACCATTTATATAAATGGTTAAACTTTAAGGTAATGCACATACAATAATACGAACTAATTGAGTGAGTTCATTAGAAATTTAATTAATATACCGTTTTCATTAAATAAAAATTTAAAAATAAACATTAAACCATCAAGATGAATGGTCAATTCCATGTCATAATTATCTTCTCAAATAACCTTTTCTATTTTCACTCTAGATTAATGCGTAAAATAACTTGTAAAGTTACTTCTTATAAAGTATACAATTTCATTAAAGGTTTTACTACCGTAAATTAGGTAATTTTTAAAGGTTTAGCATTTTATTAAATTAGAAATAAGATTTTTTTATGTTTTATAATCAAGTTGTAAAATATGGTGTGAAATATTTCCACAGACCGTTAAATGAGTGACTGAAATGAAATATACACCGGTTCGCTCAAAAGAGGGAGAGCGCGGGCACTACAGGTTACGAGGAGAATTTAAAATATCTATGCCTGATGCCACCGTAAATGAGACCACATATGTAAAAGATGATTATAAGCAAATCGTAATGCTTTATTTTTTTATTGCTGATGGTGACAAACAGCACACCTAATAGTAAGTGATACTGCCGCCCATGGATCTTTGCAACCAATGAAAACCTCAAACCCAGAAATGTGGGCTAGCGGCTCTTTTGCTCAGCATACGAAACGCAATAGCACATTGCCACTGCTCAGACGTCCATTAGAGTGTGGTACTCCGAACGGACTTTGTTGTTTTTTTTTTTTTTTTTTTTCTACCTTTTATTAATAAAGAGGAAACCATTAGGCTTACCACTTTCTTATTAAAAGGAAACTGCTTGCTCGTCTACCTCCAAAGGCAAAAAAAAACGCCATGAAAACATAAAATAACCCCTTCAATATTGGTTATTTATAAGATGTCAGGAAAACGCTTCGCAAATGTTGAAACGATGTGCAAACGATTCCTTTTTAATACTGTCTTATAAAGTCCAATATAACGTAAATGTCTTGGTGTATTGTGACAGCTGTTGGTGCGTTCTCGTCTCTTGGAGAAGCATGAACATTGGGAGGAATTATGCCTTAAGGAATATTCAACGGTTCTTCCGACACGGGCGACTGAATTTAAATTTAATATTCTCTTATCTAATGTCTTTGCCGTTTCATAAAAATAATAATTTTAATTTAAATTAAAATTTAAAATTAGAATGCGGGGCTGCCATTGAAAATATTTGGTGAAAATCTAAGTAAGCTTAGATATTTTTAAACAAGTTTTAGCTTCTATAATTAATGTCTCATCTTAAGTATCGAATTTAACCGTTGACACTAAGACAATTTCATATTGTTATTTAAACAAAATGATTAAATAAATTCTTATTTTAATTTTACACAAAAGATAGAGTTCTCTGGCACTCTGTACTCTCTGCCTACCCTGCAAGGGATATGGCGTGATGATATGTATCTATGTATGTGTGTTTACCTCATCCCTTTATCGAGAATGGTTGGTTTCATACAAAATATTAACGCTGTGACCTATAGAAGCGGAGGACAACCATTGATGATATCAAATGTAAATAAATCAAATTTTAAAATAACACAAAGGAATATTGGCATATTAGAGTAAGTACATTATTTATTTATTAATTTATTTAAAAGTCAGTCATTTTAATAAAAGTCTTTAATGCAACATTAACACATTCTAAATACAATTACAGATATTTACCATTACCATACTTTTTCATAATGCACAAAATTTTCTGCTACACTCATTAATAAAAAAATTTTTCTTAATCATTCACAAAATGACTCAACATTTCACAGAAGATTAGCCACGATATTATAATCTAATTTTAAATGTAGTCTTACTAATTTTATCTTAGTGTGACAACTGAATCAGAACTGTTATATAAAACACACGGACATTTTATACAGATTTCCACACTTACCTATTTAAACATTAAGAGAAAACAGAAGACAGGATACATTTATATTTGCGAGAGTAGAACACTTGGTCAATTTGCCTGAAGTTATGGCGTTAACTTATTTTCAGTAGTGGATATACTCGTATATTATGATTAAAAAAGAAGTAAGAAAGTTGTCAAAAAATATCTATGAGAGTTATTATTTGATTGTCGTAATTATTGATACACATAATACCTTAAAATTTGAATTTGTTTCCTGTTAAATTCATAAATAATACTAGGGAGGTAATATACTACCTTGTCGCATCTGCTGAGGGTGTGCAAGCAAGCTATACGTTCGTAAAGGTTCATTTTATGGTAATGTTGCGTCGACGGCAACTATTTGTGCAATTTGAGCGGACCACTTTGTTGGAGCTGCGGGGCCAACTTGTGAATATTTATGTAGTCATGTTCAGTAACTTATTACACGTTGTATGGTATTAATTTGTTTTCACTGGATATTATAATCATATTCGAATATACTTCGACACCTACCAATTGGTACATTAATTAATTAGTATTGTATTATTTTCAACGCTTATTTTAGGTATATTATTTTAATAATTATTGTCCGTATGATGACGTAGTTAGTAGTAGCTAGCAGTCTTACTCTTTGTGGCGAAATATGGAGGAGGCCTATGACAAAAGTAGTAAAAGTAAGTAGTTAAAATACAATGATGTTAGAATAGTGCTATATCTCTTCTTTTCCTGTGGATGATCGTAAAACACAACTAAGGGACATGAGTAGATAACTTCATTGAATATGAAGGAAAACTCGAAATACCTCTACCAAACTGTCTCACCCACTCTGAAATAATAGGTCAATTTCTCTCCCAGTGTAGAAGATTCTCTAGCTCTGCAGTAGGACATACATGATTCGATTCGATTGTTGACACAAATCATTTAGCTCTAAAGTATTTCGAATATACTGAATTTGGTTTATTAATATTTTTGATGCTAATAAATCAAATTGATATGTACTGCCTTACTCTTTACTCAATGATATATACTACTTCTTCACTCTTTAGGATTTATTTTGCATCAGTATAGTTACTTTTAGCAGCATCGGCTACGAATATTAACAACTCTATCTTTGCTCGCTCTTTGTAGTGATCGTAAAAGACGACTAAGCATTATATCGACCTGGGCAGTTGGCCCAGGTCGATACAATGCCTGATGCCGTTTGGATTGCTTATTAAATTCCCAAGAGGGAGGTGGCCGGTCATAAAACTATTGCCAATAATTTTGCAATATATATGAGAAGTATATAATGTGTCGACCCCAAGCAATTGGGATAAGAGCAGGAGCGTGATGATAACAACATTGATAACTTCGGCCTATATTATCTAAAGACCAACCTATTTTGTTTAGACGATACAGGTGACAAGGCATACATTGTCCGTGTGAAAAACATCGAGCGATTAAATCTATTCCAGAAACTTTTAACGCGTTAAAAGATGCGAAAGAAATGCTCCGATGGTTCAGACATATGGAAAGAATACCAAACGAACGTCTGGTTAAGATGATATACAATGCGAAAGTGGAAGGATGTAGGTACCGGGGGAGACCGAGACTAACCTACCTAGACCAGATCGGTCATGTACTGAAGGAAGTTGAAGTCAAGAGTCTCCGAAACCGGCGAGCGTGTATGAAGAGAATTATGAATGTTGAGGAAGCGAGTGAAGTATACAAGGATAGAGGTCTCTGGCACTCTGTTTTCTCTGCCTATCCTGCAAAGGACATGGCGTGATGGTATGTATGTATGTATGTATGTTTAACGCGTTATATTTTTGCAATAACTCGAAAACTGATATTGATTTAAATTATGTTATGTAATAGATTATAGTAATGTACATGAAATACTTTAGGTAACTAACCTTTTTTATAATGATAAGAATTAGTATTGGACCAGTTTAAATAGCTTTCCAATTACCCTGTTTGTATGAGTCCATTTTTGTAGAAGATAGAATAGGTATAGTAAGCTGTTCTTAATAGATAAATGTATGCTACCGCAGAATTTTCTGAGTATCGAGAAATATCTTAATGTAAATTATTTTGTTATAGCTCAAAGGGACTAGGCAGCGTTTGCTATGAAAATCCCAGGCAGCTCGACTTTTCCGACACTTCCAAAAATTATAATTATATTTCAACTAATTTACACAAAATTATGACGGATATAATCCGTACACGTATACTTAAAATTTCTTCGTGAATCACTCCAGCTATCAGTGAAAACCGTATGAAAATCTGTTCACTAGTTTTTGTGTTTATCGCGAATAGACAGATAAACAGACAGACACGGCGGTGGTCTTGGTTTTATAATACTCCGCGGATTACTTCTGAATCTCAAGAAAAATTATTGTGTTTCTTGACATTCAGAAGTAAGCGGCGGTCCATTAACGTGAGTCAGACAGTTCTGCAGGCAACCAAAATATAAATAGTCGAAGAAATGTTTATCCGCCATTTCTTCATACATACATGATACATACATGATACGTTACATGATTTTATTAAATATCAACGTAGCAATATTTTAAGTTACTTTAATATTATACTTTAATTAAATTTACCCATTCATTATGATTGCTATTTAAGAAGACGGTTTAACATCCCTCCTTAGAAACTAAATAAAACACTATACCTATCCACCAGACTAATCTGCGATAGTTATTTAAACATTAATTATCCGCACATTGTGAAAAAGCGCTTGCTATTAATACGTGTTTTGGCTAAGAACTTTAATATTCATTTTGATCAACTATACCTAAATGATAGGTAACACTTATAGAAAACGATGCGTGTGTTATAGTGTTATTTATACTGTCAATCGTATTATATATATATTTTTTTATTGCTAATGGTGGCAAACGAGCAAGCAGCACACCTGATGGTAAGTGTCACTGCCGCCCATGGACCTTTGCAATGATATAACAAGGAGGATATAACTAGGCCGCTGCCTACCAATATAAACCCCAAACCCACCCAATTGGGCTTCCGTCTCTCTCACTCACCGAACGAAGCACAATAGCACATTGCTATTACTCAGACGTCGATCTTCTGCGAGAGTGTGGTACTACCCCGGACGGACCGGCCCGCGGCTGCGAAGAGAGAACTGTCAACGGTGAAACCTTTAGCTAATAAATATATTTGTATAAAACTTTTCTTGCGAATTTAGCTAAATCAAACAAAAGTAGAATACAACTCACATAATATTCGCTTCATTTATACATATTGTATTACTTTGACCCGCTTACATGTAACTAAACGTATCACAGCAAATACAAAAGGTAAAACATAAGGTTTCACATAACAACCACCGGACCGCAATAAAACACCTGCAATTCCAAGCTTCTTTTGCCGTCTAACCTTCCCTCTACACAACACCCTTAACACCTCCCCCCTTAAGGCCTAGCGTGTCGCATAAACAGGGGAAATTTGAACAAAGAAAATCGTGAACAATTCGCAAACATTCACTACAATAGGTAATTTTGCGTTGTTATTCTTTAAAAGTTCACTAAAAGCAAATAAGTTGTGTAGAGAAATTAGTTCGTCATATAAATTAAGACGTCTTGCATTGTTCCAAAAATGTTAGTAGCAGTTGTCTCTTAATATTATCAACTTAATAATACTCGACTCTCAAATAAATAATTAACTTTATAAAGTGTTTAGTACTTTTGATGGAAATTTATGGCTGATTTGCTTTGAATACATTTTATAATAAATAATGTCTTATATTGAAATTAATAAAAATTAAGCTGTGTGGTAGCGGCTACGAATACTACCAACCCTTAATTTGCTCGTGGATTTTGCTACGAATACTACCAACCCTTAATTTGCTCGTGGATGTCGTCGAAGACGACTAAGAGCCTTATAACGACCTGGGCCAACTCTATCTGATGCCGTTTGGTCAACAATTACAATCCCAAGGAGGGTTGACGTCTGGCAGGCGGCCGGTCATAAAACTATTGCCATTAACTTTTACGATATGTACTATGAAAGAAAAGTACATATTGTATAGACACCAAGTAATTGGATTAAGAGTAGGAGAATGATGATGATGAATGATGATTGAAATTAATCAAACATTTTTTTTTTGTTTTATAATTATCATCATTTCAGCTAACATGAGTCCCACTGTTGTTCTCGAGCCTCCTCCGTAATGGGAGGGTAATTGACCACGCTGGCCAGACGTCTTGGTATAGGGTTTTGTGTCGAGTTTTCCTTCTCTTGTATAAATGTTACATGCGTTTTATACTTTTAGTCGTCTCTTACGATCATTCAAAGGTAAGATAGGGGCTGGTGAATTGTATTCTTACTCCGTCACGACACGGATATTTTTTGTTTAAATAAAATATAAAAGTAAGTAATGTAACACTTGCATAGCATACACGTTGCATTCAAACAAATGCACGTTCTAAGAGGTCATTTCTTCCACGCACATGCAGGATTGATTCCTGAAAATCATTTACCTGCTGCGGTGTTGCTCGTACACTACGGCGTGTCTTTCTTTAAGCGAAATTTAATAAGAGCACTTATTTCATGGTAGGCAACGGCCTGAGAGTGCCCTGCCTGGTATTGCAAAGTTCCATGAATGGCAATATTACTTACCAGCTGGCCTATTTTCTCATTTGCCACCATAGGCAAGTAAATAAAATCTATTTATACAATGTATCGTAAGTATGATAGTGGCTTGAAAAATATGAATCTCAAGTCGATATCTAAACTTTCACAAACAAGTTCTATAATCGTAACAATAATATTAAAAAACATAAGATTTTATTTATCTAGATTATCCAAAAATGTTTTTTACATTAAGGTGTGTAATATATTTAAATTTAAAAGTCTAGCAAATACCAGAGGGTTCTTGAAATATATCAATGACTTACTGTTCGCTTTGTTAATAATCTGTATTATCTACTATTATAAAAGTGCAAAAATTAAAAAATAAAAAGAGAAATTTAATAGCAATGGAAGATCAAGTACACGCAATCGTCGTTGTCATGACAACTGTAAAGTTGACAAAAATGGTGATTGATGTATTGTGAGTGTCATCAATATTGATATCTATTATTATAAATACTACAAGATGGCGGCTGTTCAAATAAAATAATAATATTAAATTGCTACATATTCCATGCAAGCTGTAAAAAACATGTGAAAACGCGGGTGGCTGGACCTGGGAATAGTCCGTCACCCGCAGAGAGGCTGACTGCGTGAGGGTGACGCCCCAGCAGTTAGCTGGGGCGTCGACGGGGTATGGTACCCGAAAGAGTAATTCGCCGGTCTGACCATGGATGGCAAGGAAGCGGTACCAGTGGCCGGCCCAATGGCGATGGGGGGGTAATACGGTGGGTTATGGGACCACGCGCTGCCCTTCTGTCACCCCGGCGGAACGGGTGAGGTGTGTCCGGGCCGTAGCTTACCCAAAAAAAAACTGCTAAAAAACATTAACAAAAAAAAAGGGTAACATTTGGCAATATTTATTTGCATTAATAAACGTATCAAAAAACTATTTAAAAATCTACCAAATAAAAGTAATTTAAATGTATAGGGTACGTAGTTGAACAGTGAACCAACCAGATACACTGAACCAGCGCTATATTGAGAAAATTGAGAAGTTGGCGATTTGACCGATCATCTTAAAACATGCTTCGTAGGCACCTTTCTCCACTCCCGTAGTGAACCGGCAGCCGCAGCTAGAGCGTAATGTATGCCAGCCGTTCGTTTGTTTTCCGCTCAAAATACATAGTATTTTCACGTAAGTGTCTCAATTTTTGTATATTTTGCTATTAATTATAAAAACAAAAGCCGTATGGTGTTAAATTTTTCGTGGTTTTTGTTATTTTATGAGCTTATTGAATCGTGCCAATTCAGTGTATAACCTATTTTTTTTTATGTTTTAAGTTGAATAGTATGTGTATTGAACAGTGAACCAGGTCCGCATAGTACACAGTGAACCGGTTCATCGGGTTCATTGTGTACCTTACGATATGGTTCTCTGTTCTTTGATGGTGTACTGCTGCAAATCAATAATATTTATGTTTTTTAAGGATGCCAAGTCCAAAAAATAAGAAAGAAAAATAGTGTAACATAAGAAAGACGATATGGTTTAACTTTACAAATAACAGAAAATTGTGATTCTATTACGATGGCAGCAAAAGCCTACAAAATACCGTACCATACTTTGCGCCGTTATGTTAAATATAAACACGAACATGGTGATACTATATCACTTGTACCTAGGTATGACAAAGGTAACCACCGGGCTGGCCACGGAGGTCAGCTATCATAAGTCACATTTATCCATTAAAGTTCTAGATTTAGCGAAAAAGTCTGATGTTGTAGTTCTCATATTTCATCCTCACACTACGAACAAATTGCAACTTTTAGATGTGGGGCTTAATGGAGGGCCCATTAAAGACCTATTATTATTCTGCGCTTGAGTCATGGATGCTATAAAACTCAGGGAGACCAGTCACAATCTACGAGATAGCAAGATTTATTGACTATGCTCATCGCAGATCCATGGGTCCACTAAATATATCAACAGATTTTGCCAAGTGTGGAATTTTCTTCTATAATAAGGATATATTCTGCGATGAAGACTTTATGTCAAGTAGCCTGACAGACCGCTTTGTTCCTGCGGTGTCGCCAAAACTGCCTGATACTGAAGATTATGCAATTCTTCAGATTAATAGAAACTGTAATCAACAGCCCCAGGACTCGACTCCGATAGAAACACGTTATTCAATCTATAATACCGTTGTTATTGCTGATCAAGAAAGTCCATCTATATTATCAGAAGAACATCATAGTTACTACCAAAACGTGACAACGTCAAAGAAACCAGATGAAGCATGTGATGAAAATCATAAATCCTAAACCCAAGAAGTAAATCATCACTCCACTAATGTTGTGGCCCCAACTTAAGGCTGGTCTTCGTTCCAACAAATGGACTAGGCAAAAGCATCACAGCAACGGATACGCCAGAAAAAGCAAGAATACGGATGTGCCAGAAAAAGAAAAGGTATAAGAGAAAAGTTCTACAGGATTGTGGAAATCCAATACTTTCATCAACAAGTAAGAATCGAAAAACGCAAAATATGAGGAAGAATAAAAAAAAGTTATACTAGACGGAGACAGTGAAACGAGTGAAATAGAAAAATGTAATGAAAATAATATTAAACTAATAGTAAAATTATGGTTCACTGTTGAAATACGCGTGGTTCAGTGTAAACTACCCATAGTACACAGTGAGCCAAATTCCATTTTCTTTTTAAACTTTTTTTATGGCCTTGTTTGCTTCTCTGACCTTCTAAAAACCTAATTTTAATAAACCATTTGAAATTATCTAAGAGATGGCACATAAATGAGATTGTTAGCTTTGTTTTCTAGCAAGTTATAAGACTTAGAAAAAAGCTTGGTTCACTGTTCAACAACGTACCCTATACATATATGTACTTATGATAAATTAGTACCTACCTACTAATTAAAATCTCAAAATAAAACATCATACGTGTTGTAACGACGTGATTTCAAGTGCGCTCATACACTCGAACTGGCATGAAATTAGTTGCAGTAGTCAAGTAGTGCTGTATTGATATTAATTTATTTCACGATGATACCTTTACAGTATCACTCCACAACTGAGTTATTTTTTTTAAACGAGAGTGTATTATACTATTTTTATCACTCGTCGAAATTCGAAAAAATGATAAAGACATCCGTTATTTTTTTAAAAACGTTATAGGAGCTTTGGCGAGGATGTGAAAGCGTCATGTGATGTTGTATTATGTTTAATATTTTAGTGTTTTAACGTATTATATTAAACAATTATGATGATATTTCATGTACCTAATGTGATGTAGAGGAACTGCTGGGGTGTAGGAAATATGAAATAAAAGTACCTTACAAATATCTTTCGTTTTCCACCAATATCCAAAAGGTACCAATTACAATTTGGTCTAGCATTTTTCGCTACTATTTGACTTACTGACGGAGAAGGACTAAGACATGAAGAAACTAAAGATGTGAAGAATCTGATAATTTGTGTAGAAAACTCGACACTGACAACAATAGTCCCTCATATTACTATACTATACAATCAGATGATTGCCAATACAAAGAAAGAAGAAAAAGTAATAGGTAATATTTAAATACTGCAATTTGTATGCTCGTGTGAAATCTTAAGACTAAAGGATATTTTAAAGTTCAGAATGAAATATTAAATTAAATATTATATGTGCCCAGAAACTTGTAATCATTATCTTTACATTAATATTTACTATGTAATTACACTTCTCCTAAACGCATGGATGATTTTGATGAATATTTTTGTGTGTATTCAGTAGAGCCAAAATGATTTAGATTAACAATTAGACCCTATAAGCGGCACTGTGATCGATTTCTAAGAATTCCATTTTTATTTTAGGTAGATTTGTAAAGAACAGCGTGTATTAGGGCAGTTAGTTGTTATTATAATATATCCGTCCATCTATTAGCTTTTCTAAGTCCACTATTGGACATAAGCCTTTCATAGGTGGGATTATGTTATAACACCACGCTTGACAGCCGGCTTGGCAAACGTACTCAGCGTCACGAGTTTTCCTGGGGAGTCCTCCTGCCCGCTTCTCAAGTGCTCCTTCAGCTAGTTTTTAGAACTAATACAAAAGTAATAAGTGGCGATAGATTTTATTTTTAATCCACAGACAAAAGTAAAAGAGCAAATATTGAGGACGCGATTAGGTTTCGGTTGGTATAACACGTTCCTGTAGAACGTTTCCACGTTCGTTTTAATTAACAAGCATTGTTATTCTTGTTTAATATTGAATGATGTCTTTGTTGTCGTAAAAATCATTTGAAGAGTGAAGTAGCAACATATTTTAATTAATTAATGAGAAATATTTTAACCTTAATAAATTAAAAGCATAACTTTATTCAAGTTTAATTTACTCCGAATTTGCAGGCTATAAAGTTAGCAAAACGAATTTACTTTCATAAACGTAATATTCTATTTACTATCATAAATTTCAAAGAGTTTGTTTAAATCCGCTAACTACTTATTGATTTGCAAATAAGAAAATCATTCGGATAAATATTACTTTTCTAATAACAAATATACAGATATTAATCTACTCGTCGAAATCTGATGAGTAATTAATAAAGTTCTTGAAACTTAACTATAATATTAAGAGCAGTCAAGCTATCTTCGAAGACCTGAGAGTGATAATGATTTCATTATCCTCATAAGAAGAATGCCTAGTATATGCTTATTCAAAATTTCTTCCAGTTTACTAGTGTCCGAATACACTTCCTTTTATTTTATATTCGTCTTTCAATAAAACATTTTTGAGTCTAATGTTGAACATAGAACAGATCAATGAAGGATAATGCCATAATAATCACCACGCTAGGCAACAAGAATAATATCAGCAACTGTATTCGCCAACCTATATAGGTTAGCGAATACAGTTGCTGTTGTAATTTTCTTAGGCGATCGTTGCTGTCCATTATACAGATGATCTTATTCTTCAATTTTTACAATTTCAGTGACTCTTTTTTTGTTATACCTTCAAAAACATTTTTTCGAAATAGATTTAGTAGAGTAAACCGCAATCAGTCTATTAATTTATATCAGAATTTATTTTGTAATAGCTTTTGACCGCTATATTTTGTTTCGGCCACAAATTAGTTCTTTAACCGCATTATAAAGCAATGTCCATTTGATCGAACATCATGATATTCCAGTCATTGAATTCATGCCAACATTATTTTATTTCACATTATTAATCAAGTTTGTGCTAATGAAATATAATGAAATTTTACCGCAACATTACACAGCCTTGTTGTGGTTTTGATAATGCATTTTATATTAAATTTAATTAATTAAAACTAGTGCTGGAAGTGTGACTTGTAGCTGTAATAGTATATTGTAGGAAGTATAATCTCCAGTTTTTTTTTGCTGGCGGGCTGATCACATAATGCCTGGATCTTTGGGTTGCATTCTCGGCAGTATGGCGCCCTACAACTCATTGTGCGACGGTGCTCTGCCTCTTGTGCCTCTCTGGCTAAATTATACATATATATTTAACTAGAGTGACTCTCTTAGCAGCTACCTACTTCTTAACTCATTGTACCGTGCACTTCGCAACGTCACATCATTACTCTGGGATGGATTACCGCAATTCCGTCCACCCATGGTCATGGCTATGATAGCAGTATATGTGCCCATATATAGCACGCATCAGCAGTTTCCTGTCGTATCCTTCCATGAGATTACAATCTAGTGGAACAAAAGTATACGAAGTCAACCATATCACAATCGAACATGTTCTTGATAATCGCTCATCATCCATAGGTCGTCTCTAACGATTTCCACATCTTTAATAATTAATGAACCCCCTAGGATGATTAGCTAAAATGTTTAATTAAACAAAAATTTGAAGACGAACAATTATGTATGTCATGGAATATGGTACTCAAAGCTCAAATTTTACCTGAAAGATATTCTAACATAGTTATAAAGTTTAGTAGGTCAGTTGCCCTCCCATTATGGAGGAGGCTCGAGCCTAACAGTGGTACATGTATAAGCTGAGATAAGGATGATTTAAAATATAGAGGCATGCAAAAACAATTTGGTGTGTAATAATTAGGTTTATTTTTGTAATTACGACATCTATATCTAATTGAAATGCAACGGACATATAATAAACGATGTGACTAAAGATGTGAAGAATCTAATAATTTGTGTAGAAAACTCGACACTGACAACAATAGTCCCTCATATTACTATACTATACAATCAGATGATTGCCAATACAAAGAAAGAAGAAAAAGTAATAGGTAACATTTAAATACTGCAATTTGTATGCTCGTGTGAAATCTTAAGACTAAAGGATATTTTAAAGTTCAGAATGAAATATTAAATTAAATATTATATGTGCCCAGAAACTTGTAATCATTATCTTTACATTAATATTTACTATGTAATTAAACTTCTCCTAAACGCATGGATGATTTTGATGAATATTTTTGTGTGTATTCAGTAGAGCCAAAATGATTTAGATTAACAATTAGACCCTATAAGCGGCACTGTGATCGATTTCTAAGAATTCCATTTTTATTTTAGGTAGATTTGTAAAGAACAGCGTGTATTAGGGCAGTTAGTTGTTATTATAATATATCCGTCCATCTATTAGCTTTTCTAAGTCCACTATTGGACATAAGCCTTTCATAGGTGGGATTATGTTATAACACCACGCTTGACAACCGGCTTGGCAAACGTACTCAGCGTCACGAGTTTTCCTGGGGAGTGCTCCTGCCCGCTTCTCAAGTGCTCCTTCAGCCAGTTTTTCTCACATCGCTTGGAAGGACTAAAGCGCTGCCTCCTGCTTGACTGAATTTAGCTCTAGCCAAATGGTTATTTTGAAAATATTTAACAATTTGGACCACATGTTCTATAACGTCTTTAACTTGAAAGTCCTTGCACAGTAAATTAAAAATATGTGCAGAGCAGCCATAAGTTATAACTTTTGCGTTCGTTTTTTCTTCTAATGTTTTTCTCATAAGTGTCATATTTGCGGCATTGTCTGTCACAAAAGATTTTACGGTACACTTGTATTTTAATTCACATGAAGAAATCAGGTCACAAACTATTTGAGTTAAATATTCTGAAGTATGTGGATTTCCTGATGTGTCTATAGTTTCGTATAGGAGGGCTTGTCCATCTTCAGTGGTTATCGTTGCGCATATCACTGGTTCGTTGTGCACGTTTGACCACCCATCAATTGACATATTTACGGACTGTCCTGAAAGGGAGGAGAAATATTTTTCTTTTTCCTCTTCATAGATTTCGTCCATAAGACTTGTTGCTACCGTTTTTCTCGGGGGCGGTGTATAACCAGGCCTTACTAACTGAATGGCTTTTTTCACCTCTAAATTCTCAATACATCTGAAGCTCGAATTAGTAGCAAAAATAGCCTTTGCTATTTGTTTGTCAATTTTAAGTTTTTCAGCAGTTGAAGTCCGCATTACAAAACTACTGATGGTAGGCTGAGTTTCGATTGCTTTCTTTTTTTGGACTGGCTCAAAAGTTGTTGGACTTGTTGGTGTTGGTACTTTCGTCATGAGTGAACTACAACTTGAGGCAGATGATGTGCTAGCAAAACTGTCAAGCGACATTCGACTCTCTGGAAAGAGAAAAAACATAACTGAAAATTGATATTGATTAATTATAATTGATGATATATTGATATAGTATTGAATTATTGATTTTAAAATAAAGTTAAAATGTTAAATAGAGATGTAAAAGCAAATTTATTTTTTTAAGTTGAAAAAAAATAAAAATTAAGTATAGAAGAGTAAAGATAATCTTTAATAATTAACCTGGGAAAGGTCGCGTTAAAAAAGTTACATTAAAGGCCACGCCACGTGTTAGATTTCACCTAACATTTAAAAACAAAAAACAATCATATACCTATGCCTAAAATATAAATAAAATAAAATTAATAATTTAATTACCTGTATTCCTCTCTTGATAATTACAAACATCGTGGTGTGCTTTAAGTCTTTGGACTAACCCTTGAATATCTTTCTTGCACTTTCTACAAATAGCCCTACACCCCAATTTATTTGGATTTGTTGTCTTAATATAGAACTGCCATATTGGGTCCTCTTTTCTTCCACTCATTTTACTTTATTTATATGTTTTCACTTCACTTAATTAACTTAACTAAACTAGCGAAATGCGCGAACATCAATTTATAGGTTGAAAAGGAAAACAAGCCCCGACACGACACGACAGGAATATTCTTGCAAAAAGCACAACAAACGCGTTCGTGCCTCTCTCGGCACTGTATAGTGAGTGAGTGTATAGGACAGAAGGAAAACAGCAACAAATGCGTTGTCACAAGTTTTTGAGGCGCAAATTGTATTATAATTTTTAGACTTATACATTAAAATAATTAACAATAATTTCAAAGAATCAAAATGTTCAAATTTAAAAAATCAACAAAATAAATCATGATTTTTTAAAAAAAATCTGATTTTGCCCAACCCTGAGTTGTACAGGTGAAGTGGCTCTATGAAAAAAACACTTTAAATTGCTTAACTCAATAAGCTCTTAGTTATTTACACTTATATTTTGTTGTGTGTATATATATATATCTTAGGGGGGCATAGTCCGAAGCGTGTTCGTTCGCGTCCCCTGCCAGTCTAATTAGACTGCTAATCCGGCTCGATATGCGTACCGCAATGCGGGTTAGGGCGTCCCCCGGAGGCGACGCGTACCGACCCGCCCCCGTCGGTACGATCTTCGGCAGTTGCGGCGATGGGGACCGCCACCCATCACGCCTTGCCCAGTCAGGCGAGTCGAGGAGAGCAGAGTGCCGGGAGGGCACGTGGAATGTAAGAGGTTGTGTGGAAGGTAAGTTGCACGAGCTGATATCCGTCATGGCGGACAAACAGCTAGACATGCTCTGTGTAACAGAGACCAAGAGAAGGGGCAGCGACGCCTGCGATCTTCCTGGTGGCGGGATGGCTCTGTGGTCTGGTGTACCACAGAGCGATCGAGCCAGCATGGGGGTAGGAATGCTGTTGTCCTCTCGCTTGGCCTCAGGTGTGAAGGATTACGGAATGTATGATCCCAGACTTCTCTGGGTCCGTATAAAACTAGGTGTCACCAAGGTATTCATGGTTGTAGCATATGCTCCCGTAGGATTCTCGGTGGCATCAGACCTAGAGAAGTTTTGGGATAATGTTAGGGAAGTTCTGGATATGGCAGAAACCAGTGAACGCGTGATTGTATGCGGAGATTTGAACGGATGGGTGGGGACCAAGCGTCCTGACTATGAGGACGTACTTGGTCCATTTGGTGATAAGAGAGTGAACGACGCAGGTAGGCTCATAGCGGCCACCGAAGTTAAAATCGAGTACCGGTGGTCCGCTCGCACGGCGAAGAGAGAAGGTTTTACGGTGGGTCTATGGGGTCACGCGCCGCCTTTCCGTCACCCCGGACCGATTCGGCGGGGCGAGATGCACCCATAGCCCACCAATAAAAAAAAAAAAAAAAAAGGTAGGCTCATAGCGGATGTATGCATGGAAAGAAACCTTATTGTGTCAAACACATTTTTCCAACATAAGGACATCTATATGTATACATGGAGAAGGAATGAACAGAAAAGTATAATAGATTTAATTTTGGTAGACAGTCGCCTCCGAAGCAAAATATTGGACGCAAGAGCTTACAGGGGCCCCACAGTCGATACGGACCACTATCTCGTTATTGCGAGATTTAGTGGTCTGTTCAGAAAGTGGAGACACTGGCGAGAGCGTGTCCACTTCGGAGGGCTTAAAAGAATAAAGGTTGAAAGGTTGCAAGAAGAGTGTGTAAGAGAAAAGTATGCAGAGGGTGTCCGAGAATGGCTGACGATGGCAAGCCAGCCGCAATCGGACATTGAAGAATGCTGGAGAGTATTGAAAGAGAGTATGGTAGATACAGCGAAAGAAGTATGTGGAAGTTCAAAGAAGTATAGAAACACAAATGGTGATGCATGGTGGGATGCGGAAGTGGCAGCTTCCGTAGAGCAAAAGAAGAAAGCGTGGCTGGACTATGTCTCTTCTTTGAATCTGAATGACAGTATGACTGAACAGAAGAAAGAAATATATTGGCAATGTAAGAATGACACCAAGGCCTTAGTGAAAGAGAAACGTGATAGAGCAAGTATGAGTGCAGAAGATAGGCTGACTAAAAACTTCGAGGGTAACACCAAACTCTTTTGGAGGGAGGTGAAGAAGTCTCGGGGTGGTTGGTCAGCCTTCAGAATGAATAAAATAAGGTCTAAAGGTGGAGACATTCTTACACAAACACAAGACGTGTTAAGCCGATGGAGTGAATATTTTGGCGATATGTATGCGGATGCTACGGTTGGCACCGGTGTTGCATGTGGTTTAGTAGATCAACATTCGACAACGGCGTCCTCCGATGGCATCAGTATGGATGAAGTTAAATGGGCGATAAGAAGTTTGAAAAATGGTAAGGCAGCGAGCGGGCATTGATATGGTGTCTGCCGAGATGATCAAGCTTGGTGGCTCCTGTGTCTGGGAGGCGTTCCTGTTGCTCCTCAATTTATGTTGGAGCTCGGGAATGGTTCCCGGGGACTGAAATAGCGCAGTCATCGTGCCTTTGCTTAAAAACAAGGGTTCACGTTATGACTGCGCAAATTACAGAGCCGTAAGCTTGACCAGTTTGGCAGCAAAAGTGTATGGTAAAATTATTGAAAGGAGAATGAGGATGGTGTCCGATGGTTTACTGTGTGAGACACAAGGAGGTTTCAGGAGTGGAAGGGGATGCATGGATCAAGTGTTCTCTCTGCGCAACATTGTGGAGAAGCATCTGGCTCTAGGTCAGAGGGTTTTCTGCAGTTTTGTGGATCTGGAGAGAGTATTTGACACGGTTGTACGAAAGGAACTTTGGGACATTTTACCGGAGTAAGGTATTAACGGTAAACTGCTACAGGCTGTGCAGTCCAGTTACATGGGCTGTAGAGCCTGTGTGCGGCTGGATGATGGAATGTCGCCTTGGTTTGACGTCAATATCGGCGTTAAGCAGGGCTGCGTTCTGTCAGCCAGGCTGTTTATCATATATCTCGATAAATGTCTCCAAAGATTGAACGATATGAATGTGGGAGTCCAGATGGGCGACTCAGTGGTCACTGCTCTGCTTTATGCAGATGATGCAGTCCTGCTGGCACAGTCAGCGACTGACCTGCAGATCCTAGTCGACACAATGACAGAAGATTGTAAGAAAAGGGGTCTACGCGGGAATGTGAGCAAAACCAAAATAATGGCCTTTGAAAGAGATGAAGATGTACTAGAGCAAGTGGATGAATTTGTATATCTTGGATGTGGATTTAGCCGAGATGGAAGGTACACCACTGATATAGAGCGAAGAGTGAATGCGGGAAATAGAGTGAACGGAGCGTTGGGGCAACTTCTCGGCAGCCACCACCTCAGCCAGAAGGCACGTGTAGCAATACATAACGCAGTGCTTGTCCCAACATTACTGTATGGAAGCGAGAGTTGGGTATGCAGAAAAGAGTATGAAAGTAAAATTAATGCGGTCGAAATGCGATCTCTGTGGAAAATCTGTGGAGTTAGGCTGACCGACCGCATTCGTAACGACGACGTAAGAGAGCGAGTAGGTATGAAAGAGAGTATTCGTGTAAAGATGCGAAAGGGAATACTCCGATGGTTCAGACATGTGAAAAGAATGCCGAACGAACGTCTGGTTAAGAAGATATACAATGCGAAAGTGGAAGGATGTAGGTACCAAGGGAGACCGAGACTAACCTACCTAGACCAGATCGGTCATATACTGAAGGAAGGTGGAGTCAAGAGTCTCCGAAACCGGCGAGCGTGTATGAAAAGAATTATGAATGTTGAGGAAGCGAGTGAAGTATGCTGAGATAGAGTTCTCTGGCACTCTGTTCTCTCTGCCTACCCTGCAAGGGATATGGCGTGATGATATGTATGTATGTGTATTTTAAGAATTTCATAGTTTTCATGAATAGACGAGGAAATTGACGTCCAAATGACTGCACAGATGGCGTAATGGTTAAGATACCGATAAGAAATTCTTAAAATGGGATGGTAAAATTAAAATTAAAACTGTGATATAAATAAAATTATTAACAAAATAAAGGTAACGAAAACTAGGAGATCAATAAAATAACTATAAAATATTTTAAGTAAGTTTATTTACTAGTGCTTAAAGTGCAAAGTATATTCTAAGTATTACCAATTGCACAATTGAAGATCGATAAAAATGTATCTACTTTATTAACATTTATCGCATAATGATATCTACGGCAATTTGAATATATGTATATATTTTTATGTCAATATTTGATTGCGGAAAACGTCAATATATTTTGCTGTGTCATACTTGTTAAACAAGCATTTTCCCTTTAAACGCGGCCCCCGGTGTTACGCTTTTGATTTATGGGGAGTGAATCGCCTCGTTTGATAAATAAACTCGTGATTGATCAATATTTTAACAATGGGTGTACGGAACTGGTAAATATACTCATCTGACCTATAAGGCTGTATGGTAATAAAACAAATTTAACTAGAAATTAATTATATAGGTGCATGGAACAACACCACTCGCGCGATCGTCGTTAAAAATAAATACGTCGTTGCCCATTTAAAACTGATGTTTCTCTATATAGATAAAGAAATTATTTATTTATTTATAACTTTTGCACAAAATCAGTACAAGGCGGACTTAATGCCATAGGCATTTTCTACCAGTCGACCTAGGGTGGAGCAGAAATAATGTGAGGTAGGTGCAATTAAAGAAGAGAGTAATAGAAAAGATACTAAAAAGAAAAGTATGTGATAGTTATATGATAGTTCGCAATTTATAGTAGTCAGTCTTTTAAGAATCTAGATTCTGTTCTTCGAAATTCCTGGCAATTTAAATAACGAGCATGTTAAGCGCCTTATTTTTGCGGCAGTATTATACTAGAAAATGGCAGCAGTAAACTAGATACCTACATGCGTGTGTGTGGCCTACAGAAGCACTTAAACACTAAAGTTAGAAACAATACAAATTCTAAGAGATCAAATCGATTATAGGAATCAGAATAAAATGGTAACCTGTTTCTTAATACCGATAATTACTAATGCAACAGAAGACAGTTTATTCGTAGCGACTGCTTGTCGCCCAATTGCTAATACGCTAACCTGACAGAGAGGGCGCTAATTCGTCACCCTCTAGACCAATTCTGATAAAGATTTCTTTGGGGAATAATTTAACATAAAATAATATCAATAGTTTGAACATTTTACGAAAATTATTTTAATGTATAATAATACATTTTGTACACAATTCGTATTTTAATATTATACAGGGTGTCCCAAAATTCAACGATAAGCCGGCACCAGCAGGTGGACCTACATATGACTACTCGAGAACAAAAAAGAAAAAAATTCTACCTTGATTTTTTTTTTCATTACGACAAAAAAACCGATTTCTTTAAAAATCGTCATCTTTTATTATATTATTAAGTGCCATTGCTACAATTTTACAAGTAATTCTGTGATTTTTTTTGTATTGGCAAGGTAAGTAGCACTACTATCGATCACAACCATTAAAAATTCCAGAATATCTATAGTTTTTACACAAAAATCAACCAAAACTATGTTTTTTCCATAAATTATGTAAGATTTTGACTTTCACCTCACTTTCACTCATCACAGTGAAAAAAAAAAGTATGGACACTACTGTGGCAAATAGTATTAAAAATTGGCGCAACTAACTACAATTCTAAAATGGTATAACATTCTAGGCAAACTAGCCACCAAAATATACTTAGGTGTACAATTTCAAAATAACAACCATATTTCGAAAATTGTTAGTGTTGATAGTAATCACTTTTACTATGTAGCCCAAATGTTTTTGTTGCAAGTTCTCAGAATTTGAATGAGACATGTGCGTAGTCCATAAGATAACATAAGTTAGACAGAGATAGAGAGATTATACGTTAGAGGGAGATAGATAGATGCTAATTGTTTAGTAACATTAATGCAGGTAGAGAAGTAATTAATGTCCTCAGCAGCACAGAGCAAGTCAGTACGCTCTACTTCTTTGTTTACTGCACACCGTTCTGTTTTAATTAAAGTGGCTCTGGTACTAACGACTTTGGATTGAATTAAGTGACCTGGCAATTGACCTGACTTGGCATTATTTTAGACTGTGATTTTGTGTTTTTTTAAAGAAGTTTTGCCTTATTTTCAAGTGTTTAGCATTCATTATGCCGCTACCATATACAGCGTTAGAATACGCTAATATGCACCTAATTTATGGAGAATGCCGATGCAATGCCAACGCTGCTAGCAGATTATATCGAGCAAGGTACCCTACTCTTCAAAGGTATCCGGATTATCGCGTATTTATTAACGTGCATCAAGCATTTTCGGAGGTTCGTATACCATCTGACAGGAGAAACGCTGGAAGACCTAGATCGGAACACGATGAAGAAGTTCTCAATGAAATAGAAAGCGATACAACTACCTCTGTACGTGCCATACAAACAGCAACGGGAATTCCAAAAAGTACTGCACATAGAATTTTAAAACGTCACCAGCTTCATCCATATCATTACAGGCGCGTGCAGGCGTTATTACCGCGGGACTATCCACTGCGGGTCGCATTTTGCCGTGTAATGCTGCAAAAACACAGGGAAGATCCCCAATTCTTAGACAAAGTTTTATGGTCGGATGAAACAACCTGCAAGAAAGATGGCTATTTAAATCTTCACAATCTTCATAGCTGGAACAATGAAAATCCGCACCTGGTGAGAGAAGACAAATCCCAATATCAATTTAAGGTTAACCTATGGACGGGCATAATAAATGGAAAAGTGATAGGACCCTTTGAGTTACAAGGAAACATAGATGGCAATAGCTATTTGAACTTCTTACAAAATGAGTTACCAGGAGTATTAGAAGACGTGCCCTTAAGTGATTTCCAAAACATGTGGTTTCAAAACGATGGTTGCCCAGCTCACTATGCCCGCCCTGTGCGAGAGTACTTAGACCAAGAGTACCCAGGGCGTTGGATCGGGCGACTTGGTCCTATCTTATGGCCACCCCGTTCACCCGATCTAAATCCCCTGGACTTTTTCTATTGGGGTTGTCTAAAGGCAAGAGTCTACTCAAAACCCATTGCAACCTTGGACGAGCTTCGCCAAAAAATAATTCAGGCTGTGGATCACATGAACAGAATCAGATATGCAAGAAAAATAAAACGTTCATTTTTAAGGCGATGTCGTGCCTGCATTACTGTCAATGGCAAACAATTCGAACGTTTATTGTAATTTTAATAATATAGTAAATTCTAATCTCTCTATATCTATCTCTGTCTAACTTATGTTATCTTATGGACTACGCACATGTCTCATTCAAATTCTGAGAACTTGCAACAAAAACATTTTGGCTACATAGTAGAAGTGATTACTATCAACACTAACAATTTTCGAAATATGGTTGTTATTTTGAAATAGTACACCTAAGTATATTTTTGTGGCTAGTTTGCCTAGAATGTTATACCATTTTAGAATTGCAGTTAGTTGCGCCAATTTTTAATACTATTTGCCACAGAAGTGTCCATACTTTTTTTTTTCACTGTGATGAGTGAAAGTGAGCTGAAAGTCAAAATCTTACATAATTTATGAAAAAAACATAGTTTTGGTTGATTTTTGTGTAAAAACTATAGATATTCTGGAATTTTTAATGGTTGTGATCGATAGTAGTGCTACTTACCTTGCCAATACAAAAAAAATCACAGAATTACTTGTAAAGTTGTAGCAATGGCACTTAATAATATAATAAAAGATGACGATTTTTAAAGAAATCGGTTTTTTTGTCGTAATGAAAAAAAAAAACAAGGTAGAATTTTTTTCTTTTTTGTTCTCGAGTAGTCATATGTAGGTCCACCTGCTGGTGCCGGCTTATCGTTGAATTTTGGGACACCCTGTATATTAGTTGTACGTTACTTAATATCTTTGGTTTTTAGTGTGTGATTACAATTCAGTTAAGTAAATGAACAACTCTGTATAATCGGTCGTATCTCGTTTAATAATCTCTCACAGTAAAGCTAAATAGTAGCTAGTTAGGTAGGTGTTTCTTATTAAAAATATTAAACGCATATAACCAAAAATCCTAAATTGTAAAATGTTTCTCAAAAGAAGTTGTGAAATGCTATTGCCATGATCAAACTCTGGTTGGGATGACCAACAGAAATCTCTCATGCGTATCCACTGTGAAGCTGGATTTTTTATATAACGCAGGAGTTCGGGAAGTAAACAAAATACCATGGAATAGAAAAAGAATAGGAACAATCTGACGAAAATGTACAAGTAGCCACTTGAGTTCCGTATGAATTTTGAAGACGTTATATTTACGTAAATCAAATATAAAACTTACGCAATAATCTTGAATTCATTCAAGTTGAAGTTGTTTCTCGGTGATCAAAGCAGCTTATATTAAAGTAAATAAGAAATGAAAAAAAAGAACATATTACACAACCGCGTTTCTTATAAATCTGACTGGCAAAAAAAATCTCATTAATGTAGATTTCTAAATTTAGAACTTACCTTCGTCAGGTCTAAAAAGCAAAAGTTTAAAAACTTGTTCAGTTATTACACAGTGGTGATGAGCTCAGATTAGCGATTAATATTATCATGGTCATCATTATCATCATAATGAGACCAGAAAATAATAATAGGTATATAAATTAAGGGATCTAACGTCACTTTTATCAATAAAAGACAAAAAAGACAAAATTGTCTGCAAATCCTGATCAACTTAATAGAAACAGTCACCACATCATCATCATCATTACAGCCCGTATATATCCCACTGTTGGGCTCGAGCCTCCTCCGTAATGGGAGGGAAATTAACCTACTATACCGCGCTGGTCAGACGTGTTGGTAAAGGGTTTTGTTTCTAGTTTTCCTACTCTTGCATAGATGTTATATGCGTTTTATATCCCTTAGTCTCTTACTATCACCCACCTCTTACTATCCTCTTACTAGGTAAGATATGGGGTGGTAAATAGTATTCTTTAATTCACCACCCCATGGTGGTGAATTGTATTTTTACTCCGTCACCACACGCACAAGCTAGCATTAATTAATGTGGCTACCTACATAAATATATTTTGTAAGCCCACTTTGGCTAATGATGCCTAAATTTTAGATAATACCTAATGGAATATAAATGATATGTAATATAAATTTTATTTATCATTTTCAGTGTATAGACATATCTCTTTAGAGGATAATCTAGAAAATAAAAAATCTTAATATTGCACATAAAAACTTGCTTTAATTATAAATGGATACATAGGTACATGGGCTCTTAAGGATTATTGTTATAAAAGAGAATATATAATAGGGTTAATCAATATGGTAGTAGCTGTCATTGAAATTGATTGTTACGAATTCGAACAAAAGGAAACGAAACTAATGCTTCCTGAGTTAGCAAAAACAAGTAAAATCCTTGAACGATTGGCTCGAAACGATAAAATTATACAGTTCGAGTGACGTTAAAAAGTCATTAAAGGGAGTTGCGTTCACGCTTTTTAATTTCAACGACTTTGTCCTATTTTGGATTGTTGTAGCTTTATTGGAGTTCCGTGGACATAGCAAGCCGAGATGTAAGTGATAAAAAACAATAATATACTTAGGTTTTTTATACACAGAGTAAAATTCATACCATGTTTGTTTTTCTCGAGTATTGTTGGTACGGTTTATCGCGACGGATTTATCTTGATGAAATAACTCCCTACAATCAGGACCTTGATGATCGTGAGGTGGCCGGCCGTCCTACACTGTGTCATACGATTCATAAAAGTTACTATAAGTGAAATTAAACTACAATTACTTAGATATAAATACTGCAATTTTCTTCTAATAAAAAATTAAAGCTTTTTTTGGTTTTTTCATATTTACGCTGCAGCAAACGCAAACTTTGGGGCTATAACCAATGTCTATCAATAACAAGTTTGTCGCCGGTTAGATAGGACTGAAGAGAGAAAAATATAGCATGGGGAAAATGTATATATACTTCCCTTACCTCTTCTGGGATGAAAGGCTAACAATTTCAAACAAAAATTTAAGAATGTATGTATAATATATCATATAATTATCTTGACCCGATTTGATTATTAATAATGGGGTAATTAATTAAATGATCCTTTATTTGGACTATTAGAAACCCTAAATTATATGCCCACTCTTTGGAAAGCTTATTAATTAAGCAAACCTGGTGTTTATGTTGTTAAACCTCAATAAAGCTGAAATAAAAAACAATTAATTAGGATGTTTTGAAACTCACAGCCGAATATGATTATTTTTATGTTCCTTGAAACTTCAAATCCGTTTAGAAGGTTTTCACATCACACAAAGACATTTATGCGAGTATTTGGAAATAAAAGGAAATAAAAGAGGTCTACGCGTGAATTTGAGCAAAACTAAAATAATGGTCTTTGAAAGAGATGAAGCCAGAACAGATGTAAGAGCAACAATAGGTAATGATGTACTGGAGTAAGTGGATGAATTTGTATATGTTGGATGTGGATTTAGCCGAGATGGAAGGTACACCACTGATATAGAGCGAAGAGTAAATGCGGGAAATAGAGTGAACGGAGCGTTGGGGCTACTTCTCGGTAGCCACTACCTCAGCCAGAAGGCACGTGTAGCAATACATAACGCAGTGCTTGTCCCAACATTACTGTATGGAAGCGAGAGTTAGGTATGCAGAAAATAGTCATCATCATCATCAACCTGCTCTTATCCCAATTTATTTGGGGTCGACGCAATATGTCTTCTCCTTCCATACAACTCTATCAGACGTCTTCTTACGTTGCACCCGCCCGTGGTGCAACAACCCTTGTCCATTTTTCGCAGGAACCGGGTGCTGCCCCTGCGCGTCGCTTGCAGGGTACGCCCTAGCCCTAGCGTCATCTAATTTATTCCCAGACATATTGCAATTTGTTTTGGCTATGGTTTTATGACCGGCCGCCTGCCTGACGTCAACCCTCCTTGGGAATGCAATCGTTGACCAGACGGCACCAGATGGGGTTGGCCCAGGTCGATTAAGAGCTCTTAGTCGTCTTTTACGACATCCACGAGCGATGTAAGGGTTGGTAGTATTCGTAGCCGCTACCACACAGCTTATGCAGAAAATAGTATGAAAGTAAAATTAATGCGGTCGAAATGCGATCTCTACGGAAAATCTGTGGAGTTAGGCTGACCGATCGCATTCGTAACGACGACGTAAGAGAGCGAGTAGCTATGAAAGAGAGTATTGGTGTAAAGATGCGAATGGGAATGCTCTGATGATTTGGACATGAGAAAAGAATGCCGAACGTCTGGTTAAGAAGATATACAATGCGAAAGTGTAAGGATTTAGGTACCGAGGGAGACCGAGACTAACCTACCTAGACTAGATCGGTCATGTACTGAAGGAAGGTGGAGTCAAGAGTCTCCGAAACCGGCGAGCGGTATGAAGAGAATTATGAATGTTGAGGAAGCGAGTGAAGTATGCAAGGATAGAGTTCTCTGGCACTCTGTTCTCTCTGCCTACCCTACAAGGGACATGGCGTGATGGTATGTATGTATGTATCTGGTAATAATTCCACTCGAACGAGTGGAATTATTATACTTACTGTAGAATTACAGTGAACATTAAAATACAACTTAGCTCACAGCTTAATTTAGATGGATTTTACATGTTGCCACGACTCACACAGAATTTAAAGATTCAACAGTTGGACTTCGAAAGAATGATGGATAGGTGTCACTATTAAATAAATAATACAGCTAATAAATATAAATGCCACCAACTTCTACCATTGACTGCACAGATGGCGTAATGGTTAATATACCGACATTCCATGACAGTGCCATGAGTTCAATTCCTACGCAGGACAATAATATGTGCGATCAACAAACTGTGGTTCTGAATGTGGGTGTAATTTTTCTGCGTTAATTACGAGTATATGTATATTTGTAAAGTCCCCCGTTATACAAGTATTAAGAGGGTGGTGTCTTTTAAAAAAAAACAAACCAAATGTCTATTCAGGAATGAAACATGCATGAATGAAATCACACATGCCTTTAACAAGAGTCCAATGCGTAATAAACAAATATGTAAGCTTTTAAATTTTTAGAACATCTAAAAACGAAAAAATTATTTGTGATAGGGACAGATATAAAATTGACATTACCAAAATAAGGGTTTTAGATACGGCCAACTTGTAATCATATTTTGTGTAAAAATATTTTTGTAGTGGTTATTTTACAAGCTCCATGTATTTCCTGTACGCTATAATATTATACCCGAAGGCATTATCGATTGGCATTAAATTTTATTACATATCGTGCGCTTCAGTAAAATGTCTTCCCTAAATATATGAGACATGTCATTTGCACTTCGGCAAATATTTAAGGTTTTATTTGTATAAGTATTCGTACACTTATTTTCCTATTAGGGGACGCCCATTAATCACGTGATCTTTTTTTTTAGCATTTTTAACTACTACTATTACTAATGGACGGCCCCTTACTTATGACTTTATTGCTTTTCTTTCACCCCAAACGTTATTTTAATGTAAATATTGATCTATATTTATCTTTAAAAGCTCGGAATCTTCAAGATAAATAGAATAATATTTAAATTCCTAGGAACTAGGACCTCTTATTGATCATATGTGGCATGTGACTCTTGGTGTCAAGTCGATCCTATATAATCATGATTACGCTTTATTTAAAAAAATCGCTATAACATTTTCATCCAAATCCGTTATCTTAGTCATTTCTTTTTTTTACCTCGGCATAACAGTAACGATGCCGGCAAACATGTACTTCAAACATGATGTCTGATTTTTAATTACTAACTATACTTTCCGTGTGGTGATGGAGTAGGTAAGAATACAATTTATCACCACCTATCTTACCCATGAGTACCAACAAAACTGATTTATAATTGCAATAGATTTAATCTATATTGCAATTATAACGCAATTTTGTTTCACTCTTTTTATTTTATTTCACTTGCTATCGTTTGTTAAAGTTGCCTCTAAATTATATTCAAAAGCGATTTTTTTATTTCAATATTTTTTTCATTCTCTATCAGCGAATCTAATTAAGATATTATCATTCGTAGTCATAAAAATGTCATCCGCCGTTTTTACATTTCATCATCATCATCATCACAGCCCATAAATGTCCCACTGTTGGGCTCGGGCCTCCCCCATAATGGGAGGGCAATTAACCAACTATACCGCGCTGGTCAGACGTGTTGGTATAGGGTTTTGTTTCGAGTTTTCCTTCTCTTGCATAGATGTTATAAACATTTTATATCCCTTAGTCGTCTCTTACGATCACCCACAGGTAAGATAGGGGGTGGTGAATTGTATTCTTACTCCGTCACCACACGGCAATTTTACGTTGAGTAACTTTATATTTATACTGATTTCAGTATAGCAGTAAATTGTAATAATTCTTTTTAAGGAAAGAGTTTCTATAAAATTAAAACCTCTATTAACCACCTGAATCAAAATAATAAGTTTTTCACTTTGAATATTCAAGTATAAGTTAATCTTAGCAGATAAATTTTATAAAGATTGTTACGTAAATATAATTATATTGCTACATCACACGAACATAGACTAAAATATATTATACTAATAAAATTTAATTGACTACAAAATAACAATTCCAAAAATCGTTAGAATGAAAACAAAACAAATTTAAAATGTTACACAAACGTTTGACCATCAATTTCTCCGAACAGTTGATCAAAACGACAGACATTATTCAGTCAGTCAGTAGTGCACACAACCGCACGACATGTGGTCTCTGTTATCTGACCCGGGGTGAGGAGAAAATCCTGTATAACCCGTCGGACGGGTGTCGTCGACACACATTTCAAGTCCCGGTTCATTTCTTTGTGCTTTATTACTGCGTAATAGATGCGTTATACTTGCAAATTTGTATCGTATTTTATAAACTGCTGTTTGTATTATTTTGTAGACAAAATAGTTACATCTTTTTTTTTTATTATAAAATGAATATCCTTTTTATGTCACGGAGAGGAGAGTGAGGATATTTTACCTTTTACTCCTACTAATATATAAAAACACCTACCTGTACTAATTTGGCGGATGGTATTTGACGTAATTGGGTTTAAACCGTAAGGTTTAACGGATTCTATAGTGTTTGTATTTGATTTCAAATGTGTAATATTCGCGTAAACATTAGAAATCATTCTGTAGGTTTAATTTTATATCAATATATGATATAAGTTAAGCATCAATTTACGGTAATACATAATAATTCGAATTGATACAATCCGTATAATGATGAACACCTTTTTTTATGAGTTTAGTTGTTAGCCGCAGATGGCTTTGACAACTTCGTCCGGGCTACGGATGAGAACTGAGGGCTCTCAACCCGGATTAATACACAATATTAACGCTTTTAATTTATAGACGTGTGCCGTAAGATATGACAAATAACATACTGAAGGAAAAAGAGCACTCGCTACAAAACTATACTTAAACCGTTTGACCACCATGATACAGAGAACAGTTTCACATTTATTGTGAAGAAGTCGTTCGCAATTGATTAATAATAATACATTTCAAATTTAGTGTAAATATTGCGTATGGTGGCGTAATAAAAATATAATTCACCAACATCATAGTGTGTCAATTTGTCTCCCAATGTAGAACAGTGGTGTTGCCCAAATGCAAGACCAGGACTAGTATTTTACGACTTACTCCTTTGGCAAAAGAAGGATTGTCAACACTTTGTATTCTTAATACACGAGGGGAATAATTTGATGTTATTTTAAACAGTCTCATAATAGAAAGATGTGATTATAACCCCCTGCCAGTAAGTGTTATTTACCTAATTATAGATAGTTGTACCTACCGTTAGAATTGAATTTCATTAATTTAGTTGAATTTTGCATTTTTATGGCAAGTGCTCAAAACAAACGACCCTGTGTTATTCTAACAGAGAGAGTTGGAAGGCTTGCTCGATTCTTGCAAGTCTTGCATTTAGGCAACACTTTAGAAAAGGAAAGAATATAAAAATGAGACATAAATAGACTGAGAAGAAAAAGTATTCCATAGTTAAAGCAGTGGAGAATGCAATTTCGCAGTCTCAAATATACCTAGGACTTACAGTAAATATTTTATTCAATCTGTCGCTTTAATATGTCCTCTGATGCGTGTCAAAGATCGACATGTAGGGGAACTCTTGTTTGCTTACGCGAATAAAGCAAGTCGAACCAAATAATTCCTTCACATGTTTCTGTTTTTTAGATAATTAAACAAATACATGCAGTCATGCAGCTAAGTGCCAATTCAATAAACACACCACTATTGTATTATCTCTGTGGGAGGGAATAAGAATACAATTCATCACTTCCCCACTTGTCCTTCTCTTAGTCATCTTTTAAAAAATAACACTGACTACACAGGTGGCGTAGTGGTTAAGATACCAACCTTCCGTGCCAGTGCTGTGGGTTCGATTCCAGCGCACGACAATAATCCCTTAGTCGTATTTTACGGGGTCGCACGGCGCTTCTTCGGTCGCCCTGGACAGATTAACAGGGTGTGACCACACCGTAGCCCACCGCCAAAAAAAAAAGTCGTATTTTACGATCACCTACGGGTAAGATAAGGTGTAGAATTGTATTCTTACTCCGTCACCATACGGCAAGTAAGTTGGTAAACACTATGCTATTTGTACAGTTAAATCTCTGAATCTTACGTCTAAACCAATTCCTTATTCTGAACATACAAAATCAACATTCCCCTTAATTCGTGTGTAAACAGCTTGGATAATGTACACAATACACGATTTTACATAAAATATTCAGTATACTCCCAATACTATATAAATGTATAATTAGCAATGGTTTCGTACTCACTGTTTAAAAATGCATACAAAACAACCGTAGTGGAAATAAAATGAATAGCAAAATAGATTGAGAACAATTAATGAAACATTCAACAGTTTAGAATTTCAAAGTACCATGGTCACTAAATACTCGTAAAATTATGATTAACTTATTAACTATTATTATAGTTAAAAGAAATGGCCTCCTCGAAATAGGATACTACGATACATAAATAATAGGATACTTAGATACGTAATATATATTATTAGTGGTAGAACCACGCTGTTGACAGTTTTCGGTCTACAGCCGCGGGCAGAAGATCGACTTCTGAGTAATGGCAATGTGCTATTGCGTTTCGTTCGGTGAGCGAGAGAGCTGGAAGCCCAACTCCGTGGGTTTGGGGATTTTATTGGTAGGCAGCGGCCTAAGCAATATTCTTGGTATTGCAAAGGTCCATGGGCGGTAGTGACACTTACCATCGGGTGTGATGCTTGCTCGTTTGCCACCATAAGCAATAAAAAAAACACGCCGGCCGGCGGGTTGAAGATATCAGTTAGTATTTTTAGTTTTCTAGAAGAGCACTTTTCTCCATATTTCTAGTGATTTAGTCCATTTTTATGACATCAGACGTCTACCGGTCTCGTCTCGCCTAAATACAAACCCGTGTTTCAACTCGTTAACATAAATTGTGATGCAAATATGTTTAACAAACCGATCATAACGATGCCACCCAATTCTGACGCCAAGTTTTCAGTATCGGGTGGCAATTTGGTATATTAGCATTAAGTGTTTATTAAATCACCTTGAGGAAAGATCATGAGATATGATTTTAGTAACTAGATACAGCGACAGATTTAGGCTTAGGGCTGCGATGCCCCGGCCTAGGGTGTTAAGCTTTTTCCACGGCATTCGGAACACACGCCCCCGGTCATGGCCTCGCCAGAACAAGACCGGGAGGCTGACGACGAGAGTGTTCCGCCCGTGACGGTGACGGAAGTGGGAGCAGCTGTGGCGCGGATTCGTTCCGCGACCACGGCCCCCGGCCCGGACGGAATACCAGTCCGGGTGCTGACGTCGCTCCTCGAGCACCTCGAGCCTCGTCTCAGGCAGCTGTACAACGCCTGTTTGGCGTCTGGACGGTTTCCTGAGTGCTGGAAGGAGGGGAGGTTGGTTCTCCTGCCAAAGCCGGGACGGCCCCCGGATTCGCCGTCGGCCTACAGGCCCATCGTGCTCCTCGACGATGTGGGTAAGCTGCTGGAGCGCATCCTCGCTGCCCGCATCGTCCAGCACCTGGAGGAGGTGGGGCCCGATCTGTCGGACGCTCAATTTTAGAAGAGGGCGTTCGAACATCGGGGCCCTGCTACGACTGAGGCAGACGGCCGCGGAGGCTGTCACCGGCGGGGGAGTGCTGTTGGCGGTGTCGCTGGACATCGCCAGCGCATTCAATAGTCTGCCATTCAGCTGCATCAGGGAGGCGCTCCGATTTCATGGGGTGCCCTTGTACCTGAGGCGGCTGGTGGCGGACTATTTGGAGGGGCGCAGTGTCCTCTGCCCGAGTCCCGCAGGGGACATTGTGCGGACGTCCATGTCGTGCGGCGTTCCACAGGGGTCGGTTCTGGGGCCGACTCTGTGGGACATCGGGTACTACTGGGCGTTGAGAGGGAGTCTCCCCCCCGGGCTGAACGTGATATGCTACGCTGACGATACGCTCGTCACAGCCCGGGGCAGGACACTCGAAGAGGCGGCGAGCCTGGCCACTCTCGGCACCGAGGAGATGGTCGGGCGAATCGAGGCGCTGGGGCTCAGGGTGGCCCTAAATAAGACGGAGGCCCTATTGTTCCATGGGCCACGCGTAAGGCCGCCAATCGGCGCCTCGCTAGTCGTCGACTCCGTCCACATCAGCATCCAGGCCCATATGAAGTACTTGGGTCTGGTGCTCGACGGGCGATGGTGGTTCCGGAACCATTTTCGCCGAATTGCTCCCCGGCTGGTCGGCGCGGCGTCCGCCCTTTCGCGGCTCATGCCGAACGTGGGCGGACCCAGCTTCGAGGGCCGACGGCTGTATGCGGGGGTGATCCATTCTATGGCCATGTACAGCGCACCCGTGTGGGCGAGGGCTCTGAACGCCCAGCTCAGGGCTGTTCTGTGGAGACCCCAGAGAGTCATGGCGGTCAGAGCCATTCGCGGGTACCGCACGGTATCGACCGAGGCGGCATGCCTACTGGCCGGGACACCCCCGTGGGACCTAGAGGCGGAGATGCTCTCCGACCTCTACCGGCGGGTGACCTCACTGCGCGACGAAGGTGGCTCCCCATCGCTGAGCGAGATAGCCACCTGGAGCGAGGACGCCCGCCGAGACGTCATCGCCCGTTGGGCTACGCGGCTGGAGAGGCCTAGACACGGTGTCGTCACCGTCGAGGCTCTCCGGCCCGTACTGATGGAATGGATGGAGCGGCGGCACGGAGTCCTCTCCTTTCGACTGGTGCAGGTGTTGTCAGGGCACGGATGCTTCGGCTTGTACCTGCACACGGTCGCGTATAGGGAGTGGACTCCGGCCTGCCACCATTGCAGCAGTGACGAGGACACGGCGCAACACACGCTGGAGGTGTGTCCGGGCTTTGACCGGCATCGCCGTGACCTCGTCGCTGTTATCGGTGCCGACCTGACGCTGCCGGCTGTCGCGAGGGCGATGGTCGACAGCGTCAGGAACTGGGACGCGGTCGCCGCCTTCTGCGAGGCTGTCATCTCGCAGAAGGAGGCAGCGGAACGAGTCCGGGAGGATTCCCGCGACCCGGGCCGCCGTCAGCGGCCGGGGCGGCGCAGGCGCGAATACCTGATGCCGCCCTAACCGAGGCCTCGGGTGATCGGACCGGGGAATTGTCCGGTCACCCGACGTGAGGCCACCGCGTGAGGGCGACGCCCCGACGGCGAAATCTGTCGGGGCGTCGACGAGAGGAACCCGCGAGGGTGAACCGCCGGGCGGGCCACCGAAGTTAAAATCGAGTACCGGTGGTCCGCTCGCACGGCGAAGAGAGAAGGTTTTACGGTGGGTCTATGGGGTCACGCGCCACCTTTTCCGTCACCCCGGACCGACTTGGCGGGGCGAGACGCATCCATAGCCCACCAATAAAAAGAAAAAAAAAAAAAAAAAGGGTGTTAAGCTTTTAGGAAGGCAATATATATTTTTTTAACTATAAAACTAAATTGTATTGCGTCTTCCCTTGCTTTTCATCATACTCCTACTCTCATCCCAATTACTTGGGGTCGATAAAGTAAATATGTACTCTTCGTTCATATTGTAAAAGTTATTGGCAATAGTTTTATGACCGGACGCCTGCCAGACGTCAACCCTCCTTGGGAATGTAATTGTTAACCAAATGGCTTCAGATGGAGTTGGCCCAGGTCGTTATAAGGCTCTTAGTCGTCTTTTACGACATCCTCGAGCAAAGTAAGGGTTGGTAGTATTCGAAGCCGCTACCAAACAGCTTCTTCTCTTGCATTTATAACGTTAAAATTTCAACATTTAAAAGCCAGAATTATTTTCTTTATTCTGATTAATTGTGTATGTAGTAAAATTTTAAAAAATAACAAATAAGTACTAAAATAATTTAGTTAAAGCGTCATCGAACCTAAATCCGTCATTGGCTAGATAGATATCGAAACAGAGGCGAACAGATTTACAGGTCGTGGCTTAATGAGCTTTAGGCTTTTAGTGAGTAGTAGCATTTTAATAACTACGGGTCTACAAGTTGATCAGATGTTAACATATTACTGTTCGCACTAACAAACAGCACCTTTTTTTGTGTTTGCGTCGCCGGAAGCTTTATAAACAATTAACGAAATCAAATTACACCCAAATCCCATTAAAGTAAAAACGTTTATGTTAGAATGATTCTACATTGACAACTAAAAATTAATACAATTATTGTGCTAATATTCACTATATTCAGTTGTCACTGTACTTCAACGGCTGAGATATTACGATTAATCCTTGACGTAAAAGGCGAACTCGTTTTCATAATAAAAAAATATAAGCTATAATCGCTGAAATCCAAGAAGCGAGTAAAACCAATTTTAAAAGTCTCCCGATGATTTCTATGTTTTTAACAATTAGAATCCTTGAACCTACTAGAGTAAAAATTAATATTTTTCATTTTTTATTGCTTATGGGTAGTAAACACGGAGCAAATACAAAGAGGAGACGGCCTAAGTAACTGTGCACTGTGATTCTCAAGTAGGCCCTGACGTCATCACGTTAACATCAATAGTAGGCGTGGCCTATTAGTCTTCTGTCGTCGCTGACGGTGTTCGTACGGTGCATAAAATTATATTTTTGGTGTATTTTTATGTTATTACGAAGAAAACCATGAAGTGTTGTGTTTTATCATGTAAAAACTACTCCAATAAATGTACAGATGCTATGGAAAGAATCACATTCCATTTGTAAGTATATTTATTCATAATTTATCAAAATAATTTCTAGAAAGTTCTTTTGACGGTATCATGTTCAGAAATAATTTTACTCAACGCTAGATGGCACCACTTTTCGTAATAGAACCTAGAACAATAAAAGCACATACAGTTCAAACTATTAAGATTATTGTAATAACTAATAACCATGAGTATTAAAATTTATACCAAAGCCTTTTACCTCAACAAAAATATGAGTTTTTATATGTAGTTAATAATTATTTTGTAAGCAATACGCCAGCTGTCGTTAACTATGAAGAACTATAAAAGTGTCAAAAATCCAGGGTCGTAATTAGAATATAATTATAACATTCGAATTTTTCATCAAAGAAAAATATTTTTTACAGTACTTTAAATGAACCTATTATAATTAAACTGTAAATTTTGTACGTTTTAGAATACCGTCCAATGACGATGTTAGAAGCAATGGATTTCAAAAATTAATAGAAAAACTGGACTCCTACGAAATATACAAAGATTTGTTCTTCGCATTTTAACAATGAAGATTTAAAGGACTGTATTGCAGCTAATAGAAACCACTTCGAACAAGCTTTTTATATTTTAAGTTGTTTTATATTTATGTATTTAACTAACACTGTAAAAGTCATAAATATTTTTTGCAATAGAAAAAGGTTTTTCTTTGTTACAGCATTTAGGGCAAGACTAGGTATAGCTCAAGAAATATATGATACAAAAGAGTATTTCATTTTTATTATTGGAACCAATGTCACCCTTTCTCCTTTATTTATTAATAATGTAATTGCACTCGATGCAATTTCTTGATAAGATTAACGAGGTTGAGCACGTCACAAAAATATTCAAAATGGTGGTGGCGTCGAAGACCGGGTCTTCAAGTTACCTTTGGCATGGCTAAGTTTTAGATGGCCCGTGCGTCAATCAAACGGTTGCTACCAGGGGGGGGGCTGGTCTGCTCGCTTGAAATACTCTTTTACATGTCTTGGTCATTGACATCATTGTTGCATTATCATTTATATAAAGCCTTATTTTAATAGAGTGGTTTGATTCTTTTTTTATATGGAAAAGACAAAAAGGAAAGAAATAATACCGTGTAACTAACATATTTACTAAAAGTCCAACTACTTTCATTCGACAATTTGTTAGAAACCCAAACAAATAATTGTATTACTTGGTCGTATGAAAAGGACACAAATATGAAGAAAAAAAGGTTTTTAAACTTCTAAGTTTATCAGAATGACAGTAAAGAAAAGATGGATTTTTCATAAAATATTAACATTATGAACAATGCTGACAAGCCTTATAAAGAAATTTTCGGTTAAAAACAGTAGTCGTACACCTATTCGCTATGCAGAATTATTTGATTATAAATGTGTGTGTGTGTTACAAATGTTTACATTTGTATTTGAATAGAGCAAACAGCTAATAAGATTTGTTTGTATCTTTGAAATAAAAAAAATTAGCACTCCTTGATATAGGTAAATTCTGAGTACGTCCCTGTTATACCATACATTTACTGACATCTAATGCAAGATAGCTCAACTGCATACAATATACGAAATTAGTAGTTGTGCTAATAGCCGGTAGATGGACATAAAGGAGGGAGTGAGACAAGTACTATTACTTGTCTCACTTTCTTCATTAGCAGCGTACCCCTCACCCCTGTAAATGACACGCATTGTTTCATAGAAAATATTCATTACAACAGCTCCTCTTTGTATTTGCTCCGTGGTAGTAAACGAACAAGCACACTTAATAGTGTGTTAATACCGGTCATAGAGCTTTGCAATCCCAGGGATAGATATAGCTAAGCCGCTGCCTAACAAACAAAATGCACACAGAAATTTGGGCTACCGGTCTCTAGCTCAACAAAAAAAGCGCAACAGCACATTTCCACTCTTCAGACGTCGATCTTCTGCGAGAGTATGATACTACCCTGGACGGACCGAATCGCGGCTGTAAATAGAAAACTGTCGACAGCGTGGCCCGAACACTACCAGATATCCTGGTGCACGAGGCACCCACGAACTTCAATGTGAGTTTGTTCATATTATCAACATAAAGGCAGAATTATAATGTACCATATACAATAAGAGCTTATATTTGATTTAAATGTATTTTTACATACATACATACATATCATCACGCCATATCCCTTGCAGGGTAGGCAGAGAGCACAGAGTGCCAGAGAACTCTACCTCTGCATACTTCACTCGCTTCCTCAACATTCATAATTCTCTTCATACACGCTCGCCGGTTTCGGAGACTCTTGACTCCACCTTCCTTCAGTACATGACCGATCTGGTCTAGGTAGGTTAGTCTCGGTCTCCCTCGGTACCTACATCCTTCCACTTTCGCATTGTATATCTTCTTAACAAGACGTTCGTTCGGCATTCTTTCCACATGTCCGAACCATCGGAGCATGCCCTTTCGCATCTTATGTATGTGTCATCATATATATATGTATTTTTAAATTTTAATAAAAGAAAATAAATATGTATCCAGCCGTTGTCATAAATTGACATCATAAGTTCTCAATACAATCTTTTAGATTTCTGTTCAGATACCTCGTTGTTGAAAACTATTACGTCAATGTCACGCCTTCCTTTACCCGCGGGCATCGTAAAAGTCGGCTAAAGGAATGAGTTTTTGATCATTAATACATGTTTACTTGCGCAGTACCAGTTGGCAGACTTCAGCAGATTCGTTATACCACCCAGCTTTTTCGTCTTCGGCCCATATACATTTCACTATTAAGCAGGACACTTCATAAAAGAAGAGAAATTTATAATACGTTACTGCACGACGCTCTGGTCAGACAACTTGCAATAGGGTTTTAGTTTGATAGTACATTCTCTCACAATGATATTATGTGCTAAGTCGTATACGATACTCTTATGAAAGACAAGGATGATGATTGGTGAATGATATACTTATGTCCTCACCTCATGGAAAATCCCCAGACCTACTTGTAATAATACTGCTATATGACAATGTTAGAGATGCCATGATAATAAGGTGAAACTGAAATAAAAGGCGCGAGTATTATATTTAATTGGTCCATAATATTTCCATAATGCTACTTTAAAATAAGAAAACATTAAGATCATCATACTGTTCGTATCCCAATTACTTGAGATCGATGCAATAAATATTGTACACTTCTTCCGTCATACATATTGCAAAAGTTTTGGGAATAGTTTTATGACCGACCGCCTGCCTGACATTGAATCTCTTTGGGAATGTAATTGTTGATCAGGCATCAAATGGCGTCAGTCACAGGTCGGTGTGCCAGGACTAATGTATAAGTTGGTAGTAGCCGTAGCCACCAACCAAAAAGCGAGAACCTTATAATAAAAGGAAAAATAAATAACTAAACGAAGTCTTGGTATTCCCGTATAATGTTTAAGAGTATAATGTATCGTATATTACTTTACTGTGTGGTATTAAAGAATGTAGAGTATCTATCTATTATCTTCGTAAGCTCTCCTACATGTCGCTGATTGCGATTTCGTTGTGGTATTTGCGGCATATCTTAGTAATTTATTTCTAATATTAAGTTAAATTACTTTATATAAGTATTTAACGGCCTACTCCCTTAATTTGATGCTATACCACTGCTTTTCGACTTTAATTTAATGTACCGTTACTATAAATACGATAGGTGTAAAAATACAAAAGCCATACAAACCATGGTAGTTCCTTGGTCTCCTCAAGACCAGACGGTGTTGCCAAAGTATCAGCATCACCTTCCGCTCTCCCTCCCGGATGTTCAGGAATGACTCGTTCGATAGTGGTCACCTCTTCGATGTCCGAGTCGATACCTTGTGCGAAGTCCATGTAAAACGACTCGCGGGAATCGCTCGAACCCCGTCGCAATTTAAGCGACAGGTCTGGTGAACTGTCATCCATTTTTACACTATTTTTATGGCTTCATTTCTCACATAAATTCGTTTAGTCTTTCGATTCCTTGTGTGTCATTTTGTACGTCTTAATTATTAATCATTAAGATTTAATGCCAGAATAACTAAATTCATTTTAATGATACCTAAAGTATGTATATATTAATAAAAAGATTCAAATTAAATAAAAACAACAACATATATGTTTATATAAATTAAAAAAAAGCGTTCACACAACAGCGATTTATCTTGTCGCACCACAAAAAGGCCGATTCAACGTAAAAAGAACAATGACCTGTAAACCGTTCCTAGTGTAACCTTCCCTAAAATCGACACCGCTTCCTGTGCCACTAATAACCGGCTACGCACACACGCATATTTGTTTACGAACACATAAATTACGTTTGTGTGAGTCAGGTTACTCCATAGTAAGTCATGCCGTATTCGCATTCGGTGCCTTTACGATCACTTATACGACCGCCAAAAAGTTGGAGCGCTCTATCAATCAAATTTGGATGCCTTTATGGCGCGCAAACGATGAATATGTAACTATAGTAATATACCTACAAGAGTTCTTATTTTGGTATGGATATATTATATAAGTACTTATTACAAGTATATTTAAATAAGATAATACAAATTGAATACAAAAGAACTTTTTAACTGAAACTTTTGCCCATTCATAAATACCTATACAAAGAGCGTAACCGATTCATATAAGAATATAATGTTGGTAATGTAATTCTTGTATCAAAGAGCCAGCGGGTCTAAGAGCTTTCCAATGATAAGGCACGTCTTTATTAATAATAATAATACTGCATCCGTGAGCGATATCAATCGCCGCCGATCCCTAAGGAACAACAATAATGCCCAAGAACAAACATATTCATTTACACACGACAGCCGATCGGCCGATGTGTATGCTAGACACGCATCACACGGAGGCGTATTGACACGGAATAATTCAACGGGCAGTCACTCACACCGATACACGCTATTGTAGTAAGACTAGCACGTGACGGAGGTACGCGACGGGCGACAACAGCGCCCTCCCGCGGCAAACGTTGGCGCGCGATTGCCGCCGCGAGTATAACGCAACGCTAGCTCGCGGGAAGGGCGGGGGATGCACCCTCGGACTGTACGGAATACACATCGGGATACCGGGATCAATCCGAGGCGCACCTAACTACCAAATTTCGGCAAGCATAAACTAAATTATTGGAACAGAATTTTGGGATTCGAAAAGATAAATGAAACAATAAAATATTCTATACGATTTTATAAGTAACATACTTTATATTGTATCAAATATTGATTAAACTTACATAAACATACTCAATATCACAATATTTAGTCTTTCATAAAACAAATGGTGAAATAATTACATTATTGGAATACACACATGCGTTTATTTAGCTATCTCTATACATAACTTGCATGCATATAATGGAAAACATTATCTATCATACACATTTCGTAAGTACAATTTTGTTTATAATCCATTGTTTTTTTTTATAGTTCTATCGTTCAGTTAGGTTGGATACATAAAAAATAAAAATCACCCAAAACAATGTTTTTACATCTAATTTACGGATGGCTGGCTGTAATACTGTTTATACACAAACCAAACTACCCTTTGATTTTAATAAAATTAAACCACGCGCAAACCTTTTTTTTTTATGTGTACATATATCTAATAAAACCTATATAACAATATCAAATATATTCAACACATTATTTAAAAAACAAAAATAATTAAATTTAGTCATATTTACATATAGGATATGATATTTAATTAATATAGTTTGCAGGTTATTATAAAACGCTTATCTATTACATCAAGAATTTAGAATAGTATAGTTGTCTTCAAATACATTAAAACAAAAAAAGGAGTTTCGATCAAAGGTGTCTTAAACATGTACAGTCAAAGCCAAGAATAATAAATTTTATATCATTTATAAAATAAGAATATATACAATATGATAACAGTTAAAATAAAACCAACTCTTTTTAATTTTTTAAAAAATATTTATATATTGCTGGCGATTCCATTGTCATTAATTTAAAAATCGTTAAAATTAAATTTTAATGATGTCAAACCATGTTTTACAGAAAACTAATTTATAACAAAAAAATGAAAAAAAAAACAATAAAGCTAACGGTACATTATTATCAGATAAGTTGTTATTAATCTATTAATTATTTAATTCCCACGCAACATAAGGAATTATTATTTCTTCATGCAAGATATGTATTTTTAAAATAATTACTGAGCTAAGAAAACAAAAAGATAATTTGATTATTTTATATTGGCAAGCATCAACATCGAAAGCGTTAACAACTCTTAGACAAATGTGAATTAGTTTCAATAAAAATACTTCCCAAAGATTTGCGAACCGCAGAGTTGAATAACTTATAGTCTTATTATGTCCATACTTCGACAACTGAAATTAGTGAAAAAAGCTGTAAATGCTGCAAAATCCGAGGCTAACTACGAGAGCTTAATTAATCAAAGTCATTGCGTAAATGGTTGAATGTAAACGACCAAACGATTCATACAGAGTGTGACGAATTCATGTAGCACATTTTTTCCAGCGATTAGAGAATTCTTTGTAGGATTTAAAAATCATTATTCTCATCCACCCCAGCCTGGGAACAATATGTCTAATTGTATGATCATAACATCCAACGCGATATAAATATTATTTCTTGGAGCGGGCATTGTCTTTTACTTAAAAAATAAAATCTAAATATTGATAAGTATTAATACTCTTTATAATAATATAGGTGTACGTATTAATGTTATATTATTCTTTATTGGACAACCGATTTTGCTGATCAAAAATCAATTAAGCGGCAAATATATCCGTCACTTAATGAAGTTCTTCCTGTAAATTTAAATTATTCATTAAAATTCAAAATGCCCGCAGAAATAATGTAGGTACATCTCTATCTTGTTTTTATTAACAGTTGTTCAAATTACTTGACGTCATTTTCTGGCATGTATTGATATTTTATGATACACGTATTGATCTATAAATTTTAAATAGTTAATTATATTTTAATGAAAATTGATACATACAAATAATTACCAGTTAAGTTATTTAGTCTCAAAAAAACTATTTAGGCTGTCAGCAAATTATTCAAAAGCTTAATAAGTGCAGCGATTACATTTATACTGAAATGTTGAAAAGACGTAATGGATGAAACAATCAGAGAGGCGACAATATCTTAAAGATTGTGGATATGTAGAAATCTGGCAAAGAGAATACATATGCATCATTGTTTCATAGAATAACAGAAATAAACAAATAAGAACGACTTTATACAGGAAATGGTGGAACTGTAAGTAGTTACACAAAACTGTGAACTTATCCAGATAGAGTGAATTTTACGAGATCGAGATTTCGTACAAAAATGTTTCCAAAGAAAAAACAAAAATTACGTGTTCACCAAACACATATTTGAGAAAATACCGTAAGAGCGGTTACGCACTACGTCCGATCCGAATCCAATCCGAACCCGTGAAAATATGGATCTAGAAAACTCGGACCGAATTCGGATATCGCTTACGCACTTATCCGATCCGAACCCGTGAAAATATGGTTCTAGAAAACTCGGACCGAATCACATCAATTTACGCGGAGCCACAGCAGAATGTTCACGTCGTTGATCATGAGTCCTTTAAATCACGTCAACTTCTGGCAATACTATTGTACATACGAAGAACGTAGACACGTTCGTACGTATGTAGATGTACCTACGTACGAACGTAGAAAAGAAGACGTACGTACGAACTAATACACTGGATGGATGCTTGCCGCTTCACGTCACCCAGCCGCATACCTCGCCCGCCCCGCTGCCTCTCTGCTCGTATGCAACTCGGCTTTAACTCGGACGCAGTGTGCAAGCGTTCATACAAATAATTCTATGACTACATCAGTCCGTCAAAAATCTTCTCCGGCTTGGAGATTCTAGAATGAAGGAAAGAAATCGGATGACGGAGATCGGACGTAGTGTGTAAACTACCATAGAAATAGTTCTACGGCTACGACGGACCATATTTTCACGGGTTCGGATCGGATTCGGATCGGACGTAGTGCGGAACCGCTCTAAGAGTAAAAGAGGAAGACTGACCTCGGGTATAAATGACGAAAAATTCTTTACGATCAAATTAACGAAAGGAAACTGAAGTGAAAATACATAAATTTTTGTAAAAAAAAATATACGTTTGTGAGTTTGATAACTAAAATCAATAGAAACATTCTCTAGAATATTTTTTTTATTTTTTTAATATTTGCGAATTCATTGTGTGTCAATCGTGATGACATACAGACACACAATCTAACAACGTAAGAAATATTTTAAATGCTTTTTTATCTTTTAAAACAAATATCTTTATCATTCTTGTTTTTTCTATATTAATTTTATAAATATTTAAAAAAACAGAAACCTCTTTGTGTTGGAAGATTCTGACATGAAAACATTTCGAGTGTATATGTGTGCATACCCACACACTTCGCGTTGTATAAAGCCTGCAATTTAATATAACATTACACTAAACCATTTCTGATGAAAATATTTTTCGTTTATCAAGAGTTCTACTACCTAACATTTATCGTAAACTCTAAGTACTTTATGAAATCCATTTTGCATACGAAAATATTGAAGACTTTTTTAAAGACCCTCTGAATTTATAAGGCGAACCTTGAAATAAATATATTAAAAATGGCAATCGCCTTGATTTGTAATATGTATTTTGTGAAAATAGAGATATATATGTGTATATATGAATACAGTACATACATATAACTAGACCAGATGAATAAGCAATGACAAGCACATTTAATAACGAATTAATTATTATAATTATTTAAACAGATGTTAATTGTATTCAACAGTTTATTGATCTCCACTCGTTTATTACAAGAAAATTAAAACGCATTTTACTTAATAATGCTATTTCAAACATTCATAAATTTATAAGCAATGAAGCTTTAATGATGAATTTAGGTTCGATGGCGTCCTAGGCCCAAGCTAATATAACGTCCTTATATACAGAATGTATCAGAGAATGGAGCAGCTGGTCAGAAGGATGGTAGGTAATGATGCTAGGAACCCATAACAAACAATTGAAGGGAAAATGTCGGTTCGTTAATAAATTACAAGCATTTAAAGTTTTCAATTTTGTCACCGCTTTTTCTTTAAAACTGAATGAAATGTACCAAGTAAATGATAAATAGTCTGCTACATACTCATACTTTCTTAAATATTCATTAGTACCTAAATAAATCATTGATTACGTTTGCTACAGTATAACAAACGTCACCTTTACAAACAGCTGACGAGTCAATGACCTTGAAATTTTCTCTTCAAATTTTTGTTATGGGTTCCTACCATCATTACCTACCACCCTTCTGACCAGCTGCTCCATTCTCTGATACATCCTGTATAATAATAACTTAACGAAAACTTTTTTTAGTACCAATTTGTTAGATATTTTAAATTTTAGTACTTAAATGACTAATCATTTTAACAAAAGAATTATACCTTTTAAATTTTGTTATTTTAAAATTCTAAAAGGTAAAAAGAAGCACGAAAAATAGGGCTTACAGTTAATAAAAAAAACCGAATAGAAGTTTTCACCACTTTCAAAATTTTGGCGCCTCTAAAAATCCACCCTAAGCCCGACCCTCCCAGCCTAAGTCTCCATTCGTCTCACTAGCTTCAATGCTATATCAAATAACTGTTGTGGTGTTCAAGTTCATCACTACAAAAATCTCATAGCAGAGCAGGTATAAGTTAACCTTAAAACCTTTGAAGCCATCCTAACGATATTAAATATATTATTACATATATCCATACATATACATATATGCATCGTAGTACTTGCGTTTTACTACGCGTACTTTAAATGTTGTTTCAAAATCAAGATCCTTTTCATAGATGTAATGGGAACTTTATCAATCAATAGAGAGGTATTGTCGTTCATAAGTGTAGCTAATATTTCTGTGGTCTCGTTGACCACACGTCATCATCATGCAATTATATTTTTTCAACATGCAATTATTCTAATAAAGCAAAAATAAGCAAACTATTAAACCGTTTCCACTAATATTTATGAATGTAATATTAATAACAATTAACGAAAAATTAACTTGTAATTCTTTACATTTTATGTAATAATTTGACCACGTCTGTATTATAAATGTTGTTATACGAAATTGAATTATTGACATTATTAAACAAAAGAATATGACATTAAGAAACCTAATATAAGCATTTTTTTTGGACTTTTGACGGGAATTTGAAAACGTCATGTGGTGCTCTTGTATTATATTCGATATATTAGTGTTTTAACGTGTTATATTAGATAATTTTGATGGCATTTTATGTAATGTGATGTGCGGAAATAATGGGATGTAGTGAATATCATATAAAAGTGCTTTACAACGTTTTCGTTTTCCATCAAAATTCCCACAAGATACCATTAACAGTGTAGCCATTGCACTGTCAATGGTGACAATTTGACTTAGACAACGACTGACTTGAAAGACTAAAAACGTGAAAATATTTATAACTTGACACTGGCACCAATAGCTCGTATATGTAGCTGATTGCCAATACATAAGAAGAAGAAGCATTTTTTTTAACTATGTAAAACCTTCAAATAATGATAAACACCAATATATTATCTAAAAAAAATAAGAAACGTTAACGCTAGGAAGAAATTCTCTCACATCAATTTCATATTTCAATATGACTCATAGTAATGTAATACATTAAAAATTATGAAGGCTGATGTTAATATCAGCAGAACGGTATAAGAAAATTACATTTGAATTAATTAAGCGGCCAATGAAATTAATTGAATGTAACGTTTTTATTAAATTATTATTTAATTAATTTCTTATTTCAGTTAATTTTTATGTAAAATAAAAATGAAATTCACCAGTAAGATTGCTTTTACTTGCCAACTAATAAGTATAATTGAATATACTGATTTTGGTTTCTGAAGTTTCATACATATACAATTAAAACTATTTATGCGAATATTATTACGTATTAGTTTTACATTTGCGTTTTTCTTTCAGGTAATTCACAGCATTCATGGTCATGGCAGAATCAACACACATTTATAACCATCGATATTTTAGATAAAGTCGTAGAAATAGTTATAATACATATGTTAAAACAAACTCTATATAACCTATATTTAATTTTATCCAAAACAATTATGGCTATATTCGTATTATATATACATATATCTTGAAGTGTACTAATATATCATGTAATTATTATTAACGTTAGTAGCAGGTGATGCAATTTTCTTGGCTTTCATGATGTTTTAATATGAATATGCCACAAAAGCACTAATCATCCTGTAATTTGCCAGAATTAAGTAATAATCTATAATTTAGATATTTTTTCGATTACCTAAGACTTCGAATTCAAAGTTAAATAATCAGCTACAGAAAAAATTAAAATTAACAACGTATTATGCCGTAGATATATACACAATATGCTGTAACATTATATGAATTAGGATTTTTTTAATATAGTAGTAAATTTGAAATATGTAGATTGGCTCGGCCTTTATTCCCGAAGGATTAAACGGTAGAGGCAGAGAATACATCCACATTTGGCGACGAAATTTTAGTTCTTTGCATATTAAATTATAATCTATTCTATTGATTACTACTGTAAAAGCCAAATACAAATGTAACCAAAAACATTCCCAAATTTTGTTAATCGACTATTAGAAGAACAATATCTTGGAAAAATCATCCATACTAATATAATTTTCAAAGTCGTTAACCCACAGAACCTATGCCCATCATTCGTCATCCACGATGGACAATAGGTGATAAACATGTATGTATATTAATGATGAAGGGAACGGAATTTAGTTGTCAAAAGTATCCTGTCGCTTTTTTTACAATAACCAAAAGTTAAAAATAGTTAATATTGCTTTAATTAAAATTTTATCGAAAAAGTACAGGAACATTTTAACCAACTAATAATTGAAATTATAGATATTTTTAATGATCTAACATGCGTCTTAACAATGATATATCTTGTTATGCAGTAGTATTACTATATATATATTAGACATGTATTTTATATGTTTATCCAACGCATTTCCCCCATCGAAGTCCACCACAAGCCATCGCTCCAATGAGATAGACTGCTAATCCAGCAACGCCAGCCATAATTACGTACATCTTAACATTTTTCCAGAACAAGGAACGCTGCAAGGTTCTTGATGTAGTGCGATAGCTCACAGACTGTAACAATATTGAATAAAAAATTCGCAGAAATAAGTACTGACCTCGGTTTAGTTTTGTGATATAGAGACTCACTATAAAGAAATAATATAAAATTCAGCCCTCAGAGGATATATTTCTCCCTAAAATTAGAGGTTGAACTTGGTTTAGATACTTTTCACCGTACGACACAAATAATTAAAATCATGTTATACAGGGATGTTACACATCAGTCGTGAGCCAAAGCAAAAAATCATCAACATCATCATAATCATCACCATCATCATCGCCATCATTATCATTATTATTCATGCTTGTGTCATTCACTACTGGACTTAAGCTTCCCTAAAATCATCATTTCAAGAATCATCATCATCATCATCACAGCCCCTATGTCCCACTGTTGGGCTCGGGCCTCCTCTGTAATGTGAGGGAAATTAACCTACTATACCACGCTGGTCAGACGTGTTGGTATATGTTTTTGTTTCGAGTTTTCCTTCTCTTGCATAGATGTTATTATATGCGTTTTATATCCCTTAGTCGTCTCTTACGATTACCCACGGGTAAGATAGGGGGTGGTGAAATATAGAATACATTTATACTCCGTCACCATACGGATAATTCCAAGAATCAAAAATTAATAATCTGTATATATTATTTCTCATGGTGGCACCACACTTCGCTATGTGTTATTCGTTATGCGGCTACTATTTATTTGCCCAAATATTTGACAAACACTTTATTACGAACATGCTATTCCACACTTCGTGCCACCATGCCATCATGCCAAATATTTGGCACGCCGACACATAAATAGAAAATGGACGTGTTGACTGTGGCGGCAGCTTATTTTTACTTCAATGCATATGACCAATACCTGTTGTATAAGTACCAAGTTACAAAAAGACCGTGTAGACATGACCGCGCCGTAGCGAGTGAACATAACGAATGAATGAACGAAGTGTGGGCAGTCGACACACATATTCGGCTTATTTGTGTCCTTTGAAGTGTGCAAAAATCGACAAGTGGATGGATACGCGTATTTGCTATTCGTGCTTATGCGTTGTGTGCGCGTAGGGGGGCATAGTCCGGAGCGTGCTCGTTCGCGTCCCCTGCCAGTCTAATTAGACTGCTAATCCGGCTCGAAATGCGTACCGCAATGCGGGTTAGGGCGTCCCCCGGAGGCGACGCGTACCGACCCGCCCCCGTCGGTACGAACTTCGGCAGTTGCGGCGATGGGGGCCGCCACCCATCACGCCTTGCCCAGTCAGGCGAGTCGAGGAGAGCAGAGTGCCGGGTGGGCACGTGGAATGTAAGAGGTTGTGTGGAAGGTAAGTTGCACGAGCTGATATCCGTCATGGCGGACAAACAGCTAGACGTGCTCTGTGTAACAGAGACCAAGCGAAGGGGCAGCGACGCCTGCGATCTTCCTGGTGGCGGGATGGCTCTGTGGTCTGGTGTACCACAGAGCGATCGAGCCAGCATGGGGGTAGGAGTACTGCTGTCCTCTCGCTTGGCCGCAGGTGTGAAGGATTACGGAATGTATGATCCCAGACTTCTTTGGGTCCGTATAAAACTTGGTGTCACCAAGGTATTCATGGTTGTAGCATATGCTCCCATAGGATCCTCGGTGGCATTAGACCTAGAGAAGTTTTGGGATAATGTTAGGGAAGTTCTGGATATGGCAGAAACCAGTGAACGCGTGATTGTATGCGGAGATTTGAACGGATGGGTGGGGACCAAGCGTCCTGACTATGAGGACGTACTTGGTCCATTTGGTGATAAGAAAGTGAACGACGCAGGTAGGCTCATAGCGGATGTATGCATGGAGAGAAACCTTATTGTGTCAAACACATTTTTCCAACATAAGGACATCCATATGTATACATGGAGAAGGAATGAACAGAAAAGTATAATAGATTTAATTTTGGTAGACAGTCGCCTCCGAAGCAAAATATTGGACGCAAGAGCCTACAGGGGCCCCACAGTCGATACGGACCACTATCTCGTTATTGCGAGATTTAGTGGTCTGTTCAGAAAGTGGAGGCACTGGCGAGAGCGTGTCCACTTCGGAGGGCTTGAAAGAATAAAGGTTGAAAGGTTGCAAGAAGAGTGTGTAAGAGAAAAGTATGCAGAGGGTGTCCGAGAACGGCTGACGATGGCAAGCCAGCCGCAATCGGACATTGAAGAATGCTGGAGAGTATTGAAAGAGAGTATGGTAGACACAGCGAAAGAAGTATGTGGAAGTTCAAAGAAGCATAGAAACACAAATGGTGATGCATGGTGGGATGCGGAAGTGGCAGCTTCCGTAGAGCAAAAGAAGAAAGCGTGGCTGGACTATGTCTCTTCTTTGAATCTGAATGACAGTATGACTGAACAGAAGAAAGAAATATATCGGCAATGTAAGAATGACACCAAGGCCTTAGTGAAAGAGAAACGTGATAGAGCACGTATGAGTGCAGAAGATAGGCTGACCAAAAACTTCGAGGGTAACACCAAACTCTTTTGGAGGGAGGTGAAGAAGTCTCGGGGTGGTTGGTCAGCCTTCAGAATGAATAAAATAAGGTCTAAAGGTGGAGACATTCTTACACAAACACAAGACGTGTTAAGCCGATGGAGTGAATATTTTGACGATATGTATACGGATGCTACGGTTGGCGCCGGTGTCGCATGTGGTCTAGTAGATCAACATTCGGCGACGGCGTCCTCCGATGGCATCAGTATGGATGAAGTTGAATGGGCGATAAGAAGTTTGAGAAATGGTAAGGCAGCGGGCATTGATATGGTGTCTGCCGAGATGATCAAGCTTGGTGGCTCCTGTGTCCGGGAGGCGTTCCTGTTGCTCCTCAATTTATGTTGGAGCTCGGGAATGGTTCCCGGGGACTGGAATGGCGCAGTCATCGTGCCTTTGTTTAAAAACAAGGGTTCACGTTATGACTGCGCAAATTACAGAGCCATAAGCTTGACCAGTTTGGCAGCAAAAGTGTATGGTAAAATTATTGAAAGGAGAATGAGGATGGTGTCCGATGGTTTACTGTGTGAGACACAAGGAGGTTTCAGGAGTGGAAGGAGATGCATGGATCAAGTGTTCTTTCTGCGCAACATTGTGGAGAAGCATCTGGCCCTAGGTCAGAGGGTTTTCTGCAGTTTTGTGGATCTGGAGAGAGCATTTGACACGGTTGTACGAAAGGAACTTTGGGACATTTTACCGGAGTATGGTATTAACGGTAAACTGCTGCAGGCTGTGCAATCCAGTTACATGGGCTGTAGAGCCTGTGTGCGGCTGGATGATGGAATGTCGCCTTGGTTTGACGTCAATATCGGCGTTAAGCAGGGCTGCGTTCTATCAGCCAGGCTGTTTATCATATATCTGGATAAATGTCTCCAAAGGTTGAACGATATGAATGTGGGAGTCCAGATGGGTGACTCAGTGGTCTCTGCTCTGCTTTATGCAGATGATGCAGTCCTGCTGGCACAGTCAGCGACTGACCTGCAGACCCTAGTCGACACAATGACAGAAGATTGTAAGAAAAGGGGTCTACGCGTGAATGTGAGCAAAACCAAAATAATGGTCTTTGAAAGAGATGAAGCCAGAACAGATGTAAGAGTAACAATAGGTAATGATGTACCTACTAGAGCAAGTGGATGAATTTGTATATCTTGGATGTGGATTTAGCCGAGATGGACGGTACACCACTGATATAGAGCGAAGAGTGAATGCGGGAAATAGAGTGAACGGAGCGTTGGGGCAACTTCTCGGCAGCCACCACCTCAGCCAGAAGGCACGTGTAGCAATACATAACGCAGTGCTTGTCCCAACATTACTGTATGGAAGCGAGAGTTGGGTATGCAGAAAAGAGTATGAAAGTAAAATTAATGCGGTCGAAATGCGATCTCTTCGGAAAATCTGTGGAGTTAGGCTGACCGACCGCATTCGTAACGACGACGTAAGAGAGCGAGTAGGTATGAAAGAGAGTATTGGTGTAAAGATGCGAAAGGGAATGCTCCGATGGTTCGGACATGTGGAAAGAATGCCGAACGAACGTCTGGTTAAGAAGATATACAATGCGAAAGTGGAAGGATGTAGGTACCGAGGGAGACCGAGACTAACCTACCTAGACCAGATCGGTCAGGTACTGAAGGAAGGTGGAGTCAAGAGTCTCCGAAACCGGCGAGCGTGTATGAAGAGAATTATGAATGTTGAGGAAGCGAGTGAAGTATGCAGAGATAGAGCTCTCTGGCACTCTGTTCTCTCTGCCTACCCTGCAAGGGATATGGCGTGATGATATGTATGTATGTGTATGTATGTATGTGCGCGTAAAGCAAATACAGACGAATGAGACCTCCACACTTCGTCGCATGCGGTCAATAAGGCGCATAACGAATAACACATAGCGACGTGTGGTGCCACCATCAAAGATATTTCTATCGGTATGAAATATCTCCCATAACATCTACTCTATCAATATTTAAGTTTGGAGAGCCATTTTGAATGTTATAAATGTTATAAATTTAATGCCTTCATTAAAATTACATTTTAAAATTTACAGTTGAACACGCCATCTGTGCCCACTTAATTCTCTTGCATTCAACCTATGTGAACGTATGTTATTCAAAACGTATAAATATACCGTTACTACGTTACAGTAATATACGCAATAAATCGTCCACTTACGGTGCTAAGTCATTGCAATGGTCTTCTAGTACTTATTTTTATTTTTTACCACACAGCTCAAGCCATTATTGCCTGTGTCGAGTGACAGAATATAATAAACTTGACAGGTAACAATTTCAAGTTTATTATATTCTTAGAACTAATAATAACTGTCTAAGTCAGCAGCATTATTAATAGAGTGTGGCTACGGCACAGAAAGTTTTCTCTTACTATATTGAATATCATCGTCCGTGTGGTGACGGAATAAGAATACAATTCACCAACCCCTATCTTACTCGTAGGTGATCGTAAGAGACGACTAAGGAATATAAAATGCATATAGCATATATACAAGAGAAGGAAAACTCGAAACTAAAACCCTATACCAACACGTCTGACCAGCGTGGTATTGTAAGTCATTTTCCCTCCTATCCTGGAGGAGGCGCGAGCCCAACAGTGGGACATACACTACCGTCCAAAAGTTTGGAAGCACACCTGTTTTCAAACAAAACAAATAAATGCCGACTAATAGCGGTAAAAATTAGCAATAATCTTAAGTTTTACAACCTTTTACGACTGTCTACACAAACACAAAAGGATTATTATCCTACATTCATCAAGTTTTATGGAATTCCTTAATATTGACGAAACACGTGTTTTATGACTTAATCCGTCGGCTACTTTATCCTATGCAATGGTGTAGTTTTATTGATAATGTTTGCTGGTTTTAACTTTTTTAGACCTTATTCAGTCGCACTTGAGCATTGGCACGTGAAAGTTGTGATATTAACATTGTCTGTATTCGAAAGATATCGGCTACTACTTTGACCGTATTTTTTCTTCTGAAAATGGCAAAACGCAAGCAAATCACGCTTGAACAGCGAAGCGCTATTTGCACTCTACGCGAGGAAGGATACAGTGAACGTCAAATCGCAGAAAGGCTCGGAATTTCTTGTAAAGGTGTCCACTATACCCTTGCTAGAAAACAAGAAACGGGGAAAAATGAAGATAGAAAGAGATCTGGTAGGCCCAAATCCACAACAAATCAAGAGGACAACTTCATTAGAGTTCTTTCTAAACGGAATCGACGCTTAACTGCACCACAGATCACTGCAGCTCTGAATGATACGCGAGAAACACCCATTTCAACAACTACTGTTAAAAGACGCTTACTGTCTGCGGGATTAAGAGGATGTGTTGCTGCTAAAAAACCCAAACTAACAAATCGACATAAGAAAAATAGACTAGAATGGGCAAAAGCGCATAAAAACTGGACTATAGAACAATGGGAAAATGTCCTTTGGAGTGACGAATCAAAATTTCAGATTTTCGGATCCAATAGACGTGTCTTTGTACGCCGGTCAAAAGAAGAGAGGGCTTCAGAGGCATGTACAGTGCCTACCATCAAACATGGTGGTGGTAATGTCATGGTTTGGGGGTGTTTTGGCAACAGTAAACCCGGCAATCTTGTGAGGATAACCGGAAAATTAAACAAGGAAGGCTATTTAAAAATTCTCCAAGATTCTGCCATACCCAGTGGACTAAGTCTCATTGGTTCTGGATTCATTTTTCAACAGGATAATGATCCTAAGCATTCGTCTAAATTGTGCCAGAACTTTTTAAACAAGAAAAAAGCTGAAAACATTTTAAACATCATGCAATGGCCATCTCAATCCCCTGATCTTTCTCCCATTGAACTTGTTTGGGATGAACTTGACAGGAGGGTGAAAAGTCGTTGTCCTACGAGCTCAGAACATTTGTGGCAGCTATTAGAGAACGAATGGAACAAATTAGATAAAGATTATTTTAAAAAATTGATTAATAGAATGCCCAGAATATGTGAGAAGATTATAAAGGAGAAAGGTGGACACTTTGATGAAGCTAAAATTTAATCTAATTTACCATTGTATATTATTTTTTTATTTTGTTTAAGTTAGTTTCTGTTTGTTCTTTATTTTTTTATCAATACATTTAAATTTAAATGACTTAGTTTGGTTTTATTCGATTTTACCTTGCTGCTTCCAAACTTTTGGACGGTAGTGTATATGAGCTGAGAGATGAGAGAGAGATGGGATTGAATATTATCTTGCCACTCAAACTTTACCTTACTATTAAAACTCTAATTATGTAATTATATACTACAAAATCTAAACATCCATAGTAGGTGAAGGTTACCACCTGTTTATAAAATATTCTTTTGGAGAATTTACGTTTCAAACGTATGCATCACAAGATGTCAACAAGTCACACTTAAGCAATATCATTCTCTAAATACAGGACATAGAAGAAAAATCTAACAAAACCCTTTGCCAATTTGTCTGACAAGTGTGCAGTAGTAGATCATCCAATAATGAATATATCACCTTTACTTCAGCTCAGAAGATGCATTAAACGGATATTGCGCATGCGCAGATTAATCTACTTTGTATGGCTCCAAAATCTAAATATGGCTTTCTCCATATAGTATAACGTATATAAATTGAGATCTCGGTTAGTATTAGGATGCCAACCGAGATCTCAATTTATATACGGGGTATGGATATTTGAGCATTCCAGCAGCCATTACTCTATGTTAGCAATTACCGCCAATATCGTTTCCTGCCCAACAACTCATTGAACCTTTATTCATCCATGTATAATTTAAAAAGCCAAAATTACAAAAAAAAAAATCATCAATACTTACACTTGTTGCTAAATTATCAGCCTTATTCACTAGTAATTCAAGTTTTTCGCCGCGCATTGCCATATTATCTGAAATCAAAAATAAATGTATTATCTCAAACCGCTATCTTAATTTAGTCGTGTAGTACACACCCACAGTATCCACTTAGTAGAATATATATATACTATCTTATTTTATAATATATATTATTTTCTGTCCTCCCGTGACCATGATCACTGTAAAGTGTTCGAAACGTCGGGAAATTAAGAATCAAATACAAACGCGATAGAATACGTAAAAATACTTGTATTTCATATATACTATCTTATTATATAATAGAATAAAAACAGAACTGGTCCTGACTAACTCAAGAATGTTGAAACAAACTTCTAAAGCTAAACATATTAAGACTGGTGCAAAAATGACGCATTTTCAATATACCTTTCTTATTGGTACAGACATTAACTGTGCCGAGCCTGACTAAATTTTCGCCAGTTTGTTAAAAAGTTGTCAATATCAACTTTAAAGGGTACCAAATTAAGGAGTTGCTAAGGTTCTAAAACTGACTTAGCGTTATGACTAGGTCTGATTTAAACTTCTGCTTTCTTCGTAGAAATACATATCTAACGTTAATACATTATAATATTATTATTCTATTGTGCACCCATTGCACAGTTTTTCAGTTGGTTATAGGCCTTGCTAGATAGTGATGTTTTAATCGCTATGCTTAGCAATCACAGTTCGGAAACTGAATGCTTATAATTTTCATAGCAGAATGTTGCAACACTATTTGTGTGCGTTTTTTCAATTTAATCTGTCTGAACACAGAGTATCTTGTAACATCAATAGTCCATCAACATCATCTACCACTGTTGAGCTCAAGCCTCCTCCGCAATAGGAGGGAAATTGACCTACTATACCATGCTGGTCAGATGTGATGGGTTGTGTTTCAAGTTTTCCTTCTCTTGAATCGATTTTATATGGGTTTTATTTCTCTTAGTCATCTCTTACGATCACCCAGGGACCAGCAATAGGATGTATATAAGCCGAGATAATGTTGATTGAATTCAAATAATTACAATTTGATACCCAACATATTCCTATAAACAAAAATATTGTGTAATAGCCAAATGCCAAAGGCCCACATATAGAGATAGTATCTTTATGTAAAATTAATTGACAACCAGACCGGTTTTTCCAACTTAACATTAAATATTCAATTATTAAAGTTATATAACATCTATCAATGAATCTTTCCCATGTAGTGATTGAGTAAAGAAAACTCTGAATAAAACACTATACCAACCCGCCTGACATAAATGATATAATAGGTCAATTTCCCTCCAATTGTGGAGGATTTTTGAGACCAGCAATGAAACATATGAGCTCAGTTGAAGATGATGAGTTTCTATCAAGCATAATATGTCTCAAATATACAATAGAATTATTTTGAGGCTTATAAATCTAAACTAAACTTATAAACTTTCTGTGTAGTGACCGAATAAGGATACAATTCACCACCACCTGTCTTACCCGTGGGTGATCGTCAGAGACAACTAAAATATATAAAATGCATATAACATCTATGCAAGAGGAAAACTCCAAACAAAACCCTATACCAACACGTCTGACTAGTGTGGTATAGTAGGTCAATTTCTGTCTCATTACGAAGGAGGCTTGAGCCCAACAGTGGGACATATCGTCTGTCCCTACGTATAATATCGAAATTGAAAAACGGTACTTTACAGGAGAGCACTTTGAAGTTAATTTTGTGTATTAATAATATTGTATGATTTGTTAAGTATCGATATTATACTCACTGAAAACGTGGTTTAATATGTATTTTATAGCTTATTCTCTTTTTTGTGTGAAAACATACATAAAAAGGAATATCTTAGTGCAATAAAAAATAATTGCAAATTTTCAGTTTCGATACTGTGCGTAGGGACAGTCGATATATGAGCTGAGATGATGATGAAACTTATAAAAACATGTCAGAACTCAATAATAGGAAGCTAAGTGCATTGTATCATTCAATCTTGAGATACATTGAACACATTGAACTTATAGTAAACAAGAATGATTCATTAGTATCTCCTTATTTAACGTACAATCAATACAAATAAATCTACATCACCCACATACAGTAAATGACAACTAGATAACTATGTTTAATACCGCCAGACATCACTGATAACAGCAGATAAGTTAACGTAAATAAACTATGAACCAGAAAAATAAATTGTTATTAAACAACAAAAATGTTAAAACAATTATTATCATCAACTCGGAACATATACATGCTTATGGGCTCGAGGCTCCTCGATAATGGCAGGGAATTATACTTCATACAAAAATACAAACACAAACGTAGATTTTTTGCTGTAAAATTACTTTATATAGTTGTAATACTGACTTCACTATGTGTTATTTCTAAACTAATATTAAAGTCAGATTATTTGAGTGATAAAATATATAAAATAGGCAAGACGTCATTCCATTCAAGACAAATTAACAACTCTTGATCTGCCATTACAATACCTGATTCAAGTAAATTACAAAATTTCATGATCAGTATTGTATATTAAACATTAATATCAATTTACTTTTAAATATTCTAAACATTATAATGTAAATGACATCTTATATTAAATAAAATCTATATAGTTACCTATGTTTTTGACCATGATGTTCTTGAGTTCATCCAACTCGCCATGTACTCTTGATATAGTATCAAGGTCTTTTGAATCGCTGTAGTGCTTCATTTCTGTTGCCAAAATACGAGCAAATTCACCATTCATGGCATAGGGTATGGCAGTCTGGGCTGTATCTCCGAACGAAGTCGTGAATCTTCTTTTAATTTCGTTAAGAAATAAGAATGCTCTCGAACGTTGGAATTTCTGAAGAAATATTTATATTTTTATATAATTTGATAACTTTTAAAAATGAATTAAAAAAAATTGTAAAGAACTTAGTCAATATAAAGATTTTACTCACATCATCTGTGATGCAAAAGTAAACCAATTTATTTTCAGCAATATAATGAAATAGATAATTTCCATGAGAGTACGTCAACTTATCGTCGTGGGGCGGTATCTTCGACAATATTTGTTCTGTAACTTCTGTGAAATTACCCGCACAGGTTGCATATTTAGCCAAAACAATAGTACCGCGGGCAACAACACTGAATAATATAGGCATTTTCAAAAATTACGTCGAATAACGCAAACTAAACAAAGGGAAGCACCGTCTGATTCAAACTTCCACGATCTTTTTGCAACGCTCTTTTATCACATCTAATTAGAAATTGTTGTATTAATTATATTTTATTACTCGATTCACAGCACAGTATTGCAACAATTATTTTATTTCCAAATTAGATACATAAAAAACAATGTACGAAATTAAATAAACACCTAAAACACGTCAGATTCGTTAAATTAAGGCCGAGGTAATTGTGACGTAGTGGCTGCAGACTATAAAATATAAATTATATGAAATCCATAGAAAAGTGACAGACTCAATAGAGACAGCCGGATGATCATCTGATCGGCAACAGTTTTGTAACGAAAGTTAATAGTAGAAAAAGTGTTCTTATTTTTAATATATATTAGTCGCTATCCAGTAACATCAAACGGAATTATAATTGCAGATTATATTATAAAATTGGATAAAATAGATTCATGACATATAATATATTATTTGATTGTACAGATGACGAGGTCAAAGTACGAGTCGTGTACCTTCCTTGTTGAGTATCGTAGGGATTGATTTGCGCACAGGGCAAGTCTCTATGGGATCCATAAATGATTGTTTTGTATTTGAAGTATACTTTGTACCTGTTAATAGTATGTTTATATTTAAAATGATTTGTACCTATATCGCACAATTATTAATAAAAAATGTAACCGAAAATGAAATTGACGCGAATTTAATAGATTGTCGAATAATATAGGTAAAGTATGCTAAACATTGTTTAAATGCAAATGAGATTGTGTTAAGTATTGACAGAATACTATTGGAGGTTGCCAGGTGCGACTCTAGCACATGTAGCGCCCGGGTGCAATCAATAACCTAGCACCCTCTTGTATCAAAATGCATGAACTAAATGGAATAGGTCGCATGTGTTAAATTAATTGTGTATATATTATATTTTTTGTATATATATAGGTATTATATTTAGATATATGTATTATTAATACTCAATATTATCTGTAATAGGTATCAGGTTATTATCATATCAGATAAATAAGATAGTAAAGCAAACAACCTTATTACAATACATTTAATTTAACATATCAATTTATCATAATACACAGATAAATAAGATAGTAAAGCAAACAACCTTATTACAATACATTTAATTTACATATCAATTTATCATAATACTATTCAATGAAAATAAGCAAAAGTATTACCATGAAATGCACAACTACATAATGATACAAAAATACAACCTTAGATGTTAACAGTACGAAAGCCAACAGCAACTCAGTGAAAATAAGCAAAAGTATTACCATTAAATGCACAACTACATAATGATACAAAAATACAACCTTAGATGTTAACAGTACGAAAGCCAACAGCAACTGCCCGTTTTACCGCGCTATCGCTCCTTAAATACCCACAAACTGCACAAACAACCGACAACCCACAACTTTGATATCAAATCAGCGAATATTATTTCATTTTAATCCACTTTTCACCCTAATAACACAAATCATATCGTAATTCATCATTATTTTTTAAATCGACGTAAAATAGAATCTTATTACCTTTTTAAATGTTATATACCTATACATTTCTTCTATTATTAATCTAACACATGCTTGGTCGCGTTGTTTTCACACGAAACCAGGTAAACGCGATCGGATTATGAAGTTACAGTGAGCATGGTGACAAAGCACGTTTATAGTGTTACAGTAGACGCTCTGTGTTTTCCGAGCGGCTCTCGGCGCCCCCTAATAACCGGTGCCCGGGTGCACCGCACCCTCTGCACAATAGGTAAAGCCACCCCTGGAGGTTACCTTTTATAAAAACAATATTTCGTAGGTATATACATTTGAATTCAAGTAATGTAAAAATAAATATAATATCATCATCATCATCATCTCAGCCCACATATGTCCCATTGTTGAGCTCGATATTTCTTCACAATGAGAGGGAAATTAACTTGCTATATTGCACTGATAAAACGTGTTACAAGTTGCGATAGTTAAAATGGATGTCAATTATTTTCCTAGCCACGACCATGACATTTCTGCGGACCTCGAATTTCAGGTAGGTACATATTTATTGCAAAGTGTTTTTATTTAATTTAATTGACACTATACTTCAGTTTTAATGTATTGTTTAAACTGACTGGATACCCTGGCGGTTTCATGCTTACGGTGAATTCACGGTGACTCCATAGTGAAAAGATGGACGATTCACGGTAGTTTCATGTCACGGCTATTTCACTCTCTAGTTAGGGTTGTCGTACAATGAAATCACTGTCGAAAAACAGTATATTACTATATTCGTTCCGTTGCGTCACTAACTACGGATGGTAAATAAGAGTTAACTTATCGGCAGTTCTATGGTGAAAAGACCGTTTCTAATTTGTGAAAGCTTAGTATTTCTGTCGTCGATATGGCATATTTACACTGTGGAAAAATATTTTTTTCAAAGTGAACACCTCATAAATTTATAGTGATATTACTGTGGACCTACTGTGGTTCGACCGTCAACTCACCATCAACTTAACTTCAACTCACCGTAAAATCACTATCTTTTCACCGTATATACTCCGTAGTTTTTTTTTTCAAAACAAATGATGTAATTATTTAAATACTGTTTAATTAACATTTTATAAGCTTAGTGTAGAGTTCTGAACTGTATTGACATTTAACATTAAATTTAGTAATTTGATTTCAATTTTCAAGATAAAAAAATTTTAAGTAAGCCCTTCAAAAAAATTTCATTTAAAAAAATATTTTTTCGCTCGATAAAAAAAAAAGAACACGTCACTTACCACGGTGGTAGTAAATTCTAAAGAATCTATGTATATTAACAATGTAAGGCAACAGTTTATCTCAAATAACTGTTCAGAAACATATTTAAAAAATGTCAGTGTTGAAATTTTTTTGTACTCAAATTAAAACGTTTTTTACTCAAATTAAAATATTATTTCGGGATTGAAAAGTATTCAATAGAATTAAAAAAATTAAATGCTGGTTAAATTCATTTATATTCTAAAAAAATACTCAAATTAAAATATTATTTCAGAATGAAAACGTTTTCAATAGAATTAAAAATTACAAATTGTAACGGAAAATTATCTCTTTCGTCGATAGATGGCGATGAACCATTTTCTGAAACGCGATATGGTTTCAAATATCTTCTTGCTACCTCTTTAGTTGTTTGGATCTAACCAAAGGGTTTTTTTTTTTTTTTTTTTTTTTTTTTTTTTTTTTTTTTTTTTTTTTTTGGTAGACTATGGCCCGGTCACACGTCGCCCATACCGCCCGGGGCGACGGAAGGGCAGCGCGTGGCCCCATAACCCACCGTATTCCCTCCCCATCGCCATTGGGCCGGCCACTGGTACCGCTTCCTTGCCTTCCGTGGCCAGCCCGGCGGGTTACCCTTTCGGGTACCATCCCCCATCAACGCCCCAGCTAACTGCCGGGGCGTCGCCCTCACGCGGTCAGCCTCTCTGCGGGTGAAGGACTATTCCCCGGTCCAGTCACCCGCGGCCTCGGCTAGGGCGGCATTAGGCGCAGATACTCGCGCCTCCGCCGCCCCAGGCGCCGGCGACGGAGCGTCTCACCGAAGAGGATTTCCTCTCGGAGTCGCCCCGCCGCCTCCTTCCGCGAGACAACTGTCTCGCAGAAGGCGGCGACTGCGTCCCAGTTCCTGACGCTGTCGAGCATCGCCTTAGCGATGGTCGGCAGCGCCAGGTCGGCACCGATGATCGCGACGAGTTCACGGCGCTGCTCTGCCCAGGCCACACAGACCTCGAGCGTGTGCTGCGCCGTGTCCTCGTCGCAATCGCAGTGGTGGCAGGACGGTGTACTTTCCCTCCTCACGACCGTGTGCAGGTACTTGCCGAAGCAACCATGCCCCGTCAAGACCTGCACCAGTCGGAAGGAAAGGACCCCGTGCTGTCGACCCAACCACTCCATCAGCACTGGCCGGAAGGCCTCGATGGTCCGAACACCGAACCGAGGCCTTTCCAGCCGGATTGCCCAACGAGCAATAACGTCACGGCGGGCGTCGCCCCGCCAAGCGGCCATCTCACTAAGCGAGACGGTGCCGCCCCCTGCCCGCGTCGCTGACACCCGCCGGTACAGTCCGGCGAGCATCTCCGCCTCCAAGTCCCACGGAGGTGTTCCGGCCAACAGGCATGCTGCCTCCGTCGCCACCGTGCGGTATCCGCGTATGGCCATGACCGCCATGGCCCGCTGTGGTCGCCATAGTAGAGCCCTAAGTCGGACGGTCAGGGACCCCGCCCACACGGGTGCGCCGTACAGGGCCATCGACCGAACCACCCCCGCGTACAGCAGTCGGCACGTAGCGCTGGGTCCGCCTACATTCGGCATAAGCCAGGATAGGGCGGACGCCGCGCCGACAAGCCGTGGAGCAAGCCGACGGAAATGCTCCCGGAACCACCATCGCCCGTCGAGCACCAGGCCCAAGTACCTCATATGGGCCCGGATGCTGATGGGAACCGAATTGACGGTGATCGAGGCGTCGGTGGGTGGACTGGTGCGGGGCCCATGGAATAATAAGGCCTCCGTCTTATCCAGGGCCACCCTTAGCCCCAGCGCCTCGATCCGCCTGACAATCTCCTCGGTGCCAAGAGTTGCCAGGCGTGCCGCCTCCTCCAGCGTCCCACCCCGGGCTGTGACGAGTGTATCGTCGGCGTAACAAATTACGCCCAGCCCGGGCGGGAGGCTCCCTCTCAACGCCCAGTCGTAGCCGATGCTCCACAAAGTCGGCCCCAAGACCGACCCCTGCGGAACACCGCACGACATGGGCGTTCGCACAACATCCCCTACTCGGTTCTTATAGAGGACGCTGCGCCCCTCCAAATAGTCTGCCACCAGCCGCCTCAGGTATACAGGCACCCCGTGATACCGGAGTGCCTCCCTGATGCAGCTGAATGGCAGACTATTGAATGCGTTGGCGATGTCTAGAGACACCGCCAACAGCACCCCACCGCCAGTAACAGCCTCCGCGACTACGGCCCTCAGGCGCAGCAAGGCTGCGATCGTCGAACGCCCCTTTCGGAAACCAAATTGGGCGTCCGACAGATCGGGGCCAACCTCGCTAAGGTGCTGGCCGATACGGGCAGCCAGGATCCTCTCCAACAGCTTACCCGTATCGTCCAGCAGCACGATCGGCCTATAGGCCGAGGCCGAGTCCGGAGACCGTCCCGGCTTCGGCAGGAGTACCAGCCTCCCCTCCTTCCAACACCCAGGGAACTGCCCAGACGATAAACACGCGTTGTACAGTCCCCCGAGGCGTGGACCCAGATGTTCGAGGACCAGGGCCAGCACCCGGTCGGGTACCCCGTCTGGCCCAGGAGCGGTGGTCTTGGCACGCATTCGCACCACCGCCGCCCCCATTTCCGTCTCCGTAACGGGCGGAACACTTTCGTAGTCGGCCTCCCGGTCACTATTCGGCAGTGCCATGACCGGGGGCGTGTGTTCCGTCCGACGTGGGAATAGTTCCTCGACAACTCTGGTGAGGAGGCTGGGCTGGAGAGTCTCGGTGAGGGGGGGGCCCCGCGCGCGGAGCTTACTCAGCGCCGCACGATAGGGGCGACCCCAGGGGTCACGCTCGAGACTGTCCAGCATCTCCTGCCGACTAACGTCCTTGGCTTGACGGATGGCCAGCCTGAAGGCAGACCGCGCACTGCGGTAAGCCTCGTACAGCTGGCCCTCCCGCTCAGCGTCGCGGTGACGCCGCCGACTGCGGGTATAAGATCTCCGAGCACGTATGCACGCAGCTCGGAGCTCTGCCAACTCCCGGGACCACCAGGGAACCGCCCTCTTCGGGGGAAGACACCGTACACGGGGCATAGCCGCATCGCAAATCTGCGTTAACGCACAGCGAATGCGGCCAGCCTCGGCGTCCACCCCGTCCACCGAGGGCGGTGACGGCAGCCACGAATGCACAATGGCTGCCTCCACCAGTAGGTCCCGATCAAGTCGACCCACAGCCCACCGCGGAAAAGCGGGAGCTCCGTCTGCCGTGTGACCCCTGCTGGGCTGGCGGAGGGTCCGGGAGACCTCTATCCGAATGTATCTATGGTCGGATAGGGTCTCAACCTCCTCCTGGACATACCAGCTCCTCACACGTGGTGCGACATCGGGGCTAGCGAACGACAAGTCCACTATCGACCCACCCCGCTGCCGCACGCACGTATGCACTGAACCCCTGTTCAGCAAACAGAGGCCCAGTGACGCCGCCCACTCTTCAACCGCCCGCCCGCGATCGTTCGTCCTGGGGGACCCCCACGCCATAGACTTGGCGTTGAAGTCCCCCATTACGAAGAGCTGGCGCGGTGCCAGTCGCCGTATCGAGGCCTCCAAGTTGGTGAGGGAGGCCCCGAAATCTGCCACACTCCTGTTAGGGGAGAAGTACACGCCGTAAAGCGTTACCTCTCCCCAGTCCGCCGCGACGTATCCATCACCCCTGTCCTTTAGAGACAGAGGCGGGGAAGGCCACGACGTTGAGGCGACGATTGCCACAGAGCCGTCACTGCTACTCAACCAATTAGATCGGTCGGGCACGCAATACGGCTCCGCGGCTACGGCTACACCTATCAACCACTCCGCCATAGCTTGCAGGAAAAGGTCCTGCGCACCGGCGGAGTGGTTGAGGTTGGCTTGCAAGAGGTGGATGGACTCGGTAGCCATTAGTGGGCCGTGTCCATCACCTCCTCCGCGCCGGCGGGCGATTGGGTCGCGCAAGGAGCGGAAGCGGCCGGGGTCGCCGGGCCGCTCCGCCCCTTTGGAGCCGAAGCCGGGGGTCTGCACTGTCCACCCCCCATGCGATGTTTGGAGGGCTTATTGCCCGCCGCACACGCGGGACAGTGGGGTGCGGCAGCACACGATGCCGCCATGTGCCCGGTTTGACCGCAGCGGAAACATAGTCCGCTGCAGTCAAAGCAGTTGGTACACGTTGGCCGGGTATGCCCGACCGCCATGCACCTAAAACACCTCGCAGGCCGGGACTCCAGCAGGGTTACCCGCGCCGAACTCCAGCCTACGAGGATCCTGCCTGAGTCAGCCAATTTCTTGACCGACTCTACCGGACACTGCACCCAGGCAGCACCGACGCCGCCCGGTCCAGGGCGAATGGCGCCAATCCGGACAGTGTCCGAGGCGCATCCGGTTTTCGAGACAATAGCCTCCCTGATGTCCTCCACCGTCACGGAATCGTCCAGACCCGCAATGCGCATCTCTGCGCACTTGACGGGTCTGGCAATTCGAACGCCATCCTCCTGGCCAAACAGCCCCCGCAGCTTCGGGGCCACACTATCGGCCGCCTTAGCACCCTCGGCCCCAGGAAACTCGAGGATTCGAGCCCCTGTCCGGGCCTTGCGGGTCCTAGCTTCGACGCCTCCGATGTCAGAGACGTCTAGCTCCCGTCGGGCGCGACGTAAGACGGCCTCATAGTTGAGGCCCTTCTCAGCCGCCTCAGGCCGCACAGTGATAACCACTGCTGCTGACTTTGGCGACCGGAGTTTCCTGCGCGACCTCTTCCCCCTCTTTTCGGCTCCTGCTTGGGGAGCGGTGGCCTCAGCGGCACTTTTGACCGCCGCCCTCCGTCTTTGGCCGGGACTTTGCCTGCTTCGCTCAGCCACCTGCCAGCCCTGTTCGAGCATGGCAGCAGCACTGAGCGCAGCAGGCGCAGTCGTGGGCGCGCTAGCCGGTACCAGCGACGCAGGTGTAGGCACCGGTTGCGGCGTGGCCTTAGCAGGAGCCGGCGCCGATCTCGACTTCTTAGCCGAAGCGAGCCCTTTGGACCCAGCCTTGGGCCCAGTCACAGCTGCGGCGAAGCTCACGCGGCCACCCTGGCAGGGTAGCGGGGTGGGTCTCGACGCTATAGTCGGCCGCGTGGTCTTGCTTCCGTCCGCAGCGAGTGGCGGCCGGAGACGTGGCTCCGGAGGCAATCTTGCCTCAAGAACCTCCATGCGCGCATTGACCATGACGCCAACAGACTCCATGATGGCGCGCATGGTTGCCTCCGGCACACCGTCCACCACAGGCAGCGCGGGCAGCGGTACTGCCGCTACTGGCTGGGCTATCGGGGCGCGCCTCGCAGCTCGAGCCGGCGCAATTGAGGCGGCGACAGAGTCGGACCTTGTCGAAGGCGTTGTCGGCGTCAAAAGCGCGAATTGGCTCCGCAAGTCGGCCATATCTTTGACCAGCTTGCGGTTTTCTTTCCGCACCGCCGCTAACTCCGCCTCCAGTCGGTGGTTTTGGTCCCGCAGACCTAATACCTCGCCGCTAAGGCGGGCATTTTCGGCCTGCAGGGCCTCCATCTGAGTGCCTGGGGGGTCGCTGCTCACAGCGCCCTCAGCTGCCGCCGCGCCAGTGGGAGGGATGTTGGACAACACCCTCACCATCCTCGCGGCGACTACTTCATTTTCGGCACGCATGCGAGCCTCGGCCTCCCTCAATTGGCCGACCGGGGACGAAGCCGGCGATCTTGCCGCCACCGCGGCCCCTCGCCCCCTGCGAGAGGTTGCCACCTTGGGAGGAGGCATAATAATTGCACTCCCCTCGTAGTCGGACCCTGAGCTGCCACCCTTATTTAGGGGGCGCTTCCGCACCTTCGAGGGGAGGGCCTCCTCCCTGAGCGTCAAAGCCGCCGCCATGGTTGCCGCAGAACGCGACGATGATGCAGCGGCAGTCTCGGCAGCCGACATGCTGCCCTCCTCCATCTCCGACGGACCTGCGGCATCGCCGCCCTCGTCCTCTGTCTCCACGACAGATCTGCCGCCCTCGTCGTTGGACGGCTCTGCGACAGAACTGTCGCCCTCGTCCTTCGACGGCTCTGCAGCAGAACTGTCGTCTCCTTCATGGGTTGGAGCGGCGGCAGCCTCCCTGAGAGCCCGCCGCTCCTCTCGCTCCTTTTGGCGCCCCTTCGCGACGGAAGCCTTCCCACGAGTCGCCTTGGGTGGTCTTCCACGCCTCTTCGGCTTCGATTGGGCCTCCATGGGTGCCGGGCCCTCGGCGGGTTTGAGCGCCTCTAGTCTAGAGGACGAGGCGTCTTCTGTGCCAGTTTTATGGTAGCATGGCGAGGCTGTAATGTGGGAACCGCTAGGATCCCCGTCTGTAAGTGGTAAAATGTGATCCATCTTGTTCCTACGAGTAAGGGCGAAGTACACCGTCGACCCGGGCAGAGATCCCTGTACCCGGGCAAGCCTACATTTACCAACCAGGGGGTCGGCCGGTACCCTGGCTGGAGCGTGCTAACAACAGAACAACCCATCTGCCATGCATCTTCTCGCCGCACGCCAGAACTTAAGATTCTGGGTGATTTCCGAATTCGAATGTTAATTCGAATTCTTTATAGAGGTTGTCTTCCTCGCGGTCCGGGCGGTTAAGCCAAGACCCTCGCTCCTGACACTACGCCTCACGACAATATGTCTTGAAGCGAGATATCAGGTTTACGATATGTCGGCGGTGGCATAAGCCTGCCCAGCCCTCAAATTAATGAGTGACCGGGCCCGTCCGAAATTTCGCCTCCTGTACCCTCTACAACTAGAGGGTCAGGAGCGAATTGGGGCTCAACCCATTGCTGGGGAACCCCCCCTCGCGCCAGAGATTCGCTACGAGCGACAATTCGACAGAAGGATCTGGGGGACTGTCGCTCGCACCCAGGGTACACCACGTGGAGGTTTCTGGCATCGTACCCCAACCAAAGGGTACAGTTATTAAACTAAAAAAGAGTGGCAACTCGATGATATAATATGCATGTATGGAAAGTGCTGCTACCCAGAGTTTAAGCGGTGAACTAAAGTTGAAGTGATATATATACATTATACATATCTACATGTGTATGTGTAATTATACAGAATATTCTTTTACTATGAGATCTACCCTGAAATATAAAAAAAAACCATATCAGCTGATATCGAAACAATAATAATATAAGTTTAACAATGAAAATTGATATAATTTTCAGAAAGTACATCAATAATCGAAAATAGATCGATGACAATAACTACCTACACTATGAACAAAAAATAACAATTCTCAGTTGTCAAACGTTTGACAGACAGGACAAAATGGCAGCAGCTAAGTTTGTACAACCAGTCTGTAGGTGGCGCGACGATCAGTAAAAAAAAGTAATGTTGTATGTGTGCCCCCCCAGGATCTAACCAAAGAGTAAAGTTATTAAACTGAAAAAGAGTGGCAACTCCATGATAAAATATGCATGTGTGGAAGGTGCTGCTACCCAGAGTTTACGCGGTGAACTAAAGTTGAAGTGATATATATACATATCTACATGTGTATGTGTAATTATATAGAATTTTCTTTTACTATGAAAGCTACCCTGAAATATAAAAAAAACATATCAGCTGATAACGAAGCAATAATAATATCAGCTTAACAATGAAAATTAAGATAATTTTCAGAAAGTACATCAATAACCGTAAATAGATTGATGACAATAAGTACCTACGCTAGGAACAAAAAATAATAATTCTCAGTTGTCAAACGTTTGACATACAGGACAAAATGGCAGCCGTTAAGTTTGTACAAACAATCTGTAGGCGGCGCGACGGTCAGTAAAAATAAGTAATATTTTAAGTGTGCCCCCCCAGGATCTAACCCTGAAGACTAGCTAAACTGACTGGCCCAGCTACAAAATGCTTACGGGTTGAAAGCCCTCAGCGCTCATCCACAGTCCGGGTAAAGTTGTCATAGCCATCTGAGGCTAACAACTAAGTCACAAAACAAAGAAAAAATACAAAATGCTATTTTAATTCTGTTATATTCTACCACTTTTCTTCATAATTCCAGGATTAAAAAGTATTTAATATGATTATTCGTGAATTTTGAAACAGTATTCATCAGAATTTTAAAGTATTAACTGTGAAAGGAACATGAAACAACAGTGACACAACAATGAAATGACAGTTAAACGACGGTGAAACGACTATGAAACGACGGTGAAACAACTTTGGATTCACTCCTATTTTACTGTGTCACAATAGTGCTTTGACTGTCAATTAACTATACATTTATCAACTGTTTACCATGGTTTCACTCTATAGCTGCCATATAAAAGTGTCGTTTTAACCATTTTACCTAGGTATAATATTCTAATATATACCATATTTTGACAGTTGTGAAATGAAACAAAAGCACGAATGATACACCGTGAAAACACTGTTATAATACTAAGTTGTCACTGTTGATCATATAGGGAACTACCGACATTTCATGGTTTTTTCACCGTGACCACAAAACCGCCAGGGTACTAACTAAACTTCGTATATTATTATTTTCTACGTAGGTAATGTAGGCTATTAAAAATTAATACTTTTATTTCAATAATAAAATTCATAATCATACCAGGCCAAAGCTGCATACCACGATACGAAATGAGACCGACCACTATGGTCGGTCTCATTTCGTATCACAACTCAGGGCCATATATGAATACCTACGTACAATGTGCCAAAATAACTGATTTTCTTGTCTCTCTTCACCGAAAATATTGTAAAATATATCCAAAAAAAATCCATAAGATAGAGAACAGGAAATTATAATTCTTAGTGGTCCATCGTCATGATAATCTTGAATTCTTCCTATTAAATAATACGCAATAAATTCATAATTTACTTGTGCACGTTACGCCGATTTTCCAAAAAATCAATGGATTATTTGACGTTAAAATTTTAAACAAAAATTTTGAATTCTACAAGCAAGTAGATGGAGTGACTATGGGCTCGCCAGTCTCTTCCGTTGTTGCTGATATATTCATGGAGGACTTCGAGAATACTGCCCTAAGAAGCTCGCCTGTCACACCCAGGTTCTATAAGTGGTACGTAGATGACACATTCACATCATTACCATCAGACAAAGTAACCATATTCCTTAACCATCTTAACTCCATCAATCCAAAAATTGAATTCACTATGGAACTGGAGTCAAATAACTCTTTAGCTTTCTTAAATATTTTGGTTATTCGTAAACCTAACAACACCTCGAGTCATACAGTGTATCGCAAATCAACCCATAAAGACAAATACTTGAACGGTGATTCTCACCAGCCCCCTTCACAGTTAGCTACCGTTTCTAAATCTTTGTTACAGAGAGCACGAGGAATCTGTGACGATGAACACCTGGCTGGGGAGCTGCAGCATGTAAAGCAGGTTCTACGTGCAAACAAGCCGTAACCTCGTCCCCGTCATGGAGACCGCGTGAAACCACCAACAGTTGAACGTCTCCATGCAGTCCTACCTCATGTAAAAGGAGTCACTGACAAGATTGGCTATATCCTACAACATGCTTCTAAAAGCCTAGTTTATGCCACTGAAGAGGATTAGTCAGTTCTTACCACCTGTCACGTGCCAGATCCCTCTACAGGATGCAGGAGTTTATAAACTAGACTGTGATTGTGGTCTCTCTTATATAGGCCAAACAAAGAGATCTGTAAGAACTCGGATCAAGGAACATATAGCTGATGTGAAGCACCGCCGTCACAGTAAGTCTGCAGTCTGTGATCATAGTCAGGACCACACCCACCATTACATCAGTTTTGATAAACCACAAATACTTTGAAAAGAGACTTAGAGAACTTTAAGAAACACAAAAATTTCAATAGAGAAGATGGATGGGTATTATCATCAAGCTAGGATCCTGTCATTCACTTAATTAATTAAAAATAAAACAAAGAAAACTACCACAAGACTACAAGACACTGTGAGCACTTATGGTATAGATTTGACCCACAATAATAGTTAAATTTAAAAAAAAAATAGTAAGACTAAGAAGGCCGCCATTCAAAAATTCAATAATAAAATTAGTATTATGCCTCCCCTCGCAACCTTGAGATAAATTCAAATTCATTTATTATGTATAATCTCTGTGAGGGCACTTACATATTGTCAGTATTAACAATTTAATTTTAATCTAATAAACTACCACCGGATCGGAACTAGACCACTACTGAGAAGATCCGGCAAGAAACTCAGCGGGTTTGTCTTTTATTATTTCTTTTCATTTTTTTTATATATAAAAAGAATGGTACATGAAAGAAATAGCTCCAGTGTGATGCCCTTCGAACCTAATAGTTTAAATACAATGTAAAATAGCCAATGGCTGGACCAGATCCCACAAGCGGCACCCGATCACGAGTTAACTACTAGAGCAGCCATCACTTCCCTCAACCACCTTGAAGGGAAGGGAGGGAGACCTCCGTGGAATCACCGTGGAAACTCTACAGACTCACCGTAAATGCACTGTGGAAATACCGTGGATTTGTTCCATTTGTACACGATGGATCCAGTGTTTCCTTAAACAAATTTTAAAAAAATACGTTGAGAGAGCCAGTATTCGAAACCACGATCGTTCATTTTAACGGGTAATCAAAATTAGATTCGTCTACCCCAACGCTACAGGAACATTAAGTAAGAAAACGAAATTGGTGACTATTTGATGCAAATTAATTTTTAGTATAAAGTGAGTAAGATGTTATTGTTTTGACCGTTATGTATTAGAATTTGGTTGGCATCACTTTTTCACTTTATTATTTTGTTGTACAGAAATATTGATGAATTATGTCTATATTTTAACTGTTTAAGATTTTTCACTGGCTTTATTTGTTATTTCATTGTACACGTTAAGTTATATTGTTTATACGTAGTTTTTAATTGTCACGGAACATTCACTCAGATTTTCTTTGAAACTAACTTGTTTCATTATCTATTGTTTGGATGTAAACGCCGTGGGTGCAGCGAAAAACTACTGTGGAAACACGGTGTAAAAATGGAACAAATCCACCGTAGAAATACCGTGGAAACTGCACAGATTACACGGTGTTTCCACAAACACGTGTTTCCACGGTGGTCTCTAGGTTGCGAGGGTACTGAGTTTTCTTGCCGGATCTTTCTCAGTGTCCGCGTTCCGATCTGGTGGTAGCTGAATAGTTATGTTAGTTGTAAATTGCCATAATAATATTTATCATAAATTAAATGCTTTAATAATAACAAATCACAAACAATATAAAAAAATATATATATAGAATCATTTTCTTATTGTACTAGCAATGAATTTGTCTTAATTTGTATTAAAAATGTGGGTAAAAATTTAATATCTTATAGGGTAAATATAAAATTTCTGTAATAACAATGACATATTGGACGTAAGACACCTCAGTCCTTCCGTGACTATGATCATTGTAAAGTCTTCGAAACGTCGGGAAATGAAAAATCAAATACAAACGCGATAAAATCCGTAAAAGTAGTTTTATTTCAAATGTGTAGCAGTCGCGTAAACATCAGAGATCATTATCGATCAAAAATTTAAAATTTTGTTTGAAGTATTTTTTTTTGGTACTTTTAGCTAAATCATTGAAAAGAGAAAAAACAATTTTAATAAAGTTGAATGACATATGTATTTCAATCTGATTCACTATAAAAAGTTCGCGTATATCTATATTACGAATTTGTTAATATTTAAATTTTTTTTTTGTTAATATTTAATTTCTTTTTTTGTTAATATTTAAAACCGATTTTATAAATAATTAAGCATATTAAATGCTAAATTTCAGTAAATTGAATTTGAAAACACCCCAAAATCTGATTTCTCGTATTTTTGACTTTTATTAACTGCTTTCCGATCCGGTGGTAGATTAATTTAGAAAAAAAGTTGTAATATTGACAATATGTATGTCGGCGTTTCGCCAGGAAATTGGTTGTCCATAATAAAATAGCGAATATGCAATTCACGGTATTTATTTAGGAATGGCTGCCGGAGAACTCGGTGAAGTGAAGTGAAGTAAACAGAATTCTATTCCAATCTTACAACTTTACAATGAAATGGTCACTGTCTTAGTAACTACAACTACTTTTAATAACAAACGAATAAATCTTTAAAATAATTATCGAAATATATCTAAATAATAATGACAAACATTTTAATACATTTAACATTATTCCAAATAGTCTATTTTACGCAATTTACATTCGTGTAATTAAAGGAAATATTATTCTTACATATTGTTCAACAAATGGCGCTGTGAGTAGAAATAAATTGAGATGTTTATTACGTAAAAACAACTAAACATGGTTACAAATAATTACATTAATATCAAACATTTCTAGAAAACAGTCAAAACAGTATCTTTTAGCTATCATAGCATAGTAAATAGCAGTGTTGTCATTACAAATAATAATATAATAATCATTTAAACTATAATTGGCAACACAGACCAATAATTGACAAGTACTGCCGATAGAGGGCGATTTGCGCCCATATGCATGGAAGTAATAAGTACTCTGTACAACAGGAATGAGCTCTATCTGTGCATCTTGCAGCAAAATCAAAGAAACTAAAACCTTATGCTAAGGTAGTAAGAGTCTTGTTGCGCGCAAAATAAAAATGAAGCCGAGTGAGAGGGCAACCAGTGTACCCTGTGTCCCGTTCTAACAGTGGACTTAGAATAGCCAGAGTTAAGTTGATTTCAATCCTTTCCTTGTTGGTAGAAAAATATGCGATTGATGTAATGTAATGAAGTAAAAACATTTACTTCTAAAATGTTTTTAAATATAAATAATAATTTATTACCGATATATTAAAGCAATATTATTTGTTGCTAAGTGTAAAACCTTATTAACGCAAACATTTTGCGATTGGGGTATAGGTTTACTTTTATATGTATGAAATACGGACACCTGACCTGACAACCCCACATGAAATCGTAAATAATAACATAATTTGTTAGTGAAGAATTACGGTGACCATGCATGACTATTCAATACTAGTTCAAGAACAAATAACTTAAATACCTATGTATTTTTTTTTTTTTATGAAAATAACTTTGTTTAGATTTCAAATTTCCTAAAGATCTTAATGTCCCTAACATTAAGTTCTTTACAAAATTTAGGAACAAAAAGAAAGCTATTGTGGAAGAATGTAATAAAGATCAGTCGACATGATCGACATCAATAGATGATTTGTTAGATCTCGTAGATAACGCTTGTGTTTCAGATTTTAAACTGAACATTATTTTTTATATTGCTGGATATATCGTGAATGAGATGATTCACAAAATTTCTTGTTCAAATTGTGTGGTGTTATTGGATCACAACACCATAGAACACTTTTTATTACATTATTAAATCAATCGTTAAAAAACGTAAACAAAAATAAAATTATCATGTAGGTATGTCGTCCGAGAATTTTATAGCAAACTACATACATCGTTAGAATCAGCACATCCTCCTCAATCTATATTTGTAGATCCACATGATATTCTATTGATGAAGGCGTTAGCGAATTCATATCTCAATTTACGTTTAACTCAATACAAAATTAGAATCAATGAAACATATTAGGAATAAGCTAGGTTTGCGGCAGAAACTTCACAAGACTGTCTTATTTAGCAATGTCTGATTTAGAATTAAACTTAAATGTAAACTTAACTGTTTTTTCTTAATTAAATATACCACACACTACCTTATCGTAATTTTATCTCAGTCCAGCTGCATGTCGTGTCCCACAAGGACCAGTAGATAAGTACCTACCTATGTGACGCGAGTGTGAAAAGCAAGCAAAAACAGGAAATGTATAGTGCCACCAAAGGGCAAGTTTATAATTAGCATCTTCGATTAAAATCCATCTGAAGCAATGATCTGCTTATAATTATTGTCCTTAAATCATATTTCAATATGGTCACCATCGCCAGAGAGGGATAAAAGGTACAGTTCTGAGCTCTCGCTGGGCTTCAATTTTGCGACAACAACTCATTCCTGTTGTACAGAGTACTTATTACTTCCATGCCCATATGTAAGTGCCCTTATTATGCGTAATAAATGATTTGATTTGAAAGAAACTAGAACTTTCTATCAAAATCCACCTAGAGGAAAATTTGACGTATTCTCACTAATACACTCGTGCAATATCAAACATATGAGATTGACAACTACGGTATATTGACGTAGAAATATGTCGTCTGACGTTAGGTAGTCACTGACGGAGCAGATTGCCCTTACGTTTTTATTGCAAATGCATTAAATCAATCACATTGTAAGCAACACGGCAACACCGGTGTATCGGTGTGGTGACGGAGTATGAAATAAGAATCACCACCTCCTTGCCTTTAGGAATCGCAAAAGACGATCTATACAAGAAGAAGAAACATCGTAATAAAACTTTATACTCTTTAACTTTGTACTCGTTAACACAGATACAGACAGCGATAATCAGAGTAGTACAGTAGCTCATTCGGGCGGAGGCTCGAGCCCAGCATTGGGATGACGGATAACCTGCACTGCATATAGAGTTGACATATGAGCGCATATGTACTCATATTGAGGTAGTATGCGATGAGACGTGACGAATGTAATGCCGCGAGGAGTTTTAAATATGAATGTAGAGGCTTTAGAGAGAGAGAGAGAGAGAGGGAAAACCAAAGAAACTGCACAGATGGCGTAAGTAGTGGTTAAGATACCGACTTCCCATGCCAGTATCACGTATACGATTCCCACGCAGGACAATACTTAGAGCGATCCACAAAGTGTTGTTCTGAGTCTGTGTGCAATTTGTTTGCATTAATTGCATGTTTGTAAAGCTCTACTCTGCTAAGTGGAGGGTGGTGTTTTGTTGTAAAAAAATAACAAGATGGATGGACTGCGTGAAGCATGACATGGATAGACGGAGTGATCACAGAGATGACGACTGATACAGTTGTATCGACGCTGTATGTTCTCTCCGTCCAGAGGACAATAGCGTCATACCCAAATAATTGACATAAGAGCAGAAGGATGATATAGTTGAGATTAGGCTACAACACCACCTAAGATATGAGTGCAGAAGATAGGCTGACTAGAAACTTCGAGGGTAACACCAAACTCTTCTGGAGGGAGGTGAAGAAGTCTCGGGGTGGTTGGTCAGTCTTCAGAATGAATAAAATAAGGTCTAAAGGTGGAGACATTCTTACACAAACACAAGACGTGTTAAGCCGATGGAGTGAATATTTTGGCGATATGTATGCGGATACTACGGTTCACGCCGGTGTTGGATGTGGTTTAGTAGATCAACATTCGACAACGGCGTCCTCCGATGGCATCAGTATGGATGAAGTTGAATGGGCGATAAGAAGTTTGAAAAATGGTAAGGCAGCGGGCATTGATATGGTGTCTGCCGAGATGATCAAGCTCGGTGGCTCTTGTGTCTGGGAGGCGTTCCTGTTGCTCCTCAATTTATGTTGGAGCTCGGGAATGGTTCCCAGGGACTGGAATAGCGCAGTCATCGTGCCTTTGTTTAAAAACAAGGGTTCACGTTATGACTGCGCAAATTACAGAGCCATAAGCTTGACCAGTTTGGCAGCAAAAGTGTATGGAAAAGTTATTGAAAGGAGAATGAGGATGGTGTCCGATGGTTTACTGTGTGAGACACAAGGAGGTTTCAGGAGTGGAAGGGGATGCATGGATCAAGTGTTCTCTCTGCGCAACATTGTGGAGAAGCATCTGGCTCTAGGTCAGAGGGTTTTCTGCAGTTTTGTGGATCTGGAGAGAGCATTTGACACGGTTGTACGAAAGGAACTTTGGGACATTTTACCGGAGTATGGTATTAACGGTAAACTGCTACAGGCTGTGCAGTCCAGTTACATGGGCTGTAGAGCCTGTGTGCGGCTGGATGATGGAATGTCGCCTTGGTTTGACGTCAATATCGGCGTTAAGCAGGGGTGCGTTCTGTCAGCCAGGCTGTTTATCATATATCTGGATAAATGTCTCCAAAGGTTGAACGATATGAATGTGGGAGTCCAGATGGGCGACTCAGTGGTCACTGCTCTGCTTTATGCAGATGATGCAGTCCTGCTGGCACAGTCAGTGACTGACCTGCAGACCCTAGTCGACACAATGACAGAAGATTGTAAGAAAAGGGTGTACGCGTGAATGTGAGCAAAACCAAAATAATGGTCTTTGAAAGAGATGAAGCCAGAACAGATGTAAGAGTAATAATAGGTAATGATGTACTAGAGCAAGTGGATGAATTTGTATATCTTGAATGTGGATTTAGCCAAGATGGAAGGTACACCACTGATATAGAGCGAAGAGTGAATGGAGCGTTGGGGCAACTTCTCGGTAGCCACCACCTCGGCCAGAAGGCACGTGTAGCAATGCATAACGCAGTGCTTGTCCCAACATTACTGTATGGAAGCGAGAGTTGGATATGCAGAAAAGAGTGTGAAAGTAAAATTAATGCGGTCGAAATGCAATCTCTACGGCAAATCTGTGGAGTTAGGGTGATCGATCGCATTCGTAACGACGACGTAAGAGAGCGAGTAGATATGAAAGAGAGTATCGGTGTAAAGATGCGAAAGGGAATGCTCCGATGGTTCGGACATGTGGAAAGATTGCCGAACGAACGTCTGGTCAAGAAGATATACAATGCGAAAGTAGAAGGATGTAGGTACCGGGGGAGACCGAGACTAACCTACCTAGACCAGATCGGTTATGTACTGAAGGAAGGTGGAGTCAAGAGTCTCCGAAACCGGCGAGCGTGTATGAAGAGAATTATGAATGTTGAGGAAGCGAGAGAAGTATGCAAGGATAGAGTTCTCTGGCACTCTGTTCTCTCTGCCTACCCTGCAAGGGATATGGCGTGATGATATGTATGTATGTACCACCTAAGATCTTTTAGGATCCTGCCATTTATTATTTAGTAATTTACAGGCTTTGTAAATACTGTTGAAAAGTTTCGTGTTCATTCATCAATCCAATCAGCCTATCGATGTTCATTGTTAGATATAGAACTTTCAACGTGTATTGAGTTTTCCAGCAGGTCAGCGTTGCGCTGTTGCCAAATGCCAACACAACATACACATTATATTTTATTGATTAACCGTAGCAAAGGGGTGGGTCTCCCTTCCTTCCTCCATTTCAAAATAGATAGCCGCCATGAATCACCTAATTCAATCATATCATATTTCACTAATGTTCTATTGGTTGTATTTACTTTAAAATGACACAGAAGAAAGTCTAGACCTACCTTTTTTTTCTCTTTTTGGGGTGGGTTACGATCGGCGCACTCCTTGTACCTCTCCATCCGGGCTGACAGAGGGGCGTAAGCACGCACACTCGCAACCCACCCGTGTACCTCGCCTTCGTCGTTGGACCGGCCACCGGGGCAGCGTGAACTTGTCATCAGTGGCCGGCCCGACGGAATACCCCCTGAGGGGTACCCTCTCCTTGAGCGACTTTTTCGCCTCCAGGTCCCACGCGGGAGTCCCGGCAAACAGGCACGCTGTCTTCGTCACCACCGTGCGGTACCCGCATACGACCCTGACCACCATGGCCCTCTGTGGTCGCCACAGAAGAGCCCTGAGTCGGACGGTCAGGGACCCCGACCACACCGGTGCGCCGTACAGGGCCATCGATCGGACGACCCCCGCGTACAGCTGTCGGCACGTAGCGCTCGGTCCGCCCACATTCGGCATAAGCCACGAAAGGGCGGACATCGCGCCGACGAGCCACGGAGCGAGCCTGCGGAAATGCTCCCGAAACCACCAATGCCCGTCGAGCACCAGGTCCAAATAACTCATATGGGCCCGGATGCTGATATCAACAAATTTAGACCTACCTAAGATGATATTGAATTGGAATTAAGTATTTAGTTTCATTGATTTTCTTTTCAGGATACGGTAATGTATCCTATACCTATAAATAGATAATCTTAATATTTATACATAATACAGTATCTATTAACGCAATCTTAAAATTTACTAAAAATTTACACCCACATGTTAAATTGCCTAGAACGACAAGACTGCGCACAAGTAATAAAGCGCCAGCACGTTGTCCGGATGAACGGCCTCCTACGTGTAGAAGTTGCGTGCTAACTCTCAATTCGGTCACCCATGGCCTTGCCTAATTAAGTTTCAGGCACAGGAACCCACCCTTGTGAAAAGTGCCACGCGCCGCTGACGGTGATTTTCCCTGACTGCTAGCTACCTGCTTACATGGAACTGCTGTCTCACAGGAAGTAGCGACCAATACCCGATTCCTAACGTTAATGTTGATAGTCGCTTTGAAAATGGTCGGCAGCGACAGATCGACAAATCTAAACAATAATTGCAAGGGCAGTGCCATGAACTCGCTACGACGCTGTCCTGCTCAGACCACAAACTCCTCAAGCGTAGGTTGTGTCACATCTCCTGTGCAATCACAATGATGGCAGCACGAGGCACTTGCCGAAGCAACCATGCCTTGACAGGATCTGTACTATTCGGATAGAGAAGACCCTGAATCGTCGCACCATTCGCTCCAGCAGTAAATACCGGACGAATAGCAAAATACTAGGTCATGTGTCCACATGACCTAGTATTTTGCTATTCGTCAGGTACAACAGCAGCTAAAACAAAAAAATAATACAAAAAATCGCACTTTACACTTCTGCGGTAGCATGGTAGAGAAAAGTAATTATGCTTACCGCGACTTGTGTTTGAGTGGATACCATGTGTTTCTTGTAGGTATACAATTCACTTTGACTATGTAAGTTCATCGCAGATTGTCTGGTTAATTTAAAAAATAATTGAGGGTAGTCATCTCTGCTCATATATATCCCACAGCTGGGCTCAAACCTTCTCTATAGTGGCCAGAAAATTGACATACTATGCCATGCTGCATATTGGCATAGGGTTTTATGTAAAGTGTGCCGTCTCTTGCATAAATGTTCTCTACATATCATTTACCTTAGTCACCTTTAAGGAAACTACAGCCAATCAACTTTTTAAAGCATTTAATGGTTTATTCTGATTTATTTAGTGGCTTAACAATTCACTCACCTTCTCTTTACTGAAATGCAATGACAAATAGAGAGTATGAAATAGTGAGAGCAAAATACAAAAGTATAAGTAAAATCCATGCTATCTATCCTATTCCCAATCTGAGTGGCCAGCATGCTAAAGTACACCAATTTCTGTCCTAATATGGAGGTTGATTTCAACAGTGAGATGTGCATAGATAAAATCAACTTAAGCATATGCATACCAAAATAATAGAAAATTATTGCAACATTATATATTATAACTATATCATAATATTTCAAAAATATAAATACTGATACACAAATAACAAAAAGTAATCAAGAATTTTGGTTAAACCTAGTATTTACATTTATCTGAAATTCTTGACTGCTATAAAATATCTGTGGTAAGCATAGCACTGTCAAAATAATGGATATTTCACTAAAAGGACTGTGTAATGCACTCCAAAATGATTCATTAATATGGATTTGTCCCTAGATTTATAGCAATAGAATTATTTCTTCTCACTTTGTACTTTATATAAAGCAAATGAATCAATCAAAATAATCATCAATATCAATATCAGGATCCAATATATGATCTGCTAAAGATGTCAAGTCTAGCTGATCAAGAATTAAATTTTCACACATTTCCTCCAAATCAGTTTCACCTATCAAAATTGCACCTTGCAACTTCCCATTTTGTAGTACAAGTTTAATATATTCTTTATTTGGTGTCATACGAAGTAATATTTCATAATCCCTTCCTAAGCCTTGTGCATTATATTTACCTAGCAATATTACTTGGTATCCAAAAAGTGTAGTGCAATGAGTAAAGAGTTCAAAGCAGAAGTCTTGTAATACATCTTCTTTTACTATATTGCCATGCATGGCTTTGGCAGCCATTCCAGCCATTTGCCTTGCCTGAGTCCACAATCTCAGTTGGAACCAGTGTGGTGCATGTTCCCAGACTGCTGTAGCTACATCTCCAGCAGCATAAACATTATTGATTGATGTTTGCTGAAATTCATTAACAGCTAAACCACCATCATTACCTCTTTTTGGTTCTATATCAAATGAAAAATTTACAGCTGGCTCCACACCTGTTGCAGATACTATAAAATCACACTCAATAATATTTCCATTAGAAAGTTCTACTACAAGTGGATACTCTTTATTGGTTGTTTCTTCCACAGACTTAATCTCTACTTTATAAAGAATCTCTAGTTCTTGTTCACCTTTGTCATTCTTTTTTATTTGTAGCTTCTTATACCAGTCTGGACCCAAAGCTGCAGACTTCAAGTTTTTGTTTAGAGATATAACTGTATCTTCCTCTGAGAAGATGTGTCTCTTTATAATGGGTTTTGGTTCAGGTTGAATATCTGAATGTCTAAATGTATTCTGAAAAAATTCAGCTGCTCCTGGATCAATAAAGGTAGCAGATATATAGTCATCTCTAATAACCCAAATTTTTTGTATTCCTGATGTAGCATGGACTATCTCCGATGCAATACCTCCATTACCAACAATAACCATTTTACGGCCTGATTTCAATTTATTCTGGAAATCTATAACAGACTCAGTATCTCTAATTCCAAGTATTCTATTACTTTTATTTGAATCCATAATTAATCTAGGTATTCCACCTGAACAAATACAGATAACTTTGTACTTTATCTTATCACCTGAATATGTATATGCTATTTGGTTTTCTGTGTCTACATGTTTAAGGGAGTCATAAACAATTTTTAAATTTGGATGGATTCTCATCAAACAACTCGCTTCTGTTTCAGTTACATCAAATTTAACTATAGTTTTAGCATAAAAACTTACATTGCTTACATTTTTTACCAATGATGAAGCGGTAATTATTACAAGGGTCTCTTCGGGATGTAAAATTGCAAGGGTTTCCACACAAGTAACACCGGCAATACCACCACCGGCTATCAAATAGGTTGTTTCAATATTACACATTTCTAACGTTCACATACAAATTGTGTTGACTTAGTACTTTATGAAATTTACAACGTTACACCAAAATTCACCAAATCTCACTTATTTAGCTTATGCAATACATATCCTTTAATAATTAAAAAAATAAAAATATATAATCTATCAAGACTGCATCAAGTTTTGTTTTTCTCTAAAAAAAACCACATCCGTCTGTATCCCAAAATATAAATATAAAATAAAATACTCTGTGAGTGTGACTGTCAATCAATCATCATTACGTGACTCAACAATAGAGGTGTGACATAAATATTATATTAGGTATTACTCGTTCCTAATCCGTACCTAATCCAAGCTGCAGTAAATATTGAATAAAATATTTGAATAATATTACTTATTAAACGGAGGGGTTATTGATTATTAAATGTGCCACCACCTCCCACTCTACTGTATGTAGCCATGATTTTTCACGGGAGTAATAAAATCTGGCTAAGGGAGCATTAAATAATGAGCGGTAGCGTACTACTCATAACAGGCATACAAAGGGGTGGTGAATATGGCAATATTACGCTTTGAATTAAAACATTAATTGAATTAAAAGGTATAAATCCATTTATTATCGAATATACATCCTTGTCTAATGCGGAATCTATGTTTAAAATATAAATCTCTGTTTTATATTGCCATCCATTCATCAGCCCGTAGGCGTCCACTGTTAGTACTTCCCCACGAAAATGCCACGCAGACCGGTCGTATGCCTGATGGTACAACGTCATTGGAATACGTCGGTTCACAGATTAAATATTAAATCTAATTCATTATTTAATGTCAGTCATTATTTAATATCAATATTAGGTATTTGGATCAGGGAATTTTCAAATAATAATGAAATAATAATAATTTTAAATAAATAAGCAGCACTTTACTTTAATTCGTGGCATTAATTAAAATAGCTGTATAGAGTTGGTCTGATAACTGTGGGTGAAAGGGTTATAAAAACTAATAAACGCAGCAAAATACCTCTATCTTGTATATTCATTAAAGCTCTTTAAAATACTCTTGGTGAGTACAATATTTCTAGGTGGTGTTTAAGATCTGATGATGATTGGTAACATAGTAATAATATCTATCTAAGTAATAGGTATTTGGTTCTCACATCATCCCTAGCGAGAGGAATGGACTATTACAGTATTACGTAGTAACACGAAGTATAGATACACAGGAGTCCGAACGGTATAGGCTTTTCCATAGTATTTTTGGTCACAAAAATAAACCCAGATCTTAGTCCTTTTTTCTGCCACTCGCTGCGCTAGTGTTTAGATCGCACCCACGAATTATAGATACATATATCTATATATACACATGAATATATATATACATGTATGTATCTATACTTCGTGGACGTACCGATGCTATTATTATTATTACACGTAAACGCGCGTTGGTTCGTGAATGTTGAATTTAATTAATTTAAATATAAAATAATATTAAAAAGAAATAGGAAGGTGTTGTGCTGTTCATGGTTGTGTTAGTGGACGAAAAGAAAAATTATTGTAAATGTTTCATGTACACAACATCTGCAAAGTTTTCCAAGGCCTTTAAACTATTTTGGGACTCCTCTTAAAGCTGACAAATTACCTTCAAGAAAAAGAAAAATATCGAAAATATTAATTATCTTCCCATCATCATTATCATCACAGCCCATGTATGTCCCACTGTTGAGCTCGGGCCTCCTCCGTAATGGGAGGGAGCTTAACCTACTATACCACGCTGGTCAGATGTGTTGGTATAGGGTTTTGTTTCGAGTTTTCCTTCTCTTGCAATAGATGTTATATGCGTTTTATATCCCTTAGTCGTCTCTTACGATCACTCACGGGTATGATAGATATGCTGCAAACCTGGAAAAAGAAATTTTGCTAAACTTACATCATTGTGATATAATATTGTATGAAGAGTATTATGAATGTTGAGGAAGCGAGTGAAGCATGCAAGGATAGAGTTCTCTGACACTCTGTCGCTTCCTCAACATTCATAATTCTCTTCATACACGCTCGCCGGTTTCGGACACTTTTGACTCCACCTTCCTTCAATATGTGACCAATCTGGTGATATAACAGACAGCAATATAAGAGATATTGAACAATTGAGGAGAAATCAGGCTAATAACTTTGAATGGCATAAAATTCGCAGAAATCATATAACAGCTAGTTACTTCCATACATGTTGCAAAGCAGTTTCTATAAAAGCAAAAATAATGTAGCCCAAAGAATTTTGAATACATTAGAGTTCAAATAAAAACAATCACTACATAGAAAAGACTGTGAGTCAGGGCATATACATTTTTATGAAGTACTGCAATGAAGGTGCAGAAATGTGGATTATTTTTATCTAAAAATAAGCCATATTTGGGGGCGTCTCTTGATAGACTTACTGGCAAAGAAGCGATTTTAGAGGTAAAGTGCCCTTACAAGCAAAAATAATTATTATGCAATTAGTGATAAAACAATTCCTTACTTGTGGAAAATAAATATGGCAATTTGTGTCTAGAAGACACATCCATATTACTATCGAATACAAGGCCAGTTGATGGTTACCGGTAGAAAGTATGCTAGTTTATTAATTTCCACATTTGTAGAATGGACCATAATTGATGTACCCTGGAATGACACGTTTATAAAGGAGATTGAAAACAAATTAGATATGTTTTATGAAGACTATTTCTGACCAGCATTACTAGAAAAAGTACTTTGTAAAAACTATGCCAAATGATTCCACAAATAATTATTATTTTAATAATAGGCAATACTTATAATGTGGTTTTTAAAGTAAAATGTATGCCAACTGTTTCTTTAAATAATTTTAATATTAAGCGATATTTACATCTGTTTGTTATAGTTAAAGTATCTCAAATGTTTCTATAAATAATTTAAATGTTAAGCAATACCCACATGTCATTTTGTTAAATTATTGATTAAATGAATTTACTTTGATAAATGAGTTTATTTACTTTATAAAATTGTTTTAAATAAAAATACAAAAATAGTAAATGGAAACTTTATTAAAGTTAAAAAATAGAAGAAGTTATGCTGTACTTTAACAATATTTTCATGGAAGTTACATGTCATAACACATACAAAATATATTTTTGACAAGAGAGGAATATAATATTCACAGTATTGCATGTAGCTGTAGTAACACTTGGAGTATGAGCTAAGCCATCACACTTTTCAATATATGAAAAACACAATTTTCGTTTAGAATCACGCGCTGATCACGTTCTCGCCTTTGTTCAGACTTTATATCTTCAATTTTAGTCCATGGAAATACTGAAGGTACCTTTTTCCGATTCCTTTCTTTAAAATGTGCCTGGTATTATTTAGTCCTGGAAATAATAATTAAGATTTTAGGTTATGTTAGGAATAAAATCATAAATACTTGTTTTAGGTGATAAAAGTAAATGTTATTCTATAAATGAGATTAAATCACCTGAATGCTTTCCAATTTGAATGAAATCTTCGGATTTAAAATATGCTGAACATATTTTAAAATGTTCTTTGGGATGAAAGTCTTTACGGGTTGCTGCTTTTCATAGTTTTCTAGCTTTTTTCTTTTGGAAATGAATGGTTCCCTGGTTTCCTACATCCAAATACATAGCAATGATGCATTATCATTTATACAATACTTTTCACAGCTGTTAATAGCAACAAAACTTCCCGCGTAAAGATTTAAACGAATAAGTATTTCTTGAAGAGTGGCGCCTCTACCGGCAAAAAGTTCTGTCCCCTAAATTGAGACTATTCTTTTAACATTACGTTCGGACTCCTGTGTATCTATACTTCGTGGTAGTAACTGGCTAACTAGTATTTACTTGCTCTGTGGTGGTGTGGTGTTAATCAAATATATCAAAATCAAAATATCGAGCGCGTAAATTCACAAGCATGAATCTTATAAGTGTATTTTTTAATAAATTACAGTCAGCAGTAAATATTAAACATACATGTTAAGTTCCTAATTTAGATATAAAGGGTCAATCTTCAGTATAGTGGATTTAACTTACCATTTATAGACTTTGTTGACAAATTTTATAGGAAATTATGTTGATCTAAATACTTCTAAAATATGTATAAGTGGATCCTTTTGTGTATCTTGCCTGTGTGCTTCTCTCTCTTATGGTATTTTCCAATTGTTTGGAGCCTCGTGTATTTATTAATGTTGAGTTTATTTCTTATAATATTAGTTTTTGTCTTAACACTTTGGGGTCATGTTTCGCTGTCATCTCCACACCAAACAAACCTGTTTTTATTGGATAAACTTGAAAAAGATCTGCGACAGATCGAGACGGATCTGAAGGTAAATAGATTAAATATATGTTGTTAGTTAGAAAAGGGCAGTAATTTATATAACCCTTATATTTAATAGGAAGACCAATCAAATTGGCCTCACGCTACTAAGAAGACTCATTTACCTGTTGTATTTGGCCGTACGGTGGATAGTCAGTTGCAGCTGTTGATTGATTATATTTTGAGGGATTTTATGACCCGTTGGTTGAAAGAATTGTCTCATAGGCCTGATCCAGTGTTGGATAAGTTCAAGGAACATATTTGGGGAGGTGTACAGAATTTGTACGAGAGATTGCTGCGTGTTGATGCCGAGAAACTTCTGGCTAGTGATATGGTGACAAAAATCACTCAGCATTTTGAAAGAATAAGAATTGCTAGGAGTTGTGCGTAAGTTGTGTTTTTATAGAGATTTTTATTAAATTGTTATACATAGTATCTGTATGACTGAGCCTAAATTGACATTTTGTTTCAGTAAATTTTATATATATTTTTGAAAAATATATTTAGATATTATAGGTTTATGATCGAGTTTTGGAATATATTTACATAAAAAATGTATACTGATGAAATATGGATACTTTTATATCCTATTGATATAAGAAAAATATGAACTAGTAATTTAATTTTAAAAAATATAAAATAATGAAAAAAATAAGAAAAATAAAAATGGGTTAACTAAGTATTGAACCTGGGCTCTCTGGATTAAGCGACTGTTCAATTACTCAATTGAACTAAATTAAATTTAGCAATATTGATTTATCGATCCTGAAACCTCTTGCATACTAAATTTTATGGCAATAATTAGATTGATGGAAGAATTAGCTTTGTGGTAGTTGCTGCAAATACTACCAACCCATTCTTTGCTCGTGGATGTTGTAAAAGACGACTAAGAGCCTTATAACAACCTTGACCAACTCTATCTGATGCCGTTTCGTCAACAATTACATTCCCAAGAAGGGTTGACATCTGGCTGGCAGCAGGTCATAAAACTATTTCCAATAACTTTCCAATGTGTACTATGAAAGAAGAGTATATAACGTGTCGACCCCAAGTAAATGGGATGAGAGTATGAGAATAATGATTGAAATATACATGAATAAGCATTTTTTTAAAATATGTTAGATTAATAGATATATGTATGTCTCATTAATTAATTATTTACAGACTGGAATTGAACCAACCACCAGTATTTGCGTTAGCACCGCATTTAACATCCTATGAGACTGAGTTGCATTACTTGAGACAGATCAGCGAGTTGATCATTATATTCTTAATGCCCAGATGTTATTCACTGTCACCTGCTTCACACCTAATGAGAGAAATACTTGCTTGTAAAGGTATGCTTTGTATTAATAATAATTTAATTATAAATCTATTATATAGCTTCTCATTAGTTTTGAATAGGCATTGTGCTAAACAAGTTACCTCTCCAGGTAAATGGTGAAACCCATTAACATACAAACATTACAATCTAAATTTTGAACTCATAATCTATTACACTTACTTGTTTATTATATTCATTATACTTGCTACTTTCTAAAAAATTGTGCAGTGTGGTAGCGGCTACGAATATTACAAACCCTTACTTTGTTCGTGGATGTTGTCAAAGACGACCAAGAACCTTATAACAACCAACCTGGGCCAACTCCATCTGATGCCGTTTGGTCAACAATTACGTTCCCAAGGAAGGTTGATGTCTGGCAAGCGGCCTGTCATAAAACTATTGCCAATAATTTTTACATTATGTACTATAATAGTACATAATGTATCGACCCCAAATAATTGGCATAAGAGTAGGAGAATGAAGAATAATGATTTTCTAAAAAAAATAGAGGGCTTGAGGAAACTTGGACTTTTATAGAGATAATAACTTCAAGTTCTTAAACTTTATCTTCATACCATTTCATTGTATTAGAACAACTACATAGTTGTTGGTGGTATAAGTTGTTCAGAAGAGGATGGTAGTCCATTCTCTGTAATCATTTAGCCAGTTTGTACGACTTCTATAGGCATGTAAGGCCTGGTGACATATTTTCTCTTCTTCTTTTCTACCCATGATTCTACCCATGACCACTCATTATATCATGACTACATATTAAAAATATGAAATTTTTTGAGTCCCTTATGTCAATTTTCGTCTATTACAGCATAATTATGGGTATTAACTAAGTATTAAGACATTATCAGCATTCATTATTCTTCTACTCTTACCTAGACATGTGTAAGTAATGCGAGTGATGCATCACACGTAATATTACCCGACCGCGTACTGTCATATTACATTGCGCGACTAAACATGACATGACATTAAACATCACACATCACATTAAACATGACGCCGAACACTCGTGTACTGTTCTGTATTTCTGCAATGTTCGGTAATTTGGTAATGGTTATCTATCTCTCAAACGCGCCGTGTGTCTTTTCGGGAGAGTGAGAGGGATAGAACGACTGGACCGCGCTGCGCCTGCGGTCGATAAATATTTATTTTGAGCTCTATTTTTAGAACATTAAGGCTTATATTAAATGAAATGTTATGTGCGATGTTTGAAGTGATGGTAAAATGTAATATTACTCGGCACGAAATGTAATGCCATATAACATCACTTCGCGAAGTACTGTTTCGCGTATGTCTACTCTTACCCCAATTAGGTAGGGTCGATATGTTTCCTCTTCTATTGTACATATTGCAAAAGTTATTGGCAATAGCATTATGATCATCTGCCTGACGTCAACCCACCTTGGGAACGTAATTGTTTATCGGGCCTAGGTATAAAGCTCTTAATCGTCTTTTACAACCTCCACAAGCAAAGGGTTGGTAGTATTCCTAGCCGCTACCACACAGCATAATTAAGTATTAAGAATACAATGATTGGTTCAACGGGTAATATGTTTAAACTGCCTTTGTTTTATCTCATCATCATCATCATCACAGCCCATAAATGTCCCACTATTGGGCTCGGGCCTCCTCCGCAATGGGAGGGAAATTAACCTACTATACGCGCTGGTCAGACGTGTCGGTATAGGGTTTTGTTTCGAGTTTTCCTTCTCTCGCATAGATGTTATATGCGTTTTATATTCCTTAGTCGTCTCCTACGATCACCTATGGGTAAGATATGGGGTGGTGAATAGTATTCTTACTCCGTCACCACACGGAAAATTGAAACTGTTTTATCTAATCTGTTGATAATATATTGTGTAGTTCTACAACATTTTTTTTTAAAAACACCACTATGGAAATATTTCTTGTATTGTGGGGACTTTACAAACATATAATTAACACAGACAAATTACACCCAGACTGAGAACAACACTCACACAAAGTATTATCCTCCGTAGGAATCGAACCCATGGCACTGGCACGGAGGGTTGGTATCTTAACCACTGCATACTTACAACAGCTTTGTGGTGGGCATTGATAGAGAGCATCTAAAGTATATTAAATTAACGTGTGCTATCTACCGGCAATATATGTCGTATAACCCGTCAGAACTCTGACGGGTTCTCCACATAGGGTGGGCTCTTTCTGTTGATAATGAATGCTTTAATGTCGTAGGTAAATTTCCCTCCCATTGTTGCGAAGTTTCAAGCCCTCAGTGAGCCGTACGTTAGCTGAGATGATGACGATGATGATGATGAAATTGGAGGATATTGACTTAAAGCAAATAAAAAGCAGAATAATTCGGTTTAAATACCCTTATTTCTCAAAAGAACATACACTATTTACTTGAGAGTTTTTTACAATTTTACAATCGCATTTTTAGATGAAATAGAGAAATGTACTAGGTACACATTTAGTTTTTTATTTTCAGTCCTACGACCAGCAATAGATCTAGTCACTGAACCAGATTATATTAACCAAAAAATAATACAGTATTTGGAAGCTCAGAAAGAAGTTGATGCGATGCATATAAGAACACACGAATACGCCAAAACGTTTGAGGATTATATACGAATCATCAATAGCTGTAATAATGTCGACACACTGAAACGGTTACGGTGAGTGATCATTGATAATGATGTTTGTAACTTTCCCTAAAAAAAAAACGGCATTTTAACCGTATGTTACATTTTATATTATGTCAAGGACCGTTATTGTTGATAAAAATAGTTTGATTACAGCGAATATTATCATTAATAAAACGTTAATTCCGCGTGGAGAATTAGAGATAAAGAAAGAATGAAATTCACTGCCCTTTCCTTTCTCGCAGATATTTTGTTTTTAAGTACTATACCCCACGGGATTCGAACCTATGCATATTGAATATCCGTTCCAACCGTGCTGATGAACGGATTTATAATAGGTGTGAGCTCGAATCCTATGTGTGACAATCATTTTTCGGTCGTAATCAAGTTTTTTATAAATAATCAAGCATGTTAAATGCTAAATTTCAGTAATTTGTACTATACCCCACTTTAAGGAATAAATACTTGTGATTTAGACTTTACAAAAGGCTAGGAAGTTCGCTTTTTAGACGCCTTCTGTGCTGTCTGTTTTAAAAGACTATTAAGAACTATATGCAGATAACATTTCTGTGAAAGAAGGAAACTTTAAAATAAAACCTAAGCATGCCTACACTATATGAACTCGACTGACCGGTATATGATATGTTAATTTGTATATGGGTCGGTGCTAAATACATATGTATATGGGTGAGTGACAAAGATAATTATTTGCCTCTATATGGTAAAGAATCTCGGCATTTATCTAGACTCGACGATGGAGTGGCAAACACAAATCTCTTACATTTCAAAGAAAGTTACTGGGTCACTTCGCGCGCTTTACCGCCTAAAAAACTTTCTTCCAGTCAAGACCAAGACAGCACTGATTCAAACCTTAGTTCTTCCTATCATCGATTATGCTGACGTGTGCTATCTCGACCTGAAAGCAGATCTGCTCAATAAACTGGACCGACTTCTCAACAATTGCATTCGATTCGTTTTTAACCTACGGAAATTCGACCACGTATCCAATTTACGCTCTCGGCTCAATTGGTTACCAATTAGGCAAAGACGAAGCTTGCGTACTCTTACTCTTCTTTATTATATTTTAAACTCTCCTAATTTCCCCTCTTACTTAAAACAACAGTTTCAATTTCTTAGCACCACTCACGACCGTAACCTTCGCTCTTCCAATAATCTTCTTCTCCACTGTCCCTCTCACTCCTCCAGTCTGGTACACTCTTCCTTTAGTATCCAGGCTGTTCTTCTCTGGAACTCGCTGCCTCTGGAAATCAAAATGGCTGCAAACCGTAACATATTCAAAGCCAGGGTTAAACGATTTTATTTAGACTTTCTAGCGGAGTCAACACACCTGTAATTATTCTCATCTATAATTTACGTAATTTACTTGTATGTATATATGTATGTATATGTAAGTATATAGTAATATATGTATTTGTTTGTATATATGTATATGTTTTGGAATATAATCATATTTATTAGGTATTTACATGTTTAGTGCACCCACATATAACTAACAACTTAGTTTCTTTTTTTTTTAGTATCTTTTATCTCTCTACATTGTATTGCACCTACCTCACATTATTTCTGCACCACTCTAGGTCGACTGGTAGAGAATGCTTATGGCATTAAGTCCGCCTTGTGCTATTTTTGTGCAAAAGTAATAAAGAAATAAATAATTAATTAGTTATTAAATATATGTAAATAAATGTATGAAATCAATAAAGATTCAAATGCAGATTTGATAAACATATATTATAATATGAAACTAATTTCTGAAGAAAGACGGTTATTGTCGCTGTGTTGTTATATTAAAAAGTAGTATCGTTATGAAATTAGATGTTTTTATTTTCATATTTTCTTATTGGCGGACGCTGCGTACTACTGCGTACTTATTTTTTTTTGTCTGTGTTGTGTCTGGCTTTGACAGCTTTACGTGGACTGTGGATGAGCGCTGATAGCTCTCAACCCGAGCGTACTACTTCACTCCGGTGTCGTTTCATATTGATAGCCTCTAAATGGCAATTTAGTATATTTTTGATTCTACGCGGTGTTATGATACATTGAATTCTGATGCAATTAGACATGAAGGCAATTTTTATTCTGAATTACCCTAAATCTACTTTACCAACCTTCTTCTTATGGGATGAAAATAATAGTATCGAGAGAGAAAATAGTGCAGATACATACTAATTAATTATAACGAGCACTGTTTGTAGTTATATCAGTACCAAATTGTCTTACTGTGTCACGATAAGAGGAAGTATTCTCATTTCATTAATTGACATAGTTAAACTTTAAATGTTTATCCTACATAGATATAAAGAAAGTTGATTATTACGTAGTTTATATTAATTGCATCCTACACCACTATACATTATTAGCTGTGCACCTAACATCGCGTGCCTTCATATTCTTAACATTAACTCTACTGGTATCGCGTCCTTGTTGTAATCGTAGTAGCAGCAGGCTGGGGTTTGTCCTTTACCCGCGATCGCGTGCAGGCATTTGCCGAAGTAATCGTGTCCCAATAACATCTATAGGTACTGGTCCCCATTTCTACAGTACTGAATAGAGCGCATTTAGAGCGCTTGGTTTGAGTCTTGATCTGGATCAAATGTAAATGGATATTGTACAATATATATGGAGTATGTTAGAGTAACAGTTACTCGCAAATCTGTAATTACACAAAATACTACCATGTGTTTGGAGATTCAAGCCTTTTTTGGTTGTCACTGGTATTATTCAGCTTTCCAACTTTCATCTCGGGGCTTAAGGTGTGATCACGAAAATATTAAATAGTCAATTAAGATAAATTATCTATGTTTGAATTATCTCTGGACATTTGTTACTCGCGGGACTTCCAAAAATCCGTTTCGGTGTGACTTTAATTAAAATTAAAGTAAAATTGATCAACGATAACTAGTTTTTGGTTAATGATTAATCAAAAAGTATATATTTATTCTCACATATCATATTTCTAGTTTATTAATATAACTAAAATAATGACATCAGTTTTGATGACCTTGTCTCATGCCTTTAACAACGAAGTCGTCCTTACAGATTTGATATAGTTACGCAAATAATGCAAGCGACTACTCTTCAAAATGTAAAACGTGCAAAAGGTATAGACATAGAGGTTATAGAGAAAAGCGGTGCACAAAATGTTAGCAGACAACAGATAGCGGATGCAAAGAAGTTAAAGAGATATATAAATCAATTGACTATAGCCAAAGCTGAATGTGAAACTGCCCTAAGGAAACTGGGATGGGATGGTGCTTTTCCTACAGTAGAATCTGATAGCAAGGTAATTTAAGAAATTCTAGTATAGAAATGTAATGCAATCTTTAATTGTATTTATGTTCTAATTTTCGCCCGCGTAGTTTGTTGATAAAACGGTAGCCTATGTCCTTCTCCGGGCCCCAGTAGTAGTGTTGCCCAAATTCAGTCTTGGTCTTGCAGTCTTGGTCTTGTTCTTGCGTTTTTGCAAGACCAAGACCAAGAACAAGACCGCGTATTTTTAGCAAGACCAAGACCAAGACTGACCGTGCAAGACTTGAGCAAGAACAAGACTAAGCCTGCAAGACTCTTGCGTCTTGCAGCTAGGACTTAGCGCTATTTCACGGAGTAGTTAGGTGTAACAGTTCGGTGTATAGGTACGCTTAGGAATTCTATGAGACGCAAAATACTGTATCAAAGAATATGAAAAACTGGACCTATGCGCATTACGACTAATACCATAAACATACCTACATAGCGAATAAAAAATATCCATTAAAATCAAACTGAGTGCATGCATAGTTATGTTTTAACCATCGGCACTTTGATAATGCGGCATCAAAGGTTTTGTACTTACTTCTCAAAGAAATTTGCCGCTTTTCGGAAGTACATGGTTATGATACACGCGCCGGCGGCTTCTTTTGAAATCATATACAACAATCGTTGCCGCCGCGCCGAAATCACAAAATTTGACACTATTTGATTGCCGCCACAGGGCGTAGGTATACTCATGCAAAATAATTTCGAATTTTAAGAGTACTTACAGGTGTTCCAAAGAATAAATAAGTTTCAGAGTGCTTAGAATGAAAATGAATACATTATACTGATCACGCAAGTAGTATTATGATAGGAAAAAATGTTAAGGATAGGTAGTAGATGTCATAATAATTTATTCTAGTAAGTTTAAATTATAATATTGATTATATGGTTTTAAACTAATTACTTAGGTACTATTATTGTAAATTTAGTCATTATATTTCTTAAGTTTTTACAAGAAAAAATAGCAAAAAAGTGTTCAAATATCACCCGTTTGATAAATATTGTAGCCACTTTTAAATATACTTGAAACGTGTAAAAAAATTCTACAAAACTAATAAAATAATATAAAAAGCGTAGGTACTTACCTACTAATAAAATAAAAAGCCTGCGATAAGAGTTTTGTATTGCTTACCAGCCCGAATATCTCTGAGAGAGATGATGAGAGTAAGTATTTACTAGCAGTGCCCGCGACTTCGTCCACGAGGAATAGTAACTTTGGAGGTATAGTGACGTTCAGGATTTATTTATTTATTTTAAAACTTCTGTCATCAAACATACAAACAAACTCTTCAGCTTTATAATATTAGTATAGATAAGTATAGATGTACGCCAAAACATTCACTTATATGTAAAGAATAGTGATTGGCACTAATTCTTTACATATATTTTATTCACGCGTCGCGTCTGTACAAGTAGGTAATAATCTGTGTTTGTACGCCGCACGCGGCATCGTTTGATTTGCAGCGGCATCCTTTTAATAGAGCCGGCACGTGGCGAGGCGGCGCGGTAGAAAGCAAGGAAACGTACTATAAATAAAGGAATTATTTTAATTCCAGTCATTTCCAATTGAGCTGTGCTTCGAGTCTAACTTAATAATTGTTTTTACTAATTCTTGTTGTTTTCTAAAAACGTATCACGTGTACAATTTAATATGAGTGACGAAGATTCAAATTATTCTAGTCCGAGTAACGAGAGTTTGAGTCACAGATCTAAAAGACCCAAAAGCAAATTTGAGGAGTTTTTCGAAATAATTCATGCATCCCAAACTGCCTTGTGTAAATTGTGCCAACATAAAAAGATTGAAATAAAAATGAAAAACAGAAACACTTCAGGCTTAAGGAAACATCTAATATCTTTCCACAAAAAGGAATCACAAATATTTCTTCCTGTTAAACCAAAATTAAGTGGAGATATCACAAGCTTTTTAGTAACCGCTGGAAGAAGTGGACAGGTAAGAATATTTTTTTAACAATGGTCGAAGTTGTCGCTACGGGAATTTTAACTCCGCGTAGCTATTCATGCGATACTTTCAAAAACGCCATTAACTTACGTAAGTATTTTTGAGTTAGTGGTGTTTTCATCTAGGGGTGCGACATATTAAGTATGTAATTATCGTCTTAAATATTTTTTATAAAAACCCATATTTTCATTTGTTTTCATAATCGGCCAGTAACAACTAAGTACTTTATTTTGGTAATATAACAAATGTCAATTTAACGATTTTCTCGATTTAACAACAACAAACCTCCTCCTCCTAAACGCTCAAACCTAGTATGTTTTAAATAATAACACAAGATTTATTGTTTTATTTCAGTCGGAAAACAGCAGTGACAACATCACGACAGCTACAGTTGATTGGGTGGTGAAAAAATATCTTCCCTTCTCATTTTTCGATGACGAAGCTACACAAGTATATTTTCGACGTATTTGCCCTAATATGGTGTTTCCTAAAAGTTCTACACTTAGAAGGAAAGTCAAAGAGCGATTTGAAGAGCTCCAATTGAATCTCAAGGAACGACTTCAACAATTATCATCTAAAATGTCGTTTACTATTGATGGGTGGACGTCAATTGCTGGTAGGAGTTACTACGGGGTTACTATGCATTATATAGACAACGAATGGAAGTATCGATCTGTAGTTCTTGATTTTATACCATCACGCGGTCGACATACTGGGGAAGATATTGCAACGATTTTCCATGAATGTTTATTGGAATATGACATAATTGATAAAATACAAGGTATCACGGTCGACAACGCAACTGCAAATACCAAATTTATGTATGAACTGGGCAAACAGCTGCCGCCACACTTTGATTCAGACAATCAACATTTCCGGTGCTTTGCTCACATTTTAAACCTTGGTGTACAAGATTTATTAAAGACCTTAGCATTACACTATGAGTCTGACACTAACGCGCAAGATCAGCAGTATGAAGACTATGCAGACGAAACTGAGGATGAGGAAGATGAAGAATATGCACCAAATATTGCTGACTCGCGTACATCTGTAACAAAGTTACGCAGTTTTTCCAGTAAAATAAAAAGAAGTGAGATAGTGAAGAAGAAGTTTCAGTCTGCTTGTGAAGCAGCTGGCGTGCCATCAAATCTAAATGCCATTCTTGACTGTCCAACGAGATGGAATTCCACACATGATATGATTGGATTTGGTTTAAAAGTGAGAGCGGGCATTAACATATTGTGCAGTTCTGTTACCGAATTGAATGATTTTCAAATCACAGCTAGTGAATGGCAGGTACTCGAAAAATTACATAAATTTCTAATAAACTTTAAACTTTTAAGTACAAAACTTGGTGGACACAAATATGTTACATTACCGCTAGTCATTGTATCATTCAATCTCTTGCTAGATAAAATTGAATCCATGGTAAAACAGTTAGATGAGAAACCTAATCGATCTGAAGTGGATGAAAGGCTCATTCTAGCTTTCCAAGCAGCTCGAGACAAAATGCTAAAACATTATAAGAAGAGCAACTGGATTTATTGTACTTCTTTAATTTTAGACCCAAGGCATAAGGCTCAGACTTTTGACCTGACAATGTGGGGGAAGCAACTTAAAACAGAAAGTCTGCGCAAGTTCAATGAACTTTATGAAGAATATAAAAGTCTACACTCACTGAACAAATCTCTGGAATTACCAAAAAAAGAAAATAAAGTATGTGATGAAGATGAAGACGTAATAGACTTTGATAAACTCTATGAATGTCCCTCGACGTCATCTGGATCTTGTCTTCAAGGCTTAGTGATAGACGAGTTGGAGGAGTACCTGAGAAAACCAAGAACTGTCAGCTCGGAAGACGTTTTAGATTGGTGGAGGACGCATGAGACAGAGTATCCGACTTTATCGAAGATGGCCCGTGATTTTCTCTCAATACCTGCAACTTCAGTACCTGCTGAGAGATTATTTTCTAAAGCATCATTAGTAATTAGAAAACATAGAAATAGGTTAAGTGATGAGTCATCCAGATGGTTACTTTGTATTAATTCTTGGTCAAAAGAATTGATATAAAGTAACATAACCTAATGATAAAGCTGTTGTGTACTGTTATGTTTGATTTGTGTTGTATTTTATTTTTTATTGAAATAAATGATAAATCGTAAAACTCTTTTATTAAATTTCATATAAGTTGAGGGTTCAATCTCTTTCTAGACAGATATTGTTCTTTAAAATACAGTCAAGTTATTGTAATTAATTTGTTTTTTACATGTTTTAGCAAATGTAAGCTTATAAATCATAAATGTTTATTAAGAAACAGTTACTTCCATGGAAAACGACATATAGGTCAGTTGATTTTTCGAATTTCTTATCAAATCCTCAGTTATTTATTAATCTGCTTGATCTTTACTATGGCTATGTTAATTCAAGCTCACAATGTTTCAATTCTAATACGTTTTTCTAAGATTTAAAGTAAACTTTAATAAATAGTAATAGACTAATAGGTAATTGCAAGACTTGCAAGACTCTTGCTGCAAGACCAAGACCAAGACTGGGAGCGCAAGACCAAGACCAAGACCAGGTGTATTGGCGCAAGACCAAGACCAGGTGTATTGGCGCAAGACCAAGACCAAGACTGGCTAAGTCTCGTCTTGTTCTTGCATTTGGGCAACACTAACGTAGAGATAAGATTACATAGCGGAAAAGTTTCGGTTACCTTCTACGTATATAGTACGGATTTCTGATTGATGTAATAAGCCACAATATTACTGATATAAGCCATTATCCCTATATACTTTCCTTCGTTTGATTCCCGTTTAATATATTTTTTAAGTATACTCGTTGGTTTATCAACCTATCCTTTGGCACAAATGTTATTAACCGAAAAATACTCAACTGTCTTCCCTTTGTAACCTACTTTTAAATTTATTTTGTAACATATACATTGGTTTTTACCCGACTGTAAAGGAGTGGTATTGTGTTTAACAGTCTATGTATGTATGTATGTATGTTTGTATGTTCCTTTGAAGCACTATATATACCAAACGCCTGGGCCGATTTTTATGATTCGCACGTCAATCGATTCCTCTTAATCCGGCGAGTGTCACTAAAGATATGACGTTATTGAAAATTCAATATGGCGACTACTGGACGCCATATTGTGAAAATAAAAAAAATTAAAGTCAACAAACTGTATCGAGTGGGGTATCGTTAAATAGGTATTTAAAAATCATTTTTAGTTTTCTCTCAACATTTTTCGATTTGACTGGCCGTTTAGGATCTATATCGATTTAAAGTTTCGTAACAACCTTTCTCACATATAGGTTTTTTAGACAGTAGAAATTTACGATGAAAAGACGGAAAATTCATATAACTGGATGTGGATGGACATATACTGAAGTATCTAGTAGGTATATTGTCCAATATACCATAGGTAGTCCTACCTAAAGTATCTAATGTCTGACGCGGTCGCCCATCTCCAATTTCTAACGATTTAGTACTCAACTTCAGTCGAAAAACTATATATAGTTAGGTACTTACCTACTTATTAATAAAAAAGATAACTATAGCTACCTAGGTATTTATAACTAAAAAGTATAAAATAAAAAAAATGATTAAAAAAATCAAAAAACCCGACTGCTTAAAAAGTCACCAAAACTACGTACATAATAAAAAAACTGAAAAGAAAAAAACAAGCACTTAGATGTCCGGTGGTCTAGAATTCCATAACATATTATTGAATAAATACTATTGCAGAAAATGAAATATATTTTAATAATAGAACATGACAACTGAACAGTCGGGATCCTTTATTCGACAGCAAATCTAATATTTCAATGGATCCCCACTGTTCAGTTGTCATGTTCTATTATTAAAATATATTTCATTTTCTGCAATAGTATTTATTCAATAATATATTATGGAATTCTAGACCACCGGACATCTAAGTGCTTGTTTTTTTCTTTTCAGTTTTTTTATTATGTACGTAGTTTTGGTGACTTTAAGCAGTCGGGTTTTTTGATTTTTTTAATCATTCAATTTTTGTTCATCCCTACAGAAGTGCTCATATTTTCTGCGTTTAATTTTTTTTTCGTCCATCTTAACTTTCCCTTCTAAATCTTTATAATGTTTTTTAGGTTTTCTTAATATTCTATTCTGATCGCTGGTCGAATGCAATGTCACTGTATCAACAAGCTCGCCTTATGTATTTATTCGCTAAATGAATTAGATACCCCACTTATTACAGACAATACCATTACACAAAATAATGGAGAGTGTTACGGGACGACGATACCTCTCTATGTTTTTGGAGACCATGTGCTCACAAGGCCTGGTAGGCTTCTGGAGCGCCGTCGAAGAGTTAAGACATAGCCCCAGGAGCAGCTGGCATCAACTCGGCGCTGAAATATTCTATACTTATATAAGATCACCTAGTGCGGAGATTAAAGTTGATAAGGTATTCATATGAGCTATTTTTTAGAAGTAAAACATTATTATATAGACTATAAATTTAGAATATTATATATTTTTTATCTCAGCGTATAAACGTCTTATTGCTGGGTCTGTGCTTCCTCCATAATGAGACGAAAATTCGCCTGTTACAACGTTGCCTGCCTTTGCCTGCAGCCTGTTATAGCCTGCGATTGCCAAATCGCATGATGAGCATGGCGATTTTGACATTACCCTCCTCTGTGATGAAGCCTATGTCGAACAGTGGACGTGCATAAAATGATGATAATGAATTATGATATTTCTGTGATATAATTTTAGGATACAAGAAAAAGAATGGAAGGTTTTTTATTAGGCGATAAGGGTCCCGATGTATTCTATGAAGTTCAAGACACAGTGGTGGATACGATACAGGAAAAATACTATCATTCATTCCTTATGAGCGATCAGTACAGAGCATTAATTGCTGAGTTGGCAACTGAAGAAACCAATAAAGGTGAGATATATAACTAACAAAAAAAAAAGATCTGTCTTTTGAGGTATTCATATATCTTGAAGATACCATTCCAGTCAGAAATATTTTTTCCTTTGGAAGCCCGAGTTAGTTTTTTTTGTATACTGGTATATTATACCATATTGTACCCGGTGGATAAATATATATTATTCATACAACCCCTGTAATGATTGTCAATCGTAAAAATACGAGAGAGTGCAGTTACGTCCCGATTTAAATATATAGAGTTATTAAAACGCCAACAATTTAGTAAAATAAATTTGCAAAATGCATAATGGTGTATTTATTATTTAATAGTAAAAAATCATAATTGTTATAACAGCTCCTAATAGATATTGTTCACTGATGTCACACAGTTGGTATGCGACACACACGCTACGAAGCCGAAATTAGTAGATTGTTTCTTTAAAAGGATTGATATACAATACTAATTGCCAGGTTTACTGTATTCGCTAGTACTTATCACAATCATTAAAAAAAAAAATATTTACTAAAAAGAACTCTGGAATATTTGAGATAATAAAATATTTGTTAAAATTCATTTCAATGGTAATTTTATTTCATTCATATGAAATAATTCTTGAAATTTTCAGATATCAGCTCAGATAGATCTCCAATAGAAGATCGTCAATTATCCAATGAATCTGTATCGTCCGCTGAAAGTGTTGCCGGAACATTACACCTCACCGAACATTCCACTTATGCAAGGAGAAAACTTGACGAGTTGCAGGAACGCCATAATAATAAAATACAAGTACGTGTGACTAACATTCATTTTGTCTACTGTATCAATATTTTTTTATCAGTTTAGCTAAATTTAGTAATAGCGATTTAGGATTCCATAGCCTATTCGTTTTGTTCTGGCCATTTGTAAAGCCATGATCGGCAGCGTCAAGAATTGGTGCACGGTCGCTGCTGTCCGTCTTACGGAAGCACTTGGCAGCGAGATTCAGAAAAGTTAACATCAATGCTGAGCTCCATCACCACTAATTCGTAGATGGTCAGACCATATATTAGTTTGACACCCGCAGGCACGCCAGCGGCGTAAGGTTGATGTCTCAGCGTTTTGTATATTGCTGGAACATCAAGCGGATAGATATTCAAAAGTGTAACCGTCGGCTTTCACTGTAATCAAGGAATTGGTTCCCGTGGCCCGCTCAATTGCCAGAGACGGTTTATACGGCAAGTTAAAGTCCTCCACGCTATCCTTATTGCATATGGTTTTGATGCAATGTGCTAGACCTAGACAATAGCCTGTTAAAAACATGATATCTAATTTGGATCTTTTTTCTTTGCACAGCATAATGGTAGACCTTAATTATAGGTAATGGCTTGGATGTAACTATCTTTCGTTTACATGTTGAAAGTAATTAAGAAAATTAAATAACTCTTCGCCTAATTATCTTAACGTATATCTTTCTAGGCTTTAGCAGCCCTTCGAGCATCATTAAAACCCGAATCCCCAGCTCTATCGATGTTGGCTAATGAAGTTGAGAAGTTAGCTGGTGAGCAGATGAGGTTGGAGGCACATTTAGCTAGGACCGATACTTGGGCCGAACACCTTGGTAGTTGGCGGGCTACTGTGCATAGTGCTGAGGTACGTAGATATCCAACTGGACTCACCTTTTATCCATACCAAGCTGGTCGTACAGCTATATACAGGGTGGAAGGGGACCGCTCCTGAAAACAAAGACAGGTAACCCTACTAGTCCTACTTGTAATGATAGGCTAGAAAAAAAATCGATCCGGATGAAAAAAATATTTCTTTTTCTACACGCGAGGTCGTTGAACTCTAGAACATATAATCGAGAGGTTTGAATAGACTGCGTCTTTTCTCATCTGAGTAAAGTTACTTATTTTTATGGAATTATCGTTACATGGCACTGTCCTAATACGATGGAATGTGAAAAAAACTTAAAATTCGTTATGAAAAAAAAAATTTCATCCGAATTGATTTTTTTCTAGCCTATCATTACAAGTAGGACTAGTAGGGTCACCTGTCTTTGTTTTCGGGAGCGGTCCACTTCCACACTATATACATATACAGAGTGGAGATGTCAATACGACAATAAATGAAAACACCGTCAATACTAGTGTATAGGAGTATTTTGAAACTATCAAAAAAGTGCTCACATGGAAATTTAAAAAACATTTTTTTCAAACAAACTTTTTATCATAAATATTGAAACAAAATAGAACACGTTTGTAAATATTAGTTCACTAACCTGTAGACAACGTGCAAGCGGCGAGCGACGTCGTGTCATATTTTACGACTTCGGAACGTAGTTAAATAAAATACCTACACCTAAGGTTTTGGGCGGTATTCATTCTCACTTGATTATTTTATTAAATTTATAATCACGATAACTTTAATAATTCACTTGGTTCTTAAACTTTTAAATTTTCGATATGTGCGCCATGGACCCGATCGCACAAATTATATCGTCTTAAAATATTATTCCGAACTCTTGTTAACAGGTCGCCATTGACGGCGATGTATTTTAACTTGTCGAAAGATCGTACAATTCTATTTTTTAAGTCCTCCACATTATCAACGTCTGTTAAATAAACATCATCTTTCACATAACCCCACAAGAAAAAGTCCAATGGTGTGAGATCTGGTGACCGCGCTGGCCACCGTGTTGGCCCATACCGACCAATCCACTGATGTCCGAAAATTCCAGACAAACACTCTCTGGCAGCAACCACGGAATGTGCAGGCGCACCGTCTAGTTGGTACCACATCTGTCTACGCACGTCTAGAAAAAGGTCGTCCATATACTCAGTAACAGGCCCGTTAATTAATTCTAGAAACTTTGCCGCATTTAAATTTCCATCAATAAAAATTGGTCCAATTATAGTATCCCTGTGTATACCAGCCCACACATTGACGGCAAACCTGTATTGGTGCGAACTCTCTCGTGTTAGATGTGGATTTTGGTGACTCCAGTACCGGAGATTTTGGCGGTTCCATAATCCGTTCCTTGTAAATGTACTTTCATCACTCCACATTACATTGTATAAGAAATCGGGGTTTTCGAAATTTTTTCGTAACATCCAATGGCAGAAGGCTTCTCTGGCCGGCATGTCTCTTGGTAACAACGCCTGTACTTTCTTGTATTTAAAAGGCCTCTGTTTATCGCGTTTTAAAACTTTGTAAATAGTTTTATGGTTTACACGAAAATGACGAGCCGCTCTACGCAGACTAGATGTTGGGTGGCGAGCAAAATAATTTAAAATTTGTTCATCTAGGGTGGCTCTTACACGCGAAGGAGCACTATCCATATGAGTGAGTAAGGATTGATTATCCCGTAACCTCTGGACAGCTTGTACAATAGTCCGGCCATTGGTAGGACAAACACGTGTGTTTCCATACCTCTCTCGGTACGTACGTATGGTTAAAGCTGCATTTCCGTGACATTCTCCATAATTAATTTATATATCATAATTATTTAATCATATCTGTATACTCCGAAGCTGTGTAATTATAACGAGGCATTGTAAATGAGAAAAATTACTATTCTAACACAAAGTAAGCGTCTAATTTAGCACAATTCACTTAAAAAATTACAGTTACCTACTCAGATAGTACATGTTCACTAGAAAAAAAACTTCCTATGTCGCACAACACACTTTTAAACGTCATAAACAAAAGTAGTTGACTAGGTAGGCAGAAGTCACAATTTGCAAATCATCAATACCGCATGCGACGCGACGTTCACGTCACAGGATCACGATGCCACACTGACCTACAGACCTATTAGGTATAATACTTTTGAACAATAAAGCGAAACAAAAAAAAATTGTCCCTTTCGCACATTTAGTTGACCTTGATGAAACCGGGATCTTCTTTCATTATGCCGCATTAGGTAGTTTCAAATTTCTTATTTAAGTCTGATGACACGGTTTATATGGATCTTGAGACTCAGGAATAAGGTATAATATGCATTGATTTGTATTGCGTTTGGCGAAGACTTGAAGTGGTAACATGGCGATATGTAGGTACTACCTTCATATTAATTGATACCAATGCAGCCCGGGAGGTCATTGATCTCGTAGTGATAGGCATATAATTTTAATTTTTTATACAGAGTGGGGTAAATGTTAATAATACAAAGTAATGTGCTGTAGCTAAACTATACGACATATTATATTCAAAGTTTGTATACCGGCTGGGCAAGTCATCAGATACACTAAATTAAAATTATTGTCGTATGGTCGTCTCCACCTTGTATAATATTGAGCTAGTATGTTTTTCATAAAGGGTGGGAAAATGGGTTTGACATAGTTTTGATTTTTCTCTCTTTTGCAATGTTATCTGCTTAGACTGTAGTAATCTTAGAAATCTATTACAGTGGCACATACTGGGTCCTATTGTTAATCGCTGGTCTGGTCTGACCACAATCACCCGGATTGGCATAGCGCTTTTTATTTCGAGTTTTCCTTCTCTTATTATCGCATATTTATGACGACTAAATGTCGTCTTTTATGACACCCAAGAGCAAGAAAGGGCGTTGAATTGTATTCTTACTCTATTACCTCACGAAAAAATTTAATTATTAAATAAATTTCTTACTTGCAGGTAATAGATGAATCAAAACCGCCACAATTTGTAATAGTAGTACACATGGCGGAACAAGAGTCTACGCACAATGAAGAAAAGCCAGAGCAAATCACAACAGGATGGGTGTTGCTGAGAACCTTGAATGAATTTCAGGTAATATAGATCCTGTTTTATATAATATTTTTGAAGTGAAAACTTATTAAACGGCGTTGTGCACTTTTGGGGTAGGTAAAATGTCTTTCCGTGTGATGACGGAGTAAGAATACTATTCACCACCCCATATCTTACCCGTGGGTGAGCGTACGAGACGACTAAGGGATATAAAACGCATATAACATCTATGCGGGAGAAGGAAAACTCGAAACAAAACCCTATACCAACACGTCTGACTAGCGTGGTGTAGTATGTCAATTACCCTTCCGTCGTGAAGGAAGCCCGAGCCCAACAGTGGGACATATATGGGCTGAGACAAAAAATGTTAAACTCGCGTCAGGACACGTGACCTGATTGAAAATTCGTAAGACGAAGAGTGAGTAGTCCGTAGGAGAGGAAGTAATAATATAATATATTTAATATGTGTATTTATTGTATAGTCACACCCATACATACACCCTGGGGCTCACTTTCTTTTTGTGTTTGTTTTTTTTATAGGTTTAAGTTTTCACTTCTGTCGGCAATCCTAGTGACTGCTTTGTGTTTTTTTTAAACCGGAATTTAAATCAAGACCTATCAACTGTGTTTGATAAGTAATGGCTCCTCGCATAATGTTAATGGAATTAAATTAAGAGGTGTAGTTAAATTATTGCCAAAAGAAATCCTTTATACATTGCATAGAAAAAAGTGACAGTACTGGATATAATGATCATAAAACTAAAATGTATTATTAAAGCCGGGCGTTTTTTTTTAATTTATTAGCTTCTGTATTCTCGAATTTAAAGAAAATATTAACCGTTAAGTCAGTTGATTTAAAAGAGGCGACCAGAAAGGTCGTGTACAGATCGTTTTTAATAAAATAATGTTGTTGTACTTACCATTTTATAATATTTTTACATACTTGTACAGCGTAGCGTGTTTTGCCCAACGAATTTTGACTTTGGTTAGCGTTTGTAGTTCATGGTATTGGTCATACTCACTGAAAGGTTTTCTTGCGGTAGCTGCGTGGGGCGGGTCTCTCCCTTCCCTCCAAGGTGGTTGAGGGGAGTGATGGCTGCGCTAGTAGTTAACTCGTGATCGGGTGCCACCTGTGGGATCTGGTCCAGCCGTTGGTTATTTTACATTCTATTTCATCATCACACTGGAGGTATTAAATATGTTGTACCATTTTTTGTATATAAAAAAATTAAAAGAAATAACAATAATAGACTAACCCGCTGAGTTTCTTGCCGGATCTTCTTAGTAGTAGTCTACTTCCGATCCGGTGGTAGTTTATTGTATTAATTTAATATGTTAAAACTGACAATATGGAAGTGCCCTCGCAGGGTCAATACATAATAAATGAATTTGAATTTGAATGTGGTGCTGTAGTAAGAATGCAATTCATCACCCATTATCTTACCCTTGGGTATCGTAAAAGATGACTATGTATATGCATATAACATCTATGCAAAAAAAAAGGAAAACTTGAAACGACCCTATGCCATTCCGTCTGACCGGCGTGATACAGTAGGTCAATTTCCCTCCTAGTGGGAGAGGCTTGAATCCAGCAGTGGGATGTATATGAGCCGAATCAAATGATTTACTTGTTGTTTATAATCCAGTTTTAAATCTAGTTATTATTGACATCTCAATGCTACTGTATTCCATAATGGGCTTCTTCAAAGTAAACAATTAGCTAGTTGTATTTCAGGAATTACATCGAAAACTACGGCCTATGTGTGCAGAGTTGAAAAATTTAGAGTTGCCAACGAATTCTTTCAAATTTTTATTCGGGAAAAATGATAAGAACTCGCTAGATAAAACGAAAACATTGGTACAAAAATATTTAGAAGTAAGTATTATTGTCATTATTATTGATGTCGGCATTTTATTGCGGTCTCTTTATTCATATGAAACTTATATTTATATACAGTTCTGATTATGCCCGTAGCTTCGCTTGTGTGGATTACGGAATTTATATGTTCTACATGACCCGTTTTTTATATGGGGAAATGTATGTGATTGATCATTAGAATACGTCATATAAGGTTGATATAAATAGTTAAATACGGGTAATTATATTTTATATTTATAAATAAAATATATTTTGCAATGATACTTGAAAGAATAAAGGTTGAAAGATTGCAAGAAGAGTGTGTAAGAGAAAAGTATGCGGGTGTCCGAGAACGGCTGACGATGGCAAGCCAGCCGCAATCGGACATAGAAGAATGCTGGAGAATATTGAAAGAGACTATGGTAGATACAACGAAAGAAGTATGTGGAAGCTCAAAGAAGCATAGAAAAACAAATTGTGATGCATGGTGGGATGCGGAAGTGGCAGCTTCCGTAGAGCAAAAGAAGAAAGCGTGGCTGGACTATGTCTCTTCTTTGAATCTGAATGACAGTATGATTGAACAGAAGAAAGAAATATATCGGCAATGTAAGAATGATACCAAGGCCTTAGTGAAAGAGAAACGTGATAGAGCAAATATGAGTGCAGAAGATAGGCTGACGAAAAACTTCGAGGGTAACACTAAACTCTTTTGGAGGGAGGTGAAGAGGTCTCGGGGTGGTTGGTCAGCCTTCAGAATGAATAAAATAAGGTCTATAGGTGGAGACATTCTTACACAAACACAAGACGTGTTAAGCCGATGGAATGAATATTTTGGCGATATGTATGCGGATACTCGGGTTGGCGCCGATATTGCATGTGGTCTAATAGGTCAGCATTCAGCACCGGTGTCCTCCGATGACATCAGTATGGATGAAGTTGAATGGGCAATAAGAAGTTTGAAAAAGGCATTGATATGGTGCCTGCCGAGATGATCAAGCTTGGCGGCTCCTGTGTCTGGGAGGCGTTCCTGTTGTTCCTCAATTTATGTTGGAGCTCGGGAATGGTTCCCAAGGACTGGAATAGCGCAGTCATCGTGCCTTTGTTTAAAAACAAGGGTTCACGTTATGACTGCGCAAATTACAGGGCCATAAGCTTGACCAGTTCGGCAGCAAAAGTCTACGGTAAAATTATTGAAAGGAGAATGAGGATGGTGTCCGATGGTTTACTGTGTGAGACACAAGGAGGTTTCAGGAGTGGAAGGGGATGCATGGATCAAGTGTTCTCTCTGCGCAATATTGTGGAGAAGCATCTGGCTCTAGTTCAGAGGGTATTCTGCTGTTTTGGGGATCTGGAGAGAGCATTTGACACGGTTGTACGAAAGGAACTTAGGGATATTTTATCGGAGTATGGTATTAACGGTAAACTGCTGCAGGCTGTGCAGTCCAGTAACATGGGCTGTGAAGCTTGTGTGCGGCTGGATGATGGAATGCCGCCTTGGTTTGACGTCAATATCGGTGTTAAGCAGGGGTGCGTTCTATCAGCCAGACTGTTTATCATATATCTGGACAAATGTCCCCAAAGGTTGAACGATATGAATATGGGAGTCTAGATGGGCGACTCAGTGGTCAGTGATCTGCTCTATGCAGATGATGCAGTCCTGCTGGCATAGTCAGTGACTGACCTGCAGACCCTAGTCGACACAATGACAGAAGATTGTAAGAAAAGGGGTCTACGCGTGAATGTGAGCAAAACCAAAATAATGGTCTTTGAAAGAGATGAAGCCAGAACAGATATAAGAGTAACAATAGGTAATGATGTACTAGAGCAAGTGGATGAAATTTTATATCTTGGATGTGAATTTAGCCGAGATGGAAGGTACACCACTGATATAGAGCGAAGAGTGAATGCGAGAAATAGAGTGAACGTAGCGTTGGAGCAACTTCTCGGTAGCCACCAGCTCAGTCAGAAGGCACGTGTAGCAATACATAACGCAGTGTTTGTTCCAACATTACTATATGGAAGCGAGAGTTGGGTATGCAGAAAAGAGTATGAAAGTAAAAATAATGCGGTCGAAATGCGATCTCTACGGAAAATCTGTGGAGTTAGGCTGACCGATCGCATTCGTAACGACGACGTAAGAGAGCGAGTAGGTATGAAAGAGAGTATTGGTGCAAAGATGTGAAAGGGAATGCTCCGATGGTTCGGACATGTGGAAAGAATGCCCAACGAACGTCTGGTTAAGAAGATATACAATGCGAAAGTGGAAGGATGTAGGTACCGGGGGAGACCGAGAGTAATCTACCTAGACCAGATTGGTCACGTACTGAAGGAAGGTGGAGTCAAGAGTCTCCGAAACCGGCGAGCGTGTATGAAGAGAATTATGAATGTTGAGGAAGTGAGTGAAGTATGCAAGGATAGAGTTCTCTGGCTCTCTGTTCGCTCTGCCCACCTTGAAAGGGATATGGCGTGGTGATATGTATGTATGTAAGTATGTTTTGAATATTCGTTATAACGAGGTGTGTAACAGTAAATATTAGTAATGTTAAGGGTTGCTTTGTACTATTTTTGTATAATAGATTCTAGAGGATTTCTAAGAATTCGTTAAATCGCGGCCATCAATATATTGAGATTTGTGATATCAATATTACACTGTATATATCCATCTATTTAAATCGTCATTTATATGTTAAGAGGCAGTTTAATATATTTAAAAACATTTATTTTCAGTTTGTTTTAGAAGATGAAAGACTAAACCAAAGTGAAGCTTTATATACATTCCTTAACCCAAGTTCTGAGTATATGAAACAGGGTGATTTACCAAAGAAAAATAAATTCTCATTTTCTACGTTATTTAAGAGGTAACTTGTTTCTTTTTACTTGTTTTAGTGTATATTACGATTACGAAACGAAAAATGATGTCACAAGCGGGGTTCGAACCGTTTCGTTTAATACAATTCTAACTGTAAAGTTTGAAGTATTAAGCCTATACAATGTGTAAACATTGTCCGATAGATGGCATACGTCACCTTGAAGACGTAAGATATAATATGAATTGAAATTTGCATGTCCTAAAATAGTTCACGATGGTGTAAGTGGCAGCACGGTTGGGCCGGATTCCCAATAGGTGCGGGTTCGAACCCCGCTTGTGGCATCATTTTTCGTTTCGTAATCGGGTATTTATAAATAATTAAGCATATTAAATGCTAAAAATTTCAGTAATTAGAATTAAATTTGTTTAATATTAATTTAGCACCTAATTTATACATCTCCATTTTAAAAAAAAAAAATATATAAACTGATTATTAATTAAAAAAAATCAATATCGATTTCTTTCTAAAATAGGATATTTTCGATAGCGATTATTTGGTTCGCATACCTAGACAACTTACTCCGACAGCTGTCAAAATGCACTTCTTAGAATAGATAGACTATAGTAACATACATAGTTATGAAATAGCTGTGAAAATATATGTCGGTATTAAGAAATGCCCTTGAATTTTTATATATGTTATTCATTATATACGTTTCCCAATAATAAATATTGTACGTCGTTTCTTGGGAAGAGGCATTCGGCTTCATAGAGCGTTGTCTCTGTCGCACACTATTAGTATGATGTTTGTCAGTCGTTGTACAAATGCGAGAGAGGGCAGTTAGCTCCAATCATAAAATATATCCACCCAAGACAAAGACGGAAGACCGGGTTCCGGTGGCCTACTTGCACGGCGTCGAGAGGTTCGTTGTTGGGCGGGTCTACGGGGTCGTGCACCGCTTCCTTCGCCCTGGACGGATTAGCGGGGTGTGAACACACCGTATCCTACCGCCAAATAAAGAATCCTGAAATATATATAGAGTTGTTTAAACCGTAATAAGTCAAAAAAAAACATGTGAAATAGGTGTATTTTATTTAGTATAATCATAATTGTTTTAACAACTCTTAATAGATACCACACCGCCAGTGCTTTGTGAAACATCACACAGTGTGCAACAGAGACAATGCTCTACGTAGCCGAAAATATTCGATTGTCATTTTGAAGCGGCTAATGTGCAATATTTATGACGGGTACTGTACATTATTATGGGGTGAGAAATAAGAATAAATTGTATAGAAAATGATCATCATATAAGCTCATGTACGTACCACTGTTGGGTAGGAGCCTTCTCCATAATAGGAGGGAAATTGAGCTACTTTACCGTGTTGATAAGAGGGGTATGGATTTATTTTAAGTTCTCCTTCTCTTGTATAGATGTTATTTTACATATCTCTTAGCATCTTTTACAATATTCACGGGCATAAAAGTGATTTTGGTGAATTGCTTCTTATTCCGTGATCACACAAAAAAAAAATATAGACATAAAGTGATACGTAATAAATTTATTATAAAAATTAAAACTTATTTATAATTAGTGATGACTGATTACAGCTACGAGGCACGAGCTTAAACCTTAATAGTTTTTATTAGTATTTAATTAATAATTATTCGGTAGTATAATTATTTAGAAAAGATAAATGAAGAAAAAAATTACATAATTTTTCGCTTATAGCCATATTAATAATTCCGTAAGATTATAATAAAACATTTTCATATAATTTCAATAGTTTATTGATGTCCGCTGTTGGATATAAATCTCCTCAAGGAGGCAATATTCTTGTATTACCACCACCCGTCACCATATGGGGAAATGTATAAACAGAGACTATTTTAATTTAATATTTTTCAGTACGAGTAGTGAAGCCACAAACAGATCGTCTCAGGAAAAAGAGCCGTTTACACATTTGTCCGCCGATGAGGATGAGATTTCTCTCTATCTTGATGGTAATGGTGCGGATGGTACTAACAAAAGTATGACGAACTCCTTGCGTGGTGAGTCTTCCTTATTTTATTTAAGTTGCTTCTTCTGTCTGTTCTGTCTTTTCCTTCGAAATGTCGTATTGTTATGATTTTGTATTTAGGGTATCGAGTTAGAGAATTTATTAAACTTTTTTTTATGAATACAATTATTTTTTTTTGTCTAAGACATTGTATTGCCGATGATGAGAATTATTCAAACGATCATTTATTTTATTAGTAGTCGTTTATTTTATAATTATTAGTAGTCTTGTATAGATAATCGAATGAAAATACTTGATTTTACACTTACTGGTAATGTGCTCATGCGTAGTCGCCCACCTTATCGTTGGGGTTCTAGCAGCATTATCTCAGCGCATAAACGTACTACAGCTGGCCTCCTTCGCAGTGGGAGGGTAATTGACTTACTATACCATGCTGGTCAGATAGGTTGGTCTAAGTTTTCATTTGTAGTTTTTCTTCTCTATCGATGTTCTATCATCTATTCATATTATACAGGTTGCCGATTTAATTAGTAGAATCCTTGAAGGAGGTGTATGAGACCATGATACACTATCCAAATCAGTAAAAAAATTAGTACCTAATTTTTGATTAAATTGCCTTAATGATAAGCGGTCAATACACTTGTACTATAAAAGTTTGATGTAGGCATATACTCATGCTTGTGACATTGAACTAGTAGGCAAATAGTCCCGCCCTCGCTACGTACAGCTGGTTCGAAATGTACCTACAGGTCAATGTACGCTGGTAAACCTATTGTTTTGATAAGAAACAAATCACTTTATCTCGGGATTGGGCAGAGCTAGGAGTCTGCAACTAACGTTATTAGTTTAAGTCATTCTAGTAATAAAATCGGCACCATGTATCGACGACACAGTGTCGTAGAAGACGACTAAGATAGTCGTCTTCTACGACACTAACGGATTGTGTGTGACGGACAGTCTAGTAGTAGCATGCCTGCAATTAATTGTTATCATTTCACGACATAAATTGGCATAGCAGTACATGAGTAAACTAGAGCCGAAGTCTTCTATAAGCCATTGATGTCAATTTCACCTTAACTTCGTCACCATTCGCTCGCGACAGGAGAGAATTTGTTGACATATATGTATACTATTTTGAATCAAATCTAATAATATCTTGTTACAATCTCCGTCTTTTCTAATCTCTGAAATTACGCAACCAATTTCGTTGAAGTTTTATAAATGTGACTTGTTTGGTTAAAATTGATATACAGAATAATATTTTCTTTCTTAAATATGGATAAGTTTTTTAGCAATATTTTTGCGGGTAGTCTTTATATAATTAAACTGTTACTATCACTATCTTACAGGCGCGGGCGCCATGGCTGAAGAAAGAGACAGCATAGCGGAGCCTCTATACGCTTTGTTGAGCGAAGTATTTGATATGCGGGGTGTCTTCCGATGGCTTAGGAAAACGTTGGTTACTTTCGTACAGATCACTTATGGAAGAACAATTAATAGGTAATTATAGCGTAATAGTAATCAAAGCTGTTTCAAAGATATAACCTTGTTTGAAACTAGGTTTATCCATAATATCAAAGTCACTTGTTCAAAAGCAAACTTCTTAGATTCCATGCACTACTAATATTATAAATGTGAAAGTTTGTGAAAATGTTTGTTACACAATCACGCGTAAACCGTTGAATAGAATTGGATAAAAATTGGCTCAGAGATAGACCAGTTCTTGGATTAACACAGGGTACTTTTTATCCTGGTAATGTGATCCCTTGGGATAATAGTTCAATTATGAGAAAGTTAGTCTTTTTCGCGGACAAAGCCGCAGGTAGAAGCTAGTGGCGGAGCCGCGGCAATCGTCACCTCCACGCAGCGGCACTGCCCGTCCTTATCCCTCTTGGATAGGGGCGAGGAATTTGTCGCGGCGGATTGGGGAGGGGTCACGCTCTACAGTGTATACTTCTCCCCTACTAGGAGGATGGACGATTTCGGGGCCTCCCTCACCACCTTGGAGGCTTCGATACGGCGACTGGCACCGGGCCTCGTCCTGGTCCTGGGGGACTTCAACGCCAAATTCACGGCGTGGGGGTCCCCGATGACGGACGATCGCGGGCGGGCGATCGTGGAGTGGGCGGCGTCACTGGAGTGAACACGTGTGTGCGACAGCAGGGTGGGTCAATAGTGGACTTGTCGTTCGCTAGCCCCGCTGTCGCACCACGAGTGAGGAACTGGCGTGTCCTGGAGGAGGCGGAGACCCTGTCGGATCACCGGTACATCCGGATGGAGGTCTCCCCTCTCCGGGACCCCAGCAGGGGTCACAGGGCGGACCGGGCTCCCGCATTTCCGCGGTGGGCTGTGGGGTGTCTAGATAGGGACCTACTGGCGGAGGCGGCCATCGTGAACACGTGGCTGTCCTCACCACCCCCAGCGGACGGAGTGGACGTTGAGGCTGTCCGCATTCGCAGTGCGTTAACGCAGGTCTGCGATGCGGCCATGCCCAGGGTGCGGCGTCTACCTCCGAGGCAGGGGTCTACTGGTGGTCCCCAAGACTGGCGGACCTTCGTGCGGCGTGCATTAGTGCCCGAAGGTCCTACACCCGCAGTCGGCGGCGTTGCCGCGATGTTGAGCGGGAGGGCCAGCTGTACGAGGCGTACCGCAGTGCGCGTACCGCCTTTTGGCTGGCCATCCGGTCCGCCAAGGACGCAAGTTGGCAGGAGATGCTGGACGGTCTCGACCGTGACCCCTGGGGTCGCCCGTATCGCGCGTCGCTGAACAAGCTTCGCGCGCAGGCCCCCCCCCTCACCGAGACCCTCCAGCCCGACCTCCTTCGTAGAGTGGTCGAGGAGCTGTTCCCGCGGCAGTCGGAGCACACGCCCCCGGTCATGGCTTCGCCAGATCACGACCGGGAGGCCGTCGAGAGTGTTCCGCCCGTGACGGAGTCGGAAGTGGGGGCAGCCGTGGCGAAGATTCATTCCGCCACCACGGCCCCCGGCCCGGACGGAGTCCCAGTCCGGGTGTTGACGTTGCTCCTCGAGCATCTCGAACCTCGCCTCAGGCGACTGTTCAGCGCCTGTCTGACGTCTGGACAGTTCCCTGAGTGCTGGAAGGAAGGGAGGTTGGTTCTCCTGCCAAAACTGGGACGGCCCCCGGATTCGCCGTCGGCCTACAGGCCCATTGTGGCCACTTCTGGACGATGTGGGTAAACTGCTGGAGCGTGTCCTTGCTGCCCGCATCGTCCAGCACCTGGAGGAGGTGGGGCCCGATCTGTCGGACGCTCAATTTGGGTTTCGGAAGGGGCGTTCGTTCGACCATCGGGGCCCTGCTACGCCTGAGGCAGACGGCCGCGGAGGCTGTCGCCGGCAAAGGAGTGTTGTTGGCGATGTCGTTGGACATCGCCAACGCCTTCAATAGTCTGCCATTCAGCTGCATCAGGGAGGCGCTCCGGTTCCATGGAGTGCCCCTGTACCTCAGGCGGCTGGTGGCAGACTATTTGGAGGGGCGCAGTGTTCTCTACGCGAGCTCCGTAGGGGTCATTGTGCGGACGCCCATGTCGTGCGGTGTTCCGCAGGGGTCGGTTCTGGGGCCGACTCTGTGGGACATCGGGTGCGACTGGGCGTTGAGAGGGAGTCTCCCCCGGGCTGAGCGTTATTTGCTATGCTGACGACACGCTCGTCACAGCCCGGGGCAGGACATTCGAAGAGGCGGCGAGCTTGGCCACTCTCGGCACCGAGGAGATGGTCAGGCGAATCGAGGCGCTGAGGCTCAGGCTGGCCCTAAACAAGACGGAGGCCCTACTATTCCATGGGCCCCGTGTGAGGCTGCCCATCGGCGCCTCGTTAGTCGTCAACTCCATCCACATCAGTATCCAGGCCAATATGAGGTACTTGGGTCTGGTACTCGACGGGCGATGGTGGTTCCGGGAGCATTTTCGCCACATTGCTCCCCGGCTGGTCGGCGCGGCGTCCGCCCTTTCTCGGCTCATGCCGAATGTGGGCGGACCCAGTTTCGAGGGCCGACGGCTGTATGCGGGGGTGATCCGCTCAATGGCCATGTACGGCGCACCCGTGTGGGCGAGGGCTCTGAACGCCCAGCTCAGGGCGGTGCTGTGGAGGCCACAGCGAGCCATGGCGGTCAGAGCCATTCGCGGGTACCGCACGGTGTCGACAGAGGCGGCGTGCCTATTGGTCGGGACACCCCCGTGGGACCTAGAGGCGGAGATGCTCTCCGACCTCTACCGGCGGGTTACCTCAATGCGCGAAGAGGGTGGCTCCCCATCGTTTAACGAGATAGCCACCTGGCGCGAGGACGCCCGCCGAGAAGTCATCGCCCGTTGGGCTACGCGGCTGGAGAGGCCTAGACACGGTGTCACTACCGTCGAGGCCCTCCGGCCCGTACTGAGGGAATGGATGGAGCGGCGGCACGGGGTCCTCACCTTCCGACTGGTGCAGGTGTTAACGGGGCACGGGTGTTTCGGGAAATGCCTGCACACGGTCGTGTACAGGGAATGGACTCCGGGCTGCCATCATTGCAGTAGTGACGAGGACACGGCGCAACATACGCTCGAGGAATGCTCGGGCTGGGACGGGCAGCGCCGCGACCTCGTCGCTATTATCGGTACCGACCTGACGCAGCCGGTTGTCGCGAGGGCGATGGTCGACAGCGTCAGGAATTGGGACGCGGTCACTGCCTTCTGCGAGCCTGTCATCGCGCGCGAGTACCTGCGCCTGATGCCGCCCTAACCGAGGCTTCGGGTGATCGGACCGGGGAATTGTCCGGTCACCCGACGCGAGGCCACCGCGCGAGGACGACGCCTCGACGGCGAAATTTGTCGGGGCGTCAACAGGAGAGGAGCCCGAGAGGGCATACCGCCGAGCGGACCACCAAAGACAAAGATCGGGTACCGGTGGCCCGCTCGCACGGCGAAGAAGAGGTTGCGCGCCGCCTCTTCCGTCACCCCGGACCGATTTGGCGGGGTGCGACGTCCATGGCCCACCACAAAAAAAAAAAAGGCAGAAGCTAGTGTGATATAAGACTATTTTCAGGATTTTATCGCGGTTGTATTTGATTTTTACTTTTCTGACGTTTCGAACACTTCAACGTTTATGGTCACAAGAGGACTGCCGCCAAAAACCACAGTTGATTTTTATGTCACAAGATTTTGCGATATATAAATTTCCTTATGGTTTATGTCGGTAAGTCTCATAGTTGTGAAAAATTATTTTTTGTGGCTTTTATCCGTTATTAGTTTTTATCGACGTTTCAAATGTTTTGCAACATTTGTGGTCACGGTGAGACAAATGCTAGTACTAAAAGTAAAATTAAAACGCAATAAAATTCCTAAAAATAGTTTTATTTTATATCTGTAATACTCGTGTACGTTAGAAATCTTAATACCGAGGTAAATGTATATATATATATATATATATTTCGTGATGATTCCCAAGGAGGGTTGATGTCTGGCAGGTGGCCGGTCATAAAACTATTGCGGATAACTTTTACAATATGTACTATGAAAACAGAGCATGCACATACATATTGTATCGACCATTGGAATAAGAGTAGGAGAATGCTGAATGATGATATTTTTTCGTGGTGGTAACATTTTGACTTTCGATTGAGACACATTTTCGTTGAAGGAAAATGATAGGTTTAAATAAGAACGTAGTCGAAATTAAACAATAGTAATAAATATTTTTAGGCAAATAAAAGAGACGATATCGTGGTTGTTTTCTGAGCAAATGTTGCATTACTACATCGGCGTGGTATTGAAATCATGGTGGCCAGGTGGGGTGCTCTCCGTAAATACATCGAATAGAAATTTTCAAGATAAGGGTAAGTTTTATAATGTTGGGCTATTGTCCTACTTTTTTCTACTTCTTATCATCATTGCCTATTTGTTTGTGTATGTTTGTAAATTTTGTCGTGTGCTCATCATTTTACAATATGTTCCGCCTCACTTGTTCGAATAGTACTTAGTTAACTATTAAAATTAGTTTCAGTGTAGTGGCGAAGTAAGAATACAATTCACTATACAGTATCATATCCGTGGGTGATCGTAAGAGACGATTAAGGGATATAAAACACATATAACAACTAAGCAAGAGAAGGAAAACTTGAAACTATACCCTATACAAACACGTCTGACCAGCGTGATATAGTAGGTTAATTTCCCTCCCATTATGGAGGACGCTCGAGCCCTACAGTGGGACATATATGAACTGAGATGATGAACTATTAAAAAGCTTATACTAATTAATGAATCTAAAGGGAGTACGTTATTCGGATTAGACCTTCGTTGTTACAGTAGAGACCCCTCCGACCTCAAATTTAGATCGAGGTAGAGGAAAATGCATAAATACCGTAGTTATAAAAATAAGGTCGAACGTCTGGTTAAGAAGATATACAATGCGAAAGTGGAAGGATGTAGGTACCGGGGAGATCGAGACTTACCTACCTAGACCAGATTCAGATCAGGTCATGTACTGAAGGAAGGTGGAGTCAAGAGTCTCCGAAACCGGCGAGCGTGTATGAAGAGAATTATGAATGTTGAGGAAGCGAGTGAAGTATGCAAAGATAGAGTTCTCTGGCACTCTGTTCTCTCTGCCACTACCCTGCAAGGGATATGGCGTGATGATATGTATGTATGTATAAAAATAAAACCTTTCAGCCCATGTGTTTACGACTGCATTCCTACACAGGATATATTTTAATCCACAAAAAGGTAATTGTTCCGAGTCTAGGTCTACTCCTTAGTTCGAGATTTTAGAATAGACGTGTCATTACACATCTATTCTAACATTATAATATTCTGATATTATTATAAGGGTTCGACCATCTGTGCACTCATAGTGTAACAATGTCTATTATTATTCTCATGGATTACTGTGCACAGGTACCTATGGTGTATTAATCGCTATATCCATCTAGACAACTAAATAGGATGAATCGTTTGTCGCAGAGCATACACGCACATTAGCGCTACAGCAGCTGAGTGAGAGTGTTCTGGGTGCGCTGTCATCACTGGTTGGAGCACAGGCAGCTGCTCGAGGCGCTCACAAACTCTTCTACACGCTACAGAACACTACGCATAATAAGCAACTGTTCTATGTGAGTATACTGCTAATCCATTTTTTGGTCTATCTATTCGTCCATTCGTCTATCCATTCGTCCATCCGTCTATCCGTTCAAATACTTCTAAAAGGAGATCTTGCTCGATATAAGCTATACATAGAGCTCAGTACGATAATCGTTTTTAAACTAAATTCATCAACATCATCTTCACCTATATTACATCAACATTATCATCTTTATACTATATTTTTTAAACACAAGTCATTTTGTTATCCAACACAAAAAAGTGGTTGAGTCTGTCTTCACGTGTCTGCCTATTCGGGTGACACTTTGCGAGACGCTATCACGCCTTCCGCATACCTCACCTCCCCACTGACGTTCTGGCACAATGCCGTAATTATTTTATCATGCTCCAGTTTTTATTTCACTATAACTCTTACGAAAATAATTTAAATTAGATGTTGTAAAGGGCAAAAATAATCAAATTAAATACTTTTAATAATAAACTTGTTTAATTAGACATAATATACATTAAAACTATCATTGATTGAAACGCCTTGCTGTGTGGTAGCGGCTACGAATACTACCAACTCTTACTTTGCTCGTTCAGTGTATGCAGGTACATTCCTAAACTTGTCAAGACCCATAACTTTTGCTGATTTAGTTGACTAATATCGTTATAACTTTAGGTAATTAGCTTAATTTACACATAATACATACACTATCTCTATGGGGGTAATGTACCCTTCAAATGATGAAAGAGATTATCAATTAGTGCAGTGGTTCCGGAGATTACCGTAGACATAAACAAACTCACAAAATTCGGCCTCTCTATAATATTAGTATAGATATGATTATCCCTGTAGGGTAGGTTTTCTGCCCGGGATCATTTTTGTAAAATTTGCTCCGCGGCGTCGCCTTTCCTTGCCTTATGCCGAATGTAGGTGGACCCAGCTCTGCGTGTCGACGGCTGTACATGGGGGTGCCAGCACGTCATTGCCCGTTGGGCAGTCCGGCTGGAGTGTCCTCAGTTCGGTGTTTGGACCGTCAAGGCCTTGTCGTGCTGATGATCACCTTATAGCTTGTGAGGTTGGGTCTGCGCCATGGGATCCTCTCCTTCCGAGTGGTGCAGGTCTTGACGGGGTATAGTGCTTCGGTGAGTACCTGCACACGGTCGCGAGATGGGTGGTGACACTGTTCTGCCACAACATTAATAACACTCGAGGATTGCGACAGAACGCAGTCGCGGCGGTTGGCGGCGTGATTTGTTGCAGGGGCGTCGATGGAAATGTCCAAAAAGAGATACTCCAAAGGTTAACTCGCTGGGCCAGTCACAGAAGCAAGAAATCGATACAAGTGGTCGGTCTAATAGCAATGAGAAGGGGACGCGGTGAGTTATAGGGCCATACGCCGCCCTTCCGTCGCTCTGGCTAGAATGGGCGCGGTGTGTCCAGACCATAGCCTACCAAAAATGGGGGAGGTCTTTATTAGCTGATGAGTCAATATTTTGATATTTTTTATGTCTGTCTAATAATTAATAGCTATATAGATAAGTATAACTATAAGTACGTAAGAACTATCTATCGGTTAACACTGTTATTACGTAAGATATTCAAGGACTCTACAGCTTTGACGTAGATACTATTTACATACGCAAACGTGGATATGATTTATTATATGAAAAAAAATAAAGAAATAATCTGATTCCTCTTATATTTATTTATATTATTAAAATACTTATTATTTAAAACTATATTTTCATACTGATATATTGTACATATACATATTATGATTGTAATACTCTTTTATAGATATAGATATTTTTGCACTATATTCCAAGTACCTAGTACTTGGAATATAGTGCAAAAATATCTATATATATAAAAGAGGATGTGGCTATATATGACATTGCTAAACTCAGAAACTATTTGACCGATCATTATGAAAATTAGTAGGTATATGGATGTTTTCATGGAGAAAGTTTATACCGACCCGCGACCCCCCCACGCTTAGGTATTCGGTCTCTCTATGCTCACACTTTAAATCGCTAACTTTTTAGATATTCATTTAAATAATATGCTGTAAAGAGAAATTTTAAAGTACATTAAATGTACCAAGTATCTAATTTATTTAATTCGATAAGGAGTAGTACAGTAGGTATTGTAAAAGATTTCTAAATAACTCATTATTTTTAGTAATGTGTAAAGACAGACCATGTTTACTATGGATTATCCTTAGCAGATAGATATTTACCATCGCGGACTTTTTGTAGATCTTTTCAAGATATACAATTTCATGGTATATACTTTTATAACCCGTAAGGTTTAACCAGCATTTGCAATGTAAGTGTATAAAAATGTATTTTTCTCAAACATGCTTGGAAAGTTGAGCATTATTTTGACAACCTTCTTCGAGATAAATCAAAATTGCTGTATTGACCAAATACATGCGAGCAGCGGCCGGCAAAAAATGTATGAAAATCCATATCTGTCGTGTTTTAGCGGCCAAATAAATATATATGTAAATTCATATCTATCGTGTATTTTAAAAATGGAACGATTTGTTACTTCAAAAAATAGCCACCGAGGAGACGACTTATCAGAGTTTTATTTAAATTTCGAACTGGCTTGAAAAAGAAAGCTGTTTAATAATGAAAAAAAAAAAAACAAATGAACCCTTTAGCACGTGAAAAATGTGGTTCGCTGTTCGTCATGTATATAGTTCTACTTAGTACTATTTAGTTTTAATTTCTGCGCATTATTTGAGAAAAGCACCATACAAGCCTTGGCCGCAACTAGCAGTCGATGGACTTACGTATGTGTGCCTCGGCTACGCCTCGGCCCACATTTACACGTTCGTCCATCAATCCCTGTTTTGCTAGCCGCTGCAGTAATGTACTATACTTCGACATCGCATTACAGATTATTTGAATTCCCACTTTTTTTCTACTGTAATATACATGTATTATACATATTAACCAACCTCTGGAATCACTCTGTCTATTGACGAAAACTACATTAAAATTCGTTTCGTAAATTAAAAGATCTTAGCGTTCAGACAGCGTCGGCGAATTTATTTTATGCTATGTGTTTAGATGTATATTTAAGTCGAAATTACTTGTATTTTTCTTCAGTATTCGCACGTGTACGTAACAGTGAATATACGCCAATAATTGTCACCACCGCACATGATATAGAGCCGAAGGTATACACAGCCATGGATACGATCAATATCGCTATACCTATTACTACCACTATATACCATCTTGGCATAACACATACTGATATTCGTTCCGGAGTACTGCCCACGTACGATATAGTCTGAAAATAGAATGATTAAAGTTTCATATTCTGGCAGATTTATATTTATTTAAGATTAGGTGGTTCCCTGTGTGGCGACGGGATATGAATACAATTGGCGCCTTCTTTACTTGCCCGTGGGAATCGTAAAAATCGGCCAATTGTTCACTACAATAGCGGATAGCAGTTTTCTCCTGAGACACATATAATGCTTGAATAACGTACGGCTTTAACCTCTCATATGAAAAATATGAAGGACGCTTACGTTCAGCAGTGCAGGGCAAAAGGTTGAATGAATAAGATTGAGTGAGTATGTGTAAAAGAAGCCACAGCTGAAAGTAGAAGAACACGCGGTAGAAGGTGGCCAACCTCAAGTACTCTGCAGATGGGTATGTATTAGGACTTCGCTTTATTCCCTTAGCTTTTTTGTATAACATTGGCAACAAAAGGAAGAAGTGCTACATCTTCTTGAATTTATATACCCTCTTGCTATTGGATGTGAGTCTTCTACATATTACGAGGGAAAGTGGTCTAATATACCCAGCTTGACAGATGGATGAAAAAAAAAACTGAGTAAAGACTAAGTACCACGGGCTTTATACATTTCTTTTTGAATAAATATTCAGAAATAGATAAGCGGATTTTAGAGAGACATAATGATATAAATAAATATTTAAAAAAAGAAATATTTAAAAATTACTTACGCTATATGATATATTTTCCGGATTATTGATATACAGAATTTTCTCTCCGAGTAGGTCTTCTGTAAAAATATAGTCAAATTAACTGTCAAATTTATATTACGTATAACCAAGGTTATAGAGTTTGCTTGGGTCGTGTTAGCTTTTGATTATATTCTGGATATTTTCCAAACAGCAATATTCACTAGCTAGACCTAGATTTCTATTTACTACCAGTTATATATATCTATGATTACCACAACTACTTTTATTTAGAACGTTGGATATGTTCTTCATAAAATCTCTTGACATTCCTCAAGTTAATACCACAAACAGCTATTGAAATTAGGAGACGAAATATCATGCAACTTGTCATTTAAATACAATTGACTGGCTCTAGCTGGACTGCCCAGAGTTCTGGCAGTCTGGTAGATTCAAGTTTATTTATGTACATAAATATATGTGAATTATCAATGCATATAAACTTTTTATGTTTTACTATCTAATATTCTTAGATGTATTGTAAAGTACACATAAAGTATCCGCGGTAGAAATCCGTGAAGCACTTTTAGTGTTAAATTAATGAAATACTTCTAGTACTCTTAGCAGCTACTACGAAAACGGCAATAGCTTACTAAATCTATAGACATATTTTCTCAAGTGTGATCAAATCATCCTATCATTAGTGCAGTACTGTTAAGTATTAGCTTGTGTAAAGAAATAAAACTTCAAAGGCACACCGCTTGATCCAACTCTGATTTTGTTCAGTTCATCCAATTCTCCTTTTCTTACAGTAATGGTGCTGTAATCTTCACTATATCTATACATCTCGTCTGCTAGTACCGTATGGAAGTTCGATTTGTTCAGCTTTTTGTTCGCTACGAACTTTCTTTGTATTTCATTTAGGAACAGGAATGTTCTCGATCGCTGACATAACTGGAACAATTTTAAAAAGAGACTATTTTATGTGACTGTTACTTCATTACACAAATATACAGAACGGATTATAGCGAACTATTCAAACAACCATCAGGTCGTAGACGTCCTCTATTTAATAGAAGTAATGCAGAATCTGATATAAAAATATGGTGGAATATAGTATAAATTATCCTTATGGTGACGGAGTAAGAATACAATTCACCACCCCCTATCTTACCCGTGGGTGATCGTAAGAGATACAAAACGCATATAACATCTATGCAAGAGAAGGAAAACTCGAAAGAAAACCCTATACCAACACGTTTGACCAGCGTGGTATAGTAGGTCAATTTACCTCCTATTGTGGAGGAGGCTCGAGCCCAATAGTAGGACATATATGAGCTGGGATGATAATAGAATAAATCGATGTGTAGAGATAAATAACGATGCGCATAAGGATGTGTAGAGATAAAAGAAAGAGAAGAAAACTCAAGATAAGCTCTTGTCTAAACTAATGATTAGGCAAATGTAGCTTTATTTTACGATATAATCAATAACTTTTCAACAATATGTACAATGGATGAGGATTAAATATTATATTATATGATTAATTTATTATACTATATTTTTTTTTTTGCGATGGGCTATGGACGTGGTCGCGCCCCGCCAAATCGGTCCGGGGTGACGGAAGAGGCGGCGCGCAACCACATAGATCCACCCTGCAAGCACCTCTCTTCGCCGTGCGAGCAGGCCACCGGTACCTGATCTTTGTCTTCGGTCTTCGACAGCTTTCGCCGTCGGGGCGTCGCTTTCACGCGGTGGCCTCACGTCGGGTGACCGGACAATTCCCCGGTCCGATCACCCGAAGCCTCGGTTAGGGCGGCATCAAGCGTAGATATTCGCGCCTGCGCCGTCCCGGCCGCTGACGGCGGCCCGGGTCACGTGAATCCTCCCGATGACAGCCGCGCAGAAGGCGGCGACCGCGTCCCAGTTCCTGACGCTGTCGACCATTGCTTTCGCGACAGCCGGTAGCGTCGGGTCGGCACCGATGACAGCGACGAGGTCACGGCGCTGCCCGTCCCAGCTCGGACATACCTCGAGCGTATGTTGCGCCGTGTCCTCGTCACTACTGCAATGGTGGCAGGACGGAGTCCACTCCCACTCTCGAAAAGAACACGGTGATGACGATGAATTAAAGATCGTTCTGAAGTCTTTTAACTTACATGATCAGAGTGATATTCAAACATTTGCTATAGGATTTTATTTAAAAATAATCTTCTCTTGCAGTCCCATACAGGATCAAACCATGGGCCTAGACTTGGCTCAAGCCTGGTTCAGTACCGTAAAGACCTGGGCCAAGTCTATACGCCAGTCTTGACCCAATTATGGGAAAAGTCTGGAATGATAACATCGTGCCAGCCTTGGTTGTGAAGTCTGGGCCATGATTTATAGTCAATTCTGGGCCACGCTTGGAAACCAAGGCCGGCCCATGTTTCATCGTCAAGACTGGGCCATGCTTGACCATCTAGACTGGGCTAAATCTGCATATTTGTTTTGGCCCGACATTGGTATAAGTCTGGAACAATAACATAGTGCCAGGCTTGGTTATCAACTCTGCGCCATGCTTGATCATCTAGACTGGGCCAAATCTGCATACTAGTAATGGTCCTACTCTGGTATAACGCCGCCTGCGCCCGTGGTGCCTGCTGCGCCGCTTGTGCCCGCGGCGCTGGCCGTGAGCGCCGCCAGGAAGCGTGGCAGGCCCAAGGAAGGGGAGGAGCCGTTCCCTGCGGTGCACGGTGTGCCGGAGGAGGCGATGCGCGTCATCTTCGCCAGGCTGAAGTTGATGACAGATGCACGCATCCAGGCCGTGGCGGATCGTCTTCTCAATTACTTGGGGTCGATACAATATGTACTCTTCTTTCATAGTACATATGGTAAAAGTTATTGGCAATTATTTTATGACAGGCCGCCTGCCAGACATCAACCCTCCTTGGGAATGTAATTGTTGACCAAACGGCATCAGATGGAGTTGGCCCAGTTCGTTATAAAGCTCTTAGTCGTCTTTTACGACAACCACGAGCAAAGTAAGGGTTGGTAGTATTCGTAGCCGCTGTCACACAGCTCATTCATATTTACTTGTATAGACGTCTATACAAGTAAATCCCTCGATCCATCCATCAACTCGTCGACGTTCAGTAGTCCCCACAAAGGGAAGATAGCGATATAATTGCCACGGGTAATAGGCTGATGGCAATCACAATTGGTATTATAAACTTCTCAAAAACATTCTCATTTTTCTAATGATACCTCAGTCTGTTTATACCACTATCAGGGGCAAGTAAGAAGGGTTGTGGTGTATACATTGTATTCTTAACCTCTAACGTCACTAGGAAGTGCAGTCAAAAACCGTAACAAGAATGCTATAACATTCTCCCAAAAGTTTTCGCTTCAATAGGATTAGACTGGATAGTTTCTTTGGATCTTTATCGGTCTACCATAACGAGCTAGTGACATTTGACAAGATAATTAAAAATAATTGAGCTCATTTGGCACGTAATGTGCTAAGAATTTTACTGTAATTAATTTTCTTCTTGTTGGATGTCTTTTAAAACTTGAATTAAAACCCAAAGTCAACGTCTATTATAGTAGCGGTAGTATTTTCTTTTTATCGCCAAGGAGGTTCGTGGCCGATTATAATAACAATTAGATTTATATAAAGACTTTTCTTTTATTAAATATTTTCGAGTTTATAAAGATTTCACTTTTTCCGTTTGGTGACGGAGTAAGAATACATTTCACCACCCCCTTTCTTACACCTGGGTGATCGTACGAGACGACTAAGGGATATAAAACGCATATAACATCAATACGAGAGAAGGAAAACTTGAAACAAAACCCTATACCAACACGTCTGACCAGCGTGTTATAGTATAAGTCAATTACTCTCCCATTATGGAGGAGGCCTGAGCCCAACAGGGATATATGTGTGCTGAGATGATGATGAAGAAAGATTTCACTTTTTATTAAAACACTAGCTTCCGCCCGCGACTTCGTCTGCGTGGAATAGGTACTTTGGTCTAACGTTAACTTCATCTCGCGAATTCGTTTACGTAAAAGATGGAAATATTTTAAATAATACATACGTTAAAGTTGTTTTAGGTACCTACATGACGCTTTTATTAGTAAGAGTGGAACATTAAACCTTAAGTAAAAGTATTGGGTCTTATCTATACTTTTTATAGATACATACATACATACACTTACGCCTATTTTCGACTACGCATACTTTTAATGTGTATGACCTCGCTGTGTGGTAGCGGCTACGATTACTACCAATCCTCACTTTGCTCGTGGATGTCGTAAAAGACAACTAAGAGCCTTAGAACGACCTGGGCCAACTGCATGTGATGCCGTTTAGTGAACAATTATATTCCCAAGGAGGGTTGACGTCTGGCAGGCGGCCGGTCATAAAACTATTGCCTATACATACATACATACATACATACATATCATCACGCCATATCCCTTGCAGGGTAGGCAGAGAGAACAGAGTGCCAGAGAACTCTATCTCTGCATACTTCACTCGCTTCCTCAACATTCATAATTCTCTTCATACACGCTCGCCGGTTTCGGAGACTCTTGACTCCACCTTCCTTCAGTACATGACCGATCTGGTCTAGGTAGGTTAGTCTCGGTCTCCCTCGGTACCTACATCCTTCCACTTTCGCATTGTATATCTTCTTAACCAGACGTTCGTTCGGCATTCTTTCCACATGTCCGAACCATCGGAGCATTCCCTTTCGCATCTTTACACCAATACTCTCTTTCATACCTATTCGCTCTCTTACGTCGTCGTTGCGAATGCGGTCGGTCAGCCTAACTCCACAGATTTTCCGAAGAGATCGCATTTCGACCGCATTAATTTTACTTTCATACTCTTTTCTGCATACCCAACTCTCGCTTCCATACAGTAATGTTGGGACAAGCACTGCGTTATGTATTGCTACACGTGCCTTCTGGCTGAGGTGGTGGCTGCCGAGAAGTTGCCCCAACGCTCCGTTCACTCTATTTCCCGCATTCACTCTTCGCTCTATATCAGTGGTGTACCGTCCATCTCGGCTAAATCCACATCCAAGATATACAAATTTAAAAATTATTGAAAGGAGAATGAGGATGGTGTCCGATGGTTTACTGTGTCAGACACAAGGAGGTTTCAGGAGTGGAAGGGGATGCATCGATCAAGTGTTCTCTCTGCGCAGCATTGTGGAGAAGCATCTGGCCCTAGGTCAGAGGGTTTTCTGCAGTTTTGTGGATCTGGAGAGAGCATTTGACACGGTTGTACGAAAGGAACTTTGGGACATATTACCGGAGTATGGTATTAACGGTAAACTGCTGCAGGCTGTGCAATCCAGTTACATGGGCTGTAGAGCCTATGTGCGGCTGGATGATGGAATGTCCCCTTGGTTTGACGTCAATATCGGCGTTAAGCAGGGCTGCGTTCTATCAGCCAGGCTGTTTATCATATATCTGGATAAATGTCTCCAAAGGTTGAACGATATGAATGTGGGAGTCCAGATGGGTGACTCAGTGGTCTCTGCTCTGCTTTATGCAGATGATGCAGTCCTGCTGGCACAGTCAGCGACTGACCTGCAGACCCTAGTCTACACAATGACAGAAGATTGTAAGAAAAGGGGTCTACGCGTGAATGTGAGCAAAACCAAAATAATGGTCTTTGAAAGATATGAAGCCAGAACAGATGTAAGAGTAACAATAGGTAATGATGTACTAGAGCAAGTGGATGAATATTGCCTATAACTTTTACAATATGTACTATAAATGAAGAGTACTTATTGTATGGACCCCAAGAGTAGGAGAATGATGATGACCTCTCGTGAACAAATCTCCAATTTGGTCCAGAAAAGTATGACGTGGTCTTCCCCTTGTATTCGTCGCATTCATGATTGCTTTATATGTTTGCTTCGTCAACCTCTGCCCACTCATTCTTTCTTCCGCTTCGTGTCCAACCCACCTCAGCATACCAGCGCTCTTTTATAACATTATACCTAATTTTATCTTTCATACTTACATCACACACGTTACGAAGAGCTGTCAGCTCTACAGCATTTATTCTACTTTCATGTCTTCCCCACCATATCTAACTTTCACTGCCATACATGAGGGCAGGCACTAATACGTCCTATACTCATTATTATTATTTAGGATGTGTAAAGCCGACGGAAGGTCAAGAGAAGAAAACAAAACTAAAAATGTAGTGTGTGCAGAAGTACTATGAAATAACATTAGTTTGAGTTTTTTTTAATATAAGATTATAGGACCCAGTATTTTTACCGTAAATGCGCGCTCAGTACTTGATCATTATTTTGCTGTGATGTTATTTTTAAACTGCGATATTTCCTAAGATATTCATTGAAATCAAATAATGTAAAGGGCAATTTTGTTTTAAATTAAATACTTGTGATGAATAACTCGTTTATTTGGATAAGGATTAATATTATGTCTATAAAAACACCTTCGAAAATATCATATTATTTTAAAACAAATTTGATTAGTATAAAAAAGGTTATAGTGAGCCAATCTTAAAAGATAGACATATGCTCTCGCGGACTTTTATTTAGAACTTTGAAAGTGAAACAATTATGTAGTACATAATTTTCACGCAACTTTAACCGTTTACGCAGCGGAAGCTCTCAAAGGGAAACAAAAACTCGATTTTGAAACATTCTTCATTGTTGCTCTGCTCCTATTAGTCTTAGCGTGATGATATATATATATATATATATATATATATATATATATATATATATATATATATATATATATATATAGCCTATAGCCTTCCTCGATAAATGAGCTATTTAACACTAAAAGAATTTTTCAAATCGGACCGGTAGTTACTGAGATTAGCGCGTTCAAACAAACAAACAAACTCTTCAGCTTTATAATATTAGTATAGATTTTTATGGAGAGACGCTAACTGAGTTCTATTACCTACAAAAATAATTCTAGTATTACCAGATGTCGTGACATTGGGGGCACCGAAAACTTAACAAGTTTTATAGAATTCTGAAAAATCGCAATTTTACCTTCAGCGTTAATCCATCCATCCATCAGCCCGTAAACGTCCACTGTTGGACATAGGCCCCCGCACGAGAATGCCATCTGCAACGGTCCTGTGCTACCTGCATCCAACGGTTTCCTACGACCTTGATGAGGTCATCAGTCCACCGAGTGGAGGGTTGTTCTACGCTGCGTCGTCCGATTCGTGGTCGCCACTCGAGAACCTTTCTTCCCCAACGGTTGTCGGTTCGTCGAGTGATGTGGCCTGCCCATTGCCTCTTCAACGTGCTAATTTTTCGGGCTATGTCGGTTACACCCGTTCTTCTACAGATTTCCGTATTCCGGATTTTAGCGTTAAAGTGACTAATAAATATCAATTCACGATTTAATAACAGCATAGTTCAAAAAATCAGAATGTGCACGCGTTTGAGCTCGTTCCAGAAACCTTTGCCAAGGAACCTATTGCTCATTCCACTATTTCTACTTTTTATACTAGTATGAGGAACGCAGTTGTTTTAAGGGATGCATGCAAGATTTCTTCCCGTGGTTCTTACTCCCTATTTTTAAAGCACATAATATTAACATGTAAATAATTACACGTATAATTGTAAAAATACTGTTTCATTGATCTAGTAGCATAAACACGCGGCTTATAAACATTGGTAATACCAAAAGGTTTGCAAACTTTGGTAGTACAAAAGTTTTTAGATTTTACGAAAGAAAATAAAAATGATAAAATATTTTTTTACAATTAAGAGTGCCTGCTATGCTAAAAACGGGTAATTTTAAATTTTCATTTTCAAATATAAGTAGGTAATTGAAAAGCTGGTTGTAAATATCGTATACTCATTAGATGGAAGCGATGAGATAGGTAGAAGAGTTGAATGAACAAGTAGTAATTTAAAAAAATCCGTTTGAATCATAAATATCGCCTCAAGGAACATCAGAAAAATGGGTAGACGCAACACTTTAGGAAACCTTAAAACAACAACTGCACTAAGACGTTTACCAAACGTAGAAATTATAGATATTATGCCACAGCGTGGAATTTTATGTCCAATAGTGGACGACGATGGCGAAATAGACTGGACCTATCACCGTATAGTCATTGATTATTTATAGAAATTATGTGTTCAAATCCTTTTTGAATTAGGTTTTCTATGACATAAATTAGTATAATAGAAGATTTAATACGTAAGAGCTTAAAAATGATAATAAGTGTACTTACTTTATCTGTTATACAAAAATATACATAGTTCTCTTCAGCTATGTAATGCAGTAAGTACATTCCATGGGAATATGTCATCTTGCTGTCTCCCGACGGTAACTTACATAGCACTTGTTCAGCTATTTCCATAAAATTGCCGTCACAGGATGCAAAATGAGATAATATATTTTTATCACACGCGACAACACTAAACAAGATTGGCATTTTTTACTTTCGTTTTTCTGTTATTACTTTATATATTTTTTTTATTTAATAATTATTTAGTATTTCATTACTTAATATATCGTTATAATTTTATTAAAATTATTTTTCAAATTATTCTCACGATTCGGCAATTTTTTTATATCGTTTTTTAACACAAATTGCAACTGATAATAAAACTGGCGTACATTCCCTCTCAAGCGTCTCTCTCGCGGTACAAAATATCACGAAATCTAAAATTATTGGCCGGTCATTCAGCCGTATACGCGTGTTACTCTCTAAAAATGTCAGCGTTCTTAGTTAATATATTATTATTGTGAGATGGCGTGACAAGTGTGCGGAAAACGACGCGGTCTGCTATTATAGAGGATGATCTTTTTATATTATTTTTATACATTACTCTCGAATAACGATTCGGTCTTTACTAATATTTTAAGAGAGAATGGCTGAACATAAGTGGCTGTTATATCCTTAGGCCATAACCGTAATTAAATTATGCAAGCGGCATTTAATTACACGAAATACTTGTTAGATTTATCGTTATTGTTACGTTTATCAACCATCCATTTAATATTTTTATTCATTGTTTTTTCATTAGTATCAATCTGTAGTAGATAGGTCAAAGGCATATTGAAGTAGCAAAGGGCAGGTCCTATCGCTGGAACCGACATACGTTGAGGCAGAAAGGTTCTCGAGTGGTGAACACGAATCGGAGGACGCAGTCTGTGATGACCCAGCACTAAGTGCACTGACGTAATCTAAAGCCGTAGGAATACGGATGCAAGTACACTATATATCACTCTTGAATTTTCTCTCCAAGGAAGGATGTTGTTATAATCGCAAATGTATAGCAGGTGGATTGAAGAATGGTTACAGGAAAGTAACAATGAGGCTTTGTATTCTTATGCGATATAATAGAAATACATTTTACCACACGGCATGTCTTAGTTCTTCCACCTGTTTGACAATTTAGTTTATGGAAAAATTATGTCTGTATGCATACATTGTTCGTACTTACTTGTTCATGGAACTTATTTTGTTTGGAAGATTAACAGCTAATAAAAAGAGTAACAGCTATAAGTTGAATAATTATCTAAATACGTAAAGCCAATAATAGTTTTCAGCTTATGCAACAATTCAACCAATTGAGTACCCAAGACACTTAAAAAAAACTGTAAACATATTTAGTAAAAGGTTTCAAACTAAGCATCCGTGATACAGGTTTCACCGTCGATACAAATACAACAAAATTTGGTGTGTATTTCAATAATTGATCATTGGCCACAGAAATGCATTCAGTTTGCTTGTTACAGGAACTCTTCGAATTAGTACTGATGGAAATATTTCCAGAACTCAAACGCTACCACTGAATCTCTGGTTAAGGTAAGCCATGACAATAGATATAAACAAATTATATTAATTGTAATCTACAGGGATCATATCCAAAGGACACTACGAAAATATATATAAACAATATAATATACTCTATAAGAGATATTCTTTCATGTTTTTTAAACGGTTTTATTAAATTTGCATAATAGAAAATTACTAAATTTATATTAAACTTTATGGTTATCCATTCATTTTACAAAAAGCAACTGCTTTATCTATTAATGTAGTCCCAGATTTAAATAAATAGTATGTCAATAAAAAAAAACAAAATGTGTTTATCATAATCAAATGTTTCTTAATTATACTCATTAAAATAATGTTAATATTTAATATAAAACTATATTTACGTAATGATATCAGATGTTTACGCGAGTATTACACCGTTTACACATTATGCCGCTGCGGCAACGTTTTTCGCCGCCGCGGTATATAAACTTGCCACCGCCGCACGGGGTCGTATGTAAGGCTCCATACAAATCCAATAGATTAGCGCTGCGGCGATTATGCCACAGCGGCAGAGGCACCGCCGCTGCGGCATAATGTGTAAACCGCCTTACACATTTGAAATAAAGTTATTTTTTGTAGATTTTATCATGTTTGTATTTGATTTTTAATTGCCCGACTTTTGGAACACTTTACAACGTTCATTGTTACGGGAGGACTTCAGTCAGTCAGTTCTCATAGTATTATTTCAAATATATGTAATACAGTATATTATATGTGTATTAATATTATTTCAAATATATGTATATTCGCGTTAACATTAGAAATATTATAAGGAACCTTTAAAATGTTCAATTTATAATGTTTGACATAGCTGAATAAACGATATATTATTGTCCTAATACAATTATAATATCATATACCTACTTATTTAATATTATGGAAATTAAATGAAAGATGATGTTTTAGATATTTAAGAACAAAATAATATTGTTGTATGCAAAATTTTTATTATTAATTTTAACTAGTGTGCATTAAGCATTGATCTCATTCTGTTTTTCATGTACCTTTTTAAATAAATGTATCTCTACGTTAGATCAAATTATTTTTGCGTATTTCTTCGACGCACAATGCTTTAATTTATTTTTAACGAATTTATTCGTAATTTTATCTTCTTTATTTAATATTCATAAATATCTAATTACTACGTTCACAGTATTAGTAATAATAACTTCTACTTATTTTAAATAATACTTTTTTATTGTTATAAATAAATATATTTATATGAGTATAAAGACAAGCTTATTAATAAAATATGTATATTTTTGTGAATGTATAATGTGTATTTTATTTTGTGTGTTTGTGCCAAAGAAAGCATGCGTTATGAACATTAGCATATACATCGAATAGAGTATATACTTAAATAATATATTATTCGATATATATAAAATTTAAAAAAAACTGTTTTCTAATGTTGCAAGCTAAGTATATTAAGTACCTGACCTTCCCTACAACTGAATCTCAGAAGTGTGTTGTATTTTTTTTGCACTATATTTTTAAAGGAATATTTGCTATATTACACTGAAAGTGTGAAAGAAATGCACAAAATGAAATCGCAGCTCTAAAAATTTTTCCTTTGAAATATGGTATGTCGTAATACGAATGACAATTTTTGGGTCATGTGTCGTCTACATAATTACTTTAACTATGTATGTTGATCAGCTACCATTATTCACAAAATTTGTACTTGTGCTTTAATTTTCATCGCTTTTTCAAAAGCGGAGTGTGTTGAATTTTGTGTACTCGATTCAGGGTCGCCAATTAATAAAAAAAAAATTAAGAAAATAACAAGGACATTACACTTAACAAAAATAATACTATATATCGTCGCTGGAAAGAAAGCGAATTAGTAATAATTAAAAACAATTTAAGTAATAATATTTAAAAATCACGTATTTTCCGCCATAAAAAAGACTAAGGAACAGAACTAGTTAAGGCAAATCTAATGAGCTTTCAAGTAAAAAAAAACCGCACTATATTCAGTCCACTCGTTTAGGAGCTAAAAATACCACAGATAGACAAACAGACAAACAAATACACAGACACACACACAGACGTTGTATTTATTACAACCCTCTTTTTCTATCGGGAGTTAAATAACACATGTGCAAAAACGTTAAGAAGTTCAGAAACTTTATAAACCAGCTAACATAATAGACACAGACGACTGTATAAATTCAAAAGCAAAGTATAATAAGAAAATATAATCCGTATATAGGAGACTCGATCGTAATGCCGTTTAATGGGTCCAGTTAAGAATCTAAAGTTCTAAACCGTCTAAAAAGCCACTCAAGCTTTTATATTTTTCATGAAAATATTTCCAGTCATTTAAAATGAGTATCGTCATATATAAATACATTCCATTGTGTACAATTGACATAAAAAAAACACAAATCAGTCGCAAGGACTGCCGACAGAAGTAAAAACTTAAACCTATAAAAAAACGAATACAAATAAAAAGGGTGCCCCAGATGTATGGGTGTGACCATACAATAAATACGCATATTAGATACGATATATTATACACATATGTTTTATATTATTACTCCCTTAGTCTTACGAATTTTCCATCAGGTCACGTGTTCTGACGCGAGTTTATAATTTTTTACCCATCCTAAAAAAGTGCATAACGCCGCTAAAGAAGTTTTCACTTTAAAAATTGTTGGTTCGTGCTTTGTTTACATTTTATATTTTAGTATAGATTATGTATGCCACATAGTTTCCTCTTTTAACGTAAACTTCATATTCTATGAAATATTATTCTAGTGAAAATCATTAGAATACTTTTAGGAATACAATGAAAAAAAAAACTTTTAATATTTAGACGCTAGACATGGTTAAGTAATAAATCGACTGTCCCTACGTACAGTATCGAAACTGAAAATTTGCAATTTTTTTTTATTGCACTAAGATATTCCTTTTTATGTATGTTTTCACACAAAAAAGAGAATAAGCTATAAAATACATATTAAACCACGTTTTCAATGAGTATAATATCAATACTTAACAAATCATACAATATTATTAATACACAAAATTAACTTCAAAGTGCTCTCCTGTAAAGTACCGTTTTTCAATTTCGATATTATACGTAGGGACAGTCGAAATGTTTTACATACTCGTACATTTATTAATACCGTTGCAATGTGTCACGCGGTGGCAAATACCACCAACCTTAACATTGTTCACAGGTGTGATAGAGGCCGTCTCTTTTTTATATGATATCTTGCATTAAATAATAAATACTAGAGACCCAACTACACCTACTCGAGGTGATCTCACGTAATGGCGTGTGGTCAGTGACTGCGTCCCTAAAAGAGTAATGATCTTAGGCTAGTCTGACTTCGGGTTGAGAGCCCTCAGCGCTCACCCACAGTCCGGGTAAAGTTGTCATGGCCATCTGAGGCTAACAACTTAGTCCCACACAAAAAAAAAGCTATTCTGACTTAAAAATAGGGTAAAGCATGAATACCGTATTCGCCTTTTGCCTATGTCATCCACGTGTGTTTGAGGAAAAGGACATGGACATACAAAATGGAAGATCTTGATTATAGTAATTGTGAAAAATTCATAAATGACGTGTGCGACGCCTGTAACTGTAATATTTATTTTTCTCGTTTTAATTATAAACTGTCCATTTATAAAATGTAAAAAATCCTACTAATATTATAAACGCGAAAGTTTGTAATAATGTATGGATGTGAACATCTTTGTTGCTCTTTCACGTAAAAACTAGCGAATGGATTTTGATGAAACTTTATAGTAATATAGCTTACACATCAGAATAACACATAGGCTATAATTTATAGAGATATTTTGTAAATATGCTAAAATATAACGATAAAAATTGCTTGAGTCAGAAAAAAACGCCCATCTGCGAGCTATTTTTGCATACGCTGCAAAAATCTTGAAACTCAGACTAATGTTATGTATTGTGGAAATGTGCCTCTTAAATAGTTCTACAAAAAAGTCCGCGACAGCATATATCTATTTTTAATATGTAAGCATTTATCGTTAAAATAGTAAATTAAAAATTCAAAATAATTTGGTATTTATTGCCGATGCACATTTTATAGTAACGAATTGATTCTTATGCAAACAAATGCTTTTATTACTTTCGATATTTAAAGTACATATTTTTTGCCTTTTACCGTGTGTCGTTTGGTACAGTATTTCAAAAGTTAGGACAATAAGAGCGCGCAGTGCTGTGGTCAGGCAGCAACCGGGCGCACTACAGAAATATGGCAAGAAAGAAGATCGCCGATTGTGCGACCCGAACACAAGTAAAGACGTGAGAGCAGTCATCGTTGATGATTGTTGTATTTTTGACAGCATTATCGATTTGTAAATAACATACTATACCTGTATATAATAGATAGGTATTGAAAGTTTGTGATATGAAACATCTTTTTGCGCGCCTTGGCAGTAAAATTGTGTCGACTACTGGAAATGATAGATTGGGTAGGTACTAAGGCAAATGTGGTCATGCTGTGATACTACGCCGCTATTCTCTATTCATTTGTGTGTGCGCGCGTATGACAGGGGTAGCTGTCTAACATAAATGTGACATTAAATAATTAAATATTACCCAATCCTTACTAATGTTATAAATGCGAAAGTAACTCTGTCTGTCGCTCTTTCACGCCAAAACTACTGAACCGATCTAAATGAAATGTGGTACACAGATAGTCTAGAGCCTGATAAAGGACATAGGCTACTTTTTAATACAAAAAAGGGTTGTAAAGGGGGATGAAAAGTTGTAAGGAATTATCGTCATTTTTAAAGCCAGAAGCTTGAAACTTATTTTTAGGCTATTGATTAGATATAAATAAATATGACATTAACATGTAAAAATTTACCCTTAAGGGGAAAAATAAAAATAGGGGATGAAAAACTTTAGGAAAGTAACCTTTTACGCGGGCGAAGCCGCGATCAGAACCTAGTACTATATATACATATATATAATGAAGCATTTTTTGCTATATCTTAGATACCGCCATTAAGTTTATATTGTTGGGAATTTAGCAGTGCATAACTCTCTTCACTACTACAGCAATTTTAAATATGGGTACGATATTATTACAATGCTTGTTATATAAATAAATATACTATAACGTAATAGTTGTTTACATACCTATAAGTCCAGGATGTATTTTAGGATTTATCGAGATTTTAATAATCTCATCCCGCGTCCCTTATACATAGATACAGTACCCTAATCTATATCTATAAATATAGAGGATGTTTGTATATAAAGCATCGCTAAACTCAAAAACTATTTAACCGATCATTATGAAAATTCGTGTGTGTATGTATTTTTACGGAGTAGGTTTATATGTTATCGTCATTGATGTAAATCGTCACCAGGTAACGCTTTTGTATATCAACTTCTACAAACAAATCAGGTTTGCTAGTTTATTATAAAACAAAACAAAAAATGCGTCCAAATCAAATCGTAACCGTATTTTAACATCTATGCCAATATATACCAAATATCAATTATGATTCTTGAGTATTTTTCGTCCCATCGACATCAACTTTTGGAAATTAGCCCTCCCATAGGAGATAATAAAATAATCACCGCGCGTGTAAGCATATGGATTGACGATCGCTATTATTGTCGTAACTAGCTCAAAGGAGCGCTGCTGACCACTGATTAATTTTCTTTCATTTATATTTATTGCACTCATGTGATGTAATGTTCTCTATCAGTGTGACAGTTTTTAGACTAACACGGTCCAATGGCGCCTTATTGCTTGCTCGCCATTGTACAATATAACTACTCAGGGCGTTCAGGTTTACTTGATATTTTTCATCAATACGCAAAGTCATATACAATTGACGAACTAATAAATTGTCGCCGGTTTCGAAATTACGTACATTTCAGATTGTTAAATTATCCGATCTTTTGAGTCTCAAATGTGCATAAGTGCGAAAATATAGAAGCGCATTGGCACTCTGATCAAACATATGTCTACTAAAAAACAGTCTTACACTCTCTACTAAGCTATAAATAACTTTTTAAATCTTAAAGTAAAATACGACTCTGATAACCGAGTATATATATATTTTAGATATCGTGTTTAATATTATTTATGCTTGCTAAAGCCTACATTTGTTACAATTGACAATACTAAGAAAGTAGTGCTTATGTTAACTCGTGCGTCGATTGTTATTGCTTCATACTCGTTCCTTAGGTGCCGTGTGTTCCATAAATATATATCGATTCAAATGCGCTTATCATCGTTATTTTTTTTCGACTTTACGATTGCACAGATTGTGTAGTGGTTAAGACTTTCCGTGCCAGTGCCGAGGTTTCGATTCCTACGTAGGACAATACTTTGTATGATCCACAAATTGTTGTTTGGGTTTAATTTGTCTGCGTTATTTATATATTTGTAAAGTCCCCACAATACAAGGATTATTTCCTTAATCCAGGGTGGTGTCTTTAAAAAAAAATGTATGAATGTAAATTTATCGTGAACAGTGGCATTATATTCCTAAAATTATTTTAAATGTGCAGATAGATGTATTAGCTTAATCTCTATTGTGACAGAATTAACTATTAAGATTGTAATTCGTATTTGTTATATATAATCGGGCAAATGATGTTAATAAATTATAATTAATCGTGATAAAATATCTGCTGTTAATTGAAACTGTATGTACAATTGTTTTCAATATAGATGATGATATGTAAATTGCGTTTTAAACTATTTAAAGTTTTAAAATGTTTTTGACATAATCTATAAAAGAGGATGTTTGTATATATGACATAGCTGAACTCAGAAACTATTTGACCGATAATTATGTAAATTAGTATGTATATGTATTTTTTCACGGTGAAGGTTTATATATTCCTATTGATGTAACTCGCCATCAGGCGCTGCGATTAGTGTTGCCTAAATGCTCTTGCGAGTCTCGCAAGTCTTGCTACTCTCGCTGTTAGAATAACACAGAGGCACTTCGTTTGATAAAAATGAAAAATCTACGTAGAAATGAAAAATTCAACTAAATTAATGAGATTCCATTCATCTAGTGGCTCTAACTGTACAACAATCAATAATTAGGTACATACCACTTAACAGGAGTGGAGCTATAATCACGCATATCTATCATGAGACCGTTTAAAATAACATCAAAATATTTTCCCGTGTACTGGTATTAAGAATACAAAATGTTGACAGTCCTTACTTTGCCAAATAAACTAAATGTATTAAAACCACTTCAAAAAACCTTGAATTATATAACATCAATATAATAATTAAAATACAAAACATAAAAAGGCACGGACAAATGTCTGTGGACCAAAACTTTATTATATAAAAAAAATCCTTTCTTTGCCAAAGGAATCGTAAAATGCTGTTTAAGAGAGCACTGCGAGACTCTTGCAGCGAGTCTTGGTTTTGTATTTGGGCAACACTAGCTGCGATATATAGACTTCACACAAACCAACCCACGGGTTGAGTTTGCTAGTGTAATATGTATTTATATTTAATCATTTGTCTTTGGATTTCACAAATAAAGTATTGTTTTCTAATAGATTTGTGGATCAAAATACATATATAAGATAATAGTATAAAGCTGTCTATTTTTAATAACTATTTATGTATATGTATACAAGTGTAGTTGATCCGAGGTCACGTTTAAATATCATCTTGATGATGTTATTAGATTGTCACTTTTTGTGATCTACATTTCAACACATAATAACGTATATTAAAATAAAAACGGTTCGGCTTCATATATTAGGGGACGTCCATTAATCACGTGATCTTTTTTTTTAGCAATTTTTAACCCCTCCTCCTCCTTGGTGATATGTGGTGAGGTTTAAGACTGACGAATCATCAACATCACGTGAATTTTAGTACCTACAAAGAAGTAGCTTACAGCTCATTATATTCTCGGTTTTTTGGTTTTTTATACTTCGCAAAAAGGTCTTTATATAGACCACCTACTTTAAACTACGTTCATCGCCTTGCAACGGCAAGTCAAAATCACACTACACGCCGCTTTTTAGTTTAGAAATCGCAGCGATTGACAAAAAAATAAATACCCGTGATATCTTATTACACCTCCCTCCCCCTTGTGATATTTCGTGATTTTGTCAAACCCCTCCCCCCTTTCAAACCTCACGTGATTAATGGACGGCCCCTTATGTACTTGTGATGGAATAAGAATACAATTCACCACAACTTATTTTCCCCGTGATTGTCTAAGAAATTACTAAGGCATACAACATGCTCATAATAATTAAATTATAATGTCTCTTTTTTTCTTGTTAATACATAATACAATATTGTTTGCTTTGAAAACAAAACAAGAAGTAAATAAGTTCAGTTGTGAATCGCTGGTGCATGTGGTGGGTATTAATTGGATACTGTGAACAAAAGTAATTATCATTACATAGAAATGTGAGGTGTGCAGTGTGTTATGTGCGCGTATGCGGGCATGCATGCGTGCGTGTGTGCGTGTATGTGAGTTATACGGAATTAATTCATCTCAGTTCATATAGGTTCTACTGCTAGGCTCGAACTATCCTCCAAATCCACAATAGAAGGGCAGTTGACCAACCACACCACGTTGATCACATGGATGGATATACAAAGTAATTAAATATATAAAATGTACGAGTCTCTATTATCAGCTATTGGAATTCCAATTCTGCATACATCTCTAGTCTACGAAGATCGTGAGATGCTTGAGCCTAAACTGTTTTTATTTTATTGCGTAAATCACATATTACAATAACCATAGCATTTTATCAGAAAAATATCGTAGTGACTTCGGAATAACAGCATTTGAAAATAACTTATGAAACTATATACTCTATCTCCTAAGTGTTACGTTTCATGTTGTTGACTAAGTGTAAATGAGTATGTATGTACAATGAAATAAACTAGTATGTGTATTTCGTTTTTTTATTAATGAACACCTCCATATATATATGACACCTAATTGGTCCCTGTTAAGCAGAAAAGATTTAACCAACAATCTGTCGAAAATCGAGTTATACAGTAAGAATCTACAAGTCGTATTTTATATACACATAGAAGATTTTTATTATTATTGCTAATGGTGGCAAACGAGCAAGCAGCACACCTGATGGTAAGTGTCACTGCTGCCGATAGACCTTTGCAATACTGTTTGGCAGCTGCATACCAATGTAAATTATAAACCCACCCAGAAAGTTGGGCTGCCAATGCAAATTGCCACTGCTCAGATGTCGATTGTCTGCGAAGTGTGATACTACCCTGGACGAACTGGCCCGCAGCTGTAGATAGAACTGTCAACAGTGTGGTCCTAACACCACAGAAGATCCAAGGAGTCTTATATAATTCGCTAAACAATCTCTACAACACTAAATGTCAACCAACACACATTTAAAATACATACAAACGTATAACAATACAATACACACATACATTAAAAATAACGATAATTTAGTATGTTGCCATTAGTATCTTTGTATTTTTGTATTCTTCTACCTATTTTCATTTCATATTCACCACTACATTTCAAATTGTATTTCACTTAAAATTGCATAATGTTGGTTGGATCTTTTTAGCTTAACAAGGTCCAATTAATAATTTTCAGATCGTCGGTCTGCAATATTTTCTAGCTTATAATATCCATTACCTAGCAGCGTCCCTTCATACCTTTGCTCTACCCTAGCAGTTTGGGCGACAAGAGCGGCGTGAGACTCCATAATCTAACGTATTACTCATCCACCAACTGAGACAGTCACCGGTCCCGTAAACTTAGCTTTAGTACATCATCTCTAACTTTTTTCTAGTAAAGCTATGCAAAACATGCAGATATGTTGTCTAATTGAAAAGCTGCTATTTCTCTGCTGAACTGGCTGATTTGCCATCGTTGTATACAGCGCATTTTTGTGCTTTTTATGTGTGTTTTATGGCCAGCCAATCTAATGTGATCCTAATATTCCCTTATATTCTCGGGATCTAATGAGAGATTTAGTATAAAATAATAGTAATTTTCTAAAACTGTGTTAATAAGATCCCATTAAAGGTTTTAAAAGTTGGAAAGTTAAGTAAAATACAAATTTGACTATGAAGATAAAGTTTAAAGTCTGTGACTAAAGGTCATATAAAAATAATTCATATTCGCTACGAACCTTTAATAAGTAATTAATAATATAGACAATATTATTTTTCACGTGGGGTAATGTGTCAGTATGCCTTCTTTCAAAGCGGGTGTCCTATAAGATGATTACCAAAGGGACGTCGATAATATCACTGAAAACCATCGCTCTCGCGACAGCCGGCAGCGCCAGGTCGGCACCGATAACAGCGACGAGGTCACGGCGCTGCCGGTCAAAGCCCGGACACGCCTCCAGCGTGTGTTGCGCCGTGTCCTCGTCACTGCTGCAATGGTGGCAGAACGAAGTCCACTCCCTTTGCGCGACCGTGTGCAGGTAAAAGCCGAAGCATCCGTGCCCCGACAACACCTGCACCAGTCGAAAGGAGAGGACTCCGTGCCGCCGCTCCATCCACTCCATCAGTACGGGCCGGAGAGCCTCGACGGTGACGACACCGTGTCTAGGCCTCTCCAGCCGCGTAGCCCAACGGGCGATGACGTCTCGGCGGGCGTCCTCGCGCCAGGTGGCTATCTCGCTCAGCGATGGGGAGCCACCTTCGTCGCGCAGTGAGGTCACCCGCCGGTAGAGGTCGGAGAGCATCTCCGCCTCTAGGTCCCACGGGGGTGTCCCGGCCAGTAGGCATGCCGCCTCGGTCGATACCGTGCGGTACCCGCGAATGGCTCTGACCGCCATGACTCTCTGTGGTCTCCACAGAACAGCCCTGAGCTGGGCGTTCAGAGCCCTCGCCCACACGGGTGCGCCGTACATGGCCATAGAACGGATCACCCCCGCATACAGCCGTCGGCCCTCGAAGCTGGGTCCGCCCACGTTCGGCATGAGCCGCGAAAGGGCGGACGCCGCGCCGACCAGCCGGGGAGCAATTCGGCGAAAATGCTCCCGGCACCACCATCGCCCGTCGAGCACCAGACCCAAGTACTTCATATGGGCCTGGATGCTGATGTGGACGGAGTTGACGACTAGCGAGACGCCGATTGGCGGCCTTACGCGTGGCCCATGGAACAATAGGGCCTCCGTCTTATTTAGGGCCACCCTGAGCCCCAGCGCCTCGATTCGCCCGACCATCTCCTCGGTGCCGAGAGTGGCCAGGCTCGCCGCCTCTTCGAGTGTCCTGCCCCGGGCTGTGACGAGCGTATCGTCAGCGTAGCATATCACGCTCAGCCCGGGGGGGAGGGGGGAGACTCCCTCTCAACGCCCAGTCGTACCCGATGTCCCACAGAGTCGGCCCTAGAACCGACCCCTGTGGAACGCCGCACGACATGGACGTCCGCACAATGTCCCCTGCGGGACTCGCGCAGAGGACACTGCGCCCCTCCAAATAGTCCGCCACCAGCCGCCTCAGGTACAAGGGCACCCCATGAAATCGGAGCGCCTCCCTGATGCAGCTGAATGGCAGACTATTGAATGCGTTGGCGATGTCCAGGGACACCGCCAACAGCACTCCCCCGCCGGTGACAGCCTCCGCGGCCGTCTGCCTCAGTCGTAGCAGGGCCCCGATGGTCGAGCGCCCCCTTCTAAAACCGAATTGAGCGTCCGACAGATCGGGCCCCACCTCCTCCAGGTGTTGGACGATGCGGGCAGCGAGGATGCGCTCCAGCAGCTTACCCACATCGTCGAGGAGCACGATGGGCCTGTAGGCCGACGGCGAATCCGGGGGCCGTCCCGGCTTTGGCAGGAGAACCAACCTCCCCTCCTTCCAGCACTCAGGGAACCGCCCAGACACCAAACAGGCGTTGTACAGCTGCCTGAGGCGAGGCTCGAGGTGCTCGAGGAGCGACGTCAGCACCCGGACTGGTATTCCGTCCGGGCCGGGGGCCGTGGTCGCGGAACGAATCCGCGCCACAGCTGCTCCCACTTCCGTCTCCGTCACGGGCGGAACACTCTCGTCGTCAGCCTCCCGGTCTTGTTCTGGCGAGGCCATGACCGGGGGCGTGTGTTCCGACTGCCGTGGAAACAGCTCCTCGACCACCCTACAGAGGAAGTCGGGCTGGAGGGTCTCGGTGAGGGGGGGGCCCTGCGCGCGAAGCTTGTTCAGCGACGCGCGATACGGGCGACCCCAGAGGTCACGGTCGAGACCGTCCAGCAGATCTGCGTTAACGCACTGCGGATGCGGACAGCCTCGGCGTCCACCCCGTCCGCTGGGGGCGGTGAGGACAGCCACGTGTGAACGATGGCCGCCTCCGCCAGTAGGTCCCTGTCAAGACGACCCACAGCCCACCGCGGAAACGCGGGAGCTCCGTCCGCCCTGTGACCCCTACCGGGGTCCCGGAGAGGGGAGACCTCCATCCGGATGTACCGGTGGTCAGATAGGGTCTCCGCCTCCTCCAGGACACTCCAGTTCCTCACCCGTGGTGCGACAGCGGGGCTAGCGAACGACAAGTCCACTATCGACCCGCCCTGCTGCCGCACACACGTGTTCACTGAGCCCCTGTTAAGAACACAGAGGCCCAGTGAAGCCGCCCACTCGATGACCGCCCGCCCGCGGTCGTCCGTCATAGGTACAATATACCACCTTTGCATCATTGTAAATAATGCTTATGCTCTACAGTAGACGTATATTGGCTAAAAAGAAGTGAAAAGGATTTTCGTCATACGTAATTATTATTAAAATACATAATAAAACACGTTATAAGATAATTTCTATTCTTTAATATCAGTACTATAAATTATACAACAGTTTTAACACCTATAATCGGAGGCCGTAAAGGTGTAAAAGCTGTTTACATTAATTACCCATTATAATTAATACGAACCTGCTAAAATACTGGAATTTCAATATTTGGCACTCATAAGTACATTTTTGTCGATATTACTTCAAAATGTTCGTAGTAATTTTGATATTAATGACTTCAGTTGTCCATAATGCACCCGTGCTGTTCTGTTATATAAAATAAAATTTAAACAAACAAAAATGCATGTGTTTTATTTTTCCCATTTATTCATGTGATTTTATTGATACGTAACCTTATAAAAAAAACACGATCATAACTTTTTTAAAAAATACGTAACTGATAGTAAGGCATATTAGGCGCTTCAGAAATAATAGTACGATCGAAGGGATATTTATTTCCTTTGCCGCATACAGACTTTCTGTTAGACGGACAAAATGGTGCATGTATGTATATTAGGGTGATTGTTAAAAAATACTTTTTTGCGACGCTCCCTAAAAAGCTCCCTTTTGATGAAAACGCACCGATTATTTTTTTTTTTTTGATGCAAAGATACTGATAATTTCTTTTTTTAATTAAAAAAACACGGGTCTCAAGATGATCTAAGTTAATTATATGACGAAGCATTCTTAAACTTTTATCAAACTAGGAGTTAAATTTACAACTAAAAATTATAAAACTGAAGATATTTCATTATTAATTATTTTTATAAATCTCATAGAATTGATATTTAATTAGTTATTTTCAGAAAAGACTTGATATAAGTTAGATCGTTTTGAGGCTCGTTATGTTTTGAAATAAATAAAAATACAATTGTCTTTTCATTAAAATGTAGATTTTTAGTGAAAGCGTCGCAAAAAAAAATTAACGGCCACCCTAATGTATCTATATATGTTTCATCAGAGGTATCCATATCAATAAATAAATCACATGTTTGGAGGGCAATATATACTACTTTAATACTTATCCTGCGATAAAATGAAATATATGCAATGCATTTTACTTCTGGAAAGTATTACGCTATTACTCATACTGGAACTGTCAAAGCATTCGGTATCACAGCACTCACTATATTAGTTTCACATTCCTTACAAGCTATGTAACAAAATGATTTACATAAAAATGCCCTAAAACTATTCCAAATTATTAAAAAAATCTGTACTTAATCATTCATTCAAATATATTTAATTCGTATGGAATTTTATGTATGTTTTTCGTCACCATCGAGACATTAAAATATAAATAACAATAAACTATGAATTGTTTGTGAGTCAGCTAATCGTATTTACTGTATGTGGTATATATACTTTTATATACGTGGACTTATATAATGGAGTTAGGGCGGATTGATTTCATGATAATCAAAATAACTAATAATAATTAGTCTACACTTTTAGTAGACTTCGAATTGCATGACGCATTACTTGTTATAAAACTTTGTTACTTTCAAAAGAGGTGGATAGTTAACCACCCATGGATAGCTTGCTTTTAATTAGCGCAATAGTATATAGACTTTTAGTATTCATAAAGATATTAAATGACAAAATGATTTGGTAAATCGCTTTTAAACTTTCACGCGTGCCATTTAAATTCATTATTATTTTAACCAGTAATAAAATAAGGAACTTTCGTTATACAAAACTGTTAGTTACCATTTACCTTATACGTATCTATTAAAAATCATATTATAATTTTTAATTTATTATATTCGCACATATGCCGTCAAAGTGAATAAAGAAATAATTAAATATTATTTACGGATCTCTGTCCGTTGACATCCGTCCTAATTCTACCTTAGATTAAAACACCCTGTGAAATATTAATAATGTTTTCTTATTATCATAACTTCGCGATTTTCATAAATAATTGAATGCAATTTTTTTTTATTTGGATATCTAAATAGTAAACTGGTTATCAATAAATTATAGTAACGAAAAGCTTTAGAAATTTAAGAAAAATGTTTGATTTTTACATTCTTTATTGTCAATAAAATAAAAATAATTCGTGAAGTTATGTAATAAGGTAGATGTTCATATAAACGAAATATAAAATTGTGATCAATCTAAAAAGTTTTGTGCAACCTTTCATTTACATATTTGTTTCGACGTCATCATAAAATTATGGCATAAAATAACCCATTTTATAATAATTAATTTTTGTATAAACCTTTTATTTTGTATACTACGAATGTTTGATATGAGTGAGTATAGGTAGATTTTTTACCGACCTCATGTAAAACTCATTCAACAGTTGGCTCTCCTAGAGAATAAACACGAATTTGATTTTATATACCATAAAATTTAAATAAACTGTTATTTACAATACCAAATTTTGACTGTCAAAATAATTGGTTTTTAATTAAAACTAACTATTTACATTGATATTTTATTGTCACCATTTTAAACTTGGTGAATTAATTCTATGACTGTACGTTTTTTAAACTCTTGCTTTGAATTATGAATGCACTAAGAACTTGCTTCTTTCATATGTTTTCACACACTAATGAATAGTTTATTGAAATATGAGTATCTATCTTGCTACCTGTCTCTAAGCGTAAATGACTTCAGGATTTTTTCTTGAGAGCACAGACTCCCTCTTAATTATAAATTATAATGTCTTTCATATTAACTACCGACATACGTTTAAAATATGCTTATTACCTTACAATTCAAAATAAACTTTCAACTTTTAATACAATAACATTTATAAGTACCAAACATAGGAGTATAATATAGATATTTTTCGAAATACACACACATGCTGCTTATAAAATCGTAGTCACTTTTGCCCTTCCCCGTGAGCCGCGGAAAATAGGCCAAGTCGACTTGTATAAAAATAATTAATATTATTTTAATTGAGCGATATCATGTTCAGAATATAATTCAAGCGTTGTTTCAATTTCATTTAGTTTGACTGACGTAGTTATTTGAAAACCCAGAATTTATGTTAATGACATTTAAATAATTTACCATGAGTGAGTATCCATTGTGAACATAATTTTTTCGCATAATCTGACTCACACAGTTGAAATTATTCCATAGTATATTAGATTGGCAAACTTTTTTTTTTATGAAATCTAAGCTTAATAAGTGGCTTGTCATTCTTAACCATGATATCGCCATTACGTACTCAAACCCTTAAGGGTCGGTAGCGCTCGTATAGTGTGAATAAGTTTATTATAATTAGATACATCTATTTACATTACGACAGAAATTACTCACACACCCAGTTAAACAATTGTTCTAACGCTACCAACTATAACAATAATTTTAATGAAATATAGTGAAAATATTGTACGAAATATGATTGATGCCTAAACACATTTATTTATCTGACGGATTAAATTCAGGAATATTTATCGAACTATAGCAACGCTTGGTTTTAATTATTTATTTCACTTAACTATATACGTGCTAGTTAAGTAGACTATTATCTAAATTTTATATAGATACGTATGTAAATCATTTTTATTTGCGATTTTCAAATATTAGTTTCGCTTAAATAGTGATCTTACAAATATAACATTTATTATTCTTTTACTGCAATTGACGAATATATCGATATTAGAATCTTGAAAAATCAATACCTATTCTATAGCCACAATCGTGTTAAAATCCGTAATGCATGACACATATTTCTTTTTCAGATATAAAATGTTGTCATATTATTGAAGCAATCAAGTACCCTAATCACTAAAAGTCATTATAGTACTAGCTTGCTATTGCTATCATTATTTACAGCGTAGTGTTTGGGATGAGCAAATGTCAACTGATGCAACTGATCCTTTAACAGTATACCAACTGGTTCCATATTTTATGTATTAAGTCAAAAATTTCTTTTCCGTTTTCTTTTCAGTTTTTACTAAGTGCTTTCATACAAGAACCCACTTACATCGGTACCTTGTTCACGCAAAACAAACTTTTGATTGCACTGTCGTAAATTAATATGTAATGTACCATATCATTTCGCTTAATCATGCAAGTAGCTATTAAATAACTTGTATTTTCATAATATAACTGATGCGTATACGAAGGTAGCCAGTATTCAAATCAGAGGTTATCAAATACGTACTGCACGTACGAATACTCATGTGTCGCATGTTACGTGAATCATGTAGGTACCAATGTCATGCTTAAATATATCGATTTCTTTAAAACCATCAACGTAAAAATTAAGCAACAAATAATCTAAAGCTAATAATGTTATGGTGTTGGGCAGAACTTAGAAAAGCCCTTTAAACAATAACGGGCTGTATTAAATGTCTGATTGAAGCATCACTACTTAATGGAAAAATAAGTTAAACTCTCGAGTCTCACAGAATCAGAATTTTGTGCATCTTAGAACATTTCATATTCTTTATTTTATAGTTTTTGAGCATATTTTTTTTTACTTATAATTTATAAAATGGATGATTTTTTACAAAAGAAATGACAGCAGAAAAATCATCATATTTTGATAGTTATAGGTATGACAGTATAATTTTTACGTTGATAAACCTTTCAGAAACCAGTTGTTCTGCCGTTGTCGCGTATATTTAGGCATACGAGTGTAAAGTGACAGGCTCAAAGTCATCGTGTGTCGAGGGTCTTGATGGTGGTGGTCTGTGAGGTGGCGGCGGCGCGGGCGGTAGAAGACTCGTGCCCTCTGGTATGTAAACATTGGTCACCCTTTCCTATGAAATAATAAAATTTAAAATAAGCTCGTCGCAAAAATTAAGGGAACAAAAATAATTTCCAAAAATTCTTGTCAATTTTTTGCAGGCTATAATTTAGTGAAAATTATTCGTATGGGCAAAAACAAAAAGCGATTTGATGCTTGAAGATTCTACTTTTCAGAATATGCAGTCAACAATTTTTCAGTATTTGCCGTGCAGTCATCAAAAAATTTCGTTATTTTTTTCTTAATGAACCTTTAATGTACAAAAATTAAATAGTCGACAAAATGTTTTATTTTAATTTTTAAGAAAACTACGCTATGATCAGTGACTAAAACCTTGTTCCTATATTTTTTTTTTAAATTTCTATCAGATCCAGAAAAACAGTTCAACGGGTTATTTGTAAAATGTACAAGGTTATTAGGGGTGTATTTAGTTGTGTAAATGACCTTCGAACTTTACTTCTGTCCTCAGTATTAATTAACAAAGATACCGATTTACCAAAACAAGAAGAAAGGCACTTTTTATCTTGCAAATATATACCTAATTACGAAAATGCCCTTGAATTTGCTGTACGATCAGTAATTATCGACCTATTGGCGGTTGAACAAAAAAAGATCTTTTTATATTCAAAATTCGATATTTCAGAGACCAAAGGTCTATCCAAATTTAAAAAAAAAATCTAATTAAAGCTGTACAAATTGGCAATTCATTAAATGCATAGGCCAAGCTCGAAAAAAAAATTAGAATGTAAAAAAAATTACAAAAAAAAACTGCTTCATTTGAGGATTGCACGCACAAATACGACATTGAAAAAAATTTGACTGCAAGATCTAAAAGTAGAATCTTCAAGCTTCAAATCGCTTTTTTTGATTGCCGAGACGACTATTTTTCACTAAAAGTTTAAAAATTATTTTTGTTCCCTTAACTTTTGCGACGAGTTTATTATCAAACTGATATGTTACTTTGATTGCTTGTGACTTCTTTTTCTCAGCCCGTATAGACGTTGGGTTCGGGTTTCCTCTACAATAGGAGGGAAATTGATTTAGTAGGCATAGCGCGTCGGTTAGATGGGTTGGATTTTATTTCGAGTTCTCCTTCTTTTGTGTCGATGTTATCTGTATAAGATATCGTCTTGAGCCTCCTCCATAAGACACAACAATTTGCCTCTCGTTATGTAGGAAAATTGATTTGCCTATGGCGCGGTCAGACGGATTGGTACCTATAGTTTTATTTCGAATTTTCCTTCTCTTATGTGCATGTTATATGACTTAGTCGTCTTTTACGACTCCCATGCGCAAGATTGAGGGTGGTGAATTGTTTTCTAATTCCTTGACTAAGGACGGCTTAGAAAATCCTGAAAAAAAAAATTGTATCGTATTTCAATTTACCTGATTTTTATCATATTTAAAAATGCCTTGAAATCTATTGCTTCGACGTTCCATTGGGTCAGCATTTGGTCCGCCAGCTCCAGTCGTACAACTGTAGTTCGGGTTATGGAAAGATATATGGCCGCCAGAGTCGCGATAATTCTCCTTCAGATCACCCCCACGGTCTCTATGTAGCTTCACTATAATAAATAAATTATACATATATAATTTCATTTTAACTTATAATGAATCAAAGTGAACCTTGTATAGATAAATTAATAGAATATCCTAACTTAATTTAAAAACTATTGTATTTATATTAGAATCTCTTAAATGAATGGTCCTCGTAAATACTATATAATATAGAGGTATTTAATAACTGGTTAATATATAACGTACTAGCTTCTGCCCGCGGCTTCGCTCGCGTAAAAGGTTACTTTCCTAAAGTTTTTCATCCCGTACTTTTATTTTACCCCTAAAGGGTAAATTTTTTACAAAATTTTAATGTCGTATTTATTTATATCTAATCAATAGTCTAAAAATAAGTTTCAAGCTTCTGGCTTAAAAAATGACAATAGCTCCTTATAACTTTTCATCCCCCTTTACAACCCTTTTTTTGCATTAAAAGTAGCCTATATATATATCCTTTGTTAGGGTTCTAGACCATCTGTGTACCAAATTTCATTTAGATCGGTTTAGTAGTTTTGTCGTGAAAGAGCGACAGACAGACAGAGTTACTTTCGCATTTATAATATTAGTTAGAATTAGTAAGGATTAATAATTTTATTACATTACTTACCACATACAACGATAATTACAAATATACCGACTATTATGAATGTCAGTATTGCTACAGTGATTACAATCGCTCCCGTGTTCGAATCAGGCACTTGGGGTAGATCTACCGGCATATGAATATCTGGATGCATATCAGAGTAGTCGTAGAACGATGGATAATGAGACGGCATTTTGAGGTCGACCGATGGCTGAGGCACTAAAAATAATCAGAAACTGCTGTGAAAATATGACTAATTTACTGTGAGTTAAATGTTCTCAATTTTAGATGTTAAACTTCTACAATAATGATTGGGAAACTAATTTTAATATGTATCAATAAGGAGGATAGATTGGCATAGCTTTTTTTTTATAGTTTTCTTTTATTATTTTTTTCTTTCATATGTGTGGTAGCGGCTACGAATACTACCAACCCTTACTTTACTGGCAGTCGGCCGGTCATAAAACTATTGCCAATAACTTTTACAATATGTATTACGAAAGAAGAATACATATTATATCGACCCAGGTGGTTGGGATAGGAGTAGGAGAATGATGAGTGGCCAGGCCAATGAGCAAGCAGTACACCAGATAGCAATTCATCATGGATCTTTGCAATACCAGGGCCATAGCTAGGCTGCTGCCTACCGTAAAGAATATGATCGTTTTAAACCTTGTTAAAAGAGAACATCTCATAGCTCTAGGGAAACACAGCAGTAAGTACTTCATTCCAGATCTTGCACGTACGTGGAAGAAATAACCGCAGCTAACGTACTATTAAAGACATAATGTTTCTAAGTGAAATGGATTTACCCTGCTACGGTGGTTAATAACCACTGTCACTACATGAAATACATGAAATAATTTGATAATTAACTCCTCTATGAATTTTTCACTGAGGATAGGTACAATGAAGGGTGATTGATCGCTTTAATTTTCTCACCCAACAACGGAAATAATGAAAATAATTTTTAACGGGGACGTCACACATGATAACTTCGTGGACGATGTCGCGTGCAAAAGTTAGTCATTTATATGAAAAATATAACAAAATAAAGTCGTGTGTGGCAAGAATCATCTTTCGTGTTATGTCGTCGACAATGTTCATCCATGAAAGGACAGATGTAATGCACTAATATTTCGCCAAGAATCTTTTATTCCAAGTAGTAAACTGTAGGCCTATTGCTACGTTTTGGACATAACACTCTTTATTGAATATATTCAAATAAAAAAATAAACTTTACTCTAGTTCACACTATTGGCAGCCGTATGCTTACTAGATCAACAATAAAGTCTATAGGCTTAAACAATTCACAGGTGTCTAATAATAATATATGTAATTTAAAGACAGGTTCTGGCATTGCACTCGATTAACTGTAATACAAACTTGTAATATATGACCTAAAAAGTTATTTCAGTAAGGTGCTGTCTTCTCAGCGTCCATTTTAAAAACAACACCTACCTTACACTTAGATAATAAGTCTTATAGTGGACTTAACAAACATATCTAATTAAAGGACATAAATTACAGACAGACTCAAAACAATAATTTGTAATACAAATTACATCCAGACCTGGGGGGGCACACTTAAAACATTTCTTATTTTTACTGACCGTCGCGCCGCCTACAGATTGGTTGTACAAACTTAACTGCTGCCATTTTGTCCTGCCTGTCAAACGTTTGACAACTGAGAATTGTTATTTTTTGTTCCTAGCATAGGTACTTATTGTCATCGATCTATTTTCGGTTATTGATATTCTTTCTGAAGATTATCTCAAGTTTCATTGTTAGGCTGATATTATTATTGTTTAGTTATCAGCTGATATGTTATTTTTTATATTTCAGGGTAGCTTTCATAGTAAAAGAAAATTCTATGTAATTACACATACACATGTAGATATGTATACATTGTATATATATTACTTCAACTTTAGTTCACCGCCTAAACTATGGGTGGCAGCACTTTCCATACATGCATATTTTATCATCGAGTTGCCACTCTTTTTCAGTTTAATAACTTTACTCTTTGATCCAGACTCAGAATAACAATATATTACCGCTTACGTTTCGAGTAAATAGGTATATTTCAAAATTAATATTGAAACATGAGAGATTATTTTGTATCATTACCTGTCGAGCACAAGCGATGATCGCTTTCCTCAGGGCATGCGCATATATAATCATGAACCCTAAAGAAACATAAATGTGAACATCCGCCATTATTTTCCTTGCAAGGGTTCCAACCATGCTGTTTATCTCCAGACACCGCCTTTATTTCCATAGTCATTTCCAAATCAGTACGTATTGCTGTCACATTCTTCCCCGTCCTCTTATCTGCTCTCATTACTGCTTTTTTATACCAGTCTGTCCAGTAAATATAGTCGTTAAACTGAAATCAAGAACGTATCATCATTACTCTGCTTTTTGACTTTCATTACCGAACGGGAACCTCCGTCATAGAACTCCACATGGTGCGGTTCTATGCCACTTGCATTCAATCATTCTCTATGACCTTTAGTAAATTGTAAGGCCACGCGATGGGAGCAGTCCTGCACTACTTCGAAGTATATTAAGAGTAAAACTAATTACATATAAAATATTAAATTCAAATGAAAGAAACGAGAAAGCGAGTTTTGCTTTATACTGAAATAGATATTTTTCGTATTTTGCGCTCACTTTAATTTTACAGCATTTTATTTTATATATCTGTTTTGAAATAATAATTAATTGCCGTTATGTATTGCCTAAATTAAACAAATACCTTTGGTATTGTTAAGTTTCTACGCGTTGTAGTTTTTGTCATAAAACACAAGTAGTGTTTACTACTACTTCGTATAAAGTCTACCTGTGTCATAATAAGCATTCAAATCTACCTGTGTCATTCCAAATGGATTCTTTGCCTCTGGTATTAGCTGTACTCTGTGCTGTCCATTCAAATCAGAGGTATCGATTCTGTGCCTTAGAGCATCCGTCCAGTAGAGTCTTCTATCTTTATAGTCAATAGTAATACCGTTAGGGAAACCAACATCTTGTATAACAATAATCATCCTCTGTGTACCGTCTAAAAATGATCGTTCGATACACGGTGTTTGGCCCCAATCACTCCAGTATAAATATCTAAAGATTAAATTATCATCAGTATGTTCCACTTTTAAGTAATTTAAACGTTATTAGAAAATTAATTAATATTGATTCAACGTTTTAATGAATTTCTTTATTACATTAACTAACAATAAAGCTGGTGCAACTTAATAATTACACGTACAAATGTAGAGGTAATCTAACACTTTTCTTTAACTCCCGGAGACAAAGGCATCATGCTATAAATAAAAAAGCATTTAAACTATGTCTGCTTTGAAGATTGTAAGGTAATGTAGCTTAGTTTCATAGTCTCTTTCGAATCTAATAAATGAGTAACTCTTTTAATAATACTAAATACTATTCATTCGTAAAATATACTATACCCTTTAGCAGGAAATAATGCTAGAGCTCTAGGTTCGCTTAAATTGCTTAACAAAACTTTTCTTGATGATCCATCCAATCGTGAAACCTCTATAACCTGAAAATAAATTTAACTAGTCTTAATAACTTTTCATTTTACAATCTTAATCGTTATTAATAGTAGGTATATCGTCAGTAGATACTCGAGGAATGGATTCCATATACATATGTCAATTTTAATATTATTTTGAGTAAGACAATATATTTAGGTAACCTTATCCTAATTGATTGTGGTTGTCGCAATGATTCTGTAGTAAGGTTCTCAATGTTCCTGAGCAAGTTAACGAATTCTGATACATGTATATTGAACGAAGGATACAGAATACATTAATAGAAGAAACATTTTTGATGTACGATTTTGTAAAGGTGTATTGTCTGACCCAGAGTCTGACGAAGTTAACATTTTATAAAAGTTCAGAATAGGACTGCAAAGACCTTGATTACATTAACTAATTGTAAATTAGTTTTTTTCTTCATATTTTGTTAACCTTCGTTTTTATAGGACTATGTAGTCATATAGCGACGAAAGATGACCTTAAAATAAATTTATAAATCCACCTTTGTTATCGTATACCATTGCTGAATGCATCGTATCTTCTCTTGGAAGTGCTTTTAATTATAGTACGGGTACATATGTTTAACTGTATATCACTTACCTTGTACTCGTTGTCCGTCCAATATATGTTGTCTGCAATCCAGTCTATTCCTAAACCATTTGGTATACCCATGTTACCTCTTACGATGTCTTTTGTCTCACTCATATTTAACATGTTTATAGACCTAAATATTAAAAAACATATATTAAAAGTTGTCACCAAAAGAAACAATATTTATTTTTATTTTGCAAGAAATGTCCCTACCGTATGACATCCATATCTACATCAGTATAATACAGAAGCTTTTTGTCCCAGTGAAAGTCAACCGCAACAGCATTTTGCACTTTGATTGGTAAGGGTACATCCCATTGTTCTGGTGTATCAAAAGATATAAGTGCAATACTAGTTTTAGTTGCAAAAAATAAAAAGTTTTCTGGATATTTTCGACATATCTTGGGTTTTGTATCGCTCGTGTTGAAGACTAAACCAGTTGGACAAGCGCAGGAGTAACCTCTAGGTGATCTAAGACAAAGATGCGAACAACCTCCATTATTGTCTCCACATTCATTCTTTATTTCTCGTTCACTCTGTAAGGAATATATTTTTGTAGATACAAAACATTATCGTAAGAATTCAATATGAAATGTGTACATTGTATTCACATACCTGAACAGCACGAATATCCATTAGCCCTTCTAAATTTTTCCTGATGATGATAGAATTCTGGCCAGATACTTTATCAGCTCTATGCAACGCTTGAGTCTTCCAATCGGTCCAGTAAACATGTTGTCCAACGATAACGATTCCATACGGGTATGGAACATTGTTCAAGATGATGCTACGATTACCACCATTAAAATCTGAGCTTTCGATCGTAAGAACTTTAGCATCATTCCAATAAAGACGACCACCGATCTTATCTACAGCGAGGCCATTCGGCCATTTAATTTTATTGTCAACAATCACACGTCTGAAAAGTAAACCAAGTTTAACATTGAAAACGTGTTATGTATACACATCCCTAAAATTATAATTTCCACAAATACTAACCATAAATATATCATCGTTATTCTCCTACTCATATCCCAATTACTTGGGGTAGATACAATATGTACTCTTTTTTCATAGTATATATTGTAGAAGTTATTGGCAATAAATAAAACTATTGCCAATAACTTCTACAATATCCGCCGACTGGCCGCATACCAGGTGTCAACCCTCCTTGGGAATGTAATTTTTGACCAAACAGCATCAAATGGTGTCGATCCAGATGGTTATCAGGCTCTTAGTCGTCTTTTACGATATCTACGACCAAAGTAAGGGTAGTATTTGTACCCGTTACCGCACAGCTGATAACCATAAATATATATTCATATTTATAATACTCGGTGAGCATTTATATAACATATAATGAGTTTCTTTAGATGTAAATCGGTAGACAAAAAAAGTATTAAATGCACTTAATGTATTATTGCGAAATAATTGATATAGTACCTGTTATTGCCATCCATATCAGCTCTTTCTATCTTAGCAGAAGTTCCCCAATCTGACCAGAACATTATGCCATAGTCATAATGTAAAGCAATGGCACGAGGTGAATCTGAGAACATAAAATTACTTATTTTACATCATATTGCAATCTGTATAATAACATATTTATGAAATTATTCCATAATGTTGGCTTATTTTTAACATTGGTTTTATTTACAAAATATGTTTGAGACCATGAAAATATCACTCACCTAAACCTGTCCAGAAAAGAACTTTTCTGTTACTGCCATCTAATTCAGCCACTTCAACGCTATTGCGACCACCATCTGTCCAATATATCTGTATGACAATATTCATATTAATAACTGTGTTTATATTTATTATAATAGAGCATTTTTATAAAATCTATACAAACCTTGCGTCCAGTGGAATCTATAACTATACCATCAACAGTGTGCAAGCCTTTTCCAATAATAGTTTCTATAACGTCGCCGGCTCTATTAGCTCGTTGAATTTTTCTCTCTCCAGTATCAGTCCAATAAATAAGAGCTGAAAATAAGTAATATTTTAATAACTTATTATTATATTTTACAATACACTAACAAAAATATGGATTGTCAAATATAATATTGTGAAATATTTTTGAAGTGAAAATTTCTTTAGCGGCCTTACGTACTTTTTTGGAATAGGTATTTTTACCTCGCGTCTATTAAACTCGCGTCAGAATACGTAAACTGATCGAAAATTCATAAGACGGAGGGAGAGTAGACCGTATGAGAGGAAGTAATAATATATGTGTATAATATTATATAATATATTAAATATGTATATTTATTGTATGGTACCACATCCATACATACTTCCTGGGGCACGCTTTTTGTTTTTTAGTATTTGATTTTTTTTTCATAGGTTTAAATTTTCACTTCTGTCGGCAGTCCTCGTGACTGCTTTGTGTTTTTTAGTACCTATAAAGGTTAAGATACCTTAGATCAACTTACATGTTTTATGGTCTACATCAACGCCAAAAGCATTTTTCAGTGCAGGCAGAGGTAATGGTACGTCAATGAGATATGGTACATCTAAAGAAACAACACGAATATCGACTCTGTGTGCAAATATTAAGTAGTTTACAGGACTATTGGCACATGTCTTGCCATCCTTCTGTAAATAATAAATTATTAATTTAAATATAAACACAGAATAATATCTATATATATTTTCTTTAAATACTTTTAATAATTCCTGAAAGCGAATTACGAACTGCTCAAGTAGGTAAGATCATTACTTTAATGTTTTACTAATTGTAAAAACATTCAAGGGTAGCTAAAGTATTTTACTCACATTAATTTTTATTCCTATTGGACAAGCACAGGATTTCCCGCCCGGTTTTAATAAACAAAGATGGGAACATCCACCATTATTTTTTCCACACCTATAACAATTTAAACATCATAATTTGTTCCATTTATTATTAATATTACACGAAATATAACAAATTCAGTTACCTATTAACTCCCTTAACTCTTTCTTTATGGAATACTCTAACATCCATAAGACCAGCTACACCCGCACCTAATGTTCGTCGATTTTTGCCTGTGAACTTATTAGCTGCTTGAATAGATTGAGTTTCCCAATCAGTCCAGAAAACTTCGTCTCCGTACAGATCTAAGCCAAAAGGATGAGGCAGATGTTGACCTAAAATATGATTTGAATACATATATTTACGGAAGCTTTTACTTTGATCACTAATAATACCAAAATGTCTATAAAAATTAAAGGAATTTAGGAAATGCTTTCGTTTACAAATACTGTATTCCTTACCAATTAGAATAGTTCGTCCCGTACCATCTAGATTAGCATACTCAATTGTTTGGTTTCCACCATCAGTCCAATAGATACGGTTATTGGTGAGATCAAGTGCAAGACCATTAGGCCAGGTCATGTTACCAGAAATTAACCGCTTCCGATTACCACCGTCCATATCTGCCCGTTCAATGCATGGAGAAGTGCCCCAATCGGACCAATACATTACGCCAGCTACGAGATAAACAGAAAACATACCTATTAAAAGACAAACCTGAATGTTATATTATGCCTTTGTACTATTAATAGAATTATCTACGTCGTAATATTCCACTACAGGTCTTCAGATTTCATCACAATGAGAGGAAATTGAGTCTACTAAACTATGTTGTTCAGATGAAAGAAAACACCTTGCTTCGAGTTTACCTTTCACCTAATGCCAGCTAATTCCTGTTATTATGGAAGAATGAATTAATCGTTCTTCCATAATAACACTATGAATTATTTATCCAATCAATAAACGGCAATGTAAAACTTGATTGATTGCGATTATTTAGGCTTTTACTTCGGCTAAATTTATGTCAATTCTGATTAATAAAAAATTGATGCTAATTAACTTAAACAGAAGTGAAATAGTATTGGTAAATATGTAATATTTTTTTGTCTTTGCCTTTACCATCGAATATGGTAATCGATTGATGCTTCACAGCTTTGTTTTTGACATAAAAATTTGGCGAAATTGTGACCATTTTTTCCCATTTTCTGTGAAGGTGATTGCTTTATAACATTTATCTAATATAGGCTCAAGATCTCTCGATCAGCTGTCCATTTTTATATCAATAGACTAGACAGCCTTCAGAATGAATAAAATAAGGTCTAAAGGTGGAGACATTCTTACACAAACACAAGACGTGTTAAGCCGATGGAGTGAATATTTTGGCGATATGTATGCGGATGCTACGGTTGGCGCCGGTGTTGGATGTGGTTTAGTAGATCAACATTCGACAACGGCGTCCTCCGATGGCATCAGTATGGATGAAGTTGAATGGGCGATAAGAAGTTTGAAAAATGGTAAGGCAGCGGGCATTGATATGGTGTCTGCCGAGATGATCAAGCTCGGTGGCTCTTGTGTCTGGGAGGCGTTCCTGTTGCTCCTCAATTTATGTTGGAGCTCGGGAATGGTTCCCGGGGACTGGAATAGCGCAGTCATCGTGCCTTTGTTTAAAAACAAGGGTTCACGTTATGACTGCGCAAATTACAGAGCCATAAGCTTGACCAGTTTGGCAGCAAAAGTGTATGGAAAAATTATTGAAAGGAGAATGAGGATGGTGTCTGATGGTTTACTGTGTGAGACACAAGGAGGTTTCAGGAGTGGAAGGGGATGCATGGATCAAGTGTTCTCTCTGCGCAACATTGTGGAGAAGCATCTGGCTCTAGGTCAGAGGGTTTTCTGCAGTTTTGTGGATCTGGAGAGAGCATTTGACACGGTTGTACGAAAGGAACTTTGGGACATTTTACCGGAGTATGGTATTAACGGTAAACTGCTACAGGCTGTGCAGTCCAGTTACATGGGCTGTAGAGCCTGTGTGCGGCTGGATGATGGAATGTCGCCTTGGTTTGACGTCAATATCGGTGTTAAGCAGGGGTGCGTTCTGTCAGCCAGGCTGTTTATCATATATCTGGATAAATGTCTCCAAAGGTTGAACGATATGAATGTGGGAGTCCAGATGGGCGACTCAGTGGTCAATGCTCTGCTTTATGCAGATGATGCAGTCCTGCTGGCACAGTCAGCGACTGACCTGCAGACCCTAGTCGACACAATGACAGAAGATTGTAAGAAAAGGGGTCTACGCGTGAATGTGAGCAAAACCAAAATAATGGTCTTTGAAAGAGATAAAACCAGAACAGATGTAAGAGTAACAATAGGTAATGATGTACTAGAGCAAGTGGATGAATTTGTATATCTTGGATGTGGATTTAGCCGAGATGGAAGGTACACCACTGATATAGAGCGAAGAGTGAATGCGGGAAATAGAGTGAACGGAGCGTTGGGGCAACTTTTCGGCAGCCACCACCTCAGCCAGAAGGCACGTGTAGCAATACATAACGCAGTGCTTGTCCCAACATTACTGTATGGAAGCGAGAGTTGGGTATGCAGAAAAGAGTATGATAGTAAAATTAATGCGGTCGAAATGCGATCTCTGCGAAAAATCTGTGGAGTTAGGCTGACCGACCGCATTCGTAACGACGACGTAAGAGAGCGAGTAGGTATGAAAGAGAGTATTGGTGTAAAGATGCGAAAGGGAATGCTCCGATGGTTCGGACATGTGGAAAGAATGCCGAACGAACGCCTGGTTAAGAAGATATACAATGCGAAAGTGGAAGGATGTAGGTACCGAGGGAGACCGAGACTAACCTACCTAGACCAGATCGGTCATGTACTGAAGGAAGGTGGAGTCAAGAGTCTCCGAAACCGGCGAGCGTGTATGAAGAGAATTATGAATGTTGAGGAAGCGAGTGAAGTATGCAGAGATAGAGTTCTCTGGCACTCTGTTCTCTCTGCCTACCCTGCAAGGGATATGGCGTGATGATATGTATGTATGTATGTATGTAGACTAGACATTAATTAATTTAACCGTATCAGACAACACATACATAAATCTCAAAAAATAAATAATAGGAGTTTTATTTAATGTTCAGTATAATGACTTATAATGTTTACGCGAGTATTACACATTTGAAATAAAACTACATTTACGGATTCTATCGCGTTTGTATTTGATTTATAATTTCCCGACGTTTCGAACACTTTACAGTGATCACAGAGCATATTAATATAAAATACATACCTTTAGGATCCACAACAATGTCTCTAGGCTTGTCAATATTATCCCATGCTAGCAGAGTTCTCATGCTACCATCAGCATTGGCTACTTCAATTCTGTTAGTTCCCGCATCCGTCCAATATAACTTGTTAGTTATCCAGTCATATGCTAATCCCGCAGGCCAGACTGCAAACATATGTTTAATATTAATTTAGTAAAATAAAAAAAGAATTAATCTAAATGAAACCATTTAATAAATTTTATTGCTTTATATATTTTTTTTCTATTACGTAGTTATAATACACAGATGAAAGAAGTTAATGCAATATAACATATATTCTACCAATTCTTATTTTCCCGTGGGAGTAAAAAAATGGAGCTAGGGGGATAGGTAGCGATCTCATGAGAACCTGATAACAACAACTGCAACTGTCAACACGCCTGCCAAACGTGATAATTATGTCATTATCCCTACTAGAGGAAGTCTATTTTCATTAATTAACATCGATGATAATGAATATTATTCTCGTAAATATCAAAAATCTTTTAATGAAATATCTGAGCACTCGTAACTGTTGCATTTAATTGCAGTCAAATAGTGTTAACACGTTGATATTCAATATCAAGAAATCATCAAAATTTAAAAATAAACCGTAATGTATTTTAACTATTAATTATGATAGAAGTAAAGTTATATACATACTTAAATTGGAGCCGACAATAACACGTTGGTGGGTTCCATTCAAGTAAGCGCGATTTATTGTGTCCTTATCGATGTCTGTCCAGAAGATCGAGTTGCTGTTATGATCCCAATCTAAAGCTACAGCCGATTTGATTGTCTCCACGGGTATCACCTGATCAAATTCCTTATATAGTATTATAGGAGGCACTCATAAAAGCACAATGAGCTTATGTTAGGATTAACTTATTAAAATTATACTAAATATTACAAGTACACTAATAGTATTATACAATACTGCCAAAACTACAAAATTTTGTTCGGAAATATTTGAAAATGCTCGCCGTAGGCTGTTTATTTATTATAGCCGGGCGTGCCACCGATGACAAAGATCGGGTACCGGTGGCCCGCTCGCACGGCGAAGAGAGGTGTTTGCAGAGTGGGTCTATGAGGTTGCGCGCCGCTTTTTCCGTCGCCCCGGACCGATATGGCGAGGCGCGACCACGTCCATAGCCCACCGCAAAAAAAGGCTGTTTATTTATTAATATTTTTTTGTAGAGTGCACATAAAGTGTATTTGATAAGATTAATAACGTTAGCTACTACTCGTATTTAATCTTTGAATTTGAGGAAAATGAAAAAACGGACCTAAAACTTTCAGAAATCTTTTCAATCCCAATTAATTGGGATGTACACAATGTGTTCTTCCTCGCACATGTGGCATACGCTACCTCATATTTTTTATTAGATATCATCTTGAATACTTTCTCTACAACTTTATTTTCACTCCATTTCATCAAATATCTATATCACAATGCATGTAAAGTCAAACAGCAAAAAAAGTACTGATAAAATTTATCTTATATACTTACTAAAAACATAATGAAATAATTAATAGATCTTCTACATTACACAAATATAATACAATAGTTTTGGTCAATAATAAACAATGACAATAATATCGGCATATATGTTGAATACATACGATTCAATGCTTACCATATCTAAAGAGTCTGTTTGTTTTCTAGGATTCAATTGTTTTAATCTGATATCCTTCTTACGAGCATAGAGTAATAATTTCTCTGGAGTTTCTTCACACGTTCGACTGTTAAAAACAAATTTTAATCATTTTATTAACCTTTTACCCGTAAAACTAATTAATGCCGGTACATATAAGATGAATTAATATCGGCATAGAAGTAACTGAACGGTACTTACCCATCATAATTTAAATTAAAGCCAACAGGACATCGGCACGAGTGACCGTCATGGTTTGGCAGGCAAAAGTGTGAACAGCCGCCATTGTTGTATCCACAACGATTCTTATATGTCCTTATTTGTCGTAAAGGATGATAGCTATGGAAATGAAGTTTTTAATATTTTAATCTCACCTCATATCATGGGTAACTACAACGACATAGAAACAATTCATTTCATAAACTAAATTATTAAATAAAACTTATAACGAAGTTACCTATGTATATCCATGGGCACATTAAGACCTGCGTGTACCGTTTGTATGCCCATTCCAGTGTTCTTGTTCACAGTAGATATACTCTTGGTATGCCAATCTGTCCAGTAAACAGCGTCTTCAAAAAGTGTAAGCGCGAACGGATGAGGCAGGCCTTTGTTCGTTATCTACGTAAATGTATACATACATATTTTAATTCAAATTCATTTATTATGTATAAACCCTGAGAGGGCACTTACATATTATCATTTTTTACATTTAAATTTGATCTAATAAACTACCGCCGGATCGGAATGAGACCGCTACTGAGAAGATCCGGCAAGAAACTCAGCGGGATTGTTTAATTATATCATCTCTTCTTCGCCGTGCGAGCGGACCACCGGTACCCGATCTTTGTCTTCGGTGGTCCGCCCGGCGGTATGCCCTCTCGGGTTCCTCTCTCGTCGACGCCTCGACAGCTTTCGCCGTCGAGGCGTCGCCCTCACGCGGTGGCCTCATGTCGGGTGACCGGACAATTCCCCGGTCCGATCACCGGAAGCCTCGGTTAGGGCGGCATCAGGCGTAGGTATTCGCGCCTGCGCCGCCCCGGCCGCGGGCGGCGACCCGGGTCACGGGAATGCTCCCGGGCCCGTTCCGCCGCCTCCTTCTGCGAGATGACAGCCTCGCAGAAGGGCGGCAACCGCGTCCCAATTTCTGACGCTGTCGACCATCGCTCGCGCAACAGCCGGCAGCGTCAGGTCGGCACTGATGACAGCGACTATGTCACGGCGCTGCCCGTCCCAGCTCGGACACACCTCCAGCGTATGTTGAGCCGTGTCCTTGTCGCTGTCACAATGATGGCAGGACGGAGTCCACTCCCTCCGCACGACCGTGTGCAGGTACTTGCCGAAGCAACCTCAGTGCGATACCTTACGAACGCAATAGTTTAAATACAATATAAAAGACCATGGCTGGACCGGATCCCACAAGCGGCACCCGATCACGAGTTAACTACTAGAGCAGCCATCACCTCCTTCCACCACCTTGGAGGGACCCGCTCCATGCAGCTACCGCAAGCGGATCTTTCAGTGAGCATAACCAAATGATATAATGATACTTTATATTCAGTACTATAGTCTATCTAATCTAAGAAGTGCACTTTGACAGCTGTCGGTGTAAGTTGTCTAGGTATGTGAACCAAATAATCGCTATCGAAAAATATTCGATTTTAGTGAGAAATCGATATTGATTCTTTTTAATTAATAATCAGTTTATTTTTTATTTTTCAAAAAGGAGATGAATAAATTAAGTGCTAAATTAATACTAAACAAATTTAATTATTTCAGCATAAAATCTATTCATCATATTTAGTAGGATTATGTTAAGTAAAAACAAAAACTGCATTTGAAAATAGCTATTTATTCAGAATCACTACTATTACTTGAATTATTATCGTCGCGAACATTAATAATTATTTCCTTATCAATAAAATTGTCGAAATGTACATTTCTGTCAAAATCTTTATTTGATTAATTATATTATTCTAACATTTTTACCGATTGTTTGGATATTCGTGAATTGGAAGTTGTCAAGCACTACTGTATAGAACGTGGTGATGTGACATTGTTAGATCGTCAATAAAAATTACTATTTACCATGTTATTTTAATTTTAAATTAGTTTTACGAGTTTCAACATTAGGTTATTGTACAAGAAAGTCACCCGCAACGTTAATTATGTAAATAACTTGATAGTTCTTTAAAATTTCTGATTTTGAATTTCATGTGTATAAACGTATACCAAGGTTATTGTGTATTAAAAAATGTAAAACGTCAAAATGCACTTCTTAGATTAGATGAACTATAGTAGTAGTAGTAGTAGTAATTAGTACTATAGTAGTAGTAATTAGTGGTATCTATGAAAAACAACAGTAACAACAAAATGCAATGAAGTTATAATTTTCAATTAGTTCGAAATTCGCTTATCCTATACGTTTAAATCAGGCTGCCATGGCCTACATTGTTTTCTCTTTGCAAACTTTAATTATCATTATTTTTTTCTAGTGCATTAAATTATTATTATTATTTTTTTTTTGACACCACCCTGCACTAAGGAAATAAACCTTGTATTGCGGGGGACTTTACAAACATGCAATTAACGCAGACAAATTACACCCAGACTCAGAACAACACTTTGTGGATCACACAAAGTAATGTCCTGCGTGGGAATCGAACCCACGGCACGGGCACTGAAGGTCGGTATCTTAACCACTACGCCATCTGTGCAGTCATCAGTCATCAGTCATTAAATGTATTTTAATTGTAACTTTGAACAGCTTTTATAATTTGACTTCATCCACTTCACACTACATCAGCACTAATGTGATGAGCTTCAATGTAAAAATTATGGACACCATGTTTTCAAATATAGTGTGTACTGTCATAATTTGTAACATTATGCCAAAGAAGTAACCAGTAAATTTCAAAAGATACAAGTATACTTTTTAAATTAATTATTAACATTAATACCTAAAACATTTTTGTGCTTACCCTTCTCCGATCACGGCCATCAAATAAAGCATTCTCAATAACGTGATGCTTAGCATCCGCCCAATATATCCTGGAGTCCGTGTAGTCAATAGTTAATCCATTTGGCCAGAAAATATCGTTGACTATGATGCTTTTACGCCTACTACCGTCCATGTCTGCTCGTTCTATCTTTGGATTAGGTCCTAAAATTAATAGCGATCCTACATTATAATTATTGTTACCTGTCATTTGCTCTTTTTCAATCATGTTGTTTTCAGATTCTTTATCGAGAACATAAATTAATTTATGTTCATAAATAGATTTTTGGTTGTAGCCTAAATTGCAATTTCGTCATAACTCTCATCAGACTTACTTCTTTTTAAAAACCATGCTTTAAACGAGAATTATACATTTATTAAAGGCAATAGACTCTAAATCAATTTGAACTTATTTTATCTAATATTTAATATCTAATTGCTAAATAACTGTTCCTTATGATGACAGAGTAAGAACCTAGACCAGATCATCATCCTTTTTACTGTCGCTGGTATTCTATGAGACAAATAAGAGGCGTAAACAGAGAAATTCATTGTAGAGAAGGAATGCTTGAAATCAAAATCTGTAATAGTTGTACATCTAATTAGCAGTGTAATAAATACACCAACACGTTTGATTAATGTGGTATAGCAATGTAATATCCCTATCCAATGCACAAAAAGCTAGACAAAAAATAAGTTGCTATTGCGTGCTGGGCCTTTGTTAAGAATCGCGTTTTTAGTAAAAACATCCTCGTTATTAAGTTCTTCCATTTTTGTTGCATAATCTTTCTGTATATCATAATCATCATAACTTACTTATCTTTCTCGTTTGTTGTCACATTCTCGTCTGTCATTCCGGACTTATATACGCTACTAAAATTATTCAAAATATGTAAATAATATTATAAAAACTTACCCCAATCTGTCCAGAACACCAAAGCATCTCCAGGATGAACGGCAATAGCTCGCGGTTTATCTAAATCATTTGCAGCTATGACTGCTCTTTGGGAACCATCCAATGTGGTGACTTCCACACGTCTGGTGCCCGAATCCGTCCAGAACAGAAGGTCGTGTATCCAATCAACGGCAACACCGCTTGGTGTTTCTAAACCCCATCTTATTACATCTATAAAGACATCGTATGATTATATATTATTGAGTAGGGCACATTATTTCTTACATTAATTAGTAATAAGCTATTGCATAGCTTTTATCGCAGGTTTTGAGCGCGGCGACCGAATCAAGAAATTCCGTAACGAAAATAAAACCTAAGATTGTATGGTTGAAAAGCAGTAGTTAATTTTGCACTAACTTTAGGCAGGGAGCGTGGCCGAGTGGTCTAAGGCGCTGGTTATTTAATTTACCTAAAAAGGCACAGTCCGAAAGGCCGTGGGTTCGACTCCAACCGCTATCAAACTTGTTTTGCAATTTATTTTTGCAAAATTTATTTATAATAATTTAAAATTTCAATTTTTACGGAATTTCTTGATTTTATACTGCATAAATAAAAAAATAATAATTATAATTGCATAAGTTGATAAAAAATGCTATGCAATAGCTTCTCCACCGCCAGTTGCCGAGTGCCATTCATTATTTTTTTAGTTCATTGCAAACCTACTCAGCAATATAATACGCGTTGTCATCTACATTTCAGCTTGTAGGTTCTAGCCCTGTATATTAAGTGGCGAATTTGGTACCGTTAATTCTCTAAACTTGCAAGTAAGATTGTTTTAAAAAAAGTCAATAATACGTTTCGCTTGATTCAGGATGCCTGGTACGTCACGATTGGTTAGTATATTCTTATAGTACTACATAACTAGTAGATAAGGCAAAATATAAGTAATTTTAATAAATTGATTAAGCTTGTCAATCTCACCTGTCAAGTTATTATTATGTATTTGTGCTACTCTGATGACTTTCAGATTATTTTCCGTCCAGAAAACGAGTTGCTTCTCGTAGTGGTAGTCCAGAGCTACGGCGTTATGTAGTCCCTTTACAACTGGCATGTAATTATCTCCGGTCAACCAAACCTAAAAGAAATTACAATATTTATGTATGCACTTACATTTTGACGTGGAATGTGTTTAAAGTTATACAAGTATCAATTACGATATTTGTAGCTTAAGCATAATTGCTTAATATAAACTGATGTTTATATTTATATAGTCCTATTACAAAGACTCCGAAACTCTTAAAGATTCTTAAATCAGAGATAAGAAAGAAAGCAAGCAGAAATGAATCTGTTGCTGGATTTTTTAAAAGAAAGAGCATGACAATGAGCTCCTATTGCAGATTTAATTATTGGTAGTGTGAAAATTTAATCAAAAGACTTGTGGAGCGACGACCATCGTGACAAACATTAGAGATCTGTATTTGAACTTAATATTATTCAGGCAAATTCTATTCTACTCATCCATGTCTATTACGTCAATTACTGTCGTTGATGAGTAGAGCAATGTTGAAGCTAAATATATTAAGCCAATCATTATTATATACTATAAGATCTTTTTATAATTTCTTCAGTACCTGTCGTATCCCAATTCTATTAGAAAATAGTAGTGTAGGCGACTCTCCAGTAGGTTTACAGGATCTTCCATCAGGTCTCAGCACATATCCAGTCATACAGCCACATTTGAAGCTTCCAACAGTATTGGAACATGTTTGTGAGCAAACTGGATCTTGTTCATACATACATTCATCAATATCCCGGCAACTGTAAATATTGGGTTAACATAAAAATAGCCTAGAATATATATATAATATATAGTAGGAAAGAGAGTATTGCTGTAAAGATGCGAAAGGTAATGCTGCGATGGTTCGGACATGTGGAAAGAATGCCGAACGCACGTCTGCTTAAGAAGATATACAATGCGAAAGTGGACGGCTGTAGGTATCGGGAGAGATCGAGACTCACCTACCTAGACCAGATTGGTCACGTACTGAAGGAAGGTGGAGTCAAGAGTCTCCGAAACCGGCGAGCGTGTATGAAGAGAATTATGAATGTTGAGGAAGCGAGTGAAGTATGCAAGGATAGAGTTCTCTGGCACTCTGTTCTCTCTGCCTACCCTGCAAGGGATATGGCGTGATGATATGTATGTATGTATAAAAATAGACCCATTTTAATTCTAGCTAATTTAAACTTTACTCTGATTAGATTATAGATAGTATGTAATTTATGCAAGTAAAATAATGAACAAATCTAAATTTCTGAAGAGAAAAAAGGTACCAACGTAGAATTGTTGCCATCCAGTAGAAAACCAAGCGGGCAAGTGCAAGCACGGTGTCCATCAAATGTAGTAATACACATGCCAGGTTCACACTTGTCTTCTGCAGTACATTCTCGTTTCGTTGGACATCTCTCTTCATCATCACCTTTTAGAAGCAAAAAGGCAAGGTCATTTTCTTTTAACGATAATAGATTTAGGCAAATATAACTTGTTTTAATATAAGTATTTTAAAGAGGCTACTAGCTACTAAGTTTTAAAAAACAAATTACGGAAAAAATCTATATAAATTCGGTTCTATTTTTTATGTATGTATTAATGAAACTGTATGCATGTATTAATATATATATATATATATATATATATATATATATATATATATATATATATATACTGTAACTGTATGTATTAAGGAAAAATAAACGAATAATTAATTACTAATTTGGATTGACCATCGAAACTGATTATTTTTGCAAATTTTACTCCTATGCGTTACATCATCATTCTCCTATTCTTATCCCAATTAATTGGAGTCGATGCAATGTGTACTCTGCTGTCATGGTACATATTGCAAAAGTTACTGGCAATAGTTTTATGACTGGCCGTCCGCCTGACGCCAACCCTCCTTGGGAATGTAATTGTTGACCTAAAGGCATCAGGTGGAGTTGGCCCAGGTCGATAAAGCTCTTAGTCGCCTTTTACGACATCCACGAGCGAAGTAAGGGTTGGTAGTATTTGTCGCCTTTACCACACAGCAAACTCCTATGCGTTACATATTAGGATAATATAATAACTCCCAATTCATATTTTTACAGCCCTATCTATTACAGCTAACTAGGAGCAATATAAAAGAGTGAGGTGTGTTACCTTCAGGACAATCCTTCATTCCATCACACACATGCTTTCTGTTCGCGCAACTTCGGAATGCGCTGCTTATTAAGTGATCTTGAGGTTTGCAAGTGTACTGGTCTTCTTCACAATGTACTTCACAATTCATTTCATCTTCGCCGTTAGTACAGTCGCGGACCCCATCACAGAGCCAAGTTTTCTAAACAATGCAGCCAATTAAAAATAGCAATCGATAAACCTTTCTATATCTCTTGTAGCATATTCAATATTTTACGCATAACAAATAGTGAATTAGTTGTTTTTAGAAGCTTAAACACTAGTCAATCAAGACATAATTGTGGGTAGGGTGTGACGCAGGATTTGATGTAGGCGTAACTATTAGCACACTTACGCCACTACTACTAAACTAACAACGCTGTGAATATTTTATTTTTTTAATATTTTAATTTATATCGTAATTTGTATACTAATAAGTAAAAAGCTCACCAATATGCATCTTCTATCTGCGCAGGTATATTCATCGACAGTACAGTTATGCTTCAAACTCGATTCGCAGTTTATTTCATCTCCGCTGTCGGTGCAATCTCTCTCAGAATCACACCGCCATCGATCCGGAATGCATTTACCATCGTTACATCTGGTTTTTATACAAAAAAAAACATTATTTCAATCACTCTAACATCATAGTTATATTGTAATACCTACTTCTGAATCTTTAAAGTACTTGTAGTATATAATTTTAAAACTTCCTGTAATTTTAAGTCATATATACGCGCTGTGAACACACAATTAATAGATAGATAAAATAATACAACGAAAGAGAGGTGAAATCTGAAATAAAATCCTATATCAACAGGGCAGACCAGCGTAGTACAGTAATTTTCCTCCCAGTCTAGAGTAAGACCATTCTGACCACCAATGGAACATAAGTTCCATATACTCTGAAAAAGAAAAACAGGAACGCAAAAATAAATAATTTTCATTTTAATGAATTAAATCTTTTATATATTTATCAGCGTCAGTGTTCTCATCTGATTTTTCATTTTCAAAGCAAAAGTAGATAGACTTTTTAAACCTGGTATGTATGTACATCTCAATATTCAAGCTATTATTTCCCGAATATATATATAACAATAAAAGGTTTAGTTAATTAGGACTAACTTTAAAAAAGTCGAACTATTATCCCAAGGGAACATATTACTGGCATAAACAGCATCCTATATGTTAATCCAGGAAATAGTCTAGCTGTATGCCAATTTTCATCTAAATCTGTTCTGCGGTTTACGCGTGATTTACTAACAAACATCCAAACATCTCCACATACTTTCACATTTATAATATTAGTAAGATAACAATTATACATTTGTATCGCTTATAGATAGCTATTATATATGTACAATTATGATAAAAGATTAAGTCCTGTTGTAAAGTATCTAACTCGACAATGTGTATCTAAAAGTAAATGTATTTATTAATCTTGCAACCCATATATATCTAATATTCAGTGTAGGATAGAATAAGTATACAGTATTAACACCCTTAAATTTCGAACCACAATACATACATTTTAGACTGATCGTTCTGTAACTGCTCAAAGAGGAAGTGGACAAGCTGTTGTGAAACCCTTTCATATTATAATAGATTAAAGACGGACTATTATATACCGGCCCACTGTATTTTATGATATACAGCTTGTATTTCATCTATATTAGCTTACTGACCTGAACTCCCCCGCATTACAACTGCCAGGCAGCATGGGGCAGGAATCTTCATCCGTCCAGTCACCACAGTCGTTATCACCGTCGCATTGGAAATTCTTCCGAATGCACTTCTTGTTGTCGCATTGAAATTCATTCTCGCCACATCGAATAAGATCCACGGCTATTAGAATCATATTATTTAATATATTAAAGTGATTACAAATTATCTTCAGAAGATTCTATTTAATAGTTATACTTTGAGCACTTATGTGCATTTATTTGAATTTATTCTTTTTTTTATTTACTAAACCGTACACTAAGAATTAAAATCCTTATATCGCCAGGGTTATTGCAAACATACAATTAATTTATCTATGTGTATGTGATTATATGTAAATGTATATGTGTATCATATTAATTATTTTACTTACGACATTCCGCTTCGTCAGAGCTATCAGGACAGTCTGACTCCTTATCGCAGCGCCAATGCTTTGATATGCACTCTCCAATAGCACACATGAATTGATCGTCTCGACATCTGTACATAATAATCATAATTAAACGTTAACAGATATGCGGAAGCCATCATACGGAGGCCATTGGAACGACTAGTAACTAATAAATCTAATTTGCTAATCCCAATATCTATACAGAGCTTATAATAACTTTTGGTTATAAGAACATTACGAATTTTAATGACGCTTAGCTTATTTTCGACGAACGTGTAAAACATTACGCTTATTATTTCTATATTCTTCTTCTACTTGGAAAATTAGGAAGAAGATACACTATCCCAAGCTCGTGGCTATTAGACTAAGAGTAGTATAATTATGGTGTTGAAATAATCAGAAATTTCAAAATGTTTATTTTGGCTATAGTTTAGATGCGTATTATACAAGTAGACCGAATAGAAATCAGCTTATCTTTTAAAAGCATTGTTTTAAAAGTCAAATATAGCATATATTAATAGAACATTATCAAGAATAACTATTTCATATATTTTTAGTAACGAAAATTTTTTAAACTATTTGTATTGAAGATATTTAACAAAAGAGAAAATTATCTGAACACCATTACAACAAAATCCTCTTATAAAGAAGTTAAAAATATGTAACATGATTTCCTCGAAATAATATCAGGTAAATAATTCATCATATAAACTTAGTGGCGATAGACAGTGATAGAAATAAAACCAGTTACCCGAAAAAACTTAATTTTAGACTGCGCAGATCTCGGAATGATCAAAGTACCTATGGATTCTAAGTACCGAGGTGTTGTTTATGAATCTCTACGCAGGACAACTTTTTGTACAACATATTATTCTAAGTCTGGCTGTTCTTTACATCTTTTAATGATATCGTTTATAAAGTCCCTAAATGATAGAATTTATTTCTTAGCGCAGTTTATTTTTCTTAAATACCACACGTGTTTAAGAAAAATAAACTGTTTTATTATACCTAAAAATAAGTTCAAATTTAGCTGGTATACATTTTATATATAATTCTAAATAAAATCAATATACTATATTGGTATTTCTGCATTACTCTTAACTTATATTCTAATATTAATAATAATAATATAGCCTTTTATTTCCGAAAACTTAAAACTAATTACAAAATAAAACTTAAGTACTATTTACATGCATGCGGTTACAGAATGTCTCTGATTTCGGTGTGCCTTACGGCAAAGGCCTCCTCCAACTCTTTCCACTGTTTCCTATCTGCTGCTACTCTAATCCAGTGAGTTCCTACAGTGAGTTTCATATCATCCTCCCATCGTCTTGCTTGCCGTCCTCTGCTCCTGACACCATCCCTTGGGTACCAAAATGTCACTTGTTTGCTCCATTTCTCCTTTTTGCATCGAAGCATATGCCCTGCCCACCTCCATTTGAGTTGGTCAATACGTGCTAGTATATCTGTTAATTTGGTTTTACGCCTTATATCGGCACTTCTGACTCTATCTTTTAGTTTTAAATTTAGCATGCTTCTTTCCATACCTTTTTGACATCTTTTTAGTTTATCTCTATGGTGTTTCGTCAGAGCCCAGGTTTCACAGCCATATGTGATGCAGGGTAGGATACAGGTATCGAAAGTCTTCTTTTTGATCTTAATGCTCATTTCCTTGCTCTTCATCACTTCTTTTAGAGCCCAGTACTTTTTCCACCCTGTGGCTATTCTTTTGTCTATTTCCTTTGACATTTGGTCATTTGGCGATATTATTTGGCCTAGATATACATATTCCTCTACATACTCCAGTTTTTGTCCTTTGTTTGTTATGTCTGTGGGGGTTGAGTTTGTCATCATCTTAGTCTTAGTTAAATTAATTTCTAGACCCACTTCTCTACTTCTGATTACTAAGGTTTGTATCATATATTCCAATTTTTTGGGGTCTTCCTCCAATATAACTAAGTCATCTGCAAATCTTAGGTGGCTCAGTCGTGCTCCATTTATGTTCAGTCCAAGATGTTCCCAGTCCAATTTTCTGAACATATGTTCAAGCACTGCTGTGAACAGCTTTGGTGATAGTGGGTCACCTTGCCTGACACCTCTTTCTATAGGGAACACATCTCCTGTTGATTCCAACCTAATACTCGCCTTGCTTTTTTTGTATATGTTTTTTATTATATTTATGTAGGTACTTGCGATCCCCTGCTCTCTTAAACTTAGCCATACATATTTATGTATGAGGCTATCAAAAGCCTTAGAATAGTCTATGAAGGCCAGGTAAATAGGCTTGTTGTATTCATTGTATTTTTGTATGAGCTGTTTTATTGTATGGATATGATCAATTGTGCTGAAGTCTTTTCTAAATCCTGCTTGTTCCACTGGTTGGTTTTCGTCCAGACTGTTAGATATTCTGTTTAGAATTACTTTAGCAAAAACTTTATATACATTTGATATAAGAGATATAGGTCTGTAATTACCTACATCGTCTTTTGGACCTTTTTTGTGTATAAGTATTATGTGAGATTTAGTCCAATTTCTCGGAATAATGTCTGTATATAGTGTCTCGTTAAAGACTCGTGTTAGTATTGGGCTTAACTCGCTGATTGTACCTCTTAATAGTTCATTTGTAATTCTATCTGGGCCGGGAGCTTTTTCCATTTTTTGACTTTTAATAGCTTTTTCTACTTCGCTTTGTAGGATTTCAGGTATATCTTCAGCGTCTTGGATTCTGTAGTTTTCTATAACATGTTCTTTATTTGGCAGGTGTGTTTTTGGTTCATCAGGACTGAGTTTTCGATATAATGAGCGATAATAGTCTGTTGCAATATTTTGAATTTTGATGCGAGATGTTGTTGTCAATTCTTTGACTTTCATTTTAGGTATCCATTCTTTTCCCTTATCTCTAAGTTCTTTGAGCGCTTTTCTTGTGCCTCCTGTTTTGTTAATGTGGTTTTCTAAGGTTTTAGTTCTTCTATTTATCCTGTCCTTCCTCATATTTTCGCGAATCTGTTTGCTAAGAGTAGAGATTTCTTTTTGGTTATCTTTCTTATCCTTTTTGATTATTAAGTTTTTTCTATCTTCAATTAATTTTAGAGTTTTTTCACTTAAATAGATTTTCTTGCTTTTGTCTATTAGTAACTTAGTCTGATTTTTAAGCTTATTTTCAATTTTTGTATATTTTTCGTTTAGGTCTAAATCTGAGGTTACTGCTCTCATTATATCTTCAGTGGTGTCTGTGGGATCATTTGTTGTTTTCAAGTGATTTATAAGTATTGACTTTGGTCTAGGCTTTTTTGTGCTCTTTTCGTTTAGGCAGCTGCGAACCATGCGATGGTTGGTATTGAAATTTAGGCTTTGTATTACTCCTGTATCACTAAATGACCTGGCTTTGTTGGTGATTATGTAGTCTATTTCGTTTCTAATCTTTCCGTCAGGGGATATCCAAGTCCACTTGCTTTTAGTTTTTTTGCGATACATGGAATTCAGAAGTGTTAAGTTTTGCTCAAGTAAGAGTTCCACCAATTTTTCTCCGTTTTTGCTTCTTTTTCCTCTACCGTATTTTCCTATTATATATTCTTCTCCTGCTACTCGAGCACCTACTTGAGCGTTGAAGTCACCCATGAGCACTATGTTGTTTTCTGAATAGTTTTCCATGACTACTCTCAGTTTGTCGTAAAAATCTGAAATTTCTGGTTCTGTTGCTTGTTCCGTCGGCGAGTAGACTTGGATGACTGTCCACTTTTTCGGTTGTTGTGGTAGGTTAAGGTGCAGTAGAGCTATTCTATCCGATATTCCTTCAAACCCTATGATTTGGTTTTTTAGTTTTATCTTTATCAAGAACCCCACTCCTCTTTGACCAGCGACTTCACCTTTGTGATACATGATATAGCTACTTCTCTCTTCTATTTCTTCTCCTAATCTTCGCATTTCACTTATCCCCAGAATGTCCCACTTGATGTTTGCGAGTGCTAGCTCTAGCTCTTGTATGCTCTCTGGTGTTCTCAGCGTTCTTGTGTTTAGTGTACATAAATATAGACAACTTTGCTTTTGGATGTCTTTTCTTGTACTGGTTTTAATTGATATATTTGTTGGAGGGTGTTGGTCGGATTCCCCCACGGTGACCAGCCGGGTTGGGGGACAGTTTATTGGAGTTTTTCTGATGTTTGTTGTTGTCTTTTCATGTTGTGGGTTCCGGTTAGAGAAGGCCTCTACTTGTTTTTTGTCAGCGCTGGCATTGAGTTTGATCTATCACGTGAAGCATATGCTAAGATACTTGGTTTAATTACTCCGCTTGTCGAGTTTTGAGATGTTGTTATTTTGACTGTACTTTCTGTGTTTAGTTTTTTCTGAGATGGGGTGGTTGGTGATCTTGTTACCTCTCTTTTCCTTTTTTCACGGTTTGTGGTCCCTGGTTTTTTTACTATTAGTTTGTCGTATTTTATAAACGCTATGTTGCCATTTTTCCTTTCTTCTTCTACTTTCGGCTGGAGAAGTTTACGTGTTTCAAGAACTTCCTTAGGGAAGTCCTCTTTGACATACACGTTCGTGGGGAGGTTGCGCTTGTTTCGCAGGATAAGATGTTTTTTCCAAGATGTGGTTAGAGATATTATCACTGGACCACCCTTTTCCGATTGCTTACCAACTCTATGGACATTACTTATCTCTTGGCTATCCAAATGTGTTCCCGCTTCCTCTAAAATTTCTTTTATAAAATCGACTAACTCTAGTTCTGTTTTTACTTTCTCATCGATACCGAAAAGAACCAAGTTATTTCTTCGTTTTTCCTTTTCGTAGTATGAAATTTTTTGTTCCAGAGTACTAATTTTGGTTTTGAGATCATTATTTTCTTCTCTCAGAATTTTTAGCTTTTCGTCTAGTGCCTCCATAACATTTTTCGTTATTTCCGTTGTTAATATTTTTGTTTGTTCGTTAAACTTTTCATTTATTTTGCCTAGTAATAATTCCATTTGTTTTTCCATTTTATGACTGGTTTTTATGTTGTAACACCGTGATAATATCTATGGTTATTTATTTCTTCTTTTTCTGTAGTGGCAACACTTGTCAGCTGTCACTGTCCGTTGTGAATGAATGTTTTGAATGATTAAGTTGGCAATAGTACATCAGTTCTGATTCTGATATGCGTTTTTTCAATTTTGAGGTTATGATAAACTATTTATTTTTTATCTTAATCTCATTTATATAGCACTTTCACTTCAAATACTTATTTGAGCGTTATGTTATTTTGGTTTTCAGTAAGTTCCGAAGTATTTTATGTTCGAATTGTCAATTTTTGCACTGTTTATTTTTAAATAACTGCAGAGCACTTTGTAATACGTGTTTACACTTTCGTCACCGGAAACGGAACCCCCCCGGTATTCTAATATTAGTCATGCTATAAAAACCACTAAGTAAAGTCAATATATATTCATTATCATCATCATCATTTCACCTTATCACCGTCCACTGCTAGACGTAGGCCTCCTCGTGTTACGCCACAGAGTGCGGTCCTGTCCTGCTTGCATCCATCGATGCCCAGCAACCTTCACCAGGTCATCTGTCTACTTATCGTCCTACACTACGTTATCCAGTACGTGGTCGCCACTCGAGAACCTTTCTTCCCCAGCGGTTATCGGCTCTTCGAGCGATGTGGACTGCCTATTGCCACTTCAACGTGCTAATTCTCCGTGCTATGTCGGTTACACCCGTTCTTCTGTGGATTTCCGTATTTCGGATTATATCTCGCATAGAAATCCCGAGCGAAACCCGCTCCATCATAGCACGCTGAGCGTCTTTGAGCTTGGTTATGAGGCCTACATTTAGGCTAAGTTCAGATGACCGCGCGGCGACGCGCGGTTCAAGATCGTAACAAATCAATGTTGTTGTGTACATGACCGCGCGTCACCGCGCGCACCGCCATGCACCGCGTGCAAGATCTTGTACCGCGCGTCACCGCGTGGCGACGCGCGGTTTGAGATCTACAATCCTGTATGGACCTGTTCAGTTGAACCGCGCGGTTTGAGGGGGACGGACACAGGGAGCCACAAAAATGGAGGACTATTTTCTTTTGATGATATGAAATATCTAACAGCACCATCTGTAGGCTGCAAACCCTTTTCAACGCAATCATACAAAAAGGCAAAGGATGGAATCGACATCCTAAAGTAGTTCAAAAATCGATCTTCGTGTAGGTTATAAAGTCACAAACAGGCTTAAAGAAAGTCTTTGACTCAAAATAGGGTGCACCCAGTATCGTCGCAGTTTGCGGTAGTTTGCGGGTTGCGTCGCCGCGCGGTCATGTGAACTTAGCCTAAGGCTAAGTTCAGATGACCGCGCGGCGACGCGCGTTGCCGCGCGATTAAGCTGTTCAGATGGAGGCGGCTTGCGCGCGGCAATCTAGCGTGAACATTCAGCGATAATGGACATGGAGGAGGCTATTTGGTTGTGGGTTTTATACCGCAAATTGCGACGTAGTGGTGGAAAGCAAAGATAATACTGGGTGTACCCTATTTTCAGTCAAAGACTTTCTTTAAGTCTTTTTGTGACTTTATATACCACACAGACTACACGAAGATCGATTTTTCAACTACTTTAGGATGACGATTGATTCCTTTGAGTTTTTGTATGATTGCGTTGAAAAGGATATGCAACCTGCAGATGGTGCTGTAAGATATTGCATATCGCCAAAAGAAATCGTCCTCCATTTTCGTGGCTCCATGTGTCCGTCCCCCTAAAACCGCGCGGGTCAACTGAACAGGTCCATACAGGATTGTAGATCTTAAACCGCGCGTCGCCGCGCGGTGACGTGCGGTTCAAGATCTTCCGCGCGGTGCATAGCGGTGCGCGCGGTCACGCGCGGTGACGCGCGGTCATGTACACAACAACATTGATTTGCTATAATCTTAAATCACGCGCCGAGCCAACCGCGCGTCGCCGCGCGGTCGTCTGAACTTAGCCTTAGGAACCGCGTTTCACAAAATATATAACTTAAAATAATTTAAAACTAAAATAGAATTATGCAGTGTAAAATTAATGTCATTTCACTATTAATTATTGACCCATACTAAAAATTGAAAACTCGTTCTCAAGATGGTCAGAAATTATCAATAAAATCTAACCAAATAGTCACATTGAAATTGAAGAAATTCTTCAAATTGCATACATTGTATATTAATGGAATACTTGCAAATCAAATAAAATTCATCCACTGCTGCTGACGTGACGAAGGAAGCTAGAGCACTCCTAAATTTTTAGTAACAATATGATAAAAAAATTCTTAGAACTTCTGGACAATGACGTCTGCCTACTTGGGTTATTTGGCTTACAACGAGAGATAACCTATTTTGCACGCCTCATAAGCGAAGCGTTGAGGTCTTGCTCTACTCTCGACTTATGAAAATCAAGCACTTTTCAAACCTAAAAATGATTGTATTATTCTCACATTGCACTTATAGGATAATATTATTATACATATGTCAAGAAATAACATTCGTCTAAACGTATTTGATATTTTTAAAAAGCAATTATTTTGTTTAAAGTAAGAAAAAAGTTGATTAAAAAAAATTTTCGAGGACGTCCAGATGTTACCGTAAAGTATCTGGCATTCTGTCGACTGTAAAAATGAATGTATCGAAGTATGTCATATTTTTTGTTCGTCCATTCGGACAAGCAAATGAAATAAATCCCATTCAGCCTATACAGCTATGTTTAGCTCTACGTCGAGAATGGCACAAAATATCTAAAGTATTTTTTTTCTTTCATTACGAATATGTACAAGCTTTTATTTAGTTTCACCTGTCCCGTTGTCTGTAATCAAATCTTGCAAGTTAAATTTGATCCCCTTTCCGGTTGCCGATTGAGCTTAAATTTTGCATGCATGTATAAATTAGATGACAATGCAATATTATTGTGACATAGAGCTGACCTCATGATGGACCTGGAAGCTGGCCATAGGAACTCCGTAATTAAACGACGCAACCCCATCGAAACTGGGCTTATTTGATTCGTCTTGACGAGTACTTTGATACTATATGGAAACCAGGGTCTCATCATGGACCTGGAAGCTGTCCATAGGCACTCCGTAATTAAGCGACGCAACCCCATCGAGTTTGGGCTCGTTTGATTCGTCTTGACGAGTACTTTGAGACTATATGGTAACCAGGGTCTGACGATGGACCTGGAACCTGGCCATAAGAACTCCATAATTAAATAACGCAACCCCATCGAGTTGGGCTCGCTTGATTCGTCTTGAAGAGTACTTTGATACTATATGGTAACTAGGTTCTTATGATGGACCTGGAAGCTGGCCATAGGAACTCCGTAATTAAAAGATGCAACCCCACCGAGTTCGGGCTCGTTTGATTCGTCTTGACGAGTATTTTGATACTATATGGAAACCAGAGTCTGATCATGGACCTGGAAGCTGTCCATAGGAACTCCATAATTAAGCGACGCAACTCCATCGAGTTTGGGCTCGTTTGATTCGTCTTGACGATTACTTTGAGACTATATGGTAACCAGGGTCTGACGATGGACCTGGAACCTGGCCATAAGAACTCCGTAATTAAACAACGTAACCTCATCGAGTTTGGGTTCGCTTGATTCGTCTTGAGGAGTACTTTGATACTATATGGTAACTAGGTTCTGATGATGGACCTGGAAGCTGGCCATAAAAACTCCGTAATTAAAAGATGCAACCCCACCGAGTTTTGGCTCGTTTGATTCGTCTTGACGAGTATCTTGGTTGGCGTGAATATGCAAATCCAACAAATTGGGAAATAAAGTTCGTTTCGCTTATTATGAATGTGGATTATGTCTGATTGATTAGATGGATGACCTAATGCCAAAGTAAGCACGTGCCGAGGGCTGAATGGCATGAGGGTGTATAAACATTTCATATCGCTAACGTTGCGCCTCAGAGTACCAGGGCGAACCCTGTTATACTGAAGCCCTTATCCCTCCACAATGGACCTCTGGGGTGATGAACCGTTTTTGTCCTATATTTGTGGGAACAACATGAATAATAAAAATACTAAAGAGTTAAAAATAAAATTAAAGAAAAATATTTTTTAAAAAACAAGCTTTTATTATTTGCTAATATAATAAACTAAAAAGTTAAAAATAAATTAACTCTAATCAGACATATAACACTTTATAAGTTCATTGTAACCTTTAACGATATTTTTATTAATCTTCAACAAAAAAATAATTCCATATCGTACATATTTATATATTTTTAACACTAAAACTTTACACCATAATTATTAAATCTTCCCGTTTTTATCACAGTCCCAATTTTATAAATAAAAGTGTGTTGCATTTTTTAGCAAATAATAAACAGCTTACTTTTAAAACAGGATTTTTTTCTTTAATTTTATTTTCATTTCTGGCATTGACTAAAATAGTAAATGATAAATAATATAAAAATTATGAGGCGTGCACTTTTGGATTTTCCAAATTATTTTTATCTTGCAACAACTACGTTATATTTTCAACCATGTTGGATTTATTTTTTCTTTTATTATTAGTACAATATCTGGATGACCGAGCTTTCGCTCGGTATTTTCTAATTAGTGTGTTTTGAAGATATATAAAAATATAACAAATATAATTAACTAAATAATAATAAAAAAAATTAAAAAGTCAAAAAGTAATAAAAAAGAGAAACAAGATCCGAACCGGCCCCGATTATACTGCTCGATTATCCAAATGAGGTGTGTTAATGACAGCGTTAAAAATTATCTGCAAAATTACATTTTTTCATTGCCTGAAAATATTGACAAAACAATATTTTCTACAAATGAGACATATATATATATATATATATATATATATATATATATATATATATATATATATATATATATATATATATATATATATATATATATATATATAAGAGATTTCCACCTATGTATTGACTCATCACGACATCTCTAGAACCATAAGGCCTACAAACCTCAAATTTGGTAGGAATATTTCTTTCGCCGAGTAGAGGTCAGCTAAGAACGGATTTTACGAAATTATATCCCTAAGGGGGTGAAAAAGCAAGGCAAAGTTTGTATGGGACAACGTGATTCCTTGGTCCAATCTAATTCAAATTTTGCATAAACATTCTTCAACAGAATTGATGAAAGATGTGATTCATATTTTATTGAGATTTATCTACTAATCCAGTTAAAAAGGGGTGGTAAGTTATTTTAGGGGTGATTTGCTTTAAAGTTGATATCAATACTTCTTAGTGATTTTGATTTAAAAGGCATTTTATTTTGACACATGTTTGAAAACTCAATTCGATTATATTCAAAAAACCGGCTAAGGGCGATTCGGAGTCGCGTACGAAGGGTTCCGTACCATTATCTATAAATGGCAAAATAATCATGTTTGTTGTATGGGAGCTTAAATTCTCTATTTGTTTTATTTTAATTTAATTATTTATTTCTAATATATTACTGAATATTCTGTGAATATTTCAAACGTCTACCTATTTTTGTTATCAATATCGAGCAGAAAGATTACCTTTGTTGTGTGGGAGCCCCCTTAAATATTTATTTTAGTGTTTTTTAGTATTTGTCGTTGTAGCGGCAAAAGAAATTCATCATCTGTGAAAATTTCAACTGTCCAACTATCACGGTTCATGAGAGCAACCTGGTGAATGATAGGCGAAGCAACGGATGGACAGCAGAGTCTTAGTAATAGGGTCCTGTTTTATCTTTTGGGTATGGAACTCTAAAAAGGTTGATGTCACGTAAACGTTCTTCTTCTTCTCTTTGTATATTGGCAATCAGCTACTTATACGAGTTATTGGTGCCAGTGTCAAGTTATAATTATTTTTACGTTTTTAGTCTTTCAGGTTAGTCATTGTCTAAGTCAAATTGTCACCATCATCAACAGTGCTATGGCTACACTGTTAATGGTATCTTGTGGAAATTTTGATAGAAAACGAAAATGTTGTAAAGCACTTTTAAATGATATTCACTACATCTCAGTAGTTCCGTCGCATCATCATCACAGCCTATATATCATCCATGCACTCTTAAAGTACTTAACCGATTTTAATCAAATTTGCATAATATGTGTAGTTTGATCCAACTTAAAATATAGGATAGCTTCTATCTCAATGTATAGTCACAATATTATTTTATTGCAAATTATTTGTCTATTATTTGACAGTCACAATTATCTGTTATCTCCAAACGATTCTAACAAATGGTGGTATCTGTTGACTGGATTGAGTAAGTATTTAATAGATGGCGCATTGTTAAACGCAGAAACGCTTTATATAAGCTACAATTTATTAGCATAACCACCACGGGTTACTGAGACTACCTTAGCCACAGCAACGCGTGCCCGGGTCTGCTAGTTTATATATATATATATATATATATATATATATAGGTACAAGAATTTTCTTGAAATTTAGCATGCAGGAGGACCAATCAATTTAGACTTCCGACTAATCAATTTAGCTAAGCTTGGCCTCAGGTGTGAAGGATTACGGAATGTATGATCCCAGACTTCTTTGGGTCCGTATAAAACTAGGTGTCACCAAGGTATTCATGGTTGTAGCATATGCTCCCGTAGGATCCTCAGTGGCACCAGACCTAGAGAAGTTTTGGTATAATGTTAGGGAAGTTCTGGATATGGCAGAAACCAGTGAACGCGTGATTGTATGCGGAGATTTGAACGGATGGGTGGGGACCAAGCGTCCCGACTATGAGGACGTACTTGGTCCATTTGGTGATAAGAGAGTGAACGACGCAGGTAGGCTCATAGCGGATGTATGCATGGAGAGAAACCTTATTGTGTCAAACACATTTTTCCAACATAAGGACATCCATATGTATACATGGAGAAGAAATGAACAGAAAAGTATAATAGATTTAATTTCGGTAGACAGTCGCCTCCGAAGCAAAATATTGGACGCAAGAGCCTACAGGGGCCCCACAGTCGATACGGACCACTATCTCCTTATTGCGAGATTTAGTGGTCTGTTCAGAAAGTGGAGGCACTGGCGAGAGCGTGTCCACTTCGGAGGGCTTGAAAGAAGAAAGGTTGAAAGGTTGCAAGAAGAGTGTGTAAGAGAAAAGTATGCAGAGGGTGTCCGAGAACGGCTGACGATGGCAAGCTATCCGCAATCGGACATTGAAGAATGCTGGAGAGTATTGAAAGAGAGTATGGTAGATACCGCGAAAGAAGTATGTGGAAGTTCAAAGAAGCATAGAAAAACAAATGGTGATGCATGGTGGGATGCGGAAGTGGCAGCTTCCGTAGAGCAAAAGAAGAAAGCGTGGCTGGACTATGTCTCTTCTTTGAATCTGAATGACAGTATGACTGAACAGAAGAAAGAAATATATCGGCAATGTAAGAATGACACCAAGGCCTTAGTGAAAGAGAAACGTGATAGAGCAAGTATGAGTGCAGAAGATAGGCTGACTAAAACTTCGGGGGTAATACCAAACTCTTTTGGAGGGAGGTGAAGAAGTCTCGGGGTGGTTGGTCAGCCTTCAGAATGAATAAAATAAGGTCTAAAGGTGGAGACATTCTTACACAAACACAAGATATGTTAAGCCGATAGAGTGAATATTTTGGCGATATGTATGCGGATACTACGGTTGGCGCCAGTGTCGCATGTGGTTTAGTAGATGAACATTCGACAACGACGTCCTCCGATGGCATCAGTATGGATGAAGTTGAATGGGCGATAAGAAGTTTGAAAAATGGTAAGGCGGGCATTGATATGGTGTCTGCCGAGATGATCAAGCTTGGCGGCTCCTGTGTCTGGGAGGCGTTCCTAATGCTCCTCAATTTATGTTGGAGCTCGGAAATGGTTCCCGGGGACTGGAATAGCGCAGTCATCGTGCCTTTGATTAAAAACAAGGGTTCACGTTATGACTGCGCAAATTACAGAGCCATAAGCTTGACCAGTTTGGCAGCAAGAGTGTATGGTAAAATTATTGAAAGGAGAATGAGGCTGGTGTCCGATGGTTTACTGTGTGAGACACAAGGAGGTTTCAGGAGTGGAAGGAGATGCATGGATTAAGTGTTTTCTCTGCGCAACATTGTGGAGAAGCATCTGACTCTAGGTCAGAGGGTTTTCTGCAGTTTTGTGGATCTGGAGAGAGCATTGACACGGTTGTACGAAAGGAAATTTGGGACATTTTACCGGAGTATGGTATTAACGGTAAACTGCTACAGGCTGTGCAGTCCAGTTACATGGGCTGTAGAGCCTGTGTGGATGATGGAATGTCGCCTTGGTTTGACGTCAATATCGGCGTTAAGCAGGAGTGCGTTCTGTCAGCCAGGCTGTTTATCATATATCTGGATAAATGTCTCCAAAGGTTGAACGATATGAATATGGGAGTCCAGATGGGCGACTCAGTGGTCACTGCTCTGCTTTATGCAGATGATGCAGTCCTGCTGGCACAGTCAGTGACTGACCTGCAGACCCTAGTCGACACTATGACAGAAAATTGTAAGAAAAGGGGTTTACGCGTGAATGTGAGCAAAACCAAAATAATGGTCTTTGAAAGAGTTGAAGCCGGAACAGATGTAAGAGTAATAATAGGTAATGATGTACTAGAGCAAGTGGATGAATTTGTATATCTTGGATGTGGATTTAGCCGAGATGGAAGGTACACCACTGATATAGAGCGAAGAGTGAATGCGGGAAATAGAGTGAACGAAGCGTTGGGGCAACGTTTCGGCAGCCACCACCTCAGCCAGAAGGCACCTGTAGCAATACATAACGCAGTGCTTGTCCCAACATTACTGTATGGAAGCGAGAGTTGGGTATGCAGAAAAGAGTATGAAAGTAAAATTAATGCGGTCGAAATGCGATCTCTGCGGAAAATCTGTGGAGTTAGACTGACCGACCGATTCGTAACGACGACGTAAGAGAGCGAGTAGGTATGAAAGAGAGTATTGGTGTAAAGATGCGAAAGGGAATGCTCCGATGGTTCGGACATGTGGAAAGAATGCCGAACGAACGTCTGGTTAAGAAGATATACAATGCGAAAGTGGAAGGATGTCGGTACCGGGGGAGACCGAGACTAACCTACCTAGACCAGATCGGTCATGTACTGAAGAAAGGTGGAGTCAAGAGTCTCCGAAACCGGCGAGCGTGTATGAAGAGACTTATGAATGTTGAGGAAGCGAGTGAAGTATGCAAAGATAGAGTTCTCTGGCACTCTGTTCCCTCTGCCTACCCTGCAAGGGATATGGCGTGATGATATGTATATGTATCTTCATCACAAAAACAGCTAAGTAATTCCATTTGTAGCGTTTGTATGGACTTCGAGTGTCCCACTAAAAGGAATTAAATTCTGTTGATCGCTCGAAATCAATCTTTCCATGTCCTCAATTTCACTTTTAGCTCAGAATCCTGGATGATTCACAGTATCCTAGGTCTTAATTGGACAGGATTCTGAGACCAAGTTCCTGAGAAATTCTATCTAATAATAAAAAAACAAATAAATTTATAACATTTAACAAAAATTAACAGCTATTACTTATATTTTGATAATTTTATTGAAGGAATATCTTACCAGGATTCTGAGAACTGCACAGATTACGACACCACTTTCACCGTTTATCGCACTTTATTGACTAAACGACGCGTTAGAAAACCCTTGACGCTATGACATTTGTTGTCTTTTTTGTAGTATGATCGACTCAGCTGAACGGCAACGTCACACGGCAAGCAGTGTTGCAAATATTTGCTTATTTTACATTGAACAGGATCCTAATACTAAATCGTGGGGACAAAATGTTAACGTGATTTACGGAATGTATTTTTGAAAAAATAAGATAATTATTATCTTGTCTAGAAAGAAAAAATAGTAAACTTATTAATTTGTGCGTCATTAATTGACATTGACGTAGAAGTAAATAAACACGACACATGTTAAACTAAAATCGATTCGAGGGACATTGCAGGATCCTGAGAATTAGGTACTTTAAACAGTAATTTCGTTTAGAAAATAATTGTGTAACTTAATTATTTTTAGTGACCAACTAGAAACAGTTGAAAATAACAGTATGCCGTACAATGTAAAAAGATTAGAATTTTTTATGCTGCCGATAATATATACATATATATATATATATATATATATATATATATATATATATATATATATATATATTATATCTATTTAAATTTTCATGTTTTTGAAAGCCACTTGATATTATTTTAATTTTTTTTTATTTCTATCCATTTATATAAAGTCGAAATTACATCTCTCATCTCAAATATAGCTTGATCTCTGTGATAGATAGCTACAAAACCGATGAAGTAATTTTGAATACACGTCATGTTTATAATTTTATTTTGTATTTTTTTCTAATACTTCTGGTGGCAAACGAGCAAGCAGCACACCTGTTGGTAAGTGTCACTGTCGCCCACGGACCTTTGCAATAGCAAGGGTATAGCTTAGGCCGCTGCCTACCAATAAAATCCCCAAACCCACCCAGTTGGGCTTCCGGCTCTCTCGCTCACCGAACGAAGCGCAATAGCACATTGCCACTACTCAGACGTCGATCTTCTGCGAGAATGTGGTGGACCGGCCCGCGGCTGTAGACAGAAAACTGTTAACAGCGTGGCCCTACCATAATTGATTGTATCGCCTATATTTTCATTCTTTACATGCCACCTATACCTCAACTGAATTATGAATATAAAAATATGAATATTATACACCAAAACTCATCTTTTTTAAAATACTTAGTAATCATTTTACAAAAATATGATGCTTACGCAAGTACAAGGTCATACTGAATTGAGAATAAGATAGAGATGGGGCAATCGATAAACGTAAATCGATAACATTCTTATTAATTATTTATTAAACAAGTAGAACCAATATATTACCTATATAAACCACATGGTTACTCTACAAAATAAGTAAATTGTGTTAATTTAGTATTCAGACATCAGTTATAATATTAATAAAACCATTACTATTATATTAAAAAGATAATTTCATTTATAAAATAAACATGATTTTCCATGTAATAATCCGTGACCAAGAACTCATCATCAACCTACAGGAATGCGCCAGCGATGATGATAATAGTGACGATGAACTTGGATGTATTCTTTTCAAATAATAAAAAGAATTAAATAACAGCTTTAGGTGAAATTAAATAAAATCCGTTAATTTAAATTCAATAAGATTTTCATAGATTGTTTTGGATTTTTAATCGATTCATCCATCCATTTGATTGAAATTCAATAAGATTTTCATACATTGTTTTTCAATTACAGTAGCAAATAACTTTAAAAAATAAGGAATTATATCGACAAAAATACGGACTGCATCGTAAGCGTGCGGCACTAGTGAGAACTATCACAGAGATCATGCTATATTTTATAGACTATAGGCAATGAGTTCTGACAACTTGACAGCACATGACGATTTCTGTTTATTCGTAAACATGTTATTGTTTTACTAAGAAAAAGAAATTCTTCCTTATTTATATCGATTATGATAATGGAAAACATATATTATTCTTCTCTAGAAATTTATTTATCCCGTTTGATGGTAAATAAAATACATTCCTATTTTACCACCACGGTAAGTTCCTTTATAATTAGGTTTGTTTATAATTTAATAGTGGTAGGACCATGCTGTTGACAGTTTTCTGTCTACAGCTGCGAGCCGGTCCGTCCGAGATAGTACCACACTCTCGCAGAAGATCGACGGCTGAGCAATGGCAATGTGCTGTTGTGCTTCGTTCGGTGTGTGAGAGAGCCGGAAGCCCAACTGGGTGGGGTTTGTATTGGTAGGCAGCGGCCTAAGCTTATACCCTTGCTATTCCAAAAGTCCATGGGCAGCAGTGACACTTACCATCAGGTGTGCTGCTTGTACGTCTGCCATCAAAAACAATAAAAATAAGAAAAAAAAGCTTTTAGATTCAAAAAGAAATGTCTCTTCATGGATCGACAAATGTAATTTTATATAGGAGACATCGTCAACCATAACACTTATATATGTTTTTGATAGATGCCTATGTGGTTATAAAGTAAGACTTTACTAATGCTTTCTTTCCCGTGGTTATAGTATAAAAGACTACTAAATTAAATAGATAACATCATTGCAAGAGAAGGAAAACTTGAAACCAAATTCTATACCAGTGCGGATGGAATATCAAGCCATTTTCTTTCATTGTGGAGGCTAGTGGCCAATAGTGAGATTTGAATTGAAAAATCTTCTATTCCCTCTGCGATATGCTAATTTATACAAATACTGTAAATTTAATCATGGTCATTATTATTTTTTTTTAACAAATATTAAAATTCTTTGACATCTTTTTAATACATACTGCGCACAATTAGGTTCCGTAAAAAGATTTGTGATAAATGAAAAGTTAAGATAAAGATAAGATATCGCGTTTGTGTTGCGCAGTGATCATGGTCACGGGAGTACAGTCCTCCCGTGACCACTGTAAAGTGTTTGAAACGTTGGGAAATTAAAAATCAAATATAAACTCGATATAATCCGTAAGAATAGTTTTATTTCAAATGTTTAATACTCGCGTAAACACCAGAAACCATCAAAGATAAGATAAATATAAGTTTCATAACAAAAATATTTTTTCGCTATCTTTAAAAAGTTAATATCATTCTGCTGCTGTTCTTCCAATTACTTTCGATGCAATATGTACAAATTTCAATAGTTATTGGCAATAGTTTTATGACCGACCACCCCCTTGACGTCAACCCTCCTTGGGAATGTAATTGTCGACCAAACGGCATCAGGTGGAGTTGGCCCAGGTCGATATTAAGTTCTTATTCGTCTTTTACATCCACGAGCAAGATAAAAGTTGATAGTATTCGTAGCCGCTACCATACAGCACATAATTAAAAAAAGTTACATCAAAACAAAAATTAATTTTCGACCCAGTACCGAAAACACGCCGATAGTATTCACTTAAGCGTGAAACGTCATAATGTTAATTTCTTCTCATAGTATCTAGCATACAGCTGTTATAGTGTTATAAATTTTAATAAATAAAATATTTTGATCTACGTGTCAATATAGTGATAAATACATCAAAAATATCGAACCTCAAGAGTCATAACTATGTATAAATACTACAAAAACAACCCCTAAAATATTTTTTAATGTTCCACAATGTGTTAAACGTCGAAATAAATGATTTCGAATAGTGCGGCAATTTAATTCGAAAATAACTACTTTTTTTTTGTTATCAAAGTCATTTTGATTTACGTATTTATAATTATTATAATTAATATAGTAATTAAAAAATTTAAAATTTCTGTTCTGCAGATTCCAAATGTTAGTGAACAATAGTTATTTCTTGGGTGTCTTACTTGAAGGTGACACGAGAGCTTATGAGGACCCTTATACGCGCGCTCTCTGCTTTTAAGCTATGTTGTGTATATTATATGTGTATTTCTTGAGAAACATACACAGTGAGTAATTGGATAGAACGTATTTTTTATTTCCGTGACCTAAACTCGCTAGGGACTTGCGGGACAATGGATTTTGGTCCTTTTAAGACAAAGTTAATTCATACTGACACATTTTCTGTGCATTTTCACTTTTGTATTTTATTAGAGTACGGTTTGTTTATTTTGAGATAGTGTCTAATAGTAATGCAGACCATTTTTTACGTCGCTATTCCTCGCAATATAGAAACCACAGATTAACTTTACTACTGTAATTTTTTCACAACCAGTATTGAGGTTATAGAAAAATTATCATATTATTTTTAAGTCATTTAATATCTTCTTTGAGTTATTTTTTTATTTATTTCTTAATATCTATAGTATAAATTCGAATAGTTGAAGTTATGTAAGTTAGTTATAAATTAAATGTAAACACAGAATTTAATCTTATATGTATGTATGTATATATTAAAGGCTAGGTATATAAAATAAAAAATAATTATGATAACCTTAGTCATGACGTATTACAAGTGTAATCGACTGCTTCATTAATGCAAATACGATGGACTAAAAACTTATTACCAACACTATGCACTACTGATAATATTTTCTTTAATAAAAATTTAAATCAATGATTTAAAAAGTTTCTGAATTGATGTATCGATTGGAAAACGTTTTCCAACTATTGCTGTTTTTGAATTAAAATAACAATCATTCATTTCTCCCCTTAAATATAATTCACAAACGTTTGTCTTAATCTATTTTCGGTCGCTGAATATTAACGTAAATGCCTTAATCTGAAAGAGGCTCGTGCTATAATAGGTCATATTTTAACTGAGAAAAGAGGTACATCGTCAAGGAGTTTGGCACTTATACTCAAAATTGTAAAACGGCCTGCTTAAGTTAAATAGTGATCGAATTTATATTTGACATAACCATTTCATACTTGAACACTATCATGGTTAATACTTCGGCAATGTAAACCCCGTCGATGATTTATTCTATAATGAGACCACCCACGGAACTGAGATATATCGGGCGAGTCTCCTTCAAGTAAGCCAGAGAGCGTGGGCGCGTCGTCATGACAGCCATCCCCGGCCGCCGAGCGCACCCTCCCCTCTTCAACCCCCCAGCCCTCCGAGGTATTGATCTACCGACCGCTAACGCCTCTACCGCGCAATGTAAAATAAAATCCTTAAAATCTTACCTAAATATTTTAGACGAGATGATCGCTTATTGATAAATATGGTTTCAATTTCACTTTTGTAATTAATTTTGTATTTTTAAAGAATATTTTCCATAATACTATTTTGGTCTCAAATAATAACATAAAGATTTATCACATCATGTGCCTACAAATTTATTCAATTACGCAGAAGTAATTGCTACAATTCTATACTTACCTACCGCACATTTATATGATTTCCTTTAGTTATTATTAGAAGATTGGATGTTGTTTCCTAATTTAATAGTGGTAGGACCACCCTGTTGACAATTCTCTGTCTACAGCCGCAGGCCGGTCTGTCCGGAGTAGTACCACACTCTCGCAGAAGATCGACGTCTGAGTAATGGCAATATGCCGCTATGCTTCGTTCGGTGAGCGAACGAGCCGAAAGCTTAAATTTTTGGGTGGGTTTGGGATTACTGGTAGGCAGCGGCTTAGCTATACATCTGCTATTGCAAATGGGCGGCAGTAACACTTACCATCAGGTGTGCTGCTTGCTCGTTTTCCACCATGAGCAATAAAAAAAATAATTAAAAAAAATATATATTTATTTAAACGATAACAAATTTCGAGAACTATAAATAGATTATTGACAGACATCGTCGTATTTTCTGAATAATCAGTATTTTTTTTTAATTTGATTAGCTTGAAAATCGATAGAGTAGCAAGTACTACGTGGGTTTGAAGATCACGCGAGCTATAAATATAACACGTAGGCTGCTAAAGACAGTATTCATCAACTTAATGTCAATACTACATTATGTAGCTATTTATAACAAAGATACTAATGAGTATAAAAATAGATTTTCATAGATTACGTAACTATAATAATGGTTGATTTTATTCGTGTGGTGACAGAGTAAGAATACAATTCACCACCCCCTGTTTTACCTGTGGGTGATCGTAAGAGACGACTAAGGGATGTGAAACGCATATAACATCTATGAAGAGAAGAAAAACTTGAAACAAAATCCTTTACCAACACGTCTGACCAGCGTGGTATAGTAGTTTAACTTCCCTCCATTACGGAGGAGGCTCGCGCCCAACAGTAGGGACCTATATGAGCTGAAATTATGATGATGATTAATGGTTGCTTTTAATTATTTAAATATGAATGGGTTTAAGAATATATATGTTTCATAACATATACCAGGACATCTACATACATACATACATATCATCACGCCATATCCCTTGCAGGGTAGGCAGAGAGAACAGAGTGCCAGAGAACTCTATCTCTGCATACTTCACTCGCTTCCTCAACATTCATAATTCTCTTCATACACGCTCGCCGGTTTCGGAGACTCTCTGATCTGGTCTAGGTAGGTTAGTCTCGGTCTCCCTCGGTACCTACATCCTTACACTCTCGCATTGTATATCTTCTTAACCAGACGTTCGTTCGGCATTCTTTCCACATGTCCGAACCATCGGAGCATTCCCTTTCGCATCTTTACACCAATACTCTCTTTCATACCTACTCGCTCTCTTACGTCGTCGTTACGATACCAGGACATCTGATCCGATTATTTATGAAGTCTACGTTAATATTAATATTTTAAAGAGAAAAAGAGTAATATTTGTAAATGTAAATATAAGGCTAATCTTTAAAAATAAGATATAGTAAAAAGAGAAAAGTCATACAACTGTGGACAAAATCAAATACATAATAATTGCCTTGAAACGTTAGCTATTATTTTTGATTTTATTTGAACAAATCACAACTTTATTTAAGATATTAAACAGAGATTACACTATTAATATAAAAAAATATAATACTTCTAATAATTATGATAAAGATTTCTGTCCTGTCAATTACCGTAACTCATTACCACTTTGCTATTATGCCAATACATGGAGTCGATGGAGGAAAAGGACCTACCTCCTTATGTTGACCAGGTGATGACCTACCACATATTTGTTTCTAGTTTACTTTCTTTTACAGCAATGCTACTTGCATACATTTCTGGGCCATATTTTAGCAAGGGGTGGTGAAATTGTATTCTTGTTAACAAAATTTACTAAAATAATTAACAAAATATATCACAATTTTAATTCTGATAGCAATGCACATAAGAGATAATTTATGCTATCCAAAAGTTTACAATTTAATCGTCAGCAAAACCATTAAAGGTTTCATAAGTAAAAAAGGTTTAATAAGTCAAGCATTGTCAAAATCATCATAATTATTACTAGTAACTAAAAATACATACCTACATAACTAAATATACGTGCTTTTTCTATGTAACTACCTAATGTATTTAGTGAAAAATTGGCCGGTATTTAATAATATCCTATGATTGACATAAATAAGTAGACATAAATAAATAGTAAGATATTAAATTGAAAATTACAAATTTTGGTCAAACCTGTGATAGATTAATAAGATTAATGTTACTGCAGTGAGTTAATGATACCTACTTGTAGTAAGAAGATTGTAATAAAAGATATTTTCAGTATAAACGGAGTTATATTTGATTAAGAGGGCCTTTTCTTACAAAACATATTATTAAGGGGGAGTAGTTGCAATCTTATGTTGTCTTACGGTTGTCCAAATCATTCTTCAGAATCCCTTACGTAAATTATGAACGGCCCCATAGGATATGTAAAGAGATAATAGTACTGAAGAACTAAAGAAGGAAACCTTAAAATAAATGCTTTTCAACTTGCCAAATTTTCCATAAGGGCTCAGTATCCTCGGCCAAATCTGCCCAATAAGTATTATGATTGTAGATATAGATGGTGGATTAAATCACACATAGCCGAGATTGTTAAATGCAAGTTTGTAAATGTTTATAAATAGAATATCAGTATATATGAACGTTCTATCTTTGAGTTTGTGATTTTTACAATTTAAGCTATTTATTTAGTGGTTCATCCATGAGGTGATGGGTTAAGAATAGTCTTACTACTTCTTGCTCTGCCTCATAAATAACATAAGCAGATAATATAACTACGAGAATAGAAATCTTGGAAAATGCTCTTGGCCAATAATAGATGCGTATTGACCATCCATGTGGATGAGACGTTATATTTCATGAATTTCCTTCCCATTGTAGAGGTGATCTTATCTAATAGGATAATATATATTTAGTTTAGAAAATAACTAACAATAGGGTAAATAAAATTCTACAGAAAAAAATTGCTGAAGTTAGAAAAATATGAATTTATATTTTGACTACTGTTCATACTTATTTCAGTCTTCTCTTTTAAAGTATGTATACTAAAAAGTATAACTTTAATGACATGATTTGGCGTATAACTTTAAAATATAGATAATTACTAAATAAAAACAATGTATCTATTAAACAAAACAATCTAGTTGCTTGTTTCATTAGTTATTAAATTTCAGTTCTTTTTTCAATTCTTCAGATACTATTATTACCTATTGTCAATCTTGTCGTAGCTTGTGAAGGCTATAGGCCCCTAGGTGCATATCGATAAGATGATCGATATCGAAAATATAATTTAATATTTAATGATGTAATGTAACTAAAAAAATTACTAACCTTCCTTTGGTGCAGTTAGTTTCGTCGGAGCCGTCGCGACAATCATTATCACCATCGCAGACCCAGTCCTTGTGGATACATAATCCGTTAGCACATTGAAACTGTTGCAATGAACAATTCATTGCACCCCCTGCGTAAGAAAAATTTAATTATATTTCTACTGAAACCTAAAATACAAATCAATTCACGCACCTCAGACGTCCCACCCAATTATATTATTATAAATTCAATAAAATCAATCTGAACAATGGGTTTTAGTTCATTAAATATGAACAACATATTGGCAGTGGTTATAACGAAAACCATTTAAGTTTAGTAGGTATTTATTTAAACTCAAACTCTTAAATCTGTGAAGAATTCATCTAATGTAGCAATTCGTAGCCAAGCTACGAATAACGTGTCCATCTATTATGAATTACTTGCTTATGATTCGCCGTTTTAACATTCGTTTTTCCTTTACACATCTATATGCTTATGGTCTGACCACTAGTTTAGTTTTTGATTCGTCGTAGTATGAAACTCAGTTTGCATTATCCTTTACATATCAAGTGTACATATTGAATTCAACTCAGAACTGTTATAATTATAGAGACAGTTTATAGATTGTTGTAATTTATAGCGAATATATCAAAATAATTTTAATAGATTGTGGTTTTTTATTATTTTTATTTTATATTTACAGCTCAAAAAACCTGCAGTGATTTATTCTTGATTAAAAAATAATTTGAAGAACAAATGATAATTAATCTTTTATTATTATGTAACTGTCAAGAAGTCCTCTCAGAATCAGCATTTATAAGCTACCAAGTTGACTTAATTTTTACCATTGAAGGAGTAATCTAACATTTTGAGGTCTATTTTTGAAACTTATACTCGCCGCAATGTGTTTCATCCGAGAAGTCTCCGCAATCGTTGTCACCGTCACAGAGCCATTCAATCTTGATGCATATATTTGTGTTATGACAGAGGGTCCGGTTGCGACTTTCGTCACAAGGTGGTATACATCCCTTCTCGTCTTCTGCACCAGCGCATTGCGGTTTGCCGTCGCAACGTTTTTCCATTGGTATACAAGTACAACCAATCTAAGAGTGAAAAATCTGTTTTATTATATGTACGAATAAATTAATTTGCCAAATGTTTTATTATGTTAATAACAAAATTGAGCATCTAAATGATCTACCTGACAAGAGAATTCTTGCTTAGGACATGGGTGATGACAATCGCCGTCATCCTCATGATCATCGGTATCATCGGTACCATGAGATACCGTATGCATATGTTTGAAAGCTGGACGATCTGTAAACAAGACGTATCTTAGACCTCATTTATATTTAAATGTACTGATTAATATGTAGCGATAAGTAAATTAATAGACATAATAGTCTTTAAACTTTTGCCCTGGAGATATCCTGATAATGAGACTGGGAGGTGACTGATCTTCGCGTCTGCTCAATATGCTTTATTGTATATAGACTTGTTGTATTTATTTAGTTAGGGTTAGCATGGATCTAGGAGATATCCTTAGAAATTATTTTCTATTTATAATAAATATATTTTTATGGATTTTATTTCATTTGAACCTTTTTTTTTGATAATTCCACGTTTTAGTAACTAATATTTGATTACGAGCGAACCAAGTCATTTAAGGTCTAGGTATTCCTTTTATAAAGATTTTTACTTATCCACTCCAGTTTTAGTTAATAATGATGGACAAACTTTATTTATGAAATATAAAATTTCCGGAAATTTTATTTAAAAAAAATAATAGCTTATTTTTAATAGAATTTCTTTATATCAATAAATTGGGAGATGAGGATTACCATTTTTAGACCCGTCTATAGCTCAGCCACTCTGCCTAACCGCCTGGGGTAATGAAGAGTGACTTTAAGGTCCATAACCTGCTATATTTCTCCTCTCCAACTTGACTTTGATAATCAAAGTAATTCAACTATTTGATACTCACGGTGCCAATTTTCTACACGTGTGTACACGCTATGGGGCCAAAAGCCTGGTGGTTGAGGCATGCTTCCAATTCCAATAGGAGGCGGTTGGTATGCTGGTACCCTTCCCACCGGCGAGCGGGGGTCTGGTGGTTCTGCGGTTCCATTAGCTGGTCGGCCCACCGGTACTACCATGTCATCTGCTAATACTATATAAAAATACATTAAATTAATATATAAAATTATAATAATAAGTTAATAGTTCAAACTATTAACTTATTATTATACAATTTTCAAAAAATAAAGTAAAAAGAAAGAGCTATTATATTAAATATTAACACAATTATCATCGAACATCAAAAACGTCTTGAATCAATTTTCTTTTTGTTATATTTAAAAAATAACTCTATCACTTTAAAAAAATATGTATGATTAGAAAAAAAGAAATGCGAACTCCCTTAAACAGATTATTATTAATGATAGTTACATTTCTTCTTTAATCAGTGAGGGATATCCATTTATCTGTAAATCCGACAGATTAAAAGTAAAAGAAAATCATAATCAAAGATTTAAGACTATAGGTTTATTTATCTAACACAATAATTATATGTACAAATTATGTATAATCTTATTCAATCTATGAGCTGAGCATATTAAATACTTTTCATATAGTACCTATAAATTTAATTGACCTGTAGATCGCAAAAATTCATAATGAATTTTAAATTTTTGCGTTCTGTTAACAAAAACATATTGAAAATCTTACCACATATCCAAAGAAAAGTGAAAGAAACGAAGTATAAAATGAGCGGCGCTGGCATGATGATGGCGAGACGGCCAGCGGCGCTGTTGAGGTTCGCTGCCATCGTTTAGGTGACCTGCGCGGCTCCCGCGTGACTCAACCGTGATAAATGTACCATGTCGCAATGTTCCTTGTGACAGGGCCCCTAAACAAAAACCAACATGTATCTGAAAGCGTGACTCGCGTGGCGGACCAACGAAGTGATGGAATCGGTCCCGGTGGGGATTACCCTCGAAGGAAGGCCTGCTGTTTTATAACTTGCCGTATTAACAACAAGTTATGAAACAGCATGTCTTCCTTCCATCGCTCCAAATGATATGGATGAGGTATGACCAATACGTAGCCTGTCAAGTAAAAACGTAGTTTAAACCAGGCGTACTGGCGAATTGATCAAGGTCGTTGATTTCTATGATAATTCAAGACGTGGATTATAGAGCGTAAATTGTTCTGTGAAGCAGAATTATAACAAATACTTGCTATTGCTTTTGAATCATTTTGTAACGCTTTAAAATTGCACTTTACCAGAAGATTCTGAATGAAATGAAAGTGAATGAAACAAGATTGTTTCATGCTTTCTCCAAAAACACATAATTTACGCCACATATACTCCACACCATATCTTACACGTGGGTGATCGTACGAGATGACTAAGGAATATAAAGCGCTTATAACATCTATGCAAGTGAAGGAAAACTCGATACAAAACCCTATACCAACGTTTAACCAGCGTGGTGTAGTAGGTCAATTTTCCTCCCATTATGGAAGAGGCTCGTGCCCAACAATGGGACATATATGAGCTGAGATGATGATGATACTCACAGTTTTAATCATAAATTTAGTATAGATACTTTGTAATTTTATTAGATCTACCTAAACATCAAAAAGTAAATTACTAAATATTAATAATAACCGCAATATATCATTGAAGATTTTCTTAGAATATAATATCACAGCAGTTATTATCAATGCTTGCACGCTTTGCCAAGTAATTTTTATTTGTTATTATCTGTTGTAACCTTTGTAAATGTAAAAGTATTAACCAACGCTTAAAAAAAATATGAAGCAATTTGTACCTTTTAATTTTATCTTCACTGCCTTCCATTTGCTATACTTATATAACTATTCTATCCTTCTACTTGCTATACTTATATAACTATCCTATCCTTTCATTTGCTATACTTATATAACTCTATTTTCCTGTTAACGATTTATGTATAAATTGGCCAGATACCTTTATCTTCATTACTTTATTTGGTCTTAAAATTGACTGTAAATTACGAACTCTTATCAACCTAAATTATTGTCGTAAAGGCAGAAATGCGAGCAGTAAAATTGATCATATCAAACTATTACATTTACTAATTATACTTAATTTATACTCTATGCAAATACAGAGCAAAAATATATTACTGACTAGACCAATCTACATAAGATTAGTCTCAAAGAATAAATATATTAAACGTGCTATTTAGGGTATGAGGAATCATGAAAATCTGACCTAATTTTGGCTCATTCTCCACTTGAACTAGATCGAAAAGTTTTTATAGACAGTCATCACACTGCTTTATATCTTTTTTTTATAATATATATATATATATATATATATATACATATCATCATTACATTCATAAATGTCCCACTGTTGGGCTCGGGCCTCCTCCGTAATGGGATGGAAATTAACCTACTGTACCACGCTGGTCAGACGTGTTGGTATAGGGTTTTGTTCCGAGTTTTCCTTCTCTCGCATAGATGTTACATGCATTTTATATCCCTTAGTCGTCTCGTACGATCACCCACGGGTAAGATATGGCGTGGTGAATGGTATTCTTACTCCGTCACCACACGGATAATATACATATATATATATATATATATATATATATATATATATATATATATATATATATATATATATATATATATATATATATATATATATATATATATATTTATATATATATATATATATATATATATATATATATATATATATATATATATATATATATATATATATATATATATATATATATATATATATATATATATATATATATATATAAGGCTAGACTAATAAAAATGCAATATGCTACCACTCTTACTTTTCCAAGAGAGTCATGAAAAGCGGTTTAGGGATAACCAGACATTTTACTGGCAAAGTTATTTACTGTGGCTAACATTATCGATAATTTTATAAAACAAGTAATATATAAATTACGAAAATTTAGCATTTAACATGTTTGATTATTTATAATAGCACAATTGGAACGAATTTCCAATAGATGTGGGTTCAAATCCCATGTGTGACAATTATTTTTCGCTCGTAATCAAGTTTTTATAGGTAATATATAGAAAGAATGACCAGATTATAATAATTCATTCATGCATTCATCAATCACCCATTTAAAGTCCAACGACTGTTGAATCTAGGCCTCCTCATAGTGGGAGTAATATCATAATCACCAACACTACTTGACAGGTGGTTTAACGATCGCAGTTAACAAGAGAGCCGGATGCTCAACTGGGTGGGTTTGGGGTTTGTATTGATAGGCAGCGGCTTAGCTATACCCTTGGTATTGCAAAGGTTCATGGGAGACAGTACCGCTTCACACGCCGTCAGGTGTGCTGCTCTGCTCGTTTGCCACCATTTGCAATAAAAAAAAAATTAAAAAAAATATAAATTTCACAGGAAAACGTCACTGCCCGTTCCCTGGTGCTTCCTTGACCTATCTTTATTTACAAATTTTACGTTAAAGTAAGGGGTACTGAGACATTGTAGGGTTAACTCAAACATAAAAAAACCTAAATAATAACACCAGACGTATGTATTTTTTAAGAGCTTGCATCAATATATTTTTTTTGCATAACTGTAAAAGCAGCGGTACAAAATTTTTGCGATAAATTACAAGTTGAAGTTCTGGAGACTGCTAAGAAACATTTTTATATGTTCTATTTCACCTTGTTCCTATTTTATATCTATATCCCTATTTATCCTTTCTTAATTAGCATATTGATTAACCACGGGAAAGTGGTGTCCTTTCCTTCATTTTAAAATAATAATTAATTTCCTCCATGTATTGTTTAATTCAATCAAATAGGCTATAATTTAATAATCCATTAACTCTATGTTAATTTGTCATCTGTTTTCAAGACTCAATGATTTTCAGTCATCATAACGAGCTTGGTAGGACAACTCCCCACTAGGTGGACTGACAGCATCTCAAAAGTCTTAAGAAGCCGTTGGATACAACAAGCACAGAATCGTTTTGAGTGTCATTCTTGTAAGTAGGTATATGAGGGTCCTTTTTTTTTTTTTTTTTTGCTATGGACGTCGCACCCCGCCAAATCGGTCCGGGGTGACGGAAGAGGCGGCGCGCAACCCCATTGACCCACCCTGCAAGCACCTCTTCTTCGCCGTACGAGCGGGCCACCGGTAAAGGCATATGAGGGTCCAACAGTGGACGTCTACGGGCTGATGAATAGATGGATAGAACGAGCTCGACCTAAATATAATTATTATGTGAAGCATATTTTTAGTGCAATTGGTATTACTATTATATTATTCGTAGATTTTTGAAACTTCCATGAAACTTGAATAGATTTTAAAGCGATATTCGCTTAAGTATTACTATAACGAAATAAAATAAGACATAATATCTGTATGATACTGCCACCATTAGAATAAATTTACTCGAAAATATTCAAATGAATAAAACAGTAAAAGATTTAGCTATATAGATCCCAGCATACGCGTAGCACTCTCGAATTCTTCTTCTTCTTCGAATGGAGGCTCAAACTATTGAGAAAAAAGATCAACATCTGAACGGTTTACTCTTCGGTTGTTTCTATCCTCTACGCTATTATCTCTAATCGATGATTTTGAGTGAAGTTTACTATGGAATTTTCATCAATCCATACATTAATCTATCAACGTTCACTATTGGATATAGGCGTGCCCATAAAGGAGATATAACAACATCTCCACACTTGATAGGTGATTTGGCAATCACGGGTTTTTTGATATGAACCTCCCAAAAAAGCGCTGTTTCCCACTCCTCTGGTTTGCTAGAAGTATTTTAGGTTTACCGCTCTCCAGATTTTTCACTAGTTGTACGACGCCCACAAGAAAGTTACGGGTGACGACACATTGTTTTCTTACGCCGTCACCCCATGAGCATAGCACTACTCGCTTAAGTATTATAAATTATTTGATATTTAAGATATATAATCTTATTTGTCATTTTAAATGTGTCTATTTATGGGCACTATTGTCCTTATAAACTTTAAGGTATCTATTTTCTGTGACACGTCCATATTGGAATTACTTAAGGCTTATGACGCATGCGCGATTGAAAGCCAAAGCTCGTAGTTACCTACTTGTTGATCCCGTTTTCATTCACCACGAAATGAGCCGCGCATTCTACGCAGTACATATCCTGAAGCTTTGTTGTAACATTATAAAATGACTATCAAACATATATTAAAACTTTTATTCATTTCTAAAAGATAAAAGGCAAAAAACTAATTTTATCTCTGTGATGATGGAGTAAGAATACATTTCACTACTCGTTTCTTTTCCTTGGATATCGTAAGAGGCGACTAATGGATGTAAGCAGACAGCATCATTCCAAAAGAAGGAAAACTTGAAGTCACATTCTATAATAACCCTTTTCATCAGCAAGTATATTAAGTTAATTTTCTTCCCATTATATGCTCATTTCTAAGAGTAGACCACTCTACGTATATGAGCTGAAGAGGGGCATTTCTTTCGATTGAATTATCATCTCTGATATTAATCTCATATTTCTTTTTGCTGAACTCTATTGTTTTTAAAAGACAACACTACATTTCTTTTTTTTTTTGTGGCAGGCTATGGTATAGTGACACTCGGTCAACACCCTTAATTAAGGAAATTATCCTTGTATTGAAAATTACAACTTGGACTTTGAACAACAATATTTGGATCACCCAAATATTGTTCCAGAATAGTTGGCATGGTTGTTATTTTAACTCAACATCTCTGTAGTCAGTATATGATGTCCAACATAAAAGATAATTAGCCACCGTAAAGCAGCAGGTTTTTTTTTATTTTAAATAAATTAATGACTTTAAAACAATCATCTATTCATCGACACTATCGACGTCCACTATTGAACCTAAACCTTTGCTCAATCGTGGATAGCCGTTATCGCCACCCTCGCCAGGCACGTTGACGATTACAGTTGAGTTCATAAGTTTCCCAGGAGACTACTGCTGTCCATTATTCGCTGAATCTCCAGCCAGTTTTTTGACTACTTACGGGTAAATAATTTTCAATTCAGATGAGTCGATTACCTTTCATTCACATACAATGCGTATAGCTAATTTATTCGTATTATCTACGTATATATTGTAAATACCCCTACTACGTAATATTGTAATTGCCCCTCTAATGCGACTGTGGGATTTCACATTGAGAAGTATATTTCAACGAGTTTGAAGGTCATTCTCAGACGAGACGTACAATTAACTTATTCATACTGTGTTTCAACCATTTAACTCATAATTCACGGTTTTGTATCGCTGTTTTATATTTCAATCATATTATTTAATCAATACGCACAAAGATAATACAATTTGTTCTTAAAATGGTGTCTTCAGTATTTAATTGTAAAGCATGTATAAGTCTTTAAATAAAAACGGTTTGTTTTGAATTTTTTTAAGAAATACGACTGAAAATTGAGCGATCAATACGAGGGATGAGATGCGCGGAGCTTTGTGCCCACGCCCGCCCCTACGCACCGCACGCCAACCGCCGCTCTCTGAAAGCTACGAAATTCGACACCTCTAACCACCTACGAAATGACCATGAAACCATAGCATATATCATTAAATTGAATTATAAGATTATATCTGTAAAATTAACTAAACTCACTCATATCTGTAAAATCAACAGACATGGTACGAAAGAATAAACCGAAGGCACTTTAGGCACAACGCATAAAACTAATATATACGTCTATGAAAAGACACATATATATTATTAAAATAAAATACGCTATTAAAATGTATATAAATGTATATAAAAATAATTCAATTTTAAATATATTTGGGATATGCATACCTTAATCAATATGGAGACATGATCCTCTGGTAGTTGTCAAATACGTAAAACTATTTTCACATCCAAGCAATGGAATCACATAACACACTGATAAAAATTCACTATATATTTTGTTTTTCTTTTTAAATCGTATAAAACACCTCACCAGATGTGCTCTCAGCGCCAAACTGGGATAGGTACTAGGTAATCTGGAACCTCTGCCTCCCTTCGCCCCGCAAGCCTTACGTCCCGCGCAGTCTGCGCCTTGTCGATGAATGGAGCTCGCCGCCCCTACCTTGCGCCTATATAAAGTCTCTTTCATCGCTCCCCTACATTTGTATTGTATCGCATACCTACTGTGAATAAAGCGCTATGAAAATAAAGTGCTTATAAATATCGTTAGTAATTTCATCATATCATGTTAATGTTTTCTTTCTATCTTTTAGAAGTTTGTTGAACGTGTACACCATAATGCTGAGTGCTGTGTAATTTCTTTTTTTTTTAATTCCTATAATTAACATAATACAATATTTCCTATAGATAGTTTTATCAGTCCTCTTTAGTGCACTTTATATAGAGCTCATATATATCCCACTGTTTGGCTCGAGCCTCCTGCGTAATTGGAGGGAAATTGACCTACTATACCACGCTGGCCAGACGTATTGATATAGGGCTTTGTTTCGAGTTTTTCATCTCTTGCATAGATGTTATATGCGTTTTGTATCCCTTAGTTGTGTTTTACAATCACCCACGGGTAAAATAGGGGGTGGTGAATTGTATTCTTACTCCGTCACTACACGCGTAAGCTATTGTGCTCACTGCATCATTAATATTTTCAATAATTATACTGATTTTATGACATTTATTTTTTTCATTTACTTATAATGACGTAAACGTCTTGAAATTTAGGCTTTAGAAATTATTATTTCCATCAATATTATAATGAGATAATGAAAAGATCATAGTGGTAGAACCAGTCTTGACAGTTTTCTGTTTGCAACCGCGGGCCGGTCCGTCTGGGGTAGTACCACACTCTCGCAGAAAATCAATGTCTGAGCAATGGCAATGTGCTGTTGCGTTTAATTCTGTGAGCGAGAGAGCCGGTCAAATTTCTGGGTGAGTTTGGGGTTTTCATTATTAGGCAGCGGCCCAGTTGTATATAGACTACTGGTATTGCAAAGATCAATGAGCGGTTGTTACACTTACCATCAGGTGTGCGGCTTTCTCGTTTGCCACCACGCAATAAAAAAAAAACATATAAGCAATAAAAAAAAATATGGTCCTTTATTAATTACTTATTTGATTACAGTTACTTCAAGAGTGGCCATATTATTCTACTCGAACCTCTATAAGAAAAGGAAAATTGACTTACTATACCATCCCAGTCAGCTGGTCATCATTCATCATTCTCCTACTCTTATCCCAATTGCTTGGGGTCGATACAATATGTACTCTTCTTTCATAGTACATATTGTAAAAGTTATTGCCAATAGTTTTATGACCGGCCGCCTGCCAGACGTTAACCCTCCTTGGGAATGTAATCATTGTCCAAACGGTATCAGCTGGAATTGGCCCAGGTCGTTATAAGGCTCTTAGTCGTTTAAGTTTTAAGACTCTTAGTCGTCTTTTACGACATCCACGAGCAAAGTAAGGATTGGTAATATTCGTAGCCGCTACCACACAGCTATTAGCTAGCCTAGCCAGTCAGCTGGTATAGAATTTTATTTCGAGATTTCCTTCTCTTGCATAGATATGATATGCATATTATAATTCCTTATATTTTAATGAGAAATTGGGAAAGAGAAATTGTACCCGTAATCCGTCACTATACGAGAAAAAAAAACAAATTAAATTAGAAAAGATAAACGGTAGGAGTTGAAATATGCCATTTCCTTCCTATACAATGCAAGAGACACGAGGCAAAATTGTCAAATCAGGCAATAAACAAGACGATAAATAGCTATTATGAGCACAGCAGTAGGTATATTAGCACGGATACGGAAGAGCTCTACTTGTGAATGTGAGCAAAACCAAAATAATGGTATTTGAAAGAGATGAAGCCAGAACACATGTAAGAGTAAAAATAGGTAATGATGTACTAGAGCAAGTGGATGAATTTGTATATCTTGCGGATGTGGTTTTAGCCGAGATGGAAGGTACACCACTGATATAGAACGAAGAGCGAATGCGGGAAATAGAGTGAACGGAGCGTTGGGACAACTTCTCGGTAGCCACCACCTCAGCCAGAAGGCACGTGTAGCAATAAATAACACTATTCTTGTCCCAACATTACTATATGGAAGCGAGAGTTGGGTATGTAGAAAAGAGCATGAATGCAAAATTAATGCGGTCCAAATGCGATCTTTACGGAAAATCTGTGGAGTTGGACTGACCGACCGCATTCGTAACGACGACGTAAGAGAGCGGGTAGGTATGAAAGAGAGTATTGGTGTAAAGATGCGAAAGGGAATGCTCCGATGGTTCGAACATGTGGAAAGAATGCCGAACAAACGTCTGGTTAGGAAGATATACATTGCGAAAGTGGAAGGATGTAGGTACCGGGGGAGACCGAGACTCACCTACCTAGACCAGATTGGTCACGTGCTGAAAAAAGATGGAGTCAAGAGTCTCCGAAACCGTCGAGCGTGTATGAAGAGAATTATGAATGTTGAAGAAGCGAGTGAAGTATGCAAGGATAGAGTTCTCTGACACTCTGTTCTCTCTGCCTACCCTGCAAGGGATATGGCGTGATGATATGTATGTATGTACGGCAAAGCTACTCGTATATGCGGTTTATATGTTAGTTTTAACGCTGATTTGTATAATAGATATGGCGGAAATGTCTGAATGCTCAAAAATGTTGTCCAGTTACTACAAGATCCGTGCACAAATACAGACGTGACTTGCAAACTATCTAACATTAAGTCACACTAGTTACGCCAAAAATGGTACTTCCAGAGACTAGTGTACTGTTTAAACTTACTTGTAGTCAGAAAAGAAACATTGACATAATGGCGAGGATGTGAGTTTAAAATAAAATAAAAAGAATTTACATTAAAATTGCCATGGATAGTTAAATATTACGGATTGTATATTTGTCTTATCAAATATCTTCTTTATGACAATATTTTAGTAATTCTTGCATTATTGACTTTCCAATCGACAAACTATGCTAATAGTTTGCTTCGTAGTGATGGAGACAATGATAACTATGAAGAACAACGTGAGTTCAAGAAAAGCAATCCGGATAGATTGGCTGATCCCTAATCTGGCTAAACTAAGGTTCATAGGAGACAGTTACCACTCACAATAAATATAATTATGTACACACATCAAGAGAGATGCTTACTCATATACCATTAAAAGCAATAAAAATATAAACAAGAAGCCTTCAAAAGGCGTCAAAATATATTTAAAATTAGGATAATAAATAATACTCTTTAAATATGATAAATCATTATCATTCTCCTACACTTATCCCAATTACTTGGGGTCGATACAATATGTACTCTTCTTTCATAGTACATATCGCAATAGTTATTGGCAATAGTTTTACGACGGTCCGCCTGCCATACGTCAACCCTCCTTGGGAATGTCATTGTTGACCAAATGGCATCAGATGGAGTTGGCCCAGGTCGGTATAAGGCTCTCAGTCGTCTTTTACGACATCCACGAGCAAAGTAAAGGTTGGTAGTATTCGTAGCCATTACCACAGAGCTTTAAATAAGATAAATGTATGTATGTATTTAATAAATAACAATACTAACCACCTATCAACACTGACCTAATTGGTAAGGCGATTGGAAGGAATTACCAATAGATGCGGGTTCAAATAACATGTTTTAGGTCACAAATAAGTTTTATAATGACACTCCCCGGACTAAAAGGAATCGATTGACGTGTGAATCATAAAAATCGGCCCAGGCGTTTAGTCTATATAGTGCTTCAAAGGAACATACATATATACATATATAGACTGTTAAACACAATTCCACTCCTTTGCGTCGCGCTGTCGGGTAAAAATAGCCTAGCATGACAAATACATACATACATATCATCACGTTCGTACATCATTATTCTATTAATTAGAATTAAAAAATCTTATTTATAACTTAAATTATTTGCAAGAAAAAAGTGCAGATACAAATCTAAAGGATTTTATAGTCAAAATTAATACACAATATGACAATTTATTAAAAGGTGAAAAATATAGATACTATTCAAAAATTATTAGTAATGATTTAAACACAAATAGGGCTATCTGGCGAGTCGTAAATGCAGAGAGGGGTACATCTGCCCGTATCTGTGCAAGTTTCACAGAGGTTGTTAAGACCTCCGAAGGTGAGCCATTCAAATCGTAAAAACATGCTGCGAATGCCATGAACGCGAGCTTCGTGAACGCGGCTACTGCATGCGGTGCGCCGTGTGCCTCGCTTACGCACGTATAGACTGCACTCGCCGCGTGCTCGTACGAGCGTTCATTTAGACTGGCGAACTTCACGGCGTACGAAGTGTTTCATATAATCTCTTCGCGAATTCCTAAGAAGCCTACTAAAGATATTTATGATATATCTATGGAACTTTTAGCGACAGCGGCGAAACCACTTTCGCAATGGTTGGCTGTGCTTTTCAACCGTTGCATCGAGACCGGAGTGTTTCCCAGAAATTTAAAGGTAAGTAAGATTTCACCAATGTTTAAGGGCAAGGGTAAGCGTGAGAGTATGGATGGATACCGACCTGTATCTATAATTCCGGAAATTGCCAAAGTATTTGAGAATGGGTTGAGTCGTCGTCTCACTGAATTCCTTGTAACAAACGAGGCAATATCAGAACGCTAGTATGCATATCGCAGTGGACGTTTCACCACTTCGCGACTTTTAGTTCGCGAAGTCATTCTAAGAGTAACAGAGGCTTGTGAATGGAAACAACAAGTTGCTGTGCTATGCTGCGACTTATCAAAAACTTTTGATGTTGCCGATCACACTATTTTATCCGCCAAGCTCCAACACTACGGTATTAGAGGTAGAGCACACTCACTGTTCACGGATCTCTTGCACGACAGGACCCAGGTGGTAGTTGGTGATGGTGGTGCGACTAGATCTGAAGCCCTAAGGAATTCAATGGGCGTAGCACAGGGATCGTCGGTTTCAAATATCCTGTTCTCTCTGATGCTCAATGACTTACCCCAGCATATGAGTGAAGGTGAAGTTTTTATGTACGCGGACGATGTAGCTATCGTTCTAAGTGATCAGACACTGAATCGGCTAGAGGAACGGTTGAATCGTGCAGCTCGCCGGCTGGCGCAATGGTTTGGGTGGAATGGATTGGCCCTAAACCTAAAGAAAACCCATTTTATTCACTTTTGTATCTCTGGTCGACAAGTTAGAACTATGTCTGTAACAGTGGATAACGTAGGGATTTAGCAAGAATCGTCGACTAAATTTTTAGGTTTTTACATCGACCGTGGTCTTACATGGGGTACGCATATGGAAAGACTATGTGCAAAGCTGGGAAGTACATGCTATGCGTTTTCAAGACTATCTAGGGTGTTGTCGTAGTACGTTCCCCTGACTGTACGCTTAGATCTTTCTATCTTAAACTACGTAACGGATTTTAAATCAGTTTTCATCAATAGATAGACATAGTCATTCAAGAGGACGCTATGTATGTTTAACACATGCATATTGTATTAGTGTAAACTGAAAATTCAAAAGTTTCTAACGTGATGCCGAATTCAAAAAACATATTTTTGTGTAGTTAGATTGGAAACGCTCTCTAAATCTTTGGAGATAGATCAAATCGATCTATAAAGTAATATGAAACTATACATCTTAAAAATATATACAAAAGAGTCCGTTTTAATATACGTCTATCTCCTATGAATAATCCGCAGTAATCATGTTTTATGTTGTACATAATAAATTACGAAGCTATTTTAAACAAAATAGAAATATTATTTATTATTCAGTTAAATACATTAGGCATATGTTATATTTGATGTAGATCAAAATTGCCATTTACAGTATATCATTGCAATAAGTACGTTAGAAGTTATCAGAGATTAAAAGGCGCAGAGAGACTGAAACTGAAGCGAAACGAAAGCGGGTTGCTTGTATTTTTATAAATGGTAAGAGAGAAGAACAGGTGAAAAAAATTGTATGCTTCGTATTGTTTACTAGTAATGGTAAAATTCTGATGGAAAAAAAATAAATGCTAGTATTAAAGTGTGTGTGGAAAGGGAGTATTAATGCCCACCCTTATGTATGGCAGTAAAAGCTGGATTTGGTAGGCAAACATGAAAGTAATATAAATTCTGTAGAGATGATAGTTCCTTGTGATATGAGTGATCTGAAAAAATAAGTTTAAGCATAATATTATATGGAGCCCTGTGGTGTGAATGAAGTAGTAATGACAAATATTAGAAAGGATATGCTGAGGTAGTTTGGACATGTATGAAGAACAAGTGAAGACAGGGTGTTTTAGCAAATATACAAAGCAAATGTGAGTGGGACGACTACAAGAAGAAGACTACGTCATACGTTTCACATTAAGAGTATGCGTAACCGTAGAACAGGTATAAAGTTTCGGATCACACTGTTGACAGTTTCCTGTCTACAGCCGCGGGCCAGTCCGTCCGGTGTAATACCAGTCTTGCTCGTTTGCCATCATTAGTAATGAAAAAAAAAATCGTGGCTTGTCTCTACCCTTAGCCTCTGCATACCTCCTCAGGAAACGGGTATGACGTTATATATAATTAAATAAACTAGATTCTGTTTATACGGAGTAAGTAGCGTTCAAAGGAATTTATAAGGACAACCAAATGAAACTTTTGTAAAATCTGAAGTTTTTGCACCGAAGTTGAAGAGAAAGTTTGAGAACATACCACTAGATGGCGATGAAGTGTAGAAGGTAAGAGTACTCTGCCTATCATTAGCTATAATGTGAGATGAAGGTTTCTCTATAAGAATAAATTGAAACTGTTTAAGAGATGGCGTTGCTCTACATATCAGTTATTGAGTACGTAGATGGCGCAATAGTCTAAGTAGGTTAAGAACTACCATGCGAAGTACTGTAGGGTCTATTCTTATGCAAGATAATTATTTCTGTCATCTACAAATATTTATTCGGAGTTTAGGTGTAATTGTGTGTGTTAATTGGTTGCTTGTAACGTCTACCAATATACAAGGATGTTTTTATTTTGCAGTGAAATGTTATTTTTATGTCTTTTGGGCGTATAGGTACGTCTCTGGAATTCGTCTACTTTACAATTTTTTTTACAACTTTAGCTGGAGTAGTGGGAATGCAAGTGTATAAATTATAATATTTATCCACAGAAAGATTCTTTTTTTTTCTCAATATATACCTAATCCATTACCAATTTTGCTCTAATTCATTGCGTTATATAGTAAATAATAGTCAGAAATACAATCACTTGATGTCCAGTCCAGCATTAACCAATATTAAAGCTAATATAACTAAGTTGTGTGGCAGCGGCTTCGAATACTACCAACCCTTACTTTGCTTGTGGGTGTCATAAAAGACGACTAAGAGCCTTATAACGACCCGGGCCAACTGCATCAGATGCCGTTTGGTCAACAATTATAACTATTGCCAATAACTTTTACAATATGTACTATGAAAGAAGAGTACATATTGTATCGACCCCAAGTTATTGGGAGAAGAGTAGGAGAATGATGATGATAACTAAATGCCGTTTTATATAAGGATCATAGCCTTTCTTAGGAACTAAAACTAAACTCAGAATCACCAAATATCATTAAAATCAGATGCAGTTTCAAAAATTAAAATATTGTGAAGAAACTTCGTGATACACGTGACGATTAACAATTGGACCGAGTAGTTGAAAGAATTCTGTTCTTATATTTTTTAATTTGTACAAAATAGTTTCTATCCTCATCATCATCATCCTGTTTTTATCCTAATTAGTTAGGGTCGACGCAATAACGCTCTTTCCATACAGCCCTATCTAATGTCATCGCTGACATCACTGGCTGTCTATCCATGCTATGCTTCAGGCTATCCATCCACCTTTTATTTGGTCTTCTCTTCCACTTGAAGCCTTCAACATTTATCTTTAAAACTTTCCTTCATTTACTCCATTATTTTAGTCAGATCAAGCCATAGTCTATTTTTTAGTTAGATCGAGCCATGCTCCCTTTTCTCTCTCTATATATATATATATATATATATATATATATATCCAAGGCCTACAGACTTTAAATTTGGTAGGAATATTCCTTTTGCCAAGTAGATGTCAGCTAAGAACAGATTTTACGAAATTCCAGCCGTAAGAGGGGTTGCTGAGGTATAAAAATTACATTTTTAAATATAGCTTTTACAGACTTGGAATTTGGTGTGGACTTTTTTTTTGCCCTGTTAAGGTCAAACGAAGTAGGATTTTAAGAAATTCCTTCTCCGAAAGGAATTCTTTGTAGCGAAAATAAACTACACAAATGAACGGACATAACCGAAGTGAAGCGAGGTCGGGTCGCTAGTTGTATAATAAAATATAACAATACATTGGGGAATAATTTCCACATTGCGAAGGAGTTAAAATTTATGTCACCAGCCATTTTCTGCCGCTTTTAAAAAGATAGGGCTAGTTAGAATGTAAACAAAATAACTGCAAGAAATGGTCAACTCAAAATAAGATTTTATCTATGTAATCGACATGGCATATTAGTCCAATTTTCATACCCATTTTGGTTCCCGACAGCGAGACGCTTATGGATATAGAAGTACACATAACACATAGGCAACTGCGGCGCACGAGTATAAAAACCACTTCGCGAATTCTTAGCCTATATGCTTATGATAGATATTTACTATAGAACCTTGATAATAGATAAAAAAATATTACTAATTGCTGATAAATGTAGTTTTATAATGACTCGATGATTCTTCGTGTGGTGATGAGATAGACACACAATTATCGACTTTGGTCTTAGCTAAGCGCGGCACGGCGTGCCGGGCGGCGTCGGCAAGCGGTGCGTTTTGCACGCCACGTACCTTCAGTAGCGGTTAGTCAGCGCAGCCTTTTTTTTTTTTTTTTTTATTGGTGGGCTATGGATGCGTCTCGCCCCGCCAAATCGATCCGGGGTGACGGAAAAGGCGGCGCGTGACCCCATAGACCCACCGTAAAACCTTCTCTCTTCGCCGTGCGAGCGGACCACCGGTACTCGATTTTAACTTCGGTGGCCCGCCCGGCGGTTTACCCTCGCGGGTTCCTCTCGTCGACGCCCCGACAGATTTCGCCGTCGGGGCGTTGCCCTCACGCGGTGGCCTCACGTCGGGTGACCGGACAATTCCCCGGTCCGATCACCCGAGGCCTCGGTTAGGGCGGCATCAGGCGCAGGTATTCGCGCCTGCGCCGTCCCGGCCGCTGACGGCGGCCCGGGTCGCGGGAATCCTCCCGGACTCGTTCCGCCGCCTCCTTCTGCGAGATAACAGCCTCGCAGAAGGCGGCGACCGCGTCCCAGTTCCTGACGCTGTCGACCATCGCCCTCGCGACAGCCGGCAGCGTCAGGTCGGCACCGATAACAGCGACGAGGTCACGGCGCTGCCCGTCCCAGCTCGGACATACCTCGAGCGTGTGTTGCGCCGTGTCCTCGTCACTGCTGCAATGGTGGCAGAACGAAGTCCACTCCCTACACGCGACCGTGTGCAGGTACAAGCCGAAGCATCCGTGCCCCGACAAAACCTGCACCAGTCGAAAGGAGAGGACTCCGTGCCGCCGCTCCATCCACTCCATCAGTACGGGCCGGAGAGCCTCGACGGTGACGACACCGTGTCTAGGCCTCTCCAGCCGCGTAGCCCAACGGGCGATGACGTCTCGGCGGGCGTCCTCGCGCCAGGTGGCTATCTCGCTCAGCGATGGGGAGCCACCTTCGTCGCGCAGTGAGGTCACCCGCCGGTAGAGGTCGGAGAGCATCTTCGCCTCTAGGTCCCACGGGGGTGTCCCGGCCAGTAGGCATGCCGCCTCGGTCGATACCGTGCGGTACCCGCGAATGGCTCTGACCGCCATGACTCTCTGGGGTCTCCACAGAACAGCCCTGAGCTGGGCGTTCAGAGCCCTCGCCCACACGGGTGCGCCGTACATGGCCATCGAACGGATCACCCCCGCATACGGCCGTCGGCCTCGGAGCTGGGTACGCCCACGTTTGGCATGAGCCGCGAAAGGGCGAACGCCGCGCCGACCAGCCGGGGAGCAATTCGGCGAAAATGCTCCCGGAACCACCATCGCCCGTCGAGCACCAGACCCAAGTACTTCATATGGGCCTGGATGCTGATGTGGACGGAGTTGACGACTAGCGAGGCGCCGATTGGCGGCCTTACGCGTGGCCCATGTAACAATAGGGCCTCCGTCTTATTTAGGGCCACCCTGAGCCCCAGCGCCTCGATTCGCCCGACCATCTCCTCGGTGCCGAGAGTGGCCAGGCTCGCCGCCTCTTCGAGTGTCCTGCCCCGGGCTGTGACGAGCGTATCGTCAGCGTAGCATATCACGCTCAGCCCGGGGGGGGGGAGACTCCCTCTCAACGCCCAGTCGTACCCGATGTCCCACAGAGTCGGCCCCAGAACCGACCCCTGTGGAACGCCGCACGACATGGACGTCCGCACAATGTCCCCTGCGGGACTCGCGCAGAGGACACTGCGCCCCTCCAAATAGTCCGCCACCAGCCGTCTCAGGTACAAGGGCACCCCATGAAATCGGAGCGCCTCCCTGATGCAGCTGAATGGCAGACTATTGAATGCGTTGGCGATGTACAGCGACACCGCCAACAGCACTCCCCCGCCGGTGACAGCCTCCGCGGGCGTCTGCCTCAGTCGTAGCAGGGCCCCGATGGTCGAACGCCCCCTTCTAAAACCGAATTGAGCGTCCGACAGATCGAGCCCCACCTCCTCCAGATGCTGGACGATGCGGGCAGCGAGGATGCGCTCCAGCAGCTTACCCACATCGTCGAGGAGCACGATGGGCCTGTAGGCCGACGGCGAATCCGGGGGCGGTCCCGGCTTTGGCAGGAGAACCAACCTCCCCTCCTTCCAGCACTCAGGGAACCGTCCAGACGCCAAACAGGCGTTGTACAGCTGCCTGAGGCGAGGCTCGAGGTGCTCGAGGAGCGACGTCAGCACCCGGACTGGTATTCCGTCCAGGCCGGGGGCCGTGATCGCGGAACGAGTCCACGCCACAGCTGCTCCCACTTCCGTCTCCGTCACGGGCGGAACACTCTCGTCGTCAGCCTCCCGGTCTTGTTCTGGTGAGGCCATGACCGGGGGCGTGTGTTCCGACTGCCGTGGAAACAGCTCCTCGACCACCTTACAGAGGAAGTCGGGCTGGAGGGTCTCGGTGAGGAGGGGGCCCTGCGCACGAAGCTTGTTCAGCGACGCGCGATACGGGCGACCCCAGAGGTCACGGTCGAGACCGTCCAGCATCTCCTGCCAACTCGCATCCTTGGCGGCTCGGATGGCCAGCCGAAAGGCCGTCCGCGCATTGCGGTACGCCTCGTACAGCTGGCCCTCCCGCTCAGCGTCGCGGTGACGCCGCCGGCTGCGGGTGTAGGACCTTCGGGCTCTGATACATGCCGCACGAAGGTCCGCCAATCTATATTCTGCAGCACATATAAGTATATATTACCTCGGTAGCCATTACCGCCACAAAATCGTCTAAATTTTTTTGTTTTTATCTACGCCGCTGAGTACGTCCCTCCTATACCGCTGTCTACACCGCTCTGTTTCGTGGCGTCGCACTCATTCACTAGTACTTTTGTTCACGCAGCTCACTACACCGCGCGCCGCTGTAGCAATTCGCTCGAAAAAAACCGCGCGCGTTTTCGCAATGAGCAGCGTCTCGTGGCGTGCTTCAAACATTTTTATACTTTTGATCTTACCGCCCGCCGCCCCGCGCTTAGCTGTCGCTCACAGCAGCAAGGTCATGAACGGGCCCTTACTTGTATGTGGGAGTCGTAAAAATCGTCTGAACGAGCTCACCAAGGCAGCGGCCAGCAGCTCTATTGCCAAATGTATAACACTTCACTGCGATCGGTGCCCGCCTGCCAAGCGTGGCGATTACATTACATATCCCCTCATATGAGTAGTTAACAAAGATCGTACTTTATAGCGAGTTATGAAAGACTTCTGCCGTCCAGCAGGGGACGACAAAGGGCTGAATGATAAATAAATGACTCTAAGAGGTTTTAGAAATAAAACGAACCTTAATATAAATTTTATTTTACAACATTTCTTATAATATAGCTGTTCTATTTGACTCTAATATAAACATCAAACTTACTACTATACCATATTTTATATGCATGCTATTATTATATTATTATTTACAATATAGCTATAAGTAATGATTATTTTGTTGTTTAGTTGGCCAAAATTAATAATGAAACTATAATAATTAATGCTTAAATAAAAGACCTTATAAGCTTTATTTTTAAATTTAGAATAAAGTATCTGTTATCTATGTTCTAAATTTAAAAAAAAATTGCAATACTGTTTAATAGTAATGGTAGAAAACTAACGGATATTATATTTTCTATATATCAAGAAGTTCTAGTTACCGGGGTGTATGGCTAATATTCTGAACAGTAACGATCGTGAAAATGCAATGGTCAGGCTATTTTTAAGAATCGCATAAGGAATATAAGAAGAATAAGAGAAAACTTAAAGTAAAACTCTACTTAAAATAAAACTATGCTAAACCATCTGGCCATTGTCCTGTATGAGATTAAACTTTCTCATCTGAAGGAAGCTCGTGCCCCACGATATTGCTTGCATATATTAGGCAGTTTTTGTTGCTCTCAAAATACATTGAAAATAGGAAAACTAAAAAAAAAACTTGTCAATTTTGGCCAGACATCCACAATGGCATTATAACATGCTCGCACTTACAACTTATAAATAAAACCGTTGTTTCATTATATTAAAAACAAATCCAACAATTTGATCAAATATCTATATTATATATTATTTTCTTATACACATAAAATTGGCAGTTGTGATCATATTAAAATGCAATAGACTATAGGCTACTTTTAATCAAACTACGTATTATATTAAGCGCTTTGCACTTCATTCATACATTTTTTTATGAAAATTTCATCAATTTAAATAGTAATAATTATTTATAATTAATAAGGAGACATTTCAAAGGAATGTATTTCATCATCATTATCATCATTACAGCGAATAAATGTCCCACTATTGGGCTTGGGCCTCCTCCGTAATGGGAGAGAAATTAACCTACTATACCGCGCTGGTCAGACGTGTTGGTATAGGGTTTTATTTCGAGTTTTCCTTCTCTCACATAGATGTTATATGCGTTTTATATCCCTTAGTTATCTCGTACGATTACCTACGGGTAAGATATCGGGTGGTGAATAGTAAGGAATGTATTTATTTTTATAAAAATAATGCATATAAAAATAACATGTGGATTAGGTTTTAAAGATTAATTGTCTGTTTTAATAAGGCAATAAAATGACGGGGTTAGATTAGGTTAGGGAAGTAACAAAATCATAGCTTTTCAGTAAAAATGCCAACATAAAATTCGTGATAACTTACGTTTTCATTAGGTATTTAGATGTTACCTAAAATTTAAAGAAGTAAAAAGCAAATATATTTGTGCTTAATAAATTAATTAACTTTGTCCATCACGTAAACTTTTCCCGACAGAGACGAACGCAGACACATAATATACAGGGTGGAAGTGGACTGCTCCCGAAAACAAAGACAGGTGACCCTACTGGTCCTACTTGTAATGATAGGCTAGAAAAAAATTGATTCAGATCAAAAAAAAAATTTTTTTCAAACGAATTTTAGGTTTTCTTTCACATTCCATCGTATTAGGACAGTGCCATGTAACGATAATTCCATAAAAAATACGTAACTTTACTCAGATGAGAAAAGACGCAATCTATTGAAAACTCATATGTTCAAGAGTTCAACGACCTCACGTGGTGAAAAAAAAATATTTTTTCGTCCGAATCGCTTTTCTTTCTAGCCTATCATTACCATACCAGTAGGACTAGTAGGGTTACCTGCTTTTGTTTTCGGGAGCGGTCCTCTTCCACCTATATACCTACCTATCCATAACTAAAAGGTTTTTACATATCGACTGTTTTATTTTATAATTATGAATGCGGTCAAAATGCGATCTCTACGGAAAATCTGTGGAGTTAGGCTGACCGACCGCATTCGCAACGACGACGTAAGAGAGCGAGTAGGTATGAAAGAGAATATTGGTGTAAAGATGCGAAAGGGAATGCTCCGATGGTTCGGACATGTTGAAAGAATGCCGAACGAACGTTTGGTTAAGAAGATATACAATGCGAAAGTGGAAGGTTGTAGGTACCGGGGGAGACCGAGACTCACCTACCTAGACCAGATTGGTCACGTGCTGAAAGAAGGTGGAGTCAAGAGTCTCCGAAACCGGCGAGCGTGTATGAAGAGAATTATGAATGTTGAAGAAGCGAGTGAAGTATGCAAGTCTATCCTTGCATACTTCACTCACAGAGTTCTCTGGCACTCTGTTCTCTCTGCCTACCCTGCAAGGGGTATGGCGTGATGATATGTATGTATGTAAAACCTCTGTCACAATATTTACTGTATATAAATTTTATGCATTCTTCAGAGATAGATTTCAACACAAAATTAGGCAGCCTGTCAATTTAAGATTTACCTTGTAGACAATAAGAATATTTTAAACGTAAAATGTCGTCTCATTGAAATTTGTTTAGGCATTAGACAGTGGCAGAAAGATTTGGAAGAAAGGTCTGTGCGTAATCAATTATTTTTATTAATGCCTTTGGTATATAGACTAATTTATTATCTGTATGCAAATGATTTATGATTCTTCTTCTTCTTATGTATTGCCAATCAGCTACTTATACGAGCTATTGCTGCCAGTGTCAAGTTATAAATATTTTCACGTTTTTAGTCTTTCTATAATAGTTAGTCATTGTCTAAGTCAAATTGTCGCCATTAACAGTGCAATGGCCACACTGTTAATGATATCTTGTGGGAATTTTGATGGAAAACGAAAACGTTGTAAAGCACTTTTATATGATATTCACTACATCCCAGTAGCTCCGCCGCTTCATATTACATAAAATGCCATCAAAATTATCGAATATAACACGTTAAAACACTAAAATATCGAATATAATACAAGAGCACCACATAACGTTCTCAAATTCCCGTCAAAAGTCATGATTTATGATATTATTTAATGATCTTAAAGATGAAGTTAATTTCTTATGCCAAATCTTTATTCATTCCTGTCCACATAAATAAATTCGTTAATATAACTACAAGTATGGCGATAATTGAAGTGAAATACATTATTATTTTAATCAAATATGTAGAATACCCAGTAGACGGCGTTGAATAGTAGGAAGCAGACGGGAAAGATGACGCGTGAATATGTATCAATTACATTAACGTCTCTGATTTTTGGCATAGATGCTTTTATTACTGTTGCTCCGCGACGTAGTGCGTGCATCATCTTAGGTTTACCTGTTGATCCATCTATAAGAGAACACAGTTTTTAATAAGTTAGACAAATAGTTCCTATAAAATGTTAATTAGTAAAACTACTTTTACGGATTCTATCGCGTTTGTATTTGATTTATAATTTCCCGACGTTTCGAACACTTTACAGTGATCATGGTCACGGGAGGACTGAGGTGTCTTACGTCCAATATGTCATTGTTATTACAGAAATTTATTTATATCTACCCTATAAGATATTAAATTTTGACCCACATTGTTATACAAAATTAATACAATTCATTGCCAGTACAAAAAGAGAATGATTCTATATATATAATTTTTTTTATGTTATGTTGTATTTATGTTTTTGTACTGGCAATGAATTGTATTAATTTTGTATAAAAATATGGGTCAAAATTTAAAATCTTATAGGGTAGATATAAATCAATTTCTGTAATAACAATGACATATTGGACGTAAGACACCTCAGTCCTCCCGTGACCATGATCACTGTAAAGTGTTCGAAACGTCGGGAAATTATAAATCAAATACAAACGCGATAGAATCCGTAAAAGTAGTTTTATTTCAAATGTGTAATACTCGCGTAAACATTAGAAGTCATTATGTTAATTAGTGTTACAAGATCCCCACATAAAAACAAGACAGGTTAGGTTAACATAAATACCTAGTAACTTCTTGTCTCACGCTTCAATATTTTCGTAGTTGATAATGTGAACTTTTCGGAGGCTAAATTAATAAATAGTATTCCCCTACTTAGTTTTTATGTAATTTGGGTCTCAGAATCAAAATTCGATTAATACAGTGACGGTTTAATTGCTAAAATTCCTCTGTAGATATAATTAGTCCTAAATTATGTCAAATAATATTGATGTTCAGTATTTAAATTAATGTGAATCATTTCTTTAAACTACAAAAGCTTTTTAAAACTCTCTAAAGCTCTTAAAAATATTTTAAATATATTAAAAAATACTCCAAATTATTTTTGTTATCAAAATGTTATTCAAAATTAAAAATTCAATCTGATTATTTGATACTAACTTCTAGAATTCCTAGAATGTGGCCTTGTTCTGTATCGAAGGTGTGTATGGTCTCGCTGAAGACGTAAAGATGGTGGGGCTCCGGTAGCTACTGGCAAAGGTTTTGACCGCAAACCTAGTAGTGGAGACACCCTTCCAGTGCTTGCCGCACATTCCCGCAACGCTATAATCTCTTCAGGAGAACGAGACCCTGGAGTGTTAATAAACTCAATAAAACATTATTTTTAAGAGGATCTTACATTATTTTATAGATAGTGACTATTTTTCGCGTAAATACGCTGGAAAAAATCTAATATCTCAGATCAAGATAATATTACAAATAGTGGTCATTTTTATATCTTCATTTACTAATTATAATAAATGAATTCCAATAGAATAGCTACGAAATCTTTATCGTGATACTCATAGGAACTGGCTAAGGAGGTATCAGGAGAGGTGACAGTAGTAAAGTAGTGCCATCCTTTTTTTTTTTTTTTTGCGGTGGGCTATGGACGTCGCACCCCGCCAAATCGGTCCAGGGTGACGAAAGAGGCTGCGCGCAACCCCATTGACACACCCTGCAATCACCTCTTCTTCGCCGTGCGAGCGGGCCACCGGTACCCGTCTTTGTCTTCGGTGGCCAAAGTAGTGCCATCCTAGAAAACTCATAATACCAAATGCGATCTCCAACCCGACTGCCAAACAGGTGGTGTCTGTGCTACTATCTGTCCTTGTGGTAAGGTCTGTGCCCAACAGTGGATGTTGATAGGCTAATAGTTGAATTGATGAAATATGTGAAGATCCCTATAACGTTCAAATTATTTTCATACTTATGTTAGCTTAGTTCAACCTGTATGGTAGCGGCTACGAATACTATCCCTTACCCTAACCTTGTTCGTGAATGTCGTAAAGCACGATTAAGAACCTTATAACGACCTGGGCCAACTCTATCTGATGCCGTTTGATCAATAATTACATTCCCAAAGAGGGTTGATATCTGGCAGGCGGCAGGTCATAAAGCTATTGCTAATAACATTTACAATATGTACTATGAAAGAAGAATACATATTGTATCGACCCTAAGTAATTAGGATAAGAGTAGGAGAATTATGATGTTAGTTCAGTGAATATATCCCACTGCTGGACACGACCTTCCTCCACATTGAAAAAACATTAACATACACGCTAGTCATAATAAGCTTTTATTTCTTATTTTCCTTATCGTACATAACCGTTATATGCATATTATAACCTTTAGTTATCTGTTACGACACCCATTATTAAGATAAGTGATGGTAAACTGTATTCTTTAGCCTTTACCACACAGAAAATACAACCTGTATTATATTATTCCCGTCATTACTACTACCACAGAGTATTGGTGTAAAGATGCGAAAGGGAATGCTCCGATGGTTCGGACATGTGGAAAGAATGCTGAACAAACGTCTGGTTAAGAAGATATACAATGCGAAAGTGGAAGGATGTAGGTTACGGGGGGAGACCGAGACTAACCTACCTATACCAGATTGGTCACATACTGAAGGAAGATGGAGTCAAGAGTCTTCGAAACTGGCGAGCGTGTATGAAGAGAATTATGAATGTTGAGGAAGCGAGTGAAGTATGCAAGGATAGAGTTTTCTGGCACTCTGTTCTCTCTGCCTACTTTGCAAGGGATATGGTGTGATGATATGTATGTATTAGTGCTAGATAATATATTTAGATGTGTTTTAATATTATTGACAGAAAAGGTTTTAAGTTTCTTACCTCCAGAACACTTCAATTCTTTTTCAATACTTGCACTAGTCGATAGTTGATCTCTGTTCTTTAACTTGGCACGTTTTCTGGCTCTAGCTCCCCAATATGTATAGTTAACTGCGGCATACTCAAGTAGAGCCGCAAACACGAACACGAAACACATTACTAGATATATATCGATAGCTTTCACATAAGAAATTCGAGGTAGACTACTTCGGACTCCTGTACTTATTGTGGTCATTGTCAGGACCGTGGTAATACCTATGTTACAAAGAGATTAAATTTCATTATTGTACATTTCATCCTTACTAATATTATAAATGCGAAAATAACTCTGTCTTCGCTCTTTCACGACAAACTACTGAACCGATCTAAATGAAATTTGGTACACAGATGGTCTAGAGCCTTACAAACGACATAGGCTACTTTTTAATGCAAAAAAGGGTTGTAAAAGGGGATGAAAAGTTGTTTATAAAGGACGTATTGTCATTTTTAAAGCCAGAATCTTGAAACTTATATTTAGGCTATTGATTAGATATAAATAAATATGATATTAACATTTTCTAAAAAAATTACCCTTAAGGTGTAAAATAAGAATAGGTGATGAAAATCTTTAGGAAAGTAAACTTTTACGCGGGTGAAGCCGCGGGCAGAAGCTAGTAACTTATAAAAATAATTTGATAACAGATCCTTGTACAATCTATTTCAATTACAATAACTACCCAGTTCAACGTATGAAAATTGTCAGAACCGGCCACGGATGTCAAAGAAGCGCTATCAGTTGCCGACTCAATGGCGAAGGGAAGGGAACCACGGTGGGTTATAGGGTCATACACTGCCCTGCCTTTGCCCCTGACGGAATGAGCGGGATATGTCCAGAACATAGTCTACCCAAAAAGGAAGTGAAAATTGTGAAAAAGAGGCCATAAACATCAACCTCAGACTTGAGAGACAGAAATAAGTATATAGGTATAAGTGTATTTTTATAAATATTATTAGATTTATTAATATAAAGATATTTATAGATTAGCTATTTATAGATAAAATATTTATAAAAAGGCTATTATTAGCCTTTTTACAAAGTTATTTACAAACTCGTTTATTTGCCACTTCTACTATTTATAAAAACGCTAATAATACTTAGTATACTTGCCATTTCAATTAATAGACAGACAAACACTAATTGCTACAAATTATTTTACGTTATTATGGATAAGCGTTACCATTTTGTATGATGACGCAGTAAGAATAAAGACCCTTTCTCTTGTCCGTGGATGTCGTAAATGTAGACTAAAAGTTATAGTAGATAACATACGGGTAAATGATTTATGTTGAATGTTAAAAAAAAATAATTGTTATTTACTGATGACAGAAATATATTATTACTATCAGATACGACCACGCGTTGCTGTGGCTAAGGTAGCCTCAGTAACACGTGCTGGTTATGCTAATAAATTGTAGCTTATATGAAACGTGTATACGTTTAACATAGCGCCATGTATTAAATACTTACTCAATCCAGTCAACAGATACCGTCATTTGTTAGAATCGTTTGGAGATAACAGATAATTGTGACTGTCAAATAATAGACAAACAATTTGCAATAAAATAATATTGCGACTATAAATTGAGATGGAAGCTATCCTATCTTTTAAGTTGGATCAAACTTTACATGCTGTGCAAATTTGATTAAAATCAGTTAAGTACTTTAGGAGTCCATCGCGGACAAACAACGTGACACGTAATTTATATATATTAAGATTAACTAAAACACAGAACATATGCAGTATTTCTCATTATCCATAAAATAATTTATTTTTCAAGTATAATTACGTTTTTAGGTCTAAACATGCTGTCTGTGCAGAGTTACTGAGATCATTTTTGAGAATATCTTGATAAATACCAACTTTATTAAAAATATTTGAGAGACATTTTTGTAGAGAAATTAATTTTCTACAAAAAAAGTATATATTTTTGAACCCAAATGCTATAGATTCTATAGTAAATATTAAAAAAAAAACAATTTCATCTGAAAATGAATTTAGATAGGCACATTTTTTAAATATAACTCCAAAAAATTTTTCAGGGGGCCAGAAAAAAAATATTATTAATGACCAAGGTGGTCGCAAGCACAAGAATTATTTAACATACCTAAAGCAACTCTAGCCGATGTTGCCTCGTGGTTGATCCAAAACGAGACCCAAGACAACATTACAATGAGTATGCTTGGCAAGTATGTTTGGAACACGAAGTAGCCAATATTCCTTCGTAGTTTAAAACTTAATGACAACCGCTGATAGATGCCCGTTGCTAACTTTTCCTGAAATATATGTTATTATTGTTAACTCGATTATAAGTTTCACACTGTTAAACTCTTCTGTGGGTCACCGCCTCACTTATCGTTACAACTTTTACGAGAAACAGTTTCTAGTTTAATCATTAACCCATTTTATCATATTAACCCAGCTTATCGACATCTACTGTTGGACATAAACCGCCCAAGGATTGATATTAATAATTTTAAATGTACAACAGGGTACTCCTAGGAGCATATGTCTATGAAAACTTTATAATTACCCCTTCTCTGTTAAGTAGTAGGCAGTATCTGTGGCATAAATACATTTCATTTTTAAGTCTCAAGATGAAAAGGGACCAAGCTCGTTGCAACCAACAGAACATAATAGGAATATTCCATATTTAAAGTTGTGCTGAATACTATTGAAAATTGCCTAAATGAACGCTTGATCAAATAATGTTTGGCAAATAATTATACTCAATAGATAAAAATTTACAAATAAATGCAATGGATGATTTTAAAAAAATATTTCACAAGACAGACTTAATTTGGCTCCCATCATGTAATTATGCAGATGCTTATAAATATTTATAATTTACCTTCCTATCATTAGTCTCGTGTCCCAAAATAGTAAATTGTGGCAGTTCAGCATCCTCCACTCCTCGTACAGGTGTCTCCTTCCAATACATTACTACGTCGGATACCGTGTAACCATCTGCATAGAAAAAATTCAATTAGCATGCGACCTCACAAATATATGCCCTATTAGATATGCTATTTTCAATTAAAAGGGATGACGGGAGTATAATATTTATTGAAAAATACATTTATAATAATCATTTAGCTCAAGTTAGAATCGATTTGGCAATATAATCTTAGACGATAATGATTGCAATATCCGCTTGTTTATTCTCTGCACGGTTAAAACATCTACTTTTTTTATTGAATTGAACAGATATAATTACGTAATTAAATCATAATTATAGTTTTGTGTTTATTTTATTTTTTACATTATTGCCTTTTGAAACATTCAACTAGAAGAAAGAAGTATTTAAAATGTATCTATTTATAGCAATTCTGATATGAATATTAATGACAGTAGTAAATTTTTCGTTACGCGTTCATAATGTTTTAATGAATGAAACAAGGCAATAAATAGGCTGAGAAGATTGTTCAAATAAGGGCGAAGCTATGACGTATGTCTGCGAAATAACGAGTGTAAATCGATTAATTGGCGAGTCGAAGCATCAAGCTCTGCCTGGTGATCTATTACAAGTGTATGAGTCACACAGCTCTCAATCTCGACGGTGCAGTTCTGGCTGTCTAGTGGATAATAGTGCAGGTCCATCATGCACGCTAGCGTCGCTGTGAAGCGCATCCCGTACGTAATACTGCCATCACCGCCTAGACGAACTAATTTGTTGCGCTCCGTCACGTCGTGAAGAAAACTGTAAAAGATATAGAAAAGTAAAATTAATATTATTAAGATTAGTATTTTCTAAATTTCTTCAGTACCTACTTCCATATAAATTTAGAACTAGATCAAACTTAATTTTAAAGTATAAGGCCATAAAGTATAAACCCGTGTTATCTTGTAGTGATGGAGTAAAAATACGATAATGTCATCACGCCTTCCGTGCCTATGAGTATTAGATAGCAGGTTTTGTATTTATTATTTTCAGACCAAGGAATATCCTTTTATCGTGGAAGACTTTACAATCATACAAATTTACGGACACAAACCACATTTAGAATAATCATTTGTGAAACATAAAGATTCATTATTATTTGCCTGCCCTCATCCCACGCTAAGTGGGGTCAGCACAATACGTTCTTGCCTTCCACAATCTTCTATCAGCCGTCATATCTACACTCACAACTTTCATATACATATCCTCGTTTACATAATACATCCAAGATTAACACATGTAAATAGGTCATAGTGTTGATAATATTCTATTTCTTTACGTGCATATGAGAAGAAAATTTTGAAATAAAATCCATTCACCTATCCAGTTTGATGCACTAAAATATATTCTCTCCTATTACAGTGAAGACTCTTGTCTACTGTGAAGCATATGTAAGTTACGAAGAATAAAATTGATATAAAGTACAATAATGATTTAAGTATATAAGTTGTATTGCCTGATAGTTAATTACAATTTTAAATAAATAATTAATATGTACAATTAAAGCTAAGTTTTAAATTAAAATATTTACAGAAAAATAGAAGAAAATAGAATAAGAAATAAAAAAATAAATAAATAAAAAGAGAAACAAAAGGCGCAATCAGGCATCGAAAAATTCCTCCGCATCACTGTCCACTGGTAATGTGCCCAGAAGGCTAGCAGCATTGCCACGTTGAATGGCAATACTCACCTTTTGTGCAAAATATAGGCCAGCCCTCTGATCACGTGAAGCAGCGATGATTAAGTTGATTAATAATAATAGTAATAATATCATTAATAATGATTTAGTTTCTGCTGATACTAATAAATCACTTGTCGCTCAGTAAAAGAAAAACTTATTAAGACCGGAATTTGGATTCAATCGACCAAAGCCAATGTGATACACGAATAGTCCAAATAAGATTTAATCGTAGTACTTACCTATTTTTGTCATTAGCAAAAAATGTATCGGGCACCCAAATCTTATCGGCGAAATCACCCGACAGTGTTAAAACCTCGTCCGGTAGGCCAAAGGCCAGCCTTTCATCCTTCCAATACTGGTTTAGATAAAGGGTTATCGTGTAATCCTGTAAGTGCAGAAAATCCTTTGAGATTAGATTACAATACTGCGAAGGGCATCAATTTGATTAAAACAAGAAGGCGGAATAAAGTTCACAGAAGATTTGTTACTAATCACCGAAATAAATAAAGTCAATATGGATTGTTATATTAAAAGAGAAAAATAAATACCAGTACTATTTCTATAGTCTAGTAGCGTTCTTTGACCTGAAGAAATTATTATTACTAATATAATAATATATATATTTGACTGACTATATACTAACATGATCATTGTGAAATGAAATTTAATTGATCAACAAATGGTAAAAACTAACCTTTATTAAATTTGCTATTGTCATATGAATTCTTGTAGATGTAACACAATAATCTTTTCATTACTCAAAACGAGTAATAATAGAATTTTAATAATATTTTTTTAGTATCCAAAAATATTATTTGACATCATGTGTATAAAATAGTGTTGAGTGGGCGGTGACCTCTGTGTTGGCAGGCGGCGAGTGGCGGTAGAAAGTAAAGGCGAGCATCGATTGGCTGAGCCAGCACTACGCCCCTCAGGCACCGACGACCCTCAATGTGTGTCAAGAGACCACGGCCTTGCTCCCTTTTCGCAGCTATTAAAAGCTTAATGAATTACGACGGTCGAGTGCAAAGTCCTTCATACGGCCCAAAGAACATCCTCAGCGGTTCTGGAGAAGTGCAGACAAGGTCACCTTGTCAAAGGTCTTGCCATCTGCGATGGCGACGCATCGATTGCCTCAAGTACTTAGACGCGTTATCAATAACTGATACAAGCTTACATTAAATGAATAAATAAAAATGTTTAATGTTCAATCAATTCCGTCATCTAATGAATTGGATACATTTATAAAGGCATATTAGGCCTTAAACAAGCAGATGAATAACTTCGTGTATGTTTTCTTCAACTTTTATTTGATATTTAATATTCTTAAACTTTTATTTAAAAATATATACTTTTAAAACTTTTTTATTATATATAAACTACAATTAAATATCTCTAATAATATATTAAGATTCCATATTACAGTTTTTATACGTATACATATTTTAGAATTTTGAATTTTTCTTCTTAAATCTTAATTAAGCATGACTAAAAATGTACTGGCGGTCAACAAAGAATTTTAGATATCAATATATCTATATTAAAAATTAAACTTACCATGTTAACTTCAGATATTGCATCGAAACTGGCAATAGTTAGATCCATGCCTACGTACAACGGGTCTCCTGAAAAGCAATAATATTTGTGCAACAAATCCAAACATCTTTATAAAATCTCAAGTCTTTATCGTCGAGTATATTCCATGTGATACAAAATGTTACAATCTGGTTTCTCATAACATCCTTCAGTGACTCGAATCTCTCTAGAATATTTGCATGAAGATGCTTAATATTCAGTGCATATTCGGAGTTGCATAACGTTTGATATGTTCACGGATGCGATAATATGATGACATGTCCTAAATTATTCCAAAATGTTATTATATGTCTCGTATATTATTAGTAGTACGAGTATACATAGTTGGAAATAAGTTGAACTCATATTGAATCATTTTATTTAGAACAGATTTTTTAATTGTTTCCGACAAATAGAACTTCAAAACTGGGATGATTTTTTTTATACGTTGAATACCAATCTACTATTCAATAGAATTTATATTTTTTTATTGCTTTTAGTGGCAAACGAGCAAGCAGCACACCTGATGGTAAGTGTTACTGCCGCCCATGGACCTTCACCATACCAGGGTATAGTTAGGCCGCTGCCTACCAAATAAAACCCCAAACCCACCCAAAAAGTTGGGCTTCCGGCTCTCTCACTCAACGAACGAAGCACAACAGCACATTGCCATTGCTCAGATATCGATTTTCTACAAGAGTGTGGTACTACCCCGGACAGACCGGTCCGCAGTTGTAGACAAACAACTGTTAACAGCGTGGTCCTACCACATAATATTTGCTCTATTTTGAATTTAAATATCTGAAATTGTTTTTCTAATATTGATATAGCTAATGATTTAGACACGCATATTTATTATATCTAAATAAATCTAAACGTTGAATAATAATAATTCATTAGCAATATGGATGCAATAGCAACAACACGTCTTTCATATACATTTCAAGGAATTGCAATTTCTTTATTAATTAAATATTTTCAAACAATTTTTGCAATCTCACATGCTTTGCTTTTCAAGTGAACAAAGGCTATTGATTCGCTCTATGGTTACAAATAAAAATTTTACGTATCTACGAAAGTGATGCAAACATTTGCAAAGTCACATATTTATAGACTGCTTTTTTATTGGCAAATAATGGTTTGATCACACTCTATTCAGGTATCCCAAGTAGGCTGTAATGTGTAACGTTTTCCTACTCACTGTGTATATTTGCGACTATGTAATATAATTTTATATTAATGTAATCACGATTGAAGAGTATAACGTTTTTTTTTCACTCTGTACTATTCCTTATATTGCGGGGGACGCTATAAACATAACGGACACAAATTACTCCTAGATTTAGAACAAGAATTTGTGTATCGCACATAGTATTGTGCGAATCGAACCCAGGGCACTAGCACGGTAGAGCGGTATTTTAACCACTACGCGATTTATGACGTCAAACTTCTTATTGAGGCTTTAGCGGCATAGAGTTACTACAAATTTGCCAATGACGTGTGGAATTAAGGTTAAAGTTAGAGATATTATAAAATCTATTTATCATCATTATGATCATTCTCCTACTCTTATCCTAATTACTTGGGGTCGATACAATATGTACTTTGCTTTCTGCCGATAACTTTTACAATATGTACTGTACATATTGTAAGAGTTATCTGCAATAGTTTTATGATGCGGCCGCTTGCCAGACGACAACCGTCCTTGGGAATGTAATTGTTGACCAAACGGCATCAGATGGAGTTGGCCTAGGTCGTTATAATGCTCTTAGTCTTCTTTTACGACATCCACGAGCAAAGTAAGGGTTGGTAGTATTCGTAGCCGCTACCATACAGAACATTATAAAATCTATTAATATAGTTTAAAAACATTATAAAAACTATTAATAAGATCTAAAACATTATTAAAATCTTTCAATATATTTAAAATTGATCACTTACCACCAAAATTAGGTCGCAGTCGTATATCGTAACCGTCAAGTATCCGTGACACGGTATGCGTCACGTTCTCCAGCCGGTCAGCCGCCGCTCGCGCGCTCCTGACAATATCAACCAAATATTAATTATATCTACTAGTACACTGAATATTTTATTGTACAATTTGATAATACATTTTAGTCATGACGTAACAGATTAAGAATACAACGAGTCACAAGCACTTAATTTTCTGTAGGAGTCCTACAAATAGGCTAAAAAAGCTCCAGTACCATCGTAGGCAAGGATATCGTACTGTTAGTCCACCCAAGGAACGATAGCGAGTTATGGCCTGGTATGTAGTTTGGTGTCGACTGTATGTGAGCGGATCACAGTTTGTCCTCTCTAAAAATAAAGCAACAGTGGAATTGGCAGTCCTTTTTTTTTTATGAAAAGCAATTACTAAGTACTAGGATAATCAACCCGCCTGCTAAGCATGGCAATTATAGTATTTTCCCTTTTGAATATGTATAACAGTGGACATCTACATATATTAGGCTGATGGATTTATTGATGGAAAATATTTTTAATATTTATAATAACAATTTTAAATGACACCGAAACGATTATTTTGCAATGCTAATTGCTATCTATTTCTATTATACAATTGATAAATAAATCAAATAGGAAATAGTATCTCTCTAATTAGAATATAAAAATAAGGACAAAAAAATGTTTAGTAACAGTATTTTCATCAATATTTAATAACTAAAACGTGTAATAGATATTTTTATCGTCATCAATTCATTAATGCTAGAGTGGACTGGTTGGATTATCATCTTAATTCATTAGACCATAATCTAACTTGCTAACTCGATGAGTTGATAGACTTCACATATCGATAAAAACTTGTGTTAAACGAAGGCTTCCTAACATTGAGGTGCTACGTTAGAAATTTACCCTGATGCACTTGGAGTTCAAGTGATAGCTATTAAATTTAGCCTTAGAGAGATCTTATTTTTATCAAATACAAGAATAGGATATCTAAAGGAAGAGTAGATTTTGGGCACAGGGAATCGTTAAACTACTGCAAATCTTACAGTGGAGAAATAAAATAGTGAGATCATTGAACTAAACAAAATGAAAAAGGAGCTGCAAGACTCAATAGGAGAGCCGTCAAACAAATTGTGAGGCCAAAATCAGACCATGAGGTTAATGTAAGACTGCATAAGAGGTAATCGGTGTAATAAATTTTCACATCCTCTATATCCTGTAGAAGCAACCATCGGTAATACCACCAATTCGTCATATAGCTAATATAGGGATCAAATATTTTTTTTTACCGAGATTTCTTCTCTTCTCATTATATAAAGCAAGTGATAACTTGTAATTAAATAAACTATTATTTGACTGCACAGATGGCGTAGTGGTTAAAATAGCTTCCATGCCAGTGCCGTGGGTTCGATTCCCACGCAGGACAGTACTTTATGCGATCCATAAACAGTTATTCTAAGTATGGGTGTAATATATCCGCTGCAATTCAAGTATTATTTCCATACTGCAGGGTGGTGCTGTTGGCCACTGAAGATAAAGATCGGGTACCGGTGGCCCGCTCGCACGGCGAAGAGAGGTGCTTGCAGGGTGGGTCTATGAGGTTGCGCGCCGCCTCTTCCGTCGCCCCGGACCGATTTGGCGGGGCGCGATCACGTCCATAGCCCACCGCAAAAAAAATAGGTGGTGCTGTATTATAAAAAAAATTAAAATAATATCCTCATGGAAAATACCCTGTCAACGGAGTCTCCTAATGAAATCGTGATTTTCGAGATCAGTAGGGCTACCCTTGAATCTCGATTCCAATCCTAAATCCGATTTCAGCTCGAATTTAAGCATTTTGGTACTCTTGAAAGCGACACTAGCGCAGGATTGGTTTCAAATTGGGTGGAATTTTTTTGAACTAAATGAGATTGACTTTTCACGATAGAGTCAAATATTTGCTACTCTTGACGCGATTTTGACATAAACATTGGCGTTAGAATCGTAAAATTTTCACGATCCCACCAACCTAACTTTTTGGCGATTGAGTTCTGTGATTGTAATAATTTTCTAAGAAAGTAAGCCACGTTTGGAACCAATATTGAATATTTTAGATAATACTCATAAGATAGAAGTACTATAGAGGTGAAGATTGAAGAGAACTGCGAGTTATATCAAAAAAACTTTTCCATGACTGACAATTATTTACGCAAGACGACAAGGGTCTTGCAGGAACTTTTTAAAGTGTTAGATGGTGAATTAGAGCCTTTAATGTTAAAGGCCGCAACGATATAGCCACACGATACAAAGTATGTATAGTCTTATTACTTATTTATAAAAGATTGTTTTCGTGCTTGGTATTTTATAATTTAGTCCCATTTGTATTTTAAGGTATAAGCTGCTCTTTCATTCTATGCTACTGGAAGTTACCAGCATTACTGATATACATTGATGGACAACAATTGTTGTGAAGGCCATACACGAAGAAACATTGGTACTCAATAGACAACAAATTCTAGATAAATGGAAATCAAAATTGATGCAAATGAAGGTATATTACATACGTTTTAATTAATAAGAACAATAGACATCATTTTTAAAAACCATTAGTTGCTTGTGAAAGATTTTCAGTAATTTTTATGAAAACTATAATATTGCATCTGTTGTAAGTTGTATTGATGCCACATACAGTCACATACAGTACCATAATAAGACTGGCATAAAATGAGGAAAGGTTTATCAAAAAGCTATGCATATAGTTGGTGTAACTGTGATCTTCAACCTGTGTAAGTGTGTACCATAGGTGATTATTGCACTATATACCCGCTGTGGTGAGGCCTATATTCAATAATGAATATTGATAACTTGATGAACAGTTGCAAATAGACATATTAGTAGGTTAGTTTCCCCTAGGCCCTATGTGATTCTTCTATATGACATGATAGTGAATAATAAGAAATTCAGTATGTTAAATAATTGTTATTTGTTTATGAAAGAAGTATGTAAACTTCTGATATTTAAGCGTTGACAAAGGAAGAATACAATGTCACCATCATCCCTAAACTTTAATAACAGGAGTAAGCGCTATTGTATTATATAAAATATACCAATTAGAGAATAAAAATATTATAGAACAATCATTACTAATTTAAAAAAATGCCTTGGGAATTGTTAATTTATGTATTTATTTTAGAGCTTCATATCTAACTGTAATGTTGATAGTGTTTTATATTGGTTGTAAAATAATATTATATATTTTCCCTGCTGTCATCTTATCTTTCCTTACCTTATATCTCAATAGTAACAGTAAAGGTAAAATAGGTTTGGCTAATACTAAACTTATAAATCATCAGACTATTTGTATTTTCATAGATTTGTAATGCAGTTATTGTATTTTCATAGATTTGGAAAGAAGTGTAATGAAATGCTTCTATAACAAGTTGATAATGAAGATATGGCCACAAAATCCTCAAGAGCAGCATATCCTCATCAAGAAGCAGCTGAGTATGAAGAACATTTTTCTTCGGAGTTGCGGGAGACTAAAATGTCATACTATAGAAAGTGCTGTGAGCTGCATGGCATATTCAATAAAATGTTAATGTTTTAATTTAATAGTGATTTGTAAATCATATTTTCCATTATTTAGTTACATAAGAATAAAAAAATAACTTTTTAAAGATTAAATAATAATATAAATACAAAATTTAAAATAAAAAGCCTTTTATTTCATGGAAATATTACATAGTTATTGTTTTTTTTTACTTAAGCTTAATCTATACTTAAACGAAAAATTACTATTCTATATTCCAATATATTAAATCTTAAGTTTCTAATTATGTATGACTGAAAGATTAAATATCATAATTTTTATTTAAAATTGAAACAGTTTTACTATATTTCTACTTTTCTTCAAAATTCATATAATGAAATAATATAGGTATGTCTGTGTTAGATACATGTGCTATGAATAGCAACTATTCCTTGGTCATTCATCATCTCAGCTAATATAGTTCCCACTGCTTGGCTCGAGCCTTCTCACAATAGAAGGGAAATTGACCTACTATAACAGGCAGGTTGTTATAGAGGTTTTCATTTTCTTTTCTTACATCACTTATGATGTTATATGTATATAATATACCTTAGTCATCTTTTTCGACACCCACTGGTAAGATAATTTGTGTGTTGAATTGAATTCTTACTCCATCACCACACTGAATTCCATAGTATTTGTGGCAGACTTATAATATTGTAAGGCCATTTCGGGCAACTGCTATATCATGAGATGCCTCATTGGGTCGATACTTTGAAATTGCCTTACAAAAAGAAATTAGGTCACAATTTAAAAGCATATATGTAATTGCATTTTTGTAACATTCGTATTTACTTGGAATCATAAGATTAAGAAGTAATATGCAAGTAGATACTTCTGTTCTTAAGCTACCTAAGCCTTCACCCTCCTACTGCTAAATAACTACTTCAAAATCGCAAAAAGAGAACAATTTTCATCTTGTCTTAATATAAAATTTTAAATTTGTCGAAACAGCTGGTATTTCTTCTTTGTCTTCATAAAATTTTACTACGTACTATTTTTAAAACTTGGAGTATTGACACTATTAGCCACAGTTATTATACATTTGTAAGCTTTAATTCTGTTTAGATGTCATAAACTAGTATAATGCTATATTATATTTAATAATAATTAATTTTATGAATAATCGTAAAGATTTTCCAAGAAATATTATCTTTTTTATAATTTTATTAATGGTGGGTTAAGTTTAATTTTATATGGCCACACTCTATAGTGTTGATCGCAATACTTCTTAATATTCCGAGTCGATCGTGATTACGATTTCAATTTCAATTTCAATTTTGTTCAAGAGTACCAAATATAAATTTGGTGAGATTGGAATTGGATCGGAATCGAAATCGAAACTGTATTCAAGAGTAAGCCTACTGCACTTATTTAGATAAACTTGAAACAGAAACGTTAACAGCATGTAATAGCAACAATACACCAACAATCTACAAAATACTTGATGGAGTTAAAACCTTACAAAGCGAAATCTCTTCTAAATAAATTTAAAACTTTGATTTAAACCTTTAATTGCCAAAATATACGTATACATTATGTAAATTGCTCATTTAAAAGATATTTTTAAGACTTTCTAAAATATAAGATATTTTTATAAATTTAAATTAAATTTAACAATACTTTTTCCTTTCTTTTTCCGTGTGGTGACGGAGTAAGAATACTATTTACCACCCCATATCTTACCCGAGGGTAATCATACGAGACGAGTAAGGGATATAAAACGCATACAACATCTATGCGAGAGAAGGAAAACTCGAAACAAAACCCTATACCAACACGTCTGACCAGCGCGGTATAGTAGGTTAATTTCCCTCCCATTACGGAGGAGGCCCGAGCCCAACAATGGGACATTATGGGCTGTGATGATGATGTGATGAACAATACTTTACGTAGACTTGAATTGAATTCAAATTTAGAAGCTTGAAAAGGAATGCGGCTGCATGTGGTATGCTATATTTTCAAAATTCCTACATTAACTTTGAAGAGTTTTGAATATTCTTGAAAGTTTAAGCAAGTATTTCGAGCACACATAATTATGTAGAAATATTCGTTATTTGAAATTTATTAATACAGAGGTAGAGCCATATGGTTATTTCTTTACACTGATGACACTATTTAGATGATAATAGAATTAATGAAGAACGTAGAGGTTGTTACAATAAAAGCATGAATATATATATATATAAATAAACATTTTTTTGTATTTTTTTATTTTTTATTAAGAAAAATCCGTCAATAAAAAATAAATCCTAGTGTTAGGGAGACTTTTCAAACTCATCAACCACATATAACACATCACTCAGAACAAATATTTGTAAGTGTACAGATAACTGTCCCGTGTAACAATCGAACCCAGAATATTCGCCAGCAAGGTCGCGCCTCAGGCGCCATGTCTCAGGCGCAATCTCTAAAAATCATCATCATCAACTTGCTCTTATCCCAATTTATTTCGAGTCGATAATATGTCTTCTCCTTCCATACAACCCTATCAGACGTTATCTCTGTGGTCACTCCTTGTCTATCCATGTCATGTTTCACGCAGTCCACCCATCTTTTCTTCGATCTTCCCTTACCCCTAAAACCTTCAACATTCATACTTAAAACTTTCCTCACAACATTACTTTCATCCCGTCTCATCACATGTCCATACCATGTCAATCTTTCACTCTTTAACTTTTCCGTCACTGGCGCAACTTTCAAACTTCCTCTTATATGTTCATTTCTTATTTTATCCATTCTCGTCCCACCACACTTCCATCTCAACATTCGCATATCCGCTACATGCAGTCGTCTCTCATCCGTCGCTTTCGTCGCCTAACATACTGATCCACACAGTACAGCAGGTCTTACTAGGTTTTTATATATTTTGCCCTTCAATTTAAGGGTTAATTTGGGGTCGCATGTTGTACCCGTGACCTGCCGCCATTTCATCCATCCCACATCAATTATGTGCTTTACCGCACGATCCAGGTCGCCATCGCTTTGGATAAAAGAACCAAGATATCGAAAAATAACAAATGCCAATAAAAAATATTTCAAATTTAAGAAAATATACAGTAACACTTTTTATCTGTTAACGGTACGGTTGATGATTAGACCAAAATGGCATCTTATTATTTATTTCATTTTAACCACCTTTAGATTCCTTCATCACATTCCCATATTCGAGAATTTAACCCAAACAACCCGTGTGGCGATAGATAAAGAACAAAATTTGTCATAATTCCTTGCTCTCTTGTAGAAGTTGTAAAAACTGTCTGATGGATCACCAGAAGTATATACAGTATCCAAGGAAATTATTACATCCATTGCGATCTCCTAACCGCCTAACATGTAGTGTTTATAACATCAATCGTCTTTCATGAGGTCTATGACTAACACGGACACTATTGCTTGATAGATATATTTACATAAGTGCGATAATAGAAGCATTTGCCTATCTACGTAAAATTACGATCACTAAAGCAATCTAAATGAGATTTGTGTGCGAGACTTGAGTGGATTGCCATTTAGCGTGGGATCACGACGAACCCACATTAAATTAATTCTGTGTTATTGTACAAATTATATAGAACTATTCGTATTAGTAGTTACAATTTTCTAACTTTACATTTCTATGTAAAATATCACCCGTTTGTTTATCCGTGTGCTAACGAACAAACAATACAGTGTATAAAAAAAAAACAGTAGGAAAACTAATCTACACATACATATCATCACGCCATATCCCTTGCAGGGTAGGCAGAGAGAACAGAGTGCCAAAGAACTCTATCTCTGCATACTTCACTCGCTTCCTCAACATTCATAATTCTCTTCATACACGCTCGCCGGTTTCGGAGACTCTTGACTCCACCTTCCTTCAGTACATGACCGATCTGGTCTAGGTAGGTTAGTCTCAGTCTCCCTCGGTACCTACATCCTTCCAGTGTATGTATATCTTATGAAAAATGGGTTCGTTTACAGTTTTTTGTTCGTCCATTCGGACAAGCAAAGGAAACAAATCCCATACATCATATTGTAAACGAAATATTTAGCATTACGTCGAGAATGGCGCGAAATTTCAAAGTATTATTTTTTCTTTCATTTTCATTTATGGCATTGACTAATGGTAAATGATAAATAATATAAAAGTTACGAGGCATGCACTTTTGGATTTTCCAAATTATTTTTAATTTTCTTTTAAAAAGTACGCCATGTAGTTACGTTTTCTAAGAATAAAGGAAGTACTGAGTGTACCCAAATTAGAAGTCATTCTTTACTACTAAAAGTATTATACTCTTAATGTGTCTCTTAATGTTGAATGCAGTATCAACTGCATAGATAGCAAAATAGTCTAAATATCGACCTCCTATTCAGTTTCATGTGTTCTAACCCCACATAGAATAGTTTTTGTGCGTACAGCAAATAATTATTCTAAGTCTAGGTGTTAATTGTGTTCATTAATTGAATATTTCTAAAGTCCTCTGCGACACAAAATAATATTACTTCGAGTATAGTGTTATAGAAATATTTTGTCATCATCAAAGCTGGCAATGAGTTTTAACAATGTTTAATAATTAATTTCAACCTTTTTAATTAGCCATTGCCTACCAATTACACGTATCATTGTTTCCATAGACGTAAACGTTAGATAATTTACATTAAAGAATTTTCTTCGGTCATTTGTAAAAAAGCAATAACTATTTCTACATTAGGCAAAATTAGGCCAGGCCTTCTACTTTCAGATTCCTTGCTCGATAAAGTGACCCAGTACTTTCACAGTGTTCAAAATGAAAGTAATCTTGTTATTAAAGTATATGAAATGATGACGATCGCATTATATATCAAATCAAAACATTTATTATGCATAAGCCCCATAGGGGCACTTACATATTGTCAATTTTACATTATTTTTTAAAATTAATTTTGATTAATCTACCACCGGATCGGAAAGCAGCCACATACTGAGAAGATCCGGCAAGAAACTCAGTGGGCTCGTAATTTTTTTTTAAATTATATATTTTCACGAAAGTGATTTGTTACGTGTTTAGTTTATGTTAGCTCCAGTGAGATGCCTTTCGAGTAAGGATCCATTTTTCAAAATTTTGTATATAATATATTAAATAGCAATAGTAAAAAACTGCACACAGGATAAAAATCGGTTTAGATAGAAACTTAATCTTAATAGTTACTTTATAACAATATTAATGTATTTTTTTTTTTAATTTTAATATATTATTATAGCGCATTTTGTTACTTGTTTTGAATACTCCTTTAAGGGCGTGTCTTATAAATAAACTAATATTAATTAATGAAATAAAAGTTGTAATTTAATGCCTTTATGGGAAATGCCGTTACAGCGGAAGCGACATTAAGTAACAAAAAAAATGAGAAGTCAAGTACATACTATCGAGAAACATTCGAGTCGATTTTTGTTTTATCACTTTAGATAACTGGATTGATAGATGGACAGCTGAAAAGACGGACGGCGGCGCAGAAATTCCTTACATTTTCCTTTTTCGTTCTATTTTCTCATGAGACTTTCAGAAGAAACGCGATCATGTCACAAGGTTTATCTTAACTACTTACATCTTAATGACTTGAAAGAACCAAACATAGATGCAATGTGATAAAACGATACGTCCTACTCATATTATAAATGTGAAAACGTTTAAATGTTTAGATGTTTGTCATTCAATCACACGTAAACCATTGAACAGATTTGGATGTAAATTGGCCTTTAGATAGACCATTTTCCGGGTTAACATATACTTTTTACTCCGGTAATGTTGTTCCCTTGAGATAATTTAGTGTTGAAATTTTATATTGATGAAAGTCACTTTATACGCGGGTGACGCCATGATCAGCAGCTAATATACAAATAAATCGGCATGAATTTCACTCGCAACCGTATATTAATATAAAAGAAGTTTTAATTCATTGGCGTGTAACAATTACAAGCATTATCTTTTTTTTTTGTTTGTTTATAGACAGCGTTAACGCCTAATGTAATTTCCAGAGGCTCAATAAAAATTATAAAGGCTAAATAATATATTTCAATTAGTAACTGAAACCTAATGGCATTTGGGATTATCTCATTGCCTTTAACCGGCCATACTTCATAATTATCCGATAAATTACTAATATTACCAAGACAAATAAATCAAAATAGGAAGAATGGTATAGTTATTTTATGTTAGTAATAAAGGAAAAATAATATAGGATTACAAAGGCCACATAGAGGCCGTGACCTCCAGTGGCGAATGTCATGGATTCGATACCCACGCAGACAATTCTTTGATGTTCCACATAGCATTGTTCTGAGTTTACGCGTCATTTGTATCAATTAATTATTTTATATTATAATATCACCGTCATGACCTTGCATATTTATTTAGTCTTTAATTATAAAACAACTTATTTTATATTCATGACAATGATTTGTCTTAATTTTGCGATACTTGAACAGAATAAAAAAAAAACAAACTGTCAAGCTATTTACAACAATCATCTTTTTTATGACTCATATAAGTCCCTCCCTCCCCCTGTTCTACGTGGTGATGAAGTAAAGATATAATTCATCAGAAGCCTTTCTTTCTAGTGGGTGTCCCAAATTCGATCAAGGAAATAACATATAAATAACATATATATATATGTATATATATATATAATATATATATATACTATATATATATATATATATATATATATATATATGTATATATATATATAATATATATATATATATATACTAGCTTTCGCCCGCGACTTCGTCCTCGTAGAAGTCATCTCTGACAGAGTTAAATAGAAAAACCAATGCAAGGTGTTGAAGGTTTGTCACTAGGACGATGATTAACAGCGTCAGAAACTGGGATGTGGTCGCCGCCTTCTGTGAGTTAGTTGTCTAACGGAATTAGGCAATAGGGTGGGTCCGAGAGAAAATACTCTACGTTGACACGCTCTACCGTTGGTGCTTTAGGCAGCGCAAGTGTGAGTACCTGTATTGAGGTTCACTGCATGAGGGCTTCGACTCGAGATGATTACCGGTTGCGGTGGCCCGCCCGCATAACGTAGATGTACGTGTACGGCGCGCTATGGAGTCACGCGTCACCTCGGGTGGATTGGGCGCGGTGTGTCTATATACCATCCGGTCACTAAAGAAAAGATTGATCAAAGATCTATTCATTCTACAAATTATATTGCCTTTAATATACTATTTACGGTATGACCATGGGTTAAAAATATAATTATCGCCACCCGTTATTTTATTTGACTGTTTTGTTTCACCAGCAGAGTTGCGACCTCGTTAGATTTATTATTTGAGTTATAGAGTGAACATTTTTTAAGCTAAACTTAACCTGTATCTTAAACCCTTAGGCAAGAACCTATTGCCGTTTACTATGTGTATCGCGTGAGCTCACGCCGGCACTGGTCGTCACGACGGCACTGGTGCTGGGTGATAGAGAGGGAGAGAGAAACACTTCTTTATTTATTTTTACCGAAAAATATTTGTACGTAATTTGAAAAGAATCGATAAAGAAATTTTCTCCCCACACACACTTTGCCACTTTGTTACACCTCCTTAGGGACGGAATTCACAAAATCCATTCATATTGAATATCTATGTCATAAAAAGAAACGTGCGTCAAAATTGAATGTTTCTAGCTTTAATAGTTTAGGTTTGGCGGTAATGAGTCGTTCAACCCGCTTCACAGGCCTAATTTACACAACCAGAGGGTGAAAATTGACAAATGCCGGATATTACTATAGAATATTTGATTCGACTCGTAATTTGAAAAGAATCAATAAAGATTTTTTTCTCCCCATACAAACTTTGCCACTCTGTTCCACCCCCTTAGGGGTGTTATTTCGTAAAATCCTTTCGTAGTAAATCTCTACGTTATAGAAAGAAACCACTGTCAAAATTTCAAGTTGCCAGCTAAAATAATATCGCCTTGGCGCTAATGACTTAATGAGTCGTCCAACCCGCTTCACAGGCCTAATTTACACCCCCAGAGGCTGAAAATGAACAAATGCTGAAACACGTGTTTATTTATTTTTGCTGAAGAATATTTGTACGTAATTTGAAAAGAATTGATAACGAATTTTTTCACCGAGCATTTTTAAAATGACATAACTTTTTTATTTATAAACCAATTAACATGAAATAAAGCCTAAATGTTAAGTGAAGCTTACCACAATATATTAGTGAACCGCGTCTAAATCGGATAAGCCGTTTCTAAGATTAGCGTGCACAAACGCACAGACAAACAGATAAACAGACAAACAGATAAACAGACAAAAAATTTAACAATCATTGTTTTGCGTTCTATTTGTGTTGATAAAGGTCTCAGTAATATTTTTTCTCATATATCTTCCAGGTACAGACAGCGATCCGTTAGATTTTTATTATATGTATAGATATAAACATGTGCAAATAACATCTACGCAAAAGAATATAAACTTGAAATAAAAACCTATACCAATCCGTCTGACCTGCGTGGTATACTAGGTCAATTACTTTCCTATTTTAGAAGCTCACATTTAATAATGGGATGTATATGAGCTGAGATGGCGAACTACATAACGATGATTTATCTCAATATTGCAATACTTAAATAAAATAAATAATAAACCGCCAGAGAACTTATAATAATCGTCTATTTTTTTTCTAACTCATATAAGTCCAGAGCAGTTTGTGCCGTAAAAAAATAGCGTAGCTTGTTCAGTTTAATATTTAGTCAACTTACATCTTAGCGTCACAAACGACACACGAAAAGAATAAATGGTGACACACTGTATTCTTATTACGTTAACCACATGTTCAATGTCAATTAATTAATATTTAGAATATAAAATTAAATCTATAGTGTATTGTTATGTGCCCATGTTCGTTAGCCGTCAGCCACGGGTCCTACACAATAATACACATCTACAAGCGTAACGGTTAAATATTTCTTCTCAAATATTGAGACAATATCAGAATATATTTTGTATATAATAGTAATAATAATATAAAGATGTGTGGTAGCGGTTACGAATATTACCAACCCTTACTTTGTTCGTGGATGTCGTAAAAGATGACTAAGAGCCTTATAACGACCTGAGCCAACACCATCTGATGCCGTTTGGTCAACAATTACATTCCCAAGTAGGGTTAACGTCTGGCAGGCGGCCGGTCATAAAACTATTGTCAATAACTTTTACAATATGCACAATGAAAGAAGAGTACATATTGTATCGACCCCAAGTAATTGGGATAAGAGTAGGAGAATGATGAATGATGAGTAATAATAACATATGCAATATCAATACAAATGGTTAAGAAAAATTGTTGAAAGAAAACTTTGTTACGAATAGCCATAATTCAATAACCGTTTAATCTATAATCATTTAATAATACCTAGCCGCGCATATTATTCCATTATAACTATACTATAACGACAAATGTTAATTTAAAAAGTCAATTAATACATAAAAGGATTTCAAATGTAACGGCTTTACCACTTCCCATCAAAATTTCTCAGCCGAGATATAAATTAGCATAACCATATAAATTTTACACGCTTAAGTTTTTAATAAATGTTTTAAAAAGGCAAAAGTATAGCAAATATTTTGTAATAATTATCAAATATTACAAATATTATCAAAAATAACATTAAAAAGCGTTTTAAAGTATCACAGACAAAATAATATTATAAAATAATATTGTCTATTATTTTTTTTAGTAAAAGCAAAATATTATAATCTTCTGAGCTGTATTTTATTAGTAGTTTACAAAATACATTCAGGATCTATTACTTGTATAATTGTAACCTCCTCTGCGACAAATAAATGTATTCCCCAGTATACTGCACTAAATATCTTAAAATAAAATAAAAGTAAAGGTAATACTCACTGTGCATAAGTATGTAGCAAAGATAGCAGGAGCACGAAAGCAGCACGTGCAAGAGTATAGGGCGTGCAACGCGCGCTCATTGCGCGATGAGGAAGGGTGACGGGCGACGCGCATTGCGCGCTCAATGCACCACACACCACGTGGATGCACGTCACTAACACATTACTACTAAATTTAAAAGTTCGGAAACATGTCAAGTTTTCGTATAGAGAAAGCGCGTTCACAATACTCGCTCGTGTATTCGTTGTTGCATGAGCGGCCGCGGCAGTGATGGCTTGCGGAATGACGTCGCGCGTGCGCTACCCTCAGTATCGTCCCATAACGCCATTGGCGACAATTATTTTACAGTTCAGAAAATGTTTACATAAAGACTATTTTCTAGAAATGTGTCTTGCATTAGAATGCCTCGTTAGTTTACTAATTTAAGCATGCGATTAGAGTTCATGAGATTTCCAATTCGAACAATTGTCATTACGGTTTATTTAAATTATGATTTAATTAATAATAGAAAGCAAAGTTTCCCAAAGGAATCTCCATAATTCGCTCGAGTGCTCGCTTATTAAGTGAGCAAAATATTTATGTCGAAATAGATGTATATTTAGCCTTTACTATTTACAACAACTGCATGAAGAGACTATCTAAATATAACTAACGGATAAACATTAAACAAAATGGACTTCATTTGGAAATTTGACGAAAAATATTATTATTATAATTATCAATTTAAAAATATTACCATGGTATTTTCTTAGTCTATATACGTTACATTAGAGCAGCATTTTATTTTCTTCAAGTTGCATAGTCTGTTGGAAATCATTAGGTACCTATCAGTAATTTAAGTTTAATAACTTTACGCGGTGTGTGACACCGCGTAAAGTACTGCTATTATATCTTTACTACACTTTAGCAAATTCCCTGCTTTATATTATATGGAAATCCATTAAAATACACGAAAATAATATATAATTAAAGAGTGACATTTTATATTTTTATTTTAACGGATTTTTTCTAAATGTCGAGAAATTAAGAATCAAATATAAACGCGATGAAATCTGTGAAATAATTTTCTTTAAAATATATATTATAGTTTTAATAACCAACAAAAAAACGGGGGAGATTCTCAATTTGACAGGTTTTTTTTTGTATGTTAGATCACGCATAACTCATTACAGAGTAGACCAATTTTAATAATTATTATTTTTAATGGATAAAATATATACGTAGGGTATACCGGAGTATACTCCGAAGTTGGTTACATAAATGTTTAATACATGTGTAAATATCAGAAATCATTGCATTATATTACCTAAAAATGGACACATACACTCTCATTAGGAGCAAATACAGCACTACAGGATAATAGTAAACGGTTTACATGTAAACGTTAAACTATATTGAAGCGTGCACACACGACACATGTTATGTTATCATGTTGTATATGCAATAGGAAGTAGCACACGGTGGCAGAGCAGGCGGTGTAGCGCGGAAGTTATTTGCTGAAGCCGGCCCAGCGTCCGCCCGCAGATTACAGGCGCTAAGCGACAGTGCTTCATCCACCTTTGATAGACACCTCACAAACTACTATATAGTATCATATGTAGTTTGATTTTGTACAGTTTCAATGTAGGGAATCGTAAACTTTTTTAGTCTAATGTATTTATCCGTTAAGAGTAAGCAGGTGTGATATAATGGGCGGCCCGCTCACATGGCCATAGAAACGTATGTTTACGGTAGGTCATGGCATTAGGGTACAGCGCCCTTCTACGGCTCCGGACAGTTAGGGCGAGGTGTGACCATACCAGAGCTTGTTCTTATAAAAAAGTAAGATGGTAAAATTCGGTGAATAACCTACAACTTCTCATAAGAGGGAAAGCGTAAGATTTACCGTATAATCTTGAACTTTCTTTACTATTAACAAAATTTTATCAGTACCAACCATGATGACCAGCGTAGTACAGTAGATCAATGTAACTCCAAAAAAAAGCCCAATGTCAAATGTCGTAAAAGATTTTCTTGACAGTATATGAAGACTAAAACATTGTTATTGATTTTTTTTTTAGTGCTCTTGTATTTTATTCGATATCTTAGTATTTTAACGTGTTATATTAGATAATTTTGATGGCATTTTATGTAATGTGATTCGACGGAAATACTGGGATATAGTGACTATCATATAAAAGTGCTTTACAACGTTTTCATTTTATTTTTTGTTTATTATCAGTGTGGCCAACAACGCTATGCTGTTAATGGCGACGATTTGACTAAAATAATGACTAAGCTGAAGAGACTAAAAACGCGAAGATAATTATAACTCGACACTGGCACCAATAGCTCGTATAAGTAGCTGATTACCAATATAGAAAAAGAAGAAAAAGAAATATTGTGATTGACAATGACATAATTTTTGTCAAACATGGATCTTTAGTATAGTCATTATGCTGCCTATTTTATTTCTGTGGACATCTAGCACATAGAAATCATCATCCTTTGCATTACTTTAAAAAAAATTATGATATATATTCATGGAAAGATTTAGACATGATACTAATGATAAATTCCTACATGAAAACATAATAACACTCAACCCTACTCAGGATACGAACCTTAGAGTCAACATTACTTGCTCATTCCACTAGGATAATAACATATTGAAATAAAATTTACTCACTTCGATGATTTTTATCAATAAAAGAAATCATTGTTCTCAATTTACTTGAAATTAAAGTATCAAAAGAAATAAATGTATACAATAATGTGCTTATAACAAATATATAACTCATATTAATATTTCGAGTATTTTTCATGTAACATCAGTGCTTAAGATATTCGTGTATCTATCTTTTGATCTCATCTTTTTCGGCTCAATAAATATTCGAATAAGGGATATCGTAGATTACGAAAAGAATTTACATCGATACAGATTACATTTGAATATGAATTTGTTTATTTAATGTTTAAATTTCATGAAATAATTTCATCTGTCTTTTGATAATGAATTTTCATTCAACTCATAAATTACTTTGTTTACCTTTTCTTAAATAAATAACTGGTACTTTTTTATCTCAATTAATAAGCCTTGTCCAGAAAGAGAAAGAAATTATGTCATACCCAGTTAGGTTGATACAAATATTTTATATTTTTTCCTTTCCCCATAATAATATTGTCTGCTTTGATCACTTACCATCCATACGAGACTTGAATAAAGGGGTGAGTGGTTTATTATATCCTTAACTAGTTACGAAACATACAGGATAAGTATTCAGCTTTCGCGGGTTGTTTCACGGATTCTTTTCGGGCTTTTTTTCTTTATCTCTTTGATTTATCTGTACTTGGAGTACATTTCATTGTAATTTTTACATGTCAGTAGCTGTTTTGTCAATGTATCGCCTAATAGCTATTTTGGTATCTCCCGGACCCGGTACTTTTTTATTTATTTCTCGGACACAGTTTTTTTAATTCTTATTTTTTTTTATTTTCAGTAGTCTTTGTAACATACTTATATACAAATATTTATTAGAAGTTTTTTTTGGCGGGAATCTAAAGCGTCATGTGGTGCTCTTGTATTATATTCGATATCTTAGTGTTTTAACGTGTTATATTAGATAATTTTTATGGTATTTTATGTAATATGATGTGACAGAACAGCTGGGATGTAGTGAATTAGTGAATATCATATAAAAGTGCTTTACAACGTTTTCGTTTTCCATCAAAATTCCTACAACATACCATTAACAGTGTCACCATAGCACTGTTGATGGCGACAATTCGACTGACTGACAGACAATGACTAACCTGAAGAGATTAAGAACGTGCAGATAATTATAACTCGATACTGGCAAAAATGGCTCGTATAAGTAGCTGATTGCCAATACATAAAAAGAAGAAGAAGAAGAAATATTTATTATAAACAATTGAATAATTAAAGCTAGAAGGCGTAAAAAAACAATAAACACACATTCGCTTAATGCAATCTATAAAATGACTAAGTGTATGCAATGCTTTATGTATATTTATAAAGTTCATTCACAAAAGAATTTAGTCATTTAATTTGTTTTTTTTTTAAGATAATATACTATTACGTTATCATACTCTTATATATGTTTCACTTCACATTGGGTATCGCACAAATAAACTTTCAACATTCATAATATCTTTTTTGAGATATCTGCCACTACATATTGCTATATAAAGCTAAGTAATGAAGCATACAGCATATAACATTACATGTGCAATCTAATCATATTTATTCAAGTAGATGAAAAATAAATATTAGATAATCCGAAGAACACTAATACAAAATTGCTACAAAAAATATTTTTCATGTGACAGTATCAAAAATAGATACTAGTTTGTGACGTCACAAAAGTACATTGCTCCTTTTGTCAGTAATATTGGCACGTTGATGACAGTGATGAGTATTGCAGTCGATGTGAACCGACCTCTGCAGGCCGCAGCGCAATTAATATGAGTGCTACGAACGTGCTACGTATATGCTACGAAAGGCTACGCTTGCTTAAATAATCCCCGTGTGACATGAAAATTGAGTTTTTTTTAAATCTTACACAAGGTAGCAGATTAAAAAGTATAAAATTTCTTTGTGCGTAAACTGAATAGTTTTTCAATTTAAAACTTTATTCTTAGATCGTGATGAATCCTGAAAAGTATTCACTACGTCAGGTAAGTGAAAACGAAATAAAAAATAAGTTAAATGTATATGTAATCGCGTAAACGTTAAAAATTACTATAATATATTATAACTCGTGATTATTATTCAATTTATAACACCAACTAACTTATAAAACCAACCAACTTATAACACCAATCGCCAATCCGCCCTTGTGATATTATCTGCCGCGAGAGGCTTGATAGATGGATGAATGGAGATTTTATCACATCCAATCGTAAGTTATTAAATTAAAATACCGTATTAGGTGATTTATTATTAGCTGTTTTTAATGGCAATTTTCATTCTCATTCCACAATCTAAGACTATTCGTAGGATACGAGAAGGTTCCAACTCTATCTATTCGTGTGACTCTAAATTTAAATAGCAAAATAAGAAACTACATTTTTGAGTTGTCTACTAAAATGTTAAAAATACATCACATTTTAAGTTTAACTAAAAACGGTACCGTAATAACCAAAGCAAACAAAATAACAAAATGTCCCCAAACCTAAAACAAACTTAATAAAAAAGGACTTTAAAAAGTAAAAAAAATATTAAATCATAAATATAATATCTCATAAAATCTATAACAAACCAAAATATCAAAATTTTGGGTTTAGACATTACTATATTTACCTTTGAAAAGTAAAAAAATATTTCAAATCTCAAGTATAATTATTTTAATCGTTAATTAATTAAACCAAATATAAATTACCCCAAACCCGAGGTGTACTAAAAAGAAGTATTTAAGAAAAAATACATATTAAATATCAAGTATAAAATGTATTGCAATAGTTAAAATGAAACAAATTAATGGATCAAAACCCGAGCGGCTACTCTGGTTTAAACACATTTGGTTATATCCATTAGAACATTGCCTGGTAAGATTTGCTGATCTTGAATTATTCTATTTTTATCGAAATTGGCATCAATTGCTTAGATTTTTTAGAATATTTTCTTATTAGATCGATAACATTGAATTATATATTCTTCTACTCTTATCCTAATTACTTGGGGTCGATACAATATGCACTCTTCTTTCATAGTACATATTGTAAAAGTTGTTGGCAATAGTTTTATGACCGGCTGCCTACCAGACGTCAACCCTCCTTGAGAATGCAATTGTTGACCCAACGGCATCAGATGGAGTTGGCTCAGGTCGTTATAATGCTCTTAGTCGTCTTTTACGACATCCATGAGTAAAGTAAGGGTTGGTAGTATTCGTAGCCGCTACCACACAGCACTATATAATTTAATTTTTTGTTATATTATAATTCAATAATAATAAAAATTGAATTATATATAGTATTGTCATCGAAATTTAACTTAACTTTTGAAACTTATATTTCAAAAGTTCGACATCGGTGTAATTATGATGACTTCCTATTTTTCATCATCATCACAGCCCATATATGTCACACTGTTGGGCTCGGGACTCCTCCGTAATGGGAGATAAATTAACCTACTAGTTTTCATTTGCATAGATGTTATATCATTTTATATCGCTTAATCTTCTTTTGCGATCACCCACGGCTAAGGTGGTGAATTGTATTTTTACTCTGTCACCACACGGAACGTCCTATTTTTATTTAGATAATATCAAGTAAAACTAATAATAGCGTAGTATAAAATTTTAAATACTGTTGTATATTTACTTATTCATATGGTAACAATTTAAAAATATAATAATCACCACCGCTGCCTTTTCTATCAATGTTTTAAAAGACGACTTTGCTGTGTGGTAGCGGCTACGAATACTACCAATCCTTACTTTGCTCGTGGATGTCATAAAAGACGACTAAGAGCCTTATTTCGACCTGGGCCAACACCACCTGATGCCCTTTGGTCAACAATTACATTCCCAAGGAGGGTTGACTTTAGACAGGCGGCCCGTCATAAAATTATTGCCAATAACTCTTGCAATATGTAGGAAGAGGAGTACATATTGCGTCAACCCCAAGTAATTGGGATAAAAGCAGGATTCTCCTGCTTTTATCATGATGATGATGTTTTAAAAGACGACTGGCAAACATAAGTCGTTACTATCATTATTGTACTGCACACATTAACTGCCAAAGAAAACAAACTCCAAGTAAAACTAAGGTTTCATCAACGCGTCACGTGGTATAGTAGACCAACTCTCCTCCCATGCTTACGTTCAACAGTTAGACATATATGAGCAGAAAGAGAAGAAACTACATTTACTTCCAAGAACTCACCCATTTCAAATTTAAATTAATTCATACTTATAAAATTTTACACTTATAACTGAATCATATTCACATTTATATTATTTTGATAGTAAGTTTTGACAGTTTATCACGTACATGCCCTTTAAGATATGAAAGCGGATTCTTCCATTTGGAGGGATTGAAAAATGTTAGAATAGAGGCGGTTTGTTGAGCCGAGAGATCGGGTGAGGTAATGATGGTGATTTAGTGGGAACGTGCCTTACACTCATACAAAACAAAACCACTACTATAGGCTAGTATCTATTTATTATAAAATGATTGTATTACAGTTGTTCCTATGAACTGATACTATTCAGACTAACATTAAATTATTAACAATAAGAAAGATTCTCGACATTTTATTACGTATAAATATATTGTTACGTAACGAACGTATCGTTACGTAGAAGTCGCAAACCCTAGATGATAACCAGAGGGTAGTGGACAGCAATACCCTCCTGTAAAATTTACAACAACACATGCAGTCGTTTACCCACTAGTATAGAATTAGTAGAACAATAATTATAAAATAGATGGATTAAATATAGAATTTTAGTTTATTTTTGAACTTTAGCTCCTAAACGGATAGACCTATTTTTATATTTTTTTTGACTTATGTTCGCCCTTACATGAATGGTTTTTGAGACACAAGTGCTGTCATCAATACCTAATTGATTGTAGCGATTGATTTTTATTATTTTTATATTATTTATGGGAAAAATGTAATCTAGCTGGTGAGCTAATGTGATATGTGAAAAAATTATCTACAGTTTTTGAAAACTCAATAAAGTTACAACGCAAACATAATTGCTAATATGTTAGGTATATTTTACAAGTATCTGTCCTCGGTGAAGTATTTCCCTAGGGCTTACATTTTCAAATGTCATAAGAAATCGCAAGCTGAAAGAGATTTCTAAAAGTCTATATTCGGAAACCGTTAGTAAGCGAAGAAACTCAATAGTCTCTGAACGCACATTACACTTAGAAATATTTAGGATTTTACTTCAAATTGTCGTCACAATAGGTGACGTGCATTATCTGAAGTTACATAATATATACTTACTAAGCATTCGAAGACCTTACGACGTGGGTGTAGTCTTATGAAAGTCTCTACGAAAAAAAAACTATGGAGCGCGTTTAAATGAAAATTTATAGTAGTTGTTCCAAGATACGTAGTTACTTTAAATTGTAAGAGCACTTTTTGTTTTCTCTTTTGAACATTGCCTTACGAATATGGACGTGACAGACTGGACAAATAACATTAGATTAATTGAAGTAGTTGACTTTATTTAACGTATTCACAAGTAGCTCTTTTAGGTACTATTTATTTTTATATAATAATAGCTGGCCAGTCCAATTTCAGACGTTTCAAACTGTCAATGACCATATTTTAAAAATTCCATTGAAGTTTTAAGTGGTTTTGTAGATTATGATAAAAATAATTATTTATAATCATGTAGTTTTCATTTGTATAACTTCTAAAGTTTCTAATTAAAACGTAGGCCAATATTTTGCTATATATTTAGTAAGTCCCCCTTTAAAAATCTTTTTAATAGTCTAGCATTAATTATTTAAAATAATTTTATTTAATTTAAATACGTAATGAATGTTGAGATGGATATGCGGTGTGACGAGATTGGATAATATAAGAAATGAACATATAAGAGGAAGTTTGAAAGTTGCGCCAGTGACGGAAAAGTTAAGGAGTGAAAGGTCGACATGGTATGGACATGTGATGAGGCGGGATGAAAGTAATGTTATGAGGAAAGTTTTAAATATGAATGTTGAAGGCTTTAGGGGTAAAGGAAGACCAAAGCAAAGATGGATGGACTGCGTGAGGCATGGATGAACAGGGAGTGACTGCAGAGGTGACATCTGATAGGACTGTATGGAGGAAGATGACATATTGCGTCGACCCCAAGTAATTGAGATAAGAGTAAGATGATCATGATGATGACGATAACGTAATGACTATTTTTGTGATACATTTGAAATAAAACTATTTTTTATGGACTTTATCATGTTTGTATTTGATTTCTAACGTTTTGAATACTTTACAGTGTTCATAGTTATAGGAGGACGAGACGATGATTTGACTGTCTTGTTAGTTCCGCGTTATAAACGTTAGTGTTACGACTTGCCAAAGAGAGCGCTGCAGCCTATTCTCCTGTTAAATTTTCCAAGTGGCCGTTTTTAACCTATGAACATAAACCTGGTTGAGAAGTCATAAAAATACACGAATATATAAGTATTTTGTTTCTTCAAATCATTTGTTTTATTACAACTCCATAACGTGAAATACCTCATCATCTCAACTCATATTCGTCCAATTGCTGGGCTCGGGTCAACTTTCCTCCCATACTGAAAGGGTCTTCTTTCAGTATGGAAGGAAAGTTGACCTACATACCACTTTGTTTAGGCGGGTTGGATGTACGCCTTTACTTCGAATTTTCCTTTCTCTACTCAGAAGTTATCTCCATATCATCATATTCCGTCTTTCATTACACCCACAGAAAAAAAAGGAAAAGTGATTTGTATTCTGACTCAGTCATCACACGTACATACAGTTAAATACTAATTAAGACGACTCTCTGATATCGACAGACTAGATTTCATTAATATGACAAGTAGTGAAATAAAATTCAGCAGTATTCAGATAGTAGTTATATTTGTGTGTATATGTGCGCGCGTGTGCGTGTGCATATGCGTGTGTTTGTGTGTGTGTGTGTGTGTGTTTTTATGTGTGTGTGTTTGTATGTAGGGTGGACTTCCCGATTATCAAAACTCAATGTAACACAAGTGGTACAGTAAACTGTAATAACCTTAATCTCTAATCGTTTGTTTCGTTTCAGAATCTTTGCAAAAAATATGAATGATGAAATATTAGGCACTCAGATTCACACAGACACCTATGACTATTTTTCCAATTGATGAAAGCATTATTTTATGTGAGAATTCTTCTAATAAAGCCATTCCAATTAGACAGCTGAAACATTTCCTCGATATATCCAACAATGACTTGCCATCGCCAATGTTATCTTAAGAACTATTCGAACAATTCTGTCAATGCGGTTAATCTGTACATATCAATCAAAATTTATCCTATTGGAGAGCGTTCCTCGTCAGAATGGGAAATCTTATTACGTGATAACGACAAGAGGCGTTGCCAACAGCGGAGTAATCAACCACGGCCTTAGGGATCCCTCCATTACGATGCCATTGTTTGACAAGCAAGACTATTTTGCATTTCGTATAATGACTTGTGCGTAGTTGCACTATGGTTTCTTGGAATTAGTATAATCGATTGCGTACTAGACCCGTCGAGAAATTATCTTCTTATCTCCAATTATCTTATAATTAGCATGACGTTAGCGTAAATAAGATGATCTCCAAAAAAAATTGTTATAAAAATATTTCTAGTTTTTACTCTAAGAACTTTAATTGTAATTCTACAATATTATTAACTAAAAGACCTGAGTAAGGTCTGCCTTTTTTTTAATTCAAAACTGCAATTTTATTTAAAATAATACTACTTTTACGGATTCTATCGCGTTTGTATTTGATTTTTAATTTCCCGACGTTTCGAACACGGTGATCATGGTCACGGGATGACTAAGGTGTCTTACCACCAAAAGTCAGCGTTATTACAGAAAATTATATCTACCTGCTACAGTATCAGTTATTAAAAGTTTGACCCATATTTTAATACAAATTAATTGCCAGTACAAAAAAAAATGATTAACATGATGATTAACAGTTAGTTAGTTTGAATATTTAATTTATGATAATTATTAGATATATTGTGGCAATTTACTAGTTTAAAAATCTAACAAAAACTATTAAGCTACCACTGGATTGCAACGCGGCCACTCTGAAAAAGATCCGGCAAGAAAACTCAGAAGGCATAACACTAATTATACTATTAATTTTTAGAGGCGACTTACTTTATATTACTAAAATTGATTAATTTATTTCATAATTGATTTAATTCAATTTCATAATTGAATTAATAATAATCATAATAGTAGTTAAGTCGTGATTGGGTGCCGCTTGTAGGATCTGCTCCAGCCATAATCTTTTATATTGTACTAGCTATCCCCTGCACAGATTTAAATTTTACACTATATCGTGGTTAGAAGAGCTAATTCTTACTAAACATGTACCATTTATTATAAAAAAAAAATCAGTAAAGAAGCAATAATAGTAGACAAACACGTTGAGTTTCTTACCGGATCTTCTCAGTAGTGGTTACTTTAAAAACCGGTGGTAGTTTATTGGATTAATTTAAAATGTTAAAGCTGACAATACGTAAGTACCCTCGCAGAGTTTATTATAATAAATTAATTTGAATCAAAGGTGCACAGTTATGCGCGTATATATATTTTTCCGTGTGGTGACGGAGTAAGAATACATTTCACCACCCCGTATCTTACCCGTGGGTGATCGTACGAGACGACTAAGGGATAAAAAACGCTTATAAACAGCAAGAGATGGCAAACTCGAAACAAAACCCTATACCAACATGTCTGACCAGTCTGGTATAGTAGGTAAAATTTCCTCCTATTATGGAGGAGGCTCGAACCCAACAGTGCGACATATATGAGCTGTTATGAGCTGTTATGATGATGATGATGATATATTTTAGCTATTAATTTTTATTTATAGATGTGAAAATAATTATGAAGATGTTTTTTGGTTGCTTGTTACTCAATAACGCCTGAACCGTTTAATAGATTTCGATGAAAATTGACACATAGGTAGATCATTTTCTGGATTAATTCATAGAATAAAAAAAGATTCAGCCACGAGAACCTTATACACTAGCAGATAATTGACCACACTGATCAGACATATTAGCATAAGTTATTTTTCGAGTTCTGCTTCTTTTGCAGACTATAACATAGTCCCTCTTAGTTAACTTTTACAACACCCACGAGATAGGCAGAGTTGATTGATTACATACTGAAACCGTAGTACACGGCATTATCCACAACGAATAAATATGATTTCTTCTTCAGAGAAAAAGACTGCAAGTCTGTATGTTTCTAATCGTCTTTATTTTTAAAGGTCATAGATGGTCCGGCAAAAGCTAATGTTCTCTTTTACAATAAATGGAGAATTTATCTATCTAATATAACACGCTGGGCATACAAGCTGATATACTTTTTCTTTATTGGAAGTTATATTATTTGCTCGACTTATAAGAAACAATAAACTGTCCACTTATTTTTTGCCTGTATAATGACGAGTTAAGAATACAATATGTCACTATCCATTAATTTCTCGTGGGAATCACAAAAACTGGCTGAGGGGTTACCAAGAAAATGGACAACCACACCCTTTGGTATTTTATAATACCACCTGTAATCGTCGTCCTGCGTGCTAAGCATGGTAAATATAGTACTATTCCACTTTTGGATGCCTAACAACAACAGTTGGCTTCAATAGAATGATGGATGTATGAATGTATTTTTCTTCATCCTTACACGAAATATTTTATTCTAACAGTCAAAAGGTAATACATAATTAACGTTCAAAAACACTTAAATCAATATAGTTAACAAGCTTTAATTGAAAGAAGTTTAATTTGAGCTGATAATACGAACATGTAATAATTTGTAAAGAAAATTGTGACTTCTATTTCACCTTAAAAAAACTTACCATAAAAAATCTTAAATCTGTTACTCTTAACGTAGTTTTTAGCCGTGTGTTTCTTTAAACTACGACGCATGCGTCCTTCATCACGGAGGCTGTATTCCATGAGCCGTGAGCGCGCGAACCGCAACCGCTAACAAAACGCCCAAACGCTGAGTAGCGCGCCACGGATATGGAAATCAACATCCGCGGAACATCATCAGATATAAATAACTAGTAAACGTAACTTATATGCAATTAAAAAACCTTTAACAATTCATTATGCTGATCGTGACTCTCATCTTGGTTATCGCCGGGTAAGTCGTAGTTTCATTTTAAACAAAACTTTTTAGTTGTTTACATTTGTATAAAAATCATAACATATGAACAAACCATACATATACATAATTATTTATGAATTAATAGAAAATATTTAATGATAACTAGATTATTCATTTTTATATTTGCTAATATATTACTCAAATTAATTAACGACATCTTTGAGTAGTTAACAACTTACATATTTACTTTATAATTAAAAGTAAAACGTTATACTCGTATATGATGTAAATACAAAACCCTTTAAGAATGATTACTTGTTGCCATTTAAAACTTTACCTTTGTAGACATAATAACTTAATTAATAACTTTAATTAATAAATAATAACATTACCAAAATAATATTTATAACGCTAATGATGAAATTGAAATCTATAGATATGCACCATGACTTTTTACATTATAAATTAAAAAATTATTTTAATATACACTCATTTGCAAAAAAAACGGGCACCTAAGCAATGAACCATTTCAAATGTTAATATTTCTTTGTTTGATAATTATAGGTAGTTTTATCCACACAATTTGGTAAATTAATAAGAAAATAATCGTTTTCATCAGTATTTCATAAAATTTAGATACAATTTATGGGAAATAATGCTAAACCTCGCTAGTAGTGTATATTCGCTAGTAGTGCATATGCTCATGAAGTAAAAATAAAAAAGTTTTTTTGTTTGTTTTTCTTTAATAAAGTAAAAGCAGATAAATGTTTAGTATCGAGTGTGACCCCCTCTAGCTAAAATCACAGCTTGAATTCGTCTGGGCATGCTAGCGAGTATATCCCGGATACTTGCTTGCGGAATACGTTCCCACTCCGCAGTAATCACATTCTTCAGCTCTCTGATGGTCTGCGGAGCCGGGTGTACTGATCTCACACGCCGTTTCAGAACGTCCCAGACATGCTCTATGGGATTGAGGTCGGGACTTCGAGCTGGCCAATCCAAACGACGAATGCCGACCTCTTGCACATACGCATTAACATCGCGGGATCGGTGGGCGCGAGCATTGTCGTCCATAAAAATCGAGTCTTCACCTAGAGCGGCCAATGCGGGTTGTGCATGAGAAATTAGAACTTCCGTTATGTATCGATGCCCAGTCAGTGAGCCGTTTTCAATGAAGAGTAACTCTGTACGATCCATTGAATTTATTCCTGCCCAAAACATAACAGAGCCCCCACCATAAGGTGTGATTTCTTCGAAACATGCCTCTGCAAAGCGTTCTCCTTGTCTTCTTAGCACTCGCCGACGTCGATCTTCACCGAACAGAGATATCCTGGCTTCATCAGAGAACAAAACCCTATTCCAATCGTCTTGAGTCCATGATTCACAATTTCTAGCGAACCTAAGCCTGTGAACTCTGTGCTCACGGAGTAATTTGGGGCCGCGGGCCGGGCGGTGACTGCGTATATTGGCAGCGAGAAGCCTCCTCCTGACCGTCCATAGACTAATATGCACATTTCTTACTTCTTGGAGGTTGTTCTTAAGATCCACATACGAAGATTTGCGATTTCTCAATGCGCGACTCACAAGAAAACGATCATCCCGTGGTTGGGTACATGGTTTTCTTCCACAACCAGGCCTTCTCTCGACGGAACCAGTCTCCTGATATCGCTGCCAGGTCCTTTGGACTGTCGAGCGACTAACATTTAGCCTCCTAGCCACGAAACATTGGCTGCAACCCTCTTCAAGCAGCGCGATAATTTTGGTAGCTTTTACCACTTTATCTACCATTTTTGATACAGCCAAACAGCATTAAATAAAGCTTTGACAGTCAAGGATATGAAATTAATCGATAAAAATTGAATAAAAGTTATGAAAGTCGATGTTAACTTCTGGAACTTCGCGCCAAAAATGTAGGATAAAAAGGGGTTTTCTGTAAAAATGAACATCAAATGAAAAATTGAATTTAGAACGTACTTTTTTAAATACCACAGCATTTTTAAAACCGGCCAGTAACGTGTACAAACGATTGAAACCTTTTTGGTATTGTATCTTTTTAAATATGAATGAAAATCAAAACCGCCCGTTTTTTTTGCAAATGAGTGTATTGTATAGGTACCTAATTTTTTTTGTCCGTGTGGTGACGGAGTAAGAATACAATTCACCACCCCATATCTTACCCGTGGGTGATCGTACGAGACGACTAAGGGATATAAAACGCATATAACATCTATGCGAGAGAAGGAAAACTCGAAACAAAACCCTATACCAACACGTCTGACCAGCGCGGTATAGCAGGTTAATTTCCCTCCCATTACGGAGGAGGCCCGAGCCCAGCAGTGGGACATTTATGAGCTGTGATGATGATGATGATACCTAAATTTCTGAATGAACATTTGTAATTCCCACATAGAAGACCTTCTTTAACTTTATTAATATAACATGATCAAGTTACTTCCGAAAGTGATTAACGTTCATATAAATAGGAACACAAAGGAGCGATGTACGAATGTATGGGATGTAATGAATGTGGACAATTTAGATTATGTTTTTAACGAAGGACCCTCGTCAAGTGTCACTCTATATATCTGTTTGTTTACACGACCATTATATGACAGTATTGTCATATAAGTTGCCCTATGTTATCTTTTTTTAATCTGTCTGTCTGGTTACTTTTTTACATGATATTTATATCCTGATATTATCTATACCCTTATATATATTTTATATATAAGGATGTAGGAACCGGGGGAGACCGACATTCACCTACCTAGACCAGATTAGTCACGTACTGAAGGAAGGTGGAGTCAAGAGTCTCCGAAGCCGGCGAGCGTGTATGAAGAGAATTATGAATGTTGAGGAAGCGAGTGAAGTATGCAAGGATAGAGTTCTCTGGCACTCTGTTCTCTCTGCCTACCCTGCAAGGGATATGGCGTGATGATATGTATGTATGTATTTATATCCTTTTGATGCTTTACGAAAATTAGATATTCCTTGAAATTTAATCAAGAAATTATACAGAGTTATGTAAATACAAGTTTTCCTTTTTTTAACCCATATATCTACATTCTATTATTGGGCACGAGTATTTTCAGAATGGAATTATCTTAATGTTACTTATCAAGTGGTTATCTTTTTTTCGGGCCACAGAACTATAACTTCTAACAATATTACTTCTAACTTTTCCCTGTGATGACGGAGTAAGAATACAATTCGCCGCCCTCTTTTTTACTCAAGAGTGTCTTGAAAGACGATTAAAGGATATACAGAGAGCCTCTATATAAGAAATGGAAAACTCGAAATAAAACCAACCCATCGGTTCACCGTGATATAGTAGGCCAATGTATATCCCATTATGAACGAGGCTCGTCTTATTGAGACGCATGAGAGCTCAGAAGAAGAAAACGAATCTGCTGTTCATCATCATCAGTCATCATCAGAGTCAATAAATGTCCCACTGTTGGGCTCGGGCCTCCTCCGTAATGGGAGGGAAATTAACCTACTACACCGCGCTGGTCAGACGTGTTGGTTGGGTTTTGTTTAGAGTTTTCCTTCTCTCGCATAGATGTTATATGCGTTTTATATCCCTTAATCGAACGACGATACGTACGATGACCCACGGGTAAGATATGGGGTGGTGAATAGTATTCTTACTCCGTCACCACACGGAAGTTTGCAGTTAACATTATGATATTCATATTTCGGAGGTATACTCTATTAGAAGTTGCTTAATTTATTAAAATTTATTTGGTCTTGGTTCTTTGTTGTCTCGCTTTTATTCTGAGTAAAATATAATCTATACGTTTGTAATATAATACTGGCATATTTATATTGTAAATTGATATTTTTTAACGCCTTAGATATTGATACAAACTTTTTGACGGTATCTTGAGCTTTAATTGTTATCAAAGAAGTAATTAAAAGTTTAAACGGTTTGTAGTTTAGTGAGTGAGCCGAGTAAATCGGTTTGAAGATAGGCAGTACCTGTGAATAACTTTGAACATAGTTACGGTCCTTTCACGTATACATAAAACATTGTTTATAAGTTAAAAGTTATTATCCATTCAATGCGGTTTCCTTTGTTCATTACAGAAGTAGTTGGGAATTTTTATTTTTTGTATTATTATGTGATATTTTTTAAAAGACAATACTTTGAACTAATAATCCTTATATTGCGGGTGACTTTAGCGATCGCACAAAATATTGGCGTACATGGCAATGGATCCTACAGCATGGGCACGGTAGATCGGTATCCTAACCATTCAATCATATGCGTAGTCAGAATACATATCCTTTTAACTTAAAGTATGCAATTTATACTATAAATAATAGTATAGTAATAATATTCTATCATTCCGTGTGGTGACGGAGTAAGAATACTATTCACCACCCCATATCTTACCAGTGGGTGATCGTACGAGACGACTAAGGAATATATAACGCATATAACAGCGAGAGAAGGAAAACTCGAAACTAAACTCTGTACCAATACGTCTGACCAGCGCAGTATAGTAGGTTAATTTCCCTCCCATTACGGAGGAGGCCTGCGCCCAACAGTGGGACATATGTGGGCTGTGATGATGATGATGAATATTCTATCTTTGCAGTAATGGACTGATAAAGCAAGCTACCTACGCCTGCAATAATGTTGTCTACTAACGTTTATAAGTCATAATACAATGCCAGTGGTAAATGATTAAGTTATTCAAAAACTTGTTTTGGGAGCAAATAATTATCATCACACGTGGTCCGAACCCACTTCTATTACAATTCCATTCCAATCATCTTACCAATAAAACGAGTGTGAGAATGATAACCAAATTTACGCTGACATTGTCGTATTTACGGACCACGTTACTAGACATGCGCGAAACAGTACTTCGCGAAGTGATGTGATATGGCATTACATTTCGTGCCGGGTAATATTACATTTTACCATCACTTCAAACATCACACATGACATGAATTGTCATGTGTGATGCGTAATGTGATAGCGCTATATATATACGGCGAGCGGCGTCAAGAAATATAAGCCTTAATATTCTGAAAATAAAGCTCAAAATAAATATTGAATTACCAGACACCGAAAATTGCAGAAATGCAGAACAGTACACGGGTGTTCGTGTCATGTTTAATGTGATGTGATGTTTAGTCGCGTAATGTGTAATGGGACAGTACACGGTACGGGTATTACCCATATTACGTGTGATACATCACTCGCATTACTTACACATGTCTACACGTTACCATACATATTATCTATCGCAAAACGTTTACACATTGCTCGAATTTAATACTCTAACTTTTAAATTATATTTAGTCCCACATCTATTGGAAGTCCGTACCAAACGTCGTACCAGTAACACGTTTTGTTTGTTTTTTGAATTGGATTTTACCTATTGTATTCTTAAACCGTCGTCATAATTATGAATGGATCTAATACAATTATGACACTAATATTTAGCTTGTATAATGATTTCCATCCATCAATCTATCCAAGTTGAACTTCAATCGGCCTATTATTAATACTGGAACTGAACATAACACTGCCTAACAGAAATAATACCATGAAAAACTTTAATGAAACTCAATGAAATTATACGTATGCAGTTACATCCTTTTTTTGGTAGGCTATGGTCTGGACTCACGCCGTCCGTTCCGTTCGGGGTAACGGAAGGGCGGCGCTTGACCCCGTAACCCTGCGTATTCCCTCCCCATTGGGCCGGCCACTAGTACCACTTCCTTGACATTCGTAGCCAGCCCGGCATGCAATTACACCCCTATGCTATTCCTCAAGTCTATATTATATAGTTTCTTTTTATTATCCATATTGAATCATTCATGAATGAATCGAAAATGGCAAACCACAAATATCTTTTTGGTCTTCTCAGGCAATAGATGTCTCACTGCTGGGTACAAGACTCACAATGAGAAGCAAATCGACTTACTTTAGTAGGCACTTGTCCATGGTCAATAGTTACATTGCCAGCCGCTTGCCTGCCGTCAACTTTCCTTGGGAATGTAAAAGCTCTAGTCGGTGTAAAGCTCTTAGTCGTCTTATATGACTTCCAAGAGCAATGTAAGATCTGATAGTATTCGTAGCCACTACCATACAGCACCATTTTTATATAGAGTTTTCATTTTCTTGAAGCAATTTTAGCTACTTATTGGTATTATATGATCGTACATGGAAGATAAAGGTGGTGAATTGTATTCTTCACCACGCGGAAATAATGGATAATATGTGTTTCAACCAAATGTGTTTTAGTGACATAAATAGTTATCAATAAATATATTTATTCCTATAATAATATATTTTCCTCTTTATTATATTAATATTAGAGAAAGATGACGAACTGTCTACGGACTTATTTTTTTGCGTTGACAGTCGTCCAATAAAAATATTGATATGTAATAATCACGAAAGGCACTTATTTTAATAAGCTTTTATTTAGGACCATTATGTAGGTATATGCCAGACGTCTAAAAGTTATTTTTCTAACCTGAGGATTGCTCGACGATTTCGTATTGTCAACCGAGCCGTTTCACTTGCTGCCTCATTTTGCTCTTGTGATTGAGAAGCACGAAGTCGGGCCATACTAACGCGGTACTCTTCACGTGCAATATGTCGTTCTTCTTCAGTGGTTTCATTGGCGATGTTTAGAATCCTAATTGCATTACGGCTTTGTCGGGAAAGATTAGATCTTCTTGGTCAAATCTTTGTTAATAATAATTGCGACTCAATAAGATTTATTATAATAATACTCCTAAAAAGTCGTTGCACTCGCAACTCGCACTCACAAATACATCGACTGGTAAACTTTAATTTCAACGTTTTGCGATATTTTCACACCATATACAACATGACATGAGCTGTCAGTTGCGTTTTGTTATACGGTGAACAAATAAACGTTTTTCCTTCTGGCGATGCATGATTATACCATAGCCTGCCGCCAAAAAGGACAATTCTTTGTGCAATCCACAAATGGTTCTAAGTCTGGGTATAATTTGTATCTGTTAATTGTATGTGTGTAAAATTTCCCGCATTATAAGAATTATTGTTTTATCTAATAATAAGACAATCTTTCTTTTTAAAAAACTAAAAAGCCCTCAAAACTTTTTTATAGTTTCTCTCGTGAAAATTAAGTGCTGGTACGTTATAGTTTTTTTCCCGTGATAGGGAGAAGCTGTGAGAGGTAATCTAGTCATCATAAACGAGTCGTATCTACATCCAACACGTCTTAACTTTGTTATAATTCCACTATTATTAGTATAACCACTGGACTGTCATTGCAGGTATTATGATTATTTTCTGAAAGGGTGTGATTTCATAGGTTTGTAATATAGTAGGACGTGTCTAATGCAATGGGTGATATGATAGGTACGTGTACGTGCCACCTTGAGGATCATATCGAGGAGGACTTAGGTCTCTCTTTATATTATAGATAGTATGTTAGGAAATATTGAATCCTTACATTTCATTACAGTTACCTTACATTCACATTACAAAAATTATTCTAAGATACAAAATTTTAAAAAGCCTAATGTTTTTAATAGGCTATTGTTCTGAATTTCGGAGCTCACTACACACAGAATTCACTAAGAAAACTCTTCACGATATACAGACGTATGATTATACTATTAAGTAACCACCTAATAAGGCAATCAGCCAGCAGAAATTTTAATCAAAATTACCCATTTATGTATTTCCTAGAAACATTAGAAGTATATTAAAATGCGTAAAGCAATGATATAAAAAGGGTCTGACAACTTTGTAGCATATTATGTATATGTAAACATAACCCTTTCGGGTCTTAAATTACACGGTATACTCCTAAAGCTATCCTAGGGTTTGTAATAATAAGAACTTAATCCGTTTACTTGCCGTTGGTGAAGCAATTTAGTGTAGGCGGTACTTAATCCTACATTCTACAGATTCACCATAAATGAGTTAATATACTCAGAGCGAGCCGGTTTTTCTTTTGTAAATAAGATATATTGATTAAATTATTTGCTTTTTATATCGTTGCGGGTGGTACAGACCTCTTTCGATTGAATATCTGACTATGGGTTAGTTAAGGTCTATAAGTGATGCCGAGATATAAGGCATAATTTTACTCGGATACTGAACATACAATATTACTATACGAGAAGGAATACTTGAATTAAATCCATTACCATTTCTTCCGATGAACGTAGTAGTCAGTAGGTTAATATTTCTATCATTATGGAGAAGTCCCGTTCTCAACAGTGCATCATATATAGACTGTAGGAAAAGAAGAAGCCAATGCTATACTGGATCTTAGGCTATATCATTTCTCCCGTTGGTCTCCCCCTCCTTAATTATTTTTGTAATTATTAATTCATGTTATTAAAAGGGGTCTACGCGTGAATATGAGCAAAACCAAAATAATGGTCTTTGAAAGAGACGAAGCCAGAACAGATGTAAGAGTAACAATAGGTAATGATATACTAGAGCAAGTGGATGAATTTGTATATCTTGGATGTGGATTTAGCCGAGATGGAAGGTACACCACTGATATAGAGCGAAGAATGAATGCGGGAAATAGAGTGAACGGAGCGTTGGGGCAACTTCTTGGCAGCCATTACCTCAGCCAGAAGGCACGTGTAGCAATACATAACGCAGTGCTTGTCCCAACATTACTGTATGGAAGCGAGAGTTGGGTATACAGAAAAGAGTATGAAAGTAAAATTAATGCGGTCGAAATACGATCTCTGCGGCAAATCTGTGGAGTTAGGCTAACCGACCACATTCGTAACGATGACGTAAGAGAGCGAGTAGGTATGAAAGAGAGTATTGGTGTAAAGATGCGAAAGGGAATGCTCCGATAGTTCGGACATGTGGAAAGAATGCCGAACGAACGTCTGGTAAAGAAGATATACAATGCGAAAGTGGAAGGATGTAGGTACCGAGGGAGACCGAGACTAACCTACCTAAACCAGATCGGTCATGTACTGAAGGAGGTGGAGTCAAGAGTCTCCGAAACCGGCGAGCGTGTATGAAGAGAATTATGAATTTTGAGGAAGCGAGTGAAGTATGCAGAGATAGAGTTCTCTGGCACTCTGTTCTCTCTGCCTACCCTGCAAGTGATATGGCGTGATGATATGTATGTATATATGTATGTTATTAATTATAATAGGTTATTATATATCCTGTAAAGGTATGCCATAATAATAGTTTTAAATATATAATAAAGTTGATGGAAGTTGTCGTAATGTATCCCGGTATCGAGACGGTTTTGCAATCGAATCGATTTTTGCAATATCCACGGGAACGGAGACGTGGTGACATTTAATTAATTTTTACGTTTTACATCCAACAAAGTCGCAAATTATATAAAAAATAACTAATATTATTAGGTAAACCTAGGTATTGATATTTTCAACGCAAATAAGAACTACATAAACAATTATTTCACCTATTTTTCTTATATTAATACTTTAATCATTTTTAGTTAAAGAATGTGTTTTATTTTCTTTTTATAGTTTTATTTTGTTATTATTCTACAAGTTTTCGTTATAAATTTTCGGTTTACTTATTTCTTAGTATTGTATCTCAGCATATATATGTCCCAGCGTTGGACTCTAGCCTCCTGCATAAAAGTAAGAAAATTGACCTATATATTATACACGACACTAGTTAGACGGGCTAATATGAGATTTTATTTAGAGTTATCCTTCTATTAGTTAGATTTTATATACATATTATATCGCGTAGACGTCGTAAATTGTATTCTTACTCCGTTATCAAACAAAAAGTTCTCATTTCTTACTATTTATTAAATAAGTTTTTCTTTTAAGTCAAGTACTGCGCTATATATATATATATATATATATATATATATATATATATAATAATCCTTGTATTGCAGGGGACTTTACAAATAGACAATTAACCGACACAAATTAAACCCAAACTTTTTGAAATTATTGTTTACGGCGACAAACGAACAAGCAATACACCTGATGTAAGTGTTACTCTTGCGCATGGACCTTTGTGATACCCATGATACAGCTACTTGCGGCTCTCTTGCTCACCGAACGAAGCATAACAGCACATTACCACATTTACCACTGGTTAGACGTCGATTTTCTGCGAGAGTTTGGTAATACCCCGGACGGACCGGCCCGCGGCTGTAGACAGAAAACTGTCAACAGTGTGATACCACAAGTGACCACCACAAGTTTTTTTTTATGTTACATAAATAAATAAATAAAATGATAACTAAATATCGGACATTAAATTATTGCTGATATTGTAGAAAACAACACAACTCTAGGTGGAATCTAACGCGAAATATTCCTTTGATGACAATTTTCCCCCTCGAATCCAACTCGTCGTTTAGGGACAATATACTTGATAGATTAGGAAATGGCATTACTGGGAGTAACTACAAACCTCTCGACATATTTACTTGTACGTTTGTATCCACAAAGGCCGCAATCAAAATCGATTCTGATTTATTGCTAAATATTATTGACTTATCATATATGAATATATGTACGTATCTATATAGATAGATAATATGCTCGTAAAGATGCGAAAGGGAATGGTCCGATGGTTCGGACATGTGGAAAAAATGCCGAACGAACGTCTGGTTAAGAAGATATACAATGCGAAAGTGGAAGGATGTAGGTACTGGAGAGACCGAGACTAACCTACTTAAACCAGATCGGTTAAGTATTGAAGGAAGGTGGAGTCAAGAGTCTCCGAAACCGGCGAGCGTGTCTGAAGAGAATTATGAATGTTGAGGAAGCGAGTGAGGTATGCAAGGATAGAATTCTCTGGCACTCTGTTCTCTCTGCCTGCCCTGCAAGGGATATGGCGTGATGATGTGTATGTATGTATGTATATACTCGTACATAGGTATTTATGTGGTATATTCTTTGTATTTGCTCCGTTGGTATATTGCAGAATTTGACATTATATAACTCAATTGCCGCTATATAATTTTCTGCCTTCTTTCGTCCCACTATTAAAGCCAAATCTCTCTTTAAAGCCAGAAAAATGGTCTTCTAAACCACGATACCACGATATTTTTATCGAGTTTTCCTTATGTTGCAATAGTATTAATTGCTTAAGTTAGTAATTCCTAAATAATAGAAAAGCAAGAAGTAATAACTTCTTATATTCTCAACCTTGTTACTTACTTTAACCCTTTCCTGCCCGGGTAGTGATTTTTAACGAATTGCCGCTGTTTAAGTTTATTATTATAATGAGGTAGGTAAAAGGAAATGCACAGATTTGTTTTAGATTTTTATTATACCTAGAAGTACTATTTCCAAGACCTAGACTTAAAAGTACCGTCAGGCACTTCGTGTTATCTCAATGTTAGGAACTTTGATATAAACTACAAAAATAATGAGATCCAATATTGACTTAGTACGAATTAAATTAATCGGTTTGTAATTACAGATTAACCTCGTGGTATTCAACAAAACAATTTTTCTTTTCATTTACACACAAAAACAAGTTGCAATGCGAACATTTATTTTTTATTTTTTATTTATTATACTTCGTGCATACAAATACAATGGCGGACTTAATGCCAAAGGCATTCTCTACCAGTCAACCACAGGTGACGCAGAGATGGTAGAAGGTAGGAGTACGTGCTGAGAAAATTATTTGAATAATAAAAAATAGATTTTGAACTTAAATGATACATAATGCAAACATAGATAGATACATACAAGAATACATAACACATAATAAAAATACATATATACTCACATATATAATAATATAATACATACTTAAAATACATATATACTCACATATATATTCAATAATTTACAATACACAATAATATACATGCAATAATAAACATATAAATAATATATATATATATATACTACGTATACATAACTATAAGAACGATAAATTATATAAATCATGATGAATCTGTTAATTCATTCAAGAGATGTAAACGGACTCTCTTCTTGAACATCTCACGACTGGTAGACTTCCTGATATCGAGAGGTAGTGAATTCCAAAGGAGAACTGCCTGAACAATGAAGGAAGAATGAACACAATTTGAAGAGTGAGATGGACAAAGTAAGATCAAATTGCTGGAAGAACGAAGGTTCCTGTCATGATTAGTGGAGAGATATTGAAAGAAGCAAGATAAGTAGTCAGGTAAATTAGGAGACTTGAGGATAGAGTATAGTAGATTGAGGGCACGCAGACTACGGCGTTGACGAATAGTTAGAAAGTTTAGTTGAGAACGATAAGTAGAAACATGGTCATACTTGCGAAGATTATATATGAATCGAATGCAGTTATTGAGAAGACGATCTAGTTTATTTAGAAGATCTGCATTCAGGTCAAAATAACACACATCACCATAATCAATTACAGGAAAAATTAAAGTCTGTACAAGCGTTGTTTTAGTTTTAACCGGTAGAAAGTGTCGTAGTCGATTAAGAGCACGCAAGTTGTTGGTGACTCGCTGACTTATTTTGGCAACTTGAGTTCTCCAATTGAGAGTGGAGTCTATAAACAAGCCAAGGTCTTTGACAGCCGAGGATAGAGGTACAATAGAACCGTCGTAAGATATTGAAGGGAGAGATTTGACGTCTACTCGGCCTATCATACGCTGACTACCCACAATTATCGATTGACACTTGGTAGGATTAACCGTCAATCCAAACTCGTCACACCAACCCTTTATGACATCCAAATCCCTATTGATTCTGGCAATTGCTGAAGAAATGTTATCCACGCTCGTGTGGCAGTATAGCTGCAAGTCATCGGCATAGAGATGATACGAACACTGAAGATTATAAGTAATGAGGTTAATAAATATAGAAAATAATAAAGGAGAAAGAATACCGCCTTGGGGGACGCCAGCATGTAGGTTGCACCAATTGGAAAGACTATCCTCAATGCGAACACACTGCTGACGGCCCTGAAGATAAGAAGAAAACCATTCTAGTGCGTTAGATGAGATCAAAATATGAGATAGGATAGCTAGAAGGATATCATGACTCACGTTATTGAAAGCATTTGAGAAATCAATCAAAGCTAAAACAGTAATATTAGATTTCTCCATACCAGCTCTAATGTCACCAGTCACTTTGAGGAGAGCGGATGTGGTGCTATGGCCAGGTCGGAAGCCGGACTGGAACTGGCTCAGCAAATTATTTCTGAAGACGAAATCAGATAGTTGCTTATGTACACAAGCCTCCAACACTTTAGAAAGAAAAGGAAGGATAGATATAGGGCGGAAATGATGTGGAAAGGAAGGATTAGAAATTTTAGGCAACGGGATCACGTAAGCCTTACGCCATAATGACGGAAAACAGCCAGATTCAAGTGAGAAGTTAATAATGTGTGAAATAGCAGGAAGAAGGTGGTCTAATATTAATATGATCATACGACGACTGACGTAATCACAACCCACAGCATTAGATTTAATGGATAGGATTATTTTTTTGATCTCTTCCAACGCAACTAGAGAAAATTGAAATGGATAGACATTAGATTGAGGAAGATGACTCAGATAATCCACAGTGCGACATTTGGTTATGTGATTCAAAGGGATAGTAGAAGCAAAGTGCTGATTAATATCATCCAAACCAACCGGAATCTTGCAATCTGACTGACAGTGTCTACCAATACCTAAAGTTCTAAGAAACTTCCAGGTATTAACAGCAGAAGATGAATTAATATTATCAAGAATATAACGGCGTTTGGCGTTGCGAATCATCTGATTACACCGATTCCTTGCAGCCTTATATCCACACCAGTGTTCATCGCACCTGTTGGTTCTATATTTTCTATATGCTCGGTCTCTGCGCTTCATTGCTATTCTTACGTCTTCTGAGAGCCAGGGTGCCGGCGGACGTTTCAATTTTACCTTTCTAACAGGGGCGTGAATATCATAAAGGCGGTGAACTACTTCGCCAAAACAGCGAACTTTTTCGTCAATAGATGAAGACGCTTTTAAATGGTCCCAGTTGACTTTTGTGGCATCACTCTCTAAATTACTTAGGTTAATTCTACCAAAACAACGCATGTACAAACATTTGGGCTTAGGTTTTGGTGGTTTCAGAACGTAAGAAAGGAAAATGAGATCATGATGAGAAAAGGCAGGAGCAGGAAATTGGCCTTGAGAGGAGATAAGGGAAGGGCTGGAGGTGAGGATTAAGTCTAGCCATGTGTCGTTGCCATCCCTGTTGTGATGAGTGGCCTGTAGCGGTACAATATGGAGATTAGCAGACTCAATGAGTTCAAGGCGTTTTTGGGCACGTGGTGATTGGGATGGGAGAAGATCAGTATTGAAATCGCCCATAATGATGTGATGTGAATATTCTGACCCTAAAGATTCCAGAATCGAATCGAGACTGGAGAAGTAGTCGACATTGGGAGGACAATATACGACACCAAGAACAGCTTTAGCCCCTTTGGTAGATATCTCTAAAAAGAGAAACTCAGCAGAGGAAGGTACAGAAGATGAGAAAAGAATTTTGTAAGGGAAGTTGCTGCGGAGATATATTGCAACCCCGCCTCCTCTTCGCTCAGTTCTATCGTTGCGTATAAGTACAAAGTTAGTAAGAGAGTAAGTGGTGGAAAGAAGTGGAGGTTTAAGCCAGCTCTCGGATATCAGGATAGCGTGGACATCGCAATCAGTGAATGTCTCTAAAAAGTCACTGTAGTGACTCGGAATACTCTGTGCGTTTATATGGCACACTTTTAGTAAATTTTGTGAATTATTGTTAAATGTTTGTCGCACACAGTCGCCAAGTGTTGGAGTCGTTGAGCTGAAACTAACATCAAGTAATGAAGAATTAGCAGAATAATAGGAATCATCATCTGAATCCATGGAATAAAATAAAGAACAATAAAATATATACAGATATAAAATATATACAGATATCAATAATATAATTATATAACAGCTATATTATATATAGCACGATGTTTTAATAAATTACTACCTACATAAAATCTGCATCACCCACCAGCTAAAAGGTGTACAATTTCATAATGACAATATAAAGACACAAAGTTTGAGGCATGCTATGCATGGAACGAAACTCAGCAATAATTAAACGTCAGGTAGGAATCACGTGAGTTCTGTCAAACATTAAATTGACGTATGTAAAAAATCAATTTAAATAGTAAACAGGACTTTTGACGGGAATTTGAAAACGTCATGTGGTGCTCTTGTATTATATTCGATATCTTAGTGTTTTAACGTGTTATATTAGATAATTTTGATGGCATTTTATGTAATGTGATGTGCGAAAATACTGTGATGTAGTGAATATCATATAAAAGTGCTTTACAACGTTTTCGTTTTCCATCAAAATTCCCACAAGATACCATTAACAGTGTGGCCATTGCACTGTTAATGGTGACAATTTGACTTAGACAACGACTGACTTGAAAGGCTAAAAACGTGAAAATACTTAAACTTGACACTGGCACCAATAGCTCGTATATGTAGCTGATTGCCAATATATAAGAAGAAGAAGAAGAAGAAATAGTAAACAATAACAATTAACTAAAGAAACATTTAGTGTATTGAGTAATAATATGACGGAAACTAGAATATATTAATTGATGGGTTTAATATAAAAAGAAAATAATACTATTATATATTAACTAGTTTTTACGCGGTTTTGTATAACCGGTGATGTTTGTTAAATTTCCTGCGCTTGAAGGTTCGCCTACTGCTCTGGGAAACTTGATGATGAGTTGATTAAAATCGTCCATGGTGAAGAACTTGTGGCGACTACCATCCGAAGCTTTTACCACAATAATACCATCTTGTGTCCAGCAGGATCGCATACCAAAATGTTGCCGGGCTTTAGTGAAGACAGTTTGCCGGGGCTTTGTCAAAAACTCCTTAATGGTTACAGCAGAGCCTTTCAATTTTGACTTAGCTTTCCATATCAGTGATTTAATATCAATACTGGAAAACCTTACCAATATAGGGCGGCTGCGGATCTTGCTAGGTGTACCTAATCTGTGACATACACTAATGTTGGGTGCTGAGATCTCCTTCAGTGACATTTTGGTATGTATAAGATCCAGAATACTAGCAGTGCAGTCCTCCTTTTCGGCTTCAGCAATTCCTATGAAAATTAGTGCTTTCTGCCTGTGTCGAGTCTCAAGAATGTCTACAGTGCGGGAGCACTCACTTATTTGCTGTCGGATAAGTCTGAGCATGGAAAACACTAGCTCCCTGAACGTACGAAACTCTTCAGCAACTTTTGCTACAGTGTCCTTGGCAGGTACCCCAATGTGTAACTGCGTTTCTAATTCTGCCATTCTCTTTGTGAAGCTCTCCTCCAGGTTAATTTGTGCTGCCTGAATTGCATCCAATTGTGACATATTGTAGCCAGTGAGAAAATTTTACAATGAGTGAATAGTGTCAGCTGGTAGGTGATGTGGGTTTTAGATTTAATTCACATAAATATTATCACAAATGTAAGTATGATTTAACAATACAAAATTAAACTGATTAATGGTCAAAAATAATGCAATATATTATTATATATCATTTAAATTTGATGATCAAATTTTAACACTTCTTATCTTTTTCAAACCTACCCACCAAAAAAACATTTACTATGAGGTTTCGACTGAATCTTCTTCAAACTACAAACCTCACACCTTCTCCTGTTCTCTACAAACGTAGGCCAATGGATGTCTCTGTTACCCAAGCGTACGTCTTTTATCGTGGAATAGTCAGAGTTGCGCCTTTTCGAAGGGCCGCTTTTCGCACTATTATCAGTAGAAGTCTTTCTTTTCTGACTAGCATCTTTCATTGTCATCAAGCCTTGAGTAACAGAGCGTCGAAAATCTTTTACGGTGGTCTGTTGCATTATAAGTCCATGAATGACATATGAATTGACAAATGCGATGTCCAAAAGACCCCAAAACAACCTGTGCCACCATTTCGGAGATTTGCGATCTATACAGTAAAGAGCTCTCAAACGATCAGCTGTATCTACGCCGCCCATATAACTATTGTAATCTTTGACAGCTACAGGGCATGTAATGGCGGACTTGGATCCATTTTTCTTTACGTGACACAGTTGCCTCTTGGTTCCCATGAAAATTAGATACTAAATGAACCAACTTTGTTATCCTTCCATCTCCAATATCCAATGTCTAAATTGAAAAATCGATGATCACTGTCGCCCCTTTTCATTTGAGAATCAGCGAGCATATTTCCAGCCATTCCTTTTCTATTACTTCGGATAGTTCCACATGCGTAGGTGTTTTCAGTTTTCAGTCTCTCAAGTAAAGCAACAGACGAGAAAAAATTATCAAAGTAAACTACCTTTCCTTTACTCCAATCTTGTTCCGATCAGATCCTTGAATCCGATTTAGATCAGTCTGAACACTAGACCCAGGTATCGGAGATGTGGGTATCTGATATATAGGGCATTCTAATACATTTTCATTTGACGGCGAAGATGGTGGAACTTCGGTAAAAACACTGTTTAGAGCTCTTTCAAAAACCTCATCGAAGCCTCTTGGTGAGGGTAGTTTAAAATTTTCCACTTCATCATCGGACACACCTGCATCAGACTCTTCGTGGCTATCCGAAAGCTCTTCTAACAACTTGCTTCAATTAGAGCAGTATTGTTTGTAATATCCATTTCAATGGCTAAAACAGTAAGAAAATATGTCAGAATAATAATAAAAATATAAAAAAAATCATCGACTATGTGTAATATAAAACCCATAATTTTTGAGACTAAAATCACCTGATGGTACTTTTAAGTCCGCATCAGTTTTTATCAATTATTCATATAAAATAAAGTGATAATACATTATAACAGCTTTTAGAAATGTAGTTAATAATATAAACAATGTAAATAGTAAAAAAACTAGCACTTACTTATGATATTCTATTTATAAAACATTTCCAATTGCACAGCACAGCGAAGTGACAAAATATTCGACAGGTGTTAACTTGATGTTCAAATTTTGAAGCAGCATTACGCGGTAATTTAAATAACGCGCTGTAATTGGCTTACAAAAACGGTTCTCTAAAGGATCGCCAGTTGCAGTTAGCTTAAAGTGTTTTCGAACTTAAGTTATTAGACGAAAAATGTGGAGGTACTTCTAAGTACCGTAAGGAAGGAAAGGGTTAAAAAATGTTCTTTTTCGTTAATTATTTTTTATTTAGTTTTAATTATCTTATTATGTTTGTAGGTACATAAGTTGCCCATTTAAAAAATTACAAACCATTTATCAACTGCTTCATATAGATCTATGTTTCTGTAATTTTGTATACATGGTAAATTTTAGTGCATGAAAATGCAAAAAAACTCTAAAGGTTGATTACAAAACGCATAAGTCTATTTTGACAGGACTAATAAACGATTGCAAAAGTTCTGATTAATATTTTAACAGCGATAAATCATGATAGCTGAAAAGTTTGGGTTCCAGCAACTTTTGAAATTATATCTGATTGCATATCAGCTACTGCTTGATTTAAGATGTAAACTGAATTAGATCTATTGGTGTCAATATAGTGACGTATGCTGTGTGGTAGCGGCTACGAATACTACCAACCCTTACTTTGCTCGTGGATGTCGTAAAAGACGACTAAGAACCTTATAACGAACTGGGCTAACTCCATCTGATGCCGTTTGGTCAACAATTACATTCCCAATGAGGATTGACGTCTGGCAGGCGGCCGGTCATAAAACTATTACCAATAACTTTTACAATCTGTACTATGAAAGAAGAGTACATATTGTATCGACCCCAAGTAATTAGGATAAGAGTAGGAGAATGATGATGGTGCCAATATAGTGACGTACAAATGTAGTGACAGTAAGAATACAAAGTATCAGCAACCTTTCCTATTCCGTGGGCGTTCGTGAGATATGACTAAGGATGTTACCCGATAACAAGATTAAAGAGAAGAACGACCGGCATCTCGGAGTAGGTAGGTGAAAATTTTTCTCTCATTGAAGAGGAGACATTAAAATGGGCTGTAGTATAATAGTAGAAGCAAATAATTCACGTCCCATACATCATAATATCCCTTATCTGAATTTGCAATAAGTATATTATATCTATAAGTAAGATTACGTTTGTACTTTGCATACAAATTCAATGAAACGTTCTTACATCCCTTATATGAGAACGTTAACTGTAAATATCGCATCGCCTTTCTTATCGTAACCGACGAGGCGTGGATAAAGTCCCTTTAACACTATAAGACTCTTTTAGGTATCTTATATCTGGGATATACGAGTGTCCTTTCATAAATAGAGAATTGGTAAACCAAGATTCTTATAAGTTTCGGGTAAATATTTTTACCAAGAAAAGTTAGTTCTTAAACTACATTTCTCTTGACATTCCGCACTAGCAATAAGGAATAAATAAATTTAGAAAATCCAAAAGTGCACGCCTTATAATTTTTTTATTATTTATCATTTACCAATAGTCAATACCATAAATGAAAGAAAAAAAACTTGAAATATCGTCCCATTCTCGAAGTAGCGCAAATTGGCTGTTTAGGCTTTGTTCCCTTTGCCTGTCTGAATGGACGAACAGAACTAAAAAACGTAGCATAAAACATAGCTTGCAAGCATTGTAAAATTAATTGCAATTAAATGACAAAGAATTACCAAGCCATTTTCAAAAGGAAACAGCGCGTTGCGATTATGAAGCTTTTAAAAAAAGAAACACTTCGATACATTAATTTTTACGGTCGTAAGAGTGCCAGATCCATACGCACAGATATCCGGACGTCCTCGAATATTTTATTCAATCATCTTTTTTCTTAATTTAAATAAAATAATTGCGTTTTAAAAATATCAAATACGTTTAATCGAATGTCTTTTCTTGACACGTGTATGATAATATTAGCCTTAAGTGCAGTGTGAGAAAAATAGTCATTTTTAGTTTTGAAAAGTCTTTGGTTTTCATATATCGAGAGTAGAGCATCACCTCAACGCTTCGCTTATGAGGCGTGCAAAAGCATTCCAGTGGTCCGTTCAAAAGATGAAGAATGAGCGTAGACGAGGTCGTGCTATCTCACTGACAGGCTGAACGTCGTAGAGGTCGAAGAGCGCCAGCAAAAGAGAGACTAAAATTGCAATACCTCGCTATCATGGGTGGCTTTCTATTTGCTTACATCTTGTATTCTCAACTCTAAAAATATCCCTTACAGTGGATGTCGTAGAATTATATATACTAATCAATAACTTCGTAAGATTGATTAGCATATTAAGTTTTTACCGAAAAGGTAATGTCATAGCAAGGCCTCGTGTAGTGTTACTCTGCAAGGGCAACATATCGCAAACTTGACAAACTGCCAACTATCGACCGATGAGTTGATGTTAGTCAATGTCAACAAGCACTAGTCATTATTCATTATCAATTAGCGGGCCATGCATTCGTGTTCACTTTTAATGCGTTGATTTTTAATATAGAGTAATAAATATTCCTCTTCCTCATAGTCAGTACAAATCTCACTGCTCGTTATTCTTTGTAACGTGAGCTTCTTCTCAATGACAGCAAGAATCCGTCTTGTTATATTATGCTTACTTAACTGGTTGATATACCATTATTATAAATATCCCTTTAGGCCAAGCGCCGGGTCTTTTTTTTTGCAACGTACGGGACCTAGTATTTTTTTTTGGGAATATGTTCAAGGTCGTCCCCTGAATGTAAATCCAAGTTGGCGCGGCGGGGGAGGGTTCACTTCAGCCGCCATCTTGGAAAACACGTTTTATTTAATATCTCGCGAACTGCGCATCGTACGACAAAAATTGCAGTGACATTATTGTAGATAATAATATTTGCCATCTTTTTTAGTTGAAACTTTTTTTTGTATAACACATAGGTTTTTAATTATAGCGAATCAAACTTTTTACAATATGGTTTTTACTAAATATTTATTTAATGGTCAATGATAAATTAAAAATAATGGTGACTGAATTGTAGAGCATAAAATTACCTATAAATTTTATAAAAACTTTTTCTCGTAGCATTTATAGTCTAAGAGCTGCAGCTTAGTAAAACTTGCACCTCGTACATTATCACTGGCAATATTGCTCGCTGTATACGAAAACCATTTCATAACGCATAAAATGGCATAAAGTCTTAAAAAAAATCTCAATACAGCTGTGCAGCAAATCAATTAAAATTATAAATAATGTGGAGAACAACTAATAATTTGTCGATCTTTATTGTTACTTAAAACGGTATCATCATAAAAGATTGTCTATGTAGCAAAAAACAATAGTACATCCCGCTAAATCGTAAGAATTGTAATAGTTATTATTTTTATTATTATGTATCTCCAATTATTATCGAAATCACAAAAATGAAAAGAATTTTACGAATGTTACTTCAAAAAAACGGAAAAAACATTTGTTTACACAAACAAAAAGTTGCGCATTATTTTACGGTGCGAGTCTTATTTTTTTCGATGTCGAGGGAAGACACTCATCGTCTTGTGGATCTATCTCTTCTGCCTCCGCCATATCCGAAGGAGACGAATCAAAGGTTAGGTCTTCGGTTGGGATGGCATCTAATATGTCTGGCACGTTGTCGCATGTTTGGCCGCTGCAATTGGAGCAAATAATCGAACATTTGAGAACAGCTTTTCGGCATCCGCAGGCAGCTCCGCAATTTTTGGTGCATTTGCACGATATTATTTGCAACAAACTCGACGGTGCAGGAGCCATAGCAATTCGAATTGGTTCAAGCCCTTCTGCAGTTCGCTTCCAACCCCATTTTTCAGCGTCGTGATAAAATCCAAGCCAAGTTTGAACCTGGTGGTACACTCTGAAAGAATAGTAGCGTGCCGTATCTTGTGTTGGAGATAGAAGTGATAAATTCAACCTTGTCTTACTCGCCAATTTCCCGAAGCATTTGTAGCGAAGCGAGTTAATAGAGACTTCCGATTTTGTAAAACGGTTGGGATTTATACCTGAATACTGTTGGAATGTTAAGAGGGAGAAATTCCGAACGACCCGAAATATATACTACAACTTATAGGGACATAATTGAATATACAGCATTATAATCTCATTTACAGCGTTATAGCTCTTAAACTATAAATGCTACGAGAAAAAGTTTCGTATAGAATTTATAGGTAATTTCATGTTCTACAATTCAGTTACCATTATTTTTAATTTATCATTGACCATTAAATAAATATTTAGTAAAAACCATATTGTAAAAAGTTTGATTCGCTATAATTAAAAACCTATGTGTTATACAAAAAAAAGTTTCAAATAAAAAGATGGCAAATATTATTATCTACAATAATGTCACTGCAATTTTTGTCGTACGATGCGCAGTTCGCGAGATATTCAATAAAACGTGTTTTCCAAGATGGCGGCTGAAGTGAACCCTCCCCCGCCGCGCCAACTTGAATTTACATTCAGGGGACGACCTTGAACATATTCCCAAAAAAAATAGCAGGTCCCGTACGTTGCATTACAAACCTACTTTTTTTGCTACGGCGCTTGGAGTACTTCACTTACATTGATTTTTATTGGTTTTTATGATAATCTCTAAAAATCTAATCACCTGCTGCTCATACCACCGTAAGTGACAAAAAGGCAGTGCGGGGTCTATAGTCTTTAAGAAATGTGCGGTGCTGCAATGTATTATTAGTCTATTACTAAACGAATACCTAAAATCTTAAGTAGACAATATGCAAGTGCGTTAAAAATTAACTAATGATTTCTCTTAACATTTTTGTAAATACCGTAATTGACAATTTAGTTGCATCTTAGCTAATATTATAAGTGCTAGTGTTTGATGATTTATTATATTTTTATGCCACAATAAGTTGTCTTAAAATATACCTGGTCAAGGAAACAGCTGTAGCGAAAAAAAAAATCGGCCAAGTGCGAGTTGTACTCGCGCACGAAGGGTTCCGTAAAACTAAAAATCTCGTTTGGTCAACAATTACATTCTCCAGGAGGGTCGACGTCTGGGGTACGACGCCAGAAACCTCCGCGTGGTGTACCCTGGGTGCGGGCGACAGTCCCCCAGATCCCTCTGTCGAATTGTCGCCCGTAGCGAATCTCTGGCGCGAGGGGGGGTTCCCCAGCGATGGGTTGAGCCCCAATTCGCTCCTGACCCTCTATTTGTAGAGGGTACAGGAGGCGAAATTTCGGACGGGCCCGGTCACTCATTCATTTGAGGGCTGGGCAGGCTTATGCCACCGCCGACATATCGTAAACCTGATATCTTACTTCAAGACAAGTTGTCGTGAGGCGTAGTATCAGGAGCGAGGGTCTTGGCTTAACCGCCCGGACCGCGAGGAAGACAACCTCTATAAAGAGTTCGAATCAACATTCGAATTCGGAAATCACCCAGAATCTTAAGCTCTGGCGTGCGGCGAGAAGATGCATGGCAGATGGGTTGTTCTGTCGTTAGCACGCTCCAGCCAGGGTACCGGCCGACCCCCTGGTTGGTAAATGTAGGCTTGCCCGGGTACAGGGATCTCTGCCCGGGTCGACGGTTTTTCTCCCATGCTCGTGGGAATTGATATGGATTTGCTTATTTTACTCACAAAAGACGGGGATCCTACGGATTCCCACTCTACGGCCTTGCTAAGCCAACAGAAAACTGGCACAAACGACGCCTCGTCCTCAGGACTCGAGGCGTCCGCCGAGGGCCCGACACCATCACAGGAGGCCCCGAAGACGAAGAGGCGTGGGAGACCCCCGAATAGGGGGAAGGCTTCCGGCGCCAAAAAGCGACAGGCGGAGCGGGAGGAGCGGCGGGCTCTCAGGGAGGCTGCCACCGCTGGACCCCAAGATGATGGCGGCGGATCTACTGCAGGGCCATCAATGGACGAGGGCGACAGTAGTTTCGCAGAGCCGTCCAAAGATGAGGGCAGTGGATCTGCCGATAAAATGGACGAGTGCGGTAATTCCGCGGAGCCGTCCACGGAGGTCGGTGAGACGACGACTGACGGCAAGGGAGGAGGCCCTCCCCTCGAAGGTGCGAAAGCGCCCCCTGAACAGGGATGGCAGCTCGGGCGCCGATTCCGAGGGGAGTGTTGTCATCATGCCTCCTCCCAAGGTTCCGGCCTCTCGCAGAGGGCGAGGGGCCGTGGCGTCGGGTCGGGCGACCCACTCCCCAGCCGGCAGAGCAAGTGGAGGGGCGGAGGCTCGTAAGCGGGCCGACGACGAGGCGGCCGCCGCGAGGGTGCTGGAGGTGTTGTCCGGCATCCCTCCCACAGAAGTGGCGATCGCTGGTGCCCACGCGAGCGGTGACGCCCTGGACATGGAGGCCCTGCAGGCCGAAAACGCCCGCCTAGGTGGCGAGGTGTCAGGCCTGCGGGCCCAGAACCGCCGCCAAGAATCGGAGCTGGGCGCGGTGAGGAGGGAAAACCGGATCCTCACCAAGGACGTGGCCGAACTGAAGGCGCAAATGGCGCGGCTCATGCCGCCTGCGCCACCTGCGTCACCGGCCAATGCCGGCTGCCTAGACGTCGCTGCAGCCAAGCCGCCCCGAGGAGCTGGCAGGACAGTGGTTCCCACCGCGCCGAAGAAGCCTCCGACCGCGGAGGGTGCGCCGCCGACCAACACCAGTGCCAGCACGCCAAATGTCGCCGTCGTGGAGCAGGCCCCGGCAGAGGTCCAGCCGGCAACACCGATCCTACTGCCTGCGGTGGGGGGCTTGTCGGACGAGGCCTTGCGCGCCATTATCGACACCGTCGGTAATATGGTCAATGCGCGCTTGGCCGTTCTGGAGGCAAGGCTGCCTCCGGAACCACGTGTTCGGCCGCCTCTCGCCGCGGACAAGCGGCCATATGCGGCACCAACCCCCGCCCCGCTACCCTGTCAGGGTGGCCGTGTGGGGGGGAGCTACGCCGCAGCCGCGGCTGGGCCCAAGCCCAAGGGGCCCGCTCCAAAGAGGAAGACGGCACCGGCTCCTGCCGGACCGCAGTCGTCGCCCGCACCGACACCGCCGGCGACGACCCGCGCGCCCGCGACTGCCTTCCGCGCCTGGCACGCCCGCTGCGCCCGAACAGGATTGGCAGGTGGCCGAGCGCGGCAGAAAGAGTCGCGGGCAGAGGAGGAGAGCGGCGGCCAAGCGCACCGCTGAGGTCATCGCCCCCCAGGCAGGAGCCGGAGGAGGCAGCAGCAGCTCGCAGAGGAAGAGGCCGCGCAAGGGGCTCCGGCCGCCGAAGACAGCCGCAGTGGTGATCACTGTGCTGCCTGAGGCGGCAGAAAGGGGCCTCAGCTATGAGGCCGTTCTGAGAAAAGCCCGGCAGGAGCTCGACGGCTCCGACATAGGAGGCGTCGAAGCCCCGCAAGGCCCGGACAGGGGCTCGGATTTTGGAGTTCCCTGGTGCCGAGGGCACCAGAACGGCCGATAGCGTGGCGTCGAAGCTGCGAGGTCTGTTCGCTGAGGAGGGTGGCGTCAAAATCGCCAGACCCGTAAAGTGCGCCGAAATGCGCATCGCGGGTTTGGATGACTCCGTGACGGTGGAAGACATCCGGGAGGCCATTGCCTCGAAAACCGGGTGTCCCATGGACACCGTCCGGGTTGGCGCCATCCGGCCCGGTCCGGGCGGCGTAGGTGCCGCCTGGGTGCAGTGCCCAGTGGAGTCGGTCAGGCAACTGGCCGACTCAGGCAGGCTCCTCGTGGGCTGGAGCTCAGCGCGAGTCACCGTGCTGGAGCACCGGCCTGCGAGGTGTTTCAAGTGCATGGCGGTTGGGCACACCCGGCCAACATGCACTAATTGCTTTGACTGCGGCGGACTCTGTTTCCGCTGCGGTCAGACTGGGCATATGGCGGCATCTTGCGCCGCCCCGCCCCACTGCCCCGCGTGTGCGGCGGGCAATAAGCCTGCCAAGCACCGCATGGGCTCTGGGGCGTGCAGACCTCCGGCTTCGGCTCCAAAGGGGCGGAGCGGCCCTTCGACTCCGGCCGCTCCCGCTCCTAGCGCGGCCCGATCGCCCGCCGCAAGCCAGGAGGTGATAATGGACACGGCCCATTAATGGCTGCCCAGTCCACTCACCTCCTGCAGGCCAACACCAACCACTCCGCCGGTGCGCAGGATCTCCTCCTGCAATCCATGGCGGAGTGGTCGATCGGTGCAGCCGTAGTCGCGGAACCGTACGTCGTGCCTGATCGCCCCAATTGGGTGGTCAGCCGGAACGGAACCGCGGCAATCGTCACCTCCACGCAGCGGCACTTCCCGTCCTTATCCCTCTTGGATAGGGGCGAGGAATTTGTCGCGGCGGATTGGGGAGGGGTCACACTGTACAGCGTTTACCTCTCCCCTAACAGGAGAATGGACGATTTCGGGGCCTCCCTCACCACCTTGGAGGCTTCGATACGGCGACTGGCACCGGGCCTCGTCCTGGTCCTGGGGGACTTCAACACCAAATCCACGGCGTGGGGGTCCCCGATGACGGACGATCGCGGGCGGGCGATCGTGGAGTGGGCGGCGTCACTGGGCCTCTGTGTCTTAAACAGAGGCTCAGTGAACACGTGTGTGCGACAGCAGGGTGGGTCGATAGTGGACTTGTCGTTCGCTAGCCCCGCTGTCGCACCACGAGTGTCCTGGAGGAGGCGGAGACCCTGTCGGATCACCGTTACATCCGGATGGAGGTCTCCCCTCTCCGAGCCGTCCGCTGTGGACGTTGAAGCTGTCCGCATCCGCAGTGCGTTAACGCAGGTCTGCGATGCGGCCATGCCCAGGGTGCGGCGTCTACCTCCGAGGCAGGGGGTCTACTGGTGGTCCCCAAGACTGGCGGACCTTCGTGCGGCGTGCATTAGTGCCCGAAGGTCCTACACCCGCAGTCGGCGGCGTCGCCGCGATGTTGAGCGGGAGGGCCAGCTGTACGAGGCGTACCGCAGTGCGCGTACCGCCTTTCGGCTGGCCATCCGGTCCGCCAAGGACGCGAGTTGGCAGGAGATGCTGGACGGTCTTGACCGTGACCCCTGGGGTCGCCCGTATCGCGCGTCGCTGAATAAGCTTCGCGCGCAGGGCCCCCCCTCACCGAGACCCTCCAGCCCGACCTCCTTCGTAGAGTGGTCGAGGAGCTGTTCCCGCGGCAGTCGGAGCACACGCCCCCGGTCATGGCTTCGCCAGATCACGACCGGGAGGCCGTCGAGAGTGTTCCGCCCGTGACGGAGTCGGAAGTGGGGGCAGCCGTGGCGAAGATTCGTTCCGCCACCACGGCCCCCGGCCCGGACGGAATCCCAGTCCGGGTGTTGACGTTGCTCCTCGAGCATCTCGAACCTCGCCTCAGGCGACTGTTCAACGCCTGTCTGACGTCTGGACAGTTCCCTGAGTGCTGGAAGGAAGGGAGGTTGGTTCTCCTGCCAAAGCCGGGACGGCCCCCGGATTCGCCGTCGGCCTACAGGCCCATTGTGCTTCTGGACGATGTGGGTAAGCTGCTGGAGCGTGTCCTCGCTGCCCGCATCGTCCAGCACCTGGAAGAGGTGGGGCCCGATCTGTCGGACGCTCAATTTGGGTTTCGAAGGGGGCGTTCGACCATCGGGGCCCTGCTACGCCTGAGGCAGACGGCCGCGGAGGCTGTCGCCGGCAAAGGAGTGCTGTTGGCGGTGTCGTTGGACATCGCCAACGCCTTCAATAGTCTGCCATTCAGCTGCATCAGGGAGGCGCTCCGGTTCCACGGAGTGCCCCTGTACCTCAGGCGGCTGGTGGCAGACTATTTGGAGGGGCGCAGTGTTCTCTACGTGAGCCCCGCAGGGGACATTGTGCGGACGCCCATGTCGTGCGGTGTTCCGCAGGGGTCGGTTCTGGGGCCGACTCTGTGGGACATCGGTTACGACTGGGCGTTGAGAGGGAGTCTCCCCCCCGGGCTGAGCGTTATTTGCTATGCTGGCGACACGCTCGTCACAGCCCGGGGCAGGACACTCGAAGAGGCGGCGAGCCTGGCCACTCTCGGCACCGAGGAGATGGTCAGGCGAATCGAGGCGCTGGGGCTCAGGGTGGCCCTAAACAAGACGGAGGCCCTTTTATTCCATGGGCCCCGTGTGAGGCTGCCCATCGGCGCCTCGTTAGTCGTCAACTCCATCCACATCAGTATCCAGGCCCATATGAGGTACTTGGGTCTGGTGCTCGAGGGGCGATGGTGGTTCCGGGAGCACTTTCGTCAAATTGCTCCCCGGCTGGTCGGCGCGGCGTCCGCCCTTTCTCGGCTCATGCCGAACGTGGGCGGACCCAGTTTTCAGGGCCGACGGCTGTATGCGGGGGTGATCCGCTCAATGGCCATGTACGGCGCACCCGTGTGGGCGAGGGCTCTGAACGCCCAACTCAGGGCGGTTCTGTGGAGGCCACAGAGAGTCATGGCGGTCAGAGCCATTCGCGGGTACCGCACGGTGTCGACAGAGGCGGCGTGCCTATTGGCCGGGACACCCCCGTGGGACCTAGAGGCGGAGATGCTCTCCGACCTCTACCGGCGGGTTACCTCAATGCGCGACGAGGGTGGCTCCCCATCGTTCAACGAGATAGCCACCTGGCGCGAGGACGCCCGCCGAGAAGTCATCGCCCGTTGGGCTACGCGGCTGGAGAGGCCTAGGTACGGTGTTATTACCGTTGAGGCCCTCCGGCCCGTACTGATGGAGTGGATGGAGCGGCGGCACGGAGTCCTCTCTTTCCGGTTGGTGCAGGTCTTGTCGGGGCATGGTTGCTTCGTCAAGTACCTGCACACGGTCGTGCGGAGGGAGTGGACTCCATCCTGCCACCATTGCAGTAGCGACGAGGACACGGCGCAACATACGCTCGAGGTATGTTCGGGCTGGGACGGGCAGCGCCGTGACCTCGTCGCTGTCATCGGTGCCGACCTGACGCTGCCGGCTGTTGCGCGAGCGATGGTCGACAGCGTCAGGAATTGGGACGCGGTCGCCGCCTTCTGCGAGGCTGTCATCTCGCAGAAGGAGGCGGCGGAACGGGCCCGGGTGGATTCCCGTGACCCGGGCCGCCGCCCGCGGCCCGGGCGGCGCAGGCGCGAGTACCTGCGCCTGATGCCGCCCTAACCGAGGCTTCGGGTGATCGGACCGGGGAATTGTCCGGTTACCCGACGTGAGGCCACCGCGTGAGGACGACGCCGAAAGCTGTCGGGGCGTCGACAGGAGAGGAGCCCAAGAGGGCATACCGCCGAGCGGGCCACCGAAGACAAAGATCGGGTACCGGTGGCCCGCTCGTACGGCGAGGAAGAGGTGCTTGCAGGGTGGGTCAATGGGGTCGCGCGCCGCCTATCTGGCGGGGTGCGACGTCCATAGCCCACCGCAAAAAAAAAAAAAAAAAAAAAAAAAAAAAAAAAAAAAGGAGGGTCGACGTCTGGCAGGGGGCCATAAAACTACTGCCAATAACTCTTACATTATGTACTATGAAAGAAGAGTACATATTGTATCGATCCCAAGTAATTGGGATTTCTTTTTTTTTTTTAGGGGTGGGGATGGTCGGTGCTCTTCTCGCACCACTCCGTCCGGGGCGACAGAGGAGCGTACGCACGCATACCCGTAACCCACCTACGAACCTCGCCTACGTCGTTGGACCGGCCACTGGAGCAGCGTGAACTTGTCGTCAGTGGCCGGCCTGACGGAATACCCCCTGAGAGGTACCCTCCCCTTGAGCGACGTCCCCCCAAAGCCCAAAGTTACACCTAAATTAGTAGTAAATAAAAATTAGTAGTTTTAATAAATATTAAAACTACTAATTTTTAAAACATTTAATGAACACGTTTTTAAACTACTTTATTTATAATATTATATTATTAAATTATTATAAATAAATTTTGCAAAAATAAATAGCAAAAAGAGCTCGGCGGGGGTGAGATTCGAACTCGTGCCTACGGGGTCTTAAACCAGCGCCTTAGACCACTCGGTCACGCTGCCTGTTCATTGGTAGTGCAAAATTAACTGCTGCTTGTTAACCATACACGTTCAGGTTAAAAGGGGTAGTGAGTTTAAAATGATTAAAAATATTTTTTTTATATGATGTAATCAAAAATTTACAGTTTTCACAATTTTTCCTTAATCTGTGCTATAAGACGTTGCTTCGTTCCAAATTTCAAGATTCTGAGTTCACGGGAAGTGCCCTGTAGGTTTTGATTCCCTTCCGAGTGTCGAAAATTTGCAGAAATTTGCGACATAAATAGCTGTATCTTTTGATTGCGTTAGCTTAAAAGTTTGATTTTTTCACAGCTCTAAGGGACAGTAGACCTGAGTATTTGATATAAATTTCAGCTTGATACCTCCACGCGTTCCTGAGAAAAAGAGTCTTGACAGACAGACAGACAGACGGACAGACGGACGGACGGACAACAAAGTGATCCTATAAGGGTTCCGTTTTTTTCATTTCGAGGTACGGAACCCTAAAAATAATGAATTGAAAATTTTAAGTTAAAAATAATGAATTGAAAAGTTTAAATTAAAAATAATGAATTGAAAAGTTTGTGTATGAGCATGTTTATGTAGGTGTGTGTGTAGTATGTGTGTCTATGTGCGAGAGTATGAGTGTTTGTGTTAGGCTTTATATTTTATGGTAACTTATTTCTTGAGAGAACTTTAGATTGAGCATATTTTCTGTTTTGTCGTAATCCAATTTTAATAGATAATTGTCTTTTTGAAATCGTATTCTTTAAATATAAATTATTAAAATTATCTCTGATGTAGGTACTTGTTTCTTGACGTTCGTATGATCTCTTCGTGTATTAATCTGTCATACGTTTGCATTTACATTTAATTATAAGGAAAATGAACAACAACATAACTATAATTGGGACATAGAAATAATTAATCCAGTTATAACATATAAATAAGGTGATTTCGGCGTCATGTATATTGAAACAGATTATCCTACTAATATTATAAATATGAAAATTTGTGAAGAAGTTTTGAGATTTGAATATTTTGACGTTTGTTACTCCATCACGCATAAATCATCGAATAGATATGGATGAAAGTTAGCACACAGATAGACCATTTCCATAGGATTATCAACACATATGATACTTTTTATCCAGGAAACACATTATAGGGGTTCTAGTGTGATATTTAGATATTGTAAAAGTCACTGTTATTAAGTCACATTATATTGTTAAAGTCACTTTTACACGGTAGAGGTCGCGGGCAGAAGCTAGTATTAAATATAATATTATCACCCATTATTGTCCGTCAATATAATAAAACACTGAAACACGCAGATTATACAATTCGCAGAGCTTTTTATGCTACGTGATTAGTAGCATATTTATGCTACATTTGTATAAATTATAATTAATGTTAAAGAAATAAATTAAAAAACAAAACGTATTTAATATATTTGATAATCTATGAAATGGGAAAAACGGATAATATACAGGGTGGAAGTGGACCGCTCCCGAAAACAAAGACAGGCGATCCTACTGGTCCTACTTGTAATGATAGACTAGAAAAAAAAATGATTCGGAAGAAAAAAAAATATTTTTCACAACGCATTTTAAGTTTTTTTCACATTCCATCGTATTAGTCCTAATACCGATAATTCCATTCCAGGGCCATGTACCGATAATTCCATAAAAAATACGTAACTTTACTCAGATGAGAAAAGACGCAATCTATTCAAAACTCACGATCAAATGTTCAAGAGTTCAACGACCTTGCGTGGTGAAATAATTATTTTTCTTTCATCCGAATCGATTTTTTTTCTAGCCTATCATTACAAGTAGGACTAGTAGGTTTACCTGTCTTTGTTTTCGGGAGCGGTCCTCTTCCACTCTGTATAAAAAACAGTGTTTTTACGGCTTTCATCATCTTTGCATTCGATTTTAAATTTGCAGCGTTTCGTTCATTCTCCCATAAAAAAAATACTTAAGGTTATAATATGCATATAACCTCTATGGCAAGAGAAGGTAAGTACAAAACAAAACTCTATACCAACCTGTCTGCCCAGCGTGGTCTACTAAGCTCAAGTTCTTACCTATGTGAAAGGGGCTCGAGCAAAGTAGTGGAACTTAAATGAGCTAAGATTGTAATGATGAGATATATACGTTTTAATGTTATCTGTTATCATAACCCACTGTGCGGCTGTTCTCTATAGTTTCAACGAACCACTAGGACAGCGGGACTCTTTGGGTACTTGGTTTGGGAGGCCCACACGACCGTTTATCCTTTTGAGAAAATTTTAAACGTTCTGTATAGTAAAAAAGGTATGGCTGTAAATATATACGTACGTTTAATGACATCCTCTATATAGTCTTGTTTCTCTATTTTAATTAGTAGGAAAATTGTATTTATATAATATAGGCAAATGTTATACCTAAAATGTCATTAGTTTACATGAAAACTAGCTCCACAATGCTCGTTCAATTGTTTATTATTAATGTTCTAATAATATTTGCTGTTTTTATTTCATCAACCACCACATTAACCGGTAATGAGTGTACAAAAAAATTACAAAGCTGCTCATTGAAACTACCTGATAGTCAAATTATTGGGAAACCAGGACCTAAAGGTGATACAGGCCCTCCAGGTTCTCCTGGCGATGAGGGATTAAAAGGTGAAAAAGGTGACGTGGGGCTAAGTGGCCCAAAAGGAGAAAATGGATTACCAGGTCCAATTGGCCCTTGGGGACAAAAAGGTGAAAAGGGAGAAAATGGGTCACAAGGTTTTAAAGGTGACAGAGGGCCAAAAGGCGAAACAGGAGAAATGGGCCCACAAGGCCTGAAAGGTCTAAAAGGCCAAACAGTAGTGGGTAAAATGGGTCCAAAAGGATTACAAGGAATATCGGGCCCTATTGGTCCTCCAGGTTTACCGGGGCTACCAGGTGCTTGTCCCAGCGTAATTAAAATGCAAGATGAAGACACAGGCTATCCAAACGAAGGTATGGAGAAAGTTAATGAATTTGGAACAAAAATATATCCTACTAATAATAGTTGCAATTTTTTTCCACAAGATAAGGCGACTGGCACCTATTACTTAAAGGATTCATTAGGACAAATAATGAAAGTATATTGCAATATGGAGACATTAGAAACTTGTTTAATAAGTAGCACAAATTCTACAAAGTATTTTTATACTGCAATCAACAGTGAAGAAAACAAAGCTAAAAATCTTACTAAAGAAGGTCCATTTTGGTTGAGTGATCGAATAGAAATGAAGAACTTATATGGCGTGACAGAGTCACAAATCATATGGCTACAAAAAAAATCATCATCAGTTAAACAAACTTTAAGATATCATTGTAATAACTCAATACCATATTCTCCAAATAATTTATCGTCTTCCATACATCTTTTGACGTGGAATGATGTAGTTATTGGACCTGAACCCTCTGATAGAACACCGTTTTCCTACAGTGTACAAGAAATGACAAATCATTGTAAAAATGGAAATAGCGATGTACAATTCTCTGATATCGTGTTAAAAACCAATAACGTATATAGACTTCCAATTATTGATATACAAATCAGAGACATTCGTGATGAACTACAAATGTTCTATATAGAGCCCCTTGAACTGTGTTTTAGTTAACACTGGCTAAAGTGTTATCTAAATGTATTATCTCTATTTATAAATTACAACTTAATTATAAAATGCTATAAAATAATGTCTCTTAATAAAATGATTACTCAAACTATCTGACTTCTTATTTTGTTAACTTTTAAGAGTAAAAACCAAAAATAAAATGCATTTTAGCTTCATAAAATATATATACTAGTATAAGTTAGCTTGGTCGTTTGCCACTGTTTTAATTTTAAGAACATGCACAAAATTTGCAGCTTACTCTTCTTTCTTTTGTGGACAGGCTATAGTATAATGACATTCAGACCTATCCATTCGGGGTGACGGCAGGGACAATGGGCAACCCCATAACAAGGCCGTACACGTATCATATTCATAGTACTTCTTGTAATTTGAAAATAATATTCATTCACAATACATAAAGATAATTTTATAGAAATTAGAACAATATTTAGTGGGAAATTCAAAACAAAGCAATATAATGTCGCTTTCTGTCTAGCTGATTTCTTCAAGAAGAGCATGCATAAATTGGCATAGCTTTGGCAAAGATGTCTAGATTGCGTAGGAGATTAGTTTATTAGAAATAAAAATGATAAAAAAGGTGATTTTTATTTATTCCATATAAAACAGCATTTAGAGGTAAAGAACTAATATTTATTTAATTATAGGTGATCCTTTTAATTTTTGTAGTAAAGTAACTTCTGGCATATAAAGACATTTGACTTATTTTAACGTTTGAACTTCAACTGGGTGTAATTTATGTACTTTTATTGCATGTTTGTAATGTCCTTCGCAATACAAGGATTATTTCCTTAGTGCATGCAGTTATCTCTAAAAAAACTTGCCTTGCAATAGTAATCTGAGCGGGATCTTTTCGTAAATTTTAATGTTTTTAAGCAGAACGATGACTGCTATAGCGATTAACGCCTCATCAGATACTGCTTGTGAAGTCTGATCTAGCCATAATCATCCGCATTATATATTAAAAATTATATATATCCTGGTCAGAGGGCTCTGGAGGTGCAACTCACTAAACACATCATCATTCTCTTGCTCTTATCCCAACTACTTGGGGTCGACGCAATATGTCCTCTTTTTCCATACAGCCCTATCAGACGTTATCTATGTAGTCACTCCCTGTTTCTACATATCATGCTTCACGCAGTCCATCCATCTTTTCTTTGGTCTCCTTTTACCCCTAGAGCCTTCAACATTCATACTTAAAACCTTCCTCGCAACATTACTTTCATCCCATCTCATCACATGCCCATATCAGGTCAAACGTTCACTCCTTAACTTATCGGTCACTGGCGCTACTTTCAAACATTCTCTTATACGCTCATTCCTTATCTTATCCATTCTCGTCACGTCGTACATCCATCTCAACATTCGCATCTCCGCTACATGTAATCATCTCTCATCCGTCGCTTTTGTCGCCCAACATGCTGATCCATACAATACAGCAGATCTTATTAAAGTTTTGTAAATTTTTCCCTTTAATTCAAGGGGTACTCTGGGATGACATATTGCACCTTGCCGCCATTTCATCCATCCCGCATCAATTCTGTGCTTCACCGCACGATCCAGGTCGCCACTGCTTTCGATAAGCGAACCGAGGTATCGAAACTTCGAGCATACTGATATAAGTACTCCATCTAGAGCTATGGGTGTAACACTGGAGAGACCGCCGAAATCGCAGAACATGTATTCTGTTTTAGGTCTGCCGATTTTCAAGCCAACATTCTCCAACTTACAGTGCCATTTTGCCAGCATGCTCTGGACTTCAAGCCCATCTTCTCCGACGAGAACAACGTCATCAGCGAACAGCATGCACCAGGATGCCTCTTCCTGTATCTCCGATGTTAAAGCATCTATTATCAATGGAAAGAGGTAGGGACTTAGTGCCGACCCTTGGTGCAGACCCACCTTAACGCTGAACCCATCCGAGTCTCCAACAGCAGATCTTACATACGACCTGGATCGCCGGTACATTGCACAGATTAACATAATATACTTCACAGGCACACTTTTCTCTTTCAGAGCCCACCACAAAACCGCTTTCGGGATTCTGTCATAAGCTTTCTCGAGGTCAATGAATACCATGTGCAAGTTCCTATGTGCACCCCGATACTTTTTTCGCATAATTGGCGCAGTGCAAATATGGCATCCGTTGCCCCTCGGCCTGACATAAATCCGAACTGGTTTTGGGTTATCTCACTTTCCTCTCGCAATCGCTTCTCAATAACCTTTGCCCACACTTTCATACTGTGCGACAAGAGCTTTATTCCTCGATAACTGCCGCAGTCCTCGACACCACCCTCATTTTTTTTAAAAATGAGCACTAGCGTACTTCTGCACCATTCACTGGGGATTACTTCCTCATGCAGTAGCACTTATCGAAAAATAAAGTCAGCCACATATATCCATCCTCTTCCAAAACTTTCCATACATCAACTGGCATACCTTCAGGCTCTGCAGACTTTAGCCACCGAAGTTAAAATCGAGTACCGGTGGTCCGCTCGCACGGCGAAGAGAGAAGGTTTTACGGTGGGTCTATGGGGTCACGCGCCGCCTTTCCGTCACCCCGGACCGATTCAGCGGGGCGAGACGCACCCATAGCCCACCAATAAAAAAAAAAAAAAAAAAAAAAAAAAAAAAAGGCTCTGCAGACTTTCCATTTTTCATGCTTCTCAATGCTTCTCTTACCTCATCTATTGTAAATGCTCTTATCAAGCCGACATTTTCTGGCCCATCTTCTAGCACTCCACTCCATAAATTCTCTTCGTTCATTAACCTTTCAAAATATCTCTTCCAACGTTCTTTTATTTCCTCTTCTTTTATCAAAAACTTGACCTGTTTCATCTTTTATACACCTGATATGCCTAATATCTCTCGCTCTTTCTTCTCGGGCTTCAGTTATGCGGTACAGTGTTTTTGTCCTCGAGGCCCATCTAACGACTTATAAATTTTGTCTTCGGCTGGAGCTCTCACAGTAGCTATCGCTCGTATTAGCTTTTCTCTTACACTCCTTGTGTTCAATCTTTTTTGCTTCCTTCAATCTTTTATTGTTTTCTTTCTGCCATTCCTTAAATACATTATTCTTTTCTTTCAAGATCTGTTGCACATCCTCATTCCACCACCATGTATCCCTATCAATTATACCTTTTCCTTTTGTGTCTCCTAGTATTCCTTTAGCTGTATTTATAATACAGCTAGCTATTTCATTCCAACATTCATTCACAGATTTATTCTTCATATTATTCATTTCAATCATTTTATCTATCACAACTTGTTTAAACCTGCTTGCATATTCTTTTCATTCAAGCATACTCCATCTATATATCTTAGGAGGGCCGGTTTCTGGTGTTAATGGAGCGTGTTTTTTATGATATTATATGCAAAGTGTTTAGTGCAACTAACTAAACCCTACATTGAAAAATAAACCTTAATTAATGGCGGTGATATTAGTATACTTAGTCACTGATTAAGTAATAAAATCCCAAAACTGCGCCAAATCCATTGCGTTCAGCGGATTCGCTGCAGAAATAAGAGTTACTTGGATATGGTTCGCAGACCTATTTTTAACAACGCCAATAAATATAGTCGGCTAAGAGATATAATCTGTGGGCGGCGCAGGCGCGAGCACCTCCGCCTGAAGCCGCCCTAGCCGAGGCAGCGGGTGACCGGACCGAGGATTAGTCTAATCACCCGGAGCGAGACTACACCGCGTGCGAACACACGGCAGCTTTCACCACCGGGGCATCGACTCGAGAGGGTACTCGTAAGGGTAAACCGCCGGGCGGGCCACTGAAGGCAAAGACCGGGTTCCGGTAGCCCGCTCGCTCGGCGAAGAGAGGTACATGTAGGGCGAATCTATGGGGCTACGCGCCGCATCTTCTGTCGCCCCGGACGCATTTAGCGGGGTGTGACCATAAAAGAGAAAGAATACTCGCAATAAAACCCCAATAAAAGAAATACTCGAAATAAAACCCCAATTCGAACCCGTCTGACCAGCGCTCATTTCCTTCCCATTCTGGAAGAGGTTCGAGCCGAGTAGTAGCACTTGTATGATCTGAGATGATGTTTAACTCTATTTGTATAATGGATATAAATGTTAAAGCGGTATAAATGTTATATAACTAAATTATTTACAGGGGAAAATGTAAGGGAAACATAGTAATACAAAACCACAATATACGAAAATAAACCACATTACCTACCCATAATTGTAAATATATATATATATATATATATATATATATATATATATATATATATATATACATACATACATACATAGCCTCACGCCTGTTTCCCAGAGGGGTAGGCAGAGACTACGGATTGCCACAAACCACGATCCTGGCATACTTCCATCGCTTCATTCACACTCATAATAGTCTTCATGCATGCTCTACGATTACGCATACTCTTAATAAGACCTCTCGTCAACACATCTCCAACTTGGTGCAGAAAAGTATGACGTGGTCTTCCCCTTGTATTCGTCCCATTCACGCTTGCTTTATATATTTGCTTCGTCAACCTCTCGTCACTCATTCTTTCTAAATGTCCAAACCACCTCAGCATACTCTTTTTGATCTTTGTCACTACTTCTTCATTCACACCACAGCGATCTCTTATAACACTATTCCTAATCTTATCTTTCATACTTACATCACACATACTACGAAGAGCTCTCATCTCTACAGCATTTATTCTACTTTCATGTCTTCTCTGCCAAATCCAACTTTCACTACCATACATGAGAGTAGGTACTAATACTCCCTTATGTACAGCTAAACGTGCCTTTTTGGACACGTTTCTGCTTTTCATAAAGGTGTATAGTGCCCCATTCACTCTATTACCAGCATTTACTCTTCTTTCAACATTATTATCATTTTTACCATCTCCAGTAAACAAAACACCCAAATATAAAAATTCTTTCACCTGTTCCAGTTCCTCACCATTTATAAAAATGTTACATTCCGTCATACATTTATCCTTTTCAAAAACCATAATTTTCGTCTTACTTACATTTACTTTCATACCTTTTCTTTCAAAAGCTTCATGCATAGTAGTTACCATCGCCTGCAAATCTTCTGCCGATGATGCAAGTAATACCTGATCATCGGCATAAAGAAGACATTTGATAAGTAACTCATTCATTCGTAAACCACAATCATTATTTTTCAGATCTTTCAAACAGCTATCCATGAATAGGTTAAACAGCCACGGGGACGCTACACATCCCTGTCTAACACCTTTATCGATATTAAACCACTCCGTGTAGGCTCCGTTTATTCTTACGCACGCCCTGGAATCCTTATAGATGGATTTCAGCGCGTGAATAAGATGGCTGTCCACCCCATACATAGACAGTACCGACCACAGTTCATTCCTCCTCACTTTGTCATAAGCTTTCTCCAAATCAATGAATGCACAAAAGATTTTCTGACCTTTAGCCAAAAATTTCTGCGTCATGCATTGTAAGGAGAAGACTTGATCCGTACAACCCATACCTTTTCGGAAACCTGCTTGTGCATCCCATATTTTCTTGTCGGTTACTTTCACTACTCTTTCAATCAATACTTTCGCATACAGTTTGCCGACTATGCTAAGGAGGCTTATGCCCCTGTAGTTCCTACAATCTTGCTGCGAACCTTTCCCTTTGTACAAAGGTACAATTACAGCCTTACACCAGTCGTCAGGTACTTGGCCATTAGTCCAGCAGAGATTGAAGAGCTGGTATAGCATGTTAGCTATGATATCCTGTCCTGTCCTATATATATATATATATATATATATATATATATATATATATATATATATATATATATATATATATATATGTATATATATATATATATATATATGTATATATATATATATATATAACGAATCCCGATCACCAGCAGAGTTTTTAGGAACAGTGACGTCAGCATGGATGACGTCACAATCCCCTTCATAAGAGTCACTCATTTGCAAACAATGTAGGCAGTCCGACAATTATTTATAATAACACACTTATTACACTGTAACACTTAACTATATATAGGGTCTACTTTAAATGACCATCAATATGTACTCACACGTATTTCTGGCACAACCTTCTTCGAGCAAGACTCCAACAATGTCACTGCACGACGATTTTACAGCACAGGAAGATATTGCAAATGGTTTTAAGTTAATACGTTACTCGAATGTATTTCCGTATTATTAATGGATTTAGTTTAGAATGTAATTTAATTTAATTAATTCTTTAAATCAACATAGAAATCTAAGTTTTATTATTACAATATTTAAAAACGGTTGCCAAATTAAAAGTAACTCAAAACACATTCATTGCAATTCCTTTACATTAATTTTAAATTGAGTGCTGTAATTATTATAAACTGAACTAAAAGGCGTAAAAATCATTTGGTTATAGTTTTAAAATAGAGATAGGAATAACGTTAATGGTTCAGTTATTGTTAAACGATATTTGCGCTTAATGGTCGCCGGTTCTTATTTTAAACAAACTGAAGAAAATCACAACTTGGAAACACAGTCATTATCAAATAATCTTATTAAACTAAACATAGGCATAATCAGCATCTTCAAATGTCACTTAAGCTTATGAAGTTGCTAGCCTATTAAGTCTCGCGTCGACATATATATATATATATATATATATATGTGTGTGTGTGTGTGTGTGTGTGTGTGTGTGTGTGTGTGTGTACGTGTGTACTCGTCACTGAACTCCTAAACGGCTGGACGGATTTTGTTGAATTTTTTTGTGTATGTTCAAGTGGATTCGAGAATGGTTTAGATTCGCAATCGGACTCGGTGCAGGTGTCGCTGCGATCGAATTGTGGGATTTTAACTTTTCATACATTGACTCTTAGGCAGAACGAAGTTTGCTGGGTCCGCTAGTATCTATTTTATATAAAAGAGCTTGTATATATATATATAAATGAATAGTGGCCACACTGTTGACAGTTCTCTATCTGCGGCCATGGGCCGATTCGTCCGCTGCCTAGCTGCAGGAGTTCAGCTCCTGGTATTACAAAGATCCATGACCGGCAGTAATATTTCAGCTGATGGTAAGTGTTACTGCCGCCTGCTTACTCGTTTGCCACTGTAAGCTTTAAAAAATATATATATAGTGTTTAATAATATAACTCCAATATATCCCATGCTATGCTCGGCATTTCTCTGCAAGATAAAATCAGTAATACGCAGAAGGACAGGTGTAACTGACATAGCACTAAGTGTCACGCTGAAGTAGCAATGGCCAGACTACATCGCTAGACAAACCAATAACCGTTGAGGAAGAAAAGTTCTTGAGTGGCGACTGCGTATCGTGTGTTTAGGTTCAGGCTGATAAGAACACTACTTGCTGCACTATTAGCTAGATTAGCGAACTCCTAGCTAATCTGGTGGGCCTGCTACACAGCCTGTACAATTACGGCCTCGCAAAACGAGATCATGGTGGATCAGCATCTATTACTGCCGAAAATAACGCTTTCATCAACTGGAAGCGTAAACTCTTCGTTAACATTCGTCATCAAGGCTGTAGAGTTGAGAGAGAGTCTGAGATCTGTAGGCTGTCTTTTGAAAACTTATATCCAATTAAGTTTAATTATAAGAGTTTGGTGTTCCATACACACGAGATAATGAAATTCTAATAATTCATCACTCTTTATATGGATCAAAATATGTACTTACGTGTGTTTAATAATATCCTTGTGCTATTGTCCTCATTTTAATTAGTAGGAAAATATAGCTTCAATTATAATAAAATAACTAAAATACCATCAGTTTACTTCAAGAATAATATCATAATGGACGTTATATTATTTAACAGACTTATTATTGGTGTGTTTACTACAATTAGTATTTTAGTAACATCAACCACAACTTTAGATGCTCGATTGCTTACGTACGATGGAACGTATGAATGTACGAGAGAATTACAAAGTATCTCTTTAACTCCTCTCAATAGTCAATTGCTTGGGCAACCAGGACCTAGGGGTGACAAAGGCATTACAGGCTCTCGTGGTGATCAAGGAATAAAAGGTGAAGTGGGACCAAGCGGTCTGCAAGGGGAAAAGGGATCACAAGGTCCAAGTGGACAAATGGGGCCAGAAGGTATGAAAGGAGAAAAAGGATCAGAAGGTATTAAAGGTGTGAGAGGATCAGATGGTGAAAAAGGAGAACCCGGTACAGAAGGTCCGGCAGGTGAAGAGGGTGACAGAGGAGATGACGATATTGGTCCACCAGGACCACCGGGAGCACCAGGCCTTGTCGGTTTACCAGGTTCAAATGGACATTCAGGCACTTGCGCCTGTATAAATGATTATGATGATGATGATGACGAAGATGAGGATAAAGATACGTTTGTGATTGGAACGAGAGAAAAGCCTGCTGAGAAAACTTGCAAATTTTTCGAACCACATCAAAAGCGCGACACCTACTATTTGAAGGATCCTTCAGGCCAAATTATGGAAGTATATTGCAATATGGAAACATTAGAAACTTGTTTAGTAAGTAAAACAAATTCTACAAAGTATTTTTATACTGCAATGAAGAGTGAAGAAAACAAAGCTAAAAATCTTACTAAAGAAGGACCATTTTGGCTGAGTGATCGAATAGAAATGAAGAATTTATATGGCGTGACAGAGGCACAAATCAAATGGTTACGAAAACTTTCATCATCAGTTAAGCAAACATTAAGATATCATTGTAATAATTCTGTGCCATATTCTAGGAGTAATATAACATCTTCGGTATATCTTTTGACATGGAATGATGTAGTGATTGGACCTTATCCTTCTGATGAAACACCATTCTTCTACAGCGTTCCAGAAGAAACAAATCACTGCGACAAACTAAATGAGACTGAAATATATTCCGATATCGTGTTACACAGTACGAACGTATATAGGCTTCCAATTATTGATATACAAATTAGAGATATTCGTGATGAACTGCAAATGTTCTACATAGAACCCCTTGAACTATGTTTTCGATAAGCAAATGGCTAGTTCTAATTTTAATGTACTGTTATTATTTCTTTACTATTTTTACTAAAAATGTGTTGGTAGTAATTACGCACCACGATTTCGCAATTTCAAAACTAAGTTTTGTAAATTTACTATTTTTACACACCATTTACTACATAAAGATTGCGAAATTATAACACATCTTAATATATTTATAAACATCTTTTCGAAAATTACTAAAATTGTATTATAATTTCGCATTGGTAAACATCGTATTGTAATTTTATTCAACTTTTGTTTTGTAAAGTGATTGTATATTTACAAATATTTTTAATAAAGTGGCTTGGAGTTCAATCAACTTATCGACAAATACATAGGTACTAAATATATATACATAACGCAAGCTGCATCTGTAATACAAAATAAAATATATAAATGTTATAAATATTATAATAGCAGTACAATAAACTATTCAACTAAAAGAGTGCAGATCTGGAACCCTAAGATAGAGAAGGTAATATCTCCGTCTATAGATAGAAGGCATGCCTTTTTTTTGATAGGTTATGGTCCGGACACACGTCACCCGTTCCGCCCGGGGCGACGGAGGGGCAGCGTGGCCACCATAACCATCATAACCCACCGTATGCCCTCCCTATCGCCATTGGGCCGGCTACTGGTACCGCTTCCTTGCCATCCATGGTCATCCTAGGAGAGTGTATGCCTAGAGACAAGTTTAAGCAAAGCACAGCGCAGTATTGTTATTTTTCGCAACTTGCAAACACAGAAATATACATTACTCAGAAAAACATAAAATGTATAAAGTATTGTAGTAATGTTTATTCTAAAATCATCATCATACTCAATTTATATTGTGCACTAAATAATTATTTCTTTAATATAGGTGAAATATAACTAGACGTTATATTTCACTTATATTAAAGAAATAATTATGTTAAAGCTGTGTGGTAGCGGCTACGAATACTACCAACCTTTACTTTGCTCGTCGATGTCTTAAAAGACGACTAAGAGCCTTATAAAGACCTGGGGCAACTCCATCTGATGCCGTTTGGTCAACAATTACATTCTCAAGGAGGGTTGACGTCTGGCAGGCGGCCGGTCATAAAACTATTGCCAATAACTTTTACAATATGAACTATGTAAAAAGAGAACATACTGGATCGACCCCAAATGGTTGGGATAAGAGTAGGACAGTGATGATGAATGATGATTAAAGAAATAATTAATTAGTGCACAATAGAAATTGAGTATAATGATTAACGGTTTTAACTAAACGCTTCTGCCGTACAACTGACATCAACCTATCTCGAAAATGTAATTGTTGATTACACGTCACTTGTTATAATCGGTCCAGGTTGGTGTAGAGCTTTTAATAGTCAGTCTTTACGACCGTTATAAGGAATATTAAAGTTGATAGTAATCGTTTACTATAATATCATATTAAATAATGAAATAATAATAAAATGTAGAATTAATAAAGTTATAAGCTAATGAGTATTATTTAAATACGTTAAAATCTATTGATAATATATATAATAATATATATAAATAAAATCACAATATAAATTTGCTTTGTTTTACATAGTGCTTCAAAATACGATGTGGGATCATTAATTTTTTATTTATTATTTTAGATTTTGAACTAATTAATGTTTTTATTATTTTAGATTTACATTCCGTGTGGTGACGGAGTAAGAATACAATTCACCGCTCCCTATCTTAACCCGTGGATGATCGTAAGAGACGACTTAGGAATATAAATCGCATATAACATCTATGCAAGAGAAGGAAAACTCGAACCAAAAGCCTATACCTATACCAACACGTCTGGCCAGTGTGGTATATAGTAAGGTCAATTTCCCTACTATTATGGAGGAGGCTTGAACCCAACAGTGGGACATATATGAGCTCAGATGAAGATGATGAAGATCGATAATTTTGTAATTTAAGTTTGTAATTATATATGAATGTTTATAAAAACTTGTTTGCGAGCAAAATATTATTATCTCACGTATGTGACTGAAACCTACACCCATTGGAAATCCGTTCCAATCGTCCTAACACGTAGATAAGTGTGCGCTGTCGCATAACAATCAATTTTCGACTCGTATTATTTTGTCATCTTTTTGGAAGACATATACAATCTGTAATGAAATTTTATAATTGAGTAGGTAATATATTAATTTGAAATTGTAAATAGGAGTAATGTAGGTTTAATCAAAATCAGCAAGCGAATCATCAGATTATTATTTTTCGTCAAAATTTGACTCGCCCTATATTGTATTATCTATAACCAACCCAACGGCACATGACCGTCTGAAGTATTCAGTAAAACAACGTCGCAATAGAGTATTTAGCGAAAAATACGTCATCGGGCAGGACAGTAATCCCGTGCCATATATCACCTTATACGGTCGAACAAAACCGGGATCAAACTATAAATACCGCCCGCTAAGAGATGAACTTACTGCTCTAAATCCTACCGTGTGCATTTGTGCTTACTCTGTCTTTTAAATAACAATTATCTGTAATTGTGTGCTTTCTTCTTAATATGAAGTACCACACATAATAAAACTGACATCAGATTCTACAATTCACCTTCAGCACTATTTGTGCTATGCCGCCAGTGAAATTATTTGACTCCATAGAGCAGATAGTTACTCTGAGCCATAGAGCACCTGAAATATTTAACACGATCTATAACGTAGTGGTTGCTTACATTTATAGTATTTTATCTATGTTTCATACTGTTTGACAGAATCTATCATAACGTTCACATCATTTGGTAAACATTATTATCGATAAAAAGGGACTTAGACGAGACAATAAACCGACATGACTGACGACTAAAATATAAATTTATTTTAATTTTTTAAACTTATTTTACTTGACATTGGCGAAATTGTGGTTAATCACTCACAGAGGCCATTCACTAAGAAGAAGAAGAAGAACATTATTATCTTGTGATTTTTTATGAATTTCAGAAAACAGGTATATATTGCAGTTCATCATCAGAAGAATGGAATAGAACATACATAACAAAATGCCTACAACAGTGCCATCTGTTTACCAATTCCAATCCAATAACTAGTTTTTGACCAATAAAGGAAATGATTTGATTTTTATATAAGTGGTTGCGAAGTAATCGTATATTACAAAACGTATAGAATTATTTTACTAAAAATGGATTTGTAATCGGCAACAGCAACTGCCTAACAAGCATAAAACTATAATCTATATCATGGGCCGTCTGTTTACTCTTTAGTTTGTAAAAATATGCAAGATAATAATAGAGAATTATCCATTAAATAATATAGTGCATTGATTGCCAAGATTTATTTGGTCGGATCATCATTTTCACTATACAACAATGTACATAGACGATTAAGAACGAGCAATCAGATAAATACAAATGTTGGACATTGGTTATTTAGTTACAATATATTTGCCTTACTTCGGACACTGTTTAATGGCACTGGGATATATATTAGAGCAGCTTGAATCTTTGGAAACTCCATTGCCGAGTGCAGTGGTATTATTAGGGCACATATGTGTGCTAACAGATCCATGCGCTCTGTCCCCTAATCATCCAAAGGCTCAAATTATAAACCTCGTCTTCCTAATCAGCAATATTATACTATTCTTGTATGATGTCATCATGACCATCACCTATGAGCATATAACAGAATAATGTGGTACATTTATACGTAATTATTAATACCTGTACGTACAAAAAATTATAGTTTTCAGTCAATGTAAAAAGGTATCGAATGAATCTAAATTTACAGTAAATAGGTTTTTAAATGAATATATATAAATGCTTCTACATTTACTCTATTATAACATCAATAAAACCACTTCTTCAAAAAATATGTATTTATTTTAAACTAATTTGTTAATTAAATGTTAATGAGGGTGGTATTAAATGACAAGAGTACCCGCTTGAGCACAATATGAATTATGAAGTACCTATACAGTTTTGCTGTCGCTTATTAATGGGAAAAGGTTTAGGTTATAACGAAACATTAATTAGATTCGTGATAAAGTAAGCGTAATAAAATTAAAAAAATTCTTACCTGTACTGAGTTTGCAAAATTCATATAACATTGAATACTTGTCTTGTCATCTCTCGAATAATATTTATGATTTAAAAAAATAGCACCTCTAGAAAGAATTTCCAACTTGACTCTAAAAATATTAACAACAGAATGTAGAAATTAAACATAATTTACATTTTATTAGCTTCAACTCCAAACGTGAAAATGTGAAAAATTACCATTAATTATTTTATTTAACCATTTCTATTAAATCAAGGTAAATATAAATAACGTATGATAAAACTGTTTATACTACCAATTCAAAGTAAATACTCCAAACCCAATATTTAGCCATCACATAGAATAACGAAGTAGTAACGAGTCAAGTGAGCTTAAATAATTATTTTTTGCTTTGTTGCAACGATAAAAAGTGGTTCTGAGGCGACATTGGGTGTGATGAGGACTCTTCAAGGAACAAGAACCCTTCGCTTGGTACAAAATGTGCCAAATTGTCAACTCAGGCTTCGATCGCACTTTGGATATTGGAGCGAACGCTTCCTCTTTGATTATATCGCAACTATCAGGTTTATGCATAGTGTTATGTCTTTCAATATAATTCTCAAAATAAAATATAATAGATAACAAATAGGTCTTTTGACGGGAATTTGAAAACGTCATGTGGTGCTCTTGTATTATATTCGATATCTTAGTGTTTTAACGTGTTATATTAGATAATTTTGATGGCATTTTATGTAATGTGATGTGCGGAAATACTGTGATGTAGTGAATATCATATAAAAGTGCTTTACAACGTTTTCGTTTTCCATCAAAATTCCCACAAGATACCATTAACAGTGTGGCCATTGCACTGTTAATGGTGACAATTTGACTTAGACAATGACTGACCTGACAAGACTATAAACGTAAAAATAATTATAACTTGACACTGGCACCAATAGCTCGTATATGTAGCTGATTGCCAATATACAAAGAGAAGAAGAAGATAACAAATATTTTTTCTGGTTCTCTCTCGTCTTCTTCGTACCTCATATCATCGTCTCACCATCTCAACCGATATATGTCCCACTGTTGGGCTCGGGACTTCTTTATAATGGAAGGGTAATTGACGTACTATACCACGCTGGTCAGACGTGTTGGTATAGGGTTTTGTTTCGAGTTTCCTTATCTCGCATAGATGTTATATGCGTTTTACATCCCTTAGTCGTCTTGTACAATCACCCACGGGTAACATTGGGGGTGGTGAATGGTATTCTTACTCCGTCACCACACGGAAAATTCGTACCACATAATTGATGAGATAATTGTGAAAATTAAAGAATATATTAAACAGTTTGCTTCTCATCATGAGAAAAATGTCACACATTTGTTTATTAAGTGAACTAGGCCGCTCTATCTGTTTGCGTTAACGAACTAACAAAATTTAATATACTGATGAAACCTCAAAATAGTAAATGATTTTCTCTATGTAAGTATGTGAACCGCAAACAAATAACTCCACGTAGATACTTAAAGGTAAGTTCGGTAGATATTTTGCTGAATGAATCGCCTTGAATATTGATCCAATACAGATAAGGCGCTTTCTTTGAAGAATACGCCTTTGATACACATACAAAACTCTACACTAGCAAATATATTCATTTAATGTTGGTGAATTTATAACATACCAAAATACGTGAATGTTAAATATAAGGTATTTGTTAACAACAAAACAAATATTTTATTGTTAAAGAAAAATTCATCATCATCATCACAGTTCATATATGTCCCACTGTTGGGCTCGGGCCTCTGCCGTAATGGGAGGGAACCTTAACCTACTATACCGCGCTGGTCAGACGTGTTGGTATAGGGTTTAGTTTCGAGTTTTCCTTCTCTTGCTTGTTATATGTGTTTTATTATCCCTTAGTTCCGGCGAGCGTGTATGAAGAGAATTATAAATGTTGAGGAAGCGAGTGAAGTATGCAAGGATAGAGTTCTCTGGCACTCTGTTTCTCTACTTACGGTACGATATGGCGTGATGATATGTATGTATGTGTGTATATTCCTTAGTTGTCTCTTACGATCACCCACGGGTAAGATAGGGGTTGATGAATTATATTGTTACTCCGTCACACACGGATATAAAGAAAATTATGTCATATGATATCTAAACAATTCTTTTAATGCAGCTAAAGGTTTTTTCAGGGATACTTTTTCATTCCTGACTAAAGAATATATACAATCTATGTCAATGAATCTAAAAACAAACCATAAATACACTGCAAAAGATGATAACACTATTATTTTAATGAGCATCTTGCTTAGTGCATCAGTCTATCATCATATCAGTATTACACTACATACATTCACTATAACTTCTGGAGGAGGTGGTTTGGACACGTGGAAAGAATGAGTGAAGAAAGGTTGACTAAACAAGTATACTTGTATACAAAGCGAGTGTGAGTGGAACGATTACAAAGAGGAGGACCACGTCGTACTTTTCTGGATCATATTGAAGATGTGTTACCGAAAGGTCAGATTAAAAGTACGCGTAATCGTAGAGCATGCATGAAGACTGTGATGAGCATGAATGAAGCGATGGAGGTATGTCAGGATCGTGGTTTGTGGTAATCCGTAGTCTCTGCCTACCCCTCTGTGAAACACGCGTGAGGTATGTATGTATGTATATAACTTCTCATCGTGGATCAAAGTCTAAAAGAAATTATATTTCATAGCGTTAATAAAAATATCGAAACACCTAATTATTATACATTAATATCACATCATTGAACTTTTTTAATGATATTCTGAATAAAATCATTAATTAAATAAATAAAGTAATATTAATCATAGATAGTGATGTCTCTAATTCTTACAAACATCAGAAAACAATAGTATACCTTAGTATAGAAGTTAGACGTTAGTATAGAACTTAGTATAAAGTGAGTCAAAGCATAAGTGTTTCTGAGTCAAAGCACTTATGGTTTGACTCACTTTTGAATAATGAAGGAGTACCTAATATTACAATTTCTTTTTTTTATTGGGTTTTTTAATGTTACTGGGTATATATATACCCAGTAACTACTAGTATATATATATATATATACCAGCTTGTGCCCGCGACTTCGTCCACGCAGAAGTCCTCTCTGACAGAGGTAAATAGAAAAAGCAATGCAAGGTGTTGAAGGTTTGTCGCTAGGACAATGCTCAACAGCGCAGCGTGAGAAACTGGGATGTGGTCGCCGCCTTCTGCGAGTTAGTTGTCTGGCGGAATTAGGCAATAGGGCGGGTCGAGAGAAAATACTCTACGGTGACACGCTCTATCGCTGGTGCGTTGGGCGTCGCAGGCGTGAGTACCTAATAACGTTCATTGCGTAAGAGCCTCGACTCGAGATGATATCCGAAAGAGTAACCCATCGGATGGGCCACCGCTAACAAACATTCGGTTGCAGTAGCCCGCCCGCACGGCGTAGAGGTACGCGAGTCTCATTATTCAGCCTTTTGTAATCCACTGCTGGACGTAGGCCTCCCTCATATTTGACCATAAAGTGCGGTCTTATGCTACCCGCATCCAACGACTTCCAGCAACCTTCACCAGGTCATCGGCCCACCATTGGGCGACCAACACTGAGATGTCCAATACGTGGTCGCTACTCGAGAACCTTTTTTCCCCAACGGTTATCAGTTCGTCGAGCGATGTGGTATGTCCGTTGTCACTTCAGCATGCTAATTCTTCGCTCTATGTCGGTTACACCTGTTCTTCTACGGATTTCTGTATTACGCATTCTCCCTTGCAGAGAAAACCCGAGCACAGCCCGCTCCATAGCACGCCGAGCGACTTGGAGCTTTGTTATGAGGCTTGTCGTTAAGGACCACGTTTCCGTGCTATAAGTCATCACTGGTAACACGCACTGGTCATAGACCTGCGTTTCTGTGTTAGTGAGTCTCAATATAATAAAATTAAGAGGCTCTTTGGTACCTATCTGTCCTAATTATTAACGCACACCTTCAGAGGATGAAAATTACTCGTAAAGGTCTGGCAATTGTTAATAATCTGTAAGTAGTAAACGATGTAGCCTAAAGAGCTGTCCAACTAACACAAGATTATATAAATAGATTAACTACTCAGGAAGATTAAAAACTATATTTGATTCAAGTTGTAAGTGAATACAGAGCCAAATATCCTACTGCAACTAAAAAATGTTTGACACAAAAATTGTAAAAATGAAAAAAAGACTATAAATATTTTGATACTATTATTTAAAAGCAATAATATACTTTATTTTAGATCTAAATCTTGTATTTATTTATTTTATTATCTATCTGTATGCATTTAGTTTGATATAAATAAAAATTATGGTGAAAATTAAAAAAAAACGATGAATTAAAATATGAATAGAAGTTTATTGTTGAATAACTTTTAAACGGTAAATTTTATCGAAAAAAGTATTCAGATCTTTTTTGTAGAGCGTTAAATTTCCTATAAGAAATAGCTATTTGAGTATTTTTAGCTACATTTGTTTCAGTGGAAAAAAATTAACTGCAAAAAGTGCGAAAATCCCATGTTATTTAAATGGGAAATGTATTATGATTTAGGCACGGGTTAATGTAAATATTAAGGGCTGATTTGAGTCTGATATTTTTTTTTAGGTCATAACCTAAAAATCTGACGGGCGTTTGCAAAACAAAACCCAATTTGAGAAATAACGGACACCCTAATACACATCCGCCCGCGGTTGTTGGCTCGCGATATATATATATATATATATATATATATATATATATATATATATATATATATATATATATATATATATATATATATATATATATATATATATATATATCACGGGCCAACAACCGCGGGCGTACCGGAAGACGCAGTGTAGGCAGATAACCAGGTGGACAGACGACCTGGTTGAGGTTGCTGGCCGTCGTTGGATACAAGCGGCACAGGGCCGCACTCTGTGGACCGCACACGTAACATGAGGGAGGCCTACGTCCAGCAGTGAACGGAGATAGGCTGAAATGATGATGAAGAGCGTATAAAACCTTTCGGAAACTTAAATAATTTTAAAACACTGCAAAAGTAAGGAAATTTATTAAAAAACCTATTTTAAGCTACCTGGCCATCATAGCTATGTAACCCGATGTCCCTTCCATTTGCTTTAGCATAAGCCTTCATGATGATGAATATATATATACATGAATATATATTTAATAAACCTACATTATCCTACATATTCAATATCACCTATCATCGCAGTGAGCAATAATAGAATAAATCTCTTAAAAACCCAAATACCTAAAATTATTCATCAGCATAGTTAACTGTAAAATTTCTTGAAAGTTCAAGCAAATGCAAGTTTAAAAAGCATCTATATAATTGCTATTATTAACTTTGCTGAGAAGTTCAAAATTGGTCAAGACTTCCATTTTACAATTATCCAACATAATTATAGACTAGATAGAGCGAACTACGAACTAATTTCCATTAATGTCAGTTACAGCTGAACAGAAAATAGTTCCGGTGGGATTATTACCGGGACCTATTCAGAGTATGTCACACCAAAGCTGATATCTCCACTGAATAAAGAAAATTGGGATACTTTTCTACCTTTCACTTGAGCACTTAGCCTGATCTTGAGTGATAATTATAAAAAAAACATACATACATACGCACATACATATCATCACGCCATATCCCTTGCAGGATAGGCAGAGAGAACATAGTGCCAGAGAACTCTATCCTTGTATACTTCACTGGCTTCCTCAACATTCATAATTCTCTTCATACACGCTCGCCAGTTTCGGAGACTCTTGACTCCACCTTCCTTCAGTACATGACCGATCTGGTCTAGGAAGGTTAGTCTCGGTCTCCCCCGGTACCTACATCCTTCCACTTTCGCATTGTATATCTTCTTAACCAGACGTTCGTTCGGCATTCTTTCCACATGTCCGAACTATCGGAGCATTCCCTTTCGCATCTTTACACCGATACTCTCTTTCATACCTACTCGCTCTCTTACGTCGTCGTTACGAATGCGGTCGGTCAGCCTAACTCCACAGATTTTCCGTAGAGATCGCATTTTGTGGTCTCTTTGAGGGTACTCACCGCTTGGCGCGTCGACGCCCGCCTAGATGTCATTGCCCGTTGGGCAGTCCGGCTGGAGAGGCCTCGGTTCGGCGTGCGGACTGTGGAGGCCTTCCGGCCGGTGTTGATGCAGTGGTTGGAACGGTGGCAAGGGGTGCTCTCCTTCCGACTGGGCAGGTTCTGACGGGGCATGGATGTTTCGCCAAATACCTGCACAAGGTCGTCAGGAGGGAGAGTACACCGTCCTGCCACCACTGCGATTGCGACGAAGACACGGCGCAGCATACGCTCGAAGTTTGTGCCGCTTGGGCAGAGCAGCGTCGTGAACTCGTCGCAATCATCGGTGCCGACCTGACGCTGTCGACCATCGCTAGGGCGATGCTCGACAGCGTCAGGAATTGGGACGCGGTCGAAACCTTCTGCGACGCACTAGTCTCGCGGAAGGAGGCGGCGGAGCGCGTGCGCGAGGAGCGTCTCCTCGACGACGCGAGCCGCCGCCGGCGACTGGGGCGGCGCAGGCACGATTACCTGCGCCTGATGCCGCCCTAGCCGAGGCCACGGGTGGCTGGATCGGGGAATTAGTCCATCACCCGCCGAGAGGCTGACCGCGTGAAGAAAGACCGACATCCTACTCGAGGAGGGGACATCGGTCGAGGAGAGGGTACTCCTCAGGGGTATTCCGTCGGGCCGACCACTGACGTGAAGTCACTCGGCTCCGGTGGTCGGCCCAACGACGAAGGCGACGTCATGGGTGGGTTACGGTTGTGCGTGCTTACGCCCCTCTGTCACCCCGGACGGATTGGTGCGAGGAGTGCGCCGACCGTAGCCCATCCAAGAAAAAAAAAAAAAAGAAATCGCTTTTCGACCGCATTAATTTTACTTTCATACTCTTTTCTGCATACCCAACTCTCGCTTCCATACAGTAATGTTGGGACAAGCACTGCGTTATGTATTGCTACACGTGCCTTCTGGCTGAGGTGGTGGCTACCGAGAAGTTGCCCCAACGCTCCATTCACTCTATTTCCCGCATTCACTCTTCGCGTTATATCAGTGGTGTACCTTCCATCTCGCCTAAATCCACATCCAAGATATATAAATTCATCCACTTGCTCCAGTACATCATTACCTATTGTTACTCTTACATCTGTTCTGGCTTCATCTCTTTTAAAGACCATTATTTTGGTTTTGCTCACATTCACGCGTAGACCCCTTTTCTTACAATCATCTGTCATTGTGTCGACTAGGGTCTGCAGGTCTGTCGCTGACTGTGCCAGCAGGACTGCATCATCTGCATACAGCAAAGCAGTGACCACTGAGTCGCCCATCTGGACTCCCACATTCATATCGTTCAAGCTTTGGAGACATTTATCCAGATATATGATAAACAGTCTGGTTGACAGAACGCACCCCTGCTTAACGCCGATATTGACGTCAAACCAAGGCGACATTCCATCATCCATCCGCACACAGGCTCTACAGCCCATGTAACTGGACTGCACAGCCTGCAGCAGTTTACCGTTAATACCATACTCCGGTAAAATGTCCCAAAGTTCCTTTCGTACAACCGTGTCAAATGCTCTCTCCAGATCCACAAAACTGCAGAAAACCCTCTGACCTAGAGCCAGATGCTTCTCCACAATGTTGCGCAGAGAGAACACTTGATTCATGCATCCCCTTCCACTCCTGAAACCTCCTTGTGTCTCACACAGTAAACCATCGGACACCATCCTCATTCTCCTTACAATAATTTTTCCGTACACTTTTGCTGCCAAACTGGTCAAGCTTATGGCTCTGTAATTTGCGCAGTCATAACGTGAACCCTTGTTTTTAAACAAAGGCACGATGACTGCGCTATTCCAGTCCCTGGGAACCATTCCCGAGCTCCAACATAAATTGAGGAGCAACAGGAACGCCCCCCAGATACAGGAACCGCCAAGCTTGATCATCTCGGCAGACACCATATCAATGCCCGCTGCCTTGCCATTTTTCAAACTTCTTATCGCCCATTCAACTTCATCCATACTGATGCCATCGGAGGATCCCGGTGCCGAATGTTGATCTACTAAACCACATGCGACACCGGCGCCAACTCGAGTATCCGCATACATATCGCCAAAATATTCACTCCATCGGCTTAACACGTCTTGTGTTTGTGTAAGAATGTCTCCACCTTTAGACCTTATTTTATTCATTCTGAAGGCTGACCAACCACCCTGAGACCTCTTCACCTCCCTCCAAAAGAGTTTGGCGTTCTCCCTCGAAGTTTTTAGTCAGCCTATCTTCTGCACTCATATTCGCTATATCACGTTTCTCTTTCACTAAGCCCTTGGTGTCATTCTTACATTGCCGATATATTTCTTTCTTCTGTTCAGCCGTACTGTCATTCAGATTCAAAGAAGAGACATAGTCCAGCCACGCTTTCTTCTTTTGCTCTACGGAAGCTGCCACTTCCGCATCCCACCATGCATCACCATTTGTTTTTCTATGCTTCTTTGAACTTCCACATACTTCTTTCGCTGTATCTACCATACTCTCTTTCAATACTCTCCAGCATTCTTCAATGTCCGATTGCGGCTGGCTTGCCATCGTCAGCCGTTCTCGGACACCCTCTGCATACTTTTCTCTTACACACTCTTCTTGCAACCTTTCAACCTTTATTCTTTCAAGCCCTCCGAAGTGGACACGCTCCCGCCAGTGCCTCCACTTTCTGAACAGACCACTAAATCTCGCAATAACGAGATAGTGGTCCGTATCGACTGTGGGGCCCCTGTAGGCTCTTGCGTCCAATATTTTGCTTCGGAGGCGACTGTCTACCAAAATTAAATCTATTATACTTTTCTGTTCATTCCTTCTCCATGTATACATATGGATGTCCTTATGTTGGAAAAATGTGTTTGACACAATAAGGCTTCTCTCCATGCAAACATCCACTATGAGCCTACCTGCGTCGTTCACTCTCTTATCACCAAATGGACCAAGTACGTCCTCATAATCGGGACGTTTGGTCCCCACCCATCCGTTCAAATCACCGCGTACCGTTACAATCACGCGTTCACTGGTTTCTGCCATATCCAGAACTTCCCTAACATTATCCCAAAACTTCTCTAGGTCTGATGCCACAGAGGATCCTACGGGAGCATATGCTACAACCATGAATACCTTGGTGACACCTAGTTTTATACGGACCCAAAGAAGTCTGGGATCATACATTCCGTAATCCTTCACACCTGAGACAACAGCGAGAGGACAACAGCACTCCTACATCCATGCTGGCTCGATCGCTCTGTGGCACACCAGACCACAGAGCCATCCCACCACCAGGAAGATCGCAGGCGTCGCTGCCCCTTCGCTTGGTCTCTGTTGCACAGAGCACGTCTAGCTGTTTGTCCGCCAGGACGGTTATCAGCTCGTGCAACTTACCTTCCACACAACCTCTTACAATCCACGTGACCACCTGGCACTCTGCTCTCCTCGACTCGCCTGACTGGGCAAGGCGTGATGGGTGGCGGCCCCCATCGCCGCATCTGACGATGTTCGTACCGACGGGGGCGGGTCGGTACGCGTCGCCTCCGGGGGACGCCCTAACCCGCACTGCGCTACTCATATATAAAAAAAAAACAGATTAAATATGAAATGAATTAAGTATATATTATATTCTTTGTCTTATAACGTGGATTGGAATATATACTATAAAAGTTATTAGCGTTACAATAATAGACACTAACTAAACACAGGATCTGGTGACTGTGTAAAAATCCAACATCTGCCTTTACTCACTTTACTTTGTCATCTTCATCTTAGCTCACATACATCCCACTACTGGGCTCGAGTCTCCTCCACAATAATAAGTAAAATTGATCTACTTTACCACGCTGTTGAAGCGAATTGGTAGAGAGCTTTATTTCAAGTTTTGCTTCTCTTGCACTTGGTGCTTTTAAGCTTTATTTCAAGTTTACCTTCTCTTGCACGGATGTTATATGCACATATTGCACATTAGTACTCTTTTACGACATATACGAGCAAGATTGGGGTGAATTGTATTCTTACTCCTTCACCATACTGTTTGACTTTAGCATGGAAACCTCAAAAAACCGTCCAAGGTGAAATCATCACTTAGCGAACTCATAACACCAACTGCATGAGCATAACATGCCAAGGCTATTACGCCATTATACCTTCTATGAAGAGACCTAGATGACATAGATGTATTCTCAAAGGCAAATATAAAGTTTGATACCAGGCCTATTAGTCATATACATATATCAAGTACATGCGTACTTATTTACTATAGTTTGTATTATCTTCTGCTACATATGGCTATATAGTAATAAAAAGGCTGATTAACTTTTCTAATATCTATTCCGATATTGTCGACATAAAAGATACATCAATATAACTGTAATCCTTACTCTCCTATCAGTAATAAGTATTTTTATTTAATGCATTTATCAGCTGTCCCATATGAATAAACAGCAAATATCTGAAGTTTATTTCTAATTACTTATAATTAAGAATAATTAATCTATCTGTAATTTCAATTAATTGGAATTTGTCATAAGGCAAAGTAATAAACGCTTTTGGTTTATGTAAAAAAGCCATTAAACTCCATTAAACTCTTGTCCTCATCTCACCCTAATGCCGAACATTAAATCCCGATAGGATCTATTACGACCTCATGAAGCAATTCTTGTCTACCGAACTTCGATCATTCATCAAACAGATAATATGAAAAATGTTTCCCGTCAAACACATGATATAAAAGTGTTTAAAATACCTTAAGAAAATAATATTCATAGGTAATAAACAAATTAATTGAAAAGAATTTATTAAATAATTTTATACATATTAAAAAATATTTTGAATTTACCGGCAATAGACATTAGTTAATAATTTTCTGTAAATTTTGCAACAAAAAGAAGAAGAACAAGAAGAAGATATTGCATAAATATTTTATTTCTAATAACATAAGAATCCAGAATTTCCCATGTGGCAACGGGATAATAATACAATTGTTACCATCCCTTATTTGCCCGTGGGAGTCTAAAAGTCCGCTAAACGTTCACAAGGAGAACGAGCAACAGCTCTCTCCTAGTATATCTACGTACCTAGCTGCGATCGCTTACTTATTTACCAAGCGTCATTACATCACTATCCTCTCGTTTGTAAAGCAGGCTGTCCAGTAGTGGACTGCGAAAGACTAAATGATGAAGGATACGATTGCAGATCGTAACTGCCTACGTTTCTAAGATTTTTCATCAAAACCGGTCTGAATACATTCGTATTAAGCAATCTCAAAATTGTGAACCCGTATGAAAAATATAGAAAACAACAAAACATGTATAAAAAATATTTTATTAAGATTCCAAAACTATACTGTATTATCTATTATTTTACGCTTTCTTGATGTGATTCCATTTCGTCGAATTTGACAAATACAACTTAGTTCCATTTGTATGGTTATTTACAGATACTGAACAAGGATATTGTTCTCTCATGTGCAATAACTTGAATGACGTGTACCTACTTAGAATTTTTTATACATAAAATCTTCCAAAAGCTTTTTAACTCGGTATGATGCGTTGACATAAAAAATTAAAACGATTATAAAAATCTACAAATTACACTTACTTAGTACACGTTAGTGTATAATTATATATAATGATTTCTGTTATTGCGAGTATTACACATTTGAAATGAAATGGTCCTCCTGTAATCATGAACCCTTTTTTTTATTTTTTTTTTATTGGTGGTCTATGGGTGCGTCTCGCCCCGTCAAATCGGTCCGGGGTGACGGAGAAGGCGGCGCGTGACCCCATAGACCCACCGTAAAATCCTCTCTCTTCGCCGTGCGGGCGGACCACCGGTACCCGATCTTTGTCTTCGGTGTTCCGCTCGGCGGTTTACCCTCGCGGGTTCCTCTCGTCGACGCCCCGACAGATTTCGCCGTCGGGGCGTCGCCCTCACTGTAATCATGAACCCTGGAAAAGTGTTCGAAATGCCGGGAAAGTAAAAATTTAATATAAACCCCAAAATAATCTATAAAAACAGTTTTAACCACACATATATGGGTTTAAAAATTCTGGCCCACTCTTATTATATCTCCTTAACCTATAAACGTATGTCCCACGATTGGGCATGAGTCTACCACGTAACGGTGAAGCCCATGACCTTCTATAATACGCTAATACAGAGGCGTTGGTGTAAGATTTTATTTTGCGGTTACTTTCTCTTGCAATCATGTTGTATCTTTTAGTTAACTTTTACCGATACGAGTTAGGGATGTTAAAAAATAATTGATTTTTATTTAAATCGATTATTATTTTCTTATAATCGATTTTTAATAAATCGATTATATAAATTACGCTTAAAAATCGATTTTTATAAACAGCGCTCGTTCGCGATAAGAACTCAAAGTAAATTTATTAATATTTACAAGTTAAGAGTGAGACAATATAGTGCTTGGTAAAATAAAAATGTCTTCTAACCGTAAAACACCTACAAGCAGTTTTTACTGCTTTTTAAAATATTTTATAACAAAGAAGTATAATACCACAGCAATATGTATGTACTGTTCGAAAGAATTAAAAACTTGTAGTAATAGGTAGTACAAATTTAAAACAGCACATAGAACAAAAACGTCCCACTGTCTTACCGGTAACATGAATTACTATATTTTATAATGATTACTGTGGTCCTTATGACAGCAAAATACTGGTCTATGTAAAATTCATTAAAAAATACCTAAAAATGTCTGTCATTTTTTTTTTGGGGTGTGTTACGGTCGGCGCTCACCTCGCACCACTCCATCCGGGACGACAGAGGGGCGTAAGCACGCACACCTGTAACCCACCCGTGGCACGACGCCTTCGTCGTTGGGCCGACCACCGGAGCAGAGTGACTTGACGTCAGTGGTCGGCTCGACGGCATACCCCATGAGGAGTACCCTCTCCTCGACCAACGTCCTCCCCTCGTGGACGACGTCGGGCTTTCCTCACGCGGTCGACCTCTCGGCGGGTGACGGACTAATGCCTCGATCCAGTCACCCGCGGCCTCGACTAGGGCGGCATCAGACGCGGGTAATCGCGCCTGCGCCGGCTTGCGTCGTCGAGGAGACGCTCTTTGCGCACGCTCTCCGCCGCCTCCTTCCGCGAGACTATTTCCTCGCAGAAGGCCGCGACCGCGACCTAGTTCCTGACCGATGGTCGGCAGCGTCAGGTTGGCAAAGATGATTGCGACGAGTTCATGAAGCTGCTCTGTCCAGGGGGCACAAAACTCGAGCGTATGCTGCGCCGTATCCTCGTCGCTATCGCAGTGGTGTCAGGACGGTGTAGTCTTCCTCCTGACGACTGTGTGCAGGTATTTGGCGAAGCATCCATGCCCCGTCAAAATCTGCACCAGTCGGAAGAAGAGTATCGAGTGCCACCGTTTTAACCACTGCATCAGCACCGGCCGGAAGGCCTCCACGGTCCGCACACTGAACCGAGGCCTCTCCAGCCAGATTGCCGAACGGGCAATGACGTCTCGGCAGGCGTCGACGCGCCAGGCGGTGAGCTCCCTCAACGAGACCTCACCGCCCTCCGCTCGCACCCCCAACACCCGGCGATACAAACCGACGAGCATTTCCGCCTTCAGGTCCCACGGGGGAGTCCCGGCCAACAGACACGCTGCCTCCGTCGACACCGTGCGGTACTCGCGTATGGCCCTGACCGCCATTTCCCTCTGTGGTCGCCACAAAAGAGCCCTGAATCGGACGGTCAGGGACCCCGCCCACACCGGTGCGCCATACAAGGCCATCGACCGGATGACCGAAGTCGCGCCGACGAGCCGTGGAGTGAGCCTGCGGAAATGCTCCCGGAACTTTTCTATTCTTACTCCGTCACCACACGGAAAATATATATTTCTATATACATATTTCTATATCTTCATAATTATGAAAACGATGAATATGCATGTACTGACTAAACTTCATGTTTATTGTATCATATGGCGAATTTAAGATAAACACGAGTCAACTTCTTGTGTTTAAAGTCTTTGCCTGTGTGTATTCATTTGATCATGATCATCTCAGATCATATGTCTCCCCCCGGGCTCAAACCTACCCTATAATAAGAAGGAATTTGACCTACTATACCACATTGATCAGACGAGTTGGTATAGCGTTTTATTCTGGGCTTTCCTCTTCTTCCATAGATGTTACAAACGTATCGGTTTTTAATATATCCACGTACAAAGGTGATGATTGTATTCTTACTTCGTCAACACACGAAAAGTCGTATTCATTTGCCACATATATATTTATTTTCCTTATGTGCATTTAATGTAAATTTTCGTTTACATTATGTTTATATAGTACCATAATAACAAAAATTATTGAAAGGAGAATGAGGATGGTGTCCGATGGTTTACTGTGTCACAGGGAGGTTTCAGGAGTGGAAGGGGATCCATGCATCAAGTGTTCTCTCTGCGCAACATTGTGGAGAAGCATCTGGCTTTAGGTCGGAGGATTTTCTGCAGTTTTGTGGATCTGGAGAGAACATTTGACACGGTTGTACGAAAGGAACTTTGGGACATTTTACCGGTGTATGGTACCGGGTATTAACGGTAAACTGCTGCAAACCCTGCAAGGGATATGGCGTGATGATATGTATAATAACAAAATAATTCGAAGCGAAATTAAGTAATAAAAAGATATAAAAATTTAAAAAAACTTACTAATAAACCAATAATGAATTATTGGCTTTTTTATTATCCAACTAGCGTCATAACAAAATGTTATAATTTATTTTTTTTATTAATTTTATTTTCACTTGGGATTGATTGAGATTATATAGTATTTATTTTCTTATTTAGGACTATGATTTATTTTCCCCTTTTTTTGTCTTGCAGTTACTTGATCTGTAAAGCACGGTAATTATCATTTTACACTAGTAATCCATGTGAGAAAAGTGAAACAAAATTATTAAATTATTATGCCGTGATTGGTCTTTGACAAGTGTATAGTTACAATTTCAATTCAACTATTTAAATTAGATGCAAATCATGTTTAAAAAATTCCTTTCCGACAAATAAAAATAAACAGCGTGTAAAAAATATAATATTTTTGGATCGAAGATTTACTCGTATACCATATATTCAGAACTTTTCTATATCTGAATATTCTATAGAAAATCTAATTAGTTTTTGAATATATCTCGCATTAAATGGAGCATAAATACAATTTCAAGAATAAAGGATGCAAACTAGCAATCAAATTAGTTCACGAGAATGCGCAATCACTGCATGTCAACGCGCAATTAGACTCTCATACATCGACATGACTAGGTCACTGCAATAGAACGATATTGATTGGCTCCCGATAATATTTGTATATAAAATCATGAAATGTAGTTCCAATAGTATATTCGATTGCGATATATCGTTAACTTATGACTCAGACGACTTAACAGAGACAAACCACTGGGATGATTACAATTATGCCTTTATTGTTTTTTCATCGTTATTTATTTTTGTTGAGATTTCATATAATAACCATCCAAATTAAGTTTGTTTTAAATATCTTATAAATAGCTAACTAGTCATCAGCTCAGTTTCACTGGGTATACTTAACACAAAATGCATTTTTTACACTTAGAAATCTCAAAATTAAAATTTCTTGAAGTGAAATAATTTTTAAGGTAAACCTTAAGACCTTTTCAGAAATAAAATTTCGCAAGTATGCGCTAGCAAATATGAATAACTCTAAGAATTAACTTATAAAACAATTGTCAAAATATGAACGACTGGGTGCCACTCAAAGAGTAAAGTTATTAAACTGAAAAAGAGTGGCAACTCCATGATAAAATATGCATGTATGGAAGGTGCTGCTACCCAGAGTTTACGCGGTGAACTAAAGTTGAAGTGATATATGTATATACATATCTACATGTGTATGTGTAATTATATAAAATATTCTTTTACTATGAAAGCTACCCTGAAATATAAAAAAAAACATATCAGCTGATAACGAAGCAATAATAATATCAGCTTAACTATGAAAATTGAGATAATTTTCAGAAAGTACATCAATAACCGTAAATAGATTGATGACAATAAGTACCTACGTTAGGAACAAAAAATAACAATTATCAGTTGTCAAACGTTTGACATACAGGACAAAATGGCAGCAGTTAAGTTTGTACAAACAATCTGTAGGCGGCGCGACGGTCAGTAAAAATAAGTAATGTTTTAAGTGTGCCCCCCCCAGGTGCCACTATAGGCGAATATAGACAATAGCGCTCAACTAACGTATAAGCATTTCTTTGTATATATAAAACTAAGTACGTAATAATAAAATCGTAATTACTAGAATTTCTTAATAAAAATATATTAAGTACTAACTCTTAAACATTTTCCAAAGATTATTTTAGATTTAAAATCACAAAGGAATATGATTAATGTCTTACAGCGTTGATCAGATCACCGATAATTTCAGTCATCAGTATCACAGTGACAGAATCAAAAATCTAATTTTCTCGTAGAGAACCGTTCGTACAAATAAGATTCGAGACTGACAAGGCGGAGGAGTTCAGGAAATTAGATGTTTACAAACACTTGATACGTGTCGCCTATTGATAGTATTATTGAAGTAATTCTAGATTATATTAATTGAGGTTGCTAGAACCAGAGCGGCCTAACTAAAAGAACCATGTTCTACAATATGGAGGGAATTAAATTTAAATTAAATTCAATTTAATCGATTGGAACATAAGCCGAAAATGTACATAATTGTACTGACATCTATTGTTAAGAGCTTGTAAACAATTTTAAGCCACTGTGGTTTTGTAGATTAATATTTTTAGATTACGAAATTGCATTAAAAGTTCCAAAAATGCAGTTAGGCCACTCTGGTTCTAGCAGTCTCAATTCAAAACAATTTAAACATTCAACTACACTAAAACTGCGTGGTAACAAATTGAAACGAATATTTGATTATCCTGATATTACTATGCCCTTGTAAACAGTACCTACACACTATAGAATTTCCTATAAACCATACAACTGCCTCCATTTATAATATAGAAAATATTTTTCATTTTGTACAAACACTTAAAAATATTTGCAATGAAAATCAGCTGTACACGGTCACAATCATAAAACTCCCCGGAACCCTTTTTACCATAAACCGAAATACAAAAAAAAACATCGACACGGGCTCGATGCCAAGATATGATTTAAACCTATTCCATATTAAAATATTTCGTTCTGGATTTCATTCAACACGGCCCCCTGCTGCTTAATATTCAAGCAATTAAAGAACTGTCTTCGGATATTTGAAAGTCTTTATTATTCAAAAGAATTTCAATTTTTATATGAATACAATACCAAAAGATATCTTAACAGACGAAGTATCTGCATAATTTTTCGAATGGTGATGGAGTGAGAAAAACAAAAATACATCACTTCCTCTCTTGGGTACACCCAAAGACAACTAAAAGATATAACAAACAGATAAGATCTAAGCAATAAAAGGAAGACTTTTAGTGGTAGGACCACAGTGTTGACAGTCTCTGTCTACATCCGCGGGCCGGTCCGTCCGAGATAGTACCACACTCTCGCAGAAAATAAACAATGGCAATGTGTTATTGCGCTTCGTTCGGTGAGCGAGAGAGACGAAAGCCTAACTGGGTGGGTTTGGGGTTTCTATTGGTAAGCAGCGGCCTATACCCTTGGTATTACCAAGGTCCATGGGCGACTGTAATACTTACCACCAGGTGTGCTGCTTGCTTGTTTGCCACCATAAGCAAAAAAAAGTAAAAAAAAAGACGAAATAAAACTCTATAGGATTGGTCAGTTCACTTGGTATAACTAGCCCCTGGCCAGTGTAGCATAGTAGATCGATTTCCCTCTTATTGTTGAGAAAGCTAGAGCTCAGTATCGAAATCTATATGAGCTGATATGATGATGACTTAGATAACTATAAGGAATCAAGAATTTAACCTTAACATACGATCTCTATGCAAGCACATTTATATCATTTTGTTTAACTATTAATATTTTGAAATTCTTCTGAAAATATTAATAGTTAAGAAATAAAAATATGGAATTAAGATATCTAATTTCTTTCCTGGAAATGTTTAAATATATCTATCAATAGAAACGATATCAATCAGCTGCGTGGTAGCGGCTAAGAATATTACCAACCCTTACTTTGCTCGTGGATGTCTTAAAAGACGACTAAGAGTTTACGCACTATCCCCCGCGAGTGACAGACGGGGGGGCGGGACAGACTTGGTACTCGCCGGCCATAGATAGTTGGCGGCCGGAATACCCACTAAAACCAGCAGCGGTCCCTTCCGCGCTTTAACGGAATGCCGGAGAGATCGTCTAATGACATTCTATCCCCGACACCCCTACGCTTGGCCATCTGGCCACGACCAGTCAGACCTTATAACGACCTGGGCCAACTCTATCTGATATCGTTTGTTCAACAATTACATTCCCAAGCAGGGTTCTCTGGCAGGTGGCCGGTCATAAACCAATAACTTTTACAATATGTACTATGTATTATATTATTAGTATATATTTATCACTCTGATTAATAGAACTTATCGTTATTATAAACTGCCAAAATTTTTGTAACGTTATACTCTACAATTTTCGACACTATCATAACAGAAATTGGCCAGATAACGCTATCTAGTCGCATAAGCACTGCACAAAAAAAAAGAAAAGTAAGATGCCTATTCAAATTATAATACTGTACAAAAGTTTTCTAACAATATTGATTGATTTTTATGATTAGTACTCAAATCTTGAGTACATTACTAATTATATTTATTAAACTGTTTTAGTTGTAAATTAAACATCTATATATATATATATATATATATATATATATATATATAGATGTTTAATTTACAACTAAATATATATATATATATAATATCTGGATGCCTTGCTCGGTATTTTCTTGTTACTGTGTTTTGGAAGATATATTTAAATATAATAAAAATAAATTAAAAAATCAAAAAGTAAAAATAGAGACTAAAAAATATATCCAGCAAAAAGAAGCGAAAATCACGTTTGTTGTATGGGAGCACCCCTTAAATATTTATTTTATTTTGTATTTTAGTATTTGTCGTTATAGCGGCAACAGAAATACATCATCTGTGAAAATTTTTGTCTGGCTGCTATCTAACTATTATGGTTCATTAGATACAGCCTGGTGATAGACAGATGAACGGCCGGACGGACGGACAGCGAAGTCTTAGTTATAGGGTCCCGTTTTACGTTTAGGGTACGGTACCCTGAAAAGGTTGAAACTCACATAAAGGCTTGGTACAATGGAAATACTCTTTAAAATTGGAATGTCTCGAAACTCACAATACTGTATTAATATGGCATTTGAAAGCTTCTAAGCTGTAAGGTCATACACTTTTAAGACACGACATCATAGGAACGTAGAGTTTGAAATTTTAAATTGTTAGACAGCAATTTTCTAAGCCGAATATTGTAATTAAGAGCCATGATAACACATTGCACCGAATAACTGAAATCCATCACTCATAAGATGTATTACCCATTTTTATTTTACCGCATAATGATTAGGAAAAAGAGATAGTCATTTGCTATATTTTTGTTTGCTGTTTAGACAGCGTTTAATCAACATATGTGTAAAAATCGAGACGGAACGGCTGAGTTATATTAGGAACAATCAGTAAGATACGATAGGGAGACATGATGTTAATGCTGATCAGATTGGTCGCAAGACGCCATGACTTACCTATGTGCGCTACCACAGTCGTTTCGATCTCTTTATACAATGGTATGATGAATGCATCATCATAGCAAATCAAGCCCATAAAATGTCCCATTGTTGGGCTCGAGCCTCCTCCGTTATGCGAGGGAAATTGACCTACTATACCACGCGGGTCAGACGTGTATAGGGTTTTGTTTCGAGTTTTCCTTCTTTTGCTTATCATTAATTTATACCATCTACTTGCAAATATTTTAAATCATTTGAAGGGGTCGAATATCAAAATAAATCCTTCGAATAAGTGATAAACTCCGAGTCCAACCACCGCTCAAGCTCCTGAATACTCTGAAGGCTCCCGGTCTCCCAACTCACATCTTAAAATTGAGAGCTGGCGCACCAAAATTATACAATACCACCAAGTTTGCAAGAAAAAACATTGCGTTGCAATGTAATCGGGTCAACTATACTGACCGGTTGTTCTCAAGCAGAGTCTGTATTTATTCCTAGGATTCTCTGAATACCTACCATCAAATTACTCCCTTCAATTTCAGAGAGTGCAGTTTGCCATTAAAGTCTGTTTCGCAATAACCATAAACAAAGCTCGAGGTCAAATTCTTAAGGTAGCGGGAGTAGACTTGAGAGAAAGCTGCTTCTCCCATGGGCAGTTGTATGTGACATGCTTCAGAGTAAGTTCACAGGATAGCCTGGTAATTCTAGCATCCGAATAAAAATCAAAAGATTTTGTTTACAAATAAATACTGTAACAGGTGTAGTATCGCGGGTGGATGTCAAAGAAGCGGTACCAGTGGTCGGCCTAATTTCGATGGAAAAGACGGTGGCTTATGGGGCCGCACCTCGGTCGGAATGAGCGCGGTGTGTTCAAAACATAGACTGCTAAGAAAAAAGCCTCGTGTCCATAATATATAACTAAATTTCGTTTGATTTTTATGTTTATTAAACCTTCACTACACTATAATAAAGGTTGTTATACTATATAAGTATGTAAACATTTATACATAATAATTTATAAATAACAATAAAATAACATAAAAAACAAACAAAAATCCTATTAGAACCATTTTCGACTTTTACGCAGACAATGATGCGGGCAAATGATAATAATTAATAAAATAAAACCGCAGGGCAGCTTGTGGCGAGCTGAATGTGAGTGGCGACACTGCGGTCCTGAATACTCCAGGGAGTCGATCAGGGACTCGTCTCCAGCTGGCCTTCATTGGCTGGCTAGAGTGGAAACCGAAGAGTGCCCGCAGGACTCTCAGCTCTGGCTTGCCTTAAACAGCTGATCAGAGAGGGGTCGCCAGAGCTATATGCTCGGGGGTGGAAGTGTCATTTTCAAGGGCATAATTACGGGGAAACCATGAGTTTGTTTATCGCAGACTCAATGGTGAAACCGGCGCCGCACCGCTCGACACCCCTAGCCACTCACATCAATGTTGTCCTCTGTTGCCCGTATGACTTGTGTGTCTGTGGCGACTATTTAGGGGGCCCATTCAGTGAGTTGGCGAGTCACCGTCTGCCACCGTTCAGCTCTTAACATGGGTTTGAAGGCAGACGACAGTTATAAATTCATAGATTTAAGATGAACCAGTCCACTAAACACCCACTCCCATATTTCATATATTAGATACCATCATCATACAATAGTTTTACACTTACTGCTGGCATTCCACGTATGTTAAGTGCAGACGTGGAATGTCATCGGTAGGTGTCCCATCCCAATATTTAGATTAAATTTCTCCAAAGGCCTCTGCGTGTTGGATCCATATGCCCATGTAAGCCTCCCAAAGGACCGGGCATCTTCCCTATGGAAGATCCCGTGAATTAAAAGGAGATAAAATAATAAAAAAAAGGCCAAAAAGTAAATAAGAAAAGTAAGGATCCGAACCGAGCTCCGGTTAGTTTGAATTAGACTACTTGATTTACCACCTGAGCTAAATGTCTATTCTTAATGACAACGTCAAAATTTGAAACCTTCATATTCTAATAGTTTCAATACAACGAAAAATTATATTTTTTTTTGTGTTGCCGAAAAATACTGACAAAACAATATTTTCGATAAATGAAACCTAGCTAGATCGGTTAATAGCTCGCGGAACCCCTCGTATGCTAAATTTGAAGAGAATCGTTGGAGCCGTTGCCGAGATTCAGATTACATATGTATATACACTCATTTGCAAAAAAAACGGGCACCTAAGCAATGAACCATTTCAAATGTTAATATTTCTTTGTTTGATAATTATAGGTAGTTTTATCCACACAATTTGGTAAATTAATAAGAAAATAATCGTTTTCATCAGTATTTCATAAAATTTAGATACAATTTATGGGAAATAATGCTAAACCTCGCTAGTATATTCGCTAGTAGTGCATATGCTCATGAAGTAAAAATAAAAAAGTTTTTTTGTTTGTTTTTCTTTAATAAAGTAAAAGCAGATAAATGTTTAGTATCGAGTGTGACCCCCTCTAGCTAAAATCACAGCTTGAATTCGTCTGGGCATGCTAGCGAGTATATCCCGGATACTTGCTTGCGGAATACGTTCCCACTCCGCAGTAATCACATTCTTCAGCTCTCTGATGGTCTGCGGAGCCGGGTGTACTGATCTCACACGCCGTTTCAGAACGTCCCAGACATGCTCTATGGGATTGAGGTCGGGACTTCGAGCTGGCCAATCCAAACGACGAATGCCGACCTCTTGCACATACGCATTAACATCGCGGGATCGGTGGGCGCGAGCATTGTCGTCCATAAAAATCGAGTCTTCACCTAGAGCGGCCAATGCGGGTTGTGCATGAGAAATTAGAACTTCCGTTATGTATCGATGCCCAGTCAGTGAGCAGTTTTCAATGAAGACTAACTCTGTACGATCCATTGAATTTATTCCTGCCCAAAACATAACAGAGCCCCCACCATAAGGTGTGATTTCTTCGAAACATGCCTCTGCAAAGCGTTCTCCTTGTCTTCTTAGCACTCGCCGACGTCGATCTTCACCGAACAGAGATATCCTGGCTTCATCAGAGAACAAAACCCTATTCCAATCGTCTTGAGTCCATGATTCACAATTTCTAGTGAACCTAAGCCTGTGAACTCTGTGCTCACGGAGTAATTTGGGGCCGCGGGCCGGGCGGTGACTGCGTATATTGGCAGCGAGAAGCCTCCTCCTGACCGTCCATAGACTAATATGCACATTTCTTACTTCTTGGAGGTTGTTCTTAAGATCCACATACGAAGATTTGCGATTTCTCAATGCGCGACTCACAAGAAAACGATCATCCCGTGGTTGGGTACATGGTTTTCTTCCAGAACCAGGCCTTCTCTCGACGGAACCAGTCTCCTGATATCGCTGCCAGGTCCTTTGGACTGTCGAGCGACTAACATTTAGCCTCCTAGCCACGAAACATTGGCTGCAACCCTCTTCAAGCAGCGCGATAATTTTGGTAGCTTTTACCACTTTATCTACCATTTTTGATACAGCCAAACAGCATTAAATAAAGCTTTGACAGTCAAGGATATGAAATTAATCGATAAAAATTGAATAAAAGTTATGAAAGTCAATGTTAACATCTGGAACTTCGCGCCAAAAATGTAGGATAAAAAGGGGTTTTCTGTAAAAATGAACATCAAATGAAAAATTGAATTTAGAACGTACTTTTTTAAATACCACAGCATTTTTAAAACCGGCCAGTAACGTGTACAAACGATTGAAACCTTTTTGGTATTGTATCTTTTTAAATATGAATGAAAATCAAAACCGCCCGTTTTTTTTGCATATGAGTTTATATATATATATATATACAAGAATTGCTGGTTTAAAGATATAGTGAGATATATATATATATATATATATATATATATATATATATTTATATATATATATATACATATATATATGTTTATTTCAGTACTTTCATTATGTTTCTCTGTTATATAGAATTTTAGAAGCGGATGCAAAAGGAGCAGTCTATTTGACAACTAAAAATGGAACATTTCCAATATCGCTGACATCCTTCAAGTCCCGTGACGACGCTACACCGCCAAACACTCCAAATATTTTGTCGGCAACCGCTAAAAATCTGTCACATGATGTCTCTCAGAGGGAACATGACTATTGGGAACTACCAGATATATTACTCTCGAATTATATAAACGCTACATACGACGACATTGATGCGTACAGTTTGAAACAAAGCTCTAAAAGAAGTATTAATGATGCTGTCTCGAAAAACATAACGTTAGTTTTGGAAAACTTATTGAAAAATTACGAGAACTCTCAGTTACCTACACATGGAAAAGGTAATGCATATATCAAGCTTATATCTGTTTGGTTTGACTTACTTGGAGCTGTGTGGTAGTAGCTACGAATACTACCAACCCTTAATTTGCTCGTGGGCAAATTAATTACTATAGTTACTACTCAGAAAGGTAACAATGGAAAGAATCTAAGCTGGTGTTATCCTAAATCTCGCAAGCAAGTCAGTAACATCATGGAACCAGTTCCCAACTGACTTATACTAATAAATAGAGAAATAGTAATGAATATAATAATCTAATAAAAGTTAAAGCATTAGGAATACAAAAACACTTAAATAATCAAATGGTTTATGACAACAGAATAAAGTATTCTATGTGTTTCAGGCTACCCAACAGTCGTTCAAACAAATATACTAATACGAAGTATGGGACCGGTATCTGAACTGGATATGGTGAGTTAATGACATTATCCATTCTATAGGAAACTAGAAAGCTCTTCTAATAATTACCAAAAGTCCGCCTGGATGGAATATTATTAAATATTCACACAAAGAGAAAAAGACTGTGTGGTAGCTAGCTAGCTAGCTGGCTACGAATACTACCAAACCTTACTTTGCTCGTGGATGTCGTAAAAGACGACTAAGAGCCTTATAACGTCCTGGGCCAACTTCATCTGGTGCCGTTTGGTCAACAATTACATTCCCAAGAAGGGTTGACGTCTGGCAGGCGGCCGGTCATAAAACTATTGACAATAACTTTTACGATATGAACTATGAAAGAAGAGTAGGTACATATTGTATCGACTCCAAGTAATTGGGATAAGAGTAGGAGAATGATAATTTATTCGCACAAAGATAAAGAAATATAGATAAAATTTACTACAAATATTGCTGAAAATTTGGTAAGTCATTATAAATTACTGTTTTCATACTTCAGTCACCACATAGGGATTGTGCTTCATAACAGTTTACATCTATGTATCTACCCATGTGGTAACTGCTAAAGGATAAAATATATCATTAGCCCTTACTTTTCATTGGAAGTTATAAAAATTGGCTCAGGGTTGTAAAAATCAGCAGGAAAATAAGCAGACGTGCTGTCTGCTTATAGTCCTAGGGATTTTATAAACACCAATTGTCATCGTCAACACATTTACAAAGCGTGGAGCCGGCTTTTGACTATGGGATGTAATATATACTACATCTTGAACTATATATTATATCCCGCGATTGCTGTTCACACTGCAAGATATATATTTTAGAACAGTTTAGCTTCGGTCACCATTCGAACTTAGGGCGAGGCAGGGGGAGGCGCGGTGTCCAGGGATGTGAGTTAAAATATACATCTTCAATAAATCGCTTATTTGCTCGAAAAATATTTATAGTTCGGGATGTAATATATATTATAGCACAGTGTGAACGGTCTCGTACAAAATATATGATGAGCGATAAAATATTATATCTGAAGATGTAATATATATTATATTATATCCCATAGTCCAAAGCCGGCTTGATGATTATAACGCTATGCTCTTTTCGGGAGCTCGATGTCTAACAATGAACGCCGATACGCTGATAATTGGATAGATACAACAATTTTTAAATATCATTTCTACATTTTAGGACTATTCAATGGACTGCTACTTCAGACAATATTGGCGTGACACTCGACTATCGTTTCTCGGCCCTATTCGCTCTTTATCGTTGTCTATTAAGATGCTGGAAAGGATTTGGCGGCCTGATACATATTTCTACAATGGAAAACACTCTTACGTGCACACTATAACTGTGCCGAACAAGCTATTGCGTATCAGTCAGCATGGTGATATTTTATACTCTATGAGGTAAAATCATATATTTTTATTTTACGCACGATTGTGAATAAAATTTATTTTAATTTTAATGTATCCTTATTATTGCAACAAACGTAATAAATATTATTATTGTTTTAAATTATAAATTGATTATTATTTAGGTGCATCCCTATTATTTGTGTTGAATTCTAAACAGAGTCTATAATCGCATTTATTCAATCTTGTTTGTTGAGTTTTATTCAATATTTTAATAAAATGTCATATTTGTAAATTCCATCACATAGCTAAAGTAAGCTTACTTTGAAATAAAACTATTTTACAGTGATCATGGTCACGAATGGTAATGAGGAGAAAAGTACCTATTCGAAACGTCGGGAAATAAAAAATCTAATACAAACGTGATAGAATCCATAAAAATTGTTTTCGTTCAAACGTCTATGTCTAATACCCTACTTTCGTAAACATCAGTCATCATTAAGAGAAGAAATGTTAGAAACTATTCTTTTGCCCGCGCCTTCGCTCACTATATAGTTTAGTTACGTGGCATTGTATTTAAATCACATTCTTATTGGAATACAGCCATATCAAATGTTGATGTCAGTTATCGTCAAAAAAAGTTATAAAAAATAATTATTTGTATAAATAAATATTTATATAGGTATTCTTCAAAATTGTATCGTTATTTTTTTTTTTGGCGGAATCCTATTCTTTTTTGTAATGAACGTAGTCTAAGTTACTCCATTACAGAGAAATCTCTTACTAATTAGTGGGACAGATATGAGACGTAAAGAAAGAGAGACACTCAATAGTTATGTACCCATTACCATTTGTTGCAATAAATAAACTTCATAATCTTATTTTTCTTGCATAAATGGATGTGAAGCATGACAATAACGTGATGGATATTGGTTATATCTCAATGACAAACTGTAAAATAAAAATAAAATGAGATTTTTGCGTTCATTGAAAACCCCACAGGGTAATCGGATCAGTGAGATTTTTCATTATGCCAATTAAAAATGTCGGACGCTTTCGTTGTGCAAAGGGTATGAAATTAATTATTCTCAGACCTTAATTGGGATTTATATATTTATACTCCTAGGTAATCAACTAAAGATTAATTAGTAGATTGAGTGGGTCACTGATCACCATCATCCTCGGTATCCATACCCTTATTTAATTGAGGTCAGCAAAGCAGGTCTACTTTCCTAATACAGGTGGCTCGCCAATATAAGTATAAAATATTTTATAGTCTTGTTAGAAAATATACCCACGCCATGTGACCCATTGGTTACAATTTATTGAATGCGACCACTCGTAGTATACGACCAAGACCGTCTCCAATTACCGTGAACACTGTAAAGTATTCAAAACGTCAGGAAATTAAAAATCAAATACAAACGCGATAGAATCCGCAAAAATAGTTTTATTCCTTCACTTGTACCGCTATTGTCTTTCAATCGTCTTTGCACCCACGAAAAAGAAAAATGTAGTTACACATTGTATTCCATCATCATACAATTAGTTTGAAATTATGATCTGATCTGCACAGATGGTGTAGTGGTTAAGATACCGCCCTTACGTGCCAGTGCCAGAGGTTCTATTCCCACCCGAAATAATACTTTGTGCGATCCACAAAGTGTTGTTCTGAATCTGGGTGTAATTTGTCTGCGTTAATTGCATGTTTGTAAAGTCCTCCATATTACAAGGATTACTTTCTTACTGCAGGTTGGTGTCTTTAAAAAAAAGGAAGAAATGGTATAATCTCATAATTTAAGCACATCATATTTTAAGGTCAAAGTATTTACCAAATCGTAAACAAGTTGCTAATGAACGAAATTTCAAGAACTAGAAACCTAAGCATTTCAAATACTCGAATAACACATTAACTAAATTAAAGAAGTGCATCAAATTTTGCTGGAGAATATGCAACTGAGCACTCGTTAATCGGTTTAGTTCGAATGAAATTCGGCGCCGAAAATGCTCTGTTGAATTCGACAAACAGCTGATATCTGGCGATCCTTTCAGTTACTGGGCACGGTAAAGCTTTTTGCACAATTGCAGCTATTTACTATTTCACTTTGCAGAAACTTGATGATTTAAGCGGATGCAGTGTATTTACATTTGATTTCTACGTGGCCATTTATTTTTCATATTTAACTTGGTTTTATGTTATTTAAATATTATTTTTGCAGGTTGACTATCAAAGCAAAATGCCCTATGGAACTGCGCAATTTCCCAATGGACCGACAATCATGTCCATTGATACTTGGTAGTTGTAAGTATTTTTCTAAAAGAGAATGCCTTATAATTTTATTTCTATTATTAATTGATTGTTGAAATTATTAGATTAAGATTGTGATTGAATAATAGCGAAAATATTTTTAATATTATAATTCTATTTTAGATGCGTACTCGAATCAACAACTTGTATATCAATGGCAAAATTCTGAAAGCGTTAACTTTGTCCCGGGCATGACCCTCTCGCAGTTCGACCTCATCAGCTTCCCTTATAGAAACTTCACTTTCGCTCGACGAGAAGGTAAAAAATACAAATTACATAATATCGAAACACGTAGGTATATTATTGAATATGATATTAAAGAACAATACTTACATAAAGTTTATTAATGTCTCTTATGTGCTCATCTACTTTTCTATCCATACAAAAGAAGTATATCAGAACGTTATTCAGTTATTTGTATGATTAAATCATGAAGACATGAATGCATGGATTAAGTATAAAGGTCTATTCATTTAGTAAGAAAGTTTGCTCGACGCAAACAAGAGTAACCTCCATTATTACGCAGCCTATACACACAATTCGAATAGAAACTTATAACGTTATAAGGTTTATTGCTTTGTGCAGTGACAGATTTAGGCTTAGGCTCGCAAGACCCGGGCCTAGGACGGGCAAATTTTAACAACCTTAATATTTTCGAAATAGCAAGTATTTAAATCTTTTTTTTTTTCAAGAGTATAGCCTAATTTTATTGCTTCTTCTCTTGCTTTTACAATCTTAGGTTGTCCAAATTTAATTTATTTAATATTGTTTAGCACACGACGAATTTAAAATATATATAAATAGGTATTAAAAAAATGTTTGTTTTGTTATTCACCTCAGATCATATAGGTCCCATTATCGGGCTGAACCTCCACCATAATGTGAAGGAAATTGACCTGCTGTACCACGCTGGTCAAACGTATTTGTATAGGGTTTTGTTTCTCTTGCATATTGTTATATGCGTTCGTTATATATCCCTTTAGTCGCGTCTTTCAATTAATTACCTACCGGTAATATAAGGGGTGATGAATTGTATTCTTACTCCGTCACTACACAGAATAGTGTTTAGTTATTATTTATGTATAAATCCGTCAAAATAGTTTTGTTCTAGGATGGCATTGAACCTAAATCCGTCACTGTTTGTACATTTATATATTATAAAGATTTATTCAAATTTTATAATTATTATTACATTTTAATACGGCAACTTTAAATGCAACGATAACGATATTGAAGGCGAGGGGAAATTTTCAATCTAACGTCGGCTTGCGTAATAGCTTTCATCTCCACTAATCACCAGTCCGTACCTACGCTTTATCCGCTTACGGCATAATTTATACCCGCGTATATTCAGGTATGGAAAACAAACTTCATATTCATACTGAATTTTGAAATTCATTACAACTTTCATGATGCAATTCCCGCCAAATTGCTTACAATAGGTAGGTATTCCTAAATATTATTGTTTTTACTTGTGTTTCGGTAAATAAAATATCTAAAGGTATTTGTTCATGCTTACCTACTTCCACAGGCAAACTCACTCAGCTCTAAATGACTTTACTCGGTTTTTATTTACCGAAATTTTCTGTGCTACAAACACGACGCGTTTTAACATTTTATCTTAAATTTCCTTACAAAATAGACCTCAAGTGCTCTTTTATAAATATGATTTGCGTTTTTCGTTTCGAATGGAAATATAAAATAATGTCAAACGAATACCGCGTAACCAATGACATGAATCGGCTTTTACACCCTAAGGAATTTACATTTCCAGAAATGTTAGATATATAAGAGTAACTACATGCTCGTCGCTTTTTGAGTGTTTAGTAAGTAGGATTTGTTAGTAACACAGATTTATACATATAGAAACAAACAAAATGGCTTAATTTTAATTCATTACTCCAAAATGACCAAAATACGAACTTAACCAGCATCAATGTAATTTGTAATTATTTAATGTAGGTAAATGTGTTGGAAGAAATATATTTGTAATGTCACGCTTTTATCCCCAAAATAGTAGGCAGAGACGTACCACATGTAGGTACTATTACGAGATTAACTACTAAAGTTTATATATAATACTAAAGTTTATAAATGTCATTGGTCCGTTCAAGAATCAAGACAAGAAATCACATGGATTGTGAAGCAATATGCTACGCTGCCTTGCTTGCCATCATTATCAGCCTATGGACGTTCACTGTTGGACATAGCCAACGCAACGAAAGTAAGGATTAGAGATACATTCCTAACCCGTTATTCAGAGTTCTTGGAATCAAAAAAAGAAAGACATATGGAAGTGGTAGGACCACGCTGTTAACAGTGCTCTGTCTGCAGCCGCGGGCCGGTCCGTCCGGGGTAGTACCGCAGAAGATCGACATATGAGTGATGGCAATGTGCTATTACGCTTCGTTCGGTGAGCGGCAGAGCCGGATGCCCAAATTATATTGGCAGACAGCGGCCTAGCGGCCAGCGACTTACCATCAGATATGCTGCTTACTCGTTTGTCACAATGCGACGAAAAAAAAATAACAGTACATAGCATACTTTGTACACTTTTGAAAATGTTTACAGGTGAATTTTCTGTACTTCAAGTATCGTTCAATCTTCAACGACACACGGGCTATTTCCTCATACAAGTCTACGTGCCGTGCATACTTATCGTGGTCCTTTCTTGGGTATCTTTTTGGATTCATCGCGAGGTAAAGTGTGAATACATTCATTTTATATACAAGTCTTACAATGTTACTCGTAAACCTTATTTATTATGAAATATACGATCGTATCTTCGTAATGCAAACGTAATGCTCAATCTGTAACATTACCTTCCAATCAACGTTTAAGTTTATTATTTTAATTTGCATCATCATCATCACAGCCCATAAATGTTCCACTGTTGGGCTCGGGCCTCCTCCATAATGGGAGGGAAATTAACCTACTATACCGCGCTGGTCAGACGTGTTGGCATAGGGTTTTGTTTCGAGTTTTCCTTCTCTCGCATAGATGTTATATGCGTTTTATATCCCTTAGTCATCTCGTACGATCACCCACGGGTAAGATATGGTCGTGAATAGTAGATATTCTTATTCCGTCACCACACGAAAAATTGCATATTAGTATGAAAGATAACGTACATACATGATAATATCATTCTTGTTTTTTTAAAGCAAGCAAAAAAAAAAGGAATTCTTTTGCAATAATGGCCGTTTTCATTAATGACAACTTAATTTTTTTTTAGGTTTTTTTTAAGGTTATATATATTAATAATTAATTGAGATTATGTGTAAATATGTAACATTGATATTTAAATAGCCTTGGTTCATCCATACTCTTATCTCAATTGGAAATCTTGGAATCGACGTTCATTTAAATAATTCTTCCATCTCGTTCATTAATTCTTCCATCGCGCATATTGCAAAAGTTAAGGCAATACTTTTATGATCGGCTACCTACCTAACCTTCACGAGAGAGTGCAGGTCTCTCGTCGATTATTGACCAGATCGAATCAGATAGATTTTTTCATACATACATATCATCACGCCATATCCCTTGCAGGGTAGGCAGAGAGAACAGAGTGCCAGAGAACTCTATCTCTGCATACTTCACTCGCTTCCTCAACATTCATAATTCTCTTCATACACGCTCGCCGGTTTCGGAGACTCTTGACTCCACCTTCCTTCAGTACCTGACCGATCTGGTCTAGGTAGGTTAGTCTCGGTCTTCCTCGGTACCTACATCCTTCCACTTTCGCATTGTATATCTTCTTAACCAGACGCTCGTTCGGCATTCTTTCCACATGTCCGAACCATCGGAGCATTCCCTTTCGCATCTTTACACCAATACTCTCTTTCATACCTACTCGCTCTCTTACGTCGTCGTTACGAATGCGGTCGGTCAGCCTAACTCCACAGATTTTCCGAAGAGATCGCATTTCGACCGCATTAATTTTACTTTCATACTCTTTTCTGCATACCCAACTCTCGCTTCCATACAGTAATGTTGGGACAAGCACTGCGTTATGTATTGCTACACGTGCCTTCTGGCTGAGGTGGTGGCTGCCGAGAAGTTGCCCCAACGCTCCGTTCACTCTATTTCCCGCATTCACTCTTCGCTCTATATCAGTGGTGTACCGTCCATCTCGGCTAAATCCACATCCAAGATATACAAATTCATCCACTTGCTCTAGTACATCATTACCTATTGTTACTCTTACATCTGTTCTGGCTTCATCTCTTTCAAAGACCATTATTTTGGTTTTGCTCACATTCACGCGTAGACCCCTTTTCTTACAATCTTCTGTCATTGTGTCGACTAGGGTCTGCAGGTCAGTCGCTGACTGTGCCAGCAGGACTGCATCATCTGCATAAAGCAGAGCAGAGACCACTGAGTCACCCATCTGGACTCCCACATTCATATCGTTCAACCTTTGGAGACATTTATCCAGATATATGATAAACAGCCTGGCTGATAGAACGCAGCCTTGCTTAACGCCGATATTGACGTCAAACCAAGGCGACGTTCCACCATCCAGCCGCACACAGGCTCTACAGCCCATGTAACTGGATTGCACAGCCTGCAGCAGTTTACCGTTAATACCATACTCCGGTAAAATGTCCCAAAGTTCCTTTCGTACAACCGTGTCAAATGCTCTCTCCAGATCCACAAAACTGCAGAAAACCCTTTGACCTAGGGCCAGATGCTTCTCCACAATGTTGCGCAGAGAGAACACTTGATCTATGCATCCCCTTCCACTCCTGAAACCTCCTTGTGTCTCACACAGTAAACCATCGGACACCATCCTCATTCTCCTTTCAATAATTTTACCATACACTTTTGCTGCCAAACTGGTCAAGCTTATGGCTCTGTAATTTGCGCAGTCATAACGTGAACCCATGTTTTTAAACAAAGGCACGATGACTGCGCTATTCCAGTCCCCGGGAACCATTCCCGAGCTCCAATATAAATTGAGGAGCAACAGGAACGCCTCCCGGACACAGGAGCCACCAAGCTTGATCATCTCGGCAGACACCATATCAATGCCCGCTGCCTTACCATTTCTCAAACTTCTTATCGCCCATTCAACTTCATCCATACTGATGCCATCGGAGGACGCCGTCGCCGAATGCTGATCTACTAGACCACATGCGACACCGGCGCCAACCGTAGCATCCGCATACATATCGCCAAACTATTCACTCCATCGGCTTAACACGTCTTGTGTTTGTGTAAGAATGTCTCCACCTTTAGACCTTATTTTATTCATTCTGAAGGCTGACCAACCACCCCGAGACCTCTTCACCTCCCTCCAAAAGAGTTTGGTGTTACCCTCGAAGTTTTTAGTCAGCCTATCTTCTGCACTCATACTTGCTCTATCACGTTTCTCTTTCACTAAGGCCTTGGTGTCATTCTTACATTGCCGATATATTTCTTTCTTCTGTTCAGTCATACTGTCATTCAGATTCAAAGAAGAGACATAGTCCAGCCACGCTTTCTTCTTTTGCTCTACGGAAGCTGCCACTTCCGCATCCCACCATGCATCACCATTTGTGTTTCTATGCTTCTTTGAACTTCCACATACTTCTTTCGCTGTGTCTACCATACTCTCCTTCAATACTCTCCAGCATTCTTCAATGTCCGATTGCGGCTGGCTTGCCATCGTCAGCCGTTCTCAGACACCCTCTGCATACTTTTCTCTTACACACTCTTCTTGCAACCTTTCAACCTTTATCCTTTCAAGCCCTCCGAAGTGGACACGCTCTCGCCAGTGCCTCCACTTTCTGAACAGACCACTAAATCTCGCAATAACAAGATAGTGGTCCGTATCGACTGTGGGGCTGTAGGGGTACACCAAAGAGTAAAATTATATTAACTGAAAAAGAGTGGCAACTCGATGATAAAACATGCATGTATGGAAAGTGCTGCTACCTGGAGCTTAGGCGATGAACTAAAGTTGAAGTAATATACATATATACCTACATATGTACATATGTGTCTGTATGTAATTATATAGGATTTCTTTTTACTATAAGACCTACCCTGAAATATAAAAAAAAACCATATCAGCCGTTAACGAAACGTCAATAGTATAAAGTTAACAATGAAAATTGAGATAATTTCCAGAAAGAACATCAATAATCAAAAATAGATTATTGACAATAAGTACATACGCTAGGAACAAAAAATAATAATTCTCAGTTGTCAAACTTTTGACAATCAGAACAAAATGGCAGCTATGTTTGTACAAACAACCTGTAGGCGGCGCGACGGTCAGTAAAAATAAGTAATGTTTTAACTGTGCCCCCCCAGGGGTACACTAAATCTAGTATCGACTGTGGGGCTGTAGGGGGGCACTAAATCTCGCAATAACGAGATAGTGGTCCGTATCGACTGTGGGGCCTGTAGGCTCTTGCGTCCAATATTTTGCTTCGGAGGCGATTGTCTACCAAAATTAAATCTATTATACTTTTCTGTTCATTCCTTCTCCATGTATACATATGGATGTCCTTATGTTGGAAAAATGTGTTTGACACAATAAGGTTTCTCTCCATGCATACATCAGCTATGAGCCTACCTGCGTCGTTCACTCTCTTATCACCAAATGGACCAAGTACGTCCTCATAGTCAGGACGCTTGGTCCCCACCCATCCGTTCAAATCTCCGCATACAATCACGCGTTCACTGGTTTCTGCCATATCCAGAACTTCCCTAACATTATCCCAAAACTTCTCTAGGTCTGATGCCACCGAGGATCCTACGGGAGCATATGCTACAACCATGAATACCTTGGTGACACCAAGTTTTATACGGACCCAAAGAAGTCTGGGATCATACATTCCGTAATCCTTCACACCTGAGGCCAAGCGAGAGGACAGCAGTACTCCTACCCCCATGCTGGCTCGATCGCTCTGTGGTACACCAGACCACAGAGCCATCCCGCCACCAGGAAGATCGCAGGCGTCGCTGCCCCTTCGCTTGGTCTCTGTTACACAGAGCACGTCTAGCTGTTTGTCCGCCATGACGGATATCAGCTCGTGCAACTTACCTTCCACACTACCTCTTACATTCCACGTGCCCACCCGGCACTCTGCTCTCCTCGACTCGCCTGACTGGGCAAGGCGTGATGGGTGGCGGCCCCCATCGCCGCAACTGCCGAAGTTCGTACCGACGGGGGCGGGTCGGTACGCGTCGCCTCCGGGGGACGCCCTAACCCACATTGCGGTACGTATTTCGAGCCGGATTAGCAGTCTAATTAGACTGGCAGGGGACGCGAACGAGCACGCTCCGGACTATGCCCCCCTAATTTTTATCAAGTAGATTTCTTTCAAGTTGACGTAAAGCTCTTAGTAATCCTTTACTACACCCACGAACAATTTAAGAATTGGTAGTAACTAATTGTAAAGGCCGCCACGTAGCATTAGTAATACACGCTATAAATGGACTAAAATTTATGTCCGTAGACTCGAGTAAATGATGACTTGTCTTTCATCTCAATCTAGTGGTACCATACGAACCTTAGTTTTTTTTAAAGAATATCACATTTCATACTTCATCAAATCTTTTCTTTAATCTCAATAGAGTTTGACTCCATAGAGTTTCAATTGAGTAATAACTCACCTTTAATACCACTATAACAAAGTATGGTTAGGATGAGCTCAATATTTTATCACCAAAATAAAGGAATTGGTTCGATAGCCTGCTCAATTATTGATAGGTACGGCAAAACACGGCAGATTATTTAGCCACATGCCGTCCATACGTCGTCCTGGACGATTTATCTATTTAAAAACAGATCTTTATTTACTGTGAATACCTCGAGCGTGTGAAGCCCGTATCGTCGTCACAATCGCAGTAGTGTTTGTACACACTCGACAAGACACCCCGAGACAGGCCTAGTCTCGGGGTATCTCGTCGAGGGTACAGCCGCTATTGGATAAAACTCTCGGCGAGAGGCTCTCGTCGAGTGTGTACAGCCGCTATGAAATAAACAGATAACACACAGAGAAGAAAAAATCGAAATGAAAGCCTATGAGAACCCGTCTAATTTTGCGAAACCTGTTTCCTGGATTGGGAGGTATATGGACTAAGAAGAAATAGAAAACTCTGTGGGTAATGAAAGCACTAACGGTCACTTTTGCACCTAAAAGACCTTTTATCTGTATTTTCCCTTGCAATGTGTAAGGAACGGGAATCTTCATCATCATATTTATCTAAAGTTTCATTATTTATCCAAAACTCGTAAATTCATTTTATTGAATGCGAATTTTTAAAATTAGTACCTACCTCGTTTCTTTTCTACTTTCTGTAAAATGTTTTGAAATGATTAATAACAAATATTGGTCTTGTATGCGTCATTTTCCCTGTGGTGACGGAGTAAGAATACAATTCACCACCCCCTATTATTACTCGTGGGTGATCGTACCAGACGACTAAGGGACATAAAAACACATGTAAGATCTATACGAGAGGAGGTAAAACTCGAAACAAAACCCTATACCAACACGTCTGACCAGCGTGGTATAGTAGATCAATTACCCTCTATTATAGAAGAGGTCCAAGTCCAACAGTGGGACATATATGGGCTAAGATAATGACGATGATGCGTCATAAATAGGTTATTCTTTAGAAAAACAAGTAATTATCACATAAACTAAGCAATCAATCCTTATGTTACGGTCTTACGGAGGACTCTAAAAACATACAATTTATGAACACAAATCATACACGGACTTAGAACTCTGTTTGTGGATTACACAAAGAATTGTTGTATGTAGGCATCTAGTAGGAGAATGCACTAGATGCCTAGCCTGCCGAGGTCGCTGCTTAGGCCAATACGCCATTTGTGCAGTGATCATACAAAATCATCAGTTAAGAATTGAATACACGTTGTCACTCTTCATACATGCTCAGTTTACACAGCACAGTGTACAGCTTCAGTAAATTACACAATTTACTGAACTTTAACCACTTTTACTTTATGGTAAGATATGCACATATGTGCATGGTATAATTGTAATTGTTTTCAGGCAACGTCGGATCGCGTAGGACTGGGTATAACTACGGTATTGACTCTTTCAACGATAAGTCTGGATTCACGCACGGACTTGCCGAAAGTACGGTACGCTACAGCGCTCGACTGGTTCTTGTTGATGAGCTTCTTCTATTGCATTGCGACACTCCTGGAGTTTGCTGGTGTACATTATTTTACTAAGGTATGTATTATTTTTTTCATACTACCTACTATTATACTGGCCACTTGGGCGCTGATATCATAAGATGATTATTGGATGAAAGTCCTCAACATAATTTTAAAGATGACCAGCATGGTATAGTAAGATAAATTACCTCACATCGTGGTATTATCATTATTTAGCGAGTCTTCCAATTTTTTTTTTCCTTTTTTTGCGGTGGACTATGGATGTGGTCGCGCCCCGCCAAATCGGTCTGGGGCGACGGAAGAAGCAGCGCGCAACTCCATAGACTCACCCTGCAAGAACTCCTTTCTTTGCCGTGCAAGCAGACAGTACCTACCCGATCTTTGTCTTCGGTGGCATCCAATTAGGTACCTAACTAAATCATGACAGAAACCTGCCATATTAGAATATAATCACTTGTATTCAAATTCTGTGATCATATTGGCGATAATTCATTCTGTTGGTAGCTATTGAATAAGAGGTTATGTAACAAATTCTTCACTTAATTTCTCCTTTAACTTTGAATTCCGTAATAATTTTTAATATTACCTACTTTAAAATTTAAAATGCATGCTAATTATTCAATAATGAAATTATTTGGATGTTTTAATAAGATCGAATTCATAAATTATTTCAGCGGCTCTAAATTATTCATCCGTATTAAGAAATGTCCGTATAACAAAACCATATCTATTTCAGGTTGGTTCGGGAGAGATTGTAATCGATGATTCCGAGTGGGAAGAGCTCATTGAAGAAGTTGGCGGTGATGCATTCGCAGCTCGACAGCTCGCAGTGCGCCGCCGTAGCTCCGCCAGATCTGTCACTAATTTTGTTAGTTTGAATATAAATTAATTATATCACATAAGTAATATTAGTCAAGAAAACCTCGAATTATATCCCTATAATATCTTTTTTACTTACATAAAGTTTTAACTTTTCCATAAATAGGACCAATAGTCTTTCGTGTGATGATGCAATAAAAATACAATTCACCATCCCCTATCGTAGATCGTGATCATAAGAGACGACTAAGGGATATAAAACGCATATAGCATCTATGCAAGAGAAGAAAAACTCAAAATAAAACCCTATACCAGCACGTCTGACCAGCGTAGGTCAATTTCCCTCTCATTATAGAGGAGGCTGGAGCCCAACATTAAGACATATGAGCTGAGACGAGACGATCAATAGTCTCCTCTCACACAGGCCTCCAAATTAAAAAAAAAACAATAAATTAATCTACAAACAAAATCATAATAGATAAATAATATAATTAACTTTACATTTGGTAAGGGATTTAGAATATAGTAAAATATGTCGACACACTTACTTTGTTATAAGTCATAAAAAGTAGGGATGTTAAAAAATAATCGATTTTTATTTTAATCGATTATTTTTTTCAAAAAAATCGATTTTTCATAATCGATTTTTATAGTAATATAAATCGATTTTTAAAAAATCGATTATATAAATTATGCGTTTTAATCGATTTTTATGAAAAGCGCCATCTATGGAACGGATGAATAAAACTCGAAGTAAATCCATTATTATTTACAAGTTAAGAGTGCCATAATATATTATGTAGTTGTTGGTAAACAATAAAAATATCTTGCAATAGTAAAACATCTAAAAGCGGTTGGCGAAAATATTTTACGATTAAGAAACATACAGCAATATGCAAGTACTGTTCCAAAGAGCTAAAAACTTGCAGTAATACTACAAATTTAAAACAGCATACATACATACCATCACGCCATGTCCCTTGCAGGGTAGGCAGAGAGAACAAAGTGCCAGAGAACTCTATCCTTGCATACTTCACTCGCTTCCTCAACATTCATAATTCTCTTCATACACGCTCGCCGGTTTCGGAGACTCATGACTCCACCTTCCTTCAGTACATGACCGATCTGGTCTAGGTAGGTTAGTCTCGCTCTCCCTGAGTACCTACATCCTTCCACTTTCGTATTGTATATCTTCTTAACCAGACGTTCGTTCGACATTCTTTCCAGTTGCCCGAACCATCGGAGCATTCCCTTTCGCATCTTTACATCAATGCTCTCTTTCATACCTACTCGCTCTCTTACGTCGTCGTTACGAATGCGATCGATCAGCCTAACACAGCCACAGATTTTCCGTAGAGATCGCATTGCGCATTAATTTTACTTTAATACTTTTTTCTGCATACCCAACTCTCGCTTCCATATAGTAATGTTGGGACAAGCAAGTTATGTATTGCTACACGTGTCTTCTGGCTTCGGTGGTGGCTACCGAGAAGTTGTCCCAACGCTCTATTTCCCGCATTTACTCTTCGCTCTATATCAGTGGTGTAGCTTCCATTCTGGCTAAATTCACATCTAAGATATACAAATTCATCCACTTGTTCTAGTACATCATTACCTGGTGGGGCACACTTAAAACATTACTTATTTTTACTGACCGTCGCGCCGCCTACAGATTGGTTGTACAAACTTAAGTGCTGCCATTTTGTCCTGCCTGTCAAACGTTTGACAACTGAGAATTGTTATTTTTTGTTCCTAGCGTAGGTACTTATTGTCATCGATCTATTTTCGGTTATTGATATTTTTCTGAAAATTATCTCAAGTTTCAATGTTAGGCTGATATTATTATTGTTTAATTATCAGCTGATATGTTTTTTTTTATATTTCAGGGTTGCTTTCATAGTAAAAGAAAATTCTATGTAATTACACATACACATGTAGATATGTATATATATTACTTCAACTTTAGTTCACCTCCTAAACTCTGGGTGGCAGCACTTTCCATACATGCATATTTTATCATCGAGTTGCCACTCTTTTTCAATTTAATAACTTTACTCTTTGATCATTACCTATTATTACTCTTACATCTGTTCTGGCTTCATCTCTTTCGAAGACCATTATTTTGGTTTTACTCACATTCATGCGTAGACCCCTTTTCTTACAATCTTCTGTCATTGTGTCGACTAGGGTCTGCAGGTCAGTCACTGACTGCGCCAGCAGGACTGCATCATCTGCATAGAGCAGAGCACTGACCACTGAGTCGCCCATCTGGACTCCCACATTCATATCGTTCAACCTTAGGAGACATTTATCCAGATATATGATAAACAGCCTGGCTGATAGAACGCACCCCTGCTTAACGCCGATATTGACGTCAAACCAAGGCGACATTCCATCATCCAGCCGCACATAAGCTCTACATCCCATGTAACGGGACTGCACAGCCTGCAGCAGTTTACCGTTAATACCATACTCCGGTAAAATGTCCCAAAGTTCCTTTCGTGCAACCGTGTCAAATGCTCTCTCCAGATCCACAAAACTGCAGGAAACCCTCTGACCTAGAGCCAGATGCTTCTCCACAATGTTGCGCAGAGAGAACACTTGATCCATGCATCCCCTTCCACTCCTGAAACCTCCTTATGCCTCACACAGTAAACCATCGGACTCCATCCTCATTCTCCTTTCAATAATTTTAGCATACACTTTTGCTGCCAAACTGGTCAAGCTTATGGCTCTGTAATTTGCGCAGTCATAACGTGAACCCTTGTTTTTAAACAAAGGCACGATGACTGCGCTATTCCCGTCCCTGGGAACTATTCCCGAGCTCCAACATAAATTGAGGAACATCAGGAACGCCTCTCAGACACAGGTGCCGCCAAGCTTGATCATCTCGGCAGACACCATATCAATGCCCGCTGCCTTACCATTTTTCAAACTTCTTATCGCCCATTCAACTTCATCCATACTGATGCCATCGGAGGACGCTGGTGCCGAATGTTGATCTACTAGACCACGGATAATCGAGACAACCCGAGTATCCGCATACATGTCGCCAAAATATTCCCTCAATCGGCTTAACACGTCTTGTATTTGTGTAAGAATGTCTTACCTTTAGACCTTATTTTATTCATTCTGAAGGCTGACCAACCACCCCGAGACCTCTTCACCTCTCTCCAAAAGAGTTTGGTGTTACCCTCGAAGTTTTTAGCCAGCCTATCTTCTGCACTCATATTTGTTCTATCACGTTTCTCTTTCACTAAGGCCTTGGTGTCATTCTTACACTGCCGATATATTTCTTTCTTCTGTTCAGTCATACTGTCATTCAGATTCAAAGAAGAGACATAGTCCAGCCACTTTCTTCTTTTGCTCTACGGAAGCTGCCTCTTCCTCATCCTACCAAGGATCACCATTTGTTTTTCTATGCTTCTTTGAGCTTCCACATACTTCTTTCGCTGTATCTACCATACTCTCTTTCAATATTCTCCAGCATTCTGGCTCGACCCACGTCGCCTCAGGGGGACACCCTAACCCGTACTGCGGTACGCATATGAGCCGGATTGAAGTCTGACTAGACTGGCAGGGGACGCGACGTGCACGTTCCGGACTATGCCTCCCTAAAAAAAAATCATCATCATGTCAGGCTATTGTCGTCCACTGCTAGACGTAAGCCTAAATGTAAAATAGTATTGGACATTTATGGCATTTTTTTGTTGTGATTTATATTTTAGTTTTTGAGACAATAAGGTTGTTATTTTGTTAGGGCGCTCATCATTTCATTTTTATGATAATAAAAAAAAAGTGTCAATAATTACACTTGGTTTCCTTATTCCTTACCTTGAAAATTTAAAGGAATATTCGCTTTGATGAATTTTATATTTGAATTGGTTGATTTTTTATTCATATAATTTTATTTGATTTTAATCTGATTAATTGTTAATATGAATCTCTTAGGTTTATTATTGGAATATGAAAAGTATATACATTTTTAAATAATAGAAAAATCGATTTTTTCGTAAAAATCGATTATTTATTTTGATAATAATCGATTTTTGGAAAATCGATTAATATTAAATAAAAAAAAAATCGATTTTTATTTAATCGATTTTTTTCCAGTAACCTCGCATCCCTAATAAAAAGCGGTTAAAGAAGTAAATGGTCAAATCACCTGCTGCACCTATCTGGAATTCACAGACTGATCAGCAATTCGATTTGTAGATTTACGTAAGGACCTCCCGTACCTTAGTGTCGTAGATTCGTTTCACTCACAGAACTGAACGTGCAAACCATTTTAAAGGATGGTTACCACAAAGGATAGACCTATTCTTGTTTGCTGTAAAAAGTTCAATAAATACAATATTGTGTGTAAGTTATTATTTTGTAATAATTACAGAGTTTTACACTACCTGCACAAAGAAATCCGGAGGACAGTGATAGACCCGAACATAGTGCGGTTCGTCTAACTATGGAGCGTACTACACAAACGGAGACTAGAGTACCGCGCTGGCGACAATTACTCTATTGTCTTGCTGGAGACGACCGTTACAGACGACAGAGACAAGTGGAAGCCGGTACCTCAAATAAATTACTATTTAATAGAAAGCAATCTTATTTTATCCATATGATGACTAATTAATTTCGTAGTGGCGTAGTGGTTCAGATGCTGGCCATCCGTGCCAGCGCCATGGGTTCGATTCCCACGCAGGATAATGCTTTATGTGATTTCCAAAATATTGTTCTGAGTCTGAGTGTAATCTGTCTGTGTTCATTGCATGTTTGTAAAGACTCCTGCAATACAATACAAGGATTACTTCTTTAGCAGGGTGGTGTTTAAAGAAAATAAAAAAAATATTATAGCCTTCATTTATATATCTCTCGCCTTCATTTATATATCTCTCGCCTTCATTTATGAACTCTGCTATAACTGATAGCCCGGCTTCATAAATGGTTGAAATGGACCTTAGCAGATTTGTGCTATATCTTGGGTGAATGATCGTGGCCAACTGTAGAAATACAACATTTCCTAAATCATTTGGTATTTGGGTAATTTTAATAAAGAATTTAAAAATTTTTTTTACGAATCCATTTTCAAATTAAATTCAAAAAAAAATCTGAACTTACCTTTATAATATTAGCATATTCGTTATCTTTACAGGTAGCCGAAGCCACATCAACAGCGTATCCCACATCGACCGCGCCGCTAGAATTTTGTTCCCGGCCTCATTCGCTCTACTTAATTTATTCTACTGGATGGTTTACGCGTTTTCTAACGACGACTTTGCTTGGAGTGACAACCCTATGAACACCTTGTCCCATTGAAAATTTTATAGAACCTATTCCTAAATGATACTACATCAAACTTATAATTTATCCATCATCTATAAATGAATAGTGGTTGATAATTTAAGTCTACAGACTATGTACATGTATATTGAGTTTGTTATAAAAATTTAAATTTCGTTAACTAGACAAACTTGTGTTTGTGTAAGTATATCTAGTAATTTGTGCCCAAAATCACCTTCTACAAGAAAGTGATAGAACGTACATCAACTAATAACCTCAAACACTTATAATTTCTCTAAAAGTATTAACTTTTCATCTTTATTAGTTTTTCTTAAATTAAATTCAATTAAAAAAATATTAAGCTTAAGTTAGCTTAATATTTTTCTAATAGTTTAAACCCTATGTTTATATAAATACATATATTAATTCTTCGGCACTTGTAAGTGACTGAACTTCTAAACGGTGGGCCCGATTTTGATTTTATGATTTAGATTTCTATTTCATGTGTTCAGATGGATTCAAGAATGGTTTAGTTTAACTATTGGAACCGGTGGGTTTAAATTGATGATTGATGGGCGCTTTAATTGATTTCAAGCAACTATTTAATGCAAAAAGAAAATATAAACAAAGTAAATAGAAATACATATGTAGTGATATATATATTTTACAGGAATCGTATATAGAAGAGCGCAGTCAGCTCAGTATAGTATGGCGCAGTGCCTTTGATTAAAAACAAGGGTTCACGTTATGACTGCGCAAATTACAGAGCCATAAGCTTGACCAGTTTGGCAGCAAAAGTGTACGATAAATTAGTGAAAGAAGAATGAGGATGGTGTCCGATGATTTACTGTGTGAGACACAAGGAGGTTTCAGGAGTGGAAGGGGATTCATGGATGAAGTGTTCTCTCTGCGCAACATTGTGGAGAAGCATCTGGCTCTAGGTCAGAGGGTTTTCTGCAGTTTTGTAGATCTGGAGAGAGCATCTGACACGGTTGTACGAAAGGAACTTTGGAATACTTTACCGGAGTATGGTATTAACGGTAAACTGCTGCAGGCTGTGCAGTCCAGTTACATGGGCTGTAGAGCCTGTATGCGGCTGGATGATTGAATGTCGCCTTGGTTTGACGTCAATATCGGCGTTAAGCAGGGGTGCGTTCTGTCAGCCAGGCTGTTTATCATATATCTGGATAAATGTCTCCAAAGGTTGAACGATATGAATGTGGGAGTCCAGATGAGCGACTCAGTGGTCACTGCTCTGCTCTATGCAGATGATGCAGTCCTGCTGGCACAGTCAGAGACTGACCTGCAGACCCTAGTCGACACAATGACAGAAGATTGTAGGAAAAGGGGTCTACGCGTGAATGTGAGCAAAACAAAATAATGGTCTTTGAAAGAGATGAAGCCAGAATAGATGTAAGAATAACAATAGGTAATGATGTACTGAAGCAAGTGGATGAATTTGTATATCTTGGATGTGGATTTAGCCGAGATGGAAGGTACACCACTGATATAGCGCGAAAAGTGAATGCGGGAAATAGAGTGATCGGAGCGTTAGGGCAACTTCTCGGTAGCCACCACCTCAGCCAGAAGGCACGTGTAGCAATACATAACGCAGTGCTTGTCCCAACATTACTGTATGAAAGCGAGAGTTGGGTATGGAGAAAAGAGTATGAAAGTAAAATTAATGCGGTCGAAATGCGATCTCTACGGAAAATCTGTGGAGTTAGGCTGATCGATCGCATTCGTAACGACGACGTAAGAGAGCGAGTAGGTATGAAAGAGAGTATTGGTGTAAAGATGCGAAAGGTAATGCTCCGATGGTTCGGACATGTGGAAAGAATGCCGAACGAACGTCTGGTTAAGAAGATATACAATGCGATAGTGAAAAGATGTAGGTACCGGGGGAGACCGAGACTAACCTACCTAGACCAGATCGGTCATGTACTGAAGGAAGGTGGAGTCAAGTCTCTGAAACCGGCGAGCGTGTATGAAGAGAATTATGAATGTTGAGGAAGCGAGTGAAGTATGCAAGGATAGAGTTCTCTGGCACTCTGTTCTCTTTGCCTATCCTGCAAGGGAATGGCGTGATGGTATGTACGTATGTATATAGAAGAGCAAAAACAATGTTTTCTATGGTTCAGGCGGATATCACAAAAGTTTTCTAGACCCTAATGGTACTACATAAAATCATTTATATTAATATAAGTATACTTTGATTTCGGATAATATTGATAATTCTATAGGGTAAAATGCTAGAATAAAAATGTAGGAGTGAGCTTAGAATATCGTTAACGATTTGAGCTCCAGAGGGCAGATAAGTGTGGCTTCATAGAAAACGATGCCGCCGTATCTACTAGATATTTTAGACTAAAAAGCCAAACCCAAAACAATTTAGAATAATAAATGCTAGACAGTTATTAAATTTTAAGAGGTTATTTCTTTATTACTTTACTACACTTAATTTATCAATCTCAAAGTAGTCCTCAAGGTGTATATAAAAAAAAACAGAAATAAAATAGATATTGATGTATCTCTTGTTTTATTCAATATATAACTTAAGCCAGTAAGATATATGGTTTATGTGATTCTTGTTGAAGTTACGAAATCATGAACACTTTAATCTTAAGTTTAATAAATACGCAACTTACATGTTAGAAAATATACAAGTTTACAATTGTAAAATATATCATCTTACGCGTGGGACTTTCTTTCATATACCTATTTCTGTTTCTTCTATAATGCCCCATTGAAGATTAACTATTCAGTCATACACACATATATATAGATATATAAGTATTGAAAATAAATAACATTCATTATCATCCTTATAAACACGCACGACGGATCAAAATTACATGAATGCTCAGTGACAAATGTTTGGTATAATTTTTGTTTTAATAATACCTAAAAAAAATCCGCGTCGTGACGGAATAAGAATACAATTCACCACCCACTATCTTACCCGTGGATGATCGTACGAGATGACTAAGGAATATAAAACGCATATAACATCTATGCGAGAGAAGGAAACCTCGAAACAAAACCCTATACCAACACGTTTGACCAGCGTGGGATAGTAGGTCAATTACTCTCCCATTATGGAGGAGGCTCGAGCCCAAGAGTGGGACATATATGAGCTGAGATGATGATGATCATTACCTAAAAACCAAACATGATTACTGCAAGAATATACTAATGTTTTTCTTTTTATTCTAAAATTTCAAACCACGTCAAAATTATGCTTGGCACCCACTACAATGTAATGCTTGTCTTGTAGTATCTCTTAATCGTCTCCCATGATACCCATGGGAAATAAATGTGGTGAAATATTTTATTCTTACTCTACCAACATAGAGAACAATATATGAATAAGTATTGTAATTAAATCTAGGACTGTGGATCTGTGTTCAAGAGTTCCCCAATGATAAGCATTGGGGTCAAAAATATTGAGACATTAATTATTCACATCTTCCGTGTAGTTACAGTGTAAGAATACAATTCACCACCCTCGTGCTCGTGGATATCGTAAAAGACAATTAAGGGATACCATACGTCTATAACATCTATGGAAGAGAAGGAAAACTCAAAATAAAACTCTATACCAATCCGTCTGGCCAGTGCTATAGTAGGCCAATTTCCATTTCACCGAAGACAAAGAACGGCTTTCGGTGGCCCACTCGCACGGCGTGGAGAGGTACATTAATGGGGTCACGCGCCGCTTCATCTGTCGCCCTGTACGGATTTAGCAGGGTGTGACCAGACCATCATCATCTCAGCTCATATATGTCCCAATATTGGGCTCGAGCCTTCTCCGTAATGGAAGGGAAATGAACCTACTTATACCACGCTGGTTAGACGTGTTGGTATAGAGTTTTCTTTCAAGTTTTCCATCTCTTGAATAGATGTTATATGCGTTTTATATCCCTTAATCGTCTGGTACACCCACGGGTAAGATTGGGGTGGCGAAACGTATTCTTACTCCGTCACCACACGGAATTGTAGTGACCAGACCAAACAAAAAATAGATTCATTTCCCTCTTATTATGGAAGAGGCTCTATTCCATCAGCGGTACGTATACAAGCTACAACTATAATGAATTACCCAAGTCATTACTTATAAAAATGTTACATGTGTATACTGTATCTCACTATTACCCTATAACGCCAGTTTGTGTATACTTCTCCCATATTTATATTATTACAATGCATTTCAACTAATCTCAAGCACCAATATCAATACACCGCAAGATAATCCATGGTTAGTTAGTAAAACACAGTGCTATAGGCCAATTTATGTATACATATGTACGATAAGTTATATATTGCAGTGCGTATTTATAAGAAATTGTCAAGGAGGCTCATAACAACACCTAACTATATATATTTTATATATACTGACTCAAAAAAACACGACATATTTCAAGGCCACTCTCACACATTTAATTAGCCATCGAGTTGGATTGATCTTAGAATCTAAATTAGCTTCAGCGTTGATTAGTGCCGTCTCGTACTGCAAAGAGTACAATAATTTATAATCTACATATTAATTTTCTATATCCAATGTACTCATAGTTAGGTTCGGATCGCATGGTATTTCGTGGAAATGACGACCAGTTGCCCCAGTGGTAATGACACGAATACTAGATCCGCCGTTGCTCATAATACCTGCACATATTTAAGAACAGAATATACATACCATATACACAGAATATACATATTACACAGAATATCCATATGAACAGAATATACATACCATATATACAAAGTATAATAAACAAATATAATAATGAATATATGTATACACGATTTTAGATTTATAAAACAAAACACTACATACAATTACAACAATACAAACTAGCGGTTTCTTGTCCTAATATCAAAAAATCAAGTAGCATCTATATTAATAAACCACCAATAAAACTTTTCGTGTAGTAATGAAATAAGAATTACAATGATTACCATCAAAAGAAAGAGTCCTTTCCCAATAATAATAGTTAAACAGTTCCTTCCTTCTTCTTCTCAGAGCATATACATCCCACTGTTGGGTAAGGGAATATATACTCCAGGTGAGGGAAATTATTCTAATAGACCGCGCTGGCCAGATGGGTTTGTACGAAGCTTTAGTTTCATAATTTCTTGTCTTAAGTTATCTGCTTTCTTATCTTAACGGATTCTAACGATATCCACGGAAGCTCTTGACCATTTTACACTATTATATCATCATCATTCTCATGCTCTTATCCCAATTACTTGGAGTCGAGGCAACATGTATTCCTCTTCCTACATATTACAAAGTTATTGGCAATAATTTTATGACCGGCCGCCTGCCTGACGGCAATCCTCTTTGGGAATGCAATTGTTGACCAAACAGCATTAGGTGGTGTTGGCCCAGGTCGATACAAGGCTCTTAGTCGTCTTTTACGACATCCACGAACAAAGTAAAGGTTAATAGTATTCGTAGCCGCTACCACACAGCGAAATTTTACACTATTATATCACTAAGACCAAAAAAGAAGAGAAACTTTAAACAAATGCCTATACCAAACCGTCTGATCAGCATGGTATAATAGGTCAATTTCAATTCAATATCAAGGGCCGAAATAGGAACAATGTGAGCTGAGTTAATGATTAGTTCCAATACGGTTTTATTTAGACTTTTCTTATTTCAACATAAATATGTACAGGTATTTTGAACAGCACTTATAAGTACTCCACCAAAATATATCTAATTCTGTCATCTTTAAATCAACACATGATTATATACATATTATAATATTGAAATAATCTACATGTAGCAACATTATGGCTAAAATAAATACATAAAACACACAATATTATATTAAACATCATTTTAGAGAGGACATTCCAATGCTTTATGTACAATAGATACAAAGACCAGTTCCAAAAAAAAACAATTTCTTTTAAATCTACCCCTTAAATGTTTTCAGGTAATAATAAGTCTGTGAAAATCGGTGCTCTTGATTTCAATATTTGAGAGATCGCTCATCGAGGATTTCTATTTCCCATTTAAATATCACAGGACTTTTCTTTCATAATTTTCTGTCTATTCAGGTAAATAATTTAATTTCCTATAAAAATATGTATAAAGAAAAAGTGAAAAGTGTTTAAGGGGTAGATGAAAAAAGATAATTGTACCTTTTTTAACCAGTCTAATATAAATATACAGAAATTAATACTTGTCTATGAATATCACAATACATAAGTTAGGAGCGTTTTCACCAACCACACCTAAATTTTAAGAAACACCTAAGCCAGTTTGTGACAAATCAATGATTGATTGATGTTATATTTCATTCAACATGTGATATCACTGTATAAATTACCTTAGGTGTTAACTACGATTTAGGTATCGATAATAAAAACGTGTATTTGATTATACTAATTGAATATTTATTAAGGAAGAGTTTAATTTTCGAAGAGAGCTAGTTAGGCTTATACGTATGTCAGTTTTGGTCCAACTTTCTGGTAATATAATAATAAATAGATTTTGTTGCAAAACTGCTGACTTTTATATAATAACGTTATTTTTATGTAGAAAATAGACATTTCAAGGCATATACATAGTTTAAATACATAATGGAATGTATAGTTTATAAGGCTTCTCATCATAAGTATGAAAGACTATCGACTATATCTCAACATCAAATGGCAAATATTTAAATGTATAATCGTTTTATATTTAGAATATACCATCGACAATTTATCAATTGATACAAAAAAAATTAACCGACTATTTATTTTTTTAAGAATTGTAGTAATTTTAAAAATAATTTACGATATTACTACATTTTAAGTATTTCAATACGCACAAATTGAACTGAACTAAGCCGTCTATAAAATTTATAGAATATTCAAACCGCCTATTCAGAGTGAGGCCATTATTACGTACAACAGTATTAACCAGACTCGGTAAAAAGTTATACTTTATTAGTGTTGGAAAGGTGAAAACACCTTAATCCCATTTTATAAAACTTAAGAATATGAAAGATTTTCATATAACAACGCGACATAAATGTGACTCTAGTACTGGCATAAGCAAAATAATATTTTGAAATAAAACTATTTTTACGGTTTTCAACGTTCATGGTCACAAGAGGATAGTCAACTTGTAACGATGGAAAAAAGTCTTCAACACGTCGGCAAATTAATAATTAAATACAAACGCAAGAAAAATCTGTAATAATAGTTTTATTTCAAATGTATATACTCGCTTAAATTTCAGAAAATAACACTGCCTAACATTAATATAGACAATATAGCCCAGCCACACATAGGAAGCTATCGACACACAAATCTTTGAATAAAATAACCTCACTTATTGTATTTTAAACTTCAAATGACACAAACTCAGTTAATCTACTCGTATAATCATATGATAGCGTATATAAATGAAAAGATTTATTTTTAACATTAGCTAAAAATGCATTGCAAAATATTACATTTTTAACACGGACACTAAGCACCTACGAAACCTGTGGCCTTACTTTTACAAGTTTAATGTTGATACTAATAGATTTCAAAGATTTTGATACAATAATTCTATTATATTATACTTGGAGTCAAAGTTATGAAATAAATTTTAAAAAATATTCGGGAACATATTGAATTTGTTGGAAGTCTTATATATTTAAAGAAGAGTTCGTTATAATTGTGGCACTATAAAATGTATTAAGGCCGCTGGTTTTATCAAATTGACAAGAAAAATGTATAAAGCGATGAGCAACTACATAATATAAACATTAATATTCTAAATACTACAAAGTGTTAGTACCATTTAGCTAACGCTAAATACATTAATTTCATTAGAATTATATAAATATAAAACATTATATTCTAGCCCAAGTGGGTTTAATAATCACTTTATCTATATACAAATATAAATTTTATTATCTGTAGTATAAAGAAGGTAAATTTGAAATATACAAATCGTTATGGAGATGATCCAATTTTTTATAAAATAGTTGCCATTAAATTACATTCTACCTACTTAATTTAACAATGTCAATATAAATAATATGTATCATAAATAATAAAACTGGACCATTTCCATTTAATTTTGAAGACTAGAACACTGGTCACAGATATTTCAGTATAGGCAAGGAGATTTTAATATTTAATAATTTAAAAAAAAATCACACACTCACAAATCCTATTAAGCTAAAATAATAATAAATTTATAGCTTGTGCAACACTCCCGAGTATTTGTTCAAGCTCTTACATCGCACTGACTACATACAATAAATAAAAAAAAATCATATACTCACATAAATAATTAAATCACAGATTCTATATTTCAATATGAATGTTTTTATGATCTACATATCTTTTCTAACTACTAAAAGGTAAACATTCATATTATCTTTGCCTTTTACATAGACACTACCTCGTGGTTCGAACTCATAGCGAGCAGACAGAACCGGTATACAAGCCTCACCTACCTGAATCCTCTTAGGAACACCAGTTGAATCCATTCTAGATGCTATATTAACAGCATCACCCCAAATATCATAATATAATTTACTAGTACCTATAACTCCAGCTGTGACGTCACCAAAATTATAACCAATTCGAAGTATAAAATCAAACTCGAGCAAATCTTGATTAAAATTATCTACGACCTTCTGCATTTCAATAGCGAAATCCATAAGTTGATAAAGATGGTCATAAGTACCACGCGACGAATGTCTCAATTCGGGGTTAAGCCCGCTAGCTGCCATAAACGTGCTGCCAATAGTTTTAATCTTCTCCACGTGCTGAAATTCCGGTTTTTCTAACAGCTCATCAAAGTCTGCTATCAATTCATTGAGTACTCTCAAATATTCTTTCCCCTTTAAATACGATTCATCGTACATTTCATTAAAGTTCACTATACTAACAAATATTATAGCTACATCTTTATGATTTTCTGAATATTTTGCAGTATTTTTCAGTTGTTCCGCGACATGCCTCGGAATGATATTGTGGAGTAACCAATCTGCCTGATTCCTCATATTCTGCACTCTCTGCTTATCGCGATTAGCAACCACATTACTGTAGAAACTTAGACGGTAACTAATTTCAAACTCACGGTTCAAAAACCATACTAGCATTAACAGTAATGCAACATCCAAATATAATTCTGTCAAATGTAACTGGTGTTGTTTACTATCAAAGCCCATAGTGACGTTATTGAATTCAAACACATCGAATGTACTATCTGTAATGTACGATTCGGTTATATTATGAGCAAACATTTCCGGAGTTAATTTTAAAGTAATATCAGCATCTAACAATTGAGTATTCGCTTCATGACAACCCAACACGGCAAAAAATAGGAACAAACCAGCGTAAATCGTCACAAGAGTATTTTTCACGAGCCAATTCATTTGTGTAAAATTACAAAAATGCACTATAGTTATGCATAGAAGATATACATAAAAGGATTGTTCACCTCTCAATATGGTCATTGTGGTGTTTTCACACGAGAAATTTATCAACACCGCTAATATCGGCAAGCTGATCATCACACTCCCAGATAGATGCCATGGAAACCAATTCGAGAGCTGCTTAAATATTTTTACGTTTCTAGACATTTCTTCTGTTAATGATTCGTGACTAGTCTTCCATTTTAAATAGTGTCTGTAGTAGCAGAGGACCATAGCTAAGACTTCTATGAAAAGGAAAAAGATAAACCAGCCAATTGGATACTTCCAATTAGCATATAAGATGAATATAGACGTTGTTATAGCCAAAAATATTATAGCAGACACGAGAATATCTAATGCAGTATTAAATCTTGATGTTGTTAGTGTGGGAGGGAAATCTTCACAATCATCACTTCTATGAGCTTTATCCCTATAATGTTTTTCTATTTCATCCGATTTAAAAAATAAAGTAAATCTATTGAGGGGCGGTTGAACGAAATAACTGATGCCGGAACGGGCGTTATCTTGTACACATCTTATTAGTTGAAGATCTGATTGTTTGCGTAATTTTTGTAGTGACTCTACTTGTTCCTCGTTTAATGGCGGCGGCAGTCGGCTCCTTGACTGGGCTTCGTTTAATGAAGATTGACTTGAAGTGTAATATCCGGATACACGATGCTGCATCATGTCTGTGTGCGACGTTGTTAAGTGATTTAGTGCGTAGATCTGTAAGTATTAATAAAACATACGATATACTTGGGTGTTTAAAATTGAGAATAAAATAACACTGTAAATTTATTACGAAATTTATGAATCCATCAATATTTGTAACACTTTACGATCGGACATAAAACGGACGAAAAACTGTTCTTAGTTTTGAATTAGTGACGCAAATTACTACATACATACGTCATATATTTTGTTATTGCAGTTGGTGGCTAACGGACCAGCGGCCCACCCAATTTTAAACGGCAGCAAATACTCATGGACTAGCAATATGCATCCGTGTGGTGACGGACTAAGAATACAATTCACCACCCCCTATCTTACCCGTGGGTGATCGTACGAGACGACTAACGGATATAAAACGCATATAATATTTATGCGAGAGAAGGAAAACTCGAAACAAAACCCTATACCAACACGTCTGACCACCGTGGCATAGTAGGTCAATTGCCCTCCCACTATGGAGGAGGCTCGAGCCGAACAGTGGGACGTGAGCTAAGATGAAACAATATTAATAGGAAAGCTAAGCTTAAAATCTAGTATGAGAATCTATTACTATTCTTTTGAAAATGGAATGCAGATGAACTATTTGGCCTTCATAAATTAAACTACAACTATTATTAAATTATTCCACTCTGGTACAAACCATAAAATAATTGACTAACTACAACACAAGTCATATTCTATAGAGGATTATCAAACCCAGCCCGTTGCTTCGATTGTGGAAGTCGATATATCGCAGCGCTGGCTGATGGTGAGCTACATCAACAGTGATAGCATATAAACCTTCTCCGTGAAATAATACATATGTACTAATTTTTATAATGATAGGTCAAATAGTTTCTGAGTTTATCGATGTCATATATACAAACATCCTCTTTTATAGATATAGATTACTCACTTTCCTTTGTGAACTTTTACTACAATCGTGTTAGAGAATAGAGTGATATATATACTTACACATACATATATAAATGTCATTATCAATTTGCAACCAATTTACAATAAAAAAAATACATAAATATGTAATTCAATTCTTCAAGTAAATATCTCTTTAATAAAACAAATAAGGGAAGTTACTTATATTACGTGACTCATTTTTTAGATTTATTATTTAAACAGGAATATACCCAATTTTGTTCGAGCGTGATATTTTTGAAGACCTACCTGACCAAGTCAGGTAGTATTGGTTACCTAAGACCAACGTATTATTGATCGTAATGTATCTTTGATCTGATCGAATGGTATCGTTGAAAAAGGTAGTTTTATTTCACCAATCGATCAAATATTCTATGTTCTATAGATACATAAATCGGGCCAATATTAAAGACAAGAAACGTCTCCAAACTGATAAAGACACTTATTTTTTTTTATTGCTCTTGGTGGCAAACGAGCAAGCAGCATCTGATGGTAAGTGTTGCTGCCGACCATGGACCTTTGTAACAGCTAGGCCGCTGCCTACCAATAAAAATCCCAAACCCATCCGGAAAGTTGGGCTTCTGACTCTCTTGCTCACCGAACGAAGCACAGCAGCAAATTGCCACTGCTCAGGCGTTGATTTTCTGCGAGAGTGTGGTTACTACCCCGGAAGGACCGGCTCTCGGCTGTAGACAGCAAACAGTCAACAGTGTCCTATCACTACAAAATATAATTTATGTTTACTATACCAATCTGTTCTATTAGGTCTGGCATAAGCCAGATCTAATAGAACAGATCGGTATTTAATTCTATTAGGTCTGGCATAAGCCAGATCTAATAGTACATAAGGGCAGCGTTAGCGATAATAAAAAGAATTATAATCTACACGTAAGTATAAAAGGGACAAACGCATAATAGACATAGTAGAAAACAATCTACTATGAACAATTTCATAACAAAATAAAATCAATCAAAACGATAACCATCTACCCTATTATAGAATAACGAAAACGTTTTATGACGCTAACATTCAAAAGTAAATCTCTAACCTTAGAGAGTCATAAAATGATAATTTCTTTTTAAAGGCATAAAATGATAATATTGAAGCTGTTTTTTTTTTTGAACAACTACTATTCACCTATTGAATAGTTAAACGAGGCTATATCATCGTAATCCATTCATACGTTTCGTGGTTAAGAGATGTTTTTTTTAATCCTTACTAATCTTTACTAATATTATAAAAGCGAAAGTCACTTTGTATGTATGTTGCTCTATCCAAAACTACTGAACCGATCTAAATGAAAATTTGGTACACAGATAGTCTAGAGCCCGATAAAGGTCATAGGCTACTTTTAAATCCAAAAAAGGGTTGTAAAAAGAGATGAAAAGTTGTAAGGAAGTATCGTCAATTTTAAAGCCAGAAGCTTGAAACTTATTTTTAGGCTATTGGTTAGATTAGTCGTCAACTCCATCCACATCAGTATCCAGGCCCATATGAAGTATTTGGGTCTGGTGCTCGACGGGCGTTGGTGGTTCCGGGAGCATTTCCGCAGGATTGCTTCCCGGCTAGTCGGCGCGGCGTCCGCCCTATCGCGGCTCATGCCGAACGTGGGCGGACCCAGCTTCGAAGGCCGACGGCTGTATGCGGGGGTGATCCGCTCAATGGCCATGTACGACGCACCCGTGTGGGCGAGGTCTCTGACCGTCCAGCTCAGGGCGCCCCTTTTCTGTGGCGCCCACAGAGAGCCATGGCGGTCAGAGCCATCCGCGGATACCGCACGGTGGCAACCGAGGCGGCATACCTATTGGCCGAGACACCCCCGTGGGATCTAGAGGCGGAGATGCTCTCCGACCTCTACCGGCGGGTAACCTCAGTGCGCGACGAGGGTGGCTCCCCATCGTCTAGCGAGATAGCCACTTGGCGCGAGGATGCCCGCCGAGACGTCATCGCCCGTTGGGTAACGCGGCTGGAGAGGCCTAGACACGGTTTATATCGGCGGATGTTGGGGGTGCGAGCGGAGGGCGGTGTGGTCTCGTTGAGGGAGCACACCGCCTGGCGCGTCGACGCCCGCCGAGACGTCATTGCCCGTTGGGCAGTCCGGCTGGAGAGGCCTCGGTTCGGTGTGCGGACCGTGTAGGCCTTCCGGCCGGTGCTAATGCAGTGACTAAAATGGCGGCACGGGGTGCTCTCCTTCCGACTGGTGCAGGTTTTGACGGGGCATGGATGCTTCGCCAAATACCTGCACACGGTCGTCAGGAGGGAGAGTACACCGTCCTGCCACCACTGCGTTTGCGACGAGGACACGGCGCAGGATACGCTCGAGGTTTGTGCCGCTTGGGCAGAGCAGCGTCGTGAAATCGTCGCAATCATCGATATCAAGGGGAAACGGAACTGGGACGCGGTCGCAGCCTTCTGCGAGGCAGTAGTCTCGCGGAAGGAGGCGGCGGAGCGCGTGCGTGAGGAGCGTCTCCTCGACGACGCGAGCCGCCGCCGGCGACTGGGGTGGCGCAAGCGCGATTACCTGCGCCTTGCCGCCCTAGCCGAGGCCGCGGGTGACTGGATCGGTGAATTAGCCCGTCACCCGCCGAGATGCCGACCGCATGAGGAAAGACCGACATCCTACCCGAGGGGGGGACGTCGGTCGAGGAGAGGGTACTTCTCAGGGGTATTCCGTCGGGCCGACCACTGACGTCAAGTCACTCTGCTCCGGTGGTCGGCCACGGCAACGACGAAGGCGACATCACGGGTGTGCGTGCTTGCGCCCTCTGTCGCCCCTGACGGAATGGTGCGAGGAGTACGCCGACCGTAACCCACCCCAAAAAAAAAAGGAAAGGCTATTGATTAGATATAAATAAATATGACATTAACATGTACAAATTTCGCCTTAAGGGGTAAATAAAAATAGGGAAAGGAAAAAACTTTAGGAAATTACTTTCCTTTTACGCGGACGAAGCTGCGGTCAGAAGCTAGTAACTAATAACAAGATTTATTATATAAGTGTAGATAGTATATGCTATAAAAGTATTTGACATTCCACCTAGGTAGGATATTATACGAGAAAAAAAGAGGCAAAAACTTGAATGGCATGAAATCCCTAAAACCTTTGGGAATGAAATGGGATAACATGTGAGATTTGAACCACAGATAACATGTCATAATAACGTTGAGCATTTAGTAGTTACATTATGATACTTATGGGCATTAGGATTTCTGATGTTTACGCAAATTATACACATTTGCAATAAACCTATTTTTACTGATTCTTCACGGTAGATCTTCCCGTTACTATGAACGCTGTAACGTTCCAAATGTCAATGTCAGGAAATTGAGAATCAAATACAAACGCGATAGAATCCGTAAAACATAGTTTTATTTCAAACTTATGGGGATTAGGTTTATTTTATCGTAATGTAGCAGAAAACAAAAGATGGGGTAACGATTACATTAAAAAAGTGTAGGACATAAAAAATAATGAAAATTTCAAGCGATATCAAACTCTTGTTTCAATTAAACAATCAATAGTAAAATAATGAGCAGTGTCACGTGGATTCGATTACAACACGAACCTCCGTTTTCTTACTAAAAATGTAATCATTAATAGAATGTTTAGTTTCAGAATATTAATTAAGCAGCTACAACGAAAAAAAAGGACGTATATTTTTTATATTTTTTTTTGCATACTATTTATATCTTTAGTTACTAATGAAGTAATGACCCAGACTTTTACAAACATTGGAGTTTTTTTTTTTTTTTTTAATTCTATCGAATTATGCCACAGTATTGAATTAACGAATATATTTGCTAATCTAAGATTACAAAATTACGCAACCTCAAATAAAATAAACGAGGACAGAATTTATAACTTTTTCATTAATTAATTTACATTGTTTCTAAATCTGTTGATAATTTTGAAAATCAGATTAAAAATAATTTATTTACATTTCATGACACAAACACTTACTACCAGTGCGAAAGTGATTTGTAACTCAATTCCTCTTGAAGCAAACTCTGAATATTTAGTTTCATGGTACGAGTTAATGACGACGAGCTTCATTATAAAGAACAGATAGCATTAATTATAAAGAACAGATAGAATTCATATTTTCGGACCGACAACATAAATATCTTAATCATAATCAAGACGTTTTCCGTCGTAACACGAGTGAAAAATAAAACCGAAAGTTATAACAAACAGTTATAACTAAATGGTTTATGACTAGAGCACGTATGTTTTATGGAAACTTGTTTATAATTTATTACATATACATTATATAGGCAAGTTTACTTACTACAATTTCATAAAAAAAAACAACAAATTATTTATAGAAAAAATTATGTCGGTGTTTATGATAATATGATTTATACATTTATAAAGTAATGAATACATCAAAGTACTGACCTGTTGCTGTATACTAGATCGTCGGCTAGTACTTCGTATACCGGAATCCTTGCGGCTGTTCACTGAAGGACAGAGGCTTATAGCATCATCCGCCGGCCGGCAGTTCTGAGGTGACGGTATAGGTAGATTCAAACGACGATCTTTGGGGCGTATAAGCTCATCTTGTGTGGTAATCGTCGAACTCCGAGCACGACAAACCGGCACCTATAATAAATAAAAATAACTAATAAATCTGCAATAGGGATTGGACTTACTCGAGAAACTTTCAATATATCTTTTTTTTAATTGAGAGTAATCTAATCACATTATCCGATAGCAACTCTTGTAAGCCAAGCTCCACAAGGGTCTCAATGTATAATACCGAGGTTTGACCCTCAAGACTCGGCAATGCTTGTAAATGTCTTGAAAACCGTAATAAATTTTATTAGAAAAGAAAAACAGGAGTTAGTAAAATCCCACTTTCATCACGAAGGAAAATTTACTAATAAATAAGAAGAGAAATTACTACGAGAAGCGTAGCAGTTTAGCACTACAGATATGACAGAGTTAAAGGGCTCTATGTCTGCCATAACATTGATTGCAATAGCAGGTATGGCTAAAGAAAAGCCTAACAGCAGGGAATTTTTTTCCAGCGTCTACAAAGTGCGTGTAACTACTACTACTCAATTCATCTGACAAGATTTGATACTAACTACTTTTGAGATAATTTTAACTAAAGTAAATGTACAGATACATTCATTGAAATAATCAAATAACATTACAAACCTTCAAGAACTAAGAAAGCACTGAACAGCAAAAAATGATCAGATAAACTTCGAGGGTAACGCCAAACTCTTTGGGAGGGAGGCGAAGAAGTCTCGGGGTGGTTGGTCAGCCCTCAGAATGAATAAAAATAAATAAGATCTAAAGGTGGAGACATTCTTAGACAGACACAAGACGTGTTAAGCCGATGGAGTGAATATTTTGGCGATATGTATGCGGATACTCGAGTTGGCGCTGGTGTTGCATGTAGTCTAGTAGATTAACATTTAGCATCGGCGTCCTCCGATGGCATCAGTATGGATGAAGTTGAATGGGCGATAAGAAGTTTGAAAAATAGTAAGGCAGCGGGCATTGATATGGTGTCTGCCGAGATGATCAAGCTTGGCAACTCCTGTGTCTGAGAGGCGTTCCTGTTGCTCCTCAATTTATGTTGCAGCACAGGAATGGTTCCCATGGACTGGAATAGCGCAGTCATCGTGCCTTTGTTTAAAAACAAGGGTTCACGTTATGACTGCGCAAATTACAGAGCCATAAATAAGCATGACCAGTTTGGCAGCAAAACTGTACGGTAAAATTATTGAAAGGAGAATAAGGATGGTGTCCGATGGTTTACTGTGCGAGGCACAAGGAGGTTTCAGGAGTGGAAGGGGATGCACGGATCAAGTGTTGTCTCTGCGCAACATTGTGGAGAAGCATCTGGCTCTAGGTCATAAGGTTTTCTGCAGTTTTGTGGATCTGGAGAGAGCATTTGACACGGTTGTACGAAAGGAACTTTGGGACATTTTACCGGAGTATGGTATTAACGGTAAACTGCTGCAGGCTGTGTGCGGCTGGATGATGGAATGTCGCCTTGGTTTGACGTCAATATTGGCGGTCAATGGGGCGTTCTATCAGCCAGGCTGTTTATCATATATCTGGATAAATGTCTCCAAAGGTTGAACGATATGAATGTGGGAGTCCAGATGAGCGCCTCAGTGGTCACTGCTCTGCTCTATGCAGATGATGCAGTCCTGCTGGCACAGTTAGCGACTGATCTGCAGACCCTAGTCGACACAATGACAGAAGATTGTAAGAAAAAGGGTCTACGCGTGAATGTGAGCAAAACCAAAATAATGGCCTTCGAAATAGATGAAGCCAGAACAGATGTAAGAGTCATCATCATCATCATCACAGCCCATAAATGTCCCACTGTTGGGCTCGGGCCTCCTCCGTAATGGGAGGGAAATTAACCTACTACACCGCGCTGGTCAGACGTGTTGGTATAGGATTTTGTTTCGAGTTTTCCTTCTCTCGCATAGATGTTATATGTGTTTTATATCCCTTATTCGTCTCATACGATCACCCACGGGTAAGATAAGGGCTGGTGAATAGTATGATGTAAGAGTAACAATGGATAATGATGTACTAGAGCAAGTGGATGGATTTGTATATCTTGGATGTGGATTTAGCCGAGATGGAAGGTACACCATTGATATAGAGCGAAGAATGAATGTGGGAAATAGAGTGAACGGAGCGTTGGAACAACTTCTCGGTGGCCACCACCTCAGCCAAAGTCACGTGTAGCAATACATAACGCAGTGCTTGTCCCAACATTACTATATGGAAGCGAGAGTACCCAACTCTCGCTTCCATATAGTAATGCAGAAAAGAGCATGAAAGTAAAATTAATGCGGTCAAAATGCGATCTCTACGGAAAATCTGTGGCGTTAGGCTGACCGATCGCATTCGTAACGACGACGTAAGAGAGCGAGTAGATATGAAAGAGAGTATTGTTGTAAAGATGCGAAAGGAAATGCTTCGATGGTTCGGACATGTGGAAAGAATGCCAAACGAACGTCTAGTTAAGAAGATATACAATGCGAAAGTGGAAGGATGTAGGTACCGGGGGAGACCAAGGCTCACCTACCTAGACCAGATTGATCACGTACTGAAGAAAGGTGGAGTCAAGAGTCTCCGAAACCGGCGAGCGTGTACGAAGAGAATTATGAATGTTGAGGAAGCGAGTGAAGTATGCAAGGATAGAGTTCTCTGACACTCTGTTCTCTCTGCCTACCCTGCAAGGGATATGGCGTGATGATATGTATGTATGTACCTGAGTATTTGATATGAATTTCAATTTCATACCTCTATTTAAACTTTTTTTTTATTTAAACTCACTACGAGTTTAAATTTATTCAAAATATATATATATAATATGATGTAATTAAAAATTTTCGGTTTTCACATTGTTTCCTTTATTTGTGCTTTAAGACGTTGCTTCATACCAAATTTCAAGATTCTGAGTTCACGGGAAGTTATCCTTTAGGTTTTGATTTCCTTGAGAGTGTCGAAAATTTGCAGAAATTTGCGACATAAACAGCTGTATCTTTTGATCGCGTTAGCTTAGATGTTTGATTTTTTTCACAGCTCCAAGGGACAGTAGACCTGAGTATTTGAAATAAATTTCAGCTTGATACCTTTACGCGTTCCTGAGAAAAAGGGTCTTGACAGACAGACAGACGAACAGACGGACGGACGGACGGACAACAACGTGATCCTATAAGCGTTCCATTATTTCTTTTCGAGGAACGGAACCCTAAAAAATTAACAAAAATAATGGGACATGGTTAAATAATCTGAAAAATCATAAGTGCACATAGGTATATGGGCAGAAACATAACGATTGACCGAACTCGAAACCATAAGCCTTTACAAACGTAGGTACAATCAATGGACACAAATAACACCCAAATTAAATTTAAACTTATTATTACATCTTACAATGACAGACGGTTGTTCTTGACATAAATTCAATTTACATTTAAAATAACTTGAATTTAATTAATAGCAGAAACCTAAATACAAATAGAAAATTGTCCATGTTTATCTAACGCTAAATGTTTTCAACTGCTGCTAAATAGGAATGTGGCGGATATGATTATTCGAATCTGAATACGGATATTAGAGGAAGATTATATCGGTTTCTAAAATTATTTCGGATTATCCTAAAGTTTCGGATAGTTATGGTTACAGATATTAAAATTCTAGTTCGTCTATTTGAAAGAAAACCAGTCGTAGCGTGTCTCGAACAAACTCTGCCCCTATCCGAAATGGTGAATATGCACGTGACTCCAAATGAACAAAATATTTTTATTTGTAATCTTTATTGCTTAAAAAACGTACCTATACAATTATTTTTGAAATTCATCATTATTTAATAGTGAAATTTAATTATCAAAAAAGTGGCTTTTTTGAGATTCGCTCGCCAATTTCTAAAACGCGACGCTATTGGTTGTTCAAAACGTGACGTCATCGTACACTCGAATCTTCTGGTATCAAGGAGTTTCTAGTGATTATTTTGTATCGTTACCCAGTTATTTCATAAGTTATTAGTTTTCTGTGTTCAAGTATTAATCTTTGTGAATGAGAGACTTAACAAATGTCACTTTTTGTCCCTGTTCTAATGCTATTATTTTGTACGGCATATAATTTTCGGTATCCTTTTCTATCTGAAACCCAACAGAAAGATAAATAATAAATAATTTCAAACTTTTCTCTTACTCTAATAAGTTACATGTTTTCATTCATAGGTATCATAGATGACTAAACATACTTATATTACTTTTATGGATTTATCTAATAGGTACATGAATGAGTCTTTACCCATGTACCTATTAGATATCGAGAATATATCTTTAAGAATTGTACGTAAACTAGCTAGTCATGTGTACGTCGAAGTTCGTAAACAAAACAATGTGCATGTAATTAAGGAAAAAATATTCTTTTATGTACTTCGTCACTTTTCTAATGTGTTTACTTACGTTAAAATGATCTTCACAACAGTATAAACTGCTCAAACACGACATATTGTCTTAATTTTTTTCTTATTTATTACATTTCTCGGCATAAGGAGATATACTTTGTTATGTGCAGTTTTGATAATATTTTGGCACATAGAAACGACACAATATTTATAATATGGTTCTGTTCTTTCCATAGTAATAAGTTGACTTTACACTCACTTTTTTAATTTTCAATAACTTCGTGAACCAAACATTTCGTTGTTGACAGCCCACTTGTGTGTGTATTCTGACGTCACAGAAGCGCGCCATAATAGCCGCATTTAATTCGCCCAAAAATGATAGTGATTTTAAATTTTTTTTTTTTAGCTTAATGGTTTATATTTTAGATGTGTTATATTTATTTTTGGTAATGTAATAACTAGTAGAAACGTTTAAAAAAATAAAAAAATATCATGCATATTCCCCATTATACGATTTTTTTATATACAGGGTGAAAGTGGACCGCTCCCGAAAACAAAGACAGGTGACCCTACTAGTCCTACTTGTAATGATAGGCTAGAAAAAAAAACGATTAGGATGAAAAAAAAATTATTTTGTCACAACGAATTTTAAGTTTTTTGTCACATTCCTTCGTATTAGGACAGTGCCATATAACGATAATTCCATAAAAAATACGTAACTTTACTCAGATGAGAAAAGACGCAATCTATTCAAAACTCACCATCATATGTTCAAGAGTTCAACGACCTCTCGTGGTGAAAAAAAAATTTTGCCCAACCGAATCAATTATTTTCCTTTCTTTGTTTTCGGGAGCGGTCCCCTTCCACCCTGTATATTTTCATTTCAGATATTCTATAGTTTCGGTTACGGAGCCTACTGCGAACTATAAAGAACCGCCTTCAAATTCTTCGATTATATAGGCACTTTGCCAAAGAAACACAAAGTCTGACCACTCATGACAGTTATCACCTTTAATCTTTACTATTCCTATGGCAGTCGGCTTTCGAGTTTAAACATTTTTAATAGAACATGATTTTCCACAGCTGCTGTTTTTAGATTACCACAATCCAAAGCAATAACAATATTCTAAGATTAGGTATCATTTACATTTAACAGCTTTTTTTCTCTTAGACACGAATTTCATACCCGCCGGACGGACCACTGAGGTCAAGGGATCAGTACCGATGTCTCACTCATTTTTTTTATTCCAAACGAACAAGCAGCACCCCTGATTGTAAGTGTCACTGCTGCCCATGGACCTTTGCAATACCAAGGATATATATAACTAGGCCGCATATAAACACCAAACCCACCCAATTGGACTTCCGGCTCTCTCGCTCACCGAACGAAGCGTAAAAGCACATTGCCATCACTCATACGTCGATCTTCTGCAAGAGTGTGGAACTACCCCGGACGGACCGGCCCGCGGCTAAAGACAGAGAACTGTCAACAGCGTGGTCCTACCACTTTCTAAATTGGCGTAGTAATTGGCTTGTACTCAATTGGCGGATAGGGATAATACGGCCGGTTGTGGAATCACACGCCGCTGTTCCATCGACCCAGAAGATTTAGGCTAGTTGTAGCCTGTCAAAAAAGGCGCGTTCTCATACACGTTTTTTAAAAACTCCTTTAAGGGTTCTTACGATGCTTTCCTTCACCGTTAAAGCAACCGATTTTACCGATCAAGCAACCGATCTAAACACAAATAGCTGTCAAAAAGTCGTGGATTTGAATCTTATACTTTAGGTGACAGTAGATTGGGCGTCCACTAAATATCACCGAAAATTATATAGTCTGAGTAAGCATAAGAGTAATTTTTATATTAAAAAAAAAAACAGCACTGAGGCATTAGCCTGTGCTGTTTTTTTTTTGTTCTGGACTATTAGTCCTTATCTCCTTGTATTGCGGGTAACCTTACAAACATAGAATTAACAACTTACACCTAGATTCTGAACAACAATTTGTGAACTGCGCGAAGTATTGTCCTGCGTGGTCATCGAATCCGGTATATTTAGCACATTAGGTCGACATCTGTGCACTTATTTTACATACATAGATACATATCATCACGCCATATCCCTTGCAGGGTAGGCAGAGAGAACAGAGTGCCAGAGAACTCTATCTCTGCATACTTCACTTGCTTCCTCAACATTCATAATTCTTTTCATACACGCTCGCCGGTTTCTGAGACTCTTGACTCCACCTTCCTTCAGTATATGACCGATCTGGTCTAGGTAGGTTAGTCTCAGTCTCCCTCGGTACCTACATCCTTCCACTTTCGCATTGTATATCTTCTTAAGGGTGTAGATCGTGAAAATCACCGAAAAGAGTGTTACGATTTTTCATATTTAACCTATTTACATATGATTGATATCAATGATAATTTGTATATATTACAATCAAAGACCAATAAGTATGTTCATGCTTATATTAAACTCTTAAACCTAATGGTTGTTATATAATAAACGTCAACAAACGCACAAAATTGAGTAAAAATGCAAAAACATGACTTCGTATTTTAAAGATTTAAGCCCATAAATCAACACAAATTGATAAAAAGAAACACTTTTTGAACACTGAAGAAACCAATAAGTATAGCTGTATACTTCTTTTTATACCTTTACAAACAAAGACTTCCTCTTTTAAAGCCCTAAAATCTAGATATATTTTAAGGTAAATTTTTCATACACAAATGTATGGGATAAAGCGTTCGTTTCATTCGTGCAATCTCGGTGGTCACTAACGGCAGTTCCTTTCTGTAAGTGAACGCGACACTACGCTTGTCGGCTGCAGACAGCAGAATTACGTATTGTGAATTTGTGTTTTTTGTAAAAAACTGTAAGTATAACATTTTTATAATTAATTTATTTTCAGTTAGTAGAAAGTATCGATATAATGAATGTCTGAAAGAAAACCATGATGGAACTAGATATAAATCGTAAAAAATACAATATCTACACTAATAGGTATTATAAAGAGGAAAGATTTGGATTTTTGTATGAAACGAATAAACTCAAAAGTACTGGACCGATAATTCTTTTATCATTCGAAAGCTACGTTATCACTGAGTAACATAGGCTATTTTTTTCGCAGGACTGATTGAATTTGAGTGTCATGCCAGGGAAAAGAAAATTTTGTACGCATTATAAAAATATGAAAGCCAAAAGATCTCGGAATAAAATGTAAGTTCCTCCCTACTTATTTATTATCGCATTTGAACAGGGTACATTACAAAGCTAATACAATATGTCATATGATTTAGATCGCCCGATTCAGACATATACCTACAATAACATGTAAATATTGGTTTGTATTATCTATATCTATACTGATAAATAAAATTGAAGTATCTGTATGTAATATCAAAATAATAGGATTTTTTTAAAAAAAAAAGGCGATACGGAGTTCGCCGGGTCGGCTAGTATTGTCTAAATATCAAATTGTGGAAGTAGGTAGGCGACAGTGCAACTTTGTCGACATACCTATACCGCCAAACAGACGCGAGGCGCCTAGCGTCTGGCTTAGGGTTGTACAAAATAAATAAAAAGTGGATAATATTGATGAATAATATTTCCAGTATTGAAAATAAAGAAAACCTTGGGGCCGAGACTCTGAGCAACAATGCTACGCGCTGTATAGAGGTAAGTTGTTATATGTAATTCTTGTAGACTTGTTACATAAATAAACAAACTACTTAGTTAGTGATGGGCGAAGACAAAATCTCAATACCTACCTATAGATTTTTCTTGCAATATTTATTATTTTCATCGAGAGACAAACACCTTAGTACCGAAATACTTCTCAATTACTTTCTCAAAAGAAAATTTATTTTCAAATAGGTGACGTCATAAAAAAACAATACCTAATGCGTAAAGAAATTATAATTTCTATTCATCAGGAACCTAATATTGTATTAATTCTTTTGCATTTTTTTAAATTTTTAATTATTTTTTATAAAAAAAATCAAGCCATTATCTTTCTTTACAGGAACTAGTTATTGAAAACGACCAAGAAGGAAAGGTGGATGAAATGGAAGTTGGGCGTAGAGTTGTAGACGTTTCTTTTTTTTTTAAAGATCTTCAGGCCATAGGGGACCACGGTCCAATGGATTGTAAGTTAAGTTACCTCAGTATAATAGGTGAAGTAAAAGTTGGTCTGGACTCAAAACTCATCATGAAATGTAGTATGTGTAGTATGAAATTTACTGTGTGTTTGATTGAAAAGAAAGAAGATAGAATAGAAGTGAATCATCAAATTGTATCTGGTATCATATCATCTGGTGGGAGCTACTATCAGTTAAAAACATTAACTGCCGCAGTAGCCCTACCAATCATGTCACCTTCATTATACAATGAAATTAATAATACGGTTTGCGATTGGTGGGAAAAGACAGCAGCACATTCCATGGCAGAAGCTGTCAAGGAAGAAGCGGAGTACGCAGTGTCTATAGGTAGTGTTGATAAAAATGGTACACCATTAATATCTGTTGCTGTTGACGGTTGTTGGAGCAAGAGATCTTATGGTAAGAATTTTTCCGCCTTGTCCGGCGCAGCTGCGATAATTGGCATTAAAACTAATAAAGTATTGTTTTTTGGAGTTAAAAATAAATACTGCGTAGTTTGTGCACGAGCCGCAAAGAACGACAGTCAGCCCTCGGAACACCGTTGTTTCAAGAATTATTCGGGATCATCTACCGGTATGGAATCGACCATAATAGTTGAGGGGTTTAAACGTTCCATTGTTGATCACGGTGTAATTTATAATAAATTTGTAGCAGACGGCGATTCCAGTACTTATAAAAAAATATTAGATTCGCGACCGTACGGTAATTTAACGGTAGAGAAAATTGAATGCAAAAATCATCTTTTACGAAACTACTGCAATAGCTTGGAGAAACTGTCGAAAGACACTAAGTATCCTTGCGAATTGCGGAAATTCCTAAAAGAAAGGTATTTGCGTTTAAGAACGGGTGTAAAATGCGCTATTAAATATTGGGGCGATCAAAATCAGTCACTCGAAAAAAAAATAAAAAATCTTAGTGAAGATATCCTAAATGGTCCACAACACGTATTTGGTAATCACCAATATTGCAAGGAGTATTTCTGTAGACCTGATACTCGTCGAATAGAACCTGTTGGGTTGCTTCCAGCAATTGTTGGATGCGGATTAATGGACGCGGTACACATTTTAAGTAAAAGACTGTCATATCATTCTAGAAGATTAATTCATAATTGTACAAGTAATATAGTTGAAAGTTTTAACGCAGTGATTGCCAAATTAGTAGGGGGTAAGCGTGTAAATTATTCTTCCCGTGGTTCTTATGCGGGCCGATGCGCAGCTGCTGTTGTGTCTTTTAATACAGGATCGATTCATAGTAAAACTCATGAAGTAATATTTAAATCTAGTCCTAATCCTTTGATCGCGAAAGTGGAAAATTGTAATCGTAGAATCCGTTTAATTGCTAAACCTAAATTAAGATTGAAAAAGAGCCACAGCGCTGTATCGAAAGATGCTCACTATGGACCAAACTGCGAAAAACCTGATCTGAGTCCAGAATTATATGAGAAAGCCAAGTCATCTTTTTTAGCCGATTTAAAGTTGTCTTGTGCTGAAAGAGAGGAGCTTGAAAGGTCGACCCATTTGCAAAGAAGTAGTTCTGAGTGGATGAGTAGAAGGAGAAAATTACTAACCTCATCATCGTTCGGGGAAGTTTGTAAAAAACGAGAGAGCACAAGTTGTGCTGTTCTTGTTCGTAAAATCGTTTATGGTAGTAATATCTCCAGTTTGCCTGCTGTACGGTACGGTATCGAAAACGAAGAAACCGCAATTAAACAGTTAGAAATTCAAGAGAATATTAGTATACAAGGTTGCGGTTTGTTCGTCGACGATCAATATGAATTTCTTGGTACTACACCAGATGGCATTTATGCAAACGGTTTAATTGAAATTAAGTGCCCACATTCTTTAGCTGGCATGACTCTTGATGAAGCAATGGCCAAACATACCTTTTGGGTTAAGGACAAGGCTTCCAAGGGTTATGTCATAAATAAAAATCATAACTGGTATTTCCAAATTCAGGGACAGGTACATATTACTAAAAGAAACGTTTGCATGCTTGGCATCTGGTTTGGTGCTACTGTACCTATGAAAGTTTATATTATAGAAAAGGACGACAAATTTTGGGAGGAGAAAATGGAAATGAAATTAGTTAGGTTTTATTACGATTGCCTACTTCCAGAATTAGTTGATCCTCGGCAGTCACGAAGCATGCCCATTCGTGACGCGCCCAGTATCATAGAGGCTATGAAAGAGAGGAAAGAAAGAGCTTTACGTGTTTTGAAAGAGAAGAACGCCTAATGATTTTGAAAGATACAGGTAACTTAACTACCCAGCCAGTCGATTCACGTAAACACGCCAGTCCAAAAGTCGTTTTAACTTAGGAACTTAGAAATCGCCTTTTGGTTTTCTGTTTTAAACGCACTTACTTATCTAGTCTTGGATTGTCATAAATCTTCCAATAGCTCAATTACTATACAATTTCTGAGTTACCTGGTGTAAAGAATCATAAAAATTGGTTCAAAAATACAGCGAATTGAGAATTCTCCTTTTTTTTAAGTCGGTTAAAAGGGCTAAATTTGCAAAAAACGAAGTGACGTCACTGCGCTACGGTTTTTATTACTTACGTGAATCGGGCAGCTGATAACGTTTTCATTCTGATAGGTTTTGTGATAGCCATTGATTTTATCATCAAATTAGCAGAAATCAGAACTTGATCCGTAATCGAATGAAAAAACATTAGAATTTTGAACTCATATTTCGTTATTGTTTAATTACATACTTTTAATTAGTATATTAATAATTTACAAACTTCTGTTAAAATTAGTAAATAAATGAATTATTTACTAATTTTTGTACAACCCTAGCACGCTTTTGAGATAGCGAGTAATGGCGACTCATATTTGTTATTGTGTAGTAAATAAATCATTTTTATACTTGTGTTTCATTTATTGACATTTTTTTTAAAACCCTAGGATTTTTTTTAGATATCGACGAGGTGATCGTAAACAAAAAGTAAGTATTTGAGTTTACGCAATAGGCACATTTCCTTGCGTAGAGATAAACACACTTCCTACTGAATTTGCAATTATTTTATTGAATGAATATTTTACGAATTAGAATAAATTTTGGTAGTGAAATTACAAATAAATACATAGTTGGAATTTTAGGTAAGTAGAATACAAAAATGTCAGTCCGGACCTGCTCTTGATTGTATATTATATTATAAACTAGTAACCCGCCCTCGCTATCTTCGCTATCTTCGGCAATATTCACTTAAATTACATACTATAAAAAGCATATTGATCTATAATAAATGCACAATTTATTTAAGGTACTTAATTGGATAAGGATTAATGCTGTATTGTATAAAATCACTTAGTAAATAATCATTTTTTAGTAGAGGATAAAAAATGGTTATGGTGGGTTATCCCTAAGAGATAGACATATGCCATCGTGGACTTTTTTGTTGAACTTTTTAAGATGGATAATACTGTAGTACATTATTTTGGTCTATCTCGTAGGGTTCAGCCAACGTTTGCAATATAAGCGCAAAAAAACGTGCTTATTTACGACATCACATTAGAAACCTCTAAATTAATCAGCGTTTCTCTACTATATTATGCATGTATTATACATATAAACCTTCCTTAAGAATCATTCTATTTATTAAAAAAAACTGCATCAAAATCCGTTGCGTAGTTTTAAAGACTAAGCATACATAGGGACAGACAGACGGGGGATAGCGACTTTGTTTTATACTATGTAATGTAATGATAGAAAAACATAAAAATTGTGTCTCAACTACTCTTATTAATCTATTAAAAAGAATCAACAGCTAGTTTCCAAAAATTCAACGTTATTGTTATGCTGTAAATATTCAAGTTCAATAACAATTTCTCAACGTGGAACGTTTGTTGCAAAACATTTTGAAAATCACGCTCTCTAGGTCATTCATCCGCCCCGTCGGATGTTACATTAAACTTTGGCGCTGCGGTCGCTCGAAATCGAGATCTCAGGCCAACAATCTACACCCTTAACCAGACGTTCATTCGGCATTCTTTCCACATGTCCGAACCATCGGAGCATTCTCTTTCGCATCTTTACACCAATACTTTCTTTCATACCTACTCGCTCTCTTACGTCGTCATTACGAATTATTTTATTCATGTATTTATTAGAAGTTTCATTTTAGCGAATGAACGGACATGTACGAGTGTTTTTTTTTTAAGTACAAGTTACAAAGTAAAATCTCATATGAGATATTTCAATTGAAGCAAAGATAAGAACTACAATAAACTATTGTCACGATTTACGCATGGCAGTATAATGCCAATCGCTCTACTTGTATCTGTATCCTATTGTACACCTTCTCGAACCGTTTTAATATAAACCTAATCAAAGATCAAGGGAACAATTCTCGTCAGAACAGATCACGAATGTTACTGCCGCCCATGGAACTTTGCTATAGCAGGGGGTATAGCTAGGCTGCTGTCTACCACTGAAAATCCCATCATCTCATCTAATCTCAGCCCATATATGTCCCACTGTTGAGCTGGGACCTCCTCCATAATGGGAGGGTAATTGACCTACTATACCACGCAGATCAGACGTGTTGGTATAGGGTTTTGTTTCAAGTTTTCCTTATCTTGCATCTATATAGATGTTATATGCATTTTATATCCCTTAGTCGTCTCTTACGATCACCCACGGGTAAGATAGAGGGTGGTGAACTGTATTCTTAGTCCGTCACCACACGGATGAAAATCCCAAACCCGCCCAGAAAGTTGTGCTTCCGGCTCTCTCACTCACCGAACGAAGCACAGCATCACATTGCCACTACTTAGACGTTGATTTTCTCCGATAATGTGGTACTACCCCGGACGGACTGGCCAATAACTTTTGCAATATGTAGTACATATTGTGTCAACCCTAAGTAATTGGGATAAGAACAAGAAGAATGGTAAATTATGATGGATATAATACGTAACATAATAAAATAAGGAAGCTACGTGAAACAAAATTATTAAAGAGCTAAGTATGAAAGATTTGCTGCAACTAATAAAATCCCGTGACTTCACAGTGTAGAATAAACGGCCAATCTAAACGAAGCTCCTATTTTTATGAAGATATACACTAACACAAGTTCAACGAGGTTGCATCGTAAAAACATGGAATTTCTAAATACAATTTTATTAGTTCACATAATATATTCACATATATCTATTCTCTATCAGTTGGATACAAGCCTACCTCACAATTTTAGAATGTTATAAGCCATATGGTTAATATCATATGCACAACGCTAGCCAAATGGGGTAAAATTATGAAACACACCTAGCATAATACATTTATCAAAATAAACCGAGAATTCAGTTTCATAAGATTATATACATTTCACCAATGGATGCGAGCCTACTTTACGATTTTACAAGATTATTACCGCGCTTTAATATATGAGTGGCTAGCAAATGGATTAAGACGTACCGTAGCGGCACCACGGCGTTGCTTGAGGTAAACCCACCATCAAGATATTGGTACAATGTGTGATGCCACAAAGCCATAACCAGCCTATGCGATACCTGTAACAGCTTGTGATAGCGTTATGACATCTCACACTGAGATTCTCGTCTGTAATGGGACTCACCGCCGCTGGAGCGGCCAGCAGCTTGGAAACGCGACAGCAGAGATCAATCTGGGAATTATCTATATTAACCTTCAGAGATGAGCTCAGAAGACCTGTCGGATGCCCGGAATTAGGCTCCTATTTCATCGTTTTCTCGAGGCCAATGTAAAGAATTCCCGTTGCAATACTCTGCTAGAAAGTTGTGAAACCACAACATACACAAAAGTATATATAGGCACTTTTATGAAATAAGGCCGGATCAATTCTGTTATTTACAGTTATCCTTTCTCTTACTATTTTAGCCTAATAGGTTATAGTCCCTCTGTTGTTTACGGGAATCCTCCACAATACATACATACATACATATCATCACGCCATATCCCTTATAGGGTAGGCAGAGAGAACAGAGTGCCAGAGAACTCTATCTCTGCATACTTCACTCGCTTCCTCAACATTCATAATTCTCTTCATACACGCTCGCCGGTTTCGGAGACTCTTGACTCCACCTTCCTTCAGTACATGACCGATCTGGTCTAGGTAGGTTAGTCTCGGTCTCCCTCGGTACCTACATCCTTCCACTTTCCCATTGTATATCTTCTTAACCAGGCGTTCGTTCGGCATTCTTTCCACATGTCCGAACCATCGGAGCATTCCCTTTCGCATCTTTACACCAATACTCTCTTTCATACCTACTCGCTCTTTTACGTCGTCGTTACGAATGCGGTCGGTCAGCCTAACTCCACAGATTTACCGCAGAGATCGCATTTCGACCGCATTAATTTTACTATCATACTCTTTTCTGCATACCCAACTCTCGCTTCCATACAGTAATGTTGGGACAAGCACTGCGTTATGTATTGCTACACGTGCCTTCTGGCTGAGATGGTGGCTGCCGAGAAGTTGCCCCAACGCTCCGTTCACTCTATTTCCCGCATTCACTCTTCGCTCTATATCAGTGGTGTACCTTCCATCTCGGCTAAATCCACATCCAAGATATACAACAGAAGGTCCTCCACAATAGAAGGTCCAAAAGTATTTATTTGGGCTACATACTCAATTATATATTTATAGGTTCATTCTCGCGATAAGACAACAGACAAACAAGCAAGTATTAAACAATAAGGTTGGACTTTCATACCAAGAGGCGTACTGCACGCTATTCGTATTGAACTGTAATTAATGTCATACACGTGCATATATGTCATACACGTGTAGTGTACTTGTATATACCTAGATATAAAAGTCTTTCAGATATTAATAATCATCACATGACCTATAGAAAAACAGAAGTCTCCTTATTAATAGTCTTACTAAGTCTTACCAGCACAGCATATATTTGAATTTTCAATGTTCGAATGATTCGAATCATATATGAAGAAATTTTAATTTAATACCTTAGTTGTACATTTTCATCGCGTACTAGATTATTTCAGTCACTAACACTGTCATAAATAAATGTACAAGTGGCGAGAATAATATTTAATAATATAATAATACAAATGAGTTACGCAAACACCCGTTATAGATATCTATAACGATTTACATTGCTCTTGAGTCATGGGCGAGGTTAAGTTTATGTTTCGTAACCAAAACTTTGATAATCTCACAAAGATATAAACTAGAAATGATAAAAACAAATTCATCATAATAATAAATGTACAAATACAATGTACTAACATCAATCAATATGATTGAATGGACACGATGGCACTTTTATATTGCCTACATATATTGGCATTCGAATGATTCATAAGTCTAAGTCTTAATTGGTACCTTAAACTTCAAATTCGCCCCTTTTTTCACAGGCTAGTCAGGTCACACTACAGCCAAACTATTTAGGTCGACGGAAAGAAAGGAAAAGGAAACGGCAGGAAAAGAAACGAAGAAAGAAAGGCAGGTAAACGCAAGTCTGGACACATTCTTTCCACTCTGTCCGGGGCGACGGTAAACGTCGCGCGGCGTCATAACCCACCGTGTTTCCACCCCCATCGCCATTGATCCCACCACTGGTACAGACTCCTTGACATCTGTAGCCGTTCCAGTCCCAGAACCTCCGTATAATCTCTCTATCGCCATTCGGGCAGAACATCCGTATTGAATCCTTGACTTTATTTGCAGATTTGTACCCCTCGTAAAGTTGCAATAGCGCTATTCTTAAGATCGAAATACTTTATAGATTCACAGCTAATATCAACAGGAAAATCTCTATTCAAGTTACAAATTCCTCTAAAAACAACTTGACCCGACATAAAAATATCAAATATCGATCTTATGTAATAATTGAAAATATTATAAAATTCTGTTATCATACAATATTATAAAGGAGCATTGACATAAATATAATTGCCAGTTATTAAACAATAACATAAAGCATAACTATTAAACCAAAACGAAGGCGATTATAGGCGACACGTAAATATCATTTGAAACGACCTCGGAACTATGATATATGAAACAAATCAAACCAATTTTAATTTGTAATTGTTCTTAGAAACCAATAAAATAAAATTCTCACCTCAATATTGTTCGGTCTGCCGTACTGTGATCGATAACTGCTACTTCTTGCAAAAGGTGACATATTACTTCTAGATTGGCTGAGATATGACCTTATATCGATAATCTCTTTTTCAAATGAGGCCATTTCTTGATTGTGTATTATGTTTAGTTTACTATTACTATGTGCCGGTCTACTCTTATTGTCTTGAGATTCAATCACTATGGGCACTTGCTGATATCCGTTGCTCGATTGTAAGGTAACACCAACATCACCACGCTCCAAAAATTGTATAGTTTTATCAGACAACTCTTGTTTTTTGATTTCGTGTAACGGTGTGTCTGAATGTTTTCTTAAAAATCTTGGCACTTTCCAATTTTTCAACTTTGTCGTATATTTACCGTAGCTACCTAAAATTATAATATTATGTAACTGAAAGTTTTATAGAACATTAAACTAGTAGTACATATGTATGGACCTTTTTATCTTGGACGCTGTTCAAACGTGCAAGAAATGGGTAATAAAATGCCAGCCGATGTAGTAATTCCCCGCGGGTAAAACTAATGTATATGTAGAATGTTGTTGATGAGATTATTTTTTATTACATTGGTGCCTTAGTTGAATAGGGACACTACTGTGGAAACAACATTAATATGTAACTAGATTTTAAGTGTTTTCCAAAAACACCTGTATATTATATGGCAATTGAAATAAGTAAATTTAACAAAACACATGTGTACTTATATAGATTTGATCACATAGATAAATACTGACACGTTTTATAGACGATGCAAATTAGATACTAAATACGATTTTGTACAAATATGTAAAATCTCTTTCAGCCCGATGTTTTAAACATTAAATAAAATTATCCATTGGGGCATCGAATTAAGAATACAATGTTACCACGTCTTTTACTCGGGTAGAGTAAGAGACGGGTTAAGGTCATAAGAAAATAATAAAAAATGCCGACACGTGTGGTGACACTGGTAACCGACGAAGCGAGTTCCAACGTAGCATATAGTAGGACAATTTCCCTTCCTTGATGGAGGCTATACGGACCTATTAGTGGGGAATTTATGAGCCGAAAAAAGATTCTAGTCAAAGTTTTTAACCTTTGCATTTATAAAATGAAAATCATTAATTTGAACTGCGTCTCTCATAATATATATTCAGTCAAGATGTATTTTATATAATGAATTTAAATGATAGAATATCATTTAAATTAAAAATTTTCATATCGGTTTTCAAATATTTTTTTTTGTTATTGCTCTTGGTGGCAAACGAGCAAGCAGCACACCTGATGATAAGTGTCACTGCTGCCACCTGACCTTTGCTATACCAAGGGTATGCTAGGCCGATGCCTACCATTACAATCCCCAAACCCACCCAGTTGAGTTTCCGGCTCTCTCGCTCACCGAACGAAGCGCAATAGCACATTACCATTACTCAGACGTCGATCTTTTGCGAGAGTGTGGTACTACCCCGGACGGACCGGCCCGCGACTGTAGACAGAGAACTGACAGTAACGTGGTCCAACCACTATTGAAATAAATAATTTGTTAGAGAAATTATAAAATAATTTGTTAGAGAAATTATTCACTCCCTGCTTAAAATTACCTAAATAAAAATTTAAATATCCTTTTTTTTTTTTTTTTTTTTCACAAGGTGGGACCATGGATGTGGTCGCGCCCCGGCAAATCGGCCCGGGGCGACGGAAGAGGCGGCGCGCAACCCCATGGACCCACCCTGCAAACACCTCTCTTCGCCGTGCGAGCGGACCACCGGTACCCGATCTTTGTCTTCGGTGGCCCGCCCGGCGATATACCCTCTCGGGTTCCTCTCTCGTCGACGCCCCGACAGCTTTCGCCGTCGAGGCGTCGCCCTCACGCGGTGGCCTCACGTCGGGTGACCGGACAATTCCCCGGTCCGATCACCCGAAGCCTCGGTTAGGGCGGCATCAGGCGCAGATACTCGCGCATGCGCCGCCCTGGCCGCGGGCGGCGGCCCGGGTCACGGGAATCCTCCCGGACTCGTTCCGCCGCCTCCTTCTACGAGATGACAGCCTCGCAGAAGGCGGCGACCGCGTCCCAATTCCTGACGCTGTCGACCATCGCTTTCACGACAGCCGGCAGCGTCAGGTCGGCACCGATGACAGCGACGAGGTCACGGCGCGGCCCGTCCCAGCCCGAACATACCTCAAGCGTATGTTGCGCCGTGTCCTCGTCGCTACTGCAATGGTGGCAGGACGGAGTCCACTCCCTCCGCACGACCGTGTGCAGGTACTTGCCGAAGCAACCGTGCCCCGACAAGACCTGCACCAACGGGAAGGAGAGCACTCCGTGCCGCCGCTCCATCCACTCCATCAGTACGGGCCGGAGGGCCTCGACGGTAACAATACCGTGTCTAGGCCTCTCCAGCCGCGTAGCCCAATGGGCGATGACTTCTCGGCGGGCGTCCTCGCGCCAGGTCGCTATCTCGTTGAACGATGGGGAGCCACCCTCGTCGCGCATTGTGGTAACCCGCCGGTAGAGGTCGGAGAGCATCTCCGCCTCTAGGTCCCACGGGGGTGTCCCGGCCAATAGGCATGCCGCCTCCGTAGACACCGTGCGGTACCCTCGAATGGCTCAGACCGCCATGGCTCGCTGTGGCCTCCACAGTATAGCCCTGAGCTGGGCGTTCAGAGCCCTCGCCCACACGGGTGCGCCGTACATGGCCATTGAGCGGATCACCCCCGCATACAGCCGTCGGCCCTCGAAACTGGGTCCGCCCACGTTCGGCATGAGCCGAGAAAGGGCGGACGCCGCGCCAACCAGCCGGGGAGCAATTTGACGGAAATTCTCCCGGAACCACCATCGCCCGTCGAGCACCAGACCCAAGTACCTCATATGGGCCTGGATACTGATGTGGATGGAGTTGAAATTTAAATATCCTATGATTAGATCAGTAACCGCCTTCTGTGAGATTACGGACAGGAATGTCGTTTCCCTTTGGCCCGCTTGCACGGCGAAGAGGTGTATGCAGGGTGGGTCTATGGGGTTGCGCGCCGCTTCTACCGTCGCCCCGGACCGATTTGGCGGGACGCGATCACGTCCATAGCCCACAGCAAAAAAAAAAGAAAAGGCTAACCTAGTCCGCTGCTAGCACGGGGCTCTTTGATTTACGGGAGTACCTGCGTATAATACCATACTAGTTTAGCCACGGTGATTAGTTCTGGGACGGGTCTGTCACTTATAAAGAGATCGTCTGCCTGAGAGGGATGTCCCAAAATATTTCCAGAACGTTGTTAACCAAAAGTGTAACCTGCCGGACCGATAAAGGAAATCAAGTCAGCGATACGATTTACCAGCTCAATAGACGGAAAGGACATAATATGTTATCGAGACCCACGCCGGCGTAACTGACAAGAAATCACCATAAAATACTATTTAAATCATTTTATATTGCAATAAATTAATTATGATTCAACTAAATAACATTAGGTATATAAGCCACGTGATGGCAATACGTGATGCTATTTTACCGACCTACCCTTGGCCTTAAAAAGAGCTTTTGCTATTCCAATAATAATTTTCCATCAGCACTTTAAAGAGTTCGGTTGGCTTTATAAGTACAGTGCGACTTGAGTTCTGAGTATAGCTCGAACAAATACACTGAACATTACGTCGTAACACGAAGTAGCTATATTTCTATGTATACAAAATAGATTGTTTTACACAAATAATTGGCAAATACAGTCTAATTATAGTACTTTAAAAAAAAAACTATTTGACTTGAAGGCGATGAAACCTTCACGTTACATCTTAGCTTCATGTCAAGTTTCACCTAAACTAACCCATGACCAATATATCTCACTATTCGCGATATGACTTTTATTTATTTTTTATTTATTATATAAACAATTACAGCTATTATTACAGGTTTTTTCCAATGTAATAGTGTAAGTCACCATATAAAAAAATATTTATCACCATCTTGTTCCATATTTTAAATATCACATCCTACGGTAAATTTATTTCCAAGTTACTAAGCTATTCCCCGTGTTGTGATGATTTAAGAATACAATGCAACACTTTACTTAACTGTGGGAGTCAGTAGAAGTCTCCTGAGTAACTTAGAACAGTATCTGCGATCGCCAATACGCTTACCAAGCATAACAATTATATCTATTCAGGGAAACCAATAGACTGATGGTTAGATAGACGGCTGTATGGTACCAAACGTTAAACTAGTCTAAGATATCTATCTTAGACTATCTAGCCACCTTCGATTTACATGCTACGGTAGGGCGACAAAGACATTTCGTTTACTCGAGCCTGTCGTCATATTACCTCTGCAGTTATTCCGCAGATAAACATATACTCGTTAACCAAATACCTACTATAAAGCACGGGTATATGTAATCCGTACGAACGAAACGGTGATCAAACAAAGCCGCAAAAATATAGAACAAACTATCGGGATCACCAATCGGGAGTTTAACGTGTGCGAAATCATACTAGAACAGCAGAATTTCTTTATTTAATTGAAATTACTGTATCTAATTTATAACAGATATGACGTAAGTTATAGTTGGCATTAATTACTAAATGATCATAAATCAACTTCTGTTAATTTTTTACAACTTTCTATTAGCCTTGCCCGGATGGATGAAAAAGATTTATAGATGAAAAAGAAGTATTAACAAGAAAAATAAAACATATTTTTAAACAAGCATTTTTTTTCACAGGCTATGTTTCGGCCTGCGCCGTAATATGATGAGAGAAAAACGTATTTTCATACGGTTAACACGTGTATATTTCTTTTACATACTGCAAAGTTATTTAACTTAGTGAATCCGACTACCAAACAGTACTTATGTATCATACTACCTTCTGCCCGCGGCTTCGCCTGCGTAAAAGGTTACTTTCCTAAAGTTTTTCATCCCCTATTTTTATTTTACCCCAGTAGTTTTGTCGTGAAAGAGCGACAGACAGACAGATAGACAGAGTTAATTTCGCATTTATAATATTAGTAAGGATTACCTACATACATATAATGTTCTACATCTGAGATCATTATTGAAAAAGTGCCAGCCCTACGCCTTAGAAATTATTACCAGAAACTATTTTTTTGTTTTTAAGATATCAATTAAATCTGTCATAGTAAAGCTAACTAAACCATCACTTTATAAGTTGCTTGATTTATGTAACAAAGAACATCGCCTTCGTGCAATGAAGTCACATCATATCTTATCGACCCATGCCCTACAGTTGAGATAAATAACACTTATAGACAGCACGGTTAAAATTCATACAAATTACTTGAATGACAGTTTAAAAGGTGATTTACAGTAACTGTTAAAACTACCTATCTTCTTCCTATTCTGTTTTAGCATTATACGCGATATTGGGACGTGTCGTCATCACAACGGCAGAGAAATTGACCTATTTTCACTACTGTGACAGCGTGGTATAAAATTTCATTTAATTTTATTTCTTCTTTTACTATAATTAGTATTTACTTACATCCCTTAATCGTCTATTACGACTCCCCAGGGATGAAGTCGTGAAATGTTTTCTTACTCTTAGTCACCACGCGAGAAATGTATAATGAATACATATACCCTTTATTATCTACAAAAAGTAAAAAACATTACACCGTAAAAATATATTAATCCAGGTTATTAAAACAGCTAAACGGATTTCAAAACGGAAAATAAATTATAAATTATTTCCTTTCTGAATTCTACTAAATCGGTTGAACCGGTATAGAGTGAATAAGTAATTTTAACCAGATGCATTCAAAGTCGCAACTATATCAAGTTTTGCATTTATAATTAGTACATAAACACAAAAACCCCTTCTGTACTTATAAAACACGTGTTGAGAATTGAATCAAACGTGACTGGCATCTCTCTATACACGCACATTTCACCTTTTTTTATCCCGCGCAACATAGGTGACTCCAGTCTAACTGGCACTGTGTATCTTTGTCGTACTTTCATATTGAGAATACTTAAGTTTTCATGTGTGGTGACGGAATAGGAATTAATTCACCACTCCTTTCTTACCCGTGGATGCCGTAAAAGACGACCCTATATAATATGCATATTATAACATTTATACAAAAGAAGGAAATCTCTAAATCTATACCAATCCGTCTTACCAGCTTGATATATTAAATAAATTTTCACGTTTTGGAGGAGGCTCGAGCCCAACAGTAGGGACGCTCATATAGAGCTGAATTGATAAAATGTTATCAGGTTTTTCCGGTAACAGAAATGTCTTAAGTACCTAATAGCGTTGCCTTATCGGAAGAACCTAATAACATGTTTTACTCCTGGTTTGAACCCAGGGATCTCATAATCATCACTATGCAGCAATATCTACATACGAAACTCACATCGATATACAAGCTACGTCACTCAAGCCAAGAAAATCATACTTACCCACAGAAGTCGGGCTTTTCGAAGAGCTGTCATTCCTTTCAGGATAGCCTTTGTCCCTTTTCTCGTCCAATTCTGTATCGGAATCCAATATACTGGGCAGTGAACTAGCTTTGGTACGGAAATTGAAAGCACTTGGGGATAGGAAGTTTTTGGTGTCCACTTTACAGTTTCCCATCTTATCGTCTCCGTATTCTTTTGGTGAGAGTGGCAATGGGGAGTGATTGGAAAATATGGACTGTGGAGATGCTGCAGGAGATATAATGAGGCGTAAATTAATAGGATTAGATGGTGCGAGGCAGTTATCATGGTTATAAGAGGAATACAGCTGGCGGCCTTCAATGAAATAGGTTTTGTGACCTGGATAAACAGACAATGTTTAGAATGCGATAAAGACGACTAACAGTTACGTATATATAGAAAACAACATACCGAACACATCATCGCCTTCTTCTAAAATGTAAGATCCTCCGAGGAATTTGCTGGTTTCCTCTGAGATATGAACACGACCTGGTTTGCCAGTTGACTCCATTTTGTTTGCAAAAGTTACATCGTTGCTCCAAACATCAAATTTAAACCTTCGAGTACCTACAATCCCACACAATACAGTGCCCGTATGAACTCCTACTCTCATATTTATCCCTTCGCCCCGCACTCTGTCGAATTCTTTTATAGCATCTATCATACCTGAAATATTTATATTAGATCAAATTTTGAATGTTTTATACTAGTACTCAAGTTAGTCTGTATTTATTTTTGACTAAGTTTTAATTAAGAAATTCTATGTCTCATTGAAAACACACTTTCAGCACTCGCGCATTTAGAACCAAACCTTCGATACTAACAGCCAGTGCAATTCGATTCAATGCCTACAACGAGTCATGTTGTTAAAATGCCGATTTTAGTACCGTGATAGAATATAACTAATAGCTAAAGCACTGTACAACTCGAAGCTGTGGTCGCAGTCACCCATAGCCACTCTAAAGTAATGTGCATGCTAAAGCGTCAAAACAGAGAATGTTGCTTATCATTTAAAGAAACAAAAAACGATCACCCGAATATTATCTTATGTTTGCCAATGGCACCTTGATAATTATATGTATGTAATAAACAGTGGCCAAACAATAAATCTTAATTGTAATTACTTACCCAGTCCCATTTCTACACAGCAAGTGGCATGATCAGGTCTTGGTTCAGGGCATCCGGACACACAGTAATAACAATCGCCCAAAGTCGATATTTTCTCACACCCGTGATTTTGACACAATTCATCGAACTTTTCAAACAAATCATTTAAAATATTCACTAATTCTTCAGCACCTTTATTACTAGACATCTTGGTAAATCCGACAATATCAGCAAATAATATACTGACATTATCCATAGAACTCATATTGAAAGGCCTAAATAGAGACTTGATATCTGAAGCTCCAGGGTTAGAATTTCTTGGATTGAAAGGATTATGCATCTTTAATGTGTCTGATTCAAGTACTTGTTCATTCAATAACCAATTAGCAACCTTTGGTGGCATCACAGAATGTATCATCTTTTCTTTTAACTGCTTCTCCATTTCAAGTTGTTTTCTTACTAACAAACTTTGCCCTACTTTCATAAACGTGCCACGCATTCTTACAAATGTCATAAGATAAATATGTACACCTATAATATGGACACAAAGTTGCAATAGGATTCTTACAAACATTCCAGGGCACTGCCATTCTTGTTCGGACAGATGTAATACAATATTCAGTACTTCAAACACTATTGAATACAAAATTCCAATGATAACACAGGCATACAGTGGTAAAGGTGTCAGTGTATATATAATCAGCAATATTTCAATGCACATAGTGAAATGGCCCGATTGGCTTATATCAGCAGCCTGGGAAACTGCTACTGTTTCTAATCGGGTGGTCAGTGTCACCAATGAGAGGCTGAGGGTACACAGAGCTAGTGCCATAACCAGAGATAACTTGAATGTATACACTCTATAAATATTTGTAAATGTAACAAACAGCATAACAGATGTTACCAAGAGGACTGCTGCAAATATAGAACATAGGGAAGGCCATTTTACGGATATGCCATTCAAACCAAGGACCACAAAGTAGATAAACCATGATATAGAAAATATCAAAATGTATAAAAGTGCAAATCTGAAAGAAAAATTAAAAACATCAAATACTCAATACTTAATAATAAATTGATAGGTATTAAGCAAATTTTGAGTGAAGGCATGCAACAATATCACATATATAACTTTATTAGCCAAGGTATTATAAGACTTACCTAAATCTTAATCTTATTTGTCTAAAGGAACTACTTCTATATTGGCCTTCGAGTATCTCCGAGTCAAATCTAGGATTCCACCAGGTACCAGGTGCTGCTCTTTCAAAAGCAATAGGTATAGTAAGTCCACAACAGTTAGTGGTGGGGTTATTTCGAGCCAAATAAGCTTGCACATGTGGTGCCAGCTGTATTTGTGCATCCTCGCCTTCTGAATACTCTGCATCATGTTTGCTATCAAACTGATGGGAACCTTCATTACAGCTGACACATCCACTTGGTTCAGTCATTTTGATAAATAATTCTTATGTTATCCATCTGGCCATTTTTGAATCTATTTGCTAAAAAAAAAAAACATATTGAAAAACAAGAGCCTACAATAAAACAAAGGAAACTATTATTCTCATTCAAAACATTCTTCTTCCAACATTATATTACTAAGAGTTAACATATTTATCATCTTCATAAATTTATTGTAATAAATTTGAATGATCTATCATTCCATGTCATCCTTCAGACATTTAATTAATCTTTCCTTGGGACTGCCTTCATTCAATATATAAATATAATATTTGTACAAAAATATAATTGATTTTGCCCTATTTTATTTTATATTTCACATAAAACTTGATATTAAATGTTAGTGGTATCTTTCACCAAAAAGTTTCACATCTACTATAATAAAACAATAATGATCTTTTATTGTCTAGTGAACAACTGTCCTATAATCATAGGATTCTGTGTTTGAATCCTAAAAAAAATAGTATTAAATATTATCAAAAACAAACACATAGTTTAGAACTGTGTCTAGAGAACAATAAAGGGTTTACATCATATTATATAGCACTAGAGTTTAAAGGATATGAAATGTCATTTTCAAATTTGTATGACTCTCAAGGCTTTCACAAATTGAAAGACACAAAATACAATTTCATCAAAGTCATCAACCATTTCAGGTACTACAACCACAGCTTAACAATATATTACACAACTCAGTTTATTTTAAAACAATTGTAATACAACAGTTCTGAAAATTATTCTCTGAAATTATATTTTATGAGGCATAGAATTGTGAAACAAATAATATAAAATTAGAAGAATCTTATTTTGTAAATTCTATAATATAGATAGCGAGGACAATTTGAAATATTGCCCATCATAATTAGTTGGAAAAATTTGCACATTACTATATGGATGTGAACTAAGTGAAGTAAAATCGTATCACAGAATCTGTTATTCTGTAACTAGTGAAGAAATAATAATCATAAATCGTTCACAATTAAATTACTTTATAAAACCTATAAAGTTATTAACTCAGAGAGTTAATAGTACCAATTCATTTGGTACTAAAATTCTAAGTGCTTACTGATCAAGGTTATTGCAGTTCGATTATTGTGTAAACAATTACAATGCAATATAAAAAAAATATTTAAAATAATTTATTATTTAGGATATAAAAATTACTTCCAAATTTTAGATATAATAAAATATATTAAAACCAAGATATATTAAAACCTATAAAAGGCAGTTTTCACTAACACCTCATTTTAAAAGTTCTTTCAAACCATACAGTAAATTAATATAATAGATTGAATTATTAAAATATTTTGTTGTTCACTCACGGCTAGTAATCACAGAACTTTTATTTCGGACCTCGCAGATTTTCCATCAATTTCGGACTGTAAGAAGAACGAGCCTACAACCATCCTACAACTAGCACCGTTGACATAAATATAATACGGCAAAAGATAAACTGCTTAAACTAAACAACGCAATGCTAGTATAAAAGCAATGTAATTTTGAAGGATAAATATACATCAAATCTCTCGATTTTGACAACTAAAGTGACATATTTTCTGAGTTGATACTCGATTACACGAACATGGAGAATAGAGTAAGGAGTAACATCTCAGTGTATTAAGAAGTGTCCAATGAACGGGAGCAAATTAAGGTGGCAAGGTGGCGCTATAGTAGCAAGTGGAAGCATTTTAAAAAGAGCGCCACAAATTTGATAGGTTCATAGGTTATTATTTATCAATCACAGTTGACTACGTGACTCAGCACACTTCATTCTGCTTATTACTGCTACGTTCATTTCATTTCCACTTGCTACACTAGCGCTATTTCGGTGAGTGTTCGAACAATAATTTGCTGTTTACAAGTGGACACTTTTTTGACTAATCCCCCATATAAGATGGTATGATCGGGTACCGGTGGCCCGCTCGTACGGCGAAGAAGAGGTGCTTGCAGGGTGGGTCAATGGGGTCGCGCGCCGCCTCTTCCGTAACCCCGGACCGATTTGGCGGGGTGCGACGTCCATAGCCCACCGCAAAAAAAAAAAAAAAATATATATAAGATGGTATTCCTTAGTTTCTAGTCCGAACGTAATGTTAAAAGAATGGTCTCAATTTAGGGGACAGAACTTTTTGCCGGTAGAGCGCGCCACTTTTCAAGAAATACTTATTCGTTTAAATCTTTACGCGGGAAGTTTAGTTGCTATTAACAGCTCTGAAAAGTATTGTATAAACGATAAAGCATCATTCATCATTGCTGTGTATTTGGATGTGGGGAACCATTCATTTCCAAAAGAAAAAAGCTGGAAAACTATGAGAAGCAGCAACTCGTAAAGACTTTCAACCCAAAGAACATTGTAAAATTGTTCAGATTGTTCAGCATATTTTAAATCCGAAGATTTCATTCAAATTGGAAAGCATTTAATCTCATTTACCTATAGAATAACATTTACTTTTATCACCTAAAACAAGTATTTATGATTTTATTCCTAACATAACCTAAAATCTTAATTATTATTTCCAGGACTAAATAATACCAGGCGCATTTTAAAGAAAGGAATGGTGCCTTTAGTAATTCCATGGACTAAAATTGAAGATGTAAAGTCTAAACAGAGACGAGAACGTGATCAGCGCGTGATTCTAAACGAAATTTGTGTTTTTCATATATTGAAAAGTGTGATGGCTTAGCTCATACTCCAAGTGTTGCTACAGCTACATGCAATACTTCATCCAAGGCGACAGCATTGGACTTTGGCGTCGATTGTGTTGAAGAAATTGTGATCCAAGAAAATAGTGTATATAACTCGGAAAATGTGCAAAATGATATTGGTATTGTTAGTGAATGTGCAACTCGAAAAAAATACCAATTCTATACAATAGAATCTTTTAGGAATTATGATAAAGGCTCTTTATACTGGATTTGAATCATATAGGTAATTTATGTTTGTGTTTTATATTTTGTGCCCTGAAGCCTATTCAATAACTTATAAAAGAAGTTGTCTTAGATCTGAGTGTTGAAGACCAGTTCTTTTTGACATTAATGAAGTTGAGGAGAAATAAGGAAGACTATGAGCTATGCCGGTTTTTTTGATGCAAGTCCCTGTATTGTATCAAACATATTTATTGCATGGATTAACTTTTTGCATCAAATGTTGTCAATGTTGAATATTTGATAGGGAAAATATTTATAACTGACAGGGAATTAGTGAATTTCTACATGCCTGAAGGATTTAAAAAATATTACCCTTTTACTAGAGTCATTGTAGATTGTACATAGATACCTATACAACGACTTGTTAATCCAGCTACACAAAGAGCCCCATGGAGTTCATACAAGAATAGTTCTACTGTTAAGTATGAAGTAGGTGATGCTCACCAAGTGGCCTTATATCACATTGTTCTTGTGCATATGCTGGAAGTACCAGTGATAGGCAAATTGTAGAAAGAAGTGAACTTTATCGAAAATGTGAAAAAGGAGACAGTATTACGGCTGACCAAGGGTTTAACGTGCAAGACTTATTTGCCCATAAAGGTGTTGTTGCTGTAAATGTACCTTAATTTTTTAAGGGAAAAAGTCATTTGCCTGGTATGACCGTTGTAGCAGATCGGAAACTTTCTTCAAAGAGGATTCACATTGTACGTGTTATAGATTTAACTAAAACCTATTGTATATTGCACAATCCTGTGAATATTATGTTCCTCTCATGTCATGTATGTGTTATGACATGTAACTCCATGAAAATATTATTAAAAGTACAGCATAACTTCTTCCACTCTCTATTTTTTAACTTTAATAAAGTTTTCATTTACTATTTTTGTATTTTTATTTAAAACAATTTTTATAAAGTAAATAAACTCATTTATCAAAGTAAACTCATTTATTAATCAATAATTTAACAATCACATGTGGCTATTGCTTAACATTTAAATTATTTATAGAAAAATTTAAGATGCTTTAAACTTTAACAAACAGATGTAAATATCGCTTAATATTAAAATTATTTAAAGAAACATTTGGCATACATTTTACTTTATAAACCACATTATAAGTATTGCTTATTATTAAAATAATAATAATAAATATTATGTTCCTCTCATGTCATGTATGTGTTATGACATGTAACTCCATGAAAATATTATTAAAAGTACAGCATAACTTCTTCCACTCTCTATTTTTTAACTTTAATAAAGTTTTCATTTACTATTTTTGTATTTTTATTTAAAACAATTTTTATAAAGTAAATAAACTCATTTATCAAAGTAAACTCATTTATTAATCAATAATTTAACAATCACATGTGGCTATTGCTTAACATTTAAATTATTTATAGAAAAATTTAAGATGCTTTAAACTTTAACAAACAGATGTAAATATCGCTTAATATTAAAATTATTTAAAGAAACATTTGGCATACATTTTACTTTATAAACCACATTATAAGTATTGCTTATTATTAAAATAATAATTATTTGTAGAATCATTTTTTTTTTTTTTTTTTGTTGTGGCTCTGTTTATACTTAAGCCAATGTCAAAGTTAAGTTGCAGCTTCTTCTTCTTCTTCTTTTTATGTATTGGCAATCAGCTACTTATACGAGCCATTTTTGCCAGTGTCGAGTTATAATTATCTTCACGTTCTCAATCTCTTCAAGTTAGTCATTGTCTGTCAGTCAGTCGAATTGTCGCCATCAACACTGCTATGGTGACACTGTTAATGGTATGTTGTAGGAATTTTGATGGAAAACGAAAACATTGTAAAGCACTTTTATATGATATTCACTACATCCCAGCTGTTCTGTCACATCATATTACATAAAACACCATAAAAATTATCTAATATAACACGTTAAAACACTAAGATATCGAATATAATACAAGAGCACAACATGACGTTTTAGATTCCCGCCAAAAGTCCGTAGAATCATTTGGCATAGTTTTTACAGAGTACTTTTTCTAGTAATGCTGGTCGGAAATAGTCTTCATAAAACATATCTAATTTGTTTTCAATCTCCTTTATAAATGTGTCATTCCAGGGTACATCAATTATGGTCCATTCTACAAATGTGTAAATGAATAAACTAGCATACTTTATACCGGTAACCATCAACTGGCCTTGTATTCGATAGTAATATGGATGTGTCTTTTCTAGACACAAATTGCCATATTTATTTTTCATAAGTAAGGAATTGTTTCATCACTAATTGCATAATTACTTTGATTGCAAGGGCACTTTACCTCTAAAGTCGTTTCTTTGCCAATTAGTCCATCAGGAGACGCCCCCAAGTATGACTTATTTTTAGATAAAAATAATCCACATTTCTGCACCTTCTTTGCAGTATATTCTTCATAAAAATGTATAGCCTCTGACTCACAGTCTTTTCCATGTAGTGATTGTTTGCTTTTGAACTCTAATAGGTATATTTAAAATTCTTTGGGCTTGCTTTTATAGAAACTGCTTTGCAATATGTATGGAAGTAACTAGCTGTTATATAATTTCTGCGAATTTTATGCCATTCAAAGTTATCAGCCTGATTTCTCGTCAATTGTTCAATATCTCTTATATCGCTGTCTGTTATATCACCAGATTAGTCACATATTGAAGGAAGGTGGAGTCAAGAGTGTCCGAAACCGACGAGCGTGTATGAAGAGAATTATGAATGTTGAGGAAGTGACAGAGTGCCAGAGAACTCTATCCTTGCATACTTCACTCGCTTCCTCAACATTCATAATTCTCTTCATACAATATTATATCATAATTATGTAAGTTTAGCAAAATTTCTTTTTCCAGGTTTGCAGCATAACTATGGTCATTTACAACACCATAAATATTTTCTGGATAAATCATATACTTAAATGGCATTGTGCTGTGGAAATGGCCGATATAATTTATAGTCATATTTTGAATTTTTATTTGTTTTTATCAGCATTTAGTTTAGTGGGATGTATAGGAGATACATCCGTGTGGTGACGGATTAAGAATATAATTCACCACCCCCTATCTTACCCGTGGGTGATCGTAAGAGACGACTAAGGGATATAAAACGCATATAATATCTATTGCAAGAGAAGGAAAACTCGAAACAAAACCTTATACCAACACATCTGACCAGCGTGGTATAGTAGGTTAAGTTCCCTCCTATTACAGGAGGCCCGAGCTCAACAGTCGGACATACATGGGCTGTGATGATAATGATGATGGGAAGATAATTACTATTTTTGAATTTTTTCTTTTTCTTGAAGGTAATTTGTCAGCTTTAAGAGGAGTCCCAAAATCGTTTAAAGGCTTATGAAAACTTTGCAGATGTTGTGTACATGAAACATTTACAATAATTTTTCTTTTCGTCCACTAACACAACCATGAACAGCACAACACCTTTCTTTTTATTATTATTTTATATTTAAATTAATTAAATTCAACATTCACGAACCAACGCGCGTTTACGTGTAATAATAATAATAGCATCGGTACGTCCACGTAGTATGGATACATACATGTTTATATATATTCATGTGAATATATAGATATATGTCTATCTATACTTCGTGGGTGCGACCTAAACTCTAGCGCAGCCAGTAGCAGAAAAAAGAACTAAGATCTGGGTTTATTTTTGTGACCAAAAATACTACGGAAAAGTCTATACCGTTCGGACTCCTGTGTATCTATACTTCGTGCTGAAAGTGATGATTCATATGATCAAGTGACTGACGATTCAAATAACTATACCTGGAATATGTTCATTACAAATCATTTGCCCTATATTTGTAGATCATAATTATTGTGTTAAAATATAATTATTTATAAAAACTACATTTTTGTTACTCTAGTAAGCATAATATAATGTGTTCATAAGCAATGTGTTCATAAGCAATTAATACTTGTAACACATTTATCTACTTCCCTTCCGTGAGCCCACGGGTGAATATGCTATAATTCCATTTTTGATGACTTCCACAGAAAATTCTGTAAAGGAGTTGAATATTGTTTTCTAAACCCGTTACCACATGGGGAAGTACTTACCGATTTTATTGCATATGGAATTTTACTGGCAACACTAAATGCGATAACAGCGACGCTGTCACCGGGTCAGATAAGTTTGTGGCACTATACTTCCATGCCCATGTTATTAAAATTTAATATACATGTTAAAAGTGCTATTCTTCTTCTTCTTTTTATGTATTGGCAATCAGATACTTATACGAGCCATTGTTACCAGTGTCGAGTTATAATTATCTTCAAGTTTTTAGTGTCTTCAGATTAGTCATTTAGTCCGTCAGTAAGTCAAATTGTCGCCATCAACAGTACTATGGCCACACTGTTAATGGTATCTTGTGAGAATTTTGATGAAAAACGAAAACGTTGTAAAGCACTTTTATATGATATTCACTACATCTTAGCAGTTGCGTCACATCACATTACATAAAATGCCATCAAAATTATCTAATATAACACGTTAAAACACTAAGATAACGAATATAATACAAGAGCACCACATGACGTATTAGATTCCCGCCAAAAAACCCCCTTATTGTGTCTAATAATGGGTGTATGTTAGGGATGGCGATTCTTTCCGAAAAAGCTCGATTTTTATATCGATTCAATTTACAGCCTGATAAATCGATTCACAAGAAAAAAATCGCAATGAAAAATATCGACTTCTAAAAATCTTCTTTTTTAATTTGTTGAGGCAAGCTACAATAATAAAGAATCTATTACCAGTAATGTCAGGGATTTATTTAGTTCAGGGTATTCGATATAACAATTATTTTTATTGTCTTCAGTGGCTCACCCGGCGGTCTACCCACTCGGGTATCCTCTCGATTTGAACGTAAGTCTACCTCACAAATGAGAGGAGTGTCACGTCACTACCCATAGCAAGCGGGTTAGCAATAGCCATGCACGAAACAGTACTTCGTGAAGTGATGTGATATGGCATTACATTTCGTGCCGAGTAATATTACATTTTACTATCACTTCAAACATCACACATGACATTTCATGTCGCGTAATGCGATAGCGCTCTATATATACGGCGGGCGGCGTAAAAAAATATTAGCTTTAACGTTCTGAAAATAAAGCTCAAAATAAATATTGAATTGCCGACATTTCACACCGGTTCTTTCAGAAATTGCTTTAAAATGTTTGATATGTCAAGCTTCATCAGTATCATCCGAAAGGATTGCTTTAGTTGTTAAATTAACAGTGCCGGACAACAGAAGTAGACTAACTGGGGAGCACATTAAACAAAGAGTGCTGCTGATGTCCATTCCAGATGAATACTAGTTTGAATGAATAGTTGGTTCATATATGTAAGAGTAACAATAGGTAATGATGTACTAGAGCAAGTGGATGAATTTGTATATCTTGGATGTGGATTTAGCCGAGATGGAAGGTACACCACTGATATTGAGCGAAGAGTGAATGCGGGAAATAGAGTGAACGGAGCGTTGGGGCAACTTCTCGGCAGCCACCACCTCAGCAAGAAGGCATGTGTAGCAATACATAACGCAGTGCTTGTTAGAGATGGGCGTTTTCAGATTTTTACGCACACCGATACAAATTCGATTTCTGATATTGAAATCGATTTTAAAACCGATTTCAGAAATCGATTTCCAGAGCGGTTGACGGAGCGGGTTTACTTTAGTTTCGATCGATATTCGATGTTTTTAGTTATTTTAGCGTAGCAAACGAAAAACGCAATCGAACGAACGCATTCAAAATATTTTTCTATAATTTCTTTGTTGATTGGATTTAGGTGTACGATTTTCCTTCATGCTTTATCTAGGCTTAACTAGAGTACTAGACTAGCAAAAATGTTTTATTTTGGATTTGATACAAAACTTTCTTGCGTATTTAAAAATCGTCATATTTACAATGATTTCATGATTATATTATATAATGTACATTTTTTTTGTATGGTTTTTTTTTATTAATCCCGATTACGAAGCGAAAATCTTACCTTTTTACATTAAATAGTTATTTCTTATTTATCATCAAATCGTATGTATGATACTAACATACGTTAGTATAGTATTGAATCGTAAAATACCTATCTAATTATATAGTTCACGAGATCACAAAAATAACATTACGCGCACACCGCACGTGTCACCAAGGTCAAGTGTGCAAAAACTCTCCCATAATTCAAAAATCTATTTAACAAACACAAAACTTAAACTACTATCATTAAGTATTGTGTAATATTATCATGGAAGTAGTTGCATTCTAATATAGATCTTATTCCCTGACTCTTGTAATTCTGTTTCGTTTCCATCTGCCATTCTGAGTTTCTTAGAAACCGCCAAAATCCAAAACAGATGACAATTCGCTTCATCTCTTTCACTGCACTAAACGATCGCTTAGTTAGAATGAAAGGAGGCGAATTTTAATGAAATTCGCTTTCTCTCATTCTGACTAAGCGATCGCTTAGCGGAGTGAAAGAGATAGTTAGTAAGTTTTCAAATATTGGTTTGGTTTGCAAAACTAGCAATAGAAAACGATTGCGCGATGATTAGATTTATTATTAGTTTGCGTTTTCGTCGTTTTGTTTTGATATGTGTTGATTTAGTTTCTGCCGAAATACGTTTTCTAAAATCAGTTTGTATAGTGTTGAATATCGATACGATACGATTTCTGACTGAAATCCGATTTCAGATTCGTTTTGATATGTCGGACGCATACCTAGTGCTTGTCCCAACATTACTGTATGGAAGCGAGAGTTGGGTATGCAGAAAAGAATATGAAAGTAAAATTAATGCGGTCGAAATGCGATCTCTGCGGATAATCTGTGGAGTTAGGCTGACCGACCGCATTCGTAACGACGACGTAAGAGAGCGAGTAGGTATGAAAGAGAGTATTGGTGTAAAGATGCGAAAGGGAATGCTCCGATGCTTCGGACATGTGGAAAGAATGCCGAACGAACGTCTGGTTAAGAAGATATACAATGCGAAAGTGGAAGGATATAGGTACCGAGGGAGACCGAGACTAACCTACCTATACCAGATCGGTCATGTACTGAAGGAAGGTGGAGTCAAGAGTCTCCGAAACCGGCGAGCGTGTATGAAGAGAATTATGAATGTTGAGGAAGCGAGTGAAGTATGCAGAGATAGAGTTCTCTGGCACTCTGTTCTCTCTGCCTACCCTGCAAGGGATATGGCGTGATGATATGTATGTATATGTATGCTTCGGGAAAAATATCGATATATCGAAATATCGATATTTTTTGTAAATTTATATCGATATATTTGAGAAATATCGATACGATATATATCGATAAATTTTATCCCTTTGCCCATCCTTAGGATAGGGATGTTAAAAAATAATCGATTTTTAATTTAATCGATTATTTTTCTAATAATCGATTTTTTTATAATCGATTTTTATAGTAATATTAATCGTTTTTTTAAAAATCGATTATATAAATTATGCGTTTTAATCGATTTTAATGAAAAGCGCCATCTATGGAACAGATGAATAAAACTCGAAGTAAATCCATTATTATTTACAAGTTAAGAGTGCCCTAATATTATGTAGTTGTTGGTAAACAATAAAAATGTCTCATCACGCAGATGTGACCGGTCATTATCGGCTATCATCGTGAACATTCGGTATTCATGTGCGTTATCGCTTGGTTGGCGATAAGTCAAAGGATTTTAGCGTGCTAATATATCGCGCTCTCTGGTTACACTACACACCCAAGCGATAACGCACATGAAGCCCGAATGTTCACGACGACAGCTAATAATGACTGGTCACATCTGCGTGTATTGTCTCATTGCACTTGAAAGCTTGAAGCTTCGTGACGATACACGCAGGTGCGGCCCTAGTATAAGAAACATACAGTAATAATATGCAAGTACTGTTCGAAAGAGCTAAAAACTTGCAGTAATACTACAAATTTAAAAGAGCATATGGAACGAAAACATTCCAATGTCTTACAGGCAACATGAATTATATTTTGTAATGATTATTGTGACTGTACTTTTTTAATACTAGTCAAATGGAACTACCATACATAAAAATAGGTCTGAATATTTGTGATAATAATATTTTTTTTCTTTTATTGTTTAAATTTAAAAATTAACGAAAGCATTATTTTATATTTTAGTTTTTGAGTTCATATCGTAGTCGTTTAATTTCTTGAATCTCGTTTAAGTATCTTATTTTAATACTAGTCAAATGGAACTAAAAATAGGATTGAACATTTGTGACAATAATTATATTAAATTTTTTTATTGTTTAAACTTTTGTTGCGGCGATGGGGGCCGCCACCCATCACGCCTTGCCCAGTCAGGCGAGTCGAGGAGAGCAGAGTGCCGAGTGGGCACGTGGAATGTAAGAGGTTGTGTGGAAGGTAAGTTACACGAGCTGATATCCGTCATGGCGGACAAACAGCTAGACGTGCTCTGTGTAACAGAGACCAAGCGAAGGGGCAGCGACGCCTGCGATCTTCCTGGTGGCGGGATGGCTCTGTGGTCTGGTGTATCGCAGAGCGATCGTGAGCCAGCATGAGGGTAGAAGTGCTGTTGTCCCCTCGCTTGGCCTCAGGTGTTAAGGATTACGGAATGTATGATCCCAGAATTCTTTGGGTCCGTATAAAACTAGGTGTCACCAAGGTGTACATGGTTGTAGCATATGCTCCCGTAGAATCCTCGGTGGCATCAGACCTAGAGAAATTTTGAGATAATGTTAGGGAAGTTCTGGATATGGCAGAAACCAGTGAACGCGTGATTGTATGCGGAGATTTGAACGGATGGGTGGAGACCAAGCGTCCCGACTATGAGGACGTACTTGGTCCATTTGGTGATAAGAGAGTGAACGACGCAGGTAGGCTCATAGCGGATGTATGCATGGAGAGAAACCTTATTGTGGCAAACACATTTTTCCAACATAAGGACATCCATATGTATACATGGAGAAGGAATGAACAGAAAAGTATAATAGATTTAATTTTGGTAGACAGTCGCCTCCGAAGCAAAATATTGGACGCAAGAGCCTACAGAGGCCCCACAGTCGATACGGACCACTATCTCGTTATTGCGAGATTTAGTGGTATGTTCAGAAAGTGGAGGCACTGGCGAGAGCGTGTCCACTTCGGAGGGCTTGAAAGAATAAAGGTTGAAAGGTTGCAAGAAGAGTGTGTAAGACAAAAGTATGTAGAGGGTGTCCGAGAACGGCTGACGATGGCAAGCCAGCCGCAATCGGACATTGAAGAATGCTGGAGAATATTAAAAGAGTGTATGGTAGATACAGCGAAAGAAGTATGTGGAAGTTCAAAGAAGCATAGAAAAAGAATGGTGATGCATGGTGGATGCGGAAGTGGCAGCTTCCGTAGAGCAAAAGAAGAAAGCGTGGCTGGACTATGTCTCTTCTTTGAATCTGAATGACAATATGACTGAACAGGAAAAAGAAATATCCGATCTATTTCTTTCTTCTGTTCAGTCATATCAATGTAAGAATGACACCAACAAGGCTTTAGTGAAAGAGAAACGTGATAGTGCAAATATAAGTGCAGAAGATAGGCTGACTAAAAACTTCGAGGGTAACACCAAACTCTTTTGGAGGGAGGTGAAGAAGTCTCGGTGTGGTTGGTCAGCCTTCAGAATTAATAAAATAAGGTCTAAAAGTGGAGACATTCTTACACAATCACAAGACATGTTAAGCCGATGGAGTGAATATTTTGGTATGTATGCGGATACTACGGTTGGCGTCGGTGTCGCATGTGGTTTAGTAGATCAACATTCAGCACCGGCGTCCTCCGATGGCATCAGTATGGATGAAGTTGAATGGGCGATAAGAAGTTTGAAAAATGGTAAGGCAGCGGGCATTGATATGGTGTCTGCCGAGATGATCAAGCTTGGTGGCTCCTGTGTCTGGGAGGCGTTCCTGTTGCTCCTCAATTTATGTTGGAGCTCGGGAATGGTTTTCAGGGACTGGAATAGCGCAGTCATCGTGTCTTTGTTTAAAAACAAGGGTTCACGTTATGACTGCGCAAATTACAGAGCCATAAACTTGACCAGTTTGGCAGCAAAAGTGTACGGTAAAATTATTGAAAGGAGAATGAGGATGGTGTCCGATGGTTTACTGTGTGAGACACAAGGAGGTTTCAGGAGTGGAAGGGGATGCATGAATCAAGTGTTCTCTCTGCGCAACATTGTGGAGAAGCATCTGGCTCTAGGTCAGAGGGTTTTCTGCAGTTTTGTGGATCTGGAGAGAGCATTTGACACGGTTGTACGAAAGGAACTTTGGAACTTTTTACCGGAGTATGGTATTAACGGTAAACTGCTACAGGCTGTGCAGTCCAGTTACATGGGCTGTAGAGCCTGTGTGCGGCTGGATGATGGAATGTCACCTTGGTTTGACGTCAATATCGGCGTTAAGCAGGGGTGCGTTCTGTCAGCCAGACTGTTTATCATATATCTGGATAAATGTCTCCAAAGGTTGAACGATATGAATGTGGGAGTCCAGATGGGCGACTCAGTGGTCACTGCTCGGCTATATGCAGATGATGCAGTCCTGCTGGCACAGTCAGTGACTGACCTGCAGACCCTAGTCGACACAATGACAGAAGATTGTAAGAAAAGGGGTCTACGCGTGAATGTGAGCAAAACCAAAATAATGGTCGTTTAAAGAGATGAAGTCAGAACAGATGTAAGTTTAACAATAGGTAATGTTGTACTAGAGCAAGTGGATTTGTATATCTTGGATGTGGATTTAGCCGAGATGGAAGATACACCACTGATATAGAGCGAAGAGTGAACGCGGGAAATAGAATGAACGGAGCGTTGGGGCAACTTCTCGGTAGCCACCACCTCAGCCAGAAGGTACGTGTAGCAATACATAACGCAGTGCTTGTCCGAATATTACTGTATGGAAGCGAGAGTTGGGTATACAGAAAAGAGTATGAAAGTAAAATTAATGCGGTCGAAATGCGATCTCTACGGAAAATCTCTGGAGTTAGGCTGATCGATCGCAATCGTAACGACGACGTAAAAGAGCGAGTAGGTATGAAAGAGAGTATTGGTGTAAAGATGCGAAAAGGAATGCTCCGATGGTTCGGACATGTGGAAAGAATGCCGAACGAACGTCTGGTTAAGAAGATATACAATGCGAAAGTGGAAGGATGTAGGTACCGGGGGAGACCGAAACTAACCTATCTTGACCAGATAGGTCATGTACTGAAGGAAGGTGGAGTCGAGAGTCTCCGAAACCGGCGAGCATGTATGAAGAGAATTATGAATGTTGAGGAAGCGAGTGAAGTATGCAAGGATAGAGTTCTCTGGCACTCTGTTCTCTCTGCCTACCCTGCAAAGGACATCGCGTGATGGTATGTATGTATGTTAAAAAAAATGTGTCAATAATTACATTTGGTTTCCTTACTCCTTACCTTAAAAATTTAAAGGAATATTCGCTTTGATGAATTTTTAGATTTGAATTGGTTGATTTTATATTCTATATGAAAAAAAAAATGATTTTACATACATACATACATACATATCATCACGCCATGTCCCTTGCAGGGTAGGCAGAGAGAACAAAGTGCCAGAGAACTCTATCTCTGCATACTTCACTCGCTTCCACAACATTCATAATTCTCTTCATACACGCTCGCCGGTTTCGGAGACTCTTGACTCCACCTTCCTTCAGTACATGACCGATCTGGTCTAGGTAGGTTAGTCTCGGTCTCCCTCGGTACCTACATCCTTCCACTTTCGCATTGTATATCTTCTTAACCAGACGTTCGTTCGACATTCTTTCCACATGTCCGAACCATCGGAGCATTCCCTTTCGCATCTTTACACCAATACTCTCTTTCATACCTACTCGCTCTCTTACGTCGTCGTTGCGAATGTGGTCGGTCAGCCTAACTCCACAGATTTGCCGAAGAGATCGCATTTCGACCGCATTAATTTTACTTTCATACTCTTTTCTGCATACCCAACTCTCGCTTCCATACAGTAATGTTGGGACAAGCACTGCGTTATGTATTGCTACACGTGCCTTCTGGCTGAGGTGGTGGCTGCCGAGAAGTTGCCCCAACGCTCCGTTCACTCTATTTCCCGCATTCACTCTTCGCTCTATATCAGTGGTGTACCGTCCATCTCGGCTAAATCCACATCCAAGATATACAAATTCATCCACTTGCTCTAGTACATCATTACCTATTGTTACTCTTACATCTGTTCTGGCTTCATCTCTTTCAAAGACCATTATTTTGGTTTTGCTCACATTCACGCGTAGACCCCTTTTCTTACAATCTTCTGTCATTGTGTAGACTAGGGTCTGCAGGTCAGTCGCTGACTGTGCCAGCAGAACTGCATCATCTGCATAAAGCAGAGCAGAGACCACTGAGTCACCCATCTGGACTCCCACATTCATATCGTTCAACCTTTGGAGACATTTATCCAGATATATGATAAACAGCCTGGCTGATAGAACGCAGCCCTGCTTAACGCCGATATTGACGTCAAACCAAGGCGACATTCCATCATCCAGCCGCACACAGGCTCTACAGCCCATGTAACTGGATTGCACAGCCTGCAGCAGTTTACCGTTAATACCATACTCCGGTAAAATGTCCCAAAGTTCCTTTCGTACAACCGTGTCAAATGCTCTCTCCAAATCCACAAAACTGCAGAAAACCCTCTGACCTAGGGCCAGATGCTTCTCCACAATGTTGCGCAGAGAGAACACTTGATCCATGCATCCCCTTCCACTCCTGAAACCTCCTTGTGTCTCACACAGTAAACCATCGGACACCATCCTCATTCTCCTTTCAATAATTTTACCATACACTTTTGCTGCCAAACAGGTCAAGCTTACGGCTCTGTAATTTGCGCAGTCATAACGTGAACCCTTGTTTTTAAACAAAGGCACGATGACTGCGCTATTCCAGTCCCCGGGAACCATTCCCGAGCTCCAACATAAATTGAGGAGCAACAGGAACGCCTCCCGGACACAGGAGCCACCAAGCTTGATCAGCTCGGCAGACACCATATCAATGCCCACTGCCTTACCATTTTTCAAACTTCTTATCGCCCATTCAACTTCATCCATACTGATGCCATCGGAGGACGCCGTCGCCGAATGTTGATCTACTAGACCACATGCGACACCGGCGCCAACAGTAGCATCCGCATACATATCGCCAAAATATTCACTCCATCGGCTTAACACGTCTTGTGTTTATGTAAGAATGTCTCCACCTTTAGACCTTATTTTATTCATTCTGAAGGCTGACCAACCACCCCGAGACTTCTTCACCTCCCTCCAAAAGAGTTTGGTGTTACCCTCGAAGTTTTTAGTCAGCCTATCTTCTGCACTCATACTTGCTCTATCACGTTTCTCTTTCACTAAGGCCTTGGTGTCATTCTTACATTGCCGATATATTTCTTTCTTCTGTTCAGTCATACTGTCATTCAGATTCAAAGAAGAGATATAGTCCAACCACGCTTTCTTCTTTTGCTCTACGGAAGCTGCCACTTCCGCATCCCACCATGCATCACCATTTGCGTTTCTATGCTTCTTTGAACTTCCACATACCTCTTTCGCTGTGTCTACCATACTCTCTTTCAATACTCTCCAGCATTCTTCAATGTCCGATTGCGGCTGGCTTGCCATCGTCAGCCGTTCTCGGACACCCTCTGCATACTTTTCTCTTACACACTCTTCTTGCAACCTTTCAACCTTTATTCTTTCAAGCCCTCCGAAGTGGACACGCTCTCGCCAGTGCCTCCACTTTCTGAACAGACCACTAAATCTCGCAATAACGAGATAGTGGTCCGTATCGACTGTGGGGCCCCCATTTTAATCTGATAAATTATTAATATGAATCTCTTAGGTTTATTATTAGAATATGAAAAGTATATACATTTTTAAATAATAGAAAAAAATAGATTTTTTCGTAAAAATCGATTATTTATTTTTAATAAAATCGATTTTTGGCAAATCGATTAATATTAAATTTAAAAAAAATCGATTTTTATTTAATCGATTTTCCAGTAACCTCACATCCCTACCCTAGGACGATTGACATTTGATGACATTTCAAAATGGCGTCATTAGTTCATCAATTTGCCGCCGATAAGTTTGTGGCACGGAGTTTTGGCGCGAATGTGGAAATGTCATGTCACGCTTTTGTATTATATTCATTTCTTTAGTGTTTTGTGGTGTTATATTGAATAATTTTGCTGGTATTTTATGCAATATGGTACAGTTAAAGTGCTGAAGTGTAGTGATTATGGTATAATAGTGGTTTACGTGTATTTTCATATTTGCCCAAAATTCCCAAAGAAAATCATTGATTAGGTTATCAGCGCCCGATTAATGGTAACGACTTGACTTACTGACAGACAATGACTATTAAGGCTACATAATGTGAAGAAATGATGAACAATATATGAAAAATAATTAAATAAGACTTGGCTGTATGGGCTTTGATCCCTTTGCCTGTCCGAATGGACGAACAGAACCAAAAAAAAAAGTTTGTGGCACAGTGGCACTCATAGATAAGGCTAGGTTCAGATGACAAGCGCTCAACGCGCGTTTTGATAACGCGCGTTTACAACTACATACATTTTATTCAGGCCGTACACATGCTAACGCGCGTTTTAGTAACGCGCGCGTTCAACGCTGCGCTAGCGCTCGACTGTTGTCAGCGCGCGTCAACGCCGCTTTGAGATCATTGGTTTTCTATGTTTCCGTTCAGTTGAGCGCGCGCTTTCGACGCGGATAGACGTATTTTAGGGTTCGTCAATCAAGTTCGTCCGAAATGGAAACCGAAGCTTTTAATACGGAATTATTAATTGATGAAATAGAGAAACGTCCTGCGATATGGGACATGACAAGTAGCGATTATTCAGATAAGAATTTGAGAAGACGGGCTTGGGAAGAACTCGTCCTTATATTTTGTGAAGGACATGACAATGAAGAAAAGAAGAAAATATTATGTGAGTATATATATTTATTTACATTTACAATCGGTTTGTGTTACAAGTTAAATATAACGATCCTGCCAATCTACTTTTCCTTCATTAATGAAATAGTTTGTTAAATGTACTCGAACATTATCCGCCTGTCGCACAGCACGTCCGGTATAATGTGAGGCTAGATTTTCCAGGGGTGGCGTATAAAGTGTGTCTTCAAAATTGTAGCCATCCCTGATTCTGACATAATTATTTAGTGTACATATCGCTTTTACGATCTTTTCTGCAAAACCGATGTTAACATCTAACGGCCTGTGTAAAATGCGCCATTTATTGCACATTATGCCAAAAGTACATTCAACATACCGGCGTGCTAATGTCAAACGGTAATTAAATATTTTTTTAGCATAAGTTAGTGACCTTCCCCCATATGGACGCATTAAATTCTCCATCATGCCAAAAGCTTCATCAGCCACTATCACATATGGCAACGTTGTCGGTCTATTTTGTATTAACAATGCCTTTGGCTCAGGTAGATCTAATGACCTTTCTGTCAGCTTTTTGTACAATGAAGAATTCTTGAATATACCTGAGTCACTGTTTTTACCGTAGGCACCTATGTCAACCCACACAAAACAATAGTTTGCATCCGCTAGCGCCAATAAAACTAGCGAAAAATATTTTTTATAGTTATAATACATAGAACCCGTGTGTTCAGGCTGGATTAACCGTATATGTTTCCCGTCCAAGGCTCCCAAACAATTGGGAAACTTTGAGTTCTTTTCAAATATCGTGGATATTTCACACCACTTTTCTTTCGTTGGTTCACTCATAACAACGGGCCTTAATTTTTTCCAAATAGTTTCACATACATGTGGTATTATAGTAGCCACAGTAGATTTGCCAATTCTATAGTCGTAGCTTAATGTCCCAAATGAAGATCCAATGGCCAAATATCTGGAAACAAACATAAACTATTACTAAATACTGTTTTTTTTTTCAGCATCATCCCTGCAAAAAAAGTGGAAGAGTTTACGGGATAATTATATGAGAGAGGTGAAGAAAATAAAGACTGTCAAATCTGGATCAGGAGCTTCCAAAACTTGGACATATATTCATTATAATAGACTACGATTTCTACAGGCATCAATTGCCAACAAAGATACAGAAAGTAGTTTCGATGCAGATAATGCATCAACTTCGTCAGAGGTTGCTGAAGTAGAAATAAGTTCTGGCTTTAAGAGTCCTAAATCTACTTCAAGAAAAAAACAAAAATTAAATCCTGCTGATGAAAGATTTGCAAACATATTAGAGCAGAGTTTAGCACAGAAAAATGTGTCTCATCCAAAAGAAGATGACGATGAAGACAAGCTGTTTTGTTTGTCACTCGTTAAAGAGATTAAAAAAATTCTGGAATATAGGCGACTTCAAACTAAAATTGCCATTTATAATTTAATTTTGCAAAACCAAAATGAATTTCAAGGACCACAACAACAGACATATGAAAATCAAAATTACCCGGTATCACAACGAAGAAATTATTCATCACAAGAGCAGCGTCATCAGTCATCAGCTTCTGTTGAAGGCTTTCGTTATCATGATTATAGATCACAGCAGTCTAGTGTGTCAAATAATTTTGCACATTATGGTTATACTACAGCAATGGGGTCTCCATCGCCAGCTACTCCATCGCCAGCACCAACTAATGTCAGCAATGAATCAGAGTTAGAGTTATTCTGCGAGTAACAAAATGTTATTTTTTCTTTAAAAAAATTGTTCCTAAACAAGTTGATTTGATTTATTTGATTTATAGATTATGTTGATTATTAAAAAACTTACCTCAATGTAATTATGAGTTTTTCTTCCGGTGAAATGCTATATCGCACAGCGTTTTTATCTGCTACGAGTTCATCGTTTATGAGAGTCAGTAAGTCATCAAATGACTTGATGGACATTCTGAAGTAGTTAAAGAATTTGGGCTCAAATTGCCTTAACTTAGGATATAAAATAATGTACTGACTTTCAGTCAGCCTGGTTGACAAAATTGGGTGAACCCAATATCTCCGTCTTCTGTTGTGTCGTTTCTGCCGTCTGTATAAAATCACCGATAAAACTGTTTCTACGTCCATCTTCGACAAATGTAGAACTCAAACTGGCCGCAACAACGCGCGTTTAACGCCTGACAAGCGCGCACCATGTGAACACTATACAAAAATTCAACGCGCGCTGAGCGCTTGTCATCTGAACCTAGCCTATACTATTAAAAAGGTGGCACTATAACTAAGTGCACTATGTATTCGAAATTTCGAATTCAAATATTTTTCTTTTATCATAGGTAGATCATCTCCGCCCATATATGTCCCACTGCTGGGCTCGGGGCCTCCTCCATAATGGAAGGGAAGGGTAATTGACCTACTATACCACGCTGGTCAGACGTGTTGGTATAGGGTTTCGTTTCGAGATTTCCTTCTCTCGCATAGATGTTATATGTGTTTTATATCCCTTAGTTGTCTCGTATGATCACCCACGGTTAAGATGAGGGTGGTGAATTGTATTCTTACTCCGTCACCACACAGAAGGACGAATGACTACAATATTATTTATAAATTAAATATGAAGAGTAATTAATATAGAATAGCAAATAACATTGGCGCCAATATCAGTCAATTTCAACCCAAGAACTAAAATACTAAGAATGCAGAGGTGAACAGTTTTAAAAACCTATATTGCCAGCTAACACATCTCTGCAGTGCCATCAGTTTACTAATATTATTCAGGATGCTGTGCAACATAATGACATTGTAATGGCCATAATAGCATCTATACAACTTTCAATAGTTGATTTGACGCCTTAAAACTAATATTGCTAATATTTGTTCTTACAAATGTACGGTAAGATGAACCTAATCATATTGGGATCAGCCTACAGTTTAATCTTGTATGTAATGGAAGGTAATCACTTTAATAACAGTACAGAAATGAAATATTTATATAACAACAATAGTATTTTATATTATGCATCTTTTATTAATAAAATATATTATAAAAATGTAGTATGTAAAATTGCAGAATCAGGTATCACAACCTCTCCAAGGGTTACATTGATTTTTTTTTTATATAATACTTTAGTTTTAATAAATAAACATTTCTATTGGATATTGTTATTTACTTAAATGTCAGACTTGTCAATCCTCACAGGACAAATATGACCCAATCAATTCAAAATTTATATAAGTACATATAGAATAATTCAATCACATCAAACATTGAAAATTAGTAAATAACAAAACATTATAATGTATTAACCAGTTACACATTGATAAATACAGTTTTGGTATCTATACATACATTAGAATTAATAAATACTTCAGACATTAACGTCACAGTTGCCAACAAAGCCGACTTTTAAAAATATTCTAGTAAATCCCAAGTTATTGACATTAGACAAACAAATATAATCTTATTGCAATACATTAATACTAAAATTTATTTGGTAACCACTATAAAATAATATCAAAACACATATAAAATATCAACCATAGTTTGTATTACATAATATGTAAATTATCACAATACATTTTTATTTGCACTAAAAGGAAGACTTAGTTCACTAATAAAAAAAAATTATACCAAAATATTTGATCATATAATTCCATATTATTGTTTAATTTTAAGGCACATTTGGAGCATAAATAAGGCAAGAATTTAATTTTATTGTCACATATGTAAAGAATTTCCTTATAGATATAGCTTATTTAATATAAGCTACAATGAATTATATGATATAAATCTATATAACAAGTATTTTTATAAAATTGTTAACAGATTTGTAAAGAGTATAAAGATCATATAAACCTATTATTATATTTTCCTCATATCTAGTAATTAATCAGTGTTTATTGTTCTTTTAGGATATCTGTGATTATAAGTGAGTTCAAGCATTATAAAGTTTCCTAAGAGACCGCCTGGACATTCCCCCCGATGCTCCCAATCTCTTAATGCCCAAGAAAAGGATGGCATAATGACACTTTAGATTCTTAAACCGTCATCACATAGGAAATCAATATGTCAGTTGATTAATAAAATTTAAGATTTTGTGCTTACTTTAAATGATAATTTCACTGCGAAATATTTCAAATGCTCATTAGTTTGGATGATAATTCCAGTGCAAAATTTTGTTATTTCATTAAAATAATATCGATTTAATCATTATACATTCCATCAAGTAAAAAGTCCATTCTCTTATAATGTCTGTTTTTCCACGCCTCTTGACCCCTTCTTAGAGCCATAAATCCAAGTACTGCAAACATAGGAACTAGTAAAATAGTTATAACAATAGGCATAACCATTCCTGGACCATCTGGGTTTGTTATTAAAGATTTCTTAAGTGACAACTGTGCTTGATCATCTGCCAATATCTCAGGAGACTTAGCGATCATCTTTTCTAATGCTTCAGCTACTAATGTCAAGGGTTTCTTAGGAGTTTTTACCTCATTGGTACTATTAACAGTTTTATTCGCCACAAGACGATTTACTTTAGGCGTACTTAATTCTTGTGTTGTTATGTTTGTGTGTTTATTTATAGTATTTGGTTTTTCTCCTGATGTGCTAACTTTATTTGTAGTAGTTTCATTACTTGATATTAAAGGCTTTTCTTGAGATTTTGTAGCGTCTTCAGTATAATTGACACCTTTTCTTGCAACTACTTTATTTTTGCCCACATCATCTATGTTAACTGGTATTGTATGGTTTTCTTGGGGCAAGGACAAGCCTATTACATCAGGCGATATAGAGCCACCTTCACTTGGCAGCACCACTTTTATCGTACTCGAGGTAATTGAAAGTTTTTCTTTAGAAGATTCAATAGTACTTGTTTTGGATTTACTTACAGTGGAATCGTTGCAAAAAATTGCTGGCGTTAACAGAATGTTACTTAATAAAAGATAAAGTAACATTTTGTATAATATAATAATCAAAACCTAAAACACACAAAACAGTAGGATTAAAGAAATAATGCCCTAAAAAGCACTCAAAACAAAAAATAAAAATATCTAATGTCACTTGTAAAATTTGACGGCGACGACGTGTGATATTTTTTTCAATTTTGGCTATAGTTATTGTTACGAAGAGGCCAAAGACTTTTTTTTTTTTTGGTTCTGTTCGTCCATTCGGACAGGCAAAGGGATCAAAGCCCATACAGCCAAGTCTTATTTAATTATTTTTCATATGTTGTTCATCATTTCTTCATATTATGTAGCCCTTCACATGTTTATTGAAGAGCTTCAGTCATAAATAGCAGAATTTTGTGTTTGGTGTTCTTCACGTCGTAAATAAAATTTTCTTCGTGAAAGAGTAGTAGGCCGAAGCCAAGTCTTTTATTGTCAACATCATTATCATCCCAATCCATTTTAAATTTAGCCCGGTATTAAATATCTACTAGATCTACTATACCATATACTTATGTACTTATCTTTATATTATAATATAAATTCATAAATTTAAAGTAACAATATAAAAAAGAACCTGTGTTAACGACACAGTTTTGTATATATATCTATATAATATACATATATACACATATATGCATACACATATATATACATAAGGTAACGTTAATTATAATATTTACATTTGTACATTATAAACCTATTATTATATTTTATTTATAATTCAAATTCGTGAACGAATGTTTTTAAGTCTGTGTAAGAAAATGTGTCAAGAGCTGTGTTTTCAACATGGAGAATAGTTTTCAAATTTCGCCTACCGTTGAAACGATGAATTCATAAAGCGGCATGTGGCAGTCATGTGTTTTCAATAATTGCTGAAGTGAGCGCGGGATATCTTCAGCATTTTTATAGATATCCAAGAGGCGGTCTGTCAAAGATAATCTTTGCAGATTATATTGTGGACAATCAAAGAAAATATGATCAAGAGTTTCGATAGATACAGTACAAAAGTTACAAGTGGGAGAGTCTAAGAGACCAATCCTGTACAAATGAGCACCACAACGGGAATGTCCCAGACGTAGCCGACAAATTGTGGTATAAAATTTTCTGTTCAAGTAATTATGATTTCTAAGAAACCAGGGAGGAGAGATTTGGTTTTTTATATTAGCCAACCATTTGCCTTTTGTTTGGACAACTTGCTGCCAATAATCCTGAAATTCTTGCAACAATGTGGCTTTAATATGAGACTGTGCGTCTGTGTGTGGTATAGGAATGTTCAAGTTGGTATGTATCTGATTACTATTAACAATAGATTTAGCGAGATAATCAACCTGTTCATTTCCTTCCACACCTATGTGGGAGGGAGTCCAGAATAAAATTATATCTTTTATATGTGATAAGCAATGATATTTATCTCTAATTTTGTATATTATAAAATTAGTTTTAACATCACATTTAGGATACTGTAAAGCTTTTAGAATGCTCATACTGTCTGTAATAACTATCCATTTATTGTAAGAATGTTCTCCAATATACTCTAGCGCAGCATATAATGCAGCACATTCTGCTGTGTATATACTAGCCAAGGTATTTAATCTATGACCAAACCCACTTCGTAGTTTTTTGTCATAAACTGCTATAGATACAGCAGTTTTATTCTTGGAACCATCTGTATAAAGATGATTATAATTTTGCCACTCTCCCAACATACTATATACATCCTCCTTATGCTTTAATGATTCATTCATTACTATTTTAATAGGGTTATACTTTGAGTTATAAGAATTTAAATAACAGGGCCAAAGAGGGCTAGAAAAGAGGTTATGATCACAACAAAAATGAAGCATATCAGACATACCTTGTACTTGATAATAGGTATTATTGCCAGTCCTGTTCACATAGTCCTGTGCCTTTAAGAGGAGTGGATGATTATTAATAGATGTTAGTTTGAGAAATAATTTTGACTGTAGATACTTAAATCTGAGTGCTAGTGGGGGAACATTACATTCTACCTGTAATGATACAATAGGAGTAGACCTAAGAGCACCTGTAATGATCCTTAAGCATTTATTTTGTATCTTTTCTAACTTGTTGACTAAAGTATTTACGCCCCCATAACAAAAGAAGGCATACTCAAAATGGCTACGCACTAATGACTTGTATAGAGTTAGTAAAATGCCTGGGTCTGCACCCCAGTATGTACCAGCTAATGACTTTAGAATGTTACAAGCCTTTAATGCTCGATTTTCTAACATTTCAACATATTTATTCCATTTAAGGTTGCTAAGAAATGTAACTCCTAAAAACTTTACTGAATTATCTACAGTAATTTCACGATTACCATAATATATTTTGACATCTCTTGTTCTAATAGACTGCTTTGAAAATATTACTACTTTGCTTTTGACAGCACTGACTTCCAGACTAAGACATTGGAAATAGAACTCCAATTTTTTGAGTGCTGCATTAAGATCTAATGCAACATTTGTTAAATTAGGTCCTGAATTATAAACCACTAGATCATCTGCAAACTGCAAGTTTGAAACTTTATTACCTAAAAGAATATTTATTTGATTTATGTATACTATAAAGAGCAATGGACTCAAAATTCCCCCTTGGGATACTCCTCTATATGAATATCGAGGCCCTATTAATTGGTTATTGACCTTAACATAAAGTTTACGACCATGTAAAAAACTAAATATCCAACAAACTATTTTTTCAGGAACATTTAAGGACAGAAGAATGGATGATAATTTTTCTAAATCAACATTATTAAATGCTCCTACAATGTCCAAAAAAACACCAGCCGATATCTTATTTTCAGCCTGGGCGCTATGGATGTCAAGACAAAAATGACGTAAACTCTCACAACTAGAGCGACCACATCGAAATCCAAATTGATTATAAGGTAGGAGGTTATTACTTTCAATATAAAATATAAGTCTTTGTTTTATTAACTGTTCAAATATTTTACCCACACAAGAGCTTAATGTAATAGGTCGATAAGAATCAGATAAGCTAGGATCTTTTCCGGGTTTTAAAATTGGAATCAAACAGTCGGTTTTCCATTCTTCTGGAACAGTGGAGTGATGCCACAGGAGATTTAACAGCTTTAGAAAATGATTTAAATTAGAGGGGTTTAGAAGTTTAAACATTTTATATGAAAGCCAATCCAAACCACATGCAGAGTCTTTTCTCGAAGATAAACCAGCTTTTAGTTCTTCTACGGAAAAAGGAGCAATCATGAAGGAGTTACCACTATTTAATGGTTTATTACTGTGAATATTTGTCAAATTTGTTACAGTATCTGGAGTGTATTTATGTAGAAAATTAGATATCCAATTAATGCTAGTGAAACTATTATTATTAGAGTAATAGTTTTTAAATTTCCTCATTTTTGCCCAAATCTGATTCATTGGTGTTAACCTATTTATAGATGAGCAAAAGTCTGACCAAGATTTGCGACGCTCAAGTCTTAAAACACGTTTTTTGTAAGCTTGAGCATGTTTAAAATTAATATAGTTTTGATTATTGGGATTTGATTTAAACAACAAATAAGCCTGCTTACAACCTTCTACCACTTTAGTACATTGCCCATTCCACCAAGGAAGCTGTCTTTTTCTTTTAGATATACAGCCAATATTGTTATGACGAGTTTTAGTTGCAGGTACTGAATTTTCAACTGCTTTAAGAATAATTGAACAAAAATTATTGTAAGATGTGAGCAAGTTACAATTGTCTATTTCAAATGATTTTAATAACTCATTTACTAAGTTTTGATAAAGATCCCAATTTACTAATTTCAGATTACTGTGCGAAGGAATGTTGGATGAAGTTGAAGAAATTTCAGATTCAGACACTGCCACAGAGAATTTGGTGATTGTGGGCAGGTGATAGCTGCCTAGACAGTCCTCATGAACTTGCCATTCACAGCAAAGAAACAAAGAAGATGACACCATTGTTAAATCTAGTCCATTTGGTCTCCAAGAATTAGTACCCACTGTTGTGGGTTGACCATTATTCAGGAGTATTAAGTCATTGTCGTCCATTGAGTCCATAATGTCTCTACCTCTAGAATCAATTCTATTGCAACCCCAAATGGTATGATGAGCGTTAAAATCACCAGCAATTATTAATGGTTTTGGAATACTATGCAACAGTCTATTAAATTTAGATATCTCGAAATTAGGAACACTGTTACCAGGACTGTAAAAACTAACAAATGAGATTTCTTTTTGGTTGATTTTAATTTTGATTGCTACATTTTGCAAGGAGTTATCACAGAATGTTTGTAGTCTTTGAAAATGTATACCATTTCTGACGAAAATTGCTACACCATTGTGATCATTTCCACAATCATTTCTAATTATTGTATAACCTCTGATACAAAACTGCATATTTGGTTTAAGCCAAGTTTCTGAAATAAGAGCTATGTGTATGTCCTGTTCGTAAAGGATATTTTGAAGCTCAAGTCTGTTACTCAACAGACTTTGAGCATTCCACTGTACTATGTTAAGTTTGTGACTGTTGAATGTGAAGTTTTATTTTTATTCTGTATTGTATCTTTGATGGCTGAACTTATTGCATGTGAGCTAATGCTTTGATTTTGAGTTTTATTTAATGTTATCACTTTAATTATTGATTCTGTAATTAGATTCATTGCTGCTGGATTAGATAAAATTAAGTTAATAATGTCTTGTGTGTTTTCTATTTTATTTAGTGAAGGAAAGTTTGTTGGATGCTTGAATAAATCTGAAAATGGCATTTTAGTTTTATTTTTGCTATCTATTATTTTTTTTTGTTTGATAGGGCACTGACCAGATACTGAAAGGTGGTTACCTTTACAGTGTACACATACTGCTTTATCAATAGGAACAGTACATTCTTTATATGAATGATTGTCTGTACAAATTGAGCATCGCTGAGCATTTTTACAAAATTTAGCCAAATGATCAAACCTTAGGCATCGGAAACACTGCTTAACCGGTGGCACATAAGGTCGCACTGGTAGACGCCACATTTTTAAGTGTACGTAGTCTGGGAGTGAAGTAGATGATGCGAAAGTAATAATAACAGCCTGTGTAGGTTGTAATGTAAAACCGCTCTCAGATTTACTTTTTTTCATAATTCTTCGAACAGAAATAATTTTTTTGGTACTCGATAAAGATTTAAAAATTTTTTTGTTGGACATGTCGACAGGTACAGAAGAAATCACTCCCGAAAGTTCAGTGGCACTAGCTGGGATGGACGCCTTAATATTCTGTTCCCTTAAAAACGTTGTATTATCTAAAAATGTGTTGGCTAAACTAGGTCGTTCAAAAACTACTCCAATTTTAAACTTATTAATTTTCTTAAGATATTTAATGCCTTTGATGAAGCGCGATAAACAACTACTAAGAGTCAGCATGTCACGACTACCCAGTGGCTGTTCAGTGAGACTTTCTATAAATACTATGAATTCATGACCGGCACATGCGTCTTCTGGGTATCGGCGACAATAATCAGTCACCCTATATGGTAAATAAAATTTGTCATCGTCCTCTAACATTGTACGTGAATCTGAATATTGGCTACTTTCGGAGGCAGAATCTGAAAAAGACTCACCTTTATCCCGCTCGGGCTTGGATTTTTTCCGCCTTTTCGACATTTCTTAACACTGACCTAAATTGCTATATACAAAGTTTTACTTATAATAAACTAATTAAATATTAGATATATACAATTAATTATATATTTTACTGCAATTATATGTAATATAATTAAAATAAAAATATGTAATTAAAAAGACCGCCCTAAGCGTTCGAAAGTTCCCGCGCCTTTTTCCGAGGCCAAAGACTATAAAAATGTATTAATAAAATATGATATAAAAACAAATGAACTCACATCTGGGGATTTACCGTGCATATAATCATATAATGAGCTTCAGAGTGAATAGTCAAGGTACAGATAAAATATGCTGGAATCAGTGAAATCATACAATTCTATATGAAATATATAAATACAGCGGTAACATTTAGAATGGAACAGCAACATAGGTTATGTTGGTAGCTGGGGGGCACACTTAAAACATTTCTTATTTTTACTGACCGTCGCGCCGCCTACAGATTGTTTGTACAAACTTAACTGCTGCCATTTTGTCCTGTATGTCAAACGTTTGACAACTGAGAATTATTATTTTTGTTCCTAGCGTAGGTACTTATTGTCATCAATCTATTTACGGTTATTGATGTACTTTCTGAAAATTATCTCAATTTTCATTGTTAAGCTGATATTATTATTGCTACGTTATCAGCTGATATGTTTTTTTTATATTTCAGGGTAGCTTTCATAGTAAAAGAAAATTCTATATAATTACACATACACATGTAGATATGTATATATATCACTTCAACTTTAGTACACCGCGTAAACTCTGGGTAGCAGCACCTTCCATACATGCATATTTTATCATGGAGTTGCCACTCTTTTTCAGTTTAATAACTTTACTCTTTGGTTGGTAGGAAACCGTAAAAAAAAATTAAGTGGAAATCTCGATTCCTTAATGAATGGTTCCACCATTAGAAGTTTTCAATTTTTCATAAATTTTTCGTGGTAACTGATTGAAATGTATCAAGTAATGATAATTAATCTACAATATATTCATACTTCGTTAATTATTAGAACTTGAGTAAATTAATGATTACGTTCGAATAAAGCCAATCTTCGCCTTCACAATTGCAAACAGCGGACGGGTTGGGTGCGAATGACCATATTTCAATTGCGATGGGCTGTTTCAGAAATGCAATTAAAAAATTACCTACTGATGTAGGTAAATATTCTGAAACCTAAAAAAATATGTTTAATATTATAGTCTGTCTAATCTAAGAAGTGCACTTTGACAGCTTCTTCTTCTTCTTCTTTTTATGTATTGGCAATCAGCTACTTATACGAGCCATTTTTGCCAGTGTCGAGTTATAATTATCTTCACGTTCTTAATCTCTTCAAGTTAGTCATTGTCTGTCAGTCAGTCGAATTGTCGCCATCAACACTGCTATGGTGACACTGTTAATGGTATGTTGTAGGAATTTTGATGGAAAACGAAAACGTTGTAAAGCACTTTTATATGATATTCACTACATCCCAGCTGTTCTGTCACATCATATTACATAAAACACCATAAAAATTATCTAATATAACACGTTAAAACACTAAGATATCGAATATAATACAAGAGCACAACATGACGTTTTAGATTCCCGCCAAAAGTCCACTTTGACAGCTGTCTGAGTAAGTTGTCTAGGTATGTGAACCAAATAATCGCTATCGAAAATATCCGATTTTACTGAGAAATCGATATTGATTCTTTATAATTAATAATCGGTTTATTTTTTATTTTTCAAAAAGGTGATGAATAAATTGAGTGCTAAATTAGTACTAAACAAATTTAATTATTTCAGCATAGAATCTATTCATCATATTTAGTAGGATTAGGTTAATTAAAAACAAAAACTGGATTATTATGGTTATTTATTAAGAATTACTACTATTACTTGAATTATCAGCGTCGCGAACATTAATAATTATTTTCTCATCAATCAAAGTGTCGAAATGTACATCTCTGTCAAAATCTCTATTCAATTAATTGTATTATTCTAATATTTTTACCGATTATTTGGATAATCGTGAATTGGAAGTTGTCAAGCACTACTGTATAGAACGTGATGACGTAACATTGTTAGTTCGTTACTAACAATTACTATTTACCATGTTATTTCTATTTTAAATTAGTTTTACGAGCTTCAACATTAGATTATTGTACAAGAAAGTCACCCGCAATGTTAATTATGTAAATAACTTAATAGTTGTTTAAAATTTCAGATTTAGTGTTTACAATCATGTGTATACGTTTGACCGAGGTTATTGTGTATTAAAAAATGCAAAACGTCAAAATGCACTTCTTAGATTAGATGAACTATAGAGTGTTTAGATTTTGTAACGCTTGCAGAAACAGTGTAGAAATAAATCAAATAAAAATATAGAATATTAGTTAATACGTTTTTGTACAAGGTATATTATTTAAGATGATTATTTGTAGATGACAGTACAGTAATCATAAAATGTTTAGATAGAAAAAGTTACGAAAGAGACGTGAATAATACCTTAAATAATATTATAAATTGGATGAACATAAACAATCTATTTTAGTATTATAAAATGGAGGAGAGGAAGGAAGACCCACCACTTTCCCACGGTTAATCAATATACCGTACACCTCAAAAAAGGAAGGAATACGGGATGGGGTCAAGGTGGAATAGGATATAAGGAAATCTTACTCCTGGCCAGTTCACACCATCACCCTGCACACTTGTCCTCAGTACCAAGATCACTTATTAATCGAGCTCTTCGAATATGTGACCCACAATATGTGAAGACAGAACTCGAGCACGTAAGAAAGGTACTAGAGGCCAACGGGTATAATTGGCAATAATGTCGTCGCTGGGCCAAGTCTAGTGAACGTAAGCGACCAACAAGAGTGGAACGTTCTCCGACTTACCTACCGTTCGTAAAGGGAACAACGGACAAAATCGGGTACCTATTGCGACGCAAGTATGATATACGAACGTTCTTCCGTCCACCTGGTCAAGTACGACAAATGCTACGTTCACCCAAAGACAAGGACTACCTGAGCGTACCAGGAGTCTATAGAGTACCTTGTGACTGTGGCAAGAGCTACGTGGGAGAAACTCGTCGCAGCATCGCCACCAGACTAACCGAACACGTCAGGAGTATTAAGAACATGGACACCACTAAATCAGCCATAGCAGAGCACGCCAGTCTCTCGAACACAACACACTACATTCGGTTCGACAAAGCTTCCGTTTTAGCCACAGAAAAGTATTTTATACCTCGCAAAATACGTGAAGCTATAGAAATCAACCGACATCGTACGTTTAATAGAGACTGTGGGTGGACGCTCCCTTCAGCATGGATACCGGCACTCAATACCACCTCGACACACAAGGTTTTATCTGGGATGGAGAGCGACGTGGTCAGCGTGCTATGTCAGGGTGATGGCACGCGGAGCGAGTTTGCTGTGAGACCATCAAATGCCCTCGGTAACGATCGGGACTCATCGGACGATTCCGCTGAAGACGCTCAAGAAGCAAGCAGTACCCCCCCGCCGCCCGAAGCTGTGTCGCGACGTGCTGCACGTTACGCTAGCCGCAGTGCGCGTCGGGGGCTCGCAGACGCAGCTGCGCACTCGCCCTGGTGATGAGCATCGGACATGCTCGAAACCCGGGTCGACATAATCGACTCTAACGCGTGAGTATTGCCGGAAATACAACTGTTTTTAATAAACAATCTAGTCATAAATATAGATAAAACCAATATTATGCATTTTTATCAGCGTATGCCCACAAATACTGCCATAAACATTAATTATAATGGTCAAACAATTACTGAAGTAACAGATACACGTTTTCTCGGAATAAACATCGACAGTCAGGTAACATGGAAAACACACTCTAATGAAATTTGTAAGAAATTGAGCATATCTGCTTTTGCACTCCATAGCCTAAATAAAAAAGGCAACACGAAAACTGTGGTAATGGCATATCATGGTTTGGTTTCATCAGTTTTAAGATTTGGGGTTATATTTTGGGGCAATTGTAGCGATAGAGAGAACGTATTCAGAGCACAAAAGCGGTGTATTAGTGCCATGCAAGAACTGAAATATACAGATAGCTGTATACCAGTGTTTAAATCCCTTAAAATACATTCGTTTCCATGTATTTATATATTAGAAGTCGCCATGTTTGTAAAGACCTATAAGCATCTTTTCCATATGATGTCAGAAACAAGACTTCGATCAACAGCATTGCGATCCCAATATAAAGGCTTACTAACTACGTCTGGTCATCACACGGCACTATTCAAAAAGAGTCTATTTTTTATGGGACCTGCTATATATAATAAAATACCTGAGGTAATAAAGAGTGAAACTGTTAATGCATTTAAGAAAAATCTTACGACATTTTTATTGGACAAATGCTATTATTCTATAAAAGAATTTTTAGATGACATAATTTGAATTTATTTTATTTTTTATTATTAATTATTTATTGTATGATAAGACATTTATTTTAACATTGAATAGTGACATTTGTTTAATCTCAAATAACATGACATTTGTGTAAATATATTTTTTTATTTTGTGTAATTTAAATATTGTGTGAATTATTTTTTTATTAACTGTTAGCATTGACTTTTTTAATATTTGCATGCTCAATGGGCAGAATGTATCTGGACGAACTATTTTTATAAGACCCTATCAATGTACATACATTCAACGCAAATAAATGATTTGATTGATTGTTTGATTGATTGATTAACCAAGATTAGACACACCAACTGAAGAGAAATCTATATTCAAAAAATACTTCTTTTTCTTATTTTCCTTTTTTATGCAATTATAATTATTTATTTATTTTTTATTTATGCAGTATTTTTTTAGTATTTTTTTTTAATATTAATTCAAGTTTCTTTTTTTCTTTGATATTAATTCAAATTACACCTATTTATTAAAACTAATAATTTATTAAAACATTTAAAGTACACGTTTTTAAACTGTTTTATTTATAATATTATTAAATTATTATAAATAAATTTTACAAAAATAAATTGCAAAAAGAGTTTGACGGTGGTGAGATTCGAACCCACGCCTACGGTGCCTAAAATCAGCGCCTTAGACCACTTGGTCACGCTGCCTGTGTATAATCAGTGCAAAATTAACTGCTGCTTTTCAACCATACAATCTTAGGTTTTATTTTGGTTATGGAATTTCTTGATTCGGTCGCCGCGCTCAAAACCCGCGATAAAAGCTATGCAATAGCTTAATAAATTCCTAACGAACCATTTTCCTTATTAGCTAATTTAACAAATTATGTTTTGCAAGTGTCACTTAATTTTTTCTCTAGTTTCCTTATCTGTTTCCTAGTACATTTATATTTTCCTTATTTAATAGCTAACCTTATACCTATGTTAACGGACCTGCCCCAGCTTCTGTATAAATAACAAAGAAAAGAGAAAAAGACCTGTTTACAATCATGTTCATATTTTAACGAATTTATAAAATGTCTTTACCCATTATACATATTTTCTTTTTAATTAACGGCATGCTATGGTACAGTCTCTGGTCGCCCCGAAGCGAGAGCGCTGCGTGAGGACGACGCCCTGACATCAAAACTTATTGGTTGAGATGATGGGGTGATGCCTCGAATGTATATCTGCGAGGGTAGACCGCCGGGTGGGCTACCGAAGACAAAGACCGGATTCCAGTGAACCACCCGCACGGTGCCGAGACGTACGTTGTTGGGCGGGTCTACAGGGCTGTGCGCCACTTCTTCCGTCACCCCGGACGGATTAGCGGAGCGCGACCACACCGTAGCCCGCCGCCAAAAAAAAGCTATGATACACTCACACCCTACTTGACCCAACCAAGGAGCCAGCGGGAACAGTGAGCGAACCCATAACCTTCCGGCACGTACCTCTCTAGCGCCATGAGACCGGGCTACCTGTATGTGATTCGTGACATCGATGGCCCTTCCGTCAGGTTACCCTTTGAGTACTATCGCGGTCGACGCACTAGCAGCTTGCCCTGTCCAAGCTACGGCATAATAATTATATTCACAATTTTGAGTTGCAAACAGACGTAAAGACCAAACGAACATACTTTTGTTCATTAAGGATTAATTTTAATTAATGTGAACATATGTTTACAAAGAAACTCGCATGTTTATAAAATTGAATAATTCGTTTTTATTTTAGTCTAACTCGGATGTTCGGACAAAGGTAACTAAAGCGTCTGGTAAAGGTAAAAAAAACTAAGCGTCGGGTAAAGGTAAAAAACGGCAAAAGTCTAACTCGAATGGTCGGACTAAGGACTAATTAAACTACATATGTACGAACGATAATCATCTCCTTAAGACTTTTTTCGTTTATTAAAGATTGGTGATTAGTGATATAGTGTTGGCGTATAAAATCTAAATAAGTGTTAATATCAAAATAATAATGTTAATGCCATACATTATTGATTATGGTGGATATTAATATTGAATAATTACATACATACATACATATCATCACGCCATATCCCTTGCAGGGTAGGCAGAGAGAATGAATAATAATAATGAAATGAATAATTATATTAACGCAAATTACCGATAGATGATAGATGTGGCACATCACTATTTAATAATTGCAAAAAAACTGGTAACCCACATACATGTCAGTTTAGTATACGAGATTAAAAAAACCAACTATAGTTACTAAAAAAAACTAAAAAAAAAATTAGTAATTTAATTTTTTTATCTCAATATTATTTTATAATCTGCGGTTACTACGTTGGACTAGCTGCAGCCGGTTCAAACTATTTTTGGATTTTCAATGTCTGATTTGTGAAAAACGCGTATTTATGAAACGAATGAAAAATAATGCTAATAGTTCAAAATGTTATACTACTGACTTTATGAATAATTATTTGAACAGTTTTATTGTGAAGTTAAAATTGTCAACAAAATGAGAACTCGAAGTAACTCTGGGGTTCGTTTAGATTACTACCAGAGGGTAGTGCACAAGTTAATATTAGATCATCAGCAGCCAGTGACTGGACTGTTTCCTGCCAGTCCACTCAATGATCATGCTTGGATTAGAGACAATCTCTATTGTATACTGGCAGTATGGGGTCTATCTATGGCCTTTAAAAAAATTGCTGATCAAGATGAAGACCGTGCCAAGACTTATGAATTAGAGCAAAGCTGTGTCAAGTTAATGAGGGGTATGATGAAAACTTATTAACTTTGAGAATTACTTGTTCTTCCTTCTATTAAAATAGTTGATGTTGTATTTATAATATGTGCCCTTGCCACATAATTCAATTATTTTTATATGCCTTTGTAAATGTATAATAATTACTATTAAGTTACAAATTATAAATATTGCGTCACACGCATCAAATGAATTTTTAACTGTTGATGTAATATTACAAACAGAATAAAGCTATAATGTACACATATGTAAAACTAAATCTAGTTATTATGATAATATGTAGTGTATTATCATATTAACTATGTAATGTATTCATCATTCTCCTGCTCCTATTTCAAATACTTGGTTGATGCAATATGCACTCCTCTTCTATCATACATATTGCAAAAGTTATTGGCAATCATCATACATATTTCAAAAGTTATTTGGTCCAGTCATATCTTACGACATCCACAAGAAAAGTAAGGGTCGGTAGTATTCATCGCTATCACATAGAAAATATATGACAATGTATTAAGAGTATATAAATACAAAGAAGAGTGTTTTCACCGATACTTAACAAAGTCAGTTACTAGATCAATAAAAAATAAGTCCAAAAGTATAACCTTTGTATATGCTTGCTTTGTATATGCTTGCTTGTGGCATACTACTATTTTTCTCTATTATTAAAAAAAGCTATAAAAAAATAATTCAGATAAACAAATCTACAACCATTGCCATATTCTGAACATTGCTTTGTTGAATGTTTACTTATTTCATAGCTTTTAGGATACAATTGTTTCATAGACATTGGTTTTAATTCATTTATTTTCAGTATTTATTTTAATGGAACAACTTTAGTTATTAAATAAGAATAAGCAAAGCAATGAGGTGAGGAATATGTGCAAATATATTTTCTCACCTTATCTCAACCCATATACATCCCACTGTTGAGCTAGTGCCTTCTCTACTGTGAGAGCAAAATTGACATACTATATTGTCTTGCTCTGATAGGCTGGTATCCTTATACCTACATTTTATTTAGAGTTTGCCATCTCATTTTTATGGTATTCACAGGCAAGAGAGGGGGTTGGTATAGACATTTTAAATTTTGTTTATTATGCCAATTCATGCCTCACTCCATATTGTATAAGAAAGCTTTTTTTATTCAGGATTTTCTATTAGATATATAGATTGTTTCATATTTCCTTATTAATAATTATATTCTTAAACAGTTGTATTTCCGGCAATACTCACGCGTTAGAGTCGATTACGTCGACCTGGGTTATTATGTGTATGTGTGTATATTATTATGTCGTTGCTGGGCCAAGTCTAGTGAACGTAAGCGACCAACAAGAGTGGAACGTTCTCCGACTTACCTACCGTTCGTAAAGGGAACAATGGACAAAATCGGGTACCTATTGCGACGCAAGTATGATATACAAACGTTCTTCCGCCTGCCCGCTTTCTCCACCTGGTCAAGTACGGCAAATGCTACGTTCACCCAAAGACAAGGACTACCTGAGCGTACCAGGAGTCTATAGAGTACCTTGTGACTGTGGCAAGAGCTACGTGGGAGAAACTCACCGCAGCATCGCCACCAGACTAACCGAACACGTCAGGAGTATTAAGAACATGGACACCACTAAATCAGCCATAGCAGAGCACGCCAGTCTCTCGAACACAACACACTACATTCGGTTCGACAAAGCTTCCGTATTAGCCACAGAAAAGTATTTTATACCTCGCAAAATACGTGAAGCTAAAGAAATCAACCGACATCGTACGTTTAATAGAGACTTTGGGTGGACGCTCCCTTCAGCATGGATACCAGCACTCAATACTATCTCGACACACAAGGTTTTGTCTGGGATGGAGAGCGACGTGGTCAGCGTGCTATGTCAGGGTGATGGCACGCGGAGCGAGTTTGCTGTGAGACCATCAAATGCCCTCGGTAACGATCGGAACTCATCGGACGATTCCGCTGAAGACGCTCAAGAAGCAAGCAGTACCCCCCCGCCGCCCGAAGCTGTGTCGCGGCGTGCTGCACGTTACGGTAGCCGCAGTGCGCGTCCGGGGCTCGCAGACGCAGCTGCGCACTCGCCCTGATGATGAGCATTGGACATGCTCGAAACTCGGGTCGACATAATCGACTCTAACGCGTGAGTATTGCCGGAAATACAACTGTTTAATATGTGTCAAACTCACGATAATTTTAATACTAAAATTATATTCTTGTTAACCATTGGGTTTTACATTGTTTAAAATGATTTCACAGGCCTTCTAATGGCAATGATGCAACAAAAAGACAAAGTGGAGAAGTTCAAGAGTACTCAGCATCCCATGGATTCACTTCACGCTAAATATTCTTCAACTACTGGCCGTATAGTAGTCAAAGATGCTGAATGGGGACATTTACAGATTGATGCTATTTCTCTATACCTCCTTATTTTGGCACAGATGACTGCCTCTGGTCTACAAATTGTATTCTCACTAGATGAGGTTTCATTTATCCAAAATCTAGTTTTCTACATAGAATCTGCTTATTGTACACCTGATTATGGTATTTGGGAAAGAGGAGACAAAACTAATCATGGTTTACCAGAGTTAAATGCTAGCTCTATTGGTATGGCTAAGGCTGCCTTAGAAGCTATGAATGAATTAGACCTCTTTGGAGCTCGTGGAGGTCCATCTAGTGTAATCCATGTTTTAGCAGATGAAGCTCAAAAATGCCAAGCTGTTTTACAGTCAATGCTTCCCAGAGAATCAAATAGCAAAGAACTGGACTCTGGACTATTATCAATAATAAGTTACCCAGCATTTGCTGTGGATGATCCAAATTTAATTGCATTAACAAGAGATACTATTGTAACTAAACTTCAAGGGAAGTATGGATGTAAGAGATTCTTAAGAGATGGCCACAAGACACCTAGAGAAGATCCTAACAGGCTTTATTATGAACCTTGGGAATTGAGAATGTTTGAGAATATTGAATGTGAATGGCCTTTATTCTTTTGCTATCTTATACTAGATTACTGTTTCCAAGGCGATAAAACAAATGTTTCCGAATATATGCAGAAATTAGAAAAGATAATGATAAGAAAAGATGGAGGCATGCCATTGGTTCCTGAATTGTATTCAGTTCCAGGTGATAAAGCACATTTAGAACAACATGACCCAGGAAGCCAGGAGCGTATTCCACTTGGCCGATGCCCATTTATATGGGCCCAGTCTCTGTATATCTTAGGCAAATTGTTACAAGAGGTAAGTAATTACACGTAATTGCCTCTCAAATCTCTTTGTTATGTTTTATAAAATGTTTCAAGCCTATTTTAAAAAAGTATATTTGCTTGGGTATATAGTCACCTGTTGCCTAGTTTTAAGTATAATGAATCGTCACAGAAAGCACAAAAAATCATTCTTTGAAAAAAAATCAAAAAACCCGACTGCATAAAAAGCAAACTAAACTACGTACACAATAAAAAACTGAAAAGAAAAAAATAAGCACTTAGATGATGGATGATGATGACGGAATGGATCCCGACTGTTCAGTTGTTATGTTTCATTATTAAAATATATTTAATATATTATGGTATGAAAGGGATAAGAATGAGGTATGCAAGTTGGAATGTTGGAACGATGACTGGAAGACGAAGGGAATTGGCAGATTTCTTAAAAAGGAGAAGAGTAAAGTATGTATGCATGGAGAGAAACCTTATTGTGTCAAACACATTTTTCCAACATTAGGACATCCATATGTATACATGGAGAAGGAATGAACAGAAAAGCATAATAGATTTAATTTTGATAGACAGTCGCCTCCGAAGCAAAATATTGGACGCAAGAGCCTACAGGGGCCCCACAGTCGATACGGACTACTATCTCGTTATTGCGAGATTTAGTGGTCTGTTCAGAAAGTGGAGGCACTGGCGAGAGCGTGTCCACTTCGGAGGGCTTGAAAGAATAAAGGTTGAAAGGTTGCAAGAAGAGTGTGTAAGAGAAAAGTATGCAGAGGGTGTCCGAGAACGGCTGACGATGGCAAGCCAGCCGCAATCGGGCATTGAAGAATGCTGGAGAGTATTGAAAGAGAGTATGGTAGATACAGCGAAAGAAGTATGTGGAAGTTCAAAGAAGCATAGAAAACAAATGGTGATGCATGGTGGGATGCGGAAGTGGCAGCTTCCGTAGAGCAAAAGAAGAAAGCGTGGCTGGACTATGTCTCTTCTTTGAATCTGAATGACAGTATGACTGAGCAGAAGAAAGAAATATATCGACAATGTAAGAATGACACCAAGGCCTTAGTGAAAGAGAAACGTGATAGAGCAAGTATGAGTGCAGAAGATAGGCTGACTAAAAACTTCGAGGGTAACACCAAACTCTTTTGGAGGGAGGTGAAGAAGTCTCGGGGTGGTTGGTCAGCCTTCAGAATGAATAAAACAAGGTCTAAAGGTGGAGACATTCTTACACAAACACAAGACGTGTTAAGCCGATGGAGTGAATATTTTGGCGATATGTATGCGGATGCTACGGTTGGCGCCGGTGTTGCATGTGGTTTAGTAGATCAACATTAGACAACGGCATCCTCCGATGGCATCGGTATGGATGAAGTTGAATGGGCGATAAGAAGTTTGAAAAATGGTAAGGCAGCGGGCATTGATATGGTGTCTGCCGAGATGATCAAGCTTGGTGGCTCTTGTGTCTGGGAGGCGTTCCTGTTGCTCCTCAATTTATGTTGGAGCTCGGGAATGGTTCCCGGGGACTGGAATAGCGCAGTCATCGTGCCTTTGTTTAAAAACAAGGGTTCGCGTTATGACTGCGCAAATTACAGAGCCATAGGCTTGACCAGTTTGGCAGCAAAAGTGTATGGTAAAATTATTGAAAGGAGAATGAGGATGGTGTCTGATGGTTTACTGTGTGAGACACAAGGAGGTTTCAGGAGTGGAAGGGGATGCATGGATCATGTGTTCTCTCTGCGCAACATTGTGGGGAAGCATCTGGCTCTAGGTCAGCGGGTTTTCTGCAGTTCTGTGGATCTGGAGAGAGCATTTGACACGGTTGTACGAAAGGAACTTTGGGATATTTTACCGGAGTATGGTATTAGCGGTAAACTGCTACAGGCTGTGCAGTCCAGTTACATGGGCTGTAGAGCCTGTGTGCGGCTGGATGATGGAATGTCGCCATGGTTTGACGTCAATATCGGCGTTAATCAGGGGTGCGTTCTGTCAGCCAGGCTGTTTATCATATATCTGGATAAATGTCTCCAAAGGTTGAACGATATGAATGTGGGAGTCCAGATGGGCGACTCAGTGGTCACTGCTCTGCTTTATGCAGATGATGCAGTCCTGCTGGCACAGTCAGCGACTGATCTGCAGACCCTAGTCGACACAATGACGGAAGATTGTAAGAAAAGGGGTCTACGCGTGAATGTGAGCAAAACCAAAATAATGGTCTTTGAAAGAGATGAAGCCAGAACAGATGTAAGAGTAACAATAGGTAATGATGTACTAGAGCAAGTGGATGAATTTGTATATCTTGGATGTGGATTTAGCCGAGATGGAAGGTACACCACTGATATAGAGCGAAGAGTGAATGCGGGAAATAGAGTGAACGGAGCGTTGGGGCAACTTCTCGGCAGCCACCACCTCAGCCAGAAGGCACGTGTAGCAATACATAACGCAGTGCTTGTCCCAACATTACTGTATGGAAGCGAGAGTTGGGTATGCAGAAAAGAGTATGAAAGTAAAATTAAAATTGGTGTAAAGATGCGAAAGGGAATGCTCCGATGGTTCGGACATGTGGAAAGAATACCGAACGAACGCCTGGTTAAGAAGATATACAATGTGAAAGTGGAAGGATGTAGGTACCGAGGGAGACCGAGACTAACCTACCTAGACCAGATCGGTCATGTACTGAAGGAAGGTGGAGTCAAGAGTCTCCGAAACCGGCGAGCGTGTATGAAGAGAATTATGAATGTTGAGGAAGCGAGTGAAGTATGCAGAGATAGAGTTCTCTGGCACTCTGTGCTCTCTGCCTACCCTGCAAGGGATATGGCGTGATGATATGTATGTATGTATGAGAAGAGTAAATATTGCATGTCTGCAAGAAACAAAATGGAAGGGAACGAGAGCTCGAGAAATTGGCGAAGGATACAATTTTTATTATAGTGGTAGCGATGGAAAAAGGAATGGTGTAGGAATAATGTTAGATAAGAATTTGAAAGAAAGTGTGACGAATGTAATAAGAATGAATGATAGATTAATAGTTGTGAAAATAGTGTGGGAGAACGTCATCCTGAATGTCATTAGCGCGTATGCGCCCCAAGCCGGATGTATAGATGAAGTGAAAGAAAAGTTTTGGCAGGATTTTGATGAAATTATGATAGGTATATCAGAAAGTGAAGAGGTATGTATAGGAGGTGACTTTAATGGACACGTAGGAGCGGGCAATTTAAGTTATGAAACAGTGCATGGAGGATGGGGGTACGGCATGCGAAACGCTGGTGGGGAGACGCTACTTCAAGCGGCTTCGTCGTTTCACCTGGCCATCGGTAATACGTGGTTCCAAAAAAGAGATGAGCACCTTATCCCTATCCCTACTAATATATAAATGTGAATGTAAGTTTGTTTGTTACGCTTTCACGCTAAAATTACTCAACCGATCATCATGAAACATTGTACACATATTCTTGGAGGTATTAAAAGTAACATAGGATACTTTTTATTAAAAAAGATCAAAATTTTTATATGAAAAATATAAAAATTGTTTGTCAAAAAATCTCAAAATCTAGCTTCTTCAACGCCATCTAGCAGTCCAGTAATAAAGTTCCAACCCTGAGTATTGTAATACCGTTGCACTGTATTACCGACGGTCAAAAATAAAAATAGGGGATCAAAAACTTTAGGAAAGTAACCTTTTACGCGGGCGAAGCCGCGGGCAGAAGCTAGTTACCTATAAAAGTAGCAACCACTGTACGCAGATCGTTCTCTGCCATGATTCACCCCAACCAACTAGTGGTTGAGGCGGCTAACTACACCCCATTAAAAATATCCGCTATCCGACGTCCTCGACACGCACTGACCGACGTTGACGATGAAATTACTATCGCTCAAGAAAGAGCCAACACGGCCCGCGCGGCCATAACACATAGTCACTCGCGCTTTCGCCTCCGCCGCCGGGGAAGGAAGACGCGACGCGTAAAAATCAATATTCCAAACGTGGGCACACCCACTTTGCCACCAGCGACGCCCCGAGCCGAGGTCCGTTCTCCACAGGGAGAGCCCTCGGGCATAGTCGCTTAAAAGCTATACCGGGTTGAGAGCCCTCAGCGCTCACCCATAGTCCGGTTAAGCTGTCAAAGCCCTCTCGGCTAACAGCGATCGCAGTGGAAAGAGTTTAGTGGGTATTCTAGTCACGGGGCTAGCGAGTCCCACACTCCTCGTCTGTTTTTCCGACAGGCGGGGGTTAGTGCGCAAATAGCATTCTTGAACCACTGCGTTACCAAAAAAAAAAAAAAAAACGCAGATCGACTTATTTCTTATTAAGAGAAGTAATTGGTCTGCGTAAAGGATTGTAAGGTGCTACCAGGTGAAGCACTAGTATCCCAGCACCGTCCGTTAATACTAGTGATGGAGCAAAGAACACCCTCTATTAAGACCAGAAACCGACCCCCTCCTAAGGTAAAATGGAGTATGTTTGAAAGGAAAGAGTATGCAATTAGATAGAAAATGTGATAGATAAAATGATTGAAATGAATGATAAATCTGTGTATGAATGTTGGAATGATGATGTGCAAAAGATCGTGAAAGAAAAGAAGAATGTATTTAAGGAATGGCAGAATGAACATAATGAAAGATTGAAGGAAGTAAAAAAGCTTGAATACAAGGAATGCAAGAAAAAAGCTAGACGGGTAATAGCTATTGCGAGAGCACAGGCCGAAGACTTGATTTTTAAATCGATAGATGGGCCTCGAGGTCAAAAGATGCTATACCGCATAACTAAAGCCCGAGAAGAAAGAACAAAAGATATTAGGCATGTCAGGTGTATAAAAGATGAAGCAGGTAAAGTGTTGATAAAAGAAGAGGAAATAAAAGAGCGTTGGAAGCAGTACTTTGAAAGGTTAATGAACGAAGAGAATTCATGGAGGGGAGTGTTAAAAGATGTATCAGAGAACGTCGGCCTAGTAAGGGAAATTACAATAGATGAGGTAAGAGAAGCAGTGAGAAGTATGAAAAATGGAAAGGCTGTAGGGCCCGATGGTATACCAGTTGAAATATGGAAGATTTTGGAAGAGGATGGGTATATGTGGTTAATTTTATTCTTCGATAAGCTGCTGCGCGACGAAGTAATCCCCAATGAATGGTGCAATAGTACGCTAGTGCCCATTTTTAAAAATAAAGGGGATGTTCAGGACTGCGGTAGTTATCGAGGAATAAAGCTTATGTCACACAGTATGAAATTGTGGGAAAAAGTGATTGAGAAACGATTGCGAGAAGAAAGTAAGATCACCCAAAACCAGTTCGGATTTATGTCGGCCGCGGGGCAACGGATGCCATGTTTGTACTGCGCCAACTGTGCGAAAAATATCGTGGTGCACATAAAAACTTGCACATGGTATTCGTTTACCTCGAGAAGGACTATGACAGAATACCGAGAACAGTTTTGTGGTGGGTACTGAAAGAGAAAGATGTGCCTGTGAAGTATGTTAGGTTAATCTGTGCCATGTACCGACAATCTAGGTCGTACGTGAAATCAGCGGCTGGAGACTCCGACGAGTTCAGTGTCGTAGTAGGTCTGCACCAAGGGTCGGCGTTAAGTCCTTACCTCTTCCTGTTGATAATGGATGCATTAACATCGGAGATACAGGAAGAGGCACCCTGGTGCATGCTATTCGCTGATGACATTGTTCTCGTCGGGCAAGAGGGCCTTCAGATACAGAGCATGCTGGAAAAGTGGCGCTGTAAATTGGAAAATGTAGGCTTGAAAATCAGCAGACCAAAAACAGAATACATGTTTTGCGATTTCAGCGGTCTCTCCAATTTTACACCCATAACTCTAGATGGAGTACCTATCCCAGTATGCTCGAACTTTCGATACCTCGGTTCTCTTATCCAAAGCGATGGCGACCTGGATCGTGCGGTGAAGCACATAATTGATGTGGGATGGATGAAATGGCGGCAGGTCACGGGTACAACATGCGACCCCAAAGTACCCCTTAAATTAAAGGGCCAAATATATAAAAGCCTAATAAGACCTGCTGTACTGTATGGATCAGCATGTTGGGCGACAAAAGCGACGGATGAGAGACGACTGCATGTAGCGGAGATGCGAATGTTGAGATGGATGTGTGGTGTGACAAGAATGGATAAAATAAGGAATGAACATATAAGAGGAAGTTTGAAAGATGCGCCAGTGACGGAAAAATTAAGGCGTGAAAGATTGACATGGTATGGACATGTGATGAGACGAGATGAAAGTAATGTTGTGAGGAAAGCTTTAAGTATGAATGTTGAAGGCTTAACGGGTAAGGGAAGACCGAAGAAAAGATGGATGAACTGCGTGAAACATGACATGGATAGACAAGGAGTGACCACAGAGATGACGTCTGATAGAGTTGTATGGAAGGAGAAGACATGTGTGCTTTCCATTTAATACAAAAAGTGACGCAGTGTAACGCAGTGTTCGTTATAGCGCTTTCCATCAACGACACTGTTGAACACAGCCGTACACTGTTCGATACTCGAAAAAGTGGTGTTTGACAGATGCTTACCTACTTTCATAGAGTAATTTAAATATATAGGTACTACTTTGCTTGAATTAAGTATCATTACTTAACCTCGCAATTTATTTACGGCATATTCTAGTAGTATTATTTGAGATTATTAAATTGAGCTTGTCTCTTACTGCTAATTAAAATTTAATAAAATGTTCAAATATAAATATTGCACTTTTGAAGTGAGCCCTGATAATGTGGTTATGTTTATAAATTACTAGCGGCCCGTCCCGGCTTCGCACGGATGGACATTTATTTTTTAAACATTTTGGCATAAACGTACAGTAAATGCAGGACATACCTAATTAATAAGGTATTTAGCAATAGCGTATCGCGGGCTCCTTTTGCGTACGTGACATGATGACTGAAAACTATTTATACAAAGTATTTATAGTGACATAACTACAATAGTTATACACATGCTATCACATTTTTTGTAGATATTGATATGTTCTTTAATATTGTGGAACATTTTTTTGTTCTACCGTCAATAGTTTTCGCAGCACATGCGATGAAAGATATTTTATAGGCAATTTTTGCACCTTGGGTAACATTATTGTAGTTTTAGTAGGGATCCTTATTTTTTTTATTGCAATAAAAATAGCCTATATATTAATCGGTGATAATGTAGCATTCAAATGGTGAAAGAATTTTTAAAATCGGTCCAGTACTTTTTGAGCCAATTCGTTACAAACATACATACAAACCTTTCCTCTTTATAATATTAGTATAGATTGAGCCAAGACTTTGTCAAGGAACTTGCATTTAGGTATACGACGCCCAGAATTTTGCGATATTGATGCACTCTAGTGTTATTTAGAGACAACTAGCTGTTTCATTTAAACTTTTACACAGTGTTTCACAATGTACCGCAGAGTCCCTCTGTGTTAACTAAATGGAAAGCAACCCATATAGGCCAAGCGCCGGGTCTTTTTTTTTTGCAACGTAGCAAGCGCCGTAGCAAAAAAAGTAGGTTTGTAATGCAACGTACGGGACCTGGTATTTTTTTTTGGGAATATGTTCAAGGTCGTTCCCTGAATGTAAATCCAAGTTGGCGCGGCGGGGGAGGGTTCACTTCAGCCGCCATCTTGAAAAACACGTTTTATTGAATATCTCGCGAACTGCGCATCGTACGACAAAAATTGCAGAGACCATTATTGTAGATAATAATATTTTCCATCTTTTTTATTTGAAACTTTTTTTTGTATAACGCATAGGTTTTTAATTATAGCGAATCAAACTTTTTACAATATGGTTTTTACTAAATATTTATTTAATGGTCAATGATAAATTAAAAATAATGGTGACTGTATTGTAGAGCATGAAATTACCTATAAATTTTATAAAAAACTTTTTCTCGTAGCATTTATAGTCTAAGAGCTGCAGCTTAGTAAAACTTGCACCTCGTACATTATCAGTGGCAATATTGCTCGCTGTATACGAAAACCAGTTCCTAACGCATAAAATGGCATAAAGTGTTAAAAAAAATGTCAATACAGCTGTGCAGCAAATCAATTAAAATTATAAATAATTTGGAGAACAACTAATAATTTGTCGATCTTTATTGTTACTTATAACGGTATCATCATAAAAGATTGTCTATGTAGCAAAAAACAATAGTACATCCCGCTACATCGTAAGAATTGTAATAGTTATTATTTTTATTATTATGTATCTCCAATTGTTATCGAAATCACAAAAATGAAAAGAATTTTACGAATGTTACTTCAAAAAAACGGAAAAAATATTTGTTTACACAAACAAAAAGTGGCGCATTATTTTACGGTGCGAGTCTTATTTTTTTCAATGTCGAGGGAAGACACTCATCGTCTTGTGGATCTATCTCTTCTGCCTCCGCCATATCCTAAGGAGACGAATCAAAGGTTAGGTCTTCAGTTGGGATGGCATCTAATATGTCTGGCACGTTGTCGCATGTTTGGCCGCTGCAATTGGAGCAAATAATCGAACATTTGAGAACAGCTTTTCGGCATCCGCAGGCAGCTCCGCAATTTTTGGTGCATTTGCACGATATTATTTGCAACAAACTCGACGGTGCAGGAGCCATAGCAGTTCGAATTGGTTCAAGCCCTTGTGCAGTTCGCTTCCAACCCCATTTTTCAGCGTCGTGATAAAATCCAAGCCAAGTTTGAACCTGGTGGTACACTCTGAAAGAATGGTAGCGTGCCGTATCTTGTGTTGGAGATAGAAGTGATAAATTCAACCTTGTCTTACTCGCCAATTTCCCGAAGTATTTGTAGCGAAGCGAGTTAATAGAGACTTCCGATTTTGTAAAACGGTTGGGATTTATACCTGAATACTATTGGAATGTTAAGAGGGAGAAATTCCGAACGACCCGAAATATATACTACAACTTATAGGGACATAATTGAATATACAGCATTATAATCTCATTTACAGCGTTATAGCTCTTAAACTATAAATGCTACGAGAAAAAGTTTCTTATAGAATTTATAGGTAATTTTATGTTCTACAATTCAGTTACCATTATTTTTAATTTATCATTGACCATTAAATAAATATTTAGTAAAAACCATATTGTAAAAAGTTTGATTCGCTATAATTAAAAACCTATGTGTTATACAAAAAAAAGTTTCAAATAAAAAAGATGGCAAATATTATTATCTACAATAATGGTCTCTGCAATTTTTGTCGTACGATGCGCAGTTCGCGAGATATTCAATAAAACGTGTTTTCCAAGATGGCGGCTGAAGTGAACCCTCCCCCGCCGCGCCAACTTGGATTTACATTCAGGGGACGACCTTGAACATATTCCCAAAAAAAAATAGCAGGTCCCGTACGTTGCATTACAAACCTACTTTTTTTGCTACGGCGCTTGGAGTAATATTGCGTCGACCCCAAATAAATTGGGATAAGAGCAGGTTGATGATGATTTAATATATTATAGAATTCTAGACCACCGGACATCTAAGTGCTTGTTTGTTCTTTTCAGTTTTTTATTGTGTACGTAGTTTCGTTCGCTTTTTACGCAGTCGGATTTTTTGATTTTTTTAATTATTTATTTATTTTATACTTTTTAGTTATGGATACCTAGGAGGCTACTGTTATTTTATTTATTAATAAATAGGTACCTAACTATATATAGTTTTTCGACTGAAGTTGAGTACTAAATCGTTAGAAGTTGGAGATGGGTCACCGCGTCAGACATTAGATACTTTAGGTCGGACTATCTATGGAATATTGGACAATATACCTACTAGATACTTCAATATATGTCCATCCACATTCACACACACAGTCATACGTATTTTTCATGTTTTCATCGAAAATTTCTACTGTCTAAAAACCTATAGGTATGTGAGAAAGGTTGTTATGAAACTTTAAATCGATATAGATCCTAAACGGTCAGTCGAATCGAAAAATGTTGAGAGTAAACTAGCAATGATTTTTAAATACCTATTCAACGATACCCCATTCGACATAGTTTGTTGACTTTATTTTTTTTAATTTCGACATAGTTTGTTGTGTGTTGTGTTTGTTGTGTGTTGTATTTGTTGTGTGTGTGACACTCGTCCAGTAGTCGCCATATTGAATTTTCATTAACGTCATATCTTTAGTGACACTCGCCGGATTAAGAGGAATCGATTGACGAGCGAATCATAAAAATCGGCCCAGGCGTTTGGTCTATATAGTGCTTCAAAGGAACATACATACATAGACTTAAACACAATACCACTCCTTTGCGTTGCGCAGTCGGGTATAATTTGTGGATGCTTCAGCTGGTAAGCTTAAGCTTATATGAAACATACCTTGGTGAAGAAAAAAGATGAAATGAATTCACAGAAATATTGATACTTTATCAATATTAATACTATATCAATGTCAGAATTGATTTTACCATTATTTCTTGTGTATTAGTGCGTGCGTGCGTGCGTCAGTCTAGCCGTGTGTGCGTGCGTCAGCCTGTCCGTGGGTGCGTGCGTGCGTCAGTCCATACGTGCGTGCGTGTGAGCGTGCGTGCGTGCATGTGTGGGTGCGTGCGTGTGTGTTTGTGTTTATTAACTGTCGTAAAGACAAATAAGAACGTAAAGACTCCTGAGAGCTTTATATCGACCTGGGCCTACTCCATCCAATATCTTCAGGTCGACAATTACATTTACACATTGTTTAATGAATTTATTTTCTTTTTTTAGGGTTTTCTTGCGGTTGGTGAATTAGATCCACTAAATAGGAGATTGTGCTCAGAGAAGAAACCAGATGTGGTTGTCCAAATTGTAATATTAGCTGAAAATAATGAAATACGAGATAAATTATTGGAATATGATTTACATGTCCAGACGATTAGTGAGGTAGCTCCTATTGAAGTTCAACCAGCAAGAGTTCTGAGCCATCTTTATACATATTTAGGTGACAATTGTTATCATTTATTTAAACATTTTGAAATTACAATATCGTCATCATATCAACTTCTTGTCTCTGTGGCAGCCAGGCAAGTGGTAACTGCTGCTTATGGACCTTTGCCATTTCAAGGATACAGCCAAACTTAGTTTGGCCATCGAGTTTTGTTGCCTATTATAGGTATAATGTTCAGTAGCAAATTGCTCCTATTGCGACATTGATTTTATACGACAGTGTGTTGTACTGTCTTAGACAATCTGGTGCATTAATGGCTGCATAGAGAATATTGTCATAACTCCTATTAATAGTAGAATTCAATATTGTAAAACTTATTTTTGGTTTTGAGTATTATTTAATACTGACTGCACAGATGGATGTGTAGTGGTTGAGATACCGACTTTCCGTGCCAGTGCCGTGAGTTTGATTCTACTGGACAATACTTTGTGCGATCCACAAATATTATTCTGAGTCGGGGTGTAATTTGTCTCCATTATCGCAAACAAATTACATAATAATATAATATTATATTTTTGTAAAGTCCCCCGCAATACAAAGATTATTTCCTTAGTGCCAGGTGGTATTTAAAAAAAAAGTATCAGTTCTTTCAGAAGTTTAATATATTAAGAAATTGTGATTGAAAACATGTGATTTATCATGAATTTCTCTCCTTTCTTCAGTAGTGAGGTTTATTTTTTTTGTTAATTCATATAAACTAAAAATGAACAAATGTTGCAGGTAGAAACAAAAAGTTGGGATTAACTGGTAGGAAATCTAGAGATGTGGGTATACTGAGTACTAGCAAGCTGTACTCGCTGAATGATCGCATATTTGCTTTTACACCTCAAGTAAGTGTTGTAATTCTTTAAAATTAATATTAAAGAATTTTTGGTTAAGATATAAAATTTGTTAAAATTTATGTAATCCTTCAGGCCAAAAGTAATTATCTACTTATTTATTAACTTGAAAAAATGCTATAATACAGATTTTATAAATTTATTTTAACTAAAATATAAACATATTATAATCACTGATTAATGCTCTCATATAAATATTTAGTTTTTTCTCCTTGCACTATGCACATAATTAAGTATTTAAATAGAAGATATTAGTTTTTTTTAAATTTAAATTACATTTTACATCGTTGCCAAATTATATTTGCATTTTCTAGATAAAATTCTAAATCAGTCGCTTGGTTTTTCTATTTATTATTTTTCTTTTTAATTTACTAGTTTTCTGATATGACGCGTTTCTACATCGCTTCTGATTACGAACTGATGGTTGACACGCTAAAAGCCGAAATTAATTTTTTGAAGTCCTCTTGGCAAAATCTCCTTGGTCGACCGCTTGTTGTTTTGGCTTTGAACCATTTAGGTATTTTATTTTCTTTATATTTGGCAGAATATGCTTGCTGATTTTACCCATCCATATTTGTCGTTTGATTGAAATGATTCACCCATGAATAACACAAACCCTGTAGTGATGATTTACTAGTAGTGATATTAATTGCCTTGGACTCTAAGTTATATAATATTATTATTCAAAGACATTTTATGTATTATTCTATTGTTAATTGTATTTTTTTTTGTATATACACTAAATTGAAATAATGCCCTTGCGTGTACATCACCATGTCTACTGGTAAATTATACCTGATGTGTATAACAAATTCAAAATTTATAAAAATCAACAAACTTTGATCATCATGCCCATAAAGCAAATGTATTTGTACTTTTACCATTTATTTAGATTTTTTTTGCTATTTTTAGTTATAAAAATCTTTTCCATAAGACCGAACTTAAAAGCTGTACAGAGAATTGAAATTCATACTTCTGTTTGTAATATAAAAATAAGTGTTTTATCAAATAGGTATAACATTATATTTTTTTTTATATTTATATATAATAATTTTATTAAAAAATCGGGTTTTAAATGGTTTGTCCGCCTATAAATGTGTCTGTATATTTGTTTCGACTAAATTCTAAAAGAGGTTATCTATTTTGATGGGTCTTTCCTTGACAGATAGCTGATGTTATATGGAATAGTTTAAGTTTCTTTTATTTCAGATACAGAATTAGGGTTGCGTGCAAAAAAATTGTCCATAAAATTGTGAATAACTTTTATTTAAAATAGTAGATATTTCCCACTTACAATAGCTGAAAGTAACAATAGAATATAAGTGAACAGTTAAAGGGCTAGGTAGTATTATAGCAGTAAAAATATTCCACACAACTAAATAAAAAAGATATTTGCCGAAATCAACCTTTAAGATATTTGCCGAAATTAATTATGACAAGTTTAATTGTATTATTTATTGTCTAATGTAATAAAATTGAGTAAAATGGAGCCCTTTTACTCACGTATTCAAAATTACATTTTTTTTAATATTATAAATTTACATTTTCCTATGTAATTAACGGTATTTGTTTAGAACTATTAATTTCAAATAGAGATTCTAAAAGTATGTAAAAATTTAACAAAGCGATGTTAGTTTATTTTCAATTTCATAATGTTAGCAATTGTGTATTCTAGTTGCTTTAATACATAGTAGATAAGATCGTATATCTAAATCTACAGAACCGTAGCGAACTAATCTTAGACCCAATGACCTATCTAACATTGTGCATGGGTGTGGTGTGCCTTAGAATTTCGACTATGAAGAGTACTACATGTCGCGTGATCCGGCTCTACTCGCGAGCACGTTCATGGCGAATGTGGCATTTCTCGGCATGAGCTGGAAACAAATGCTTGGTCGACCAACAATCACGTTGCTTGCTACACAGTATCTGTTAGGTAAAAATCAAGTATAATGTAACGTTTAAGTTTCATTAAAAACTATTACTTTCTCATCTTGCTTTTAAAATGTCACCGGTCCACAAGAATTAGGTAGTAAAGTAAGTAGTAAAAAAAAAAGTAAATTTATTTTGTAGTAAATTATTATGAATAATATATCCGAATACCCAAAATGTTTAATTATTGAAAAGATACATCGTTAAAATGAAAAAAATATTATAATATACTTTCATTATCATCCGTCATCTGTACTTTTCTGTTTATCTACCGACCGAGCCACTGGAATATACACAAGGTGTCAGTGGTCCACTCAAAAAGCGGTTAGTTTCACGCTGCTGGGATGTCAATAAATGGCTGAGTCTGGTGCAAACGACACCAAAAATAAGATCTGCCAACCATAGTAGAACAACCGCGATACAATTTTATCTAAATCTACCGTAACATCAAAAGTGTTTAATTGTTTTAGTATCTATACAAACACAAATATAACTAATTGCTTTTAAGGCAATTAATTATTTTCGGTATATGAAAATAATATTTATATTATCGATATTATTTCGTACACTAAGAGACTTAAGGCCATTAGTCTAGTAGGTAGTCTTAGGGTCTTCAAGGGGGCGTTCAAGTATTACGTAACGCAATTTGGGGGTAAGAGAGGTGTTGTAAAATGTTACAATGCGTTACATAGCCGGGAGGGGGGTTCAAACAACGCGTTACGTAACATTGTTATTTTATTAAATAAAAAACTAGGGAATTAAAATTTCCCAAGTTGCCAAGCAAATTTTATTCTAAAGAATAATCGTCTAAAGACGATGAATAAACAATATACACATGTATTGCGAGTTTAGAAGCTCTTTTTTATTTATTATTGCTGCAAATACGTTTAAAAACGGTCACTTGGGTGTTACGTAACGTTTAGGGAGGGGGGGTACAGGGAAACGTTACGGCGCGTTACATGGGGAGGAGGGAGTATCAAAAATCTTCAAAAATTGCGTTACGTAATACTTGAACGCTCCCTAATGTACATTCTCTTTATTAGGTACATACTCAAAGACTTGCTTAATTTTTGTGGACCTGTGTATCTCTCATAAACCAAAGCTATTAACAAAATTTTCGGGCAAATTCATCTATAATATTTGTAATATTACATAAATAACATACTTTAGGCATTATATTGTACATATGTCTGGTATTTCGCGTCATGCCTAATGGTTTTATAATAAAGTACTAAACATGAGGAAGTGAAAATCATTATTTTGATATTTTATATTGATTATTTTGAACTGGAGACAACAGCTATAAGTAGGTGCAGTAAACATAAACGGTACAATATACGAATCAGGTTCAAATTTATTTGGCAAAGGCATTTTACTGCGTTTTATCAATACATCTATCTGGATGGGCTTATATGCATACCTGTATACGGTAATGTATGTGGTTATGTATTTATATACAGTGGTGTCTGGGTATATGTATATGACCCCAGAACACTTGTAAAAAACACACATACCTAATATGTGTGTGTTTTTTTTAATAATACTTCTTTTTCACTATAGAATACAATATACATATTTATAAATAATAATAATGAAAAGTAAATAGTATAAAATTGTGTTAGTACACTGTACTACTGTGGGTACACTGATAATATTTTTAAAACCATATCGATTTTAAAAATTTGCGAATATTGTCAAATTTATAAAATGTATCATGGCGCCCTAGTTCCAAGGAGTAACTCTCCAAATTGCCGAGACTATTGGGATCCTCCGAAGCGATATCGAGCAAAATCCAGTTAGCTATTAAAATGTCACTATAGGACATGACCATTATTCCGATCGTAGTTCACCGACGTAGTGTTTGGTCGTGGTGGTCTTACTTGCTATCTCTCTTTTATAATTACGTGAAATAATTTTAATCAATAACGTAAGCATAAAAAAAAAATTTAGCAAAAAATAATAATGATTTCTGATGTTTACGCGAGTGTTACACATTTGAAATAAAAGGAGGGAGGACAGTCCTCCTGTGACCATGACCACTGCAAAGTGTTCGAAACGTCGGGAAATTAAAAATCAAATACAAACGCGATAGAATCCGTAAAAGTAGTTTTATTTAAAAAAAATATATATATTTTACGTTTACATAATAAGTATCTAATTATATTTTAACAACTGGACATTTATCTGTTTTAAAAACTACGCAATAACTCTTCATAATTAGCCTATCTCTGTCATTATTCATATCGCAAACATTAATTTCACACTTCTAAAACCTTCGTAACTTTTCTTTATATATAAGTCGCTTGTCATTTTTCTTACATATGACACTATTATAATTATAATAAGCTATTTATTTTATGTATTTTATCCTTACTTTATATTCTCTGGATATTCTTCTCATAAAATTGTTTATAACCTGTTATTCCTGTGGTTTATAGGTAATTATTTTTTATTTATCAACGGTTAAGGTAAATTCAGGTGAAAGCTTGTCACATAAATTATTATAACAATTTATTGTATATATAATAAATATATTATTCGACTTCTAACAAAATCCATTACTTCATTTTGATGCTTGAAAGCTTATTTAAAGTATTTTTTTTTACTAATCATAAATTCATTTTGATTTTACGAATTTCAGACCAAGGTAAAGTACCAATGGCGATGATAACGACAATGAAAAAATTAAAATCCGGATATATTAATGGTACTAGAGTGACTCTTGGTAATCTTGGTGATTTTTTGAGCACTTCGGCTATTACCAATTTGAGTTTCCTTGGCAGTCAAGAGGATGGGTATCCTGACAGTAAGTAAAATCATTCTCCTACTCTTATCCCAATTACTTGGGGTTGATACAATATGTACTCTTCTTTCATAGTACATATTGTAAAAGTTATTGGCAATCATTTTATGACCGGCCGCCTGCCAGACGTCAACCCTTCCTTGGGAATGTAATTGTTGGCCAAACGGCATCAGATGGAGTTGACCTATGTCGTTATGAGGCTCTTAGTCAAATTTTACGACATCCACAAGCAAAGTAAGGGTTGGTAATATTCGAAGCCGCTACCACACAGCTTGTAAAATACCACACAGCCTGACAGTAAGTAAAATATGTTAGCTATATTTATCATCGACCCTCGTGTGTCCTACAGACGTCTCTCAACTTGCCATGCTTACTTAAGTTATTAGACAAAAATCACGTGTTCATATTAAATGATAAAATATTAGATGCTAACTATTCCGGCGGCATCACTTGCGTAAATGTAGATATTGTTAATATTTTTTCTATCAGAAATGGTGGTGCTAATTTTCCTTGTGGTAACGGACTAATAATACAATGAGCTCGAAGAAATCGAATTCGCCTAAAGAATTTAACCGGATACCATGGGAGGGAATATTTTTACAATACTACGGTATATAGCAGGGTCTGCAGTCACGATTTTATTTAAAGTTTTCTCTTTCTTGGTTTCTTTCTCGATGTTATCTGCTTGCATCCCTTAGTCATCTTTAACGATACTCTCAATAAAAGAAGAAGGACAATCCTTGAAGCTCTCATTCTGTCACCGCAAAGAAAATTTATCCAATTCAATCCATTGATGGGTGATAATGCCATAATGGCCACTCTTCGCAGGCGCGTTTGCTATTGTAATTGGTATTTCAGTTTCCCAGAGGAATGTTGTGCCGCCCATTCTCCTAGTGATCCCACAGGCGATTTTCAAAGTTATATTTCTTTAGGCGCGTTATGAAAAAATTATGAGAGTGAAATTTTAAGATGCGCACAGTGATTAATTGTAACACAAAAGCTGGCCGCTAAACCGCTCGTTAAGTCTCTCTTTCTTTCTAGTTTCTACATTCACAACACGTGTTTTAGTTTTATACAAGTGCGAATTATATATAGCACATATAAATAATATCAGTAGTGATTTAAATTTAATATTTTGCTTAATATTATTTACTTTTCGTAAATGTTAGTAAGAAAAAATATCCTATCCTTTTCCAGTCCTTTTATTATTTTATTGTAACTAATTATTCGCCTTTATTATACAATAAAGGCGAATAAAGGCTTAAACTATTTTTGTTTGATGCCGAAGAAGTATAACTTGTCACGCGCGTACACGCAACCACTTCTTTTTTTGTTATGACACCCACGGTCAAGGCGTGATGACACATTGTATTCTTAACTTGTCACTACACAGGAACCAGGGCAAAATAAGTCGTTATAATACTCATTATATATCAACTCGTCCGATAAGCGTGGTATAAATAAGTTTACTTTCCTCCCACTGGGAAAAGCTTAAGCATAGCAATGGAAAGATATGAGCTGAGACGAAAGGTTGAATACTTACTAAACATGTTTATTGAATGTTTCAGAATTGAACCCAGAAGTACAGTGTTACTTAGAGGAACATTTACTGAAATCGTTCAGTAATAAATTGAACTTCCTCTCGCGGCCGTCGGGCGCTCGCAACGCTCGTACTCTACGCCGTCGCATGTCGGTGCGTGGAGCTATCAAAAAAACTAGATCCATTAATGTCGATTGTACGTATCTATTATATATATTAATTTTGTTAGATTTTTTATTGTGTTTATCAAATTTCCTCCCCACTAGGTGGACTGACGATATTATAAAGCTCGCAGGAAACCGTTAGATTCAGATGGCACAGGCCCGTTTTGAGTGGCATTCTCGTGGGAAGGCCTATGTCCAATAGTGGACGTTTACGGGCTGATGGATGGATGGATTATCAAATTTCGTCCATAATATTCCATCAACATTAATGTTTGATCTGCCATTTAGATGATTATTTTCCTTACTGATGACGAATGAAGTTTATGTCTCAATATTATTGTCTGCATTAAAAATATCAGTTAAAACTACATTATAAAAAGTTGTGTATTGATAATTTGAATATTTTTACTATTGTCGGTAATATTTAGCAAAAAGTCGATCGATTGCACAGATAAAGGGGTGGTCTAAATGTAAGCTACCTCCAATGCAAATTGTCATGTACTCGATCTTCAACATAATTTTATACTCTCACCAAAGAATTCTTTTTACGTTTGTTTTTTACAAAAAAAAAAAGTAGTCAGGGGACGTCCATTCATTCACGTGATTTTTTTCTTTAGCATTTTAATTTATATTGCAGCAGAGACATTAGGTATGGAAGGTGAATCTACGGTTCAAGGCCGATCTCTTGAACGCAAGCCATCTTGGCTCGAAGTAGACCCATCATATGGACGGAGCCCGTCACCCGAGGAAGCCAAGAAAAATGCTTTTACTAAGTGAGTACACTTGATATGTTCCCGATACAAAGTAATAATACAATTCACCATCTTTTCTTTGTCATAAAATACGGCTAAAGGGTCTAAACAGATATCTATTCTGTCAGTTCGTATACGTCCCACTGCTGGACTCGAGTCTCGTCCACAATGGGAAAGACATTGACCTACTATGTGTTTGATATATGGTTTTATTTCGAGTTGTTCTTTACTTGCATAAATATTTTGTTATATGCATAATACATATCTTACTCGTGGGTGATCGTACGAGACGACTAAGGGATATAAAACGCATATAACATCTATGCGTGAGAAGGAAAACTCGAAACAAAACCATATACCAACACGTCTGACCAGCGCGGTATAGTAGGTTAATTTCCCTCCCATTACGGAGGAGGCCCGAGCCCAACAGTGGGATATTTATGGGCTGTGATGATGATAATACATATATCTCTGAGTCGTCTTTTACGTCACGGTCAATCTAGGGCTAGGGTATTATTACTAGACCACCGAAGACAAAGATCGGGTACCGGTGGTCCGCTCGCACGGCGAAGAGAGAGGATTTTACGGTGGGTCTATGGGGTCACGCGCCGCCTTCTCCATCACCCCGGATCGATTTGGCGGGGCGAGACGCACCCATAGCCCACCAATAATAAAAAAAAAATGGTATTATTACTAGGTTTCCTTCTTTTCCTGATACTATTTGCTTGAGTTGAAACTTTTATATGACATCTATATTAATTTATTAAATTACATTTCCAAGAAGGGTTGACGTCTGGCAGGCGGCCGGTCATAAAACTATTACCAATAATTTTTACAATATGTACTATGAAAGAAGAGTACATATTGTATCGACCCGGAGTGATTGGGATAAGAATAGGAGAATGATGATGATGATGTTTAATTTATTAAATTGCTACAGAGCATTTCATAAAAAGTATTTAAACTAAAATTAATCTTACCATTCTATTAGATTACGTATACGATATACGTAATTAAATAGTGTATTTGCCCTCCATTCCTATCTATATGTCTATATTTTTAGGAGATTATACAAATAGGTCTTTCCGCGTGGTGACGGAGTAAGGATACAATTCACCACCCCCTATCTTGCCTGTGGGAAATCGTAAGATACAACTAAGGGATATAAAACGTATATGACATCCATGCAAAAGAAGGAAAACTCGAAACAAAACCCCATATCAACACATCTAATCACTGTGGTATAGTAGGTCAATTACCCTCCTATTATAGAGGAGGCTCGAGTCCAGCAGTGGAACATGTATGAGCTGAGATGATGATGATAATACAAATAGGCCGCTAGCGGTATTTCATAAGACCCTCATAATGTTTCAGAGGAACATCGACTACAAGCTTAGGCGTTACGTCGCCAACTATAGAAATCACTAAAGAAGAACCACCATTGCCACCCAAGGAAGAGGGTAAGTAGAAAGTTGAATTTATATGAAAATTTATAATATTTTCACTATTAACAGCTAATAATATAAACGAGTTAACAAAATCCTCTAGCAATACCCTATATGAAGTAAAAGTTTAGTGTTTTTATGATAGCGTGGCTTAATTTCTTTGTATACAGATTTTGCTAGTTTGCTATAGGTGCAATTATGCTCGCGAGTTCACGTCCATGGACACTTGAGCGAGTCACTAATTACAAAATTTACCTTTTACATTCATTCTAAAGGTCAAGGACATTCGTTAGAGTACAATACGTTAGGCTATTCTTCTGTATAAAATATTTATTTATATGTATGTATTTGATTATGGATTTTATAAAGACAATGCATTTCAAAAATTCTAAATACGAGTAACATATAATTTATATTTTAAACGCTGAAATACCCCTTTTTTTTTTTTTTTTTTTTTGTGGTGGGCCATGGACGTCGCACCCCGCCAAATCGGTCCAGGGTGACGGAAGAGGCGGCGCGCAACCCCATTGACCCACCCTGCAAGCACCTCTTCTTCGCCGTGCGAGCGGGCCACCGGTACCCGATCTTTGTCTTCGGTGGCCCGCTCGGCGGTATGCCCTCTCGGGCTCCTCTCCTGTTGACGCCCCGACAGATTTCGCCGTCGAGGCGTCGTCCTCACGCGGTGGCCTCGCGTCGGGTGACCGGACAATTCCCCGGTCCGATCACCCGAAGCCTCGGTTAGGGCGGCATCAGGCGCAGGTATTCGCGTCTGCGCCGCCCCGGCCGCGGGCGGCGGCCCGGGTCACGGGAATCCTCCCGGGCCCGTTCCGCCGCCTCCTTCTGCGAGATGACAGCCTCGCAGAAGGCGGCGACCGCGTCCCAATTCCTGACGCTGTCGACCATCGCCCTCGCGACAGCCGGCAGCGATAATAGCGACGAGGTCGCGGCGCTGCCCGTCCCAGCCCGAGCATTCCTCGAGCGTATGTTGCGCCGTGTCCTCGTCACTACTGCAATGATGGCAGCCCGGAGTCCATTCCCTGTACACGACCGTGTGCAGGTATTTCCCGAAACACCCGTGCCCCGTTAACACCTGCACCAGTCGGAAGGTGAGGACTCCGTGCCGCCGCTCCATCCATTCCATCAGTACGGGCCGGAGGGCCTCAACGGTAAAAACACCGTGTCTAGGCCTCTCCAGCCGCGTAGCCCAACGGGCGATGACTTCTCGGCGGGCGTCCTCGCGCCAGGTGGCTATCTCGTTAAACGATGGGGAGCCACGCTGAAATACCCTACAACTTATTAAAAGAATCAATTGAGGACTAAGTGGTTTATTTTTTTCATAGCAATGGTGGTTCATATATACAGCATTTTTCTCTCAAAATGGATTATTAATAATCAAAGTGTATCTTAACAGTAATTTGCAATGATTTGTTATATAAACTGCTCATAAATGACGAATGACGAGGGCTTAGGATATCGTTGCAGTGTTGAAGAAGTAATTTTAGTAATTAGTATTTATTTTTTTGTTGATTATTAAAAAAAGCACAGATAATGTATATAGTAGCAATTGTGCTGTTATCTATTTTTTGATAATTTAGAATAGTTCTGAACATATTTAAATACAGTATTCAAATTGTAAACACACATTCACATCTATATGTTGCCAGCTTTTATGAAGTTTTTTTTAACAGTATTAAACATATTTACAAAATTTAAATATCTAAAAGAAAAATTATTTAAAATAAATGCAAAATTGTAAAATAACGTTGGCAACCCTTAATATCATATCGAATTTAACAATAACATCTATCACACCAAAATTAATTTTTAGCGTTGTGTTATTTTTTGTTTTGTTTTTAAGCGCATTATAGTGGCGTAATCGTGAAGCGTTGTGCTACCACCTCGACCATCAACCAGCCTGCTAAGCGCCAATGTGGTATTGTTGTCACTTTATAATGGTCGGCTTTTGCATGAAAAAAATATAAAAGGCTAGATCGCTTTAATTCATTAACAATCTCACTCGAAAATTTCTCTGGGGCATGCTTTAATTGAACATGAACTCGCGGGCTATGTATCTATGTCTGCATTTTTTGCAATATAGGTTGGTAATTTAATCAACTGTACTTTTTAAACTCGTGATTGAATCTTTCTGTAATATATTATATAATAATTTTAATGCAATATGCATTATCCTAATCCTTTGTATACAAATTATTAATAATGTGTAATTATTATAGCTATAGATGATCAAAGATGTTAAAAATATAGAACAGGATAACGAAGTCGAATTAATAGAAGTAAGTCGATAGCACACGGGAAAATTTTCTTTTTACACAAGCACTGTTTATAGATAAATATCTGGAAGACCGAGCCTTGCTCGGTATTTTCTTATTAGTGTGTTTTGGAAGATATATTTAAATATAATAAAGATAATGAAAAAATAAATTTAAAAGGCAAACAGTACAAAAACATAGAAACTAAAAAAATGTATCAAGTAAAAGGAGCCAAAATCACGTTTGTTGTATAGGAGCACCCCTTAAATATTTATTTTATTTTGTTTTTTTAGTAATTTTCGGTATAGCGGCAACAGAAGTACATTATCTGTGAAAATTTCTATCTGACTGCTGTCTAACTATCATGATTCATGAGATACAGATGGTCGAACGAACAGCGAAGTCTTAGGTATAGCGACCCGTTCTACGCTTTGGTTACGGAACCCTGAAAAGGTTGAACTCACAATAAAAGCTTGGTACAATTAAATACTCTTTAAAATTGGAATGTCTCGAGAGTCACAATATTGTATTAATACGGCATTTGAAAGTTTCTTAGCTATAAAGAGCTCATACACTTTTAGGACACGGCGTCATAGAAACGTAGAGTTTGAAATTTTAAATTGTACAGCAATTTTCTAAGTCGAATATTGTAATTTATAGCCATGATAACACATTGCAACGAATAACTGAAATCCATCGCTCATAAGATGTATTACCCGTTTTAATTTTACTCTGGCGATTTAATTTTACTCTTTCTTTTTACCGCATAACGATTAGGAAAGAGAGATAGTCATTTGCTATATTTTTGTTCGCTGTTTAGCCAACGTTTAATCAACATATTTGTAAAATTCGACATGGAAAGGCTGAGTTATATTAGGAACAATCAGTAAGATAAGATAGGGAGACAGGATCTTAAGGCTGATCAGTTTGGTAGAAAGACGCCATTACCTACCTATGTGGCTACTATGGTCGTTTCGATTTCTTTATACCATTTACTTGTAAATATTATAAATTATTCGAAGTGGTCGAATATTAAAATAAATCCTTCGAATAAGTGATAAATCCCGGTTCCGACAACCGGTCGAGTTCCTCAATACTCTGAAAGCTACCGGTCTCCCAACTCACATCTTAAAATTGAGAGCTGGCGCTCCAAAATTATACAAAGCCACCAGTTTGCAAGAAAAAACATTGCATTGCAATGTAATCGGGTCAACTATACTGACCGGTGGTTCTCGAGCAGAGTCTGTTTTTATTCCTAGGATTCCCAGAGCAGAGTCTGTATTTATTCTAGATTTTCCATGGGCATATGACATGCTTCAGAGTAAGCTCACAGAGTAGCCTGGTAATTCTAGCATCCGAAAGAAAACAAAAGATATTAAACAATATCTATTACTATTCTTCGGCCTCATAAAAAGGCTCAAAGTCGCTCAGCGTGCTATGGAGAGCGCTATGCTCGGTATTTCTCTACGTGATAAAATCCGAAATACGGAAATCCGTAGAAGAACGGGTGTAACCGACATAGCCCTAAGGATTAGCACGTTGTAGTGGCAATGGGCAGGCCACATCGCTCGACGAACCGACAACCGTTGGGGAAAAAAGGTTCTCGAGTGGCGACCACGAATCGGACGACGCAGCGTAGGACGACCCCCCCACTCGGTGGACTGATGACCTCATCAAGGTCGCAGGAAACTGTTGGATGCAGGTGGCACAGGACCGTTACAGATGGCATTCTCGTGGGGAGGCCCTATGTCCAACAGTGGACGTTTACGGGCTTATGGATGGATGGACGGATTACTATTCTTTGTAAACACAAAGAAATACTGTAATAGGTGTAGTATCGCGCGTGGATGTCAAACAAGCGATTCCAGTGGTCGGCCTAATTTCGATGGAAAAAACGGTGGGTTATGGGGCCGCACACTACCCTTCCGTCGCCTCGGTCGGAATGGGCGCGGTGTGTTCAAAACATGGCCTGCTAAAAAAAAAGCCTCGTGTCATAATATTTAACAAAAGTTCATTTTATTTTCATGTTTATTAAACCTACCCTACACTATAATAAAGATTGTTATCATTATCATCATCATCACAGCCCATATACGTCTCACTATTGGGCTCGGGCCTCCTCCATAATGGGAGGGAAGTTAACCTATTATACCGCGCTGGTCAGACGTGTTGGTATAGGATTTTGTTTTGAGTTTTCCTTCTCTTGCATAGATGTTATATGCATTTTATATCCCTTAGTTCCCTCTTACGATCACCCACAGATAAGATAGGGGGTGGTGAATTGTATTCTTACTCCGTCACCACATCTGGTCACCCTTGGAGAGAGGCCACCGCGTGAAGACGACGCCCTGACATCGAGACATAATATTAGTCGAGATGGCAGGGCGTCGATCCGAGAGGATACCCGTGAGGGTAGACCGGATGGGCCACTGAAGAAAAGAACGCGTACCAGTGGCCCACCCGCAATGCGTAGAGAGGTACATTGTAGGGCGGGTCTACGGGGTCGTGCGCCGCTTCTCCCGTCGCCCCGGACGGATTGGCGGGGCGTGACCGATCCGTAGCCCGCCGCCAAAAAAAAAAAAAAAAACTCCGTCACCACATGGATAAGATTGTTATACTATATAAGTATACAAACATTTATACATAATAATTTATAAATAACAATAAAATTAATAACGTAAAAACAAACAAAAATCCTATTAGAACCATTTTCGACTTCTACGCAGATAAAGATGCGAGCAAATGATAATAATTAATAAAATATTTAAAAAAAAGGCCAAAAAGGAAATAAGAAAAAGTAAGGATCCGAACCGAGCTCCCGTTTGTTTGTATTAGACTACTCGATCTTCCTACTGAGCTAAATGTCTATTCTTAATGACAGCGTCAAAATTTGAAAGCCTTCATATTTGATTAGTTTTAATACAACGAAAAATTATATTTTTTGTTGCCGAAAAATACTGACAAAGCAATATTTTCTATAAATGAAACCTAGCTAGATCGATTAATCGCCCCCGGAACCCCTTCTATGCTAAATTTTAAGAAAATCGTTGGAGTCGTTTCCGAGGTTCAGATTACATATATATATACACAAGAATTGCTCGTTTAAATATATAGTGAGATATATACAGTAACACAGTCAACAAGAGTCAGAAATTGAAGAAGTAGCGATCGGACAGTAGAAAGAAAACGTGGAACATATATGTATATATTAACTTATAATAGCTATCGATAACGAGGTGTCGGTAAGACGGACAAGCAGTGGTTGCGTTTACCTCGTCACGTCCCATACTGTTCCACTGTACCGCCGCGAGCGACGCGGTGGCAGATCCCTCACCTGTCGGTTTCTTTTTGTGTGTTTAGCTGTTAGCCGTAGATGGCTTTGACAACTTTACGCGGACTATGGGTGAGCGCTGAGGGCTCTCAACCCGAGCCTCACCTGTCGAGTGCAGTGAAATAATAAGCTGCACTTGCGGTGAGTCGGCGCGTTTTCTTTCATAAAACTACGGTCTGCTGGTTCGCCTGACTTACAAATTATTTGACATAAAAAATTAAGACAAATATAAAATATGTGACGCCACAAAAACTTACGTCTAAAATACATATCTAAAAACAACATAATTTTCCACATAGTTTGATACTTCTCAAGCGGCGACAACTGTTTATGTTCAACTTGTTGTTGTTGTTATTGTCATTTCTCTATATCCATACTTGACTGCGTGCTGCTAATTACGATTTTGAGTTTGTTTATGTTTTAAGATCATGTTCTCGTGACGTAAAGTTATAGCTAGTAACACACATTGTATTAATAATTAAAAAATTAAATACCTCTTTGCCATTTCGTCTGTAAATAGTAATTATGACACAAGGAATGAAGCATTCCTTTTTAAAGTACAGGTAATTAAATCATCGTTCAAATCAGTTTATAAAACTGATTTAAGTTGAATTAACTTCATTGTCCAATTGTTTTCAGTTCTAATAAACAAAAACTTGCCATTGATAAGAAATCGTACGGCGTCCGAATCGCAGAACTCAGTGTACGCGCAGCAGGAGACAGATGAATTGATCGCAATGCTGCGAGAGACCGAGAGCCTAGATGAACAGGGTGATATTCTCCAGTATCTTGTTGATACCCACGGACTTGACTTCAATACAGGTAAGTTATAGAACATATTCTACGTACAATGTAATTTTATCATGTGGATATATATATATAGTTAAATCTGAAACTATAATGAATAGCAAAAGTTTTCTTAAGAACCTCGAAATTTCTTTGTTTAAAATTAAAAATCAAAGAATTTTAGTCCTTTTATTCTAGAAGGATAAATTAATCTGTTTATCTGAGAAGAGATTTCGTTAGTTTTGATAACTTTCATGTGACTCTATGATGATCTTTTAGTCACTGATATGGAAACTCAGCCTTTTTATAAGATAAAAAGACTAAATTTATCTCTATTTATTCGTATATCTATATCCGGCTGTTGCAAATTGTAACACTTTCTTTACAGCCTAAATGTTATGTGAATACAATCTTAATTCTAATGAGCTGCTGATATACCATGCTGGTGTAATGCTTCGAGGTTTCCTTCTCTTACATCCATATTATCAGCTTGTAATCCTTAGTCGTTGCAAATCGAAACCAATTATCACCACAATGGTACATTGTATTCCTATTCATCATAATATATACATATACCGTGTAAATCTAAAAATAAATATAATTTTTGGTTTAAAATTAATGATACACGATACCAGACAATAAATATAGCACTTCAATCTTTAGAAAGAGGCAGTAGCTTATTTTCGGCTATGTAAACTGTTGTCTTTGTCGCACACTACTTGTGTGCCGTTGCGTCCAGTCGAAATATAAAAATATAGTTATAAAACCGCAAAAATTTAGAAAAGCTTGTATTATATACAGGTGTATTACTTTTTAATAACAAAAAGTCATAATTGTTCTAACAGCTCTAGGTAATATGTAAATGGTTAGTGCTACATGCGACGTCACACAGGTAGTGTGCGACAGGGACAGGGCTCTACGCAGCTGACATTAGTGGATTATTTCGTTCTAATGATCGACGTGCAATATTTACCACCGGGTGCTGTACATACATTTGTCAACTTGATACATGTAGAACAAATATTTGTTCCTTAATGTAATATTTTCGTCAAAATAAGTACCAATTAGATACTAACTAAAAACTCATTTCTTACTGTAAATATCGACCATGACTTAGATTTTATGAGATAGATAGTAATTCAGAAAATAACACATGACGTCATAATAATTATTATGTAAATAAAAGTGACCTTGGTTTTTATTAATTGATTCCGCGTAAGGTTTCAAAATACTTCCGTTCTGTTCAATGTCGTGTATTTAAAACAATTTTTATTTGTAGGAATGCTTGAAAATGGTAAAGCAGTTACTGTAAAGGATCTTCTAAAAGTGCTGTATGAGAAAGCGTGCACCCAAAAACTGTGGGGTTTGGTTAGACACACGGCTGGAATGCTTGGAAAACGAGTGGAAGACCTAGCGAAGGCGGTCACGGACTTACTTGTCCGTCAGAAGCAGATCACTGTTGGTATGCCTCCTAACAATGAGCATACAATCACAGCACCTCTACCAGAAAATGAACTGAGGCAGCTTATACATCAGGTTCGTTAATTAGTTTTAACTAGCGTATTGTTACTTAGCAGAAAATATTTTCGGAGAACCATTCATTCTTTTATAAGTTTCATTTCTTTGCGCACTATTCGGGTTTTCTCTTTGTTTACTTTTACTCCTATATCTATTTATATCTATTAGTGTTTATCGTTATATTTTTATGTATATAATTCTTCTGTAGGTGTCCTGAACTCGTAAATAATTTGCATTTAATTGGGGTTATGGATGGTTTAAATTCAAAGTTATACGCAGTAGGGGGCGCTGCGACCGAATTTAATATTTTTTATTTTTAAATAAATATTTACTGAAAAATAATATCGGTTGGCTCAGTTGTTATATACTTTCTGTAGATTTTTTTTATTTGTACCATTATTATTTTGGCCTTATCCCAATTACTTGACTCGACGCAGTATGTCCTCCTCCTCCATCGTACACATTGCTAATTGGTAATAGTTTTGTGATCGGCCGCCTGCCTGACGTCAACCGTCCTTGGGAATATTATTGTTGACCAGACGGTATCAAGTGGTGTTGGCCTAGGGCAATATAATTCTATAATCGTTTTTACGACATCCACGACCAAACTGAGGTTTGGTAGTATTCGTAGCAACTACCATACCGTAATTTATTTATATCAATATAGGTACATTATATTTTCCGTTTGGTGATGGCGTAAGAATACAATTCACTACCACCTTGTCCGTGGGTGTCATAAAAGGTGACTAAGGGATATAATATGGATATAACATATACCCACGAGAAGGAAAACTCTAAATAAAATCTTATACCAAAATCTGTTTAGTTAATATTAGGAGGGCCTGATATGTGGAGGAGGCTCGAGCTCAGCAGTAGGACGTACGTGAGCCGAGATAAAATTAGATACATGAATAAATCATATTACTGTCAAGTTGAGATTCCTAAATTAATTTACTTAAATATTTAACTTGTTCTCTTCAATATCAATAGTAATACCAGCGTGATAGCTAAAGTACTTGATGGACAACCTTATAGAACACAATATTGTTGATTTTAAAGATATGTATGATACACTCTAAAAATTACGTAAAAATTAGACTCTAATGAAGTCGTTCATTAGACTAATGAAGTCGTTAGTTAGTTCGATCATTAGACTTTAATGAAGTCGTCAAACCACTGCTATAAGTACGAGATTGGTATGAATCGGCTTAGTTTGGACAAGTAGTAATCAAAAAAATCTCAATAACCAAATATGGGTTGTTGGTAAATTTACGAGATAACAAAAAAAATGGTTGTCTGTAAAGTCGGTTTACGGACGATTGTTTAACGTGACAACGTCATAACAAAACATTGATGAAATGACTGGCATACTTTTATGAATAAAATTGAATCATTTTTATTGAATTATCATTATTCTGTACGGATACAAAGAAGGAGTGAAATGAAATCTACAATTTAATTGATAAATTGACTTTTATTTGCACTCATTAATTCAAATATTTTAATTACTTTAACGAACAGATTATTTCAACTGTAACTTTTATACTTGTAATTATGAACAAGTTTTCATAGAAATAAACTGTAATCAAATATCTATCATCAATTATATGAATCACCATAATTTTTTAGTCAATTGTAACATAATCTATTATTACCGCACTCGCCGATGAGCGTAACGGGACACCTTTTCGTGCATGCAGCCAGCGTTCATCGATTTATTAGACGTTGTCACGTCAAAAAACATGAAATAAAAATATTTCATCAGCATTTTATTAATAAGCATTAACTTTTTTATTTTTAATATTTGTTGCATGCAGTCATTTCGGCATGAAAATCATGGCAATGAACAGCGAAAGGTAAATTTATAATACAATAAAAATGGCTACCAATTCTTATTTCTTTTTCATATCATATACGTATTCATATCATATGCACAGCATCTTATTCACTTTACAATTCAATATCATGTCATTAATTAAAATTGCATGTTTATATGTCATCATTCTCCTACTCTTATCCCAATTACTTGGGGTCGATATAATATGTACTCTTCCTTCATAGTACATATTGTAAAAGTTACTGGCAATAGTTTTATGACCGGCCGCCTGCCAGACGTCAACCCTCCTTGGGAATGTAATTGTTGACCAAACGGCATCAGATGAAGTTGGCCCAAGGTCTTATAAGCCTCTTAGTCGTCTTTTACGACATACATGAGCAAAGGAAGGGTTGGTAGTATTCGTAGCCGCTACCACACAGCAATGCATGTTTATATGTATAAAACCTTTATGAAATAAAACCTATTTTTACGGTTTTATTTCAGTCTTCTTATGACTTCGAATGAAAAAAATGGTCCGAAGCGTCGGCATGTAAAAGTCGTTTGGCTTTTACCTTCAGCAAACACTGTAAAACATGTAAAAATAGTTTTATTTCGTAAATATCAATAACATTTTGGTTTCTAAGAATTAAATGACTGAAAGTGTTTTGTTAAACCTTTCATTGGTCTTTTGGCAATAAGGAAAATAAAATCTTATGCCAACCTGATCAGAGCAGGTACACAGATACTACAGATAAACTAAATTTAAAAAAAATATCTAGTGGAATCCTACGCCCAATAGTGGGCGTACATGGGCTTAGAAGAAGCGAAAATTGTAATATCTACATATATTGTATTTTTTAAACCCTGTTATTTAAGTTAAAATTATCCTGTTTACGTATAAATTATCTGTTTGGACAGGCATACGGTGACGATGAGAGTACCGCCATGTTGACCCAGGAGTTGCTCGTTTACCTAGCTATGTTTATCCGTACGGAGCCACAGCTGTTCCTTGAGATGTTACGCCTGAGGGTCGGACTGATAATACAGGTACATAATTATTTTTTCTAACTATGTGAGGCGATTATTCATATTAAAAACCTTTTTAGATTTTTGAAGACAGGCTACGGCCCGGTCACACATCACCTGAACCGTCCGAGGCGGCGTAACAGACAGCGTCCAACCTTACAATCTGCCGTACACGACCTCTGTCTATCGCTCTATTGCCATTTACGCGGACCAACGGATATTACCAACCTAAAAATATTTTTTTCAAAGCAGTATTTTATATTTTCTTTCGACTATGTTATCTGTAGAGAATTGATAAGTTGCGTTGATATTGTATAAATTGATATAAAGAGAAACTATGAGTAGTAAACTATTTTTGCAATTAACGGCAATTTGTTCGGATGAGGTGTTGAGAAGTGACAAGCCTATTTATTTATGCGAATATATTCTAATATAGCCTTTAATAGCTTACATGATAACTGGCTCGTTGATCTAGTGACATAAACATGAGGCCACCTACTTTATAAAATTCAGAATACGGAAATCCGTAGAAGAACGGGTGTAACCGATATAGCCCGAAAAATTAGCACGTTGAAGTGGCAATGGGCAGGTCACATCACTTACGAATCGACAACCGTTGGGGAAGAAAGGTTCTCGAGTGGTGACCACGAATCCGACGACGCAGCGTAGGACGACCTCCCACTAGATGGACTGACTACGTCAAGAAGGTCGCAGGAAACCGTTGGATGCAGGTCGCACAGGACCGTTATGAATGGCATTCTCGTGGGGAGGCCTATGTCCAACAGTGGACATTTACGGGCTGATGGATGGATGAAATTATATGTTTGTAAAATCTTTCCTTAGTTCAAGGAGTTGCCTTCTTATAAAAAAAAACAACCTTTACATGTAAAATCTTTCCTTAGTTCAAGGAGTTTTCTTATAAAAAAACAACCTTTACATTAATGCAATTGCCAACGAAATAATTATTGCTCGTGTTATAAATTGCAATAATCCTGTGTGCAATTATTATTCCCAAGGAAGGTTGACATCAGACGGTCATCAGTATTTTGATCTTTATTCACATATGCCGGACGAAGTCATCGTCGTAGCGATAGCATGTGCATGTACCGATAGCATATAAAATGATTTTTGTGTTTACAGGTGATGGCAACAGAGTTATCTCGCACTCTGTCCTGCGATGGTGAAGAAGCATCAGAACATTTGTTAAATCTATCTCCATTCGAGATGAAAAATCTGCTACATCACATACTTAGCGGCAAAGAGTTTGCAATTAATAGTGGTAATTATACATTTCTTAGTTTCGAACCTATTTAGATTATGGGGAAAATTTTCAACTTTCATAAATTATATAAATACGATATTATCAACGTACGTAATTCTAGAATACCATTACATTTCGTAAACATAGATCCATTTTACAATGCAATAAAGAATCATATTGATTTATGTTGCCCTATATTCATATGGATTATGTTGCCGTAGTGCCTCTTGCCTATGTCTACAAGAAAAATATTTATGATCTTCAAATACTTGTTTGCAATCTCATATCTTTTATATCTATATTCTTAAAGAGAATCAATTCTTTTATATTAGCCAAGTAATCTATTTCTTTGTGTTTCCTTTCCAGCAAACTCGTTGTTTGTTATAAAGGAAAAAATCAATAAGAGTAAAGGCGAGTGATTTTAATACAGCAGACATTTTTTGCTTTTTTATTTTGCTCTGTCGGAATGCGCCTCAACCATATTTACACCTCATCAGTCATTACATTTAATTTATATAAATGACGGCAACACCCTTCCAGTATAATTTCTGACCAGCACAAAATTCTTGGTGTTCGAACATCAACAATAAAAAAAAAATCTTTAAAAGTCACTGCAAAATTTGTTTGAACTTACATTTACTTAAACGTAATAGATATAACGAATGTAATTTTGTATGGGCCTGTAGCCCCCATAGGAAATTACTTTATTACTATTTAACATTTCGTGAACATGGACATAGCTTTGTTTTGTATTTCTAATAAAATTGCTAATGAAATGAATTTTTGATATAAATCATCTTTTGAAATATTTAGCAGATTAAACCAAATATTCTTAAGCGGATCAGATCATATTTTTGAAAAAAAATATGATGAGATTTTACTCAAGAGTGTGTTATTACTCCTTTAGTTAATTTTATTTTTTACTGCTCAGCTTTTTGTTCAACGGATCCATTACGAGGTGACAGTTTGAAATGCAACCAAATCCGTAATACCTACATATCTGTCTGTCTTTTGTGTCCATTTTTATTTGCGAATTTTGTGAATATATTGTGACTTATTTACGTAAATAGCACTCATCTCCTCATAATAGTGTATAACAAATTTGTCCTTTAACAAGTAACTTTGTATTCATGTGAAAAATTAATAGCTCCGGGTTGAACATGTTACATGCATAGCAAACACGTTTAGTGTGCGATTTTATAGAGGGCGCTTTTGTACCTTATTGTGTTGGGTGAGTGAGTTCTAAAACTTTTTTATTTCTACGTAATCTTTTTATAGTAATCACAAAATAAAAGGCTCGTTTTGACAGTTCACGCCCAAGAAGTTCTCTATTTTTTACCGTTCGAAATGTTCTGAAGGTAATTACATTTTTCATTGATGGGTACCGCCCAATCGGCTAAGTGTCGTGTATAACGATTTTTTCATATTGTCCACAGACTATAAATAATCGGTTAAAGAAAAAATATATCGATCAAAATATTTTTTTAAGGTGGACTTGCACTTGTCCGGTTTTATTAATTTTAATACTAGTGTTTAAAATTACTGAATTTCACCAGCTGTGTAGTGATCTTTACTGAAAGTTATGAGTTTGGAGCTAATAAAGTCACAAATTGGGACAATGTCATATTTGTCGAAGAGACTTGGCTGAACTCGAATCACACCGTGCCGCAGTCGTGGACGGACGATACCAAGGCATCTTGCTCAAAAGTGCCAATAGGAAAACGGTGGACGCTTAATAATCTGCCACGCTGAATCAGCTGGGGGAAGTTTTTTGAATTATGCCTTGCTCGCAATTGAGTCTAAAAGTACAAAAAATATCACGAAGAAATGGACGCAAATAAATTCACAGCGTGGTTTACTAACTTATTTACAAACGTCCCTGAACAGTGCATAATCATTGTGGACAATGCACCTACTCAAGCAAACAAAAAGGCTGATTTAGTAGCATGGCTATAAAGACAAGGCGTTGAAGCTGACACGAAATTGTTAAAAGCTGAATTGCTGCAACTGGTAAAAAAAAATAAACATGTGAAACTAAAATATGAAATTGATGAATTGGCACTTCAGCATGGACACAAAGTGATAAGAACGCCACCGTATCATTGTCAGTACAATGCTTTGATCTGCGCTCAAATGAAAGGATACGCAGCACGCCACAATACAAAGCCGCCATTCTCCACTAAGAAAATTATGACATTGTTGAATGAAGCTTGTGCCAAAATTACTAAAGAAGACTGGGCAAAAGTGGTAGAAAACTCAAAAAATAATTAAGGAAGACTATGACAGAGACGTCAATATTGATAATATAACTGAAAATGAAATAAATATATATACGGATGATGATAGTTCAACTGACAATTTTGGCTCATCATTTGAAGAAAATGAAGAAATTAAATGAAAAAATTGAAGATTCACTTTTTCTCGATTTTTTATTTTCTGATTGTGATGTGAGTGAATGTTATTGTAGCACAAATATTAATTGATTGAAAATTGACCTTTCATAACATTGTATCATTTCAAAATACCTACAATATCAAAGTTTTAACTTAAATTTTCAAATCAGAACTTTAATCCAATGCACTTTACAATACATGTTCAAATCGATCAAATACCCATGCAAAGTTGAATCGATTTATCGTGAGTATCGAGTTGTATGGTTATATCACTAGATACATCGCTAAGATAAATGTCAAAACGGGCCTTTTATTTTGTGACAACTATAGTAACAGACTTTTCAACCTATTTATGTTCCACTATTGAACAAGATACTAGTTTAAACGTGTACGGAATTGGTTTTATAACAAGCTGGTTGGATGATTTAATTTACAGATTTATTACGAGATCTTTTGCGGTAATTTTGTCTGCTTCGCCTTTTCGCGGTGTCATGCTAAAATCAGCTCAAAATAAGATCTTGTTACCAACGTGGTATAGCAGGTGAACTTCCCTCCCACTGAGGAGGAGACTAGAGCCTCACATTGGGACGTATATCAGATGGTGTTGATGACGATTATAATAAATATATCATAATGACAAAAATGCATTTGGAAAATAATATATAGAGATAGACTACTTACGAGGGATGCTATGAAACTCCATAATCGTACCCATCTGATATCAGAAACCGTATTCGACTCCGATATGCTCGAATACAGTCAGTAGGTCAACCAGCGAACTACCAGCCTAATTCATACAAACCCATCAAACAGTAAACTTTTAACCGTTATAATAGTAATATACGTTGTTTTTTTTACCAGTAGGTCGTGGTAACTTCTCCATAGTGAGTAACAAGTCTCACAGGTACGGCAAGAAATCACAGATTGTATTGGAGGGTCAATCTCTACAAAGCAGTATTGATGATAGTAAGTATGTATAACATTGATACTTAGTCACTTTCCGCTATTTTCGACTGCTTAAGGGTTTTTCAGCGGTTTGGGTTTGGTATATATTAAGAGTAATAATTACTTGGAAAGTAATTACATAATATTAATCTTCTAATTTACTGAAGCTTTGATTTCCATCTTTAATTAAGCTATACGGTGGCGGCTAAGAATACTACAAACCCTTACATTGTTCGTGAGTGTTGTGAAGATGACTAAGAACTCTACATTGAACTGGACCATTTCCTTCTGATACTGTCTGGTCAATAATTACATACTCAAGGAGGGTTGCCTTCAAACAGGTGGCCGTATACATAAACACTCGTATTATAATTGTATGAGAATGTGATGGTTAAAATACCGACTTTCCGTGTGTAATTCTACTTCCAGTTTATTTTTCTGTATTGGACAAAATTATTGTTGCAATTCAGGGTGTAATTTGTATGCGTTGCATACTTCACTCGCTGCCTCAACATTCATAATTCTCTTCATACACGCTCGCCGGTTTCGGAGACTCTTGACTCCACCTTCCTTCAGTACATGACCGATCTGGTCTAGGTAGGTTAGTCTCGGTCTCCCCCGGTACCTACATCCTTTCACTTTCGCATTGTATATCTTAACCAGACAAAGAAGAATACTATCACTAAGTATATATTTACCTTGGGTGTGATACCCAAAACCTTTCCTGCGTTATAACACTCAAGGGCTATAACTATACTTACGCTATAACTGCCAATCCAACATCTTGTAATTTAAATTTATCTCACAAAAATCAAAATAACGAACTATGTAACTGGTTATGTGTAGATATATGTTATTATAAAACATAGTAACTAATATATGGAAATATAATAACAGCGCGGTTCTTCAACGTTTGCCTTTTCTTTTGATAGTATATAATCTGGTGACTGGTAGACTAGTGATTTTTGTCCATTAATTGTGTCTATATTTGTGCAGTCCCCTACAATACAAGGATTATTATTATTCCCTTAGGCTAGTAAAAAACTATATTTTTGAGGATAGGCTATATGGTCCGGTCACACCCAGCCCAAACCTTCTGGGATAATGCACAACCTCATAATCTGCTGTATTTATACTTCTTTGTCGCCACTTGGGCCGACCACCGATACCAAGCCATTATCGTCAGTATGTCATCTCTCGTCTGCCAATTATTTATTTTTAAAGTTGTAATCTCATATAGTCCAATATACATATAATTAACTGACAAAATAAGATCAATATTTTCCCTCTGCAGTAGGACATTCATCATTACCCTGCTCTTATCCCAATTACTTGGGGTCGACGCAATATGTCCTTTTCTTCCACTCAATCCTGTCCGATGTCATCTCTGCGTTCACTCCCTTTCTATTCATATCATGCTTCACGCAATCCATCCATCTTTTCTTCGGTCTTCCCTTACCCCTAAATCCTTCAACATTCATACTTAAAACTCTTCTCCCAATATTACATTCATCCCGTCTCATCACATGTTCATACCAAGTCAGGCGTTCACTTTTCAACTTTTCCGTCACTGGCTCTGCAGTAGGACGTTATAGTTTAAAAAAAATCATCTCAATGATTGAATTAATTTCCCAGCTCCAGCAATAGAAGCGGACCGCCAAGGTCAGTGGCTACGCAGGCGCCGGCTGGACGGAGCTCTGAATCGCGTACCACGGGACTTTTATCCTCGTGTATGGGGTGTTTTAGAAAAGGTAACATCTGTTTTTATCCTTCTGGTGATAGAGTAACGATACAATGGTCACCACACTTTCCTTTCCGTGGGTATCGTATTAGAATTATTAACAAAATAATATTCAGAAGATGTCTGTATCAGAATCCATAAGCCGCACCTGATTTCGGGATTCAACTAACAGCAAATATACTTAAAACAATTTTTGTAATTAGACTTTTATCACTTTCCACGTATGGTGGGTAAAAAATATAACCTTATTTGTTCGTGGGAGCCGTAAAACCGGCTAAGGACTCACGAGGCAAATGACCAGCATTTTCTAGAGAAGCTTGCAACATCCATTGTCATCGTTAAGTCGCCTGTCGAACGTGACAAGAATGGAACTTAAAATGATTGAAATTTAGCATTTAATATGCTTAATCAATTATAAAAACCCGATTACGAAGCGAAACCCATTACTTTTTTCGCTTCGTAATCGGGTTTTTATAAAGAATGGAATTATCACCCTTGAAAGGCTAAATGGAAATACCAAGACAGGAGCGTGTGCTATATCGCAAATATTGCCTTAAAAATGCCTTTTCTTGTTTTTAGTGCCAAGGCCTAGTAATCCAAGGTAAAATACTGCAACCAAATCTAACACAAGAAATGACATCTGGTGAGCTGAAGTTCGCCCTCGCAGTGGAGACTGTCCTTAACTCTATTCCCCAACCGGAGTATCGTCAGCTTGTTGTTGAAGCGCTCATGGTGTTGACATTAGTTGTTGAGTATAAGGCTGTGGCACACCTGGGCGGAATGATCGGAGTGGAGAATCTTGTTCATAAAGCGAATCAAATATTCTTGGAAGATCAGGTCAGTATAACAGACGTCTTTATCCTTCTATATTTATCTCTATATGACGAGTTCAGCGTATTATATCTAGTTGCAAGTGAAAGAAGAGCGGCTCTTCTTTCACTTGCAACTAGACAGAGGCATTTGAAGAATATTAGCCAAGTTTTATGAAAACTCTAATTTACGCTCCGTCAAGATTTTCTTAAAAATCTAGAATCTACTTTAGTGGGCAACACGACTGTAACTGGATCGATACTACATCAATAAATACTCATCAGTTGATACTGAAACTCGTATTGATATACGAATTTCTGCAATGTAATAGAAGATATATTATATAGTCTTCTGAAAACAATGTGTTACGTTAACTTCCGCCTTTGGCGAGATATAATCTTTAATGCGTAGACGACCTAAGACAATATATCACAATTAATGTTTTCTTTAAAAATGACATTCTTACAAAATAAATATCGCCATCTAGTGACAAATTCATATTACATTGTAATTGTTTATAGATGAGGTGTAACGGTGACGCGACCTTATGCTGTGCTAAGGAAGAGGGTGGAGGCGGAGCGCTGGTTTGCGGTGGAGCAGCAGGCGTGTGCCAGCATTTGTACGACAGCGCGCCGAGCGGCAGCTACGGCACCATGACTTACTTGGCCCGAGCAGTCGCCGCCCTGCTGGCCTCCACCATGCCCAGTGATTCACCCATAGAATGTACTATTACTTAGATATAATATCAAGGAGACTACTTCCTTGCGATATCTTATTGCAAGATGACCACCCTTTCAGAACTTAACGGTTTTACCTGTTGTTATCTTTCAATTATTAGTATTTACTAAAATGAAGGTTAGATCATACTATCAGATACGGTGCAGTAGTGTAGCGATGCGTCTTCCAGAAGAAATATCTCTTCTCAACCTGTATCACTTTCGAAAATAACTAAATATGACTTGCAGCAGTTTATGTACAATTTTCGCACAAACTATTGTTGACAAAAAGTATTGAAAAAAGAAACTAAAGCCAAAAAGAAGTAATAAACTTTGTAAATTTTTGTTGGTATAAAGCAGATCTCTAAATATTTTTTAATCCCATGCACTTTATTTTAAACCGTGTTAAGTGACAGGTTGGCTTGGTCACACATGCTTACCTATAATTTTATTTCATTTGTTTATCTGGGTATAATCTTAAATCCCTTAGTCGTCATTTAATGGTAATTATTTTTAATGTGTTCTGTAATAGACTAAAAATAATGACGTTCTTATTTGACATATTTTTCGAGGTATAAATAAAATGTTTTATTTCGTCACAAAAGTCGTCTGTAATTATGTATGAGAAATTCGTCGTGCAATTCACAGCAAATCCTCAATTTAGATTCTAATACAATGAAAAGTATAAATATTTGTAGCTATTCAAAGAATATAATTAAACGAATCCATAAAAGGTTGCCATTTTGTATTTTTTTTATTTTTAATTCCTCTTTTCTTCTTCCTTTCGTTTCTGCCCCGTACATGTCCCATCTTTAGGCTGAAACTTCTTCGCAGTAAAATAGTGGTACGACCACGCTGTTTACAGTTTTCTGTCTACAGTCGCGGGCCGGTCCGTCCAGGGTAGTACCACACTCTCGCAGAAGATTGACGTCTGAGCAATGGCAATGTGCTGTTGCGCTTCGTTCGGTGAGCGAGGGAGCCGGATGCCCAACTGGGTAGGTTTGAGTTTATATTGGTAGGCAGCGGCCTATCTATACTCCTAGTATAGCAAAGGTCCATGGGCGGCAGTAACATTTACCATCAGGTGTGCTGCTTGCTCGTTTGGCACCAAAGGCAATAAAAAAAAAAAGAAAATAAATCACATTATCACGCAGACCAGAATTTCATTATCTCAATAATTTGTTAAGTAATAATATTAGGAATGTACATGCTGCAGCTTTTTGCAGTCTAATTGGGCCCGGCTCGTCCTAGGTAGTGGTACTACAACATACATAGAAAATAGACTATTGAACAGTAGCAATAATTATCGTTGGGCTAGAGAACAGCTTTCCCTATCATTCTGCAGATTTGCCCTACGTATACAGAAAATCGACGTTTAAGCAGTAGCAATAACTATTGCGCTTCGTTCATTGAGCTAGAGAGGGCGCTCCAACCTCATCCCTTGCTGTCTTCATTCCTATCACTACAATCCCGCACTTTGTTCATTATGGTAATTAGTAATGGCTGAAAACTTATATTACTAAAGTCCATGAACTTACTTACTACTTAAGATCAGATTGACTACTTGCAAATGCCTACCACTAAATACAATAAAAATAAATCATGACGTTTAGTCGTCTCTACGGGTTGAGAGCTCTCAGCGCTCACCCACAGTCCGGGTAAAGTTGTCATAGCCATCTGAGGCTAACAACTAAGACACACAAAAAAAAAATTGTCTCATATGATATGAAGTGTCTTGACGAAGAACAATATCTAATATAGATGTTGGTAAGAGAGTATATAAGCGACGGCTACCAAATACATCTTGGGGATCCCCCCCAGTACGACGATGGGGGATAATCGACAGGAAACGGTATCCGAAAGGGAAACTCGCCGAGCTAGCCACGGGCGTCGAAAGATTCGATATCAATGGTCGGCCTAATGCGATGGAGAGGGAATGCGGTGAGTTGAGACCACGCGCCGCCCTTTCGTCATCTCGGACGTAACAAACAGCAAGACCATATTCTGCCAAAAAAGGTATGCATCATAGTGGGGGTCGACAGCATAACATCCTTTCTTCGAGGTAAAGATGTCTGGCTAAGTCTAAGGATGTCTGGCATTTATGACATTGACAAGTAAACAAAAGTTGCATATGGTGATAGTAGAAGAATACAATGCGTTCTAATCAGGATATTATGGAGACTGGTAACCTCAACTATTGGATATTTGAAATGAAAATATATCCGTATATGAGTGCGATATAAAAGTTTCGAATAATTTCAGATTGAGGCGGAGTCCGAAAGAGACACGTTGCGTTGTATTATCTACCAAATATGACCACAATATAGTCAATCTTTAAAATTTTATATACGGAACCGGAACTATCGGAAAATTCCGAATAATTTGATATCTGTAATCGTAACTAAATCCTATGTAATGTTAATAAAATAGGAAATTGCCTTATCGTCTGCCAAATGTAGTGATTATGACATTATCCTTCTCGAGAGACATGTCCCAGCAGTGCATCAATAGAGTGGATGGAGACAATGTTTTTATCTTTACTTCAATGCCCATGTACGTCACATCAGGCCTAAGCCACCTTTATTAGACATACAACAACAGCCTGATGAGATGGCAGAGTTGAGTTCTGACATTTATATACCGTTGGGTGCAAGCGTCGTTCAAGCCTTGCAGTCGCCACAGTGGATGTTCACAGGAAGGATTGGTTTGGCAATACATTCTTAATTTAACACCACAGAAACAATTTGTGGCAGTTTATAGGTTGGTATTGTTGCCATATTTCACTTTTATTATCTTGTTAATTAATTATTCAGTGTTATTTTAATTATAACATCTATTTATTGGCATTAAACATCTACTTCAATGTTACATTTTTCTAAAACAACAATTTTTTGGGTCATAATTGAATAAATATCACTAAGCTTCGTCTTTCTTGCCAAATGGATTCATCTTAGACAGCCATGAAGTTGTTGCTCTGCAAAAATTAAAAGATTATCAATAAAAAAAGTAAAGCCTAGCATGTTCAATTCTAAATATATGAATAATATCAAATCATTTAAAATGTTGTGTCATTGTTAACTACAATTCATGTAAACATTTCTAATTGTCCACATAACATTTATGTAAAATATGTCCAGTAGTGAACGACCAAAATTTCGGTTTCGGCCAAAAAATCTAGTTTCGGCCTTAGTTTCAGTTTCGGCCAAAATACAGCCGAAAGCTTCGGCCTCGCCGAAACTCGAGTGTTTATCTTTAAAATATTGTGAACACAATTACGTATTACTAGTTAGCTATGTACTATACGAGAAGAGGTCCAAAAGTTCGTGGAATGGAAGGGGTTTTAAATAAAATTAATCAAATCTATTTTTCCATTTCAATATAATCACCCTTAAATTGTATATATATATTAGATCTATGAAATAATTTTGATCTATGAATAATGATTGAGGAATCATTGTAAAAATATTTTTTATCTATTGCCTCAAAATGGTCCAAAATTGCCTACTTTACCCCATTGTCGTCGGAAATTGCCTTCCCCGTAAATCTTTATTCTAAATTGGGAAACAAACAAAATCACTTGGGGCCAGGATCTGGACTGTAGGGTGGGTGGACTAGTGACTCGAAGCCATGCGTGTGTAGAGCAGCCATTGTGTCAACTCTCCTCTTGCATAACCACGCGTTGTCTTGCAAGAGCAACACACCCTTGGTCAATTTTCCTCGACGTTTTCTTTGACGTTTTTTAATATGTTGCATCGTATTCTCCGATTGTGGTATTTCTCTTTTCTTTGTAATCAATCAGTATTATCCCCTCACAGTCCCAAAACACAATAGCCATCATTTTCCCAGCCTACCCCGATACTTTGAATTTCTTTGGCGATGGTGTTCCCTTTTTATGCTCCAACTAAAGCAGATAACTGTTTGTTCTTCAAAAGGGTGTCCAAGCACAATTTTTCTACTTTTTCGACGATGTCTGATGGTGGCCTCGAGGAAGGCCAGTTGCCTTCCTAAGTGGGGATCCTCTTCAATTATTGACGCCCTTAATTATATTTAAAAAGTTTATGCCACTTGTAAATCATTGATTTAATAGGGCACTGTTCCCCATAAATGGTTTCTATTTCGTTCAAAAACGGTCTCGAGTGTTTTTTCCTTGCTTGGTAAGGAATTTTATTACAGGACGGTGTTCAATTTTCTCCAGTTTCATTTTTTTGCGGATGGTGAATCCGCAAAACAGGTGATGTTTAGCAGGCGAGTGTTGGTGTAAACGAATGATGCAATAGGGCTGAAACTCAATCTATGTACGACGAGTCTCCAATTATGTATGACACTAAGCGAGCGCCCCTAACCCGCTCCGTCCTTTTCATTCCACGAATTTTTGGACCTCCTCCAGTATGTCTAAAACACTAACTGAAAGTTGTTTTTTTTTTTTAAATTTACTTCCAAGGGTAAGTTTTGTACATTAATGACATAAAAAAAAATGTTAAGTACTTTAATGAGTCTTTTTATTTTATTTAACACTTTTTACGGTCTGCATATATATAAGTATACATATATGCAAATTAATGTTAAAATAAAAAAAAATGATTAAAAAAATCAAAAACCCGACTACGTAAAAAGTCACCAAAACTACGTACATAATAAAAAAAAAACCGGAGGTGTCAAGGGACACCCGGATGGAACGAAGTTCTATTTTAATTATATAATTTTTTTCTGCCAGCGATTTTTATCGTTATATTTTAGCCAATTTGCATAATATCTTTATAAATTATAGCCTATGTGTTATTCTGATGTGCAAGCTATATTACTATAAATTTCATCAAAATTCATTCAGTAGTTTTTACGTGAAAGAGCAACAAACATGTTCACATCCATACATTATTACAAACTTTCACGTTTATAATATTAATAATAGGATATACAATTCCACTAGACTACCAAAACTTTTCGGCCCCGAGCTCGAACGCGAGCCGGCCACGCGGCCCGGTCACGGGCGAAAATAATTTCGTTGCGCATTATTTTGATTTTGCTATATCTCTTAAGGTATTGATTTAATTTGCATGGTCTGAAGGAAAAAAAATATCTTCATGAAATGCTCAAGCCAACTAATGTATTTAAAATCATAAGGATTAATACAGTATTTGTGTAAATAGCTTTTCAATTACCGTTTTATAATAGAACATTTTTTAAAGTATTAAAATGGATATAGTATGTTATCCTTAAGAGATAGATATATACCATCGCGGACTTTTTTGTAGGCCTTTTTAAGCTGTATAATACTGTAGTACTTTATTTTGATCTATTTCGTAGGGTTCAGCCAGCGTTTGCAATGTAAGCGCAAAATAATGTGTTTATTTACGACATCACATTAGAAACCTCTACAATTATCAGTGTTTCTCTAGTACATTATGCATATATTATACATATAAACCTTCCTCTCGAATCACTCTATCTATAAAAAAAATCGTCGCGACACCACACTGTTCAATGCGAAATAGAAATGAAAATATCTGGCTTGCTTTCTATAAGAGAACCGACGAGCGACGCCGCACAGCTTACAATAGCTTACTATAGCAAAAAGTGTCGTGACAACTTTTCGTAAGAATTTTTTCCGTCTAGCCCCCTTTCACAACGCGCGATAAGGAACTTCGTTCCAAAAAACTGAAAAGAAAAAAACAAGCACTTAGATGTCCGGTGGTCTAGAATTCTATAATATATTATTGAATAAATACTATTGCAGAAAATGAAATATATTTTAATAATGGAACATGACAACTGAACAGTCGGGCTCCTTTATTCGACAGCAAATCTAATTTTTCAATGGATCCCGACTGTTCAGTTGTCATGTTCTATTATTAAAATATATTTCATTTTCTGCAATAGTATTTATTCAATAATATATTATAGAATTCTAGACCACCGGACATCTAAGTGCTTGTCTTTTTCTTTTTCTTTTCAGTTTTTTTATTATGTACGTAGTTTTGGTGACTTTTTACGCAGTCGGGTTTTTGATTTTTTTAATATTTTTTTTTTATTTTATACTTTTTAGTTATAAATACCTAGGTAGCTATAGTTATCTTATTTATTAATAAGTAGGTAAGTACCTAACTATATATAGTTTTTCGACTGAAGTTGAGTACTAAATCGTTAGAAATTGGAGATGGGCGACCGCGTCAGCCATTAGATACTTTAGGGAGGACTACCTATGGCATATTGGACAATATACCTACTAGATACTTCAGTATATGTCCACCCACATCCAGTTATATGAATTTTTCGTCTTTTCATCGTAAATTTCTACTGTCTAAAAAACCTATATGTGAGAAAGGTTGTTACGAAACTTTATATCGATATAGATCTTAAACGGCCAGTCAAATCGAAAAATGTTGAGAAAAAACTAATAATGATTTTTAAATACCTATTCAACGATACCCCACTCGACATAGTTTGTTGACTTTATTTTTTTAAATTTTCACAAAATGGCGTCCAGTAGTCGCCATATTGAATTTTCATTAACGTCATGTCTTTAGTGACACTCGCCGGATTAAGAGGAATCGATTGACGTGCGAATCATAAAAATCGGCCCAGGCGTTTGGTATATATAGTGCTTCAAAGGAACATACAAACATACATACATACATAGATTGTTAAACACAATACCACTCCTTTGCAGTTGGGTAAAAACAGTAAATTTCAGTAAATAATCGTAATTTTAAATGTTTTAATAAGTTTCGGTTTCGGCCGAAACAGAGAGCAAGGCCGAAAGTTCGGTTTCGGTTTCAGCTGAAAAATCAGTTTCGGTCGGACACTAATTTCCAGTAATTTGATTGTACTTATTGCTGCCACATTAGCATGTAAAGCAGTTTTAATGGATTTCCAAAGTATACATGTAATCCTGCACGTTGTAATCTCTTTTTACACAGTCATAAATGAGTTTTTAAAGAACAAGATTACATATTTTTATAAACTGTAATAGGAATAATTTTATTCCATACTTATCATAACCATAATGGTAATAGGCAAATAGGCGACACGCCTGGCCACTCTCAGCACCAAGTAAATGGTCAAGCGAATTGAGGCGCTGGGGCTTAAGGTGCCCCATAATTAATAAAACAGAGGCCTTGTTGTTTCACGGGCCTCGTAAAGGGCCGCCTACCGGTGCTTCGATTGTCGTCAATTCTATCTCGATAAGCATTCAGACTAAGATGAAACATCTGGGTCTGGTGCTTGATGAGTGGTGGTTCTTCCCGGAGCATTTTCACATAATTGCTCGTCAGCGCAGCGCACGTACTCTCACAGCTTATGCTGAACGTGGGCGGACTCAGAGTTGAATGTCAAGCCTGTACGTGGGGGTGGTCCATTCAATGACGCTGTACAGCGCACCCGTGTGGTCAAGGTCGCTGACTGTCTGAATCATTTGTCTCTTGTGGCATCCTAGAGGGCTATGGCGGTCATGGCGATTCGTAAATACCGCACATTGGCGACCAAAGCAACGTGTCTGTTGGCTGGAACTCCCGCATGGGACCTAACCATGGGATGGGACCCATGGAGCCTAAATATACCAAAAAGCTGATCCCAATAAAATTGGAAACAAAACAGGATTATAAATTATGTTCTATTGAGTAATAATAGTCTAGGTGTATTGAACATCATCATTCACCTACTGTTATCCCAATTACTTGGGGTCGATACAATATGTACTCTTATTTCATAGTACACATTGTAAAAGTTAATGACAATAGTTTTATGACCGGCCACCTGCCTGACGTCAACCCTCCTTGGGAATGTAATTGTTGACCAAACGGCATCAGTTAAAGTTGGCCCGGGTTGTTATAAGGCTCCTAGTCATCTTTCGACATCCACGACCAAAGGGTTGGTAGTATTCGTACCTGCTACCATACAGCATCCACACAGTCTAGGTGTATTGAACATATTACAAATTAAATAACTTTTAATTGGTTGATTTACTCACGATATATCATCAGGGGTTTTAGCTCCTTCAATGCCAGCCTCTTTCAATTTCTCAACAAGGTTTTTTCTGTACAAATTTTTTAAGGGAACAGGTCTATTAGCAGCCTCTTTCTGCTTTGCTAATTTACATAGAGCTTCATACCAAGATAAGCCATACCATTCTATTTCTTCTGGTGTATACTGAAACAAGCATAACATTTTCTATAATGCAGTACTTACACAATATTTTCACTTAAGAATTTTCTAAACCAATAACTTTGTTTTATTTATTTATAAAAGATAGTGATTTTATGCTGTCTGTAAATGCAACACTACATTATATTTTGTATTATTATCAGTTAGAATCACTTCCCTAGATTGAATTACATTATCAAACTATCCATGAACCCATTTAAATATATACACAAAATTCAATACAGCCTTTTTGTAGATAAGTGACAAAAATACACACAAAAGAAATATATATTAAGATATATTCCTTCACCCAGAAATATATCATATAAATGATTTAATAATTATGTGTGTAGTTGTAATACCACACGCTGTGTGGTAGCGGCTACGAATACTACCAACCCTTACCTTGCTCGTGGATGTCGTAAAAGACGACTAAGAGCCTTATAACGACCTGGGTCAACTCCATCTGATGCAGTTTGGTCAACAATTACATTCCCAAGGGGTTGAAGTCTGGCAGGCGGCCGGTCATAAAACTATTGCCAATAACTTTTACAATATGTACTATTAAAGAAGAGTAAATATTGTATTGACCCCAAGTAATTGGGATAAGAGTAGGAGAATGATGATGTGTGTAGTTATAATAACTATCTTATTTGTAGTGCAAAAATTGTATTAATATGTATTTTTATACTCACAGATGTCAGATAGGTCTTGTACTCCTCATAAACTTCTTGTTGTTTCTTTGGGTCATATGCATATCTAGGACACCCATTCACCAATTCTGTTAAGATTTGCTTCTTCAATTTCAATGCTAACAAAGATACTAAATCACATGCAGGCGTCTTCAGTAAATAATGATCAAAACCATAATGATCATTAATCATACTAATAGTACGATCAGTCACAGTGACTGACAGGTGTGTGTTCAGGACTTCTGATTTCACAACTGTTCTCTTCAGTACTGGTACCCAATAATGTGGTACTCTACGACGACGTGGGTCTCGCTTTTGGAATCCTAAAAGTTAATCAATTTAATAAACAAGGTACTACACAATTGATAATACTAAGGAATACAATAGACTAACCCTTGATAACTGCCTCGCCACCCCATAGTCCTTCGTGAACTTCAGTAGGAAACTTTAGGGGAATAGGGATATTTTGAATGGGTAATATCTCTCCAGTAATATCATCGCGCTTCCATTTTCCTTCTTGAGGGATGTAGTGCACAGCAGCTGGCTTCAATACCTTCCATTCTCGCCAAAATTTCTTGTAGGCGACGGGCAATTCCGATGCAATTCCTATCTCAAATCTTCCTTTTTTCTTATAATTTTTTGACAATTGACGCGCAGTGATCTGTAATATGTAATAATCTACATTATAGCTGACCACTAACCTTACAAGGTTATTTTGATGTTTAAACATGCTATGCTTATTTAGATTGTTAGTATAACCTGGATTCGTGATGCCATTGATTTTTTTTATACAAAACCCATAAAATTAGTCTGACTGAAGAAAATAACAGACAAATTTTAGTTTTTGTAATCTAATTATATTTTGACATAAAACCTATTTGACAATTCGAGAGAATGACAAGAACGTAGAGTAAAATAAAAGACTGGTTACTTCTCTTTTTTTGTATTGGCAATATAGTTAGTATTATGAGACCATTTTTGCCATTGTCGAGTTACACTTTCTTCAAAAATTATAAATGTTCTCATATTGGTGATTGTCCGTCAGTAAGCCAAACTATCATCTTCAAAAGTGGTATAGCCACACTGTAAAGCCGGTTTTTGATTGTGGGAAGTAATATATATCATATCTTGAGCTATATATTACATCCCGCGAGTGCTGTTCACACTGTAAGATATATATTTTGGAACAGTTTATCTTCAGTCACCGTTAGAACTGAGGGCGAGGCAAGGGGAGGTACGATGTCCGGGGACGTGAGGTAAAATATACATCTTCAAAACATCGCTTATTTGGTCGAAAAATTTCGCTTATTCGGTCGAAAAAATATTTATAGTTCGGGATGTAATATTATATACTATAGCACAGTGCGAACGGTCTCGTACAAAATGTATGACGAGCGATAAAATATTATAATATCTCAAGATGTAATATAATATATTATATTATATCCCACAGTCAAAAGCCGGCTTTAGGGGTATTTCCTTGAATTGTGGGTGCAAAGCATTTTTACATCATATTCACTGCACCCCAGGAGCTTTTTTGTATCACATTATATAAAATACACATAAATATAACACTTTAGAATAGAAGATACTGAATATGGATGTTTCTCTGCAATATTAGAAAATTCGTCAATGCAAGACAAGTAGGCAAATTTAATTAAACGTTGAAACCAAAGAGTAAAATTATTAAACTGAAAAAGAGTGGCAACTCCATGATAAAATATGCATGTATGGAAGGTGCTGCCACCCAGAGTTTACGCGGTGAACTAAAGTTGAAGTGATATATATACATATCTACATGTGTATATGTAATTATATAGAATTTTCTTTTACTATGAAAGCTACCCTGAAATATAAAAAAACATATCAGCTGATAACGAAGCAATAATTATATCAGCTTAACAATGAAAATTGAGATAATTTTCAGAAAGTACATCAATAACCGTAAATAGATTGATGACAATAAGTACCTACGCTAGGAACAAACAATAATAATTCTCAGTTGTCAAACGTTTGACATACAGGACAAAATAGCAGCAGTTAAGTTTGTACAAACAATCTGTAGGCGGCGCGACGGTCAGTAAAAATAAGTAATGTTTTAAGTGTGCCCCCCTAGGTTGAAACTATATACTCGTATTATTAATAATATGAAAGACAATAGTGAATTAAAAATACATCTTAAAAAAGCTCAGCTTCAAAAGGTCATTTTTAATATTATAGATATACAGAGAGTATCAGAGAATGGAACAGCTGGTCAGAAGGATGGTGGGTAATGATGGTAGGAACCCATAACAAAAATTTCAAGGGAAAATCTCGATTCCTTAATGAATTAGAAACATTTGAAGTTTGCAATTTTGTCATAAATTTTTCGTGTGAAACTGATTGAAATGTATCAAGTAAATGATATCTAATCCTCAACATATTCATACTTTGTTAAATACATATTAGAATTTCAGTAAATTAATGATAACGTTTCAATAAAAAACTCCATCTTCGCATTTACGATATTGCGAACATCTGACTGGTGAATGACCTATTTCAATAGCGATGGTCTGTTACAGAAATGCCTACAAACAGTTTTAAAGAAATGCCGACATCCAGGGATGTAGGAAGGGAAAAGAAATAAAATTAAAAAATTACCTTCTGATGTAGGCAAATATTCTTAAACTTAAAAAAAATATATTAAAACAGTAGGTTTGTATCGGAAATATTATTCGTCTCTGTATACTTTAGGCTATTAAAATATGTCAAAGGTGCCGCAAAGACTTGCCGCCATATGTCCGTCCCGTTCTGTCTACTTTGTCGCTCGCTCTTGCAAAATAAAGCTCCGCTTACACTGATCATACACCGAACAACAAGCGAATAGTTTAATTCTTGTATATAACGATTCTCATCACGTGACCTTATTATTAATAAAATGATTCCCTGGTCGCCGGTTCCATTAATCCTTCAGTTTCATTATTAGATAAATTCCTAATGCACAATATAATGTTTTGCAATTGTCACTTTAATTTTTAGCTAGTTTTCGTAGTAGATTAGATTGATGGCAAACTGAATGGATCGGATGGGGCGTGAATGTACCATATATATTCACGCTCCATCCGATTCATCCAAGATGCCGGAGGGAACAGTGAGTGACCTCATAACCTCCCAGCACGTACCGGTCAGCGGTACCCGGTTCGTGTCATCGGTGACCCGTCCGATTGGTTACCCTTTCGAGTACTACCTAAATTCGACGCTCCGGCATTGTACCCTATTGAGGCGTCGGCATGATAATTACATTCACAATACGATTTTGATTAGTAAACAGACATAAGAAGTAACGAACATACATTTATTCATTAATGATTAATTTTAACTAGTGTGAGCTTACCTTTATAAAGAAATTTGTAGGTTAAAAATTGAATTATTATTGTTTTATAATTTATATTAGTTTACCCCGGGTGTTCGGTCTAAGGACACGTACGAACGATTATCATCTCCTTAGACTTTCTTCGTGTATTAAAGATTAGTCTTTTAAAGTGTTTAGTAATATAGTGTGAGCGTTTGGTATTCCATGCACTCGCGGTGATCAAATGTTGTTTGTATTTTGCCTTGGCATGATGTGTAGCTTATGTGTTTCATATCAAAAATTAATGTGAATTCTAAATAAGTTTTAATATCAAAATTATAATGTAAAACCCTACATTATCTGGATATGCCGTATATCAATATTGGATATTTACCACTATGGCAACTTTCACAAAAAGGTTACTTCTGATAGAGTTGGGTTATACTAGGCAAATTCAGACACTAGATATCACAGCGACAGTGATTTAAAAATACTAGTGTCAGTTAACTGTGATAAAATACTAGGCAGGCAATTGTTTCACCATCGAAATTGAAATTGAATAGTTCATAATTATTAACTATTTATAAATACCCGATACGAAACGAAAAATGATGTCACAAGCGGGGTTCGAACCCGCACCTATTGGGAATCCGGCCCAACCGTGCTGCCACTTACACCATCGTGAACTATTTTAGGACATGCAAATTTCGAATCATATTATATCTTACGTCTTCAAGGTGACGTATGCCATCTATCGGACAATGTTTACACATTGTATAGACTTAATACTTCAAACTTTACAGTTAGAATTGTATTAAACGGTGACACAACCTTGTTATTCAAATTACTGAAATTTTTAGCATTTAATATGCTTAATTATTTATAAATACCCGATACGAACACGGTTGGGCCGGATTCCCAATAGGTGCGGGTTCGAACCCCGCTTGTGACATCATTTTTCGTTTCGTATCGGGTATTTATAAATAATTAAGCATATTAAATGCTAAAAATTTCAGTAATTTGAATTATTAACTAATTAAATAACTAGTCCTGCCCGGAAAAGCTATATGCCGACAGCAGCTCCACCTATCGGGTGCAACTTTATTTTAAAACCAACCAGGTGCCCATTGGAATATACATAGAAAAGTTCATCCCAATCGGTCCAGCCGTTTGACATACTGACAGCAGCGCCACCTATCGGGTCCAATTGCGAATCTAAACCATCCTCAAATCCCCTCGAACAGACATAAAAAATTTCAAGAGAATCGGTCCAGTCGTTAAGATGGAGTTCACTATCAACACACGTACAGAAGAATTATACAGGGTGGAAGTGGACCGCTCCCGAAAACGCAGACAGGTGACCCTTTTTTTTTTTTTTTTTTTTTTGCAAGGTGGGACCAATGTGTGGTCGCGCCCTGGCCATCGGCCCGGGGCGACGGAAGAGGCGGCGCGCAACCCCATGGACCCACCCTGCAAACACCTCTCTTCGCCGTGCGAGCGGACCACCGGTACCCGATCTTTGTCTTCGGTGGCCCGCCCGGCGATATACCCTCTCGGGTTCCTCTCTCGTCGACGCCCCGACAGCTTTCGCCGTCGAGGCGTCGCCCTCACGCGGTGGCCTCACGTCGGGTGACCGGACAATTCCCCGGTCCGATCACCCAAAGCCTCGGTTAGGGCGGCATCAGACGCAGATACTCGCGCATGCGCCGCCCCGGCCGCGGGCGGCGGCCCGGGTCACGGGAATCCTCCCTGACTCGTTCCGCCGCCTCCTTCTGCGAGATGACAGCCTCGCAGAAGGCAGCGACCGCGTCCCAATTCCTGACGCTGTCGACCATCGCTTTCACGACAGCCGGCAGCGTCAGGTCGGTACCGATGACAGCGACGAGGTCACGGCGCTGCCCGTCCCAGCCCGAACATACCTCAAGCGTATGTTGCGCCGTGTCCTCGTCGCTACTGCAGACAGGTGACCCTACTAGTCCTACTTGTAATGATAGGCTAGAAAAAAAAAATTCGGATGCAAAAAAAAAAATCTTTTTTCACTACGAATTTTAAGTTTTTTTTTACATTCCATCGTATAAGGACAGCGCCATGTAACGCTAATTCCATAAAAAATACGTTACTATACTCAGATGAGAAAAGACGCAATTTATTCAAAAGTCATATGTTCAAAAGTTCAACGACCTCGCGTGGTGAAAAGAAATTTATTTTTCATCCTAATCGTTTTTTTTTTCTAGCCTATCATTACAAGTAGGACTAGTAGGGTTACCTGTCTTTGTTTTCGGGAGCGGTCCCCTTCCACCCTGTACATATAAATATTAATTATTATTATTAATTTTGCAACAATTATAATTGTTGCAAAATTCAAATCTGCAACAATTATAATTATTGCAAAATTCTAAGAGGTTTTCTTGTAATAACGCCATCTAGCAATTTATACTAATAATTTTGACTAAAAGTTATGTAATATGACTAGAAGAGCATAACCTTAATAAATAGCAGTAGTGCAAATGTTTAAAAAATTAAAAGGTGGCAGTATCAGAATCGCTCTTTTTATAAGGAAAACACTAAAAAAAAATTAATGATATAAAAATTTCTGATACTCAGCATAACCTTCACAATTTTATTATGCCCAATAATGTTGCGTAAAAGAAGAAATCTCTTCGACCGAAATGTGATAAGTCATTCACTTATATCAAACTACATCTTTACTAAAACGCTAGTGCTAAAACGGCACAAGAATAAATAATTCGTTGCACTGTAATATATGTATTACTTTCCAACACATTTTAATAAACGAATTAAAGTAGGACAATGATAAAAAACGAATTAAACTATTTCGTAGCAATTTATTAGTTGCTTCTTTTTCTCACGCATATGATAACATGCGTCAAAACGAGTAAGAGCTAGTAATTCACACCGTAGCACTAACCACATCCTTTTCAATCGTATTTAGTTATATTAGTGAGAACGAGATAAACTTAGTTTTTCGTAGCAATTTATTAGTTTTATCTCTCTCTGATACATTGAGTTCAATGGGAGAGAATGTGACAAACGTAGTATTTTGTCACAGTCGCTGTGTTTTATCAACTACGAGACTGCTGCTAAGTGCGTCATAGTATCACAGTTATGTTTATAACATATATCGTCAGATCACAGTCACTGCTACTGGTATTTAGTTGTCGCTATTACAAGATGTGATTTTAAATTATCATTGATATTTCACAGTGACGATAAATACGACTCACCACTAAATACTTCATCTTATTTATTAAAAATAAGTAGGTGTTACTACTCCCCGTGTAGCTATGGGATAGTATACAATTGTCGTTGCCCCTTACTTACCCGTGGAAGTCGTAAAAATCGGCTGAGTGTCTCACCAGGAAAGTGGGCAACGTCTCTCTTCTGGGAATCGTATAACTCCTCACTGCGATCGCCAACTCGCCTGTCAAGCGAGGATTGTACCGTATTGACACAAATCTCATGCGTGAGGGCTACGTTCAGAACAAAGACTAACAGATGATGATAATGATAAAGTAGAAAATTAAATAACACTTTTCTTTTTTCCATACAGAAGCCTATATTAAACTATAACTCGAACAAATACATTTTAGGTATGTACCTATTCGTACCGGCTCGTGACAAGGGAGGTAGACATAAATGACGTCACAATTTAAGGCGAAGTCCTACAAAGCCATATTTTTGAAATCGCTATAACTACTATGTTTTACTGTTTTTTGTATAATATACATTCTAAATATGATCTACGACTATGATACTACAGCATGTTCAAAGGATGGTCACATAAACTCATACATTCTGTATATATATATATATATATATATATATATATATATATATATATATATATATATATATATATATATATATATATATATATATATACAGGGTGTCCCAAAATTCAACGATAAGCCGGCACCAGCAGATGGACCTACATATGACTACTCGAGAACAAAAAAGAAAAAAATTCTACCTTGATTTTTTTTTTCATTACGACAAAAAAACCGATTTCTTTAAAAATCGTCATCTTTTATTATATTATTAAGTGCCATTGCTACAATTTTACAAGTAATTCTGTGATTTTTTTTGTATTGGCAAGGTAAGTAGTACTACTATCGATCACAACCATTAAAAATTCCAGAATATCTATAGTTTTTACACAAAAATCAACCAAAACTATGTTTTTTTCATAAATTATGTAAGATTTTGACTTTCAGCTCACTTTCACTCATCACAGTGAAAAAAAAAAGTATGGACACTACTGTGGCAAATAGTATTAAAAATTGGCGCAACTAACTACAATTCTAAAATGGTATAACATTCTAGGCAAACTAGCCACAAAAATATACTTAGGTGTACTATTTCAAAATAACAACCATACTTCGAAAATTGTTAGTGTTGATAGTAATCACTTCTACTATGTAGCCAAAATGTTTTTGTTGCAAGTTCTCAGAATTTGAATGAGACATGTGCATAGTCCATAAGATAACATAAGTTAGAAAGAGATAGATATAGAGAGATTAGAATTTACTATATTATTAAAATTACAATAAATGTTCGAATTGTTTGCCATTGGCAGTAATGCAGGCACGACATCGCCTTAAAAATGAACGTTTTATTTTTCTTGCATATCTGATTCTGTTCATGTGATCCACAGCCTGAATTATTTTTTGGCGAAGCTCGTCCAAGGTTGCAATGGGTTTTGAGTAGACTCTGTCCTTTAGACAACCCCAATAGAAAAAATCCAGGGGATTTAGATCGGGTGAACGGGGTGGCCATAAGATAGGACCAAGTCGCCCGATCCAACGCCCTGGGTACTCTTGGTCTAAGTACTCTCGCACAGGGCGGGCATAGTGAGCTGGGCAACCATCGTTTTGAAACCACATGTTTTGCAAATCACTTAAGGGCACGTCTTCTAATAATCCTGGTAACTCATTTTGTAAGAAGTTCAAATAGCTATTGCCATCTATGTTTCCTTGTAACTCAAAGGGCCCTATCACTTTTCCATTTATTATGCCCGTCCATAGGTTAACCTTAAATTGATATTGGGATTTGTCTTCTCTCACCAGGTGCGGATTTTCATTGTTCCAGCTATGAAGATTGTGAAGATTTAAATAGCCATCTTTCTTGCAGGTTGTTTCATCCGACCATAAAACTTTGTCTAAGAATTGGGGATCTTCCCTGTGTTTTTGCAGCATTACACGGCAAAATGCGACCCGCAGTGGATAGTCCCGCGGTAATAACGCCTGCACGCGCCTGTAATGATATGGATGAAACTGGTGACGTTTTAAAATTCTATGTGCAGTACTTTTTGGAATTCCCGTTGCTACTTGTATGCCACGTACAGAGGTAGTTGTATCGCTTTCTATTTCTTTGAGAACTTCTTCATCGTGTTCCGATCTAGGTCTTCCAGCGGTTCTCCTGTCAGATGGTATACGACCCTCCGAAAATGCTTGATGCACGTTAATAAATACGCGATAATCCGGATACCTTTGAAGAGTAGGGTACCTTGCTCGATATAATCTGCTAGCAGCGTTGGCATTGCATCGGCATTCTCCATAAATTAGGTGCATATTAGCGTATTCTAACGCTGTATATGGTAGCGGCATAATGAATGCTAAACACTTGAAAATAAGGCAAAACTTCTTTAAAAAAACACAAAATCACAGTCTAAAATAATGCCAAGTCAGGTCAATTTCCAGGTCACTTAATTCAATCCAAAGTCGTTAGTATCAGAGCCACTTTAATTAAAACAGAACGGTGTGCAGTAAACAAAGAAGTAGAGCGTACTGACTTGCTGTGCTGCTGAGGACATTAATTACTTCTCTACCTGCATTAATGTTACTAAACAATTAGCATCTATCTATCTCCCTCTAACGTATAATCTCTCTATCTCTGTCTAACTTATGTTATCTTATGGACTACGCACATGTCTCATTCAAATTCTGAGAACTTGCAACAAAAACATTTGGGCTACATAGTAAAAGTGATTACTATCAACACTAACAATTTTCGAAGTATGGTTGTTATTTTGAAATAGTACACCTAAGTATATTTTTGTGGCTAGTTTGCCTAGAATGTTATACCATTTTAGAATTGTAGTTAGTTGCGCCAATTTTTAATACTATTTGCCACAGTAGTGTCCATACTTTTTTTTTTCACTGTGATGAGTGAAAGTGAGCTGAAAGTCAAAATCTTACATAATTTATGAAAAAAACATAGTTTTGGTTGATTTTTGTGTAAAAACTATAGATATTCTGGAATTTTTAATGGTTGTGATCGATAGTAGTGCTACTTACCTTACCAATACAAAAAAAAACACAGAATTACTTGTAAAATTGTAGCAATGGCACTTAATAATATAATAAAAGATGTCGATTTTTAAAGAAATCGGTTTTTTTGTCGTAATGAAAAAAAAAATCAAGGTAGAATTTTTTTCTTTTTTGTTCTCGAGTAGTCATATGTAGGTCCACCTGCTGGTGCCGGCTTATCGTTGAATTTTGGGACATCCTGTATATATGTGGTATCATCAACAGACTAAATCAATTTCTGAAGACATTTAGAAGATCGTTCTTCCCGATCTTGTTAGCTTAGATAATACGAGGGTTGCATTAATTTTTATTTAGTCTTTTTTATTCCACGTTGCAGCCCGTAAATGTTAATAGACCAAAAAGACGTTGCTACCGTTCCAATTAAAGAAAATGGCTGACGTGGTAAAAAAAATGTTAATGCAATGGCGATTAGGGCGAATCTAAGTATCTATGCAAATTCTACAATAATGTATTATTCTAGTGCTGTGGTGGTTAAAATACTTTGTTGATTGTTATATTTTTGTTATTATATAATAGTCAGTTATTTGTTTAATTAGTAGTGGGTTAAATAGTGAACAGCGTTAAGCTATTAAATGTTGTTCGAGAGCAGGAATTTGCTATGTCGGACAATAAAAACAACAGTCCCCATGAAAGGGGCCAATCTAATACCATCGATAGTAATTTAGCGTCTTCTAATGAAGCAACCAGGATCACAGGGAGTGTAATATCGAAGGTAAATATGAACAGGAAGTTATAATGTTTTCCACATATTTGAATGAAGAAATGTTTTTGACTTAACTTTGTTTGAAATAACTTATTCAATTTCAAATTATTAATGTAATGAATTTGTTATTCAAATAAGATAATATATATATGCCATGTCTCTCTAAGATTGTTTTCTATTTATTAAATTAGTTCTAACAACTCACTGCAAATATCAACCATATTGTTCTTTAAAAACAAAACAATAAGTACTAGAAAACAATAAAGGGCATACATATAAACCATATTCTGGTAAAGAAACTTGTATACCATGATTGTGGATTGGTTTTAGACATCTCAGCGTGTCTCTTCATCCTCTGAAAGGCAAATTAAGTTTGAGCGAGCTCAGAAGTGCCTTGAAAATGCCGCACTTGTTTCAAAAAGGATTAAAGAGCACCGAAGGGCAACTGCTGAATTACTTGGGAAAACATTTGGTAATCTTTTAAATTACTGTGATTTAGCTTTGGCCATGCTAGGCTATTTATAAAAAATGCAAGTGAATAATCAATACTACACGTTGGACTTAAACTCACATCTATTTGTAATCTAAAGGCTTTTAAATAATGTTTCCAATAAGTGTGGGTTCAGATCTCGTGTATGGTAATCATTTTTCAATTGCAAATATTATTTGATAATATTATCTTTAATGACAAATATATATTATATATATTTTCCATGTGGTGACGGAGTAAGAATATAATTCACCACCCCTATCCTACCCGTGAGTGATTGTAAGAGAAAACTAAGGGATATAAAATGCATATAACATCTATGCAAGAGAACGAAAACTCGAAACAAAACCCTATACCAACATATCTGACCAGTGTAGTATAGTAGATCATTTGCCTTTTTTTGCTTTGCATGTTAAAGCCCACTGTGGAGGAGGCTCAAACCCAACTGTGGGCCGTATATGAGCCGAGGTGAACAAATATAAGTTTGATTTACTTTCTATATACATTGTCATTACTGTTTATATAAAATTAAGATACAAAAGATCAAAGTGACGAATTAAAATTAATTTTAACTGATTTTAGTCCACTAGCATAAGCATACAAGTATCTGACCTCGAATTTAATTCCTGAGCCCTGAGTCTTTTAGGAGACTCAATGCCTGGATCAGCTCCTGTTTGTATCCTGGTTATTGGCATTTGGAGCCAATCTGCACATGTACATACTTAGAATAGAGTATCCAGAGTACAATGATCATACGTCCAATATTAGTCTGCTATATTTTTCAGAAGAAGATGATGGTGGTGATACAGCATCTGAATTGGCTTCCACCATGAGTGAAAAAACTGGTTATTCTGTAGCAACTGATACTTCCACAACACTATCTGTACAGGATGCCTTGAATAGTAAGAATTCCATGTGTATACAATATATATTTTCTTTTTTTTTTTTATATTCACTAATTTCTCCGTAGTATATAAGTGATCCAAAATCTCTTTTGCATTATTTTTCTTGTTAGTAAAATAACACCCTTTACTAAGGACGTAATCCTTATATTGCGGGTGATATTTTTAATGTACCTATAATTAATGGACAAAAATTATGCCCAAACTAGGGATAACAATTTGTGGATTGCACAAAGTATCGTCCTGTGTGGGAATCATCTGGCATGTAAGGTTTGTATCTGAATTGCTATGACATCTGTGTAGTCTAAAGTCTTTTGTATAACTTGAACTAGGATCAGGTCCTATTGGTTATTTGGGTAATGCAATCCCACCCAAAATCAAAGTCTGTCCACTAATTTCTTCTAAAAACAAAATTAAGAAAATAATTAACCTATAATCTTGCTTTATTATAAATTATTACTGTGCAGTTCCTGGTATCAGTGAAAGTTTAGCAAACACATTAAAACAAAAAGAATTGCTCATGGAAAGAATAAAACAATACAAAGAAATAAGTAAAAGACCTTTAACTAAACCATCAACACAGAAAGTTAAAAGAGATTCAATAGTTGATACTAAAGTGGAGGTAAAAAAAGTAAGTACTTATGACTATTACAATATTATATAGAAGTGAAATCTCTTTCTAATATGTATTAAGCAAACAAAGTCGTTGTTTGTCTTTTAATTTATTACTGCATCACACAAATGCCAGTAACTGACTGAATGCCAATAGAAATTTGTGTAATGATTATCATTCATCATAATTTCATATTTCTATCTAAATAACTTGAATAAAAGAGATGCATGCTGACCATTTGATTATATAAAATCAGATGAAAAGTAGCTAAATAGATTATTTAAATGACATTGAAATTTAAATTTTTGTATAACTGTTTTCTGTGTGGTGGCAGAGTAAGAATAGAATTTGCTAACCCCTATCTTACCCGTAGGTGATTGTAAAAGATGACCCTATACCACCATGCTTGACCATTGTGGTAGAGTAGTTTAATTTTCCTCTCATTATGCAGGAGGCTCTAGCCCAACAGTGGGACATATATGAACTGAGATGATGATGATGATGATGAAATATTACTGTATCATCAAAGATTTGTATGATGTTATCTCAACAATTACTTCTCATTTAATATCTAACACATCATACAATATGCTGATATCTTCCAAAAATAATATACATATTTATTATGTATGTAGCCATACTTTTCCTACACTGTTTATAAAGAAATATATTTTATTAGACAGCAGAGAATGTTGACGTAACACAGCTTTTACACACAATCAAAGAAAAGGACAATTCCCTTAGTGTGATACAAGTCAAGATGAAAGCTATGGAAACTACTATTTTGGAGCTGCAAGAAAAAATCAATGAAAAAGATCAAATAATAGAAGCCAAAAATAAAGCTACTTCTCTTATGTCTGATAGTTTGAGTAAAAAAGGTATTTATCTTTTCACCTTTTTATCATCACCCCAGCTCATATAGATTTCATTGCTGGGTCCGAGCCACTTCCACAATAAAATGATATTATGGCCTAAATTGTTACTGATAATAAAATATGGGCTCAGTACTAGGTTGTTGATTGAATGGCATGTTCATGCAACTGTGTGAAAAACAAAACAAACTAAGTGCAAGAGTTAAATAATTTTATGTGGAAAGTGTTGATAGAACTTATTAATTTTTAAAAGCTTATGTAAAAAAGAAAAAATCTTACTAGATGTTTTAAAATTTTGGTAATATGAAAGTTATAAATTATTAATGCTTACATTCTCAGTAATTTAAAGTACAATGCACAGTTAATTATAGATGATCTGTGGATTTTAAAATTGATTATATTTTAGAGGTTCTGGACTACTACTATGATAATAAATATTTTATTATTTTCAGAAAAAGATTCTTTGGCTCTTTTAAAGGACACAAGGCAACAGATGACTAAAATGCAGGAAAATTTTATTGCAATGGAAACTGACTGGAAGGAAGAGAAACAAAAATTATTGAAAGAAATTGAAGAAAAGGACGATAAAATAAGTAGTCTAGAAGAAGCTAATTCTATTCTTGAAACTTCAAGGTTCGAAATCAGTGTTGCACATTCAAAATTGATTGAAGAGTTAGAGACAAAAAATCAAGAAATATTTAAGTTACAAGAAAAAATAGAAAGTTTAGGTCAAATATCAATAGAGACTTCAGCTAATCCCAAGATTGAGGCTGATCAAGAGAAAGGTTCTCTTGAAATATCTAATATGGTAGAATTAACAAAAAAAATCGAGTTGTTGGAACAACTAAACTGTCAAATTAGACAAACTAATAAAGAACTTGAAAATAAGTTAGCAACTGCCACTTCTGAATCAAAACCCTTAAATGTCAGTGCTGCAGGCAAAAAAGGTAGCCCATTGCCTACCCGCAAGGGTAGCAGAAATACAGCATCTAAATCAAAGTCACCTTGGAGTCAATTATCTACAGAGTCCCTACCACAAGAAACCGATAAGAAAGCAGCAAAAGCGGAGATCACTAGGTTACAAATGTTAGTACAATCATTGAACAAAGACATTTTAGACAAAGAATATATTATATCTCAAAAGGAGGCCCTGATAACAGAATTACAATTGGCACCGGTAGAATCAGAAATAAAAAAATGTGTTGATATGGTAGATATCGGTGTATCTACTAATTTGTTAAAAGACAATAAAGAGGTTGATCTTATTGAAAAACAAGAATGTGAAACAAAAGCACCAATGCCAGTTACTCACGATGTAGATCAATCGAATGTTATTAAAGAACTAGAGGAGAAAATACAAACTGCTGATAGTCAAATAGCACTATTACAGAAGGAGATGGAGGCTGCTAACTTAAATATGATTAAAATAAAATCAGCACATAAACTGAAAGTAAAGCAGCTACAGAAGACCATTGATAGTTTTAGTAAAGTATCTGATGCACATACTGAAGTTATAAGGCTGCAGCAGGAGTTGCAAGACCTTACCCGCAAAGTTGCCATAGTAGAAGAAGAAAAGGGTAATCTACAATTGCATCTTGTTGATTATGATAGTGGAAGATGTAAGTAATTGATATATTTTTTTTAAATCTTGTGAGTGTTAAGATTTGGGTGGTTACATAAGCTTTTTTATAATACACTCTGTGCAATCCATCCATCAGCCCGTAAACGTCCACTGTTGGACATAGGCCTCCCCACGAGAATGCCATCTATAACGGTCCTGTGCCACCTGCATCCAGCGGTTTCCTGCGACCTTGATGAGGTCATCAGTCCACCGAGTGGGGGGTCGTCCTACGCTGCGTCGTCCGATTCGTGGTCGCCACTCGAGAACCTTTTTTCCCCAACGGTTGTCGGTTCGTCGAGCGATGTGGCCTGCCCATTGCCACTTCAACGTGCTAATTCTTCGGGCTATGTCGGTTACACCCGTCCTTCTACGGATTTCCGTATTTCGGATTTTATCACGTAGAGAAATACCGAGCATAGCCCTCTCCATAGCACGCTGAGCGACTTTGAGCCTTTTTATGAGGCCGACATTTAGAGACCACGTTTCACACTCTCTGTGCAAACACAGTGTAATTATGTTACTGCTACTTAGTTCAGTTAGTTCGTATTTGTTCTGCTGTTCGTATATGTCCAAGTTACATCATCAATTTAGAGTAATCATAATAACTTTTACTTTTAATCATGCGTTGCTAATACTACTTTATTATTTCAGTAACTGAATCTGACATGTACAGGAAAATGAGAGAAACAGAGGCTTTATCTGAAACAAGACTAAAAGCTATAAGTGTCCTTGAAGCACAGAAATTTGATTTGGTCCAAGGTAAGATAATAACAATTCTGGATCTAAAATTCATACTATTTATGAATTCTATTTACATTACAATAATAGGTTATTTTAATTTTTGATGTGTTCTTCTTTCACCTAAAACACAACATATTAATATTTTGTTCAAAACTAAGATTATACTATACGTTATGGTTTATTTATGAACTATAATTTCTTTTGTATGTATTAATTTGATTATTCAATTGGTTAATAATTTGGTAACTTATATTTCTACATAGTTTTCAATACCTAGTGTAGAATAATAATCTTTTATGCTATGCAATCTCTAAATTCTGAAGATTGCAAAAGGTATCTCTTAATCTTATGTAGATTTTTAATCAATCTATATATTTTATTTATCAAAGGTGTTTTTCACATAATGAAATATTCACTATAATAATCAATCTTAATGTTTTGAAGACCTTTCAAAATAAATATTTAAAATTAATGTTTTCATTCAAAAACTGTTGATAATCTAACATGTATCAACTAGAGTTGCCCAACTATTGATAGTTTCGTTATCGATAGATGACCTTGAAAGCTAACAACAATATCGATAGTGCTATTGATACCATTGTGATTAGAAATTAACTAATAATTTCAGTGGGATCCGTACTATTACATTGTATACTATCAATAGTATGGATTTTTTTTAAAGTAATTTATATTGATAGTAAATAAATCGATAGTTCATAAAATTAATCTATAGCATTACGCTGTCACTGTAGTTTCAAAAGATTAATAATAATTTTAAAATTGACATAGCTTAGTGTTGTTTTTTTAATGTTATCCAATACTGTATCTGTATACAAAACATATTGGATGATATGTATCCAATATGTTTTGTATACTTAATATTCTTATGCGATATGTAGTATATATGGTATATACCTAATTGATTTTCGGAAGGCAATACTATCGTATTTTATTAACACTAGAAAGACTGAAAGTTAGTATATACCTAGATTGCCCAGATGCAGTTCATATATATATATATATATATATATATATATAGAGAAGATAAAAAGTCATAACACTGTAAATAATTGTATCCTATAAAAACAGTAAAACTAACTGCATTGGGCAATCTAGTGTTAAACAAATCGATAGTGTTACGCCTAAACATATTATGCAGGACTTAAATAGTATCAATACTTTTGGAGCGTACTATTGATTTGGTATCGATAATATTAATTTTCGATGCCGTTGACATTGTTTTTTTTGTATCAATACTCTTACCCTGTATCATTCTATCGACATCATCGTGTCGATTATATCGATAGGCTATCGATACTATTGATATGACGTAAACAATTTGGGGGGCATAGTCCGGAGCGTGCTCGTTCGCGTCCCCTGCCAGTCTAATTAGACTGCTAATCCGGCTCGATATGCGTACCGCAATGCGGGTTAGGGCGTCCCCCGGAGGCGACGCGTATCGACCCGCCCCCCGTCGGTACGAACTTCGGCAGTTGCGGCGATGGGGGCCGCCACCCATCACGCCTTGCCCAGTCAGGCGAGTCGAGGACAGCAGAGTGCCGGGTGGGCACGTGGAATGTAAGAGGTTGTGTGGAAGGTAAGTTGCACGAGCTGATATCCGTCATGGCGGTCAAACAGCTAGACGTGCTCTGTGTAACAGAGACCAAGCGAAGGGGCAGCGACGCCTACGATCTTCCTGGTGGCAGGATGGCTCTGTGGTCAGGTGTACCACAGAGCGATCGAGCCAGCATGGGGGTAGGAGAGCTGTTGTCCTCTCGCTTGGCCTCAGGTGTGAAGGATTACGGAATGTATGATCCCAGACTTCTTTGGGTCCATATAAAACTAGGTGTCACCAAGGTATTCATGGTTGTAGCATATGCTCCCGTAGGATTCTCGGTGGCATCAGACCTAGAGAAGTTTTGGGACAATGTTAGGGAAGTTCTGGATATGGCAGAAACCAGTGAACGCGTGATTGTATGCGGAGATTTGAACGGATGGGTGGGGACCAAGCGTCCCGACTATGAGGACGTACTTGCTCCATTTGGTGATAAGAGAGTGAACGACGCAGGTAGGCTCATAGCGGATGTATGCATGGAGAGAAACCTTATTGTGTCAAACACATTTTTCCAACATAAGGACATCCATATGTATACATGGAGAAGGAATGAACAGAAAAGTATAATAGATTTAATTTTGGTAGACAGTCGCCTCCGAAGCAAAATATTGGACGCAAGAGCCTACAGGGGCCCCACAGTCGATACGGACCACTATCTCGTTATTGCGAGATTTAGTGGTCTGTTCAGAAAATGGAGGCACTGGCGAGAGCGTGTCCACTTTGGAGGGCTTGAAAGAATAAAGGTTGAAAGGTTGCAAGAAGGGTGTAAGAGAAAAGTATGCAGAGGGTGTCCGAGAACGGCTGACGATGGCAAGCCAGTCGCAATCGGACATTGAAGAATGCTGGAGAGTATTGAAAGAGAGTATGGTAGATACAGCGAAAGAAGTATGTGGAAGTACAAAGAAGCATAGAAAAACAAATGGTGATGCATGGTGGGATGCGGAAGTGGCAGCTTCCGTAAAGAAGAAAGCGTGGCTGGACTATGTCTCTTCTTTGAATCTGAATGACAGTATGACTGAACAGAAGAAAGAAATATATCGGCAATGTAAGAATGACACCAAGGCCTTAGTGAAAGAGAAACGTGATAGAGCAAGTATGAGTGCAGAAGATAGGCTGACTATAAACTTCGAGGGTAACACCAAACTCTTTTGGAGGGAGGTGAAGAAGTCTCGGGGTGGTTGGTCAGCCTTCAGAATGAATAAAATAAGGTCTAAAGGTGGAGACATTCTTACACAAACACAAGACGTGTTAAGCCGATGGAGTGAATATTTTGGCGATATGTATGCGGATGCTACGGTTGGCGTCGATGTCGCATGTGGTCTACTAGATCAACATTCGGCGACGGCGTCCTCCGATGGCATCAGTATGGATGAAGTTGAATGGGTGATAAGAAGTTTAAAAAATGGTAAGGCAGCGGGCATTGATATGGTGTCTGCCGAGATGATCAAGCTTGGTGGCTCCTGTGTCTGGGAGGCGTTCCTGTTGCTCCTCAATTTATGTTGGAGCTCGGGAATGGTTCCCGGGGACTGGAATAGCGCAGTCATCGTGCCTTTGTTTAAAAACAAGGGTTCACGTTATGACTGCGCAAATTACAGAGCCATAAGCTTGACCAGTTTGGCAGCAAAAGTGTATGGTAAAATTATTGAAAGGAGAATGAGGATGGTGTCCGATGGTTTACTGTGTGAGACACAAGGAGGTTTCAGGAGTGGAAGGGGATGCATGGATCAAGTGTTCTCTCTGCGCAACATTGTCGAGAAGCATCTGGCTCTAGGTCAGAGGGTTTTCTGCAGTTTTGTGGATCTGGAGAGAGCATTTGACACGGTTGTACGAAAGGAACTTTGGGACATTTTACCGGAGTATGGTATTAACGGTAAACTGCTGCAGGCTGTGCAGTCCAGTTACATGGGCTGTAGAGCCTGTGTGCGGCTGGATGATGGAATGTCGCCTTGGTTTGACGTCAATATCGGCGTTAAGCAGGGGTGCGTTCTGTCAGCCAGGCTGTTTATCATATATCTGGATAAATGTCTCCAAAGGTTGAACGATATGAATGTGGGAGTCCAGATAGGCGACTCAGTGGTCACTGCTCTACTTTATGCAGATGATGCAGTCCTGCTGGCACCGTCAGCGACTGACCTGCAGACCCTAGTCGACACAATGACAGAAGATTGTAAGAAAAGGGGTCTACGCGTGAATGTGAGCAAAACCAAAATAATGGTCTTTGAAAGAGATGAAGCCAGAACAGATGTAAGAGTAACAATAGGTAATGATGTACTAGAGCAAGTGGATGAATTTGTATATCTTGGATGTGGATTTAGCCGAGATGGAAGGTACACCACTGATATAGAGCGAAGAGTGAATGCGGTAAATAGAGTGAACGGAGCGTTGGGGCAACTTCTCAGCAGCCACCACCTCAGCCAGAAGGCACGTGTAGCAATACATAACGCAGTGCTTGTCCCAACATTACTGTATGGAAGCGAGAGTTGGGTATGCAGAAAAGAGTATGAAAGTAAAATTAATGCGGTGGAAATGCGATCTCTGCGGTAAATCTGTGGAGTTAGGCTGATCGACCGCATTCGTAACGACGACGTAAGAGAGCGAGTAGGTATGAAAGAGAGTATTGGTGTAAAGATGCGAAAGGGAATGCTCCGATGGTTCGGACATGTGGCAAGAATGCCGAACGAACGTCTGGTTAAGAAGATATACAATGCGAAAGTGGAAGGATGTAGGTACCGAGGGAGACCAAGACTAACCTACCGAGACCAGATCGGTCATGTACTGAAGGAAGGTGGAGTCAAGAGTCTCGGAAACCGGCGAGCGTGTATGAAGAGAATTATGAATGTTGAGGAAGCGAGTGAAGTATGCAGAGATAGAGTTCTCTGGCACTCTGTTCTCTCTGCCTACCCTGCAAGTGATATGGCGTGATGATATGTATGATGTATGTAAACAATATATGGGGCATTTCACGTCAAGCGGACAACAACAAAAAAAGTGGGTTCGTGAATTTTGTTTATACTTTGATCAATTACACTTCTAGTAAACATGGATGTGTATCCACATTTTTTTTTCGTGTGATGATATATTGCTGAGTTATGAACTTTTAAAAATTTACTAAATCTGAAGTCATAAATTTTATACTTTCGATAGTCGTCAACTCCATCCACATCAGTATCCAGGCCTATATGAAGTATTTGGGTCTGGTGCTCGACGGACGTTGGTGGTTCCGGGAGCATTGCCGCAGAATTGCTCCCCGGCTGGTCGGCGCGGCGTCCACCCTATCACGGCTTATGCCGAACGTGGGCGGACCCAGCTTTAAAGGCCGACGGCTGTATGCGAGGGTGATCCGCTCAATGGCCATGTACGGCACCTCCGTGTGGGCGAGGTCTCTGACCGACCAACTCAGGGCTTTCCTGTGGCGCCCACAGAGAGCCATGGTGGTCAGAGCCATCCGCGGGTACCGCACGGTGTCGACCGAGGCGGCATGTGCAATGGCTGGAACACCTCCATGGGATCTGGAGGCGGAGATGCTCTCCGATCTCTGCCGGTGGGTAACCTTAGTACGCGAAGAGGGTGGCTCCGCAGCGAGATAGCCACCTGATGTGAGGACGCCCGCTGGGACATCATCGCCCGTTGGGTTACGTGGCTGGAGAGGCCTAGACACGGTGTTGCTACCGTTGAGGCCCTCCGGCCCGTACTGATAGGATGGATGGAGCGGCGGCACGGAGTCCTCTCTTTCCAGCTGGTGCAGGTCTTTTCGGGACACGGTTGCTTCGGCAAGTACCTACACACAGTCGCAAGGAAGGAGTTGACTCCGTCCTGCCAACAGTGCGGCAGTGACAAGGACACGGCGCAGCATACGCTCGAGGTCTTTACGAGCTGGGACCGGCATCGTCGCTATCATCGGTGCCGACCTGGCGCTGCCGGCTGTCGTGAAAGCGATGGTCGACAGCGTCAGGTCGCCGCCTTCTGCGAGGCAGTCATCTCGCAGAAGGAGGTGGCGGAACGAGTCCGGGAGGATTCCCTCGACTCGGGCCGCCGCCGGCGTCCTGGGCGGCGCAGGCGCGAATATTGCGCCTGATGCCGCCCTAGCCGAGGCATCAGGTGATCGGAGCGAGTATTAGTCCGGTCACCCGAAGTGTAGCCACCGCGTGAAGAAGATGCCCCGACGACGAAAGCAACAGCTTTCGTCGTCGGTTATATATTTTTATATTTTTGCATGTTAGTATGAAAGAATAAAATATTAATAGCGTAGTATTTTAGCATGTTGGCGCATAAAACCGATTGTTTAGAAAGTGATCATAGCTATGTGTATGTACTCTATATGCTCTAAGTCTTAGACTATTGGAGATCACGTTTATTTTCTTTTTTGTGAAGAATTGGTACACTTTAAGCTTTATTTAAAGAATAAAATATTGAAAAAAAAGTGTCGAAGTTACTCAAATATCGATTTGAAATTTTCACTTCCGGTTTACTATACGTAAAAAAAAGCAAATTTTGAAATCGACAAAAAAATTAAAAATCTTCTTTTTAACTATAAGAAACAATACTTTTTACTTTTTTACAAATTAATTAACATAAATAATAAACATCCAAAAATTCATGACTACAGATTTAGTAAATTTTTTAAAGTTCATAATTCTGCAATATATCATCACACCAAAAAAACAATGCGGATACACAACTATGTCTACTAGAAGTGTAACTGACCAGAGTATAAACAAAATTCACACCTCACATTTTTTTGGTTGTCCGCTTGACGTGAAATGCCCCGTATAGTTTAACGATAGTCGACTGTTGATAGACAACTGTATTATCAACCTTTATATAGATATAAATTCTAACAAACATAATTCTCACCATAACTTAAAATACTAATTCTAAAATGACTAAAACTACAATTGCAAGTGGATTTTTTATTATAAATACTTTGTTGTTGTTTATTAAAATAATAAATATGTATATTTACTTATATCCCTATTACATAACCAATCACTAAGACTGCAAAGTATATGTACGTGTTTTCTAGTTACATATATTAGCTATTACAATTATGCAATGACTAGTACTTAAAATTTTAACCAACTAACTTGATTTGTTATTATTATATATTTCAGAGCTCCATTTATTACAACAAAAAAATATGGAAATGGAAGATAAACTAGCTGATATATCACAACTTCAAAGTGAACATGTTTGTACAGAAATGAAGTCTGTGCAAATGGAGGAACAAATTGATGAACTTACGGCCGCTAAAAAGGAATTAGAACTTGTAATTGAAAATCTGAAATTAGATAAAGAACATTTCAATGAGGCAATTAAAGGTCTTCATGATGAGAAAACTGAGCTGACTCATAAATTAGAAAATTACATCCAAGAAAACATGGAACTTTCAGATAAGTTAGAAAAATTAACTACTGAAAAAGTCAGTTCTGCAGAATCAATTGAAATTGTTGAATCTTTGACTACACAAGAAAAACTTGAACTTGAAGAATATAACAAAGGAATTTTTGAAGCAAAACCTGATCATGAAGAGCAAAATGATGAAATTATTGCCTCTCAAAATGATAAAAATATCGACAGTTTAATAGAACAACGGGAAGAATTAAACAAGAAAATTGAACTGCTTGTACAAGAAAAGACAGAAATATTAGAAAAAATTGCTAAAATTGGCACTGAAAATGAAATGCTACTTTCAAAAATCACAGAATTAAGTGATGATAACAATGTTTTAAAACATAATATAGAATTGCTTAGTAGTGAAAAACTTGAGCTATGTAATTTGAATCAAGATTTAACAGGACAAATTGAAGAGCTTAAACGTGAAAGAATAGAAATTATGAAAGAAACCGCTGAGATGGCAAAGGCCCCAACTGAGGATGTTGCTGATGGAGTGCCTATTGAAGTTCAGCAAGATGATAAAACAGTTGCTGATAAAGCAACTAAGGGTGCTAAAACGGTAAAACAGTTAACAAAGGAAATACTTAAATTGAAGAATATAATCAAAGAGAGAGAAGATGAAATTGCTGATTGTCAAATGAAAATTCTGTCGCTTGAAGAACAGCAACAAAAACAAATTGAGTTGCTACAAGCAAATGTAATAAATGAAAATAAAATAAAATCGTTAACAGAAGAAATACATCAACTGAAACAGGATTTAGAAAGTACAAGAAAAGATAAAGACTCTGAACAACAATTGATTCAATTAAAACATTCTTATGAGATCTTACAACAGGAGTTACAGAAAGTTCACCAAGAATATTCTATTTCTGTAAATTCTCGCGATACCAGAATAAATGAATTAGAAAATATTTTGTTGGAGTATGAGAAACAAATGTTTAACTTTGGGAACAGTCTACAGCAAAAGGATAAAGAAATAACTGAGTATATTAACCAAATAACTAAATTAAATGATGTTTCTCAAAAGCTTAGGTCTACTATTGACCTACTCGAAGAAGAAAAATCAAAAGATCAAAATGCTGAACTTGTCAAAGCCCTTAACAAGCAAATTTCTGTGTATCAGAAAAAACTAGTAGAGAATGAAGACTCACTAAAAGCTCTAGAAGATGAGAAATTACAGCTACATTGTTTGAAAGGCGAGTTAATAAATAAGAATACAAATCTTGAAGCAGAGTTAAAGAAGATGAAGGAGACATTTACAGAAAAACATATGTTAATTAAAGAACTACAGACCGAACAGCAAAAGCTCGCTGAAGAAATGTCAGCTAAACAAATTGAAACTACTGAACGTGATGAAGAAATTCATGAAATTAAGTTACAATTAAGAAAGGAGTCTATAGAGAATGAAAAATTGCGTAATGGTATATCTGAAAAAGAAAATAAAGTAAGAGACTTGACTCAAGAGTTAGAAGAAACAAAAGAAAAATTAACAAATTTGTCACTTGAAACAAGCAGTTCTTCAGAGCGTTATACTGCATTAGAAACGAAAAACAGAGAATTAATGGAGAAATTAAAGAAATTTGCTATAAGCATAAAAAAGAAAGCTGCTGTTCACACTGAATTGGAAACAAATTTTGCACAATGTCAAGAGCAAATAAGAACGAAAAATGAGCAGATAGAGCAGTTATTAATACAAGTTGAGACACTACCACCTCTTCAAGAGAAATTAAAGCATGCTGAAGAGGAAATTAATCGTTTGCAATCACAAAAAGCTACTATTGAACAGCAGAGAATTCAAGATATGAACAAACTCCAAGCAGAAATGAAAGCTTTACAGGATAGGTTTGCAGTATCTTCACAAGAAATTTTGCAATTAAATGATTCATTAAATATATTACACAAAGAATTGCACTTTGCTGGTGAAGAAAACCTACAACTGAAAGCACAGGTTGATGGATTAAATAAAAAGATAGTGGAATACGAATTAGAGCAGAAAAACAATATGAATTTGATTACTAAGATATCAGGTTTAGAAACTGAACTTAATCAGAAACAAATGCAAATATCAGAGCTCTTGAGTACAATAGAAAACCAGGAACAACAGAAGACTAGTGTGCAGTATGGCTATGATGCCAAGGTCCAAGAGCGAGATTTGTATATCGAAAATCTGGAAGCGGAAATTAATAAGTATAAGAACCGTATTTGTCGTTTAGAAGAAAGTATTTCTGTTATGGAGGATAGAAGACATACTCTGGAACGCAAAGCCGATCAGTTAGGTAGTGAGCTTGAACAAAAACATAAGGCTTACACAGAGTACACTAGTCAGGAAGATGAATTAGTCACTCGGTTAGCTGCACTTATGGATCACGACAGGGTATTAGAGAAACAACTTTATGAAATTGATAATGAAAATAAAGAATTGCAATTTAAGGTACAGAACCTAAATGATGAGAACCAAAGATTAAGAAAATCATTGTGTGATCAACAAGTTAACTATAATATTATACTTGAAAAAGCTAATAGACTTGAAGCAAATGAATCTGAAGTAGCTAAGTATCAAAATCAGCTGCATGATTTAGAGGCAAACCTTAAAAAAGTCACACATGACTATCAAGCTTTAATTATCACAAAGAAACATGAAATAGAAGAATTGGAGTCTGAATTTAACACGCAAATTGAAAATGCTATCGTAGAAAAGAAAACTATTAGTGAGAAATGTGAAAAAATGACAGAATATGTATGTGAATTAGAAAATAATTTGCATGAATATAAAGTTAATGTAGATAATCTCAAAGCAAACATAGAAGAGCTTAATAGAATAAATCAGGACTTAGTTCAACAGTCATCTACTAAAAAACCTATTGCTACCCCTGACTACACAGAGCAATATATATCCGAAATTAATCGATTAAATTCTATATTGAGCAATAAAAATGAGGAAATTAGCGATCTCAATAATAAATTACAAGCTCAGCAAAATAATAATTCTGCAATAGTCTCAAACTTTGACAGCAATATATTCGAAATGTCTGCTAAATTGAATCAGACTTATATAGAATTAGAGCGATTAGGTGGAGAGACAAATGCGTTGAGATTAGCTAATGAACAATTACAACAGGCATTGTCTCAAAAAGATGAGAAGATCAAAGAATTAGTGGGTAATAAAAAACTATCATTCGATATGAACATACCTAAAACAGAAGGTATGAGAATTTCTTCTACTATTGAGACATTTCGTGGCGGCGATGGAGAGACGGATATATTGTCATCTCTTGAGTCACAAATTGTTTCTGGTATAGAAGAACCACCAGTTGAAAAACAACATACCAACAAAAAGGTTTCGGAAAGTTTAATAGAACAATCTCAAAGTGGGCTAGGTGCAGTAGAAACATTAATTTCCCCTAAAAAAGCATACATTTGCTATACCAAAGATGATATTAATAAACCTCCAGACACAGATTTGTTTAATTCGGATGAAGGTTGGGGCTTAGGTGAAAGTGAAGAAATTGAAGATGTTACACCTGGGTTTTCTCACTTAAACAGTCAAATAGAACAACTTAAAAAATGTAATGAGTCCTTAAAAACTGAAATTCATACCCTCAACATCAAATTGCTTAAAGCTGTTAAAAAGTTGAAAGAATTAAAAACTACTAATGAAGTTTTAACTAATGAACTTAAAACAGTGAAACAAACCTCTCAAGCTGCCTTCTTTGATAATGCTATAGAAGATGAATTACGATTTAATATCAAAGAATTAGAAAAGAAAATTGAAGAGCTAAATCTAGAAATAGTTAAAGAAAAGCGTGAAAAAGATTCGTTACGTAAGCAAAACGAAGTCTTCCATAATGCCAATGATAGATTAACTGAAATGAAAGAAAAATTAGATAATGAAGTACAATTATGGAAATATAAATTCAAAGAAGCTAATGACAAAGTATCCACCTTACAGTGGGGTGGTGATAGTAAAGATGCCACGGAACCACAAAAAACACGTTCTTCCAATATGGATGAAACTCAGTTTAAAGAAGAATTAAATAAGATTGAAAAGGAGAATGAGGAACTACATTCGATGGTTGATCAGGTTAATACATTAAACCAAGATCTTTTGTCAAAACAATTACTATTGCAGAATGAAATAGACAATCTTAATAAGCAATTACAACAACAGAAAGTCACATGTGGGAGCTGTGAATTGCTTAAAACTCAACTTGATGAACTAAATGTAAGTAACATCGATTTGAAGGAAAATAATGTGGCATTACTTAAAACAATACAAAATATTGAAGCACAGTTTGCAGAATTGTCTCAAACCTATGATATTCTGAAAGTTAATAATGAGGAGATGAAAACACTATTACAGAATGAAAAGACAGATTCATTGCATAAAACTAGTAAATTAGAAGATATTAGACTACAATTTGAAAAACTTGAAAGTACTTATTTGGACTTAGTAGAAAAAAAACGAACTTCTGAAAGCCAGCTTGATAAATTTAAGCAACTTGAAAGCGATAAAATTGAGCTACTGAGTAAACAAACTGAATTAGAGGATGTTTTACTAAAATATGATAGTGAAAGAGTAGATTTAATGGATAAATTGAATCAACAGGAATCTGAAAAATCTGAATTAATGAATACAAATAGTAACCTAGAAGAAAAACTAATGGAATTAAAACATTTATATTCAGAAGCCAATGAACAGATAGCATGCTTAGCTGACGAATTAGCAAACGCTGAATCTAAAATACTAGTGTGCAATGAACAGTCTGCAAGTACTATTCAAAGTTCCGATGAATTGGTGTTAGCAGAAAAATGTGAAACCCTGGAACAACATTGTACAGAATTAAGATTAAGTTTAGATGAGGCTAATTCCAAAATTTCACAGTTAGAGGCAGTAAATCAGGACTTAATGCAAACCTTTGAAAATGACCGAGAGCAAATAAACCAATTAAATATAAAGATTCAGAATTTAAATGGTGAAAATGATAATTTACTGTCGACTGTTGCCGAATTACGTGCATCGGTATCGAGCGCTGTGGACCAACGTGGTTTTGAAATTGCAGAGCTGTGGAAACAACATTTAGGTCAACGAGAAGCTGACTTCCAAAAAATTGAAATGGATTTGAGAACCCAATTGAGTGCTGCTGAAGTCAAATACGAACAATTATTAGAAAATATGCAGTCTTCCAGTCAAGAAGAAACTAATAAGTTGGTGATAATAGAACAAGTTAATTCATTGCAAAATAAACTAGAAGATAAAGAAGACCACTTACGGAACTTACAAATTAAATATTCGGAGGCTATGAACCAGTTAGATATGTTACGTTCAGAGAAAGAAGATGAGAAAGTTGAACATGAAAATAAATTACTTGAACAACAAGAGGAATATGAAAAGATTATTCAAGAAATGACCGTTAAAAATCATAAAAATTCAGAAACATATGAAGAATGTTTCAGAAATGTTCAAAATGATTTAGTGATGTACAAAACAAATAATGAAGAATTAAACCAAAATATTGAAGGTCTACGTTGTAAAATAAAAGAAACTGAAGAAAAACTTACAGATGTGACTAATCAATTGCGATTGAAGGATAGTGAAATATATCAAAAAACGCAGGACTATACTATAACATTGGCGCAACGAAACGAAGAGTTTGAAAATGTTCGGCAACAATTGATTGACTATGAAAAGAAGATAGAAGAATTGACTTATGAAAAAGAATCTGAGCTAGCAGTTATGAGATTAAAGCTACATGATAAAGATAAGTTTTATGAGACTTCAAGTAGCGAAGTAAAAGCCGAAAATTCACAATTATTGGAAGCATTGAATTCTAAAATAGTTGAATGTACAAATCTTAATAAACAAATAGTTAATTTAAACCAGGAATTAAAAATTCATGCCGAAAAGGCTACAGAAATGGAAGCTGCTTTGGAAAATCAGGAGATCGAAATTGTCACTCTTAAAGATGAAATAGATTCTTTGCAAAATTCATTGCGAACAGCTAGTGCAAAAATTCAAAAACATGTATCTTTCTCTTCTGATACTAAACTTGGTAGTGATATAGAGCAACCAGAGTCTACTTTACACAAAGACCTTTTAGATGCTGTACCAAGGGCAGAACTAGACTTAGCTTTATACATGTTACATCAGAGAGATGTTCGCTGTGAAGAATTGACGATGGAGTTAACACAACTCTTAGAAGAGAGGGATACATTACAATTGCGTTTATCTGACAGTTTACGATTGAATGAAGATTTGAAGAGGCAATGTAGAATTAACTTGGGTGAATCGATGAATTCTAGTCAAGAGACAATATCTGAGTTACCGATTTTCACAACGGAAAGAGAATTAGTCGATGTCCACCGTGGACAAACATCTCGTAGCAGTAGTGTCAGTGATATTGACGGGGAAAAACCAAAATTGCAAGCCAAGTAAGTGATTTGACAATTTTATCAAATAATAGTAATGTGTAGTATGGCATAGCGTTGTTGCGCTTCGTTCGATGAGTGAGAGTGCCAGTAGCCCAAGTTTCTGGGTGGGTTTGGGGTTCACATTGCTAGGCAGCGGTCGAGTTGTACCACTAGCAAAGGCCCATAGACGGCAGTAACACTTTCCACTCTTTGTCTGTGCGGCTTGCTCGTTTGCCACCATATGCAATGCAAAACCTATTGCATCCTAATGCATTGTTTTATTAGTCTAAAAGCATTTCGCATTTTGGTTTTTTAAATAAATTTCTAAAATATATTTTTTTTGGTGGCAAACGAGGAAGCAGCACACCTGATGGTAAGTGTAACTGGCGTCCATGGACCTTTGTAATACCAAGGCTATAGCTAAGCCGCTGCCTACCAATACAAACCCCAAACCCACCCAGTTGGGCTTTTAGCTCTCATGAAGTATACAAAATTTATAGCAGACGACATAGAAACATTATTTGTATTTTATTTATATATGTATATATAAGATGACACTTGCCCTCATATAATCTGATAATTCCTACTTCTTGAAATATATTGAATTGTTTACTTGTAGATTGTCGGAGCTACGCAGTGTAAAACACAGTCGAGATGTGCTTCTGAGAAACGAAAGCGAACAACGACAATTGGACTTGCGATTACTGCAACGAGACGTCGCCAATTTGCCACCTGAAGCCGTCGATCAGCTTGCACAGGCGCACCACACTTTATGTAAGTAAAACTGTGCTCGTAATTAGTTAAATTTCAAGGGACACCTTCTGCAAGGCACGTTTCTTCGCTGATCTGATTCGCGGTCAGAGCGTTGGGCATAACTGTGCCTAATGTGGGCCATTAATACTAATTCACTACCGCAGTGAGAGTTACCGTGAAAGTGTAATAACACGAAGTGTACCGGGTCGCCGTTCTGGGAGCTACTGCATAAAAGTGTAACTAGGGTATAACTTTATAGACGTGTGTCTGTGCTTACATTTCCTGAGATTTTATATTATTATCAGTCCTAAGACACCACTGCGTTAGTGTATAATTTTAGTTGATTGTTAAAACGACGTAATTATAATGGGTATATATCCAAGTTCTCTTCTTTTGCATTGCAAAAATTTAAACAACGATTGCCGCTGCTTAGTTTGTAAATCGGACGAAGCATTATTGGGCTTCTTCGTCTAGCAATTAGTATGATATCAGACACTGCACAGTAGAGGATAATAAATAGCCTCGGCACATAATACCTGTCCTATAAAAACACAGCAAAAGTTACCTTCTAAAAACTTCATGTTCAATTCATCTTCTTCATGAAAATAAATTCAATATTAGTACAGCTATAGTCTATCTAATCTAAGAAGTGCATTTTGACAGCTGTCGGAGTAAGTTGTCTAGGTATGTGAACCAAATAATCGCTATCGAAAATATCCGATTTTAGTAAGAAATGGATATTGATTCTTTTTTATTAATAATCGTTTTTTTTTTTGTTCAAAAAGGAGATGAATAAATTAAGTGATAAATTAATACTAAACAAATTTTATTATTTCAGCATAAAATCGATTCATCAAATTCATCAAAGATTAAGTAAAACCAAAAGCTGGATTTGAAAAAAATATTATTTAGATTCACTACTATTACTTGAATTATCATCATCGCGAACTTTACTTACTATTACTATTAAATAATTATTTCCTTGTCAATAAAATTGTCGAAACGTACCTACATCTGTCAAAATCTCTATTCGATTAATTATATTAATCTAATATTTTTACCGATTATTTGGATTTTCGTAAATTGGAAGTTGTCAAGCACTACTGTATAGAACGTGATGACGTGACATTGTAAGATCGTCAGTAATAATTACCATTTACCAAGTTATTTTTATTTTAAATTAATTTTACGAGTTTCAGCATTAGATTATTGTTCAAGAAAGTCACCCGCAACGTTAATTATGTAAATAACTTAATAGTTTTAAAAAAAATCAGACATGTGTATACGTTTGATCAAAGTTATTGTGTATTAAAAAATGCGAAACGTCAAAATGCACTTCTTAGATTAGATGAACGGTTAATATACATATATTGATTATTTGAAATGTGATAAAAAATATATCCGTTTATAACTAAGTTAAACTCAACAACTCAGATTCAAACACTCAGCAACTAATTTGCGTACCAATCGTCAAAAATTGCGTGGGTGATCGTAAGAGACGACTAAGGGATATAAAACGCACGCAAACGCAAAATGCAGGAGATGGAAAACTTGAAACAAAACCCTATACCAACATGCTTGACCAGCGTGGTGTAGTGGCTCAATTTAATTCCCATTATGGAGGAGTCTCGAGCCCAACAGCATCTCTGTTGAGACATAATTTACCTAAATTACTAGATTCAACACAATATTTTGTGTATTGCACACACATTTTTCCTACTTGGCAATTTAAGTCACGACACTCGGCATTGGAGGTCGTAGCCTATGGCCTAGGCTCTGCCCATTATTACGTTATTCATGCTTTATGTCCTCGACTCATTGTAAATAAGATTTAATCATGCAAGTGATAAGTCAAGTGAAAGTTCAGCTTTTACTCATAAATAAAATAGGAAAGATTATTTTTAGAGTTAACTAACATAAAAGCTTATTCACACTACGCCTACGTCTTGACTCTGTTGGCTCAAACGCCAAGCTTAAATTAGAATGTCCTGAAAATAGCATTTACATGGAAACGTTTAAAATGGTTTCTTTTTTTACATTGACCTCGATTATTTATTTAATCACTCCTAAGTGGACTCGCCACCATGAGGTGGCCCACGCACCACTTATGGAAGAAGAAATCGAGAGTCACACAGCGAAAGTGTAAGAGTGCATTACCTTAAAACATTTTTTTTTTCAGCTCGAGATTCCCAAAGCACGTCCACCGTTCTTCTAAATTGGCTTCGAGGGAAAAGTACACCAAAAGTAGTACATATGTGAGTCGCGCATTTTTGTTAGATAAAATTGATAGTGAGGTATTAAAACCGTCCTCGATTTCATGACAACATGGAAAAATTGCAACTTAAATGAAATTTTGGCCTTGGGTAGAAACTTCTGTAGGTAAACCTATCAAACTATCGCATCTATGCTTCATTCTTGCATTTATCGATGTAACCACCACTGCAAATCACAATTTTCAGATGTTTTCTAAACATTTGATTGTTAATTGTGTTATAAAGACACTTGCCAACGACAATACTCAAATAAAAATCGCCAGTTCAATTTTTTTCCGGTACTTATCTAATTTCTTTCAAAAATAGCAACTATTTTATATCATGTATGATATAGTTTCTAAGTTTTGGAAGAAAAGATTCAAAATTGAAATATGATTCGACAAAACTAGTATTATGTCCAACGAAATCTTTATGCGCCAGATTTGCCCCAGAGAAATGTCCATACAACTCTCAAAAGTGATGTGAAAATTTCTTTGGTTGCAAAACCTATCTATCGATCAAATATTAGGACATAATAAAACTAGAAATTGATTGGCAAGTACGAACGAACGATAAATTACACCATTAAAGCATTCCTTTAACTGTCTATTTTCATCAAATTTCCATTATTTCCGATTATCATTCTACATAATATGTATATGCAATTAGGGGTCACAAATATTCCAAATTTTGTAGAAGTCATATCTAAATATCACAATAAATTTATGAAATCAATCTTTTCCACATACTAAGCCTGATACAAGCAAGCAAAATAGCTGCTTTCGTTATTTCGCTAAATTGCAATTTTAAATTATATTATTTTACCTATGCAATACCCAAATATAAACCCTACATGCATTGTTAGTGTTGCTAGTGTCGATAAAATCGTTCCTCTTCTCATGTACAATTACTTTATCATCTTAAAATTATTAATTAATTTACTAAAATTATGAATTAAATTGACAATGATATGCGTATCATTGTTGCCACGTTGTGACATCATATTTTCTTTAATAAACATTGTGATTTACACAATGATTAAAATCGTGCCTTTTCATTCATAGATCATATGTAAATGTTATCGTTATTCACACTTTTAACATGTATTATTATAATTCAGAACCTGTATAATTTATGTATATATATATTTATAATCAATGGGTTCTAATGTCAATGAGGATCCTTGTATATTGAATTTGTAAATTTGTTTCTGAATAAACGGTGTTCATTGCGAATTAACGTGTAGTTTTCTTTATTATGCATTCTTAATAAAAGCTTGTTGTAACTAAGACTTAATTGATGGTGTTAAACTAGCTACGAGGGCAGCATCGCCGGCCGAGAATATTTGATTATTGCTAGTATTAGATATTCAGTATTAATGCTTTATTATTTCTTTGTCACCGTATGGGTGGCGGGTTAAGGATATAACGTGTCCACTCTTCACTTTCTTATAGGAGTCGTCAAAACTTTCTGAAAGATAAACAGGAGAATAAGTAGCGGCGTTCTCATGGAAAACAGCGGCAACTGCAATCGACAATCCGCCTACCAACTGTGGGCCTTTATAAAATGATTCACTCGAGGATGTCTAATTTTTGTTTTCAAGAAGTATGATTATGTCTCGCCGAAATCATTCGCAACGATGGCCTCATAATTTTTCATCAATTGATCGGGTCACCGATATCGTTTCAACGACTTATCTGCCGAAAAAATTTGATCGACCTGAACATATTGCGATAATACGCATTGTGCCACCAAAGTAGATCTTAGAACAGCCTCCTCGTTTTGTGAAAAATAAGCATATCAAAGAGTGATATTGAATAAATTGAGGATCTTAGTTATTTAAGACTAGAACAGTCATATGTTACAATATTCTGTCTTAATATACTACTTCACGGATCATACACACGGTTTTAATAAAAAAACGTATCTAATAGTATTAGAGTCGGATTTGTCTGAACAATGTATAAAATATGGGTAAATATCTAACACATAGGTGAGGATAGAAAAAGTATAAAGTTATAGTAATTTATTAAATTTAACGAATAATAAATTATAAAATTGAACGAACAAATTTGTTCCTGTGCTTGCATTTTCTGAGATTATCGCGGAGTTTATATTTCACTAAAAAGATAAAAAGCTAGAAGAAACACTTATCATTCATAAATTTAATATTTATCGTACATGTATATTTGCGCTGTGTGTTAGCGGCTACGAATACCACCAGCCCTTACCTTGCTCGTGGATGTCGTAAAATACTACTAAGAGCCTTATAACGACCTGAGCCAACTCCATCTGATGCCGTTTGGTCAACAATTACATTCTCAAGGTTGACGTCAGGCAGGCGGCCGATAAAACTATTGTCAATAAGTTTACAATATGTCCTATGAAAGAAGAGTAGGTGCATATTGTATCGACCCCAAGTAATTGGGATAAGAGTAGGGGATTGATGATGCTGTATATTTAAATATGAACCGGTATACTTATGGAATATAAGAGTTACCTACTAGGTATAGGTAACTCTTATATTCCGGTGAAAGTAGTAACGTGGGTTAAAGTATCAATAAAGGAGGAGAATGGGCAGTTGCGGTTTCTTAGGAAACTTATAACACCAACTGCAAACGTCAAATGCGCTTGTACGGCTTACAAGCGCGTTTGACGCTTGGTGAAAACGGCATTATTCCTCTTATGAAGCCTATGTTCAAAAATGGATGTTTATAGGATATGTTTCTATTCTTCTAAATATTTAATTTGCTGGTAAAAAGTAGCCAAGTAAAATTTTAAGATTCATTAGATCATAAGTTATAGGTTTATGTGAACAATTCGATTATGAGAATACAAAAAGTCATAATAAATAAAACATTTATTGTAAAACAAGAAATTATTTTAAAATTACTTAAGAATGTTATAAGTTCTTTAATAACGAGTAACGTTCAGGTCTATGGAATTTGGCACCCATTTAGATTTTAAATCTTTTGTCGGTGAATTCGACCACCACACATTAATTATTATAAAATTGAATTTGGCTCATATTTTCACACTTATGTTGTGATGAGATATTGTTGACAATACAAATTAATTGGTTTATTACTTATTCTTGGAAAATAACCGTGTTATTCTACCGATTTTACGTGATAAACTGAACACAGTTAAAACGAAAAACATCAATTTACAATGAAAAGCAATGGTATTAAATAAATAACAGACCATAATATATTTTGAAAATTTTATTATTTTTGTTTAGATATATTTACATTCTCAACGACTTAAATCTAGCATAATCCACAATGTCACTTATATATAATAAATCACAATATAAAATCAAAGTAATGAATGATTATGTCATTTATTTTTTAATTTCGACCCTTATATTTTAAAGTATATATTCACACAAATCGTTTGCAGCTGTCTGTAGCTACGTTCTACCTACTTTCTCTCTATCTCTCTCTGTTTAGGTGATAAACGAATTTTCATCTTATATGTATAAACCATAACTTAGGCGAATGAAATTTCCATTAATATTTAAATAGACTAATTCGTAAACACACTAAAATCCTTACACTATTTTGAAAAAAGCCAGTCCAAAAGCCAAATAGCATTAAAATAAGACTAACTTCGTAATGCGTATGTTTTCCCACAAAATTTTATATACAAGCTAATATACTAAGCATATAGTATTTTATTTGGGCAGTATGTTTGTCTGACCGAGCTTTACCTAAACATTAGGTAGTTTACGAATCTACAACTAGATTTGTGAAAATTCTATATAATATAATACATAGATGAAATTGTCGGCCAGGCAGTGGATCGCATGCCAAAATAGTATCTATATCTTTATATTTATTTCTATATAATAAGGAATGGTTATTTTTTTCGCAATTTGTTTCCCTAACTGGACATTTCATTCCTCATTACATTCAAGTAGGTTATATTTTAACATATTCGAGTTGTAGATATTTAATTAAATCAATATGTACTTCTAACAAAAAACATATCCATGTAGTAGTGTTATTTATGGCACTACATGCTTACAGCACACGTATAATATATTATTTACATATGACTATTATATTTACATCAACACTATCAGAAATAGTCCGATACATTTGTACGAACAATTAGGCTGATGTTACAAAAGTACAAAAACTATAAAAAAATATAAACATGACATTTATCTGTCAAAATTTCTCATAAACATGGAAGACTTGAGAGTGATTTCTTGTTCACTTCATGTTAATATTTAAAACTTAATGTGCCTAAAGCTATCAGGGTGCTGTTTAATAACTAAACATTTAAATCAATATACATATTTTAAACATTAACTATATTTAATTAACACGTACTTCTTAACTAAATCTGAAGATATTATATCACATTTTTTAATTAAAGTTACTACCGTTTCGATTATTTATTCTAGTCGAAACATTAAGTACAAATTATATACACATGATGACTGTTGCGTTTATTCATATGTTTATTTCAGGTGGTTGCTAATATAGGAACAATTGCGTCATTTTATTATCTAAGCGGTAGTCTTAAACGTCTTATTCATGATCACATATATTTATAACTTTATTAATAATTTGAAATTATCCGCATAGTACTTCTACTTTAATATATATTATGACTGAAAGTGACTATTATACCAAGTTAAACTACAATATATAAAGCTTATCACAATATTTTTAAACTATAATGTAAGGAACAAGTTTTAATTATATCAATTTTCTTACACACACACATATATATATATATTAATAAAAGTGAAATACCCCAAAACTAAATCATATACAGCCATGTGCATTTTATGTTGCCTATTTTATTATTTATGTTGTATAAATGTTATTTGCAGTTGCACAGTCAAGTTTATTCATAGTTCTGGACGCCGTTATTTGATATAAATATGTTATGAACATAATATTAGTTTTTACAATACACAAGCGTAATTTATTGCCTTCCCCCGAAACAACAACATAAATCAGAAGTAACTTATTTCAATAGAAATCCCAAATCAAATATGAATTTTTTAATTGTAAAAAGAAACGAAACTATTTTTAGCAGTTGTGTTAAGTGAGGTTTATATTATATTTTATTTGCCTATATGCATTGTTACTAATAGTAGGTAATGAATTAACAGATAAATATCTTAAATAGTTTATATACTTGCATAAACTATTGATCACAAAATAACAGAAGGATCCAGTCATTGCATTTTATAAAATATGAAAACATGAAAAGCTAACTTTGGTCCCACACGAATGTCTCTATGTAACAAGTTTGTTACTAAATGTAACAGATAACTAAATATATTGTTGGCAAACTACAGATTTATGTAGCAGGGGAAATCGAAGCTTAAATTATTAAACATCAATAAGAGGTAGATTGTAATTTCAAGAACCATATTAACTAGAATAGAAAGTTTACACTAAAGTTATGTTCTGCAAACAGTTAGTGAACGCACAGACTAGAGACAAATTTTATTACAAGTAGCACGCAGGGTCTACACTTATGTATAAATGTATGTACGAGTTGCAATTAGTTATACGTACAAAATTACCTATGTTAAAGACGTATGCTTGTCAGTCTTGGGTTCAGTCCTTGATTACGATCGCATCTTGATTCTTGTAACTATAGTTTATAGTATTTTCGTACTAATGCACCGTAATTAAAGCAATCGTCCGTTCACTGGGCATAGCCACGACGGCGACGTTGGCAACCAGTTCAGAAGTGTACGTCTCTGACGTCGGTGGGGGTTGCGGCGTTACTGTGCGCCTTGTCCTGCGTCGGCGGAGGGGTCCAGCCTGCCGCTTCCCTCGCTTGTCCGTTTGGGACCGACGAGGCGCGTTCTTCGATCATGGCTTGCACCATCTCCTCAATCTGTTCAAGGCACGTTTGAAGACATTCCTACAAAGACAAAAGACAACATTAACGTTCGTCTTACACGGAGTTTATCTATACATATAATAAAAATGTAACGGATCGCTGTCTGTACATGGAAGATATATGAGAAAAATATTACTGGGACCTTTATCAACACAAATAGAACCCAAAACAATGTTTGTTAAAATTTTTGTCTGTTTGTCTGTGCGTTTGTGCACGCTAATCTCAGAAACGGCTTATCCGATTTAGACGCGGTTTTCGCTAATATATTGTGGTAAGCTTCACTTAACATTTATTTATATCTTATTTATATCTATTTTCATGTCAATTGGTTTATAAATAAAAGAGTTATGTTAATTTAAAAAATATTCGGAGAAAAAAATCTTTATCGATTATTTTTAAATTACGTACAAATTATCTTCAGTAAAATAAATAAACACGTGTTTCAGCATTTCTTAATTTTCACCCTCTGGGGGTGTAAATTAGGAGTGCGAAGCGGGTTGGACGACTCATTAAGTCATTAGCGCCAAGCCGATATTATTGAAGCTGGCAACTTGAAATTTTGACAGTGGTTTCTTTCTATGACGTAGAGATTTACTAAAAAAGGATTTTACGAAATTACACCCCTAGGGGGGTAAAACAGAGTGGCAAAGTTTGTATGGGGAGAAAACAATCTTTGTTCTTCTTTTCAAATTACGAGTCGAATCAAATATTCTATGGTAATATCCGGCATTTGTCAATTTTCACTCTCTGGTTGTGTAAATTAGGCCTGTGAAGCGGGTTGAACGACTTATTATCGCCAAACCGAAACTATTAAAACTAGAAACATTAAATTTTGACGCATGTTTCTTTTTATGACATAGAGATTCCATATGAAAGAATTTTATGAATTCCACCTCTAAGGGGGGTGTAACAAAGTGGCAAAGTGTGTATGGGGAGAAAATTTCTTTATCGATTCTTTTCAAATTACGTATAAATATTCTTCGGTAAAAATAAATAAACAAGTGTTTCTCTCTCCCTTTCCATCAACCCTGCACCAGTGCCGTCGATACACATAGTAGACGGCAATAGGTTCTTGCCTAAGAGTTTAAGATACAGGTTCAGTTTAGCTTCAAAACTGTTCACTCTATAACTCAAATAATAAATCATATCTAACGAGGTAGCAACTCTGCTGGTGAAACAAAACAATCAAATAAAGGGTGACGATAATTATATTTTTATCCCATGGTCATACCGTAAATATTATATTAAAGGCAATATAATTGGTAGAATGAATAGAACTTTGAACAACCTTTTTCTTTACTGACCGGCTATGGTATATAGACACATCGCGCCCAATCCGTCCGAGATGACGCGCGACCCCATAGCGCGCCGTACACGTACATCTACGTTATGCGGGCAGGCCACCGCAACCGGGTATCATCTCGAGTCGAAACTCTCATGCAGTGAACCTCAATACAGGTACTCACGCTTGCGCTGCCCAAAGCACCGACGGTAGAGCGTGTCAACATAGAGTATTTTCTCTTGGACCCCTATAGCCCTATAGCCTAATTCCGTTAGACAACTAACTCTCAGAAGGCGGCGACCGCATCCCAGTTTCTAACGCTGTTAATCACCGTCCTAGCGATAAACCTTCAAGACCTTGCATTGCTTTTTCTATTGAACTCTGTCAGAGATGACTTCTGCGTGGACGAAGTCGCGGGCGAAAGCTAGTATCCTAACTATAAACGTAAAATGTTAATAAGCTATTTACCAAATCAATGCCCGTGAGTTCGTGGAGACGTAATAAGTGTCCGTCGAAGCCTAGACCTCTCAACGCTGCCGCAATGCTGCACGATGCCAAAGTACTAGCTGGGTACAATGTGAATTCGTAATCTGTAACAAAAAAAAAACAAATTTTCTAACTGCCTTAAGAACAAATTAGGAATACAGAATTCGCATAATTATAAATTAAACAGTACATAGTTCTTAGTTCTAACAGTACTTAGTTATATTTCCACGTGAGAGTTGCGTGGTATGTAATATATAACCACTGTTAAGGTATTTTGTATCACTATTCCAATGTACATTACAGTCAATAATATTCATTTATTAATTATAACATATTCGTAATCATTTTGCCAATTATTATTTTTAGACCCATTAACGTTGTTTGCGCGCTCTGATTATTATCTAATTTAAATATGACCATTTATTAATTTTACAGCACGTATTGGATATAAAAATGGAAAATCACGTTTTTTTCCTGTAACATCCTGAAACAATGTCTCGATAGGTGGCAGAATGATGTGCTACGAGAAATATATTTCTATGTATAATTAAAGGACGTCCGTAGCAATATCATGAATAACATAGGTAATGATCGTATTCGTAGCTTTTGGAATCGAAGCATATTCGATAAAAAGAAATGTTTCTTTCTCTCTCTCGCAGGTTGTCAGTCTACTCTGGAACTAAGTGTATCGTCAAAGGAGCCGGCACCCGCCCTCGCGGCCGCATTCCACAGCCTGCGCCCGCTCGCCCGCCTCACTTGAATATTTCTCACGGGCTTACTTTGGCAAAACCATTATAGCAACATACATCATTTATGTAACAACAATATGTGTGTAAGCTGACATCGAATAAATGCAAGCATAAATATATTATTATAATAACCATTTATACAAAACAACATATCTGCAGGAAACTGATTCCAACAAATATTACGTAGGCAACTATTATATTACTTCTAATGAAACCGAGACTAGAATTACAGTAAAATATACTTTGGACCCTTTCAGAACATATATTATTGATTTTATAGTTATTAGTTACATAAATATGTACTCATATTAAGCGAGTTATTTATGTATAATTTTGTACAAGAATGCAAATCATCATCTGCTGCGCTCGAGCCTCCTCCATGATAGAAGTGAAATTGACCTACTGTACCACGCTGATCTGATGGGTTCACGGGTTAGCATAGGGTTTTATTTCAAGCTTCCTTATAACATATATGATATATGTACTTAGTAGTTTTTTACAATAGCTTCGGGCAAGATAAAGGTGTTAAATTCTATTCTTACTGCGTCACCACATGCGAAAGAAAATGAATGTTTTTAGCAGTATTGCCTTCCACAACGATTGGTACTCTTACCACGATGTGTTATGTTCATGGCATAGGATTAAATTTCGAGATTCGCTTTTACAATATATTAATCCGCTGACGTTTTTTTATTTACTTACTGTAAACTAGTTAGCAGACACCTGATGATAAGTGTTACTGCCATTCATGGATCTTTGCAATACCATGGGTACAGCTAGGCAGCCAACCAAAACCCATCCAGAAATTTGGGCTTCCTGTTCTCTCGTTCACTTAATGAAGCGTAAAAACACATCGTCACTGTTCAGACATCGATTTTCTGCCAGTTTACTAACTACCCCGGACGGACCGGCCCGCGGCTGTAGACAGAAAGCCGTCAATAGTGTGAGCCCTACCACTACTTTTGTAGTCGTACTTGTGGCCCTAGCACTACTTTAGAATTTGCGACAATCGTCGGTGAAAGATTTCGCTTGTTTAGGTCAAATTTTATATTGAATATAATATTGAATTTAATATTCTAAACGACTATAATATTTTAACGTTAATATTTCTAAATAATTTATTGAAGTAACTTTAAATGAAACTAATTAGGTAGGTATACATTTCTGATCTTCAAGTTCCCACGCTATTATAAGCGAAAGATAAGCCTCCATGTAATCAAAAATACTTGCCTAAAGACGCTAACAACAGAAGTGGAACCTACGAGTGTACTCCATTCATCATTAAGTAGGTACGTTATTATTCCAAATGCGATGTATGGATATCGAACAGTCTTTCAGCTCATTTAAAGATTGTTTTTTTTTATTTGCTTGTCGGCATAGCTGAGATAAAGGGACCGGGCAGAGGGAACTAATAAAAAGAGAAAGATGAAACAACGAATACGGCCGCTCTCTCGAGGCATTTGCATAATCAGATGTTAATCAAACAGCGCAGTGCTTCGTGAGCATTGGCGAAGGTAACTCGCGTTCTAACAGACTTTTATGTGCTGAGCTAAATGTCAAACACTGATGTTCAGGGAAAATGGACGATCCTCTATATCTACTGCTATTGTATCGATTTTATTCTCAGCGTAATGGTAAGATACACGTAACTTCTTCGTCGTCTTTAAAAAATTAAATTTATATTTCATTCGTTTTCAATGTAAACGGAATTGTTAATAAGCAAATATAATATTTTGATTTTTTAATTATTAAATTATTAAAAGATATTTGGGTGATGTTCCATCAATCTGAATAATTTTGTTCACAATATAATTAACTATCTTAATTCAGTTATAGCGGTAAATGACATTATCAATATTCGCGCGAAATATTCTTATGCATTGATGTTGAAGTGCACCTTCTATTCCTACATTCTCATAAAGGGACGAGACGAGACAATCAAGATATTATGAGCAGATTTAACACGATTCCTAAATTAATTTAAATATTATGTAGGTTTATTTGAGGAGCATGCGGTATTTAAAGAATGCCCGCCGGAACAAATAGAATGAAGAAGCTCCAGTGAACCTTCGAGGCGATAAAAACGCGTGGTACTATATGAAAGAATTGTTTTTACGGCGCAGATAGGATGCCTATCTCACTAGACCGGCTGTTGTTAAATACTCATTATAAATGCGTACGATCGTTTCAATATAGCACGTAAGCGACCAACAGTTTTCATCAACGCATTCATTCTTAACTAACTACGTATTACGTTTATCATTGGACGAGTTCAACAAAATATGTCAGCGTTAAGGTAAGCCATTATAAAGAATATCCCGCATATATGATTCTATGGTAAATTGTGCCATTCAAATAATGACACAAAATGTGGTCTCGCTCGATGTCGCGAAATATAAAGTCGACGTTGTTTTACTCAAAGGCATTTTTCAGAAGCCATCCATGTTAAAGGAGCTTTGTAACTGCTAAATATATACAGTTTGATTTAAGTCAATTGATTATTTGATCTAGGGACATAAATTGGTGACTAATCATTATAAGATAACGGGTGAGTTTCATGGCTCGAACGTAATTGAAATTAACGTTACATAGTTTGAAATCTGCTACTGTACAAGATTCTTTACAATGTCTGATTCCGTATTGAAGGATAATTAACTATATAGTTAATTACGCAAAATGTGGGTGATTTATTGCCTACTTCATTAATGGAAAAAAATCTAAAATTGAGATATAATGAGTGCTTGACAATATTAAGTTGGTTTTAACATTCAAAGCAATATCGACGGTACATATCAATCCTATCATTGACAAGTCTTTATAAATTAACCGTTGAACGGAGATTCGGTTGGTCTCCGAATCGACGCTAGTGAGGGACGATATCCGAGAACTGAGTAAAATAAAAGAGCTGGAGCGTGAACTTCTTAAATAAAAAACAATACGACAGCGGCGGCGGACAACAAAAACCGTTGCACAAAAACATATGATCCCATGAGGGCAGCGGGGAGGTGCGACGCGGAGGTCGGGTCGCGAGGGGAGACTCCCGAGGCGTGCTGGAATGCGCTCAGGCGAGCGGCGTGGGAGGCGCAGGACACACACACCGCCCTCGCCCGCGCACTCTACCCTCACTGTAAACAAACCTATTCACAGCCACAGCTCGTCTCGCCCTCTGCTAGCTCGCTGCTCTTTCACTACGGTCTGCGCTCCTACCACTCCCAACAGCTATTCTATTTTACACCACTATCTAAATAAACTATTTTATATGTCAGGAAAATATAATTCAACGTTTGTTCGTGGTTGTCCACGTGCTCAGGGAAATTGCTAAATAACGTAGGGCTTTCACTCATTAAAGACCTGCCGAAATTTTGGATGAACAACCGACCATGATCTTTCTGTCTTCGTTGGTTGTGCCAACCATCCTATAGCAACAACTAAACTACACTACAAACCTAAACAAACTAACCTTCATTAAAAGACATTTAGTACTAGCAGATTTTTTATTTTACTATTAAACTTCCATTTTTGTTTTACTCAACGTTTATCTAAAGCAACCTCAAGCGAACTCAGTCGTGTGAGCACTTGAGACATCCAGGGATACGGTAAAATATTGGGCAAATTGTGGTGGCATTGAAATTTCGCAACTCTTCGTGCTTTAAAAAAATATATTATCAAAGATTGTAGGTTCTAATTTAAGAACACGCATTCGTCATATTTTGTAAAGTACTAAGCATCCAAATACTTGCAGCATAAGCGATTTAGTTGCTTTTCGAAAGCTTTGCAAGAAGAGTGTGTAAGAGAAAAGTATGCAGAGGGTGTCCGAGAACGGCTGACGATGGCAAGCCAGCCGCAATCGGACATTGAAGAATGCTGGAGAGTATTGAAAGAGAGTATGGTAGATACAGCGAAAGAAGTATGTGGAAGTTCAAAGAAGCATAGAAAAACAAATGGTGATGCATGGTGGGATGCGGAAGTGGCAGCTTCCGTAGAGCAAAAGAAGAAAGCGTGGCTGGACTATGTCTCTTCTTTGAATCTGAATGACAGTATGACTGAACAGAAGAAAGAAATATATCGGCAATGTAAGAATGACACCAAGGCCTTAGTGAAAGAGAAACGTGATAGAGCAAGTATGAGTGCAGAAGATAGGCTGACTAAAAACTTCGAGGGTAACACCAAACTCTTTTGGAGGGAGGTGAAGAAGTCTCGGGGTGGTTGGTCAGCCTTCAGAATGAATAAAATAAGGTCTAAAGGTGGAGACATTCTTACACAAACACAAGACGTGTTAAGCCGATGGAGTGAATATTTTGGCGATATGTATGCGGATGCTACGGTTGGCGCCGGTGTTGGATGTGGTTTAGTAGATCAACATTCGACAACGGCGTCCTCCGATGGCATCAGTATGGATGAAGTTGAATGGGCGATAAGAAGTTTGAAAAATGGTAAGGCAGCGGGCATTGATATGGTGTCTGCCGAGATGATCAAGCTCGGTGGCTCTTGTGTCTGGGAGGCGTTCCTGTTGCTCCTCAATTTATGTTGGAGCTCGGGAATGGTTCCCAGGGACTGGAATAGCGCAGTCATCGTGCCTTTGTTTAAAAACAAGGGTTCACGTTATGACTGCGCAAATTACAGAGCCATAAGCTTGACCAGTTTGGCAGCAAAAGTGTATGGAAAAGTTATTGAAAGGAGAATGAGGATGGTGTCCGATGGTTTACTGTGTGAGACACAAGGAGGTTTCAGGAGTGGAAGGGGATGCATGGATCAAGTGTTCTCTCTGCGCAATATTGTGGAGAAGCATCTGGCTCTAGGTCAGAGGGTTTTCTGCAGTTTTGTGGATCTGGAGAGAGCATTTGACACGGTTGTACGAAAGGAACTTTGGGACATTTTACCGGAGTATGGTATTAACGGTAAACTGCTACAGGCTGTGCAGTCCAGTTACATGGGCTGTAGAGCCTGTGTGCGGCTGGATGATGGAATGTCGCCTTGGTTTGACGTCAATATCGGCGTTAAGCAGGGGTGCGTTCTGTCAGCCAGGCTGTTTATCATATATCTGGATAAATGTCTCCAAAGGTTGAACGATATGAATGTGGGAGTCCAGATGGGCGACTCAGTGGTCACTGCTCTGCTTTATGCAGATGATGCAGTCCTGCTGGCACAGTCAGCGACTGACCTGCAAACCCTAGTCGACACAATGACAGAAGATTGTAAGAAAAGGGGTCTACGCGTGAATGTGAGCAAAACCAAAATAATGGTCTTTGAAAGAGATAAAACCAGAACAGATGTAAGAGTAACAATAGGTAATGATGTACTAGAGCAAGTGGATGAATTTGTATATCTTGGATGTGGATTTAGCCGAGATGGAAGGTACACCACTGATATAGAGCGAAGAGTGAATGCGGGAAATAGAGTGAACGGAGCGTTGGGGCAACTTTTCGGCAGCCACCACCTCAGCCAGAAGGCACGTGTAGCAATACATAACGCAGTGCTTGTCCCAACATTACTGTATGGAAGCGAGAGTTGGGTATGTAGAAAAGAGTATGATAGTAAAATTAATGCGGTCGAAATGCGATCTCTGCGGAAAATCTGTGGAGTTAGGCTGACCGACCGCATTCGTAACGACGACGTAAGAGAGCGAGTAGGTATGAAAGAGAGTATTGGTGTAAAGATGCGAAAGGGAATGCTCCGATGGTTCGGACATGTGGAAAGAATGCCGAACGAACGCCTGGTTAAGAAGATATACAATGCGAAAGTGGAAGGATGTAGGTACCGAGGGAGACCGAGACTAACCTACCTAGACCAGATCGGTCATGTACTGAAGGAAGGTGGAGTCAAGAGTCTCCGAAACCGGCGAGCGTGTATGAAGAGAATTATGAATGTTGAGGAAGCGAGTGAAGTATGCAGAGATAGAGTTCTCTGGCACTCTGTTCTCTCTGCCTACCCTGCAAGGGATATGGCGTGATGATATGTATGTATGTATGTATGTATGTATTTTTGTTTTACTCAACGTTTATCTAAAGCAACCTCAAGCGAACTCAGTCGTGTGAGCACTTGAGACATCCAGGGATACGGTAAAATATTGGGCAAATTGTGGTGGCATTGAAATTTCGCAACTCTTCGTGCTTTAAAAAAATATATTATCAAAGATTGTAGGTTCTAATTTAAGAACACGCATTCGTCATATTTTGTAAAGTACTAAGCATCCAAATACTTGCAGCATAAGCGATTTAGTTGCTTTTCGAAAGCTTAATGTCATTACCGAACATTTGACTATATACGCTTGCGATACCTCTAATGTTAGGCAATAAGCACAGCTTTATTGCCTACGGCTACACACGTAATAAATGTATCGTGGCAACACTGGTCCTGAAAATGGCTTGCATGTATGCGAAATGAAGCAGCGGCATTGAGCTGTAAAGTAACTAAGTCGTCGTAGCTAAAACTATCGTGTATGCTAAGGGTAAGGCTCTAGCGTGTACAGCTTTCACGACAAAAAGCGGGTGGTATATTTAAAAGAAAAGGAATGTTTATTGAAAGGTTCATCAACATGTGTTAAGTAGACCAACGGAGTGGTACGTGATACGTCGTTGTCGTGATGTGACATGGTATCAATGTTAATTACTCTCTGCCGACGCTTACAAAACTTTTTGTTATTTCACATTTAATACAACTCTACGAAAGATATTTATGAATCCTATACTGCTTAGCTTATTGCGGACAGTAGTGCCCTCTATATCGTTAAACCTGAGGGTTCAGTTTGATAACCATTTTGGAATTATTTATATCCTTTGATATAGTACTTGAAACAAAGGTTATCAGCTAACATTTTCTGAATAGTGATAAAATAAAATACTATGAGTTACCGTCCTTTCCTGTTTTGCGGGTATCCTAATAGTAAGGGATATAAAAAGGTAATATTGCTGCAAAAAAGTGTCTTGAATTACCAACTAATCTGGTTTTCGTGGTATAATAGTAAGCCAATGTTCCTCCTCTCTTTGTAGAGGACGTCCGTACACAATATTGCTAAGGAGAATCATTTAACTAGTGATGATGTTATGTTTACGTAGGCATAATGCTTACCTCTTGCGGCGAGTGCTATGAATGTTTGAGCGTGTCTCTGCACCATCTCAGTGTTGACAAGGCCCCGCAAAGGTAGTCGGGAAAGCAATAGCGGCAGAAAGTCGTGCGCAGTCACACCAGCTACGTCCCATTTTAATTTAGACAACACCAATAGTTCCCAGCTCTGTTAACAAAGAGAAAATACCTTTAGCATTTCTTACTGTGTGAAATTATTGAATTAATATTGGTATTTTCGGTAAGGCGCATGTATACAATATGTTTGCATAATATCTGTATATTATCTCATCTGTATATTGAGTTCCGTGGTATCATTTCACAGGTTAAAGCGGATTTCACAAACAATTTGACAGAATACTTTACACGATAAGGGGCAAGATAGCAATGTAAATTGTTATTAGGTGTATTACTCTGAGCACTTGTTGTACAAGTATTTTAGAATCATAAGCAAAGAAGTCAACATCAGCGGTTAGCCAGGAATATAAAATATAATTCCTGTCGCCACATCCGCCTTATAATCACAAACACGCCGAGCTTTGCTCGACTTCCCGGAACAATGCGTAGGTAGCCCCGGGTACATTGTTGTGCAATCTAATGTACAATGTTACAGTTTTAATTTATGTTTGTTTAGTCTTACATCGTAACAAAGTCACCTTAACTTTGGTGTAATCTTCATTAACACTTATTTATACTAACTTATTATAATTAACGAATAGAAAACCTTTACGTAATAGTATAACAAAGTAATGTTAGAACGCGAAGATTGATATTATAATTAAAATAATATCAATCATCAATAATGGTGACGTCTTACATGTTATTAAATATATGTATGCACGTTAGTTAGTTTTCTCACGAACGTGGATTCAAATACATATTAGAAATGTCGAGTTAGTAAAAACAAATGTAAGTGCAATAAAAACAAAATAGTTTTATATCCAACATAATTTATAATTGAAATAGCGTCAATATTTATTTGCAATGAATAGACTGATTGACAATAACTTACTGTATGGTTGATGAAAGGATGGGCAAGTTTTAAAAGCTATTTTACATGGACTGGCCTGACTGGCGCCTTTAAAATTTCCAATATATGAAGAATGTATCTGATACATTCAAACATAATAGAGAGATATCATCAATATTGTTCATGAATACTTAAATAATATTATTAGAAAAAGAATTCGGCTAGAGATTCATTAATAAATTTGATTATAGTGTATGTACACGTTATTGAGTCACACGCATGTATGTGTCCGTTGACAGATAATACTCCATGTTTACTTAACTCAATCGTTGGGGTCGACCGCGCTGGCGGGCCTCACGATACTTTTCAACCAACCGATTATGTCTCTCATACTGATGATTTTAGAGTCTTCATTTGTAGAGCGGAGGTTAGCGGTTAAGGCATTTGTATTTTCCATCTATCATGTTTATGAATGAATGAAGTATCATCACTGGAAGTCGCATTAAATCGTTTCTATGTATGTGTGTGCATCAATGTTACAATGTTATCATCGTTTATACTCATTAAATACGTAGGTCAATATGGATTTAATTTATACACATAAAAGATACAAAACTATGTAAGTAAAACCGATTCCCAACGCAATGTTATGCGGGTCGACCGCAAAATGATAATATTCGCATTATCATATAACTTGGTTTGCAACTGGTGGGTAAACGGTTTAAAACAATACATTCATAAAATATTCACCGCAAGTGTCTATATATATGATGGATCAGCGGCATATCAAAATGTGATATTAAAATACAAGATTTATGGTTTTCATATCGTCGCCAGTCAGATCGCCCCTATAATCAGTTGACGTTATAAATAATATAGCAATATGCTTAGCAAATAACAGAACTAGTAACGTTCAGTGTAATTTATAAGAAATGTACCTATAGGCAAGGGCATAGATGACGAAGTGTATATGGGTACAAAACGACCGCATGCTTAGTCTAAAGTCGCTCGGTGGCGCATGGCGGAAGGAATGCAGCTCGTAAATTTGAAGCGACTGCTCGTTCAGAGAAAGGGCTGTGCCGCTTCGCTCACAGCAGTTATCGATCCGCGTTACAGCTAATAAAGCTAGCTATGCAAACAGGCGTTGCCAACAAAACACTCGCTGAATTCCATACTCGGTTCCCATGCTTTATCCAATTTCATCGAACGGTGTGACTGTGTCGCTATTTAGAATCAAACAATGAGAGGTGTCGCGTGGCGATGAAGCAGCATACTTATGAGAATACAGTACATAACATACTGGGACTTAAATAAAAGGTAATTTTAAAGAGTATTATCAACTTATTACTAAGCAAATTACATCTGATTTCTAAGGGTTTGAGTAGAAACATTAAGTAGTTTCATTGTAAGAAGTTCATAAGGCTCTGCAAACATTTGATTTGCGGCCAGTGCTTTATGATAACCGCAGTAAAACGAAGCATGAATGTTTTCTATGATCAATTAGAAGATCATTCATCACCCATCTTGTAAGTGATTATTGACACATGCTTACTTATAGGCACTATCACTTGCTAATCAATGTACAAATGGCTTTAGATGTCATATAATTTTATTACCGCTTAATTGGTCGTTGCCATCGAGGAAAAAAGTTCCGAGTACTTATAGAATACAAAAGTTATGAGCGAATAAAACGTGTTAGGCATGCACGATATCGCAATTCGTACGTAAGGCACAAATTTCATTGGCATCAGCGCATTCTAATAAAATGATTGCATACAATTAGAATATAAAAAAATATGATCTAAGCATTTACAGCTAGAAATGCTATCGTTTATTTTACCACAATAGGTGTTCTATTAAAAATGAATAAATTTCATTATTGAAATATGACAGCCTCGAGCTATGCAGTATTTTCTCATTGTCAGTATTAGGTTAGACCACGGATGTCGAATTAGACTAATCGACCACATCAGTTTATGGTTGGTGTTGACCAATCTCACAGACTGGCCATAAAAACATCTTATCTCAGCTATGCAGGTTGCTCACGCTGTGTATCGTTTGTAGTTATTCAAATGTAATTCTATCTAATGCATTCTTTGATAGATCTATTGTACTAATTGAGAATGAATTGATAGGTTTGAAATATTTAAAAAAGAAAGGAGAGAAATCACCAATAAAATGGCGTAGCATTAGTTACGCATCTTCTTATACTTTTTCTTCTAAACATTTTTCACTGTCGTTTGCTTTTTATTCTAAAAATTAATGTATTCAAACTAATATTTAATATTACCCCTTTAATTATATACTAAGCAAATTACTAACTTAGTAGGCATATACTGCTACATAATTTAAAGCCATTAATGTTATTAGGCTGCATAGTAACTAATTAGCACAAGCGTTCACCAGTTACGACAAAGTAGGTGCGCTACAGCGAATGCAAGATACAATAGTGGTGTTAAACTAACCACGTTTCACATCTTAGCGTGTTCCTAACCACAAAATTTTAATTTTCTCTCCTTTCACGGCCACCGCCCGCATAAGACAACTTGTTCGATAAGTACCTACCCATTGGAATTTTATTATCGTTGACGATACCTTTTTGATTGTAAAGATGCGATAAAATTTTTGGTGATGACGATTTGTACATTATTACGATGGACTACGATTACGAACATCCACGAAGTAAGAATATATTACACCATTACCTTCATGGATGTCATTCATTTCATAAAATAGTGCTATGAAACTTCGAAGTAGTAAAAGAAAACGAAATCACTGGAAGATTTACAATTTGAAACAAAGTTCAATTCTAAACTATCTCTAGAGAAGGCATGTCTAAAAGTAGGACGTATGTAGCTGTATAGAATGATGCTCACAGCTAGCTGAATTCAAAAATTAAAAAAAATAAGAAGATTCACATACCGCGGCGGTCATTCTACACAGTGATATGTTAAAAAAGTATCCATTGCTATTTTAAAACAGACGTTCAAATCAGGTCTTTGGATGACAACACCTGATAGAGAAATGAGCTATACGACAACTGGGTCTATGAATACTTTTTATTCTGGCAACATTGTAACAGTGTGGAGCATGTATGTATCTAATATAAGGTTATTACAGCAAGACAAGCGACACAATTCTAACAAGCTTGCGGCCTGGCGCACCTACATTATGTACCTTCACTTGAGCACTGAGGCCATCGTGGACATGCACTCGTTAACACAGTTATTGATACACACGTGCAGTGTTATGCTTTTAGTAATAGAAAGGGCGGCATGTTAGTACTTGCATGTAAGGCACTGTAATCACGGACTGCGGCTGATTTGGATTTTAGTATTCATACGTGCTTTGATAGTCTTAGACAGATAGTGCTGGGTGGTTACGAATACTACCAACCGCTACTTTGCTCCGTGGATGTCATAAAAGATAATTAAGAGCTGTAAATCCACCTGGGCCAGCTCCAACTGATGCCGTTTGGTCAATAATAATATTCCCAACGAGAGTTGATGTCAAGGCAGCGACCGGTCATGACACTACCACCAATAACTTTTACAATCTGTACGATGGAAGAGGTGTACATATTGCGTCGACTCCAAGTAATTGGAGATAAGAGCAGGACAATGATGATGATGGCTTGCTTCGGGAGACTTATTTGTTGCTAAGTTTAAAAACGATGACGTAATTGTCTGCGAAGTTTTGCTAGCAATCTATTTCCAATTCCAATTCTATCTCTATGCTTATATTCAAAATATTATTGGTTGAACTATTGCATATTCACCCAAAAAAGATGAAAGATGCACAACCGTGAGTTTTTAATTGTATTGCTTTCTGTAGATTGATTTTGAAAGCAATGTAAACATAAAATTATATAGATAAAATCACTAAGATGAGGAAAACTTGAAAACAAACCTGTCTGACCTGTGTAATAATATAATTTTCGTAATATAGTATTGCAATGGTGAAATAATTTTGTAACTAAGCCCAGACAGTCTAAAGATGAAGCCATTGAAATTTCACGCAGGCATTAAGTGAGATACTGTTTCCTCAATGTTATATTTCCTGAGGTAATAGTAGTTCTTCAAGATAGGCATCGGTTTGGTTGTGTCTTTGATATTTTTGACTTCTTAAGACCCTATGCAGCAGTTATCTTTAACCATCTAAGACTGTAACCCATCTACAAACGTACGCAATAAAAAAAAAACTTAATCTGTTCAAGAATATCTACTTCGTGCTAAATAAATATCTAGTAAATGAACATTTATTTTAATATAAATATGTAGTCATTGTTTATTTTATTGAGTTCTTTGTAAATTAATCCAACTGGTTTCAATTACCGGTTGAAATGTAAAAATAGTATTTGATATGGAAAGATTATTATCAGTTTTCTAGTGACTAGGCGTAGAGTTTCAGTGCAATGTATTATGCTCGTAAAGGCGGGTGTACACGATGTTTTGTTTTATCGTATTGTGTTCGCAGTGAAGTTTCGTGTGCACCGGATATTATCAGACATCCGCCGTCGACGCACCGTGAGATTGGCAAACAGCCTTCTTTCTTGCTAATATGCTTAAACACTTTCATGTAAACAATAATTTATTTCGAGTTTGTAATATGACATTTATCTTTAGATATCTGTTATATAATATTATATGGTACAATAATGACATGCTCAATATTGCTTCATTATATTAGGTTTTATAGGATATATAGGATTATATGGACGAAATATAATTATATTTTATCTATTAGAAAATCTAATAAAAAAAAACTGTGTGGAAAATAATCATCTTAAGTATTTTAAAAGAATAGCGAGCATATTCTTTTAAAATACTTAAGATCGTTATTCAATTAATAATATTAATGTATATGTTAATAATAATATAAATGTATATGTTAATATGTAAATTCATAGTTAATATAATATTAATGTATACATATATATGATTTAATATTATTTGAAGTTTAACAGAAAAACGACCAATAAATTATTTGGGAGCATAAATACAACGTCCGTTGTATTTATGCTTCAATTATAACAGAAATTTCTGTTTAATTCGCATGGGCGCTTTTTTAATGCACGTTAAACATCGAAATAAATTGAAATGTAAAATGGAAAACGTATGTCGATAACCATGTGCGCATTTTCCAAACGCAAAGCTTTTTTTATCACGCATTGTTCTATTTCAAGTTTTGGGTGTTGAACGTTAAATCGAATGAACTAAGACACTTTATATGTTTCATTTTAACGCATATTTAACACGCATTGTAAAAGCAATAGTGCGAACCAGGTTTTATAAGGGTAGTTTTACGTGAGAACTAGCAAGGTTTTATGATGGGTCCTTGAGACTGCAAGAACTTTTTGCTCGAGATGCTCGCCTTATAGGCTGCAAATACCAATCTTCATAATTAAATGTAACTTATCATTTATCTCTGGCGCGGAATAGAAATGGATTATTATTTTCTTTACTATGTGGTGACGAATTAAACGATCAGATATAGTGTCATCATCTATCTATTATTTAAGGGAACGTATCCATTTTTTTAATACGTGACCTATTTTTTATAATTTTAACCCCTCGGCGACCACAAATGTATGTGGCTAAGATCCAGCTCCATTCCAGAGTTATACTTTTAAAGAAACCCTCACCCACCCCCGTTCCAAATCCTTAAACAGTTAACCTAGTATGGGTACCTTCCCTAAACAAGATATGGTATTAGTTTAGCTCATTTACGTCACAGTGCTGAGTTCAAGCCATATCTAGAATGGGAGAGAAATTGACTAACCATATCACGCTGATCTTACGTATTGGCATTATTGAGTTTCCCTTTTTCTGCAGTGATATTATGTACTCGTTTCCCTTAATCGTCTTTTAACATAACCCGTGTGAACAGAAAGGAGGTGTGACACATTGCATTCTAACTCCGTCATCACAAGGAATCCGAGATGTGGTATTATTAGAATATTTTTATATATTATTAGAATATTATTAATATAGTAATTATGTACATAGTAACGTTTGAGTTATTGCTGACTTTTATAAAAAGTTGAACAAGTAGTAATAGGCTATATAATTTGCTACGATCCAATTACAGCATGGCCTTGATAATCCGTACCCCAGCTAGTCCGAACGCCTCTATAATCCGAACGACCCCCTTTACCCCTGAGCAACCGCCATTTCTCACAGTTTCTGTCCCGCAGTGCCACGCAGTGCGTTTTAGATAACACACATATCGCTTTTTCGTCCGCCCGCGTGCCTTTCCGCCATTTTATTGTGTTGGCGTCTCAAATTTGCATCATGGCCTCAACATCGAAGAAAAGAAAACACGTGACGCTAACAATTGGACAAAAGTGTGAGATTTTGGACAAGATCAGAAAGAAAGCATCTCTCAAAGAAGAGAGAAAGAAGGCATCTCGTCATCAATTCTCGCACAGCACTATAACGTTGGAAAAGCCACAATTACAGATATCAAACACAAGGAGGAAAAAATACGATCATTCGTAATAAACACAGAAAAGGGTCCAGGTGCTAGGAAAACCTTGAAAACTACTGAAAATCCTTTGCTTGAAGATGCTTTATTTACGTGGTTCATAGAGCAGCGAAGAAAGAACGTCCCTTTGTCTGGTGATATACTGATGCAGAAGGCTAAGTTTTTCCATGAACGACTTGGAAGAGGAGAGTTTGTGGCTAGCAGAGGATGGTTAGATAATTTTAAGAAAAGACATGGTATACGCCAACTTAAGGTAAGTGGCGAAAAATTGTCGAATAATGAAGCAGATGTAAAGCCATTCCAGGACAAATTCGTGGATGTAATAAGGGAACAGGATCTGTCTGCAGACCAAATCTATAATGCTGATGAGTCAGGCCTGTACTGGAGATCGATACCAGATAAAACATTGGCGTCGGAAATCAGAGAGAGAATCAGAAATTAGAGCCCCAGGTTCCAAAGTGTCGAAGGAGCGGATCACATTTATGCCATGCGCGAACGTAACCGGAACGCACAAACTGCCCTTGCTGGTTGTAGGCAAAGCACAAAGGCCACGTGCATTTGCAACAGTCAGAAAATTACCGGTTCATTACACAGGTCAAAGAAGTGCTTGGGTTACAAGACCAATATTTATGGAGTGGCTAAAGGAACATTTTATTCCCGAAGTAAAGAAATTTTATCAAAAAAGAACTTACCGCTAAAAGCACTGTTAGTTCTTGATAATGCACCAGCCCAACCACTCGAAGACGATCTGCAGTCGATTGATGAAAATTTTACCATTTTGTACATGCCCCCCAACTGCACAGCCCTTATTCAACCTATGGATCAAAATGTGATCCAGAACATTAAAGTGAATTACAAGAAGAAACTCCTGTTGCAAGTTTTTGGCCAGCAAGAAGTTAATCCAGAATGTACAGTAACTGAAGTGCTTAAACAAAACACAATGAAAGATGCAGTGTTTTCACTAGCTCAATCTTGGGAGCAATTGTCACCAAATCTAATTAAAAAGTCTTGGAAGCCTCTGTGGCCCCTGTTTTTCGAATCAGAGGGAACGTCTGGCCAAGATGTGGAAGATTTTGATCCTGAAGATGACTTACCGTTGAGCATTTTCCAGAACAGAGGATTGTCTGAAGCAGATATTAATAATTTCTTGGTTAGCAATGATGACATTGATAAGTCAGGAGCCCTTGACTGATGAAGACATAATAAGACAAGTAACAGATGAGCAAGACAACGAAAACGAAGAAGAATTGGAGACATCGGAATCAGTTGCAAGGATCCCACTTACTCAAGCTGTCTTGCTTAAATACTTGTTTGGAATGGGCAGATGAAGTCGACATTTCTATTCCGGAAAAAATGCTGTTACGTAAATTAAGGGATAAAGCATTTTCTATGTCACTAAATACTACTCGTCAGAGCACTATATTGGAATTCTATAAAAAAGTGTGATTAATAGCATTGTATCTAACATATGTACATCTAACGTACATACTTCAATAAACACATTATAATGTAAAATATTTTTGTTTTATTTCGAAAAATCCCTTTCAAAATTTTAACATACTATAATCCGAACGCTTCGTGCATCCGAACAGGGTATAAATTTTCGGTGTTCGGATTATCGAGGCCCTGCTGTAGTTGTCAGAATCGAATATATATTTTTTTGCCTACTATTTAATAGGCAGTAAATTTATATACACATATTTATATGTATCCACTCTAAAGAAACATGGAAAATTTGATAAATTAACTATTGATAAAAAAATAAAAAAAAACAGATATTATTTCATATCTTCGTTGATATACCATGCCGGAAAAGGCAAACATTAATCAGAATGTGACATCTACGATTATTCGTAGAAGTGCTACGAACATGCTACGCTGCTAATATAAACTACAATATCGAGATGTGCCTTAGTATAATTTTAAGTGTTGAATCGGATTCAAGATCTGATAAGTCTACATAAAAAAATAATATTAAAAATGAAATGCCTGAATTGATTTTTGGCTATATCAAACGCAAGTATCGCGGTCGTTTAATGCCTGGTCGCACGCAGACTTGATCTTAATAAGTGAGGGCCTAAAATTAAAGTGAATATAAGTACATCATAACATTTTATTATACACTTTCGAGAATTGTATAAATATTAATTCAAAATATTTTAATAACTGGACTGGATTTCTTCAATAATACTAATAAAATATTTAAAGTGGATTCTCGCCGATAGTGGCGTGGCATCCATGGCTGGCATGACTCAGTGAATTAACATATCGCGTATAGCTCAGATAAAAATTCGCGGCGACTCACTCACGATTAACGTATAAAAACCCAATCGTGAAAAATTAAAAATACCTAGTCGATTAGAACGTACAATCTCTTTTAGTGGCATAGTGTCGAACCGTCAATATCGTGAGATGAAGTTAGGTGAGCACAGCCGCGGCGCGTGAGAAAAAATGAACCGCATGCTTCGTCTGTAATTGGTTTGATTGAAACGCGAGCCTCATTCGGCGGTTCTTCCGAGAAGCCCGTCGGCTCGTTAGGGGACACTGTCCGCAGGGCAGCCCTCTCACAGACCGCGTCCTGTCGCATTCCACGACCATAGCTCGCTATAACTATATATGTCGTATAATTACAATAATTTCGTGTGGGTGACGTTTATCTGATGCCTAATTTAGAGCAAGCCTCAGTGCTCAGTAAATATATGTACCTATGTACGTAACTAAATGGATAAATAATTAATTCTCAACTGCAAAACTGCCGTTACTGAGAAGTCAGACAAGTGCAGAGTGTGGAATGCACTTGCATCGCAGACAGAAACGAGTCGAGTACCTATATTATGACGCGCGAAATTGCGGCGTGCACTTATTATCTACGGGACGAACGGCGACAGAGGGGCCCCCACCGGGTGGCCGCGCCGCGCCCGAAATGCAACCGACAGCTACACGTAACACGTAGGTAGGTACGTTGTACTAAATGCAAATACTTATTTACCTAAACACAAACGTTTTAAAGATCTGTCCAAAGGCAAATACATTGAAATCATAGGTTACTTCGCAAGTTTTTGAAATATGTTGATAAGCAACTCAAAATCACATGCCAATGCCCTTTATTAAGATTAGAGAAACTGACAACGCGATTAGATTTATTGCACTTCAAAAGGCAGTACTTATTGACATCATGGTCAACAAAATCTATGTACCTATCTACCTAGCTGACAAAGCTTTAACTGCAGTGTTTTAGACAGCTGAAATTATTAGGTATTAGCTAAGATATTACAATTAAAGTCATTTCATAATTGATCAATTTATAAGTACCTAATTAACTAATTCCATTGTGTTAGATGGTAGATTTTAACGACATGCTGCCTATTCTGTTATCAGAAATGCCTTAAATTACATTATCGTTAAAATACATCAAATAATGTTTTTTTATAAAACTTTTAGTTTAGTTCAATAAAAGTATGCTTTCAGTGGCAATGACTTCTAAAAATGTTGTACAATAAAAGACAACGTACTATTATACACTGTAGAAAAAAAATACAACTAAGAGTTAAGGCAATCCCAGTGCTTTTTAGAACAACAATCCAACTGATAACATATGTATATTTGTGGTTTGTTAACTGTTAGTTAATTAGGATATGTGACAAGGTTACTACGGTACGGTAACCGCAGAAAATAAGGAAATAATACGAAATCTAATATCCGAACATTACCTATGTGCTCGCGACCATTTAGATGTGAAGTATTTATTACTATAATAAAAGAATCCGAATTCTACATGAACTAGAATACAAATACATATTTTGAAAACAAACTTTTGCAATCTGTTTTTTAGTTTAATCATTTTAGTTGTAATTGTTTAATTATTTTAGCCACCTTGTGGTATTTTATTTGAAATTATATCACATTACATATTCATACACAATATATGTATGCATATGCTGTAAGAGCTCTTCATAAATATAAATCATTAATGTGCCGTCATAAAAGTAGAATTCCAATCTCTCTCGGATGTTCGCGAATGTTTTAGAAATCAGTACAATGAACATGAACGCGCTTAGAGCTAACGGCTGAATGAGTACATGCGCAGAGGCACCTCATAAAAAGTTATCCCACGAAACTGTATGATTAATGAGATCAGCTGTGTCTTCATTGCTTGAGACCATAACATGCCGAACTCAAATGTCCGTATTACTTTAAGTAAGACTAACTGCGCTCACTCTCTCGTTATATTTGTTAATATGTATGGTCATCAATACCTTATTTGTTACATTCGTGAAACAACTTATTTGTCCAGTGCCTTTATAAATTCCTATATAAAATAAATATGTTAAAAATAATGCTAAAATTTCAAAATTCGTACGCCTTGTTTTGTTTAATAACAGCAAATAGAAATTATTGTCATGAGAAAATCCTACAAAAAGGGCAAATAAATGATAAATCAGGGTAATTTTGATTAGTACAACTAGGTACTCACACACAAGTCTGTAAGTGTGATGCTGTTAGCGGTGTAGAAGACGAGTAGTTCCGCAGGCAAGGCACGGGATCCAGGTTCACGGAGTTTAGACGCTAGCAGGAGGCAAGCTGTGCCCAACAACTGTACTTGATTTTTGCTGACAGCACAAATGCTCATAAAACGATCCAGATATGAAATTGCTAGTGGGAACACTTCTTCCTGACATCCTTGATCTTCACATACCTGAAATAGAAACATAAAATTACAATTCTGTAAAAAAATGTCTCGTTTTGTTTTTGAACAACTACTTTGTAGCGCCTGGGTGCGGCTTTATGTTATCATCCAGTATCCTGATAACCTATATATGTATAAAATAAAAATACACACTTATTGCGATAAATACAACCGCGCTTTACTTTCCTGCTGTAGCTGTACGTTGCTTATCAGCTTTAATGGTTCCTGTGCGTACCTACCTACCAGTCCTCAGTGTCGGCAAATCATGGTTTCATTTTAATACAAAAGCCAACATTTTATAATGTGGCTAAGTGGGTTTATCGGTATGAACCCATACCCATAGTTTACTTTGGTACTACTAAATAGCTTTATTCATTTATATATTGCGTATTATATAGATTTCTTTATCAAAATAATCAAGAATTAAGTTTATAAATTTTATTACAAGCTTTGCAATGACCAATTTATGGAATATTCACATAATAGTTTCGTTTTTATGTAGCTACGTTTGTTTTTGTGTACGTTTGCAAATGTTGGTGCGCAACAACGCTTAACCTAATTGTTTGCTGCTTTTAATTATTTTGTTTCTATTAACATTGGTCAACTTTGAAAAACAATCGATAATAACTATCTGTAGAGTATTCTACAGCGTTAAGTCCACAGTGACATGAAATAAAATCTGTAAACGACGCAAATTTACGAAGTATGCCATACGACTAGTTTGTTACGTAATTAATTATTTTTTATACATATTATATTTCTAAAGTAACATTTTCTTATTAAACATTATTAGAAGTGTGTACGTTATGAGATATTCGCCATAAAACGCCATATGACCACGGGGGTTTATTGAATGTATTACCTATTCACGTATTGTGACGTTGTTCCAAATATATTTGTTGCTGATCAACCTCTAATTAATTATTGTACTTAAGTATCTACAACGAAATAGACAATAGCAATGCATAATATGCTATTATGGTTTCAAAGTATATAAATAATCAAAAACATTAGCAACAAATTAGCAGATTGTTGTCGGCATACCTTCACACGGTGTAACGCGAACCTAATGTTGTATCAGCATGAAAACAAAGCACGTTGATACCTAGGTAGGTATATATCTATTTAACCGCCCTATTACACTTGTAGTGCATACAGTACGTGTCTCACGCTCCAACTCGCTCGTAGATTATTAACTATTCCCCTTTTGCAATTAAACTACAATATAAACTAGTTACAAGATAATTAATGATCCATGATGAAGAAAACCAACAAAACCTTATAATGATAACACAAACGAAACGCTAAAAAGCTGTAACGAACATAATAATATACGAAATTAAGTGCCTTTATGTTGGTGCCTACGGTCTTTATATTCGTAATTGGCGAAGTATGACGAGTGAGGTTTAATGAATGGCACTGAGGGTTATAAAACAAACCGATTATCGTAATATCTAACTGCATTATTAGACTCCATGGCAGACTTTTAGGTGGTTATTTTTGCTTCTATCTGGTCGATAATCACGACGTAGAAAATTTTATGAAAGAGGTTCTTTTTAATCTGTCGATGAAACGAAGTAAATATAAAATTGGAGTTTCAATGAAATCTCCTCGCCACGTTATAAACTTTTAGGGTGCGCTTGATGATTAGACATAAAAAAGTTAACGTGAGCACGTTGAACATGTCATTGACCCGTAAGATTCGGAGAATCGTTTCGGTCTGCTTGTGCTGAAACGTCGGTATGCGACTAGTTTTAAACGTAACCACGAGGTGAGTCGCAGTGTCAGCACATTGAGGAGTCAGCGCATGTCGCTAATTCAAGCAGTGCGATATGACGTCATCGGCCGTAACCAACCCAAAACACCACGTGGCGAAACAATATATACAGTGCAATCTTTTCGTTTTTTTTTTCCTAAAATAGTTTTCCACCTATCAAGAACCTACTTACCTAGTTGTAATTTAAATAAGTATACGCATATTACACATACTAACTATTAATACTTGTGTCTATTTAAGTACAAAATGTAAAAAAAGACTGTCTATATGATGATTCTTGTCAGTGTACGACACACGTGCCCTTACATACCCTTTCGTAAGTTACTATTAACTACACGTCATTTAGGTCATCGCGTTAAACAATGACGTTAGTGTGCGCGATTGTAATTATTTATGTATACATAGAAGCAAAAGATAAGTGCGCAGCCGAGCGTCAGCTGTGTGCGTGTCAAAATCAGCTGATTATTCAAATAGAACGAGCAGAGTCGCATCGGTCGGCGACCGCGCGCCGCTGCCCGCGCAACGTCCGGGGCCCCTCGCGGCTCGCACGCTCCACAAGTCCTTGTCTTCAACTAGTTACTATATAGTAAGCACATACACTGTACGCGACTAGGTACATACCCATCGACGTTCATGCTTATACACATTTCAATACATATTTAACTAATCACCCATAAAATATTTTTAATGATTAAAGCTAATCGTCGAATATGAGTTACAAGACTTGTTTCTCAATAATTTACGCGAAATAAATAGCTAAATAATATAGTGTTATTCTTATAAGACAGTCTGACATCTGGACCGAATTGGCAATCAGCTGGTCGTGTAAACAAAGTTATATCATCCAATTTAGAGAGACCTATGCACCTAATAACGATGATGTTTTCATGATTTCCCTTGACATTTGAAATGCAACATACTGTCAAATCTTAAGCAGTCTTTGGGTATCACTGAGTGAGTGAGGAGCATTACTTTCCTCCTTGTATTGGTACCTGTTAAGGTATACCGGGGACCACTGTTCCTACCGGCGACGTATGAGTGCACCACACGTGGTCGGAAAACGAGACAAAATGGCGAACGTTGGAGTGTTCGGTCCGCGGATCGTACGGTGAGCGGTGCGGGTGCGCTAACCTCTAGCATCCACTCGGCGACGACACGGCGCATGTTGGGCGTGATCTCGGTCTGTACAGTGCCGAAGTAGTTGGCGGTGATAGCGTAGCGTTCCTCAGTGCGCAGCAGGTTGTCGAGCACGCGGCGGCGGAGCAGCACCGGGTCAGGCGCTGCCGAGCGCGGCGCCGGCGCCGGCCGTGCTCGTCCCGCCGCACCCTCACCGCTCTCGGGGCTCACGCGCTCGGCGCACAGCAGCTCCATGTTACACCGCACTGCGGCTTATCGGCGGCTAACTCGGCGTGTTGTGACGAGACAGCTGATCGTGCGCGGGCGGCCGGCCTGAGGCGAACAGCGCGGTGCTTGCGACGACGGCGAGTGCGCGAGTCGCAGTGAGCCGGCACTCGGCAGCGTGCGCCTCGCCGCCGAACATATGATCGGAGCGGCGCGCGGGGGCAGGGCGGTGCCCGTGAGGCCCGCACGCAGGTTTCTGCCATTCGATGTTCAAATAATAATACATAACATGTTTTCCTACTCGCTCGCGCCCTGACTACTTCTCACTCGGTCTCGGTTCTTGCTTCTCATTCTACTATAGTATGTATGTACTTACAAAATAAGACGAATTCCACGGAATGAATCCCTATGGATAGGTATATACATAAACCCACGTAACAGCATCGCTATGTTTGGCATCAATTTAATCTTAAATGAGGCCTATTATAATATTGATAAAATTACTCAATTAGTTATCGCATTTTTAAATAGGTAGGTAGGTATCAGAATAGTGTCTCAGTCGAGTATCTATCTAGAAGAAATGTCTGGTCATGGACAATAATTTTAAGTATGTATTACGTATTTAAATACATTGTAGTTAATGTGGTCGATATAGTCCACCTAACAGTAATAATAGGCAAGTATAAGCGTTTAGTTGTGTAGGCATCTAGGTACTATGCTTCAACTAGGTACCTATTTACAGTCACCGCATCAATGTCGGTGAGCCGTTTACGGCCAGTGAACTTTAAGTTTCTCTTACGGTGGTGGCTTTTTAAATGTTTAGTGTATCTACCTAATTAACTATATTAAAAATACTTTTCTAGCAATACAATTTCATTCATAAATCGTCTTCTTGCATAATTTGTTATTCAGTACCTGTGTACTTCTTAAACCAAGAATGTCTATAAAATTACACCTGAGTAAAGCACCTTTTAGTCATAGATTAGTGCAGAGATTATTTAACTGTTACGGTCTTCTTTTATCTTCAAATCCATTGCGCGCAACCTGGATATCAATAGACCCACTTCACCTTTTAAATTTCGAAGTACAGTACAACACGATTATCCGGCCATCAGTTATACGGATTCGCGATTATCCGGACTACCAATCGCGTTCTTGCATATACAAGTTAAACAACCTATCAGAACTGGCATTACCCGCCCGTGCTTCGCGTGATCTAACCTCCACGCGCTTCGTTATTGTTTTATTTATTTAGAAACTGTTACTATAGTGTATCCAACAGGGTGTGATATTGTGAGTTTACTACAGCTTAAATTCGTGATGTTAGCAGCAATGAAGAGACAAAGTGGCTTACTATTATATTTATTGGCAATTACAAATATTTTAACTCAAATTAAATTTATATAACTAATATATTATAAACAAATTAAACTTAAACTTGTACATATTGGATTTGATATAATTGATTGAATTATGCGATACATGACGGAAATCCATTATTATTATAAAATGGAGGAGAGGAAGGAAGACCCACCACTTTCCCACGGTTAATCAATATACCATACCTACACTTCAAGAAAGAAAGAAATTCGGAATAGGATCAAGGTGGAATAGGATATAAGGAAATCTTACTATTCCGTATTCCTTTCGTTCTTGAGGTGTGCGGTATATTAATCATGGGAAAGTGGTGGGTCTTCCTTCCTCTCCTACATTTTATAATAATAATAGATTTCATAATTATTTTAATGAACAAATATAAATGTAAGTATGTATATAAACGTTGTACGTTGGAAAATGCATCACTTATTTTCTTCATAAGACACTGATTTTTGATAAGTAGGTATATTTTGATAACTATATTTTGATAAGTATATTTGTTATTTTTTATAAACACCTAACTTCTGCATAATATTATGCAATATGTACAGAATTGGATTATTATTATTGTCCGGATTTACGAATATATTGTATTATCCGGATTTACGATTATCCAAATGCCTAATGATAACAATTAGTCCGGTTAATCGAGTTTCCACAGTACATACGTAGCTAAATAGGAACGTATGTACTATTGGTACTATGTAGATACTCGTATATTACAACTATACCGGGTAAATTATTAGTTAACACTTGGTTCTAGTCAATAACTTCCAAAAGCCAATCAATTTCTTTTTTTTTTCTAATAGAATGTTGAAGTATTTAAATCATATGGTTAGTCACTTTGTCAACAAAATTATATCTGAATCTGATTAGGTTAGAGATCCTTATAACTCATCTTGCGTCATCTCTTCGCTTTTTGGGCAGGCATCGTTGTCTTGATTTCGTTGGACAGCCCAAATTATGTACCTATTAATACAATTTTATTTTATAGTTGCTTAGTAGCTTAGTAATACTTATTACTTAGATGTATCCATGTGGTGACGAAATAAGAATACAATTCACCAACTCCTATAGTGCTCGTAGGTATCGTAATAGAAACGATTAAATATGCATGTACCTAACAGCCATGCAAGAGAAAAAAAAATTAAATAAAACTATATTAACACATGACCAATGTGGATTATAAGTCAATCTCCCTCTCGTTGTAGAGGAAACTCGAGCACAGTAGTTAGACATATACGATGTAAGATGTCATCATCTTATCGACAATAGTGATATAACTATATAATTCAATTCAATTACTACTAGGTATATAATTTAACTAATTAAATATATATATATATATATATATATATATATATATATATATATAAATGTAATTGATTGAATTAGGCGATACATGGCGGAAATCCATTATTATTATAAAATGGAGGAGAGGAAGCAAAACCCACCACTTTCCCACGGTTAATCAATATACCGTACACCTCAAGAAAGGAAGGAATACGGGATGGGATCAAGGTGGAATAGGATATAAGGAAATCTTACTCTTGTGATGAACACCGCCTCCAGAACTTCTACTTGCAATTTTCCGCAGAACTTCGAATAAAGATTCGACACGTGTTTCGCCTCTGAACGAGGCATCCTCAGGACGGTTCGGCTTCAAGCCGACCCGTCTTCGTCCGATTTCCTTATATCCTCATCCACCTTGATCCCATCCCGTATTCCTTCCTTTCTTGAGGTGTACGGTATATTGATTAACCGTGGGAAAGTGGTGGGTTTTCCTTCCTCTCCTCCATTTTATAATAATAATTAAATGTATATAATTTAACTTATTCATTTTTAACCTAATATTTTTTTTTTTTTTGGTGACGGAGTAAGAATACCATTCACCACCCCATATCTTACCCGTGGGTGATCGTAAGAGACGACTAAGGGATATAAAACGCATATAACATCTATGCGAGAAAAGGACAATATCGAAACAAAACCCTATACCAACACGTCTGACCAGCGCGGTATAGTAGGTGAATTTCCCTCCCATTACAGATGAGGCCCGAGCCCAACAGTGGGACATTTATGGGCTGTGATAATGATGATGATGATATAATTTAACTATCCAGCGGAATCCTTGCAAGAAATTAATATCATGCTTAATAGTGCCTCAATAGCACTCAGTATTTTGAATTTCTGAAGCTTAGAACAATGCTCATGGTACCCACCGAAGTATCTTCATATTTACCACCCGCGTTACCACTCCATACTTTTTACATGGGTGTAGTTAGAATCAGATGTAGGATTATTATTAGAAAAGTGAGCAGTGGCATTCAGTAAAATTGTAATATGAAATTGCTACGCCAACCCGCAATCCAAGGTTGGCGATTAAGGCATCCCACCCCCTTCTCCATAGTAAAGTCGATGTTAAGCAGTAGACGTCGATGGGATGAAAAAATGGGTCACGTAGTCCGAGTTCCAGTTTTCCTACATACTAGAAATATGTCATCATCATCATCACAGCTCAAATATGTCCCACTGTTGGGCTCGAGCCTCCTCTATTATGGGAGGTAAATTGACCTACTACACCACGCTGGTCAGACGTGTTGGCATAGGGTTTTGTTTCGAGTTTTCCTTCTCTCGCATAAATGTTATATGCGTTTTATATCCCTTAATCGTCTCGTACTATCACCCACGGGCAAGATAGGGGGTGGTGAATTGTATTCTTACTCCGTCACCACACGGGTGATGAAAATGATGAATGAAATATGTATATATGTGTAATTTATATACTCTAATTACAAATTGGCGAGAGTTTCGGTTTATATAAACAGGATTATTTTAAATATTACGGGACTTCCCCGTAACAATACATTATTGTAGGAGGAAGATAAGCTTCAGCTTTATCTGGCTACACAAAATAATGTACCTAAGTTGCATTATGCAAACGGTCAATAAGTATCTACTACGACTATAATTATAGATCTCAACGCTGTTCGTATTTCCGTAAACTACGAATACGTCACCAATGTCCGGTCGTCTGCACGTAGTCTCTAGCTTGCCTCGAATGTACATACGTGCGTGTGGGTGAGCTGATTAAAAATGCATAGAGCTGTTAACACCCTCACGCCTCAGTAGACCAATTTATTTATATAACTACGCATTTTTAGCTTCAGTGCAATGGAACAAAAAATACTTATACGAAAAGAAAATAAGAAAGGTTTATTCCGGTGCACTGCTGTTAAGTTAATGTATGGCACTATGGCTTCTGAAAAATATTATCAGTAATAATTTCCCATGTGGGTGGATGTAATTTTGAGTGAACTCAACTAAGAAGTATTTAATGGTTGTGTTACTCGGGGCGTATTTCCTGATCCCATGAAAATTAGATCAGATAAATTAAATCAGATCTCAATAATTATCGCCGATTTCCATACTGCCTACACTTAGTAAAGTTTTTGAAAAACTGATGCTTAGTCAAATGTTAAATCATTTTAAGAGATATAATATCTTTCACAAAAATCAATTTGGCTTCACTAAGAATTGCTCTACTACTGATGCGGGTGTGGAATTATTAAAAAATATCTTTAGAGCTTGGGAGGAATCGCATGATGCTTTGGGTATATTTTGCGATTTATCCAAAGCGTTTGATTGCGTATACCACGAAACTCTCATCAAGAAATTATACCATTATGGGATCAGTATCAGACACAAGGAGGTATCAGGAGTGGAAGGGGATGCATGGATCAAGTGTTCTCTCTGCGCGACATTGTGGAGAAGCATCTGGCTCTAGGTCAGAGGGTTTTCTGCAGTTTTGTGGATCTGGAGAGAGCATTTGACACGGTTGTACGAAAGGAACTTTGGGACATTTTACCGGAGTATGGTATTAACGGTAAACTGCTACAGGCTGTGCAGTCCAGTTACACAGTTGGGTATGCAGAAAAGAGTATGAAAGTAAAATTAACGCGGTCAAAATACGATCTCTGCGGAAAATCTGTGGAGTTAGGCTGACCGACCGAATTCGTAACGACGACGTAAGAGAGCGAGTAGGTATGAAAAATATAAATTGTGATACAACAGTTAGAATGTTTATTTCCCTAAATTTTTCCCGCAGTGACGCTCTTGGGCCTAAATTATAAATCGCGCGGACAGCCCGTTTTTGGAGAACAAAGATATTATTCAAATCTGCAGAGCATCCCCAGAGTAGTATGCCATAAGACATAAGACTGTGGAAGTAAGCGAAATAAACAATTCTAGCCGTTTCAATATCGGTTAACATTCGATTTTTTTTACCGCATAAGCCGCTAAGCTTAGCCTACTTGATAATTTCTCAAGATGAGGGCCCCAATGGAGTTTAGCATCAATAGTAATACCTAAGAATGTGGTGGACTCCACAATTTCTAGGGCCACACCATTCATTGGAACATTGGTTTCCACTAGTCACACATTAGGTGTGGTAAATTTAATACATTTGGTTTTCTTTTCATTAAGAACCATGAACCAATGAACAACATTTGACAGAGCATTGTTCACATCGTCATAATTAAGCATTTGTCTTTTAATTTTGAACAATAAAGAGGTATCATCTGCGAACAACACTATGTTTTGGTTATCCCCTATATAATAAGGTAAGTCATTAATATATACAAGGAACAGAAATGGCCCAAGAATGGATCCTTGTGGAACGCCCATTCTTGCAACAGAACCAGGTGATCGTACACCATTAACATCGACCCTCTGAATTCTGTTGCCTAAATATGATGTTAAAAGTTCGAGAGCCTTATTTACATACATAAATATCATCACGCCATATCCCTTGCAGAGTAGGCAGAGAGAACAGAGTGCCAGAGAACTCTATCTCTGCATACTTCACTCGCTTCGTCAACATTCATAATTCTCTTCATACACGCTCGCCGGTTTCGGAGACTCTTGACTCCACCTTCCTTCAGTATATGACCGATCTGGTCTAGGTAGGTTAGTCTCGGTCTTCCTCGGTACCTACATCCTTCCACTTTCGCATTGTATATCTTCTTAGTGTGGTCATGCTCACTAAAAAGGTCTCTGCCTGCGGTAGCTACGTGAGCGGGTCTCTCCCCTCCCTCGAATGTGGCTGAGGGGCGTGATGGCTGCTTTAGTAGTTAACTCGTGATCGGGTGCCGCTTGTGGAGTCTGGTCCAACCATTTCTGTTCTTTTTTTTTGTTTGTTAATTTTGTATTTAACTTTAAAAAATAAATCTTTACTCGAAAGACATCTCACTGGAGCTAATAGGGACAGACAAGTTTCCAATAATATTTAAGAAAACATGTAATTTAAAAAAAAAGGACGAGCCCGCTGAGTTTCTTGCCGGATCTTCTCAGTTTGTGGCGGCTTTTCGATCCGGTGGTAGATTAATTTAAAAAAATATGTAATATTGACAATATGTAATGTAAGTGCCCTTTTAAGGCTTATGCATAATAAATGATTTGATTTGATTTGAATATAAAAAACGCGGGTTGGTAATAAACTATACACGGTGGAGATGATAATGTGACAATAAATGAAAACACCGGCAATACTAGTGTATAGGAGTATTTTGAAACTATCTAAAAGTCCTCACATGCAAATTTAAAAATAAATACACTATTATAGTGGGAATGGTATTTTCAAACAATCTTTTTATCATAAATATTGAAACAAAATAGAACACCGTTTTTAAATATTAGTTCACTGACCTGTAATCCGACCGAGTAGATCCTTTCATTATGCCGCGCGCATTAAGTACTTTTAATTTTCTTATCTAAGTCTGATGACACAGTTTATATGGACTTTATTGGTCAGGAATATGGTATAATATGCATTAATTTGTATTGCATTTGGCGAAGACTTGAAGTGGTAAACTGGCTATATGTAGGTACCACCTACCTTCATATTAGTTTATACCGATGCGGCGCGGGAGGTCTTTGATCTCTTGGTGATAGCCTAATAATTTTAATTTTTAATACAGAGGGTGGAAAATGTTAACAATACAAAGTAATGTGCTGTGGCTAAACTATACGACATATTATATTCAAAGTTTCTATACAGGCTGGGCAAGTCCTCAGATACACTAAATGAAAAAAAATATTGTCGTGCGGTCGTCTCCACTCCGTATAAGCGAAAAGCATTCCTGTGGATTTCAAATTGACTATCTCAGGTAGTATATCGAACGATAAGACACGTAGCCCTTAAATAAAACGAACATTTGTCGTCGCTCTTTTTGCAAAAATGCTCCAATAATTTAATTGGAAAACGAATTTTAATTTAGAAATTTAGTCACTAGGATAATAAGATTAGCTGTGTGGTAGCGGCTGAGAATACTACCAACCTTTACTTTGCTCGTGAATGTCGTAAAAGACGACTGAGAGCCTTATAACGATCTAGGCCAACTCCATCTGATGCCGTTTGGTCAACAATTACATTCCCAAACAGGGTTGATGTGAGGCAGGCGGCCGGTCATAAAACTATTGCCAATAACTTTTACGATATGTACTATGTAATAAGAGTACATACTGTATCGACCCCAAGTAATTGGGATAAGAGTAGAATAATGATAATGATGACGACATAATACAAACCTGTCGCTATCTAAAAGGCTAAGTCAAATTAAAAAGCTTTTGAGAGCTTTTTATTATGTCAGTCTGGAACATAATATTCTAGGTTACATATAGAAGCCACCGAAGACAAAGATCGGGTACCGGTGGCCCGCTCGCACGGCGAAGAGAGGTGTTTGCAGGGTGGGTCCATGGGGTAGCGCACCGGCTCTTCTGTAGCCCCGGACCGCTTTGTCGGGGCGCGACCACATCCATGGTCCAACTTGCGGAAAAAAAAATGGTTACATATACATACTTACTAATGAAACGATCAGTAAATTAATGATATAATAATCATTTTAATCACCTTGAGTTGAAAAAGCTTAAGCTTCTAAAAAGTTACACAGCTAAATGTGTACTTGTTACAAATATGCCTATCCCGGGGATATATTCGCAAGGATGAAGGCGTGAGATGATAAAGTTATGTTTAGACAAAGGAAAGTGTGCGCATGTTTATTGTAACAGCTCTGTTAAGATACCCACATACCAATCCAATCGTCGCGCGTTCGTATCCGAAGATCCTAGTCGGACATTGGCTTGGCGTGGCGCATGAGGCCTTATTCGCACGAGACCTTTATCAACGTCCGTTAAAAAAGCGTTGAAATGGAACAAATGTCAATTTCTTTCACATGTCATTTTAAAGCGCGACATTCTCATAACGTTGTCGTGTTTAACTTTAAGTATTGTGTGATGTACCTATTATATGGACATGTACCTATTTCATTTCAATGCTTTTTTACAGCAACTTTTATGCTATATTTTTATCATTAGCTCTAATACATTGATAATATGGTTCATAATATTTCTGGTAAAATAGTAGTATCTATATAAGGTACGAAACGAAAGGTATTTATAGATTAATTGCCTATACAATAAATAATGATTTTTGATGTTTACACCATGTCTTTTACATTCCCAATGTTTCGAACACTTTTAAGCATTCATGGTTATAATAGAACTATTTTTATAAATTATACAATTAATATACATGATTTTCATCTTATAGAAAAAAATAGGAACAATATAACTATTTTAATAATTTATATGCAGTATATATTTATTTATTTATTTATTATATAACTTAGATATAAGAATTGCGTCTAGAGAGATGTAGAAGGTTTTCCTATTAAAGTATTAGTTTTCGTTTTTAGCTTCTATATACAATATTTAAGTTGGTTATATTTTATATTCAATATAATTTATTAATTATATCGGAAATATAAGTTTTTATAATAGGCAGAAAGTTTTCCCTCATATTTCCTCGAATTCTTTTAGAATTGAAGATTGCTTCAAATTCGGTAACATTGTCTACGAATTAGGATCTGATAAAGAACCTCATTTTCCTTGTGGTGAAGGAGTAGAAATACAATTCACCACCTCCCTTCGTGGTCGTGGTCGTATAGGGGGCTAAGGGATATAATACAGACAGTAAGAGCAAAAAACATTTTAGCAATCTGATTGACTAGTGGGATACTGTAGGTCAGTTTCTATCATATAGCGGGGGGAGGGTTGAGCCCGCAGTCTGACAGTCTGACATATGTGAGCTGTAATGATGATTATAATTAGAGAAAGGAACCTTGGAATAAAACTATTTATGTTGACTATACCGCTCATTAGAAAGTAGGGTCAGGCATGTTAGATCAATATGTCTCACATTGAAGTAGGATCATTCCCAATAGTGAGATTTCTATGGCCTTTAAAAAAAACATGGTAAAGGTTAATTAAAAAATAAAACAGCAGTGTAATAGAGTTGCAATTTTCACTGAGAAACACTCATTTGAAACTTTGTATTGTTAATTACTCATATTTTTCACAAGGCAGAAGTAGAGCGCAAATGCATATGTATTATTTATTGTGCATGCAATACACTCTCGTCGAAACGGTTCGCCAATACACCCAGGCGCCAGTCGTTTTATCGAGACGTTATTCGAGTGAAAATAGTCATAACAAAAGTTATTTTGTATGGATAATTTTATTATAATCTAGCTCGCTTCGTCACTACACAGTATAGTACCTATAAAACGAAGTCGCTTCCCGCTGTCTGTTTGTATACTTAGATCTTTAAAACTACACAACGAATTTTGATGCGGTTTTTATTTAGGAAGCAATTTTTAACAATACAGAATTATTATAAAATGGAGGAGAGGAAGGAAAACCCACCACTTTCCCACGGTTAATCAATATACCGTACACCTCAAAAAAGGAAGGAATACGGGATGGGATCAAGGTGGAATAGGATATAAGGAAATCTTACTCCTGTGATGAGCACCGCCTCCAGAACTTCTACTTGCAATTTTCCGCAGAACTTCGAATAAAGATTCGACACGTGTTTCGCCTCTAAACGAGGCATCCTCAGGACGGTTCGGCTTCAAATGCGCCCATGTTTTCCTTCCTCTCCTCCATTTTATAATAATAATGGATTTCTGCCATGTATCGCCTAATTCAATCAATTAATACAGAATTACTTTTTATCCAATAAAATATATTAGGTACCTGGTGCATTTAATATATATTAAAATTGCCCTTTATAGTATAACATTAAAATGAATATCCTAGAAGTCGAAATCGAATCGAAGAAGATAGAGTGTTTGTTTAAGCGACATACTAAAGTATAGGCTATATAAAACTAACATCAGCCCGATCATGTGATACTAGAAACATGCGAGCGCGGTAGAATCTACAGTCTCGAGATCGGTCTGACTTGGCGAGAGTGTGCTGCTTGCATATTTTCTGTATATAAGAAAATAATGGTTTCTACGTATTTATTATGCTTTCATTTTATTTTATGTAGCGATGGTCACGATTACTATTTACGCGGACTGATACCAAATTGTGCTTTTTACAGTTTTCTTAAAATTTTCTTGAATATATTCATGAAGACTGCCATTGCGCTCCGTAGGGCGTAAACGTAATGAATGATGTGTATGGTATTCGTATAAAAATACAGCCCCATACTTCTTTCTTCTATTTCTTTTTCCATGTATATAGTATAAATGTGGTGTAGAGCAAATAACCTCACTGAATAAGAGAGAAAATAAATGCCAATATAAGTCCGACATTTGCGTTATGCTAAGTCAACTCGATTCTAATTGTGACATAGGCCCGAGCCCAATTTTAACCGAGGACTAAGCAGAGACAGTACTAGACTAGTCATTACACCGGTCATTTAATTTTGCTCCATGTTTTCTCATGTGAATTTAAGAGTAACTAATTCACATGAGAAAAACTACAGCTACAAATAGTAATTTTCAACAATTACGTATGCATATAATTTTATATGCATACCTAAATTTCATCCTATATTTCGTTTTATGTTGGAAAAATATACTACAAAGGTGGTCATTATAATTTTATTGTATTGCACCTTGGACTTTCAAAATCTATTTTAGAAATATTAAGAGAATTTTGTTATACACCTTTCTTTGACAATTATTTATATTTAAATCACGAGAGCTGTTTTTACTGCCATCAAACTTAAAAAAATAAAATTAATGTTGCTTACTTTGTTTTAGTAACATTTGTGCTGAGATTAACTTATCGGTAAAACTACGGAAAACTCCGTTTAGAAATTTTAGAGATTAACGTATAACGTGTATATATATATATATATATATATATATGTATATATATATATATATATATATATATATACAGGGTGTCCCAAAATTCAACGATAAGCCGGCACCAGCAGGTGGACCTACATATGACTACTCGAGAACAAAAAAGAAAAAAATTCTACCTTGATTTTTTTTTTCATTACGACAAAAAAAACCGATTTCTTTAAAAATCGACATCTTTTATTATATTATTAAGTGCCATTGCTACAATTTTACAAGTAATTCTGTGTTTTTTTTTGTATTGGTAAGGTAAGTAGCACTACTATCGATCACAACCATTAAAAATTCCAGAATATCTATAGTTTTTACACAAAAATCAACCAAAACTATGTTTTTTTCATAAATTATGTAAGATTTTGACTTTCAGCTCACTTTCACTCATCACAGTGAAAAAAAAAAGTATGGACACTACTGTGGCAAATAGTATTAAAAATTGGCGCAACTAACTACAATTCTAAAATGGTATAACATTCTAGGCAAACTAGCCACAAAAATATACTTAGGTGTACTATTTCAAAATAACAACCATACTTCGAAAATTGTTAGTGTTGATAGTAATCACTTTTACTATGTAGCCCAAATGTTTTTGTTGCAAGTTCTCAGAATTTGAATGAGACATGTGCGTAGTCCATAAGATAACATAAGTTAGACAGAGATAGAGAGATTATACGTTAGAGGGAGATAGATAGATGCTAATTGTTTAGTAACATTAATGCAGGTAGAGAAGTAATTAATGTCCTCAGCAGCACAGCAAGTCAGTACGCTCTACTTCTTTGTTTACTGCACACCGTTCTGTTTTAATTAAAGTGGCTCTGATACTAACGACTTTGGATTGAATTAAGTGACCTGGAAATTGACCTGACTTGGCATTATTTTAGACTGTGATTTTGTGTTTTTTTAAAGAAGTTTTGCCTTATTTTCAAGTGTTTAGCATTCATTATGCCGCTACCATATACAGCGTTAGAATACGCTAATATGCACCTAATTTATGGAGAATGCCGATGCAATGCCAACGCTGCTAGCAGATTATATCGAGCAAGGTACCCTACTCTTCAAAGGTATCCGGATTATCGCGTATTTATTAACGTGCATCAAGCATTTTCGGAGGGTCGTATACCATCTGACAGGAGAAACGCTGGAAGACCTAGATCGGAACACGATGAAGAAGTTCTCAAAGAAATAGAAAGCGATACAACTACCTCTGTACGTGGCATACAAGTAGCAACGGGAATTCCAAAAAGTACTGCACATAGAATTTTAAAACGTCACCAGTTTCATCCATATCATTACAGGCGCGTGCAGGCGTTATTACCGCGGGACTATCCACTGCGGGTCGCATTTTGCCGTGTAATGCTGCAAAAACACAGGGAAGATCCCCAATTCTTAGACAAAGTCTTATGGTCGGATGAAACAACCTGCAAGAAAGATGGCTATTTAAATCTTCACAATCTTCATAGCTGGAACAATGAAAATCCGCACCTGGTGAGAGAAGACAAATCCCAATATCAATTTAAGGTTAACCTATGGACGGGCATAATAAATGGAAAAGTGATAGGGCCCTTTGAGTTACAAGGAAACATAGATGGCAATAGCTATTTGAACTTCTTACAAAATGACGTGCCCTTAAGTGATTTGCAAAACATGTGGTTTCAAAACGATGGTTGCCCAGCTCACTATGCCCGCCCTGTGCGAGAGTACTTAGACCAAGAGTACCCAGGGCGTTGGATCGGGCGACTTGGTCCTATCTTATGGCCACCCCGTTCACCCGATCTAAATCCCCTGGATTTTTTCTATTGGGGTTGTCTAAAGGACAGAGTCTACTCAAAACCCATTGCAACCTTGGACGAGCTTCGCCAAAAAATAATTCAGGCTGTGGATCACATGAACAGAATCAGATATGCAAGAAAAATAAAACGTTCATTTTTAAGGCGATGTCGTGCCTGCATTACTGCCAATGGCAAACAATTCGAACATTTATTGTAATTTTAATAATATAGTAAATTCTAATCTCTCTATATCTATCTCTTTCTAACTTATGTTATCTTATGGACTACGCACATGTCTCATTCAAATTCTGAGAACTTGCAACAAAAACATTTTGGCTACATAGTAGAAGTGATTACTATCAACACTAACAATTTTCGAAGTATGGTTGTTATTTTGAAATAGTACACCTAAGTATATTTTTGTGGCTAGTTTGCCTAGAATGTTATACCATTTTAGAATTGTAGTTAGTTGCGCCAATTTTTAATACTATTTGCCACAGTAGTGTCCATACTTTTTTTTTTCACTGTGATGAGTGAAAGTGAGCTGAAAGTCAAAATCTTACATAATTTATGAAAAAAACATAGTTTTGGTTGATTTTTGTGTAAAAACTATAGATATTCTGGAATTTTTAATGGTTGTGATCGATAGTAGTACTACTTACCTTGCCAATACAAAAAAAATCACAGAATTACTTGTAAAATTGTAGCAATGGCACTTAATAATATAATAAAAGATGACGATTTTTAAAGAAATCGGTTTTTTTGTCGTAATGAAAAAAAAAATCAAGGTAGAATTTTTTTCTTTTTTGTTCTCGAGTAGTCATATGTAGGTCCATCTGCTGGTGCCGGCTTATCGTTGAATTTTGGGACACCCTGTATATATATATGTATATATATATATGTATATATATATATATATATATATATATATATATATATATATATATATATATATATATATATATATATATATATATATATATAGACAAAGACAAAAATAATAGAAAATGTATTCTGTTACTCTCCTTATATCACTCACATTATTTTTTTAACAAATTTATTAACACGAGTTTTCTACTGTTTTATTTAAATGTAAACACGTTAAAGTTTTGCTTTATTTGATAGTACTTGGAAATATTGCTGATTTCATTCTTGAAAATCATGTAGTCGCGGTCGGTACAATTGTCCCCTCAGTGAATGCAGACTGCTAACTGTGGTCCGCCGATGTAGTAAAAAACAAACAAATTGGATTCAACCATTCAAATGATCACGGTTTTTGGCGGCACTTTTTTATACGGTGTTCGTGTGTGCAAAATTTTGAGTTCAGAGAGTTTATGCCTGCTTATTTTATCTTATAATACAAAATAAAAAATCTAGAGATCGACAACCTAGTATTTTAGCTGTGATGAACTGGAATTATTAGAGAATTCAGAATTTTTTTGTTTTTGCGATGATTTACCACGATTTATTTACGATTCTTTACCCACCACCTTTTTATTTACGATATTTTATGGTGTCGTAGTAGATAGATTATATTCTTTGAATGAGGTTTATTAAGTATATAGTCCAGCAACCGGACACAATACACGTTGGTAAATGTCATAAACCTTCAAAAGAACTCTTTCTTTTTGTTTGTTTTTTTAAATAATAATCTCTTCTTTTTATGTTTACTTACAATATTTTTTTCTCAACACTAATGAAAGCGTCGGACAATTAACAAACTGCCATGGCCACGCCACAGGCGGTCAGATCGAATTGCCATCTGCAGGGAGACCGACCACGTGGAAGCAAAATTCTGCTTTATTGCTGAGATGTCGACGGATATGGTACCCGGTAACCGATGTTGAGAAATCCATTTCGGTAGTGTACTCAACAGGTGGAGCAGGCAAATCGGCATTTTATAGTGCCCACGTTGCTCTTCAGTCGCCAGGGGTGATTGGGCTTAGAGCGGTCTGAATTTGGCCTCATCAAAATAATAAAGGTAAATTAACCATTCAAAAGGCCCGTGTGATGGATTAAGAATACAATGTGTTATCTCTCCTTACTTTCTCTTGGGAAACTTGCATAACAGCTGAGAGATCATCAGGAGAACAGGCAATAGTTCTCTCTTGGGAAACTTATAACACTAACTAAGATGGCCAAACCGCCTGCCAACCGTGGTCATTATGGAACAGTCCGCACCTGGCGTATATCGAACAGAGAATTTTTTTTTATTAGGTTGATGGATGGTATATACATTATATGTAAGTGAAAAAGACACACCAGAACACGCCAGTAGGTTGGAATTAATCACGTAGCAGTCTATTAATTTCCCCCGTGGGACCTGGAGGCGGAAATGCTCGCCGATTTGTATCGGCGGGTGTCGGGGGTGCGAGCGGAGGGCGGTGTGGTGTCACTGAGGGAGCTCACCGCCTGGCGCGTCGACGCCCGCCGAGACGTCATTGGATTTAGAGGACGTCGCTCAAGGAGAGGGTACCCCTCAGGGGGGTATTCCGTCGGGCCGGCCACTGACGACAAGTTCACGCTGCTCCAGTGGCCGGTCCAACGACGTAGGCGAGGTTCATGTGTGGGTTACGGGTATGCGTGCGTACGCCCCTCTGTCACCCCGGACGGAGTGGTGCGAGAAGAGCGCCGACCATAACCCACCCCTAAAAAAAAATAAAAAAAAAAAGTCTATTAATTTTCCTACTAGTTAATCACTATTATTTATTGTATTTACAGGAAATAAGAGACTTTATAAATTAAAAATTATAGCTACATATGGGACATTCTTTTACAAATCGTACGGATTTGAACCCAAAAAAATTGCCACCTCTCCAAACCTCCTCAAATTTCTTTTACGAAGTTCTTATTGTATATTAACAGACGCGGCGGGAGCTAGACGTCTCCGATATCGGAGGCGTCGAAGCCAGGACCCGCAAGGGCCGGACAGGGGCTCGAATCCTCGAGTTCCCCGGGGCCGAGGGCTCCAAGACGGCCGACAGCGTAGCTGACAAGCTGCGAGGTTTGTTTGCCGAGGAGGGTGGCATCAGGATCGCCAGGCCCGTCAAGTGCGCCGAAATGCGCATCGCGGGTCTGGACGACTCCGTGACGGTGGAAGACATCCGGGAGGCTATTGCCTCGAGAACCGGGTGTCCCATAGACACCGTCCGGGTTGGTGTCATCCGCCCCGGTCCGGGCGGCGTAGGTGCCGCCTGGGCGCAGTGCCCGGTGGAGTCGGTCAGGCAACTGGCCGGCTCAGGCAGGCTCCTCGTGGGCTGGAGCTCGGCGCGGGTGACCGTGCTTGAGCACCGGCCTGCGAGGTGCTATAAGTGCATGGCGGTCGGACATACTCGACCGACGTGCACTAATTGCTTCGACTGCGGCGGACTGTGTTTCCGCTGCGGTCAAACCGGGCACGTGGCGGCATCTTGCGCCGCCCCGCCCCACTGCCCCGCGTGTGCGGCGGGCAATAAGCCTGCCAAGCACCGCATGGGCTCTGGGGCGTGCAAACCTCCAGCTTCGGCCCCAAAGGGGCGGGGCGGCCCTCCGACCACGGCCGCTCCCGCTCCTAGCGCGGTCCGATCGCCCGCCGGCGAGGGGGAGGTCATGGATACAGCCCGTTAATGGCTACACCATCCATGCACCACCTCTTGCAAGCCAACACCAACCACTCCGCCGGTGCGCAGGATTTACTCCTGCAATCCATGGCGGAGTGGTCGATTGGTGCAGCCGTAGTCGCAGAACCGTACTGCGTGCCTGATCGCCCCAATTGGGTGGTCAGCCGAAACGGAACTGCGGCAATCGTCGTCTCAACGCAGCGGCACTTCCCGTCCTTGTCTCTTTTGGATAGGGGCGAGGAATTTGTCGCGGCGGAGTGGGGAGGGGTCACGCTCTACAGCGTATACCTCTCCCCTACCAGGAGAATGGACGATTTCAGGGCCTCCCTCACCAACCTGGAGGCCTCGATACGGCGACTAGCACCGGGCCTCGTCCTGGTTCTGGGGGACTTCAACGCCAAATCCACGGCGTGGGGGTCCCCTATGACGGACGATCGCGGGCGGGCGGTCATCGAGTGGGCGGCTTCACTGGGCCTCTGTGTTCTTAACAGGGGCTCAGTGAACACGTGTGTGCGGCAGCAGGGCGGGTCGATAGTGGACTTGTCGTTCGCTAGCCCCGCTGTCGCACCACGGATGAGGAACTGGAGTGTCCTGGAGGAGGCGGAGACCCTATCGGACCACCGGTACATCCGGATGGAGGTCTCCCCTCTCCGGGACCCCGGTAGGGGTCACAGGGCGGACGGAGCTCCCGCGTTTCCGCGGTGGGCTGTGGGTCGTCTTGACAGGGACCTACTGGCGGAGGCGGCCATCGTTCACACGTGGCTGTCCTCACCGCCCCCAGCGGACGGGGTGGACGCCGAGGCTGTCCGCATCCGCAGTGCGTTAACGCAGATCTGCGATGCGGCCATGCCCAGAGTGCGGCGGCGTCTACCTCCGAGGCAGGGGGTCTACTGGTGGTCCCCAAGATTGGCGGACCTTCGTGCGGCATGTATCAGAGCCCGAAGGTCCTACACCCGCAGCCGGCGGCGTCACCGCGACGCTGAGCGGGAGGGCCAGCTGTACGAGGCGTACCGCGATGCGCGGACGGCCTTTCGGCTGGCCATCCGAGCCGCCAAGGGTGCGAGTTGGCAGGAGATGCTGGACGGTCTCGACCGTGACCTCTGGGGTCGCCCGTATCGCGCGTCGCTGAATAAGCTTCGCGCGCAGGGCCCCCCCCTCACCGAGACCCTCCAGCCCGACTTCCTCTGTAGGGTGGTCGAGGAGCTATTTCCACGGCAGTCGGAACACACGCCCCCGGTCATGGCCTCGCCAGAACAAGACCGGGAGGCTGACGACGAGAGTGTTCCGCCCGTGACGGAGACGGAAGTGGGAGCAGCTGTGGCGCGGATTCGTTCCGCGACCACGGCCCCCGGCCCGGACGGAATACCAGTCCGGGTGCTGACGTCGCTCCTTGAGCACCTCGAGCCTCGCCTCAGGCAGCTGTACAACGCCTGTTTGGCGTCTGGACGGTTCCCTGAGTGCTGGAAGGAGGGGAGGTTGGTTCTCCTGCCAAAGCCGGGACGGCCCCCGGATTCGCCGTCGGCCTACAGGCCCATCGTGCTCCTCGACGATGTGGGTAAGCTGCTGGAGCGCATCCTCGCTGCCCGCATCGTCCAGCACCTGGAGGAGGTGGGACCCGATCTGTCGGACGCTCAATTCGGTTTTAGAAGGGGGCGTTCGACCATCGGGGCCCTGCTACGACTGAGGCAGACGGCCGCGGAGGCTGTCACCGGCGGGGGAGTGCTGTTGGCGGTGTCGCTGGACATCGCCAACGCATTCAATAGTCTGCCATTCAGCTGCATCAGGGAGGCGCTCCGATTTCATGGGGTGCCCTTGTACCTGAGGCGGCTGGTGGCGGACTATTTGGAGGGGCGCAGTGTCCTCTGCGCGAGTCCCACAGGGGACATTGTGCGGACGTCCATGTCGTGCGGCGTTCCACAGGGGTCGGTTCTGGGGCCGACTCTGTGGGACATCGGGTACGATTGGGCGTTGAGAGGGAGTCTCCCCCCCGGGCTGAGCGTGATATGCTACGCTGACGATACGCTCGTCACAGCCCGGGGCAGGACACTCGAAGAGGCGGCGAGCCTGGCCACTCTCGGCACCGAGGAGATGGTCGGGCGAATCGAGGCGCTGGGGCTCAGGGTGGCCCTAAATAAGACGGAGGCCCTATTGTTCCATGGGCCACGCGTAAGGCCGCCAATCGGCGTCTCGCTAGTCGTCAACTCCGTCCACATCAGCATCCAGGCCCATATGAAGTACTTGGGTCTGGTGCTCGACGGGCGATGGTGGTTCCGGGAGCATTTTCGCCGAATTGCTCCCCGGTTGGTCGGCGCGGCGTCCGCCCTTTCGCGGCTCATGCCGAACGTGGGCGGACCCAGCTTCGAGGGCCGACGGCTGTATGCGGGGGTGATCCGTTCTATGGCCATGTACGGCGCACCCGTGTGGGCGAGGGCTCTGAACGCCCAGCTCAGGGCTGTTCTGTGGAGACCCCAGAGAGTCATGGCGGTCAGAGCCATTCGCGGGTACCGCACGGTATCGACCGAGGCGGCATGCCTACTGGCCGGGACACCCCCGTGGGACCTAGAGGCGGAGATGCTCTCCGACCTCTACCGGCGGGTGACCTCACTGCGCGACGAAGGTGGCTCCCCATCGCTGAGCGAGATAGCCACCTGGCGCGAGGACGCCCGCCGAGACGTCATCGCCCGTTGGGCTACGCGGCTGGAGAGGCCTAGACACGGTGTCGTCACCGTCGAGGCTCTCCGGCCCGTATTGATGGAGTGGATGGAGCGGCGGCACGGAGTCCTCTCTTTTCGACTGGTGCAGGTGTTGTCGGGGCACGGATGCTTCGGCTTTTACCTGCACACGGTCGCGTGTAGGGAGTGGACTTCGTTCTGCCACCATTGCAGCAGTGACGAGGACACGGCGCAACACACGCTGGAGGCGTGTCCGGGCTTTGACCGGCAGCGCCGTGACCTCGTCGCTGTTATCGGTGCCGACCTGACGCTGCCGGCTATCGCGAGAGCGATGGTCGACAGCGTCAGGAACTGGGACGCGGTCGCCGCCTTCTGCGAGGCTGTCATCTCGCAGAAGGAGGCGGCGGAACGAGTCCGGGAGGAATCCCGCGACCCGGGCCGCCGTCAGCGGCCGGGGCGGCGCAGGCGCGAATACCTGCGCCTGATGCCGCCCTAACCGAGGCCTCGGGTGATCGGACCGGGGAATTGTCCGGTCACCCGACGTGAGGCCACCGCGTGAGGGCGACGCCCCGACGGCGAAATCTTTCGGGGCGTCGACGAGAGGAACCCGCGAGGGTAAACCGCCGGGCGGGCCACCGAAGTTAAAATCGAGTACCGGTGGTCCGCTCGCACGGCGAAGAGAGAAGGTTTTACGGTGGGTCTATGGGGTCACGCGCCGCCTTTCCGTCACCCCGGACCGATTCAGCGGGGCGAGACGCACCCATAGCCCACCAATAAAAAAAAAAAAAAAAAAAAAATTGTATATTAACAGACGTATACGAGGATTTAGTTTAAAAATTTTTTTTCTCGAAAATATGACCATTGTGAATTATAGTGCTTCATCCAATTCTGTTACATGTAAAATTCATTATCTCTGGTTCTACTAATGATATCGTTGATTTTTTTTTTCATTTAAAAGGTAGTAATATCAGCTTTCAGTCACGTGAATAATTGTACTTCTCCAACTTGAGTACCTTGGTAATAATAATAATTTAATTGTTTAAATAATATTATCGTAATGTTAGCCACGACAAAATCAATTGAAAAAAATACTATCGTATTCGTAATTGTTTTAGCTACAAAAGTTTTCTTTCAGAAAGATGGGGCCGTTACTAGTTTAAGAGTGAGAAAATAATTTCAACAGCGCTTCACGTTGCGCGGGCAGCGCGCGACGAGTTGAAACGTGCTGGAGCGTGTATGAATATTCAGTCTCGAACTGCTCACGCAGTTCACTTTGGAAAAAGCGTAGTACGGGTACACATCTTCCCTCGCATCTTCCTTTTCAGCCTTTTTATTTCTAAAAGTGAGTAAGAAAAATCAAGTCAGGGAAATTTACACGAGAGAAAATGTCAGTACCACCACTATCATCGTTACTACAAAAAAATCGAAAGGATATATGTTTAAATCCTTTTGATTTATCTCTTACATACATACATACATATCATCACGCCATATCCCTTGCATGGTAGGCAGAGAGAACAGAGTGCCAGAGAACTCTATCCTTGCATACTTCACTCGCTTCTTCAACATTCATAATTCTCTTCATACACGCTCGCCGGTTTCGGAGACTCTTGACTCCACCTTCTTTCAGCACGTGACCAATCTGGTCTAGGTAGGTGAGTCTCGGTCTCCCTCGGTACCTACATCCTTCCACTTTCGCATTGTATATCTTCTTAACCAGTATATTTATCTCCCCATCCGAAAATAAAAAACATCAAAAGTCTTAGGAAAGTACGGGGCGAATATTTATTAGCATTAAATAAGCCCGTAACGGAAGAGTCTCTTGAGCAAAGAATTTGTGATACGTGCCGTAAGAAATTATTCCAGTGGGCAACTGGAGCTCTTCTTAATATTTCATTAGAATTTGTCGAAAGTAAAGAGTATGACGAAGAAGAAAAGAAATTACAAACAAGATTTCAAAAAGCTGTAACAGTAAAAGGAACGTTGTCATACCATTGCGTCATACCTATCACACAAAAAAAGCAAAAGCAAAACATTTTTCTTCACAGGAATATTTCACTGAAGTGGCAATCATAAAATAATTATGTACTATTGTACAATGTACATTCTGTCAAGTATTACATGAACGTATAGTATTCTTGTACAACATTCTAGCGAAAGAAGTAACTTATAACGTTGTGTGACTGTATCGTAATTTAAATCGTTTCTTTAATAATCTTTCGGTCTTTAAATTCAAATTGCACTATTGAATTTTCAATCAGTAGAGTCTTACTATTATATACTAGTCACAAAAATTAAAGGATATAAAAAAAAATCCAAATTTTTGGGTTATTTTTAACGAGCTGTAACTCCGAAGAAAATGGTCGTACAGAAAAAATAAAAAAAGTAAATTGTAGCTCCAAGTGTCTAGTTTTCAGATATGACTATAATTTTTTTTTATCATGTCCAGGTCTGGAGAAATTCTAAGAAAACAACCTAAAAAAAATTTTTCAAATTTTTTTTTCGTCTAAAAAAAGGTCCACGGGCTTCAAAAAAATTTTTTTGAGTGTTTCGTTCAAAAGCTCTTTTAGAGAATTTAATACTCTTTAATTTGACGTATTCAAAAAGCCTGTACAATGATTTGCCACGGAGTTATCGTCCATCAAAGCAAAAAAGATCTTTTTAACTTTGATAATCAATAACTCCAGAAATAACGATTGTATAGAAAATTGAAGGAAGGTTTTGAAAACTGCACAATATTCTCTATAAGAAAATGGAAACATCTTTTAGAAAAAAAAAATTTTGAATTGCAAACTCGGACTGAAAAAAAGACAAAAATTCGCATAATTAAGGATATTTGGATAACTTGGTATAACTTTGGATAAAATGGATGAACGAAAGATATCGTCGGTAATTTTTTAACCTCAAAGTGTCCCCTAAAATCCCTCAAAAATTCAAAGCGCTGCGATTTTTTTTTCATTGTGCCCCGAAGCTTCAAATTCTTTGTTTTTGCAAAAATCACCATTATGAGCAATTTTGTGATTTTTATTAATTTTTTCAATGGAAAAATTTTTTTCTCTCTAAAATCTTTATGTTTTTGATCAAAAAGATTAACTGTTTAAGAAGTTTAAAAAAAAAAAGATCAGTCATTATTTCAAGAGATATTGATTATCAAAGTTAAAAAGATCTTTTTTGCTTTGATTGACGATAACTCCGCGACAAATCGTTGTACAAGCTTTTTGAATACGTCAAATTAAAGAGTATTAAATTCTCTAAAAGAGTTTTTGAACGAAACAATCAAAAAAAAATTTTTGAAGCCCGTGGACCTTTTTTTAGACGAGAATAAATTTGAAAAATTTTTTTTTGGTTGTTTTCTTAGGATTTCTCCAGACCTGGACATGACAAAATTTTTTTATAGTCATATCTGAAAACTAGACACTTGGAGCTACAATTTACTTTTTTTATTTTTTCTGTACGACCATTCTCTTCGGCGTTACAGCTCGTTAAAAATAACCCAAAAATTTGGAATTTTTTTTATGTCCCTTAATTTTTGTGACTAGTGTATATAGTTTTTGAAATAAGTTATCTCTCGATACAGGATTTATAGGATTTATTCGCCTAGATTTCATTGAATTTATATTAATAGTGTGTATTTCGTTGGTATAAAATACTATTGTATAGGCATGAAACAGTGTAATGAACGTATACGTTTTAAAGTTAGCCTTTTTACGTTTTCAGGTTGAATCAAACGTTCAGTAAAATTTAAACAATTGCTGAACACATGTTTATACCCAACACATATACTTGATTAAGATTTTATATTATAGTTCATCTAATCTAAGAAGTGCATTTTGACGTTTTGCATTTTTTAATACACAATAACCTCAGTCAAACGTGATTGTAAACACTAAATCTGAAATTTTAAACAACTATTAAGTTATTTAAATAATTAATATTGCGGGTGACTTTCTTGTACAATAATCTAATGTTAAAACTCGTAAAACTATTTTAAAATAGAAATAACATGGTAAATAGTAATTGTTAGTGACGACTTAACAATGTCACGTCATCACGTTCTATACAGTAGTGCTTGACAACTTCCAATTCACGATTATCCAAATAATTTCTAAAAATATTAGAAAATACAATTAATCGAATAGAGATTTTGACAGAGATGTACATTTCGACACTTTGATTGATGAGGAAATAATTATTAATGTTCGCGACGCTGATAATTCAAGTAATAGTAGTAATTCTTAATAAATAGCCATTTTCAAATCCAGTTTTTGTTTTTAATTAACCTAATCCTTCTAAATATGATGAATAGATTCTATGCTGAAATAATTAAATTTGTTTAGTACTAATTTAGCACTTAATTTATTCATCATCTTTTTGAAAAATAAAAAATAAACCGATTATTAATTATAACGAATCAATATCGATTTCTCAGTAAAATCGGATATTTTCGATAGCGATTATTTGGTTCACATACCTAGACAACTTACTCAGACAGCTGTCAAAGTGCACTTCTTAGATTAGACAGACTATAGTTAAAACACATATAAATCATAATTTCGAAAGACAAAATTTACGCCAACGTGACAGTCACTCTAATAAAACTTTATGTGCTCAGTACTTGAGCGCGCTGCCCGCGCAACGTGAAGCGCAGAAATTATTTTCTCACTCTTAAACTAGTAACGGCCCCATCTTTCTGAAAGAAGGCTTTTGTAGCTAATAAAATTACGAATACGATAGTATTTTTTTGAATCGATTTCGTTGTGGCTAACATTATGATAATATTATTTAAACAATTAAATTATTATTATTACCAAGGTACTCAAGTTGGAGAAGTACAATTATTCACGTGACTGAAAGCTGATATTACTACCTTTTAAACGAAAAAAAAAATCAACGATATCATTAGTAGAACCAGAGATAATGAATTTTACATGTAACTGAATTGGATGAAGCACTGAAATTCACAATGGTCATATTTTCGAGAAAAATTTTTTTGAACAAAATCCTCGTATACGTGTCTGCTTTATTTTCAGTATAGACTCTAAAAAAAAAAATTTGGGACCAATCAAAATTGTCAAGTCAAAAAGGTGTACGATGGCGAAGTTGCGGTTAATCGCTAACAGAAGCCATTCATCAAGAAGAAGGTGTACGATTTGTAAAAGAATGTCCCATATGTAAGTTTTTTGTTATGATGTATCAAAATGTATAATAGTAATATATAAAAAGTATATAATTCTCAAGGTAGAGAAGGAGCGCGTTTTGCACTAGTTATAAAAGGCTTCTTTTCATGCGCTTAGTGATATATTTACATCATCATTCTCCTACTCTTATCCCAATTACTTGAGGTCGATACAATATGTACTCTTCTTTCATAGTACATATTGTAGAAGTTATTGGCAATAGTTTTATGATCGGCCGCCTGCCAGACGTCAACCCTCCTTGGGAATGTAATTGTTGACTAAACGGCTTCAGATGGAGTTGGCCTAGGTCGTTATAAGGCTCTTAGTCGTCTTTTACGACATCCACGAACAAAGTAAGGGTTGCTAGTATTCGAAGCCGCTACCACACAGCAGTGTGTATGTTTATATTTACAAAATGTTAAAATCTGTAAGTGTACATCCGTCATAATAATTGTAATTGTTCCATTCATCGTCATCATTGTTCCATCATTCATCATTCCCAAACAGGGATGACATCAGTCAGGCAGTCGGTTATAAAACTATTGCCAATAAGTTTGGCATTAGGTATGTTCGAATACATATTGCGTCGACACCAAATAATAGGAATAAAAAACAGGAGAATGATGATATCTTAGATTCTAGCAATAATATAACTTTGCATAAGCAAGGTTAAATGGTTATCGACAATAGCTTTCCCAAGGATAAGGGGCGTCCATTTATTACGTGAGGCATTTTTTAGGTTTTTTTGACCCCCCTCACCCCATGGTGAGATGTCGTAAAATTTTTCTCGATCAAAATTTCACGTGAGATTTTTCAAACCTAGTACTTGGGTATAAAGGGTTTTTAATTTCATTTAACTTATCATTCACGCACTTTTTCACTTATTCACCAGTTTCTGCTAAAATAAATTACGTGATATTTGCCAAGACCACCCCCCCTCTCCCCCAAGTGAGATTTAGTAAGATTCTGCTTGACCCCCTCCCCTCCTGAGTACCTCACCCAATTAATGGACGCCCCCTAAGGATTTATATTAGGCGTATGATCCGTTATAAAACTTATTCAAATACTTATACTGATGCAAAGAAGAAATACTCCGCTTACCCTATTCAAATCAAAACGTTATCAAATAGATACTGATGTAGCATTTGACGTGACCATGGTATTGTAATGTGTCTATCTAAAGCGCTTAATTAATTAAGCACGTTCATGATCGATCACAGATTTTGTTCTCATTGTTCACAAATGTCAATGGACATTCACTATGGCACCTGTTAATAATGGCAATAGGATACGGGTCGATCAACTCCAAGGATATTTTTTGCTAATTTAAATCAGAGGCCTTAGATAGCTATGTGCGCATTTAACGAAGGAAGTGCGCTATAACCCAAGTTAATCATTAAATGGCTTCCCAACATTGTTAATTTGAGAACAGGAACGTTAAAATTTTTATACTTATTTTACTTATACATATTTTATATCATATCCTTAGCGCATGTATGGTCTACTTGGTACTCTATCTACTGGTCTCGGTCTACTGGTTGGGCATAGGCCTCCTCTTGGCTCCAGATAACGGAAATTAGCTTACTACATCACTCTAACGGGTTGACTTAGGTCTTTTTGGAGTTTACTCCTTAAGAATCGATTTTCATATAAGGCGCCCGGTATGAAAAAAATTTGAGGAGTAAAATCTAGTCATCGAATGACCTCGTTACGTTTTTGGTGCGCAACCTATGCTGCGCACCTTTTACTTTCTGACGTGAGATAATACGTGAAGTATTATCTCAACACAGATCTCTGAACAGTTTTAATAAATGTAAATAATAATCGTGCTTAAGTAGTAAACTCCAGTCGTGCGTCGGAGCTGACACACACACTTTTTTCACCTAGCTATTAGCTATTGGTGTTATTTTCTTTATAATTCACAGTAGATGGATTGGAATGACAGTGGTAGAGTCAATTTTGCGAGACCTTTGACCGGATTTGCTAAGTAACCTTAGTTATATAGAAATGAGCTGGTGTGCAAACAATGAATAGAATTCCAAAAAACGGCAATAATAACGAATGCTTAGTGCGAGCGGGGCATCACAGTTTCTTAGAACCACGACGCTGCGTAATGGAACGCGACAAAATGGAATGCAACCAGAACCGTTCACCGGCTGAACCGACCACGTTTTACAAAAGTAGTATATTTTGCTAGACAATATTCTTTGGATTTTGTTTGAAAAAAAGAAAATTATTGTCTCTGTTATAGATAAATCATTATATATAATTATATACTCGTGTAGATATATATTTATTTATTAATACTTATTACATTACATCACACGAAAGTTACGTTAAGAATACAATGATATACCTACCTACCTACTACACAATGATATACCTCTTAATTTTCCATGGGAGTGGTAAAAACAGGCTCAGTATCCATTAACACGTTAATCACCATGTCAGTCATATTTGTCTGACGCTAAGAAGTTCTACATGAGCCATGTCAGACATATATGTCTGACGTACGCGATTTGGTAGAAGGCCACGTCAATCACATGTCCGACGCAAACGATACATTTGCATTATGTTTCGAAAGCTTGGCCTGGCCTATCAGGAACAAAACCTGAAAATTTCTTGGCTTACTACAAACGGCTTGTCGAGAAAAAATGTTTTAATATAGGTCCATTGTCAGTCATATATGTGTGACATAAAAAATAGTGTCTTTCCGGGAATTTTGGCAAAAAAAAATTTTACTGTGATACATTAAGTTTCCTTGATACATTTTTAACTAAATTATCAAATAAAGTTACCATGGCCCATGTGAAAATATTTCTGATATTATCGTGGCGATTAACGTGTTAAAGAAAAAGGCAGCAGCTCTCTCCTGGGTAACTTATAAAAAAAAGTTGCATAGATAAAGTTTTTATGAAAGTGTTAGAGAACGTACACATATTACGGGACCCGTCACCCGCCGGGAAAGAGGTCTTTAAAAATACCACGGTGGAACAAATATGTATAGATTTAGCCGTATAATACGGGTGATCACCGAGGGCGGAGGGGGTTAAGAGTAATAAAATGTAGACCACGTAGTATGGGTACGTTCCCCAAAGTGTGTAGACACCAATTACCATTTGATTAATTGATATCTACAAATCAAATTTTGTTTCGTTCTATTGAGATTTTAATCTGATTTCTTTTGTCAAGTCTCTCTACCGCCAGAGAGGTAATTGCAGTTATGATTCCTGTAGTTCATATTTTTCTTTAACCACTCTGCAGTTATGAATATAGTTAAATTACGAGGTAGCAACGTCAAAGCTGTGATATTTTGATATAAATGACGTCAGGCTAAAAGAATAATATTATGTTAATGATTCCTTTTGCTTACGCAAGCATTTATGTGCGTACAAAATGATGTGTGGCTGTAGATACTGAAGGCAGTCCGAAACGCAAGAAGAAAAGCAAAAAAGAACGGAAATTAATATATAATTTCATATTTAAATAAATTGATATAGAGCACATTACAAATACCTTTTCATGAAAGTTACTAACTAAATACGATTCAACAACGAAAATATATTAACATTATAGATATGTATTACTATGGATGAATTCATAATAAAAAGAAAGACAAGCACAATAAAAACGTACCATTTAATCTTGTTAAATATGTAGGTAAGTACCTACGTTGAGAATTGCTGTTTAGTTTGAAAGCTTTGAATATTTAATCAGGTTGAACGTCATAAAATCGAATTTCATTAAAATTGTTGGAGTTTATAGGTAAGAAGAAGCAGTGAATATAAAATTTATATGAAGGTAGGTTCATTCGCGAGTATTTCCATATAAATTTCACACAGTAACGTGCGTAGATTTTCATTTTTATTACGTAAAAAAAAAACACATTTGATATACCGCGCATCGGCATGCGCAAAGAGTCCATGGTAATTAATTAACTTGTACTATTTACGACAAAAACTAAAATGAATTTAAAATATAAAATAATTAAAATTGTGAGACAATCTCAAAAAATACAAAATCAAAAAGCGTGATTGCTATTTCAATGTACTACAATAGAAGATAGATCATATAATTTTATTAAATAGTTAAGTATATTAGAAGTATAACATATTTTTGCCCGTTATTTATTTTTCTTATTACAGAATTTTCATTGCTTCATTATTCTTAACGTTAGAAATATAAATAATATATTACACATTATGTTATATGACTTTTACTCTTAACAAGTTTTTAAAAACACAAATATACGTATGCAGGTAACAACGTAGAACAACGTTTGTGTATTTTAAATAAATATTGCTCTATTACAAAGCTCAGAGTACTTTCTAAGGAAACAACCCCAGTAATAACAAAAGATACAAGAACATTGTAAGTCAAGTCAAGCATAACTACTTATTGATACAGAGGAGAAAATACAGGTTTTGTTGTAATTTCTTTCGTTTTGAATCTATTAACAAAAATATAATAATATTACATTTTTGTTAATAGATTGAATAGGTAATACAAATACAGTTTATACATATTTGAGCCTTTTGGGGTGGAAACTTTGGGACCGTGGGGGCCTGGGGCCCATAATATATTTAAATAATTAAATAAGCGCCTCAATGAAGCGATACGTGACCGGAATGCTGGGCTTTACTTGGCACAGAGGTTAAGAATTGCCATCCAACGTGGCAATGCTGCCAGCATTTTAGGCACGCTACCTACTGGCAGCGGTTTATTTGAATAAGTATTTAATTGGTTTTATTTTATTTTTTTTTCTCTTTAGTAAACATTTAATTAGCCTTGTATATTCATAATTACTTAATTTAGACTTAATTTAAATTTAATGAATTCTATTTAATAAAAGTTAAATATAGGCAAGGTTATTTAAACAATAAAAATAATAAATGTTCTTTGCATCTATATATTATTATTTAACCTCATGATAAATTTTCTTAGTCTATTGGTAACGACGTCAAGATTTCGATTTTTAAGTTAATATGAAGAAAACAATCAAAACTAAGAGTATGCGCTGATTATTTAAAATTCGGAAAGCCTCATTCCCGAAATTTCATTACCGTATCCAGCGATTCATCATACAAAATTTAACAACATATTTTACTCTTTGTAAAAGATCAGTATTTAGTGAAAGTTTTTTTTTTGATTTTATGCAATAAATAAAGTTTTTAATTTCCAGACTTATAAAAGGTAGTATATACACACTTTAACTCGCACTGTCAACCTGTTTTAGTGTTTACATATCGCCTATTATTTTCATATTGTTTCTTGAAAATAACTTACTTATTAGCATATAGTCATATGTAACTCTAAGCATTCATATATTTGATACCTTACCGTATTCATCTTACTTACGGACATACAAAAGAAATGAATATGCAATACTAATTGATGAAAATAAGTAGAGAACTAGAGAAAGGATTTAGAGAAGAAGACTGATATTTGATTGTCTATAGATATAGGTAATTGATACCTCATATAAATGTACATATTTCCATAATTCAGTTCATAAGATCCTCAGGTGAATAAAAATGCCAATATTCATTTCTTTGTAATAATCTATCTAAAAATTATACTATTACCCATGTGGCGAGGGATAAGAATACAATATGAGAATACAATTGTCACCACCCCTTACTTGTCCGTGGCATTGGTAAAAATCGCCTAAGGGTTTACCGGGAGCATGGGTATCAGAACTAGGTTTAACGGACCTAGCGGACGCTGACTAGTGTTGTACCAGTGACTGTTTTAAGAAAACCATGGGTAATCGTTTAATGGCGTTATTATCTACTATCAAGTGGAATAACGATATTTTAAAAATCGCAGAAAACAGCTGGACATGATAAGAAGCGTTCCGTGTGCTTTTTTAATGGTCTTGCTGGCAAACGAGCAAGCAACACAGCTGATGGTAAGTGTTACTGCCGCCTATGGACCTTCACAACACTAGAGGTACAGCTAGGCCGCTGTCAACCAATAACCCTTTCTTTTTTTTTTGCTGGTGGACTATGGAGATCGTCACGCCCAGAGGAAGAGGCGGCGCGTGGCCCCATAGACCCACCCTGCAAAGCGTTTCTCTTCGCCTTGCGAGCGGGCCACCGCGCACAGGTACCCGGATCTTTGTCTTCGGTGGCCGCCAACCAATCCTAAACCCACTCAGAAAGATAGACTTCCAGCTCTCTCGCGCACCGAACGAAGCACAGCAGCATATTGTCTTCTTCTTCTTCTTTTTATGTATTGGCAATCAGCTACTTATACGAGCCATAGTTGCCAGTGTCGAGTTATAATTATCTTCACGTTCTTAGTCTCTTCAGGTTAGTCATTGTCTGTCAGTAAGTCAAATTGTCGCCATTAACAGTGTTATGGCCACATTGTTAATGGTATCTTGTGGGAATTTTGATGGAAAACGAAAACGTTGTAAAGTACTTTTATATGATATTCACTACATCCCAGTAGTTCTGTCACATCACATTACATAAAATGCCATTAAAATTATCTAATATAACATGTTAAAACACTAAGATATCGAATATAATACAAGAGCACCACATGACGTTTTAGATTCCCGCTAAAAGTCCCAGCACATTGTCATTGCTCATGCATTGATTTTCTGCGAGAGTGTGGTACTACCCCGGACGAAACGGCCTGTGGCTGTAGACAGAGAACTGTCAACAATGTGGTCCTAACACTATCAAATATTATTGTAAGGATATTACGAATACTGTAGGGAGTCCTACATCCAACAGTGAACGTCTCTAGGCTGACGGATAGAGTTAATATTATAAAGGTAAATAGCGTCTCGTTTCATCGTGTAACATATTTAGACACGCGCTTGTCAAACCAAGTTCAAGCAGAGAGCACTGACGACTTACACCGTGTTTTTATAAGCGAATGAAATATTTAGAAGATTAGGACCTCAAGATATTAAAACAATAACTTGCATATAACGTAAAAAAACATAAGTAAATATAAGCTAAGTATAAAATGACTAATATTTAAAAACTAAGCCACTAAAATGTTGACGTTCAACGAATTATAAGTTATTTGCTTTATTATGTAAATAATTCGACTATTATAATTTAAAAGTCATATTTATAAATATTTTCAAGGTCATACTTATAAATATTTACCGTGTGGTGACGGAGTAAGAATATAATTCACCACCTATCTTACCCGTGGGTGATCGTACGAGACAACTAAGGGATATAAAATGCATATAACATATATGCAAAAGAAGGAAAACTCGAAACAAAACTCTATACCAACACGTCTGATCAGCGTGGTATAGTAGTTCAATTGCCCTACCATTATGAATGAGGCTCGCGCCCAACGGCGAGACATTTATGAGCTGAGATGATGATTTATTAATAACAAACATTTTGATGTAGAAAAATGAGAAAATGTGTTTTATATACATACTAGCTGTGTGATAGCGGTTACGAATACTACCAACCCTTACTTTGGTCGTGGATGTCGTAAAAGACGACTAAGCCTTATAACGACCTGGGCCAACTCCATCTGATGCCGTTTGGTCAACAATTACATTCCCAAGGAGAGTTGACGTCTCGCAGGAGGCCGGTCATAAAACTATTGCCAATAACTTTTACAATATGTACTATGAGAGAACAGTACATATTGTATCGACCCCAAGTAATTGGGATAAGAGTAGGAGAATGATAATGTTCCTCTAATGACTATGTTCTAACGAAGTATGTTGTCCTAATAAATAAACTTCAGGATTGTCTACATGATTTGGCATCATCTACATTTCAAGTTTTTTTATGTTACCTTCACTGATAAAAAACTTGAAATATGGTTTATCAACCACACCATAATTATCATATATTGAACTTGACTGTCATTTTCACACTTATATTATTGGTGGATATTATTAACATGATTTAATCAGTCAACCTAGAGTTTTGGCGCGAATGTGGAAATGTCATGTCACGCTCTTGTATTATATTCATTTCTTTAGTGTTTTGTGGTGTTATATTGAATAATTTTGCTGTTATTTTATGCAATATGGTACAGTTAAAGTGCTGAAGTGTAGTGAATATGGTATAATAGTGGTTTACGTGTATTTTCATATTTGCCCAAAATTCCCAAAGAAAATCATTGATTAGGTTATCAGCGCCTGATTAATGGTAATGACTTGACTTACTGACAGACAATGACTATTAAGGCTACATAATATGAAGAAATGATGAACAATATATGAAAAATAATTAAATAAGACTTGGCTGTATGGGCTTTGATACCTTTGCCTGTCCGAATGGACGAACAGAACCAAAAAAAAAAAAATCAGTCAACCTAACACAAGTTTGATAGGTACTACGAGAACAGAATCTTAATCGCTAACAGAAGCCATTCATCAAGAAGAAGAAGAACAGAAGGACTTTTGGCGGGAATCTAAAACGTCATGTTGTGCTCTTGTATTATATTCGATATCTTAGTGTTTTAACGTGTTATATTAGATAATTTTTATGGTGTTTTATGTAATATGATGTGACAGAACAGCTGGGATGTAGTGAATATCATATAAAAGTGCTTTACAACGTTTTCGTTTTCCATCAAAATTCCTACAACATACCATTAACAGTGTCACCATAGCAGTGTTGATGGCGACAATTCGACTGACTGACAGACAATGACTAACTTGAAGAGATTGAGAACGTGAAGATAATTATAACTCGACACTGGCAAAAATGGCTCGTATAAGTAGCTGATTGCCAATACATAAAAAGAAGAAGAAGAAGAAGCTGCAACTTAACTTTGACATTGGCTTAAGTATAAACAGAGCCACAACAAAAAAAAAAAAAAAAAAAAAAAAGAAGAACAGAATCAATTCCGTTGACATTTTCCTGCTACTGATCAATGTATACTATGAGGCGTGACGAATAATAGCAACATTTAACGTTGCTCAGCTGTGAGAAGCCATTTCAATTTGTAGTTTCAACTAGTAACAACAACAGGGTTAGCACATAGTACACAAAGTTGAGATAAGCTCGAGTACACAAAATGATAGATTTTTGTCGCGCTGCTGTAATGTGTAAAGGGCGAGTGGCTGTCAATAAATTAAACTACTTAAATCTTCACTGACCGTTCCTCGTCTGGTAACGGTTAAAGAATTCCCATATCACTCTTTATGACAGTCGTAAAACCGGTTTAGCATTAGTACTATCTTGGAAAATTTAATTCACCAACTGCCTGCTCATTGTGGGGATTATGGAATATATCCCCTTGGGGAGTCTATGGCGAACAATGGGTGACGATGGACTGAAGAATAGATTAGTGATTGTAGAAGTATTATGATTGACAGTCACTCGCATTATATAAGCACGAAATACTTATTTGCATATGAGCCTGTTGCGCGTCATTTTGCACGACGTGCTAACCCTGCTGTTACAGTTACCGGTGCTTATTAAATAGAGGAAATAAAAAAGTTAGTGTGATGAATTACACAGTGGTGGAGTAGTGCTCTCGTGCTTATTATTGTGGTTTTGAAATTACATAAAGAAGAAATATTTGTAGGAAAAAGAATTAATGCTCTACTGTGGAGAAGAATCATGGAATTACAATGTGGAGGCGGCTACGAATACTACCAATCCTTATATTGCTCGTGGGTGTCGTAAAAATGACTAAGTGCTTTATATCGACTTGGGCGGATTCCATCTGGTCAACATTACATTCCCAAGGAGGGTTGACGTAGGCCACCGAAGACAAAGATCGGGTACCGCTGGCCCGCTCGCACGGCGAAGAGAGGAGTTGCAGGGTAGGTCTATGGGGTCACGCGCCGGCTCTTCCGTCATCCCGGACCGATTTGGCGGGGCGAGAAGCAACCATAGTTCAACGAATAACAAAAAAAAAAAAAGTAGGCGGCCGGTCATAAAAAGTATTGCAAAAATTTTTGCAGTGTATACGAAGTATGAAAAGTACATATTGCGTCAACCTCAAGTAACTGGGATAAGACCATGATGTTGTTTCTACTATTAAGAATTTAAGATGTCAATACTTTATCTTTTTTGTCGGAGTCGTAAAAACTGGGAGAATGGGCAGAGGTCCATTCTCCCAGTTTCTTGGGAGACTTATACAGGTACCAACTTTATTTGTCAAATCAAATTACCATCAAATGTAATGCAATTGTATTTGCACCATTTAGGGACACCTATATTAAATATTGTGGGATGTTTTGAAAAATATTGTAATTATTTTCGTGTATTTTTTTTTATCACTTACGTATTTATGTATATTCTCTAAAACAAATTCTGAAAGAAATTTGTTAAATCTTCAAGCTAAATACTTTTTAATCTTAAGTTTTACCACTTGATTTAACAATATAAAGTTATGAAATGGAACAGTGGCCTTATGAGCAAATCTGGCAACATATATGATACAAAAATATGGGATTTTACTTATGGGATGGGTAAAGAACGTTACTGAGGCGTGTGAAATTACAGCCAGTGCTTTAATAAAACACAAACTCTTAAGTCTATATTAATAATTGTATCGAAACAGTTATCAATCAACCGTTCGGCTGTAGATCGTTAGTACTCAATAATTCCGTTACTTATTGACACTAACTATTATCAAAATAATTAAAACTGGACAGGGAGTTATACTAGCCTCACTACTCCGCTCACTACTACGTTGCTTAAGTAGGAGCCTGTATATGATTTCGAGAATGAAACGATTTCATGATGCCAGTACTGTAATTGCAACGAAGACACATTACGGAATCCTAATATTTCTGCAATCATTGGTGCCTATTTGTCACTGCCAATCATTATTAGAGTTCATGTTCAGCAACTTCAGAAACGGCAGCAGTCGCCATCTTCTGTGAAGCTGTAATTCTTGAGAAAAATGCTGAGGTGCAAATTAAGACTAAGTTTTTAGTAGTATTAAGACCACGCTGTTAACAGTTCTCTGTCTGTCTGTCCGCGGGACGGTCCGTCCGGGGTAGTACCACACTCTCGCAGAAGATCAACGTCTGAGTAATGGCAATGCGCTATTGCGCTTCGTACGGTGAGCTAGAGAGCCGGAAGCCCAACCGGTTGGGTTTAGGGTTTGTATTGGTAGGCAGCGGCCGTAAAGGTCCACGGGCGGCAGTAACACTTACCATCAGGTGTACTGCTTGCTCGTTTGCCACCAAAAGCAATAAAAAAAACAGGTGTCCACGTGGTTTGAATATAGAGTGTTGTAGACACCAGTACTTGCGCCTGATGCTGCTCTAGTGGATGTCGTCACCTTGGTGGACGGACCGGAGATCAGTCCATCCGCAGGGAGCTGAACGTGTGAGAAGATGGCCCGGAATGTCACCGGGATGCTAACGAGTAGGTAAGGTAGATAGTCAAGGCAGTTTCGTCATGCTAGTGTAGCGTCATAAGTACATTTATGACGCTACATGTCGTCCCTACTTGGCCTGTACTATACCTGTATAGATAGTCAGATCCATACTTCCATGGCCGGCCAAAAAAAACAAATCGCATTATTTAAACTTCGAAAAGAAAAAAAAAGACAACTATAGACAGAAAATATTTTTCGTTTCCTCTTCTAGTAGCGGTTCTTACACTTAGAAGGTGTTATTTTACATAGTATGTAGATATAGTATCTATTCTTTCGTCATTCTTTATAAATGATGCAACGAATAATACTAAATTTTAATTCACACGTCGATGACAAGTATTCGCATATGTCGATACTTAAAAATTTACATTCGTTACGTCATCGCTAACGGCTAGTACCTATGCGTTTAAAGTCAAATAACGAGTTAATTTGTTAAATTATCGGGTTGTCTCTGACGTTGTTTTTACAGAATTTGATCTATTTACTAGAAGGTACATTGAGAAAGGTGTCTTTGTGAAAAGCTTTACGACTGTAAAGTAGAGCTGCAGGTAATCTGTTAACCTAATAATTGTCACAGGAAGAGAAAATTGTGCCCAAATTCATGCAAATGATACTTTGAATCGTCAGTGGTTTAGTACACACTTAAAGGTTTATTCACTTGTATGTGATGTGGAATTCATCATCTCATTATCATCTCAGCTCATATATCCCACTGTTGGGCTCAAGCCTCCTCCATAATGGGAGCGCAATTGACCTACTATACCACGCCAGTCAAACGTGTTGGTATTGGGTTTTGTTTCGAGTTTTCCCTATCTTGCATAGATGTTATATGCATGTTATTTCCCTTAGTCGTCTTTTACGATCACCCACGGATAGGATAGAGGTGGTGAATTGTATTCTTACTCCGTCACCACACGGCAAAGTGTGGAATTATTATGTTCATACTTGTCGCAGATATTAAAATACCACTATCACATACACGCTAAGTGCTCATATAGAATAAATGTAAATACATCTTATTAAAAAGTCTTTTACTAAAGAAAATCTGTTCCTTTTATTGCAAGCTAGTTAACGTTTACAATGTGCCAAACGCATATATTGTAATTGCCTTTATGTGCAGTATTTGATTTCTTATAATGTTGTTCCTTTTCCTCGAACTGTTAATTCGTCGCGCTGTTCGCTATCTAGTTTGCAACTACATAATACATGTCACACTAATCATCATGAATCTCTGGAGAGGTGGGAACCTCTCCAGGGGATTGTTACATGGTTAATGATTTTTTTTTAATCTTCATCATTCTCCCAATTACTTGGAGTCGATACAATATGTACTCTTCTTTTATAGTACTTATCGTATAGGTTATTAACAATAGTTTTATGACCTGCCGCCTGCCAGACGTCAACCCTCTTTGGGAATGTAATTGTTGACCAAACTGCATCAGATGGAGTTGGCCCAGGTCGTTTATAAGGCTCTTAGTCGTCTTTTACGACATCCACGAGCAAAGTAAGAGTTGGAAGTATTCGTAGCCGCTACCACACAGCTTCTTTTTTTCTAATATCAACATTTTTAATCTAAATTTACCTTTATAACCAAAAACAAAGAAAGAAATTAAAACAGAAATTTGCATCTCAGCTCATATGTGTCCCACTGCTGGGCTGGACTCTCTTCCAAACTAGGAGAGAAAATCGACATACTCCACCTTCCTTCAGTACATGACCCATCTGGTCTAGGTAGGCAATTGCAAATGCAGTACTGGTCTAAATAAAATAAATTTCTAATTAACACTCTTGGTAGGCAATTTGGCGATTACAGTAAGAATCCCTAAAGAATGGCCAGCATTCCATTATTTTAGTGATCATTCAGCTGGTTTTTACGACTCCCACGCAAGGAGTGGTGATATAATAGTATTCTTAACCCATCACCACACGGTCATCATCATCACCTTGCTCTTATTACAACTATTTGGGGTCGACGGAATATGTAATATTATTTTACATATTGCAAATAGTTATTAGCAATAATTTAAGACTAGCCGTCTGCCTTTTTTTTTTTATTGGTGGGCTATGGGTGCGTCTCGCCCCGCCAAATCGGTCCGGGGTGACGGAGAAGGCGGCGCGTGACCCCATAGACCCACCGTAAAATCCTCTCTCTTCGCCGTGCGAGCGGACCACCGGTACCCGATCTTTGTCTTCGGTGGTCCATCCGTCTGTCTGACGTCAAGCCTCCTTGGGAATGTAATTGTTGACCAGACGCCATCAGATGGATTTAGCCCAGGTCGATGTAAGCTATCTTAGTCGTATTTGACGACAACCGCGAGCAATGTCAAGATTGACAGTATTCGTAGCCCCCACCACGGTATATGTTATAAACGTTTAGCTAGGTATATGAATGGTCATTTTAGTTTTCTAGATTGCGAAACACCTATAACTGATTTATATCAAGTTTATTGCAGTGATAACTTGTATTATGAGTCCATAATACAAGTTATCACTGCAATAAACTTGATATAAATCATACACATAGGCTACATACGTAGTCCGTATGTAGCCTATGTGTATAGGCTACTTTAATGAAAAAGAATGTGGGATAATGATTTGACGCAGAGTGCACCGAAGCCAAAAGATACCTACCGTGTCAAGTGTTCGATTTTCATGCAAGATAATAAGTTTGTGCTATTCAGAAATTGTTGTTCTAAATCTCGATGTAATTTTTGTATGGTAAATATTTTTTTTTTTTTTTTTAAAAAGACACCAACCTGCACTAAGGAAATAAACCTTGTATTGCGGGGGACTTTACAAACATGCAATTAACGCAGACAAATTACACCCAGACTCAGAACAACACTTTGTGGATCACGCAAAGTACTGTCCTGCGTGGGAATCGAACCCACGGCACTGGCACGGAAGGTCGGTATCTTAACCACTACGCCATCTGTGCAGTCAATATATTTGTAAAGTCACTTGCAATACAAGAATTACTTCCTTAGAGCAGGATGTTGTCTTTAAAAATAATTGTACGTACGTGTTCCAAGGGAGCATAAGTGTAGAATAATATAACTTGTATAAAATAAATTAATATCAGGTATAAATAATTTTATATTATTATTTAACGTTAACGTCATAAGAGCATGAAATCTCTTCTTACAAATGTATAACGATTTATAAACTTTAGAATGATCTTAAAACTTAAAAACTTATAGTTTGCATCAGAACATAGATTGTGTAATAAATTCAGTTCTTTTCAATACTCTGTTCGGAACCAACGAGAAGAGGGCTACACAGACCGCAAGCTGACCAGTTCGTAGCGACTAATTTATTTTCCCATCGGAACCTGTCGGTAACTACGAAACGAAAATATAACAACTTTTTTTAACGCAGTTTTTTTGTAAAGTTCGTTTCTTTAATTACATGTAATAAATAAACATATATTGATATATAAACGGCGAGTCTCCGTTGGATTACTACATATAACTTTTGCCAGTTATATTTTTTTTACCTATTGACTAGTTACATTGTTAATGACTTCTACAGCCTTATTACAAAACGTAGACTAACTAAAGTACCGGTAATAAACTAGGTATCAAAAATAATTGTTATTACAAAACGAGATTTATCGCTAAATCGTGGATCATCTATGGTACTAAAAATAAACCACAGCCAAGCCTAGTTTAACTATGGTACTAGTGTGATTGACACTTGTTTGTTTTCTAGTTTGAGGTTAACGTATTCGTTGTTTGATTATAATCTTTACTTACTTTTAATTAAAGTAGCCCGCCCGATTTTTAGTTTATTGTAAAATCAATTAAAATGGATACAGATTCTCTCGATTTAATGGACATTGAAGATTTAGAATTATTAGAGACAGTCCGCCGGCCGAATAAACATCGGGTAAGGGTGGATCCATTTGAACTCGATGATGAAGATTTTCGAAATAAATATAGGTTTATATAAATGAATTTATAAATAATGAAAGTTATAAATAAATATATTATTAATGATAGGTCTGAATTATAGCACACCAGGCACTTGTAATGAGACGTTGACTTGACTGAGAGTTTATTTAACTAATGTGCTGAATGTGCAGTCTTAAACAAGTTCAAGTACCGACACGTGTATAATTTGAGTATTTTTATACATCAAACTAATAATAGGTAGTTTATTGTTTGTAGAATCTCAAATTAGGCGCCTAAAATTACACATTTTAACGTGCCGATCCTCGCAGTTACGTGTTGTAGCTTATAAAAATATTGATTATAAAGTTGAGTAAAATATAATTTGTGTTTATAAATTATGTAATATTTCTTAATAATTCATCAAATATAACGTTTTTGAAAGTAATAACGTTTTATTTTCGATCGGAAATACAATTGTAAATAATTATTGCAATGAAAAGGAACGACATCGTCAAAATTAAATAACAATTTTGTATGGAATCTGTGGAAATTATTTGATCCAGGGACTATCTTTGGTATCAGTTGATCGTGGATTAGTCTTTGATTTCTAATAAAGTCAAGACTAACTGCTTGTATAAACTTTAATACCGTAACAAACCTAGACTTTTTAGTCTAGGTTTAAACCATAACTTAGACCACGTTTTGTAATAAGGCGGCTAATGTTTACGCGAGTACATACATTTGAAATAAAACTAATTTTACGGATTCTATCGCGTTTGTATTTTATTTTTAATTTCCCAAATTTTCGAACACTTTACAGTGATCATGATCACGGGAGGACCCAGTCCATGATCACTGTAAACTGATAGAAACGTCGGGACATTAAAAACAAAATACAAACGCGATAGAATCCGTAAAAGTAGTTTTATTTGAAATAGTTATATTGTTGTTTATACATTCCTAAACTTATATTAAACTACGTATTTTTGGGCTAAGTTAATACATAATAATAAGTTGAGAATCATTCAGCTAGAAGGTCAATATGGCGGTCTGTTTTAATTCAGATTTAATATTTAATCACTTTTAGATGAAAACATGCATTTACAAAGCATTATGTTACCTACATAAATAGTATAATGACAATCCATTAGTGGGCCTCTTTAGGAACGATTTTTCACGGCTGTTGGTAGGGCAGTCATGGCCGAATGAAAAAAAAAAAACGACTAGAGACAGTGGCGTGCATTGACCTGGTAATGTTTACTGTCCTTGATCGGCGCGGATGGCGGCGTCCGGAGTGACGTCACCGGTGAGGTGCTGATGGGTTTCAGCTACGAAACCGTGCGCCATCATTCATCCAACATAAGGGAGAATCATAATTCTTCCTTACTTTACTGGTAAATATTTTATATGTTACATATAAAAATATTATTTAAAAATATATATTTTTATTCTATAAAAAAATAATACTGAGTATTCTTGCCTCTGCCTCTCACCAATGTGTTCTAAGATGGTAACTACTACTCACTTACTACTACTACTTAAAATTTTGGATATCACCATCATTTCTTAGTAAAATGAACAATAATTCTTCTAAATTATGCTATTCAGGGCTTGGTTTTGTTAACTATTATCACCTGTCCCTGCAGATTCGCTAGCTTAGATTATTTACTGTTATTCTGATCTCCCTGACCTTATCTGACAGTACATTAATATTGTCATAATAATTTAGTGTGAAGTTATTGTGACGAAGGTGGTTATGACAGCAATGTTTAATTGCCACCGCATTAATGCCTCGTTAATACATTTATTCCCGTCTTGCTAACATTGACTGTTTTAAATCACACTTTTACCTTTTACAGTCTATATAACCTTTTTTTTTGCTGTGTGGTAGCGGCTACGTATACTACCAACCCTTACTTTGCTCGTGGATGTCGTAAATGACGACTAAGAGCCTTATAACGATCTAGGCCAACGCCATCTGACGCCGTTTGGCCAACAATTACATTCCCGAGGAGGGTTGACGTCTGGCAGGCGGCTGGTCATATAACTATTGCCAATAACTTTTACAATATGTATTATGAATGAACAATACATATTGTATCGACCCCAAGTAATTGAGATAAGAGTAAGAGAATGAAGAGTCTATATAACCTTTTTTTATTAAAACATGTGATATAAAAGTTTTTTAAATCCAACTTCTAGCGCCTAACATAACACACATCAAACAAACACAAACTTTTTAGCTTTATTATAGTAATATATATTATTTACACATATAACTTATTAAAATTAACCAATATTAGGATTAATTCCATTAATTCTCAAGTACAGAGTTATATTAATTTAATAAAAGCAGCAGTTTTCACCGGGTGTTCATAGAATTCGCTGTGTACTTGCACTGATGATAAGCATCGAAATTACTATGATTGAAATTCGAATGGAAGTAATGGACTCAAACTCATCATGGGGTATTTGGGGTATTTAATCATAATTTATTTTTAAAGACAGACTTTTAGTACCAAATTTGTTATCAATTACATTATATTGTATCAAACTTAAAAAAAATTCAATACAAATATTATAACTTAAAATTGATCATGTGATCGTATCGAAATTTTATCAGCTTTTTGCATTGATTTATCTGTCTAGTTGATATTATCTTAAAAATAGTACGCTTATTAAAATAAGAAAGAATCTGACGATAGACCAGTAGGATTGGTTTTTCCGTATCGCAGTTTTTGACTTATTTATAGCAGGAATGTAACAAAAACGATGTGATTGTATCTTTTGCTCATACTTAGAGCAGTGTTCCAAGGCTAATGTAATGTATACCTATGAAAACAAGCTCCACTTACATAAATATCTCTACCAAGACGACCTGATAACGTGGTCTAATACTACTTACTGAATTTTTATATAATATTCAGGAACCGCCACAAACGATGCATATGATTTTGCGCAGGGCTTCTATTATCATTGCTTTTGACTTGAATTTTAACAGTATGCAGATAGACGAATTAATTAATTAACTTATTAATGACATACTTTAATTAATGAATTGACGATGAAGGGAAGATCGAGAAGAAACGTTCTCGTTGATTCTCTCGGAAAGCAAGCTGTCTAACCCAGTTTTATGAAGATCTCTGACAGTTCGTTATGGGGACTCGGTATTTTCAAATATCCTTCTATCTGATGTAATCGTAAAATATCGTTAGTTTTGAATTGCGGAGTTCAGATAGTAGTCAGGAGCATTCTAGTAAGCCAACCCTCATAATATATCTTATGTATTCATCATTCTCCTACTCTTATACCAATTACTTGGGGTCGATACAATATGTACTCTTCTTTCATAGTTCATATTGTAAAAGTTATTGGCAATAGTTTTATGATCAGCCGCTAGCCAGATGTCAAGCCTCTTTAAGAATGTAATTGTCGACCAAACGGCATCAGATGGAGTTGGCCTAGGTCGTTATAAGGCTCTTAGTCGTCTTTTACGACATCCACGATCAAAATAAGGGTTGGTGGTATTCGTAGCCGCTACCACACAGCATAATATATCTTATGTATTAATAATAAGTTTTAATTTATTGATATATACATATGTGTGTATGGATCACATAGGGTTTTCCTAATCAAATCTATCTGATCATTTATTGACGCATATTTATCGATTAGATATAGTTTTCCAAGTATACTTTCTTCAAGTATTTATTTCCTAAATTAATTAAATGTAACATTTTATTATCTTCGAATGTATATTAAAATATATGGAATGTGTACGTACATACGTTCTTATTGATATCTATAACAAACAACAATGAGTTTTAAGCATTTATTGATAACATTGTAGATAGTTATGAAGTATTTTTTATCAATGTTGTTATGGCAGACAGTGTTCCTATGGGGAACGGCTGACTGCCTCATGATGTCATGAGTTCCGATTTTACGAATGACAACCATTCATCGGTAGCTATGTCACAAACTTGTGATTATTTCATATACTCTTATATCACCGCACTGAATTCTGCTATACATTGTTAGCGGTGGAAGATTATATGCTTGACTTGGATTTATTGCTATATTAGCATTTAATTAATAAATTTTAGTTTTAACTTAAAATGAAAATGGTTGAATATGAACGTTAAGGGAATAGTTCTACATAGGATAGATTACTTAGATATATTATCGTTAAGTCATAATGTCTACCGGATTGAAGAGTATAAAATGTATTAATATAGTTTATAAATTACTTGTGCCAAAGTTCATTCAAATTAGTTCAGCTGTTTTTGAGTAATTTAAGAACAAATATTTTAGCTTTATATATTAGTAAAATACGAGTTCCATGTACTGCACTGTTGTATTCTATGAACCCGAAATGTATTTTGATCTGGAAGTAAAAATAGTTTAACCCCTTCTCTTTTACTGAGTTAATGTGGAGGATTTATATAGGGAGCGGCTCAGGTATGGATTTGGGAGTGGTACTTGTCGTTCGGTTATATCTTTGAATAACAAGTTAGCAACAACGAGGCCACCTTATTAAAAATTATAGAAGTTTGTTTTAGTAGTTACTATGTTTATTGAGAAGAACAACAAACATAATGCTATGATTTACAGAAGTGATGCAATGTTTAAAAATGTAAACAAATCGACAAAATTTTATATAACAATCATTATGCCTACAATGTGTGCTATCTTCTGAGACGGCCAATGAGAATTTTGCCACGTGTTCCATCATTAATTTATTATTTTATATCGTAATCCAAAGTCATTTTTTAAGGATGCTTACTCAATTAACTTCGGAATGTATATTAAACACCATTTTAAAATTTTAAAGTGATTGCATAATTTATTTATTGCTAAGCGAAACAGAAGTAGTTTTCTGAATATGTAAGAATTATATATAGCAATTTTAGCGTAGGTACTGAGCGATAAAATTAATTATTTAGTAATGGTGATATTTCTATGATTGAAGAATGCAGAGCGGTAATTAAACAATATTGTAGCCCGTTAGGCATATGCATTATTTTAACATTAATTAAAGTTAGTGTAAATTACATATTATTTCTGTAAAAATATTCTACAGTTTGGCATTTGTGTGGTTATGAAGTTGTTTATTTGTAGAACAAGCGTAACGTTTAACGGGAAAATAACGATCCGGGTAAGTACGTTTACTTGTGGAATGGCGTAGGTAATGCACTGGCACTGGTATATCTACATAGCTTGCGTCGGATCACTATGATGATCACACACTTTTTATCAAGCACTCGACAGCGAAGGTCGGTCGAGGCGAGCCACGAGCCATCTAGCATTCCAACCGCTATGAATGAATAGTCGCTTGACTGGTCGAGTGCCGCATACTAAGTGACTTCAGATTAATTTGACAACAAACATTTAAGTTGGCAGAAACCGGAATGGTTGCGGGCACCCGCCCCGTGGGAACCACAGACACGCCGAAACGTTTGTCTCCGATGATTGTCCGATTAATGAGCACCTACCCATTTAACGTTCCGTTTATTTCTCGCTTTTCATAGCGTGATGTGAGGCCAATTTAGCTTACGATTTTCTGACACGATAACGTGTTCGGACACGCAATTTGGCGGATTTTACAGAGGGTTTGTAAATTGGAAATTGTACTTACATACATATATTATGTTGTAAATGTAATGATTATAAGTGTTGTATCGTATTTATGGAATATATGACATGAAGTATATGAAATTATGTTATATACTCCATAAATAATCACCCTTTTCCTATATTGTATGTGGTATTTTAGGTAATTAGTTAGTTAGTTCCTAACACGCTTGGACAACGACATATTTATAATAACAAAATTAAGATTTTTTTTATCAAAAAATAGTTATACGTTTGTTGTTGCTGTCTGCATCTGAAATTCACTAACAAACCTCTTTATAAAATTTAAATGAGATGATTTTGACATAAACCTCTCCTTCAAACAAGAAGAATTTTGTAAATCCGTCTTCATATGACTTTTTTATTGATTTCTGCCCGTTTATATATAATGATTTCTGATGTTTTCGTGAGTATTATACATTTGAAATAAAACTATGTTTACGGCTTCTATCGCGTTTGTATGAGGATGTATAGGAGGCCCGAGGAGTCCTCCCATGACCACGTGACCCGTAAATTATACGAAACGTCGGCAATTAAATATCAAATACAAACGCGATGGAATTTTTAAAATATTTTTAGTTCAAAAATATTTTAGGCATCCCTTCTTGTTTTTTAAAAAATACAGCAATTTAAGAATAGATAGAATAGAATAGATCAAATAAGAATAGATGTCAAGTTTGTAACACAGTATGAAACACTCTGGCTACGGTTTTTTTTTTTTCGGTAACGCAGTGGCTAAAAATGCATTTATCGCATGCCCGCCCGGCGGGGTATGTGGGACTCGCAGGCCCTGAAGGGGTCACTGAATACCCACTAAAAAGACCAACTGCGAGCTGTTAGCCGTTGGGGCTTTTACAGCTGAATCGGACTATAGTCCGATTTCCGACTATACTCTGGCTACAGCGTGATTGCGCTTTATGTAGCGAACAGAACCAAACGCCGCGCGTCGCTTCCGCCTATGATCTCTGTCAGTTGATAACCATTTTTATTACTATTCGTCCCTGAATAATTGATACATTCTATTACAAGATAGATCACCCACATACTAGTTGTTGAATTTTATATCACATGACATATAACACAAAAGAAACAATATCTGTGTTATTATTACATAACTGTTTATGTATTTGCGAAATAAATGCTATTCCGATTTAAAAAAAAACCTTTTTACGTTAGACAGTTATTTGTTGAGAACAATTATTGGTTATAAAAGAGAGTTTTGGCGCGAATGTGGAAATGTCATGTCACGTTCTTGTATTATATTCATATCTTTAGTGTTTTGTGGTGTTATATAGAATAATTTTGCTGATATTTTATGCAATATGGTACAGTTAAAGTGCTGAAGTGTAGTGAATATGGTATAATAGTGGTTTACGTGTATTTTTATATTTGTCCAAAATTCCCAAAGAAAATCATTGATTAGGTTATCAGCGCCCGATTAATGGTAACGATTTCACTTACTGACAGACAATAATGACTATTAAGGCTACATAATATGAAGAAATAATGAACAATGTATGAAAAATAATTAAATAAGACTTGGCTGTATGGGCTTTGATCCCTTTGCCTGTCCGAATGGACGAACAGAACCAAAAAAAAAATGGTTATAAAATACCAATTCGAAAAAGCCTGGTGGAAAGGACTTTTGGCGGGAATCTAAAACGTCATGTTGTGCTCTTGTATTATATTCGATATCTTAGTGTTTTAACGTGTTATATTAGATAATTTTTATGGTGTTTTATGTAATATGATGTGACAGAACAGCTGGGATGTAGTGAATATCATATAAAAGTGCTTTACAACGTTTTCGTTTTCCATCAAAATTCCTACAACATACCATTAACAGTGTCACCATAGCAGTGTTGATGGCGACAATTCGACTGACTGACAGACAATGACTAACTTGAAGAGATTAAGAACGTGAAGATAATTATAACTCGACACTGGCAAAAATGGCTCGTATAAGTAGCTGATTGCCAATACATAAAAAGAAGAAGAAGAAGAAGCTGCAACTTAACTTTGACATTGGCTTAAGTATAAACAGAGCCACAACAACAAAAAAAAAAAAAAAGCCTGGTGAACTGTCACTCAGGTTTCCCTATTACAGACACCAGCGTCTCACAAAGAAATGAATGTTATCATATTGTACTTGTATAATTTGTAGGTATTATCTTTGTGATAGACAATAAATAAATAAAAAAAAATATATTATAAATCCGAAAAAATATCGTTTAATAACGTTATAAAGGTTTCGTTAGCGGGCTTACCGAAAAGCTAAAGGGAAATTTAAAGCTTGCGATGCCCCGATCGTAGCACCTGTTTCTTAACTATGAGTGTAAGGGATACAATATACATATAACATCTATGGAAGAAGAGGAAAACTCGAAATAAAATCCTATACTAAAATGTCAAACCGCGCGTATAGTAGGTTAATATTTCCTCTTGGTGTGGAGCAGGTGCGTGCCAAGCAGTGGGACATATAGCTATAGGTAGCTAAATGTACACTAAAATTATAATGTATGGACATTACAATACATGGGTCAGACGAAGACGAGAGAGAAAGTTTCTTAATCATTTTTTTACAAATTGTCATAAATCTTAGAAATAGGATGACAGTAGTTGTACTGATTAACTACATATTATCTGTTAAATTCCATATATTATTAGCTAGGTATGCTCTCGACTAAGCTTGCGTTAGTTTAGATTTTATTAATAATTATTTTTCATCGCTCGGGAATAGTAATTACCCTTAAAGCCTTTAATGTATGTATATTGACAAAATATATGCAAAATTTCAAGACAATCAATTGAGTAGATAAGGCATGAAATCGTAACGAACAAACACATAAACTCACACTGGCATTTATTAGTTAGGATATTAATATCTTAAGCTTTATCTTTTAGTTCCACAGACAAAAGGATAAGTGTAGTTAGAGGTTCCGTGTTAGGCATTTTGATAATACCTATCCATATTACGTAATCATAATAATGTCAAGGTAGGTATTAAAATAGTAACACATTCCGTCTCATATATTTTTACGGCCAGAATTATGTATCATATCTTTATAAGGTTTTAATATTTATTGCCCATCTCAAGTATTTGAATTAATATATTACTTACCTGTTTGCCGGAAATGGATAGTTATAAATTCTCCATGTGATGCCGGTACAACCTTGATTGCCGCAGTGATTATGTCACGGGCATCGCTGACATATTCTATAGATGTAACGCCATAAAAAAGTGTTAAAGCCTTGAAAATTTCATTGCTTCGTAACAATTTAAATAGTATACGCAAATAAATGCAGAGAATTTAAATGTTAAGGAACGAAGCTGTCAAATATAATTTTATTACCATCTCGTAGAACGTATAAACTTAGTGACTGTGACGTCACTGCGAGCCGTTGGCCGTTGGGGCAGGTTAGAAGTTTAAAACACGAATCAGGCATAACGAAAGTTTAGCTCGCAACGTCGGACTTCAACTGTGAATAACATTTTTTTAACGATGAGATTTGAAATACACGTTTAGATGTTAATTAAATAATAAAAGATATGTGCATTTCTGATTGCCATTTTGAATCGGTAAAATAACGATCATTTGATGTTTTACCTATTACTAGCAAATTTCTTTGCATTTTTTTTGTTGAATGTAATATATTGAGTGTTAGTAATTAAAATTAAAAGTTTTATTTATTCACTTTTGTGACGCGTAACTTGACATGTGATTTGATTTACAGACGTTACAGCAGTTGATTAAATTAATTAATTAATCCTGTTGTACCGTCTGTAAATTACCCAATCTTCTTACATAAAGTAGTTATGTGATTTATCCAAGACATCCCACAGGCAATGTAAGGATTACTAGGACCACTGGAAATAGGGGTCCCAATAATCTTTATACATCTAGAAGGACATAAAAGTCATAAAACTCTTTTTCCAAGAAATACTCAACGGTTTTATTGCCATTGGATTTCTGTCTCTCTCCTGGCCTTGTAGCCTCTACTAACAACGGTTTTACTTCCCAGCCAAATAATAGCTAAATTATTTACAAAGGTAAGAAGCGATTTTCTTATGAAAATAAATCAATATTACTAGTTTCAATGTAAAATTTTCTAAGCATGGGGTAAATTTAGGAAGGGCTATCATTAAATTTTTTCAAAAAGATGTCCGAGATATATTATATAATTATGGAGTTGATCATTATGTCTAAAAGTCCCTAATTTCAATGCGGGTTTTAAGAAATACATTTAACTATTCTAACCAAATCGATAATAATAAAGAACTAAACGGAAATAACATAGATTAACACGTTTCGTCGTTTTCGTAGCTCCAAAAGTTTTAGTCCTCTAGTGTATAGAATAGCACTTTAAAATAAAGGTATTGCCTATATATAAAATAGAATAATTGCCACCATATCATTATATTATAAGAGTACATTATTCCAAAATAAAACCATCAGCTAGATAGATTTTTAAATTTACAGTATAAACTGCTCTAACCGCATATCGGTCATAGTACCTAATGTTACCCGAGACTAACCATTTATTTTAGTATTTCGAGTACTTTATTCCAAAATAAAGCTATGACCCAGATACGTTTCTAAATTTACAATTTAAAATGTTCTAACTATATTTCGTTCAAAACATCCAATGTCGCCTGAGACTAGCCATCCTTTTATTGCTTTAGATAGCAGATGAGCAAGCACCTTTCACTTATGGTAAGTAGAAACTGACGCTCATTAAGTCTTCATTAATACTAGAAGCTCAGTCAAGTCGTTGATGTCGATTGGAAGAAATAGAATGAAGAAAGGAAGGAGTGAAAAAAGGCAATATTAAATTGCTACTGGACGTCGATTTTGGAGAGTAGTAGTACTACTCCGGAATAGATCGATTTATGGCTGGAGGTAGAAGAATGCCACTAGCGCGATCCTACCATTTTTTGCGATATATAATAAGCACCCATGAGTTTGCTGATATATACTACGATCTTTTTACCTACTTACTTCATAATCTGATGGCCTGATATAGACGTAGAGAGATATCAGAACTACAACCAACAATTTTACGCCTTTCAAACAAAACAATATCGTAAATATACATACATAGATATCATCACGCCATATCCCTTGCAGGTTAGGCAGAGACAACAGAGTGCCAGAGAACTCTATCCTTGCATACTTCACTCGCTTCCTCAACATTCATAATTCTCTTCATACGCGCTCGCCGGTTTCGGAGACTCTTAACTCCACCTTCCTTCAGTACGTGACCAATCTGATCTAGGTAGGTGAGTCTCGGTCTCCCCCGGTACCTACCTCCTTCCAAAATTATTATTCGTAAATATTATTTTGCATTAAATTAATTACGGATATCTAATTAAAATATTGATGTCCTGGATAAGTCACAACTACTTTATGTAAGAAGATTGGATAAATATCAAGTTTTTTTATAAAGATTGAATAATTTACAGACATTTTACCCATTACGCAACAAGTGATTAAGAACATTTAAGTACTTATTTAGTGGTAGTAATCCTTACATTGCTTGTCGGTATTGTAAAAGGCGACTAACAGCTATAGATAGACTTGGCCAACTTTAACTGATATCGTCTGGTCAACAATCACATTCACAAGGAGGGTTAACGTCAGGCAAGTAGCTAGTCACAAAATGATTGCCAAAACTTTTGCAATGTGTACGATGTGAGAAGAATGTGTACGTCAACCCCAAATAATTGAAATTATAGCAGAATGATGATGATAACGGATGCTAAGAGAATAAGCAGCAACACTCAACTGGCAAAATTATAACACTAACTTCGATCGTCCATCTATCAGCCGAACATGGTGATTATGGCACTTTTCTTCTTGGTTAGAGCCTATATCTAGCAGTGGCATGGCAATGAAGAATAAATAAATAAAGTATATAAAGATTATATGGACATAAAGTGTTACAGATTTTGTACATTGCATTCACCTAGGAACTGTGTGGTAGCGGCTACGAATACTACCAACCCTTACTTTGCCCGTGGATGTCGTAAAAGACCACTAAGACTAACGACCTGGGCCAACTCCATCTGATGCCGTTTGGTCAACAATTACATTCCCAAGGAGGGTTGACGTCTGGCAGGCGGCCGGTCATAAAATGATTGCCAATAACTTTTACAATATGTGTTATGAAAGAAGAGGATTGTATCGACCCCAAGTAATTGAGATAAGAGTAGGAGAATGATGATTCACCTAAGAACATTCCACAATAATGGTGCTTCTTCACAATATCTGATTTGACGTAAATATGTATTCAAAGATATCACGCCAAAGGACGTTTATTTGATCATAGCGAACCTGAGCGCTGATTAGCGATATTTAAAAGAAACAATCTTTCACTATGATAAGATATTTTTGATATTTAATAATTTGTAATTTGATATCTTTATTTACGATGGGCCGCACCCTTTTATATGAAAGTCATTATAACCAAACAAAACAAGCATTAATCATAGCTATATATGTATCTATTTAGTCGCTCAAGTAGATCAAAACGGGGCTGCAAGCAGCACATCAACAATATGTATTATATGATATACCAAAAATAGAAATAATCGCATTAATCACAATTTTGCGCTCTTTTCATATAAAAAAATACAATTATAATTCTAGTTAATCGTTTAGCCACCCAATATCTAACTTACCATCCTTTCATTATGGATAAATAGACAAATTATCGCAATATACTCGTATATTCGTAGAAATAGATAATTAAAGATTCAGTCCTCGCGAGAGTCATTGTCATTCCCTAATAATAGAACTCTTCTTCTTTTAAGTAATACTAGGAAAAAATGGTCTCCTATACCGTGTTAGATCTTTTTTTTTTTGCGGTAGGCTGTGGTCTGGATACAGTCCATCTCTCCCATCTGAGGCAGCGGAAGAGCAGCGTACGGTGCCATAAGCCACCGTATCAGGTGATACGGTGGGTTCTTCAGTTCAGCTCAATAGCGATGGGGAGGTCCCCATCGCTATTGAGCTAACCATCGGTACTCTTCGGCTTCGGTGGCCCATCCGGAACCATGTCTATTTACTATACATACTTCAAGTCTATCTTTTGCAATGATGTCGTCTGGATACATCCCTGAAATATTTCCTCAGTCCGCTACTGTGAAGATAGACGCATTCAGAGCTTGGAAAGAGATTATAGAGGAAAAGCGACAATGTAACTATAAAAAAAAATTGTTTAATAACTAGATTTTTCAATTTTGATGACATATTCTTCTCAGCTGTTAGAAATTTCTTTGTTGAGTATCTGTTCTCTCTATAATGAGAGGAAATTTATCTCTCGAGTTGGCATAGAAATCTTTACTAAGTTTCCTTGCATTAATGTTATCTGAGCTTTTTTTTAAAAAATAGGGTCGTCATAATTATCCTACTCTTATCCTAATTACTCGAGATCAGTGCAATATATACTTTACTTGTATCGTACATATTGCAAAAAGTTTTGGCATTATTTTTGTAATCTTCTGCTTGACTGACATCGAGACCCCCTTGGGAATGTAATTACCAATCAGACAGCATCAAATGGTGTTGCCCCAGATAAATATAAATAGGGGTAATATTAATAAAAGTAATTGACTGATTATTTATCTAAATTTAACTTATTCAACAATTCAAAATCCTTACACGTATATATTACACTGGGATAAAAATAAAAACTGTAATTACAGTCGCGTATAGTTATTTCTTTTGTTATGGTTGTCCTCACCATTGGTATTTAATGACAATTATTAAACCTATAAGTAATACTGCACTATATGGAATGTCATCTGTCAGCTTTAAAATTAACAATTTTTTTCTAAAGCTTCATTTCTGTGCACATCGATGGCGATTCACGTAGATGAAACTTTATGGTCGATTACGTACTGATTGCAATGGATGCTTGGCAATAGCAAAGTTTCTATGCCTACTATGACTACTATCCTACGAATAAAGACAAGTAATTTCATACAATATAAGCGTCAAGCTGTGCTTATAGTAAATCACTGAATGATTTGGAAATCTGTACCAGTCAATTAACATCACACATATCTTAATTCTGAATATTTGATTGCAATTGCTAATTTGCCTTCTTTTTTTTTTGCTTAAATAGAATCAATAATTTAGACTTTTTGATTATTTTAAATGAAGGTAGGTACCGCATGCCTAATCTTTACATTCACGTAGCTCCGTCCAATGAAGAATTTATGAGAGCGTGTGCGTAATTTCATGGCTGTAAGCCGCGATGGATCTATCCAAAAAACTTACGCTTTACTTTATCTAAAGACATTCCTTTGCTCAAATAATAATTCGACGTATATTCTGCATTCAAGTGAATAATAGATGTATGGTAGGTATGGTCTATAACTTGAATGTTAGACCGTCGTTTGTCACATAACATCTTTAGTTGTTTTTAAGCAAAGTATCGTGTAATTAATGTCAATAAAAGATCACATCATACTAACCTATCTAAAATCTATTATACACTTGAGATTTTAAATTGCGATTTTAATCGCATTAAATTATGAATTTAATAACGTTGATTCAAATCGGTCAACCTTGGATAAAAATATGAGGTGGCCCTTATCAGCTTCCTATTAACTATGTACCTATTGCTTCAAGGACTGGTTCGTAGAGCGCCAGAGGATATGTAGGGCCTCTCAAGGCCACACGCAGTGTTCTCATCACGCATTTAAGTTTTTTTGGTGTGAAAGACTGTTTTATTACTTAAAGTTAGGTACATTAACGTGAAATAAATAAAAGTTGATTAATGCGCAATTTAGAATTATATGATATTTCAAGTTACGACGATAATAAGAACTTTTACACGTTTTGATATTTCTACTATTCACATTCTAATAGGCACAGGATGAGATGTGTCTATTTATATGGTATATTATGATGGTATCTTATTTTTTTGGGTTCTAAGAAATAATAAAAAATATCTACTAAGGTACTTAAAAATATCACCAAATTACACGCATAAATCAAAAAGAATGAACAATGCTTGAGAAGTATTTAAGATTAAAGAAAGCTATCTACGTAAGCAGGAGCGCGAGAGATTGTCCGGTCCGAAGCCGGAGTCACTGATGAATTTAATGTGGCGGTAGACTTGTGTTAGGGTTGATGGAAGGAGGAAGCACCTTGGTGTATGCTGTTTGCAGATGACGTGATCCTTGACGGAGAGGAGAAAGCTAGGATGCAGGGCGGACTGGGCAAATGGCAAATGTTGGCAAGATTAGGCCTCAAGGTCTGCCGCACAAAGACTGAATACTTGTTTTGTAACTTCGGTAGCTAACTCCTAGCTAGCACCTAGACCTATTACTCTAAAACGATGGCAAAATTGACTGAGACGTACATAAATGGTAGAACAAATGCGGGATGGATGAAGTGGCGACAAGTCAAACTTAAGGGATAAATCTATAAGAGTGTCATTAGACGTGGCTGTAAATATGGATATATCGTCTTAATATTGGTTATTAAAAAGAGAAATGAGAGACTAATGCAAGCTATAGAAATGTGTATATTTATATACACATTTCTAATTCACATTCTAGTGAAGTAACAAGGTTAGTTAATTAAAAAAAAAAAGTGTATTTTAGGAGAAGCCTGAACGTCAACGGGTGATGGTAGGTGCCCGAAAAGTAGCCCGCCGGTCTGGCCATGGATGTCAAGGATACGGTACCTCTGGCCGGCTCAATGACGATGGGGAAGGAATACGGTGTGTTATGTGGCCATGCGCCGCCCTTCCCTCGCCCCAGACGGAATGGATGAGTCTAGACCAAAAATGGATAATATAATATGAAATAAATATATACTATAATATAGTACAATATAATCCTAAATGCGTGGGTTTCATCACATATTGTCATCACCTAATTCTGAAGCAGCCTATAAGTTGATTAAGTTTGCTATGTTACGTTTTAAGTAGTATGTAATTTATTGATATACGATGGGATTGGCATGTACATTTGTATAAAAATCCCTAATAATATATAAAGAGAAAAAATATATGCGTGGGTTAAATGCCACGGTATTTAACGTTTAAATATAAGACTTTACTAAAATTAAATGCATCAAATACATCATATACATAAACGTTAATATGAATGAAGTGAAAAAGCTAAAAATTTATAGTGATAGAATAAGTTAATAATATAACTCTTAATATTTAAAATTGCAAATCTAAAATGTACGGTTTTTGATTTTGAAGACGCTTTTTAGTTTTGGGAGCGTCCATTTGTCAATAAAAAGTTTAACGTAACGTATTGATGATTAATCTTAAATAAAAAAACAGTTCAAATCTCAATTTCTTTGATGTGACTGTTATATATAGACAATAAGTAAATAAATTGATTCAACGAGATCGCTGAAAGAATATAAATAACATTATTTCCTTTTAGTGTGATTGACGCTATAAAAAAATAGATCAGTTGAATTTTGGAATTAGTTTCATTGATGAAAGTTTTATTAACGGCATATTACGTCATTTTTATCTTCTCAAAATTATCTGTTGCTATTCTAGTAATTACAAATATATTTTCTTTGCTGTCAAATGAACGAGCAGTTCACCTAATGGTAAGTAGTAATTGTCACTCGTGAGCAATCGTAATATCAGGAACACAGCTAGCCTTTTATTATGTGACAGACTATGGTCTGGACACACGGCGTCGACGGCTCTCTGGATGACGCACTATTCCCCGTTCCATTTACTCGTAGCTTCGGATAGAGCAACATCAGTTGCAGGTATTCCCGTCTGTACAAACCGAGGCGCCGGTGATGGAGTATATTAGCGTGACACATCTGGTCCCTGAGCCATTCTGCTGCTTCCTCCCGCGAGACTATTAACTCACAGAATCTGGTGACCGCGTCCTAGCTACTTAAGCTGTAGACCTTAGTCTTAGAGATAGTTGGCACCATCAGCAGCAGTCAGGTCAGATCTGAAGACTCAGCCAGTTTACCGTAAAGTTGAGTTAGACATCGATTCTCTGCAAGAAAGTGTTATTGCCCCAGATGAGCCGGGACATTTATGGCATTAATAGAAAACTGTCAGCGGTGTGGCACTCCCACTAAGATATTACACATATCCGTATTCCATCAGACCTAGTTATAATTACAGTACTCTTAAATATAAAACCTGTAGGCTGTCTGCCATAAGGCAGACGGATAACCGTGTGGTGACGGAGTAAGGATATAATTCACCAACGCCCTATCTTACCCGTGAGTGATCGTAAGAGACGACTAAGGGATAAAATACGCATATAACATCAATGTAAGAGAAGGAAAACTCGAAACAATACCCTATACCAACACGTCTGACCAGCGTGATATAGTAGGTCATTTTCCCTCCCATTACGAAGGAGGCTCGAGCTCAACAGTGGGACATATATGAGCTGAGATGATGAGGCTAACTGGATCAGAATACGAGTGAAGTAACTTAAATGTATTAATTTTGGATTATTTGCTATGCTAATTAGTTGCTATCCAAAATCCTAGCGATTTGGCGGCGTAGAGGCATGTATGCTGACATATGCACACATTCACACAGACAAACTGTCATTATTGTTGTATTAGTGTGATATAATAATTGTAGATTGTAAGATACACGTTTCTTGAAATGCCAGTACGACATACTTGAGTTGATTTTATCAAACGATTGTAACGTCTTAACATACTTTGTTTTAGTATTGTGTTAAAAATAAAATTTCCATTAGAAATTGGTATTTCTGCACGCGGACATAAATCCAAAACCAAAAATATGCTTTTCTTAAGTCTCACTGATGGCAATAAGCTATATCCACAATAGGATAGATAGGATTAGTTATTTGAATCATTTTTAAATCACGTTTGTCAGATTGTTAGGTTAGGTTAGGTTTTAAGGATTTTTTTCAAGATATCTTAAACTTGTAATGACGTTACATGCTTTATATTTCTTAAACAGTTGGAAAAACGATCGGCTGTATACATTATTTTAGTTTATAAAAGCCCGATTTAGTAATCGGGCTTCGAGCGAGAAATGATGTCACAACTGGGATTCGTACCCACGCTTATTGGAAATCTGTCCCTATTGTAGGACATTTAATTCTCGCATAGTATCATATTTATGTGTTTAAGGAGACGTGTGGCCATCTACCCGACAATGTTTACACATTGTATAGACTTAATACTTCAAACTTTGCAGTTAGAATTGTATTAAACGATGACACAACCCTGTTATTCAAATTACTGAAATTTAGCATTTAATATGCTTGATTATTTATAAAATCCCGATTACGAGTGAAAAAGGATGTCACAAGTGGGATTAGAACTCGAATGTGACATCATTTTTCGCTCGTAAACGGGCTTTTATAAATAATCAAGCATATTAAATGCTAAATTTCAGTAATTTGAGTGTTTTAGTTCTTAATTACACATGAAAAAAATACCATAGCTGTTCAAATACACGCAAATACGGCATACTAGGGCGACATTTTATACTGGAATCATCTAATAGGTACTTTTCTAACACGCAAAAGGGCGTTGCGTCAATTCTCTAATCTATAATTGCATTTGACCAAGCTATAAATATTTATTAGATATAAAATTACATCTCTGATAACACACGCTATTTCATAGTCAAATGAAAACAATTTTAGATAATCTGACTAATTCATGGCAAGCACATGCCCAAATTTGGAACATGTGACTAAGTTCAATGTATGCTGTAGTGTATAATAAAAACCTCACTTTTTATACTAAAACTTGTTATAAAGTGTCCATATGTTACGAACGAAAGAACGTGTACGCAGGATGGTTGCTTTACAAAATGCTTGCCCCCACGGCGCGACCGTGAACCCGAAGGATTGGGTTTATCTGGCGGTTGGTATCCGGGCTCACGGTTTCGGCAGATGCGTGCTAAAACGCCACTGATAAGTATAATACAGTACCTACTTACCGCTACGTACCTACGATATTTACATAACTAAGATATTGGTATCGAATTTGTAATGATTTGAAATTTTGGTTCTCTAATCCTATTGTGATTTAATACATCTTATTAATAAGTATTATTCCAGTACTGACCAAATAATTAAATATTAGCCAGGACAAACTGTTTTTAGGTCATCCCGTCATTAGTATTGCAATAAGGAACTCTACCACGCCTATGATATCACTGCTTATATCGTACTCTACTTACCACTCCGTTGGCGGAGATTTGGTTTTCCTGTTAATGCAGAGTATAAATCGAATTTAAAAAAAAAACGTATATTATCATCATTATCCTGCTCTTATCCTAATTACTTGAGGTCGACGAAGTATACAATTCTCTCTCAGATTACATATTGCAAAAATTATTAGCATTACTTTTATGACCAGCCGCTTTCTTGACGTCGACCCTCCTTGGTAATGTAATAGTTCTGCAGACGACATCAGGTGGAGTTGGCCCAGTTTGATATAAAGCTCTTAGCCATCTTCTGCGACATTCGAGAGCAAATTAAGAGTTGATAGTATACGTAGTCGCTACCACACAGCAAGAAAAAGAAATCGCATGTTTATGACATATGTATTACCAAAATGAATAAAATTGCAACAATAGGTTTTGCGTGATTTCCAAACAAATTAATAGACGTCCTATCTGGACAAACAAAATTTTCAGAAATCATCACATATAGATATAACAATAAAATAGTAAAGAAACAATGTTTAAATTTAAGTTATTTGAAAAACAGCAGTATGAGCAGGTTAGTATCATTGACAGGACACATTCCAATCATTTCTGGAATTATTGTCTGTATGTCTGTGATTTATTTGTAAATCAGACAAAAATTAGTAGGGCAAATTTATTAAAAGTTTATATGATAATCATTATATTATTGTTATAATAATAGGATATAATAATAACATACTTTGCAATAACATATAAGATTATTGTAGTCATGGAATATTGTCAAACAAAATTCACGGCAGTCGGAGTTTCAGCCCCAGTTAGTACGTTAAATTACCACAATTATACAGATATATCTATATTCCTGCCTACTCATATCTAAAGACTATAATTTGGTCTACAATACAATAATTTCCTATTTGATATATGTATATATTCATGGCAATGTGATGTGTGGTGGCGTCTACGAATACTATCAACCCTTACGTTGTTCATATGTGTCGAAAAAAATGACTAAGAGGTTTACATAGACTTGGGCCAACTCTATCTGATGTCGTTTGGTCAACAATTACCCAAGGAGGATTAACATAAAAGCAGGCGTCCGGTCATAAAAGCATTGTCAATAACTATTTGCAATATGTACGGTGTGAGATGGGTACATATTGTGTCGACCCCGAATAAATGGAAGGCGATGACGATTTTTTTCTTTTTTGGCAGACTATGGTCTGGATACGCGCCGCCCATTGCGTCCGGGGCGACGGAAGGCTGTGGCCCCATAACCAACCTATTCTATCCCCATCGCCATTAGGCCGACCACTGGTACCGCTTCCTTGACATCCGTGGCCATCCCAGCGGGTTAGCCTTTCGGGTAAAGATGATGATATATTCAACTATGATATAAAAGTAAGGATCGAAGCGCCAACATTTACGACTACATCCTAGATGTAGCTATACTGCATATAGGTTTTAGTATCTATTTATGTACATGCTTATGTATATATTTGAATAACTATTTTTTTTTTTTTGAAATTATGAAACTTTAGTAGAACAATGTTCAAATTTACAATATACTTTAAAATATTATTATTTTACCTATTATTACTTTAAAATTATTTCAATATACATATATTACATATGTACATAATATATTAGTAAGTAAAAAGGTATTTTGATTAATAGATGTCGCATATCATAATTAATATTATAAGGATGATGATAGTAAACCAATTTTTAAATATTATTTTGTTATTATTTAATTCAGTCTGATAGATTCTTAAAAAATGTATAAAGAGGATGAACTGTGTTCAAGAGGAAATATTGGCGTTTCATTCCAGACTAGACGCCCCAAGCTCATTAAACCAGTTCGATTTGATTCGTTGAATAATAAAAATGGCCTCTATTTTGGGAACACTGCTGCGCCTCATCGGGCCTCTCTCAAGATTGTTCATAGAGATCGGCGACCGTCGATCCTGTCTGTCTGGATACTATTACTACCACAATGGATATCAATAAAAGGTAGGTAAAAGTACATTATCTCCTTAATATGGTTTAAAAAGGCACTGTGCAGTGTGCAACTTTATTGAGCGCGAATTTAAATGAAATGATTTCAAATGAAATGAGTTAAAATGGAACAAGTTTAGTATCTTTGATATAGGCTGATTGCAAGGATGTAAATGACATGGATGATGGTACCTATAATTGTGTAATATTAGTGCATGAGGCATTAGAGGAATACTGTATATTCCATCTGATGACAGGGAAGATCCCTTGAATAAGCGCTGCTAAGCTGCTCAACAGATCCCGGCCAAACTATTGGACGACGTCCGAGTATTTTCACTATAGTAATAGAGGATTTTAAATTATTTTCATTTTGAGTACTGCATGCAATATACGTGAAAGTGCATAAGATTAAAAATAGGCATTAAGAATACGTAGGTTATGAAAAAAAAAATGTTTATTACTCGTATTTTGTGTACCATTGGTGTATACCAATGGTACACAAAATACGAGTATACATATTTAAATGGTTTCAACAATAAGTGTTATAATACTAAGCCACCATTTCAAGGTTTGTTCATAAATAAAAACTAAAAATGAAGTTATAATGATTTTTTTTAACTAAAGGAAAAGCATTTTTAGCGTTATTACTTACTTTATTTACCCTAAACAACGATCGAAATGATAGTCTACAACTAAAATGAACCGTATTCATTTTGAATGTGGAACAAAATATACTTCTGGATAAAGTCTAAAATAAGTTTACGGCGGAAAATATCTGAGTAAAATAATCTCTTTTTATTAATAATATTGTGATGGGTTCAATAATTATTTTAAGTTAGGCTGACAGAGTGAGAATACAAATCAACACCATTTCTTTTCCGTGTGACTCTTACAAACGAGGTCTTTAGATTAGACACATAAATAAATAAATATCTAAATGAAGACTAAATAAATATATGCATTGCTATAAAAGAAGTGAACTCGAAAAAACCCTCAGCCAAAGTACCTATATCATGTTAATTTTCCTTCCATTACGGCATATGGGCCGTAGGAAGCGTTTGGCCAGTTTTATTATTCATTCACTGATTCATAATGATTTATAAATTTTGTTGCATTAATAACTGGTTAGAATCTACATTAGTAAGTGAGTAATTTTAATATGGGTTCATTAATTAATTACATAGTTTGGAATTGCTATAATTTTGATAACTTCGACTGTGTGGCATTTCTCATCGTTGTATACTCAGTGTTGCTTAACGACATGACTGACCTAGGAGACTAAGAGTGGTAATTGATCAGATGTATCTGGTGGCGACATTAGCCCTTTGCGTTTCCGATGAACCCAATGGAATTAGATTGAATTTCAGTAAAACGCTTTAACAATATATATTCTGAACGCAATTGCAACGTAGAGCAAAATATTTTCATAAAAATCTAGAAGAAAATATATCTAGAAATGGAAATGGGTCAAATTTTGAAAAGAAGGTTCCTATGCTACATATATAAATAAGGTGTGGTAGTAATATGACCGCTTAGACTAATAATGCAGGAGTGGAAACTCCGACCCGGATTTTTTATGGATTACGTTAACATATAATTTTAACAATACTTTATGCGATCAACAAAGCGTTCTTCTGAGTCTGGGTGTAATTTGTCTGCGTAAATTCCATGTTTGCAAAGTCCCCCGCAACACAAGGATTATTTCCATAGTGCAGGGTATCCTTTAAAAAAAATATATATAAATATGTCATTGTATGTTATATGTATATCTAATTAATAAGTGATTCAACAATATCTGGTATATATGACCCGGAAAAATAGATTACGTTTTTTATAGCGACAAAGTAGAAATACAATTAAACTATTATTGATCATTAACAAAGCCGACCACGTAATGAACCATTTTTAGTTGTAAGTTTAATTGCAAAATCGGTCTATTTTTAAATCATAAATTATTTGAATCGAGGTACTACGTCGAAAGGAGAATATCTCTTCTTTGTATTTATGTACAGAATATTATTCTTATTTTGGCTTTTGCATTATGATAATTAGCCACAGCATATAAATAGGTATGTGACGTAATAATAAACACATTACATTTTTAATTCGGATAACTTTACTAAGAGTGAATACCAAATTTAAGCCTTGCCTTCCAGATTAACTTTGTGCCATGTGAATTAATTAAGAGTTATTAGGGGATAATTTGGGCAATACTCAATCTCTAGACTATTTGATTTGAATTGTAGAGTGCATTTTATTTTATTATATCCATTTGAGGATCAATAGTTATTTATAATTTTATTTATAATTAATTACAATAGGAATTGTTGCTTTTGCTTATAGGGGCCCTAAGGCATGCTAATTAGCGAATGAATAAGCGCCATGAAGATTCAGACGTGGCAATGACTCGACGCAGACCTTGAATTGTAGTACAAAACTACAAAGTGAGGCCCCACAGCATCCGACACTCTCGCTTCTTGTCCGTTTTCAATCGCAAAACACGAATTTTGACACGAATTGTGTTATATGAAATTTAGCTTTTGCGAATCTTATTTATTTTCTCTCTAAAATCTGCACGAGGATAAATTTCGGAATATATTGTTATAAAAAGTGGGTGGTCTACGGGTATGCTAAATATAAAAAAAAAACGCATTTTATACATTTGACAGGTTCGTATTACTACGACTTATTTGTGCGAATTGAAATACGAAATGGAATTACTTCCTCGCAAAATTTAATTAGGATTTAGATTTTACGAAATTGGGTAATATACTCGTTTATGAGAGATTATATTTACTTACACTTTGAATAAGAACTGTATAGCACTTACAAGATAATAAATATGCATGCAAGTGTGGATGCGACAAAGATTGAAAATCAATTCTTATGATACCTACGATGAATCTATCAAATTATCGTCGTCTACTGCCGGATGTAGGTGGATAAATACTTATAAGTTTAACCTAATATTTATGCCAGCGACATATTTAACCCACGTGAAATCACGGGTACTGCTCGAATAGATTAAAGAATAAATAAAGAAGATAACTAATAATTTCACATACAATGCTGCGAATGTATTAATAATTGTTTTCAGTATTATGATTACAGGCGACATTCTATACTGATACCGGCCTTGATACATTAAACATTCACACTAAAATAATCGTATCATATAGGTACATACGTCACAGCTAGCTCAAGGTAATATCGAGGTAATTGAACGGATACCGTAGGTACCTTACCTGCCCACCATTTTCTAAAATAGATATACATTGTCATATAATCAACATTTTAAGAATTTTATTATATAATATATTAACACTATTTGTGCTCGCTGCTTTGCTTGTGTTATTTACTTAAATATATATTTCTTTGCGATTTATTTTTTATGTTAGACCTTTTTTTTGGTAGTCTATGGTCTGAATACACCCGCCTATTCCATCCGGTGCGAAGGAAGGATATGGTTCCATAAACCATCGCGTTCGCTCCCCATCGCCCTTGGACCGATCACTGGTACGAATTTCTTGACATCCGTGGCTCGTGTCATGTCTAGCGACTAGCTCGGTTAGCGGACTAATCCCCGGTCCATCCATCCGCGACCTAAGTTAGACATATAGCGATATATCAATGAAGATTTCATTCAATTACATGATGTCGTTTTGGCGTGATGAGTGTACAAACAATAGACAAAATTACTAATAATTGTTGTTTGGCTTCTGTTATTCTAGTAAAGACGCCACTATTATATTAGCTTTTCTTCAATATTCATAATTTACAGACATCGGACTGTTACAATTTTATTATACACATGCATAGATGTATACATATGTATAAATGTAGGTATACATATGTATAGATAGTATACGTACATAAATTAATTAAAATAACGAATAATTTATTTATTTACTTTTGTAGATAGGTACATCTGTAGCCATAGGTACGTTAACATGCTAACCTTAACGATGTAAGTTTTAGGGATTTTACCCACACCATCTGCGCTGCTATGTAAGAACCTACTGGAGTGGTTTACGCTGAAGAGCTGATGTTATGACATCGTGGAAGAATGGGTAACCTTTGATGTGTCTGTTCTGATCGGTTGACAAATAAGTGCTATCACATTCTCCCGTAACTGATAATATATTGATGCGGCGGTAGATTTATTAGAGAACCTCAAGAGGCTTAATTAAACATAATAATTTTGACAGTTGACTGAAATTTGCAATCACTTTTGGGGGTCAATCTTGACTTGTGAATCTGACACGCATATCAGTTTAAAAAAAATAACTAGGCGCCTTGTTAAGGAGACACGTGACTGGAATTGCTGGCGTTTATTTAGACGAAAACTCAAGCACAATGGCAATGCCATCTAACTTACCAATGCTGTTAGTATTCTGGGCTCTTTGTCCACTGGCAGAAGATTTTTTAGATATTTTATTTTGCCTTCATTTTAATTCGGGAAAAAAATAAATAGCTACTGTAGATATCATTTTTTTTTAAATTCAAGAATACAGCCCATTACAAGTCTTTATGGTGGGACACTTTACAAATGTACAATTCACTAAATTATTACTAATAACTACAGAAATAGGTTAACGGACCGAATCAAGCAACCACCTCACCTTATGTCGTGAGTTCAATTCCTCCGCGCGACAATTTTACACAATACAAAAATATTTATTTTTATTAAATTGCTGGATTATTTTTTAGCAATGGTTTCTTTCAGAATCGAACAGTCTCGCTGCAGTTTATTACGCTAGCTTGACACATTTTCCACGCCGCAAAGTGCATCAAGACGATCTCTCAGCCGTGGAAGATTCATTGAGATATTTCGCTGCGCCGATTAAGTAATCGATAACATTAAATAACTGTGTCTAAATTTTCACAAGAACTCATTTTTTTACTGCTAGTGTAGTAATGGACCAAGGAAATAGATCCATATCTTTTTTTCCAGGATATTTGAGTTACCGAGACTAGATTGGAGAAAATAGATTTTAGGGATAAGTTCCATGTTATAGTTTTGATAGTGATGGTATTTTAGTAGAAGTTCTGTAATTAACTCTATAAACTCCTTTAGTAGTTACTAACTTTTACTCCTTTTACTATTTCTTCTCAAGCTTCCTTTTCTTCTGTTTCATAAAACTAATATAACATAATATTAGTTTTAAAAGCAAGATCTTTTACAATTTCAACTAAATATATGTGGGCAAACAAGTTCCTTCGCTTCTGCATACTTTGGTGTATTTCAATAAAGAATTTAAACATTTGCCATTCTTTTTTTTCTACATTTAACAACATTGTTCGTTAAAACAAATAAAGTAAGCATAGACACTTGTAAAAATTTTAACATACATACATACATATCATCACGCCATATCCCTTGCAGGGTAGGCAGAGAGAACAGAGTGCCAGAGAACTCTATCCTTGCATACTTCACTCGCTTCCTCAACATTCATAATTCTCTTCACACACGCTCGCCGGTTTCGGAGACTCTTGACTCCACCTTCCTTCAGTACGTGACCAATCTGGTCTAGGTAAGTTAGTCTCGGTCTCCCCCAGCACCTACATCCTTCCACTTTCGCATTGTATATCTTCTTAATCAGACGTTCGTTCGGCATTCTTTCCACATGTCCGAACCATCGGAGCATTCCCTTTCGCATCTTTACACCAATACTCTCTTTCATACCTACTCGCTCTGTTACGTTAACACTATTGAGAAAAATATTACTGCGTCAAGATTTCTTGAAATTCCCAATAATTACAGCTCACAGTTTATAAACTTCAAACACTTAGATATATTTGTATTTTTGAAGGTTGATAAGTGTAGTAATATTAAAAACCCAACTAACCACTGTTAAATATTTAATAAGCGGTAATTCTATATTACGTTACTTATATTTCTGAAATTAGAGTCAACCGGCACTATTTAAGGTTATTTTTTAATTCAACAGAAGGAACAAACCTTTGATTGAGCAAATTTTGAATCCAAAACATTATCATTGCCCAGTGTTATGGATTTAAATGTAATATTTAATCTTTCTTGATATAAAAATTCATGCACCATAGCTCATTAGAGACCGAAGATAGCTGATTCCTCTTACCAATGGCCGCTGTGTTCAAAATACGGTGAGCCAGATGTTAATACAATATTGTGCCAATATTTGATATGTTGTGGCAGCAAAAAAACACCTTATTGTAATATATTTGCATAACAACGCTTATCATACACCTATGTCGGTCAACTACTCGATTGAGTGCAACTGGAGTATGCGGGTACTATCAGGAACGTAGATTTCTACTTAAGTTTTCTAGGCATACTTGTATTATTGTAATCGTAGTAAAGTTTAATTGAAAATTATGTTAGATTGTTTTATTTATCTAATATCATTATATACATAAAATTGTTTAATTATAGTTGTATTTTAGAGAATACAACTTTAGTTAAACTTTTTTTTGATCCAACTTTTTTTTTCGAGTCCACAGTCATAGGCTAGTAAGTCAGTATATTATGTGATATTTAAAAATTTACGTATTTGAACAACCATTGGTGCAGGTACACCTCTGTTGTACGTCTTCTACCCGAAGAGGTAAGATAAATTACATATTTATCTTACCTCCTCGGGTAGAAAGACGTACAACTTCAGTACAGAAATAATTACAACAATGACTAAAACCGTCTTTCGTTACTGCTTTTATGTGAAAACTATTGTCCATTACAAAGCTATTATCTTCCAATGAATATAAAATTATTTAAAGTTCTTTGCTGTTTTGTAATAGATTTAATTTTTCTGTTTAATAATATCAAGTAAAGAGGATTATTATCTCTAGCATAAAGTTAAGTTACATATAATGGAGAATTCAATGAGATCGTTAATTAAAAAATATTAAATGTTCTCCTTAAGTATTCTGCCACTTGGACTACTGTCCGTGACTTAATGGTGTAGAATTGCTAACAAGGGCAACCAAGGCCATTGTCACTTGTGAATTTAGACTATTTGGGACATTTATTTGGGATATAGTGTCTGTTTTATAATGGGATAATACAATGTATCTGTGATAATCAAAAATATTACCAACCCGGAGTGTGTTATTGAGAATTTTCCGATAAATATTCGGGTTTTCAAACCCAGTATTCATTAGAAACGAATGTCAGTAGAATAACAGGGCAGTCCACTCATTCAGTTAAACTAAGTCCTATGTGCACATGGTGTCTGATCAAGAATCAACACTTCCACCTCCACCACCACCTCAGCTCATTTATGTCCCACTGTTGGGCTCGAGCCTCCTCCATAACGGGAGGAAAATTGACCAACTACACCACGTTGGACAGACGTGTTGGTATGGGGTTTTCTTTCGAGTTTTCCTTCTCTTGCACAGATGTTACATGCTTTTTATGTCCCTTAGTCGTCTCTTACGGACATAAAACATATTTTACGATCACCCACGGGTAAGACAGGGGGTGGTGAATTGCATCCTTTCTCCGTCACCACACGTATACTAGAATCAACACTTCCTAGCCCGCAGATGGCATAAAAGACGTATCAAAGACGTAAACGTAAAAATATTGTTTTTCAATTAAAACTTTTTCAACGTAGATTAAAGCTAATTGACAAGTAAAACAATATCTAATCAAGCGCCTACTGCAGATATTGTCTTAATTCTAAAATTAGATTCTATAACTAGTTAGAATATAAAACTCGGATTCGGAACTCAACGGAATTAGTATCTAAACCCGTTCCGTCTTGACATAAACGTCATCATTATATCCGGTACATATTTGAATTTTGTTTAACTTCTTTGTGATGATCGCAATTCAAATATAACGCCTACTCATGATATATCTAACGTAGTTATTTATAAATACATTTCTAATCCAGAAATAATTATACCATCAAGGTTCTAGGTTACATTACCAAATGTCGTTACGAATGATAAGGACTTCATACGTGTTATCTATTTATCATAAGTTAACAATGATCAAAAGATCTTAGATATATCGCGAGCCCTAGGTTTATTGACCTAAGATTAGGAGTCATAGTTAGGAGTGTTTCCTGTGGGGCACAGGGGGCGCCTGCGTCTCGTTGCAGGCGATGCCGACGGACGGGGCCGGTTGGTTCGCACGCCCCTGCAATGAGTTTTAATTGAGTTTGACCGCAGGAAGCAACAGTTACGTTCTACATATAGGGTGACCTTTCTGCATGATCAATAATGTCCCACATAAATGATGCATGATACCTTAGTGGTCCCAGTGGTTACCGTTTACCATTACACATTATCAAAATAACATTAGCAAATAGTCATATGGATAATAAATACAATTGAAAGTAAATCAAAATAAAAAAAGACATTAAAAATAAAATAATTCAGATTACGGGCATCTAAATAATTCGTAGTCTATAAATGTATACATATTGCCTGTATATTTTAGACCGTTTGTGTCCTGCATTTATACAAAACTAATTAAAATACAAAGTATTAAGAAACGTTATCGTCGAAGAATTTTGCGATACTTGATTATGAGAATAAACTTTAAACATATAATATGACATCACATTAAAGTTTCAAATATATATTTATTTCTTGTTTTATGAAGCAACAGGTTTGCAATATATTTAAATATAGGTGATTTATTGGGAGCAGATCCATTAAGGGCCATAAAATATATATATAGTATTTGCTGATGTTATATTTAAACAGGCGAAAACAAATTATATCTTATTTTTCTCCATTATTTTCATGATATCATTTATTTAATAATCTTTATGTATTAATAAAGATTGCCTATGCTTTATTATAAACAGCTGATGGTACGTTAGAGCATAAATACTAAAGTATATGAGTAAATGTATCAAATACAAGGTTAGAAGTAGTGATACAATATACATACATAGTTATTTTATTATAATACTAGCAGACTCGGCCACGCGTTGCTGTGGCTAAGGTAGCCTCAGTAACACGTGGTGGTTATGCTAATAAATTGTAGCATATATGAAACATTTATATGTTTAACATAGCGCCATCGATTAAATACTTACTCAATCCAGTCAACAGATACCGCTATCTGTTAGAATCGTTTGGAGATAACAGATAATTGTGACTGTCAAATAATAGACAAATAATTTGCAATAAAATAATATTGCGACTGTAAATTGAGATGGAAGCTATCCTATCTTTTAAGTTGGATCAAACTATACATGATGTGCAAATTTGATTAAAATCGGTTAAGTACTTTAGGAGTCCATCGCGGACAAACAACGTGACGCGTAATTTATATATATTAAGAAAATAATACAGTAGTTTTCAAAGGAAATTGTTGTCGTTTCTATTACTGATTACATAAATCTCTGTATTATTGTTTTTCCAATCTATATATGGCCAACTGTCACGGCCACGGGTTTTTTAGGCGAGCGAAATTAGCTTCTTACAATATGCTGGACTAACGGGTTGGTATCGAGTTTTATTCCGACTGTCTTTTTTGTAATTATAATATTATTGCTGCTTATTATATCTTGATCAATTTTTATGATACCCAAATGGAAAGGATGACTGAATTGATGGTGACCGTTATATTCTTACCGTTCTATATATTTTTTTAAAGTAATCTATATACTAACCATTAACTCACATGTATGTACAAGGACCATATTTTAAATTATTATTATATTGACAGAATTGTTGAATGGCTGTCTGCAGTATACCGGTGGTGTGGTTACCGTATCGCGAGGCGACGTGCCTGCTGCGCCCGCGCCGCCTCTGTCACCGCCAACAAATTGCTTTGTTTATGACTTCTTATTGAAGTGTGCCTAATACAAACTACACGAGGTGGAGACTGTTGAATTTGACTGCATGGATGGCGCATTCCTTAAGTAATGGTGTCGACATGGATATTTCCTGTCAACTAAAAAAAAAAGGAATTGATAAAAATACGTAAAGGTTTTTCAAATATATTAACTATTAATCGATATATAATACGTACTCAACAGCCACACAACTATTCATACACAATAGCATGGCAATTACAATTTATTACCTATATTTAGCGGCTAAATGCAAAACAAATACAAATAAATGTGTATATTATCCAATATAAGTAGTGTAGGATAATAGTGTAGTAATATTCATTAGTGGTAGGACCACGCTGTTGACAGTCTACAGTCACGGGCCGGTGGTCCGCTCGGGGTAGTATCACACTATCGCAGAAGATCGACGTCTGAGTAATGGCTATATGCTATTGCGCTTCGTTCGGTGAGCGAGAGAGCCGAAAGCCCAACTGGGTGGGTTTGGGGTTTGTATTGGAAGGCAGTGGCCTGGCTATATTTTTGGTATTGTGTTGCAAAGGTCCATGGGCGGCAGTAACACTTACCGTCAGGGTGCTGCTTGCTCGTTTGCCACCAGATACAAAAGAAAAGTATAAACGAACACTTTAATTTCGATAAATATATCGTTTGATTGTTGGTAAGCCTTCACCAAACTCAAAATGTGTATCATCAAACAATACTTTTCTAATATAGACCACGAGGTATATTTTTAGCAGGTACTTACCTCCATTCTTGAGAGAAGTTTGTTAAATAGTGCTCGAGAAACTTCAGACAGTCATTACAAAGCGCTGTTATTTTAAACAAAAGCAGGTATGTGAAGTAAATCCATGCAAAAACATTAGGATGAAAAGCTGAGAGATCGTAAAAATACTAAAGATGAATAGACTTAAGTTACTTTATATTTCCTATGGTATCCTTATATCCTTCGAAACAAAAAGATAATTTAAGTCTTCCCTTTCAATTAAAAGGGCTTAAGGCTTTAGTATTTTCTTTGAATCGTGCTATTTTTGAGTAGATATGATGATCACTTAATAAGTAGTTGGGTATATTGTACGTTGATTATATATTAGCTAAACTTGTATATGTTTGTTTAGCCAAACGATTAGAATCAAGAGCAATAAACATTCACAGTATTGTTAACCCTCTGGTACAGGTCGTTGAACTATTAAAACTAGCAGATGGCGAACAGAAGTACGTATATTACACCTTCAGAAATTTGTAGTCAAGGACCTCTTAATACGAGTACATAGGTACATATATAGTGTGCCAAAATCGAAAAGTAAATTGAAATTGCCATCTAGATTCTCATACGAATTTTGGAACAGAAGACGCTTACAGGCTCGTCCTATAGTCTTCTTACTGTCTGGCTCAAGATAATTCAGCATTGAGATTCAATTATGTAGATCATGACAGTTTTATTCTGATAGATGTTTGAAAGTTAAAGTCAGAGTGTAGATTATAATAGAGCCCTGCAGAGTGTAGAAGATATTGGCCAAGATTGATAAAGGTGAGGGTGAATTGGATAGACGCTTTCTGCTTTTAGTAAGAACGGAAAGGAAAGAAAAGAAAAATATATTAAGGAAATGTGATTGGAACGATAACAAGTGAAGAGTACTTCGATCATTTTCGGAACATATGCTGACGTACTAGCCAAAGGTCAAGAATGTTTGTGGCGATGATAGACATGTTAGCATCGTGTCAAGTGGTAATCCGTAGTCTCTGCCTAATCATCTACGTTACAGACATATGTGTGGTCATGTGTTATGAGATCATTCTCACTTTCTGTGCGGATGAAAAGCGTTAAGATGACCTATTTTAAACGTAGCCTATGCGAGTAAATTTATTAAGAGATTATATTAAAGTAATTAAACTATGACTCATTTTGTCATTGTTCAAATATTTTATTTATATTTTATTGAGTAACATTTACATTACGTTACAGGTGTTTTAGTATCCTTCATATGACTTTGTATGTGTTAATACTTATCCATAGTCAGACAGACTTGGTTTGTAAACAGTTTAGTAAGTTCTAGCGACCCGGTTTGGCCCCACAAGGACGCAATGTACCTACAACCGGATGCCGCTATTACATAGAAATATTAAATTTCAAGTGATAGGACTTTCTATTCTTACCTATCTCCATTTCTAGATATTTAATTCTTACATCATGTTGGTAGTCTTCAATTTTATAAGGTAGGACAGGATACTGATTAAAATAAAAATGATTTAGTGACTTTTCGGGGACTAAAAGTATTTAGATTAGGTTAGAAAGGTACAAAATTCGTGCGACTTATAAATTATTATAAGTATAGTGTGATTTCATTTGTGTTCAGTAATAATCTAACTACCCTAATTAATGTTAATAAATGCGAATGTGCTTTTCTTTCTTACGCTCTCACGTTTTTTTTTGGGGCAAGCTCTGGACCGGTCACACCCCGCTATTAGTATCTACAACTATAGAAGGTGGAAGAGACAGTGTGACTCCCTAACCTGCCGTACACAAGCCCTATCGCCATTTGAGCAGGCGAATGGTACTAAGTCTTTGTCGTCATAGGTTACCTTTCATTTAGAAAAAAGCAGTGTCGCCAAGTAGCAATATATTGACAAAATCTATATTAATGCCAACTAAGTGGAACATAGTGTTCCATTTAAACTCTTCCGTATTCCTGTCAGCACATTTAAAATTCTGAGATCTGTATGGAAATTTTTACTTTTGACGTTTAAAATTTAATGTTAATTTATTATTTTTAGAAATAATCTATGAAGAACAGTTTAATTAAATTGGGAAAATTTACTTTCCCCGCATGGTGACGAGTTAAGAATTCAAAGTATCATTGCCCCTTACTTTCTAGTGTCCAATGGGAGACTTAAAAACTGGATCAGGAGAATGGATAACAGAATTTTTCTGGGATACTTATTACACCAACTGTGTACGCCAACCCGGTCGGCTGAGTGTAACGATTATATAAAAGCTAAAATAACTTATAAAATACTACAATAGTTATTATTTCAAATACTTTCGCTTAAATGAAGTGACATTCGATCAAAATAATGGTATATATCTTCAAGTACTTCATATTTAGATAGGCGATGGGACTCACTATAATACGAATTTATTTGTGAAAATACACGCTGAACGTAGTCGTAGGGCTATTAGAATCATACGTAATAGTTATATATCACGCGAATCTTACGGGCTTTAGGTATAAATAGCGGACAATGATATGTCTTATAGCGGAGTGATTTGGGCGTTGAGTGGCGATCGAAACGCGCCCGGCGGCCGCCCGTCCAGTGCGCTGGCCCCAAGTCGTGACAGCCGTTTGTTAAGCTAATGGTTCACAAAAAGAAAACCACGTTCCATTCTTTATAACTTTGTGCAAGTGTGCGACTGTTGACGCAGCCAATTTGCACGCGCGAATAGAATTTGTATTAACAATAGGCATAACATCATAGATGTTATGCCTATTGTATTGTGCTATTTAAATTTTGGATATATTTAAGACAATTTTAATTTCCTTATAGGATACAAAACATATGGGTTTCTTATTGTTCAGCGAGAGTGATCAACATTATTCATTGCTTAATTGTTATTACATACATATTAGAGCAACTTAGTTGTATCAAAATGAAGAAATTAGCGAGGCGCCATGTGCTTCATCGCGGGGGTCGGACCTTCAGCACATGTAGCCCACGCGACACATCGCTTGAAAAATATAGCTGCGATAAAAAGTAGTCGCTATCGTCAGGCGTGAGAACGTCGCCACGTGGCCACAGCGCCAGACGCGCGCTCATTCATGCATTTGATTCATAAATTGTATAAGTAAGGGCACTCAAGATAGATCTACAGTAATATGTTCGTTTATATCTAAAAAAAAAGATGCACGATGATTACAAATCCCTTGGAAATTAATTATTGACATTTTTCTGAGATAATGATGTAATCTATAATGAAAATAAAAATGAAATTTTCATTAAGCGTGCCGAGCGAACATTTATGGTTATTTGTGTGGAGAATGTAATCTTTCGCGGTCGTTCGGCGGCAGCGGCGGAGGCGCCTCGCTTGTTATAAATCAGGGCCGATTGAGGTCGAGTCGGACGCGAGTTATTTTTAAAATTGCGTGCACAATATTATGTGTTTAGGTGGAATATGATAATTGCAGCGGCGAGAGAGGCGCCGTAAGCCGACACCGACTATGGGATTACAGAGCGCTCGCCGCCCGACCGCCGCGCGCCGGGCGAGACCCGCGGCCCCGCGGCATGCCTGACTCGCACACTCGCTCACCTTACCTTATCACGCCTCGTTACATTCGTCCAATCATCCAAAACGTACATTATTGAAATTCACAACTAATTCACTAATGATGTGAGACTAGGATTATGTATTAAGACAGATTACCTATTAAGATTTAAGACATTAAGTCAATGGCCTAATGCCATTATATTAGTAAAGCGACTATGCTTACATAATCAAATATAATGTAGTGTATGTTTATTTTGTATTCTTTTAAACTTTTAAAGTAAAATCTCAAAGTAAATTGTTTAGATAATTTGAATAATGTGAGTTAGTCTAACAGTTGTGGTTCACCACTGCATTGACGATTTACATGACCCCAAATACTCGTAGTTGATTACAATCCCAACTTCATATACTTTAGCAGATAAATTACGAATTTATTTTTACATATACATATTATTATTTTCTGATTAATAATAATTGACGGCACAGATGGCGTAGTAGTTAAGATACCAGACCTCCCGTGCCAGTACCGTGGGTTCGATTCCTACACAGGACAATACTTTGTGCGATCCAAAAAGTGTTGTTCTGACTCTGGCTGTAATTTGTCTGCATTGATTGCATGTTTATAAAGTCCCCCGCAATACAAGGTTTATTGCCTTGTGCAGGGTGGCCTTAATAAAAAAGTAACAGAAAATTTTGATAAACTTCTTTATAATCTCGACTGTATAAGTGGCGGAGAGTTGTAAGTACTGAATTTTTTGCCAAATATCGGGGGTCCCTATATAGATAGGGCCATTCTGTGAGGGATCTACAAATTATTATTAGTCCGAGTGTTCTTTGTTAAATTGCTATATGAAGTGTCCGAAACACAAGGATTTATTCCTTAACGTGAAATGTTGTTTCAAGAAAACCAAGGTATTTATTTTAAGTGCTATTTTCATCATTTGACGTCTCCTTTTACTAATTCTACATTGGTACTCTTTGATATTGGATTCAGGTGGCATAGGAACTCGCTATCTGATGTTTTTAGGAGGAAACTGTACGTCTGCAGTGAACAGCGAATGGCCGATGATAATTCTTTTCTTTGTTGTTGGATTAAAAAAACTAAAATTCTACTTTCGTCGGATAAAATGAATATGAAGGTTGAACATACATACATACATATGTATATATCATCACGCCATATCCCTTGCAGGGTAGGCAGAGAGAACAGAGTGCCAGAGAACTCTATCCTTGCAAACTTCACTCGCTTCTTCAACATTCATAATTCTCCTTCCACTTTCGCATTGTATATCTTCTTAACCAGACGTTCGTTCGGCATTCTTTCCACATGTTCGAATCATCGGAGCATTCCCTTTCGCAGCTTTACACCAATACTCTCTTTCATACCTACTGGCTCTCTTATGTCGTCGTTACGAATGCGATCGGTCATCCTAACTCCACAGATTTTCCGTAGAGATCGCATTTCGACCGCATTAATTTTACTTTCATGCTCTTTTCTGCATACCCAACTCTCGCTTCCATATAGTAATGTTGGGACAAGCACTGCGTTATGTATTGCTACACGTGCCTTCTAGCTGAGGTGGTGGCTACCGAGAAGTTGTCCTCAGTTGAAGGTTAAAAATATAGAAATATAATTATAAAATTGTAATTCTCATTTAATTACTTAACCACATATTGGTCTTAAAGTTATAATTTTTATAAGACATGTATAAGGTATAGTTTATAATATGATGTCGCTTCTAAATTGCCTTATATTTCATTTTACCCCGAGCCTTTTGTAGTTAGTCGCTGTGCTGTGTAGCCAATATTGGGACTATCAGCAGTATAGTTGCCTACCAATGGTAAGGCTACGTTGCCGACAGTTTTCTGCCTGCAGTCATAAATAAGACGGTTCGTTCGGGGTGTTACCACTTTCGTAGAAAATCAACTGGTTTAGCAATTTGCTATTGCGTTTCGTTCGGTGAGCAAGACAGTTGCGAGTTCAAAACCCATCTATCAGTTACGGTACGACCTTCGTATGCTTCTAGTATTGCAGAGGTCCATGAGCAGCGATTACCATTTACCATTTATAGGCTTGGTATCAAAACCAATAAAAAACAGCCTACCACATATCGTATGATTTGCTGGTTTTCTGTAAAGTTTAACAAGGACTACCGATGAAGAATTATTACGTTCGTAATAAGGTTGATTGTACCACTAAGCTCTTTGATGGTTTTGAACTTAGATTACGCAGATACAATCACACATTATAGATTTCTATATTCTTATCCGTTTCTACGAATATTCTTATCCGTTTAACAAGATTTGTCAACACGACTATGTCGTGTTGCTGTATATTGTGCAGAAAAATATATCATCATGATTATCGTCATTCTCCTCGTCTTAAACCCAATTACCAATAGTTTTATGATTACTTTTTTTTTGCTAGGCTATGGTTTGAACACACGTCGGCCATTCCGTCGGGATCGATGGAAAGGCGGCGCCCGGCATCATGACCTACCTCAATCCCTCCTCATCGCCATTGGGCCGGCCACTGGCCGCATGCGTTAACTCTGCTTCGGCATGTAATAGTTAAACAACGACGATATATAGCTCTTAACCGACTTTTACGATATCCACGACCAAAGAAAGCTTAAAGCATATTGTCAATCATTTTAAACTAGCAGATTGGGGTTTAGTTATGGGCAGCGGGCATACAGTGACCTACATACGTGATCATTACTGCATGCATATAGGGTACTGTTAGGGCCCTTGTGGCAATGTAATGCATTAGGGATGTCCGTAGAACGCCCCGACGGCAAAAGCTGTCGGAGCGTCGACTTGAGAGGAATCCGCGAGGGTAAACCACCGGGCGGGCCACCGAAGACAAAGTTCGGGTACCGGTGGCCCGCTCGCACGACAAAGAGAGGAATTTTGCATGGTGGGTCTGTGGGGTCACGCGCCGCCTCATCCGTCCCCGCGACATATCTAACGTAGCAATAAAATAAATCAATTTAGAGAATTTGTAAACGTCAATTTTTTGGGTAGCATCTTATATCTTATTATAATAATACATATTATAATGAAGTAAGTGAGTACCGAAGTCTCTGGGACTAATGATGTGATTTTCAAACCTTTATTATCCCGGAGTGCTATAGCACTCAAATACTCAGTATTTAAATTTTATCGCGGGCAAATATGTCATTTAAACAAGAAGGAAAAATAGAAAAGATGATAATGCAACTTTCAGAAACTAGTGTTTGTCGCCTCGCTGTAAAAAGCTCTGGCATATAATTAAGCACAACGGAGATTTACGGCATAATCATAACAAAGGTATTATAACAACTATGAATAATGGTCTGATATTACAAATTAACATAATATTTTTTATCGCCTCCTTTAGTGGTGGCCGCGGACAGGTACCAGCTATGAGGGTGCAGAATTCTTTGAATGGGCATTCTGAAACCGTCAAACTAGTGACTTTAAACTCTAATCTATTGAGATAAGTCTCAAAATACACTGAACGTTGTTAATCTTATTTAGAGATAATAGAGTGACGAGTGTAAATTGAAATAAGATACCTTTTATTATTGGAAAAAGGTTTAAATTTGATTGTTCACGCATGAGGTGCGAAGGTCGGCTAAGCTACTATCAATCAGTAAGGCGCCATTGAGGGTTGGTCGAGGCTCGTGAGAAACCGTAAACACTTACCCGCTTTATCTGAGTTTTTTTTTTGCTCAGCAGCAGGTCTGGTCAATTAATGGATTTCGCCGTTATTTGGTTTATTTTTGTTACCGACTGCTTAGCATAAGGTGGGAATAATTTATCTGGCTGGGTTTGACAGGTAAGGTATTACCGGGGTATACATTACCACACAATAATACTGTCCTATCATTGATTTTAATATTCTTAGTAATCACATACCATAACACTTTGTATGATCTAAATGCATAAACATATTTCATAGCGTTATGTTTTTTTTTATAATATTTTTTTATAAAAGGGCCAATTGTTGCATATTATATATATATTTTTAATGGCAATCCCTGATAATGAGTAATTCTAGCGCTCTTTATTTATATATAAACTCCAACATCCTATTATCGCTTTTAGAATTAAACCAATTATCTAATAAAAATTTCATTGAACTCAATATTATGGAGTCATCAAATACTAATAAAGTTATACAACAATGTGGATAATGAGTGGTAATGACCTAAGAAGTATGAACCGATTCATTTGGGTAACACGGCAAACATCATATGAAGGATTGAATTGTTGAGTATTATTGATTTGTGGAGCCGTGAGGTTCTAAGCGTTTTAGAATTGAAGACAAATATTTGTCAGGGGTTGTGGTCTGGGCGGTCTGTTCGACGCACATGTGCGCATAAAAAAAAAACTGTGTTATGTGTGCAGTGTGTGGAGGAACTGTGTTGATAGTACGCATAGCTGCGACAAAGCGATGCGCCGGCGCGCTGTGGCCCGACGACCACCCCGGGATCACTCCATTCTTATCATTTATACAAATTTAACTATCACCAACCAACGTCGCCGTTTAACCGTACTTTTATAATTTCTTAGAATTAAATTAATGCAACTATAATTTATATTCAGCTTGCATTTTTATATTCTTAGAAAGTAACAAGTAGTTGGCACATATGTAATTTGATGTTTCGATAAACGTTTTCATTGTATGCATAGATACATTTTGTTGCTAACTACTAAATATCAGTTATATGAAGTTCAGAATGCGTTATTTAAAATTGTTAGAATATTCACGATATAAATACTTATTAATATAGCAACGTCTCTATGAATCGTGAGAAGAATCTTATCAAAAGGAAGTTCTCTAGTTTACTAAACATTTAGTTAAGTTGGGAAATGCGAGGCCGTGTGACAAGTTCCGATGCAGCGGCAGCCATAATACCGTGTAAATTCCCTGATTAGATATCATCCCTGGGAACTAACAACAAAAATAAATAGCCACATGTTCCGGTGATGGCGCGTCGTTTGACACACTTACAATTTGAATTCTACCTGTCGCATTAACGGATTGATAAATAGATTATGAATTATGTAACTGAACCTACTTAGAGATAAACGATTACGATATTAAAGTTAACTTAGTTGGATTAGTGTATAGGTGACCGACTAGCGTTCAACGCTGAACCTTTTTTATTCGAAGGAATCCCTTTATATTTAATTGGAATTCCATTGGCGGGTTGATGGTAGGGTTTAGTTAGACTTCCAATGAAAGCTACAATCTATCAGCGAAAACGCCGCAGTAGTCCTTCTAATTATGAATAACTAAGCATTGAGGGCTACACTCATGGCATATATTTCTCCGTTCCTAGCAAGTCTCGACCATTATGGTCTTGTCATTTGGGCCTGCAGAGTGGTGGATTGCTCTAGGTCTGCCATCCGCTGGCAAGCGTTAATAAGTACAGTATGCTTACCAAAAGAGTCATCATGTCTCTTATATATGTGGCTAAACGCAGATTTTTCATTCAAGATCAAAACCAAATCAATGGAATTGTAATTGAATAGCAATATGTATGTAATTATTTAGCAAACTACTACACTACTACTACAAAAATGATGTGGTTAATGTCTATAACATATCACCCTTTTCAAATAAAGTGACGGCAAGAAAATTATACAGTATAATGTTATTGTGACAAATAGGCCGCTTTTACTAAATTAGGTTTCATATGGGTATTGGTACACAAATACACTAATTTTGTTTACCTAATGAGATGTGTCTGGTGCACGCGATCCATTCTCACGACCCAACTTGGAGAAAAAAAAAGAAATTCCCAAAATTTTAACGCAATAGATACATTGTCTCTACATAAACAACGGTTAAATTTCATGGAAAAACACAAGTTCCATAGTATGGAGCGGGATTACCTGCAACAGTTTAACAAATACATTTATTATTGAAATTTTAAAAAGAAATTTTTAGACAGTGTTTACTAGGAACAAGTAACTTTAGAATTTTTTAAAATATTATTTGTGAACAATTGATTTTTTCTATAGTAGCAATTAAATTTTATAGCACGTATACATAGTTTGTAATCTAAATAAAATACTTCAGTAATAACTATTGAGAAGATGTTATGAAGATCTATTGTTGGTAACGAATTTAGAGAAAAACTTTCATTCTGTAATTAATCAAGGGCCGCCTTATTTTAAAAAAAATTGTAGCTATCGTTTCAAACTTCGAAACAATCAGATTTTTTTATTAAAATATTTTGGAGTTGATATATAATTAGTTTAAATAATATTTAGATCTAATGATTTCTAATGTTTACGTGAGTATTACACATTTGAAATAAAACTATTTTTACGGATTCTATCGCGTTTGTATTTGCTTTTTAATTTTCCAACGTTTCGAACACTTTACAACGTCCATGGTAGCGGAAGGACTAAGGAGTCTCACGTCTAATAAGTCATTGTTTTTACATAGATTTATATCTACCCGCTAGAGTATCAGTTATTAAATTTGAGCCACATTTAATACAAATTCATTGCCAATACAAAAAGAAAATGACTCTATATATATAAAATTTTATATTGTTTGACTCTATATATAAAATTTTATATTGTTTGACTTTATATATAAAATTTTATATTGTTTGACTCTATATATAAAATTTTATATTGTTTGACTCTATATATACAATTTTATATTGTTTGACTCTATATATAAAATTTTATATTGTTTGACTCTATATATAAAATTTTATATTTTTTGATCAGTTATTATTAAACATTTAATTTATGATTGTTATTATATTGTGGCAATTTACTATCGAACGTGAGACACCTTAGTCCTTTCGTGACTATGAACGCTGTAAAGTGTTCGAAATTTCGTGAAATTAGAAATCAAATACAAACGCGATAGAATCCATAAAAATAGTTTCATTTCAAAAGTTTAGATCTTTTAAACTACGCAACGGATTATAATGTGATTTTCATTTATATTCAGAGTGATTCAAGATGCAAGTTTATATGTACATATTATAGTAGAGCAAAACCGCAAATTTCAAATATTTGTATTGTGATGTCGTAAAAAAAATTATTCAATGTATTCTTTAAACTGTCCTGTAATAAGTCAAATCAGTTCCATTAAGATTAACCTATAATATAACTAAAATTAATATATAAATATATTGGATATGGCAGATTCCATAGAGGACCCTGGCACTATACTCAACGATCTGAGCAGAGTATCCTAAGTAGTGGGTTGCCGAATGAACATGAACAAGACAAATGTCATTCTAATACCGATCCTAGATGGTAATGCAATTCTTGAAGCTGTTGATCATTATGTTTACCTTTTTTTTTTCACGCTGTGAAAAATGCATTTATGCATTCCCCCTGCACATTATAGCAAGGGGGGTATGTAGGGCTCGCCGACGCAAGATGGCATCGGAATACCCACTAAAAACCAACAGCGCCCTACTACCTCGTCTATTTTGGGGCGCCAAAGGGTCGCCTTTTGGGCATGCGACTTTGACGTCCCCGACGTTCGGCGCAGCGGCCACGTCCCAGATTTCAGCTATCAAGGGAGGTAGAGACGCGTGTAGTCTCTGCGCCGTCTACCTAATTGTCTTCTGCGGATGGGGTCGGCGTGGGCGTCAGCTTCTCGTGCCCGTCCAGCGGCCTCTTTTTGCGCTATCACGGCTTCGCAGAAGGAGGCCATGGCCGACCAGCATCGATCGCTGCCGAGCATTTTAGGGATTACAGCCGGCAGTGACAGATCTCCTCCAATGATCGCTACTAGGGCGTGCCGCTGCGTGCTCCATGTGGAGCATTCAACCAGAGTGTGGCACGCACTGTCGATGAGTGCAGCACACTGGTGACATTCGGCAGTCCCTTCTCGCCTTGCAATCTGGTATAGGTATTTGCCGAAGCACCCATGCCCGGTAAGTACCTGTGTCAGCCTAAATGATAGGTTGCCGTGTTTTCTGTTTATCCAGCGGTAGAGATGTGGACTTACCGCGGCTACAGTTACTCGTCCTGCTAAAGGGGATTCTAAATCCTCTCTCCACCGCCGGATAAGAGATATATGGGCTACATTTTTTATCCTGCGCCACTCCCTTTCGGAGATCCACTCACCCCGAGCTCGTGCCGCGACGTAGGCCTGGTATATTTCCGCCTGGAGTCCTGCTTGCAATTCCCATGGTGGATCGCCTGCCAGTAGTGTGGCTGCCGTCCATGACACCGTACGGTAGCCTCTGATAGCTCTCACCGCTATAATTCTTTGTGGTCTTCGAAGGAGAGCCTTGTTACGGTCGGTGAGGGAGTCCGCCCAAATAGGGGCATCGTACAGTGCCATAGACCGCAGAATACCGGCGTATAGGCGCCGGCAGGTTGAACCAGGGCCTCCGGTATTGGGCAGAAGCCTGCCTAGTGCCGCGGCTGTGTTCACGAGATTTGAGGTGAGCTGGGTTAGATGCGGTACAAAGCACCATCTTCCATCCAGGAGCAGTCCCAGATATTTCATGTGAGCCCGTACTGGCACGGCAACCCCTAGCACACTGACGCAAGCACCCCGAGGGGGGCCTCGGCGGGGGCCATGAAATAAGAGAGCCTCTGTCTTGTACAAGGAAACCCTCAGCCCCAGCATACCGATCCGTTCTATGACCAGAGCCGTTCCAACCTCAGCCAATCTGATCACTTCCCGGAAGCCCGCCCTTCTCGCTGTGACAAGAGTGTCATCTGCGTAGCAAATCACTCCCATCCCAGGGAGAAGGGCGCCCCTAAGCAACCAGTCGAATCCGATGTTCCACAGAATCGGGCCAAGGACCGATCCCTGTGGAACACCGCACTCCATCCGGTGCCTGAACAGATGCCCGTTAGCCCCTTCCCAAACCACGTACCTATCTTGTAGATAGGCCTCCAGTAACTTCCGAAGATAGTGAGGTACATTGTGGTATCGGAGTGCCTCCCTTAGCGTCTCGAACGGCAGGCTGTTAAAGGCATTTGCGATGTCAAGCGACACAGCCAAGACAACCGCACCGGCGGAGACTGCGTCCATGGTTAGGGTCTTCAAAGCAGCCAGCGCATCGATAGTCGATCGGCCTACCCTGAAACCGTATTGCGCACCCGATAGTCCTGGGCCTACCACCTCGAGATGCTGAACGAGACGGTCAGCCAGAATTTTTTCAAATACTTTGGCCGTCTCGTTCAGCAGCACCAGCGGCCGGTACGCAGATGGAGAGTCGATCGGTCGGCCTGGCTTTTGCAGCAAGCAAAGTCTGCCAGTCTTCCATGATGCCGGGAAACGGCCAGATCTCAGGCATTTATCTAAGAGTTCTCGAAAACCTGCCTTCAAATATACCGCAGCAAGAGCGAGTACCAGTCCCGGAATGCCATCTGGACCAGGCGCTTTCCTTTTGCCCTGTAAGCGAGAGAGTGCCCTGTCCATTTCTGCTTCAGTGACAGGAGGGATCTCGCCACACACCTCCATCACCGACGGGCAAGCCATAGCGGTGTGGTCAACAGGGTGTGGGAATAAATCCCTGACTAGCCTCGACAGGAGGTTCTGGTCCATAGTCTCAGTGACAGGGGCACCATAGGCTCGGATTTTGTTCCAAGCCGTTAGATAAGGACGTCCCCAAGGGTTTCTATCCAGGCCCATCAAAAGCTCCTGGCGGGCCTTTTCCTTGGCCTCCCTGATGGCCAGCTGCAACTCCTTTTTCTTTCGGCGGTAGTCAATTCTCAGTTGATCCTCTGAGTTAGCAGTATTGGTTTGACGCCGACATTATGTTTACCTTGGACAAACAGTCAAGTAGATTCAATTTTGTGAAAGAGTTCAGCCGACGAATCCAATTCGCCTGGGCAGTGTTCGGGTAACTTAAGAGGATCTTTTCATCCAATATACCTCACACTGAAGTACATTAGATGAGATCTTCTTCTGTTTGAATTGAAAACACAGGTCAATGACCAGTGATGACTTTGACCTTTTTTTATCAGGACTAATCCCACCACACATTCCCACCATTGTAACTCCTGTAGGCCAGGATTCATAATGGTCTCCATAAACTACACAGAGGTTTGACCCTAGTGCAGTTCCGGGAGATGATTTTAATTGTCTTGGGACCCGCAACAAATTTAACTAGAAAAGGTTAAAGAGAAGGAGTAGGAACGAATAATTCCACTTTACTCACTCACTTTTTCACACAATGACTTCCAATCAGTGGCATCAGCACTATTCTGATAAACTCTTAGTACCAACTGCCACCAGCTACTCACCTTCTAAGCGAGGTAATTATGGCATTATTCCCACTTCCTACGGAGGTCAGTATCCGACAGTGAAAATAAATGATAATAAGTCCATAAACTAAGTTGCAATAGCCTCCATACTATCGAAGCCGCTATTATCTATGGAATGCTCATTCGTCGTCGGGCACTGCACTTTACGCCTTCTTTCAAAATTGATTGCTTATTCTCCTTTTGGATGCCATTTAACAACTATAGTCCCAAATTGTTATGTAACTTATTAATTAGCCTCAAACCAATTGGTGGGAATACACAAACGCAAACACTTTTAAATGGTTAATTGGTAATGTCATTTTTCTTGGGCGTGACTGACCTAATAATTGTACAAAGCTAGATTAAATGAATGAGTCAGTATTTGATACACTTTAATGTTCTGGAATGTCATCTTGTTACTCTATTGTTAAATTGTAGTTGTCATTAAGTTTTGTGAATCTAGGTTTGTTTAAATAAATAAATTTATTGGTTAGCACAATTTCTAAATTTGTGAATAAGTGCTTTGCCCAGTAACTGCGCATACGGTACAGTTATTGGTAACGATTAGGTGTTAATTGTAATATAAATATATAAATACGTATGTATGATAGGAACTCATTTCTCTTTTCCATTGTGGAGTTGTATTCAGCATGCGATATTAATGCGTTTAAATTTTTTTTTATTTAAGATACATTTACACTGGTTACTATATCTGTAATTTGGTGGTTTAAGAAAACAATTGATATTATTTAAAACATGTTTAAAAAATTTCAAAAGTAAATGGTTTCTGATATTTACGTTTTAATATATATTCTGATTTCTATCTCAATTATTACGTTATAATATATAAAAAAAATAAGTGGCATAATAATTTAAAAAAAAAAATGTATTATTAATCTAGTTAAGTTAATTAAATTGAAAAAAATATATTGTTATTGCTAAGCCTGCCACTATAGCCAACAAAATCCATTTGAAATACGAATTGTTTGGTATATGGGTAATGAACTAATGAATGAAATTGAGTGAACAATAGGTGCAAGTTCCATGTCAGATGTATTATACAGAATGCATGCATCTTCGTCGTCATGCAACAAAAATGACTCAACTTTAGCTAATTAGCACTGGGTTCGCAAGACATGGTATAAGTTGTATTATTTTTCTTGTAACTTGCTCAGTAATGAAGTGAACTACTAAATAATAAGTACCTAGATACTTATGTGCTCTTAATACTTTCTAAAATTAACGCAATTATTATATAGCCATAATATTTTACAAATTTTACTGTTTAATTGACACATCACATGCAGTCCTTCGAAGAAAAGATCTTTATATAACAATACAATACTATTAGAAGGGATTTATTTGGATCTGGAGATTTAAGGATCCTATGGAGTGGTATTTGTAGACTTTCTTTTCAATTTTACTTGTTCAACTAATAATAAGTCCAGCGTTAAATCACGACAGCAAAGGGTCCGTACGGATGTACCTATTTAACACTATAACATTGTGGTGCTTCCACTTTCTCAACTTAAACATCCTCAGAGTCAGCAGCATATGGATACTAGGCGACTTATATTTATTTACAAACGCAGCTCACATTAACGGAACAACTTAGATCAATAAATAAATCCGTTCCTTGTAATTCTCACAGTTTGTGCTGTCGGGTCGCGTCGCCTTTGCTGAACCTCATTCCATTGAGCACGTGTCACGTTCATACATGCCACGCGGGACGTAAGTGCGTCCCGTTCTTCAGCTTTGTGTGGAACCGCCCTCGACACGCTGTTCTCAGAATCGAGCTCGTGGCATTTTTTAGAACGCATAATAATTTGATCGGGAAATATTTATGGAAGGGGTGGCCGGACGCGAACTAGTCGGACGAGTCAATTATCAGGCACTCGCACCAGTCGGTCGCCTGAAAGCGGCGCAATGGGTGGCTAGCCTCAACTTTACCGATGTTAACTAACAATTTATGACGTAGATAGACGAAGGGTGGAATTTCACATGATTTCGTCCTTTTTTGTTCATGCCCTATATCGTTATTATCACGTATAACTACAGTTTTTATAAATTTGACGTTAAGACAGTTTTTGTTACTCATCGGTAGAGATATATATATTTTTTTTAAAAATGAATTTATAATGATAATATCTATTACAATACTCTGATTGTTTTTAATAGATCAATTTGAATATCATTTAATGATATACTTTTAATTTCTCACTTAGGTTGATCAAAAGAGATAGAATTTATAATTCTATTGTGATAAAGTGGTTAAACATTGTATTGGCGTAATAACAATCAATTCGTAGCACGTGTGCTACGTTTTTTGCTACGAATTCGTAGCTGTTGCCTAATGCATAGGTAAACAAATTAAAAAAAGATATTGCAATATAGTTTAACTAAAGCATAATACAGGGGAAAAGCATTTTTAACGTTGCCTATTGTGAAATATATAATAATTGATATCCATTATATATTTAAAACGATATTTATCTATCAAAGAAAGATAGTTTTTCATCGATACTCTTTCAACAGAGTCTCAAATATCATTCATCCTCTTACTTTTGTCGCAACATGTCACATGTATGGGTCTAGCTTAAGATCTATTGAAATAACAGAATGCATTTCAAAAATAAAGACTAGCCGCTTGTTTCACATGGACATTCCCTTGTAATAAGCGATTACCGTTTTAAGGTTATTTATTATCTTTACACTTAGGTTTAACGTTTTTATATTTAGAACATCTACTAACTAACTTAAACGCTCTTTTAAATTAATCCGATACGATATGAAATACGTTATAGTTAATAATTGCATAGACAACGCAATGGTTTAAATATCGATGTTTGTATAGAATCAAGATTCGATTCTCACACACTTAATTCTTTATGTGATCCACATTTGGTTGAGTTCTGAGGATAATATGTGCTTGTCATTTGTATATCTGTAAAGTCTCTCGCGACTTAAGAATTTATTTTATAGAGCAATGAATTGACTGTTATAATAGAAAGATAGAAAATAATTATACAATATAGCCAATGTTTTAAATGCGAATTAAAGATCACTCCAGCTATTAAAAGGGATAATAAAATAAAACAATCTCGTTGATAATATCATTAGTCTTGGATTATCATATAGGACCCCCGTGAAGTTCATAATGTACATGGTTAATAAATTAAACCCATCTAACTAGCATCTTAGACTACTCTCGTCAACAGGTTCTTTTGCTTTTAATTTTTTTATCCAATTTCATAGTACCTATCTCACTCGTAATAACACAGACATGATATGTCCTGTATAGATCACCCAAAAGCCATTTATTATTATTGGTACTGTTTCAGATTTCATTCTTATTTTAAATATATAAAATAAATGTTTAAGACATTTCAATACTTTTTTTATACATACATACATCCATATCATCACGCCAAATCCCTTGCAGGGTAGGCAGAGAGAACAGAGTGCCAGAGAACTCTATCTTTGCATACTTCACTCGCTTCCTCAACATTAATAATTCTCTTCATAAAACTTTTTTATACGACCTAATATACGAATCGAGGCAACATATCAATAGGCACTAAGCCAATTTAGCAATAAAATACTATTTGAACAATCGAATAGTTGAAATATATAGTAATTACAATGTCATCATCATTATCACAGCCCATATATGTCCCACTGTTGGGCTCGGGCCTCCTCCGTGATGGGAGGGAAATTAACCGCACTGGTCAGACGTGTTGGTATAGGATTTTGTTTTGAGTTTTCCTTCTCTTGGATAGATGTTATATGCGTTTTATATCCCTTAGTCGTCCCTTACGATCACCCACGAGTAAGATAGGGGGTGGTGAATTGTATTATTACTCCGTCACCACACGGATAGTTTTCATGCTTATTTTAAACACAAGACATTTCAATACTTTTTGGTACGGCTTAGAATACGAAAATATTATTTGAACAATCGAATAGTTGAAATATATAACAATTACAATGTAATATTTATGAAATGAAACAGCTGAAAGATAAAATATATCTGTTAATCTAAATTAGAACTGAAATCAGACCCTTATCTCAATGTTATCGTAGTTATATGTATGTAGTAAGAAATGTTTATCATTGTGCCGCACAATTCATTACATATATTATGCATTAACGTAGGGGATCACCGTTTATTTGTCAGGGTGATAGTGGAGGAGACCACCGGTAGAAGGAGTCTTTGTCGTCAGTCTTCCTTCACACAAAGCTATCGATGTCAAGATAGTAGTAGGAATTAGGTAGCGGTCACCATTGTGCGCGAAATTAGAGAGTACTTTCAATATTACATCCTCGGGCAAGTAAGTACAAAGAATACTTTTGTCTGATACTACATCATTTGTTGAAGACGCGTCTAAAATAAACAAGGTATTATACATAATAAATAGAATAATGCCTACAGCGAAGATGAGACAATCGCAATAAAATATTCTCAAGGATACGCTAGTTTCTAAGACGATACTCGACAGCGTCAGGAACTGGGACGCGGTTGCCGTTTGCGACGCAGTCATTTCGCAGGAGGAGGCGGCGGTGAGTGTCATAGTGCATACTCTCCACGCTGACGCACTCCGCATCAGGTGACGCAGGCGCGTGTTCCTGCAACACCTGAAAGGGTAACCCCCTCGGCCTACTGTCGATGTTGTAGTCACATTTTAGTGCCACTAGAATAAGGCGGCCAACTTTATAATAAGCCAATGGGACACCCACCACTATCCACAACAAGATTGAGGATTTTTTGGAATTGTTGCACATAAGTGGCATTTTTTTCTACTAGTTCATGGTTTTGGTTCAGACTGTCTAAAAAGTTTTCGCAGCTGCCCATATTAAATGTTATCATTAGCATTGCACGTAACGCTTCTACTTTTAGTGGCGATTTTTTGGATGACCATCATAAGCTATTCATTAAGGAAAATACTCGTTCTGTAGGAGCGTGTGTTCCTGGCAAAGAAAGAAGGTACCAGGCAATTCTGGAACGGTATTCCGCTGTCTTTGAAAATTTTGAAAACCTCTATCTATAGTTGTTCTGTATTGCTATTCATCTCCTCCCATCTATTTAGGACATTGTTATTTACATAATTTACCACGTAACTTATTTCGTCGAACAAACTATCTTCTTTTAAGGTCATAGCAGATACACCAGCGCTATTTTAAACTGAGCCTTTTTTATGTCTGTCTCTCTTGCAATTGTCGCGCGAAGCAAAACAAAGCAATCAGACTCACACTCAGTAAGCGTATACACGCGGCACGACAAACGGACGACATGCGCACGCAACCGTACACACGTTTGACGATACGCTGCGGCGGCGGCGCGGCGCCGTTCGTATGTTCGATGTGGTACTTTTACGCGAGCGGGACGATGGAAATACGGGACATGCGGGACGCCATAGTCGTTTTGCGGGACTATTTTATTAAATATTGCAAGGCGGGACTACAACTGTCATTGCGGGACGGTTGGCCGCCTTACACTAGAATAACTATTTTGCATGTAATTTTACAACGCAATATCTTTTTAACGGTTCAGATGCCGTGACTGCAGTGGTCCATGCAGCAGATTACCTTATCGAGTATTAATTTCCATCAACGTTCTAACAACCAAGTGCTGGTTCGTCAACCTTGCGCGGTAGATCCCCCAACGAGTGGTGGACTAAGCTCTCATCCAAGTATCCACAACCTCAGCTAGGATGGTATGAGCCGCAGATCTTACGTCTGTGCCGCCCTAAGTGTTCATGGTGACGCATATAGTGTGAAGGATATCCTCTTTGATCTCTTCGGTCGTTTTCTTTCACTAGGGAAATGTTTCACAGAAGGCGTGTCCCAGTTACAATGGTTGAAACTAGGCCAGTTCGCTGCTCTTCTAGGCCATGCAGACTTTGAGTCTGTGCGGCATTCTACCCCACGGCAATCATAATAATTGCCACTATTTGAGGATGGAGTCGTTCCCTCATCTTGACTGATTACAGGTATTTACCAAAGTATCTGTATCAAGACTTGTACTAATGGTCAAGAGAGAAGTTCGTGCTGCCGCCTCATCCGTTAATAATTTAAAACGCATCTAAAACATATAATAATTTACTAAACGAATATATTTAGTAAAATAAAGTATATAAGATTATCTACTATCTGTGTGATGATGGAGTAAGAATACAATTCACCACCCCTATCTTTTCCGTGGGTGATCGTAAGAGACGACTAAGGGATATAAAATGCATATAACATCTATGCAAGAGAAGGAAATATCTAAACAAAGCCCCATACCAACACGTCTGCCCAGTGCGGTATAGTAGATCAATTTCCGTCCCATTATGAAGGAGGCTCGGCTCCAACAGTAGGGCATACATATGTATATGAGCTGAGACGATATATTAAGTCAGGATTTATACTGTAAGTAGTTCATTACAATTACTAGCAGACATATTTTGTAAGATTTATATTAGTAGATAATGATATTCAGCCGGAATAATATGAAAAGTAAATCTAGGTAATATGAAATGCAAGAAAAGTAGAAAACGATTCGAAGTTAAAGATTTTTTAATAAAATCTCATCACATTATTATTCATTAATGTATCGGTATTAAAACACATATCCCTTAACAATAAAACATATGTAATCATTTCAAGGAGCTGTGTTTGTGTAAAAAAAACAAAAACAAAAAATTAAAACAATACGGAGCATGGGCGTTATCACACGCACTTTATGAGCGTTTCTGCTAATTTGTCGCAGTATATCGCAGGCGGGACCGCTGAGAAGTTTCCGGTGCATGTGCATGACAATGCTGAATGGACCCATTAATAGCATAAATGAATGAGTGCGTAAACATATGTGCCTAACGGCCAAATGCCTACCCCCCGGCTCTCGCCCCTTGGCCACATGGCACTATACATTGTCTTATGCAAAGGACATTACGTTCATTCATAATTTGTGACTTCGGTTTGTGACTAATTTCAGAGAATTCGGTTTTTATCTACCGAAATGTTTCGTGGAATGTGTTCTATTTGCTTTTATTGTTTTGTTTATTTAAATTATTATTAAAATCACTGTCAGAAACAATCAAATGTATATACATAATTAGAATAGAGCTCTGTATATAAATATTGGAAATGTTAATTTCTATTTAGTAATTATTTAGTCATTATTATATATAGTGTAAATTTTATAAGCCTGAGATGTAAATATTCGAATAAGGGAACGTACCCATGCTATGTAAGTTGTGGTGGTTTTCAAAAATACCACGCCTTTTTTTTGATGCCAGGTATATAGTATAGGCATACCACGGGGGTTACGAGCGACCCCAGAACCTGCTCTGCAAGCACCTCTAAATGCGGGCGGGCCAAACAAAAAAACCCGCTGGAACAAAATTGGATCATAGCCGTATACTACGGGTGGTGACTGAGGAGGGGACAGAATTAAAAAAATATAAAAAAACGAGTTACGTGGTATGGGTGCGTTTCCTAATCTACAGCACTGATCAGATTTAAAAAAATCTCATCCTAATAGAAAATTAACTGTAACTTCATAATATGGAAAGTGATCCGCGAGTGCTGTAGACTATTTTTAAAGAGGAAGATACGTCATTCCCAATGTGTATGCTGGGAGATATGACAAAAGCTAAGACCAATACTCAGGTGTTTTTAAACGGCTCCTCCGTCTTTTACTTCCAAATTCATCATTAGGCGTTAGCCCAAGACGGCACTATATTAGCAAAAATAATACCGTATAGGCATATAAAATTATTACTGACATTTATGATTGTATTGTGTCTGGCTCGATTTTGCTTATTGAACTACATAAATAAAGGTCAAGAACATTTTACCGGAGTATGGTATTAACGGTAAACTGCTACAGGCTGTGCAGTCCAGTTACATGGGCTGTAGAGCCTGTGTGCGGCTGGATGATGGAATGTCGCCTTGGTTTGACGTCAATATCGGCGTTAAGCAGGGCTGCGTTCTATCAGCCAGGCTGTTTATCATATATCTGGATAAATGTCTCCAAAGGTTGAATGATATGAATGTGGGAGTCCAGATGGGTGACTCAGTGGTCTCTGCTCTGCTTTATGCAGATGATGCAGTCCTGCTGGCACAGTCAGCGACTGACCTGCAGACCCTAGTCGACACAATGACAGAAGATTGTAAGAAAAGGGGTCTACGCGTGAATGTGAGCAAAACCAAAATAATGGTCTTTGAAAGAGATGAAGCCAGAACAGATGTAAGAGTAACAATAGGTAATGATGTACTAGAGCAAGTGGATGAATTTGTATATCTTGGATGTGGATTTAGCCGAGATGGAAGGTACACCACTGATATAGAGCGAAGAGTGAATGCGGGAAATAGAGTGAACGGAGCGTTGGGGCAACTTCTCGGCAGCCACCACCGCAGCCAGAAGGCACGTGTAGCAATACATAACGCAGTGCTTGTCCCAACATTACTGTATGGAAGCGAGAGTTGGGTATGCAGAAAAGAGTATGAAAGTAAAATTAATGCGGTCGAAATGCGATCTCTTCGGAAAATCTGTGGAGTTAGGCTGACCGACCGCATTCGTAACGACGACGTAAGAGAGCGAGTAGGTATGAAAGAGAGTATTGGTGTAAAGATGCGAAAGGGAATGCTCCGATGGTTCGGACATGTGGAAAGAATGCCGAACGAACGTCTGGTTAAGAATATATACAATATACATATATATATGCGAAAGTGGAAGGATGTAGGTACCGAGGGAGACCGAAACTAACCTACCTAGACCAGATCGGTCAGGTACTGAAGGAAGGTGGAGTCAAGAGTCTCCGAAACCGGCGAGCGTGTATGAAGAGAATTATGAATGTTGAGGAAGCGAGTGAAGTATACAGAGATAGAGTTCTCTGGCACTCTGTTCTCTCTGCCTACCCTGCAAGGGATATGGCGTGATGATATGTATGTATGTATGTATAAATAAAGGTGATAATTTTTTAAACAAATTTCTCCTCTCCTTAATGATATCTGTTTTTCATTGATATCGTGTTTAAAATCAATACAACTTTCCAGCTGGGACCAACCACAGATATCCATAAAACTTTATTAAAATCAGTTATGCTGGTCTAAAGATTAATTGAACCAACAGTGAGATACATTTTATATGCTAATATTAATAATATATAAGTCTTATAACTTATCATAAATACATTTTGTCAATGGAAATTTTAGTGACTTGGTGAAAATAGTCTAACAAATGCCTTTGTAAAAGGTTATTATTGTAATAATTATGTATTTACATTTTGTAAAACCTCTACTGTAGTGAATATAGCAATAGATGTGCCACAAAAACAGCAGTTGGAACTGAATACAAACCCTTCAAATCTAATGAACAAAACCTTTACGTGAGTTAAATTTTATTTTTGGATTATTGTCCATTTAAAGACAATATTGCTTCCTGTACTTTTCACTTTTCTTTTATTCAATGCACAATAAACTATGCCTGGAAGGACGATACCTGTTCAACAATGGGCAGGTACTGAGGTATTGACAATTTGTCAGTTCGCTTACTGGACAGTTATGTTGTTGTTTGGTCAACGACTGTCTGGCGCCAGATACTCATTGTTGTAATATGTTATTACACATTCTTAAGAAAAAGAGGATGATGACCAATTGTTATCGGCTTCCTGGGAGGCATTGGTATTTTACCATTTTAATTTTGGAATTCCGCATTCTATATTTAGATGGCGCTTCTTTTATCTTAATTTTACGGCTCTGAACATTATAAATGTCGTAAGGATTGGGCGGTAAGGACATAAATAGACTTAACTAAGAAGGGATACACTTGACTTAGATGACAATGGAATCATGCTACAACACTTTTCCAGTTCATGATCTATAATATTTAGTACTTGGTGACCGAGCCCTGTTTCTTTTTTTACTTGCAAACTTTTTTTTTCGAAGTTTTGTACTAAATTTGTAGCAATTGAAGTACCCTAAAAATTACTGAAATTTTTAGCATTTAATATGCTTAATTATTTATAAATACTCGATACGAAACGAAAAATGATGTCACAAGCGGGGTTCGAACCCGCACCTATTGGGCATCCGGCCCAACCGTGCTACATCATTTTTCGTTTCGTATCGGGTATTTATAAATAATTAAGCATATTAAATGCTAAAAATTTCAGTAATTTGAATAACAAGGTTGTGTCATCGTTTAATACAATTCTAACTGTAAAGTTTGAAGTATTAAGTCTATACAATGTGTAAACATTGTCCGATAGATGGCATACGTCACCTTGAAGACGTAAGATATAATATGAATCGAAATTTGCATGTCCTAAAATAGTTCACGATGGTGTAAGTGGCAGCACGATTGGGCCGGATTCCCAATAGGTGCGGGTTCGACCCCCGCTTGTGACATCATTTTTCGTTTCGTATCGGGTATTTACCCTAAAAATTTTCGAGAATGCCTAATTTTTTTTATAAGGCCGTAGTGATGAAAGACAGTTAAATTTAAAAAATAAAAAGTTATTTGAATATTAAATTTGATTCAAAACTTTAACTACGAACTTATAAAATAATTGTTCGTTTAAAGTCATTGGCATATTATTATACGGCACAAGCCAATCAGAATTATATAGTTGAGAAAAAGTGATGAAATGATGTTAGATGATTCTCAATTATTCCACTACACTGGTCTAGACTAGGCAGATTGATTAGTGACGGATGCTACAAAATCTAATATTCAAATATTTAATAGGTACATAAAGCTCGTACATTGGTATCGTAATAGTAATAAAAAAACTTAGTTACCAGACCTATATGTGAGCTGACATTGAGATGATGATGTTACCGCTCCTTGCTTTTCAATGAGTATTGTAAAGTGAGGCCTTGATTAAGATTTACATACTAGTCATTTAATAAGTCATTCCTTGTCAAATGACAAGAAATGTTCTGTTATCATAATTAGGAAGGCAAAATTCCCTTGTGTATCAACGCTTATAGGTTATGGTCTGAGAGTCAGGTGAAAATTTGGTTAATTATTTCTTCTCGAGAGATAATTGGTGATACGCATCAGACAATAGTATCATGAAGCCTTATGACCGTCAGCTGCAGCACGGTGGGGGGGATGAGCAGTTGTAACCTCCCACGCTCGAAGAAAAAAAAATACATTCACTCATTTCCTCTCGGCTAAAAATTTATCAAATTATAGCTAACCCAATATCTCAACAAAAAAAAAAAAATCATCTGGCTATAAAATAGTGTATTGTACGTCAGCTGATGTCTCGATCATGGAAAAAAAATCTTCACTTTCAGTGATATCCTCTCAAATAAAAATTTACCTGATGATAGCTAATATGTAACTATTGATAAATATATACGTCAGCTGGCTGTATCTCGGTGGAAAAATCGTCAGCTGATAATTTGAAGGTAACGTAGATGTTAGCCAGAAGCATTTACTGACTATTTAAATGCATCAGCTGACTAAGTTTCCCTCGACTTACTGCTAGCTGATTTATTTTATTTATCACAGAAACATATTTAAAATCAGCTCACAAATTTTCATGTGGGAGGAAATGACATCTCTTTAATTATTCGGCATAGCACTCCAATATGAGTGTTGAGGTGAAACAAATATTCCGTATCAATATTTTTTAAACTTATACGTGTATATTCAAATAATTTTAGTTCTATTCCAATATTTAAATAATCTATTTGCTTAGTATAAATTAACTAGTTACTTGATAAAAAATATTTATTATAAAAAAATTATGAAAAATTACAATAAGAAGTCAGTAAATGCAGCAGTCAGTAAATGCTTCTGGCTAACTTCTACGTTACCTTCAAATTATCAGCTGACGATTTTTCCACCGAGATACAGCCAGCTGACGTATATATTTATCAATAGTTACATATAAGCTATCATCAGGTAAATTTTTATTTGAGAGGATATCACTGAAAGTGAAGATTTTTTCCATGATCTAGACATCAGCTGACGTACAATACACTATGTTATAGCCAGCTGATTTTTTTTTTGTTGAGATATTGGGTTAGCTATAATTTGATAAATTTTTTACCGAGAGGAAATGAGTGAATGTTTTTTTTTTTCTACTGCTCATCCCCCCCACCGAGCCTTAGCTGACGTTCACGAGACTTTATGGTTCCATTTTCTGATGCATTTTACTAATTATCACTTGAGAGGAACTTGGTCATATATATCTGTTACTGGCTCTTGGACTATTATAAAAGAAAAGCTATAAGCTCGTATGCCTTGTGAAGGGTTAAAAATCCAATTTGACGCCACTTACTATTCCGTGGGAGTCGTAACAGCCGGCAAAGGTATCTTACGTAAACTCATTACATTGACTGCGATAATGAACCCGCTTGCCAAGCGTGGCAATTATAGCATTATATCCCGTCTTATAGAGAAACCTATATTAAACAGTAGACGTCGAAATATTGATGTGTGTATGAATATATGTACATGTACTTATAATTGTACATCTGTTTGCATTCTACACCTATGGCTTGGCAATGTAATAGTCTCGACACTGGGTTATCACTCCTTCCTATCCAGTATCCGCTTGTGTTGTTGATAACGTAATTATTTATATTTCGTTTGCACATTTTACATTATGCTTATCAATACACCAACGATGATACGTTGCCGCCTTTTAGAATCTTATCTACGTAGACCTAATAAAGTGACTTAATAAAAACTAAATATTAGTAATTTGACGAATCTGTTTGAACGTCAGCATTATTAGTTCGACTTAATTTTAGCCTCATTTTATTAAATTAGAGAGTATGTTTATATATAAAGATTATACGATCTAAAATATTACATTGCGCGTGGTGAAGTAGAGACCCTAAATATTAAAAAAATGACAAAATTTAAAATAAGGACTTGATTTCGACGTTCTCTGTGGTACTTACAGGATGGCTAGTGAATAACGTAACATGTTTTTAATAGCGAGCATAGCTAATATTTTATTCATGCGGTGTTAGACAAAGGAAATAATATATCACTACTATAATTTTTACAGCGAGAGTGGTCATAGTTACATGTCCAAAAGACGTTCTACTAGTGTTGCAATAGGTATGTAGGTGTCGCTATTAGATATTTGTGGTTATTCCAGCACAATTTTGATACAGACTTATTAAAGTCTGTCCAATCCCTTATGAGTTAAGGACATTCGAACAACTAGATTAGCTCTCTTCGAGACATTTGATTCCAATTTTCTCTGAGGATGGATTAAGAACACAGTTGGGTTCAAATGGGTTAAGAATTACAATGTATATTTGTCCCATATCTTCCCATGGGAGAGGTAAGATTCAGTTGAGGGATCATCAGACGAATGGTCAGTGGAACTTTCTAGGGAAATTTATAACAGTAGGTAATTGTTGTCGCCAAATCGCCTCCCAAGCGTATGGCATTACATCCAGTGTCTTTATGAACTATACAAGAACAAAAATCATATAAAGTGTGAATCGTTTCTCGGAGACAACGTGAAGGCACTGATCGTTTCATTCCAGTTGCGGAGTTCAGAAGATGAAAAAAAATTGCAAATATAACAATTACAAATAATCTAAAAAGTTGATCTTAAAGCAATTGGATAGGTTTAACAGATATTGACTGTATAGTTTATTTTTTTATTGCTTAAGGTGGCAAACGAGCAAGCAGCGCACCTGATGGTAAGTGTCACTGCCGCCCATGGACCTTTGCAATACCAAGGGTATTAATTAAATAGGCCACTACCTACCAATACAAACCTCAAACCCACCCAGTTGGGCTCCCGGCTCTCTTTCGCTCACCGAACGAAGCGCAATAGCACATTGTTATTACTCAGATGTCGATCTTCTGCTAGAGTGTGGTACTACCCCAGACGGACCGGCCCGCGGTCGTAGACAGAAAACTGTCAACAGAGTGGTCCTAACACTAAAAAAATATTTACTGTCTAATTATCTACATTTTTTTTTTATTTATTATAAAACTCGATTACGAAACGAAAAATGATGTCACAAGCAAAGCAGCAAACATTTGTCGGGTAGATAGCATACCGTCACCTTAAGACGTAAATATGATACGAAGCGAAATTTGCATGTCCTACAATAAGTCACGGTGGTGTAGTGGCAGGACGATTGGGCCGGAATCCCAATAGGCGCGGGTTCGAATCCCGCTTGCGACATCATTTTTCGCTTCGTAATCGGTTTTTATAAATAATTAAGAATATTAAATGCTAAATTTCAGTAATTTAAATATCTACATTTTTTATAGCTTATGGTGGCAAACGAGGAAGCAGCACACCTGATGGTAAGTGTTACTGCTGCCCATGGACCTTTGCAATACCAAGGGTATAGCTAAGCCGCTGCCTACCAATACAAACCCCAAACCCACCCAGTTGGGCTTTCGGCTCTCTTGCTCACCGAACGAAGAGCGATAGCACATTGTCATTACTCAGAAGATCGACCTTCTGCGAGAGTGTGGTACTACTCCGGACGGACCGGCCCGCGGCCGTAGACAGAAGACTGTCAACAGCGTGGTCTTACCACTTTTACTTACTGTCTTTATGCTGATCTCATCTTCGTTTCTTTAATTTTACTTTTTATTACACTAAATACGGCTCAGTTGCATTGTAGCGTTACATAAAAATATCGCAGAATCTAGGAGTTGGAGTTTAAAGAAATAATACTGTATCCGATAGTCTGTTTATCGAGAAAGGTTATAGGCTATAATACAAAACACTGCGAGAAAAAGGTAGGAGGAAAAGCAGTGTCTTCAAAATGGTAGCAAAGGGGACAAAATATAGTAGCTAGTAAGCGTTCGGAGTAGTCGCCGTTACCAAGACATCTATTGAGATAATAAAAATGTGATTAATATACATATTTTGGATATTATTAATATTGCTGAAGGAAGGTGGAGTCAACAGTCTCCGAAACCGGCAAGCGTGTATGAAGAGAATTATGTATGTTGAGGAAGCGAGTGAAGTATGCAAGGACAGAGTTCTCTGGCACTCTGTTCTCTCTGCCTACCCTGCAAGGGATATGGCGTGATGATATGTATGTATGTATTAATATTGCTATTATTACTAATTTCGTGGCACGACATAGGTTTTTAAATAAAATAATAAAATTAAGTATGTGAGCAACTCATTCCTGCGAAACTGCTAACATAGCTACTAAACGAAATTTACAACAAATAATTTTGCAACTTAACTTTATAATTGGCAAATAATTCCTCCCTACAGCACGAACCCGCATCTTTAGGGCTATGCGTAATGACTTAATAGAGTTATAAATAAGTTCAATGCAATGATGGTTGCTGATATTTTTATGCCAGCAAATAGTGGTCACGTGGCCCGAATTCACTACAATAGGCTATCGTGTGGCACCCCAATCAACCGAATGACTCACGGAATGAAGTGATTATTATGTTACATATCTGTAACACAAAACTGTTTAGTTTTATAGGGGTGAAATCATCATAATAACTCTTATTGTTATATATTGATCGCTTTACTCATTATCCAACTAAGTTATATAGTTTGTACAAAATTATGACCATTATATTCTTAGTATTTTTAATGGAGATAAGTAGATAACGTGTGTAGTGACACTATCGCAAATGTACTAAAGCGAATAAGTAGATAATAACATTTTATGAGAGAGAAAGTTGAAATGAAACTCTATATCGAATACCAATATCCTTAGTACTGTTGGCCAATTGTTTTCTCATTGTGAAAGGGGCTCCTGTCCTACAGTGGCATGTAAATGGGTATACACGAGTAACAGAATAAAAATAACTAGATAAATTTTAATCCTGACTAATATTAGAAATTTGAATTGTTATCCTTTCACGCCTCAGCTATTCATTTGATCGCCTTGAAATTATACACTGTAAAGGATAAAAAAAGCCTACATGGAACATTTTAACCACGAAAAAAGTAGTGCCCGAGGAATAAAAAATTGTTTGATCAATTTTCGCTATCTCCATCAGCACAAGCGAAATCGGGATATTTGACATCATTCTGATTGTAATCGCCGTTTTGTCATATTCAAGTTAATAAACTAGCTTTGTATTAGTGTTTTCACCGAGTGATATTTTAGATAGCTACAATCGTTTTGGGACATATCTTTACTAGGTGGGTGGTAAACAGCACGCGTCACATCCTGTCACCAGATATGTACCGACGTATATGCACAAGGTCAAGGACCCGTTCTATTAACCGTATTTTACGTCATCTGTGGGCGAGTAGGTTCTTTATTTTTTATCCAGGGCTTGGGCGGGTATTTCTTCAATATTGAGTTATTTAGTTGATCGCTCTGGACATTTCAAATACTGATATTTAATGACATTCACATATTTTTTATTCAAAAGAGATGCCTAAAACTTATTTAACTCAATACCTATTGAAGAAATGCCCGGGCCATTCTCAGTCGTAGAAATAGATCACGAGTAAAAAGAAAATATGACTCTGTTTATTTTGATTTAGGAATTTAAAAAGTTCAATTTCTACATTTTATCGATTTCTTAATCTATTTCTGTGAGTGAGAAGTGCTAAGGTTAGGCTTATTCGAAAATTAGAAAGTTTTGCGTATAGGTTTTAAGCATAATTATTTTAAACTACACGATTAATTAATTAATTATCACCGCATTCCACTTCAATTCGTGGTTACCTAGCAGTGATGGAAGAAGAACGAAATATGTTGCTTAGTATTTTACTCCAGCTAATTGTCAACATTCCTTGTGAATGCAATCGTTGAACCAACTGTATAGTGTTTTTAGTTAGGTTTTATTATCATCACCATCAAACTATCAGCCCTCTGCTGGAAATAGAGAAGATAGTAGCATAATCATTGTGCTTGGTATAAATTTCTCAGAAGATTCCCAATTCCCAGGAACTTCCTTTGATTTTCATGACTTGCTCGGAAAAGTAAAGGTGGGTAATATTATAATTTGAACTATTCACCATATGAAAAACTTTTTAAAACACTTCTTCTTCATCTTCTTTTTATATATTGGCAATCAGCTACTTATACAATGTCATTGTTGCCAGTGTCGAGTAGTAATTTTCTTCACGTCTTTAGTCTCTTCAGGTTGTCATTGTCCGTCAGTAAGTCAAATCGTCGCCATCAACAGTACTATGGCTAGAATGTTAATGATATCTTCTGGGCCATTTTGGTGGAAAACGAAAACGTTGTAAAGCACTTTTATATGATATTCACTACATCCCAGCAGTTCTGTCGCATCACATTACATAAAATACCATCAAAATTATCTAATATAACACGTTAAAACACTACGATATCGAATATAGTACAAGACCACCATATGATGTTTTCAGATTCCCGCCAAAAGTCCTCTTTAAAACACTTTTTCGATATCCATAATTAATTTTGGGGCTGGTAGTATTCGCGGTCTCCATCATACGAAATGAAAATCGTAATGTGTCCCAACAATATAATGGTGGCGATAAGTAGTTACTCGTCAAAACATTTAAATTGAAATTTTGTACTTGAATCAGCTGATAACAATTTATTATTGGAACCGTGATGACGTAACGCAGTATTTAAGTTTAATCTTTGCGTTTTTAAACTATAGTCTTATATCGTTTAAGACAACAAAACGTCTAAATATACATATAATAATTACTAATAGTTTTATTTACACAAACCCGTCATAATATGTTAGAGACGAAATGGCTTCCATGAAGGACCGCATATAAAATAAAACATCTATGCGCAATTTAGATTACCGTATCGTGGGAATATCGCGGCGCAGTGACAACAGTATGTACGTGAAACTGACAAATATATGGCGGGGCATAGCCTCCAAATTACAATCGCATACATTAAAAGAAATATTTATTTCAAGAGATTGTCAGATATCGATGATCTACAATATAAGGGCCAGGATACATTATGTGTTTTCTTCTCCTCATCGTATCTTGTATATATACGTTCCAGTGACGTCGCGTCGTGGAAATCTACAACGCGACATCGTAACGTGTCTATCTATTGTGACCTATTTTTAACCTCCGACGCTAAAAGTGAGGTGTTATAAGTTTGACGTGTCTGTCTGTGGCTGTGTGTGTCTGTCTGTCTGTGGCATCATAGCTCTTGAATGGATGAAGCGATTTTAATTTAGTTTTTTTTTGTATTAAAGGTGACTTATGCGCGAGTGTTCTCAGACATGTTTGATAAAAATGGGTTGAGCCGTTTAAAAGTTGTGGGGGTTAAACTGGGGAAGAATAACCGAATGTCTGCAAATATACTCGAGTGGGGTCTCAAATGAAAGCGCATTACGTGCACATTATAAAATAATGTTCAATGAAAATCGGTTGAGCTGTGAAAAGGGTCTGGGGGTAAAAGTGGGGAAAACCAATGTCTGCAAATATATGTGGGGTAGGGAGAATAGGGATGGAAATCCGATGTCTATGTATTTACAACTTAACAAAATCTACATTATAATAAGTATGTGCCTATAAAAAGGATAAAATAAAAAAAAAATCCCCCCCAACCCGACGTACGTTTTTTTTTAAATTATTAATACATACTTAAGTAGGTAGTTTAAGATTTAGTTTCATTTTTTATTATTTTTTACTTTTTAAAGGGAACTTAGGTTTTTGTGTGGGGGTTTTTTAAATTGCACGCCTCATAAGCGAAGCGTTGAGGTCTTGCTCTATTCTCGACATATGGAAATCAAGTACTTTTCAAACATAAAAATGATTGAAATTTTCTCACATTGCACTTATTGGATAATATTATAATACATATGTCAAGAAAAAACATTCGTTTAAACGTATTTGATATTTTCAAAAAGCAATTATTTTGTTTAAAGTAAGAAAATAGTTGATTAAAAAAAATATTCGAGGACGTCGGATAAAATATTTTTTGTATCTGGCAGGATCACGACCGTAAAAATGAATGTATCGAAGTTTTTCTTTTATTAAAAGCTTCATAATCGCAACGCGCTGTTTCCTTTCGAAAATGGCTTGGTAATTCTTTATCGTTTAATTGCAATTAATAAAAAACTAAACTGCTTAGTCTTTAGTGTATGTATACTTTATGAAAATTGGGTTCGTTTACATTTTTTTGTTCGTCCATTCGGGCAGGCAAAGGAAATAAATCCCATTCAGCCTATACAGCTATGTTTAGCTCCACGTCGAGAATGGCATGAAATTTCAAAAGTATTTCTTTTCTTTCATTACAAGTTTATATTTAGTTTTACCCCGTCCCGTTTGTCCCATTGTCTGTAATCAAATCTTGCAAGTTAAATTTGATTCACTTCCCGGTTTCCGATTGAGCTGAAATTTAGCATGCATATATAAATCGGAAGATAATGCAATATTATAGTGACATAGAGCTGATCTGATGATAGACCTGGAAGCTGGCCATAGGAACTCCTTAATTAAACGACGTAACCCTTTCGAGTTTGGTCTCATTTGATTTGTCTTGACGATTACTTTAATACTATATGGTAACCAGGGTCTGACGATGGATCTGGAAGCGGGTCAAAGAAACTCCGTATTTAAACGACGCAACCCAATCGAAATTGGGCTTATTTGATTCATCTTGGCAAGTACTTTAATACTACATATATGGAAACCAGAGTCTGATCATGGACCTGAAAGCTAGCCATAGGAACTCCGTAATTAAACGACGTAACCCCATCGAAATTGGGCTTATTTAATTCGTCTTGGCGAGTACTTTAATATTATATGGAAACCAGGGTCTGATCATGGACCTGGAAGCTAGACATAGGAACTCCGTAATTAAACGATGTAACCCCATCGAAATTGGGCTTATTTAATTCGTCTTGGCGAGTACTTTAATACTATATGTAAACCAGGGTCTGATCATGGACCTGGAAGCTAGCCATAGGAACGCCGTAATTAAACGACGCAACCCCATCAAGTTTAGACTCGTTTGATTTGTCTTGTCAAGTACTTTGAGACTATATGGTAACTAGGGTCTGACGATGGACTTAGAAGCTGGCCATAGGAACTCCGTAATTAAACGACGCAACCCCATCGAAATTGGGCTTATTTGATTCATCTTGGCAAGTACTTTAATACTATATGGATACCAGGGTCTGATCAAGGACCTGGAAGCTAGCCATAGGAACTCCGTAATTAAACGACTTAACCCCATCGAAATTGGGCTTATTTAATTCGTCTTGGCGAGTACTTTAATACTATATGGAAACCAGGGTCTGATCATGGACCTGGAAGCTAGCCATAGGAACTCCGTAATTAAACGACGCAAACCCATCAAGTTTAGACTTGTTTGATTTGTCTTGTCAAGTACTTTGAGACTATATGGTAACTAGGGTCTGACGATGGACTTAGAAGCTGGCCATAGGAACTCCGTAATTAAACGACGCAACCCCATCGAAATTGGGCTTAATTAATTCATCTTGGCAAGTACTTTAATACTATATGGAAACTAGAGTCTGATCATGGACCTGGAAGCTAGCCATAGGAACTCCGTAATTAAACGACTTACCCCTATCGAAATTGGGCTTATTTAATTCATCTTGGGGAGTACTTTAATACTATATGGAAACCAGGGTCTGATCATGGACCTGGAAGCTAGCCATAGGAACTCCGTAATTAAACGACGCAACCTCATCAAGTTTAGACTCGTTTGATTTGTCTTGTCGAGTACTTTGAGACTATATGGTAACTAGGATCTGACGATCGACCTGGAAGCGGGCCATAGGAACTCCGTAATTAAACGACGCAACTCCATCGAGTTTGGCTTGTTTGATTCGTCTTGACGAGTACTTTGATACTATATGGTAACCAGGGTCTAATGTTGGACCTGGAAGCTGGCCATTTTTTTTTTTTTTTTTTTTTATTGGTGGGCTATGGGTGCGTCTCGCCCCGCTGAATCGGTCCGGGGTGACGGAAAGGCGGCGCGTGACCCCATAGACCCACCGTAAAACCTTCTCTCTTCGCCGTGCGAGCGGACCACCGGTACTCGATTTTAACTTCGGTGGCCCGCCCGGAGACCTGGAAGCTGGCCATAGGAAAAAGAAGGTGCTAAAGGTGCTAAATGTTCTAAATCGTACCATCCAAATGTAACACGCTTTTATTTATAAAATTGGGACTGTGATAGAAACGGGAAGATTTAATAATAATGGTGTAAAGTTTTAGTGTTAAAAATATATAATTATGTACGATATGGAATTATTTTGTAGTAGACGAAGAAGCTTAATTATCGTTAAAGGTTACAATGAACTTATGAAGTGTTATATGTCTTATTAGAGTTAATTTATTTTTGACTTTCGACTTTATTTTATTAGCAAATAATAAAAGCTTGTTTTTTAAAAAAAGGATTTTTTCTTTAATTTTATTTTTATTTCTGGCATTGACTAATAGTAAATGATAAATAATATAAAAATTATGAGGCGTGCACTTTTGGATTTTCCAAATTATTTTTTTTATTTAATAACGGGAGTCACTTTATAAATAAGTACAACGCCTTAAGCGTTGTACTTATTTATAAAGTGACTCCCGTTATTATTCATGATTGAAAGAAATGGGTGGACCCAGTATGTGTTTTTTCTTTATCCGTCTTCTTAATAACAGCATGAGCAGAACACGTGTAGTGGCGTCCATTTTTGAAATTAACTACAACAATTCACCCGTTATTGTATTGACGGCGTCGTGCATCGTGGCACGTCACGATGTCGCGTTGTAGATTTCCACATACGCGACGTCGCATTGTGGTACGACAAGACGTCGTATCGTGTTTATACGTGAGACCCGGGATTATTAAGCACGGGATTCTCCACAAATAGATTACCAATCGGTTCACACTACGCTAGCTCTATGCACATTGGTTTGAATTGATTTTTTTTTCATATTTTCTTATTGTTATCTACGTGAATAACTTAATTGTATGTAATGATAATTTCTGTATTGATGATAATATTTTTTTAGCAAACTAATGATACCAATGGAAGCTGTTATACTATGAACGCCTGATTTTCAGACTCATTTTCATTTTGATGTTTTTGTTTTTAATTTTTATTTAACATTTACCAAAGCAGGAGAAAATGGATGCATTCGCAGAATTGCTGATCACTTATGATGAAATTGTAATAAAGTATGATATGCGCTATGAACCTAAGTTGTTAATGAGCAGTTTACTTCAGCCAGTTCCCATGCATGCAGCCTAACTGTTTGCAGGGTTTAGTTATCATTGATCCGTCCGTCACGTCATTCCACAGTTCAGTATTGTCGATAAATGGTCGAACTGCATGTATTTTAACGATGTGATGTAATCCTAAAAGTTAGGACGAGAGATGTGTCACCATAATAAATATATGAATACTTTATCGCACAGTTTCGTAAGTGTGCCTAAATACACTTCATAAATCACATATTATCTTAATGTTATTAATATTTATTTATAGTAAACGTTTTATGATTTGTTTAACCGAATATGAATGATGATATACATCAAATATCAATGAGTATTGCGCAAAAACAATATTGTTACATTTGAAATAAAACTACTTTTACAAATTCTATCGCGTTTGTATTTGATTTTTAATTTCCCGAAGTTTACAGTGATCATGGTCACGGGAGGACCATGGTCCTCGCGATAGAATTCTTAAAAGTTTTATTTCAAATATGTAATACTCGCGTAAACATCAGAAATAATCCTTACTAATATTATAAATGCGAAAGTAACTCTGTCTGTCTGTCGCTCTTTCCCGCTAAAACTACTGAACCGATCTAAATGAAATTTGGTACACAGATAGTCTAGAGCCTGATAAAGAACATAGGCTACTTTTTAATGCAAAAAAGGGTTGTAAAGGGGGATGAAAAGTTGTAAGGAATTATAGCCATTTTTAAAGCCAGAAGCTTGAAACTTATTTTTAGGCAATTGATTAGATATAGATAAATATGACATTAAAATTTCGTACAAAAATTACCCTTAAGGGGTAAAATAAAAATAGGGGATGAAAAACTTCAGGCAAGTAACCTTTTACGCGGGCAGAAGCTAGTGTTACAATAAATACACCCAATATAAAGTGTAGTCAAATCTTGAATGTAAAAGTAAACGCGAGCTTTGATAAAATAAATTAATAAAAAAATAATAAATGTGTTAAAGGCCACCTACGCAATTTAATATTTTACAACAGGAATTAATTGTATTGTTATATTGGTATTGAATCAATTCACATAAGGATCTGGTCATCTCATTTGTAGCAGGGCCACAATGTTTACAGTTTTCTGCGTATATAATTTCTATGTATACCACACTGTCGCAGAAAATCGATGTGGTAATGTGTTATTACGTTACGTTCGATGAGCGAGAGAGCCGAAAGCCCTAACTTTCATATGGGTTTAGGTTTTTAGGCAGCAGCCCAGCAGTATCCATAGTATTGCATAGGTCCATATGAGCGGCATTAACACTTACCATCAGGTGTTCTGCTTGCACATTTTCCACCATAAACAAAAAAAATGCGACGATAATAATAACCATCAAATAGCGGTGTAATTATAGAATTTACCCTACCACTGCAAAAGAATAAAAACTCAAAACAAATCCTCATACTAACTAATCTGACCAGGCCTAGAAGATCAATTGCCCGTCAAATATGAAGCAGACATGCGACTCAATAATGGGATACGTGCTGAGAGGTCTTAAGAAGAATGAGAAGTTCAAGGTTTGTCACATTCAGATATTCTAAATAATGTAGCTAATTTTATTAGGGTAATTAGGCTTTATATATCCATGTGTAAACGCAATAGGTTAGTAGTAATTTTGCCGTGTGGTAGCGGCTACGAATACTACCAACCCTTACTTTGCTCGTGGATGTCGTAAAAGACGACTAAGAGCTTTATAACGACCTGGGCCAACTCCATGTGATGCCGTTTGGTCAACAATTGCATTCCCAAGGAGGTTTGACGTCTGGCAGGCGGATGGTCATAAAACTATTGCCAATAACTTCTTCAATATGTACTATGAAAGAAGAGTACATATTGTATCGACCCCAAGTAGTTGGGATAAGAGTAGGAGAATGATGATGTGTGAACGCAATAGGAATATGTTTAGTAGTGATGAGATGAGTGAAAGACCAATACGGCCTTCACCGTCACAACGTTTCAATATTTATAGCACCCACAAATGGTCATTTAAAAAATACAAATAATTTCGGTAACAACAACATTAACTCAGTAATTATTTCCAATACTCTTCTACACTTAGAAAACATACGAAGAAGTCATACACAATAATTCCCTTTCGTTTTAGGAAGGACATTTCAATTCAACTTTTAGGTATTTCCAGGTACACAAAACGTATGGAGAAATAAAACGCTGCAGACAGCATTCCCGTCAAGTGGAACAGTATACTATATGTAAAGATAGTGTTATAAATATTATGGGCCACGCACGACAAACTGTTTGCATAGTCAGTTGGAATTTGTGAGCTGAACGTCACTTGTGTTCTATTTAATTTATCCTAAACACATAAATTATAATTATCAAGACATCCCGACGTTCTTTTGTCGTACATAACTTATCACAGGCAGTTATTAATGCTTCGTGAGATGTTTCTATGTTTAATGAAATAATCTCTAAGCATATAAAAGTTTAGGGTGATTCCATTTGTATAAATAAACACTATCACTGCAGGGGGCCCTAAAATAATGATCGTAATTCATAGAAATATTCGTTACTGAATATTTGAACGATTCGGTAGTACTTTTGTAATTTGAATTATTTGAAAATACAGTCAAACGATGCCTTATAGATACTTAGAAGAGTCTAATGCCGTGTGGTAACGGCTACCAATACTACCAACTCTTACTTTGCTCGTGAATGTCGTAAAAGATGACTATGAGCCTTATAACGACCTGGGCCAACTCCATCTGATGCTGCTTGGTCAACAATTACATTCCCAAGGAGGGTTGACGCCGGTCATAAAACTATTGCCAATAACTTTTACAATATGCACTGTGAAAGAACGAAGAAGAAGAAAGTACATATTGTATCGACCCCAAGTAATTGGGATAAGAGTAGGTCAGGTCAGGTCGCAGACCGTAGATTCGTTGTACACACGTCGACAGCACAATTCAGGTCATCCAGGTTTCGGCACGCTATATGTCCTGTGCAAATGACTTATATCTTTTCACCGAATACATTGACATGACAACAAAATTATTACTTTATCGTTTTAATTAATTATATATATAGCATATATTTATATTACAATATTATCAACATACTTTAAGTATTTGAAATGGCTGCAGGCCTGTTGTTGGCCTGTTTATTATCATGCATTACTCATAACATCAACTGATAGCAACTAGAAGCCAACTGGTATTTTTGTTTTTAAAATCATTCAATCACGCCTTTATCTCCGAAAGGGTAAGCAGATGTAATAGCACCGTTCAATGACATTATTTTCCAAGGCTTACCTAATCGTATTGTTTACCCAGATACAGGTTGAATAGAACTACAGTAAGTTACACAATATGTCTGTATATTCAAACCTAAGACGTCACTCATGATTTCTGATATTTATATAACAGAATCGCATTATCATTGAGATATTATATTCGGACATTGTTCTAAAGTAAGAGAATAATAAGTCAAGGGCGTGGGTGCTTAATATACAAATGAAATGAACGTAATATATGCTAACTAATCTGTAAGAACTAGCCATAAATATATTAGAAAATATCTCAAAGAAATTACATTATGAAGGTTTAGAATGATAGACATTCATTCTCCCACCCAACCAACCCATCCCAGTGAAGTCAATATATTTATTCATATAAATTCATATTAATCGGAATACTTGCAACATATACAAAAATTCCAATAAGAAATTCAAAACAATTTCCAATAAGCAATGATATTGCTGAATCATATAGTGTAATTGCCTTTATGCATATGAGAAATGATACCTATTTTAGTAAGTGAATATTTTAGAAAAATAAAATATAAAAGAAGCATATCAAATAGTATATCAAAGCAGGCTTTCATACACCGCCATGTTGTGAATTATGTTTCATATATGTGTGTGTGTGATCCATCTTCAATAAACGGCTTAATGTTGCACACAAACAAACTTCTCGGAAGTGGTTCCATTCATAATTTTAACAACCGCTCATTATACTCTTACTATAAACTACAAAGGATGTTATAGCAGCCAATTCTGAAAAAATACTACAAGACATTACAATTCGTTCGTACGTTTCTTGTAATAATAGCTCCATTATATTCGCTGCTATTTTTATAATAATATAGTTAAGCTGACCACCATTTATTCAGCTGAATTCTTTTAAGGATTTTTATCTTAGTGTGCGGTAAATGTCGTATATTTTTTAGCACAACTGTTTTATTATTACTTTATAATTCTGCAGTAAAGAAATATTTACAGGATTGCTGCTGTTTCTTGTCACTATTTTGTCTCTGCTAACTTTCTTTGTAGAATTCCGAATTCTAGGACTCAAAACATACCTTTAATAATGTGGTAATTCTGTATCTTTATGATGATCTTCTTGGCAAACCTTGCAAAATATATTAAGCTGCAAAACAATCATTCATGTATACCATGAGTATTTGGTATACATGAGCACGCAGAAATCGAAGCCAAAATATGGCACAGGAGGTTGGTATTTAAACCCGTGCTCCATTTGTGCAACCAGTTTTGCGCATAGAAGCGAGGCAATCACAATAAATACAATTAATAACCCGGTAAAATATAGGTTAACGATGGAAAAACTGCACGCCAAAAGCTAAATTAATTTTTGATATAGTTTAATCGTTCGAATGGACGGTGTAAGTTAATATGTATAATTGGCTGATCAAGTGTCACATCTAAAACATTTTGATGCTGGAAACTAAGATCTATATTTTAATCCGTTTTCTTTCGATTGCTGTAGTAGAGACCTCTAGTTTAAGCGGCCATAATTTTTTTTCGTCAGTAAAATGATTACATGGTTATTGGTTAATATAAGTTACAGATCGCTTATGGTGTTACCATAAGCGATCTGTAACACATGAAATATTCATTCATTTAGTGGCGTAAGAATGCGACTGCCAATTATGAAGTACCGGGTTCTTCGTCACTTGAAGGGCAGTTATTTCATTTCAAAATAATCTATCACCCAACCACCATAGCGACAGTTTCCCGAAGATTTTTTCAAATATTTAAAAATAATGAAAGCATATTCCTCTCTGGTTTAATAAGACACTTATGCTCGGCATTTATAAAATCTTATTTAACAATACAAACTTATTTTACATATTTACACACATCATCTCCCTGTTTTTATCCCAATTACTTGAGGTCAACATAATAAGTACTCTTCTTCCATTGAGAGATTTAGCAATAATTTACTACATAATTTTATAACAGGTTGACCTAGGACACGAATAAGGTTGCTAGAATTTGTAGCCATATTTTAAAATTTAACATAATAAATCATTTAAAATTATACGGATTATTGTAGATTATGTTCGTAAAATCTTAAAATATACGTAGTTACTTTAGTACCAGAATATAATCAGTTCAGTAGTTTTTACGTGATACTCGAGCATACATATATACGAAGAAAATAAAAAAAAAATATTAAAAAAATCATAAAACCCGACTGCGTAAAAAGTCACCAAAACTACGTACATAATAAAAAAAACTGAAAAGAAAAAAACAAGCACTTAGATGTCCGGTGGTCTAGAATTCCATAATATATTATTGAATAAATACTATTGCAGAAAATGAAATATATTTTAATAATAGAACATGACAACTGAACAGTAGGGATCCATTGAAAAGTTAGATTTACTGTCGAATAGATTAGATTTACTGTAGATTTACTGTCGAATAAAGGATCCCGACTGTTCAGTTGTCATGTTCTATTATTAAAATATATTTCATTTTCTGCAATAGTATTTATTCAATAATATATTATGGAATTCTAGACCACCGGACATCTAAGTGCTTGTTTTTTTCTTTTCAGTTTTTTTTATTATGTACGTAGTTTTGGTGACTTTTTACGCAGTCGGGTTTTTTGATTTTTTTAATATTTTTTTTTATTTTATACTTTTTAGTTATAAATACCTAGGTAGCTATAGTTATCTTATTTATTGATAAGTAGGTAAGTACCTAACTATATATAGTTTTTCGACTGAAGTAAAGTACTATATCGTTAGAAATTGGAGATGGGCGACCGCGTCAGACATTAGATACTTTAGGTAGGACTACCTATGGTATATTGGACAATATACCTAATAGATACTTCAGTATATGTCCATCCACATCCAGTTATATGAATTTTTTGTCTTTTCATCGTAAATTTCTATTGTCTAAAAAACCTATATGTGAGAAAGGTTGTTACGAAACTTTAAATCGATATAGATCCTAAACGGTCAGTCAAATCGAAAAATATTGAAAGAAAACTAATAATGATTTTTAAATACCTATTTAACGATACCCCACTCGATATAGTTTGTTGACTTTATTTTTTTTAATTTTCACAATATGGCGTCCAGTAGTCGCCATATTGAATTTTCAATAACGTCATATCTTTAGTGACACTCGCCGAATTAAGAGGAATCGATTGACGTGCGAATCATAAAAATCGGCCCAGGCGTTTGGTATATATAGTGCTTCAAAGGAACATACAAACATACATACATACATACATACATAGACTGTTAAACACAATACCACTCCTTTCAGTCGGGTAAAAATACTCTGGCATTCGCTATCTTGCCGTGTGTTCACAATTTAAAAATACTATGTTTCACCACTTACTTTCCCGTGTGTCGTAGTAATAAAATCGCTAGAGGGAACTACGTGAATAGGCAACAGCACTCTCCTGGAAAATTTATAACTTAAACAATGATCGATAGCCCATCTGCCATGGCCTGCCGATTGTGTCATTATCCCTCCTTTATTGGGAGGCCTATGTTCAATAGTGCACATCGGTAATGATGGATGGATCCTGCCTAGATCACGCTACAGTTATTATTTTTTATAATCACTATATACATACATATTTGAGTTCGTTACAATTTTAATATATGTATGTTATATGTAGTGATTACGTTACCACTTCGTGGGTGGTACACGGTCAATGTTTATCAATTATTGTCCCGCTTCACATAAGAACACCAGTTATCGATGACTTTAACGTGGATGCTGATAAATAAACAAATGTAAGTAGTACCTTAATACTCAACCTCGTAAGCACATTATATTCTTTAGGCATTTGTATTCATTAACTAATTAGGGCAATAAAATAGTTCGTTATAAAATTTAAGCCTTGTTATGATATATAGTATTAAAGTAACTAACGTATTTTCTACTGTCATTTTTCCTTTCTTAAAGAAAGAAAATCTTTGTTTAAGAAAGAAAAATTGCTACATTGTCCTCCTGGCATCATAATAATGCCCCCCAAATTGCATTGATATAGAAATAATATAGTATTTAGTTCCCATATCAATAGACCAAGCTGAGGGAAATACTTAAATATGAACAGCTGTAACCCATTATTTTCTGCCACGAAATCCGTTACTATTTTGAAGGAACTGGATTATTTATATGTTAAAGTTAAAATTATATGCTAAAATAAGCTTGTCCGCAGCAAGGAATCCTGTTGAGTATTCAGGACGTGTACGGGTATCAGATTTATAGAATGTCTGAGAAACTACCCATTAAAATTATGACAGGCCATCTACATTCCTGAACAACAAAGCCGACCAACGATTAAAATAACACCTCCTTCGTAGAACGTATCCATTTTACTTCACAAGGGTCCGTAACGTTTCCGCTGGGGTCCTATGATACCTTTTTTCCGAACACAGTTTGAAAAAACTTGGCGTCCCACTAACAATAAGATCAAAAACTAGCCGGCCGTGCCACAATGGACGTCGAGCGCCAGCCTCCGACCGCTCGAGAGATGCTTCCAGGAATTGTGCCCTTTTAAAAAAGATTCAACTCATGTTGGGCATGTGATAGTTGGCGAACTAACATTCCTGATGCACCCTCGAGGGTAAGGCGCCGACTTGTCGCCTTAAACCCCATTAAAGCAACTTTATTGACTAAAAATTAATTATGGTGTTAATCTATCACATAATAATGATGTTAAAATTATTCAAACATTATATATATTTTTAATGAAATAATGTTGTGAAATAAAAAAATTAAAAACAAAAACACAATTTAGCTTTTGTATACACATATAATAATCGTAAATAAAAAATGTAATTTGTTGGCAATAAATGTATTACGAAAACTGCCATTGAATCCGGCAAAAAGTGCCAATATATTGACGTTGCCTTTGTGCGGGAGCGGGTAATCTTATTGTCGCAAGGCATGCAAGAAAAAATACAAAAGTAATATGATGATTTCGGGGCGTCCATTAGTGAATGCCACCGCGATTGCTCTCACGCTCAATTGTGATTTGGGGTGGTATCTTTACCTTAACAACCATATCATATAGCCTTAAAATATTAACTAACATGTATTCAATCACTGAAACAATATAAACGTAAACAACGTACTAACAATTTCTACACATAGGTCTAATATTAATATGGGATTGCTACAATGAGGTCTCGGAATAAAATTATTTTTACGAACACCCTTCATTATTATTAGAGTACGTCTAGCAGTTTCTCCATAGTCATGGATGCTATAAAGTATCCAAACATTAAATAAAACGGAATTAAACTAAAATATGATGAAATAGTTTTATCAATAGAAATATTTTCTTTTAATTTGTATAACATTCATAATTATGAACAGTTATTGTGCCAAAGGAGATTGCTTAGTAATGGGTTGACAGTATCTCGTTTTTACAATATTTTTAAGTTTGATAATATTTATGGTCGCTTGCTCGGATCTTATTTACTGCAACATTAGGTTTTAGAGCCCATATATAAACTTTCTGGATTAAAGACCGTATAAGAGCAGATGATATAAGATGCTTAACGAAGGTAGAAGATGTTATAAGGATAAGGAGACAGCTAAAATGGAGGTGGACAGGACACACGACAAGAGACAGTAGAATGAAATGAACAGCAATTATAACAGCATGGCAACCACGCGATGGTAAAAGAAAAAGAGGCTGACATAAGGAAAGTTAGAGGTACTACCTGGATAAGGAAGACTAAAAACAGGTTAAAATGGAAGCAGCTGGAAGAAACCTATGTATCACAGGACACGCTGGACACTAAACCGGGAACCTGGATGTGTTAGTTTCTAAGTATTTTTTGTATTAAATTCTTTGAATTGTTTAGTTTTCGGCCATAAAGGATTAATAATAATAATATAAAAAGATTTTTTTTTCAAATCTGACTTAAATCACCGTTAATATTGTAAAAAACACATTTTTCAAAGATATTAAGTATATATATATATATAGATTGCAGGCAAGTCTATCCAACTATTCCAAAAAATGGATTATACTGAAATAATTACTAGAATAATTATAACTTGGGGCTGGAGTAGTTTAGTTTAGGAACTTATGAAGATATTGATATAACCGGTGAAATGACCTGTTAGATATATGAAGAAGTGTAGTACATAGACGCCTTGACTGGCTGGTTCTTATAGACGCCCAGCGTAGATAGTGTTGAAATTACAAGTTTATAAGAGTAAATGGCTAGTCAGTGAACTGCCTACGGTACCAATGTTCTATTCAATAGACAGAAAGCGGCAGTAAGGCGACTTGTGGTATCCTACAGCATCCTGCGGTCACCGCAACATGCCGAGTGGAGTGCAACCCGACATAAAAATAAAATTGGTTTATTAACTGAGTATTTAGTTATTTACTTTTTTAGATTATTGTCCCTCCGTTTATCAATATAAGACCTACCTACCTAATTTATGATCGTTACCACGACACATATGAATTAAAAAAAGGGAACGATTCTTTTTATTTATATTAATACAATAATTGTGTTACGCAAAGGCAAAATAAAATGTGTTTTGTACATAAAAAAACAATTGTTTTTTTTATTGCTCTTGGTGGCAAACGAACAAGCACCACACCTACTGCTGCCCATGGATTTTTGCAATACTGGTATTGCAAAAATCCATATATATATATATATATGGGTATAGCTAGGCCGCTGCTTACCAATGAAATCCACAAACCCACCCAAAAAGTTGGGTTACCGGTTCTCTCACTCACTGAAATTCTTTATTTTCAATTCCAGGTTACAGTTTGAGTAGGAATATAAAGCAAATCTTGTCAACATCACATAATTAATGATTTGGAATATAAAATAACTAACTCAATTAAATTTTTACTTGTTTTCTGATATGCAAACCCAATTATCGTAGATGATTCAGCTAAATCATTGTTCCTTGATTTTAACATTTAGTTTTGATTTAAAATATTGGCCGCAGGATTTTTGTTTATTATGAATATACGTCTTAATATATATCATCAACTGATTAATTTGTTAATTATCGGACAGCTATGGAACACAATAGTTAATCAATTACCCATTGGTGACGAAAAATGAGCGGGAAGACATAAAACTCTAGCTAGGTATATTCACAAATGTTCTAATAGATTCTGTTTATTACCAACTATTTTGAATAAACTAATTGTCGAGCCTTCTTTTCTCTGTATTTTTTTTTTAATTTATTTATTTATTTTTATTTGGAAGATCAACAGTATAATTACAATATTAAAACACATAATATACATCATATAGCTAATGATGATAATGGAATGATGACAATGTAATATATAACTAAAGGACGTATGTAACCAAAATTACTACAAAGAAGATAAATTCGTATTGAAATCGTATGTTAAACCCCGCGATATATTGGTATAACAGAATAATATCCTAGCCATTGAAAGCTCGTGCCCAAACTATTTGGTCTGAGAAGAAAGTTCCTCCTAGGATACTATATTATTATTTGTTGTTATAAGAAATGTCACTCGATGAGTTATATTGTAAGTTCATTTACGAATTTTCTTTCATCTATCACATCCCATGGGGGGTTGGCCCCATGAATTTGGGATAATATGATAATCATAACGCTTGGTCGACAGATTTGCTATCACAATTAGTATGCCGAGTTTCCCAGTAGCGCGTTGCTCACTACCCTCGTACTTTCTTAGCTAGTCTTTACGCCTGCGCACGGATAAGTGGTGGTGGTTGACCACCACACAGGAAAATAAGAGATAAATAGGTGAGATACATAGGTGTCGCAATGGTTAAGATACCGATACCGTGCTAAGTGTTCGGGTCGATTCCTGTATGGGTTAATCAAATCTAATCTGATTAGCATCCAATAATTATATGTTTGTAAAGTCTGAAAAACAAGGATTAGCGCCTCAGTCATTGGTGTTGTCTTTAAAAAAAATAATTAATTGGATTATATTTATAACTTTAACTGTTGCAACAGTAATAACTAAAATTTTATGCAGTATCCGATATTCTCAACTATTGTGCATTAAGCAGTGTGTTGGCAATGCAATTGAAATAAAGAATTTAAATTATGGTTCCAAATAAAATTATGCACGTCGGAGGCATACAGACGCGCACTTGACCAACAAATGGAATGCTGTCCCGACTAGCCCTTATATTATAAAACAAAAAAAGAATGGGCGGCGAAATCAAAAACATTAATCTTTTCTTAAGTGATTATAATATTATCGAGAACTTTTACTATTTGTTACGTATTAGATACCTATTAATTAGCTTTCTATCTCAATTATCTAGGTTTTTACCAATAATTATGTTTTAAACAGGCCATTTTCGTGAATGATATCGATTATTTTGTTAGGTATAGGCACAAAATATTTCCGCGTGGCGATGGAGTAAGAATATAATTACTCCCTATCTTATCCGTGGGTATCGTAAAAGACTAAGGGATATTAATATGCAGACAACATAACATAAAAAAAAATAATTCAGGCTCCCTTAATTAATTTTTATCAGAAGAATGGACAGCAATTTCAAGAGCAGCAGTTTATTGGGAAACTTATTACACCGACTGCGATCGTCGATTTGCGTGCAAAGTGTGGCGATTACGGCCTTAATCGGTTTATGTCGAACAGAGGACTTTATTAGTCCGCTGGGTTGATGGAAGCTGAAGCAAGCAACACGATTCATCATTTTCATCATCATTACAGCTCATATACGTCCCATACGCTGAGCTCGAGCCTTCTCCACAGCAGGAGGTAAATTGAATTTCTATACTACTCTGGTCAGATGGTTTGTTTATAGGGTTTTATTGTATCCCTTAGTCGTCTTTTACAACATCCGCGGACAATATAAGGGATGGTGATTTGTATTCCTTCTTTGTCACTGCATGGAACAATGACGGATCATATATTATCAATACATACATTGTTATAATCATTTTTAATTTTAAATAAAATGTTAATATAATAGTAATGAGATACTATATTTCAGGATTTTTTGTTTAATAATATACAAGATTGAAAATTTCGTTTAGGAAATCTTTATGATATACATATATGTATATTTTTTTAATGCATATGTTGGCAAACGAGCATGCAGCACACCTGATGGTAAGTGCCACCGCTGCCCATGGACCCTTGCAATACCAAGGGCATAGCCAGGCTGCCCCCTACCAATACAAACCCCAAACCCCACCCAGTTGGGCTGCCAGCTCTCTTGCTCACCGAACGAAGCGCAATAGCATATTGTCATTATACAGACTTCAATCTTCTGTGAGAGTGCGGTACTGCCCCCTATGGACCGGCCCGCGGCTGTAGACAGAGGACTGTCAACAGCGTGGTCCTACCACAATTAAAAATTACATTTTGTAGTATTAAAAAAAGTTCCATTATAATTATTGAGTGTAGCATTGGAATGCTATTATAGCTTTTCAATAATTAGATATACAATATGACGGATAAAGATATTGTTAATCCAAAGATAGGGGACGGAATATCCTTTTTTTCAAGTGCAAGGCCATAATAAGTCCAATTCTCATCGCCAAACATGCATGGCGTGGAATCGGATGGGAGCAAAGTGTAAATAAGATGCATTAATTATGTTTTCAGGTAATTAAGCTAGATAAAGGGACGTTAATCTGGCTTAACGTAGATAGTGAATGGAATCCGCCCCATTACACGGGCTCGAGTGGCCAAAGGCGGCCGACCACCGAGCCGCTACCGCCCGCGCCGCATCGTTCGTCCAAAAAACACCCCGAGACGTAACATAATATTTCCCAAGCAGCCTTTTATTTATTAGCCGAGCAACTCGGCGCCGCGACACGTCTACTTCCCAGAAACGAGCATCGACATGTCGGCACAGAGCCGTTGCACATATATGAAAAAAACAATATTTATGTCGATGAAAAAATAGGGATACGGCGTGTATTTATCTGTATACCGTGAGCTATGCAGTTTTTGTTTGGGCCCAATTTGCAGGAATCTGCAGGTACCGTTTAAAGCATAAAGGCATTAATTTGTTTAAATTAATAGAGTAGGCGTGGTCATGGCTGTTAATATTATTTAGCCAGCCTGCATTACAGACTTGAAGACAGAATGTGTATTTTATGAAACCACTGCTAAATTTGCCACTTGAAGGATCTTAGACTTGTCATGAATGTGAATTTGAAACCCTTTCAGGACTATTGAACCGGTTTATACATACTTATACTTATCCAACATATCAGTAATACATTTCATGTGTAGCCAGAATAACGAGTTTAGAATATAAGATAATAAAAATCTACGATAGCAGAGATAGAATCCGTCAAAAATTCCGATTACTTTTTCACGTAAAAAATAAATGATTATTATATTAATACGCAATCCTAGGTGTGGCATAGACAAGAACTCACGACCTCTCACTTACGGGACTTAGCCTTGTTGCATTATAGACTTCTGTATAAATATTATCACTGTTTTAGGCGATACTAAATTATAAATAAAATCGGCCAAGTGAGAGTTGTACTCGCGCACGAAGGTTTCGGTATCTATAAAAACCTCTTATATTGTATGGGAGCCCCCTTAATTATTTATTTTAATTAATTATATTTAAAGAGAACATAAAACTAAATATTCTGTGAATAGTTAAAGCGTCTACCTGTCACCGTTATTAGTATCGAGCAAGAAACGGTAAAAAATCAAGTGTGTTGTATGGGAGCCCCCTTAAATATTTATTTATTTGTAGTATTAGTTGTTATAGCGGCAATAGAAATACATCATCTGTGAACATTTCAACTGTCTAGCTATCACCGTTCATGAGATACAGCCTGGTGACAGACGGACGGACGGACAGCGAAGTCAGGTTTGGGTACGGAACCCTAAAAAACCATTAAAAGCTTAAAATTTAGGTTGACTCTGAGTTCTAGACACTTTTTCATGTCTATGAAATGGCCGCACTTGTTTTTTTGCTAAGCACGTGTTCGTTACACTATGTAGTTTAACTTTCATAATGATGTTGACTTTCATGGCGTTAGGACGCGGTATATTGGGATGTATGTAGCCGGCACCGCCTCATCGAATATCTTCAATCTATTGATTACTACTGGCAGTCAACAATGCCATATTATCTTTATTTACAACACTACTGGTAATAAGCAATAGAACATAGAAGAAAAAGTTATTATAATACAGAAACACACAGTAAAAAGGCAGATTCATTCAGGCACAGATACCACAATACCTACAAAAAAGCGGCAGTTCTTGATAAACAAGTTTAATAAATAGCAATATAAGACATCACCGTTTGACAATAGACTAGACAACAAATTAATTTATTTATATCCATGATGTTAGTATAAATAAAATTTAGGCAATGACATCGTACTATGAATCATATGATCTTGGAAATCGATCATTAAAAAATCTAATACTTGTGAATGGAATACACGTTTTTTTGCCTTCCAAACATAATCATTTTATGTCGGTGGCTCATAAATAGATCAGTGAAAATTAAAAACAAAGTTAAATACATATAATGAAACCATTAGCTAGCTATGCTATGCAGCCAAGTCATATTTAGACAACATAGATAATCTTTTTCATCATCATCATCATCTCAGCTCATATATGTCCCACTGATAGGCTCGAGCCTCCTCCGTAATGAGAGGGCAATTGACCTACTATACCACGCTGGTCAGACGTGTTGGTATAGGGTTTTGTTTCGTGATTTCCTTCTCTTGTATTCATATTATATGCGTATTTTATCCCTTAGTCGTCTCTTACTATCACCCACGGGTAAGATAGGGGGTGGTGAATTGTATTCTTACTTCGTCACCACACGGATCTTTTTCATATTCATTACTATTTGTATTCAATTTCTTAATAGTTTAGTTTTATAAGTCTAATATTACAACACTTAATATTATATACCTACACATTCTTCTACTCTATACTCATGTCATGACTAAAAATGAAACTTAAGTCCGATATCGTCACCAATTTCATACAGTTTACTAAGTCGACCAATTCAATAAATCTATATTTTGTATTTTCTTTATTTAAAAAAAAATCGTGTATGTATTTCGAATTCCATGAGATCTTATCATTAGACTTAAACTGAGACTGTGGTAACTACTCCGTCAGTCAAACAAAAAAGAATTGCCAAAATCAGTTCATAATGAAGTATGAAATCTGTGAATACCTATCCGTAAAAAATATATAAATTCGAACGTAGAAATGTCCTCAATTCGGTTAAAGGGAAGAATATAGGGTGCGTTTCGTAAATCTAGTGAAACATCTAAGTTTAGCGCCGGCTAATGATATTTCAAAAATTATGCTACTCTTGTAAATTCACTAAGGAAAAACTCACTAGCATCGATCAATTATGTTAAAGTCAAAACCTCACGGTATGCAGTCACATTACATTAATATTAGAATTACATGATAAATGACCTGGCCTCAAATAGTTAGAGCTAAAAAAACCATTAAACTAAAATCTATTAGAACCGAATGGTTTTTTTTATTATATATCTACTCAAGACTAGCAGAATTTTCAATGTGACGACGAAAAATATTAATACATATTAGAACTTTCTCTTTCATTATGGATGAAGGCCATGCTCGATAAACGAACACACATAAATGGGTTGAAGGGAAAAATAACGACTTAATAGCTGGCATATCACAAATCCTTATGCCGCTTTCAATCAAACCTCAATTCGTAGAGCTGCCGATTTTAATTGAGTTTAAAAGTCAATCATAGAATTTAAAGGTCAAAATCTATCAACGATGTGTGAATTTAATTCAACGCCAAATAAAGGCATTTATTTTACTAAGATATTTTCTGAACGAAACAGTTATAATAGTACAAAATTTTCACAGACAAGTTCATACTATACCTTATGTTTGGTGAGAATTCTCGCCAAGAATGTAAGTCTCAATAACTCACTTTACATGTAAAACGAATATTTATAGCCACGCCTACAATATCATAAACATTCGTTTTGTTCCTATGATAAAAATCAAAATTCCTTTCCATCGTTTTTTGCCGCCGGTACCGATCAAATAATCTACAAATACGTTAATGTAGACCGGTTCTACAAGCGAACTACACTAACATTCCCATTCAAACTATATCCGGGAAGTTTGTCGGTTTCTAAGCTAAATCATCATTTATCCGGTGAAATATTTACACATATGCTTCTGAGCAATACATATCTCATTCATCATCATCAACTTACCATACGTCTGGAGATATTTGGCAAGCTGTTTGGCAATCATAGTTGCTGTTGTTGTCTAAGTCAATTTTTGCAACTCCCACAGGAAATTATTTCGTAACTCGTTATTAAATGAGGAGTATTCATTCACTAGATCATAATTTTGCAAAATATGTATACTAATTTCAAGTTACGGAATGATTAGTAAAAGAAACCTGTTCCAAAATCAATATTGTTATGTGATGAAAAATATAAACTTTCATCATTTATCATTCATATTAAACATTGCTGTGTGGTGGCGACTATAAATACTGACAACTTTTGCATTAGTCGTGGGTGTCATGAAAGGCGACTTAGACGCCTATACCTGGGTTAATTCCATCTGATGCCATCTCGCCAAAATTTTTGCAATATGTAAGATAGAAACAGTCCATATTGCGTCAATCCCAAGCAATTGGAATAAGAGCAGGACGATGATAATAATTAAACTTTAAATTCTATATAATTAATTTGCCAGTGTGTTAATGTGCGGCCAGCCCCAACATTGTCGTAGGTTATGTAAAAACCAGCTAAGGGTAACTGACGGTAAACTGATAATGCACAAGGTCATTATCGTACTAGCCCCACTTAATGAAGAGGTTCTATATCCAACAGTCCACATCGATATGCTGATAGATGGACAGAATTAATTAACTATTCCTAGACATCATTTGGGTCAACTTCAACTTGATTTCCTGCGATTGGTTATCTTGTCTTTAATAGTAACGACAATTTTAGATTAATTAGTAATAGAATAATTAAAATAAATATTGGCCCCAAATTATTTGTTTTTATAGTTTATGCCTTTTAGTATTTAAGAATGATTAATTATTAAACTATCGAAATGCTTTTTCTAAATTCCCCTTCCTAACAAGTTTATTGTCCCATAATGGTATGTGAAGGTAATTTAAGGTTGTACAATTTAGTCTCAAGTATCATAATTAATGTCGTTAATGAAAGTGATAACTTACATAAAATATCAGCGGCCACATTCAAAAATTCCTTGATAAAATCATTATTATCCTATAACACCTACGCTGTTCTCAATCTACGTTCATCAAATGCTTTGAAAGGCCTTTTCCAATCAATTAATTCCGAGGGCAGGTACCATGCGTAAAAAAGGATCTAGTTACAGGTTGTTACAAAAATATCGTCGATTACAATCATTAGGTAACTTCGATCACATAAACAATAGACAATTTAATACAACTTTAAATCAAATACGTATCGCTGAATTGATATTACCTATGCATTTCAATTTATCTTTGACACATCACGTCGTATTGGGACAGTATTCTTACAGACAATATAGACGACAAAACATAGTACAGATGTGCCCATTCACCAGCCATCATAACCATTAGATTAAGGAAATTATTCTAGAAAGCACAAACTCTTATATTAAGTTTAGTGATAGGTTAAGAATTTAATATGAAAAAGAAAGAAATTCTTACTTGCCCGCAGGAATCGCAAAAAAAGGCTGGTAAGAATGAGGGACGGTCGGTAAAAAAGAGGGATAGCCGATAAAAAGAGAGACCGCCGGCAAAATGAGGGACGACCAGAAGAATGAGCAGCAGTAGCCGTCTAGGTAACTTATAATATCAGATGTGGTCGCCGAACTATAGATCAAAGCGATGATTATAGCATTATAAATTATAAGTAATTAATAACTTCACTTCTATCCGTGTGGTGACGGAGTAAGAATACAAATCACCACTCCCTATCTTACCCGTGGGTGATCGTAAGAGACGACTAAGGGATACAAAAGGCATATAACATCTATGCAAGAGAAGGAAAACTCGAAACAGAACCCTATACCAACACGTCTGACCAGCGCGGTATAATAGTAGGTTAATTTCCCTCCCATTACGGAGGAGGCCCAAGCTCGATAGTGGGACATATATGGGCTGTGATGATGATGATGATGAATAACTTCACAATGCGCTTAACGTAATAGAATGCTCGATACTCGTACTCTACTTGTAATTTTCGCATTTCATGGGATAATTTTCTGTTTAGCATTTTTTGTCAGAAAAATAATATATGGAATATACCACGATATTCGGCATGGTAAGTCAGAAGTTAGACCACAGATAAACTGTGTAGTACCTATAAATGTATCGAAATAATGTATAAATAATAAACTAAATTGATTTCTTACAGACATAATAATGTTATTTTAGTTTGGCATATTACGAGAAGGATTTTTTTTTATTAAATAATATTTAATTAATATTTCATGGAATTTGTTTATTGTTTATGTATTTATAGAAAATAACATCTACAGTAACTGTAGCAATATATTTATTTATTTCTAATTAAATATCTAGGCTTCAATAATCGATAGATACGTAGGTATTCTTAATCCTTAATTATGATCTTAGTATCGCTCATAGTTGTTATAGCTTATATAAAAATGGTTTAGCACCACAAATAAATAAAAAACATCACTAACAACTTAAAGAAACAAATACTATTTCCTTATAATTATAACAATTGCTTTATTTGACAGATCATCCTGTAGATGACTAGACCGTCAAATCAAAATAAGAAAGCGCCACGTAAACTGGCCGAGTGAATGCACTTGACACCGTAATAAATAGAAGCAGCGGCCAACAAAGGGCGGGAACTTGGGAACCGAACTGAGGTATTTCGGCGCTTTGACGCCGACCTTTAAGCTGATTGTCAATGCGTAGCTGTAATGTTTTTGTTGCAATGCTACGATATGTCGTGTATACATTTTTTTCTATTTCCTCAATTTAATAAATGTCATTTTGGAGATTCTATATTTCTTTTACAAAAAAAAAACTTTTCATATACGAATATTCCCTAATATAATTTTACAGTTTAAATTTAATGGCAAAAATTATACTTTTCAGATTCTGGATAGGTTTTAAAGCCGATCTTCATACGGTTAGGAATAATAAAAGGCAAGATTGTAACATGGACTATTATTTGATAACATCTAAGTCTTACAAAATTGTATTGTTCGAATAGTATCTATCATTCAGCCTTTCATAGTCCAGTGAACCGATCTTCTAACGTTTTCATTCCTCCAATACTTGCAATCTTTCATAGTATGTATGGCAACATTTTAAAGAAGTCTTTTATGAATCTAAAGCTCTTAGTCGTCATCGACATTCACAAACAGTGTAAGGATTAGTAATATTCTTATCCCCCACCACACAGCACATGAGAGATCTCTTTTGATGTTATACTTCTTTTTGGCGCGTTAAGAAAAAATGATGAGAGTTACGATGCGCGCGCACACCGTCACGAAAAACCGACACCCTGAAGTTAGCTATAGTCAACATTTTAGTGTTTTAACTTCAATAACATAAAGGAGCTGCAGACATCTTTTAGTTTTAGTTATAAAAAAAGAATGATAAAATTAAGACCGCACGGCAGAAGTGAAAACTTCATTGGCCAATCCCAATCAATTTATATATATATATATATATGTATATATATATATATATATATATATACTAGCTTTTGCCCGCGACTTCGTCCACGCAGAAGTCATCTCTGACAGAGTTAAATAGAAAAAGCAATGCAAGGTGTTAAAGGTTGTCGCTAGGACGATAATCAACAGCGTCAGAAACTGGGATGCGGTCGCCGCCTTCTGCGTGTTAGTTGCGAAACGGAGTTAGGGAATAGGGTGGGTCCAAGAGAAAATATTCTAGGTTGACAACCTCTACCGTCGGTGCTTTGGGCGGTGCAAGCGTAAGTACCTGTATTGAGGTTCACTGCATGAGGGCTTCGACTCGAGACGATACCCGGTTGCGGTGGCCCGCCCGCACAACGTAGATGTACGTGTACGGTGCGCGTGTGTCTATATACCATAGCCGGTCACTAAAGAAAAAGGTGGTTCAAAGTTCTATTCATTCTACAAATTATATTGCCATTAATATACTATTTAAGGTTCATACCTTATGACCATGGGATAAAAATATAATTATCGCCACCCTTTAATTGACTGTTTTGTTTCTCGAGCAGAGTTGCGACCTCGTTAGATATGATTTATTATTTGAGTTATAGAGTGAACATTTTTGAAATTAAACTTAACCTGCATCTTAAACCATTAGGCAAGAATCTATTGCCGTCTACTATGTGTATCGTGTGAGCTGTCACGCCGGCACTGGTGCGGTGTTGATGGAGAGGGAGAGAGAAACACGTGTTTATTTATTTTACCGATGAATATTTGTACGTAATTTGAAAAAAATCGATAAAGAAGTTTTCTCTCCATAAACACTTTAGCGCTTTGTTACAGGTTAGGGGCGGAATTGATAAAATCCTTTCATATTGAATCTCTATGTCATAAATAAAAACGTGCTTCAAAATTTAATGTTTCTAGCTTTAATAGTTTCGGCTTGGCGGTAATGAGTCGATCAACCCGTTTCACAGGCCTAATTTACACAACCAGAGGGTGAAAATTGGCAAATGCCGGATATTACCCTAGAAGGTTTGATTCGACTCGTAATTTGATGAAATCAATAAAGATTTTTTTCTCCCCATAAAAACTTTGCCATTCTGCTCCACCCCCTTCGGGGTATAATTTCGTAAAATCCTTTCTTAGTAAATCTCTACGTCATATAAAGAAAACACTGTCAACATTTCAAGTTGCCAGCTTCAATAATATCGGCTTGGCGCTAATGATTTAATTAGTCGTCCAACCTAATTTGCAGGCCTAATTTACACCCCCAGAGGGTGAAAATCAACAAATGCTGAAACACGTGTTTATTTATTTTTACTGAAGATAATTTGTACGTAATTTGAAAAGAATCGATAAAGATTTTTTTCTCCGAACATTTTTTAAATTGACATAACTTTTTTATTTATAAATCAATTTACATAAAATAAAGCCTAAATGTTAAGTGAAGCTTACCATAATATATTAGTGAAAACCGCGTCTAAATCGGATAAGCCGTTTCTGAGATTAGCGTGCACAAACACACAGATAAACAGACAAAAATTTTAAAAATCATTGTTTTGGATACTGTTAGTGTTCATAAAGGTCCCAGTAATATTTTTTCTCATATATCTTCCATGTACAGACAGCGATCCGTTACATTTTTATTATATGTATAGATATATATAGTGAATAATATTATGTATTATGTAGTATTAATAGGGATCGTGTTCGTAGATTGAATGGGAAACAAGTCAGAAATTAAAATTAATATTTATTAAATTCTATATAAATGAAATTATTTATTTTCGTTATCGTATTCTACAAATGATACAATCGGTTTGTGATAACTAAAATAAGAAAATATGTCAAAGTAAAAGTTCACAGAAAATAAAAGTTAGGTTAACTTTTAATTATATTACACATACATACATTTATACATACAGGGTGGAAGGGGACCGCTCCCGAAAACAAAGACAGTTAACCCTACTAGTCCTACTTGTAATGATAGGCTAGAAAAAAAATCGATTCGGATAAAAATTTTTTTTTTTCACCAAGCGAGGTCGTTGAACTCTTGAACATATGATCGTGAGTGTTGAATAGATTGCTTCTTTTCTCATCTGAGTATAGTTACGTATTTTTTATCGAGTTATCATTACATGGCACTGTCCTAATACGATGGAATGTAAAAAAAAACTTAAAAATATTTGTGACAAAAAAAATTTTTTTTCTTCCTGATTGATTTTTTTCTAGCCTATCATTACAAGTAGGACTAGTAGGGTCACCTGTCTTTGTTTTCGGGAGTGGTCCACTTCCACCCTGTATAATAATAATAGCCTTTATTTCAGACAGTATTACAATTTACAGTTTATATATACATATATGTAATTTTAATTTTTTTAATACTACGTTTAACTCTATTTTTCTTTTCTTAAACTATTATACAACGACAGTCCTGTCTGTATGTCATTTATTGACTAAGACCTCCTCCATCCCTCTCCATTTCTCTCTGTCCCTCGTAATTCTCGTCCATGTGCCTCCAGCTACGGTTTTAAAATCGTCTACCCATCTTCTAAGTGGTCTACCTTTTTTTTTATATATGTTATTGTTTATAATTTTTTTTTCAATATATATTATTTTTCCAAAATGTATTATTTTTCAATATTACGAAACCGCTAAATACACACACTAACCTCACAGTGTAAAACCGATAGTTGTTAAAATAATAATAATTATCATTACGTATCAATTATAACTATTATTTTAATAAAGACAATTAAGACGTAAGAATTGATCATACGAAATACAGCGATACAACTGCGAAGAGCAGCTGACTGTATCTTTCTCGCTCGGGTACACTCGGCGGTCTCGAGTTCATCCGATCGAGCGTTTCACCTCAGAGCATGACGGATCAGCCTAACCTACTAACCACGAAAAAATCTGTGTACGGTGCGCCTAAAGATGTTTTCACTTCAAAAAATGGCGGTCTTGCTTTCGTGGACGTGAAAGGCGACAATAATAATTAATATTAAAATTTGTATTGTATTCATATAAATATATATAAACATACATAATTTAGTGTTTCACCGTCAACTGTTGGACGTGGGCATACCTCACATTTTTTTTTTTATCTAATTGCCAGTCTAGTTGGCAATTCCAGTGAGGTATGTTTCTTGGGAGAGCTGCTGTCCACTCTCCTATTGAGACTCCTAGCCGATTGTTACGACTCCCCCGGGCAACTAATGGGTGGCGACAATTGTCTTCTAATCACGTCGCTACAGGTAGAATCATAATATAAATACAATAATAAAATAAATGAGACTGAAATATATAAATACATTAGTAGGCCGTAAAGCTCTTTGTTTTTGACAGGCAGTGGTTTCGCCACCAAACAGTCCGAGGCGGAGAAGCGCAGTGTTGCAACATAACCTGCCGTAAAAATCCTCACCGCCAAATTTTTCAGTAATCACTTTGTCTATCTAGTGGGAAGTCGCACCAATAATTTTCTTTCAATAAATTTTCTAACCCCATATGCTACTTCTGCTGTGTGGTAGCGGCTACGAATACCACCAACACTTATTTTGCTCGTGGATATCGTAAAATACGACTAACAGCCTTATATTGACCTGGGCCAACACTACCTGATGCCGATTAGTCAACAATTATATTCCCAAGGAGGGTTGATGTCAGGCAGGCGAGCGGTCATAAAACTATTGCCAGTAACCTTTGCAATATGTAGGAAGAGGAGTACATATTGCGTCGACCCCAAGTAATTGGGAGAAGAGCAGGAGAATGATGATGCTACTTATATCGATTTTATCGTATTAAATTTTCAAGGTATGTTCGGTTTCTCTTATTTTTCTACGGATTTTTTTGCTCTGGCCGTATCCACAGCACTTTTGCGAATTTGAGCTTCATTTTTATGTCAACTACGTTTTTATGATAAGCCTTATCATTGGTAGCACTTTAATCTCGTGTAGTTAACGGCTCCAAGTGTAACCAGTATAACCCGGATAACCAGTCACAGGTTAAGAATACAATTTGTCACCACATTTTACACACATGGGAGTTCGAAAAACTGAGTGAGGAGTCACCAGGAGAATATGTAGCAGCGCTCTTCCGGGAAACTGATAACATGAACTGCGATCGCTAATCGACCTGCCAAGCATTGCTGTTATGGCATTATCCCCTTTTACAGATAACGAATCATAGCTAAGTCCGTTTACAGCTGACAAAATAACAATAAAATTTGTATAAAATACGAATTTTATACATAATGAATTTGGCACCGATGGACCAACTGTAGAAAGATCATCGATCGTATCAGTTATCCACAGGTCGTATGGTCCCGTAATCCACCGTACGTCTCCTCTTAGCTCTTTGAAAGGTCCTTCTCCAAATAAGATCAATAAATAGGACATTATTCTGTGCTATCCAATGCATCAGTGAGATTACCATCGCCGTCATAAAGGCAGCAACGCCAGGTCGAAATATTTGTTCATATAAGGATTGTTTCGAAATATACAGTGAATATATGTTTATCGAAAAATACATAGTTAGTTGGAAACATTCGGTATAAAGAATGGCTGTTTACCGTTTCTATAAAATGAGTTTGAAGAAGTCAAAAATATCCCGGTATTGTCACAGAAGAAAATAGTTAAGTCATATCGGTGCTCCTCAGGGAGGGCATTTACTATTTCCATAGCTGTTATCATAGGCCGAATCGTTGTAGTAACAGCAGAGTATATTGAATTTGCCGCTCCAGAACCAAACTAAAACCTACAGCGGTGTAAGTTCGTCGCTATTTGAAGAGGGCGCTAAGGAATTATTTTGCGGCGATATCAAAATCGAGCCAATATCAATCAATCTAGTACATACAGACCAAGGTCAAGGTCAAATAATAAGGAAATTTTGTTATTTAAAGAGAAGACATGGGCCGCGTAGAGGGAGATTATAAGTTAGGTGTTGGGTTGATATAAATGCCTAAAATAGATTGAAGTCAATACTTTTCAAATACCCTTATTTATTAACATTATTAAATACATATATTTACAATTTCAATAAATTGTTATTGAGAATCGCTATCACTACCGGAATAATTTGCTAAAAGAGATAGTCCACTGGCGCTAGGCACCGTCACACTTGTAGATTCAGCATTCTGTTCAGCTTTATTATTACTTATAACAGTATTTGAACATTTCGTACTGACCGTTTCAGCGTCTTTTTTGCTCTTCACTAAGTTAGTCAACGACTTCTTCGATAAAACGCCTATGCTTTTGTTCCATGATTGCTTCTTCACGGTTTCCGTGTTCTTCTGTGGCACAATTTCTATTCTAGAAGATTTTGCTGGAGGGCTACTGTCACTGTCGATGACATCTTCTATAATTTCTTCAACTACCCTCTTATTTGTTGGATTATTGAATTTTACAGATCTGAAATAAAATAAAATATGATTGAAATTCATAGTTGTTTAGATTGAAAATATGTTGTTGTCACTTTATTCCACCCATCAACTTCTGTTCATCATCATCGACTTCTGTTATTGGATATAAAAGCTTCCACTAGATGGTATGCCATAATCGCCACGCTTAATAGGCGCATTGGCGATCACATTTGGTGTTATAAAGTCATAGGAGAGTGCTGCAGCTGTTTTTTTTAGAAGGTAAGGGTTGGGAGGTATGGTAGTATTCTTAAGAAGCCACCACACAGAGATGAAGTATCTTCATGACCATAATGGTTAATCATTTTCATTTTATTTTTGCGATATATAATACATATGTATACAACATTGTTGTTTGTTTTGTAGTCAACATTGTATATAAAGATTCTTGACAAAAATTTAATGATTCAATTCAACTAATAATAATGTTTAATGCTGTATTGGGCGGTAAAGTAATATTTTGGATTTCATCTAATTATAAGAGCTTGAAGTGTAGTAGTAGCTACGAATACTACCAACTCTTACTTTGCTCGTGGATGTCGTAAAAGACGACTAAGAACGTTAAACGATTACATTCCCAAGGAGGATTGACGTCAGGCAGGCGACCGGTCATAAAACTATTGCGAATAACTTTAACAATATGTATATAGTACATAATTATTGTGTCAACCTCAAATAATTGGGATAATGATGATCTAATTAAGATACATTAATTATAGTTCATCTAATCTAAGAAGTGCATTTTGACGTTTCGAATTTTTTAATACCTACACAATAACCTTGGTCAAACGTATACACATGACTGCAAACAATAAATCTGCAATTTTAAAGATCTAATAAGTTATTCACATAATTAACGTTGCGGGTGAGTTTCTTGTACAATAATGTAATGTAAAAACTCTTAAAACTAATTTAAAATTAAAATAACATGGTAAATAGTAATTATTATTGACGATCTTACAATATCACGTCATAACGTTCTAAACAGTAGTGCTTGACAACTTTCAATTCACGAATATCTAAATAATCGGTAAAAATATTAGAATAATATATTTAATCGAATAGAGATTTTGACAGAGATGTACGTTTCGACAATTTTATTGATAATGAAATAATTATTAATGTTCGCGACGATGATAATTAAAGTAATAGTAGTGACTCTGAATAAATAGCTATTTACAAATCCAGTTTTTGTTTTTACTTAATCTAATCCTATTAAATATGATGAATAGATTTTATGAAGAAATAATTAAATTTATTTAGTATTAATTTAGCACCTAATATTTCATCTCCTTTTTGAAAGATAAAAAAATAAAACGATTATTAATTACAGAGTTAATATCGATTTCTCATTAAAATCGGATATTTTCGAAAGCGATTATTTGGTTCTCATACCTAGACAACTTACTCTGACAGCTGTCAAAGTGCACTTCTTAGATTAGATAGACTATAAAATTACATTCATGGAGAATAGAATAAGGAGTAACATCTCAGTGTATTAAGAAGTGTCCAATGAACGGGAGCAAATTAAGGTGGCAAGGTGGCGCTATAGTAGCAAGTGGAAGCATTTTAAAAAGAGCGCCACAAATTTCATAGGTTCATAGGTTATTATTTATCAAATCACAGTTGACTACGTAACTCAGCACACTTCACTCTGCTTATTATTGCTACATTCATATCATTTCCACTTGCTACACTAGCGCTATTTCGGTGAGTGTTCGAACAATAATTTGCTGTTTACAAGTGGACACTTTTTTGACTAATCCCCCATACAAGATGGTATTCCTTAGTTTCTACCTTCCATAATTACATTGAAACAATATTGTGCTCGACAATGGACTAAGTTTGCCTAGAAGATAATAGGTTTCTCAAAAATTACAAAGTATTCATATGTTAACCGAATTAACTACAAAACGAATTTTGCGTATTACACATTTTGTGTATTACCATTGTGCGTATTACAATTAAAAACATAAATTAAGTATTTTTCACTCTAAAAATTGGTTATATTATTTTATGTTATAAATATAAGAAAATTATAATAAAGATATTTGGATGTTTGGCACCGTATCTTCGAGAAATTAAAAACGAACTTAGAGACAGTTGCCGAAGTTAATGTTCGAGACAAGTGTTTAATAATGGCAAAATACAAATGGTAATGGGTTATTTAATTGGGTATTCTATGGACTGGCAAATTACACGATATTCGTATAAGAGCATCATCTAACTTCTATCCTTTTACGACTTTAAACTTTGAAAGACGGTGACTTCCCAAAGCATATTTTACCTCCTAAATAGCAGTCATAGTAATACTAGCCAAACAAGCAATAGCGGCCAATATATTAGGTTAATAAAACAGTTATACTAAAACGGAATCCCTAGGCGCCTACGGAATTTCTGTTTCCTATAGTTATAATCTTAATTTCCACGAGAGAATACAGCTTTAAGCTACCCCAAGCACTGCCGCACTCTTGGCAGGGCGGAGTCAACTCCCTCCTTGCGATCCTGTACAGGTACTTGCCGAAACAACCATGTCCCGACAAGACCTGCACCAGCCGGAAAGAGAGGACTCCGTGCTGCCCGCTCCATCCACTCTATCAGTACGGACCGGAGGGCTTTAACGGTACGAACATCAGGCCTCCCCAGCCGCGTAACCCAACGGGTAATGACGTCCCAGCGGGCGTCTTCACTTCAGGCCAGCTCACTGTGCGATACAATGCCGCCTTCGCCGCGAATTGCAGACGCCCGCCGGTAGAGATCGGCGAGCATCTCCGCCTCCAGTGGAGTTCCGGCCAATGCACACGCCGCTTCGGTCACCACCGTGCGGTAACCGCGGATGGCCCTGGCCATCATGACTCTCTGTGAACGCCACAGAAGAGCCCTGAGCCGGACGGTCAGACTTCACCCACACGGGCGCGTCGTCCAGCGGCATGGAGCGGATCACACCCGCGTACAGCCGTCGACCTTCCGCACTGGGTCCACCCACGTTCGGTATAAGCCGTGAGAGAGCTCATGCCGCGCCAACGAGCCGGGGAGCAAATCTGCAGAAATGCTCCCGGATCGTGATATTAACCCTAGAATATAACGTATATGGTCGATTGCGGTTCATTCATACATTTATTTTGATATTTATAATTTATTTACCACACATTGCCGCAAAGAAGACTTTCGCGGGCTGCATGCGGCCCGCAGGCCACGTGTTCACGTGTTGCCGATCGCTGGTCTAGTCGAATAGACATGTATTTTGAAATTTCCATGGTCATTTTAAAGAGTAGGACCTTATAAAGAGGGGAAAGAGGGACAAGTTGCAACAAAAAATTACTTTATAAATTCATCATCTTCTTTCTCCTCCCTGGCTCTCCGTTCATCTGCAGTCTCAGGCTGGTATTGCTTCAACATGCCTTCATAATCTACTGCACGCTGTCGCCTGTTCAACTCTTTTAACTCTTCTAAGCTCTCCAATAGTTCTATTTCTTGTTTTGATTGCTCTGTTCTGTATTCTAAAAGTATAAAAATATTGAATTTTAAATAAATTTATAAGAATAATTTGTAGTGGCAGGGTCATATTGTTGACAGTTTTGTCTACAGCCGCAGGCCGATCAGGGGTAGCACCGCACTTTTGCAGAAAATCGACGTCTGGGCAGTGGCAATGTGTTTGGTGCGTGTGAGTTACCGGCAGTCAAGCCTTCTGGGTGGGTTTGGTTTAGTAGGCAACTGCCTAGCTGTAACGTCGATATTGCAAAGGTCTCTGTTTGCCGGGCACTTACTATTAGGTGTGCTGCTTGCTCTTATGCCACCATAAGCGACAAATAAAAATTAAGCTAAAATGTCAACGGGCAGATATTTTTCAATTGTTAAATCAAAATAATCCATTCAATAATCTATAATGTATCTGAATATTGAAATATTTGCATTATATAAATAAATATACATATGCAGGTGTGTGTTTCTCAGAGGGGTAGGCAGCGACTATAGATTGCCACAAACCATGATCCTGAAATACTTCCACCGCTTTATTCACACTCATCACAGTCATCATGCCTGCTCTACGGTTAGGCGTACTCTTAATCTGACCCTTCACAAACATGCAATAACACAGATAAATTACATCCAGACCCAGAACAACAATTTGTGGGTCACACAAAGTATTGTCCTACGTGGGATTCAAACCCACCGCATTGGCATGGAAAGTCGGTACCTTAAAAATTACGCCATCTGTCCAATCTTTGTAAGAAAACTTTACGTAAAAAGTATTCCAATAAGCATTCTGAATGATATGACAATATTTCTCAATAAGTTCTTTAGATAATTTTAACAGGAAAGTAAGATTGTTTCATCCCTGGTATTGTGGTTTTCTTTGGTTGATGTCACTACTATGTTTTTAACTACAATACTTCAAATTATTTGTTACCTAATAACTTCATAGGATTGTTAGCTTCTTCTTCTTTTTGCTCCTCCTCTTCACGTTTAGCTTGTTCCTCTGCAAGTTTCAGTGCCATAAAATTCCTTGTGGCTCCAGCTTCTATCTCATAATCAGTATTTCTTGGATCTGTTTTGAATGATATCTCTTGTAGACATCTTGTGCACTATAATATTACAAAATGAGCAATTTTGAAATTTTAGGGTTCATATATCAAAACAATTTCAATGATAGAAAATGTAGAATAGTAATTTAAAAGGCTCATAATTTTTTTATATTTTCATGTTTAGTAGGCCCAAGCCAGATATATTGCACTCCCAAATAATATTTAACTTTTTGTATCATTATTACATTGCTAGACTCAGATTGCATGTGAACCCAATATTAATATCAATGTAAATATTAGAAAAGGCATAGATTTTAAAATCATAATAAGCTTTTAAAAATCATGTGTTGGCTACAAATACTGTTAACTCTTTCGTTACTTGTGGGTGTCATGAAAGACAACTAATAGATTAACATAGATTTTGGTCAATTCCATTCCATATATGATAGCAGAAGATTTCATATTTTATTAACCCTGAATAATTATGATAAGAGCACCATGATTATGATATAATTTACTCTGCAGTGTCAGTTTAAGATTACCTATGTATACCTTCCTTTATTTACCAATGAGAATCATAACCTGATTACTAATTGAAGGAGCACTGGAGCAGTACTCTCCGGGGTAGGAATCTTATAACATCAACTGTGATCTTTAACATGTCTCTTCACACTCTAGTAGAAATTAATAGGCTGATAGGTATATTTTCTATGTGTGACCTAGTAAGTATACAATTCAACACCTATCTTACCTGTGGGTGTTTTTATTGGGACTAATCCCACCACATACTCCCACCATTGTAACTCGTGTAAGCCAGGATCCACAATGGTTTCCATAAATGACACCAAGGTGATGAGCCTCAGTCAGTCCCGGCAGATTTTAATTGTTTTAGGACCCGCAACAAATTTAATTAGAAAAAGTTAAATAGGAGGAGTTGGAAAGAATGATTCCACTCCCTTTATAGGCAAAGTGGGAGACAGGAAAACAAAATTGACTAGACTAGTCAGCCAATAACTAAGAGGGTGTACAGCTATGATAAGCGCAGCAATATGGCACCATATATATGGAAGAGCTTAATTGGGGTTAATATTAAAGCCTGTGGGTGTTGTAAAAATATAATTTAAGGATATGTTATGACTACACCATCAGTGCAAGGTAAGAATAATTTGCCTTAGGACCCTATACCAACCAGTCTGACAAGTGTAGTATGGTAGGTTAATTTTCCTCATATAATGGGGGAAACTTGAGTCCAGCAGTGGGAACCATATGAGCGGAGATAAAAGATAGATAGACATACTGTCATTTACATAGCTTAGTTTTAGTTAGGACATTAAATGTATTGCCATTGTTAAAACCAATTAAAAATGTCAAAAATCACATTTCTTATTATATACTACCAACCCTTACTTTGCTCGTATATATTGTATAAGACAATTAAGAGCTTTATACGAATCTAGGCCACCTCCATCTATCGCATATTTAAATATAATGTTAACTTGAAAACAAAAATACATTGTCAAAATTAGATAGTAAAATGTAATCTATATCAGACATAAAGGCAGTCTATCCGCCGGGCTGGCTACAATGCCAAGGAAGCGGTGCCATTGGCTGGCCTAATAGCGATGGGGAGGGAATAATGTAGGTTGTGGGGCCACAGGTCGCCCTTTCGTCGTTCTGGACGAGAAGGATGACATGTGCCCACAACATAGCCTACCAAAAATAAAAAAAGACATAAAGGCAGTGAATTCTAAAATTAAGTTAATACATACATAAATACAGTATTCACTGATTATGAAACCCAAAAAACAATCCTAAACGAGTTAACTATTATATACAATTAAATATAACCACACGGTTTTTTACCCAGTAACTCACTATTTAAATAAAATTATTTACCGATTAATTAAATATAAATTGCACACATTTTATTTTATATACTCTTTCATATGTCATGATTAAATAAAGCACAATTGAACAATACAACTTGGTTATTGGTGGTTCAATATTAGTATTATATTTTTACAAAAATACAGTTTTGTTATCAATTGTTATAGCCTTTTTTTCCTAAGAAAGATGGCAAATCCGGTTTAGCTGTAGAATTAAATAAAATTTGGGAATAGAGCAAGGATTTTGCCTTACTTTTATGTAGAATCTGTATATTCTTATGCCAAGATAATCTTCATTCTCCACATCTTCTTTCCTTGCGTTAAATTTCTTTCCTTTATATATATACTCGCCGCAAGTAGCGCAACGCATATTGAAAGGAGCCATTAAACGTACTGTATACTGGCGGTTCTTCGCCAGTTTCATACGAGGGATTTTGGAAGGATCGAAGTCCGGCGGGTAGTATTTCTGAAAATTTGGCAAATATTATAATCCTATTGAATATATTTTGAAAGCAACGTTACTGTTATTATTAATACCTACGTTTAACACTTTTCTTTCAGACATTTTAAGGCTTTTATCAAACCAAACCTTAGCAAAACAAACTAAAATTATAAATAAAGCTTGCACTACGTTGCAGTACTTGACAATTTTGACATTGACTTGATTTTTGACAACTACTTAATTTTTTTTTTGGTTCTCTTCGTTTATTGGGACAGGCAAAGGGATCAAAGCCCATACAGCCAAGTCTTATTTAATTATTTTTCATACATTGTTCATCATTTCTTCATATTATGTAGCCTTAATAGTCATTGTCTGTCAGTAAGTCAAGGCGTTACCATTAATCGGCTGCTGATAACCTAATCAATGATTTTCTTTGGGAATTTTGGCCAAATATGAAAATACACGTAAACCACTATTAACCATATTTATTATACACTATTATATATATACTACACTTCAGCACTTTAACTGTACCATATTGCATAAAATACCAGCAAAATTATTCAATATAACACCACAAAACACTAAAGAAATGAATATAATACAAGAGCGTGACGTGACATTTCCACATTCGCGCCAAAATTCCGATAACTACTTGAAGTTGACAGTCAACTTTTAACTTTTTACATTTTCATAGCCTTAAACATAATCTTTTAGTCGAATACCTACACTGTTAACAATCTGAAATTGTTTTCACACATCTGTTATAAATAACGAAAACAATTGCAGATCCTTCATATAGAAATAGTGAATTACTTATAATGGTTTAGGTGTAGGTTTAGCATTAAACACATCACAATTGAAAGATTTACAAGCTCAGGATAACAATGAAACGCACATCAAGTATTCATATATCGACATATATTTTTTCACGAATGACATAAAAACAAAAACTATCCCGCCAACCGTTTTTTTTATTCGTCCGACCAACATGCCAGTATTGCTTTCCGTTTTTAACCATTTTACATAGTCTCTAAATAAGTAATGTAAATAAATAAAACCTCTTATAACATAAAATACTAAATGACTTTCTACTAGCATGTGGTCGAATAGCATAACTGTTCTTAACATCTAACATTCGGCCTTTCCTGACAATAAGTTTGTCCTCAAACTTAACTATCTATAGTCTAAGAATTAATTAGTTCACTAACCGATTAAGATTACATCAACAATCATTTATTATCAAAAATACTGATGGTTCTTATTAACATATAGTAATATTATTCTCAGCATTGCAATTATACTTGAAGATACCCATGGATCTATCAACATGTTACTAATATCTTCAAGTTATCAACAACAAATTAAATACTTCTCTCCATTAACCGGTCCATTAATTGAAAATACCCATGGATCTGTCAACATGGTTATACAATATTTTCAATCTTATAGCCGTAAACTATTGATTGTCCTATTCCAATCAAATACTTCATAGCACTCAGACCGGTTTATTGAAAATACCCATGGATCTGTCAACATGGTTATACAATATTTTCAATCTTATAGCCGTAAACTATTGATTGTCCTATTCCAATCAAATACTTCATAGCACTCAGACCGGTTTATTGAAAATACCCATGGATCTGTCAACACGGTTATACAATATTTTCAATATCACAGCTGTCAAAATCTCACATTCCGAGTCTCATTGGTAGCTCCAATGCAACAGTTTTAATGCTTACATTAAATATTTTGATTGAAAATACCCATGGATCTGTCAACACGGTTATACAATATTTCCAATCCAAAATATCGGTTGGTTAGCAAAATACCGATTTATCTATCAAAATCGAATATTTTACCCGCTATACTTATTTAATACAATAATTAAAAAAAATATTTCTAATTCGTAAACATATTGTTATACATATCTATTAAATAATAATATTCTATCCAAAATAAAATATTTTAATAACTAACAACAATCTATCAATCATTTGTTTCTCATTAGTTTCATATACTCATAGGATAAACACTTAAAAAAAATGATAATCAAAATAAAACATTAGGTTCACATATTATTGCCCTAATTAGGAATTAACTCAAAAAAAAGTTAAGAATATAATGGAATATAATATTACTTATAATGAATTATGACATTCACTTAACCCATCTACCGTAAATCAGAACTGTCATTCTGCTTCACTACTGCTATTAGTGGTACCCTCACTTTTATCGTCATTGCAAGGGACTGATATCCAAGGTTTGATGCGGTCAGCTGCCCATATATTACAGTAGTTCTTTTGTGTTATTTTTGCCCCGGGTATACTTGACACTTCGTATCTATCATTATCTAAAACTCTGGCAATTCGAAACGGCCCTGTAAATTTCGGGAGCAGTTTCTTACTTTTGCCATCGTTATTTGACACCGGTTTTAAAATTTTCACTAAGTCACCTATCTTATATACTCTAGCTTTAATTTTCTTTTTGTCGTATCTATTCTTCTGTGCTTCTTGATCTTTCTCTATGTATTCACTTACTTTTTTCCTTATTTCGTTTATATTACCTATACGCCTAGTTTCACTCAAAATAGAAATAAATATGTTATCACCCTTGCTGACTATGGCAACGGCAAAAAGTGCTTCCGAAGGTATCTTACCTATTCCTTTGTTAAGAGTGTTATTTAAGCCCCATTGTAATTTGCCTAGTGCCCGACCCTAATGTTTTTCACCAAATTTGTCAGTATATGCGGTAAACGTATCTAGTACTGATCTATTGTATCTTTCCAGCTGACCATTAGCTCGAGGTGATGCAACAGCATTAAGGATGTGTTTTATATGAGATTCGTCACAAAAACGTTTGAATTCATGGGACGTAAAGGTTGAACCCTAATCCGATATTAATCTGTTAGGATATCTGAATATGCAAAAGGTGTTTTCTAGAGATTGAATAGTGAGCGGAGATTTAAGATTACGTAGTGGAGTCAATATGTAAAATTTAGTGAATCCATCGTAGTCGATGGATAGACTCGTTCTAGTGAACGAGTAAGTAAATGTGACCATTAGTGTTTTTATCAAAAGGTCCTAAATGATCAATATGCACAGTGTCAAATGGTTTATCAACTTTATGAATCGGATGTAGCAGCCCTTCTTTCGGTCCAGAAGGTTCTTTACTATACGTACACTCTAGACAAGAGCGTACGTATTTTTTTTTTTTTTTATGAAGCGTTTCATCTTTGGAAACCAAAAGTCTCTACTAATTTTGTCAGTTGTCTTTTCTACACTAAAATGTCCGATATCGTCATGACTTAATTTACAACGGTGTTAATTTTAATTCGTAATACAATCTTACAGTTATTTTGTCTGTCAGCCAGTACATGTGGTAAGTTGTGTAAGGGGTCTTTTCAAAATCTCCAATTTATCATATGTGTTAATAACAATGACGTCCTCTCTTTCAGTAAAATCCTGTCCAACTAACAAAGGTTGATTAAGCAAAGACGACTCAACAATATATGCATCAATTTCTGCTGTTACTTTACCGATATCTAAATTAATTTTTGTCTTACCTACAGGGATTGTCACGCTGTTCAATCCACGTATATTTGGAACATCATTTTCTATTTTAGGTATAGAATATCTCTCAACAATGTCTTGCCGTATCAAAGTGCATTCGCTTCCAAAGTCTACATAACTCTCTATATTAATTTTATTATTTATAACAGCTGATTTATAGTATTACGAATCAGGTTTAGATGTTTGTGTTAACATAGTTTTCTTATCAACTATAGAGTTATTGTTTGATTGACTATCGTCTTTAGGCCGGTAGCAATCTTTGGTATTATGTCCAAATCGTTTACAATTATCACATCTAATTAATGGCTTTGGACACTTACTAGAAACGTGACCCGATTCTTTGCAATTGAAGCAGAAAATATCATTCATCGTTCTACTTCGGCATTGTGCAGCTCGATGACCTATTTTACTACATTTAAAACATTTGTCATTTGAGGTGGAACTAGAAACGTTTGAGATGATCGGCTGTTTGACAAAACGAGAACCATTTGCCTCCCTACACATATTTTTAAGGAATTTTAATAAGTCTTCCGGATCATGGTACCTAGCTGACGACGCACTTGCTCTAATTGTCCTATCCTCTATTCCATAAACCAGGCAGTCAACGGCTTTCTTTCCTTCTATACTACAAGCATTCAGTAATAAGATTTTATCGTAATAGTATTCGTCTATTGATTCACCTAACTTCATTCGCCTATCTAACATTTCCGATAATAAATCTCCGTAGTTACTTTCAGAAGGGAATGCTTTTCTTAGTCTTTCCTGCCATTCGGGCCATGTCAGAAGAATGGTTTGAAGTCCCTCATACCATTTCTTAGCATGACCACCTAATTTTGGCAAAGCGTAATGAGCCGTTTGTTCATCAGACCAGTTGTAAATTTTTGCGCATTCATTAACCTTGGCTATCCATCCCTCAATACGCTGATTTTTCTGTGATGGGTCAAACGTGGATATAATATTAACATGCTTGTCATAAGTAACTTGAGAGTGTGACCGTGTAAAACTTTGAATTATTTGTGCTACATCGTCAACATTAAGTAATAAACTAGGTTTACTTGTAGACTCAATTGCGTTCGTCACTGTTGGCTGCGAAGATGTAGCATTCGTTGTCTGTATCTCGGTCTGTAGCTCTGCACTATGCCGCGGCTGAATACCCATTCCTTCATGAACTTGTAGTGGTACTGTCTCCTGTAAAGTTCGGTAGTGCGGTATATATATATAAGCGTGATTAGCTTTGTTAGTCAACAAAACAAAGGAGGAAGCAACCGCAGAGGCCATCATATCTGTATTGTTCGTTGTTCCGTGTGTAGTAATTCTTGCATGGAATCCGCGCGTCCCTGCTGCCGTCGCTTTATCGGAGACTGATCTTGCCTTACTCCGGGATCATTACTTTCTGATTTAGAAATGCATTGATAGTCACGTGTCTTGTGACGGTATTTATTCTGCTTCCGAGTGGACCTGCGATTGTTTTCTAAAGTCGAACTTCACTTTCAGAGTTAGAACTTTGTCGACGACGACGTTTACGACGCCTGGATCGCTTCGTGCGACTCCGGGAGCGTCTCTCGTAGTGTTCACTGTCGATATCACTACTCATTTTCTAACATGTATATATATATATATATATAATTATATACGATTTCTTTTTGGATTCATGCCACTTCTGATGAAAGATTTACAAGCTCAGGATAACAATGAAACGCACATCAAGTATTCATATATCGACATATATTTTTTCACGAATGACATAAAAACAAAAACTATCCCGCCAACCGTTTTTTTTATTCGTCCGACCAACATGCCAGTATTGCTTTCCGTTTTTAACCATTTTACATAGTCTCTAAATAAGTAATGTAAATAAATAAAACCTCTTATAACATAAAATACTAAATGACTTTCTACTAGCATGTGGTCGAATAGCATAACTGTTCTTAACATCTAACACAATGTGAAATTTCTCAACAAAAATATAATCAAAAATCAGTTTTCCCAAATTTACCGTTTTGGCTTCAATTATTGAAATCATAGAAAGAAGTTCCTTGTGCTTCCTTAGATCTCTTATCTTTGAAGATGGCTACGACTTTTATAAAAGAGAAGATACAAAGTTTTAATACCATTTCGAATCGCCTTTTCAAAATCAATATACAATACATTATGCTTTATTCGTCTTTGCATTTTTGTTCTAAAATTTATGTATGCAATAAGATCATCTCAATTTTTTAAACATTCTGCCGTTTTAGAAAAGAATTATAATATTATTAGTACCACTCTAAGTAAAATTTTAAATGTAAATCTTAATGATCGACCATGGCCAGGCATCGCCGGTTCACGTAGGTTGACTTGGCATACTACCCACTTGGTCGTTAGTGTTACATGCAATAACAATATTCTGTTATGTGGATAAGGTGTACCCACGGAGCAAATACAAAGAGGAGACGGCCTAAGTAACTGTGCACTGTGATTCTCAAGTAGGCCCTGACGTCATCACGTTAACATCAATAGTAGACGTGGCCTATTAGTCTTCTGTCGTCGCTGACGGTGTTCGTACGGTGCATAAAATTATATTTTTGGTGTATTTTTATGTTATTACGAAGAAAACCATGAAGTGTTGTGTTTTATCATGTAAAAACTACTCCAATAAACGTACAGATGCTATGGAAAGAATCACATTCCATTTGTAAGTATATTTATTCATAATTTATCAAAATAATTTCTAGAAAGTTCTTTTGACGGTATCATGTTCAGAAATAATTTTACTCAACGCTAGATGGCACCACTTTTCGTAATAGGACCCAGAACAATAAAAGCACATACAGTTCAAACTATTAAGGTTATTGTTACAACTAATAACCATGAGTATTAAAATTTATACCCAAAGCCTTTTACCTCAATAAAAATATGAGTTTTATATGTAGTTAATAATTATTTTGTAAGCAATACGCCAGCTGTCGTTAACTATGAAGAACTATAAAAGTGTCAAAAATCCAGGGTCGTAATTAGAATATAATTATAACATTCGGATTTTTCATCAAAGAAAAATATTTTTTACACTACTTTAAATGAACCTATTATAATTAAACTGTAAATTTTGTATGTTTTAGAATACCGTCCAATGACGATGTTAGAAGCAATGGATTTCAAAAATTAATAGAAAAACTGGACTCCTACGAAATATACAAATATTTGTTCTTCTCATTTTAACAATGAAGATTTAAAGGACTGTATTGCAGCCAATAGAAACCACTTCGAACAAGCTTTTTATATTTTAAATTGTTTTATATTTATGTATTAAACTAACACTGTAAAAGTCATAAATATTTTTTGCAATAGAAAAAGGTTTTTCTTTGTTACAGTATTTAGGGCAAGATTAGGTATAGCTCAAGAAATATATGATACAAAAGAGTATTTCATTTTTATTATTGGAACCAATGTCACCCTTTCTCCTTTATTTATTAATAATGTAATTGCACTCGATGCAATTTCTTGATAAGATTAACGAGGTTGAGCACGTGACAAAAATATTCAAAATGGTGGTGGCGTCGAAGACCGGGTCTTCAAGTTACCTTTGGCATGGCTAAGTTTTAGATGGCCCATGCGTCAATCAAACGGTTGCTACTATGCTGGTCTGCTCGCTTGAAATACTCTTTTACATGTCTTGGTCATTAACACCATTGTTGCATTATCAATTGTATAAAGCCTTATTTAAATAGAGTGGTTTGATTCTTTTTTTTATATGGAAAAGACAAAAAGGAAGGAAATAATACCGTGTAACTAACATATTTACTAAAAGTCCAACTACTTTCATTCGACAATTTGTTAGAAACCCAAACAAATAATTGTATTATTTGGTCGTATCAAAAGGACACAAATATGAAAAAAAAAAGGTTTCTAAACTTCTAAGTTTATCAGAATGACAGTAAAGAAAAGATGGATTTTTCATAAAATATTAACATTATGAACAATGCTGACGAGCCTTATAAAGAAATTTGCGGTTAAAAACAGTAGTCATTCACCTATTCGCTATGCAGAATTATTTGATTATAAACATTTGTATTTGAATAGAGAAAACAGCTAATAAGATATATTTGTATCTTTGAAATAAAAAAAAAATTAGCACTCCTTGATATAGGTAAATTCTGAGTACGTCCCTGTTACATCATACATTTACTGACATCTAATGCAAGATAGCTCAACTGCATACAATATACGAAATTAGTAGTTGTGCTAATAGCCGGTAGATGGACATAAAGGAGGGAGTGAGACAAGTACTATTACTTGTCTCACTTTCTTCATTAGCAGCGTTCCCCTCATCCCCTGTAAATGACACGCATTGTTTCATAGAAAATATTCATTACAACAGCTCCTCTTTGTATTTGCTCCGTGGGTGTACCTACTAGTGCACGAGTATTTTTTTTATAGCTTGTGGTGGTAAACACCTGATGGTAAGTGTTACTGCCGTCCATGGACCTTTGTTATGCCAAGGGTATAGCTAGGCCGCTGCCTGTTAATACAAACCCCAAATCCACCCAGTCGGGCTTCCGGCTCTCTCGCCCATCGAACGAGCAATAGCGATATAGAATAGCATTGCCATTACTCAAACGTCGATCTTTTGCTAGTGTGATACTACCCCGGACGGGCCTGCCCGCGGCTGTAGACAGAACTGTCAACAGCGTGGTCCAGCCACTAAAAGAAATTAATATAGCAAATTTTGTCTTAGGTGGCATATAATATTAGGTAGAATTAATGTAGGTTCTGTAAAGTACGAGGTATAGAATAGGTAGTACAGTAAGTTGTATGTTATGCTTAACTATGTGTTGGCTATGAAAATAATGATAAAATGGATTTCAGGCGGACGAAGTCCGCGGGCCCCCCTAGTTAATAACACAACTAGAACACTATACTTATATAAAACAAATACAATTTATTTGTGTTTATTATTTATATATTTCACAACAACACTCAAAAGACAAACATTTTTTTTATTTCGCAGCTTAATAATAATCAGACTACTTATTTTTGTTTGGTAGACTTTAGAAGAACAGGAATTTTCTGAAATAAAAATAAAAGCAATAAATACATATTAATAATAATTTAAATTACATTATTATTATTACACGACGAAATTAATATTGTTTGGAGAGGACTAGATGATATAAATGTGTGTGTGTCAAGGAAAGCACCATTCATACAAAATGTTATAAGTTATCAAGCAAATTATTCTTGTGACCTATACCTAAAATTAATGATTTGTCTAGATGTGATTTATTGTCGTTAATTATAAATCGTAGTCCTCACAAGATTTCACTCCTTGGATGCAAAAATATAGGTATTACAAAGACAACATACCCCATGTGCTAGCTTGGTAAAAATAGAAAGAAAATATTGATACGCACGAGCCTCCACTACAATCATATGTAAAATTGTCCTCTTATATAGGTAATCTGGGCAATCGGGTGAACATTGATGGACTATTATCTCAAACCTTCTGATGACCTATGAATTGGTATTATGAAGCTATAAGCGTTTTCATATGTCTATTATGCAAAGAATACAAAAGCTAAAACCATATCATTATAAATTGTTATAAGAAATAAAAACTGCATAAGCTTATAACTTTTTTATTTGCCAATGGTAAATATTACGCACGCTAAAATATTTCAGTACAGCATAGTCTACATTTAAATAGTTATGTCGAAGAAATACATAATATAGCATGCCGTAAAACCTTACAAAGAGAGTAAATTTTATTTATCTATATCGATGAAACGTAATTGGCAAAATTTCAATTTTTAATCATAACTAATAAAAATACCATTTGTTTATTTTCTAATCGTCCCGCAGAATATTTTTTCTATTTTATTGCTTAATATTGGAGAAAATATAAAAATACGAAAAATCAGTGTAGACAAAGGCATTATCATTGTGCCCTTACACATGACATATGTGTTGTGACTTGGCGTTTTCGCCTTTATAGAAAATTCAATTTAAAACAAAATTCAAAAAAACAAAATTCAAAATTGAAAATCGAATTTCCAAAAAAATAATGTTTTTCTATCTTGTTACATTTTGTGTATAACAATAATGTATAAATGTTAGAATGATGAAATGTTGTCAATTACCGATTAATATTCAACAAAATATTTAATGCGGTGATATAACACAAATAAAACACCGCGGTAATAATGTATAAGCCGTACCGTTCTCTACGATTGCCACTAGCAGCAAGTTCATGTTCAAGTGCGGCGATCTTTTCCTCTTGACGAGTCCGCTGCGCTTGTGCACGCCTCTGTTGTTCCTCTAGCGCTAACACTATTTTCTCTAACCGATGGATCTGCTGCTGTTTATTCTCTAACGTCGAAAACAACTCCTGGATTTCATCTGCTTTAGCCCCTATCTGTTTGTTTACCTGTTTGGAAATTAATTATATAATATAATAACTAATAATGCTTTAAATATATTGGTAATGCGTTGTTCGTCGTTACACTTCCTATCGCAACGTAGAACTTATTTTTTTTTATTGCTTATGTTGGCAAACGAGCCAGCAGCACACCTTATGGTAAGTGTCACTGCCGCCCATGGAACTTTGCTATACTAATGGTATAGCTAGGCCGCTACCTACAATCCCCAAACCCACCCAGTTGGGCAACGAAGCGCAATAGAAAATTGCCATTACTCAAACGTCCATCTTCTGCAAGAGTGTGGTACTACCCCGGACGCATCGGCCCGCGGCTGTAGACAGAGAACTGTCAATAGCGTGGGTCCTACTACTAATAATTCTCTTGTTATTTTGATTTCAACACTGTACAATCAACACAACAACCACCACTAACATAAATAGCTAGCAATCTTCTAAATGAATCGTTTTGATTATTATGAGCCATCGTCGTCTTGCTCTTTTCTTTACCCAATTATTTGGCAGCAAGGGTATTTCATGAGTGGCTGTCTGCCTGAACTCTGACTCTGAATGTTATAATTAATCAGACATCATCAGATGGAATTGGCTCAATTAGATGTAAAGCAGTCGTAACGGCCACTACAAAGTATTTGGTTATTATGAGTGCTGTTTTTTTTTAATTTTATATATTATTGCCACCACTGGATATTTCCATAATCACGACGCTTGATGGGCCTGACGGCGATGGTGTGATAAATTTTCTGAGACTGCTGCTATTCATTCGCTTAGTAATACCAACCTTACGTGATCTTTACGACTCCAACGGACAAGTACATAACGGGCGGCAAAACGCTATTAACACAACAACACGGGTTATTGTTCAGAATCTGGTAAGTAATTTGTATCCGTTAATAATACAATACTGTATATATATTACAAGTCCTAAAAAAATTAAAAAAAAAATCCTATATATTACAAGAAATAAAACTTGGGTCTCACTTCATCAACTATTTTCATTCGATGTTCAAGGTCTTGCTGTAACGCAACCAACTCACGACTTTGCTCCGTTTCTTTGTTCTTCAACATATTGATTAACTCCTCGCGTACCTGTAACAGAAGTTATAATCAAACATCGAGTAAATTATAACACAGGATAACAAGATTTACCTATGTATTTTAGTCGCACTAATCGTATGATCTCTAATTTAAACTATTAATATATATATATATATATATAATATAAGATCCATATTTTCATTTTATTTTTGTTGTGCGTCAAACACGGTTAAAATTTACTCGCGCCCTATACTATGCATTGTAGTTGGATGGGTATTTAACTAATTGCCGTTTAATATAGCAATAAATAATATCAATTTATTTATTAAGTATTATTTCTGTTAATAAAAACACAATTTCTTTTCACGTTCGCCGGTTTCGGAGACTCTTGTCTCCACCTTCCTTCAATACGTGACCAACCTGGTCTAGGTAGGTTAGTCTCGGTCACCCCCGGTACCTACATCCTTCCACTTTCGCATAGTATATCTTCTTAACCAGACGTTCGTTCGGCATTCTCTCCACATGTCCGAACCATCGGAGCATTCTCTTTCACATCCTTACACCAATACTCTCTTTCATACCTACTCGGGACAAGCACTGCGTTATGTATGCACGTGCCTTTTAACTGAGGTGGTGGCTACCGAGAAGTTGTCCCAACGCTCCGTTCACTCTATTTCCCGCATTCAATCTTCGCTCTATATCAGTGCTGTACCTTCCATATCGGCTAAATCCACATCCAAGATATACAAATTCATCCACTTACTTTAGTACATTATTACCTATTGTTACTCTTACATCTGTTCTGGCTTCATCTCTTTCGAAGACCATTATTTTGGTTTTGCTCACATACACTCACATTACCCTATAATAAAGTAGCTTATGTATCAGAATAATACAGACTATACTTTACAACGGTATTTACAAAGTCAATTGTTAAAGTACCGCGGCACTAACTAATAAGAACATTGAATACAAGGAGTTGCGTGTCTTTTACAAATTGGGTCAGCCAAACAGCAAACGAAAACATTCGAGGGCTGATCCTTGTCGTCCTTAACATGATATCTAGTGTTGCCCAAATTCAGTCTTGGTCTTGCAGTCTTGGTCTTGTTCTTGCGTTTTTGCAAGACCAAGACCAAGAACAAGACCGCGTATTTTTAGCAAGACCAAGACCAAGACTGACCGTGCAAGACTTGAGCAAGAACAAGACTAAGCCTGCAAGACTCTTGCGTCTTGCAGCTAGGACTTAGCGCTATTTCACGGAGTAGTTAGGTGTAACAGTTCGGTGTATAGGTACGCTTAGGAATTCTATGAGACGCAAAAAACTGTATCAAAGAATATGAAAAACTGGACCTATGCGCATTACGACTAATACCATAAACATACCTACATAGCGAATAAAAAAATATCCATTAAAATCAAACTGAGTGCATGCATAGTTATGTTTTAACCATCGGCACTTTGATAATGCGGCATCAAAGGTTTTGTACTTACTTCTCAAAGAAATTTGCCGCTTTTCGGAAGTACATGGTTATGATACACGCGCCGGCGGCTTCTTTTGAAATCATATACAACAATCGTTGCCGCCGCGCCGAAATCACAACATTTGACACTATTTGATTGCCGCCACAGGGCGTAGGTATACTCATGCAAAATAATTTCGAATTTTAAGAGTACCTACAGGCGTTCCAAAGAATAAATAAGTTTCAGAGTGCTTAGAATGAAAGTGAATACATTATACTGATCACGCAAGTAGTATTATGATAGGAAAAAATGTTAAGGATAGGTAGTAGATGTCATAATAATTTATTCTAGTAAGTATATATTATAATATTGATTATATGGTTTTAAACTAATTACTTAGGTACTATTATTGTACATTTAGTCATTATATTTCTTAAGTTTTTACAAGAAAAAATAGCAAAAAAGTGTTCAAATATCACCCGTTTGATAAATATTGTAGCCACTTTTAAATATACTTGAAACGTGTAAAAAAATTCTACAAAACTAATAAAATAATATAAAAAGCGTAGGTACTTACCTACTAATAAAATAAAAAGCCTGTGATAAGAGTTTTGTATTGCTTACCAGCCCGAATATCTCTGAGAGAGATGATGAGAGTAAGTATTTACTAGCAGTGCCCGCGACTTCGTCCACGAGGAATAGTAACTTTGGAGGTATAGTGACGTTCAGGATTTATTTATTTATTTTAAAACTTCTGTCATCAAACATACAAACAAACTCTTCAGCTTTATAATATTAGTATAGATAAGTATAGATGTACGCCAAAACATTCACTTATATGTAAAGAATAGTGATTGGCACTAATTCTTTACATATATTTTATTCACGCGTCGCGTCTGTACAAGTAGGTAATAATCTGTGTTTGTACGCCGCACGCGGCATCGTTTGATTTGCGGCGGCATCCTTTTAATAGAGCCGGCACGTGGCGAGGCGGCGCGGTAGAAAGCAAGGAAACGTACTATAAATAAAGGAATTATTTTAATTCCAGTCATTTCCAATTGAGCTGTGCTTCGAGTCTAACTTAATAATTGTTTTTACTAATTCTTGTTGTTTTCTAAAAACGTATCACGTGTACAATTTAATATGAGTGACGAAGATTCAAATTATTCTAGTCCGAGTAACAAGAGTTTGAGTCACAGATCTAAAAGACCCAAAAGCAAATTTGAGGAGTTTTTCGAAATAATTCATGCATCCCAAACTGCCTTGTGTAAATTGTGCCAACATAAAAAGATTGAAATAAAAATGTAAAACAGAAACACTTCAGGCTTAAGGAAACATCTAATATCTTTCCACAAAAAGGAATCACAAATATTTCTTCCTGTTAAACCAAAATTAAGTGGAGATATCACAAGCTTTTTAGTAACCGCTGGAAGAAGTGGACAGGTAAGAATATTTTTTTAACAATGGTCGAAGTTGTCGCTACGGGAATTTTAACTTCGCGTAGCTATTCATGCGATACTTTCAAAAACACCATTAACTTACGTAAGTATTTTTGAGTTAGTGGTGTTTTCATCTAGGGGTGCGACATATTAAGTATGTAATTATCGTCTTAAATATTTTTTATAAACACCCATATTTTCATTTGTTTGCATAATCGGCCAACTAAGTACTTTATTTTGGTAATATAACAAATGTCAATTTAACGATTTTCTCGATTTAACAACAACAAACCTCCTCCTCCTAAACGCTCAAACCTAGTATGTTTTAAATAATAACACAAGATTTATTGTTTCATTTCAGTCGGAAAACAGCAGTGACAACATCACGACAGCTACAGTTGATTGGGTGGTGAAAAAATATCTTCCCTTCTCATTTTTCGATGACGAAGCTACACAAGTATATTTTCGACGTATTTGCCCTAATATGGTGTTTCCTAAAAGGTCTACACTTAGAAGGAAAGTCAAAGAGCGATTTGAAGAGCTCCAATTGAATCTCAAGGAACGACTTCAACAATTATCATCTAAAATGTCGTTTACTATTGATGGGTGGACGTCAATTGCTGGTAGGAGTTACTACGGGGTTACTATGCATTATATAGACAACGAATGGAAGTATCGATCTGTAGTTCTTGATTTTATACCATCACGCGGTCGACATACTGGGGAAGACATTGCAACGATTTTCCATGAATGTTTATTGGAATATGACATAATTGATAAAATACAAGGTATCACGGTCGACAACGCAACTGCAAATACCAAATTTATGTATGAACTGGGCAAACAGCTGCCGCCACACTTTGATTCAGACAATCAACATTTCCGGTGCTTTGCTCACATTTTAAACCTTGGTGTACAAGATTTATTAAAGACCTTAGCATTACACTATGAGTCTGACACTAACGCGCAAGATCAGCAGTATGAAGACTATGCAGACGAAACTGAGGATGAGGAAGATGAAGAATATGCACCAAATATTGCTGACTCGCGTACATCTGTAACAAAGTTACGCAGTATTTCCAGTAAAATAAAAAGAAGTGAGATAGTGAAGAAGAAGTTTCAGTCTACTTGTGAAGCAGCTGGCGTGCCATCAAATCTAAATGCCATTCTTGACTGTCCAACGAGATGGAATTCCACACATGATATGATTGGATTTGGTTTAAAAGTGAGAGCGGGCATTAACATATTGTGCAGTTCTGTCACCGAATTGAATGATTTTCAAATCACAGCTAGTGAATGGCAGGTACTCAAAAAATTACATAAATTTCTAATAAACTTTAAACTTTTAAGTACAAAACTTGGTGGAGACAATTATGTTACATTACCTCTAGTCATTGTATCATTCAATCTCTTGCTAGATAAAATTGAATCCATGGTAAAACAGTTAGATGAGAAACCTAATCGATCTGAAGTGGATGAAAGGCTCATTCTAGCTTTCCAAGCAGCTCGAGACAAAATGCTTAAACATTATAAGAAGAGCAACTGGATTTATTGTACTTCTTTAATTTTAGACCCAAGGCATAAGGCTCAGACTTTTGACCTGACAATGTGGGGGAAGCAACTTAAAACAGAAAGTCTGCGCAAGTTCAACTTTATGAAGAATATAAAAGTCTACACTCACTGAACAAATCTCTGGAATTACCAAAAAAAGAAAATAAAGTATGTGATGAAGATGAAGACGTAATAGACTTTGATAAACTCTATGAATGTCCCTCGACGTCATCTGGATCTTGTCTTCAAGGCTTAGTGATAGACGAGTTGGAGGAGTACCTGAGAAAACCAAGAACTGTCAGCTCGGAAGACATTTTAGATTGGTGGAGGACGCATGAGACAGAGTATCCGACTTTATCGAAGATGGCCCGTGATTTTCTCTCAATACCTGCAACTTCAGTACCTGCTGAGAGATTATTTTCTAAAGCATCATTAGTAATTAGAAAACATAGAAATAGGTTAAGTGATGAGTCAGCCAGATGGTTACTTTGTATTAATTCTTGGTCAAAAGAATTGATATAAAGTAACATAACCTAATGATAAAGCTGTTGTGTACTGTTATGTTTGATTTGTGTTGTATTTTATTTTTTATTGAAATAAATGATAAATCGTAAAACTCTTTTATTAAATTTCATATAAGTTGAGGGTTCAATCTCTTTCTAGACAGATATTTTTCTTTAAAATACAGTCAAGTTATTGTAATTAATTTGTTTTTTACATGTTTTAGCAAATGTAAGCTTATAAATCATAAATTTTTATTAAGAAACAGTTACTTCCATGGAAAACGACATATAGGTCAGTTGATTTTTCGAATTTCTTATCAAATCCTCAGTTATTTATTAATCTGCTTGATGTTTACTATGGCTATGTTAATTCAAGCTCACAATGTTTCAATTCTAATACGTTTTTCTAAGATTTAAAGTAAACTTTAATAAATAGTAATAGACTAATAGGTAATTGCAAGACTTGCAAGACTCTTCGCTTCTCGCAAGACCAAGACCAAGACTGGCTAAGTCTCGTCTTGTTCTTGCATTTGGGCAACACTAATGATATCGTGTTAAAGATTTTCACCACTGTATAACTAAATTCGAAATGTATCGACTATGATATATGGCTGTGAGCATAATCAAAATAATCAGTTTTAGAGACCGTTCAAAAGATGCAAAGGAGAAATATGACAAGACTTAGGGATTAACGCCGGCCTTCCATCGCTTTGGCAGTTGGACGGGATCTTGCAAGAGCGTGTTGCGCGAGTTGCTAGCTGAGCAAAAAAGGTTTTTGGTCCTCAATAAGGCCATATTATTATTATATGTTTCGAGTTCTAAGTCAATATGATTTTCAGAGAAGAACGAATAACCTTTATGACCCTTGCCTGGGCACGTGATGTCTTATCTTGATTTTCAATTTGATGTTCTTTTTGCAGTAACTGTTGTGTTATTTCTTCATTTCGATGTACCGCTTCAAGAAGATTCATCCTCAAATTCATATTCTGTGGATGAGTAATTAAGTAATGAACTCCTTTGAGACAAATATGTTTGATTTTTTTTATTTCTTCTACTCTTCGCCTCTTCTTCTAAAAATTTAAAGGAAAGCGTCCTATCATCAAAGGTTAGCCAAGTTTAATCACTTAGGAATGACAAACAGTTATTTATTATATGCTAGCAAAAATATAGATAATTATAGATGCATAGTTAGTTAGTTAATAGAACAAATAGAGGGCCAAAATCAAGGTGCACCAAATGGAGTTGCAAATATTAATACAATGAACTATAGCTATTTATTTAGGACGTAATTTTAAACGACGACGACGTTATTTTAAAACATGCTTCTGAAATGTTGAGTAATTTATGTTATTAAATCAATTGTTGAATTTAGTCAATATCTTGTGAAAGAGTAATCACTCACTAGAGTTGATATGATACGATGACGATGATGTACTAAACTGATGATAAGCTAAGCAGATATATATTTCGAAACTAAATAAGTGGAATGGTGTAACACAATTGATAAATGAGACAGGTGCAATCGAAATTATAAGTCTGTGACCACTTAATTCAATACCATATCTGTTTAGATGGCTATGTGGTTCTAAGTAGCCTGATAGGTTGATTAGTGTAGTAGGCTCGAAACCTGAATCTGGATATTACTTGTTTTCTTTAATTGTAACGCCCCCACGATACAGCAATTTTTTACTTAGTTCGAGTTTTAGTTCGAGGTGCAGAGTTAAAAAATATCCTTAGGCTCAAGGCGGATCGAATATTACTCATTCACTTTAGAGCACATTCAATAGATGTCATTGTCATTTTCAATATAGATCTATTAATAACCTTTTATAGCAAGTGAAAACATAATTATTCTATTTTAAATGTTAATTACAAGCAATGGTATCATAATAGACAACGAATGTCACACTACTCGCTTATGGCATTCCCATCGAACGGGTAACTACTACAGAAATGGACTACGGAAACTACTATCCAAATGATAAATTAATCAGATGTGTAAATATAAGTGTATCTACTCAATATTTTATGACGTTATGTTATGTGCTAAGTGTTTTACCTCTTGCTGTAAGTCTTGATAGCTGTTGTCATTAGAAACCTCCTGACAATTAGACACTGTACGATTGTGCTCTTGAAAATCCCGTATATATTTTTCATATTGAATCACTTTTTGCTCACTAGAATACAATTTCGCTTCATAATAATACTATATTTAACACTTACTCCTTACTATAATTGAATACATAATTATTTATTAGAATGTGGCCTTACTTTAATTTAACATTTTTGGTCAGCTCTCTTATTTGTATATGCATTTTTCCTTGTATCTCTTCTTTGCTAAGAAGTTCAGCTGCTAGTTTTTGCTGTATCCCCATCTTATTTTGCGAATCCTAAAACGCAATTATATTTAATGGCGATATTATAAAGATCATGAACTGTGTATAACTGACATTATTCACCTCTTTGGGAAGGGAAAAAACTATCTGGTATTAAAGACTGCAAACAAAAAACAAAACCTATTAAATATTTGATGTTGAAGTTTTTAGTTAATATCGCCAATATCTAATAACAGAGTTGGGTTTATATTTTAATTATGTTCTAGTATAGCATTTTAAGTTTAAATGGCAAACTAAATATCTGCTAATTAACACTAAAAGTTTATTATGAAATTTAAAATGTAACTACGTTTTATAAACGGCTCTGTATTGTTATTATTTACATTTTTTTCCCATGAATTTATCATTATTTTAAAAACAAATTACATCTGACAGTCTTAAAATCCAAAGATGATATTAGGACAATATTACTTGGAACTGGCGACATATTTATAGATATATTAATTAGTTACAGTTATCTTTGTTAATGTTTCCAAAAACCTAAGTTTTTCTCGTTTGCACGTTGTCACCTCTTCTTCTGTTATACGCAAAGTATCTTTAGTAGACTGTAATTCCGCCCAAAGGTCCATTTCCCTGTCAGTTGGTAAATCTAAAAGAATAGTTGTTTTAAATAACATTATTCAAACAAACTCTATTGAATTTTATTATACATACATCATGTAATTAAACATTTATGTATTCAGATAGTTCTGAATCCCTACCAGCATTTGGTTTGTCACTTGAAAGTTCAGTAAATTTAGTTTGTAATTCTTCGATGAGACTTTGCGCTTGTGCCAATGCTACTTCTAGTGCTTTCTTTTGTTCTATTTCATTTTGAGTTATTTTATATTGTTCTTCAAGCATATTTTTGCTATCTCTTATCTGATTTTTTAGTTCAGTTATAGTTGCTCTATGCTGTGTGGACATAGTTTCTATATGCTGTTTCAATTCTTGAATCCTATAAATGGTGTGAGATTATGTTTAATGAACACCTAAAGCAATAATTCTTTTTAAGTCTTACATACTCAGTTTGCAAAGCATCGCGATGGTGTGCTAATTGGCTGCTTGCTATTTCTCCCGTCTTTACAGATTCCTTTAGTTTTCGAGCTCGAGCTTCTAACTGGATTTCTCTTTGGCGACTCTAGAAAAGATATAGGTTAATAGGTATATACGCTCGTCATTCTCTTCACATGAATGAAACATAATATTTACTTGATCTTCTAAAGTTTTAACGGTGCCTGTTAAACTAGAAATGCTAGCTTCAGCTTCTCGTAGTTGACGGTCCATTTTACTAATACGAATTCTAGACTGGCGAAGTTGTGCTTCAGTTACCGTTAGCTTGTCTTTAGTAGTGACAAGCTTTGTACGTTCTTCCTCCAAATCTCGTTGCGTTTCCTATACCATTTACACAAAAAAAAAATCGTTTAATCGCAGCATATATTGTAGTCAGAATTTTAAATAATATTTACCATATTTGCTCAATAATAATTCACCTCAAGGACTTTAGTACAATCTGGTTCGTTGCGTTTTTTCTGTAATTCTTTTATAGCATCAGAATGCTGGATCAGTTCTTGCTGAAGACGAGCAGTTTCACGAATCAAAGTTTCTCCCACGTTTATCAGAGCATTTCGTTCTCGAACAGCCCGTCTAAAAATTACCAAACTATTACTAGTAGAGTTACATTAGATATTGTACTACGAGATATGTAACATATATTTTGAAATTACTTAAAAAGTTGACTAATGGTTCCCACAACATCGTCAGTATGAGACTTCAGCTGGCGAAGTGATTCACAGAGTTCTAATCCATAGGAATTGTAATGAGAGATTCGTTCCAAGCACTCACCACTTCCATTTTCCTGAAATAAATGCAATGAAATAAATTAATTGGTTGATTTTATGAAGTTCATTGTCTCCATACCTTTAAAAAACAATTACGACTTCCTTATTTTTATGTATCGCGGCCATTCACACATTTGTGCTGATATTTGCTTTATTTTCAACATCTTTATAATCAAAAAGTAGGCAAATACGCTATTTCAAGTTCTAAAATTGACGAGGATATTCAGTTAATACGTCCCTATTGAGCCATTGGAATGCAATGGTTAAACTTTATTGGATTGTAATTAGGTATATTTTCATACTCATACATATGTATATGACGGCACTTGCGTTTATTGCACGTGCTAAAACATGTTACAACGTGTTAACATATTCACTGACCACGCCTCCTAGCGCGTCATGCATTCCCCGCCACGCAAACATGTTATAAAAAGAGGCGAGCGCGCGGTTTAGTCAGTCTAAGCCCGCGCGTGCCACGGTGCACATGCCGTGCGCTAGTCGTGTAATTTATTTGTTTGTTGGTCTGTTTAATCAGTTTAAGATCGAGCGTCTTCCGATACCGTAGCAGGGTTCATCTATTTCGCTTGGAAACGATGCGGTCCACGACTGCACGTTTCCGACGATCATTTCTCCTACGTACGTGCGAGATCTGTAGTGAACTATCTGTTGCCGTATTTCCCAAAGGAAGAACTGCTGCTCATTCTTTTGGTGAACTCCTGGCCAAGGATTCCACATGCAAGTAAAAGAGTAGTGACAATTGTGATCTTGTCCCGTAGTCACACGGGGAAGTATTATCTATCAGTTACTATGTCATCCTTAGTACTACTGAACTGATAGCAGTTTACTGTGTCATCCAGTACCATGTAGTCGTTTGTGCAAAGGCGATTGCCTGGGACTGCTTTGTGTGTTCACTTAGTGTAAATTGTAATTGGTATATAGTTGTGAAAGTAATTGTGATTACTTGCAGTACGAGAATTTACGACTTTGTATCCACATTATTGTTCCTTATGTCTGACATTTTCCCTACATCAGAAGTATGGGATAAAGTATCCAAGCCTACTACCACCTTGCTCAGTTTGGTCATCTACATTTAAAATGTTTCGTTTTCATATAACAAAGAATCTACCCTACAAGATTAATTTTGTGTGCGCGTGAAGTGATACCAATATGCCGACGTCGCATAGATTACGTAGTCGTGTACGTCGAAACCTGAACCGGTATCGTAAGATTTTGTACATCGAGTGATAATTTTGAGCATAGATTTTAAATTTTTGCATGATATATGAATTTGAAGGTAGTCCAATATAAATTTGTAATGATGTATAAAGAAATATGTCTAACGTGATTTCTAAGTGTTGTGAGTTCTAGTTATCTTTACAGTAGCTCTATTGTAGTAGTAGAACTACTAGTTTACGAAATTTTTACGATTTATCAAAAAATGGTTTTGAAAAATGATTTTACAGAGCTGCTCGATGGTGACAGGTACGTGTTGAAGACATTGTACTCCAATGTGACGTCCAAGCAAGTCCATGATCGCTTAAGATTTATGCGTGAGTGCTGTGTTCCTTTGGAATTGAATCTTGGACTAGATCTTTCTTCAGAATTAGATGAGTCTGGATACACCGTTAACGGCGGTGGTAAGTTAACGGAGGTGGTAAGCATCAAACTATGTGTAATACACATTAGCCTGTGTGACGTTGACTAGCCTGTATGGTATGGACTATACAATGTATAGCCGTCTGCCCTGTGAGGCACGGCACTGACAGATGTGTACGAGACAGTATCTTTAAAATGATGAGTTGTGTTTAAGTTAAGCGAAAGTGGTAATTATTGAGCGTTAGCTCTTTGTATAACCTCTTCAAAGTAGGAAGTGGTTTATTAATTGGTCAGGTTGACCGAGGCGAGCTTAATGGTAATCTGTCTGTTGCCTAAGGATAAGAGCATTGCACACGAGGAAGTGTGACAATGCAGGACGGCCGTAACGGCATGAATAGAGTTTTTATTAAATAGTCATTTATTTTGTGTTGGTAATTTATATAATCGAGTCAAGCAAATTTAGTACTTCTAGTTTTTGAAAACGGGTAATCTCGAATGGGTTTATAAGTCTCGCGGTTGCAATCGACGAGTAGTCGGTCGTTGGTGTTAATCAGTTAGTTGTTGCAGTGAATTGTTGCCACTAGTTAATTGTGGCAGTTGTTGAGTGAGTTGTTGCCACGATACGATCGGACTATGTACGGGTGTAACCCCATTGACTCTTAGTCGTAAAATAAATCTTTGTGATTTAATGTTGATTGGTGTTAACGTGTGAACTGTGCTATTGAAAAACAAAAGAAAATAAAAAAGAAGTAGTAAGAAAAAGGGGCCTACCATCATTGTAGGGCTTGAGCCGGTCCAATGATATGGCTAAAGGGAATGACAATTCCGGTCTAGTTTGCTATAGAGAATTGATCTGGTCTAGCTTGCTATAGAGAATTGATCTGGTCTAGCTTGCTATAGAGAATTGATCTGGTCTAGCTTGCTATAGAGAATTGATCTGGTCTAGCTTGCTATAGAGAATTGATCTGGTCTAGCTTGCTATAGAGATCAATATCTGGTCTAGTAAAATCTGTAACTGAAGGGTCTGCTGACTGGTCCAGTACGATCTGAAGGGTTAATGTGAACCGGACCAGACATGATAAGATGTTAGTTAATAGAAAATATTGTAATTAAAAAATATTGTTGTAAAAAATTTTGGTAATTGCTATACCTGGAACTTGCCAGGATGTTTGTTTATTTGTTCCCAGATGACTAATGAAGACGCGTACGAGGACGTACGCACGTCAGCATGGCCGTGACGGCACTTGCGTTTATTGCACGTGCTAAAACATGTTACAACGTGTTAACATATTCACTGACCACGCCTCCTAGCGCGTCATGCATTCCCCGCCACGCAAACTTGTTATAAAAAGAGGCGAGCGCGCGGTTTAGTCAGTCTAAGCCCGCGCGTGCCACGGTGCACATGCCGTGCGCTAGTCGTGTAATTTATTTGTTTGTTGGTCTGTTTAATCAGTTTAAGATCGAGCGTCTTCCGATACCGTAGCAGGGTTCATCTATTTCGCTTGGAAACGATGCGGTCCACGACTGCACGTTTCCGACGATCATTTCTCCTACGTACGTGCGAGATCTGTAGTGAACTATCTGTTGCCGTATTTCCCAAAGGAAGAACTGCTGCTCATTCTTTTGGTGAACTCCTGGCCAAGGATTCCACATGCAAGTAAAAGAGTAGTGACAATTGTGATCTTGTCCCGTAGTCACACGGGGAAGTATTATCTATCAGTTACTATGTCATCCTTAGTACTACTGAACTGATAGCAGTTTACTGTGTCATCCAGTACCATGTAGTCGTTTGTGCAAAGGCGATTGCCTGGGACTGCTTTGTGTGTTCACTTAGTGTAAATTGTAATTGGTATATAGTTGTGAAAGTAATTGTGATTACTTGCAGTACGAGAATTTACGACTTTGTATCCACATTATTGTTCCTTATGTCTGACATTTTCCCTACATATATATAATATATTCTGAGGAGACGTACGTTTTTTTCCAGAAGCTCCTTAACCCAATCAATAATTTCTTGACGTGCCGTAAATGCTTGAAGACATAAATCAGCAAAATGACTAGGCACTTTCATTATCTTTCCATCTAGTTCGGCCAGAACACGTTCATCTGTAAGCATATACGTATATTATAGTCGTAATATCATTTCACTCTAAATGATATAAGGTTGTTTTTTACCTGTTGGCAGCGTGTGGTTAATCACATCCACAGGACTTTCAGTAACCGAGGAGGTGACTACATTGTAGCAAAGCTGTGATAGTTCTTCTGATGTCCAATCAGCTACATTGAACACTACTAGTTCTTGCAGCTGACCTTCGCCACAGCCTGTTATACCATCTCGTGACATTTGCTCCCGTATGCCACGTAATTTTTCAAATGTCTCCAAAACCATTTGCTATAACAGAATATACATTAATTATTTATTAAATGTATTTACTGCAATATTAACTAAACAAAATAACAAGAAATCCCTTCCGTCCGAGGCGACGGAAAGGCGGCGCGTGGCCCCATAACCCACCGTATTACCTCCCCATCGCCATTGGGCCAGCTACTGGGCCCGTTTCCTTGACCTCCGTGACTAGTCCGGCGAGTTACCCTTTGGGGTACTAACTTTCGTCGCGCAGTCAGCGTCACTGCGGGTGATGGACTATTCCCCGGTCCAGTCACCCGAGGCCACAACTAGGGCGGCATCAGGTGCTGGTACTCGTGGCGGAACGAGTCGCCGAAGAGGATTACCTCTCGGACCCGCCCCGCTAAACAAAATACCTGAGGCATATACTTGATACGATCTGTACCCAACTTTATAGGTTCTATTGCTACACTGTATACAATTATTTTACTGCTATTAATGAAAATGTGTCTATTAAAATTCTGTTACAATGCTTTCCCTTAGCACACGGAACACTTCCTAGATTATAAAGATCTATAGCGAACGGGTCTGATAAATTACAAAACAATGGCATTATAGCAGTCAAATTGATCTTGGACAGCAGTATGCTCGCTTCTTACTTGTCTTTTGTATATATGATACGTATTCACGCGATCGCATTATCGATTCTTGAGTTTCGTATATTTGTTATCAGGAATTCAGAATACACCATTAATTCAAAAAGTAATGTAAATTAAAGGGAGTGAAATCGCGGAGATAGTAACAAAATAAATTAAACCTGCTTTAAATCCAATTCTCTCTTCAGCTGTAGGAATTGTTTCTGTTTTTGAATGAATATAGATTTGATATCCTTTTTTTCCTCAAATGAAGGTGATAGTTTACACACATTTGGCGACTGAAGCTTTGAATTTAGTTGTGCGTTAAAGGATGGCGTTTTTGGACGAGAGTGGCATGTACTTTGTGGCGTATTGGGCCGACTAATGGGCGTGCCATGTCTTTGTACAGGATAAGCTGGAGTGGTGGGTCGGCTGGGCATGTGCGGTGTTTGTGGACGACTAGAGCGTAAACTCTTAGGAGTTTGGGGCCGACTTACAGCAGCTGGTGTTTGAGGTCGAATTTTTGTTTCTGAAAAAGAGCAAAAGACTTTTTGACAACTTCTCGCAATAAGGAATAAATTCTGTAAAGATTCCAGCGACAAACGCTGCAAGTACTATTAGTGAACACAAATAACACTTGAGCTCAGAAAAGTTCTGCATATATGGGAGGTCGTTACTTAGATACTACGCCAACGCCGCAGTTATTATTTATAATTAGGTTTCCACGAGCAGTAGATGGCGCTAACCCAAATATATGCAATATTTTTTTTATGTATATAGTTTTTAGTTGCAGATAGTATTAACAGTTACGCTAGTGATCTTTGCAACTGATTTTACCAACTCCTTGAGCCATAAGCATAGCTACAAAATAGTCAATTTACAAATTTACCGATATTTCGAAAATGTTCATCAAGTTCTTCAAGTTTTTCATTATCACCTTCACTAGGTACTAGTTTTTGATCATCACCTTCACTATCTGAAAGGAAATGTTATTGTAAACTGCTGTGTTGAAAATCTAGTTAATTATAAAGAAACGTACGTGTACCTATAGAATTTTCATTTGCAACTATTGCACACTTTGCAACATGAATATCTTTATCATCTTCGACAATTGTAGGTTCGTCCGTAGTTTCCTCAATTGTTAATATCATAGAATCCTTAATAATGTTTGTTTCGGATTCAGCTGTTACCATGTTCTAAACAAAATAGTAAGATTTAGTTACTACATTAACCTAAAGTGATTCGATACATCTAATATACAGTAGCTTATACGTTGAATTTTTTGCTTGCATACAAATCAAATACAATTAATACAGTTTCCGATGGGTAACACTGATTTTCAATAATAGTAATAGCCTTTGAACTTACGCAGTCCGACACTTCATTTTCTAAGTTGTTATTCTCCTAAAACGTAAATAAAAATAAACATTATTTTTATTATTATTATGAAAACTTAAAAAAAAAAAGAAATAATAAAATATATTACCTTCACATCAGATTTAGAATCAAGCTTTTGAGTGCGCTGTGCGTTTTTCACCTGCAACTGTTAAGGTTGCTTATAAAATTGGTTATATAAGGTTCATAATAAAATATGACGTTATAATCACTTTTGTTATAATCATACGTAATGGAAATGGAGCAATATGATATGTTTCTATAATATCTTAGACACTATTTGACCTGCGCTGCCATCAAACCATATGTCTGGTTTTTCTGTGTGGTGACGAAGTAAGAATACAATTCGTGATCGTTAGCAATGACCAAGGAACAACACACAACATGATGACACTGCTTGATCCGGCAAAAACAGAAACCACTTATTATTAAAAACTATGACTCCCATTAATTTAAGTTTAACAACCGTGCGAACTGTAAGCGTCTGCGTATGTATGTATAGCTTTAAAGTGTTAGGAATAGAGACTCCTTGCATTGTATAGGAATTGTCTCGTATGAATAATTTTCAAATATAAGAACTCGAAGTGTTCTTTTATTTGACATATATAAAAAGACAGAAGACCCATTAAAAGGTTGTAGAATATACTCTTAAATAAAACGTTTATTCTTATACTTTTATATAGTCTCTTTATTTATTATTGTGATGAATTTCCTGCTTTAGAAATCTTATATAAAACGATGTGTTAAATTTTACATGGTAGCAGAGCGTGAGCGTTAAAGATCAACGTATACCTAAATCATATATTGAAAAATGTCGAACATAAAAATCGACCCCCTCACAAGGGAAAATTATGATACATGGGTAATACAGGCTGAAGCAGTGCTAATTCAACAACACTTATGGAAATTCATCCAAGAGACTGATGCTGCTGTTCAAGATAAGGAAGGAGACAGACAGGCAAGGTCACAACTAATCCTTATAATCGCTCCTTCTGAGCTTAAACAAATTAAAAATTGCTCAACAGCACTAGAGTTATGGAATAAACTTAAAAACATATATGCTAGTAAAGGACCGGCAAAGAAAGCCTCCTTACTAAAACAGCTTATATTAACGAGACTGGAAGGTAATGATGTTCGTAGTCATCTTAACATATTCATTGACATTGTAGACAAACTTGCAGACATGGATGTAAACATAAATGAAGATTTACTAACCATTATGATGCTGTACAGTCTTTCTTCAGATTACGACAACTTCAGAGTCGCAATTGAAACGCGAGATACCCTTCCAAAACCAGACGAACTTAAAACAAAAATCATTGAAGAATGTGAAGCTCGTCATAGTCGGAGTATAAACAATCAAGAGAAACCAAGTGAGTTGCCTATACAAGAAGAAGCATTTTATGCGTCTTGTAAAATTTGCAAACGGAAAGGTAACATATTTAAGCGTAAAAGTCATAAAATTTGCACGAATTGCTGGGATAAAAACGATGAGAAATCTAAACAACATAAGAGCAATTCTCATAAAAACCATTTCGCTACGAAGTGCCTTCTCACTAACAAGAAGAAGCCTGACAATAGTATTTGGATCTTAGACAGTGGCTGTACATCTCACATGACTTATGAAAGAGATCTTTTCAAAAAGATTGATAAATCATCAGGTAAGCTGAAGTTTGCTACTGATGAGCTAGATGCAGAGATAAAGGGGAAAGGTACAGTATCCTTTACTACAAAAAATGATGATAGCGTAGCACCTACCCATCTGAAAGATACACTATATGTACCCAGTCTATCTACTAACTTGATGTCCGTTAGTAAAATGACTGATGTTGGCTGCTCCGTCTTATTTAATAAGGATAAAGCGACGGTCACTAACCCTAAAAGCAAAATTACTCTAACTGCATACAAGCAAAACGATGGACTTTATTATATGCAATGTAAACACAATAAGCGCAACAATTTGGCAAACACAGCGTCGACTACAAATAAAAATTCGAACATTAATGAGTGGCATAAGAAACTCGGCCACATGAATGCCAAAGATTTAAAATATGCACAAAAAAATGATGCGCTACTTGGTCTAAACTTTGACAATTCAGAAAGCTTAGACGAGTGTGAAGCTTGTATTCAAGCAAAATTACATCGAGTTTCTGCTCCACGAGAGAAAACGACTCAACGCACAAAACAACTCTTAGAAATCGTTCATAGCGATGTGTGTGGACCGATCAGAACGCCTACATTAAACGGTAATAGATATTTTGTCACATTCATTGATGATTTCAGCAGATATAGTAGAGTGTATTTCATGAGAAATAAAAACGAAGTCTTAGAAAGATTCAAAGACTTTAAGGAGTCAGCGGAAACACACACAGGTAACAAAGTTAAGTACTTACAATCAGACAATGGTACTGAATATGTAAATAAAGATTTTAATGCTTTCCTAAAATGCTGTGGAATAGAGCGCAGACTTTCGGCGCCATACACGGCAAGCCAAAATGGCTTAGCTGAGAGGAAAAATCGCACTCTCATTGAAAAGGCAAGGGCTATGATGATAGATGCAAAAGCACCTTTAAAATGCTGGGGAGAGGCAATATTTACTGCAAACTACCTTTGTAATAGGAGTATTAATAGCGCTATTCATCACAAAACACCATTTGAGCAATGGGTTGGCAGGAAGCCATGTATAAATCATCTCTACATATTTGGTCGTAAAACGTATGTTTTATTAAAAAATGGCAATAGTCATAAATTTGCTTCAAAAGCGATACAAGGTATGTTTGTTGGGTATTCTGAAACATCCAAAGCATTCAGAATATACATACCATCTAAAAATAAGATCATAATTTCGAAAGATGTCAGAGTCATGAGAAAAATGTTTTATGATGAACAAAACAAAAATGAAGACTCCAAGCTTTTATATGATCTAGTATTATCACGTGAACAGACAACATCACAACCAATACCTCGTAAGCAAGTTGAAATTACGCTTGAGGATGATGACGATGATGATCACGAAGAAATTCAACAACAGATCGATAGCGACGCAGCAGATGATGATGACGAAACGCTACAACAAAGCGTACTTGAAAATGTTCGTCAAGAAAATGTAGACATAGATAGTGATCAAACTTACGAATCTCTTTCAGATACTGAAAGTGAAGAAACCACAACACAAAATATGAGATCGTTATGAGATAGATCAACTATTACTGCTCCTAAACGCTATGATCATTTTATTTTAGCTGCCGCAGAAGAAATTGAAAATCTGCAGAAGCCAATAGAACCTGTAACATTTAAAGAGGCTTTAGATTCTCCTGAAAAAGAAAAATGGCAAGAGGCTATGGATAATGAAATCTCTGCCTTAATAAATAATGAAACATGGGACCTAGTGGATTTGCCCAAAGGAAGGAAAGCCTTACCTTGTAAATGGGTATACAAAGTTAAAATGAATCCAGATGGCTTAGTTGAAAGGTACAAGGCGAGAATGGTTATCAAAGGTTACTCACAGGAACCTGGCGTTGACTACGATAAAACATTCAGCCCAGTTGTTCGCATGAGCACCGTACGTACACTGCTTGCTGTTAGTGCACAAGAAAAACTAAGCTTAATGCAGTTTGACGTGTCAACCGCATTTCTTAACGGCACTGTTAATGAGGAAATCTATATGAAACAGCCTACTGGTTATCAGGATGGCACAAAACGGGTGTGTAAACTTAAACGCAGCCTTTATGGTTTGAAACAAGCACCTCGATGTTGGAATATCTGTATAGCAGAGTTCCTTATAAAATCTGGTTTCGTACAGAATGAAGCCGATCCGTGTCTATACGTTCGAGTTCGAGGACAATCAAAAGTGTTTATTGCACTGTACGTCGACGACGGACTTGTAGCATACAATACAATTAGAGCAGGTGAGGATTTTATAAAAGAGCTTAGAGCGAAATTTAAAATAACCACGAAGCCTGCATCATATTTTCTTGGAATGGAAATAAAAATAAGCAAAGATGCTATTAATCTATGTCAGAAAACTTATACCAAAAAGGTGTTAAGTAAATTTAGGATGGCCGATTGCAAGCCAGCCCCAACGCCAATCATTCGTGAAAATGAGAAGGCAGAGGAAAGAAACAATGTGGATGAGTTGTTTCCATACAGACAAGCTGTTGGAGCATTAGCTTATTTATCAGTAGGCACAAGACCTGATATTTCGTATGCTGTGGGTGTTGCATCTAGAAACCTGGGAGCACCTACCAAAAATGATGTGTTATTGGTGAAGCGCATCATCCGTTATTTAAAAGGCACCCCGCAAAATGGATTGAAATTTACTAAAAATTCACATCCAAATAATCTGATCTGCTATAGTGATGCTGATCACGCAGGAGATAGCACTACCGGAAGATCAACCTCAGGAATGGTGTGCCTATACTCTGGAGCTGCTATAAGTTGGAGAAGCCAACTACAAACAATGGTCTCAATTTCATCTACTGAAGCAGAGGTCATAGCAGCTAGTGAAACTGCTCAAGAGATTTTATGGTTGAATCGCCTTCTCAACAGTTTAACCAGGACTCGTAAACCAGTGCTAAGATTAGACAACGAGTCAGCTGTCAAACTCTCACATAACCCATAGTACGAATATCACAAGCGTACTAAACATATTAAACTTAAACATTTCTTTGTAAGAGAATGTGTCCGTAATGGAGAGTTCACAGTGGAACAGGTATCCTCGGAGTTACAGTTAGCTGATATGCTTACCAAACCTTTATTCGGCCCTAGAATCAAAGATTTGAGTTCAAGAATGGGACTGAAGAATTTGACTTCAAATTCATAAAAACTGTCGAGGATGTTAGGAATAGAGACTCTTTGCATTGTATAGGAATTGTCTCGTATGAATAATTTTCAAATATAAGAACTCGAAGTGTTCTTTTATTTGACATATATAAAAAGACAGAAGACCCATTAAAAGGTTGTAGAATATACTCTTAAATAAAACGTTTATTCTTATACTTTTATATAGTCTCTTTATTTATTATTGTGATGAATTTCCTGCTTTAGAAATCTTATATAAAACGATGTGTCAAATTTTACATTAAGGGATCTCCTTGTGGTGAAGGAATGGGGTAGAAAAATATTACACTGCTCCCTTTTCAGCAGGTATCGCAAGAAAGAGAAAGTGGAAAATGTTACTGGATTCATTACATACATACATACCGCCATCATCACGCCATATTCCTTGCAGGGTAGGCAGAGAGAACAGAGTGCCAGAGAACTCTATCTCTGCATACTTCACTCGCTTCCTCAACATTCATAATTCTCTTCATACACGCTCGCCGGTTTCGGAGACTCTTGACTCCACCTTCCTTCAGTATATGACCGATCTGGTCTAGGTAGGTTAGTCTCGGTCTCCCTCGGTAGCTACATCCTTCCACTTTCGCATTGTATATCTTCTTAACCAGACGTTCGTTCGGCATTCTTTCCACACGTCCGAACCATCGGAGCATTCCCTTTAGCATCTTTACACCAATACTCTCTTTCATACCTACTCGCTCTTACGTCGTCGTTACGAATGCGGTCGGTCAGCCTAACTCCACAGATTTTCCGCAGAGATCGCATTTCGACCGCATTAATTTTACTTTATACTCTTTTCTGCATACCCAACTTTCGCTTCCATACAGTAATGTTGGGACAAGCACTGCGTTATGTATTGCTATACGTGCTTTCTGGCTGAGGTGGTGGCTGCCGAGAAGTTGCCACAACGCTCCGTTCACTCTATTTCCCGCATTCACTCTTCGCTCTATATCAGTGGTGTACCTTCCATCTCGGCTAAATCCACATCCAAGATATACAAATTCATCCACTTGCTATAGTACATCATTACCTATTGTTACTCTTACACCTGTTCTAGTTTCATCTCTTTCAAAGACCATTATTTTGGTTTTGCTCACATTCACGCGTAGACCCCTTTTCTTACAATCTTCTGTCATTGTGTCGACTAGGGTCTGCAGGTCAGTCGCTGACTGTGCCAGCAGGACTGCATCATCTGCATAAAGCAGAGCAGTGACCACTGAGTCGCCCATCTGGACTCCCACATTCATATCGTTCAACCTTTGGAGACATTTATCCAGATATATGATAAACAGCCTGGCTGACAGAACTAGAAACTATAGTCTATAAAATATAGCATGATCTCTGTGACAGTTCTCACTAGTGCCGGACGCTTACGATGCAGTTCGTATTTTTGTCGATATAATTCCTTATTTTTAAAGTTATTTTCTACTGCAATTGAAAAACAATCTATATAAATCTTATTGAATTTCAATCAAATGGATGGGTGAATCGATCAAAAATGTAAAACAATCTATGATAATCTTATTGAATTGAAATCAATGGATTTTATTTAATTTAAACTAAAGCTGTTAATTATTTATTTTTATTATTCGAAAGGAGTGCATAAAAGTTCATCATCACTACTATCATTATCGCTCGGGCATTCCTGTAGGTTGATCACGAGTTCTTGGTCACTGATTATTTCATGAATAATCATGTTTATTTTATAAAAAAAATTATATTTTTAAAATATTACACTGCTCCCTTTTCAGCAGGTATCGCATGAAAGAGAAAGTGGAAAATGTTACTGGATTCATTACATACATACATACCGCCATCATCACGCCATATCCCTTGCAGGGTAGGCAGAGAGAACAGAGTGCCAGAGAACTCTATCTCTGCATACTTCACTCGCTTCCTCAACATTCATAATTCTCTTCATACACGCTCGCCGGTTTCGGAGACTCTTGACTTCACCTTCCTTCAGTACCTGACCGATCTGGTCTAGGTAGGTTAGTCTCGGTCTCCCTCGGTACCTACATCCTTCCACTTTCGCATTGTATATCTTCTTAACCAGACGTTCGTTCGGCATTCTTTCCACATGTCCGAACCATCGGAGCATTCCCTTTCGCATCTTTACACCAATACTCTCTTTCATACCTACTCGCTCTCTTACGTCGTCGTTACGAATGCGGTCGGTCAGCCTAACTCCACAGATTTTCCGCAGAGATCGCATTTCGACCGCATTAATTTTACTTTCATACTCTTTTCTGCACACCCAACTCTCGCTTCCATACAGTAATGTTGGGACAAGCACTGCGTTATGTATTGCTATACGTGCTTTCTGGCTGAGGTGGTGGCTGCCGAGAAGTTGCCACAACGCTCCGTTCACTCTATTTCCCGCATTCACTCTTCGCTCTATATCAGTGGTGTACCTTCCATCTCGGCTAAATCCACATCCAAGATATACAAATTCATCCACTTGCTATAGTACATCATTACCTATTGTTACTCTTACACCTGTTCTGGTTTCATCTCTTTCAAAGACCATTATTTTGGTTTTGCTCACATTCACGCGTAGACCCCTTTTCTTACAATCTTCTGTCATTGTGTCGACTAGGGTCTGCAGGTCAGTCGCTGACTGTGCCAGCAGGACTGCATCATCTGCATAAAGCAGAGCAGTGACCACTGAGTCGCCCATCTGGACTCCCACATTCATATCGTTCAACCTTTGGAGACATTTATCCAGATATATGATAAACAGCCTGGCTGACAGAACTAGAAACTATAGTCTATAAAATATAGCATGATATCTGTGACAGTTCTCACTAGTGCCGGACGCTTACGATGCAGTTCGTATTTTTGTCGATATAATTCCTTATTTTTAAAGTTATTTTCTACTGCAATTGAAAAACAATCTATATAAATCTTATTGAATTTCAATCAAATGGATGGGTGAATCGATCAAAAATGTAAAACAATCTATGATAATCTTATTGAATTGAAATCAATGGATTTTATTTAATTTAAACTAAAGCTGTTAATTATTTATTTTTATTATTCGAAAGGAGTGCATAAAAGTTCATCATCACTACTATCATTATCGCTAGGGCATTCCTGTAGGTTGATCACGAGTTCTTGGTCACTGATTATTTCATGAATAATCATGTTTATTTTATAAAAAAAATTATATTTTTTATTTAAAAGCAATGGTCTTATTAATATTATAACTGATGTCTGAATACTAAATTAATACAATTTTCTCATTTTATAGAGTAACCAAGTGGTTTATATATGTAATGATTTGGTTTTACTTGTTTTATAAATAATTAATAAGAATGTTATCGATTTACGTTTATCGATTGTCCCATCTCTATCTTTTTCTCAGTCCAACATGACTTTGTATTTGCGTAAGCATCATATTTTTATAAAATTGTAACTAAATAATTTAAAACATATGAGGTACAAGTTTTGGTGTAAATATTCATATTTTTATTTTCATAATTCAGTTGAGATATAACTGGTACGTAAAGAGTGAAAATATAAGCGATCATACTGGTAGGACCACGCTTTTGACAGTTTTCTGTCTACAGCCAGGGACTGGACCGTCCGGGGTAGTACCACAATCTCGCAGAAGATCGACGGCTGAGTAAAGGCAATGTGCTATTGCGCTTCGTTCGGTGAGCGAGAGAGCCGGTAGCCCAACTGGGTGGGTTTGGGGATTTTATTGGTAGGCAGCGGCCTAAGCTACCCTTGGTATTGCAAAAGTCCATGGGTGGCAGTGACACTTACCATCAGGTGTGCTGCTTGCTCGTTTGCCAACATAAGCAATAAAAAAAAATACAAAATAAAATTGTAAAAATGACGCGTATTCAAAATTACTTCATCGGTTTTGTATCTATCTGTCACAGAGATCAAGCTATATTTTAAAGATTATAAACTACTGGATTCATTCATCAGATTAATCACAACTGCAACACGAAGTATGGAAAATTGCTAGTAAACGGCATAAGGTTCACACTTAAATGATAATAATATAACTCGAAATTTATGTAAAATACTGAAGATGACACTTTTGTCAAAAATTTTAATAATAAAACTATGTAAATTTGCATTATTTTTAAATACATATATCTCCTAGGTTAGTCATTAAAATACGTTGAATTAAGAAACTCAATCCGTTTAGTGTTTATAATAGTAATTATTGAGAGCCTCTTACCTTTGGGGATAATGGGATTGTGTGTGTACGGGTTGGAGAATGCCTGACAGGAGTTAGCAACGTAAGGTTCCTATTAGTTGCATTACGAGCTGCGCGGGCCGCAGATGCTGCAGTCGGCCGAGGAAGCAGGCGGGAATTAGTAGTGACTACAAATAGTACGTTATGGTATATTACAATTTTCTTCTTCTTCTCTTTGTGTATTGGCAGTCAGCTACTTATACGAGCTATTGGTGCCAGTGTCAAGTTATAATTATTTATTACAATTTTAAATCTCTTATATCAAATTACATGTGGAATAATAAAAATAATTTGTAAACATGGCGATTGATTTAATACATAACACTCATCGCTCCTTGTGCCTTTCTAATAACGTTACCAAGCTATTTGAATAACCCACATAGCGCAAGTTCTTTGTCTATGTTTAAGATAGAAGAATTCTGGCAAATCCAGTAAATACCTAGACTAACAAATACATGCAATTTTACTTACATGGCTTATCCTTCTGCCCTTTCGCTGTAGTTGTCATAATAAATAGTTACAATAAAAAGTGTAAATAAAAAGTATAAAAAACGTTGACAATTTGGATATTAGGCAAATCTCACTATGTTCATAATGGTGGATTGAAATTATGTTCCATATATGAAATAAGACGTTATCTGTCAGTTGTTGAAAAATCACTTTATATATGACCTCCTTATTGCAATCAACTTTTACCTACTTATTCTTATATGTAACTGGTTATGTATCTGCTTGCTGAATAGCACTATCTTTTTTATTAAAAACTTCACCCGTTAGATTAACGTGAACATAGCAACAAATTTAGTTCTGGATTTTAAAGTGATATGAAATTATTGTGAAAATCTTATATCTAATATCTTCGTTATTCTTAAGTGAACACAATCGTAAAACTTAAGTAATGTAAGACATGTCGCTGATAGCTGAACATAGAATACAAGGTAATTATTCTGAAAGAAAAGACTTTAGTTAGCCAGGCAGGCCTTGTCATGTATCAACTTGTTATTACATCAAATGAGAGAAGAGCTCTTAACTTCTTAGTCACTACGCTTTTCTAAAGACCTGAAAGATAGAAGCGATGATTTAAATAACAATTGTAGATTTATTACATTCGATTAATTGTTTCATAGATAAGAATGCTCCATCAAAGGGCGTGCATAAATGTCGAATTCCTCAAAGGCTACCTTCTGCTCAATCGAAACCAATACCATCTAAATTAAAAGCGATCCCAGACATACAGGTAAATAATATATTTTATTTAATCTAATAAGTACGTGCGGGACCACATCGTTAGTTTGGAGCTTTAATTTTTATTTAAACATTTAACGGCGTAGTTAAAGCCCTTGTTTCATAACTTTAAAAATAATATTTCTGTATTTTGAATAGATATTTGGGGCTAAAGGCATGAAACTATAAACTATATTGATTGCCTCTAACTTATTCAATAGCTCATTTCAAAATGTTATATACATTAAAGAGGAATCATATTCCATGATAGTATTTAATTAATTTTCCGTGTGGTGACGGAGTAAGAATACAATTCACCACCCACTATCTTATTCATGGGTTAACGTAAGAGACGACTAAGGGATATAAAACGCATATAACATCAATGTAAGAGAAGGAAAACTTGAAACAAACCCTATGCCAACACGTCAGCGTGGTATAGTAAGTAATTTTCCCTCCTATTATGGAGAAGGCTCGAGCCCAACAGTGGGACATATATGAGCGGATAATGATGAAGATGATTTAATTAAGTACCTACTTATAGCATTCACAGGCAAGACCGAAATCTGCCAACCGTTTAAAGGATGACAACATTAGCAAAACAGCATATTTCCTGCCACGCTCAGGGCCTCCGGAAAGGGGACGAATACCTTTAAAGGCAAGTCGAGATATGCATTTGATATCTGAATATTGTCAGCTTTTGTTTAGGTTTATTGTAAGCTTATTTTTGGCAAATATGACCGAATATTTTAGTTTGGGTCTAATAGTTCAATAGTTTATATTCAGTCAAGTTATTAAAGTTTGACTATATTGTATTTAATATGTACGTAAAGATATAAGTATATAATAATTGAATATATATATATATATATATATATATACCTATATACACTACCGTCCAAAAGTTTGGAAGCACACCTGTTTTCAAACAAAACAAATAAATGCCGACTAATAGCGGTAAAAATTAGCAATAATCTTAAGTTTTACAACCTTTTACGACTGTCTACACAAACACAAAAGGATTATTATCCTACATTCATCAAGTTTTATGGAATGCCTTAATATTGACGAAACACGTGTTTTATGACTTAATCCGTTGGCTACTTTATCCTATGCAATGGTGTAGTTTTATTGATAATGTTTGCTGGTTTTAACTTTTTTAGACCTTATTCAGTCGCACTTGAGCATTGGCACGTGAAAGTTGTGATATTAACATTGTCTGTATTCGAAAGATATCGGCTACTACTTTGACCGTATTTTTTCTTCTGAAAATGGCAAAACGCAAGCAAATCACGCTTGAACAGCGAAGCGCTATTTGCACTCTACGCGAGGAAGGATACAGTGAACGTCAAATCGCAGAAAGGCTCGGCATTTCTTGTAAAGGTGTCCACTATACCCTTGCTAGAAAACAAGAAACGGGGAAAAATGAAGATAGAAAGAGATCTGGTAGGCCCAAATCCACAACAAATCAAGAGGACAACTTCATTAGAGTTCTTTCTAAACGGAATCGACGCTTAACTGCACCACAGATCACTGCAGCTCTGAATGATACGCGAGAAACACCCATTTCAACAACTACTGTTAAAAGACGCTTACTGTCTGCGGGATTAAGAGGATGTGTTGCTGCTAAAAAACCCAAACTAACAAATCGACATAAGAAAAATAGACTAGAATGGGCAAAAGCGCATAAAAACTGGACTATAGAACAATGGGAAAATGTCCTTTGGAGTGACGAATCAAAATTTCAGATTTTCGGATCCAATAGACGTGTCTTTGTACGCCGGTCAAAAGAAGAGAGGGCTTCAGAGGCATGTACAGTGCCTACCATCAAACATGGTGGTGGTAATGTCATGGTTTGGGGGTGTTTTGGCAACAGTAAACCCGGCAATCTTGTGAGGATAACCGGAAAATTAAACAAGGAAGGCTATTTAAAAATTCTCCAAGATTCTGCCATACCCAGTGGACTAAGTCTCATTGGTTCTGGATTCATTTTTCAACAGGATAATGATCCTAAGCATTCGTCTAAATTGTGCCAGAACTTTTTAAACAAGAAAAAAGCTGAAAACATTTTAAACATCATGCAATGGCCATCTCAATCCCCTGATCTTTCTCCCATTGAACTTGTTTGGGATGAACTTGACAGGAGGGTGAAAAGTCGTTGTCCTACGAGCTCAGAACATTTGTGGCAGCTATTAGAGAACGAATGGAACAAATTAGATAAAGATTATTTTAAAAAATTGATTAATAGAATGCCCAGAATATGTGAGAAGATTATAAAGGAGAAAGGTGGACACTTTGATGAAGCTAAAATTTAATCTAATTTACCATTGTATATTATTTTTTTATTTTGTTTAAGTTAGTTTCTGTTTGTTCTTTATTTTTTTATCAATACATTTAAATTTAAATGACTTAGTTTGGTTTTATTCGATTTTACCTTGCTGCTTCCAAACTTTTGGACGGTAGTGTATGTAAATATCATCTTTATCTTACTTCTATCCCAATCACTTGGGGTCAATACAATATGTACTCTTCTTTCATAGTACATATTGTAAAAGTTATTGGCAATAGTTTTATGACCAGCGGCCTACCAGACGTCAATACTCCCTGTGAATGTCATTGTTGACAAACGGCATCAGATGGAGTTGGTCCAGTTCGTTATAAGGCCCACCGATGACAAAGATCGGGTACCGGTGGCCCGCTCGCACGGCGAAGAGAGGTGTTTGCAGGGTGGGTCTATGGATCGCCCTGGACCGATTTGGCGGGGCGCGACCACATCCATAGTCCACCGCAAAAAAAAAAAACAAAAAAAAACGACGTCCACGAGTAAAGTAAGGGTTGGTAGTATTCGTAGCCGCTACCACACAGCAACTATATATGTAAATATATATATAAATTAATTACATACGTAAATGTGTAATAATATATGTATGTAATCAAAATATATATAGGATTCATGATTTTTTGACCTTTACACTGCATCTCGTAGATAATTAGTTTCATAAATTTAATCAGAAATAAGCTCATTTTATCTGAACTCCTGTTATAGTTTTCTGACACCTTTTCATTATTATATAATTTTTAATCAATGGCTCTACTGTATTTTGAGTATTCAATGCTTTACTAATCATCATATCAGCTCGTAGATGTCCCACTGTTGGGCTCGCGCCTCCTTCGTAATAGGAGGGAAATGGACTTACTGTACCACGCTGGTCAGACGTGTATGTGAGAATAGGATTTTGTTTCAAGTTTGCCTTCTCTTGCGTTTTATGTCCCTTACGATCACCCACGGGTAAGATAGGATCACCCACGGATAGCTTTTCTAATAAATATGAATAAATTATTATAAGCAAATTAATGAATATATATTTTTATTTTAGAGACCAGCTATGACATTGAAAAAAACGATGAAGGACAGTAAATCTGGAAAAGCTGTTATAACTATTCCTTTATCGGTAAGCTCACAAGTAAGTTTTATTTTGTTATTATTTATTATAAATTGTTATTGACTTCAACTTTTCAATGTTATAACCAAAAGTAGAATATTTAAATATTTCTATATCATGATTATATGTAGCTATCAGAAACTACATATAATTCGCACCCATACATTTTAAAGATATCTCTTAAGACTTCAGAATTTAATAATTATTTATGTAGAGCTTAGAGAAACTCTACGTCACTTTTATTCCGTGTAATAAAAATAACAGTGATTGCTAATCATTGCGTTAGTTTTTTTCTACCTACTTATTACTATTTTTTACTACTAAAGAATCTTACAATTGTATTTTTAAATTCTTTTTAACCTAATAATAATATACGTATATGGAACTATGCTAAGTTTAGTATTGTAAATTTGTAACCATAAAAGACCCTTTCATCATCTCATCATCTCAGCTCATATATGTCCCACTATTGGACTCGAGCCTCCTCCATAATGGGAGGCAAATTGACCTACTATATACCACGCTGGTCGGACGTGTTGCTAAAGGGTTTTGTTTCGAGTTTTCCTTTTCTTGTATAGATGTTATATGCGTTTCATATCCCATAGCTGTCTCTTACGATCACCCATGGCTAAGATAGGGGGTGGTGGATTGTATTTTTACTCCGTCACTACACGGATGATCCTTTAGGTATTTTTAATGTGTTATGTATTGAATATATCTGAGACAACGTATTGATTAAATTATATTGCTACTTATTTTTTATTATGGTACCAGCTCTGCATAATAGGCCAATTTTTAGGAGGCTTCAAATCAGTGATTGGGCTTGGTCTTAAAAAGTAGTATCAATACCCATATCGTCCCGACCACCAAACCGTCACTGTACCACTGTATCTTAACATCATCATACTGCTGCTTTTATACCATTATATATGTTTTTATTTATTGCTTATGGTGGTAAGCCAGCAGCCACTATACCTTTTTTTTTGGCAAACTATGGCCTGGACACATACCGTCCATTCCGTCCGTTGTGACGGAGGAGCGGCACGTGGCCCTCCGACCCACCGTTTTCCCTCCCCATCGCCATTGAGCCGGCCATTGGTGCCGAATCCTTGACATTCGTAGCCAGTCCGGCTACCACCACACCTGCTGATAAGTGTTAATGCCGCTTATAGACCTTTGCAATACCAGGGGTACAGCTAGTCTATCAATCAAAACCCGTCCAGAAATTTGAACTTCCAGCTCTCTCGCTGATTGATCTAAGCGCAACAATACATTGCCATTGCTCAGACGTCAATTTTCAGCAATAGTATGGTACTATCCCAGATGTAAGAGCATGCGGATTTAGACAGAAAATGTCGACAGTGGGCTACACTGTTGAGATTTTCCATCTAAATCCGCCACAATTGAAGTATGATAATATTAAATATTTACATATCATATGAGGAAATATAGAACGTGTTTATTTTAATGCCAATCCTTTAGACACGTTTGGAAGAAGTGCAAAACACATTGCTCTTCTGTAAGTGTTATGACTGGTTGCTCATCTGAACATCAACAGATTTTTAGGAAATTTAATCACAGAATAGATGGCATTAGGTGACATTAGCATAGGTCGTATACTTTATTGGATTAAATCTGCTAATTAATCTTCATCATTTACAGAAACATAAATATTATTCACGTTCTTCTGGACTGCCAGATCAGGTAAGCTTAAGTCAGTGTTATATATCTAAATGTAACAACATTTAATGAACAACACGAAAGTTTTACTAGTTAAGGAAACAAATACCAACTAGTAAATAATCGTCCTTAACACGTTAACAGTCCTATGAACCCATATGGGGTCACAGCCGTTTATGGCCATACGTGCATGACCCCACATGGGCTCATAGTACTTAGTTTATTTCTTCATCGATTTTGAAGCGGACTTATGGATGTGGTTTTCGTAATTTTATGGACTTATGAGGGAAGGATGGGTCATACAAAAACCGTGAAAACAATACAGATTATCTGAAAGTTAGGTCTACAATGGGTAAGGGATCATAAAACCTATTATAAAAACACTTGTATTTGTAAGTATGAAAGGCAATAACTTTTTTTTATATTCTTGATGAAGTTTGATAGACATTTTGCCGCCAATATTGAAGGTTTTCTTCAGATATCTGCTTTTTGTAACAGCCGACGCATCTCTTACGGTTTTTTCTTTTCCCTGGCAATTTCGGCAAATCGATAAGGAAATGCCTTGAAGTTGAACTGGTGGGTCAAGAAAAGCTAGTGCATGGAGCAAAGCTAATAAAAGGATAGAAGGAAGCCAAGTGGGTCACATCAATTTTTATTCACAAGTCCGTGCCACCACATTGGAGTCACATAGGAAATCTAGGAAAATCAAGGAAAATGGAAAAATATTATGACAAAAGTTATGTTTCTGATAAGTCCGTTATAGAGAACTATAATTATATCTATTACATAATTACTTTGGACTTGTGGGGTGGTCCAACTAATTTGTATGGGGACTATTAACGTGTTAATTATTGCCAAAAGTATTTCCCACCCAGCTTTCTAGCCTAATCAGTTTCGGCAGAATATCGTTTATTACAGAGTTATTGCTATTTAATTCTGTAATCCAAAGATATAAGGGTATTCTAAGATTTGACCAACCGTCAGGGTATTAGCAAACACCGACTACCTTTCTTTTTTTCCTATTAGCAATTAGCTACTAATACGATCCCATTGTTGCCTGCGTGGAATTTTCTTAGTTTAGGTAAACAAATTATCAGTTTAGCTTTTGGCTATTGGTCTTCAACTCTGTGATCCTTCCTCTAGAAATATAGATATTTGTTTTTAAGTAAAATCATATTATTTAGCAATGCCCCTCCTACTATTAAGTAGCAATGCAGTCTTAGGTGGCAAAACATATTGGTTTTTAGTTTCCTAAAATTCATTTATACTTTGTGAGTGTTGCGCAATTCAGGTTCAATCAATAACCTGAATATTCGCTAGAATATTTATTTTATGTAAGAATTGAACCTCATATACTTATTACATAAAGCACCCACAAATCTTGCAGTCCCATCGAGCAGTGAAAATGTATTTTTCACACTTGCCCGTATAACGACCTGGGCCAAATCCATCTGATGCCGTTGGGTCAACAATGACATTCCCGAGGAGGGTTGGTCATAACTAACTTTACCTATAACTAACTTTTACAATATCTACTTTGAAACAAGAGTACATATTGTATCAATCCTAAGTAATTGAGATAAGATTAGGAGAATGACGACTTTCCCTTAATATATATCTAAACGAGAGAAGCTGAGTAAAAAAAGTGTTTTTATATATAAAACTCGATTACGAAGTGAAAAATGATGTCACAAGCGGGATTCAAACTCGCGCCTATTGGCCGCGCCTATTTTTCACTTCGTAATCGAGTTTTATAAATAATTAAGCATATTAAATGCTAAATTTCAGTAATTTAAATAACAAGGTTGTGTCATCGTTTAATACAATTCTAACTGTAAAGTTTTAAGTATTAATACTTACCCCACAATGTTTACACATTGTTATAGGCTTAAGCCTATAACAATGTGTAAACATTGTGGGGTAGATAGCATACCGTCACCTTAAGACGTAATATGGATACGAAGTGAAATTCGCATGTCCTACAATTAGTCACGGTGGTGTAGTGGCAGCACGATTGGGCCGGAATATATAATAATAGGCGCGGGTTCGAATCCCGCTTGTGACATCATTTTTCACTTCGTAATCGAGTTTTATAAATAATTAAGCATATTAAATGCTAAATTTTAGTAATTTAAAAAAGTGTTTTTATAATAAATCGATGTTATATATAGTATTATTTTGCAACAATGTTAAATATTTTTATATTATCAGGCCACCATTAAAAAATGTGAAGACTTGGAATTACAGAAAGGTTTACTCGAAGCCACTTCTTCGCCAGGAGAGGAAGGTAGTGCATGTGAAATAGTGCTCTTTACTTAATAAAAAATCTTACAATAACTTATTTTTTAATTGTTAGAATCGCCAGGGTCCGGCGACGACATTACGGAACAGAAACTAAATTGGAAACAATACACTACGCAGTATGAGGAAATGAAAAATGATCTCGGCGAACGTCAGGTTTGAAAAAACAATGTTCATAGTCTAGAAGTAAAAGATAAGTGTACATACTCGTATATATGCATTCATAGGAGCTCAAGTTACTTACGCTCTTAAAAGTTAATAATTTACTTACTTATATAAGACTTTATGCAACGTAAAAAATGTTAAATTATTATAAATATCATTTGAAAAAATATCTAACACGAAAGGCAAAAGAGGTCAAGTAATTATAGAAAGTTAGAGCATCTACGTTTTTTACTATATAGATTGAATAACGTGTTTAATTTCTGATTACTGAGTATAAAAAAAATGTATGTAATAACTATTGCCAATTTAATACAGAAAGCGATAATGGAATTATACGCAAGCATGAGGAATGTTCATCAAAAGATGATTGCGACGGGACTGCAGGTTAGTCTTCCGTCGTCCGAAGATCTGACCATCATGAACGTAGCCAGATTAACACCAGATCAATTGCTTCAAATGTGCGCTGTGCAGCGAGATGATGCGAACCAAAAGGGTTAAATACACATTTTACTTTATCATCATTTTCTTACTTTTAACCCAATTACTTGTGGTTGATACAATATGTACTCCTCTTTCATGGTACATACTGTAAAAGTTATTGGCAATAGTTTTATGACCGGCCGCCTGCCAGACGTCAACCCTCCTTGGAAATGTAATTGTTGACCAAACGGCATCAGATGTAGTTGGCCCAGGTCGTTATAAGGCTCTTAGTCGTCTTTTACGATAACGACTGAGACACGAGCAAAGTAAGGGTTGGTAGTATTCGTAGCCGCTACCACACAGCTATTTTACGTTATATAGTCTCTTAATTTTTCCACGACTAGAAACTAGAAACACATAGGTAATTTTATATCTACGGGTATATTATGTACCAGACACAGTTGAAAACTTTATATTGATACCTATTGGCAATTTTTCTATTGGCAAAAACCTGATATTTTTTTCTCTTTAAATATCTACAGAAAGACGATTCTAATAAAGTGAAATGGATATTCTCCACTTGTGGAAAATGTACTACACTGAGCGGGATAGAGATGGCAGAGTTAGTGTTATAAGTTTTCTTGGAGAGTTCTATTGTACAACATTCCCAATACTTGAGCTAATTTTTAGGATACTCACATAGAAGTAATAGGATTTATCGTATTCTTAATCCGTTACCTCACTGTTAGTAGAAGTAATAATTAAATTATTTTTTAGAGTTGTTAAAATTGTAATAGGTAGGTATAGGGACAGGTGGGGCATAATGAAAAGAAAAAGTTCTTTTGTTTTTTAAAAAAAAAGTTTTTATTTTCATAAAATATGTTTTATACAGTCATATTCTTTATTTATTCCTTTAACTGTAAGTCTTATTTATGAGATCAAAATCAACTTTAAGTATTTTTTTTTATAATTTTTACGAAGAAGTGCCTTCTGTTTTATTGTACCCCAGATCTGGGGTACATTGCAACACCCCATGTTTTTTTTCTTTTTGCGGGGGTTGGGCTGCGGTCGGCGCGCTCCTCGTACCACTCCGTCCGGGGCGACAGAGGGGCGTATGCACGTACACCCGTAACCCACCCGTGAACCTTGCCTTCGTCGTTGGACCGGCCACCGGAGCAGCATAAACTTGTCGTCAGTGGCCGGCCCGACACCATACCCCCTGAGGGGTACCCTTAAAATAAAAGGCACTTAGCAAAAAAGCAAGCAAAAGGGAAAATAAGGTAAAAGAAAAGAATTACATTCAGAAAAAAAAGCGGTGTTACATTGTGCCCCGTTACAAATGCCCATGGTAGCAAAAAAAATCCAAATAAAAACGGTAGACAACGGTATTTGAGGTTATGTTAAACAAAACATCACATTTAAAACTCAAAACATGCTATAACTATAAAATTAATTATCACCTGAAGACAATAGCTTGACAGTAAAAACAAAAGTTATATTGCCAAAAACTTTTACTTTTTACCTCCTGAAATCAATTATTTTTAAATCCAAACTCTTACGGTCGACTTGACGCTTGGGTGACTAACTTCACGTAATACTTAAAGAATCACCGTATTGGTCGAGTTATAACGGTGCGAAAATACGAATATCTTGAAGAATTATTGACATTGTTACACTGTACCCCGCGTTTCATGGATCCCCACTTGTCCCTACATATTCAAATTCAAATTAATTTATTATGTATAAACCCTGCGAGTGCACTTACATAATGTTCATCAGTCAATTAGTTTTAACATTTTATATTAATCGAATAAACTACCACCGGATTGAAACTTAAGCGCTTCTGAGAAGATCCGGCAAGAAACTCGGCGGGTTTGTCTATTAATACTATGTATTTCTTTTACGACTTTTTTTTAAAAAATAGTACAACATGATCAGTAATATGTAAGGTGAATAAATGTATCCACCGAAGTTAAAATCGAGTACCGGTGGTCCGCTCGCACGGCGAAGAGAGAAGGTTTTACGGTGGGTCTATGGGGTCACGCGCTGCCTTTTCCGTCACCCCGGACCGATTCGGCGGGGCGAGACGCACCCATAGCCCACCAATAAAAAAAAAAAAAAAGGTGAATAAATGTATCTGATTTGATTTGAATAATTAGCTCCAGTGTTCCTTCAAACTCCAATATAATGAAAAATTTAAAAATGCTTTACGTTATATTATGATTATGGCTGGATCAGATCCCACAAGAAGCATCCGGTCACGAGTTAACTACTAGAACAGCTATCACTCACCTCAACCACCTTGCAGTGAAGGGAGAGATCCGCTCCATATGTATAATCAAACTAATTTTAATAGGTGCCGCTTTATCAGAACATCCACTCACAATTGATATTAATAAGCTGTATGGTTTACCATCTAAAATCATCGCTACATGTGAAGAAACGTTGTTGAAACGAAAGGAGATCATAGACTGGTTTACTGCTTTGAAGTCAGAAGCTAAGGTTCGTATGAATTGTGAACACGTATCAGAGCTATTCCTTCTTATAGCTGAGATATTTTTTTTATTGCTTATAATGGCAAACGAGCAGAGAGCACACCTAATGGTAAGTGTCACTGCCGCCCATGAACCGTTACAATAGCAAGGGTATAGGTAGGCAATGGCCTACCATTGCATACCAATACAAACCCTAAACCCACTCCAGGTAGACTTCCGGCTCTCTCGCTCACCGAACGAAGCACAACATGTGCTATTGTTGCCACTCGATTTTCTACGACGGACGAAGAACTGAACTGCGACTGTAGACAGAAAACTGTCAACAGAGTGGTCCTAGCACTATAGCAGGCCTACGTCACTCCATGTAGTTACGCGCTATAATTGCCTACCGCCCGGCCAAGCGGTCGCGGGCCGTTTGCGGACCAAATTCAGTGCGGTTTTCGCAAGCGAAGCGTTTGCACGTTGTTAAATTTTATTCATTCCATTCGTTTGTACGTGTACCTACGATGGCGTCTGGTGCCTTATGTGCAGTAAATGGGTGCAAATCAAGTAAAAAAAGGGGGGGTAAAAAAAATACTACATATTCGAACTCACATTTAATTAAATGTATCAGAAATAACTTACCGACAAATAATTTTGTACACCCTGAAGAAAAAATATCTGGGGAACTTAATCTAACTAATCAGGCTATGCAAGGATTTGAAGAAAGAAGGCATTAATTTTATGTTTACGAGACGCTTAAATCAGGATTGCCTAGAAAAAATTTTTGGCACCGCCCTCAACAGGGTGGTAATTGTCGAGACCCTACACCAATACAGTTCATGAGGGCATTCTCAAAATTATTCCTTTGAAATATGCTTTTTTTTTGTGACTTAGTTGTTAGCCTCAGATGGCTATGACAACTTTACCCGGACTGTGGGTAAGCGCTGAGGGCTCTCAACCCATGAATTTTATCGAAGAGGCAGCTCTGTGATTTCTGTGGGATCGCGAGGTGCGAAGCAATTACAATTGTACACTTGAGCATTTAGGCACATTTTAGCATGCAGCAGTTGCTGACGCGACAGAGTAGGCTATTATAGCAGTAGTTATTGGTAATTTTCTACCGAGTGAAGTATCTGTTATTTAGTAATCTGTGACTATAGTAGGCAGGAATTCATAATTAGATGTGTTTATACATAAAACTCTATGTTTAACCATATTTAAATTTATCAACCGGTGCAAACTTTTAATATACAAAATGTTTGTTTATTGTTCCACAAGTAGCAATGTTCATTTTGTATTATAGTTAATTCATTATAGTTAATAGTTCTACCATATAATTTTTAATTTATAGGCCATTTCTACTCAAAGCTTACAAATAAAAATTAATGAATTTTTGGCCGAGAATGAAATGCTAAGGAGTTCACTCGACCATGCAAAAGGAAATATTCTTAAAGAACTTAATCAAATACTAGATTTTATGCGGTATGTATATATAATATGACATAATATACGTATTAATAATATGCATAATAATAATATGATATTTTCCGGGTGGTGACGGAGTAAGAATACAATTCACATCTCTTACCCGTGGGTACCGTAAAAGACGATTAAGGGATACAATATGCATATGTCATCTGTGCAAGAGAAGGAAAACTGGAAATAAAACCTTATACCAACACGTCTGACCAGCGCGGTATAGAAAGTCTATTTCCCTCCCATTAAGGAGGAGACCCAAGCCTAACAGTGGGACATATGTGGGCTGAGATGATGATGAATATGACATTTTCGATAGTTCTTTTCATGAGACATTTCAGATACATATAACTTCTAAATAACGAATACTTGATTTCTCCGCCTTATGGGAACTGGAAACACGGCTCTAGCTAGTAAACTATACTACCATAGTTACTACTGTCAATTTATCTCCCTGCCAAAATTTTAGTCTATATTTAATATTTTCTTTATACCGTCTTCCGTGTAGTGACAAAGTAAGGATACAATTCACCACCTGTGAGTGATCGTAAAAGACGACTAAGGGATACAAAAGGCATATAAGATATAACTATGTAATGAAAAACTATGCTTTGTTATATTATACTATACTTATTATATGTATGTGGTACATATGGCATATAACTATGCAAGAGAAGGAAAACTCGAAACGAAACCTTATGTCAAGCCATCTGACCAGCACGGTATAGCAGCTTAATATCCTGCCCGTTATGGATGAGGCTTCGAGTTCGAGTAAGACGTGTATAAGCTGAGATGGTGATGAGGTTATAACGTCTACCACCCATTTCAGTAAATACCAGATAATTTTCTGTGTTCTTAATAATGCTTAGTTTTTTTTTTTTACATTAATTATACTCCTATTCAGCAGAAACATTTCCATGTCTAGGATACATAATATATAGTTTTGAGTATGTATTGTCTTTTAGTTCGAGTCTCTTTCTTTTGCAGTGATAATAACTGCCTAAATTTTATAGACATTTCTTATGAAACTCATGATAAAGGAACGGTTGATGACCCATTTTTCTTTATAAAAGACCACCCTGCACTAAGGAAACCTGCACCCTGTATTGCGGGGACTTAACAAACAAATAATTAACGCAGACAATTTACACCCCGACTCAGAATAAGACTGTGGATCGCACAAAGTCTTGTTCTGCGTAAGAATCCAAACCACGGAACTGGCACGAAAGGTCGGTATCTTAACCACTAAACCATCTGTGCAGTCATTGTATTTATAATCTGATATTAGACTGTTAAAATTGACAATATGTAAGTGCTTTCGCAGTGTTTATATTCAATGCCTATATTTGTTTGGGCGGTAATTAGGGTATCTATACAAGTATTTTAGGACACGCATATGCCAACTGTTCTTGAATCCTTAGCAGTATCTACATAAAATAGTAAAGAATAATATTGAAAGCTTTTGGATAATCGGTAAAGTCAGAGTATAGTAGTTTTTTAATATTTGCCTTTGTTAATTTTCATTGTTGTCTTAATTGGATTTTTTCCCTTTTATAATTTAATATTAAAATACACATATATGTTCATCAGAAAAACAGTGAATGAAGCAGTAGCATTACAGCTACGCACAGAAGAACAAACCTATGAACTGTCGGAATTAAATTCTTTAAACATGGATTTGCGTAAACAACTACGTAATGTGGCAAATTTAAGATCAAATAAAAATAAATTTGAGGTAATAACTTTATTTTTCTTTTTATTTTCTTGCCTGTTTTTTACATGTTAATGAACGTATGGTTAAATTCACAACCCCTTCATTTCACATAGATATCCTAACTGATAACTAATAAATATTAGCATTGAACATTTTTGAAAGACAAAGGAAAACCTAATAAATAGATATCTCTTTCAATCCGTCTATTCATATGAAGTATGTATATAAATGTATGTAGTATACATAGTTGGATAGACGACTAATAGTCTAATTTTGTCATATTTTATAATATGACCTTTATGGTCATATTATAAAATATACTAATGTGAAGCTATAATTAATTATTCTTACTGCAAATTTGCTATTAAAAATTAATTAACTATACTGCCTTGTTGATCCAGAATCGATAACGTGTTATTGCCTATTGTGAAGTCTTAGTTAACTTCTATATTATATTTATATATATATTTCTATATATATTATTCATAAGTCTTCCTCCCGATAGTAGACAGGTTTATGAATAATACCAGGTCAGACAAAATGCAATAAGTTCAAATCCTATTGACCCATTAAAAATGTTTACTGCTAACAACTTCTTAATATCTTCGACACATAATTCGGAGCTGTGAGCAGTAAATGGCAATCAGATTGTACCCTATTACATGAGAATAAAACACTAAACAAACGTACTTCTTGAGGGACTTAGCATTATATTCGAAATCATCGTATTAGCAAAATTGGTTACACCTCAAGTCAGGGCTTATTCACATCTTAATATTGAGGAAGCGATCATTTATAGAGACATTAATCTATTACATGCATACAAATTAAATATATACGAGTAGTTTATGAGTTGGAGACAAATAATATAATAATCAGAAAGCAATCATAAAAAGGAAAATTTAATCTACCAAACGGTTTGGCATTAGGTTTTGTGTCAAGTTTCTTATTGTGATATTATCTGCATACTCGTACTTAGTCGTCTCTTAAGACACCCGCAGTATAGTAAGTCACCCTCCTTCGCCTCCGCCTTTCCATCTGTCATCTTTCATTCTTACAGCATACGTACTTATTTTGTAATTATACTTTATCTTAGTTGTTCCACCTACAAAATTTATATCGCTGTTTTTAGGAATTCGAAAAAGAGCTCAAGGAATATAAATGTAAAAATAATCTACTACGAGATCATTTGTCGAGAGTAGAGGGACAATTGAAAATAGGAACAGAAAAAGTTTCACAACTTGAGGCGGCATTGGAGCAAAGTCGTTCGAAAACTTGGAATTTAGAACGAACTGTACAGCAACTGCAAGAACAGGTAGTGTTTTCCCATTAAGTTATTAGTCAAATACTTTGGAAAAAATATTTATACGAACTGTTCAATGCCTTAAAATATATATTAATTCTTGGTAATTAGTTCAGTTCTTATTCATTGTATATTGAAGTTCTAAGTAAATTCAGAAGTTTAAAACTCGCATATAAACGATTTTATAGCCAACCAATTTAAAAACAAAATAGTGATACTTTTGGACAAATTACTTAAAAACCATTGAAAACTGCAAAAAGGACTTTGATCTTCTCAAACTATACTAATAGTTTTTTTTTTAATTTACAATTGATTATATTCTACTGAATCAAATAAATACATACAATACACATATTTGAAGTTGAAAAGAATTATAGAATTATAGTTTTTACGATGTCGACAAGATTGCTAATGGATAGTGTTGATTTTTGTATTGAGTTAAAATATGGTAAACTTCATACCAATTGTTTTCAGAATCAAAATATGCAAGCTGATTTCGACAAAGAACTTGGAAAAATGACAGAATCAATACGAGATAACACGATGCATTTAGAAGAGATAGCAGAAGCCCGTGAAAAATTGCAGGCAGAGTGAGTAATTTGGTTTTTGTTAAATTAAGAGCCATCACTATTTTTATTGTCAATGAAAGCTAATGCTTGTTAACACTATACCAGATGGTAAGTGATAATGCAGAAATAGATCACATTAGAATTAATTCAACATATATCATTTGGTGTTATGAGGTTGTCATATACCCCTATGTATCAAAATTGAGTCTCAAATCACTAGGAAATACGCGAATCACGAGCGGCCATGGGTTCAAGGACCTCCTTGAACTCATGGCCGCTCATGATTCTACTTACTACCTAGTAACAACACTTTTTCGTCGTTACCGTCATGGGTTACCGTAATCGTCACAAGATATATATATATATATATATATATATATATATATATATATATATATATATATATATATATATATACAGGATGGAAGGGGACCGCTCCCGAAAACAAAGACAGTTGACCCCACTAGTACTACTTGTAATGACAGTCTAGAAAAAAAAATCGATTCGGATGAAAAATATTTTTTATCGTATTAGGACAGTGCCATGTAACGATAATTCCGTAAAAAATACGTAACTTTACTCAGATGAGAAAAGACGCAATTTATTCAAAACTCAAAAAAAATATGTTCAAGAGTTCAACGACCTCGCGGGATGAAAAAAAAATTTTTTTTTTCAACCGAATCGATTTTTTTTCTAGCCTATCATTACAAATAGGACTAGTAGGGTTACCTGTCTTTGTTTTCGGGAGCGGTCCCCTTCCACCCTGTATATACATATATGGTAATGACAGTTCACTAAAGTTATTTTGTTTAAGAATTTATAAAGACCTATTATATACTTAATATTTTAAAATTGTAAATTATAAAACAGGAAAGAAGATTTAGAGAATCGACTTGGAGAACTATCGAAGTATTATAACGAATCACTGAAATCTACGAAACACGATATGAATATCAATATTGCGAAACTTATTGAAACAGAAAAGAAATACGAGAAAGAAGTAGATCAAAATAGAAATCTTATAATTAAATTGGAAGCTATGACAAAACAGGCACAAGAACATGAAAGAAAAAATAAAGAACTATTAGAAAAAATTCAAGAAAAGGAGGAGCAATTGTGTAATTATAAGAATCATTTTTGTTTATATTGCGTAATGGCTAAGGTTGGTTTGGGATAGGTATACCTAACAGTTTAGCCTTAATTTTAATATCGAACGCATATATAGCATAACAGTTTTTTATATGTTTAATTATAAGAAATTGGTATGCATCATACTATTAATTTCTAGGTAATTCAGCCCCATAGTCATTATAATTAGTACTCCTATACTGTTATGTTTTACATATATTCATACTACTACATTATGCCCGCGGTTGGATATCTGTAGTTTCTCTCTTCACCTGGTTATTAAGATTTGTTTCTAATAAAATGTAACCTAGGCATTTAAAAGCAATGTAGCCTCTTATTAGCAAAAAATCTTTAAATCGTATCAATATTTTCAAAAATTTCATTACTTGATTATCTTTATTAGACTATCTATGGGCATTATTGATCTTTCTATTGAAACTTCAAAAATTATATTGCCGATTACTTTCAATAGCTAGCGAAAAATAAATGCCTGTTTATAAAAAAAAAAAATATTTTAGATGGTACGACATTCTTAATATTTTATTGAATATGTAAATATGAAATAACTAATAAACTGCAATTTTTCCAGGTAAATTTATGGACTATGAAAGAGAATTACAATTAACCAAAAATGATTTACATTTAGCACTTGGTGATTTGAATGATTATAAAATGCAATTAATGAAACAACATGACACTATAAAGTCACTTAAAGTATGCTACTACTATAAAACTTATCTATATTATAAATAATAAGATAAATGCAGGTAGTTAATTTATTATTTTTTGTCTTAGCTTGATTTGGAAGATTCTCTTTGTTCGGAAGATAATTTAAGAACTAGTCTAAATAACAAAGAAGAGGTAATAAATGAATTAACTAGAATGAAATCGCTGTTAGAAGAACAACTACAAGAAAGGTAAATAATACAGTAAGCTTTTAAAAATAAATAAATTAATGCTAACGAAAATAGTATACAAGCAACTCTTGAATTAATTATGACCAGGTGGAAAGATTGATGCTAGCTAATTGTTTAATTCTTACGCCATATAAAAGATGAGTTAAACTCTTAGTACCTAATCTGTACTAAGAGTTTAGTTCATCTTTGTCCACATAGTAATGAGAGGGGACCCCCGTTCGCCTATGCATTCGCCACAAATAAACACAGAACCAGGCGCAATAACCTAGAATCAGTAGGTATACGTTATGAAAACATTTTGACAGATATCTTTTTGTAATTCTCAAAGATATCAAGCATTGATAACTTTTTGTTTCTTTTGGCATAATTAATTTGGTTCGTCGTTGTCCAATGATGAAGAGAAAAAATTAAAAAATCATACAACAGGATATTTGATTGTACAAAAGTATGATTAATCTGTTTATATTTTATATATTTCTGATGCCTTGCCCTATAAAAACACCACGTAAAGAAAAGAAATATTTTTGTGTGAAACACAAAATAAATTTTTCTACTACTAATTAGAGATAGGTATATTGAATTCGACCACGTAATTACAAACACAAAATTACATCGTAACACTTTATATTAATAATAAATACAGAGGCAATTGAGGGCCAAAATGATTTAAATACATTTTCTTTTGTTAATTTTAGATTAATATATGACATTGTTTTGGAATACTTTTAGGCTATTAATATATTAGGATTATATATTTTTTGTTAAACTACTTATTATTTTACATCAGATACAAAAACATTACTATTGATTATTTTGCTAAACTCATCTAATATACTTAGTAACAATAATTTATGTCTATTAATTGTATGTTTGAAAACCCGCGTTAAAAGGGTATATTTGTAAAAAAGTTGTTCTTGATGTCTGTAGGTATATGATATGTTCGTAAAAAAATGTCGAAGCATTTACGCAGTACGTTCTGTAATATAAATTTGTTCGTAAATTTTAAAAATAAATAGGATTTTTTTTGCATGCATTGCATCCATTGATTATTTTGAGGTAAAATATGAGGTAACGGAGCAATAATATAATGTAAAACCTTCCCTTCCTTTCCTGCGGGTATTATGTATTATAAGACAACTATAGGATACAGTTAGATAAAATTACTGTAACACAAAGAAAACTAAAACCAAAATGCTAAGATAACCTATTCAGCTACATTAGGTATAATAAGCCAATTTCATTATCATTGTGGAAAGGGCTCGTATCTTATAACTGTGTATAGGTAAAAAGAAGATACTAGCGTCCAGATATAAATTACACACAAAAAGGTTCTTTGCTTTCTTCTTCAAACATGAGCTAGAGTCTCATCAAGTTTTACAAGTGAGGGGAGCGAAGTACGACACGATTGGCTTTGTTAGTTTAGTTAAATAATCAAACAAGTTTGTTGCTAAAAGGCATAGAAAGTTAATTAGTTATATTGGTACTTTTTTCAGTGAACGCAAAATTACTTCACACGAACAACAATTGATAACTCTAAAAAATCAAATTAGACAACTGCAAATGGAGTTCGGTGACTTTGAAAGTTTGAATGAGCTTCATGATATGGTAATATTTTATATGTATACTAATATCAGAAGGAGGTAATATCAGGGTAGACGTACTTGCCGGGCGGGTCACCGAAAACAAAGACCGGGTTCCGGTGGCCCGGTCGCTCGGCGTGGAGAGGTACCTGTAGGGCGGGTCAATGGGGTCGTGCACTTCTGTCGCCCCGGACGGATTTAGCGCGGCGTGACCATACCATAGCCCGCCGCCAAAAAAAAGGTGGACGTACTCCTAGTTTGTCAGGTTAACTTCTAGATTCCTTAATATGTTTTTAAAAATACTTTCATACGGAGCTAGTGATTTTGGATTAAAGAATCATGGATTTCATTTATAAGGAGTGTTAGGAATGGATGAGATTCATTTGTACTCTCCGTAAGGAAATAAGTCCGTGTTAAAATCTATTAAGGAATAAAAATACCTGCTATAGTACCTATCAACCTAACTTTTTTAATGTTCTCTTCTTGAAAAAACTAGGCGAGAGCAATAGGAAAGCATAAGCTGTTTTTTTTTTCGTTGGGTGTGATAATTATTTGTACACAATCGTATGAATCAGCTAGTAAAATTGGTTGCAAGTGCCCTGCTTTTATTTCCAAAGCAGTTAATATAGATGGTGAATGATGATGATTTATATTTCGCATGTTTATATTTTTGAGTCTCGTGTAATGAGGACGAGCTAGTTTTCAGTTTCATTCCAGTTTTATAGTTTACTTCGACGATTTTATAGGTTACTCGCATTAATGTGGATTTTGTAAATTGATCTTTTTATAAACTTTAGTGACTTTTACTTGGATGGAATGTAGCCTATAGCTTTTCCTATATTTCTGGCAATATGTGTATAAATTCTCAAAACGGTCGGTTAAATGGTCAATACATGAAGCGTAATAAATGAACTTAGTATTTATAATATTAGTTACGATAATATCCTGGGTCTTTATGTTTGAAATTGTCGTATTATAACACTATAGTTACATTTGGACCATAATCTATTTATGATTTGACAGAGTTCTAATTTTAATGGATTAAGGTTTTTGAATATTATCTCTTGTTGAGACTATATATGAATAGATCAAGGCTTGTCTAATACCCGTAATAATGATATCATGAAAATGATATTTACCTACTACTAACTAGCTTGCTTATATGAAAGGTATTAGATATTTTACAGAAAGTACTGAAGTTAAATAGTACAAAGTATCTACTAATAGTTCACCCATGAGGTGAACTGTAAGTATGAAAAAATATGAGATGTTTTCTTAACTTGTTCTTTATCAATATCGAGGTGATGTACTCGTACGGTCGGAACACCTTTAGTCAAAAAGTTAGTATTGTGATTTTATATTGCTTTTATATTTAGATCAATCAGGAACGAGAAAAGTTATTAGAAACTAATAGACAAAATGAAGAACTTGCACAAGCTTTGCAAACAAAAGATTTAGAATTGGAACAGAACTTTATAAATGCAGCGGAACAGAAACAACTAATAGAGCAAAAAGAGGCCCTGATTAAAATGTTGTCCAACAAGCAAATTGAACACGACAATATTATAAAACTGTTGCGAACCAATTTGGAGATTCGAACAAAAGGAGAAATAGATGTAAGTTTTTCAAAGTGTTCATATATTAACGAAATAAGATTTCTCTGTATATTTTACGTCTGCATACTTATTACTCTAAAACCAACAAATTAAATATTGCATCAATATTAATATTTGATACACCATTTTGAAGATTATTATCTCCTCTAATGGCGAACCATGAGCAAATATTTTGATATATTATATTTATTTTATTTAATACATTAATATTTTTGTTAAAAATATGCAGCACACCTTGCATTTTAACATGCCTTCTGGTGCCTATTGTCAGTATATATTATAGAGTGAAGAAGAGTATTAAGTGAAGAACTATCAGAAAAATAAATGGCATGGCATGTCCTCTGTTGACAAATTCAAATAAACATCATGATTTCTTCAACAATTTATGTAATAATTTAAAAAAAAATCCGTGTGGTGACGGAGTGAAATAACATTCACCACACCCATCAATTAATTTCCCTACCATTATAGAGGAGACTCAAGCCCAACAGTGGGACATATATGAGCTGAGATGATGATGATATAATAATATTTTAAAATGAGCTAATGACTACAAATAAAAAAAGAACTTTTTATAAAGGTGCGAAGTATTCGCACAAGTTTTCCATTATTACTTATGTGTATTGATGTTGATGGGTCTTAAAATTATCTCCATTGATTTGAAACTGCAGAGATGGTATAAACAGAAGTTTTGTATGCCATCATAGGCGTCATCTTCGTGTAGAACAGTTCTTTGTGCGATGCACAAATGATTGTTTTGAATTTAGTTACTATGTGTCCGTTAAATGACCTTTAATCTTCAGCGCTGATGAACTAAGAAATATTCCTTTCAAGCCAAATTTATATAGAACAAACTCTATGACCCTATATGAAAGTATCATTCTTAATTATATAACTCAGTGTGTTAAGAAGATTCACTATTTTGTTATGAAACGTATGATACGTTTACGGCCCTCTTATTTCCATATATGAACTCCATCAATCAACTCATCAAGGTCCACTGTTGAACACACATTTTCCTAAGTGGAATAATGCCAGAATCTCCATGATCTTCAATCGGGTTAGTCATCATAGCCAATTTTAGTTTTCCAGGACAGTATTAATGACCCTTCTTCTGATGATTCAATCAACTTTTACCATACGGAAAATAACTCAAAGCCGATTAATACCTACTTTGTACGTTATTGTGTAGTTTACTGATTATATATTGCAGTGTATTATTCAACATAGGTTTGACTATACCATATTTCTATGCTATAGAAATGTAATTATTGTCTTTGATCTCTTATTTAGACCTATTAATTATGATGCCTTTCCGTGTGATGATAATGTAGGAATACAATTCAGTACTCTCTTCCTTACCCGTGGGTATTGTAAAAAATGATTCAGGGATATAATGTGCAGATAACGCTTATGCAAGAGAAGAAAATTCAAAATAAAACCCCATAACAACATGTCAGCGTCAATGCCCATCTGTAGTGGAAGAGGCCTGACTCTAATAGTGAGACGTGTATGGGGGCTCAAATGCTAATTATCATGACTTGAATTATTTGTAAAAACTATGCCAATTTGCTTATGTTATTATCTTCTATATGTTAGTATCTTATAAAAGGATTTTTTCTGATTTGTTTAAAGCTAACTCAACAGATCTTCGAGAAAAATTCTAAAATAGATTCTCTCCTATGTACCCTTAACAAACAGGAAAAAATAATTTTAGCGTTGGAAAAGCAAAGGACAATTGATAAAGATAAAATAAGTTTATTAAAGACTCAAATAGCAGCAAGCTATGGTTATAAGTTAAGTAATAAACACTTTGATGTACCATCTAATAATATTGACAATATAATTAAAATTTTTGAAGAGGAACTAGGTACTTCATTTGACCCACAGTTTGTTTCGAAATCAGATGAATACGTGGTTCTTAATCACAAACCTATAAAAGAAAAAGTACAACGGCAAACTTTTGACTATGAAAAAGGAAACAATAACCGCAATTATCAAACTGATTATGAATCGATCCCGACTAAAATAGTAATGGGTAACTTCGTCAAAAAATCTTATGTGCCATCAAATGATGATCAGTATAAGGCAGATACTCTTGATCGAAAAAAAGCTATTACTAAAATTGATACTCAGAAATGGATTGTACCTGAATCTAACAATATGTACGCTGAGACTGAAACAGTCAACGCCAATACAAGTCCTTCCTTTGAAAGAACTTCATCTACCAGCTCTTCTTTACAAAATAACAGCTTTTTGTCTAGGAATTTACCATTTTTAAATATTAATAAACTTAAAGATCAAAAAAATAGTAAAATGTTTAAAATTGCTGGTCACAGACTTTAAGAATGTTATTGTATTTTGCACTTTGTAATTTTTTATGTTGTATAAAATAAAAGTTTTCTTATTTACTTAAATGCTATTTCTTATTTATTTAATGTGTGTCGGCCTGATAGTTCCATTTTTGAATTAAGTGCCCAGAATTACCAGCTATTTGCTGAAAGAGGAAATGACCACATTTCCTGTGGCGGGATGGCTCTGTGGTCTGGTGTACCACAGAGCGATCGCGCCAGCATGGGGGTAGGAGTGCTGTTGTCCTCTCGCTTGGCCTCAGGTGTGAAGGATTACGGAATGTATGATCCCAGACTTCTTTGGATCCGTATAAAACTAGGTGTCACCAAGGTATTCATGGTTGTAGCATATACTCCCGTATGATCCTCGGTGGCATCAGACCTAGAAAAGTTTTGGGATAATTTTAGGGAAGTTCTGGATATGGCAGAAACCAGTGAACGCGTGATTGTATGCGGAGATTTGAACGGATGGGTGGGGACCAAGCGTCCCGACTATGAGGACATACTTGGTCTATTTGGTGATAAGAGAGTGAACGACGCAGGTAGGCTCATAGCGGATGTATGCATGGAGAGAAAACTTATTGTGTCAAACACATTTTTCCAACATGAGGACATCCATATGTATACATGGAGAAGGAATGAACAGAAAAGTATAATAGATATAATTTTGGTAGACAGTCGCCTCCAAAGCAAAATATTGGACGCAAGAGTCTACAGGGGCCCCACAGTCGATACGGACCACTATCTCGTTATTGCGAGATTTAGTGATCTGTTCAGAAAGTGGAGGCACTGGCGAGAGCGTGTCCACTTCGGAGGGCTTGAAAGAATAAAGGTTGAAAGGTTGCAAGAAGAGTGTGTAAGAGAAAAGTATGCAGAGGGTGTCCGAGAACGGCTGACGATGGCAAGCCAGCCGCAATCGGACATTGAAGAATGCTGGAGAGTATTGAAAGAGAGTATGGTAGATACAGCGAAAGAAGTATGCGGAAGCTCAAAGAAGCATAGAAAAACAAATGGTGATGCATGGTGGGATGCGGAAGTGGCAGCTTCCGTAGAGCAAAAGAAGAAAGCGTGGCTGGACTATGTCTCTTCTTTGAATCTGAATGACAGTATGACTGAACAGAAGAAAGAAATATATCGGCAATGTAAGAATGACACCAAGGCCTTAGTGAAAGAGAAACGTGATAGAGCAAGTATGAGTGCAGAAGATAGGCTGACTAAAAATTTCGAGGGTAACACCAAACTCTTTTGGAGGGAGGTAAAGAAGTCTCGGGGTGGTTGGTCAGCCTTCAGAATGAATAAAATAAGGTCTAAAGGTGGAGACATTCTTACACAAACACAAGACGTGTTAAGCCGATGGACTGAATATTTTGGCGATATGTATGCGGATGCTACGGTTGGCGCCAGTGTCGCATGTGGTCTATTAGATCAACATTCGGCAACGGCGTCCTCCGATGGCATCAGTGTGGATGAAGTTGAATAGGCGATAAGAAGTTTGAAAAATGGTTAGGCAGCGGGCATTGATATGGTGTCTGCCGAGATAATCAAGCTTGGTGGCTCCTGTGTCCGGGAGGCGTTCCTGTTGCTCCTCAATTTATGTTGGAGCTCGGGAATGGTTCCCGGGGACTGGAATAGCGCAGTCATCGTGCCTTTGTTTAAAAACAAGGGTTCACGTTATGACTGCGCAAATTACAGAGCCATAAGCTTGACGAGTTTGGCAGCAAAAGTGTACGGTAAAATTATTGAAAGGAGAATGAGGATGGTGTCCGATGGTTTACTGTGTGAGACACAAGGAGGTTTCAGGAGTGGAAGGGGATGCATGGATCAAGTGTTCTCTCTGCGCAACATTGTGGAGAAGCATCTGGCTCTAGGTCAGACGGTTTTCTGCAGTTTTGTAGATCTAGAGAGTGCATTTGACACGGTTGTACGAAAGGAACTTTGGGACATTTTACCGGAGTATGGTATTAACGGTAAACTGCTGCAGGCTGTGCAGTCCAGTTACATGGGCTGTAGAGCCTGTGTGCGGCTGGATGATGGAATGTCGCCTTGTTTTGACGTCAATATCGGCGTTAAGCAAGGGTGCGTTCTGTCAGCCAGGCTGTTTATCATATATCTGGATAAATGTCTCCAAAGGTTGAACGATATGAATGTGGGAGTCCAGATGGGTGACTCAGTGGTCTCTGCTCTGCTTTATGCAGGTGATGCAGTCCTGGTGGCACAGTCAGCGACTGACTTGCAGACCCTAGTCGACACAATGACAGAAGATTGTAAGAAAAGGGGTCTACGCGTGAATGTGAGCAAAACCAAAATAATGGTCTTTGAAAGAGATGAAGCCAGAACAGATGTAAGAGTAACAATAAGAAGCCAGAACAGATGTAAGGTAATGATGTACTAGAGCAAGTAGATGAATTTGTATATCTTGGATGTGGATTTAGCCGAGATGGAAGGTACACCACTGATATAGAGCGAAGAGTGAATGTGGGAAATAGAGTGAACGGAGCGTTGGGGCAACTTCTCGGCAGCCACCACCTCAGCCAGAAGGCACGTGTAGCAATACATAACACAGTGCTTGTCCGAACATTACTGTATGGAAGCGAGAGTTGGGTATGCAGAAAAGAATATGAAAGTAAAATTAATGCGGTCGAAATGCGATCTCTTCGCAAAATCTGTGGAGTTAGGCTGACCGACCGCATTCGTAACGACGACGTAAGAGAGCGAGTAGGTATGAAAGAGAGTATTGGTGTAAAGATGCGAAAGGGAATGCTCCGATGGTTCGGACATGTGGAAAGAATGCCGAACGAACGTCTGGTTAAGAAGACCGAGACTAACCTACCTAGACCAGACCGGTCAGGTACTGAAGGAAGGTGGAGTCAAGAGTCTCCGAAACCGACGAGCGTGTATGAAGAGAATTATGAATGTTGAGGAAGCGAGTGAAGTATGCAGAGATAGAGTTCTCTGGCACTCTGTTCTCTCTGCCTACCCTGCAAGGGATATGGCGTGATGATATGTATGTATGTAATTATTTTTTAATTTAGCTATTTCTTTTCTCCCCATATTTCCACTTTAATTTGATTTTTCCTTTATAATTAAATTTTAATTTTATTTTAATTGCCTATAAGTATTGGAATAATGTACCTACATTTTTATTGTGCATGATGTGGCACCTTTAAAAATTGTGCAACTAATCTATTTTATTTTTCATAACTATGTTTATTAAGTTTATACATGTAGTTGTAGCAATTCTTGGTTGTCCAAATAAATAAATTCCCCGTCGACGTCCCAGCTAACTGCCGGGGGGTCGCCTTCACGCAGTCAGCCTCTCTGCGGGTGACGGACTGTTCCCCGGTCCAGTCACCCGCATGAGATGCATCCCTACTTAAATTAAATTAAATTTAGAAAGTAAATAGATATTTGGGCTGGCATAATACTAAATACATATACTCAGTACTCACAAATTGCGATATGCGTGTTAAAAATTTGAATTCATGTTCGGAACCTGGAACGTTCTTTTATTTGAAATTATAAAATACCAAAACGTGTTTCTAATATATTGTAGAACGTTTACTAAATCTCTTATGTTGCTAAAACTATGAAAGCTTCCCTAGACTAAGACTATGAAAACTACGTCACTTCCCTCCCCGCCTCAGCTCGGTGCAGTGTGAAGTTGATTCGTGTGCGGATTAAAAAAATTAGTTTTGTCCTTTCCCTTCCCAATTGTGTTTTATTGTGTTTAGTTCGTGTTTACGTAAATTACGATAAGTATTTGTTCTTGTTTATACTTAAATACGGATTAAAGTAAGTTTTTTTATATTTTCTTGAAAAGTTTTTTTATATTTTCTTTTAAATCTACCTACTACGGTAGATTTAAAATTATTATTGAGTTAGGCATATAAGTTTTGTTTACTTCGATTATTTTATATAATTTATTTTTTATTTTTACTTCATTTTGAAATGTCGACATGTATAACGATAACGAACCGCCTGATCGTGGCGCCGATGTATTTCGTCTAAGTCAATTAACACCACGCTCGCCACCGGCCGGTACCAGCAGACGTGCCGTTTACAATGAGCCATCTCCAGTTTACGTTACACCCGAGCCGAAACCTTTACCGGTACCTAGTGGGATTAATTCGTCACCATTTAGTGTCAGCTACGGCGGACAACCTAATTATTGTGAACTAGTTTCAGAGGCATTCACATTTCTGTCAAAAATAAACGAGCTTGTCAATGATCGGGGTTCACGTATGAATAACGCGATTAAAACGGCAATAATGTACAATATTCAACGCATTACTACCATCGTATCATTGCTAGACGCATTGCAGACGTCCGCTTGAATAAACTCGTACCTTCACCACTATGTCAATGTTCCACACCTGACCATGAGTATGAACAATCAGCACATCACATTCTCTGAGAGTGCGATCTCTGGCGAAATGAGCGTAAATTTATGTTAAACAGTTTGCAAGTCACCTGTGGAGTAGTATACTATACGGACCTAGTGGCAACTCGAGAAAATTTCCGTGCATTCATGCGTTTCTGCTATACCTACTGTAGCAATCAATCTTAACGCTCACATATAGGCCCCGTTAAGCTTTTCTGTATCCGTGGTGCCGTGCGCTTATCGTAGCCGTACATCTCTTTAAATATTGGCTGACTAGTTATTTTGTTTACCTGTCTCCCGCTTTGCCTAGGAGGGAAGTGGAATCATTCTTTCCAACTCCTCCTCTTTAACCTTTTCTAATTAAATTTGTTGCGGGTCCCAAGACAATTAAAATCATATCCCGGGACTGCCTGAGGGTCAAACCTCGGTGTCATTTATGGAGACCATTGTGGATCCTGGCCTACAGGAGTTACAAAGGAGGGAATGTGTGGTGGGATTAGTCCCAAAAAAAAATACTATGAAAAAAACATCCAAAATTACACAGATTAATAAATTTTTGGACTTTTGGCGGGAATCTGAAACGTCATGTAGTGCTCTTGTATTATATTCGATATCTTAGTGTTTTAACGTGTAATATTAGATATTTTTGATGGCATTTTATGTAATGTGATGTGACGGAACTGCTGGGATATAGTGAATATGATATAAAAGTGATTTACAACGTTTTCGTTTCCTATAAAAATGCCCACAATGCCAGTTGGCCATTAACAGTGGGCCCATAGCACTGTTGATGGCGACGATTTGACTTACCGACGGACAGTACCGGACATGAATACACTAAGAACGTAAAGATAATTATAACTTGACACTGGTAACAATGGCTCGTATAAGTATCTGATTGCCAATACATAAAAAGAAGAAGAAGAATAGCACTTTTAACATGTATATTAAATTTTAATAACATAAATATTTGCAATATATTTAAAAAGACAATTTTTTCATGTTATATGAACAGTGTTTTATATCGAGGACCTTGTAGGCATTCAACGATAGTTATTTATTTATAATCCATAAATTGTGCTGAATAATCTGCAAAAATAAAATAATATTAGTATTTACATTTTTTATATGATTTGAAATATAGGGATATTTCGGGTGACAGAGTAAAAATATAATTCATCACCCCTATCTTACTCGTTGGTAAGTAAGTTGTTAGAGACGAGTAAGGGATTAACGCATATAACATCTATGCAAGAGAAGGAAAACCCGAAACACAACCCTATACCAACACGTCTGACCAGTGTGGTATAGTAGGTCGTTTGCGCAAGGCAATTTTATTATGGAGAAGGCTCGAGTCCAACAGTGGGACATTTATAAGCTGAGATTATGATGATGATATGATTTCAAATTCGCTTAGAACAAAAAGAGAACCTAATTTAAACTTTTGTATACTATTCCTGTATTTTAATGGTAGCAAACGTGGCTTAATGTCTCAGTACAATAATCGTGGGTGAGTATGTAGAACTAAAAATATTCCATAGTTTTATTGTATATTCCATGATTCATTATCTGCAATATTAGGTCTAAAGATATCAACTATGTTATATCCAAAGAGTAAAGTTATTAAACTGAAAAAGAGTGGCAACTCCATGATAAAATATGCATGTATGGAAGGTGCTGCTACCCAGAGTTTACGCGGTGAACTAAAGTTGAAGTGATATATATACATATCTACATGTGTATGTGTAATTATATAGAATTTTTTTTACTATGAAAGCTACCCTGAAATATAAAAAAAACATATCAGCTGATAACGAAGCAATAATAATATCAGCTTAACAATGAAAATTGAGATAATTTTCAAAAAGTACATCAATAACCGTAAATAGATTGATGACAATAAGTACCTACGCTAGGAACAAAAAATAACAATTCTCAGTTGTCAAACGTTTGACATACAGGACAAAATGGCAGCAGTTAAGTTTGTACAAACAATCTGTAGGCGGCGCGACCGTCAGTAAAAATAAGTAATGTTTTAAGTGTGCCCAAGGTTATATCATAAAGTGGTCGGCAGAAAAATAACGGTATAAAAAGTAACAGAACAAATAAAGATATAGTAAGAAAGAGACGTATCACACGTAACTCCAAACCATAGTGATTAATTTTTTGCATTTGACTATTTAAAAAAAATACTAAACTTGAATTTTTATTAACTGTAATAAGTTCGGAGGAAGCGGAGTTTTCTGCTCTCAATATTTCTCTTTCCAGCATGGCTCGACGCCTCTCAAGTTGCGTGCGCACTTGTCCTTCACGCTCCAACTGCAAACTTTGTGCGAGTACGGCACTTTCTAACCGGAGTACCCGCGCCCGTTCTGCCCGCAAAGCCGACCAGGTTTCTGCTGCGCCTATGCATACTGATGACAACGATCTTGATGACATCTGTATACAAGTAATAATAAATAAATTGAAATACTAAACTCAACTACAATGAAACGTGTTCTACAAGTTAATAAAAAAACAAGCAACGATTCAACATAACGATGTTGAAAGCATCGCCAATGGCGGACAAAACACCACTAAGAATCGCATACGGCTGTTGTTTGCAATACTATTATGTATTTTTGTGTAAACAATCATTCTAATAAAGAGGCATACCACCAAGACTTTGCTTTCAGCATTGCTATGATGAACATATTTTACTACAGTTTCGTTTTAGAAATAATTTATTATTTCAATTAGCTTATGATATCACTGTATAATAAAATACAAAGAAAGCAGCGAGCAATACCTAATACTATAAACACATTAAAAAACATCCTAAATAAGCTCATTTGCTAAATACTTAACATGAAACCATTCAAAAGTTTATTTTTATTCAGTGCTTTATGTCATCTAGAGTACGCCATATTAAATTTAGTTTGACATGACATTAGTAGCCCATATACACCATCACCTCCATCGTCGCCCTGGCAATACAACACAGTTGTTTGTTACCATCGCGACAGGTCGCCGTCTTCTTTTCACTATCCTAAGATATTACTTATATACTACTATTATTGGTGTGGCACCAAATGAATCTTTCTACATATAAATAATTTTTCATCCAATCCGATAAATGTTTAGTTGAGCAAATAAAATTTTTATTACCCAAGTTCTAATCAACTTCCAAAAGCTTGCTTCTTTTTTAATAATCTTAATATTCTTATCTTTTTTCTTATTAAAGAGTAATCTTTGAAATACTTTTTTTAACCTTTGCCTAATTCACACGATTCAATATACCTCCAGTTATATTTTTGATGTTTTATTGAAAAAGCCAATGTTCAGGTAATTTCTTAAGATCGCGCAATATTCCAATACCTGGAGGCATCTGTTGATATGTGTCTTTGTAGTTGCCCACAGAAACATGATCTCTAAATGTCGGTCTTACAACTGAGGTAAAACTAAGCATACTCTACAAAATAAAATTCGGCATACGGATACACGAAAGAAGAAAAATTGCATAGGCACTAGTCCGAAGGCACGCTGAGATGGCAATAAATAGGCCATATCACTGGACTATCTCACATTCATTAAAGAAGAAAGAAAACATTTCTGGCGGCTACGGATTAGGCGTTAAGTTTGCCTTCCAGTAGGCAGATAAATTACTTATTCAAAATAAAAGCAACACAGGACCACACTATGCAGCGTTCTTAGAGGAAGTAGTTCGTTAAATAATTTTTTATTGTTTTGTATTCATATAAAACCTTTAATCGAGTTCTGCGTGTATTTCAAGGTGAAGTAACCACTGGTTCTGTTATCAGTTTGATAACTAACTAGTTTACTAGGTAAGTAGTCCGAAGTATCGTCTCGTGTACTGAGGGGTTGAAAATAAAATGCATCAACATAGGAACTACAAAAATTCACGAATGTGCAGCAGTGCTTTCTTGAGAAACTTATTACACCAATTACCATGAACCAACGCGAGTACCAAGCACGGTGGTTATAGCAATATCCCCTGTCTAGATGGAGTATATCCACTCTCTAGTCTCGTAGATGGCCTATGTCTGACAGTAGTAGTGGTAGTAAGATAGATAGATATTTGAATAAATAGCTACCCCAGCGTGCTCGCTGTCGTCTAGTGGTGGCGGTGTGGTGCATCCATCGAGGAGCACGCTGAGCTCTCGTCGCGCTCGAATTGTGCATGCAAACAAGTCGGCAGAACGTTCGTAACGCTCCAGCATGAGCGCCCGGGACGCGGCCGCTGTCACTAGTGCGGTGCGCTCACGGGATAATGACTCGACTTGCATGTGCAAGTCTAAAAGCTGTTAGTAATAAATAAAACATGACATTTCATTCCAACAACAATAACTAGAATTTTCAAACAATTGAGAAGATGCCTGTATTTTCTTCATTGCAATCGTAAAAACCTGTTGCGAAGTCATCAGGTGTATGTGTATGAGCACTCGCCTGAAAAAAGTATAACATAGATTGCGATCCTCAACCCAGGGTTGCCATTGCTAGCCATTTCCATGTTATTCAAATTACGTGCTCGCGTGACACTCTACTGTCTATTCTTTTTTTAAACGGCTTCGAAAAAGAAATTCTTCTTTCTTTATGTTATTATATACGACGATTATATTCGACTATATTTTCTTTTGGGTATTTCTCAAAACTTTTTTCTAGGTAAACTGATTATTGCCACCGAAGACAACGAGCGGGTTCCGGTGGCCCGCTCGCTCGGCGAAAAGAGGTACATGTAGGGCGGGTCTATAAACTCGCTCGCCATTTCTTCTGTCGCCCCGGACGGATTTAGTGGGGAGTGACCATTCCATAGCCCGCCGCCAAAAGGTAAACTGATTACAATGATTCTTTTTTTTTATTTAAAAGCTGTTGTTGCCTTGCGGTTTCATTTAAATTTCATTAATATTTAACCGGTAAATTTGACTTGTTCTCAAGCAGCATTACTGTACTGCAAAATTGATAAAATAATTGATAACAAACCACCTGCCTAGTGTGATGATGATAGCGTTAACTTCTGTTGGGTAAGATTATATGGAATAGTAGACTTCGATAGGCTAATGAATAATATCACTAGGGGTTTTTAATTTTCCTTTTCTTAGACTAATCTTATCTCTCACGTCATTTAGTTGTTTCTTACGATACACACGGTTAAAAAGAGGGTGCCGCTGAAGACTGTGTCTTCACACAGTACACTGTGTGTACGAATTATTAATGTAACACTATACAAATCACATTATAGTAGCTCGATAGCACGGTGACAATATATGTTTTAGAAGATAAGATATAAAACGACCGATCCTGCCCTTGACTGCCTCTTCCACCGGAACCTAAATACCAGGATATATGAATAATATATTTTTTAATCTATTTTTTTATGAGGACTTGGCTCACAGAATAATATATCTAGCACAGATTTCTGTGGCATTGTTTCGTTACAACATAGGAAAAACGGCTACATAGCAAAACTATCACAATAGTCTGTATGTCCAAAATTGCCGCTGTATCGCCTAGACATTAAAGAGAAGGTAGCCAAACGAGCTATCAAAGAAAAGGAATCAGTTCCAGTGGCAAGCCCAAAAGATGCAGTGCGGTATTACGGCTGGTTATAGGGTCCCAAGACATTCTTCCGTCGGCGTCATGACGAATAACTATCCAGATTAGAGCAAGCCAATTCAAATGAAACAACAAAGGTGCATTGCTGAATAGGCTACGTCGGTACACATTAGGTCACTTCAACTCATATATGTCCCACTGTTGAGCTCAAGCCTCCTTCATAATGGAAGGGAAATTCACCTACGCTGGTCAGACGTGTTGGTATAAAGTTTTGTTCGAGTTTTTCTTCTCTTGCATAAATATTATATGCGTTTTATATGTCTTAGTAGTCTTTAACGATCACCCACGGATAAAATAAGAGGTGGTGGGTTGTATACTTTACACGAAGTATACCGGTAGGTATACGGTACAACAATAAATTTTATGCTATTCACAAATGAATTTCTTAAATCCAGGTGTTAGGTTACATTTATTCGTTATTACGATACAAGGTTCTTTTTCTTTAGTGCAAGATGTATTTTTGGGAAAAAAAATGCTCTATTATGTACCTCAGTTTGAAGATCCTGACTCGGCACTTCTTTGATGTAACAATCGTAATTCTGCAATCGCTTTACCTCGAGTTGTAATGTTGCTAATTGATTCTCATACTGCGTGATGCTTTTCTCCCTGTTGAAGAAATTTTCAACGGTCAAATAACAGTTTCACCACATTGAAATATTGACTTGAGTCGCGAGATTTGAATAATGTTTACTCAAATGTTACACATATGAAATTAACGCTGATCTAGCGGGGCGCGACCACCTATATAGTCCACCACAAAAAAAAAGGCTAACAAATAAGTCACACACAAAAAAAAATCGTTTGGGAGTCTGGTACGGTGCTCTTGTCGCATAGCCCATACTCACTTACGCTAGCCATGTGGGCCTCTCTCATGCAGTCACTCATCACTCGCATGAGAGAGTGGTACCATGGTTGCTGCGCTCTGCGGGTGAACTGACCGATTTGGCTGAGGATTCCACGGCCAAATAATGAATCCTATGATGAACTATCAGTCCAGTTGTTTGTACAAAAACGATTACCTAAGTCTACGTTGAGGGTTCATTTAGTGTGTGAATTGTAACTGTGGCCGTGAAAGTAATTGTGATTACTTGCAGTACGGGTATTTACAGCTATATATCCGCGTTTTTGTTTCTCGTACCTGACCCATTCTTTTACAAACAAATTATACAGATTTTATATACATTTGCGTCACAAACGTTTCTAGTATGCGAAATTTGAACACCAACTCAGTTAAGGATTAAACTCTGGCTGTTTCGCTAAATGAAGGTCTATACCAGCCAGAACTGAAGCTGAACTATCAATGACATGATAATGATTATCTATAATCGTCATGTCATTGCCATCATATTATACCGTCATTATCGATCGTAATCCCCATTGGGACATCAACTCATGTTTACAGACATCATTAAGATGCGGCAATACAAAGGAATAAAAGTATAGTATAAAGAGAACTTAGAAACTTAAAACTGCAATCTGCCCGACACACATCTCGCGCGGCAAGCCATAAAAATCAGCTAAAGGAGCACCAGAATATTGCAAGCAGCACTGCCCTGCGCAACTTATAACACGAACTGTGATCTACAATCCGCCTACCAAGCATGGCAATTATGTTATTCTCTTGCTTCGTGGGTAACCTCCGTCCAACCGTGGACATCTGACAGGCTGCTAATGATATGATAATGATGATAATATTAAGTACAAGGTAAGGGGGTAAAAAAAATATAGTGAACTTTAACAGGTTGGATAGGCAATCTAAATAATCTCACATTAACTTTTCATTTTCTTGTTTTTCCTCAATCACACGTTGCAACTTATCTATCTTCTGTTCTCTATCTAATAATTCCGTAGCGATTTTTTCTTGGAAATTGTCAGAGTTTTCTTGCTGTAACACAAAAACCACAAACTTATAAGCTATGCTCGCGGCTACAACTGCTTTAATATAAATTTGTCAATCCATTTTTCTTTCCCTCGAAAACTATTTTAGGTGAAAGATTAGGCTATATGAGGTCTGTTCAAAAAGTATAGGGAAATTTGTATTTTTTCAAAAAGTTTTTATTTCGTTCATGAATATCTATTTTGTCCCCTTAAAAGTAATGCCCCTTGCATATGTGTTATTGTGTGTAATTTTTGGCCAAATATTCGCGCACAAGCAACGATGTGTGTGCAGGGGCGTTATCATGTTGCAAAAGCCAGTTTTTTTTCTTCCACAAATTGGGGCGTTTTCGGCAGATTGCTTCACGCAAATTGTGCATAATTTGCAGGTAATATTTATTATTACCTGCAAGTTATGCACACTTATTGACTGTACTACTCTGTGGCAAGAACTCATGATACACCACGCCTCTGCAATCGAAGAAAACTGTAAGCAAAACCTTCACGTTCGTCCGACCTTCACACAACACACTATTCATCGTCATCTTCTCGGCCCTCTAAGAACATTTTGTACCACCGATAAACGTTGATTTGGTCCATGGTAGCTTCACCATATGCTACAGTCAACATTCGGAATGCGTTCGCGCACTTTATTATGTTTTCCCCACAAAATTTGATAATTATTTGATCCATTTTTTTAGAATAGATAAAAATCGCAGACGAGTTAAAACATATCCAAGCACAACAGCTGTTAAAAATTAACTAAACATTCAGAATGGCCGACCTTGTCAGCATAAGTAAGGGACATGAGTACCAAATAAGGTTCTAATAAATCAAAAATCCAATACAAGTAGCCCGCGTAACTTCAAAATTCGCGACAATTTTTAAACAGACCTCGTATATAGTTATTATTGTATCCTTGAGTTGTGTATACGAAATTCTAAAAGGATCAGTTGTATAGTTAAGGCATGAAACGGTAACAAATAAACAATAAACTATCATTTGCATTTATAAAATAGGATTTTTATATCATTCTAGCTAGAGTTATAAGGATACTACCGCGATCCTAGATAGTGAATCCAAGAAACTATCTTTATCTGCCCGACTCTGACGAAGTTCCTCTTCTGCACGTGAAAATGCCACGCGCGTTACTTGAAGCTCTTTCCATATCTGTGTTTCCCTATCAGAAGGCTCAGTTTCTGAAAACATTTCGCCACTATCCGTAAATAATTCTAACAAAAGTACGTTATAAATCCAAAGAACAACATACCTTTAGATGGTATATAATCTAAGCAACGTCTACGTTCGATATCTACTAGTTTAGTGGAACGGTCTTTGAGGTCCTGCAGTGATTGTTCCAATTCCTTAACTTTGTTCACTAATTCTACCACATGGTTTTCCTTTGCAGTTGTGATTTTTTCCTATGCAGTTTAATTCTCATTAACATCTTGAAATGTATAATTAGATAGTGTTGTAAAATATAAGTATAATATAACCAGAATGCTTAGTACCTGTTCCGCTATCTTCGCTTGAAGGCATTCAATATGCGATTGTTGTTCAGTTTCACGAGCTTGAGCTGCAAGCTCTGTTTGTTTTGCCTGTTCGTGCAGCTCCTTCACCCTGTGATTACATCAATAAAATTGATCACACTTTAATATTAAAATAATTACATTGTACTTAAATGCACAATACCTTTGTTCCAGTGCATCGCGTTGTCGAGACAGCGTCTCTATAGTAATCTCCCCCATTTTAGAAACTTCTACTAACTTCTTTGATCGTGCATCAAAACTGGCCTCTCGCCGTCGGTGCTAGAAAGTAAAAATAGAAAATTTAATAATCCTAATAAATTAAACCACTATACAATTAAAATTAAAATATTTATTTAAAATGGTGAATTATTATTAAAATTAAAAGATAGAGAATTAAGGCTTGAAAAGATGATAAGCAAGTCCTCGCGTAAGAAACACAAAAAGCAACATTAAAAAACTGCTTATAAATAAGATCGGTTGGGAATAGGTTAAGTCGATCTTTCAGTTCAGGATCGTAATGTATCACAACTTCACTGTCTGTTTTGAAACTTGATTTGCGAGTCTGTTTACGAGTTGCTCGGCGTCTTTCTGTTTTATTCTGATTGTTTCAAGTTCTACACGTGCATCCTTGAGCTGCCTCTCCAGGTTTGTGATACGAGCACGTGCCACACGTAGCATACCTTCCGCTGTAGAAACTACTTGCTTCAGTGATTCACGAGCAGCGCGTTCTTTTGCCAGTTCTTCATAAAGATCCTAGAATGTTTATGATTTTATTGATATTACATCTATTAAAAATAGTCCTGAATTGTTAAGGTATAAGTAAGAACTTTTCCGTGTGGTGATGGAATAAGAATACAATTCACCACCCCCTATCTTATCCGTGGTTGATAGTACGAGACGACTAAGGGATATAAAAACGCATACAACATCTATGCGAGAGAAGGAAAACTCGAAACAAAACCCTATACCAACACGTCTGACCAGCGTGGTATAATAGGTCAATTACCCTCCCATTATGGAGGAGGTCCATGCCCAACAGTGGGACATGTATGGGCTGAGATAATGATGGTGAAGAAAGAAACTTAATAAACGTTTGGACGGAGGCAGCAGACAGAGTCATTCTGCGTGATATTCGCGAGGGACAGCTGACATACAACACTAAACGTTGACCTCAATTGTCATCTGATCTGCTAACATCTTTAATGTTACGTTTTAGTGACTATACAGTAAACATACATACATACATATCATCACGCCATATTCCTTGCAGGGTAGGCAGAGAGAACAAAGTGCCAGAGAACTCTATCCTTGCATACTTCACTCGCTTCCTCAACATTCATAATTCTCTTCATACACGCTCGCCGGTTTCGGCGACTCTTGACTCCACCTTCCTTCAGTACGTGACCAATCTGGTCTAAGTAGGTGAGTCTCGGTCTTCCCTGGTACCTACATCTTTCCACTTTCGCATTGTATATCTTCTTAACCACACGTTCGTTCAGTAAAAGCTCATTTAAATTCACTGATCCAATCTTAAATATGATTCGACAAAATATAATATTTTAAAATTGCGTGACGTATGCCGTAATCCTCTATATGATAGATGCCTAATTGATATCCAGCAAATAGCACTGGATCATAGAAATACTTGGGCCAGTAGACTAAAGAGAAAAAATATCTAAAGTTACAAGTTTAGTTGTAGTTTATTTGTACTTTTATCCCCACGAATTCGTTACAAAGTATTCAATGAGTTAGCGGTTTTATAAAAATAGCCAAATCAGAATAAAAACGCTTGGGGAAATAACAGCGTTCTCCAAACTAGAACATTTAAAAAACTATATAATTCATCCCTAATGAAGCATAAATATAAGGACCTGGTAGTTGGTTGTGCCATTTGTTATTTGAGTCATTACTTGTATATCGTTTTCTTTCTTAACAAATTCATCTAATTTACTTTGTAAAATCAGATTTTCTTTTTGGATACGTTCCATTTTTTTCACCAATGTATCACGATCAATCCAAGGTATTCTGAAAATAATGAAGAAATTACTAGATGTTATTATGAACCTAAGCCACTAATATACTACACTGTCAATAAACTTGGATAATTAAAATGTAAAGCCAGTTTAATATGTAGATATATACTTAGCTACTTCATAAATGTAATTGATTTTAGTTTTCAGTGTTTCTATATTTCCATCCACCATTCTCTGCAGTTTTTCTGTGTCTGTATCAAACTCCGTATTTTTAGATTTCCATTCCAAATTCTAAAATAAAACAACTTATTTAATTTGTGCAGATGCTGGCGACTCCCAATGGTGACTCTTAGGACCATCCATATTGTGCGATGCTTAGCGAATTCAGCATTCAAAACTATATACGCAGAAATCTTTTTTTTTTTTGGGCGAGCGGTCATCGACCTTGCCCAATTTCTGACCAATGTATGTTATTGAGCATTTCTTCTTTGTCTGATCCTGGTTTGGATTTGGGTTCGCTCAGGACTGAAGATCCGTTCTCATAAGCCCTAAGCCAATAAACCAACAACGATGGGCAGATTTACCATTAAATTAGTATTTATTTATAAACTCACGCCTTGCATTTCGCCATGTCATTTATAGTCTTAAGTAATAACATGTGAACCCATTGTAGTTTACCACGCTATAGACTATATCTTTAGCTGTATACCATAACTCTAGACTTCGTAATTGTTATTAGATTTTTATGTAAAAAAAATAACATTTTATTCAATATAATTTTAAAATCTACGCAGGTAAAATTGTGGTTACGTACCAGCTAAAAAGAATGAAACTACTTACAGTACCATAAGAGGATCGATCTGTACGGTGCCTACACTTTAACAAGTTGATTATATCAAGACGTCGAGCCATGATCTCAGAGCATACTGACAAAACTTCCTCTGGAATGGGATTAAGCTGTAATGCAATTTGTTGGAGTGCATGTGGACCTGGAATATAAACAAAAAACGTATGGTATTCAAAGTTATTGTTAAATAATAAACGATTCGTTAGAGGAGTAGAGGAGGTCGAGTCCAAAGACTGTATGAGATAAATGTTTGAATCCATTTCATTCTATATAGACTAAGAATATGCACTGATGATAATAAGTGCGGGCAGGATTAGGTTAGCATGCATTAATATTTGCAAAGCTGCAGAGTTTGTTTGTACGTTTCTGTACTTTAACTTTAATCTTAAAAACTATATTCCTTTAAGCGCAGGATGCTATAAAAATACCAAAAATTATACAATTATAAAACCATTAAGATAGTTTAAACTGTAATACCATTAGAATACAATTTATCAAATACCGACTATGTGTGAAATGGGCAAAAATACTTCTAAAACGCAAGCACAACATATACACTATCTTCTTTACAGTCCATCTACATCGCAATGTTAAGCACGAGGCTATTTCATAAAGAAAGAGAGTGAAATTGGCTTACTACACCACGACAACCTAATATTATCTGTGATAAAGTCGGCTATTACAACATTTACAACAAAAGACCGTGATACCAGACCGTGGATAGTATTCTTGAATCACCGCAACACAGTATAATATTTACATATGTAACTAATTAAATGTTAGACTGAATAATTATTGCTTATGTATTCATCACTTTATCGACATCCATTGTTGGTGATAGGATACCTATATAGTATTTTAGATAGGTACTAATATTATCCGTGTGGTGACGGTGTAAGAATACATTCACCACTCCCATCATCTCATCTTACACGTGGGTGATCGTAAGAGACGACTAAGGGATATAAAACGCATATAACATCTATGCAAGAGAAGGAAAACTCGAAACAAAACCCTATACCAACACATCTGACCAGCGTGGTATAGTAAGTTAATTTCCCTCCCATTACGGAGGAGACCCGAGCCCAACAGTGGGACATATATGGGCTGTGATCATGATGATGATTTTAGATACTATGATAATCGCCATATTTAGCAGGCGGGTTATTAATTGTAATTGTTTCACAAGTTTCCCGCTATCGGGCCCTTTAGTCGACTTTTACGACATCCACAGGAATTTAAAGGATCACATCGTAAACTTCTGATCGGAACAAAATTATTTTTTTCCTTACACACACAGAACTGCAACAATATTTTTTTTTCAGATTACATTTACATGCTATCAGAGAATGCCAACGTTTACTTAAATAAATAAGACCGTCAACATTTTGAAGACTATCAAGTTTAATTTGCCAATAATCTGATAAAAGGTTCAAAGAACTCTTGTTATCATCCCTTACCAAAAACACCGCTTATTTCTTCGGTCAATGGCATTTCGAGGTCATCTTTGATGAGTAGCAATAAGTCATGTGCTGGCCAGCCGCTTATAGACAATACACGGATCTCTCCTAAAGAGTCCTTAACTCCAACACCGGCGCGGCCCTCGATTTCTTTTAGTTTGGCGTAGCTCTCAATTAATGAATTCTGTAGAATAATAGTAGACCATTTTAGCAGATTAGTAATAAAATACAAAAACGTAAAATGTAGATATTATAATTAACGATCTCGATGAGTGATAGGATGTAACGTATAATAAAGAAATGAAGGGGGTTTAAGTATGAAACAATAAAATTTATCAATAATATATTTAGGCGAATTTAGAATACTATTCTAACTTTTATTGTATCGGGGCTAAATTTATAGGATGTTATTTAATTTAATAAGATTTACACATACATACATATCATCACGCCATATCCCTTGCAGGGTAGGCAGAGAGAACAGAGTGCCAGAGAACTCTATCTCTGCATACTTCACTCGCTTCCTCAACATTCATAATTCTCTTCATACACGCTCGCCGGTTTCGGAGACTCTTGACTCCACCTTCCTTCAGTACATGACCGATCTGGTCTAGGTAGGTTAGTCTCGGTCTCCCTCGGTACCTACATCCTTCCACTTTCGCATTGTATATCTTCTTAACCAGGCGTTCGTTCGGCATTCTTTCCACATGTCCGAACCATCGGAGCATTCCCTTTCGCATCTTTACACCAATACTCTCTTTCATACCTACTCGCTCTCTTACGTCGTCGTTACGAATGCGGTCGGTCAGCCTAACTCCACAGATTTTCCGCAGAGATCGCATTTCGACCGCATTAATTTTACTATCATACTCTTTTCTGCATACCCAACTCTCGCTTCCATACAGTAATGTTGGGACAAGCACTGCGTTATGTATTGCTACACGTGCCTTCTGGCTGAGGTGGTGGCTGCCGAGAAGTTGCCCCAACGCTCCGTTCACTCTATTTCCCGCATTCACTCTTCGCTCTATATCAGTGGTGTACCTTCCATCTCGGCTAAATCCACATCCAAGATATACAAATTCATCCACTTGCTCTAGTACATCATTACCTATTGTTACTCTTACATCTGTTCTGGTTTTATCTCTTTCAAAGACCATTATTTTGGTTTTGCTCACATTCACGCGTAGACCCCTTTTCTTACAATCTTCTGTCATTGTGTCGACTAGGGTCTGCAGGTCAATCGCTGACTGTGCCAGCAGGACTGCATCATCTGCATAAAGCAGAGCAGTGACCACTGAGTCGCCCATCTGGACTCCCACATTCATATCGTTCAACCTTTGGAGACATTTATCCAGATATATGATAAACAGCCTGGCTGACAGAACGCACCCCTGCTTAACGCCGATATTGACGTCAAACCAAGGCGACATTCCATCATCCAGCCGCACACAGGCTCTACAGCCCATGTAACTGGACTGCACAGCCTGTAGCAGTTTACCGTTAATACCATACTCCGGTAAAATGTCCCAAAGTTCCTTTCGTACAACCGTGTCAAATGCTCTCTCCAGATCCACAAAACTGCAGAAAACCCTCTGACCTAGAGCCAGATGCTTCTCCACAATGTTGCGCAGAGAGAACACTTGATCCATGCATCCCCTTCCACTCCTGAAACCTCCTTGTGTCTCACACAGTAAACCATCGGACACCATCCTCATTCTCCTTTCAATAATTTTTCCATACTCTTTTGCTGCCAAACTGGTCAAGCTTATGGCTCTGTAATTTGCGCAGTCATAACGTGAACCCTTGTTTTTAAACAAAGGCACGATGACTGCGCTATTCCAGTCCCTGGGAACCATTCCCGAGCTCCAACATAAATTGAGGAGCAACAGGAACGCCTCCCAGACACAAGAGCCACCAAGCTTGATCATCTCGGCAGACACCATATCAATGCCCGCTGCCTTACCATTTTTCAAACTTCTTATCGCCCATTCAACTTCATCCATACTGATGCCATCGGAGGACGCCGTTGTCGAATGTTGATCTACTAAACCACATCCAACACCGGCGCCAACCGTAGCATCCGCATACATATCGCCAAAATATTCACTCCATCGGCTTAACACGTCTTGTGTTTGTGTAAGAATGTCTCCACCTTTAGACCTTATTTTATTCATTCTGAAGGCTGACCAACCACCCCGAGACTTCTTCCCCTCCCTCCAAAAGAGTTTGGTGTTACCCTCGAAGTTTTTAGTCAGCCTATCTTCTGCACTCATACTTGCTCTATCACATTTCTCTTTCACTAAGGCCTTGGTGTCATTCTTACATTGCCGATATATTTCTTTCTTCTGTTCAGTCATACTGTCATTCAGATTCAAAGAAGAGACATAGTCCAGCCACGCTTTCTTCTTTTGCTCTACGGAAGCTGCCACTTCCGCATCCCACCATGCATCACCATTTGTTTTTCTATGCTTCTTTGAACTTCCACATACTTCTTTCGCTGTATCTACCATACTCTCTTTCAATACTCTCCAGCATTCTTCAATGTCCGATTGCGGCTGGCTTGCCATCGTCAGCCGTTCTCGGACACCCTCTGCATACTTTTCTCTTACACACTCTTCTTGCAACCTTTCAACCTTTATTCTTTCAAGCCCTCCGAAGTGGACACGCTCTCGCCAGTGCCTCCACTTTCTGAACAGACCACTAAATCTCGCAATAACGAGATAGTGGTCCGTGTCGACTGTGGGGCCCCTGTAGGCTCTTGCGTCCAATATTTTGCTTCGGAGGCGACTGTCTACCAAAATTAAATCTATTATGCTTTTCTGTTCATTCCTTCTCCATGTATACATATGGATGTCCTTATGTTGGAAAAATGTGTTTGACACAATAAGGTTTCTCTCCATGCATACATCCGCTATGAGCCTACCTGCGTCGTTCACTCTCTTATCACCAAATGGACCAAGTACGTCCTCATAGTCGGGACGCTTGGTCCCCACCCATCCGTTCAAATCTCCGCATACAATCACGCGTTCACTGGTTTCTGCCATATCCAGAACTTCCCTAACATTGTCCCAAAACTTCTCTAGGTCTGATGCCACCGAGGATCCTACGGGAGCATATGCTACAACCATGAATACCTTGGTGACACCTAGTTTTATACGGACCCAGAGAAGTCTGGGATCATACATTCCGTAATCCTTCACACCTGAGGCCAAGCGAGAGGACAACAGCACTCCTACCCCCATGCTGGCTCGATCGCTCTGTGGTACACCAGACCACAGAGCCATCCCGCCACCAGGAAGATCGCAGGCGTCGCTGCCCCTTCGCTTGGTCTCTGTTACACAGAGCACGTCTAGCTGTTTGTCCGCCATGACGGATATCAGCTCGTGCAACTTACCTTCCACACAACCTCTTACATTCCACGTGCCCACCCGGCACTCCGTTCTCCTCGACTCGCCTAACTGGGCAAGGCGTGATGGGTGGCGGCCCCCATCGCCGCAACTGCCGATGTTCGTACCGACGGGGGCGGGTCGGTACGCGTCGCCTCCGGGGGACGCCCTAACCCGCATTGCGGTACGCATTTCGAGCCGGATTAGCAGTCTAATTAGACTGGCAGGGGACGCGAACGAGCACGCTCCGGACTATGCCCCCCAATTAATAAGATTTCAACAATAAAAATTGATATCTATATTCATAGAAGTACCTACATAGCAGATGTCACTGTTAACTATAGTTCATCATTCTCCTACTTTTATCACAATTACTTAGGGTCGATACAATATGTACTCTTCTGTCATAGTAGCTACATATTGTAAAAGTTATTGGCAATAGTTTTATGACCGGCCGCCTGTCAGACGTCAACCCTCCTTGGGAATGTAATTGTTGACCAAACGGTATCAGATGGCGTTGGCCCAGGTCGTTATAAGGCTCTTAGTCGTCGTCTACGACACCCACGAGCAAAGTAAGGGTTGGTAGTATTCGTACCCGTTACCACACAGCTTAGCCGCTAGCTATCTATAATTATTGCATAGAAATTTTAATAGCTAGATTCAGTACCCTCTACTAGCTCATGGATTTTACACATTTTCAAGAACTTTTTTTCAATGTCTAAAGCATGACTGTTCACTTTTAAAACTAAACGAATTAATAGGCACGTAACTTCGAAAATATATAGATTTCTGCAACTGAGTGGATATGTTTAATGGTACTAAATGTAATTATTATATATCACAATTTGTTTTCAAACCATATGCAGTGCATATGGTTTGAAAACAAACAGAGCACCTTCTGTAGAGTATTAGACTTTTCAATATTAAGAGGATAATAGGTTATTGTAGTACATCACATGACATAGCACTTCATATTACAATTTAACAACAAATAACAACTACTGCAACAACAAAGAATATTTAAAAGATCGCATTGAATTAGAATTAACCAATTACTCGTATCAGCTCATATAAGTTCCACTGCTAGGTTAAAGCCTCTTCCAAAACTGAAGAGAATTGACCTACTATACCACGCTGGTCAGACGGGTTTGTTATAGTTTTTTTTTTTCAAGTTTTCCATATCTTGCATAGACTTTATCTGCATATTATAACGACTTTTACGGCACCCATGAGAACGCAAGAAAGGTGTGGTGAATTGCATTCTCCATAAGCGCACAGAAATACAATTGTTACAATAATAATATGGACATCAATAATCATTATAGTCCTTAAAATATAGCTTGATCCCTGCGACAGATAGCTACAAAACCGATGAAGTAATTTTGAATACGCGTCATGTTTACAATTTTATTATGTATTTTTTTTTATTGCTTATGGTGGCAAACGAGCGAGCAGCACACCTGATGGTAAGTGTCACTGCCGCCCACGGACCTTTGCAATACCAAGGCTTAGGCCACTGCCTACCAATAAAATCCCCAAACCCACCCAGTTGGGCTTCCGGCAGTTCCGGCTCTCTCGCTCACCGAACGAAGCGCAATAGCACATTGCCATTACTCAAACGTTGACTTTCTGCGAGAGTGTGGTACTACCCTGGACGGATCGGCCCGCGGCTGTAGACAAAAAACTGTCAACAACGTGGTCCTACCACTATGATCGCCTATATTTTTATTCTTTACGTGCCAGTTATATCTCAACTGAATTATGAATTTAAAATATGAACATATACACCAATACTTATACCCTTATATGTTTTAAAATACTTAGTAATAACTTTATAAAAATGTTTACGCAAATACAAGTTCATACTGGACTGAGAATAAGATAGAGATGGGACAATCGATAAACGTAAATCAAAAACATTCTTATTAATTATTATTTATAAAACAAGTAAAACCAATACATTACCTATATAAACCACTTGGTTACTCTATAAAATAAGAAAATTGTGTTAATTTAGTATTCAGACATCAGTTATAATATTAATAAAACCATTTCTTTTATATTAAAACCATAAATTCATTTATAAAATAAACATGATTATTCATGAAATAATCAGTGACCAAGAACTCATCATCAACTGCGGGAATGCTGTAGCGATGATGATAATAGTGACGATGAACTTGTATGTACTCCTTTCGAATAATAAAATAGTTAATTAACAGCTTTAGTTTAAATTAAATAAAATCCATTGATTTAAATTCAATAAGATTTTCATAGATTGTTTTCCATTTATGATCGAATCACCCATCCATTTGATTGAAATTCAATAAGATTTTCATACATTGTTTTTTAATTGCAGTAGCAAATATCTTTAAAAATACATACAATGAAACATAGAACCTCCTCCTTTTTGAAGTCGGTTAAAAAAATAAGGAATTATATCGACAAAATACGGACTACATCGTAAGCGTCCGGCACTAGTGAGAACTGTCACAGAGATCAAGCTATATTTTATAGACTATAATGATACCTTTTCTCTCTATCACAACATAAATTTCATTACTACTATTATTACACAATCATTTATAAACCACCATAGAGCAGACTATGTTGTACCTACATTTAAGAGTAACACCTGAGCATAGCATATTTGAGCAAATAAAATTAAATAATAAATATTAAAATGTTTCAGGTTTGCTGTGTCTGCAGTGAAGTTAACTTATGTCACTTAATCTTGCCAAACAACACTAACAGGAATGAAAGGCGTTTTTATTCTTTCTTTTCTCACTCACACATCAACAATATATTACAATGAATAATTTAAATTATTATAACTTACTTGTTGTGAAATTAAAGATTTTCGCATTTTAATGAAATCTCTTTTCTTTGTTGCTAGTATTCGTAACATTTTTGACAGTACACATTGTGGTATGATCGGGTTTTCTAAAATAATAAAACAAAACAAATAAACCCAACACCATTATAACCAAAATAATTTAGAGCGAAGAAATGACAAATAATTTGGATCAAATCATACTGAATAGTTACCATCTTTATCGTTATTCACCAATGGATATTTAGAAGAATCAATTCCGTCTTGCACTGTTGGTTCAAATAGTTCTAGAGATTTTTTTAACGTGTGCTAGAAACAAACAATCGATATAAATTCGTTTTAATTTAATACGTATATATGTTACATGTTTAAGACTTATATATTAACAAAAAAAATAAACAATGTTTGATTTAGTGGCCACACTATTTGAACAAGTGTTAAAACTTTGAATTAGGTACATATTTAATTAATAAACAGGCCATTAAAATAACATTATCATAACTAATAAGAGAATTATGTATTTTTAATGAAAAGTAGTGTTATGGTTACGTATAGATCTGAATGTTGGGCATTGAAAAAGACGGATTTGAGACGTTTGCATGCTACTGAGATGCGTATGTTAAGATGGATGTGTGGGGTGACAAGATTAGATAAGATACGAAATGAGTATATTAGGGGAAGTTTTAAAGTAGCACCAGTGATAGAGAAGTTTAGGAGCGCGAGATTGTCTTGGTATGGGCGTGTAATGAGGAGGGATGAAAGCCATGTGACAAGGAGGGTTATCAATATGCTTGTGGATGGGCGTAAGAATCGTGGGAGACCCAAGAAGAGATGAATGGATTGTGTAAACGAGGATATATGTATGAAAGTTGTGAGTGACGGCTGATAGAAGTGACGGCGACAGATATGACGGCTGATAGAAGATTGTGGAAGGCAAGAACATGTTGTGCCGACCCCACTTAGCGTGGGATGAGGGCAGGCAAATGATAATGATAATGAAGTAGTGTTATGGTCACACTGTTGACAATTTTCTGTATACGGAGTAGTACGACACTTTCGCAGAAAATTAACGTTTGAGCAGTGACAACAAAAAGTTTACCGAATTCTCTCTCTTGCTAGAGCGTCGAAAGTCTTTACGTCACTAACCGGCAGCCCAACTTTCTGGGTGGGTTTTAGTTTGTAGGCTGTGGCGTAGCTATACCCTCGATATTGCGTCAACAATAGACTTACCATCCAATAAATAAATGTTAATTACTCATAACAATGCTTTAAAAATTAATACCTAATTCGAAATGCATATTTAATAAATAGCTAAATAGACTTTAATTAATAAAATTGTCTAACTAAAATGCAATTAGCAAAATATTAATTAAATTGTCCAACAAAAATTTCAAGATTAAATGCATCTGAATCTCTACTAAAGCAGAGACAAAAAATTAACAACAATATAGTCGATGTAATTGGGATTTTGTTTTATTTTTATATAACCCTAAGTTCTAAAATTACAATCACTTTTCAGGATATAGTATGAAAACATTTAAGATACATAGATGAACATAGTGTCAAAATTAGTTTGAAAAACTCATACAATAACTAAATTTTATTCGTCAACATCTTTAATTAACTAGATATTTAGTCAACCTATAAACTAAACTCATTTGCAAAAAAAACGGGCGGTTTTGATTTTCATTCATATTTAAAAAGATACAATACCAAAAAGGTTTCAATCGTTTGTACACGTTACTGGCCGGTTTTAAAAATGCTGTGGTATTTAAAAAAGTACGTTCTAAATTCAATTTTTCATTTGATGTTCATTTTTACAGAAAACCCCTTTTTATCCTACATTTTTGGCGCGAAGTTCCAGAAGTTAACATCGACTTTCATAACTTTTATTCAATTTTTATCGATTAATTTCATATCCTTGACTGTCAAAGCTTTATTTAATGCTGTTTGGCTGTATCAAAAATGGTAGATAAAGTGGTAAAAGCTACCAAAATTATCGCGCTGCTTGAAGAGGGTTGCAGCCAATGTTTCGTGGCTAGGAGGCTAAATGTTAGTCGCTCGACAGTCCAAAGGACCTGGCAGCGATATCAGGAGACTGGTTCCGTCGAGAGAAGGCCTGGTTCTGGAAGAAAACCATGTACCCAACCACGGGATGATCGTTTTCTTGTGAGTCGCGCATTGAGAAATCGCAAATCTTCGTATGTGGATCTTAAGAACAACCTCCAAGAAGTAAGAAATGTGCATATTAGTCTATGGACGGTCAGGAGGAGGCTTCTCGCTGCCAATATACGCAGTCACCGCCCGGCCCGCGGCCCCAAATTACTCCGTGAGCACAGAGTTCACAGGCTTAGGTTCGCTAGAAATTGTGAATCATGGACTCAAGACGATTGGAATAGGGTTTTGTTCTCTGATGAAGCCAGGATATCTCTGTTCGGTGAAGATCGACGTCGGCGAGTGCTAAGAAGACAAGGAGAACGCTTTGCAGAGGCATGTTTCGAAGAAATCACACCTTATGGTGGGGGCTCTGTTATGTTTTGGGCAGGAATAAATTCAATGGATCGTACAGAGTTAGTCTTCATTGAAAACGGCTCACTGACTGGGCATCGATATATAACGGAAGTTCTAATTTCTCATGCACAACCCGCATTGGCCGCTCTAGGTGAAGACTCGATTTTTATGGACGACAATGCTCGCGCCCACCGATCCCGCGATGTTAATGCGTATGTGCAAGAGGTCGGCATTCGTCGTTTGGATTGGCCAGCTCGAAGTCCCGACCTCAATCCCATAGAGCATGTCTGGGACGTTCTGAAACGGCGTGTGAGATCAGTACACCCGGCTCCGCAGACCATCAGAGAGCTGAAGAATGTGATTACTGCGGAGTGGGAACGTATTCCGCAAGCAAGTATCCGGGATATACTCGCTAGCATGCCCAGACGAATTCAAGCTGTGATTTTAGCTAGAGGGGGTCACACTCGATACTAAACATTTATCTGCTTTTACTTTATTAAAGAAAAACAAACAAAAAAACTTTTTTATTTTTACTTCATGAGCATATGCACTACTAGCGAATATACACTACTAGCGAGGTTTAGCATTATTTCCCATAAATTGTATCTAGATTTTATGAAATACTGATGAAAACGATTATTTTCTTATTAATTTACCAAATTGTGTGGATAAAACTACCTATAATTATCAAACAAAGAAATATTAACATTTGAAATGGTTCATTGCTTAGGTGCCCGTTTTTTTTGCAAATGAGTGTATTTATATTATATATTTTTTTTCAACCAAATTTAAATTACTAGTCATCGTAATCATCGTTCAACATCATTATCATCATTCAACCTTTCGTTGTACACTGCTGGATGTAAACTTCCCCACAAATGAGAGGAACTCTTTAGATTGGCAATCGTAGTAAGGTGTTAGATGTTTCCTAGTACATAGATGCTGCCCACTGTCCTGGTGAGACTTAGCGTGGTATAAAGTAATTACCAGAATCAATCAGGATAAAATTTATTAAGTAATTCAATTCAGCCAAATATATCATTATTACTTACTGTAGATGGTGTTAAACTTTGACATTTTCGTTCACCCTTTTTCAGCGAACTGGTTGTCTAAAAGTAGAATTAATTATATTCATTAAATCTAAGAAAGTGGAAGGATGTAGGTACCGGGGGAGACCGAGACTAACCTACTTAGACCAGATCGGTCATGTACTGAAGGAAGCTAGAGTCAAGAGTCTCCGAAACCGGCGAGCGTGTATGAAGAGAATTATGAATGTTGAGGAAGCGAGTGAAGTATGCAAGGATAGAGTTCTCTGGCACTCTGTTCTCTCTGCCTACCCTGCAAAGGACATGGCGTGATTGTATGTATGTATGCATTAAATCTATTTTCCGTGTGGAAACGGAGTAAGAATACAATTCACCACCCCCTATCTTACCCGTGGGTGATCGTACGAGACGACTAAGGGATATAAATCGCAAATAACATCTCTGCGAGAGAAGGAAAACTCGAAACAAAACCCTATACCAACACGTCCAGCGTGATATAGTAGGTCAATCACCCTCCCATTAAGGAGGAGGCTCAAGCCCAACAGTGGGACATATATGAGCTGAGATGATGATTACATCTATATACCTGTTTGATAGAAAGCTTTACATTTCTAATTGTCACTATTAATGATTTTTTGCATAGTTATGATTACATATCCAGAAATATTTTTATTAGTTTCACTATTTCTCTGTGCTGTATACTAGACGGTTTTTATTAAGTCAACAAAATTGCACAAGTGATGAAGAGGTTTAAATACAGAACACGCCTGTGCGATGGCGATTGGCGTGCGTTCGATTGATAAGTATAGATCGGAAAGTGGCCGCCTGAAATTTATAAGGCGGCCTAGTCGCTGAGCCTTCATACAAATTTCTGGGAGCTTTCAAGCTATTGTTTGTAATCTTACATAGTCCAACTTTAAATACAAAATCCATTTATTAATGAATACATATGTACGTTATGATGTACAAAGGCAGAAAAGTACAAAAAAAAGTCAAATTCAACATTTACAGACGTTTAACATACCTATTTCTATAGGCATTTTAACGAAAAAAATCTAATAAAATATAGCTTGTGTTTAATATTTAGTAGTACCGAATATTGGTCATCAGATGGAGCTTCATTTTTAACGATTTCATAGTATCATGATGAGTTACTCAAATGGTATAGTCTTGTCTATACTATGGGCATAATGTTATGGACTTTATTCCCATGCACGAGATATGATATGAGGAATTATGCTTCGTGTGAGTGTGAGGAATATCTCTAAACCACAAAAACTGTCCACTGTGGCAGTAGTTCTATAAAGTATACTAGCAAAGTTTAATCATCTCTTGTACAGGAAAGGAAGAAGTGGTAGAGAACACCATCTTATTTTACGCCATTACCATTTGAAAAATTAGATCACTATTAATAATTTATTGTAAGCCTTTATTAATTCAGTCAGCGTAAGTCTGCCACCACCTAACCATTATTATCATGCAAAACCCTGAAAACCATTGGCATGATATCAGACTGCAGACAAAAGTTCTTCTTCGAAATATTGGTAAGGCTAGGCCTTTAAAGCATTCTCTATAAAGAGGAAATTAAATTTTTACTTTGATTATACCCTCTATGCTGACTCGACCCATTAGAGCTACCGAAGATGAAGTTACTTACGCCTGAAATCACCCTAATTGAAACTGCGGGCGGTCGAATTAAGGATTATTCGCAAGCGAAAATCGTCCTTATCACCTAACTACGATCTTCTGAGTTGCAAGTGTCATCAGAACAAGTCGCCAGGTGAATCAGGCAAATTAAATAAACTCATATTCCAATGAATCCGGACTATTGTCTATTCAAAAGGCGAAGAGGGGTGGCACGGCATGAGACCTCAAGTAGCCTTACTCGCTAACAAAATAAAAAAATGCCCATTTGTGTTCAAAATACAATACCCTTAAATTCTGTTTCTGCAATAACTTATAGATCCCAAGAGCAATTTTGGAAAGTGGGCAGCATATATGTTAGGTAGGATTGTTTCTCACACGGACAGTTTTATAATGCCTATATTCCGTTGCCTACACTGGGAATACCGTAAATGTTGTCTGTATAAAAGTTATGGTGACCTAGCTTACTTTATTGAACAAACAAATCGATATAGTTTTATCTAACTATGGCAATGCTATAAGAAAACTTTGGGTTATTATCTTTACCGTTTTCGCATTTTTATCTAAAGAATTGTTTACACTACAGTATATTTTATAGTATTACACTAAAGGAAAGAGCAGTAAACGATCATTAGGGCAATATGGCAGAAACACGGCTGCACCCAGAACACGCCATGTAGAAAATATATATATATAAATATAAATATTAATAGTGGTAGGATCATACTGTTGACTTCTGTCTACAGCCACGGGCCGTCCGTGGTAGAACCAAACTCTCGCAGAAAATCGACGCCTGAGCAGTGGCAATGTGCTGCTGTGCTTCGTTCGGTGAGCGAAACAGCCAGAAGCCCAACTTTCTGGGTGGCTTTTTATTGGTAGGCAGCAGCCTAGCCGTAACCCAGGTATTGCAAAGGTCCATGGGCGGCAGTAACACCACTATCAGGGGTGCTTGCTCGTTTGCCACTAAGAAGGATAAAAAAATGTATTTTCTTATTTCATACTTTTTAGACGCATTTTTTTTGTATTCCAGTTTTTGTATATAAGTATATTCACTCTAAAGAAGAGATAAAATTTTGCGTTTTCCTCTTTTACCTAATAGAAACAAAATTATTTCATTATCTAGACTTGTAATATGTCAAATAGGAATTTCAGGCCGAAGAAGAGGCGAGATAAAAAACAATTAAGATAAAAGTATATTAGCCATCCCAGCAGCTTCTCTAGCGTGAATTGCTTAATTAATGCTATTATTTTGTTTGTACACCTACGTCGTCACGTTTTTAATAATATCGATAATGTTTATAACACGCAAATATAATTTTCGTTATCTCAGCAGTTGCCATGAAAATGGTAATTGCGCAGAACGTTTGATGGTCATAGTATTCCATTGCTATTACATTAAAGTATAAATAAATATATTTACAAACGAATACCATTAAAATTTATTAAACCGACGATAAAAGTTTCAATACTTTTCTGAGAATACAATCGCAAAGTATTTGAACATGCAAACGACATTCTCAGACTTCGTATGTACAATTCTCAGACTTCGAATGTACAATAAAATGAACCGTGATTTGGGTAAATGTTATTTTATTTTTATAAAGATAATATCTTGATAAATATACAGTATATACCCTGAACATCATATCTTGCGTTATAATTATATGTATTTTTTAAATGCAGATATATACTGTCCACGATGATTTAAAGTAAAAATGGTATAAAGTTAATGTTACATTGGCGTAGAGTAATACTATTGTCATCATCATCTCAGGTCATATACGTCCCACTGTTGGGCTCGAGCCTCCTCAAAACGGGAGGGGAATTAACTTACTACACCAAGCTGGTCAGACGTGTTGGGATAGGGTTTCGCTTCAAGTTTTCCTTCTCTTGCATAGACGTTATATGCATTTTATATCCCTTTCGTATAGTTTCGTATATATATTTCGTATCGTTAGTATAATTACTATAGTAATACTATAGTAGAAAGAAAAATCACCATCAACAATGTCTCATAGTACGCACCCACATTTAAGATTTGGTATAAAAGGTAATTATTTAAATAAATATACTTAGTGACTATATATCTTCGTTAATCTTATATAGCGACTTTTCAATGATTATTGTAACCATCACTACTCATAAACGTACTCATAAAACACACAGTAGAACGATTAGGTAAAAGCGACATATTTTGACTTTTTTTGTATTCAAGTGTCAGTGGTATCGCCTATATTTATGAGATCCGAAGTGACACTCAAATTAGTTTCCTAGTTCAGGTCAATTACTTAATTACTTAAACTCCATAAGACATTCATAAGCATTGAGGGTCAGTTTTGGATATATTCCTAAATGATGGATAACATAACGGAGAAAAGCGGTTCACCATTGCAGCATTATGAATCCGAGCCAGACCTTCATTCATTAGCCATTGTAACCGAGAGGAAAAAAAGAAAATATGATGACGAAAATCCGGATTTATCTACAACTATAATGCAAATGTTCACTTCTTTTTCTATAGAACAGGATAAACGTTTTCAGGAGCTGAAAACAAGCATTGACTTGATGTCTCAAAAATACGACGAATTTTTAACTAAAATATCAGCTTTGGAAAAAGAAAATCAAAGGGATAAAGTCACTATTAAAGAATTGGAGGAAAAGCTAAAACATTTAGAACGGAAATCTCGAGGAGTGAGCGTTGAAATACGAAATTTACCCAAACAAAAAGACGAAAATAAGGAATGTCTCCAAAACACAATTATTCAACTAGGAGAGGTACTAAATGTAGAAGTAGGCAACAACTCAATAAAAGATATTTACAGAATAAAGTCTAAAGATGCTTCAAATCCAGTGATAGTAGATTTTACCACCGTGTTAATTAAAGAAAAGGTACTTAAGGCTGTGAAAAGTTTCAACAAATACAAACAGAAAGGTCATAAATTAAACACAACTCACTTAAATAGCGATAATACGTTAAAACCACTTTACGTATCAGAGACCCTAACTAGTAAAAACCAGAAACTATTTTTCCTGGCGCGACAATTTCAGAAGAGTCATGCATTCAACTTTTGCTGGACGGCAAATGGAATTGTATATCTTAAACAAACAGAAGGTTCTCCTCATATTCGAATAAATAATGTGACAGATCTAGATAAAATAAGGAAAACTGCTATTACAACTTGACTATATGTTGTCACTACAAATGTTTGTTATATATTATTTGCTTTTTTATTGCATGCTTTATTACTTAGTATTATTAAGTCTCGCTACTACTTATACAGAAAAATCAAGTTTTATATTTATATTTTAAATAATTATTTCATAGATATACATCTATCATATATCTCATCTACATATCTCTTTTCAACATATTCGCACAATAATTGTCTGTCACATTCCAATTACACAATTATACTTATCAACACATTACCCTCACAAAACACACTCTGCAACTTCACAACCATGCGTACAAATATATTATTTTACCTCATCAACAAAGCTCACACTATATATAAGCAATTCTTACTATACAGTCTCTCAGTGACTTATACACACTTACAGTTATTCTATCACTGTCTTATGGCACTAAAAAAACTTATTAAAAATAATTGTATATACTACATAATTACTACCATACTTACTGTGTTTACGATCAATACGGTTATTCTGATAAATATTCTTTCAAATACTACCCTTAAATATAGTCTTTGGTGATATTATAAAACTTACACAAAATATAGACCAGGTTTCTGTATCCCATCCACTCACCACCGATTTAGAAGAGTGCAACAAAATCATTAGTTCTACACCAGGACATTTGCTAATCCTGACGCAAAATATACGCAGTATAAATTGCAATATTGCAGGCTTAGAAATTTTATTATCTAGATTGAAAATTGATTGTGATATTTTAATTCTAACAGAATGTTGGCTATCGTGTACGTATAATGTACCCAAATTAAATGGATATTCTTATGCAGCAACAAAGATCAATCCCAAGCAAAATGATGGCGTAGTTATTTACTATAGAAACCATCTTAAAGTACATGTAAAGGAATTAAACTTTAATGAGTGCAATAGTTTAGTCGCCACTATAAATAACAACACTGCGATTATTGCCCTATATAGATCACCGTCTTATAAAAACATAGATCCATTCCTCTCCTCACTAGATAAGGCTTTAGGTGAACTCTCATCCTCGGCAAATATAATTGTTATGGGCGACATAAATATAACGATAAGCCCAAATAACATTGATCTAAACGGAGAACGATACCTTAATCTTGCCGCCACCCACGGCCTTTTACCTGCACATACCTTGGTAACAAGAAAGAGCAGTGAGACTTGTTTGGATCATGTTCTTTTGAAAACAGATTGTAGTTCTGCCATTATTGTCCCTCAAACAACACTAACTGACCACTATCCGGTCTTACTAAACATTAACCTAAAAATAACACGGCAATTTACCACCACAGTAATTTCAAAAATCAACCCAAAAAATTTAGCAGAAGACATATCAAAAATTGATTTTGGTGTAATTTATCGATCAGAAGATCCAAATTTTTGTATGAATTATATGATACAATGTTTGCAAGGTATAATAGTTAAAAACACTACAACAGTTACTTTATCACGTCGTAAAAAAATAATAAAACCCTGGATAACCCCCGGTCTATTACGATGCATACAGAACAGGGACAAGTTACACAAAAAAGCTAACAATACACCTGACAACGAAACTTTAAAAATAACCTATAAACGGTACAGAAACTTCTGCAACAACATACTAAAAAAAGCAAAGACATCTCATGAAAAAGAACAAATAAAATCTGCAGGGAAGGACACTAAAAAATTATGGAAAACTATTAAAAACATTACTAACACTAAAAGCACAAAAGAACCATTAACAGAATTACTATCATCTACTTCACCTGAAAAATCACTAGACGAAGTAAACAGATATTTTATAAACATTGGACGTTCACTAGCAGACAACATTTACAACGATGACACACATACACCTATCTATAGAGAAAACCTACGCACACTAAACTTAAATTCAAAAAGCACTCCACCAACTTCCTTTGTTATGCTAGAAACTGACGAAGATGAGATCAGTAATATAATATTAGGTTTAAAAACAGCTTGTGCTCCAGGAGGGGACAAAATTAGTTGCGGGTTCTTAAAAGAACATTATAATAAGTTTGTATCACCTCTAACAAAAATTTTTAATGATTGTCTTAGGCTTGGCATATTCCCAGACTCTCTGAAACGATCAGAAGTATGTCCTATTTACAAGAGTGGAGACAGAGACCGTATTAGTAATTATAGGCCAATATCGATTTTACCCGCAATCTCAAAAATCTTAGAAAAAATTATTAATGTTAGGTTATTAGACTATTTAGAAAAATACATTTTACTTTCTTCAAACCAATATGGGTTTCGAAAAGGAAGGTGTACAGAACATGCGGTTAATAAATTAATAGAATACGCCTCTACAAACATGTCAAACAGAAAAAAGTGTCTTGCAGTATTTTTAGATCTCGCTAAGGCGTTTGATACGATCTCTGTACCCATATTAATAGACAAACTAGAAATACTCGGTATTAGAGGCATTCAACTTGAGCTATTTAAAAGCTATCTTTCGGGTCGATTTCAGTGTGTTCGAATGGGACAGTTTAGAAGTAGCTACCTCCCAGTTACCTATGGAATACCGCAGGGTAGCGTTTTGGGTCCTACCTTATTTCTCGTGTATATAAACGAACTTACACAATTGAGGCTTCCTTTGGGCAACATTATATCCTTCGCTGATGACACAGCTTTAGTACTTGCTGGCATATCCTGGGATGAAGTATTCGATGCTGCACAGAAGGGCTTTAATGCTGTTCGGCGATGGCTGCATAATAATATTTTAACATTGAACTTAGACAAAACAAAATATATTTGTTTTAGTATAAGACATACAACTGAACCCAGTAGAAATCATAGTATCGTACCTCATAGGTGTCAATCTGACACAAACTGTAACTGTATATCGTTAGAGCGCGTGGATTCTTTAAAATATCTCGGTGTCACAATAGATAGTTGCCTAAACTTCAAAGAACACATCAGAGTCTTGTGTGGTAGAGTACGTAAACTCATCTATATATTCAAAAAACTCAGGTACGTTACTGAACCTAAGCTTATGAAGCAGATATATTTTGCACTATGTCAGTCACTCATAGTATATTGTATTACCTCTTGGGGTGGGGCTTCAAAAACAAACATGAAATCTATTGAAATTGCCCAACGAGCCATACTCAAAGTTTCTATATCGAAACCAATTTATTATCCTACTGTAGAACTTTATAAGACTTGTGAGGTATTAACTGTAAGACAATTATATATTTTAAATATCATTTTATTACAGCATAGCAAGCTAACTTATGATCCACAACTTTTCATAAATAAGCGTAGAAAACATATGGTGTGTCACATCCCCATGGAATCAAAAAGTAAATTCAGTAGAAAATTCCCTGTTTTCAGCGGACCATATCTATACAATAAAATCAACAAAGTTTTAAATATGTACCCGTTAACAAAATCCCAATGCAAAATAAAATTAACACAGTATATACAAAATTTAAATTACGAAGAAACTGAGCTTCTCCTACAAATAATGCAATAATATAATCCTAAATAAGACTGAAATAAACCAGCATAAATATGGCACATGTGCACACACACACTCATACATACTCACACACACACACGCGCACGCACACAACCACGGACGCAAGCACTCATATAGACACACACACACACGCATGCACGCACACACGCACACACACAATCACACAATATATATATATATATATAGATGTATTATAGATTATTTTCTCAGTACATCATCCCAAAAAGTTGCACACGCAGGACTTACTTATTTAATATATATCATTCGGGGGTTTTGGCACTGATAGCCGAAGTACAGGCAAAAGCCTAGTTCGGTTACAGACGCTTAAATCATTAAATCATTCAGAAAGTTGTCAGCGTTTATAGTTATCTGTATAGATTATTTATCGTATAGATTTGACCCACATTAATAGTTTATCTTTTATATAATATTAAGTAAGCTAAAACAAAAATAACCAAATATTAATTTAGCTTTGTATTGTTTTTGTTGATTTAGTATCTTAAATGTTAGGCTTAAAACTTATAGGTATGCTAACAAAAAATTGTTACGTGTGGCAGTTTTTTTCGTTTGGAATTAATATAAGAGTTTATGTTTTTTGAGCTTTATAAGGAAATCTTTCTCAGTGTAGACGTATTTTGTAATGTCGTCGTATATACATTAGATTTAAATCATATTGATATTCATAAATTGTCATATTGTAATAATTACCATAATTTAGTGTTTTGAATTACTGAAGGAAATTAAAATCAAAGAGTGGGTCAAGATGTAATAAATAATATATTGGATATAAACTAACACTAAAATAGAGAGTGGTGAATTGTATTCTCATTCCGACACCACACGGGAAATTAATTAATGTAATATGAAATATGTATCTTACGTGATCGGATTCCGTATGACAATAAATAAATTATTATTATTATTATTATTAACATCATAATCACGATACTCAGCAAGCGGGTTAGCGATCATAGTTGGTGTTATAAGTTACCCAGGAAAATAGTTCAGCCCAATATGTTGATACCACGATCGATTTTATGGTTCCAACAGGAAACTAAGGAATAATTACACATTTTATTTATAAAAAAATATATTTAAAGTGTTATTTTTGTATTTTGTATATTGTTTTTTAACATATATAACAGTCGTTAGTTGTAATAAAGGTAAAATAAAAATATAACTTACTTTCGGTTTCCCTGCAACAGGACTAGAGGAATGTGCTCTCTTTGTAAAAGGCAAAGGACGACGAATTTTTTTCTTCCCTTCGGAATCTAATAGAAATTTAGCAAAGATTTTATTTAGTATTATCACAATATAATAAGTATCAGACTGTAGGCTGTGATATTATTACCAAATTTTATCGCTAAATAAAAAACAATATCACTGACCTCGTCATAAGCCAAATAATACTTTACATTATCTGTATCATTGAAACCAAGGTAATTAGCTTTGAATACAAATAAAAAAATCAATGATTATTATATATTTTGTTACTTTATTATAAAAATCACTTACTTCTATAAAAATAATTGATTTACTCTATAAAATTAATCTTAATAATAATAATAATTATTATCAAGCTTGTCCGATCTGAGATGGTAAAACATATTAATTTAGAGTTTTAGATTTCTGTTATAGACAAAATATTATCAAAAATCTACTGCGTAATTTGGTAATACGGTGTATTACAAATGTTTGTGACCTATAAGTGGGTATGCATTGTATAAATGTATACTCGCGATGCCTAGTAATAACCAAACTTTTTAACTCTATCGCTTTATCTGTTAATTTAGCAAAAAGTACATTTTTTAGGTTAATCGTGAACGATTTACTATTAAAACGAAAAAAGGATTAATCAATATATTGACGTCTTTAAAGTAGAATGTATCACCATCATTTACTCTCTCGTGGGAATCTGTTTCTAAGGGAATGGGCAGCGACGATAGCCAACCCATCTGCTAAACGTGGACATTATGGCATTATTCCAATTTGTGAAGGCCTATAGCCTACAATAATAATCATTAGAAGGCGACTAACATAGATACTACAATGTCACGGTTATATCTATAAATATTTAAAAGATGTAGATATACTTTTTCTAAATCGGTTTTTAATCGCGAGAAGGTATAAATAAATTGACTTTCTAAACTAAACTATATCCAAACCTCAGAGGTTTAATAGAAAGTAACTTTATTCTCTCTTCGCCGCAAATATTAATGTTTACATTTATAATATAAATATTGAACTTGAGTACCTTTTAAAGTATTACTATTGTTCTTAATCATCCTGCAATTCTTATTTTTAATGATTTTAAACGGATTAAACTCAACTCTGAAATTTTGTCACTATCATAATTTAAATGTTGTCTATGATCAAGTTATAGAATTTTAACATATATTTTCTGCAATAAATATAACAACTATAAACGAGGTCAGAATTATTTCCTTATGGTAAAATAAAGGAGGTCAGAATTATTTCCTTATGGTAAAGATTAATAAAACTAACGTATAAGTAAGAATAGATGTACCTACGGTTTAGGTGTTACAATTTTAAAAATAAAAATCAGTCTTTGTCAATCTGCGATTCTCTTTGATCAATTTGACCCATGGTGAGTTACAGCTGAATACAAAGAGAATTCACAAAGTGTGTCTTCGTGTATGATCGGTATAAATTATAGTCCCGTGCGACAGACACACGTTCTAAGCTTCCCATCCATCCGTTAGTATATTAATGTCTATTGGTGGACATAGGCCTCCTCAAGAGACTAAAATCATTACGTTTGACAGATGACTTAGCGATTGCAGATAGTATTAAAAGAAGTTCTATTGTCCGTTCTCTTCGTACACGGGTAAGTAAATGAAAATGATGCATTGTATTTTTAAGCGACCATCACAAGCTAAGCTATCAAATTCAATACTTGATATGTAAAGCCCAAACATCGATAGTATCTTAATCCTTCAGTCTTACGCCGGTTCAGAGGTCAGGATTAGGGCTTCCAATATGTTCCAATAGGGGACCCCGCGCCATTTTCCAATCCCGCGTGATGCGCGATTACGGGTGCGGGATACGCGGGATTTGCGGGACTGAAAATGCAGTATCGTCGTCAAGTGCGAATACGAGTTCATCTTCCGGTGTTATCACCAGAATTACAGCCTAATCCGATGTCAAAGCGAATGAAGATCACGGATCATTTTCCACTTCAAAACAGCGCGAATTCAATGGAAGAAATTCTTTAATAAAAGTTGATTAATTCATTCTTTTTTGTTACAAATAAACGGTGTAATTTTATTGATCTCATATGAATAGTAATATGTACGTAAATAAATGTGGAGTTGATCAATTCATTGTTTTATTTCCCTATAAAAAAAAATATTTTCAATATGCGGAATCCCGCAAATACCGAAATCCCACGGGATTGAAAATTCGTAGTCCCGCAAATACCGTGATTGAATTCAGGCTGCGGGATTGGAAACCCTAGTCAGGGTGTATGCTTTTATAATATAATGTTAGCCTGCCCATTAACTTTTAAGCTAATTTCCATTGAACGGGTTACAATTAACTACAAAATCTAAAATATTTTACTGTAAAACATAATTATAATTCGCAACCAATAATTATTAGGTATTAGTTTAGTTACTCAAAGTGAATGTTGTAGCGATAGGCAAGTGGAAAATCAATAGATTGCTCACAGTGGTCTTGGGTGACTCCATTTTCACATCGCACACATATGAATTTTCGAAGTTGTGTATATTTAATTGTTAATTATCACTTACTTTAACGATAAAGAAAAGATTGGGCAGAAATTTATATAAGTTCAAAATAAAATAATGTCGTAGATTTGTGGAATACGTGTTCAAGAGAGCACGTTAATTCGTCGGTCTCTGCGAACATGAACTCTATAAAAGTATCTTGACGACTAATCCTCGATCAGGGGAAGGAAAACAAAATTGATTAGAGAAGGCTGATCTGTTAAAAAAATATAGTTACTTAGTTCCGTAACAGTAAGATAAGGTATAGTTTTGATAAAGCAACCCGACCTCAGTCATCGTTTACACGTCCTTAAGCGATATTTTATCAATACCTACTTGTTTATTAGAAGCATTACAGCAACTGTAATAAAATATAACTATCTGTGTCGCGTATTGTTGATCAAATTGTAATTAAGATAGTGTTATCAAATCCTTGTAAATACTTCAATTATTTATCGTTTACTTTATTGCAAATAGTAAACACTTACGACCAATTAGGACTGTTTAGGATTCAAAAGCGAGTATTATAAAACCTCATTACAATTGCCCTCAGTATCACTTTTTAAGTGTATTTTATAACCAATGGTGAACTCAGGGGCGTAGCTATCGCCGTATCTGCTGTATCAATTATACAGGGCCCCGGGCCATTGAGGCCCCCGACGTGCGTTAGCAAAATTAATAAAATATGCCCAATTTTTTTTTATTTCAGAAATGACAAAAGTCAAAAAAAGCAACTTCATTTTTTCTCCGCGTAAAGCGTGCTTTAAAAAGTTGGCAACACATCGGTTATCGCTGGCTGCAGGATTTCCACGTTTAAGTCATTTACTTCAACGGCGGAATACCACAATAATCGATGTACATACGATGATAAACCACGGAGGGCAGTGTTTATTGACACGTTTTATTTAATTGTGCATTATTGTGTATTTTTAATTTGAATTGTTGTAAATATTTTGGAAAAAGTGACAGATAATTATGATGAATAAATATTTCTTTTAATTTTATGCAAACATTTTTTTTTCCTTTGTGTAAAATCTTTACCCTTCATAAAGGCCTCCAAACAAAATTTTATACGGGGCCCCGCCAAAGCACGCTACGCCACTGGGTGAACTTAATATAATTTATAAGATTTCACAGGCCACCTCCACAGGGGAGGAAGCCTGTGAAGGAGGCCTGTGTATTAACCCCCTGTGGAGAGCGCCTGTGTCCAGGTTAGCCTAGTTTGCTTTGAATTTTTATTGCTTTACTATGATTTTGTCTGCATGGTATATTCAGTCAATATATGTGACATCTGCCAGAAAGATATTGTGAAAGGAGGAAGTAAAATGTAGTAATTTGTTACAATGTATTATTTTACTCTATGATTTGTTACTTCCTCAGCACAAGGAAAACATATTATATAGATGATATAGAGTAAGTATCACTCTTTATATTGTTTTTTTAAACTACACGAATAGCATGTAAAAATTATTTGAAAATTTCAAAAGTGCACGCCTTATAAGTTTTATATTATTAATCATTTACTATTAGTCAATGCCATAAATGAAAATTACAGAAAAAAAAAACTTTTAAATTTCGTACCATTCTCGACGTAGTGCTAAACATAGCTATTCGTTTACAATGCTCTTTGCCTGTCCGAATGGACGAACAAAAAGTATATTATACAAATTCATAAGGTAGCAGTTTAGTTTTTTATTAATTGCAATTAAATGATAAAGAATTATCAAGTTATTTTTAAAAGGAAACAGCGCGTTACTATTATGAAGCTTTTAATAAAATAAAAACTTCAATACATTAATTTTTACGGTCGTGAGAGTGTCAGATCCTTCCAGAAACATCCGTAGGTCCTAAAATATTTTTTTAACCAATTTTTTTCTTACTTTAAACAAAATAATTGCTTTTAAAAATATCAAATACGTTTAAACGACTGTTTTTCTTGATATATGTATGATATAATATTATCCAATTATAGTTTAGTGTGAGAAAAATACAGTCATTTTTAATTTTGAAAAGTCCTTGATTTTCATATATCGAGAGTAGAGCATCACCTTAACACTTCGCTTATGAGGCGTGCAATAGAACTAGTTGTTTCTTGCGCAACACATTATTAGGTACATATATCTTTTATTATATTATCTCTCAAACTTATGCTACCTTTTTATTTAATAAGGTAAACAATTAATCAACACACCTGTGAAATTAAATTCTGCGTTACTAGTATTCCGGTCAAATCAGACCAAAAAATTAGAATAAAGCTACATAAATAATACAATAAAAACGTGTACGTGTCGTACTCATGCATATTATGACGGTTACAACTTTTACAACTTTTTGAATCGTTATATCTCAAAAATGGTGGCTCGTAAGAAAAAAAGTAATGAAATTTTTTTTTGTAGATAATTGAATGATCTACATTTTTTGTCTGAAGTATTTTTATGATAAAACTTATCGTTTTTCTGAAAATCGTGAAAAACTCATTTTTTTGGCCTTTGACCTTGAATATTTTTTTTCCTTACAGGGGAAAGATGGGAAACTTTCAAATTTTATTTTTAATCATATTTTAAACAATCTTACTGATTTTCAGCTTGTTGGGAATTTAGGTAGCTTTGAATGTCTAAATTGACCAGACTATGGGTTGTATATACTATATATGTATACTAAATGGGGGACTAGTTTAATCTATTTACTCGCGCATCATTTGCACTGCGATAATAATTCTCGAGGTTAAATTCGTTTCAATATAAAATTGTACTAATTCTTAACATAATTTTTCGTGAACATATTTAAAAAATACTCCAGAAAATGGGCACTCTATAACTAAAATGAGTTCGACATTAATCTTCGCCAATTTTCGGTAGTGAAATGCCATTACCTACATTATGGTGATGGAGTAAGAATACAATGATCACCGCCTCTTCCTTTCGAATGGGTGATATAAAAGACGATTAAGATGTGCAAGCATATAACAACACGTAAAAGAAAAACCTCGAAAAAAAACCCCCATACCAACTCCTCTATTGAGCCCACGCTCGTCAATTTCCATCCAATGTGATGGAGGCTCGAGTTCAATGGTGAGACTTATATGAGCTGAGATAGTGATGAAAATTATTGATTGAACTCGAGTTAATAATTGTAGATAAAAAATTCATATATACATATCATCACGCCATATCCCTTACAGGGTATGCAGAGAGAACAGAGTGCCAGAGAACTCTATCCTTGCATACTTCACTCGCTTCCTCAACATTCATAATTCTCTTCGTACATGCTCGCCGGTTTCAGAGACTCTTGACTCCACCTTCCTTCAGTACGTGACCAATCTGGTCTAGGTAGGTGAGTCTCGGTCACCCCGGTACCTACATCCTTCCACTTTCGCATTGTATATCTTCTTAACCAGACGTTCGTTCGGCATTCTTTCCACATGTCCGAACCATCGGAGCATTCCCTTTCGCATCTTTACACCAATACTCTCTTTCATACCTACTCGCTCTCTTACGACGTCGTTGCGAATGCGGTCGGTCAGATGAAAAATATACAAACAAAAACATACATGTACACAGGGTGGAAGTGGACCGCTCCCGAAAACAAAGACAGGTGACCCTACTAGTCGTACTTATAGGATAGGCTAGAAAAAAAGTCTATTCGAATAGTTGTAAAAAAACCTTTTTTTTTTCATCCGAATCGTTTTTTTTCTAGCCTATCATTACAAGTAGGACTAGTAGGGTCACCTGTCTTTGTTTTCGGGAGCGGTCCACATTCATCCTGTAAAAGAAATTTTTAGTAGATGTAAAAACTAAGAATCGTTTATGTCCAATTCTGTTCATTGATCAATAATTTATAGTAGGTTAAGCCAATTTGGTACGATCTAAAAACGGAGGCTACCGTTATTGCTAAAAATTTGATGCAACTGATTACCCAATGAAAGTAGTAGATACCCTTATATCGTTTATCACTGAACATTTATATTCAAAGGCACTCGAAGTTTGATAAGCTACTAATATGATGTTTGAATAGATGATAAGGATTCAATATCTACTCATACAATTTTTAAACAGTATAAATAATAATGTCTGTAATTTCTTACATTACGCATTGTTGATATTTATGGACTCTACTCCGCTCCAAAAGTACTTTTTTTGTGGCAGGATTACCGTTTGGGGCAAGGGCAGGCGGCCCCATATCCTACCGTATCACCTAACCATCGATTCCTTAACTTCAGTAGCGCGCCCGACTCTAGTATTAGGTATTTTCTCTTAGATAGCCTTACTCAATTACCAAGGATTTTCTCTTAGATACCGCTTGTAAATTGAAGCTGTAAAATAACAGTATAATGTTCAATTATATTTCTTCAATAAATAGGTTAATAAATAGTAAATAGGGCTATTTTGCTTTTCTTTTATAACCATGGACACTAAAGAATAAATCGGAATAAAAACGGACGCAAATAACACTGACATCATCGTCGTTCATTCTCCTACTCTTATCCCAATTACTTGGGGTCGATTCAATATGTACTCCTCTTTCATAGTACATATTGTAAAAGTTATTGGCAATAGTTTTATGACCGGCCGCCTGCCAGACCGTCAACCCTCCTTGGGAATGTAATTGTTGACCAAAGGGCATTAGATGGAGTTGGCCCAGGTCGTTATAAGGCTCTTAGTCGTCTTTTACGACATCCACGAGCAAAGTAAGCGTTGGTAGTATTCGTAGCCGCCACAAACACTGACATTGATATAGACATATTATATCATACATGACATATTATGAAATCCTGGTTAAAGAAATTCTTATAATTGACCCCACAACAGGTGACATAGATCAATATGATATCTTTGGAGTGATGTCGTCCGAGTCGTAATTCATTATTTACAACATCTTTTAAACGGTGCTCGATGATAATAACATTTTATGTTCACAGTCTAGCATCACGGCGAGTAAGGCTCCTTTTGTATTTTTACATATTTTTCACAATATGTACACAATCAAAGAATAACGAAAGATTAATTTTATCACTGGCCTAATTGACGAAACAATTATTTGTCATACTTGAGGACACAATGGCGAGTTTTTTACTTACCTCCCTAGTAAATATCATTATAACTACTTTCATTGTACCACACGATCAAAAATAATAATTATATTTTTGATAATTGTCTAATCTAATTGTCTTATCCGTGTGGTAACGGATTAAGAATACAATTCACCACCCCCTATCTTACTCGTGGGTGATCGTAAGAGACGATTAAGCGATATAAAATGCATATAACATCTATGCAAGAGAAGGAAAACTCGAAACAAAACCCTATACCAACACGTCTGACCAGCGTGGTTTAATAGGTTAATTTCCCTCCCATTACAGATGAGGCCCGAGCTCAGCAGTGGGACATATATGGGCTGTGATGACGATGAAGATGATGATGATAAAATTAAAACTGTCCATTATTATTCTTTTGAGTCGTAAAAACTAGATGTTCTTAGTCTTAATTGATACTAATTTGAGACTGAAGTCGCGTAGATAAATACAACTTTGTTTGATTTTTTTTTTTTTTTTTTTTTTTTTTTTTTTTTTTGCTTATGGCGGCAAACGAGCAGACAGCACACCTGATGGTAAGTGTCACTGCCGCCCATGGACCTTTGCCAATGGTATAGCTAGGCCGCTGCCTACCAATACAACCCTGAACCCACCCCAGTTAGGCTTCCGGCTCTCTCGCTCACCGAACGAAGCGCAATAGCACATTGCTATTACTCAGACGTCGATCTTCTGCGAGAGTGTGGTACTACCCCGGGTGGACCGGCCCGCGGCTGTAGACAGAGAACTGTCCACAGCGTGGTCCTACCACAATAAAATAGATTAGATAGATACATATTGTTTGATGAAGAAATCTATCCATCCATCGATTGAATCGAAGGTTATCAACTACTATTCGACAAAGGTCTTAGTGCTAGGACCACGCTGTTGACAGTTTTCTGTTTACAGCTGCGGGCCGGTCCGTCCGGGGTAGTGCCACACTCTCGCAGAAGATCGACATCTGCGTAATGGCAATGTACTATTGTGCTTCGTTCAGTGAGTGAGTGAGAGAGCTAGAAGACCAACTGGGTGTTTGGGGTTTGTATTGGTAGGCAGCGGGCTGGCTATATACCCTTGGTATTGCAAAGGTCCACGGGCGGCAGTAACACTTACCCTCAGGTGTGCTGCTTGCTCGTTTGCCACCAAAAGCAATAAAAAAAAGGTCTTCTCAAGGGGTGAAAATAGTTATGATTGATTTAGTGTAAGTTATGTTGTGTAAATTTCCCTGAGAAATACTGCAGTCCATTCTTCTAGCGATACCTCAAACGATTTTGTATTCACACGAGAGTATCACGTGAACGAATACGATGATAACAAATTATATACTTGACTCATTATCAGACAGATCTATATCAGTAATTATAATTACCAAACTTTATTCTATTTCTATTAAAACTGACGATTACTAAGTATAAATATAGCTGAGCCTATTTAATCACTTAGAGATAGATACATATTGAACCAGTGGACTACTGGATTTGAATATACTAGATGCTACTGATCTGCTTAAAGCAAAAAGCAGTCGCACAGCGGGTTATGGGGCGCCATGCTGCTCGCCTGTCGTCTCATCGACCAGGCGCGGTGCAGTCGAACCGTAGCCCAACAAAAAGAAAACAAAAGTTAATGAACTGCTGGTAATCATCAACAACTGAAAAAAAAATATTTCGAAATACTTACTTGTTTTAAGCTCTTGTTTATAGCTGGTAGGTACAATGAAAGCAATTATTGAAAGGTAATTATGAAAGAACAAGTGTTGAGATATAACTGCTTCATGTAAGTAAGCTTAGATAAAATTTACTATATAGACATAGATAAATTTAAATAAATACCAGAAATAGTTAAAAGAAGTGATGAGGCAGTGATATCATACTGAATAGGCAGGAGGCACCTCGTTACAGAAAGCTAGTTACAGAAATATAAATAATGCACACAATAATGCACAATTAAATAAAATGCGTCAATAAAACTGCCCTCCGTGGTTTAACATCGTATGTACATCGATTATTGTGGGATTGATGGGATTCCCCCATTGAAGTAAATGACTTAAACGGGGAAATCTCGCAGCCCCGCGATAACTGAAGTAGGGTGTTGCGAACTTTTTAACGCACGCTTTACGCCGGAAAAAAAATACTTTTTTTGACTTTTGTTATTTCTGAAATACAAAAATAGGAAGTTTAATTAATTTTTGCTCATGCACGTCGGGGTCCCTGTGGCCCGGGGGGGCCGTATAATTAATACGGCAGATACGGCGGTAGCTACGCCCCTGTCAATGAAAATTATAATAATTGTGAAACCGCAGGCGCAGTTAACATAATAAAATGAATGAGTATGTAAGTAATTATATTACAAAAACATTATTATAAGACATAACTAGCACAAATCAAGTGTGAAATAAACACTTAATCAGGTTTATTAGTCACGTAAATCAATTTTCTATTAGCTTTCTGATATTAGTAAAATATGTGATACAACCATTAGAGATACATTGCAAAGTAGTAGATACTTACATTTTTTTTATTGCTTATGGTGGCAAACGAGCATGCAGCACACCTGATGGTAAGTGTTCCTGCTGCCCATGGACCTTTGCAATACCAAGGGTATATATAGCTAGGCCGCTGCCTACCAATACAAACCCAAACCCACCCAGTTGGGCTACTCCGGCTCTCTCGCTCATCGAACCTAGCGCAATAGCACATTGCTATTACTCAGACGTCGATCTTCTGCAACAGCGTGGTCCTACCACTTTTAAATTATTAATATTAGCTTGTTTCTCATTAATATTATATAATTTGCCGCGGTTTCGCCTGCGTAGTTTCCGTTCCATGCTAATACGGAGATAAAATAGAACCTACGTTCCTCACTGATAATGTACCTTTCATTAGTGAAAGAATTTAATTAATAATTAAAATCGGCTTAGTGCGTTAGGCGTTAAGGCGTAGCAAATAAACAATCAAACTCAAATTCGTTTTTATTTTATTATTTAAGATAATTCTATTAAAATGCCTTGAGCTTTGTTTTTTCTTTATTGACGTTTCTATTAGTCTATGACTGTCTGTATTTTTGTTAAATATATTTCATCATCATCATCATCACAGCCCATAACTGCCCCACTGTTGGGCTCGGACCTCCTCCGTAATGGGAGTGAAATTAACCTACAATACCGCGCTGGTCAGACGTGTTAGTATAGGGTGTTGTTTCGAGTTTTTCTTCTCTCGCATAGATGTTATATGCGTTTTATATCCCTTAGTCGTCTCGTGCGATCACCCACGGGTAAGATATGGGTTGGTGAATAGTATTCTTACTCCGTCACCACACGGAATTATATAATTATATAATAAATATATTTAAAATACAAATATTTCATGATGTCAAATCATGTGGAGCTAGATACAAACTAGTCTGAAACTGCTAAATCTATGAGCGACAGTAACACTTACCACTAGATGTGCTAGTTCCTAGGCAATAAAAAAGTCTAATACGCTGCTACAAACCAAATTATGCATGAAGTTGATATAAAGACATAAAATGAAAAGGAGTAATGATAGACTGTCTCGTAGAAGTCTCGGATTCTAAGCTAAGACGCGCATTTATAACGACTTTTCGACTGCCTTACCGTGCTTTATTTAATCAGATGTCATTAAATGTCATTCCATCCATTCATACATCCATCAGCCTCTCTTATCAACCTGCACTATTAACATACATAGACATACCCACCAAAGCAGGATAACATCACAATCGCCACGCGGGGTGGTGGTCACCGTCAACTCACTTGCCAAACGTAACGATTGAATTAATTGAATGAAGAAGTTTATGTTATGAGTTGCAAGCAAGCAATTCATTCAAGCATGTAATAAGGGAGCTTATCACCGCTAACTAGTCACAGTTTCAAATGCCGAACTTGCTACTGGGAACAATCCAAAAATTCTATAAGATCAAGGAATACGCAATACAATCCTATCCATTTTCCTTTTGTACGATCTATTTACTCACTCATTCGAATCCAGAACCTCATAATCGCTGTAACATACTTATGCCATTAGACGGTGACGGCCTTATCTATTGCGAGGCTCCGGGCGGCAGGTCTTTGCGAGGCTCTTTGTCCTTCATGAAAAGTATGTGATGCAAATGTTGGTCTGGTTGTTTAATTTAGGTATTTGTCATGTTTGACGAGAATTGCTAACGTTATACAAATAAATAAAAAAATAGTTTTAAAATATTTTTCATTGATACAAAATTTGTTAATTTTCAAACACAGAGATAAAAAAATTTAAAATTGATGTTTGTGTCTTCTCCCAAGACTAAAATCTTTAATTAAAGCATAATAATCTAACGAATGTGCTACGTCATTTTCGATTGAAATCATAGCAAAGGCTGAAAGCTAATCTTGTGTCATCGAATTCCAGCAATCATGGATGTGGACATAGACTCGGACTCAGATTCGTGTTCTTGACTGAATAGTGTTGACGGTGGCACTGGTGACCTAAGAGACAATGATGTATTTAATTCATCATCATCCTCGCTATTTTTACTTAATGACGGCGGTGGCATCCATGATGATATGAAAGGAATGTTTTCAGCTGTATCAGGATTAGAGTCACTTTCAATCGATAAATGTTTTGTAGAGGTTTCTTGATCATCACTGTTTATACATTTATATAAAGATTCACGTAAAGTTTCTTGTAGGTACCAGCTTTCTTTTGATAGCTCGTTTCCTTTTCAAACTACCTGACTAAAATTTTCTACCAGCATCACTATCATGCGAACTCATTTTGTAAATCTTGTTTTGTTTCGAACAAACATTCAGAAATATTTTTTAAGAATCCCACAGTTTTTTTTACACTTTTTCAGCTCACTCAATACTTTAAATATTATAAGTACGTAATATTAAATAAAATTAAAAGACAAAAAAAAATTCTAAGATAACAATATAATTGACGAAATGAAACACGGGGTTCCCCGAGAGATAGAAAAGCAGAACATTATGTATAGATTCTCCAGCTGACCGGAGTGCTATGCGATTAAAAAAAGTCGTCCAAGTGTTTCAAGGCGCGATATTCAAGTACTACATAATTAATTTTTCAATTATGTTTTGAATGAATAAATTAGTTTACTAATTTTATTTTAATTTACCGCTATGTTATAACTTAATTTAATAATTAAGGATCAAAATCAAGTTTTTAAATAAGAAAAAAAAAGCTATATTTTTAAATTTGCTTGGGTTGTAGCGCGAGGACCCAGAAAGAGTGAGACTCTGTGCGATTGTCCTATTCGCCACCCCCTAAGGCTGCTACTGTCATTAGACCCATGATTGATCAATAATTTGAAATGAAGAGTTTAACTTTTGTGTTAATAGTGATAGAGCCATAATGTTAACAGTTTTCTGTCTACAGCCGCGGGCCAATCCATCCGGCGTACACCACACTCTCGCAAAAAACAATCTGAACAGTGCTAATGTATTGTTGCGTTTCATTCGGTGAGCGAGAGAACCAGCAGCTCAACATTCTGGGTAGGTTTGGGGTTTTCATTGGTAGGCAGAGACCTAGTTGACTTGTACCCCTGGTATTGCAAAAGTCTATAGGTGACATTAACACTTCCAGTTGTGCTGCGTTGACCACTAAAAGCAATAGAAAATATTAAAACAAACGCTATTTCATATTTCTTTAAGGCATAACAATTACGAGATTTTTTTTTCTTATTACTAATGGCGGCAAACGAGGAAGCAGCACACCTGATGGTAAGTGTCACTGCTGCCCATGAACCTTTGCTATACCAAAGTTATAGCTAGGCCGCTGCCTACTTACCATTTATTTACCATCCCCAAACCCACCCAGTTGGGCTTCCGGCTCTCTCGCTCACCGAACGAAGCGCAATAGCACATTGCAATTACTCAGACGTCGATCTTCTGCGAGAGTGTGGTACTACCCCGGACGGACCGCGGTCGTACCGCTATTAAGATACTGGTTCATACTTAAGTATACTCTTTGTTCCAGATAAAAACCAACGCAAATCTACCATAAAAAATTGCATTGATTAACCTCGTTTTTTTAATGTTATATATTATCTTCCTGATTAGGTATTGAAAACCTACGCTTAAGCATTCGATAATGCGCATAAAAGTAAATATTTTCACAACAAAGATTTACCAATACTTTCGAAATTAATATTGTGACATTCTGAATAAGATTTAGATATTAAATTAGGTTACATTATTACACAACGCATTAAATGGTTATTCTCAAGAGAATCTACAATAATTTGCTTACAGTAATTGTTGCTGCATCGCTTGCGAATTTTGTCAGATCACAAAAAACTCACCGAAGATAAAGACTAGGTTCCGGTGGCCTACTCGCACGGCGTCGAGGGGTACATTTAGGGCGGGTCTATGGGGTCGCGCGCAGTTTCTTCTGTCGTCCTGGATGGATTTAACGAGGTGTGACTTGTAGCTATGGTGTACCATAGCCCGCCGCCAAACAAAAAGACCACTAAATATTTAAAAGCCCTTGAAAACAATATATGTTTCTAGTTGAATGTTAATCAATGCCTTTTCATGCTGATTTCTTTAATAGTTAAAGCGTGAAAGCGTAATAAATAAGAAAAATAATACAAACTAATATTAATAATGAACTGCCCAGCATGATGTACTCGGTACAGTAACCTCACATCTAGTGTAAGGGGCCGTTCACAAATTACGTAAGGGATTTTGAAGAATGATTTGGCCATGTATCCCCCCTACCCCCCTCCGTACCCTACCGTAAGACATAAGATTGCAACTACTCCCCCGCCCCTTAATAAGATTTTTTGTAAGAAAAGGCCCTATTAATCAAATATAACTCTGTTTATTCTGAAAATATCTTTTATTACAATCTTCTCACTACAAATATCATTAACTTACTGCAATAGCATTAATCTTCATCAGTTTTGACCAAAATTAGTAAGTTTCAATTTAAAAACTTACGTAATGTTAGGTTTAGAAGTTATAATATTCAGTCAACACTTCGAGTTAAAATACCTTTACAATATACCTTTTTGGTTTCATAGCAGTGTTGTCATTAATCGATTAATTTTTCAATCGATTGCTTAGTTTGATTATTTTTAATCGGATTAAACTTAATCGTGATTAAACTTAATCGTGATTAAATTAATCTAAATTAAAATATTAATCGTAATCGCGTTTAAAAAATCAATCACTAATCATTAATAGTTAATTTGCTTAAATAGATTAAGTACTTTTAATGACAAGCAAAAAATTACTTTATCTACATTTTAAGCTAAAAGCTTATAAAGTAGACGCTCGATGAAGATACGTGATGTGTAACAAAGTAACTAAAATAGAACCATGCTAATTTTACCAAGTCTCATAAAATATCATACGAATTATGTGAGAAAAGGGTTATCATGAAATGTAATTTTAATAATTTAACTGTATAATTTTTAAAACATTGGAAACACTAAATTTTTATCACTACACACTCACAAATGGCCAGAATTTTTTGATTTATTTTATACTTATTGTTATATTTTCGGCAATATATCTTTATAAACACGATATTTTTATCATTTGTAGTTTATTTGTTATTCTGATGTATAAGCTATATTACTGTAAAGTTTCACCAAAATCCGTTCAGCAGTGTTTGCGTGAAAGAGTCACAAACATCTATAAACGCTCACAATATTTTACGTTTAATAGTTTTGAGATTAATTATAGTAACTGTTCGATTGTACCTTTGTTTTTCATAAATATTCAAAATGAAAAATGTAATTATCTACCTTTTTATTTTTGGACTTGTTTCAATCGCGCATTTTTAATCGTGATTACCGATTAATAATCATAATCAGCATTTTTTTGATTAAGATTAATTAATTTTAATCGTAAAAGTCACGATTAACTTATCACGATTAATCGTTAATCAAATTAACTTTTTGCCAACACTGCTTCATAGTAAGAATGGAGACAGACTCACAAATCACTTTAAAAATGTTGATAACATATACATTAGTTTTATAGTAGAGCTGGTTTTAATGAAAAGTTAATAATATTTATTGCAATAGAAATATTTTATTCAAAATAATTCAATCATTTTCTTATGATCCAGCACAAACTGATACAAATGTATTATATGGAAGAATCATATTTATTAACATCAATTGCGTCTTTGTCTGCATCTATTAATCATAAATGAAGTTCTTAATCCTCTTCTTTGAGCTATTCCGCTAAAAAATCTTAATAGCGTGATATCATTAACTGGTCTTCGACGACGACGACTGGCAAGACTCATCTACGAAGACCAGTTAAAGTTAGGGGCAGCTAATCTCGCAAAGCTAAAAGCTACCTGTACAATAAATTTTGGGTGTTGACACTTCTAATTATCTTTTGGGAATAAAAGCGTGAGACTATAAGTTAAATATGTGGAGTAGTGAGTTCATCCGTGTAGTGATGGAATAAGAATATAATTCACCACCACCTATTTTACCCGTGGGTGATTGTAAGAGGCGACTAAGGGATTTTAAAACGCCTATAACATCTATGCAAGCGAAGGAAAAAAACCTCTTTACCAACACGTCTGACCAGCATGGTATAGTACGTCAATTCTTGGTATAGTGCCTCCCTTTATGGAGGAGGCTCGAGCCCAGCAGTAGGACATATCTGAGCTGAGATGATAAGATTATGGAGTAGTGATAAATGCTTAATTGTTATTATTAGTGTAATAGGTTATTTTGGGCTGACTTGGGTCTGACGGCATCCTGTCTCACCGTTCGGGGCGTCGCCCCCGAGACGACAGTGTAGTGTTCTATAACCTGCCGAGTCATCCTCTGGTCATTCAGTAAGCTGATAACGCTACCTTAAATTTGGTACACCATTGAAAAAATAGAAGACCTAAATATAAGCAAAATAATCTTAGCAAAATAATTTGTGACTACAAAAAAAAAACATTTATTTCAATTGAAATGATGCCAGTGTTTGTATATCTATCCTACAAATAGATGAGTAAGCCTTGTGCTCTCTAGGTTTATAACAAGAGTAAGAGTGAGATATTTTGAGCGAGCGCCAACCGCAGATATATCGACATGACGATGGCCGGCCATGACCTCTTAAAATATAATGAATTTTTGGCTTAAACACTAGAAAAACAAGATGATAATGCTATGAATATCTAAAAAACTCTAATCATTTTATGTGATGGAATACTATCAGACGATATTATTAAACCATTATCACACACAAGATAAAATATTTTAATGATAATTTATACTATATATTGCAAAGGTTTCATATAAATTCAACCACATTATTTTCAATTTATTTTTTCGATCCAAGATTACACTTATTTGAAGATTCGTAGAAGGCCGTGGAGACCAGATTAGGGTGGTTGGTAGTTAAATGGACAATTGCTTATCGGTGCGAGAGGTTTGTCGATAAGACGGTGCGCGCGCGCTTGCCATCCGTCACTCCGTCAGTGCACGGGGCGACGTCCGCGCACTACCATATAGGAACGGCACGGCTGCGGAACAACAGAGATTCGTTACGTGTTTACATTTTAACAACAATATTATACAACTGATATGTGCACGAACTATAACCGGCTAGTGTTTACTAAACTCTGGTGTTGTGATCGAATTTGCTATAACTTTGGCTCGTGCGAAAAATTGAGTTTTACTTAGAGGTAAGATGATTTTAATCACGATAAGATAATAATAAAAATATTTTAAAAAGTAATTTCGACAATTAGATAAGAAAGTATATACGGTTTTTGAGCAGAATAATTGTGTAAGTACGCTTATATTATGTCAATAATGTTATAAAATTTATTTAAGTAAATTGTACAAAAGATTTAATGATATCCTTTCATAAAGAGAAATGTTAATTTTGTTTATTAACTCGTATTTAGACCGTTAATTAAATAATAATAAAATTTATTAAACCGTATTAGAATATTTTATCTAAATAAACAATTTTACTTATATATAAATTATGTAATTTCACTGCACGGATCTGTGCATAATATTTTAAACTCAGCACAAATAGTCTAACAAACCAAGTATTTTGTTTATTGTCAATGTATTAACGCAATTTGTATGATAAAAATGTTCTAAAAGTTTTATTATTTATGTATTTTTTTTACTCACCGTTGTCATTGATCATATGCTGTTTCAAATAAAATATGTTTAAGTGATGTCTGAACGTAAGACAAAATTTGTTTTACCAAATTATATTCGATCTCATTCGCACTGCGTTATAAATAGGTTTCACGTCATAAAGTCCTTATAAATACGTAGAAAATACATGCCATTTTTTTCCTAAATAGTAAATGCAAAGTTGCTTGAGATGCTCTATTTCTAGGTCTCCGTTCTTTCCGGTGAATTCGTTAAACAGTATTAGCTATTCATCTTATACGATAAATCGTGATAATGCAGTATATTTACCTGATTATTCATTCCACACTGAGAAGAATGTTTTTGGATCAAGGACTTAATGCAAAATAGGGTACACCGAGTAGTGAAATATACGATAGTTTTCTATTTTAATTGAAAGTTAACATCTGTTATTGAAAATTTTTATGCCGCATATGTTTTTATAAAAATCTCTCGTGCAAATTTATGCGTGTGATTGATTTAATAATGTACTTATTTTGACAAATAATGTTATTTGCTCGACACAATGACGTCACGGTCGTCGCACGCGCCACATAACCATTCATACCGCATTTATTTTCACTGACCTTTCTAATTTCACTTATCTCACAATAATAGAAAAACTAATAACATAATATATTATAATTTTTATGATATTACCGCATATGGTATAATAAGAAAATGAAAACAAGAACAATCCATTCGACGCAGGATATAATAGTTTAAATACAGACACAGAGCATACTTTGTATGACTCAGTTTGTTTTAAAATATGTGACTCTTTATTATAATTACATAAAGTTCGAACGTTATGATAACAATATTTTACTATTCAATTAAGACACTGAATAAAAGTATCATTATCTTTTTTTTGCACTTTTGTTACGACGTTATGGTCTTCACCAGACCTCGTCTAAATCCTCCGGGTCGATAGAAATGCGGCGTACAGCCCCAATCTTCTCATTCACCTTTATTTTAATTAATATTAACTCAGTATTGCAAAACATACTGACTAGAGTTCTGGCGGAACTTTACATCGCCCTGTGTTATGAATGCAATGTATTTATGTACTCCATGCTCTTTAATTTTTCTTTTTCATGAAAATCGTAAAAAATGGCTGAGGGTTTCAAAACGTTATCACTGTCTACACGTTACTAAATAGATATCGCACAGGTCGTCAAGTGTAAATTAAATTCTTAGTTAACTTTTACTACAACCACGATATATTATTGAATTTAATTTATTTGGAAAACAAACCAGTAGTTGTAGAATAAATTTCTTATGCTAATAACTATACTATAGTAGTAAAATTGATAAACCCACAACTATTTCACAGCCTACAACGAATTGTTTAATATATATTAAATATAGTTTAGTACGTCGACAATCGTAGGAAGAATCGATTGACTTAAAGGTAATGAACTGATTTGAATGAAAACATTAATATTAAATTAAGTTAATTTTTGTCATTATAGGGAAAATAATTTGGCCAAACTAATGTTAAAATTAATGAAAAATCATGACATATATTTGATAATGAAATAAATAAAACACCCCTTCGATTGCGTATATAGTACTTGAAATTCAAAGCATTTCTTCAGACTGTGATGCACGATGTACCTGGTGGCGTTGTCGACCATTTGCTCTATATGTCAATTACGATTCGGCGCTGTTTTATCCGTTCTAATTGTCGTTATTGATTTCGTTCATGTCTTTCCTCTTGCGATTGAGATACACGCAATTGCGACATGATCACACTCACATTTTCGTTATCTTGTTCATCTTTTCTTTCTTCTCTACTATTTTATATATATATAGTATATATATAATCATTCTCCTACTCTTATCCCATATTGTAAATTTATTAGCAATAGTTTTATGGCCGGCCGCCTGACTGACGTCAACCCTCCTTGAGAATGTAATTGTTGACCAAACGGCATCAGATGGAGTTGGCCCAGGTCAGTATAGGCCAAGCGCCGGGTCTTTTTTTTTTTGCAACGTACGGGACCTGGTATTTTTTTTTGGGAATATGTTCAAGGTCGTCCCCTGAATGTAAATCCAAGTTGGCGCGGTGGGGTAGGGTTCACTTCAGCCGCCATCTTGGAAAACACGTTTTATTGAATATCTCGCGAACTGCGCATCGTACGACAAAAATTGCAGAGACCATTATTGTAGATAATAATAATATTTGCCATCTTTTTTATTTGAAACTTTTTTTTGTATAACGCATAGGTTTTTAATTATAGCGAATCAAACTTTTTACAATATGGTTTTTACTAAATATTTATTTAATGGTCAATGATAAATTAAAAATAATGGTGACTGAATTGTAGAGCATGAAATTACCTATAAATTTTATAAAAACTTTTTCTCGTAGCATTTATAGTTTAAGAGCTATAACGCTGTAAATGAGATTATAATGCTGTATATTCAATTATGTCCCTATAAGTTGTAGTATATATTTCGGGTCGTTCGGAATTTCTCCCTCTTAACATTCCAACAGTATTCAGGTATAAATCCCAACCGTTTTACAAAATCGGAAGTCTCTATTAACTCGCTTCGCTACAAATGCTTCGGGAAATTGGCGAGTAAGACAAGGTTGAATTTATCACTTCTATCTCCAACACAAGATACGGCACGCTACCATTCTTTCAGAGTGTACCACCAGGTTCAGTTCAAAACAGTTTATTTACTAAGGTAGTACAATTGAATTTCTTGGTTGGTATGCATGGTTTGTACGTAGAATCAAACATGTGAAAAAATATTCTAATAATTTAATCTTTGACGTATATATGTCCATTGTAAAACACGCATATGATGTAAATATACCGTAACTAATTAAAAATTTCCATTTTACAATTGTTTCAAAGATATGTTATTGTCTGAACAAATATTCTAAATACACATATACTCGTATGTACATGATACTGCTTGTTGTAATTTTTCTGTTAAGCATCATTTTGATCTCATCCCAATTACTTCGGGTCCTCGCAATATGCACTCTTCTTCCATCGCACATATTGCAAAAACTTTTAGTAATTGTTTAATAACTGGCTGCCTAACTGATGTCTTGTTTTTGTTGTCTATAGTGACAAACGAGCAAACAACAAACCTTATGATAAGTAATACTATCGCAATTGGACTGTAGCAATAACAGGAGCACAATCAAGTCGCTGCCTACTGTAAAGTGAATATCCTTGAGTATGTACTCGTAATTGTTGACTAGGCGACATCACATGCAGTCCTCTCAGATCAACGTAAGGCTTTTAAAAAGTCGTGTTTTACGACCCCATGAGTAATTTTAGGATTAATAGCGTTCATAGTCACCATAGTCGTAACGACGACGTAAGAGAGCGAGTAGGTATGAAAGAGAGTATTGGTGTAAAGATGCGAAAGGGAATGCTCCGATGGTTCGGACATGTGGAAAGAATGCCGAACGAACGTCTGGTTAAGAAGATATACAATGCGAAAGTGGAAGGATGTAGGTACCGAGGGAGACCGAGACTAACCTACCTAGACCAGATCGGTCATGTACTGAAGGAAGGTGGAGTCAAGAGTCTCCGAAACCGGCGAGCGTGTATGAAGAGAATTATGAATGTTGAGGAAACGAGTGAAGTATGCAGAGATAGAGTTCTCTGGCACTCTGTTCTCTCTGCCTACCCTGCAAGGGATATGGCGTGATGATATGTATGTATGTATGTATAGTCACCATTACACAGCAAGTTCCTGTCAAGTATCTTTTATACGAAGTAAAATTAAGTTTGTTACTTAAAAAAAAGAGAAATACGTCGGAAAAATATATTGATAATTAAGAATGCCATTTTTTCCATTATTTTTTTTAACTACACCCACACTAAAAACAGATCCGTAAGTCACGAGCCTTTACAAATATACAATTAACGGATACAAGTAATACCCAGACTCAGAACAATATATTATTTTTAACATACCTATATGTAATTACCTTTCGATAATAAATATTGGCCGATAAGATTTCGATAATATATATTATTTATACATTTTGAATACTTACATTTCAGTCGATATGATTTTGATAACACATTTTTATTTTACTCCTGTAGGATCAATATGAAAATAAAATTGTCGCAATCTCTTACTTGTCGGCGGAAATCGTAAAAATAGATTTATTGTTTCTCCAGAAGAATGGGAAGCTATACTCTCTCCAAACAACTTACTACCTATTATCGACATAGGTTGTCGATTTGCCAAGCGTGGTCACTTTGGCAATAACTCCTCTAATTAATGCACCATTATCTCATCATCATCACCTCAGCTCATTTATGTCTCACTGTGGGGCTCGAGCCTCCTCCATAATGGGAAGGAAATTGACCTACTATACCACGCTGGTCAGACGTGTTGGTATAAGGTTTTGTTTCGTTTCGTTTTCCATCTCTTGCATAGATGTTAGATGTTATATGCGTTTTGTATCCCTTAGTCGTCTCTTACGATCATCCACACTCCATCATCTTATATGATGGAGTGATGAATTGTATTCTTACTCCGCCACCACACGCAGAGCATAATGCACCATGTGGCATTCTATTCGCCAGGTTTACGATCAGCAGTAAACGAATTTTATACATTAAATATTATTTTTGTATGTTGAGAGCTTGCATGCCTTGCTGCGCGCTCTGGTGATAAGCCTCAGATATATTCTAAACCCAGACCACTAATCGATACTAAACACATGCTAATAACCGTATCATACATTTCTTTCTTAACGATTTTTTTAATACGCCACATTTTTTTTATATAACATCGTTCGTTCTCCTACTCTTATCCCAATTACTTGGGGTCGATACAATATGTACTCTTTTTTCATAGTACATATTGTAAAAGTTATTGGCAATAGTTTTATGACCGGCCGCCTGCCAGACGTCAACCCTCCTAGGGAATGTAATTGTTGACCAAACGGCATCAGATGGAGTTGGTCCAGATCGTTTTTCGTTTTTTTATAGAACATATAATGCATTAAAACAATTAATTATTATTCTACACCACTTGTAGTCCTTTGCCTACCCTGCAAGGGACATGGCGTGATGGTATGTATGTATGTAAATCCCGTTAGGCCTAATTTTGTGAGTATTAATGACCATATATATTTTGCAATTGCCTTTTATAGTTCAATATTTCTTATTACATTAGAGCTAGAACTTTTCTGGTACATCTTCGAAACGATGAACGTAATTACTATAGTGGGTCACGTAAACATCTATATTTTATCTGTGCCAAATGTTAACCTTGTACATCATATACAAAAGTCTAATGCGACATTGATATCGTACTAGTTTTTTAACAAAATCTTCAAATAATTAAGTCTATAGAAAATATAGAGTAAGCAAATTCTAATCTAACTTCCAGGTGTTGGCAGAATATCAGCGCTATTTTATAAAATAAAATAGCCAAAGCTGAGCTAATAGCCTTTTCTGTTTCTCGTTAATGTCATTTTATACCAGAAGTTGTGTTCTTTAGTTTTGTTTATTTGCATTAGTTTTTAACGAGAACAAAATAAATGTTTTTCTTTCTTTCTTTAATCGCACGTATTAACAAAAATATATAGGACAAGGTCTAAAGGACAGATCCACTATGAGCAAAACCTGATATAGAACCTATGCCGACGCTCCTGATCAACACAGAAATCATCAAACATCAGAAATAAAAACGTGTAGTAGAAATATTTCTCTGTTAGTATATAAAAGTTTTATGTTTAATAGCGGGACCAGGTCTGAAAAGAATAATGATGAGCCTGTTATCATCCATCAGGCACAGTTAAAGACATGATGCTTACTATTCTTTAATACAAAACTCTTTTCCAGATTCGATATTCGAACCCGAGACTATAATGATTTGCGTTTGCTTATGTATTGGGTTAATAAGGTAATATGTTCACCAAACTAAATTATACTGATTACAATCAGTATAATTCTTTCAATCATTAAAATCAGGAAATGGACGAAAATATTTAGGTAACCCTCATAAATCTGCAAATGATCAAGAAAATAGGTTAGACTAGTGCGTAGGCGTTGTTTTTCTCAACTCGACGATGAACACTTGTTTAAATTTCATTACCCGCTCTATATTACAAAACGTTCAAAAAGAATGTCACGAAATTAGAATGGATAATAAACAATTCATTATTTTCTTCTCGATAAAATCTTATACTTATTTTTCATTGTATAGTCCAAGGTGGTTAGTTTTCATGGTATGACTATACCACCACGACTTACAATGTACCAGTATACCCCATATAACAAAAATATATTCAGTTATCAGGTGATAACACAGGGTCACTTCCTAGTTAGACTAAAATGAATTATTTATTGATATTTTCGTCAAAAAATTGCAATATTCAACACAGAGATGTACTAATATACCTAGTAAGTCTTATTGTTGGACTACGCGAGATATATTAATTACATTGTAAAAAGTATGTGTGCTACACCATTAATAATTCTATCATCAATAAAGATTTAAAATAGTAAAAAACAATATTGTTAAAACTGGATACAGCAATCATTATCGTCTTCTTCCTGCACTTGAGTTAGATGACATACATATAAACCTATTGGATTTTTAACCTTAGGCGAAATAAAAGTAGGTCATGTTTTTTTTGGTTGTCTTATGTTCGCTGCCCGCTTCCCGACGGCTAGCGTAGTTTTACTGTAAAATAACGTTAAGCGCAATTGGCAGTACTATATTGCAACTGCAAATCATCAACATTTACAAATCACAATCTATCTATTGTTACAGTTTTTATCAAATTTAATGGTTTTAAATGATAAATTTCTCGATAGGTAAGCAACAGTATTTGTCGATAGGTAAACGACAGGTAACAACAACTTGCGTTAGCGCAAGGTCAGGTTATAAATATAGAAAAATTATGTCTCTCCTTTCCCCTGAGATGAATGCTTACCTTCTGATCTATTTACTATCTACATGCTCTCATAGTGAGGACGTTCCTCGTTTACTTCTTCTTCCGCCTCACAAAAATAGATGCTTAAAATTACTTTTACTCGTCCATTTCCTCAATTTATAATGAGGAAGTGTCACCTAATTTACAGGAAGGAATTCCTTGACTGGGTCTCAATGTTTTAGAGAAATAGATAAATTTAAATATTTTCCACTATTTTTAAAATTAACTTAGTAATTTTTTTTCTTATGGAGTAAGAAATTAAATTCCTTCCATCAATGATCATGTTAAACATATATAAACCTTCTCAAGACGATCAATTACTATGTTAGTAGGCAGCTTGGCGATGGCAGTTGCTGTTATAATGTTCTCTGGAAAGTATTGTTACCCAGTCTCCTGGTCACCCCATATTTTACAAGTTTTTACGACTTTACAGTGACATTTAGCGTATATACGTCCTGATATCCTACTTCTGGGTCTAGGCCAATTCTACAGTGGAATAGAAATTGATCTACAGCATCACACTAGTCAGACATATTGATTTTATGTCGCTTCCCGCTCTCGCATCGATGTTATGTGCTTATCGTGCTTCTTAGTCAGTTATTACGACACCCAGCCAGAGAAGGGGTGATGAATTGTATACTTTATCTGTGACTACACGGATAATTATTCATTATGAGACTTAAATGAATAATAAAATACTAAGTTAATGTACTAGGTTACCTGTTATGCTAATTCTGTCCACTAAATCCTATTGCTAGTCGAACACAAATATTTTTTTATAAAAGGGCTTAATTGGGCTTAAAATCAATCTCAAATCTCCAATATCCGTAACAATATTAATTGCTTTATCATACCATTTACTTGTCAAGTTGATTAATATCTTAGTAATTAATTACTTATTAATATGATGACAAATTACAAAATATGCGAATTTAATTCAGTTAATTGCATTCGTGCTGATATCAAGTTATTACAATGTAGTAACGATCCTATTACACTATTACAATCAAAGAAATATTAATCATAAGAATTAAACATTTTTTTTTTACTACTAACATCTACGGATCACAATGGTCTGAAATAAAATTATTATTATTATTAAATAAATAAGGGGCATGATATAACGAATAATATTAATAATTTCTATGCATGCATGCATAATACATGTTTTTCACATTTTAGCGCGTGATAAATTTATGAAAACTTATTTTATTACATGATTTCATCATTTCAGCTCATATATGTCCTACTGGGCACGAGTCTCCTCCATAATGGGAGAGAAATTGACCTACTATACCACGCTGATCAGACGTGTTGGTATAGGGTTCCGTTTGGAGTTTTCCATCTCTTGCACAGCTATATGGGTTCCAAATCCCTCAGTCGTCTCTTACGATCAACCACGGGTAAGATAGGGGGGTGGTGAATTGTATTCTTATTCCGTCACCACACGGAATATGTGATTTCGTAATCAATATATATTATAATTCCTAATCGTATTTTGTACCGACTCGATTACCTACTCTGTGATAAAAAAAAGTAAAGATCACGATTTTACTGCCTAACATTCAGGCGTTGGCTGTTAATTACAACAAAATGAGTCAATCGTGACGGGGAGCCGATGTACTCGTACTACTAGAATGACAGTAGAACTAATAAGTTGACATATTATTTGCTACTTTATTCAAAACTTTTATTTAAAAATCTCACGTCACTATGTTAATTTTTGTTTCACGATGTTAAAAAGTGTTTAAATAAAATAAATGGTTTTCAAGTAATTAATTTTAATGCTTCCATAATTTTAAATACGATATTTGCGAATCATTCTTTTTTAACATCGACAGTATATAAATTATTATTTATCACGTCGCTAATGGCGAACTAATGTGGTAAATAGTAATGTAATTAGGTAGTGAGAAGTTTAAATTCAATTATGTTTTAATTTATTTATTATTTATACAAAAAGTACACAATAAATTAGTTAATAATAGGAACTAAAAACCGTTAAAGTTTAAACCCGTGCTATAATAATGGGTGTATTTACAAAACATGTTTGTGTAAGTATAGGTAGTACAAGTAGAATGCTTTTACAATATACATATAAGTTAAATCAAATTTAACAAATATTGTTTTAACTTATATTTAATATTTTTGTCTGTCAATAATATTCTAGTAACAATAGATTCAATAATGTTAACCACTTTAATCAACGTTGATTAAAAGCACGTTATGAACTAATTATTATATTTTTTGTTGACATGAACTAATTAGTTTATGTTTTTTTTAATTGACACTAAGCATTGATACCATATTAAGACTGAACTGCTATTTATGATTCATAAATAGCTAGCTAAACGCTAATATATAATTTACTTATTTGCCTTCTTTAATTAATTATTAAGGAAACTAGATACTTGAATATAAGTTTATTTCCAATTTTTAGCTAAGAGAAAATTGGATTTTTACATCGGACGCTATCGGATAATTGTAAATCTATTAGAGAAAGTGGACGTCTTGTGTACTTGATTTCATAGTAAGTAGACCGAAACGTTCATCATGAAAAGGCAATGAAATCTAAACTGCTATTAGGTAAAGGTTACAATACGGTTTTGATAGTATCAGAGACTATAAGAAATAGACAATCATTCCAATATTCTAGATATATCGAAATATATAGTGTTCGCGGTAAAGATATAATATAATGTTGTTAGTGAAATAGATTTATGCACAATATCTTCAAATTTTTAGTGTATCTGCCATATTCTCTGTGCAACGTTGGCTTCCAAAGAGGTCTTCCATGTGACCTACAAATATTTTCGGAAGTTACACAAATATTATAGGTAAAATCTTCAGCTCCGAAACCGGCGAGCGTGTATGAAGAGAATTATGAATATTGAGGAAGCGAGTGAAGTATGCAGAGATAGAGTTCTCTGGCACTCTGTTCTCTCTGTCTACCCTGCAAGGGATATGGCGTGATGATATGTATGTATGTATGTAAAATCATCACGACCTTGGAGGAGAGCTATATATATATATATATATATATATATATATATATATATATATATATATATATATATATATATATATATATATATATATATGTACAAGGTATATCAGTCTGTCATATTAACATCGTAAAGCAATAAGGAACACTATGCACAGACAGTTATCGTCTAGACACACCCAGCCCAATCCGTCAGGGGCGACGGAAGGAACAAACCACCTCATAATACACCGTGTTTCCTCCCAACGCCATTAGGGCTGGCCACTGGTACCGATTCCTTGACATCCGTGGCCTGCTCGGCAATAAATTACTAGCCTATGAAAATATTTTCAAGAAAATAATTGCATATTAAATAATGTAATGACCACAACAATATCATTATTAAACTTGGTTCCAAAAGTATTTTCTCAAAGGTTGCTTATTTATTCGTATTCTAAAGTAAGCTGAGGGGCTCATTTGGGTAATATAGATTAAGTCTTTTGCCGTCTGCCGGTCATAGTACTATACTCCGTGATGCAATTCAGAAATTATTGACGGCAAATCCCAATATCAACTCTCTATGTAGCGAAACCGAAACATCAAATTACTCAACCGCACGTATTTTTTACGAATTAGTCACTCAGAGTTAGAAGTAGAATGCTCTACCACGACTCTATGGTCGGAAATTAACCATTAAATTTGAATACTCTCTTCCGTTTGTTGAGACATGAATAAATACAATTCACAAATTGCCAATGCTCTTTCACATACTCAGATTGCAAAGCATTTACATAATTCTTTCTTTCTTTGAAAAAAATAGAAATGATTAAAAGCAAAATTGTTAAAAAAATGCGTAAAGATAAATACTTAGACCATATATACTTAGATATATACTATATAGATATAAACTTAGACCAAGAGCAGTATTAATTGGATTTATATTGCGTGCTTATATCTATATGATTCCAATTCATTGGAACTATCGTTATTTTTTATTGTCATCTTATCCAAATATAATTGTTAATTTAATTTGTATATTGTAAGACTATTTAAATAATAAACCCATTATCTCATCACCAAATATTTATTCTACAGTTCAAATTAGTGTGTTCGTTGAAAAACCCACCCAGTTGGGCTTCCGGCTCTCTCGCTCACCGAACGAAGCGCAATAGCACATTGCCATTACTCGGACGTCGATCTATTGTGAGAGTGTGGTACTACCCCGGACGGACCGGCCCGCGACTGTAGACAGAGAAATGTGAACAGCGTGGTCCTACCACTATTAAAATGTTACGTCCCTTCTTTATTTGATCTGACCTAACCGCCACGGGGCGGTCTGCCTGTATATTGGTCATAGTTGTAAAAAGCTTGGTTGGCTTTTATGACCAAATTCAAATTCAAGACTTATGATCGACAGTGGACGTAAATGGGTTGATGTATGAAAAAAATGATAATATCGACCCATTTATAACAATTGTTATTTATTTTATTTGCTATAAGGTTCGTATTTTATCTGTTTCGTATTTAAAACCTTTCATATGCTTTGATACGAAACAACTAAATGTATCTAACGAAAATGCATACTATTGATACTGAGTAATCAATCATAATATATAATAAAAAAACAGTTGTGTCGTAATGGCTTTTTTGTGGGGGATAGGCTATGGCCCGGACACACGCCGCCCGTTCCGTCCGGGGCAACAGAAGGGCAGCGCGTGGCGTGTCGTGATGGCTAGTAATACTACCAACCGTTATACTGACCGTGTGTTGTAAAAGATGGCGTCGATGACTAAAAACTTTACATCGACCTAGGCCGACTCCATCTGGTCAACAATTATATTCGGAGGGTTTACAATAGGTATGATAAAAGAAGAGTCTTTACAATATGTATGATACAAGGAGAGTTGTCCCCAATTAATCGGAATAAGAGCAGGATAATAATAATAATAACCTAAAAATCTATCATAACAAGCGAGTAACTTAAGAAATGAATTGTACAAAGTTAGAATATCGTATTCTAACTCGTATCTCGTATTAACTAAATAAGATAATCAATAAGAAATTTGTACTAAATAAACGATAAGGTCACACCCACAACAACTTTCAACTGGTTTAACTGATCGAGTTTGTAAATGAAATTATTAATAGTAACATATACGTCAAATATATGAATGAATACCGGTATAATCAACCCACATTTCGATATACGACTATAAACTATAAGTACTACCTATACAAAATTATAGTTCTTGGTATTTTTTTATGAACCATGCCTCTTACTCAGAGATTAACTAAAGTACAGTTGTAATACTATAAAAATGATTTATGAATAAATAATTTTTAAATAGTAATAATTTTATGAAATACATTAAATTGATAATTATTAGCAGTAAGGTTTCTTGTTGAGCTTTTCTGGCCATCTTTTTTTTCTCTTAGTGTTCTTGGTGGCAAACGAGCAAACAGCACACCTAATTGTAAGTGTTACTGCCGCCCATGGACCTTTGCAAAACAAGGGTTCTAGCTAGGCCGTTGCCTACCGACAAAAATCCGTAAACCCACCCAGAAACTTGGGCTGCCGGCTCTCTCGCTCATCGAACGAAGCACAGCAGCACATTGCCACTGCTCTTATTGATGATTAAACATCTTCAACAAAATTTCGATATCTTATAACGGCCTTCGTGTAGTATTTATTTCAGTGTTAACTTGAATTTTTTCACCGTTAAAATATGGAAACGAAATCATATTATTTATAAATATATTTAATTAAATTTATTCATAGACCAATACTGATAATATTAAAGAGTTTATTAATAAATACCCTTCTCTACAATAAACATATTCTATAGAGAGAGAGCATATCCAACAATGGACACAGACAATACTTAACTTTTAAAAAAATAGAGTAAAACTTAAACAAATCATCGCAATATTACGAATATTGCTGAATTCACCTGATACGTAGTAGTAGTAGTAATGTACCTACTTATTCTGACATCCTACCACAAAACGATCATTATTTAGTAATATAGCTAATGGTGTCCACTAAAATATAAGTACAAATCACCAGTTTGGTACAAATATTACTCCTACTATATATTGCAAACTTACGAGTCTTATCGGAGTTGCTTAATTTAAGAAAATATTTGTCTTTCATAATTTATAAATCTCGCAAATGAGCTATCATGACGCAAGATACTTTACAGAAACCAAAAAGGTGGGGGTGTATCACAGAAATATTAATACATTAGAACGCGCTTGTGGGCGGGGCAGGCGCGCCGCATATACATATGAGCAGATGCTTGTAGTAAGTCAAAATTCGTTTTACCGCCTAATAGTTGCGCTCATACAGTGACATTGAACGAAGCTCTGCAAAAAAAGTAAAAATATGCCATCTTGCGCGATTATAACGTGTAGAAAAAGAAGTCAAGTGTGTAGTATAAACCCGGGAGTGGATTGATTGATTTCCTTTCATCAGTAAGCTTAGAAACATATTATTTCAGTTAAATTTGTTAATATTATAATAGTATTATGTCGTTTATAAACGAAAACAATAAAATCGCAAAACAGATGGAACATTATACATCGTCTGCTATACATGAATGTCATATTTTATTATTTGAGTGACCACGCAATATATTGCGTTCATTACGATGTTGCTAGCCCTGAGCTAACATTGGTTTTCATAATAAATTTAAATTTGACCTCGGATATCAATAGTGATGTTCCAATTTCGATGCGTTGTCGATTTAAGTATTTAAATAGGTATATATCTATAATCATTTTTTTATACTTTGTTACTATTTATTAATTGTTTAATGTAACTTAACACATTCAGTAATTGTTTAATGTACAAAGTGTTTAAATAAACGCAAAGTAAAATTAATTGCATGTTTTTACTGAAACTGTATAATCATCAGAAGTTAAAAATTAACAAAATTGGATCAGTAGTTTCAATTAGACTAGACAAAATAAATATCTATTTATTGTTTCTAATATAAAAATACTAATATGAATAATTATTCTAATATAAATAACTGACTTTAAAAAAGCAAAAAATGTCAATTTGGTTTTCAATGTTGGTTAGGTACATTATTATTGCGTCATATTAAAACTGATTTGTATTTTTTTTTATTTGTACGGATTGATGATTCCTCTATAATTGAAACAATAAGTATCTAGAAATTTCTATCTTATTATAAAAACAAGCTTAATATATCACACTGTAAACGGTTACAAACATATCTGTATGTATTTAATTTAAAATCCGAAAAAATAAGTATCAGACATATTTCGGTAAACAGATATCGAATTAATATTGGTTAATATATCGATCACGGCAAGCACTAGCGTACATGAAATTTTTTCGTAGGTAATATACGTTGCTATAGAAGATTTTGGGAATGTGTGTGAATGAATTGAAGCGCCGCGCGCCGTGAATTGCGGCGCCAGGATATGTGTGTGATGTGTTTGTGTGCGAAATAGTTGTAAGCATAGCCTTGAGTATGTTTTAATATTCACTAGAGGGAGTAAGGCAACGACACTGGTTTTAGTACAAAATAAGACCGATGGCCCTTCTAAGGTAATTAATATTTCTGTGGGGTGTATGCAATTTGCAATGACAAACTCTTAGTGGAGAACAATTATTCACTGTATCTCCCTATAGAACGTAATAGTAATAATAATATAATTAAATATATGAAATAAATGTAGTAGGCAGAGTGTTACATTACATCAACACATCAGCGTTTATATTTTAACCAAGTCATTGCAAGCAAGTTAAATATTTTAAGAAAAATAAATAGGCGGTTATATTTTTGTACTTATTTGTCAGGACATTTGCGTTTCATTATAGCATAACAGGCCTCCTCCAAAGTTATGTAACTTTAAAATGTACAAATAACTCCCACTGGTCAGACACATATATATAGAGTTTTGATTCGAATTTCGTTCTCTTCAGCATATCTCTCCCAACACTCTCTCAGCTCACATACGTTCGGCAGTGGCGAGGACACGGCGCAGCATACGCTCAAGGTCTGCGTGACCTGGGCTCGACCGAAAGCTGTCGGGGCGTCGACTGGAGAGGAACCCGCGAGGGTAAACAGCCGGGCGAGCCACCGAAGACAAAGATCGAGTACCGGTGGCCCGCTCGCACGACGAAGAGAAGAGTCCTTGCAGGGTGGTTCTATGGGCTTGCACGCCGCATCTTCCGTCGCCCCCGACCAATTTGGCGGGGCGCGACCACATCCATAGTCCCCCGCACGGCAAAAAAAAAATGCTCATATCCGTTCCGCTATTGAGCTCGCGCCTCCTCCGCAATAGGAAGAAAATTAACCTACTGTACCGTGCTGGTCGAACGGTTACGTATAGGCTTTTATTTCGTGTTTTCCTTTTCTTGTATAGATGTTATATTATAATATTCCTCACTCATTTTTTACGATACCCACGTGTAAGATTAGAAAAAAAAGGTGTTAAATAAAATAGGTGACGGGTTGCATTCCTTTTTCACCACATAAAAATGGTCGCCTAACTTAATAATTTTATAACATATCTGTCGATAATATAATGTTTCTATACATATAGCAACAGTGTGATCATTATTTATCTACGTGTTAATAAATGTAACTTATTAATAATAGTCATGAAAGGATTATTGTACCGCCAGCAACCGATAAGATAAATTTAAATATAATGACGATTATTGTGATCTTTCTCATGTATATTTATTATAGATATTACGGCACTTAAAAATTCGCCGTTTCACATTTATCGACTTATAATTTTATATCTTATAAGAATTGAACTAATATATGTAATTTCCCACAAAACAAATAATATTAATATTTTTATGGGAAAAAGCATATTTTACCATAAAAATATTAATAGATATTATTTGTAACTTCAACTCTTGATAGAACTTTAAAAATTTTAACAAAATAATATAAGTTCTCTCAGTGTGGTGACGGAGTAAGAATACAATTCACTACGCCCTATCTTACCCGCGGGTGATCGTAAGAGACGACTAAGGGATATAAAACACACATATAATATCTATGCAAGAGAAGGAAAACTCGAAACAAAACCCTATACCAACACGTCTGACCAGCGTGGTATATTAGGTCAATTACCCTCCCAGGCGGAGGCTCGAGCCCAACAGTGGGACATATATGAGCTAAGATGTTGATGAATATAAGTTCAAATTAATATATGGTTGCATTTTATTCATCTGACTTTTTTTTAATCAATGAGATTCAAATTTCCTGGTAAAGTATATACCTAAAAGAAAAACAAAATATGTCCCCGTCTGCTGCGTATTGAAATTCCTTGAATGTGAATCGATGCTATATGAAAACGACGACCTAACTTATTTCTATCTTTTTGGATGACGATGAAGGCAATAGACATACCAAAATTTGGGCATTAGATAGATTGAAATCAAAAACTGTCAGCGCTCACTAATAGATTGAATAAAGCCTTCGACTAATAATAATAGTCAGACGAAAATTAAACGCCAGTCGTAAATTACCCCATACTTTTACAGAAGCTCCATCTTTGCTTTCACTTTTAGTAAAACTCTTGTACAAGGACATGCATTATAACTTCTTTTTGTATAAGATAACGATAGGAGATTAATGATGGTATTGTTTTAACAGATTCCGGGTTAAAAGATGGCGATGAAAGAATGGCTACAATGGTTACCACCACCGCGATCACTATTGGCATTGTTGCTGGCCGTTGCCGGGTTCAGTGGGAGATTGTTCGCTTCCCACTTCACAAACTCGCCGACATTACTCGTGGACACATGCCATTCACTTTGTCGCCTAGTTGGATTGATCACCACACTTATCGCCTATAAGGTTTGTATGTATTTAATGTTAAACCTTTATTTTTTAGTTGCCTGCCCTGCCTAGGATAACATTAGGGCAGTATAGACCTCCGTAACCCACCGTATGACCCTTCTCCGCCGTTTAAGCGGACATATAGCAGTGTGGGGATTTAATATCAGTGTTGTCACTAATATTATATACTAAAAGAGGATTATTTTATATTTATTGAAAATATGGAGTCACCTCTATCAAAACTTATGAAAATTAGTAGTGATTTACAACTAATAATTGAATAATGTAGTCACTAGGAATTGGGAAGGCTAAAGGGCTGATTTTAGTTCCAACCTACCATAAGAACTTCTTATTTTTTATAGATATATTTGTGTTAAACAGTTAATGTACAATTGTTTAAACCATGAAAGAAAACATTGCGAAAAGACCCCATTAATTTATCATTTAATTATCAACCAAACAATTTATCAAGGATTATACTTATTTTATTCCAGACGTGTGAATCTGAACCTCGGCAGATACAGAAAACCTAAAATATCGATATAGGGAATCAATTTTCTCAAGGATAATTAACATTTGGTGTAATCTTATAACATTATTATTTATTTCAAGTGCAAAGCTCACTATTTGATGTTCTACCTACTATTATTAGACTATAAAATTAATTAGCTACTATAAAATTTATCCGTGTGGTGACGGAGTAAGAATACAATTCACCACCCCCTATCGTACCCGTGGGTGATCGTAAGAGACGACTAAGGTATAAAATTTGCATATAACATCTATGCAAGATATGGAAAACTCGAAACAAAACCCTATACCAACACGTTTGACCAGCGTGGTGTAGTAGGTCATTTTCCCTCCTAATGCGGAGGAGGCTCGAGCCCAGCAGTAGGACATATATGAGCTGAGATGATGATGATGATGAAAATTGATTTCAATGTTATAGGAGGAAAATAGAATCTAAGTTAATGACGGTATCGTAAGGAAAGAAAGGATTCCCTTATCAATATTTGTCAATAACTATTTTGGTTCACTAAATAAAATATTACCTAGTAAAAAAGAAAATATTATTGAAGTAAATATATAGTATAATAATATACAGAATATATATATATTATATACAATAACTGCATTCAAAATTTATTACTTTTAGTTTTATTACCTGACCAAGTTTTATTAAGTCATAAGCTTACTAATGATATTAAGCTCTTTGCTATTATTTAAAAAAATATTAATCTTATCAATAATCTCCAAAACTATTTACGTAGTCCACTATTTAATTATTTATATATTTTTATATTAGAGCAAAATTTGGTAATAATTGTTATAAATTTTCTTTCTTTGTACTCATATAAAATATAGCTAGTTTCTAACTATTTTTTTAAGAAAATTACACTAATGAAAATATTTAGACTTCAAAGTTACCTTATATACCGACAACATATATTATTAATTATAATAACCTAAATAAATGTCTATATTATTTATGTATAGTATATTAAATGGCGACAATAGATAATTCAAGGTATGTGTTCCAATATAAAAAAATATAATAAAATACATAAATCAATCAATAATTTATAAAAAGACAATAAATAAAGACAAATATTTTATCATTTTTGTTGTGTTGTTTAGTACGAGAGAGCCGATGAAGGAGCTGGGCGGGAAGGCCGTCTTCGCAACACATTTGGATGGGCACGCATCGAGGTCGTCGGCCGGTTATCAGTTCATGTACTTTTTGCGTCATTCGCTCTGGCGTTGGTCGTGAATGCTCTCCAATTGGGTGTTCACTCAGGACATGTCCAACCACCAAGATACCCGAAGATTATCGTCGGTAGCGCAGTCATTGGTCTACTTCTTCATGCCATAAATTACATGCTTTTGGCGGGCAAGTATTTTTATTACTTTTTCATCTCTTTACCCCATTTTGATTTAATCAGTAAAGGTTATTCCCTAATGGCGAAGACATTTCAAATATAGTCAATTACGGATTAACTAAATATATGATTCTAGTTGAGAGCAAACTCAATATGAAACACAATTCAATAAACCTTTAGTAAAAATAAAATCATATGGCATCTTATTTAGTCAGCGTGGAATAGCAGGTCCTTATTCCCCTTTAAATAAAAAATAGACTAGTGGCCAATATGAGGAAGTGAATGGAATGACAAATAAACGAGGAATCAAAAAGACATGATATACTACATCTTAATAACTGTTTGAAAAATAGCAAGACAATTGTGTTTTCAACACACCGTTTTTAGGCATTGTACCTCCCAAATATTATCTCCTAGAACTACCATTGTGGTAGACAAGCCAAATCTCACTAAATTTCATATTAGGTAGAAAGAGGGTTTCGACAAATATCACATAATTTATTTCGGCTAAAAAATAGTGTAAATGAAAAAACTTATTAATTTAATTTTCATGCACTGAATTAGATTTAATATTTCCTATTAAATTAAGTAGAATCCATTTAAACATTATTTAATGTTATTACTGTGATTTTAAATTACGATCTAAACAATCTCAAACACTAGTCCTTACTAGTCTTAACAAAATATTAAAGTAAATTGCGTTTTTTTTTTATAAAATCCAACGTATTTATGCTTAAAATACCTATTTTGAAAGCTCTTACTTAAGATTAAGAAAGGGGAAGGGATTTGAGATAAATCTCACATCTCACGAGGATCAAAAAATCGTCAAAATCCTCAAAATTAATGGACGCTCCCTAATTCTATACCAATCTATTATAAAATACGCACTAGCAAAACGATTATAAATAAATAAGCATGTTGTGTATCGTGTTATTTAGTTCAGAGCACCTACATCAGCCAATTATTGTTGTCATACTGCATTGCAAATGTGGATTACATATGAGATTAATTACATAAACATAATATTACATAGTTCACTTATGTATTGTGTTTGCTTGTAGCAAAACAAGAATAAAACAAGCATAAAATCTTGTTTATGTTTTATAAAAACAATTAACAATTTTATTCTTGGCTAAATTCAGCCTGTGACTTCGACCGCGTGTTATATAAACATATATCTAATATAATTGATTGAATTAGGCGATACATGCCGGAAATCTATTATACCGAATCGTCCTGAGGATAACTCGTTTAGAGTCGAAACACGTATCGAATCATTATTTGAAGTTCTGCGGAAAATTGCAAGTAAAAGTTCTTGAGGGTGCTCATCACAGGAGTAAAATTTCCTTATATTCTATTCCACCATAATCCCATCCCGTATTCTTTTCTTTCTTGAGGTGCACGGTATATTGATTAACCGTGGGAAAGTGGGTCTTCCTTCCTTTCCTCCATTTTAGAATAAACATATATCATTTAAATTCAGTCTTCAGAGATTTTTACTTCATACTATTTGCTGGAAGGCGCTTAAAGTTTCATTGAATCATCTCTATTATCTATAGAACGATATTATCCAACCACAGCTCTTGGTATTATTTCTCGAACATACACATAAACTTTGGTACCTACGAATTAATTGCTGATATATGCTTCTTTAGACGAGATATTAAATAAACATGAATCTCAGTGTAAACAGTGGTACCTGTTATTTTAAATCCCTTTATTGTTAAGTAACCCTTAGCCTTAAGTATACGTTCGATAATAAGTATAAAACAGCCTATAAGTATAAAACATCAATTTAACAACGTCAAACTATTTCTTTTTGTTGTTAATACTTTCTATAAACCTCAATCGCTTAGAAAAACTATCACAGAAAAAACGTAGTACGTATGTAAACTTATAAGTATTTATGTAATATTTACTTATTTTACTCAGCGACGTCTCAGGCCGAGGTCCGTTCCCCACAGGGGGAGCCCTTGGGCGATGTTGCTTAGCTTACCTCAATCGGATTAAGAGCCCTCAGCGCTCACCCATGGCCCGCGTAAAGCTGTCAAAGCCATCTGCGGCTAACAGCTAAATACACACAAATAAAAAAAAAAATTAAAAGTGCCGAGCTTTATGCTATATCACGTATGTATCACGTAAAATTCAAAGTGAACATAAAGTAAAAAGATTTTTAGAAGATTCGATCCTGTGAATAGCTAAAATTGCAAACAATTAATCTGGATAAATTTTCAGGACGCGAGTTAAGCTACAGTCGTCGTCTAAGTGTTACTGAAGGTGGCGGCGTAGTACTAAAGACCGGCTCCGGTGAACCAGTACTTGCACATGCACCAACTGATATTGCTAGTAAGTTTACTAAATCTTACATACATACATACATATCATCACGCCATATCCCTTGCAGGGTAGGCAGAGAGAACAGAGTGCCAGAGAACTCTATCTCTGCATACTTCACTCACTTCCTCAACATTCATAATTCTGGAAAGAATGCCGAACGAACGTCTGGTTAAGAAGATATACAATGCGAAAGTGGAAGGATGTAGGTACCGAGGGAGACCGAGACTAACCTACCTAGACCAGATCGGTTATGTACTGAAAGAAGGTGGAGTCAAGAGTCTCCGAAACCGGCGAGCGTGTATGAAGAGAATTACTAAATCTTACAGGACTTTAATAAGCATATATTTAAATAATCTCCGACGAAATAAAAGGACTGTTAATAATAACTCACACCATCATCCTTCTTGCCTGGCGACAGTTATGTCCTCGTAATCTAAAGGTCGTATTATATGTATATCATTTAGAAGGCATTATAAACCTAATCATCATCATCATCATCTCAGCCCATATATGTCCCACTGTTGGGCTCGGGCCTCCTCCATAATGGAAGGGTAATTGACGTACTATACCACGCTAGTCTGACCTGTTGGTATAGGATTTTGTTCCGAGTACTTCCGAGTTTGCCTTCTCTCGCATAGACGTTAGGTATATGCGTTTTATATCCCTTAGTAGTCTCGTACGATCCCACAGAAAAGATAGAGGGTGGTGAATTGTATTCTTACTCCGTCACCACACGGAAATTTATATATTATTTATTATAAACCTAAACCACTATTAATTAATTCACAGTGAGGACCAACGTTTTAAATCTATGGTGAAGACAGGAAAAAATATATAACTGTTTTAGTCATATATTTTTCTTTTAAGCAAAGTAAAAAGAGCAGGACCACTTGGGTCACGCCACGCCACCCGAAAGAATATTCCGAAACTAATGCAAATAATTAGTTCCAGCCGGTTAAGTATCGCCTAATTTCAAGGACGCCGGGATTTTGCCAGAAAATTCATTCTAAAGAATTAAAGTGATGTTCAGCGAATTCTGCGCTATCCACTTGCCAGCAAATGTTACCATATTGCTTTTTCAATATCATAAATATAAATGACTTATCATATAATAATAATGTAATAAATATATTAAATTGAATTTAACTATAATTGGTTTTAAGACATATTTTGTAGCAGATGATTTTTTCTGATTGTATCTATTGGGTTCAAACTCAAGATCCACGACAGCATTAGCATACTTCTTCATTAGACCAACAAAACTCCGGATTTCGGTGGAACACGTACCCGCGAGGTACATGTAGGGCGGGTCTATGGGATCGCGCGCCGCTTCTTCTGTCGCCCCGGACGGATTAAGCGAGGTGTGATCATTCCATAGCCGGCTGCCACAAAAAAAAATACCAACAAAACTACTCAACCTACGCAATAATTGTAGTGCATTCTACCCATTATTTTATTGTAAAGTTCAACGTAACAGGAATGTGTTATTTAAAGCAATAGTTGTCAATTAGTAGGATCAAATATTACGTTATCTTATAAATCACAATTTCATATACCTACTTGTTCTACGAACGCTAGCTGAAATTCTTATTCTTAGTTCTTGTAAGAATTTCGTTTTATTATTATATAAAACACAATATCATCAAAGAATCTCAAATCAACCAAAGAATAAAAACTAAAGTATAAGACCACAAATCCGTTCTGAGTTCTGATTCACTCAAGATATTTTTATCTTGAGTGAATCTGACAATTATGAGAATTTTATTTCGTATTTTGTTTACTTAAGCATTTATATAAAATAATAATAAAAATGCAACGGCTAGCTATAGTATAGTTATGGCAATAGGCCAACAATATAATCATCTAGTTTCAATTATTATTCATTGATTAATTAATTTAAATATACGCAGTAATATTTCCTCAATGTCATTATTATTTATGTGATAACATTTATAAACGCAACGTGATTTTGTTTGTTATAGGCAGCCTTTTCGTAATGGGTGCTGGACTCACAGCTGAATGGGAACCTGTCGCTGCTCGTATAGCTGATCCAGCACTGTCTGCCTGTGCTGCAATCGTCCTCGTCATATTTAATTACCCATTTTGTAAGTATTTTAGAATGTAAATAGTATCGACATAAAAATACAGTTCATTACTTTTTCCTTTTTCGCTGATGTCGTAAAAAACAAATAAGCGAAAGCAGATAAAATCCCTGTTGTAATATAATCAGATATGATCCAATATAAATCAATGAACGACTAGTTGACCAAGAGAGTTTACTATTACTAATTTAGTATTACTATTGAACTAAGGTGCTAACAATTGCTTTTAAATTAAAACATTTTAAATTAGTTCATTTCTAACTATAGTCTTAAAACATCTTCTATGAATTAGGAGAAATGTATTCTATATTAGCATAAAATAATAATCGTATAAGTCAGCTCCATAATTAATAGGAACTTACCGAAGTGGAAACAAAACACTAATAAAAGTAACGACGATTACGCAAAAAAGCAAAACAGTAACTCGAAGACCAACTAAAAGTATCGATGCTTTCATTATTACCTAATAAGGTACACCCCCTGTTGACACAAAGGCCATTATAAACCAGAGCATATTTCTTAATTTATGTCAACATCATAGAAATCGTTCATTGAATCAATCATTCTGTTGCACAAGAACATGATGCTACTTACAATAGTACCATATAAAATGATAATATTTTAAACATTGGACTATACATGTCGATGCTCTCGTGACATAAGTTAAAAGCTGTGTGGTAACGGCTACGAATATTACCAACTCTTACTTTGCTCGTGGATGTCGTAAAAGACGACTGAAAGCCTTATAACGACCTAGGCCAACTCCATTTGATGCCGTTTGGTAAACAATTACATTCCCAAGGAGGGTTGTCGTCTGGCAGGCGGCCGGTTATAAAACTATTCCCAATAACTTTTACAATATGTACTATGAATAAAGAGTACATATTGTGTCAACCCCAAGTAATTAGGATAAGAGTAGGAGAATGATGATGAATGATGATGATGCTCTCGTGACATATATGTGCCATTCAGTAATGGCCAATGTGCCAGTACCATTACATATTAAAAGGTGAGCCTATTCCTTTCTATCTGAGTTTCAAACTGCATCGTCAAACTTCATACTACTTTAAATTCTTGAACAGAAAACGCCAATAACGCTGGATTTATGACATGAACCTGAAATCTAATAACCCGATTAGGAGTTGCATTTTTCTGCTATCATAATGGTCATATTTTACATGGGACTACACCACATGTTATCTAAATTATTACTCCTGAAATATTTGATTGTCACTTATGGCATTAAGTTTTCAATCCTTACTAATATTATAAATGAGAAAGTAACTCTGTCTGTCTGTCGCTCTTTCACGCCGAAACTACTGAACCGATCTAAATGAAATTTGATACACAGATAGTCTAGAGGCTCATAAAGGATATATACATAGGCTACTTTTTAATGCAAAAAAGGGGTTGTAAAGGGGGATGAAAAGTTGTAAGGAATTATCGTCATTTTTAAAGCTAGAAGCTTGAATCTTATTTTTAATCAATGGATTATATATAAATAAATATGACATTAAAATTTCGTAAAAAGTTTACCCTTAAGGGGTAAAATAAAAATAGGGGATGAAAAACTTTAGAAAAGGTACCGTTTACACGGGCGAAGCCGCGGGCAGAAGCTAGTCTTAAATATATCCAAAAATTGTAAGATAGGGTTGTTAAGTATGACAAAAATTAAGAAAATCAATTTTTGAACTTTGTTTTATTCCATTAATAACTTCAACTATAACACTTGAACCTTCAACAATTTAGAATGCAATTTGAAGAGTTATTTGTTGAATATAGTACATTCAGCGGGTTTGGTGCTGCTGCAGACGGTACCTGAAGGTCTGGGTGCGTGTGACTTGCGGGCAGCCGCCCTAAAGGTACCTGGCGTGATCGCTATTCACGAACTCCATGTATGGCAGATGCACAGAGACCGAGTGGTCGCCACCGCTCATATCGCCTATGGATCTCATGAGGTGAGCTAAATTGAAAATAAAAATAAAAACATTATTTGTTTCTAATTTTGATATAAATGAGTTATTGAACATAGACTTAAACATTTGCAAACATCGAGGAACGTAAGAATGTAAAATACCAAGACATTAGACTATCATGCTCTATTATTTATCTCCTGTTTTTAAATTCTAATATATTATTATAATAAAAATAACTATGATAATGATATTATTTTGTCAGTTTCCGTGTGGTGACGGACTAAGAATAGAATTCACCATCTTACCCGTGGGTGATCGTACGAGACGACTGAGGAATATAAAACGCATATAACATCTATGCGAGAGAAGGAAACCTCGAAACTAAACCCTATACCAACACGTCTGCCCAGCGTGGTATAGTAGGTCAATTACCCTCCCATTATGGAGGAGGCTCGAGCCCAACAGTGGGACATATATGAGCTGAGATGATGATGATGATGATGATGAATGACATTATTATAATATGAATAATATACATATTAATTTTTGGTAAAAGCTGTGTTGTAGCGGCTACGAATACTACCAACCCTTACTTTGCTCGTGGATGTCGTAAATGACGACTAAGAGCCTTATAACGACCTGAGCCAACTCCATTTGATGCCGTTTGGTCAACAATTACATTCACAAGGAGGGTTGACGTCTGGCAGGTGGCCGGTCATTATTGCCAATAACTTTTACAATATGTACTATGAAACAAGAGTACATATTGTATCGACCCCATGTAATTGGGATAAGAGTAGGAAAATGATGATACATATTAAATTTATTAACGACAATTGGTACATATTTTAACTCTATATTCTTGCACCTTACAATCCATGTGACTAGCGTGGATTATGTGGTAAATTTGCCTCATATTGTGGAGAAGGCTCAAAAGTGGGAGGTATATGAGCTGAGATGGTAATGTCATTGTCATCATCATCATCATCTCAGCTCATATATGTCCCACTGTTGGGCTCGAGCCTCCTCAATAATAGGAGGGAAATTGCACTACTACACCACGCTGGTCAGACGTGTTGGTATAGAGTTTTGTTTGGAGTTTTCCATCTCTTGCATAGATGTTATATGCGTTTTATATCCCTTAGTCGTCTCGTACGATCACCCACGGGTAAGATTGGAGGTGGCGAAATGTATTCTTACTCCGTCACCAAACGGAAATATTATTATATTCTTACAATATTGTAATCTATGACTGTTTATATTTTAACCGACTTCTAAAAGGAGGGGGTTCTCAATTCGATTGGTATATTTTTTTATTGTAAACAAACAAATTTATTATGTGCATGAAAATAATAAGTAATGATTACATTATTTCCCAGGATTATCTAAAAAGCTCCGGGCTGGTCACCGAGATATTCAAACGTCACGGCATTAATCTAGTCACACTGCAACCGGAGTTCATACTCGCTTCTATGATAGGTGCTGTCACATATATATAAATTTTCTTAGTCTTTAAGAATTCCATAGGTACATGTTTTAGTCAATGTTTAGTGCAACCAGATTTAAAAGAGTATCTATCTTTAATGCTACTCTTTCGAGTATTCACGTCATCTCACAAAATCCAATTAACATCTATACAGATAACAATTTCATTCTAATTTATCAATTACAGCATTTATTATGACAATAGCGTTTAACTAGGACAACGCATCAAAGATCTGGTAGCATTATTAAATTTTGGATGATATGATAACATTGATGCCTTTAGATATATAGTTAAAAATATCCAAATATATTCATCATGACTATTCAAGGTGAATTTTAACTTACCTTAAACAGTTATTGTCAAATGTGATACCTATATATCCGCTCTTTGAAAACTGCACGAGATCAAAGTACCATAGCAATGCATTTCATTGTGTATTGTAAATTTTATATTTTATTTAAGTAGTTAACCATTAAGGTTTCTCGACATAGTACTACTACTACTTGTGAAATCGACTAACCGCATGAGACCAACGCAACGTCATAAATTACGAAATTAAATACGCAAATTCTGAGAATAGGCTTAACTTGTGGATCAGCAAAAAAAATTAACAGTACATACATACATACATATCATCACGCCATATCCCTTGCAGGGTAGGCAGAGAGAACAGAGTGCCAGAGAACCCTATTCTTGCATACTTCACTCGCTTCTTTAACATTCATAATTCTCTTCATACACGCTCGCCGGTTTCGGAGACTCTTGACTCCACCTTCTTTCAGCACGTGACCAATCTGGTCTAGGTAGGTGAGTCTCGGTCTCCCCCGGTACCTACATCCTTCCACTTTCGCATTGTATATCTTCTTAACCAGACGTTCGTTCGACATTCTTTCCACATGTCCGAACCATCGGAGCATTCCCTTTCGCATCTTTACACCAATACTCTCTTTCATACCTACTCGCTCTCTTACGTCGTCATTGCGAATGCGGTCGGTCAGCCTAACTCCACAGATTTTCCGTAGAGATCGCATTTCGACCGCATTAATTTTACTTTCATACTCTTTTCTGCAGTTGTCACAACGCTCCGTTCACTCTATTTCCCGCATTCACTCTTCGCTCTATATCAGTGGTGTACCTTCCATCTCGGCTAAAACCACATCCAAGATATACAAATTCATCCACTTGCTCTAGTACATCATTACCTATTGTTACTCTTACATCTGTTCTGGCTTCATCTCTTTCAAAGACCATTATTTTGGTTTTGCTCACATTCACGCGTAGACCCCTTTTCTTACAATCTTCTGTCATTGTCTCGACTAGGGTCTGCAGGTCAGTCGCTGACTGTGCCAGCAGGACTGCATCATCTGCATAAAGCAGAGCAGTGACCACTGAGTCGCCCATCTGGACTCCCACATTCATATAGTTCAACCTTTGGAGACATTTATCCAGATATATGATAAACAGCCTGGCTGACAGAACGCACCCCTGCTTAACGCCGATATTGACGTCAAACCAAGGCGACAATGAAAATTAACAGTGGATGATATTAATCCTCTCTATGATTAAAACAGGTACAGATGAAGAGAAAAAGACGTTAATAGACGTAGCAAATTTGGGTTGTTCCTGCCCGTGTGCCAAGGAGTGCGTTGCAAGAAGATGCTGTGAACCACCGCTTCAACCTACCGTTACGCGCATTTAATTTTTTATATTGGTCGTATTATAAATTTGAGCCAAATATGGCCAAATATTATTTCTTTCGTTGCCAAATAATTAATAGTTGTAGGTAAAGAGGAGGAACGGACATGAAGTGATGATCTATATGAGTAATTGGAGTTTTTTTTTACCAAATATTTTAGGAAGGCAAGGGGGACTCGATGAGGCTAATTTTTGTAAGGTTCTGACTGCGGTGTGATAAAATTATATATTTACTTATTTTTTGTTGTACATCCATTCAAAGAAACTGCTTGCTTAGCCTATTCAAATCTAATAGATCGGTAAGCAGACTATGTGCATTTTTAAGACTCATAAATCGCGAAAAGGATCTTAAGATGCTGCCTTCTTTCGTCGCCTGCCCACCTTTTGAAACTCCTTTTAAATGCAATGCAGTTAAACATGTGTTTTTAACTTACTTTAAAGCAATATTTTAAAGTATTCGTCAAGACAAAGATCAGTGACAGTGGTTAGATATTAAATCAAGTAAAGTGCCTCCATTACATATATCAAGGTGTGTGAAGTAGTTTTATGATAATATTACTTATTAAAAATACAACCAAAGATGTTCATTACAACCCGATGTCCGGTGAAATTTTCAACGTTAGTAAATAACAGTCAGAGTACGATAGTGAAAGTGTTAATAAAAATATAGTTCTCGTGCTACATTGTCAGTTGAGTGCATTCGCGTGCCGCCATTACGCGCGCCACGCCGTGACGCTCACGATCAAACCAACACAATTCAACGTAATAACGGAGGCTATTGTTGAAGAAAAAAACATATTGTTATGGAGATAATACAAAGCCTTTTTTGTATAAACGGTGAAATTTTGCATACTGTATTAGAGGCTGGTTTACATTTGCATTAGTTATGTAGCGAGTTTAATTAGAAAAATGTCATGTAAATATGTATACGTAGTTGTGTCCAATTTTATTGAATGTACTACAACTCCAGCCAAGTGTCAATCAAATCCGAGAAAATAAAGTATATTTTCTTTTGTCACTTAATCATCATTTTACATATCAATTACATGATAATATTATATCCAATTAAGGACAATGACTATCTCGCTAATTTGACAAGTTAATTCAAATACATTAGGGACGTCCATTAATCACGTGATCATTTTTTCAGCATTTTCAAACCAATTCAAACCAAACCATTTTTCAAACTTTGATGATAAGTGGTGAGGTTTACGACTATGACCCACCTCCCCCATCAACATAGCGTGAATATTTAGTACATACAAAGAAGTAGCCCACAGCTCATTATATTCTCGGGTTTTTTGCTTTTTATAATTCGCAAAAAGGTCTTTATACAGATCACCTACTTGAAACGACTTTGTTCGTTGACTGGCAACGGCAAGTCAAAGTTGTGACTTTTCAATTTAGACTACACGCCGCTTTTCAATTTAGAATTCGCAGTGTTTGACGAAAAAATAAATACACGTGATATCTTAATAGAATCCCCGTCCTCCCCCTTGTGATATTTTATGATTTTTGTCAAACCCCTCCCTCCCCTTTCAAGCCTCACGTGATTAATAGACGGCCCTTAGCGTAATTTAGCCAACCTTTACTGATATTAGTAGTTAGATAATTCCTATCATACTTTAACTACACATAATTACCTCTACATGCAAAGTTATCACAAGGAGACATTCTTGTTTTCTAAATATTATATGTATACAACTCTAACTAATCAAATAATACGCATGCGTACTGCTCAAATATTCTAGGATAGGTCATAATTTTTTGTTTGTCATACCAGAACATATAAACTTTTAGTAATCGTGATTGTATCCAAGAAACTCAGATACATATTTGTATTGTAAATTTTCATTCTTGTAATAGTAAGATAATATTATAGACGATAACACAGCCATTATCACTATAAATGTAAGTAAAATATATATAATAACTTGACAAAAATATTGTAAGGGATATTATAAAGTAGGAACCTTATTATCGGAATTGGATGTAACAGAGATGGCGTACAAAACAAATGTGATTTTCCTTTTCTTTATGTAAATACCACGAAAATGTATTCAAAATTCACGTAAATCCTGCAAAGATACAGGACCTATGCAGGATTCACAGGGAGACATTGTTCCAACACGTAAAAGCCTTTATTAAACTATTGTAAGGAATATTTATAGATATGTATTTTATCGGAATTTATTGTAAAATAGATGGTGTACAAAGAGACTGTGATGTTCCTTTACAGTATTAAATATATTAGGGAAGCTAGTAGATAGGTTATTAATATTTTTAGTTATGTAAGTTCATTATTATTTTGGATAATGATGTTAACATATAATTATAGTATGTAAGTGTTTTGTGTACAAAATATTGTTGACTATTAATTTACAGATAAATAAATAAAACTAATTAATTATTTATTTACTTTTATTATCTAATGTCCCAATTACAAGGCGTCGTAGATTTATAAATGAAATAAATAGCGATAGCCAAATAGGGGCGGTCACCTTTGACTTTTCGAAAGTTAAGTAGCCGTATTGTTAAGACTTAATGGTTACTTGCTTCAACGGTATAAAAAAAATTAGTAAGGAGCTTAAGTGCCTATGAGTACTATAAAAATATTTTAAAGAGTGTTATAGGTATCAGTGAGCACGTACAGCTCTGATTTAAGGCTGTCATAAACATCTATTATATCCACTACCAGACGTAGGCCTCTTCCATAAAATAACACGTAGTGCAATCACAGTTTGGTAGGCTTATAGGCATAATCGACACCCTTGATAAGCTAGTTGGCGATCGTTGTAAACTGTTATACGTTGCCTAGATGAGTCTCCTAGACGAGACTGCGGGTAAAATCTCAGTAGATTTTTAAAGATGACAACAAATATATTTTATTCCTGTCGCTACAGGATGTGTTATTGAGATTTAGCATTCTCCAATATCTCAGCAGCTACACTAATCCTAGAACAGCATATATGTAGAAGAGATCAGAGAACGCAGTAGTAGTCCGTAAAAAAATAATGATATGCTATATCTGGATATATGCCTGCGTGGTGACCGGCTAGAACTAGACGAGATTTTACAACTTACAACGAGAACTTAAGCCGTAACAATAACCTCACTTTCCCGTGGAAGTAAAAACTCACCGAGGGATCACCACGTTAATAGACAGCAGCTCTTCAGGTAACTCATAACATAATCTACAATCGCCCATCCAACTGCTAAAAGTGGCGAGTATGGCATTATGAAGTCTCCATCCTTTAATAGGAGGTAGACTAAGATGTGTAGATACCACATCGAGGTCGCAGTATCGGTACCAGTGGTCAGCCCAATGGCGAGGAAAGGAATTGTGTGTGGCGGAATAGTGCTGTGGGCACCGCACCATTCCGTCGTCCCGGACGGATTAGGCGGGCTGTATCCTGACCATAACCTGCCACAAAAATAAGACCATGATATATCTTACGTGAATATTATATTATAATGAATAAAATTGCTTTCACATATTTTTACGAGGGGTTTAGCTTCATTATTTTGGGATATATGATACGTATGTAAAAATAATCTGAAACAATACTCTTAGAACTCTGTTTTTAGTATATGTCAAAAATTATTCAAAAATATTTAAACGAGCCTGCTCCTGTGCTAAATCTATTTATCTGAGAAACAAAATTACACAATCCAGTGATATAATTAAAATGACATGGAAAGTGATAAATAGTGAAACTGGTAGGAACTTTGTACGAAAAAAGGATTTTAATTTAAAGATAGATGATAAAATTGTGAAAGTGGATAAAGAAGTGTACCTGTATTAACAACAAAATCTTTAGCGTCGTCTCCTATTTTAGCTGAATCGCTCCTTAAACAATGCATTGTGAAATGTAACACTTCCTTTAAATTTTCAGATGTCAAAGTTTCAGTGTGAATGATATCTTAAATTCTTTTAAAACTCTTAATATTAAAAAGACAGCAGATCTGTGGGGTTTATCTGTAAAGACTGTTAATTTTATAATACCTCCCCCCCTGGTATCTGTATTTAACGGCTGTGTTGCTCGGGGTGTATTTCCTGAACTCATGAAAATTAGTAGAGTAATTCCGTTGCACAAATCTGGTAGTATGTCAGATGTTAACAATTTTCGTCCTATTTCCATACTACCAACACTTAGTAAAGTATTCGAGAAAATTTTGCTTAATCAGATGTTGAGTCATTTCAACAAACAGTATATTTCATAAAAACCAATTTGGTTTTACTAAGAATTGCTCTACTACTGATGCAGGTGTAGAATTGTTAAAGAACATCTTTGCAGCCTGGGAGGAATCGCATGAGGCCTTGGGTATATTTTGCGATTTGTCTAAGGCATTTGATTGTGTGCACCACGAAACCCTCACCAGAAAATTATACCACTATGGGATCAGGGATAGCGCTCTTGAGCTGATAACTTCTTATTTAAGCAACAGAATTCAGAGGGTCGATGTTAATGGTGCACGATCATCTGGTTCTGTTATTAAAATGGGTGTTCCACAAGGGTCCATTCTGGGGCCATTTCTGTTCCTTGTATACATTAATGACTTACCCTACTATATAGGAGACAATCAAAACATTGTGTTGTTCGCAGATGACACATCTTTGTTATTTAAAATTAAAAGACAAAAGCTTAATTATGACGATGTGAACAACGCACTGTCTAATGTTGTTCATTGGTTCAACACAAATAACTTATTTCTTAATGAGAATAAAACAAAGTGTATTAAATTTACCACACCTAAGGTGAGACAAGTGGGAACCTATGTTCAAATGAATGGTGTGGCTCTGGACCTTGTCGAATCAACCGTTTTTTTAGGTATTACTATAGATGCTAGACTGCAATGGGGCCTTCATATTGAAAAATTGTCGAGCAGGCTTAGCTCAGCGGCTTATGCGGTCAAAAAAATTCGAGTATTGACCGATATTGAAACGGCTAGAATAGTTTATTTCGCTTATTTTCATAGTCTTATGTCATACGGCATATTACTGTGGGGATGCTCCGCGGATCTGAGTAGTATCTCTGTTCTCCAAAAAAGGGCTGTCCGCGCAATTTATAAACTAGGCCCAAGAGTTTCACTTCGAGAAAAATTTAAAGAAGTAAATATTCTGACTGTTGTATCGCAATATATTTACGAAAACGTATTGTATGTAAAAAGAAATATCAATAATTTTGAAAGGTATTGTGACATTCATTGTGTTAATACTCGGAATAAGGACAAATTAGTTGTACACACGACTCGTCTCGAAAAAATTAATAGGTCATTTATGGGGCAATGTATACGCTTCTATAATAAACTGCCAAAAGATATCCGAGACATGCCTGTTAATAAATCTAAAAGGGCTGTCAAGAACAGACTCTGTAAGAAAGGTTATTATAAAATCTCGGATTATCTAAGCGATAGTACAGACTGGCTATGAGCAGCTCCTCATTCAGCAATTACCTTGTCTTTGTAAACTGTTTGTTTTATGTTTTTTTATAATGATCTTACATACCTGTGAAGCGTAGCGTGTTTTGCCTAACGAATTTTGACTTTGGTTAGCGTTAGTAATACATGGTATTGGTCATGCTCACTGAAAGGTCTACTTGCGGTAGCTGCGTCGAGCGGGTCCCTGCCTTCCCTTCAAGGTGGATGAGGGGAGTGATGGCTGCTGTAGTAGTTAACTCGTGATCGGGTGCCGCTTGTGGGATCTGGTCCAGCCATTGGCTATTTTGCATTGTATTTAAACTATTAGGTTCGAAGGGCATCACACTGGAGCTATTTCTTTCATGTACCATTCTTTTTATATATATAAAAAAATGAAAAGAAATAATAATAGACAAACCCGCTGAGTTTCTTGCCGGATCTTCTCAGTAGTGGTCTAGTTCCGATCCGGTGGTAGTTTATTAGATTAAAATTAAAATGTTAATACTGACAATATGTAAGTGCCCTCACGGGGTTTATACATAATAAATGAATTTGAATTTGAATTAGATGACTTAGATGTTCGTGATCTTATTCTGTAAATTTTAAAAAAATAATGTAGCAACATTTTTACACACAATAGTGTGGTAGCGGCTACGAATACTACCAACCCTTGTTTTGCTCGTGGAGGTCGTAAAAAGCGACTAAGAGCTTTATATCGGGTCAACTTCATCTGATACCGTTTGGTCAAGAATACCCAAAGAGGGTTAACGTCAGGCAGACGGCTGTTCATAAAATTATTGGCAATAGCTTTTGCAATATGTATAACGGAAGAGGGGTACAAATTTCATTGACCCCAAGTAATTGGGATAAGAGCAGGAGAATGAGGATGATGATAATTATGATATATGATTCAGATTATTTCAGAGTTTTTAGAAATGATTTACGATACTTACGAATGATTTATTCGGTGTTATTGCATTTTATGGCAGACAAGCAAGCAGCAACCCGACTAGAAATTTTTTCGTCTTCCTTAGCAGGACCGGACCGGGCATGCCCGATCTGGACCAGATAAGGTATGTAACGCAGAAGATATATCTGGACCCGATCAGGTAAACCTTATCGGGTCCAGATCAGGCATTCCTGATCGGGTCCAGATCAGGCGTTCCTGATCGGGTCCAGAGGAAATTTTACTGATCGGAACCAAATCAATCATCTGCGTTATATATCGTGCCTGATCCAAAACGAGTATGCCCAGTCCGGTCCTTTTAAAAAATATGAATATCTTAAAGAACATGTTTAATAGGTAAAAATATAAATTAATATATGACGTAGGCACTGAATACAGTGCTATATTCTTATCATAGAGAGTCCCAGTGAGCCGTTCCGATTATGGCGCAACCACCAGATGCTAACGACTGCAACTGTCGCCTGAATTTCTCATTCATGACCTGCTCGATCTGTTTTAATCTGATTCGATAACAACTAATTTAATATTAGGCCATGTCATTACGCTTCGGAGAATCTTAACACCGCGATTCAAATAATGACGTCATTTTACTAACGCCATCTATTTATTATGACCCAAAACATTAAATGTTAGAATGGTTGTTACAATATTATAATATTTCTATCTATCTATGTTTTCAAATGTTAGGTACAATATATATATATATATATATATATATATATATATATATATATATATATATATATATATATATATATATAATTTATTTTTGTTTTTTACTTTAAATATAAATTACATATTTTTATATTATTAATTAAACATTATTATTATTATTATTAAATACATATGATTAATTAAAGATTTCAGATTAATCTCCTCTGATGCAAATACAATTTTGCCGTGGCATAAATATGACAATCATGATATGATATACTACACGCCTTACTATATACTTGTTTATATTTTACATCAGGCTGTCCTTATTTGGTCCTGATCCGGAATGCCTTACCATACTTGATGATATTTCACATCAGGCTATCCTTATTTGGTCCTGATCTGGTCCTGATCTGGTCCTGATCCGGTATGCCTTACCATACTTGATATTATTTCACATCAGGCTATCCTGATCAGGACCAGACCTGGTCCTGATAGGGTTTGCCGGATCCGGCATGCCTCATTCTGTCCTGATCGGGTCCTGATCCTGTATGCCTTATCATACTTGATGATATTACACATCAGGCTATCCTTATTTGGTCCTGACCTGGTCCTGATCCGGTATGCCTTACCATACTTGATGTTATTTCACATCAGGCTATCCTGATCAGGACCAGACCTGGTCCTGATCGGGTTTGCCGGATCCGGCATGCCTCATTCTATCCTGATCGGGTCCAGATACATGATCTGGTTGAACCATACTTTTTTTCTAGTCGGGAAGCATGAGGAGAAGGCAAAAGGTTACAGCCGCTTATGACCCAAGATGAGTTTGAGGCACTCAATCTCTCATTTAACAAATGACGCGCTTTAGAAAATTGCTACTACTCAGACAACAACTTTCTGCGAGAGTGTGGTAGTACCCCCGATGAGCGCGTCCGCTTTAGGGCTATAAACAGAAAACTGTTAGCATTGGCTAGATACGATGAGTATTCCGTTGGCTTGATTGTTAAACAGGGTCCGTTAACTTCCGCTGGATGAGCTAGCCGGATATACAATTAGTATATTACTACTATAACTAGTATTCATGACAATCTCACTGCAATCTATTTGAATGATATGCGAACAAATAAAATAAACCTCACAATAACGGATGTTTATTAGATCATAGTAATAACATTGAGTAATTTGCTAAAACATCTATTGTCTACATTGAACGGCTTGCATAACATTTACTTTGTGTATATATCATTAAATATCGTAAACATGAAAGTTGCTATTATGTATATATGTAATTTTATAGGATTGTTTAATCATTATAATATGTGAATTCTTCAACGATATCTGTATTATTAATTTTGTTGCAATGTCCTGGTGTGCAAGGGCGGCTCTTGATCAAACGACGACAGCCTTCGCCTTTGCCGATTGTCGCATGCTGTACAAATGACATAATAGATACATTAATATTACATTGATAGATGTATATTTTTTCAATATACTGAACTATCTAATACATACCTACGTACTTAAACGACCCAGTGAGCAAGTTAATTTCTTCATGGATACAGACACATGTGTACGTTTGGTTCGTTATTTAACGATTTCAAGGGAACATATGTAATTTTTTTAAATGAATATTTATCACATTTTTTATTTATTGAATTGTTTTCAATATAAAATGAACAACTCACAACATATATAGCAAATCCATGTCTTTTGCACTATAAAAAAATCGTCTCTGAAGAGGTTAAGCTAATAAAACCTAAAAACAATTTACTATCAAGGTATTATTTAAATATCATTAACACCAAGTAGTATATAAGTCGAAGTTCTAGTTTTTATTTCTGTTAGGAGGCGATTATACCTCCGAGTTTTGAAAATACACCTACCTAAATCTTTGTCAACTCCTCTCTCGGTTGATTAAAGACTACAGAATCAAACGGCAAGCGATTGTAGAAGAACTGCACTAGTTAAAGGCTTGTCAAAGGAAAATCTGCCGTCCTAATCTTCCAACACTGTAGTAAATAGTAATTTAGGACATAGTGCGAAGCAAAAGGCTAATCTTCTCAATCAACATTAGACGCTGGGTTTGACACACCGCCTGCCATCTCATAATACGAATGCGTTCTATACACATAGGCATATGGTGAAGTGATGGCAGCAGTTCCATGAAGCTCACAAATTAAGTGAATAATATAGCATCACTGTGACAAACACTAATGACTGCGCTTTTATTTGAATTAATTTCTGGAACTAACCATCATTGCAAGTTTCACGGGCACTATGATCTTGTTTTTTTACGAAGTATTTCAAATAAATTTTTATTATTACTTTTATCGAGAGACGAATAAAGAGCCCACCCGATGCTAAGTGGTAACTGTTACTCACGGTTCTCTGCTATACCAGAAGAACAGCCAGGTCGTCCTTCAACAAGATGGAATTTAGGCCTCCAGCTCTCTCGCTTACCGAACAAAACGCTAGCAAATTGATTACTACTCAGACGTCGATTTGCCACAAAAGTATAACACCACGGGTGAAACAGGCCGTTTATGGCTACAGGTAAAAAACCATCAGTCGTGAGTACCCTACAACTATAATGGTTACTCCATTTGCTAATATATTCCATATGTTACCACTTTTAATTACATATTTACATGACGTGCAAAAATTAAATACTATGAAACATTTTTATTTTCATTTGCATCAATTTGTATTAAAATTTACAAAAAAAAATGTATTTGCTGAACTAATGTTTGTAAGAATAGACATTAAATTCATGTAATGCGAGTAATTTGAATTTTAATATATAGTAATATGTATTTATGTAATAACCCATAGCGTTCAACTACAGCATTGGGATGTTGATCAGTCGGACTGAGAAAGTTGCTTTTATTTCTCAAGATTTCCCTTTGTTACCGCAATATATGTTTGTATTTTGACTGCAGCTATGTGGTATTAACTCATCACTTCATCATCATCATCAAAATTAACCCTTTAGAAATTCGCTACCACACAAGAGAAAAATTGTAGGAATATTAGAAGATATACGCATATTGTTTAGACTATAATAGTCTCGCTTGTGGAGAAGTCCAGCAAGAGCTGTGTATGTATCATCACTCTAACCGTTCTGACACCTATTTTTTAATACACTTCTACTATTTGCCCAGAATATATTTTTTTTAAATTTCATCAAAATAGTTCCTCTTTATTTAGTGTATTTAATTTAGGTTTCGGTTTTTTAGGAAAATATCTAACAACGGGTGTTCCTCATGAAAGTACGTAGGTGATTGAAAGAAGATCTTTTAAAAGATATGGGAGAAAACCTACATTTACCAGGTCAGGGAACGAATCTCTTCCTGTCACAGTTCCACACTTAATGTTTACTATTGAAAATTTTGTAAGACTCCGTTGTTAAATAACAATGGACATGGACCTAAGTCAAGTCCCAAGTCCTCGATCGATAGTCCCATGGTTATGCCAACAAAGACACTTAGGAAAAATATAGACTAGTTATCATATATAACTGTAGTGATAAAAGAAAAATCTTACCAAAATAAGTCTATAGTTTAGCTTGACTGCGTACTCGCAATCCCCGAAACACTCGGTCCATCCAAGCCACGGGCCGACCTCGCAATTTGCTTCTACTGATTACAACAGATGTACATCTCTATATTATCATTTTTTTATTGTCTCACTAACAATCAAAGTAGATCTATTGATGAGCTTGATGATGTTTAGCGAATAATAATTAATCGATGTTTATCATAAAATCGACCGCATATTATTAACCAAATGACCCGTTGAACTATTTTATTAAATAAGCGGTTATCAATCATCATCACATCAGTACCTCCAATTTATTGAGATTAATAAAACTACTGTATTTTTGTGTTATACAAGTGTTTTGTGAAAACTAAGAAGAAAACAATTAATTAGCTAGGGTAATCTATCATGCAACTAACGATTTTTAATACATTTGAATTAGTAACAAGTTTCACATAATAATCTACCGAGATTCATACTGTAAAGAAGTCAGTATTATTGAACTCAATTTTTTAGTTTGGTAATTATGAAATTTATTGCTGATCCGGAGGTTCAATCAAATAAATTGTAAGTAATGCGAAGTTCATCGGATCATGATCATAAAAGGTGTATAATAAATATAAATGTAGTAAAAAAATAAATTGGAGGCTGTTTTTAATTTTTGTGTTCTATTTACGTGTGTGTGGGTGTGCGTGTAGGTGTGCATGTGTATGCGTGTAGGTGTGCATGTGTATGCGCGTGCGCGTGTGCGTGTGCGTGTGCGTGTGCATACGCGTGTGTTTACGTATTCGCGTGCGCAGGTGCGTGGGTTTGTATGTAAATGAGTGCGCCCGTATACACAACTGTGCGTATTTTTACATGCTTTTTATTAGCTTGACCTGTATGTTTGTAACCGACTCCTTTGGACTTGATTTTGACCCACTTCGAACGGTCAGATTTCATTTAAATTTGGTAGACTTATCGAGGACCGATGACAATGCAATAATTTAATAAGATTACACCATTATCCTAATCAGTTATTGGAATAGTCAGGATTAAATTGTTGAATTTAAGTTTCCAATTTCGAATTTCGCGCCTAGAAGGCGCTACCGTAAAACAATGTCTCTATTTCGTGACATCAAGGTCATCTGTCAAGCCACTGTATCTTTTTCTTGTTAGTTTCATATTAAATAAGAAATAAAACTCGAGCTGCGTCGTTCAATTCATCAGGTTAAGGGCTCAGAAAAGCTCAGAAATAAAGACAGTGTAATATCTAATGGTAAAATCAGTGATCAAAGACATTGACGTGAACATTAAAAACAAAACATAGTTCGTGTAAAAGTTTTCTTGTTAGGTCTTTGCGAAGCATTTAAGTGTTTGAATTGAGATATCTATTTGAAAATGGCATTAAATAATACTCTCGCATTTATCGAAAACCTGTCTGGCCATATAAATTATGCAACCTGGCGTTTAGCAATGCAGTATGCATTACTAAACATGAGGACCTGAGGAACTCTGGAATTGCATAGAAGACTTCTCAGAAAGAGTAGATAAGAAACGAGACGCTAAAGCTAAGACGAAGATAATACTCTCGGTCAATCCAACAAATTATGTGCACATTCAAATCTGTGTATGTGTGTTGCCAAAGAAATATAGGAGAAATTGACAGGAATTATCTGTGCAGTCCTCAGGACAAGTAAGCTTAGCTACTTATATATTATAAAGGTCATGACAAAATGGTCCTGTTTAATAATGTTTTACATGTTCTCGAACTAGCAACCTAGCAATCTGATATCTGTGAATCAGATTATTCAAAGTGATGGCCAAGTATGATTTGACAAAACTGACTGTTATTATAAACAGTAAAAATTAACAACAGCTACTTTATAATCAATAACATGTACCGGCTGAACATGGATACAAGTCATTCACTTACTGGCTATGCTTTCATCAAGAACGGGGCGGTTGTAGCTTGGTACAGCCAAAGACAACAAACTGTGGTTCTATCTACTACAGAGGCTGAATTTATGGCAACTTGTGTTGTTAAAAAGAGGCCATGTGGATCAAACAGTTTTTAAGTAAAGAGGACTCTGTCCTAATTTAGATAACCAAACTGCTATTAGTGTCATTAAAAATATTAATTTCCATAAGAAGTGTAAACATATTGAAATTAAATATAACTTTATTAAAGAAAAGTATTATGAAAAGATAAGTATTACAGTTTGTTGGTAGTGATTGACAATTTGCAGATAAACTTACAAGAGGATTGTTTAAAGATAAATTTCAATATTTAAGATCAAAGCTTGAAATGTTATGATATAACATAGTTTTCAACTGATTTAGTGCTTATTTGTGAAGTTAAAAATTGAAATGGTATTATATAACTTACTTTTGTATTATTATAATATTTAAGATCTAAGCTTGGAATGTTATTATAAAACAAATGTAGTTACTAATGCAGGAATAATGTAAAACTTAGTTTTTTAATTGTTCATTTGTGAGTTATTGTCTAATTTAAAAGAAGTACTGGTTTTGGCCATTTTAGTACCATTGGTGACTACTTCAAATTTTAATTGATTGTTAAATACAGTCAAAATTATATTTTCATATAATTTCAAAACATTAACATTTATATGAATTTAAATTTATAAATATTTGCACTTATTATATTTTTATGTAGTAGGTAAGTTGGATAGAAAATAGCCAAATATGGAACTGCTGAGAGACGAATGTTGCCATTGACATTCTGAGTTGGGCATCGAGCGTCCACAAGATTCAAGGCTGTACAGTTGATCATGCAGTCATTTATCTAGGCTCTCGACTGTTTGCTGCTAGACAAGCTTATGTAGCACTTAGTCATAGTCTTCGTAATCGAATCATTTCATCTAAAGCTTCTCTGTTACATAGCATTTGATGGAATGCTTCGATTATCAAGTAACAAGACAACAATGTAAAATTTTTGAATGAATTTTAAAAATCGAGATTTCACGATTAATACAGCTGTACATATTTAATGATTTGGAAAATAATTACAGTTACCGATAGTAGTCATGAAATCATAGTAGATTAAAATATATAAAATCGCGCTTCTGTATTTAGCGGAACTAAAAAATAGAAAATAGATAATAGTTTAAAAAACTAAAAAAACATGCTTTTATATATAAACTAAACTAAAAAGTAGAAAATAACTTTTTTAATCATTCAAATTAAGGTAGAGTGAGAAATAAAAGAAATTATTTTAATGTAAAAAAGCGTGGGGTGTCTTCTGAAAATATTTCGCAACATACCCACAGTGCCTACTTACCCACATGACTCTATCAATGGAATGTTAACATCAGGCACCCCACGCTTTTTTACACTATAATAATTTCTTTTATTTCTCACTCTACCTTTACTTGAATGATTAAAAAAGTTATTTTCTACTTTTTAGTTTAGTTTATATATAAAAGCATGTTTTTTTAGTTTTTTTTAACTATCATTTATTAATGCGTAGGCAATGCGGGCATGGGTGTAAGTGTCAGTATACCGTACATAATCAGTGTGCTGAGTGTGAGTTTTGACGTTAACATGACGCGCTCTACAGCGTGCGCGTAAGCATACCATTTGTATGAAGAAAGGTACAGCGCCACTAGCGGCGCGTTTTTGAAACTACATTTCTTCACACAAATGGCATGCTTACGCGCACGCTGTAGAGCGCGTCATGTTAACATCAAAACTCACACTCAGCACACAGTATTATGCTTGGAATATAGTCCATCTTCATAACCAAATCAAATCATTATAATTTACATGACTGAATTCTTTTTTAAACAGTTCTCTATTTGAGTGATGTTAAAAAATATATTTGACAACTTTCATTAATATCTATCATTATAAATTACTTTTACATGATATCATAGCGGATATTCTTAATCAATAATTCTATGATCTACTTTTGTTCCTCCTGAAGATAAATAGGAAGAAAATTTACGAGAAATCCATTAAAATTGGAATAATGAACGATAAGAATGAGCAAAATAAACTCTGAATGACTAATGGTATTATTTTGAAAATACATATTTATACCTATAACGACAGATAATTAACATGGCGGCAAGAGACGTAGTTCGTAGCCTTTATATTTACGCTTATTGCCCATTAAGATACGCGCTTAAAGCACGCCATGAGCCGACTCAATAATAAAACGAGAATAAATACTGCATATATTTCAGCACAAATATTTAGTGATGCTGACCATGTGGGTGCAAGCGTGACTATAAGATAACCTTAAGATTAATGGCATATTATATTATGTGGTATAATTAATTATATATTATACTTATAAAGTACCTTCTCGTGCAAAGTTATACATATTTATAATCTAATTTATTTACGTAAATAAGTTCACCATAAAGATTTAATAGTAATAACAAAGTTGCTTGATTGAAATAGTGCATTGGAAATGTAGAATAAAGAAAGTGTAATTACATAATGCATAATTATTTAAACGAATATATCAATTTACATAAACCACATAATGTAAGGCATTGATATCAAGATTTATTTGAAAGTTCTTTTTATAAAGAAGAAAGTGAAAATATGTATACCATGGTTGTTTATTTTGGCTCTTCTAAGTAAAATATCTGCGATATTTGTTGCGGTTGATGTGATAATGCTGACAGAGATTGAAAACACTAATTGAATGTTAAACCATCGAACTACTGTGCTAAAAATATTTTGAAAAAGTAAGGAATCGCATTGTTTTATTTCATATGTAAAGTATATTTTTAAAAAGGAATCATGAAAATCAAACTGCGATGAAAAGATCAAAATTTTTATGATCTTTTGGAAAGCGATTGTTGATATATTTTACGGAAATATGTATTTTAATGATCTACACAAACAAATCATTTTTAGGGACTGTACCTGTAGTCATGATTTTAAGTATTGCAATTAGACTAGCGAGTGTTTATAAAGGCTACAGGACTATCTTGCAAACTAATATAAGATAATAGTGTAAATAATAAGTTTTAATTAATAAAATTGAACGTAATAAAAGTAATTAAATTAAGTATATTTTATATATACTTAAATGTGCAATGTCAATCATTAAGTACTAATTACTTTATACACAGCTATTGAATTTATCTGATGTGTAAAGTTTGTCATATTTACACATACATATGTAACTGTCATTTAATTATGCTAAGACGTTTTGTAAAATGATATGCAGCTAAAGAACTAATAACTGTGCTTACCCTGTTAGGCATCAGAAGCGTGATGATATGTAAGCATGTAAAAAAGTAGTGTATCTACCAAATCAGATGTTTATTTTAAAATCTTAGACTAAACTAAATGCGTGCAGTGGACCGTAAACACACAAAAACTTTCGCGTCTTATCGACTCTACTAAATTCTATATTTAAATTATTTATGTGGAGTGTAAACACTTTTTATTATTGCTTGACATAGTATTTCTTTTTTTAATGGAAGCTTTACTAGTCAAGTATAGTTATTAATATAGATGACATGTGTGTGGTCTTAGAGATAACACTTCTATTTAAACCTGATATTATACCAGGTCTGTAGGCCTCTAAATTAAAAATGTGATGAGTGTTACTTAGTTTAAAAAAATAACTACTATACTAAATAACTAATATTCGAGATTTTAATTTAAATTTCGATTTCAATTGTTTTTTTTTTATTTCTCATTTATTTTACTTTATAAAAATAATTGTTAATGTGAAACTTAATCGAATAATGTATACTGTTTAAATAATAATATCATCATATATTCTGTTTTTTTTTTATATTTTACGATACGATATTAATGATAGAAACATGTGTACTTACAAAATATACAGATCTGACTTATCGCTTCCCATAAGAAAAGTGACATAACTCGAAAAAACTAAATTTTTCAGTAGAGTCAAAATCAGGACTCTTTACAGTCTCCTGAAAATACGATTACAAATACCAACGTCTACATAATTTCTTTAAGAATGATGACGAAGAGTTGATACGGAGAACTTATATTAATAACACCCCACCATGACCAAAATTTTCAATATAATGAAAATTGAAATTTTAGAGTTTTGTCACTTTTCTTGCGGCACTTTCGCGCTATTTTGAGAAATAGATACACAATTTCAATCATTCTAAGCGTATCTTTTTTTATTAATGGAATTACCAATGCTTGTAACACTATTCTTTTAATAATTCTCTTTAAATTGATAAAATATTTACTTACCATATAAAGCGGGAATATCGTTTTGGAGTACTTCATTGACTTCTTGAGACAGAGTGGCTTTATTTTTTTTTCCATCTAGCTCGTGCGAAATTTTTGTATCTAAAAATGAGATTTTTATTTCAAAAATAATATTGCTCATAATTTGCTTATATTAGATGTACAGCATTAAAACTGTTTGATTGCAGCTTGTAATATAGAATTTTAATTTATTTTTTTAAACACCAACTCTTCACTAAGGAAATAATCCTTGTATTATCGGGGGCTTAACACATATATAATTAACGCAGACAAATTACACCAAGATTTAGAACAACACTTTGTGAATCGCACAGAGTATTATTCTGCGTAGGAATCGAATGCACGGAACTGGCACGGAAGGTATCTTAACCACTATGTCATCTGAGCAGTCAACAAAACATCATCATCAACATTAACATTACATCTACTACAGCCTATAATTCACAAGTATTACCTCTATTTCTAAATGTTGTAAACTTTACATACCTAAAATTCAAATGATTGAAATTTAACATTTAATATGCTTGATTATTTATAAAATCACGATTACGAGCGAAAAATGATTGTCACAAGTGGGATTCGAACCCACGCCTATTGGAAATCAGGTTAATCGAGTTTTTTCATACACTTTCAAAATAATTACGACTTATTAAAATCTAATTAAAAATCTATCCGTGTGGTGACGGAGTAAGAATACAATTCACCACCCCCTATCTTAACCGTGGGTGATCGTAAGAGACGGCTATGGGATATAAAACGCATCTATGCAAGAGAAGGAAAACTCGAAACAAAACCCTATACCAACACGTTTGACCAGCGTGGTATAGTAGGTTAATTTCCCTCCCATTATGGAGGAGGCCCGAGCCCAACAGTAGAATATATATGGGCTGTGATGATGATGACGATGATGAAAAATCTAATATGTTGTCACTCGTTATTTGTCCGTGAAAGTCTTAAAAAAGCCTAAGAATATATGTACAAGAATAATAAGCAGAAGTGCAAATTTGAGAAACTGCTGACACCAATTGCGATCGCCAACGGTAACGGCAATTAAGGTATTACCTATAGATGTGTCGATTTAAAAAATATAAAGTATTACTGTTACTGGTGGTGTGGTTATTTATGGTCCTGCAAGCCTGCAGACAATGGTCTCTGGTACGGAAGTTGTTGCCATTACCCCCACAGCCGCTAAAACCAAAAGGCTCACAAACTCCTCGTGCCCATTCGTAGAACCAGCGCTCTTCGTAGCTGCGACAATGTCCCACCGACATCGGCAACTTGCATACTTCTACGACATAAATAATTAATATAATAAATAATTAATCGCTGCTTGCAGTTACATAAAGTGAATTTCTCCCTTGCTTGTGGTGGTGGGTTGTTGTTGAGGGAAGTGATGGCTGCTCTAGTAATTAACTTCGTTATTGAGTGCCGGTTGTGGAAACTTGTTCAACCTTTCAATCTTTCGCATTATATTTTGAAGTTTATACAAATTTATATTTAAAAAAATAATTTTGCTGAAATAAAGTTAATTTTAAGGTACATTGCTACATGGTAGTAGATTATAGATTTAATTTTAGACTTGATGTAATATTATAAAAGTAAATACGTGCAGAACGTTTAAATTTTAAAAAATGGCGGCTATCTTCAACCTACGTAAGTATGTCTTACTAATACGCAGAGGTATAATGGGGTGAAGTGACAAAATGAATTAATGTCCCACACTAGCTAGTCTATTGTTTTAAATTTTCCTTCTCTTACTGATGTTTTCTGTTTATATTTTTAGCCACCTTTTATAATACTCGGCGATAGGAAAAGACGGTAATTGTATTCTTATTATCGCACGGAAAAAAATATAACTACCGTCTTATATATAAGCTATTTTCTTTCTACCACATAACTTATTTCTTATTTTCTACTCTCACTAGGGAGTAAAGAGAAATAAAATTAAACAGCGAATTAGGTATAATAATATAATCTGGGCTGGGGATTAAGCCGTCACCCGAGGAGAGAACAACCGTGTGAGGGTGATGCCCCGGTGGCTTTTGCCGTCCATTGGAGAAGATACCCGCTGGACGGGCCACTGACGAAAAAGAACGGATTCCAGTAGCCCGCCCACATGGCGTTGAGAGGTACTTTGCAGAGCAGGTTATGGGGTCGCACGCCGCCGATCGGGTGTGGTATGGCCATACCATAGCCTGCCTCAAAAAAAAAAGACTGATAAGTATGAGTTTCCCAAACTCATTCCTTTCCTTTCGTCATCATCTTACATTCTTAGTATGACTGGGATCAATATTGTGAATTACTAGAATAGAATTAGATAGTAAAAAGTTAATAATTTTTAAAAATATTAGTTATATGAATTTACCGATGGGTACAGTTTTATTTAAACAACTAATATCCACTCCATCACACAAAGATTCTTGTTGCGTCAATGTAAACTGACAGCGCTCCATATGTTCTTGGACTGCAGTTTCTACTGCTGGATCCTCAGCTGTCGTATTATCTATCGGATATTCCTGTAATAGGAAATATAATATAAGAATAATATTGATGCTATAAACAAATAGGTACATTTATTGAAAACTCTATTCAAAATTTGGGGCAAAAGTAAGGTTCAAAAGTTGTTTTCTTTTATTTTTTTGGGAGGTTATGGCCCGGACTCAAGTCGCCCGCACCATCTGGGACGACGGAAGGCCAGCGCGTGGCCCCATAACCCACCGTATTCCCTCCCCATAGCCATTGGGCCGGCCACTGGTACCGCTTCCTTGCCTTCCGTGGCCAGCCCGACGGGTTATCCTTTCGGGTACCATCCCCCATCAACGCCCCAGCTAACTGCCGGGGCGTCGCCCTCACGCGGTCAGCCTCTCTGCGGGTGAAGGACTATTCCCCGGTCCAGTCACCCGCGGCCTCGGCTAGGGCGGCATTAGGCGCAGATACTCGCGCCTGAGCCGCCCCAGGCGCCGGCGGCGGAACGTCTCACCGAAGAGGATTTCCTCTCGGAGTCGCCCCGCCGCCTCCTTCCGCGAGACAAAAGTCTCGCAAAAGGCGGCGACCGCGTCCCTCACCAATTTACTTAAGAAAACACTGCAATTTCTATAAAATTGAGGGTTACTTTGTTAGACCCTAATGTTTACTCTTTACCAGGAATAGATCTTGACATGTATATTTAGCAGTATAGTTAACAGTGATATATTTACAGTAAAAGTAGTCAAAGAGATATGAGTTACTTATCAACATTTAGATTGAGACTAGCTAACTCAACAGGATCTATTCTGTACAAATCTAAAAAAAAATATTTTCAATATTAGAGTCCAATTAGTAATTGCAAATAATTTTTAAACCTACTTGAACACCCAAAAAAACATCAAAACCAGTCCCGCCATTTAGGCAGTTCAATCACATATACACGTACAGAAGAATTACATGCCTATATACAAAGATATTTTTATCACAGAACATTTTGGAATAGCTAATGTATAATTATTTTTCAGATTTTGTGGCTCAAAAAGAATAAGAAACAATGCAGTGATAATAGGTACCAATTTTTTATATGTGGTTTCTGGTTATAAGTATGTGTCACTTACTTTACTATGGGAATTATAAAATTCGACTGAGGAATCACCAGGAGAATGGGTAGCAGCACTAACCTAGGATATTTATAACACTGACTGCGTTTGTTAATCCGTCTGCCAAATGCAATGGCATTATCTATTGGAAGAGACTTATATACAATAGTAGACTTCGATAGACTAATGGATGAAATATTAATTTACCACTGAACAACCGTCAACTATATTAAAGTAAATCTTCACCAACCCAACTCGTATATGTCCACTGTTGGTCTCGAGTCTCTTCTGAAATAAGAGTGAATTTTACGCTGGTTAGGCTGATTGTTATAGGGTTTTATTTAAAATTTTCTTATCCTGTCGTCTTTTACGTCACAAATTGTATACTTATTCCATCACTAAGTGAACTAAAGTAAAATATAACTATAATTACAATAGATTGAAACTGAGCAAATCTTCTGTTCCATTGAGTAAGCAGTCTTTTAGACAATTCCTGTTGCACTTTAGAATCATGTGATATATACAAGCGGGTCCGCAGTCTATGTCCTCGTCCACATTTTGCACTACATGGTGACCAGCTGCCCCATGATGTTACTGGACAATCACCACGGGTCATGTCCTTAAACAAATGATAACATGTAGAATATTGTGATTAATTATTCTCTGAAGAAAGGAAACCAACATTTTATAAAAAACTTAATAGTAAAACTTACGACAAAAAACCAATCAAAGTTCGTCGCATTATTGGTTCGATTGCCAGTTGGTCTGAAAACAAAACAAAGAAGTGTTATTGTATACCTAAAAGTGACGGAAAAATAAATTGTGGCAGAACAACTAGCATTGCAAAGTCGAGCGACAAATAAAAAATCGCTGCGATATATCGATATCACATCATTGATGGTCGACAGATATAAAAACTAAACAATTGCAAAAAAAGTTATAAAACGACTTTCTTTGCATCTATTACAATGGAAATTATATGTGTTTCATGGAGCCATTGAGCGAAAAACAAATGTATACTGTATAAAAGACCTTTCCACATTTCAGTACCAAAAAAAAATTGCTTAGTAAATTTAATTTGCAGCATCTCAGATCATATACGACCCAATATTGGACTCTCCACAATAAAAGAATAATTGACCTTCTATTCCATAGTGATCAAACGGGTTGGTATATGGTTGTATAAAAACTTATTTACGAGTGAAAAATTAATGCCACACATAGGACTCGAACCCACACCTATTGGAAATCCGTTTCAATCGTCCTACCAAAGACAAGTTTGAGCTGACGTATGACATTCAATTTGCACCTCGTATTATTTTGTCGTCTTTATGGGAGACGAGTGCCATCTACCCAACAATGTTTACACATTGTACATTTTTTAATACTAATGCAAAAATCGTTTAATACTATTCTAACTTCGCAGTTAGAATAGTATTAAACGATTTTTGCGCTCGTAAACAAGTTTTTATAAATAACCTAGCACTTTAAATGCTAAATTTCAGTAATCTATATAGTTGGTATATAAAATGGCGAGATTTCCTTTTCTTACATACATATTATCTGCATACTGTATTCCTTGGTTAGCATTTACGACGGATAAGGATGAATGCATAGTAAGTTATTATTCAAAAGATCGTTACTAATATTATAAATGCGAAAGTAACTCTGTCTGTCTGTCGCTCTTTCACGCCAAAACTACTGAACCAATCTAATGAAATTTGGTACACAAATAGTCTAGAACCTGGCTAAGGACATAGGCTACTTTTTAATGCAAAATAGGGTTGTAAAGGGGATGAAACGTTGTAAGAAATTATCGTCATTTTTAAAGCCAGAAGCTTGAAACTTATTTTAGGCTATTGATTAGATATTAATAAATATGACATTAAAATTTCGTAAAAATATTACCATTAAAGAGTAAAATAAAATTAGGGGATGAAAAATTTTAGGAAAGTAATCTTTTACGCGGGCGAAGCCGCGGGTAGAACCTAGTAATTAAATATATTAAGATATCTTACTTCTCACAAGGTCCCATTTCGCATGGCATTGCTTGACTTAGTATTGTTCTAGCACGGTATCCAATGTGACATCTTTTGTAAGCTCTGTTGTTTATATAATGTCGAGTCCGCGCTCGTACTCCACAACCCTCACAAGGTGACCACTCTGACCAAGTACTTACAGCACAGGGGCCAGTCGACTCGGCTGGATCTGGTTCATATTCTGATGGAGCTCTGAATAAAAGAAATATTCATTTCGTTTCCTTGAGGTGAAGGAGTAAGAATACAATTCACCACTCCCTATCTTACCCATTGCTGTTAATGGCAATTAATAATTTAATTGATGGAAACTTATAAATAACTTCCATTCTAACATATTGAGTTTAAAACTATTTTATATTTGGGCTATACCTGCAATGCCTTCTTGGTCCATGGCATCTCTTGTAATCCGTAAGTGGTACCCTACATGCTTCGGCATATGCTCTAGATGGCCACACATAGTTTCGTTGTCGAGTGGTACGACCCGGGCCGCACGACACACTGCAAGGTCCCCACAAACTCCAAGTATGTGTGGCACAAGCTCCACCCCCTCCAATACCAGTATTCCCTAAGGAGTCATGCAAACGATCTGTGCCATCACCATCTACAAACATCAAAAATGCATAGATTATTCATAAGGTCTTAAATATCCAGACAAGACAGAACTAGTTACATACAGATAGTATTTTTCTTCTTATTTTCAACAGATACGTACGCACTTTCGGGCAATAAACTCATTCGAAATGGAAGACAAATTAGCTTACTATACCACTCTTACTTACAACGAAGTGTTGACTCATTTTGCTCTAAATCCATAACTACATGAAAAACAGTAAGACTGAACTATCTCCTACTACAATTATCATTTTATCAAAAATAAATTGATAATAATTAGGTCAGTACCTAAATAGCTTCTACTCTGTATAATGAAAAGTTCTGACTGAAAATAATTAATATTTTTTTCTACAGATATATTCCTTATGAGACTTATGATATCATAAGTCTCATAAGGAACTACTATTTTTAATAACTGTTATATTTCTTCCTTTCTAATTATTAGTAAACATGTCGATATACATAAATGAAGTAATCCTCGTATTTCCATTAATCATTATCAATTCAGAGATGTCTATCAAAATCAAAGTATATCCATAAATATTGAGGTTATAATAAAGATATAAATCATAATTGGTCTAAATATATCTTTTTGATTTCTATATATTTTACTAATTACTTCTGACTAAAACACAAAAATACAAAATATTTACCGGCTGCATCACAACTCTTTTCGTAAAGGCGTAGTCGAGTCATTCTTAGTCGTGCAAACGGACGAATTTCTCCATCGGAATTAAAAAAGGGTGAACGAACATCTCGCGGCCAATCTGGACGCAGCGCTCGTACAGGAGCAGCTGGTATTGTTGATGATCGACGGGACTAACGAAATATTACATTTAAAGTATCTGTCAAAACATTAGACATATTATTCTATTGACCTATCCCATAAGAAATATTTTTTATTGCAGCACTTATAGGCACGGATCGCCATTCAACCAGGGCCTCGGATTTTTGGCTAAAGTGGTCACCATGCTGTTTTTTTGACAAGGGAGGGTCTAGCCGTATGTCTTCTAGGCACCCAAGAAGACAAAAGGGTGGTGTGGAACCCCACGATTCGTTGTCCAATATATCTCTCCGCCCTCTGTATGGAACACTATTTAATTTCGGTATCCACCTTCTATATGAACTATTACTTACTTAGTAGTTGTTGTTGTATCCATTTCTATCCGTGGAGCACAAAAAAATTAGTGCAATACGTAGATTTATCTAGATATATTACACGATAATCAAATATTTTGTACATAGAAATTGTTGCGACAAAAATATTATTTCATTATTGTATTCATATATGCGAACGCTTTTTTGACGCATGTTAAAAAACCGTTGTAATGAAACATATAAGTACACATATACAGGATGGAAGTGGACCGCTCTCGAAAACAAAGGCAGGTGACCCTACTAGTCCTACTTGTAATGATAGGCTAGGGAAAAAATCGATACGGATGAAAAAAAAATTTTTTTCACAACGAATTTTAAGTCTTTTTCACATTCCATCGTATTAGGATAGTGCCATGTAACGATAATTCCATAAAAATACGTAACTATACTCAGATGAGAAAAGACGCAATCTATTCAAAACTCACGTTCAAGAGATCAACGACCTCGTGTGGTGAAAAAAAATTTTTTTTTCATCCGAATCGATTTATTTTCTAGCCTATCATTACAAGTAGGACTAGTAGAGTTATCTGTCTTTGTTTTTGGGAGCGGCCCCTTCCATCCTGTATATATCACCGTATACCTTAACTAAACTAACGCACAAATCGAACAATACTGGATAAATAAATGTCGATTTAAAAACGATTACTTCTGAATATACAATCTAAATAACATAGTTTCGTTTTAATGCTTTTAATTGATGTATGATTGAGGATGAGCTCGTTACGAATAAACCTACATCAACACCATCATCATATCAGCTCGTATATGTCCCACTCTTCGGCTCGAGCCTCCTCCACACTAGGAGCGGAATCGACCTACTATACCATGCTGTTCAGACGTGTTGGTATATGATTTATTTTTCAAGTTTTCCTTCTCTTACATAGATACATTATATACATATTTTATCCCTTAGTCGTCTTTCACGATTACCCACGGGTAAAATATGGTATGAGTTACTGGGGGTGGTGAGTTGTATTCTTACTACGTCACCACAAGGAAGTATTACATAAATATATTTAGCAAGATTCAACGCCACCAAGAAATAAATCAAATAACTCACCATATAACTAATTCCATTATCGGTCCCGGCATCGTACGGATACAGAGGTATTGTTGCAGATTTACTCCACGTACAATTTGCATTACATAATTCCAATGCCGATACACCAACGATCCAATCAGGTGATGGCGCAAGTTTAGATGCTAAAGATATGAGGTGGTGTTTGGCATCCACACGGAATACCGCAAATGTATTCGGTATACCGGTACCTCCTACTTGCTGCCACGATATGCCTCTAGCTTTGATTATTGTCCTTATATGGTCACTCTGTAAAAATTATAAGCTTGTAGAGCTAGCGCTGAAAAATATGTATTTCTTTTTTTGTCCTATCACTATGAGTCCAAGTGGATCTTAGGATAGACTTATTACTTATAATACAGATCGTAAAAAAACAATAATAAATATAAATAAACTACATTTATAATAAAGTATAAAGTAATTTATTTATACTTGTAGAGCCAAAAAAAAAACATGCAACACTTTTTTTTACTACAATTTTATCGCAGAGAAAATGATATGCACTAATTTATAAAGTTCCTCATCCTACTCTATACTTATCATAGTTTCATAATGAAAAAAGGCCAACGAAAGCCTTTTCAATTCGCTATAGTCTGACCACAGCCTATACAATTCTTCCGAAACGTATGAAAGGCAACCTGTTGTAATATAGCCCGACATATTAATCTTCATCCCCAATGGAGCCATCGGAAACGATTTCTTAACGTTAGTGGTTCATCTGACAGCTTAGCTTTTTGAGTATCTGCTCTACCCACAATAAAGTGCTGAGACATTGCCCTATGGGTGACGGAATAATCTGAGGATCGACTACCCGTAAATGTGGTATGCCCTAGCCGTCTGCGCCTCTCCATGCACCAACGGAGGAGCGAGAATCTATTTAAAACGTAAATAGTATTATATATGTACGTAAATATTCGTGACCATGTCCGAATCGCACTAGACCGGTTATTTTTGCAATATTAGATGAGTCCCATGGTTTCGATTTATGTATATATTGCTTATAAAAAAAAATCATACTTCCTTTTATTATTAATATTAGAATTGATAGTTTTCTTAAACTTAATATTGTGAGGGTTGTTTGATAGTAACTGCTAGCCAAACAAATAGCTTCATGTGGTTTGAAACAATTTATCGTAATGACGAATATATTACCTCTGATTTTAATTCTTTTTCAAGTGCAGTAGTGGCCCCATCATCGGCAAGACGCCTCAGGCCAGGACTAGCTACACGTCCCTCCTGCCAAACGCGAAACTGTGCGGTATGAGACGCCCCAATCACGTCTCCAAAGTGCGCATGTGCACTTTCCGGTGGAAATTCCCTCGGATGTGTGTTTCGGGACCATAGGCCCTCAAATGTGACCTAAATTATTAATATTATTTATAATTTGCATAAAATAAATTAATTTCAAAACTTATTATATTTATTTATATTTGTCTACTTTTTATGAAGAGTAGGAATGTGTCTAAAAAGGCACGCCTAGCTGTACATAAGGGAGTATTAGTGCCCACTCTCATGTATGGCAGTGAAAGTTGGATTTGGCAAGGAAGACATGAAAGTAGAATAAATGCTGTAGAGATGAGAGCTCTTCGTAGTATGTGTGGTGTAAGTCTGAAAGATAGAATTAGGAATAGTGTTATAAGACAGCGCTGTGGTGTGAATGAAGAAGTAGCGACAAAGATAAAAAAGGGAATGCTGAGGTGGTTTGGCCACGTGGAAAGAATGAGAGAAGAAAGGTTGACTAAACAAGTATACAAAGCGAGTGTGAGTGGGACGATTACAGGGGGAAGACCACGTCGTACCTTTCTGGATCAAATTGAAGATGTATTATCGAAAGGTCAGGTTAAGAGTACGCGTAACCGTAGAGCATGCATGAATGAGTGTGATGAGTGTGAATGAAGCGATGGAGGTATGTCAGGATCGTGGTTTGCGGCAATCCGTAGTCTCTGCCCATCCCTCTGGGAAACAGGCGTGAGGCTATGTATGTATGTATTATATTTATTATTTCTGTTGTCAAAAATATTTATGTAACATAACATTTATGTATTCATTCCTACATTTACATTTTCAACAAAGCAAATATTGTGTATTCTAAATAAAGAAGTTTTTTTTTTCAATATGTCTCACCTCGTATTTAGCTTCATCGCATGCACAGCAAGGCTCAACAATCGGGGGTAGCTTAGTAAAATTTGGCGGTGCGGCAGGAGCTGGACATAGTTCACGAACTAATATAGACCAACTATTATTTCCTGTACCCGTTATTGGAATTGGACCAACTTTGGTGCAAATACGAACACAGATGTGTTTTATGTCTGCTGGGGCATTCCATATAACCTGTATATAAAAGTTTCGAGTTTTATTTTATTTTTAATCATTTTTTAAGACAACATCTTGCACTAAAGATCGTAAATTAACGCACACAAGTAACACACAGAGTTCATAAATAACTGTCTTGTATGTGATCGAACCTATGATACTTCCACATCGGATGTCACTTCTTGATTAGTATAATATAGCTGGTGTTTTAGTGATAATCTGCTGGTGATTAAGTGGTTATCCGTGTGGTGACGGAGTAAGAATACAATTCACCACCCCCTATCATACCCGTGGGTGATCGTAAGAGACGACTAAGGGATACAACGCATATAAGATCTATGTAAGAGAAGGAAAACTCGAAACAAAACCCTATACCAACACGTCTGACCAGCGTGGTATAGTAGGTCAATTTCCCTCCCATTATGGAGGAGGCTCGAGCCCAACAGTGGGACATATATGAGCTGAGATGATGATGATGATGATGATGATTAAGTGATAGTCTGGTGATTAAGTAAAATATATATTCAAACTCTAAACGCCCTAACTCTACCATCACACGGTCACTGTCACGTGGGCATAAGGTGAAAAATGTATTTACTGTTCTTTGCTTTTCTTTTATACAATAGTTCTTGTAGTAACGAAACAACCAAACCACATATTTTCACTAAAACTTGTGAAGTTAGAGCTTGTAGAGTTAAAGAAAGTTAAATAATTTGCTTGTGACAATTTTATTTATTTCGTTAATTTTTCTTCTATTTTTTGGTGTATATGTTACATTATTTATAATAAGGAGTCCCTATATCAATTTTTCATACCTCTAGCATCAAAATTTGCGACAGTCACATACAAACTTTCATCACCTAGTTTGACTAGTTGGGAGGATAAAAGTGCCGAGTTAAATAATATTTCTTTTTGTTGTTTGTGTACCTACTAATACTAGCTTACGTATATAATTTCAGCTTTTTTTATTACTGTAGCAAGTACCTAAGGTACTTCGTTAAGTTTTAGAATTTTAATGACCAACAATGAGTCAATGACGCAGCCTCAGCATTTCAGGTATCAATAAAATCCAAAATATAAGAGCTATACAATGGAAACTTTTTATGTTTACTAAGTCTATTTACTATAATATATTTTCTGTTCTACACAGCTTACATACAATAATCATGCCCTGAGTGCTTGAAAAATACTAACCTGTACTTCAGTTTTCGGATGTGAAGTAGCATTGGTAACAGCTGGTGAACAATTTTCATCATTTTTAGCCTGAGCATCATAAGCTTGGAAGAATCCTAACGATATATTATATAGCTCTGTTGTTTGATTTTCTAATCTATCATTCTTCAGAGAGTCATTGCGTACTTCGACCCAAATAGTAAATCCTATGAAAGGAGTGGGACCTTGTCCACTATCAACACCTTGAAGCGTGACTACAAAAAATAATATTATTCTAAAATTCAAACCATATTACAATTAACTTAGAAACATTTTTTAATCTAGGCTAGAAGCTACTATTTTATAACATTCTATCTAATATTATGATGCAATTAAATAAATAAATATATACAGATACAGATTATATATTCAAAAAACATCAGTTGATCAGCCAAATATTTGTTTTGTGTGACAAACGATGCCATGACACTCGTCTTGGAAAGTCGCATCTCTACTATCTTTTTTCTGTGCGCCTAGTTTATAGATTTCTTTACAAGTATTCTTCAAAAGTAATATAACAAACCTGTATATAACTCTCCAGGTAGGAATAAGTCAGGTTCGCCTGTGAGACCGAGTCGGTAATGTGTATTGGTAGGCTGGGCGTTAGGTGGGGCACGTTCACACTGTTGTGCACCAACCGTCAGTGATAATAATGCCGCTGCTGTTAGTAGTACCGTACTGCGACAGATATTATAATAATAAAATATTATTTTTGGAGTTTACTCCTTAAGAATCGATTTTCATATAAGGCGCCCGCCCGATATGAGAAAAATTTGAGGAGTAAAATCTAGTGATCGAATGACCTCGTTACGTTTTTGGTGCGCAACCTATTCTGCGCACCTTTCACTTTCTGACGTGAGATAATATTTCACTGAACAGTTTTAATAAATGTAAATAAATATATATATATATATTATTTTTAGTCAAATGAGCTTTTTTTGCGCCTGTTTTGATAATCGTACTTAAGGAGTAAACTCCAGTCGTGCGTCGGAGCTGACACACACAGTTTTTTTTATTTTTGTTTTTAAGGACTTCAAATTTCAACATCATATTTATCATCATCATCATGGGCATTTTCACCGTACGACAAAGATGACGAACACAAGTTAAACGCAACATTATGAAACCCCATTTTCTACTTGGGTTTTGGCCTTAATTTTTGAAATAGTCCTCAAACAGTGTTTCACTAAATTTAATGGCACTGTCATTTATTTTTAGATTAATTAAGGTCTAGTTAAATGACAAAATCTATCAGGACAATTGATAAATTTACGAGAAGCCATTTAAAACAAGTTTATTTTTTAAAAAAGCACAAAAGTATTTCTTCATAATCGACACACGTACCTCTAAATATATGTAATTACGAGAAACATGTCGTTGTTTCTCGTTATTATTGGTAAAAACAATTTAAATAACAACAATGCTGTACCTATACTAGTAGTAACACATAATAAAGAGCCGAAGTAGCTAACTCTTGGAATAAGATTCATTCTATTCATTTCATTCATTCATTATGAAAAATCTTATTCTCAAAAAAATACCTAATAGTTTCTTTTTAGTATTTTTTATATATCTAAATACTTAATATTAATTGACATTATTGCTCGACTTTTTCAGGCGATAACCATCGCAGGCCTACGTAATTATTTGCTATGCGTTGACCATGTAAAAAAAAAATCCATTCAATATTTTTTGCGTAATGCTTTTGGCATCAGTATAGTGAATGTATCGCAATTATTACACGCAACAGTCATTATTATATTTTTTGTTTAATATCACGTTTCTTACTTACTTACCTAAATAAAATTATTATGAAATACGTTTTATTATTTTACACTTGTCATTCTAGGATCTCTACGAAATTAAATTATGAACTTCTTTTGTAATATTGTTAATTAAGTGTTTATTAATAACGAGCTTTTATTCTAAAAAAGGCAACCTAAAATGATTTTAATAGAGTAAAACTTGATTCAACAATTACCTTGCAAAAAATGTAAAATTTTTAAACCTACGCAACGTGTAATACCTATAAAAATTCAAGAAACTTTTTATTGTACTTTTTAATGTTGTTCTTTGAGTATTGTTTTAATAAAATTCAAAAAAGAAGAACTTTATGGAATTGGCTAGGAGGCTATAATTATGAAATGTAATCCAAATCACTCATGTTTGGAAATAATAATAATTGCGTTATAGAGTGAAAAGCATTGAGCTTATTTGCATGATATTTTATTTAATTGGTTCGTCAATCTGTGTTTGGTACCCTAATATAATAAAATATTTAAGTAAAAATAAGAAAACATTGAATAAGGAAAAGAGAGACCTTTTTGATAAAGAAACTTGAACTAACTTGTTAAGCAGTCCGACGTGATGTTATAATTAGATTGAAAAAGTCTCCATGAAAACCCCTTAATTATATTTCTATTCCATCACTAGACAATTTTATATGGTTTAAATGATAAATTATTTTTTAAATCTTTTTGTTATATTCTTTACGACTACAATTTAATTAATGTTATGAATAACTAGCTATCCCATTAGACTTGACAGAGTCTTCAATTGACAGCAGCACGATATTTTATTTTATATTTAGTTTTGTAATATAAAAATACATACATACAGATCATCACGCCATATCCCTTGCAGGGTAGGCAGAGAGAACAAAGTGCCAGAGAACTCTATCCTTGCATACTTCACTCGCTTCCTCGACATTCATAATTCTCTTCGTACACGCTCACCGGTTTCGGAGATCCATGACTCCACCTTCTTTCAGTACGTAACCATCAGTCTGGTCTAGGTAGGTTAGTCTCGGTCTCCCCCGGTACCTACATCCTTCCACTTTCGCATTGTATATCTTCTTAACCAGACGTTCGTTCGGCATTCTTTCTACATGTCCGAACCATCGGAGCGTTCCCTTTTGCATCTTTACACCGATACTCTCTTTCATACCTACTCGCTCTCTTACGTAGTCGTTACGAATGCGATCGGTCAGCCTAACTGCACAGATTTTCCGTAGAGATCGCATTTCGAATATAAAAATAATCGCTTACAAAAATCTATACATTTTAAACATACATATATAATATTGTATCTTATTAAATAAGGAATGAAAAAAGTCGCATTTTCTACGCTTTTGACAACGACTGCATATGGCAGAGATGCAAATGCTGAGATGAATCCGAAAAAATTGAAGCCAGATTCACTAATTCACTAATTGTATAATTGGACAGTCCATACGTAACTAGAATATAAACATTAAATTGACCCACTTATGTAAATATTGTAAATTAAAATCTGATTGGATATTAATACTTAAATTCTCATAGCTATGTCATAAAATTACCATATTTAATATAATTAAGTTATCAAAATTAGAAAAAGAAAATCTAATTCAATTTATAAGTTTTGGTATGAAAGAACAACGAACATCAATATAGGCTACCTACTTTCTTAACCGCAAAATTTTAATTTATGAACTACTTATAATGGATACCAAAAAAATCCAATATGTAAAATATAACTAACAATAATTTTAGTCTCTATTTATAATGTTAGCGATAATAAAATTCGTTTTATCCTATTTGTCATAAATATTACGTAAAAGGAAGTTCATAACGTTGAAAATGCACTACAATCGTATACTAGAAAGGTAGGTATTGATAGATCTCCAATCCAGGTATCATTATAACAAAGAGAGTTCAACAAACTGTACAGCAACAAAAAAATATCATATACATCAATTACAGATACTGACTATTGTGATTAGTTGTAAATAATTTAATAGATATATAATAATTAAATATACCTACATTGAATTCATATTAATCGCGTTTTGTTGAACAATAAGAGCGGATGTATTCGCCCGCCCGCCCTATGTTGCCGCCCTGCGAAGGCTTACTGAATCCGCGTCGCCAGACACACAGCTAATACGACCTTTCGTTTCTATCCAAGGTGTCTACTCTAGTGTCCAATAAATACGTCGTTTATGATAAAATTATGTTACATTTTTCGATGTCATTTAGTAACTTTGTAGACTTAACACATCTAAGATATTTTCAAATATTTTTGTCCGTGTAGGATTTATAAATGTTGTGTAATTTTATTTATTTTATGAAGGACAGCCCTTCTCGCTTAGGAAATATTTCTCGTATTATGGAGGACTTCACAAACACGCAATTTAACAGACACAAAATACACCCAGAATCATAACAACAATTTGTAGATGGCACAAAGTCATCATCATTCTCCTACTCTTCTCCTAATTACTTGGAGTCGATACAATATGTACTCTTCTTTCATAGTAGTAGTTAGTTCTTTAGTAGTAGTATTCAAACGGCATCAAATGGAGTTCGACCAGGTCGTTATAAGTCTCTTAGTCATCTTTTACGACATCCACGAGCAAAGTAAGGGTTGGTAGTATTCGTAGCCGCTACCACACAGCACAGATCGCACAAAGTATTGTCCTGCATAGGAATCGAACCCACGATACTGGCATGGTAGGTCGACATCTCAGCCACTACGCCATCTGTGTCGTCAAATATGCATGCTGATCGATTTCAAAACATCCTAATTTTATATGTACCTACAATGAAAATTATAACCTATTCGTCAATATAGAAATAGATATTTGTGTATAAATACATTATCGATTATAAATAATGAAACCCATAAGTTGGATAAATCTAGCGCGTCAAGCTAAGTATAAGCAAAGAGAATTGGCGAGCTGCACTGTGTGTAAGTTTACAAGAACTACTTTGTGTCACTCATAACTCAATAAATATTTAACACAAATACAACATGTTTGTTTATATATTTAGATGCCCGAAATAAATAGTAACCCAAATTTTATAAATATAGCTTAAACGGTTATATATATATATATATATATATATATATATATATATATATATATATATATATATATATATATATATATATATATATATATCTAGATATTACCTACCATCTAAAAACCTTAATTTTTCCTAATTCTAGATGACTTAGAAATTTCAAATTTGTCATGCGACTAGTTAATTGTATAAATACAAAGAAAAAAATCGATAAACTGAACCTCGACATTTGATTTGGCTAATTTTCACAAACGTCATCTTATATTAACTACTTATCTTTATATTATATACAAATTATTGTTTTTATATTATAAGGTTTTCATTCATTCTTTTAAATATTTGATTTCCTGGTAAAAACTATCCAGTTGTTAAGAATATCTAACTTTGCTCCCATTTTTACATTCATTATAAATATTATTAGATGTTATTGCAGAATTCATTAAGTCATTTTCTATAATAATATTCGTATTACCTAATACTCCTATCGTATTCGATATTATCTACAAGGGTCCCAGACTCCCCTACTCTTGTTCGTTATGTATGATTTGCCGCGCTCATCTAGAATTCTCCCTCTGATAAGTGAAATAGGATGACCACGTCAACTACAATTGCGAGAAGGTTTTAAATTATAGTTTTAATTAGCCACTCCATTTTTGTCAATTTATAAAATGTAATGTATATGTACCTATACTTATGTGAAAATTAATTATTATTTATATACCTATTGTATAATTCGCATGTTTGTTGGTTCTTCAAGAGAAATATATATAAACCAATCGAATTAGACGAAAAACGGACCAAACCCAGGAAAAATTATAAGTAGAATTTTTCCTTCGGAATTCGTTAGGGGGTGTCACTGGGAGTCTACATTTCGGTTTTCGAATTGCCAAACCAGTGGTCTTGCATTTTCCGCCATCGTGATTTTAAGGGTGGTTTTTTGTTTTTTAAATAACTCGATCTCTCTCTACTTATAATTTTTCCTGGGTCAATCAACAATTCGATTGGACTAATAGATTTTGAGAGAAATTCTATTATACTTATGTACCAAATCATAATCTTTAGAAATACTAAGTACCTAATGATATTTAAATACAAAAAAAAACATAGAGATCGGCCACGCGGCTGAAAATTTCCTGTCTGCAACCATATCATAAATAGGCTTGCTCATCTAGAATAGTACTACTCTCGCAAAAATGCAAATCCTAGTAATTTGCTACCGAGGGTCTGTTCAGTGAGCAAAATACTCGGGAGATCCAAACCCCTTCCACGTGCCTCGCTGTCCTCGTTTAATTACCGTCAATTTTGCTCTTTTAGGAAAAACCTGGCTGTGCTATGGTATTATGGAAATTAATCAACAGCAACTGTTACTTACCACCAGCTCATATACGTCCCACCCGAAGCACTACAGAAGGGAAACTGACCCGCTATACCATACTGGTCAGCATGTTTGATATAGGTTTAATTTCAAGATTTTGTTCTCTTGCATCTCATCTGCATACTATATAATATCCCTTAGTCGTCTTTTACGACATACACGGGCAAGAAAAGGAGTGGCGAATTGTATTCTTACTTAGTCACCACACCGAAAGCTAAACTTGTTTGACATTAAATGGAGAGAAAACATTCTTAAAGACGTTTTTGGACAATGGAATGAAATAAAATATCTTTCTGAATATTGCTTTAATATTAGTGTATGATAAAACACCATTATAAAGATTATTTTCCCTTTTAAAGAGTATGAAAGTAAAATTAATGCGGTCGAAATGCGATCTCTTCGGAAAATCTGTGGAGTTAGGCTGACCGACCGCATTCGTAACGACGACGTAAGAGAGCGAGTAGGTATAGGACGTAAGAGAGTGAGTAGGTAGAGTATTGGTGTAAAGATGCGAAAGGGAATGCTCCGATGGTTCGGACATGTGGAAAGAATGCCGAACGAACGTCTGGTTAAGAAGATATACAATGCGAAAGTGGAAGGATGTAGGTACCGAGGGAGACCGAGACTAATCTACCTAGACCGGATCGGTCATGTACTGAAGGAAGGTCGAGTCTAGAGTCTCCGAAACCGGCGAGCGTGTATGAAGAGAATTATGAATGTTGAGGAAGCGAGTGAAGTATGCAGAGATAGAGTTCTCTGGCACTCTGTTCTCTCTGCCTACCCTGCAAGGGATATGGCGTGATGATATGTATGTATGTGTATTTTCCCTTTTAATAATAAAACATATTATGACAAAATTTATATCGCTACTACGTTTTGTTGAGTAAGCGAGATCCGAAGTTCCGAGCACTTTCCCGCTTCCCTCCTGTTCTCGTTCTATTAACTTCAATCCATTTCCTGTTACAATGGTCAGCAACTTGGATGTGAGCTCCTGTTCTTACTGAAATCTAAAAGCGGCAGTTACCACTTACCATCGACTGGACTGTCTGTTCTTCTACAACTAAAGACAAAAATAGCTTTAAGCCATTTTTAGTTCTTACCTGCCTATTAACGACGCGTGACGTCACAATTGGAAATATTGTTTTACTAGATGTGTGTGTGATACTTAAATATGTTTTAACGTGTTTACCTATGCCTCGTTGTCTAGTTAGCTGCCACCGGCGTCGAACCGCAAAGACAATAGTCGCAGGGCTAACCATACAACCAACTTTGTGTGATCCATGTGTGAGTTGTGTATAAGTATATTCACCTATGTGCCTACCTATTTATGTAAAAATAATAAAGTTATTTCGACCGTCGGCCTACAGGCCTATCGTGCTGCTGGACGAAGAGAGCATGCTGCTGGAGCGTATCCTCGCTGCCCGCATCGTCAGGCACATGGACGAGGTGGGGCCCAATCTGTCGGACGCTCAATTCGGTTTATGAAGGGGGCGTTCGACCATTGCGGCTCTACTGCACCTGAGGCAGACGGCAAGTGAGGCTGTCACTGGCGGAGGAGAGCTGTTAGCGGTGTCTTTGGACATCGCCAACGCATTCAAGTCTGCCATTCAGCTGCATCAGGGAGGACTCCGGTATCGCGGAGTACCCTTATACCTGAGGCGGCTAGTGGCAGACTATTTGCAGGAGCGCAGTGTCCTCTGCGCGAATAGCGCGGGGGACATTTTGGACACGCCCATGTCGTGCGGTGTCCCACAGGGGTCGGTCTTGGGGCGACTTTGTGGGACATCGGTTACGACTGGGCATTGCGAGGACGTACGACGAAAGGACGAACGAGTCAGCATACGTATTGGCCGGCACGTCCCCTTGGAGGCGGACATGCTCGCCGAAATATATAGACGAGTGTCTTCAATTCACGAGGAGGGTGGCGAAGTTTCACCCAGCGAACTCGCCACCTGGCGTGAGGACGCTCGCGGGAAGTCCTTTCCCGTTGGACGACACGGCTGGAGCGGTCTCAATTTGGACTTCGAGTCATTGAGGACGTCCAGCCCGTACTGATGAAGTGACTGGAGAGGCAGCACGGAGTCCTCTCTTTCCGGTTGGTGCAGGTCTTGACGGGGCACGGTTGCTTCGGCAAATACCTGTACACAGTCGCAAGGAGGGAGACGACTCCGTCCTGCCAACAGTATGGCAGCGACCGGGACACGGCGCAGCATACACTCGAGGTCTGCGTGACCTGGGCTCAGCAGCGCCACGCCCTTGTCGCTCCTATCGACCTCCGACCGCTGCGGACCTCTCGCTGCCGGCTGTCATGAAAGCCATGGTCGACAGCGAGAGGAATTGGTACGCGGCCACCTCTTTCTGCGAGTACGTTATCTCGCAGAAGGAAGCGGCGAAGTGAATCCGGGAGGATCTCCTCTTTAAGGATTCACGCCGCCGCAGGCGACCGGGACGGCGTAAGCCCGAATACCTGCGCCTCATGCCGCCTTAGCCGAAGCAGAGGGTGACCGGACCGGGAAATAGTCTGGTCGCCCTTAGAGCGAGGCCACCGCATGAAGACGACGCCCTGACATCGAGATTCATCCAAGTCGAGATGACGGGGCGTCAACCTGAGAGGATACTCGTGAAGGTAGACCGCCGGGTGGGTCCAAAGAATTATAGCGGTGAGAGCTATCAGAGGCTACCGTACGGTGTCATGGACGGCAGCCACACTACTGGCAGGCGATCCACCATGGGAGTTGCAAGTAGGACTCCAGGCGGAAATATACCAGGCCTACGTCGCGGCACGGGCTCGGGATGAGTGGATCTCCGAAAGGGAGTGGCGCAAGATAAAAAATGTAGCCCATATATCTCTTATCCGGCGGTAGAGAGAGGATTTAGAATCCCCTGTAGCAGGACGAGTAACTGTAGCCGCGGTAAGTCCACATCTCTACCGCTGGATGAACAGAAAACACGGCAACCTATCATTTACGCTGACACAGGTACTTACCGGGCATGGGTGCTTCGGCAAATACCTATACCAGATTGCAAGGCGAGAAGGGACTCCCGAATGTCACCAGTGTGGTGCACTCATCGACAATGCGTGCCACACTCTGGCTGAATGCTCCACATGGAGCACGCAGCGGCACGCCCTAGTAGCGATCATTGGAGGAGATCTGTCACTGCCGGCCGTAATCCCTAAAATGCTCGGCAGCGATGGATGCTGGTCGGCCATGGCCTCCTTCTGCGAAGCCGTGATAGCGCAAAAGGAGGCCGCTGGACGGGCACGTGAAGCTGACGCCCACGCCGACCCCAACCGCAGAAGACAATTAGGTAGACGGCGCAGAGACTACACGCGTCTCTACCTCCCTTGATAGCTGAAATCTGGGACGTGGCCGCTGCGCCGAACGTCGGGGACGTCAAAGTCGCATGCCCAAAAGGCGACCCTTTGGCACCCCAAAATAAACGAGGTAGTGGGGCGCTGTTGGTTTTTAGTGGGTATTCCGATGCCATCTTGCGTCGGCGAGCCCTACATACCCCCCTTGCTATAACGTGTAGGGGGAATGCATAAATGCATTTTCCACAGCGTGAAAAAAAAAAAAAAAAAAGACCGTCGGGTGGGTCACTGAAGAAATAGACCGCGTTCCAGTGAGCCACTCGCACGGCGTCGAGACGTATATGTAGGGCGAGTCTACGGGCTCGTGCGCCGCTTTTCCTGTCGCTCCGGACGGATTAGCAGGGCGTGACGTACCGTAGCCCACCGCCAAAAAAAAAGGTAAGTAAAGTACGCGCGGAGCGTTCGACCGCACTTTCGATAAGCTTCCCGGCGGTAGTCGTCCGTGTTCGACGGTAGTGTCCGCGAATAGGAGTGCGCACGCGCTGTGTCGCCATTGTGAATATTTTTCAATACGTGTCCTTTAATTTATTTCTCTTAAGTTCTATTAACCTAACCTAACCCACAAGAGGACATATTTATCTTCTAAATAGAATTGGCATGCAAAATATAAAATTTTATCACGGTGACTTTACTAACATAATCAACGGATAAATATGCAAACACACCTAATGGTCTCTCTCAGTATAATCATTTGTGTTTTACAAAATCAATTCTCTCATAAAATCTCATGGGAATCGAACCTACTACGGATATCTAGATTCTTACACCATCTGCCACACCGATTATAAATATCATCTGTGAAAATTTCAACTGTCCAATTATTATCATGTTTCGTGAGAGCAGCCTGTTGACAGACAGGTGAGCGAACGAACGGACAGCGGAGTCTTAGTAATAGGGGCCTGTTTTAACTTTTGAGTACGGAACTCTAAAACAGTTGAACCCATATAAAAGCTGAAATGTCTCGAAAGTCACCGCACTATATTAGTACGGTGTTTGTAGGATTTTAAGCTTAGCCCTTTTAGGACACGGTCATAGGAACGAAGAGTTTGAAATTGTTGAACGATAATTTTCTAAGCGGAATATTGTAATTGAGAGCCATGGTAACACCTTGCATCAATAACTGTTTGTTTTTTTTTTCAATGTTTATGGTGGCAAATGAGCAAGCAGTACACCTGATGGTAAGTGTCATTACCGCCCATAGACCTTTGCTATAACCAAGGCTATAGCTAGGTCGCTGCCTACCATTACAATCCCCAAACCCACCCAGTTGGGCTTCCGGCTCCAGATGAAGTCCATCGCTCACACGATGCATTACAATACCCGGTTATATCTTGCTACGGCGATGGTGGATACTACATTTCAGCGGTTGTTTGGTTTTAGAATTGCACTGGGATATACCCAGTGCGATCCTAAGACCACATATACCGCTTAATAAAATTATATATTTTACCCTATAATTATTAGGAAAAGAGCTCAGCTGCTGTATTTTCGTTCACTGTTTAGCCAGTTTTTAATCAATATGTTTGTAAAAATCGAAACGGAAAGATTGAGTTATAATAGGAACAATCAGTAAGATGCGATAGGAAGACAGGACGTTGACGCTGACCAGCTGGGTTCCAAAACGCCATGACGTATGTGCGCTGCTACGGTTGTTCCGAACTCTTTATACCATTTACTTGAAAATATTTGAGATCATTCAAAGGGTTCAAATATTGATACAAATCCTTCAAGTAATGAACACCGATGGTGTCATAGGTTCGGCCACCGAAGTTAAAATCGAGTAACGGTGGTCCGCTCGCACGGCGAAGAGAGAAGGTTTTACGGTGGGTCTATGGGGTCACGCGCCGCCTTTCCGTCACCCCGGACCGATTCGGCACCCATAGCCCACCAATAAAAAAAAAAAAAAAATGGTGTCATAGGTTCACCGGACAAGTTCCTGACTGCACTGGAGCTTCCGAGTCTACCAACGCACATATTAAAATTGAGAGTTGGCACGGAAATTATGTTGCATCGCAATAAAATCCACCAAAATTATGCAATGCTACCAGATTGCAAGTTGAAACAACTATACTGGCCGGTTATTCTCGAGCGGATTCTGTATCTATTCCTAAGATTCTCTTAATACCATCAAATTACCAGAGTAAGTTCACAGAGTAGTCCGATAATCCTAGCATCCGAAGGAAAAGCAAAAAGCACTGTTTACATAGAACTACTGTACTTAGCGTAGTATTGCGGATGGATGGACCAGGGTGAATGATCCGCACAAAGGTCAACCTCGTGATGGCGACACCTCGGTATCACTGCTGTTTGTTGCCGAAGCATCGATGGTGATGATGGCCGAAAGGGTAACCCGCCGAGACAGCCAAGGACGTCAAGCAAGCGATATTAGTGGAGGGCCTAATCTCGATGGAGACCACGGTGGGCTATGGGTCCGTCGCCTCAGTCCGAATGGGCGGGATTTGTTCAAATCATAGTCTGCTACGAAAAAAATTCGTGTTTATAAAATATAACCAAATTTTATTTAATTTTCATGTTATTTTTATTTATTTTTTATTTTTTTATTACCTTTAAGTCCCTACAATATTATAAAGATTGACATATTTTATATGTTTTCAAATATTTAAATATTTATTTGTTATAATAACATTAAGAACGTAAAAAACAATGAAAAATCGTTTAGAACCATTTTCGACTTTTACGCGGACGAAGTCGCGGGAAAACGCTAGTGTATTATAAAAAAACGAACAACTGAATGTCTTGCTAGTCTTCTGTTAATAATATTAACATTTATCTTTAGAAAAATACATGATTTGAAATTCGACAATTACTGAATGCCAAGAATACAAGCATTTCAGTGTATCACTTTAGTATAAGTAAGGTACGAGACGTCAAATGAGAATTCCCACAACACGATGCTGCCTATGCCTCATATCCGTTGGTAAATGAGCGTGCTATATACATATATTTCTAGGATTTCATTAGGATTTGATCATAGGATTAAAACCCCAAAAATATAACATAGCATGGACTGTATCTGTCTACTATCAGCGACGCCCCAAGCCGAAGTTCGATCCCCACAGGGGGAGCCCTTGGTCGCTGTCGCTCAAATTTTTTACCGGGTTGAGAGCCCTCAGCGCTCACCCATAGTCCGGGTTAAGCTGTGACAGCCATCTGCGGCTAACAGCTAAAAGACACACAAAAAGAAATGTATTATATACCGTCTATTATAATATTTGGATACAGTGTAATAGTATTATATATTGTAGAATTTGGACAAAGTGTAGTAGTATATTCCAGTCCTCGACAGACAAAGACGTAGAACAAGGTAAACAATCATCTCACCATCATCATCTCAGCTCATACATGTCCCACTGCTGGGTTCGAGCCTCCTCCATAATGGGAGGGAAATTGACCTACAATACCACGCTGTTCAGACGTATTGGTATAGGGTTTTGTTTCGAGGTTTCCTTGTCTTGTATAGATGTTATATGCGTTTTATAAAACTAGGGATATATCCCTTAGTCGTATTTTACGATCACCCACGGGTAAGATAAGGGGTGATGAACTGTATTCTTACTCCGTCACCACGGGGAAAAGGTAAACAATAACGTAAACAAAAAGAGTATATATATTTGATACTTAATTATATTTATATAGATTTAATAATTATTAAAATATTAAATTAATAAAACAAAATATATAATCGTAATTTAAAAACTTACATCTAAACATTTGTAAAGTATATCGTTAAAATTTTTGAATTACTTATTCTAGTAAAACTTCAAATACGTTTTTATTAATTTCTAAGTTCACAAAGTTTTGCGAGCATTTGGAATTCAAGTAGCTAATATAACTAATGGTCAATGGCACAAACTATGACCTCCGATTTTGACTTCAATACATTTCAGCTTACTCATATCAATCACACTTATCAATGCAATGGTTCGCTTTTTATAATTAACTGGTTCTACGTGGAAATGAATATTGTGAAGAATTGTCATTTTCTTAAAATAAAAACTTTTTTTCACAACAATCATTTAACTATATATAAGTAATGCCAATTCATATTTCAATATATATATATATATATATATTTCTAGCAATTTCTAATATTTACGTGACTATGAAAATTTACTTCATTAAAATTGTTTTAATTTCAAATTACACATATTAAATGTGTAATATAAAATTAAAACAATTTTTATAATATAATGCAGAGAAAGTACTAATGGAATATGATATAACAGTGCTTTCCATGTGTTTTCATATTCTGCCATATTACCGAAAGGATCCTTCCTACAATTGAGCAAGCGGTTAATTGTAGACGACGATTTGTCTTATTAACAGACAAAGTACCTTTAGAAGTAATGACAAACTAGAGCAATAAATCTACCCTATACTGGCAACAATAGCCTCTTAATAGGTGATTGCCACAGCGAAGAAGTATTCGAAACATCGGAATAAAGCCTGTAATATTTTTTTCAGTATTTCTTTTATTTACAGTATTTATACTTTTTTTATTGACAATATTATATATACAATATTATATATGTATTATATAGACAATATTATATATATTATAAGATTTTCGTAGAAAGTCATTGGCACCGGCTAACTATTATCATCAACCATGAAATAGTTTCAAAAAAACTTAAAACTTTAAGAGCCTAGATAAAGCATTTGCTTAGTCCGATTCAGCTTTTGTCCATAGAATATTCAGATTATTATAAATAACGTAAGAATACTATTTGCCTAATGGTTGAACACAGCTTTATTATTCGGAAATGCATAAAAACGTCGACATTTGTCAAGAAGTAGTAATACCGAATTCTATAATGACAAACATGAAAAATTTACATACAAGAAATGTTGAGGATATATTTCGCCGTAAACATATCCAGTTTATGTAAACTAGATTCTGTTAGGCATAAAAATGCTAAATTTTTTATAAAACTTTCTAAGATTTATTTACTATAGACATACGAAACTTGAAATACTTATGGAATTTTGAATTGAAACGCTAGTACTGAAACAATTATTATCTTTTAAAAAAGTTACAGGTCTTTCTACACATATCCACTTATGACTGCGGCCTATTGGGTGGGTATTCTCTCAGTTCCAGGACGTGCTCCATAGGTTGAGGACGACCATCGGGGCCTATGCGTGCCGGCTTCACCACACCCTCAGTCACCATCTTATCGAATAAATTGACTAGTTTCATCGCCTCGTATTCTTTCTACAAACGAAGTAATATAATATATTAGTCTTTTATTTTAGAGCATCATTCATTTATAGTCTTCTTCTTCTTAGTGAATGGCCTCTGTGAGTGATTAACCACAAATTCGCCAATGTCAAGTAGAATAAGTTTAAAAAATTATAATAGATTTATATTTTAGTCGTCAGTCATGTCGGTTCATTCCATTTATAGTCTATAAAGTTAGTATATGGAGGGTAAAAACTAAGGAGTACCATCTCAGTGTATTAAGAAGTGTCCATTGAACGGGAGCAAATTAAGGTGGCGCTATAGTAGCAAGTGGAAGAATTTTAAAAAGAGCGCCACCAATTTCATAGGTTCATAGGTTATTATTTATCAAATCACAGTTGACTACGTAACTCAGCACACTTCACTCTGCTTATTACTGCTACATTCATATCATTTCCACTTGCTACACTAGCGCTATTTCGGTGAGTGTTCGAACAATAATTTGCTGTTTACAAGTGGACACTTTTTGGACTAATCCCCCCATACAAGATGGTTCTCCTTAGTTTTTACCCTCCATAAGTTAGCATGATTTCTGTGACAGTTCTCACTAGTGCCGCACGCTTACGATGCAGTCCGTATTTTTGTCGATATAATTCCTTATTTTTTAAAGTTATTTGAAAAACAATGTGTGAAAATCTTATTTAATTTCAATCAAATGGATGGATGAATCGATTATAAATTTAAAACAATCTATGAAAATCTTATTGAATTTAAATTAATGGATTTTATTTAATATAAGCTAAAACTGTTAATTAATTCTTTTTATTATTTGAAAGGAATACATCCAAGTTCATCATCAATATTATCATCATCGCTGGCGCATTCCTGTAGGTTGATGATGGGTTCTTGACCACAGATTATTTCATGAATAATCATGTTTATTTTATAAAAGAAATTATCCTTTTAATAAAAAAGAAATGATCTTATTAATATTATAACTGATGTCTAAATATTAAATTAACACAATTTACTTATTTTTTAGAGTAACCATGTGGTTTATATAGGTAATGCATTGGTTTTAATTGTTTCATAAATAATTAATAAGAATGTTATCGATTTACGTTTATCGATTGTCCCATCTCTATCTTATTCTCAATCCAGTATGACCTTGTACTTGCGTAGCCATCATATTTTTATAAAATGGTTACTAAGTATTTTAAAACATATGAGGTAGTTTTTACGTAAATATTCATATTTTTATATTCATAATTCAGTTGAGATATAAGTGGCATGTAAAGAATGTATATAGGCAATACAAAATAAAATTGTAAACATGACGCGTATTTATAATTACTTCATCGGTTTTGTCGCTATCTGTCACAGAGATCAAGCTATATTTTAAGGAGTTTAATCACTACCAGAATGTACTTGGAAAATCACTTTATTAATTAAACTTATCATTATCATAGTGAGATTTATTATTATATGTACATATAATATAAAGCAGGATAATGTAGACATAGACCTCCCTAAAGCGGGATAACGCTGATACGTGTATGAATTAGAAAAACACACTTATCAAACTGTAGTTTTCACTTAGGTCAGTTTTTTCGTGATCTAATTAGAAATTATAGAGATTTCGTAATTATAGGACATCATCATCATCATCTCAGCTCATATATGTCCCACTGTTGGGCTCGAGCGTCCTCTATAACTGGAGGGAAATTAACCTACTTATACCAAGCTGGTCAGATGTGTTAGTATAGGGTTTAATTTCGAGATTTTTCCTTCTCTCGCATAGATGTTATATGCGTCTTATATCCCGTAGTCGTCTCTGACGATTAACCACGGGTAAAATAGTGGATGATGAATTGTATTCTTACTTCGTCAACAAATCGAAAATTTTAGGACAACCTGATCTATTTCTTACCTGTTCTTCAGTCATGCCATCGAAAGGATTAGTCCTTGGTGGCCTAGTACACCCTACAACAGGATCTATGTGCGGCTGCGCCTCCAAATATTCTTCAGTGTCGGAGTCATCGCTACTTGACGAGTATACCGCACCACTTCCACCACTCAAAAGTCCTTTCTGAGCAAGATGCCCTGCCGCATTGCCGAAACCAGTGTACTTCACCATACGGCCTACTACAATATTATTTTAATCAGTAATATTACATTTTAATGTTTGTCAAGGGTAATAACGGTCGATCACAAGCTATACCTATATAGCTCTAGGCGATGCATCTTGGGATATTATAGGTGTACGATGAATTCAAATGTAAGATTTTATACTCGTGCAGCGGAGGCACTAGCAGTGACGTGATATGACTTATAGGTAACAGGAGGGCAAGGACAGGCCTCGCCATCGCATCTATGGATGACTAAGCAGAACATAAACATATAATATAAAATTACAAAACTGAAAATAAATTGCTTAGAGACTAAACACGTTTCGAACTCATTTTTGTATTAGATTATAAGCCTAACTATAGTTCATCTAATCTAAGAAGTGCATTTGGACGTTTCGCATTTTTTAATACACAATAACTTTGGTCAAACGTATACACATGATTGCAAACTATAAATCTGAAATTTTAAAGAAATATTAAGTTATTTACATAATTAACGTTGCGAGTGAGTTACTTGTACAATAATGTAATGTTGAGATTTGTAAAACTAATTTAAAATTAAAATAACATTGTAAATAATAATTATTATGGACAATCTTACAATTTCACGTCATAACGTTCTAAACAGTAGTGCTTGACAACTTCCAATTCGCGAATATCTAAATAATCGGTAAAAATATTAGATTAATATATTTAATCGAATATAGATTTTGACAGAGATGTACGTTTCGACAATTTTATTGCTAAGGATATAATTATTAATGTTCGCGACGGTAATAATTCAAGTAATACTATAGATTCTGAACAAATAGCTATTTTCAAATCCAGTTTTTGTTTTTACTTAACCTAATCCTACTAAATATGATGAATAGATTTTATGATGAAATAATTAAATTTGTTTAGTGTTAATTTAGCACTTAATATTTCATCTCCTTTTTGAAATAAAAAAATAAACCGATTATTAATTACAAAGAATTAATATCGATTTCTCATCAAAATCGGATATTTTCGATAGCGATTATTTGGTTCACATACCTAGACACCTTACTCTGACAGCTGTCCAAATGCACTTCTTAGATTAGATAGACTATAGTACCTATTAGATTATAAGTTCTTGTCTTCATACTTATACTATAACCACCTTGACCAACCTGTATTTTAGTTTTTTCTAGTTTTAGGGGACAAAGTGTCTAGCAAGATAAGGTAGGATCAGCGGCCCCAGAACGATAATTCGAAAATAACTTTAATGGTAACATTGGCGAGGTACAAAGTTACTGTTGGCACAATTTTAGTCGCTTATTTCGTTGCGTGCTGGAGATATTTGATCAAATAGACGCTAGAAGGGGTATTTTTTTCAACTTTTTTGTTTCAAAAACTATTGCAATTGTACAAATGAAACAAAAACTATTCATTAGAAGAAATATTAGTCTACATTATATATTTTTTTTTGTAGAATTTTCATATCGTATTTACTAAAAAAAAAATATTTTTTTTGTTCATGATTTTAAGCTATTGCATAGCTTTTATCGCGACCGAATCAAGAAATTCCGTAACGAAAATAAAACCTAAGATTGTATGGTTGAAAAGCAACAGTTAATTTTGCACTGACTATACGCAGGCAACGTGATCAAGTGGTCTCAGGCGCTGGTTTTAGGCACCGTAGGCGTGGGTTCGAATCTCACCGCCGTCAAACTCTTTTTGCAATTTATTTTTGCAAAATTTATTTATAATAATTTAATAATATTATAAATACAACAGTTTAAAAACGTGTACTATAAATGTTTAAATAAATTAGTAGTTTTAATAAATAGGTGTAACTTGAATTAATATCAAAGGAAAAAAACTTGAATTAATATCAAAAAAAAATACTGCATAAATAAAAAATAAATACATAAATAATTATACTTGCATAAATTGATAAAAAATGCTATGCAATAGCTTTACCGCGGCAGTCCCCGAGTGCCACGCGTATTTTATTTAAAGTGCCCGCAAAGGTACAATCACACAAAAAAATATATAATGTAGCTTATTATATCTAGTATTACTACCAAACAGTGCAAACATATGATATGGGTGCAACACTGAAAAAAAAAATTAAAACCTCTTATGACGGTCACGGGTACTCTATAAATAACTTTACATTTATCTTATGATTAAACTTTTTTAATCATATATACACTATTAACTAGGCGAAATAGAAATAGTCGATACTATCGATAGTATCGACTATTTCGGGCTATCGATTACCAGAAAATTTTCAATATTATTGCTTAAAAATATAAATAACGTAGTTGTGTCCCTGTTGCTTGTTTTCAATGAATTTTGTGGTGACTTTTCTAACAGTAACGTGCATTTGCTTTCTTACTTTGAAGCTCAAGTTAACTCATAATGGTTAAGATCAATAGTCATTGAAAGTTTTTTTTTTATATAATAAAGTTTTGGTCCACAGACCTTGGTCCGTGACTTTTTATGTTTTGTATTTTAATTATTATATTGATTTTATATAATTCAAGGTGTCTTGAAGTGGCTTCAATACATCATCATTGAAAGTTAAGTGAAATTATAATGCTCCGAGACTGCTGGACAACAGTCACAGGGTCAGAATGTGAGTGTGAGCGAATCTAAGTGGTATCTTGTACTTGTACCACACTGTTGACAGTTTTCTGTCTACAGCCGCGGGCCGGTCCGTCCGGGGTAGTACCACACTCTCGCAGAAGTTCGACGTCTGAGTAATGGCAATGTGCTATTGTGCTTCGTTTGGTGAGCAAGAGAGGCGGCAGCCCAACTGGGTGGGTTTGGGAATTTTATTGGTAGGCAGCGGCCTAAGCTATACCCTTGGTATTGCCAAGGTCCATGAGTGGCAGTGACACTTACCATTAGGTTCACCACTACACTTACCATTATGCTTGCTCGTTTGCCACCATAAGTAATAAAAAAAAAGAATGGTTTGTTCCAATATACTAATGAAACTCAGAATGTCTATTACTGTAAAATTTTATTGTAATTATTAGTTTAGAAAGTTTTGGTTAAACAAAATTAAGAAAAACAATCAAGAATTCTGAGTTACAATTCTACACAGAATTATGGCCGCAATTACTCATTAGATATTGTTGTATTTTTAGCGATTTTAATCTAGTGAAATAAATTTAACAGGGTATGAAAAACGTAAGTTCTCTGTACGATCGATTGCAATGTAATTCATCTAGAAGGCTCTATTAAAAATATGCTTACATATATGTAACTTCACATTATAGGTATATAGAAATATATATATAATATACAATTGAAAATTGATTCTGGATTCAGTTTACTTTATATACAAAGTTACTACGAGATTTAGACAACAATTATATTATTTTATTGTATGTGATTCACTTTTCATCAACAGTTATTAATCTCTTCAAAAACGGTTCGGTTTTACGTTTTAATAATGAATCGCAAAGGAGTACACGGTTCATTCAGTGAGCTCGTATGACACCCAAATATGGAGCTTTTTTGTATACCCAGCTTTTTTCAAATGGGTGAAAACTATTTTGTGGTCAATTACCAAATCTTTCACTGCATCGCAAGTATTAATATGCCGATCTTGCTTCAATTTTTCAAGAATGGTGTCCATTTTATCAGTGGCAGGACGACCAGAGCGAGATGCAACGTTGACATCAATATTCCCGAATTGAAAACATTTAAACCAACTATATGCTACTCTCTCTGACACTGCATTAGGTCCATAAACGTCACAATTTTTACAGCCTGCGTTGCATGTTTCTTTTTTGTAATAAAGTTTTAAAATATGTCGAATTTCTTCATAGGATTGACTCATCATCATCATCATCATCACAGCCCGAATATGTCCCACTGTTGGGCTCGGGCCTCCTCCGTAATGGGAGGGAAATTAACCTACTATATCGCGCTGATCAGACGTGTTGGTATATGGTTTTGTTTCGAGTTTTCCTTCTCTTGTATAAATGTTGTATGCGTTTTATATCCCTTAGTCGTCTCGTACGATCACCCACGGGTAAGATAGGGGATGCTGAATTGTATTCTTACTCCGTCACCACACGGATAAGGATTGACTCATGTTCACAGAAAGAAAATAAAATGAAAGACGACGGGAAATAACATTTTACTAAATTGTTTCTTTATTTAAATGATACATCTATTATGATATCAAAACCAGACAGATATAACGAGTACAGCCAAAGAAATTGTATTAAAAGTTTATACAGACTATATGCGAAAAGACTTTTTCCCTGACTTAATATATACCAATTAATGTAATATAACACTGTGTGATAGTGATAAACACACTAGAAAAATTAAACTAATTCAAGAATGTGACATAATACTTCCATACTCCAACCGAAACTCAAGAAATATTGACAGCAGCAACTATTACTATTATAATTGTTTCACTTTATTAGTATCACAAATTGTAGTTATTCACCTGACTAAAATTTGTTTTCTACTCTATGATGACGCAAATTTAAATAAATTTCTTTAATAATAATGTCGTTACTTGTCTTACTACATAACATAACTTTAGACAACAATATTATCGAAAAGTTGCTGGATATCGATAGTCCAAAATAGTCGATACTATCGATAGTTTTAGGTTAAAACTAATGGTGTTAGCGATACTATCGATAGTATTGACACTATTGAATGAATCACTATTGATAGTATCGCTGTTAATATCCCTCCCAGGTATCGCTGGTAGATATATAGTATGGATTTTACGTAAACTATCAATAGACAATTGATTGTCTATCGGTAGTAGACAATCGATATGCAACACTACTAAAGACTAAGCAGTTTAGTATTTTATTGATTGCAATTAAACGACAACGAATTACCAAGCCATTTTCGAAAGGAAACAGCGCATTGCGATTATGTAGCTTTTAGTAAAAGAAAAACTTCGCTACATTATAGTCTGTTTTTAAATCTCAGAGACTAAATTGACATTACATGTGTTACCAGTTTTTTTGCAATTCTTAAATAGTGACGTGCCACTTTCGGCCTATATGCCACGCGTCTATCGATAATTTGCGTTAATATAAACAAATATCGCTTTTTTTTTACAAGTTACCTTGAAAAATGTTATGTTATCATATTTATTTAGGTTTTATACATTTTCGAAAAGTATTGAAACTGCGGTTCTTTGTCACCTCGATTACTACATGTTGGGTTTTTAAATATTTATATTTATTATCAAATAACAAAAGCCTATATTAAAAAAATATCACCTATTAGGCAATCATGTTTTGCTGCTGGTACATACATACATATCATCACGCCATATCCTTTGCAGGGTAGGCAGAGAGAACAGAGTGCCAGAGAACTCTATCTCTGCATACTTCACTCGCTTCCTCAACATTAATAATTCTCTTCATACACGCTCGCCGGTTTCGGCGACTCTTGACTCCACCTTCCTTCAGTACATGACCGATCTGGTCTAGGTAGGTTAGTCTCGGTCTCCCTCGGTACCTACATCCTTCCACTTTCGCATTATATATCTTCTTAACCAGACGTTCGTTCGGCATTCTTTCCACATGTCCCGATACTTTTTCGCTTCGTAATCGGGTTTTATAAATAATTAAGCATATTAAATGCTAAATTTCGGTAATTTAAATAAGAAGGTTGTGTCATCGTTTAATACAATTCTAACTGCAAAGTTTGAAGTATTAAGCCTATAACAATGTGTAAACATTGTCGGGTAGATGCCATACCGTCACCTTAAGACGTAAATATGATACGAAGCGAAATTTGCATTTCCTACAAAAAGTCACGGTGGTGTAGTGGCAGCACGATTGGGCCGGAATCCCAATAGGCGCGGGTTCGATCCCGCTTGTGACATCATTTTTCGCTTCGTAATCGGGTTTTATAAATAAATAAGCATATTAAATACTAAATTTCAGTAATTTAAATTGTAAATCTAGTCAAATTCTAATAATTGTACTAATTTTAAAAGTTCCTCTTCTTTCTAAGAGAAATGGGTTATGATTGCCATTTTAGCGTGTACATAAAGAACACTGATGGCGTCAATTAATTCTTTTTTGCTTGATTTAAAGACATTGAAACACTTGAGTATGTAAGCCGTAAGGTCGTATGTCGCATTATAGTTGTATATAGCGCCTCGTGTGGCCATGTGATTTTTAATGATACGTTTTGGAGTAGAAAGCTTTAAAGTTAATCGTTTAATAAATACAAATTCTTACGTTTCGATATACCGGTAACGTGGGTACACCACTTCACAAAAAAGCTGGCAGCATTATTTGTAAATTTGACATTTGCATGTGTGAATTTGGTCTCTGAGATAAAAAAAAACAAGACTATAATCTTTACGGTCATGATCCTGCCAGATCGAGAATATTTTATTCGATCTCTTTGAATTTTGTTTTTAAACAACTATTTTCTTACTTTAAACAAAATAATGGCTTTTAAAAATATCAAATACGTTTAAACAAATATTTTTTCTTGACATATGTATGATAATACTATTCCATAAGTGCAATGTGAGAAAATACAATCATTTTTAGGTTTGAAAAGTGCTTGATTTTCATATATCGAGAGTACAGCAAGACTTCAACGCTTTGCTTATGAGGCGTGCAATAAAAGAAAGCCACGCGTCAACTAGTAATAAAAAAAATTTACACTTACCCTTCTCTTTACATAAGATGAACAGAAACTCTGCAACTAAATCTCTGACTGATGTCACAGGTGTAGTGAGCAGTCTACAGAGCTGGTTCCTTAATGTATTACCCTTTTCTGGTGGTCGCGATACATCACGCAATGGCGGCAATACGACTTGACGTAGATACTTACGCTGAGGACGACATCCTCGAGCACTTTTGTTCAAGACTGTTAGAATTGGTGATAAATTCTCATACTGATTTTTGGTACTCTAAAATAAAGAAAACTTTCATTAACTTATAATCAATATATTACAATAGTAAAGCAGTACAACCATGTGAAGGCCACAAATATAAGTATCATCATCATCATCATGATTTAAGCAGTACAACCATGTGAAGGCCACAAATATAAGTATAATTATTAGAAATATTATAATAATCAAGAACCTAGCAATATCATTTTTACCCTGTAGAAAATAATATTGCATGGAAGACCAAAGCAAACAGGGGTAATACCTTATAGAATAGACAATTCCTACATCATAATTAAAAATATTTTCAAAATTGACACTTACTGTAGCTACTGTCAGTCTGTTCTGCAATAAGAGTATGAGGTTATGGAGAGCAGTCATATTCCGACCCTCAAAATCATACTCAGCCCTATCGCCGGTGCTTAACAAAGGTGTTAGATATGGGTAAAACATAGGAGGTACACTGAAAAACAATTTATGAATGAAAAATGTATCTTAAAAAGAAATTGAAAGATGTATTATACATATCTCTTGTTGATCAGAGAACAGAAATCCTCCTAACAATGGCAAAAAAATTAGAGAATACAGATAACATTTAATAGCTAAACCACATTACTGCCATTAATAAAGTTGTAACTACATTATGAACAACTAAATTATTTCAGTTTACCTATAGTAAGATGAATTTTAAATTCCTTGTAACAATTGCCATTATAATTATTTATTACTTCATATACATTTTTGTATAGCAATTATTTTCATCACCATCATCATCTCAGCGCATAAGAGGGTAAATAGCCTTCTATATAATGTGGGTGCGGTCAAAAGGCTTTGTTTAGGGTTTTCTCATCTTTTCTTTCTCTTTCATAGATGCTGTGTACCTCATAATGATCATCTAAGCTCATATGTGACCCACTGTTTTGGGTTTGAGTCTCCTCTATAATGAAAGGCAAATTTACCTCAATCGGCTTTTACAATCACCCACGGGCAAGATAGGGGGTGGTGCGTTGTATTCTTACTCCATCACCAGATGGAGGGTTATGTGCCTATCATATCCCTTTGTGATATGTTACTATACCTATGAGCAAAAAATGGGATGGTGAATTATATTTTACTATATCACCAGACAGATAAGAGGTTTAAATTTTTCTATTCAAATAAATATATAGACCTGTCTTAAAATAAAATTCAGAAACACCCATAAAGTAACTTAGAATATACTAGCCATAATGGCTAAAACATCATCATTCATTACCCTGCTCTAATCTCAATTACTTGGGGTCAACAATGGCTACAATATGTATGAGCTAAAATAATAAAAATATTACCTAGTCAACAAATTAGCAATATTACTTCTCAATTCCATTAGTTTCTCTTCGTTGCTAGTATCAGCATTGAGCAAAGCAGTAAGCACTGGCATTAATTTCAAAAACATTGCCCCTTCTGCTTCATCTGTTGGCTCTTCAGAAACAGAATGCATGATCAAATTAAACTGGGTCTTCAAAATTTCACATACAATGGCTAATTTGGCATCCTGGAGAAGACAGTGATGAAACCCATAAACGAATTCGCTACTACTTGAAGCTTGATAATCAATCTCTAATGCTTCAGACAACAGCTCATCCAAAAAATTTATCAAATACTCCATACCATGTAAATCATTCTTAATTTTTAGTTTAATATCTTGTCTTAGAGCTGTCAGAATAAACATCAGCTTCATATCGAATAGCATAATTTCATCTTTATATGGTAAATCTTTATATATCCTTATTCTGGCCACCAAACCTTGAGCTATACCAGTATGAGCACATAATGCTCTTGCTACTTCACTATTAAATGTAATATTACATAAACATTTAAGTGCCTCTATTACAACATCCTTTTCTATTATACCATTAATTGGCACACACTCTTCATCTAGGCCTTCAAAATTATACAAGCCAGCTCTTTCAATCAAAGTATTAATCCATCTCTCACAAATCAAATTTTCAAGCTCTGATTTGTCACGACTGAAAATATATATAATAATATGTAGATACAAAAAAATTTGAGCAAAATTAATTAGAGTAAGTATATCAAGAGAAAGAAATACATTATATAAACCTTAAAATTCTGATGGATGCCAAGCACAGAGGATGAACTGAAGATGATGATCTGGTTTGCAAATGCTGAAATAATGCTGTCCAAAGTAGTTCTCTTTTATTTGTTTCAGCCAAAGACGGAAAAATAAACACAGTTTCATTCTGAAAAGTAACCGATACATGTATATAATACTACTATATGATAAGAGATTATTAATGATCTAGTTATTAAATAAATCTACTAACATCCTTCAAAAATTGTTGTAGAATTTGTGAGACTTCTTCCAAGTTATCAGTTTTACTAAGTACATCAACTTCACTTCTTTCCATGATGAAGTAGTAACTACTTAATCTTGGAATGTGAAATATCAAATATTACGAGGTAAATAATTTATATTCTTTCAATTAATTATATGTTAAATGAATATTTCATTTCGATTACTTTCGATAACAAGTGTCTGAAGTGTCACTCATTGTTACAAGCGATAGCTATTGTGACGTAGTGGTAGCAGATAAGCAGACTAACAAATCAAATAGTCAGTTGGTCAACTCGATTTAACTCGACTTGCGCTTAGATCGAGTTAATTCAAGTTAAATTCTCCCTAACTCATGCCGAAAAGAAGAAGGCAAGTGATATATCAAAAGATATTTATTTATGTTTTACAAGTACTGTTAACACTCTACTATACATCTATAAACAATATTTTTCTCATTAGATACCACTCCTAAATAATTTATTCTATAAAAACGAACGTACTCAAGATTGACACATACACATGTTATATATCTCACTTATAACAAACATAACATTGACAGTTAAAAATGAGACATCATTCGCCAACGGAACATTACGTGCCTATATAAGCTATGGTCACTCTACGTTTCAATTGCCATTGTCACGAAGTATAGATACACAGGAGCACGAAGTAGGGATGGGCAAAGGGATAAAATATATCGATATATATCGTATCGATATTTCTCAAATATATCGATATAAATTTACAAAAAATATCGATATTTCGATTTATCGATATTTTTCCCGAAGCGGTTATCTATAATACACTGTGGAAAATTTGATATTAAATAAAGTAAATACACATCTGCCATATTTATTATTTATTAAAAAAATATATGAACCAACTATTCATTCAAACCAGTATTCATCTGGAATGGACATCAGCAGCACTCTTTGTTTAATGTACTCCCCAGTTAGTCTACTTCTGTTGTCCGGCACTGTTAATTTAACAACTGAAGCAACCCTTTCGGATGATACTGATGAAGCTTGACATATCAAACATTTTAAAGCAATTTTTGAAAGAACCGGCGTGAAATGTCGGCAATTCAATATTTATTTTGAGCTTTATTTTCAGAACGTTAAGGCTAATATTTTTTGACGCCACCCGCCGTATATATAGAGCGCATTACGTGACATGAAATGTCATGTGTGATGTTTGAATACATATCATCACGCCATATCCCTTGCAGGGTAGGCAGAGAGAGCAGAGTGCCAGAGAACTCTATCTCTGCATACTTCACTCGCTTCCTCAACATTCATAATTCTCTTGACTCCACCTTCCTTCAGTACCTGACCGATCTGGTCTAAGTAGGTTAGTCTCGGTCTCCCTCGGTACCTACATCCTTCCACTTTCGCATTGTATATCTTCTTAACCAGACGTTCGTTCGGCATTCTTTCCACATGTCCGAACCATCGGAGCATTCCCTTTCGCATCTTTACACCAATACTCTCTTTCATACCTACTCGCTCTCTTACGTCGTCGTTACGAATGCGGTCGGTCAGCCTAACTCCACAGATTTTCCGAAGAGATCGCATTTCGACCGCATTAATTTTACTTTCATACTCTTTTCTGCATACCCAACTCTCGCTTCCATACAGTAATGTTGGGACAAGCACTGCGTTATGTATTGCTACACGTGCCTTCTGGGCCTTCTGGCTGAGTTGGTGGCTGCCAAGAAGTTGCCCCAACGCTCCGTTCACTCTATTGCCCGCATTCACTCTTCGCTCTATATCAGTGGTGTACCGTCCATCTCGGCTAAATCCACATCCAAGATATACAAATTCATCCACTTGCTCTAGTACATCATTACCTATTGTTACTCTTACATCTGTTCTGGTTTCATCTCTTTCATAGACCATTATTTTGGTTTTGCTCACATTCACGCCGGTTGATGTTTGAAGTGTTAGTAAAATGTAATATTATTCGGCACGAAATGTAATGCCATATCACATCACTTCGCGAAGTACTGTTTCGCGCATGTCTATTACTAACCCGCTTGCTATGGGTAGTGACGTGACACTCGTCTCATCTGTGGGGTAGACTTACGTTCAAATCAAGAGGATACCCGAGTGGGTAGACCGCCGGGTGAGCCACCGAAGACAATAAAAATAATTGTTATATCGAATACCCTGAACTAAATAAATCCCTGACATTACTGATAATAGATCCTTTATTATTGTAACTTGCCTCAACAAATTAAAAAATAAAAGATTTTTAGAAATCGATATTTTTCATTGCGATTTTTTTCTTGTGAATCGAATCAGGCTGTAAATTGGATCGTTATAAAAATCGAGCTTTTTCGGAAAGAATCGTCATCCCTAACACACACCCATTATTAGACACAATAAGGATACACAGTGACACCAACCAAACCAACTGATTGTCACTCAGTGTTGTCCTCATTGTCATTTCTTTCTCATTGTCCTAGTTCAAGTTGGCTCCTCAGGTTGGTTGCGCTGCACAAACGGTCATAGACTATAGGTATTTTTTTATTTATATTCGAGTCCAGGCGAATGATACTCATACAGTCTATCAAGCCTTTTCGTTAGATCGATACATGACGCGAAGCTTGATTAGAGCTGTTAAAAAATATATCGGTTTTGATATAAGGAATTAAATATTGAAAATCGATATATCGAAAAAAATAAAATCGCCGATATATATCGATTATTTTTTGAAAAAATATCGATATTTTGATATATCGATTTATTTTACCCAAGCTTAGCACGAAGTATAGGTGTATCTATACTTCGTGGCCATTGTGATGGTTGCTGTCAACGACATATTTTCTTCTTTTTTTGCATTTGCAACCAGCTTTGATACGAGCCTTCTGTGCCAGTGTCATAGTTCAATTTTCTTGACATTTTATCAGATTCTTCACATCTTTAATTTCTTCAAATTAATCACTATCCATCAGTAGATGAAATCGTGGGCTTCAATATTGATAAACGGTTAATAGCATCATCTAAAAATTTTGATGGCAGACGAAAACATTTGTAAAGCACTTTTATATTATATTCATTACACTCCAGTAGTTCCTCTGTATCACTTTACATAATATGTCTTCAAAATTATAAAAGTGAAACTTTTATTACATCGCCTGAAACTTTGTCGTCCATCTATTGTCTGTCGCGTGATAGTCAGCCGCGGCCTACACCTACTGTGTAATGTGAAAGGCGCTCGACAGAGCAACTGAGGTCAATATGGCAGTGCCTATGGCTCACATCCGCTGACCGTATAGTGTATAGATATAGACTATTACTCATTTGTGCCAGTACTCCACGTTATTTGTTTATTTTTAATATATGTCATCATCATTCTCCTACTCTTATCCAAATTACTTGGGGTCGATACAATATGTACTCTTCTTTCATAGTAGATATTGTAAAAGTTATTGGCAATAGTTTTATGACCGGCCGTCTTCCAGACGTCAACCCTCAGTGGGAATGTAATTGTTGACCAAATGGCATCAGAAAGAGTTGGCCCAGATCGTTAAGGCTTAAGGCTCTTAGTCGTATTTTACGACATCCACGAGCAAAGTAAGGGTTGGTAGTATTTGTAGCCGCTACCACACAGCATTTTAATATATGTATATCATCTAAATAATTGTATATTTTGTGTATGTCGTACTCTAAAACACAGAGAAAGTTAAAATATTAGTTGGAGACCTAGTTATCATTTCCCATAATCATTCCCATTTTGCAAGTATAAAATTAAGATTGATGATGCGATTTTAATAACCTAAATTGAATATTTTCCAAAAATTTTTAGTTAAATGTCTACAATGCGAAAAAAGTTCACTTTTACCTTGGTTTCATAAAACTACATTTTCATTCTTTTATTTTATTTTATCACATTAAAAAAATATCAAATATAACATAAGACCACCACATAACGCTTTCATATTCCCGCCAACTTTCTACATAAAAAATTTATTATTTATTAATTGATTGCCTTTTAACACGATAAATCAATTAATAAAGAATCAATTGCTTTTCTCTAAACAATCGAACTGTTAACTGTTAACGGATTATTAATCTAATTACAAATTAAAAAAAAAAATGCATGAAAAGTGAAATCAATAACAAATTATCACATAAACGAAAATTGGTGAAATGGTCTTACTTTATGGGCAAATGTCAGGACGACGGCAGGGGGCAAAATATCACATTTAGCGAGTTGACCGTCTAACTTTGCGACACCTGCCGTGATATCATGGTCCGTTGTCCAGTCTAGCTGGCGAACCCTCGCTTCAGTGTTTGGACTGTGGAATGCTGGTGACATGGTTAGGTTAGTTATTTCCTCCTTATCACCATTGGACTGGCTACTGGTAACGATTAAATTGGCCGTACAAAAACAAATATCAATTGTTAATCGATTTTAGCACCGCAGTCCAGACCATCTCATGAGGTTCGTGTAAGCACAGATGACGTTATTTGTGTTATATAATAGAAGTGGCCTAATAATAAATCTAGCTTCGCAGTCCAAACTTAATATTGGATAATTACGGTACCAAAAAAATCAACAGTGCAAAAACAAATATCAATTGTTAATCTATTTTTAATTATTTTTTAATCGATTATTTTCAACCATCCTTATCGTAGATTCACTTCTTCTTCTTCTTATATATTGGCAATCAGCTACATATACGAGCTATTGGTGCCAGTGTCAAGTTATAAATATTTTCACGTCTTTAGTCTTTCAAGTCAGTCGTTGTCTAAGTCAAATTGTCACCATTAACAGTGCAATGGCCACACTGTTAATGGTATCTTGTGGGAATTTTGATGGAAAACGAAAACGTTGTAAAGCACTTTTATATGATATTCACTACATCCCAGTATTTCCGCACATCACATTACATAAAATGCCATCAAAATTATCTAATATAACACGTTAAAACACTAAGATATCGAATATAATACAAGAGCACCACATGACGTTTTCAAATTCCCGTCAAAAGTCCTTCTAGATTCACTTCACTAGATTTTATGAATGTTATGAACTTGTCAGATCAGATGGCTACTGTCATATGATAAGAATATAATATAGATTCGCTACGAAATTCTGCATTTTATGGCAGATTATTATTTAATATAAATATAAAAAGTACTGTTAAAGGCCTCAAAATGGCTACAGCTGCTCTCAAAAGCCAAATAGTAACTAAAATTAAACGTAAGCCCATCAAATATTAGTATTATTTGTACACACTCTTACATAATAAAAGTAAAGCTATTCAGAAAAAAACTTGTTTTCATTAAATATGTATTGTGTGATTTTGTGAATAAGCCATTTATTTAAATTAAAATGTTTTAGCTGTGAACGGATCGCTGAGCATTGTTTACATCAAATCGTCATCCTATAGCACTGATGGCAAGAATAGGCCTAACCTTGCTGCATACAAACGCGGTACTGGAGGTCGTAGCAGTTTTAATGGCATCGTAGCTACCGTCTTCGGCAATACTGGATTTTTAGGTCGATATGTGTGCAACAAACTGGGCAAGTTGGGCTCGCAGGTAACTTGATATATACAGATTTAAAATCATTTTTTATCCTACGCTATAATTGTAGGCTAGTGTAATGATAATAGTCATAATTTTATATTCCAAAAGAGAAATATCTGAAGTCTACTGTTGATTGGCAGTGGATATTCAAATGCCAGAATTTGCACCTGCAGTAATGCATACAATTCCGCTATCACAGATGAGAAGAATGTTTCATACACAGTAACAAAAAATACGATAATAACAGTACAACTGTTTTAACATTGTAACTTTTTTGATAATTTTATTTATCTTTATAATTTGTTTTATTTCTTATATGTGTTTCATCATTAACTTTACTATATTTCTAATAATCATCTATGATTATACTGTTAAATAAATAGACAATATTACTATAATCTAATCAATTTTAAATTATTTTTAGATGATTCTACCGTACAGGTGTGACTTTTATGATGCCCAGAGATTAAAAGTTTGCGGTGATTTAGGTCAAGTACTGTTTACACCCTTTGATCTACGTGATGATGAATCCATTGCTAAGGCAGTCCAATACTCTAATGTTGTTATCAACTTAATCGGTCGTGATTATGAAACAAAGAACTTTAAATATAATGATGTTCATGTGGAAGGTCCACGTCGCCTTGCCAGGTATGCACAATAAATATATTTTAGCAATTAATACACAGAACTTGTAGATATGTAAACTTTTCAGTCAATATTTCTGTAATAATTAAAAGTATGAAACATCTCATTATTATCTATATTATACATTATATTCTGATAGAAAATAAAATAATACTTTATTACTAAGTGGACCAATTGCTACATTTTCTTCACTAAAATGCAAGGAATGTTTGAATTTCATTTTAAAAACAGCGTATAGATGCTATTTTTTTTTAAGAATTATTCTTCATGAGGCAAGATAATTAAAAACAACTATGAACTAATAATATTGTGTACATATTATTAAATTAAACATTCTTAATTATTGTAATATACAAAATCTGGTGTCATACCCATGTGGTGTAAGAAAACAATTCACTGCCAGGCGAGATATCTTGACTGTGGTGTCCTAAAACATGTCTAATGGATAGAATATCTATACAATATTTATGCAAAAAAAGGAAAACTTAAAAGAAACACTATACCAAACTCATCTGTCCAGTGTGGTATAATAGTAATTCAATTTGCATCATATTGTGGTGCAGCGCTGAACACAGCAGTAGAATCTAAAACCCTATACCAATGCATCTCTGACCAGTATGTTATAGTAGATCAAATTCCCTTCTTTTCGGAAAGAGGCACACGCCCAGCAGTGGGACATATATGTATAAGGTGAAATGATGACGATATTGTAATAAATAATATTATTAAATTTTATCAACAGCTAATAAGATTATGACAACATTTCAGTATTGTAATCTAAACATATATGCTTGAGTGATTTTTTATTATTTTTAGTCTTGACGTACCAATTACTCATCAATAACAATTCTCCATCTCATCTCCATGAACTATGATCCTGTTATTTGACCTCTGCAATCCAACGGGATATTTTTTAATTATTATTATAAAGTAATTAATTTTTTTCTATTGTTAATTTTTCGTTATTGAAACTGGCATTTCTTTGACAGAATTTGCAGAGAGATGGGAGTTGAGAGATTTGTCCATATATCTTATCTCAATGCTGAAGAGAACCCAACTCCATTGGTAATGAAGAAACCATCTGGTTTTAAAACGAGCAAGTACTGGGGAGAGATTGCAGTCAGGGAAGAATTTCCTACTGCAACCATTTTCCGAGCTTCTGATATCTACGGATCTGAGGATAGATTTTTGAGGTTTTCTGAATTTATTTATATATTTAAATGTTCACTGTATATCTAGATATCTTTGGAACTGTAACTGTTCATACTTAGAGTACGAACCTTGCGTACGATCGAGTGTCGGGTTCGATTCCCACACAAAACGATTTTTGTGTAAGAAAACTTGTTCAAATACAGGTGTAATTTTTATGTCTTATGTAAAGTTACGTGTCATGCAAGCTTCAGTCGGTTCAATAATTACATAGCAGAGTAAGTATCTCCTTGTAGGGATTTTTTTGCGCATCTGAAGGAATAGAGTGTGTTAATTGAGGGATGTAGTTTCAAAACCCACTATAATGATTTTTGATACATTTTTGTACCAAAAGAAAGATTTTTAAATTTCATTTGCTATAAGTCAATGCTTATTATTGTAACTCACTAAAATTTATAATAAATTCAATCTAAAAAATGATGTTAGTTGCAAAAGTCGCTAAAATAACTATGATTAGTTTCAAAACCCGATATAATGAAATTAACCAATAACAGTACTGCATTTGAAACATGTGACTATTAAAATTGTATGGCGATATTATTTGTTTTGATAAGACGTGGTCGCGGCATTTAAAAGAAAATCATTAAATAATATGGGAGATCTAGCGCAATTTGTTAAAAAAGTTCAAATGGACAAAATTTCCAATGGACTCAAGTAAATATCTAATATAGTATTAATTAATATTAATATAACTTGCACAAATAGCGTAGTACCTATGTCGCGGCTTCAAGTATCACGTGTTTGATTCCCACACAGGACAATACTTAGTGTGATCCACAGAGTGTTTTTGTCAGTTTTTTTTGGTAGGTTATGGTCTGCACACACTTAAATATGTACACAATTTATTGATACTAGTTTATGCGTCATCGCATAAGACCATCCAAGTTAGTTGTCCAAGAAATATAATGTTAGTTGCAAAACTCCCTACTCTATAACATGACCGTCCAGTTTCAAAATCTTCTAAAATGACATATTAGTTGCAAAACCCTCTGTTAGCGACGCGATATGTTTATAATACATTAAATGTTCATAAAGCGATCGCATTGTATTTTATAACACAATTAATGATTATAAAGAGACGCATTGTGTGTGTATATAATCTGTTTATGTGTAAGTTGATATATTTAAAGTTAAGGTACTTCAAAGATTGTTAACTAGCAGTGCGCGGAGTGCAGCATGAGGCACAGGAGGATCCACCTACGACTCACTGAGTCGTAGGTGGATCCTGATCCTGACTGAGTCGGACTCAGTCGTCGATACGAACAGCTCCAAGTACGACGCACACTACTAAGTATAAATAACGCTGTAACCGCCTACATAGGAAGAATAAACGTCTTATAAAACCGCATTCGACCATTTGTTTACTGCTGGTGTCACCTGCGTCCTGCAAGTCCTCTTTACCCTCTATAATAGATTTTAATTCTTAATTTTCTTAAATATTTATCATATTTATTATATAAACTTAATTACATTTTTTAGGATTGTCACGACGCGACAAGCAAAGTATCGTCAAATTTCGCCTTTACCATTTAATTAGTAACAATTTATTTAATAATATCGTTTCCTGTAAAAATCACTTGGAGCATTATACCGGGTTTTGAAACTACACCCCTCAATTTATAATATTATTACTTATACATTATGATTTGTGATGTGTATGTGACTTACATATAAAACGGATATTCTAACGTTTAAATTTGCTTTTTAAAAATTGAAATCTATAAAAATAGTTTAACTTTATTAAAAATAGTTTAACTATATTATACCTATAATACATTTTTTAAATTTTCAGAGCGTTTGCCTCAACTGTACGTATCAACGGACAATTCATGCCATTATACAAAAATGGAATAGCTACCATCAAACAACCTGTATATGTATCAGATGTGGCTCAAGGAATTATAAATGCCATTCAGGATCCAGACACCAGGTGTCAAATCTACCAGGCTGTTGGGTAGGCAAATATTATCTTATGAAAATTATGCAGAAGAAACTTGATTCTGTTATTATAAGAGAATGTTGAACATTCTGTTTTTATTACGTGTAATGAAGGTACGGTTGGTTAAGCAATATGGTGTGGTCACTGAATAACACTATGCATTCATGGACCACTTCTGGGCATCGTGTGAAAAATCTGTATGTGTTGGGTGCTCACCCACGATTAATTATTTTTATTGCTTATTTTTTTGGGGCTTTTGGTGGTAGATGAGCAAGCAACCCACCTAATGATAAATGACATAGGCCTCCCCATAAGACTTGCATCCTTACGTGTTTTGATTTGTCGTCAATCTACCTAGGCTGAGGTCGTCCCCGTCAGAGTCGTATGCCCAAAAGGTGAATCTTTGGCGTTCCACAAACGGCGGGGACGCGGGGGTCACTCTGATTTTTAGGTATTCTGACGCAGAAAAACCATACTCAGTCAAGGATTCGTACATACCCCTTTGCTGTTACAAGTAAAGCGGATGCGTAAATGCATTTTCCACAAAACAAAAAAATAAAGACGGGTCGTACTACGCTGTATCACCCGATTCGTAGTCGAGAACCTTTCTTCCCGGACAGTTGTCGAATAGATCATCGAGCCTACCCTTTGCCACTTCAATTTTCTAATTCTTCGGGCTAAATCGATTACACCCCTTCTCCTACGGATTTTATCACGAGAAATACCGACCATAACACGTTGAGTGACTTTGAGCCTTTTTATGAGGCCGACATTTAGTAACTACGTTTCAGTGCCATACGTCATCATTGGCAAAACATAGTGGTTATAAACTTTTGATTTTATTTTATCTCTGCATTGGTGGGCCTTATTGACTGCATAAATGTGAAGCGATAATAGACCAGCACATTAAAAAATGACAAAATCACCAAGCAGTCAGATTGACAATTACAAATGATGTTATTAACTATTGCCCATTCTTGTGGTTACATCCGGGCCCATATGAGGTATTTGGACCTGGTGCTCGACGGGCATTGGTGGTTTCGGGAGCATTTCCGCAGGCTTGCTCCGCGGCTCGTCGGCGCGGCGTCCGCCCTTTCGTGTCGGGCCGGCCGTGGTATTCCGTCGGGCCGGCCACTGACGACAAGTTCACGCTGCTCCGGTGGCCGGTCCAACAACGAAGGCGAGGTTCACGGGTATGCGTGCGTACGCCCCTGTCGCTCCGGACGGAGTAGTGCGCCAACCATAACCCAACCCAAAAAAAAAAATTCTTGTGGTTATCCCTTGGCGGATTTTATGACTTTCATGGGCAAGTAAAAATTGTATCTTGTATTCTTAGTCAGTCCTTACACGGAGACATCCCGAACAGGTTACAACGTAACCAAGTCAAAGTGCGGGTTTTCTACTACTTTCAAAAAAAAAAGAACGACTAACATATTGTGACATCATTACATAGCTGGCCTCAAATCACTCAAATAGCTCCACAGGGATAGGGATATTGACCATTATATCAACCTGATACTATCTAGTTTAGTATAGGTTTTTATTATCAGTTTTCCTTCTTTAATATTATCTGCTTACCTACGTTTCTTAGTTGTATTTTATGATCACCAGCCTGAAAGGAGGGAGTGGTGATCATTGTATTCTTAGTCAGTCACACAGAAATGGTATGATGTACTTACTGAAGTCAAAATATATTTGTCCTTTTACTTTCAGGCCCAAACGATATCTGCTAGCAGACTTGGTGGATTGGTTCTATAAATTGATGCGAAAGGACGAGAAATGGGGCTACGTACGTTATGATATGAAATACGATCCGCTAGTATTGGCATCAAAAGTTAATTTGATTAATATGCTATCACCCGCATACCCACTAGGATATCTGCACTGGGAAGGCCTTGAAAAGGTAATATTGAAGTAGATATACTTTACCTACTTTTCTTACAGCTCATTTTGCGAGGCATTGTTATACTTGTACACTTGTATGAACTCTTGAGCTTAAGAGAATGCAAATTGGTTTACTAATTACCTCATCTACAAAGGGGTCAAACTGCGAGTTTTGCTTGTCTTGTAATATAATATGTATTTAAAAAAAATGTTAGTCTTCAATTAGGGCTCATTGCTACATAGAATGCTAGTAAACCTGCAGTTTGATTAGACGGGCGACTTAGAGAATCCAGATTTATAAATAAGACAAGCTCGCTACCAATATTACTATTCCAATGGAGACCATTTCAAACATATATTTATTCATATTTAACATGAAAATTAAACTCGTTTATGTGACTGCTCGCGATAAGCACTTTTTTCAGATCGACTCTGCAAACAATTTTCCATCATTCATATACACATCTGCAGAGATGTACAAAATGGTTTTAAAAAAGCATTTAAGTACAAAATGCAAAATACTTTTCAGATTTACTATTTCAAATGCAAAATACCAAATAGTTTTGCGTTTTGTATTTCAAATGCTAAATGCAAAATAGGTATTTTCAAAATACTTTTTTAAAATAAAATACCTTTTGACCTTTCTCAGATTTTTTATATTTATTTTAGGTATTTATCATTATGCTAGGGCAGCACCTGCGTGTATCGTCACGAAGCTTCGTGCAATGAGACGATACACGCAGATGTGACCGGTCATTATTGGCTATTGTCGCGAACATTCGGGCTTCGTGTGCAGTGTCGCTTGGGTGGCGATAATTCAAAGGGTGTTAGCCCGCTAATATATCGCGCTCTGTGGTCAGACTAGCGTTTTTCATTTCGGGTGAAATTTTCGTTGTGTTTAGACGCGTTCGAGGATCTCCAGTTAATCAATAAATATGGAGTGGGGTGATGAAATGGTGTTAGAATTTATACACCATTATGAAGCAGAACCCATGAAGGGATCCAAAAATATCATTATGGAATTATTAGCATAATATAGCTGTAATAGTAAAGCAATTCGTCATCCATAGTTAAACGCATGAAAATGATTTCGGCCATCTTTAAATATTGCACGATACTTCGTGTAAAATACCGAAGTCGCTAATGTGACCACAGTTTTATCGCGATAATTTTCTAGTGTACCAAACGTACGAAGCTTCGTTACAAATTACTTCGGGACGATACACGCAGGTGCGGCCCTAGCATTAGAAATAGAGACAATGCCGAGCCAAACCAAAACATCTAATAACATGGCACCTATGCATGACATTTTGATCATATTTATCAGTACGCATATCAATAATTTCTGTTATAGTCCAAGAGCCAGTAACAGATATATATGACCAAGTTCCTCTCAAGTGATAATTAGTAAAATGCATCAGAAAATGGAACCATAAAGTCTCGTGAACGTCAGCTAAGGCTCGGTGGGTGGGATGAGCAGTAGAATAAAAAAACATTCACTCATTTCCTCTCGGCTAAAAATTTATCAAATTATAGCTAACCCAATATCTCAACAAAAAAAAAATCAGCTGGCTATAACATAGTGTATTGTACGTCAGCTGATGTCTCGATCATGGAAAAAAAATCTTCACTTTCAGTGATATCCTCTCAAATAAAAATTTACCTGATGATAGCTTATATGTAACTATTGATAAAGATATACGTCAGCTGGCTGTATCTCGGTGGAAAAATCGTCAGCTGATAATTTGAAGGTCGTTACGTAGAAGTTAGCCAGAAGCATTTACTGACTGCTGCATTTACTGACTTATTGTAATTTTTCATATTTTTTTTATATTAAATATTTTTTATCAAGTAACTAGTTAATTTATACTAAACAAATAGATTATTTAAATATTGGAATAGAACTAAAATTATTTGAATATACACGTATAAGTTTAAAAAATATTGATACGGAATATTTGTTTCACCTCAACACTCATATTGGAGTGCTATGCCGAATAATTAAAGAGATGTCATTTCCTCCCCCATGAAAATTTGTGAGCTGATTTTAAATATGTTTCTGTGATAAATAAAAAAAATCAGCTAGCAGTAAGTCGAGGGAAACTTAGCTGATGCATTTAAATAGTCAGTAAATGCTTCTGGCTAACTTCTACGTTACCTTCAAATTATCAGCTGACGATTTTTCCACCGAGATACAGCCAGCTACCGTATATATTTATCAATAGTTACATATAAGCTATCATCAGGTAAATTTTTATTTGAGAGGATATCACTGAAAGTGAAGATTTTTTTTCCATGATCGAAACATCAGCTGACGTACAATACACCATGTTATAGCCAGCTGATTTTTTTTTTGTTGAGATATTGGGTTAGCTATAATTTGATAAATTTTTAGCCAAGAGGAAATGAGTGAATTTATTTTCTTTTTCTTCGAGCGTGGGAGGTTACAACTGCTCATAACCGTCCCAACCGTGCTGCAGCTGACGGTCATAAGGCTTCATGATACTATTGTCTGATGCGTATCACCAATTATCTCTCGAGAAGAAATAATTAACCAAATTTTCACCTGGCTCTCGGACCATTATGTTATTAATAATAATAATACTCACTTAAAATAATTTAAAAAACTAGACTAACGAAAAGAGAGCCATGGCTCTATTTTGTGAATTGTGTGGACATTTATTTCGGTTCACTTTTCTTTTCTCTTATCTTGTTGTAGTACAGTACATAGCCGTTTCAGTATTGTAGGGATAACAACAACACTTCAATATCATAAAAGTAGGTAATCAAATCAAATAAAAAAAGGGCGCGCATGGCTAGCAGGTGCCTCAATCGGTCAAATTCGGCAATACAATCGTCATTCGTTCATTTCATTTTGTTTGACTGGTAATGTTGGCTAAACTTAATCACAAAGTATTTTGCATTTTGAAATGAATATTAAAAATGCTAAATACATCACGAAAGGTATTTCAAATAAAATACAAAATGTTTTTTACTAAAAGGCATTTAGATGCAAAATACAAAATAGGTATTTTGCATTTTGTATTTGCATTTTAAATAGAAGTATTTCAAATAAATCTCATCTCTGCACATCTGGCATATTGGCGATTTCGCTATCTGTATTATTCTTGTACGTCTGTAACGTTGTTAGTGTAAACGAACGATCTGATGTCGCCCCATAAAAAGAAATCCAACAATCTTAAATCGCATGATCTTAATGACTAGTTGACCAAACTTTTTAGGCAGTTTAAAATCGCCTTCAAAAAACTGTGAGCGGTGCGCCAAAAGAAGTTTTCACTTCAAAAACTAAGAACTAATATTTATAATAATTGCTAAACATTGCTCATTTGTGAGGTAAACCGTGACATAAATATTAACTTTGACTAATATTTTCAAGCTGTTATATATGATGGTTATGACAAACGCTCAATCGTGCGATGGTATTAATAACAAGAATCGTATTTCCCAATTGAAAGACCTATTTATTTGATAGAACTGGAGCAGACCAAACTGTATGCACCGATTCATTCCTAATTCGAGTTGGCCATAAATCACCCGTAAAATATTGGGGTGGTCAGTGAGGCAATTCAGTTAGCTGCATGCAATTTAAAACTTTTATAGAAAGCAATGGATTTGTCCTCATCATATTACATAGAACTAAAACTTAAGCGAAATGTGGTCGTCGTACTTATTCTATATTAGCTAAGAATGAAAATTATGATTATTTTCCAGGAATCTACAACAGACGTAGTAAACCCTTCCTTGCCTACCTTGGAAGATCTCTGTGTGACGCTAACTAATATGGAAGACCAAGTTCCTTGGGAGCTGAAACCTCATCGTGCTCACCAGTACTATATTGACAAAATTGGAGAGTTCCCTAAACCAGAAAACCCAAGGGTACAACCATCAGCTTAGATTACAATTATGTATCATACTAGCAATCCAATGTTCTGTACAAATTTAAAGAATATATAGAATTCCTTGAACTTGCAGCCACACCTACTGGGTCCTAATGCATTATTTAATAAGTCAATAACCATCTTCGTATTATTACCTTTCTAAGCTAACTGGTTTTAGAGAACACATCGGTTGGATGGTTTCTAAGTTTCAAACGGACATAGAAATATTATTTATTTTATATCATATTCAAGCTGCAATATTACTAAATTCGATTATACGGACATCTGTTATAGATATTTATTAGTTTGCTTTGAATAAATTATTGAGTTGAGATTTTTGTTTTATTTTTCTCATAAAAATGTTTGAATTACTATGGAATATTCATGTTGTGCATCATGCTTCTCCATCTATACATATAATAAAAATGTAACGGATCGCCGTCTGTACATGGAAGATATATGAGAAAAAATATTACTGGGACCTTTATCAACACAAACAGAACCCAAAACAATGATTTTTAAAATTTTTGTCTGTTTATCTGTGCGTTTGTGCACGCTAATCTCAGAAACGGCTTATCCGATTTAGACGCAGTTTTCGCTAATATATTGTGGTAAACTTCACTTAACATTTAGGCTTATTTTATGTCAATTAGTTTATAAATAAAAAAGTTATGTCAATTTAAAAAATGTTTGGAGAAAAAAATCTTTATCGATTCTTTTCAAATTACGTACAAATTATCTTCAGTAAAAATAAATAAACACGTGTTTCAGCATTTGCTGATTTTCACCCTCTGAGGGTGTAAATTAGGCCTGCAAAGCGGGTTGGACGACTCATTAAGTCATTAGCGCCAAGCTAATATTATTGAAGCTGGCAACTGGAAATGTTGACAGTGGTTTCTTTCTATGACGTAGAGATTTACTAAGAAAGGATTTTACGAAATTATACCCCTAAGGGGTTGGAACAGAGTGGCAAAGTTTGTATGGGGAGAAAAAAATCTTTATTGATTCTTTTCAAATTACGAGTCGAATCAAATATTCTAGGGTAATATCCGGCATTTGTCAATTTTCACCCTCTGGTTGTGTAAATTAGGTCTGTGAAGCGGGTTGAATGACTCATTACCGCCAAGCCTAAACTATTAACGCTAGAAACATTAAATTTTGAAGCACGTTTCTATTTATGACATAGAGATTCAATATGAAAGGATTTTATGAATTCCGCCCCTAATGGTACAACCATTAGGGCAAAGTGTGTATGGGGAGAAAATTTCTTTATCAATTCTTTTCAAATTACGTACTCTTCTTATTCTACGTATTCTTCGGTAAAAATAAATAAACAAGTGTTTCTCTCTCTCTCTCCATCAACCCCGCACCAGTGCCGTCGTGGCGACCAGTGCCGGCGTGAGAGCTCACACGATATACATATTAGACAGCAATAGGTTCTTGCCTAATGGTTTAAGATACAGGTTAACTTCAAAAATGTTCACTCTATAACTCAAATAATAAATCATATTTAACGAGGTCTCAACTCTGCTGGTGAAACAAAACAGTCAAATAAAGGGTGGCGATAATTATATTTTTATTCCGTAAATAGTATATTAATGGCAATATAATTTGTAGAATGAATAGAACTTTGAACCACCTTTTTCTTTAGTGACCGGCTATGGTATATAGACACACGCGCACCGTACACGTACATCTACGTTGTGCGGGCGGGCCACCGCAACCGGGTATCATCTCGAGTCGAAGCCGGACGGTAGAGCGTGTCAACGTAGAGTATTTTCTCTCAGACCCACCCTATTGCCTAATTCCGTAAGACAACTCGCAGAAGGCGACGACCGCATCCCAGTTACTGACGCTGTTGATTATCATCCTAGCGACAAACCTTCAACACCTTGCATTGCTTTTTCTATTTAACTCTGTCAGAGATGACTTCTGCGTGGACAAAGTCGCGGGCAAAAGCTAGTTCTAAATAAATTGCTACGGTATTTTTTAATTTTTTCAAGCAGAAAACAGCTGTGTAGCGTAGCTCTGCCACTAGAGCCTCATAATTTTTCGTAATGTTCTACTATCCCTCTTACGTTTACTGCATCTATTAGTTCCCTCTCTAAGATTGTATGGTCTGCTATCCATATGGATTATTGGATGGATATTAAATTGTAAAAAGTGATGTATAAGATTATTTAATAATTTTACCAGTCGCCATTTCTATTTATATTATTATTTGAAAAAACACGCACAACTAAATCAGGAATAAGTACCTAGGTATATTATAGAAAAAGTGCACCAATGAGAATGATGATCCTGAGCTCCATGAACATCAGTGGCAGTAACATAGGACAAGACAAGAATAATATTGCAAAGAAAGTATATGGATGTTAAAAGATATAACGGTAAAGAAAGACAAAAAATATATGAAATAAAGTTGTTGATATTCATGTATGATTCTCGTGTAGGCTCACGTATCGAGTTAGATTTGTATGAAGCCAGTGATACAGAAATTTCAACCGCAACCTTTTGTGTGATTATTTTTGTAACGGAGTGTAGAAAGAAGTGTAAACACTATCAGGCAGTATTTAGTGTCTCGCTGGCCTTCGGGTATCAGAGAAGATAAATTTAATTAGTTCATCATAATAACTTCTATTTACTTATTAGTGAATATGCAGCAAGTTCTTTTTTATATATCTTTTCCGTTGCAGCTTCCATAAAATATTCTACTTTCTACTGACATCATAATTAATATTTAGATACAAAGTAAGTATTTCTTAAGTTTAAAATAAAAGCTGATTGATGTTAAGATTTTTTTTAATAAACTTAATTAAGGTGCAGGCCTGCCTCGTCCAAAACCTCCTCTCTGTAATTAAAAGAAAAATCTATATTAAAAAATTTAATCAAACAAATCATGTATCATCAGAGCATACATTTAAAATTTTGGAATATTTTGATATTTACATTGCTTGCTTGTGGATGTCGTAAAAGATGACTAAGATTGACATCGACCTGGGCAAACACCATCTGATGTCAACAATTATATTCATACGAAGGATTGACGTTGGGCAGGCAGCTGGTCATGAAACTATTGCCTAGCTTTTGCAATATGCACTATAGAAGAATACATATTGCGTCAACCCCAAGCAATGGGATAAGAGCAGGATGATGATGATATACATATATATTTTTATAGTTCTAGATACTGATATTTTAATGATAAACTAAGATATGAGTTCTCAATCAGAGTTTATGTACCCATTCAATCAGGTATAAAGTAATTACATTTAATCCCATTCAATCTATTCCCATCATGATTTTTCTGCTTGTATCTCAATTAATTAAGGTTGATGCAATATGTACTTCTCTTCCATCATACATTTTGCAAAATTTATTGACAATAGTTTTATAACTGTCCTCTACCTGATGTTAACCGTCTTTGGCATTGTAATTGTTGACCAAACGGCAACAGGTAGAGTTGACCGTGGTTGATATAAAGCTCGTAGTCGTCTGTTAGGACATACACAAGGAAAATAAGGGTTATATAGCTGCTACCAAACAGCATGCCATCTATTCCCATATGACCAAATTAAAGCTGCACAAGTTCTTTTTCCTTTTTGGTGGTGAAAAAACAAGCAGCTCGCTTGATGATAAATGGCTACTGCTGCTGATGGACCTTGACAATACAAGATGCACAGCCAAGTCACTGCCTACTGTGACAATAGAGCTGTTAACATAACAGATAATTCATTCCAGAGTTAAAAAATGAAGTTGACGTAATGTGTAAAATTAATAGGATGCCTTTGACTGAAGGTATTTTTATAGACAGCAGATAATACAAAAATCTAAGACTAGGTACTGTAAAGCCCTCTTGAGATTAAAAAAAATAATAAATCGTAAATCAAGTGAAAACACCATTAATACCATAAAATACAATTCTACTATAACTGTCATAAGACAGTGTGTAATAATACACAATCAGCCATTTTTAATATAGAAAATTAAAGAACCAACATTAATAATACTACAAGTATGTCTTAAGAATTGTAAGTGAAATAAGTAGTGTAGCAATGTATGACAAAATTTACAAGGTTTGATAACAGTAGGACACCTAACATTTGCTACAAAATAAAGAAGTATATTATTGAAAATAAATTATATTGTTTCATATACCTCAACTATCAAGTTTTTAAACTTACATAGATTATGGTAAATCATTTTCTATGAACAGTCAGAGTACGAATAGAATTTACCATCCATTGCTTCCCTGGAGGTTCTTATTGTATGACAACTAATGTATGTAGGCACATAACATCAAAAAAACTACAAGTCACTAAAGCCTGTCTGATCAGCATTAGCGAGTTACAGGGGCTCTCATTGTGGTGGAGATCCATGCATGTAGAAGGACTATATATTCAAGATACCTCACTTTTTATTTTAATCTATAACCCAATAACAAATTTGACCAACTTAGGATATTAAATCTGGAATTACATATTTATTACTTGCACCCAAATACCACTAGGCTAATCAAACAAAGCTTAGTTGTTAAATGTACTTACGAATTCTACATTAGCAGAGCCAGGTCCAACATCAGCCTTTTTATCCTGTGCAGCCGGTGTTGTGGGCGCGCGACGGTATGCAGAGCGGTCTTCGGCTGACCGGGCAGGCGCATCAGGGCGGCCAATAGCACCGCGCCGGACTGTCTCGGCACGAACAGAGCGCTTCAATGTCGCTGGTACGATTTCAGGGGGCAGGTGCAAGAAGATACGTAGGTACTCAATGCCCTCATTAGTTAAATACCTGAATCAAGAATATTATGATAATAATAATATTGATAAATAAATGAGATACTGTTACTTAGCAGATAATATAGTTTAAAATTTGAAGTACAGGCACTAGTATAGTTTAGTTGAGACTATATCACTGCAAGATCAGGGAGATATTAGTAGGTATTAGAAACTTTAACTAACTTGTTTTGATTACTAGGCCTGAATTAATATAAAAAATATTACATACCAGTAAAAATGTCTCCATGCAAACTGTTCTTTGACATATCCCCTTGACTTCAATGACTGCATAGCCTTAATTACTTGGAGGTTAGGTATTTTCTCCAAATCAGGATGCTTGGGAGCATGGTAATCTTTCTTGGCTACCATGACTCCTTCTTTAAATAAATATTCATAGATCGTCACACGATTCTGTTTAGGCATCAACATCTTGAAGCACTATCTAAAACAAGACAATATGCACATAGGTTATTTATCACGTCCAGTATCACTTTAAAAATTTTACACAAAATATTTACAATATGTTTCGTATATAATAATGTAGTTTTTAAATATTAACACTACTTAGTTAGGATTTTATAGATTACTTAGATATTTTACGATAATAACAATTGTTGTACCTTCCGCCTATTTTGACAAAAGAAAAGGAAAAGATCGTCGGCTCAAACTATTTGTACGGATAAACCACAGACTATAAAAGTTAAATAAAGATAAAAAATAAAATCTTCAACGTACCGTGATATTGTATGCTATATTTTCGTCAAGTATAAGATGCCTGTGCCTAATAGTGGCAACTAGACTCGGGAATTGAAGAAAAGAAGATGTCCTAATATATAGCAACGAGGATAACTTATTTAATATTGATACTACGAGGAATTTAATAAACCATAACTGCTACAATTGCGCACCATTTCTCTATGGTCACTATGTTGCAATAGAGACTACGGTAAACGTCATGACAGCAAGGTTGACATTTTAACACCTGATAAAGGAGACTAGAGATGAGAAAATCAGCTCACTGAAAAAAAAGACAGATTTAGCTATATCACTCTTTTAGCTCAATTAGTTATTATAAATCCTTAGTTTATTTAGTTCATCAAGAGAGCTATAGTCCTTAAAATATAGCTAGATCTCTGTGACAGATAGCGACAAAACCGATGAAGTAATTATGAATACGCGTCATTATTACAATTTTAATTTGTATTTTTTTTATTGCTTATGGTGGCAAACGAGCAAGCAGCATACCTGATGGTAAGTGTCACTACCGCCCATGAACCTTTGCTATACCAAGGGTATAGCTTGGGGCGCTGCTTACCAATAAAATCCGTAAGCCCACCCAGTTGGGCTTCCGGCTCTCTCGCTCACCGAACGAAGCGCTATAGCACATTGCCATTACTCGAGACGTCGATCTTCTGCGAGAGTGTGGTACTACCCCGGACGTACCGGTCTGAGGCTGTAGACAGAAAACTGTCAACAGCGTGGTCCCACCATAATTTATTATATCGCCTATATTTTCATTTTTTAGGTGCCAGTTATATCTCAACTGAATTATGAATATAAAAATATGAATATTTACACCAAAATTAGTACCTCATATGTTTTAAAACCATTTTATAAAAGTATGGTGCTTACGCAAGTACAAGATCATACTGAACTGAGAATAAGATAGAGTTGGGGCAATCGATAAACGTAAATCGATAACATTCTTATTAATTATTTATAAAACAAGTAAAACCAATACATTACCTATATAAACCACATGGTTACTCTATAAAATAAGTAAATTGTGTTAATTTAGTATTCAGACATCAGTTATAATATTAATAAGACCATTTCTTTTATATTAAAAAGATAATTTCTTTTATAAAATAAACATGATTATTCATGGAATAATCTGCGACCAAGAACTCATCATAAACCTACAGGAATGCTCCAGCGATGATGATAATAGTGACGATGAACTTGAATGTATTCCTTTCAAATAATAAAAAGAATTAATTAACAGCTTCAGTTTAAATTAAATAAAATCCATTAATTTAAATTCAATAATATTTTCATAAACTGTTTTAAATTTATAATCGATTCATCCATCCATTTGATTGAATCTCAATAAGATTTTCATGCATTATTTTTCAATTGCAGTAGCAAATAATTTTAAAAAATTGGGAATTATATCGACAAAAATACGTACTGCATCGTAAGCGTGCGGGACTAGTGAGAACTGTCAGAGAGATCAAGCTATATATTATAGACTATAGTATTGAGGTAGTTTATTTCATTCCAACTCGTTCACGGCTCTAACTCTTTTGAATAGTTCAAATGCTGAACTACGCGATCATTAAGCGATAAGCATAGAATAAAATAATTGGCGATAAGCTTGATATGCATTAAATTTTGATAAATTTTGATTGGTAATCCCAAGATGAGATATAAATTATATTTATATAAAAAAATAAATATAATTGAAATGTCTGTTTGTAATTTAAATTGTTAAAAACAGCTTTTCAGCATATGGAAATATTATAGGTACCTATATTAATATTTATTACTATATATACCTATATTAATATTTATACTATATATTTATTACCTATATTAATATATTTTATTAGGGGGGCATAGTCCGGAGCGTGCTCGTTCGCATCCCCTGCCAGTCTAAATAGACTGCTAATCCGGCTCGAAATGCGTACCGCAATGCGGGTTAAGGCGTCCCCCGGAGGCGACGCGTACCGACCCGCCCCCGTCGGTACGAACATCGGCAGTTGCGGCGATGGGGGCCGCCACCCATTACGCCTTGCCCAGTTAGGCGAGTCGAGGGGAACGGAGTGCCGGGTGGGCACGTGGAATGTAAGAGGTTGTGTGGAAGGTAAGTTGTACGAGCTGATATCCGTCATGGCGGACAAACAGCTAGACGTGCTCTGTGTAATAGAGACCAAGCGAAGGGGCAGCGACGCCTGCGATCTTCCTAGTAGCGGGATGGCTCTGTGGTCTAGTGTACCACAGAGCGATCGAGCCAGCATGGGGGTAGGAGTGCTGTTGTCCTCTCGCTTGGCCTCAGGTGTGAAGGATTACGGAATGTATGATCCCAGACTTCTCTGGGTCCGTATAAAACTAGGTGTCACCAAGGTATTCATGGTTGTAGCATATGCTCCCGTAGGATCCTCGGTGGCATCAGACCTAGAGAAGTTTTGGGACAATGTTAGGGAAGTTCTGGATATGGCAGAAACCAGTGAACGCGTGATTGTATGCGGAGATTTGAACGGATGGGTGGGGACCAAGCGTCCCGACTATGAGGACGTACTTGGTCCATTTGGTGATAAGAGAGTGAACGACGCAGGTAGGCTCATAGCGGATGTATGCATGGAGAGAAACCTTATTGTGTCAAACACATTTTTCCAACATAAGGACATCCATATGTATACATGGAGAAGGAATGAACAGAAAAGCATAATAGATTTAATTTTGGTAGACAGTCGCCTCCGAAGCAAAATGTTGGACGCAAGAGCCTACAGGGGCCCCACAGTCGACACGGACCACTATCTCGTTATTGCGAGATTTAGTGGTCTGTTCAGAAAGTGGAGGCACTGGCGAGAGCGTGTCCACTTCGGAGGGCTTGAAAGAATAAAGGTTGAAAGGTTGCAAGAAGAGTGTGTAAGAGAAAAGTATGCAGAGGGTGTCCGAGAACGGCTGACGATGGCAAGCCAGCCGCAATCGGACATTGAAGAATGCTGGAGAGTATTGAAAGAGAGTATGGTAGATACAGCGAAAGAAGTATGTGGAAGTTCAAAGAAGCATAGAAAAACAAATGGTGATGCATGGTGGGATGCGGAAGTGGCAGCTTCCGTAGAGCAAATGAAGAAAGCGTGGCTGGACTATGTCTCTTCTTTGAATCTGAATGACAGTATGACTGAACAGAAGAAAGAAATATATCGGCAATGTAAGAATGACACCAAGGCCTTAGTGAAAGAGAAACGTGATAGAGCAAGTATGAGTGCAGAAGATAGGCTGACTAAAAACTTCGAGGGTAACACCAAACTCTTTTGGAGGGAGGTGAAGAAGTCTCGGGGTGGTTGGTCAGCCTTCAGAATAAATAAAATAAGGTCTAAAGGTGGAGACATTCTTACACAAACACAAGACGTGTTAAGCCGATGGAGTGAATATTTTGGCGATATGTATGCGGATGCTACGGTTGGCGCCGGTGTTGGATGTGGTTTAGTAGATCAACATTCGACAACGGCGTCCTCCGATGGCATCAGTATGGATGAAGTTGAATGGGCGATAAGAAGTTTGAAAAATGGTAAGGCAGCGGGCATTGATATGGTGTCTGCCGAGATGATCAAGCTTGGTGGCTCTTGTGTCTGGGAGGCGTTACTGTTGCTCCTCAATTTATGTTGGAGCTCGGGAATGGTTCCCAGGGACTGGAATAGCGCAGTCATCGTGCCTTTGTTTAAAAACAAGGGTTCACGTTATGACTGCGCAAATTACAGAGCCATAAGCTTGACCAGTTTGGCAGCAAAAGTGTATGGAAAAATTATTGAAAGGAGAATGAGAATGGTGTCCGATGGTTTACTGTGTGAGACACAAGAAGGTTTCAGGAGTGGAAGGGGATGCATGCATCAAGTGTTCTCTCTGCGCAACATTGTGGAGAAGCATCTGGCTCTAGGTCAGAGGGTTTTCTGCAGTTTTGTGGATCTAGAGAGAGCATTTGACACGGTTGTACGAAAGGAACTTTGGGACATTTTACCGGAGTATGGTATTAACGGTAAACTGCTACAGGCTGTGCAGTCCAGTTACATGGGCTGTAGAGCCTGTGTGCGGCTGGATGATGGAATGTCGCCTTGGTTTGACGTCAATATCGGCGTTAAGCAGGGGTGCGTTCTGTCAGCCAGGCTGTTCATCATATATCTGGATAAATGTCTCCAAAGGTTGAACGATATGAATGTGGGAGTCCAGATGGGCGACTCAGTGGTCACTGCTCTGCTTTATGCAGATGATGCAGTCCTGCTGGCACAGTCAGCGACTGACCTGCAGACCCTAGTCGACACAATGACAGAAGATTGTAAGAAAAGGGGTCTACGCGTGAATGTGAGCAAAACCAAAATAATGGTCTTTGAAAGAGATAAAACCAGAACAGATGTAAGAGTAACAGTAGGTAATGATGTACTAGAGCAAGTGGATGAATTTGTATATCTTGGATGTGGATTTAGCCGAGGTGGAAGGTACACCACTGATATAGAGCGAAGAGTGAATGCGGGAAATAGAGTGAACGGAGCGTTGGGGCAACTTCTCGGCAGCCACCACCTCAGCCAGAAGGCACGTGTAGCAATACATAACGCAGTGCTTGTCCCAACATTACTGTATGGAAGCGAGAGTTGGGTATGCAGAAAAGAGTATGATAGTAAAATTAATGCGGTCGAAATGCGATCTCTGCGGAAAATCTGTGGAGTTAGGCTGACCGACCGCATTCGTAACGACGACGTAAGAGAGCGAGTAGGTATAAAAGAGAGTATTGGTGTAAAGATGCGAAAGGGAATGCTCCGATGGTTCGGACATGTGGAAAGAATGCCGAACGAACGTCTGGTTAAGAAGATATACAATGCGAAAGTGGAAGGATGTAGGTACCGAGGGAGACCGAGACTAACCTACCTAGACCAGATCGGTCATGTACTGAAGGAAGGTGGAGTCAAGAGTCTCCGAAACCGGCGAGCGTGTATGAAGAGAATTATGAATGTTGAGGAAGCGAGTGAAGTATGCAGAGATAGAGTTCTCTGGCACTCTGTTCTCTCTGCCTACCCTGCAAGGGATATGGCGTGATGATATGTATGTATGTATGTGTATATTAATATTTTTTGCTACCTATCTGTGTGCCTGCTTGCAGTGATGATTATTATTGTTATTGAATATTGTTATTTATATATATAATACAGTTATATATATAATATAGTTATATATATATATATATATATATATATATATATATATATATATATATATATATATATACTCTATGGACGACACGTATTTTTATACTACCATTTTGATTATCGAAGATAAGAAAATCCGTGAAAATACATAATAAGAAAATATCCTACACGGCGCGTGCGTAATAGTAAAATAGGTGCCTACACTGCCTGTACCGTGATTGCGCATGAATGAAAAGTGCGAGCGAAATAACGTAATAACATAACTACCTACGCATTGTGTTTTACGAACTCCGTTTTTTTTGTAGAGATATCAATCTTCCCTTCACACTTTCAAGGGCTTAGGACCTTCAAGCATGCAGTAGTTATGTGTTACATGTTAAACTTTATCACTAGTCATAATTTAGCGGAATGAATAAAGTAGTAAGTAGGTATGAGTATGCGTAAACTAGCAACTACAGCATACCAGGCGTAATTAAAAGATTGAAATCAACTTATTTACAAATTACACTGATTTTAATTACAAAATAAAAAAATATACCTTTTATTGATATCGCAGTAATTGTTCAAAGTGTCCACCGTTTCTCTCTAAACACAAACCAGCACGCCTTTGTAAATTGTTTGTCAAATTACGGAGCGTATCTTTATCACTTTTTAAAATATCAAAAGCGTCTATTATTCGCTGTTTTAATTCAATGACACTACGAGCTTCTTCAGTGTACACCAACCGTTTTAGTTCGGCCCACAAATAAAAGTGTAAAGGAGTTAGGTCTGGTGATCTGGCCGGCCAATTCACAGGTCCCCCGCGACCTATCCACCTGCCACTGAACTCACTAAATATTCTCGCACCGATCTTTCGTAATGGGCTGGGCAGCCGTCGTGCTGGAAGTACATACCTCGCAAATAATTCAGAGGAACGTCCTCTTACATTGTGTCGATGACGGAACGTATCATTTGAAGATATGTTATTCCTGTCAATCGTCCTTCGATCCATATTGGACCAATGATTCGGTCATTTATGATTGCAGCCCATACGTTTACACTGAATCTAATTTGATGTGAATGTTCTTTGATTTTATGTGGGTTTTGAAAACTCTGGTGGAGTGTGCTTTGTGTACGTTGTAAATACCAACACATGTGAATATTGATTCATCACTCCACAAGATATTATCTTGAGCATGCTCCTGTAGGCAGCGACAAAACTCCATGCGTGGTCCGGGGTCCGGCACATGCAACGCTTGCACGCGGGTGAAGTGGTATGGATGCATTTTCAACGATTTGAGCAGCTTCCATACCGCATATTGGCTTACACCAAATCGTCGAGCAGCTTGCCGAGTGCTCCTTCTTGGGTAACGTTCTGTTATATATTTGATCAAGTAGGGAAGATGCTGACAAACACTGCAGCGTCAGCCCTCTCTTCCTGACTTCTCTGGCGGGGCCATGCACGGCAGCCAGTCTACCCCTAACCGCCGTCTCGAGAACTCGTCTCTTAAACATATATATTATATCTAGTAGACTCAAATATTAACACTTATATTTTTAAAATCATATTTGTTCTCAATTAAATAAGTGTAAATTAAGTTCTTCTTTTTTTAAAAGCCTCTCGGCAAGACCCCGTATAACAGTGGTGTCAGCGTAAAGGGATCTGGCAGAAAGATCCTCGGTGTCTCCTAGAACTTATTCTATGCTAAACCGCTTCTCGAACTCATTGTCCAGTGTCCTTGAAAAACCTTTTGTGCTATGCTCAATATACAACCTGCAAATTAAGTGAAGAGAAGAAGTAGAAAGAAGAAGATAATCACCCCGACTACCGGGTGACGCAGAAGTCTGCTCCAAGACTACAGTCTCGCTCCAAATTAAGAAAGAAGAAGTCAAACTACACAATTAATCTTTGGTAACCAAGAGGCTCCCCGTGACCAGCTGCTGCCGTAACCAGTCTGCTGCCGTGACCCGTGTTGCTGCGTTTACCTGTGCTGCCGCCGTGCCCTAGCAACCTGTGGTAAAGCCGATATGCTGTAAGTCAGAACCAGTTATTTATTTATTGAAGTGAAAGTGAAAAACCTCAAAATCTTTGAACATCATTCTATTACGAACATTTTTCTTCTCTACAAAATAATATTTAAATTGCTTCTTGCCGTAAAACATACATACATTAGACATATTTGTTTAATTTATTTAATTCAAACTGCATACTTTATTATATTGTGTATTATAATTTCAATCCGAGACCACTGCAGCTGCTTATCATAACCACTCCCACGCATAATTCGTCGAAGCGTTATCTTTTGTTTTGTCTAATACTCAGTCGATACCATGCCTAAAGACGAAGTTTTAGCCACTGTCTCGTCACAAGATATTAGCTTAAATATTCTATGCAAATTTATTAATAAGTTTGATGGCAATCGCGAAAAATTAATACCATTTTTAAACAACTGTAAAAATGCAGTTAGCCTCGCGTCTTCTCAGCAGCAAGATATTCTTTTAAAATACATTTTAAGCCAACTTGAAGGACGCGCTGAAAGTGCGTGTTCTATTAAAGTTTTTGAACTCTGGTCTCAATTAGAAGAATTTCTTAAGGCACAATTTGGTGATAAAAAACATTATGCGGCATTGCTCTCGGATCTACAGGAATGTCGTCAGTCTAATAACGAAACGGTCAACCAGTACGCCCTTCGAGTTGAAACGTGTTTGTCTAAATTGTTAACGGAAATAAATATATCTATCCCGACCAAGAAAAAGGGTGAACTGGCAGGCCGCGTCGCCGCGATGCAAGATCTGGCATTGCATACATTTGTTATTGGCTTAAATCCTCGTCTATCAACCGTAGTACGATGTCATGACCCTGAGACCCTCAATGACGCTATTAATTTTGCAATGTCTGAGGAAAAGATTTTCTACGCAACAACTCGGCGCACCGTTACTCAAACAAATGTTCAAGATTATAATCAGAGGCGTTTTAGTAATCGTAACTTTCAACAAAATCAATTTCCCTCGCGAAACAGGCCGCCGAATAACTGGTCAGGGCCATCTAATACTTTCAGGTCTGAACCTCTAGTGTGCCGATACTGTAAAATACCGGGCCATACCATAGAAACGTGCCGCAAACGCGAGAACAACAATCGACGACGATACGGCAATTACCAAAATAATTACAACGATAATAGGTCGCCACCCCATTTTCCGCAAAATCGTAATCAACCTATTCACACTGTAAACACAGAAGATGATCAAGGTATCGATGAGACCAACTATCATTTAAACTCGGAGGATTTCCCGTCCGGTGCCGTGCGGGAAGATTAAATCATAAAATCGCCACCAGCCCCATTTCTAAGGTCAAAACACGTCTACAACGTCCATACTCGATCCCATCTGCTCAATCTAACCGACAGGGTAACCAGCCCCAAACTGACGGATTGCAGTCTTTTGATTCTACTGAGAATCCTACAGCCACTAACAAACAGGGTAACCAGCCCCAAACTCATAGTGGACCTTCCTTTGCTCAATCTAACCGACAGGGTAACCAGCCCCAAACCGACAGATTGAAGCCTCCTAATTCGAATGACACTCAATCCAACCAACAGGGTAGCCAGCCCCAAACTGACGGATTGCAGTCTTTTGATTCTACTGAGAATCCTACAGCCACTAACAAACAGGGTAACCAGCCCCAAACTCATAGTGGACCTTCCTTTGTTCCTCGCGTGTTCATTAAAGAACAAGGTAATCAATTGCCATCCGATAAGGGATCTAATATACATAAAAAATATCGCAATTCAATTGACACTTCAGCTCACCCTTCCATAAATACTAAGTCAATTATCAAGCCTTGCTTCTCTTGCACTCTAGCTGAAGCTGGAAAAGGAAAACAGACGCTACAAACATATAATATTCAAACAGACCCAACAAATAGATATTTACCATTTATAGAAAGCCGAACTAATGTCTCTAGTAAGCCCGTGAAACTCCTCGTAGATAGCGGAGCATCCAAAAGCCTTATAAAGAAAAGTATTATAGAGAATATGCCTGACATTACTGACCATGTCATATCATTTCATGGCTTAGGCACACCAAACGTAACTCATACCCTAGGTCACATAGAAATACACTTCGATTCATTAACTCATGACTTCCACTTAATCCCAGACATTAATTTTTTGTATGACGGTATACTAGGTAACGATTTCCTCACCAAATCTAATTGTAAAATCGATTATATGACCAATACCCTCACAGTTGATGCTATTAAAATACCACTTAAATTTACTGAACCGATCTTCACCATAGCTCCACGAACTGAAACTATAATAGAATGTTCTGTAGAAGATCCGAGTATAAAAGAAGGCCTTGTTCTTGACCAACATCTAGTTGACTCTCTTCTGATAGCGAACTGCATCGTCAAGGTGAAGCCGAATTTAAGAATTAATATCTCTGTAATTAATGTCTCCGAGAAATCAATACGCGTAAACCCAAATCTTAAAATTAAGATCACACCCTTTGACAACTCTAATCTAGTCTATCATGTATCCGACTCTAAAGCTGTCCAGAATAACGCCTTAAGACGGACTGAACAAGCCCTTAACCTGTTACGCGTATCCCATTTAAACGCTGAAGAATCGAATGCATTATATGACCTTTGCTCTAATTACTCTGACATTTTTCATCTGCCTGATGATCACTTGACAACTACTGATACTTTAGAACATGAAATTCCTACTACTTCTACCATCCCTATAAATACAAAGTCCTATAGATTTCCAGAAGTACACAAGCGAGAAGTTGAATCTCAAATTAATAAAATGTTAAATGACGGTATCATAAAACCTTCTACTTCTCCATGGTCTTCTCCTATTTGGGTAGTCCCTAAAAAAGCCGATGCCTCGGGACAACGTAAATGGAGGTTAGTCATCGACTACCGCAAGCTAAATGATATAACTATTGGAGATTCTTACCCTATTCCCAACATTGCCGAAATCTTAGACCAATTAGGTAAATGTAAATATTTTACTACCCTTGACCTTGCTTCAGGATTCCACCAAATAAGTATGAAGGTCAAGGACGCGCCTAAAACCGCCTTTTCAGTTCCACAAGGACATTTCGAATTTACTCGTATGCCCTTTGGACTTAAAAATGCTCCTGCAACCTTTCAACGCCTTATGAATACTGTTTTGTCAGGACTCCAGGGTATACAATGCTTCGTTTATTTGGACGATATTGTAATATACTCGTATGACCTTGACCTTCACATGAAAACCCTTTCCAACGTCTTCGATAAACTGCGTTCTTTTAATCTAAAACTACAACCGGACAAATGCGAGTTTCTTCGCAAAGAAGTCTCGTATCTTGGCCACATCATCACAGATAAAGGAGTGAAACCTAATCCTGATAAAACCAAAGCTGTTGCAGAATTTCCAATTCCCAAGAGCCCCAAAGACATCAAATCTTTCCTAGGACTGGTGTCCTACTATCGACGTTTCATACCAGACCTATCAAAGAAGGCGAAACCACTAACCAATCTCTTGAAGAAGAATGTTCCATTTATTTGGCAGAACGAGCAGCAGTTAGCCTTTGAGAGCCTTAAAGACGCCCTTATTTCTGCCCCTATATTAGCCTATCCTGATTTCAGCAAACCATTTGTCTTGACTTGTGACGCTTCTAATTTTGCAATCTCCGCTATTCTATCCCAGGGTCAAATAGGAAGTGACCGTCCCATCGCATACGCATCCCGTACCCTAAACAAGGCAGAATGCAACTACAGCGTGACAGAAAAAGAGTGTTTAGCCATTATTTTCGGCACTAAAACATTTAGACCATATTTGTACGGCCACCGCTTTACGATCGTCACAGATCATCGTCCTCTAAAGTGGCTTTTTAACTGTAAGGACCCAGGTTCCAAACTTATTAGATGGAGACTCAAACTCGAGGAATTTGACTATGAATTAGAATATAAGAAAGGAAAAATTAACAGTAACGCAGATGCGTTATCACGGTATCCAGTACATCCAGTAACCGAAGATCAGCCCAGTACTTCTCAAATGAATGATGACACCGATTTTAACCAAGAATCAGAAGTCCCTCCAAATGTTCTTGACGACCTCATTGACTTAGGTGCTCTAGACCTCAGCCCATTAAATACCCAAGACATCGATTTTGAGCCTCTGAATCCTCCGACTCCAAATGACTCTCCTACCGAATCCAATGAGACCACAGACAAGACTCTCAATGATGAATACTCTGACTGTCTCAAATCACTGACTAGGAAAGATGAAGTGTTTAATACTCAAATACACGAACATAACGAAAGTCTACTAAAAACCTCTTCAAAAACAATCTTGATCCCTGTATCAATTGACCTTGATGACTCAAATCCCTACATTCAAGATATCATATCTACTACGGATGATCCATCTAATATTCTGAACGGAGAAAGAGAACTTCTGTCATTTAAAAAATTTGAATCGAAAGGGAGAACCTTCTATCTTCTATTAACCAAGGTCTACTATTTTAACAGTTGCACCTACCCTGATATATTCAAAACCTTAAAGTCAGTAAGAGATGATATTGTACTAACTGGCACTATAAACGAAATAGCTATATCCGATTTTAAAAACCCGTTTGAACAAAACTCTTTTATAAAAATATATGGAATGATTATGTATCTATTTAATAATACAAATATTACTGTTAATATCTATCATAACTCTATTATATACCCCGTCCCAACAGAGATCGCAAAAATTTTAAGGGAGAACCATGACATCCCGATAGCAGGCCATTTAGGCAGTAATAAAATGTTCAATAGAATTAAAGAGCGGTACTACTGGAAAAGTATGCGCACAGATGTCGAAACTTATGTACAAAATTGTAAGCTATGTCAAATAAATAAGCCACTACGCAAAATCAACCGAGCTCCAATGAAGATTACAACTACTTCCACTCGCCCTTTCGAAAAAATCAGTCTTGATATAGTTGGTCCCTTACCAGAAGCGAGTTGCCACAAACTTAGGTTCATACTCACTATTCAAGATGACCTTACAAAATTCTCCATTGCATATCCAATTTCTAACGTTACAGCAGAAGAAACTTGTGAAGGCTTAGTCCATTTTATCTCCGTATTCGGAATTCCTAAATCAATATTAACAGACCAAGGAACCAACTTTACAGCCGATCTTTTTAAACGCACTTGTGAGTTCCTGAAAATAAAACAAATATGGTCTTCGCCCTATCATCCGCAGACGCAAGGTGCTCTGGAAAGAAGCCACGCAACCTTGAAAGAGTACCTAAAGTCTTTCGTAAATGAGAACCAAACCAACTGGCATAAGTATGTCTATACCGCGATGTTGGCCTATAATACCAATGTCCATACCACGACCAGATTTACTCCTTATGAACTTCTATTTGGTCATTAACCATATATCCCAGACTCTATTTTTGAAGCAAGATGTGACGTTACATACCCCGATTATATTAAAATGTTACAACATCGACTAAAGATTTCTAGAGAAAGAGCTTTAGAAAATATTCAAGCCTCGAAAGAAAGATCTAAAACTTATTATGACAAACATTCCCGTCTAGCGAAATATAAAGTCGGTGATTACGTATATCTCAAACAGCATCTTCGATTACGCAAAGCCCTCTCTCCTGTCTGGAAAGGTCCCTACAAAGTCGTAAAAGTTCATGATAATAACTCTCTCTCTTTGTTGATTAACAGACGTCATGTAAAACACCATTTCGATGAAGTAAAACCTGCTCATGTATTAGAATCTCTATAATGTGATTATTCTATTTATACATATTTAGTTTCTATTTTACAATATTTACAAGTTTTATACAATTTTCTTATACAATAGTTTAAGTTAGCTCTTAATTGTTATTTACAGAATGGCCGCCATACTTTACGCTACTATTCTCGCAACAAGTTTTGGTCAATATATTGAACATACCAACAAGAGCCCTGGTATAGTTTTCGATCCTATCGGTACCTTAAGGATCATTAATGATGAATTCCATATCGTAATACCAATAGATGTAAACCCATTTCAACATCATTTAGAAAATATTAGAGAAGTATTTAAGATCATCCAATTTCAATGTCGCGAATCGCCTGAAATAGACTATTCACAATGTATAATTACATTAGAGCCACTAGAATCTCTTTTCAATGATATTATGCGAGACTTTAATTCTATCTCTCATATTATTTCAAATAATGCTCATAAAAGATCAGCTTGGTTCTCTGGCGTTGGCACGGTATTTAAACACATTTTTGGTACTATGGATGAAGATGACGCTGAAAATTATAATGAGGCTATTCAAACTCTATACGATAATGATAACAAAATAAAAAATTCTATAAAGAAAATTGTTATGGTTTCTGAATCTGCCATCTACAACGTTAATAAATCTCTTTCTGAGTTAAATGACAATCAAGTAAAATTAAATAGCGTTATTGAGCAATTATCATATACTGTTAGAAATGTGTCAGAGACACTTAATATAGTTAGTTTTAAAACAAAATTATCTAATGTTCTTAACATTCTCTTGTCGAATCTACTCACCATCTCCTTCAAGGTTGAGGATTTAGTTAACTCAATTTTATTTGTAAAATCTAATATTTTACACCCATCTGTATTGACACCGAGTCAGATGTATCATGATATAGTCTCTAATCTTAAAATCATACCAAATTATAAGGACTTTCCTATAAATTTAGATTTAAGTAACGTACATATTTTAATTAATGTATGTGAATTAGTTTCTTATTATTTAGATAATAAGCTTATGTTTATTGTAAAACTACCTTTAGTCACTTTACTAGAGTATAATTTATATAAGATATCACCCTTACCAATGCCACATATTCAGGAAAAACCAGACTCTTTCGCTATGATTCTTCCTTCCGAAAATATCTTAGCCTTAAGCAAAGACAGATCAAGTTACACATATTTAAAAGATTTGAATAATTGTAAACATATGCCATCAGAAACTTTCATTTGTCAAATTACAGATGTATATACAGTATTAAACAATCCACCCTGTGAAGTAGAAATTATTACAAAAGCATTGACAACTATCCCACAAAAGTGTCCTACGAAATTTATCTATGGTGACCTGGATCTGTGGCATGCACTTAGAAATAATAAGTGGATATTTGTCCAATCTAAACCTATTAAGATATCAATACAATGTAATGACAAATTATCAGAATACACCTTATCCGGTACAGGTGTACTTAACATGCCACCTGAATGTATGGCATTTCATAAGAATTTAAAGTTAGTCTCTAAGATCTATCCTAGAATAAATGTGCCCAATGTATCTTCGGATTTTAACATTATTAATGATAGTTGTTGTAATTTAAGTCGCTTTGATAGAATTAAGATTAATATTTCATGTTCTAACATTAAGTCACTAAACTTAGATAATTTAAGGTCTTTCTATATTGAATCTGATCATGTTATGACTAATTTAGATACATTGAAAAACCCTAATGTGTATATCAACCATATTAGTTTTCCAATAATTAGTATTCTATCTATGATAACTTGTGTAATTGTTATAATCGTTATAATCTGTAAAAGAGGAAAGTTCTGGAGAAATCGGCTAAATGTAAACTCTAGAATTATAGAAAGTCATGAACTGCCAACTCAGCCTCAACTCCGGGTTGATTAACCATATCCCGTAAACTCACCAAAAGGGCGAGTTTCCTCTTAACGGGGGGGCTGTTATATATTTGATCAAGTAGGGAAGATGCTGACAAACACTGCAGCGTCAGCCCTCTCTTCCTGACTTCTCTGGCGGGGCCATGCACGGCAGCCAGTCTACCCCTAACCGCCGTCTCGAGAACTCGTCTCTTAAACATATATATTATATCTAGTAGACTCAAATATTAACACTTATATTTTTAAAATCATATTTGTTCTCAATTAAATAAGTGTAAATTAAGTTCTTCTTTTTTTAAAAGCCTCTCGGCAAGACCCCGTATAACAGTTCGAAATATTCTAAAATTCTGTTTTCCGTACAATTGGACAAGGGCGGTCGTCCTCTGCCTCTGCCGTGGCTGGGAAGTCGGGACTGTCCATGTTCGAGCAATCTTTGATAAGTATTCAAAATCAAAGTAGTGCTGGGAATTTGTGGATTTGGAATACCCTGTTGGCGAAGAGATTGCAGATGTCTTGGCTCTGCATACATTCGCCTTGCACCATCTAAACTTTCATCGGACATGATGTAACACCGCACCATTGCTAAATACTCTACATTGTTATATTCGTACATGTTTGTTGTTTACGTTATCACTTTTTATCACAGCGAGCGACCGACGGCGACTTGCGCGGTAACGTAAACAATATGAATAGATCACGCGACGTCACAGAGTGCCTAATCGTATGCGACTAAAAAAATTTAAAAATAGGACCGTAGGACAGCGGGCGGGGCGTCATCCTGCGCTGGCGGCGGGTGCGCGTGTGTGCGAGTGTGCGTGTGTTTGAAGAATAGTTTTAAGTATGCGCTACACGGTTTCAAACGGTGGTTTAAAGTATGCGCTACACGGTTTCAAACAGTGGTTTGAAGCGACGGCTTCAAACAGTGTAGATAGATGTTTGATGCCAAATTTCGCATGAACTCTAAACGCCCTTGGTAGCGAGGCTTGCGCTACAAACCACTGGCCAAGCGTTCGATTAAATCTTGTTTGAAACCATCTAGCCGCTTGCTTCAAACCAAATGAACGACAGTCACGCTGCAGCGGTGAGCGCAGACGCACGTGACGACGTTCTGCGCGTGAACAGACAGAATGCAATCGCGATGTTATTACTCAACTTCTCGAGTTATACAAAGACTTGCCCTGCCTTTGGGAGTTAAATTGTAAAGCTTATGAAACTATTACACAAAAAAGAAATGCGTGGGATATTTTAGCAAAAAAATTTTTCCTTAGTAAAAATTGTCAAGCCTTTTTCTTCAATAAATTGTGTAAAACCCAACTTTACAATACAACTATAGCATCTATATTTTATTTATAAATAATAAATAAAAATGAAAAAAAAAATAATAAAAATAATTTAATATTTATAAATATTTTATAAAATGACGTCTCCGTGAATGACGTACCATCAGACTGGCTCCCATTTGAGCCTTTGAACAAAAATTTTGAGTAACCATTTTTTTGTTCTTTTGATAGGTAAGGCACCATGACATCATTGTAGTAAATATACGGTACGCGAGCGTAAAGACGTCCTATCCGCGCCACGTTCTCTGAAAACTGTTGGTTTCAAACTAGCTTTGAACCATGTAGCCAGCAAAGCGTATTTCTGCTTTTTCTGCTTTTACCTATTTGTAACAATATCATTCATGATAAGCCTCGTTTTTATTAGGGTGACTATGTTTACGAATTTGAATTATTTGAATTATTTATTTTCCTCTGTGAAATGTTTTAATATGAAAAATAGATTGTAAATTACTTGTGTATATTAGTAGATACATTTCAGACGTTTGTAAAAAAACATAAAAAAGTTAAGTTACTATGCCATAGTATGGCGTATGGCTTCTATTCCATTTACCTTTCACGCCCTATTATTATCAAGACGGTAAAAAAAGTCATCCGGTATATATATATACATATATATATATACATATATATATATATATATATATATATATATATATATATATATATATATATATATATATATATATATATATATAACTACGTTTAGTGCTCGCAATAGTCGCAAGGCACTTTCGTTAATGTAGGTGACAGAACTTTTGCCGGTGGAGCGCACCACTTTTTAAGAAATACTCGTTTAACTCGTTTACCTGGGAAGATTTGTTGTTATTGACTGGAATGTTTTGTTGTTATTGACAGCTCTAGAATTTTATAATTAAATTAATTTAATTCATCAATCGCGAGCCAAGGCGTGTTTACGTATAGTACTAATAATAGCGTCTGTACGTCATAAACCTAGTGCAGCCAGTGGCAGAAATGACTATGTCGGCGATCAACCAAAAAGTGACGAGCCTTCACATGAGAATTCATCAATTCGGTTAAGATAAAAATTCGTCTTTTTGTGTTGTCGTCGGCAGGTGTTCCTGAGTGAGCGTTCTCTGTATCCACCTGTGTTGAGTGTTGCAATTGGTATTTCTGTCAAATGTTGTTCATTGCTTCAGTACAAATAACTTGGTTCTTAACGAAAAGAAAACCAAATGTATTAAATTTACCACACCTAACGTGAGACTAGTGGAAACCGATGTTCAAATGAATAATGTGACTCTAGAAATTGTGGAGTCCACCACATTTTTAGGTATTACTATTGATGCTAAACTCCAATGGGGCCCTCATATTGAGAAATTATCAAGTAGACTAAGCTCAGCGGCTTATGCGGTAAAAAAAATTCGAATGTTAACCGATATTGAAACGTTTATTTCGCTTACTTCCACAGTCTTATGTCGTACTACTTTGGGGATGCTCTGCAGATTTGAATAACATCTTTGTTCTCCAAAAACGGGCTGACCGCGCGATTAATAATTTATGCCCGAGAGCGTCACTGCGCGAAAAATTTAGGGAAATAAATATTCTAGCTGTTGTATCACAATTTATATTCAAAAACATATTATATGTAAAAAAAATATTGGTAAATTTGATAAATATAGTGACATTCATCACGTGAATACTAGGAATAAGAATAATCTAGTTATACATCATACTCGCCTACAAAAAATTAGTAGGTCTTTCATGGGGCAATGTATAGGATTTTACAATAAACTACCTAAAGATATCCGAGATATGCCCATAAATAAGTTTAAAAAGGCTATCAAAAATAGTCTTTGCAAAAAAAGATATTACAATATTTCGGATTATCTAAAGGATAATACGGAATGGTTATGAGTTGCTCCTCTCCCAGCAATTACTTTATTTAATTTTAATTTTTACAGTGTTTTGGCGCTGATCCTCACTGTCGTCTGAACTCTTCATATTTTTCATTATCACAAATTGCACAGTGTAGCGTGTTTTGCCTAACGAGTTATTTATTTATTGATTTGGTTGAGTTATCTGATTGTAATTTATAGATCTTGGTGTGGTCATGCTCGCTAAAAAGGTCTCTGCGTGCGGTAGCTACGTGGAGCAGGTCTCTCCCTTCCCTCGAATGTGGTTAAGGGGCGTGATGGCTGCTTTAGTAGTTAACTCGTGATCGGGTGCCGCTTGTGGAATCTGGTCCAACCACTTCTGTTCTTTTTTGTTTTTTGTTGATCTTGTATATAACTTTTAAACAATGAATCTTTACTCGAAGAGCATCTGCAGCACTGGAGCTAATATGGACTAAACATGTATCCAATTATATTTAAGAAAACATGTAATTTAAAAAAAAATGACGAGCCCCCTGAGTTTCTTGCCGGATCTTCTTGGGTTGTGGCGGCTTTCCGATCCGGTGGTAAATTAATTTTAAACAATATGTAGAATTTAAATTACTGAAATTTAGCATTGCTTAATTATTTATAAAATCCGATTACGAAATGAAAAATGATGTCGCAAGCGGGATTCGAACCCGCGCCTATTGGGATTCCGGCCCAATCGTGCTGCCACTACACCACCGCGACTAATTGTAGGACATGCAAATTTCACTTCGTATTATATTTACGTCTTAAGGTGACGTGAAGGTTCGTTTAATACAATTCTAACTGTAAAGTTTGAAGTATTAAGCCTATAACAATGTGTAAACATTGTCAGGTAGATAGCATACCGTCACCTTAAGACGTAAATATAATACGAAGTGAAATTTGCATGTCCTACAATTAGTCGCGGTGCTGTAGTGGCAGCACGATTGGGCCGGAATCCCAATAGGCGCGGGTTCGAATCCCGCTTGCGACATCATTTTTCATTTCGTAATCGGATTTTATAAATAATTAAGCATATTAAATGCTAAATTTCAGTAATTTAAATAACAAGGTTATGTCATCGTTTAATACAATTCTAACTGTAAAGTTTGAAGTATTAAGCCTATAACAATGTGTAAACATTGTCGGGTAGATAGCATACCGTCACCTTAAGACGTAAATATAATACGAAGTGAAATTTGCATGTCCTACAATTAGTCGCGGTGGTGTAGTGGCAGCACGATTTGGCCGGAATCCCAATAGGCGCGGGTTCGAATCCCGCTTGCGACATCATTTTTCTATTCGTAATCGGATTTTATAAATATGTAAAATTGACAATATGTAAGTGCCCTTATAGGGCTTATGTATAATAAATGATTTGATTTGAATGGCATTTTACAATATGTGAAGAAAATTAAATAAGATTTGGCTGCATGAACTATATTCCCTTTGCTCGATCGATCGGACAATCAAAGCAAAAATCTAATAGATATTTTTTCTATATTATCTATGATTAAAGGTTTTGGCGCAATTATGAAAATGTCATGCGTGACATTTTTTATTATTTCAATTTATTTATTTATTTCTCTTTTAAGGTTACAATACATGTTACAAGTTTTTTATCTTATTTAAATAGTCTTAAGAAGAGCTGGTGTCTGTAGTAGGTACAAGACCTGTATGACAGATCACCAGGCCCTCTCTTTATATAGGGTTCACAGTTAAATATGTTACAGGTTCAAAATATACATAAAATCTAAAACTACAAAAATAAAAAGCAAACAAAAAAGTGAACAAATAGCTCGAGTGTATTGCGTGCTTGTATGTGTGTGTGTGTATGTTTGTGTGGGTGTTTTAGTGTGTTTTTGTGCGTGTGTGTTTGTGTGCGTGTTTGTGTTTGTTTGTGCGTGTATGTGTGTAAAAAATAATCGTTTTTACTATATATCCAATTATCAACGTTTATTTTATTATACGGATAATATTTTCTACCTCTTCATAGTCTAAAAGTCTAAGCCAGTTCGATACAGTTCTTTTCAATTCAGATTTATACATTGTGTATATATTTAGAATTTTATTTATTTGATTATAAACATAACCACCAAGAAAGTAAAAACTATTTTGTGCTAATTTTGTGTTTACTTGAACAGTGGGACAGACCGAGTATTTACGACGAACGAAAATTAATTTATTGAGTTCGTAGGGTATTCGAGAATGTGTGGTAATAATTAAATTTAAAATAAAAAGTTTTCTTACGGAGAGTACCCTACAAGTTTTATAAAGTTCAGTAGAGTAGTGGGAAATCGAAACGGCAACCACCAACCAACCTTCAACAGAGTTCTTTGGGCACGTTCTAGTTTTAGTAGGTGAGTTTTGGTACTTCCACCCCAGACAACTACACAGTATGGTATTAATGATTGGCAAAGGGCTAAATAAACTAATCTGATGATCTTCTCCCGCGCAACATGTCGAAGACTTTTAAAAATGTATATTAATTTACGCAATCTAGCAGTAAGACTGTCTATATGTAGATTAAATGATAAACAGTCATCGATCAGTACTCCTAAATATCTAACGCAGCTTACGCGACTTAAATGAGGGCAACTGCATACCGTGGTGGCATTGCACGTATGCGCGATTAGAGAGAGGCTATCGGATGGTTTGCCAGCGGCTGTAAGAGAAAAAGTCAAGAATTTAGATTTATCGATATTCAAAGTCAGTAAATTGTGAGACAACCATCTGTTAACAGAGAGAAAACCTAGTTGTGCATGTTTAAATACAGTTTTCCCACGTATCTCCGCTGAATATCAAGGCAGTGTCATCGGCATTGTTTCGCCTAGCGAATTGGCCACCTGGCGTGAGGACGCTCGCCGGGCGGTTCTTTCCCGTTGGGCCACGCGGCTGGAGCGGCCTCGATTCGGATTACGAGTCATCGAGGCCGTCCGGCCCGTACTGATGGAGTGGCTGGAGAGGCGGCACGGAGTCTTCTCTTTCCGGCTGGTGCAGGTCTTGACGGGGCATGGTTGCTTCGGCAAGTACCTGTACACAGTCGCAAGGGTGGAGACGACTCCGTCCTGCCAACAGTGCGGCGGCGACCGGGACACGGCGCAGCATACGCTCGAGGTCTGCGTGACCTGGGCTCAGCAGCGCCGTGCCCTTGTCGCCGCTATCGGTGCCGACCTCTCGCTGCCGGCCGTCGTGAAAGCGATGGTCGACAGCGAGAGGAATTGGGACGCGGTCGCCTCCTTCTGCGAGGACGTCATCTCGCAGAAGGAAGCGGCGGGGCGAATCCGAGAGGAACTTCTCTTCGAGGATTCGCGTCGCCACCGGCGACTGGGGCGGCGGAGGCGTGAATACCTCCGCCTCATGCCGCCCTAGCCGAGGCAGCGGGTGACCGGACCGGGGATTAGTCTGGTCGCCCTGGGAGCGAGGCCACCACGTGAGGACGACGCCCCGACGGTGCAAACTGTCCGGGCGTCGACATTACAGCGAGGATACCCGTGAGGGTAGACCGCCGGGTGGGCCACTGAAGTAAAAGACCGCGTACCAGTGACCCACCCGCACGGCGTCGAAAGGTATATTGTAGGGCGGGTCTACGGGGTCTTGCGCCGCTTTTCCTGTCGCCCCGGACGGATTAGCGGGGTTTGACGTACCGTAGCCCGCCGCCAAAAAAAAAAAAAAAAAGTGTCATCGGCATATGTATAAATTGAGCCATGTAGAAGTTTTAATCGACAAAGATCATTGATGTACACGAGAAATAATGTTGGGCCGATAATACTACCCTGAGGAACGCCGTGAGATATAGAGAGGTTATCACTGGTCCAATCACCAATTCTGACACATTGACGTCTACTCGCAAGGTAACTCTTAAAAAGCATAAGTTGATTACCCCTAACCCCAATTCTTTCCAGTTTAACGATCAGGGTGGGGATAGAGATTGTGTCAAAGGCTTTAGCCAAATCTAAGAAAATACCAATCACCTTCTGCCTCTTATCTAGTTTGGTTATGATATGGTTGGTTAGGTCTAAAACAGCATTACTTGTTGAAATACCAGCACGAAATCCATATTGAGAGTATTATATACATTGCTTTTGTGTTTTGTAGTGTTATATTGAATAATTTTGCTGATATTTTATGAAATATGATACAGTTAAAATGCTGAAGTATAGTGAATATGGTACAATAGTAGTTTACATGTATTTTGATATTTTGCCGATATTCCCAAAAAAAAAATGATTTGGTTATCAGCGCCCGATTAATGGTAACGACTTGACTTACTAACAGATAATGACTACTAAAATTATATAATATAAAGAAGCATTAAATAATATATGAAAAAAAATACAACTTGGCTGTATGGGCTTTGATCCCTTTGCTTGCCCGAACGCCGAACTAAACAAGCCAAAAAAAAATATCTATGGTTAAAATGTGTTTGATTGATAATTTAGTTTATAAAAGTTTTATAAAACTTAGTGTGTCATAAAAACAACTTCTTTTAAACTAACAAATTCATTCAGACATACCAGAAAAGGCGGCGTAAGTTATATCGTCACTATGGATTTCCAAAACCGTCCGGGTGGAAAAACCGGCGGCGGTGGAGTAGCATCATGGTCTGAAAGTAATCGAGATCGACGAGAAAGACTTCGGCAACTTGCACTAGAGACAATTGATTTAAATAAAGACCCTTATTTTATGAAAAATCATTTAGGTATGTAAACAAACAAAATACAAACTATGCAAATTAAGTTTGGAAGGCTATAAATAGAAAATTTTTATTTTGTTTCATCAGGTTCCTATGAATGTAAACTGTGTCTAACTCTTCATAACAACGAAGGAAGCTATTTAGCCCACACTCAAGGGAAAAAACATCAAGCCAATTTAGCTCGGAGAGCAGCTAAAGAAGCGAAAGAAGCCCCTCAACAATTAGCGCCTGAGAAACCTAGGATAGAGCCAAAAAAATTTGTTAAGATCGGAAGGCCAGGTTATAGAGTTACCAAGCAAAAAGATCCTGAAAATGGTCAACAGAGCTTGTTATTTCAAGTTGATTATCCAGGTCAGTAAATATTATTTATTAAATTGTAGTTTTTTTGGACTTAGATAAGTTAGTTGTCTCTGTATTCTTGATTAAATTAAATTCTGTATGTAATGCGTTTTGTGAGTTTGACTGGCACTCCAATTTTGGTAAGATCCACATATAGAGAGTGTATGGCAAATAAATCAGAGCTGATTTTATAATCTCTATTCGCTAATTACAATAAATGATCATAAATAAGGATTACCATAATGTTAGCAATTATTATGTAGATCAGGATTGGGAAAAATATTTGATTGCATAAAAATGAAAGGTATATGAATAGATTTGCCTGCATCTTCAAAACATTCTCCTATTTTATAATGTATGTAGTATTTATTTTATTTGTATATTTTTGTTTAGAAATTGCTGAAGGTGTACAACCAAGGCATCGTTTTATGTCAGCCTATGAACAAAAGATAGAGCCTCCAGACCGTAGATGGCAGTATTTGCTGTTTGCTGCAGAGCCATATGAAACCATTGCTTTCAAAGTGCCCAGCAGGGAAGTTGAGAAACATGACTCCAAGTTCTGGACTCATTGGAATAAAGATACAAAGCAGTTTTTCTTACAATTTGCTTTCAAAATGGAGCCATTGAGGATACCACCACCACCACCTAAAATGTGGGAGAATCATGGCATGCGACTTCCACCTCCACCTGGAACTCCATTAATGGGGGTACCTCCACCACCACCTCTATTACCTGTTCCACCACCTCCACCATCAATGTAGTAAAATAAAACATAATTCAGTTTTTATGTAAATGTAATTTTAATTAATAAAAGTTTCAAAATAAAGTTCTATGAGTATAATGGAAGTAAAAGGCCTATTAATATCATGTCAGTCAGGTTGGCATAGGTTTTTATGTTAAGTTAGATGGCGAAGTAGTTAAGATACTGACCTAGGTGCCGTGTGAGCCATTGGGTTCAATTCTCAGACAGTAGAATACTTAGTGATCCACAAATTGCTGCACTGTATGGTGTAATTTGTGACTTTTATATCACATGTCCGTAAAGTCTCCAGAAAAACAGATTATTTTCTAGTGCTGTTGATTTTTAAAAAGAAAAGAATTTCCTTCTCTTTAATGCTTGAGTTCTTTAATACAGTTGAAAAATGTTGCTAAATAATGTCAAAAAGTAACCTCAACATAAAATAATGCTAAGGAGCATAGCCTTGTTTTTACTATTCATATATTTACACCTTATTGGTTAGAACTCTATCTTAACCTATACAGTATGACTGGTAAGAGAATGTACATATTGATGGAAACAATAGATAATGGTCACATGTGATCATATATATCACCAATAAAAATGTAATTAGAAGGCAATAATAATTAACTACACAGTAAACCTCAACAATATTAATGTTGCAAGATTTCGAAAAGGATGGTCACCTTTTTAATAGTATATTTATATATTATCTATGATAGTCACCGCGCGGGCGATATAGTCGTCATTTTAGGTTTTATCTACGGAAAAATTCCTAGTGAGCTGAATTTTTGTATACACCTTTATCACAGTGTTATTATGAAGATGTGAAAGGTCGATATCGTGCCGGCTAAAAAAGTTACCAAGGTCAAAAGGTCACGAAAATCAGTTTTGCAAATATTTAAAGGTCATTATAAAAATTGTTCCTCATAAAATTGTTTACAAAAAATGTCTTCTGCAGATTTTCAGTAAAATTAACGGTTTTCGGATTAAAGCGCTGAGAAAGCGACTAGAATGCACTCACATACGGTATTGTATACCGTACACTAAGGCGTAAACTCTATTGCTTTTTATTAATATTTGTAAGTGTCTTAAAAGTGTGTTATTATAGGTATAATTAGAACAAATATTGATTGTTTCTTAAATTATTGATTAAAATCGAATGAAACAACTTATACTCTTAATCGTTAAAGAACGCGCCAAAATTCAAACAACTTTCGTTCGTATTTTTGTAGTTCTGACAAAAACTAATTCACTCGAATATAATCTGTCACCATTTCGCGCCATTTGCACTGTTAGAATATTTTTAAGTTGAGTGTTAAACACGTTTTTTTAGTTATTTCTGCTCTTAAATAGTTATCATAATGAGTGATAAATGTTTTATATGTGATGAATTATTATCGGATGGTGATGTTGTAAAAGTTAGGCGTGGTCTACAAACATTAAAAAATGCTAGTGTCTCTAGAGGTGATGGTAATATTGAATATTTAAATACTGTAAATTTCGTGAATGTGCATTGTCGTAGAAATTATACAAACAATTTGAGTATTGCGGCTCATAAACGACGTCAAGTAGAACCAAGTACATCAATATCTCCGCGTAAGAAAAGAATCAGCGCTTTTGATTTCAAAAAAATATGTTTGTTTTGTGGAGAGGAAGCAAGTGAAGTGATTGAGAGAGAAAATACAGACGCGTTATTAAAGAAGTGAGTACTCTTACATTTAAAGACACTGTACTAACCCTGGCGGTTTCATGCTTACGGTGAATTCGCGATGACTCCATAGCAAAGAGTAAAGTTATTAAATTGAAAAAGAGTGGCAACTGGATGATAAAATATGCATGTATGGAAAGTGCTGCCACCCAGAGTTTAGGCGGTGAACTAAAGTTGAAAAATATATATACATATCTACATGTGTATGTGTAATTACATAGAATTTTCTTTTACTATGAAAGCTACCCTGAAATATAAAAAAAAAACAAATCAGCTGATAATTAAACAATAATTATATCAGCCTAACATTGAAACTTGAGATAATTTTCAGAAAAATATCAATAACCGAAAATAGATCGATGACAATAAGTACCTACGCTAGGAACAAAAAATAACAATTCTCAGTTGTCAAACGTTTGACAGGCAGGACAAAATGGCAGCAGTTAAGTTTGTACAACCAATCTGTAGGCGGCGCGACGGTCAGTAAAAATAAGTAATGTTTTAAGTGTGCCCCCCCAGCTCCATAGTGAAAAGATGAACGATTCACGGTAGTTTCATGTCACGGCTATTTCACTCTCTAGTTAGGGTTGTACAGTGAAATCACTGTCGAAACACAGTATATTCGTTCCGTTGCGTCACTAACTACGGATGGTAAATAAGAGTTAACTTATCGGCAGTTCTATGGTGAAAAGACCGTTTCTAATTTGTGGAAGCTTAGTATTTCTGTCGTCGATATGGCATATTTACACTGTGGAAAAATATTTTTTTTATTTTTCAAAGTGAACACCTCATAAATTTATAGTGATATTACTGTGGACCTACTGTGGTTCGACCATCAACTCACCGTCAACTCACCATCAACTCACCTTCAACTCACCGTAAAATCACTATCTTTTCACCGTATATACTCGGTAGTTTTTTTTTCAAAACAAATGATGTAATTATTTAAATACTGTTTAATTATCATTTTATAAGCTTAGTGTAGAGTTCTGAACTGTATTGACATTTCACATTAAATTTAGTAATTTGAATTCAATTTTCAGGATAAAAAAAATTTTAAGTAAGCCCTTAAAAAAAATTTCATTTAAAAATTTATTTTTTCGCTCGATAAAAAAAATAACACGTCACTTACCACGGTGATAGTAAATTCTAAAGAATCTATGTATATTATCAATGCAAGGCAACAGTTTATCTCAAATAACTGTTCAGAAATATATTTAAAAAATGTCAGTGTAGAATTTTTTTTTTATACTCAAATTAAAACGTTTTTTACTCAAATTAAAATATTATTTCGAGATTGAAAAGTATTCAATAGAATTAAAAATTTAAAATGCTGGTTAAATTCATTTATATTCTAAAAAAATACTCAAATTAAAATATTATTTCAGAATCAAAACGTTTTCAATAGAATTAAAAATTACAAATTGTAACGGAAAATTATCTCTTTCGTCGATAGATGGCGATGAACCATTTTCTGAAACGCGATATGGTTTCAAATATCTTCTTGCTACCTCTTGAGTTGTTTGGATCTAACCCTGATCCGCGATCCGACGTCCTCGACATGCACTGACCGACGCTGACGATGAAATCACAACCGCTCAAGAAAGAGCTAACACGGCCTGCGCGGCCATAACACAAATACTCGCGCTTTCGCCTCCGCCGCCGGGGAAGGAAGAAGCGACGCGAAAAAATCAATACCTCAAACGTGGGCACACCCACTTTGCCACCAGCGACGCCCCGAGCCGAGGTCCGTTCTCCACAGGGAGAGCCCTCGGGCGTAGTCGCTTAAAAGTTATACCGGGTTGAGAGCCCTCAGCGCTCACCCATAGTCCGGTTAAGCTGTCAAAGCCCTTTCTTGAACCACTGCGTTACCAAAAAAAAAAAAAAATCTAAACCTGAAGAGTTAGACTCAGATCACCGTCCGGTGACTCTGGAGCTCGCCTCCCGCTCCCCCGGCCCTTCAGGCCATAACAACACAATGACAAGGATGACCAACAACTGGGCTCGATTGTAGAAAGGTCTGCAATCAACATCCTCGCCCCACCTTGATGAAATTCCAAAGGACATTAGGTCCAAGGAAGACACCTCTCAGGCAATCGATTCCTTTACGAGTCACGTGCAGTCAATTATCGACGACTGCTCACGTCGGGTACTAATTACGAGCGACCGTAGATGGCACCTGCCGGCCGACGTCCGTGACCTGTTAAGACGCAAGAACGCCGCTACTCGCGCTTACGACCGATACCCTACGGAGGACAACCGCACTCGACTGCGGTCCCTACAAAGGGAGGTCAAAAAAGCTATACAAGCCATGAGACAGAGCAAATGGGACGCCATGGTTGAGGAGCTTAAGCCCTCTCATCAAGCCTTCTGGCAGCTTTCCCGCTCACTCAAAAAGGACATCGTGTCCACTCTTCCTCCTCTCAACCGACCTAACCAGCCACAGGCATTCCTGGACGATGAAAAGTCCGAATGCCTGGCCGACTGTCTGGAGCTTCAGTGTACGCCGAGTACACTATACCCCGATGATACAAGTCATCACCGTAGTATCAATAGCGAAGTGGAACGTCGTACCACTATCTCTCGTTCCTCTGAATACGACAACCCAGACGTACCTATTCCAGCAGTGACACACCACCTCATTACCATTCTGTGCTGTATCTACAATGCAGCACTGAACAATAACATCTTTCCCTCGCAATGGAAAGAGGCCGTGGTAATCGGAATCCACAAACCCGGCAAGCGACGTACCGAACCCAGTAGCTACCGCCCGATAAGTCTACTAAAAGGATTAGGCAAGCTTTATGAGCGCATAGTCCTTAGCAGACTTAGAACATTCGCCGAGGATAACAACCTCATTCCAGACACGCAATTCGGCTTCCGTGCGAGGCATAGTTGCGTACAACAGGTCCACAGACTGGTGGAATACACAAGTGGTCAGTTCATGATGAACAGATTCACCGGTGTATTATTCCTAGACGTAGCGAAAGCATTCGATAAAGTGTGGCACGAGGGCCTCATTCACAAGCTTTATCGTCTGAAGATCCCCGATTATTTAATTTTAATAATACACGACTACTTGAGTCATCGCAGCTTTCGCTACAGGGTGGAAGGTACGCCTCCCACCCCATCAAGGCCGGCGTCCCTCAGGGATCGGTCCTCTCCCCGTTCTTATTTACGCTATACGCTAGCGATATGCCCCAATTTAACAGAGTCCACAAAGCGCTTTACGCTGATGACACCGCACTCTACTGTGCAGGCAGGACCCCGACAGCACTAGTTAAGACTCTTCAAACAGCGGTTACCGCCCTAGCCAATTGGTTCAGGAAATGGAGAATCGAAATCAATCCCGAAAAGAGTCAGGCGGTCATGTTCACTCGTAGAACTGCCCGTACCTACTCTATAAATAACATTCCACCCCTCCAGCTATTTGGCAAGCCTGTCTCTTGGAGCAGGCAAGCTAAATACTTAGGTGTGACCCTTGATGACTGACTGAGCTTCGCCCCCCCACATAAAGAGTGTACGCGATCGTGCAGCTTTTGTGATGGGACGCCTCCACAGCCTACTCCATGCTAGGTCGAAACTATCCTTGAACAGCAAGGTCCGATTATACACCGCTTGCATACGGCCGATCATGACCTATGCAAGCGTAGTGTTCGCGCACACCAAGGCACACAGGATCCATAGGTTACAGACCTTACAGAATAGGTTCATGCGCCGAGCTACAGGGGCACCGTGGTTCATTCGTAACGCCGATCTTCACATCGACCTCGAACTGCCGACCATCGTGCAGTTTATGGAGCGGTGCTCCCAGAGCTACTTTGACTCTGCCATGACACACCCCAACCTACTAGTGGCTGGGGCGGCTTCCTATACCCCATCGCGTCACGTCCTCAACGACGAGGACGACGCCATAACGCTCGCCCAATCTAAAGCCTATGCCGCACGCGAGGCCATCGCACACAAATATCCCGTCCTCGCCGTCGAGGTGCGAAAACACTGCGCGCAAAAATCACCGACCCAAAGATGGACACATCCACGTCCACCTTGCCCTCAGCGACGCCCCGAGCCGAGGTTCGTTCCCCACAGGGGAGCCCTCGGGCGATGTCGCTTAACACACTTCCATCGGGTTGAGAGCCTTCGGGCTCGCCCGCAGACCGGTTCAGCTATAAAAGCCCCTTCGGCTAACAGCTCGCAGTTGGTACGTTTTAGTGGGTATTCAGTGTCCCCTTCAGGGCCTGCGAGTCCCACATACCCCGCCCGGGGCGGGTATGCGAAAAATGCATTTTTAACCACTGCGTTACCAAAAACAAAAAAAAACCTAACCCTGAAGACTAGCTAAACTGACTGGCCCGGCTACAAAATGCTATTTTAATTCTGTTATATTCTACCACTTCTCTTCATGATTCCAAGATTAAAAAGTATTTAATATGATTATTCGTGAAATTTGAAACAGGATTCACAGTATTCATCAGAATTTTAAAGTATTAACTGTGAACGGAACATGAAACAACAGTGACACGACAATGAAATGACCGTTAAACGACGGTGAAACAACTTTGGATTCACTCCTATTTTACTGTGTCACAATAGTGCTTTGACTGTCAATTAACTATACATTTATCAACTGTTTACCATGGTTTCACTCTATAGCTGCCATATAAGTGTCGTTTTAACCATTTTACCTAGGTCTAATATTCTAATATATACCATATTTTGACAGTTGTGAAATGAAACAAAAGCACGAATGATACACCGTGAAAACACTGTTGTAATACTAAGTTGTCACTGTTGATCATAAAGGGAACTACCGACATTTCATGGTTTTTTTCACCGTGACCACAAAACCGCCAGGTAAAAGCTGCAGAGGCGCGCGGTGATAAATATGGAAGAAGTGTAAAGGAGCGTGTTAATTTTGAATATGACTTAGTATCTGTCGAAGCCAAGTATCACGATAAATGTTTCTCCAATTTTTTGTTAGTCAGTGGAAAGGGTGAAGCGGGCCGTCCATTGGATGAGAATATTAGAATTGCCATGGAGAATGTTTTTCATTACATAGAAAGTAATGACGATTGTCAATTCACATTGGCTGAGTTAAAAAATGTGATGAAAGATTACGTTCCAGATGATAAAACAATGATAAACAAATTAATTGCTCGATATGGGAGTAATATTGTAATTACCACGAAAAGTACATCTTTAACAATAATTTGATTAGAGATACAGCAACTAATATTTTGAGTGATTCGTGATACGACGAAAGAAAAAGAAATCATTGAGATGAACGTCTTCGAATTGTAGAAGCTGCTGCATCAATAATTAACGAAGATATTCGTTCCATTACAATTGTTCACGACTCTTATCCACCACCAAGTCAAATGTTACATAATATTAATGAAGACATTCCCAAAACTTTAACACATTTTTTGCATGAATTAATTGTGAAGAATAAAAAAGGCCATACAAAAAAAAATTAAGCAAAATCAACAGCTATAGCCCATGCTATAATGAGTGTAAAGCGTTCACGATCGTTCTCGTCACAGCTGCTACTTAGTCTTTCTGTATTCCTTCATAGAAGATATACCTCGAAAAGATTACTAGATGTTTTGTCAAGTTTTGGATTTTGTGCTCCATATAGCGATGCTGTGACGTATGAAGTGTCAACTGTTTATCATCCTCAACCTCGTATTCTTCCACAGCCTGATGTAATTTTACAATATGCTGCAGATAATGCAGATGAGCATAATATTGTGCATATAATGGGTGTAATAAAAATAATTTCTCCAAGTAACGCTGTTGTAGCTGATATGCCTATCGTGGAATGTAAGAGTAAACCAAACGCTAAGGATTTAGCTGCAGTTTTACACATATCTCTTAACTTACGAAAATAATGGAGTAGCTGGAATGAGTAAGATTATAGTTAAAATATGAATTATAATGTTACTTCAAATGAACCAATTTGTAGTAAAGTTGACTTATTGTGGACGTACGCAAAGTGAGGCGATGTCAACGGTCTGCCAGGATAAAATGGATTTCTAGAGAAGCTAACAAAAAATAATAAGGACTTTACAACATCGACGATAATGTTCCTACCCTTTATTCATCATCCTGCAAGTAATTAAGATACAATTTACACATTAGATTGTGCAGTACGTAGTGCCAAATCACATGGACAAAATTGTTACATCATTACTTTTGATCAGCCACTTTACTATAAAGCTCGCGAAATTGTAGCTGCTGTTGATATTCAGTCTGATATATCCAACGTTATTGTAAGACTAGGTGGTTTTCATATGCTTATGTCGTTTCTTGGATCTATAGGATATATCATGGAAGGAAGTGGACTCAAGGAAGTACTTAGTGTTATTTATGCTCCATATTCAGTTGACAAAATGTTAGATGGTCACGCTTTTGCAAGAAGTGTAAGAGGATATGGACTTGTTAGAGTTGCACTAGTGAAACTTATGATAAATTAACAATCGATCAAAATCTGCAGGAGTTTTTGGATGGTTACATCATGGACGTTATGAGAGGGACGATGTCTTATGACAATATTGAAGAATCTGAAGATGTTTTGAATGAACTAATACAGTTATTTAATGACGAAGTAGCTAAATTGAAAAACGATGGTCCTACTGCTCAGTTATGGCTACAATACATTTAAATGATATCAATAGCTAATAATTTCATTCGTGCTGAGAGACTAGGGTTATGGAATGATCATCTTACAAGTGTTCAGCGAATGCTTCCATATTTTCATGCATCTGGTCATTTCCTGTATGAAAAATCTGCATATTTATACTTACAAGATATGATAGCTTTGAAAGATAAAATGAATAGCCAAGACTATACAAACTTTACAAAAACATTTGCAGTAAAAGAAGCACAGAAAAATTCAATTGTGGAACCTGGACTAACATGACTATTGAACAAAGTTTGATGAAGTCTATGAAAACTGAAGGAGGAGTTTCTCGAGGAAGGAGTACTCATGATAGCGTCTTATCTAAGTGGATATATGGCATGCATGCAACAAATGCAATTTATAAATACCCGATTACGAAACGAAAAATGATGTCACAAGCGGGGTTCGAACCTGCACCTATTGGGAATCCGGCCCAACCGTGCTACCACTTACACCATCGTGAACTATTTTAGGACATGCAAATTTCACTTCACATTATATCTTACGTCTTCAAGGTGACGTATGCCATCTATCGGACAATGATTACATAATGTATAGGCTTAATACTTCAAACTTTACAGTTAGAATTGTATTAAACGATGACACAACCTTGTTATTCAAATTACTGAAATTTGTAGCATTTAATATGCCTAATTATTTATAAATACCCGACATCATTTTTCGTTTCGTAATCGGGTATTTAAAATAATTAAGCATATTAAATGCTAAAAATTTGAGTAATTCAAATGCAATTTGTGAAGAAATTGAAAAATTTTGCGATCTTTCATTTGATACCATAGATCAACATGTAGACTCAAGGGATTCACGCATTAAAAGAGACAATACTGACTTTAAAAAACTTGCAGAGTGGTTTGCTTTGCATAATCCATTTTCAAATTGCAATCAAGTAGTTTCTGTATCAACAGGAATTGTTGGCAATGATAAAATTAACTGTTATAACGCCAAAGAGTAAAGTTATTAAACTGAAAAAGAGTGGCAACTCGATGATAAAATATGCATGTATGGAAAGTGCTGCCACCCAGAGCTTAGGCGGTGAACTAAAGTTGAAGTAATATATATATATATATATATATATATATTTAAATCGCTGAAGTGTTGTTGCGTCTTTTCAAAGTCGAATCCTGTAGCGTCCACCATTGTCAATGGGATTCCAATAGTTAATCGTGCGAATATTGTTACATTGCTGTCATATGAATTCCATTGTCGACGAGAAATTTTATTTAAACACGAAATGAAAATATTCAATTTGGAATAATTCTCGCTGGTTTGTGGTGTCCGTTCATGATGGAAATCATCCGACACTTTGTATATTTCTTAGTTATCAATACATTTCTTCGATTTTCCTAAATCCATCTAAATATATGGTTATATCGCTTCCGTATATTATCTATACATATAATAAAAATGTAACGGGTCGCTGTCTGTACATGGAAGATATATAAAAAAAAATATTACTGGGACCTTTATCAACACTAATAGAACACAAAACAATATTTTTTAAAATTTTTGTCTGTTTATCTGTTTGTCTGTGTGTTTGTGCACGCTAATCTCAGAAACGGCTTATCCGATTTAGACGCGGTTTTCACTAATATATTGTGGTAAACTTCACTTAGCATTTAGGCTTTATTTTATGTCAATTGGTTTATAAAAAAAAAAGTTATGTCAATTTAAAAAATGTTCAGAGAAAAAAATCTTTATTGATTTTTTTCAAATTACGTACAAATTATCTTCAGTAAAAATAAATAAACACGTGTTTCAGCATTTGTTGATTTTCACCCTCTGGGGGTATAAATTAGGCCTGCAAAGCGGGTTAGACGACTCATTAAATCATTAGCGCCAAGCCGATATTATTGAAGCTGGCAACTTGAAATTTTGACAGTGGTTTCTTTCTATGACGTAGAGATTTACTGAGAAAGGATTTTACGAAATTATACCCCTAAGGGGGTGGAACAGAGTGGCAAAGTTTGTATGAAGAGAAAAAAATCTTTATTGATTCTTTTCAAATTACGAGTCGAATCAAATATTCTAGGGTAATATCCGGCATTTGTTAATTTTCACCCTCTGGTTGTGTAAATTAAGCCTGTGAAGCGGGTTGAACGACTCATGATAATGAGTCGTTCAAACGTTTGGCGATAGCCAAGCCGAAATTATTAAAGCTAGAAACATTAAATTTTGAAGCACTTTTTTATTTATGACATAGAGATTCAATATGAAAGGATTTTATGAACTCCGCCCCTAAGGGGGTGTAACAAAGCGGCAAAGTGTGTATGGGGAGAAAATTTCTTTATCGATTCTTTTCAAATTACGTACAAATATTCTTCGGTAAAAATAAATAAACACGTGTTTCTCTCTCTACCTCTCCATCAACCCCGCACCAGTGCCGTTGTGGCGACCAGTTCCGGCGTGAGAGCTCACACGATACACATAGTAGACGACAATAGGTTCTTGCCTAATAGTTTAAGATACAGGTTAAGTTTAGCTTCAAAAATGTTCACTCTATAACTCAAATAATAAATCATATCTAACGAGGTCGCAACTCTGCTGGTGAAACAAAACAGTCAAATAAAGGGTGGCGATAATTATATTTTTATCCCATGGTCATACCGTAAATAGTATATTAATGGCAATATAATTTGTAGAATGAATAGATTTTTGAACCACCTTTTTCTTTAGTGACCGGCTATGGTATATAGACACACGCGCGCCGTACACGTACATCTACGTTGTGCGGGCGGGCCACCGCAACCGGGTATTATCTCGAGTCAAAGCCCTCATGCAGTGAACCTAAATACAGGTACTCATGCTTGCGCCGCCCAAAGCACCGACTGTAGAGCGTGTCAACGTAGAGTATTTTCTCTCGGACCCACCCTATTCCCTAATTCCGTTAGACAACTAACTCGCAGAATCAACACCTCAACGCATCCCAGTTTCTGACGCTGTTGATTATTATCCTAGCGATAAACCTTCAACACCTTGCATTGCTTTTTCTATTTAACTCTGTCAGAGATGACTTCTGCGTGGACGAAGTCGCGGGCAAAAGCTAGTACATTATATAATTTGTGATACTTTTTAAACAGATCTCGTATACGCCACTTTGGTAGTGCACACCAAAACTAATTTATTTTATATAATTTAATGCAGTTTATCCTTCTTGATATCAGTGCTTAAAACAAACAAATTCTTCCAGTTTATGTTAACAACAATAAAACTAGGATTTAAAATTAATGTCAGAAGAAATAATCACAAAATTACCTAGAAGAAATATTTAATGGTGTAGTCATCGCACTATTGAATGTGACGATTTAGTTTACTGATAAATGTTGATTTGAATAAGCTAATCTCAAGATAAGTATAGACGTGGCATAAAGGTCTTGCCCGCGTCGCAACGCGGATTCGGTAAGCCTCCGCCAGAGCCTCAGCCACTAACGATTAAGGTGGGTCGCCCGCTAACAACGTCGCCGCGGTCCAGGAAACCGTACGGTAGCCCCTAATAGCCCTCACCGCCATGACTCTCTGCGGTCTTCGCAAAAGGGCTCTGTTGCGGGTGGTGAGGGAATCAGCCCAAATAGGGGCTCCGTACAGCGCCATGGAGCGCACGACTCTGGCGTATAAACGCCGGCAGGACGACCCGGGACCGCCAGTGTTTGGCAGAAGCCTACCCAACAGCGCGGCCGTCTTGACGAGCCTTGGGACGAGCTGGGCAAAGTGTGGCCCGAAATTCCATCTAGACACATCAAGGTTACATCAACATACAGGCCCAGATATCTCATCTGAGCCCGCACTGGCACGGCAACCCCAGACACACCGATGTGTGCTCCTCGGGGAGGACCTCGATTCGAGCCATGAAATAGGAGGGCCTCGGTTTTCTCCGCCCTCAGGCCCAACATGCCGATCCGGCCCACGACGAGCGCAACTCCCTCCTCTGCCAATCGGACAGCTCCCCGGAAGTCGGGCCTCCTCGCCGTGACGAGGGTATCATCCGCATAGTAGATGACCTCCATCCTGGGGAAAAGCCGACCCCGTAGGAGCCAGTCGAATCCGACGTTCCACAGGGCCGGACCGAGGACCGAGCCCTGTGGGACGCCCCACTCCACCCGATGGCGACGTATGCGCCCGTCACCCCCCTCCCAGAGCACGTGTCTTTCCTCGAGGTACGCCTCTAACAGCCTTCGGAGATACGGAGGCACTCCATGCCACCGAAATGCCTCCTTCAATGTTTCGTATGAAAGATTGTTGAAGGCGTTCTTGATGTCGAGCGAGACCGCCAGAAAAACCTCCTTTTGGGCCACCGCTTCGGTGGCCAGAGAATTCAGGGCGGCCAATGCATCGATTGTTGACCGGCCGCCCCTGGCCGTATTGACATCCTGAAAGTCCCGGCCCGACTTCCTCGAGGTGCTGTACGAGACGGTCCACAAGCACCTTCTCGAACAATTTAGCCGTCTCTTCCAGCAGCACCAGTGGTCTGTACGCAGAAGGGGAGTCAACTGCGCGACCCTCCTTCCGCAGCAAGCACAATCTGCCAGCCTTCCATTGCTTTGGAAACTGCCCGGACCTCAAACACATGTTGAGCAGTTCCCGGAGTTCACTCTTGAGGTATGCCGCGGCGATACCGAGCACAAGCCCCGGGACGCCGTCCGCTTTCCTTCTCCCGTGAAGTTGCGAAACGGCCACTTCCATTTCTCGGTCGGTGATGGGTGGAATTGTGGTCTCCACCTCCATCACCGACCGAGGAACCATTCGAGGGAGAACATGTCCCATAGAACGCGAGAACAGCTCCCCCATTATCCCCGACAGGAAACCCGAGTCCATCGAATTCGATGATGGGAGCGCCACAGGCACGCAGTTTGTTCCGCGCCCGCTGATATGGGCGCCCCCACAGGTCCCGGTCGAGGCCTGCACGTAGCTCCTCACGAGCCCTCTCCTTCGCCTGGCTGATGGCCAGCTGCAAAGTCTTCTTCCTTGTCTTGTATTCTTCTCGCAGCTGACCCTCAAGGACGTCGTCCCGGTCAACTCTCTGACGATATCGAACGTAGGCACGCCGCGCCCGGTTAGAAGCCACCGAAGATTCACAATCTCAGGTGACCACCAGTACATCTGACGGCGCAGCGGCCTCCACCGAGCCCTTGGCGTCGCCGCATCGCAGATTGCCTCAAGGGCACTTCTCATTTGACGTGCAAGCCCCTCTATATCTGTGAATAACTGTCCCGTCCTGCCCCAACACTGTGCTATGGCAGACCGAGCCATTTCCAGGTCGAGTTGACCAATGGCCAGAGAAATAGATACCGATGATAGCGAAGTCTCGCCACCCTACCACAACATAACCATTGCCCTCTCCAGTGCAGAGAGGGTAGGGCCGGAACATCCTCTGGATAGAACAGCCACATCTTCGTTATTGTCTCCACCCAATTGGGTGAGTGAGGAACAAAATAGGGCTCGCAGGCTACCACCAGGTGACCCGCTCTGGGAGATTGAAGCGGAGGTCCAGGTAGAAGCCTACCGGCTTCGTGCCACGGCGCGAGCCTAGAGTGCGCAGATCTCTGACAGAGAACTGGACAGAGTGATGGTGACGGCCTGGGGAACCTTGATCCAGCGATGAAAGGTAGATAGAATCCTCCGTAACAGGAAGACAAACAGTGGAGGCAGTTGGCCCACATCTATATCGCTGGATCAATAGACGACATTATGTTTATTCCTACATTAGTATTTTGTGTGACGCAGTTAAATCACTAATTAAAATTGATAAAAACTTATTAATATCTATACAGAAGCAACATTATCGACATGATCTATGTAAAAAAAACATCGAATATACGCTTATTAATATAGACCATAAAAAAATTAAAAAAAGCAAATAACGACAATCACGCAGTATTGAATTTTTTTTGCTAACTCCGCCCCCTCACTCCTGTAATCCCCGCGATGCCCTTTGCACGATGCCATTTTGTGTGACGCAATTAAACTACTAATTAAAATCGATAAAAACTTTTTAATTTATATACAGAAGCAACATTATCGACATAATGTCTGTGACCAAAATAGTGAATATACGCCAATAATATACGCCGCGCTGAGGCGGCCTCCTGAACTTGCGCGGTATAGTGCAGAACTAAAAAATACGGCAAAAATCACCCCAGTGACAAAATGGACTCCACGCCAATATTTCACCCATGCGTTGTATCAACCATTTGGCTGCCTCTGGCTGAATTTGGGGGCTGGGCAATCGTGCGTCCGTATAAATGATGCAACAAGTGAGTTGGATGCAACATCATCGGTAAAAAGCGCCATGTATGACGCAACATCACTTTGGGGATGTATATATATATATATATATATATATATATATATATATATATATATATATATATATATATATATATACATGTCTACATGTGTATGTGTAATTACATAGAATTTTCTTTTACTATGAAAGCCACCCTAAAATATAAAAAAAAACCGGAGGTGTCAAGGGACACCCGGATGGAACGAAGTTCTATTTTAATTATATAATTTTTTTCTGCCTTAAGCGATTTTTATCGTTATATTTTAGCCAATTTGCAAAATATCTTTATAAATTATAGCCTATGTGTTATTCTGATGTGCAAGCTATATTACTATAAATTTCATCAAAATCCATTCAGTAGTTTTTACGTGAAAGAGCAACAAACATGTTCACATCCATACATTATTACAAACTTTCACGTTTATAATATTAATAATAGGATATACAATTCCACTAGACTACCATAACTTTTCGGCCCCGAGCTCGAACGCGAGCCGGCCACGCGGCCCGGTCACGGGCGAAAATAATTTCGTTGCGCATTATTTTGATTTTGCTATATCTCTTAAGGTATTGATTTAATTTGCATGGTCTGAAGGAAAAAAAATATCTTCATGAAATGCTCAAGCCAACTAATGTATTTAAAATGATAAGGATTAATACAGTATTTGTGTAAATAGCTTTTCAATTACCGTTTTATAATAGAACATTTTTTAAAGTATTAAAATGGATATAGTATGTTATCCTTAAGAGATAGATATATACCATCGCGGACTTTTTTGTAGGCCTTTTTAAGCTGTATAATACTGTAGTACTTTATTTTGATCTATTTCGTAGGGTTCAGCCAGCGTTTGCAATGTAAGCGCAAAATAATGTGTTTATTTACGACATCACATTAGAAACCTCTAAAATTATCAGTGTTTCTCTAGTACATTATGCATATATTATACATATAAACCTTCCTCTTGAATCACTCTATCTATAAAAAAAATCGTCGCGACACCACACTGTTCAATGCGAAATAGAAATGAAAATATCTGGCTTGCTTTCTATAAGAGAACCGACGAGCGACGCCGCACAGCTTACAATAGCTTACTATAGCAAAAAGTGTCGTGACAACTTTTCGTAAGAATTTTTTCCGTCTAGCCCCCTTTCACAACGCGCGATAAGGAACTTCGTTCCAAAAATAACATATCAGCTGATAACTAAACAATAATAATATCAGCCTAACAATGAAACTTGAGATAATTTTCAGAAAGAATATCAATAACCGAAAATAGATCGATGACAATAAGTACCTACGCTAGGAACAAAAAATAACAATTCTCAGTTGTCAAACGTTTGACAGGCAGGACAAAATGGCAGCAGTTAAGTTTGTACAACCAATCTGTAGGCGGCGCGACGGTCAGTAAAAATAAGAAATGTTTTAAGTGTGCCCCCCCAGTATAACGCCAAAGAAATTCGTCTGCAGTCAATTAACAAAATTACAGGGGTAACTTTCGACAAAATTCAATTGAAACGCTCTGACAGAGTCCTACCATTATCATTAGTAAACACTTCTATCATGGTTCATAACTGCAAGGTAACGATCGACCCGTTATTGCAGTCAACGAATTAGTTTAAATAAAAAATTTGAAGAAAATCTTTGTGAATATTTACAATATGAATTAAGTTCATATCCAACAGCACTATTTGATAATGTTGGCATGAGAAAAACGCAAAAGTCGGAAATATACGACTACCTCGAGCCAATTAATTATCAAGTAGTTTGTGATAATGCAACATACATAATCGATGGTGGATTTCTTATGCATCGTGTCGTATGGCAAAAAAATTATTCATTTCATATTATCATTAACAAATATATTAATTATGTATTAAATAATTTGGGTACAAATACTGTTGTCATTTTTGATGGTTATTCTGATACCAGTAAAAATATCAAAGTGATGGAACAACTAAGACGAACCGCTGCCGTTTCTACATATTGTGAAGTGCACTTCAACGAATCGATGGAAGTTCCTATCAGTCAAGAAAAATTCTTATCGAATCGATTTAACAAAAGAAAATTAATTGAGATGCTTATTGAGAAGTTCGAAGAAGTTGGTATTGCTACAAGACAATCACGTGATGATGCTCACGTCTTAATAGTTGAAACAGTGATTGCAAAATCAATAAATAATACTACAATTATCGTTGGCGAAGACATAAATCTGTTGGTACTTCTCATAGCATGCACTCAAATACTTGATCAACCTACATCAATTTTTTTTTAAAAACCAGGAAAAAACAATGTTGAAACAAAAATATACTCGACTGATAGCCTCAACAAGTATCCACATTGCAAAAAAAATATTCTGTTTCTACATGCCATGACCGGATGTGATACAACTTCAGCACTTTTTGGGAGAAGAAAATTGAAAGTCATGAAGATGTTTGAAAAAAGACCGGATTTAAACAATTGTACAGAAATATTCCAACAAGAAAATTGCTCTGGAGATGTCATTGTCAATGCTGGAATACATTTTCTACTAGCAATATACGGTGCTCCAAAATCAGAACATTCAATAGATAATTACAGATACTGTAGCTTTGCTAAACTAAAAAGACAAAGTACAGCTGTAAAATTTCCTTTATTACCGCCTACTTCTTCAGCAGCTCAACAGCATATTTATCGAGTGTATTACCAAACACAAACCTGGCTATGAAGAGACATCGTTCCAGAACAGTGGGGTTGGGAGTTAAAAAATAATATACTACAGCCAATAACGACTTTATTACCACCAGCACCCGATGATCTACTGAACACAATCTTTTGTAATTGTACAAAAGGTTGTGGCGGCAAATGTGGATGCAAAAAAATTGGATTGAGGTGTTCAAAAGTTTGTGGACATTGCCGTGGCCAGTCATGCTTAAACGCAGAGGATGAATATAAAATATGAATATAAAAAAACCTTTCATTACATATCATGGATTATGCCTATGGGGGAAATCATGTAAAAAAAACGCGCCTCGCATTCTACCTCGAAGATGGTGAGGAAACGAGTGCATCGTCATAATATAGTCGCTTTCTCAGCGCTTTAATCCGAAAACCGTTAATTTTACAGAAAAAGTGCAGAAGACATTTTTTGTAGACAATTTTTTGAGGAACAATGTTTATAATGACCTTTATTGACCTCCGAGCAATAGCTCGCGAAATATTTGCAAAAAACTGATTTTCGTGACCTTTTGACCTTGGTAACTTTTTTAGCCAGCACGATATGGATGTCGATTTTTCACATCTTCATAATAACACCGTAATAAAGGTGTATACAAAAATTCGGCTCACTAGGAATTTTTCCACAGATTGGGGTTTAAAATGCCTAAAATGACTGGACTAATAGGTATCAGAGCGCTATTGAGTTATAGTTATTACTAAGGGCCTGTCCGCACAGCGTTTTTCACTGCGCGGTTTTTTTCCCATTTCTGTAACACATTGAATCTTATGGAAGTATCCGCACCGACAATAAATTATTCGCGCGGGAAAAAAATCTGTGATTTGATGCAAATTGAACGCGGTGCGGTGCGATTTATTTTCGCGCGAATATTCTGTACAGTATGTAGTAAGTATGGCTATGTCCGCACTGCGGAATAAAATTCGCGCGTTTCACTCAGTCGTGCTACGGCGCTGTTGAAGGAATGTCGCGTATTTCTTTACCGGACCGATCGGCCGCCGTGCAGACGAAATTAGAAAATTACATTGATATGGAGCAACTATTTTCGCTAATGGTTAAGAGGAGGTCTCTTCTCTTCTCTCTGTGGGAAAAGTTTAGTTTAATGAAAAGTACCACGACCGAATATTACATACATACATATCATCACGCCATATCCCTTGCAGGGTAGGCAGAGAGAACAGAGTGCCAGAGAACTCTATCCTTGCATACTTCACTCGCTTCCTCAACATTCATAATTCTCTTCATACACGCTCGCTGGTTTCGGAGACTCTTGACTCCACCTTCCTTCAGTACATGACCGATCTGGTCTAGGTAGGTTAGTCTCGGTCTCCCCCGGTACCTACATCCTTCCACTTTCGCATTGTATATCTTCTTAACCAGACGTTCGTTCGGCATTCTTTCCACATGTCCGAACCATCGGAGCATTTCCTTTCGCATCTTTACACCAATACTCTCTCTCATACCTACTCGCTCTCTTACGTCGTCGTTACGAATGCGGTCGGTCAGCCTTATTCCACAGATTTTCCGCAGAGAATATTAATTTCTATTTATTTTTCTCTATCTTCTATCTATCTATATTATATTTTAATACGTAGCATGTAAGTTAAATCAAAATGGCGGTATGTCCTGGGTCTGTAGTACCTAAGTTATCGAATGTTTTTTTTTTGTCATTCTGTAATAGCCGAAAAACTTATTGCTGTATTTTCGCAACTCTTAATATTTTATGTGGAAAATCCTTTCATGGGTCTCAATACTATAAGTGAGTCAAGCCAATGTTCATGACATCTTTTAATAGGTCTGCTATGCTACCTTAGTATTAGATAAATTAAAATTTTAGTTCGGTCGTCCCTATTGCGCCTCAGCTGAGAACTGAATTAAACTGTCAAAAATCGCACGAAGTTTTATTGGCAGTGCGTGCTAGGTGTAATTTCGATTGCGGAATATAAAACGCGAGAATAAGAACCTCGCAGAGAAAAATCGCTGTGTGGACAGGCCCTAAATGTATCAGCTACTTTTCCTTTATACTTTGATCCTGGGTATAGGACAGCCAAAAATACCTAGGTAGAAGGTAATAATAAACTTTCATAACTGAATTTAAAAATAAATTATTAATTTTTAATGTACTCAAATTGAGATGGGATATAAAGAGACAGAGCAGAGGAGCAATGCAAGGTGTTAAAGGTTTGTCGCTAGGACGGTGCTCAACAGCGTCAGAAAATGGGATGTGGTCGCCGCCTTCTGTGAGTTAGTTGTCTAGCGGAATTAGGCAATAAGCTGGGTCCGAAAGAAAATACTCTACGGTGACACGCTCTACTGCCGGTGCATTGGGCGGCGCAGGCGTGGTTATCTGTAGTGAGGTTCACACTTGAAATCAAATCGCTTTTCAGAATGTATATTTTAGTGAGTAGGTACCTAGTGTATGTGTATACTCTAATAAAAGTAAGAGGCTGTTTGATACTCGTCTGTCTTAATTTTTAATTCAATAAGAATTCAAATAGAAGTATTATCGCAATATAAAATCCCCTATTTCACCCTCAAGGGGCCGTTCAAGTATTACGTAACGCAATTTGGGGGTAGGAGGGCCTTGTTAAATGTTACAATGCGTTACATAGCCGGGACCTCTCCCGTTCAAACAACGCGTTACGTAGCAATGTTTTTTTATTAAATAAAAAACTGGGGCATTAAAATTTCCAAACACGTTTAACGGTCACTTGGGTGGTCACGTAACGTGAAGGCGACGCCTCGACGGCGAAAGCTGTCGGGGCGTCGACGAGAGAAGAACTCGAGAGGGCATACCGCCAGGCGGGCCACCGAAGACAAAGATCGGGTACCGGTGGCCCGCTCGCACGGCGAAGAAGAGGTGCTTGCAGGGTGGGTTAATGGGGTTGCGCGCCGCCTCTTCCGTCGCCCCGGACCGATTTGGTGGGGTGCGACGTCCATAGCCCACCGCATAAAAAAACAAAAAAAAAGGGGGGGGGGAATGGGGGTACAGACATACGTTACGGCGCGTTACATGTGGGGGCGGGAGGATCAAAAATTGTGTTACGTAATACTTGAACGCTCTCCCCAAAGGATGAAAATTCCCCGTAACTTCGTCTCTCTAGAAATAAAGTGTGACAGAGATAAACAGGAAGTTATATTTAAATTCATTCTACAAACTATATTGCCTTTTTTTATCCTATTTTTGTTGTATAAAGAAGTAAGAAGTGCATTCGTAAAATCCATGGCCGTCCTAATGGCCACGAAGAGCTAACACGGTGGGTTATGAATGTGGCCGCACGCTGCCCTTTCGTCACCTCAGACGGGACAAACCTAACGGGTCAAGAACATAACTCATAAAAAGCTATTGGGGAGAAATATATCCTCAGAGACTGACTTCCAGAATACTATTTTATAGTGAGTTTTTAGGACACAAAACTTAGTTGTGTAGGAACCTACTTGCGGTAGTTTTTAACCCTATAAGTAAATAAATGTATCACCGTAGAATTTAATCCATTACACTTGTTACGCTTTTACTCTGCTTATTCATTTAGGAGATGAAAATTGATAATGGTGAAACATGTTTACTTTTTTTTTCCGAAGAATATTTGTACCTATAATAAAAAAAAATGTATAATTTGAAAACAATCAATAAAGATATTTTTCTCCCAGTACACACTTTGCCCCTCTGTTACACCCCTTAGAGGCAGAATTTCTTAATTTGAATTAGTCCGTCACCCGCCGAGAGGCCGACCGCGTCAGGAAAGACCGACGTGCTCCCCGAGGGAAGGACGTCAGTCGATGAGAGGGTACTCCTCAGGGTGTATTCCGTCGGGCCGACCACTGACGTCAAGTCACCCTGCTCCGGTGGTCGGCCCAACGACGAAGGCGACGTGACATGGATGGGTTATGGGTGTACGTGCTTACGCCCCTCTGTCGCCCCGGACGGAATGGTGCGAGAAGTGCGCCGATCATAAGCCACCACAAAAAAAGGGCAGAATTTCTTAAAATCCTTTCCTAATGGATCTCTGTCATAAAAAATTACTTTCAAATTTTCATGTTTCTAGCTTTAGTAGTCAAGCTCGACGGTAATGAGCTGTTCAACCAGCTTACTAGGCCCAATTTACACCCCAGAAAGTGAAAGTTGACAAATGCTGATATAGGTACCTACGTATTTATTTATTTTTACCAAAGAATATTTGTAAGTAATTTAAAAAGAATTGATAAAGGTTTTTTTTGCTCCCAATACAAACTTTGCTACTCCTTTAAACCCCCTTAGAGGAGGAATTTCGTGAAATCCTTTCATGTTGAATCTCTACGTCATAAAAAAGAAACTTCCGTCAAAATTTCATGTTTCTAGGTTTAATAGTTTCGGCTCGGGGGTAATGAGTCGTTCAACCAGCTTCACAGACCTAATTTACATCCCCAGAGGGTGAAAATTGACAAATGCTGAAACACGTGTTTATTTTTTTTAACCGAAGAATGTTTAAACGTAATTTGAAAAGAATCAACAAAGGTATTATTTTCTTCCCATACAAACTTTGACACTCTATTTCACCCCTTAGGGGTATAATTACGTAAAATCCTTTCTTAGTAAATCTCTACTTCATAAAAAAAAACTGTAAAAATATTATGTTTCTAGCTTCAATAATATCGCCTCGCCGCTAGTGAGTCATCCAACCAGCTTCGCAGGCCTAATTTACACCCTTATAGGTTAAAAATTGACAAATGCTGAAACACGTGCTTATTTATTTTTACTGAAGAATATTATTGTACGTAATTTGAAAAGAATCAATATAGTTTTTTTTTCTCCCTATACAAACTTTGCCTCTCTGTTTCACCCCCTTAGGGGCGGAATTTCGTAAAATCCGTTCTTAGTGGAGCTTTACATCATAAGGTCAAAATTGTATGTCCATCGAATCAGTGTTTTTAGCTCGCACGTTCCGTTCCATTGCATTGTTGTACGACATATCGTTCAATAATTGAGAAATTATTTCTTGTGAAAGAGATTCGAGTGCAACGGATCGTTTTGTAACGGTCGTTGGGTTTAGAGGGAGGGTTTGTATTGTTATTTATAAATAATAATAATTTGGGCGCGCTTTTGATATGTGCGTTTCGACTTCAATTCATTTTATAAGTGAGCGTGAGCTGTTGCTTCATAATTATCTGATATACTAATAATTGAGAATAGTTTCACCACATATATTGTATTTATTGTTTGTAAGCATGTTCTCAAAAGCAAAACGATTTGAAGCCGTTGGTAAGCTAATTAAATTTTCTATTACATATACCTACTGTGATCAATTTATTATGATGTCCTTATTTTTATATCTATTAAAAATAAAACAATTTTAAATTAGCACAAAGAATGGAAACGAGAATACTATATTATAGTAATAGAACAGCTGATGGTTGTGAGGTATTATCTTAAAATAATCACTTTCTTTCATGTTATTAAGTAACTTATCATATAACAATAAAACAAATTATCTTAAGTGAGATCTTTCTTTATAGTAACAAACTATTACTACACATGGTGTAAGGTAATACCTTACATCATGTACCATTTACACTTACCTAGTTAAATGTATTAATATTAGATATATCTACTGTGTGTCTTGTAATGATAAGTAAGTAATAGCATGAACGTATATGTATTCAATGCACTTATTCGCTTTTAACATATATTTCTCATCCAACCTCTAACAATAGCATTTAAATTAGAAGACTTCTACTAACATGTATTTTCTCCATAAAGGTAAACTAATAAGTTAGCATTCAACTCACTTGTTAAATATATCGACTACACATTGGCTATTCGTTCCCTTTATAGCAAATATCTGAGCCAGTCTGTAGCAACCAGCAGCCAGTCTGTAGCACTGGTATTGCAGAAATCCATGAGCATCAGTTACCACTTCCACTAGATTGACTGCTTGCTCATTTGACAACAAATGGCAATACATGAAAATTATTATGATTAACTACTCTCAATCATATGTTCATCTTCTCTTATTTATCTTATTGGATACGCACATACATAGCCTCACGCCTGTTTCCCAGAGGGGTATGCAGAGACTACGGATTGCCACTAACCACCATCCTGGCATACCTCCATCGCTACACACTCATTATAGTCTTCATGCATGCTCTATGAATATTTAAAACAGGTTCTTTCTAATTACAGCTCCAGGCAAAGCACCATCTAAATTAACAAAACAAGAGAATGAAAAGCCCAAAATAATCACTAAAGCGACAGCCTCTGCAGTTGTCAAATCAAAGCCTTTAGTCACAACTACACATACCAAAGTTATCAGTGATATACAATCTCAATGCAGCTCAAGTCACAGCATTAAATCATTTGCAACAGTATGTGTGTTATTGATATAAAAATACATATTACTTCAAATAATCTTCAAAATAAATACATACAATTTAATGAAATTTTACTATAATCTATAAATATATTTTCATTTTACAATTTTTAATTATTAAGTATTACTTTTCTGTTTTTAACAGCCAAAACCAACAGGGATTGTAACCACAGTCATTAATAGAGTTCCTACTAGCTTGAAAAAGAATAGTGAGCAGACATGCAGAAAACATAAAAATGAGCCTCAAATTGAAATTATTAAAGCTCAAGAAGTAGAGATAAGGTAATATATTATTTTTATTCAAATATCCTTTTTATTACCTATATAATTTATTTCTTTACATGTTTATATTTCAGAAATAAGGATCACACAATAACAGAATATATAAAACAAATTGAAGAATTTAAAAATAAAATATCACAGTTAGAAAAGCAACTGATAGAAATAAATAATGTTAACAAGATTGATAAGCAATTCTCAAACCTTACTATTGACAAGGCAAATCAAACTAATAACAAGGCGAACACTATCAATGACCTAAATAAAAAAATATTTGAGTTGGAACAGCAGTGTGCAAAACTTGAAAATGAAGTAGCTCATAAACAACTAGAGCTGAGATCTGTTGAAGAATTAATAACCATTAGGGATAGTCTCTGTCAAGATTTGCAACTGAAATTAACAAATACAGAAACAGATTTATATGAAACACAGCAAAGATTTGAAATGGTTAAAGGTCACCATGCTCTTGCACTGGAAGCAAATGAGAGTATTAGACGTGAATATAAAGCTGAGCTTGAATCTTTGAAATCTAAATTGGAAGAAGAGAAACAAACCACCATTAATAAATGTAAAACTGATCAAGAAATTCTTAAATCGAAATACATTAATATGATGGATATTCTAAAAAGCCAGTTATTAAAAGAAAAAGATGAAGCTGTTCAAGAGTTGCGCCAAGAATTAATTGATAAAGATAAAGAAATGAAAGCTAAACTTGAGCAGATTGATGAAGCAACAAGTGAAAAATTACGACTGTGTGAAATACAATTTGAGGAACGTAGTAGAAATATTCATGACTGTTATGCACAGCAACAACTAACCCTCCAAAATCTTGAAAAGGAAATAAATGATTTGAGATATAATATTGCATCAGTAGAAGAATCCAAAATAATACTGCAAAAGGAAATGAACAATATTAAACATGACAATGATGTTTTAAACAAGGAGAAACTGACCCTTATGAAGGAAAGAGATGATATAAAAGAAGAGTCCAAAAAAAAATTAATTGACTTTGAAAATGAGATTAATAAACTTACAGTAGAAATTGACAATGCTATAAAAGAAAAGAACAGATTTGAAACATCCCTCTCAGTAACAAGAGATATTGTTCAAGTGTTGACTATGCGTTTGAGGGAGTCTGACAATGAACTAGAAGTTTTGGAAGACAAAGTGAAAACCTTAACAAATTCAAATGAAATTTTAGAAAATGAACTTACCTCATATAAAACTACATTGAACAATACTGTTATTGAATGTAATGAATATAAAGAAGCTTTAGTTAATATTTTGAAATCAAAAGCTGCGCTAGCCAAAGAGCACAATCGTATTATGGAACATAATGTTTCTTTGATAGAAAGTTTACAAAATGTTGAAATAGAGGCTTATCGTGAACTTGGCTCTATTAAGAATGAGCTTATTGAAGATGTTGAACTGTTAAAAAAGGAATCTAATGCTCAAATACAGTTTCTTAAGGAAGAGGTACGTGATTTTAAGCTGAATTATAAAAGTATAATATGTATGCAATTACTTTTGTCTTTATAGCTTTAAGTATTCCTGCCAAAATGCAAAATTTCAGCACAAAACATCTTAGCCTGAGCTCGTTCTTATTTAAAAAGGTAGAAGTGCAGTGAAAATCTTGTGTCTTTTTGTTTAATATTTACATATTACTGACATATTTTTTGTTCATAAAATTTTAGGTCGAGAAGAAGCGAGTATTATGCGAGTTGGCGAAAGAACATGCAGGTCAAGCCACTGCTGCAGCGGAACAATCTCGTGTGCTTTTAGCCCAAGCTGCTGCAGAAATTAATCATCTAGAATCTGAGAATCAATGTCTACAACAACAGGTATGTTACTACCCACTTAAATCATATTATTTAAATAACAACTATGTAATGCTTTCTGATGTTCAAGTACATCAATTAGGGTGTGTGAATCGCCTTAGTATAGAAAACACGCCATATCCAACACACTGAAAACGCGCCAAGTCGAGGGAGCACGTCCCGTATTAATTGCGCCAGGCGACGGAGCGCGGAGCAGTGTGTGAATCGCCTAAGACACCTTAGTCCTCCCGTGACCATGATCACTAGAAAGTGTTCGAAACGTCGGGAAATTAAAAATCAAATACAAACTCGATAGAATCCGTAAAAATAGTTTTATTTCAAACGACTATGTAGCCTGAGGAACCTATTAATACTCTTGTTACAACTGATGGGTAAGATATGATAAATGTAAATGCCAGTTTAATGAATATATTACTGTCATATTAGCTTAATCGACGGTAGCCACTAAAAAAACGAATGTTCGGTCTTTATATCTATAAAAATATTTTCTATATACAGAGTGGAAGGTAACCGCTCCCGAAAACAAAGACAGGTAACCCTACTAGGCCTACTTGTAATGATAGGCTAGAAAAAAAATCGGTACGGATGAAAAAATTTTTTTCACCACGCGAGGTCGTTGAACTCTTGAACATATGATCGTAAGTTTTAAATAGATTGCGTCTTTTCTCATCTGAGTATAGTTACGTATTTTTATGGAATTATCGTTACATGGTACTGCCCTAATACGATGGAATGTGAAAAAAAACTTAAAATTCGTTGTGAAAAACAAAAAAATATCATCCGAATCGATTTTTTTTCTAGCCCATCATTACTAGTAGGACTAGTAGGGTCACCTGTCTTTGTTTTTGGGAGCGGTCCACTTCCACTCTGTATATAAAATAAAGTAAAAATTTACATCATAGTGTTATAGTATCATCAGCTCAACTCATTACCTCCCATGTTGGGCTTGAGCCTCCTCCTCCAGCACGGAGGCAAATTTGATCTACTTTTACAATACTAGTATAATATTGGTAATGGAAATGACCACGCGAGGATCATATCTATTAATTTTTCATGATTAAACTCATGTTATCTTGTATCTGAATAATTGGCAGATAATAGACACTTGGTGACTTTTTAATACTCAAATCATTGTAAATTAACCAATTTAAAACACACTAACCATAATGTTTAACAAACTATTGCAGATACAAGATCAACAATCTTTAGTAGTAGAACTGTCCCTGCTTCGTCAAGAAAATGAAGAATTGACAGTTACGGCAGCCAAGCAGTCATCAGTTATTGATAAGCTAAAGAAAGACTCTGAACAATTACAGTTCACACCAAAATCACCTTCTTTAAATAGAAAAACCACCAAAATCGGTAAAGAAAATATGCAGACTGTTATCTCTCCTTTGAGGGAACGTAATCATTAAAATTAGCGGAGGCTATAAAATTTATGGTTACATTGAAGTTGAAAAATGAATAGAAACGATAGTCTTATCAAGTGCCAAAGGTTGTGTAAAATAATGTTTCGATTTTTAATATACTTGGGTAATTGATATGTGTTGTATGTTGGGTTTTCGGTTTCGTATCTGAAAATTAATACAATTTTTCAATTAAACATTTTAGTTATTTGTTTCGATTTTGATATATTTGACCGCCTAATCTCATGTTCAGTGCCGGTCTTTTGATCAAGACAGAGTCTCTAATTAGTGTGCCACTCCTTGTTTAATACCATTTAGAAATTTTCTATGGCATTTTGTTAATTTCAATTACTTAATAATAAAATTTCGTACTTGAATTTTTGCCACCTAGAGCTACTGCTCTACCCTTGCCTCGGCGTTGCTCATGTTACAAGTTTATTACCTGAATTAATATGGGATTAATTAAAATAACCTAATATTTACTTCGTTTGTGTTTATTTATTATGAAGTAATTTATAGTCGCTGATATTATCGTTTAAATACAATTGGTACCTACTATACTTTTATTTATTTGTAATGCGTAATACAATAAATTATGAGAACATTGTTTTTTTTAATAAGTTTTTTATTTCCTTTTACCCTGACCCGCTATTTATCTGTAATCAAATCTTGCAAGTTTTTAACACTGACCTGTTTTTGGGTCGGTTAATTTGTTGCAGTTGCTTAGTTTTGAGTGACGGCATACTCCGCAATAGGGTAATGTACACCCGCCGCATTGTCTACATTAATTGCATGTTTGTACAAGGATTATTATTTATATTATATATGATAATCTACAATACAAGGATCATTTCCTTAGTGCAGGATGGTGTCTAAAATAATGCTGAGAAAATAATTGAAAAATATAAATATGAAAAAATCCGGCAAACAAGCAATAAAGTTATCGACATCTAAAATCCTATTTGGTGCATCAGTTATTGCACGCCTCATAAGCGAAGCGTTGAGGTCTTTTGCACGCCTCATAAGCGAAGCGTTGAGGTCTTGCTCTACTCTCGACTTATGAAAATCAAGCACTTTTCAAACCTAAAAATGATTGTATTTTTCTCACATTGCACTTATAGGATAATATTATTATACATATGTCAAGAAAAAACATTCGTCTAAACGTATTTGATATTTTTAAAAAGCAATTATTTTGTTTAAAGTAAGAAAAAAGTTGATTAAAAAAAATTTTCGAGGACGTCCGGATGTTAACCGTAAAGTATCTGGCATTCTGTCGACCGTAACAATGAATGTATCGAAGTTTTTCTTTTATAGTTTTTTTTTAGCTTCATAATCGCAACGCGCTGTTTCCTTTCGAAAATGGCTTCGTAATTCTTTGTCGTTTAATTGCAATTAATAAAAAACTAAACTGCTTAGTCATTAGTGCATATATACTTTATGAAAATTGGGTTCGTTATATTTTTTATTCGTCCATTCGGACAAGCAAAGGAAATAAATCCCATTCAGCCTATACAGATATGTTTAGCTCTACGTCGAGAATGGCACAAGATATCTAAAGTATTTTTTTTTCTTTCATTACGAGTATGTACAAGCTTTTATTTAGTTTCACCTGTCCCGTTGTCTGTAATCAAATCTTGCAAGTTAAATTTGATCCCCTTTCCGGTTTCCGATTGAGCTGAAATTTTGCATGCGTGTATAAATTAGACGACAACGTAATATTATTGTAACATAGAGCTGACCTGATGATGGACCTGGAAGCTGGCCATAGGAACTCCGTAATTAAACGATGCAACCCGATCGAAATTGGGCTTATTTGATTCGTCTTGACGAGTACTTTGATACTATATGGAAACCAGGGTCTGATCATGGACCTGGAAGCTGTCCATAGGAACTCCGTAATTAAGCGACGCAACCTCATCGAATTTGGGCTCGTTTGATTCGTCTTGACAAGTACTTTGAGACTATATGATAACCAGGGTTTGACGATGGACCTGAAACCTGGCCATAAGAACTCTGTAATTAAACAGCGCAACCCCATCGAGTTTGGGCTCGCTTGATTCATCTTGACGAGTACTTTGATACTATATGGTAACTACGTTCTGATGATGGTCCTGCAAGCTGGCCATAGGAACTCCGTAATTAAGCGACGCAACTCCATCGAGTTTGGGCTCGTTTGATTCGTCTTGACGAGTACTTCGAGACTATATGGTAACCAGGGTCTGACGATGGACCTAGAACCTGGCCATAAGAACTCCGTAATTAAACAACGCAACCCCATCGAGTTTGGGCTCGCTTGATTCGTCTTGAGTACTTTGATACTATATGGTAACTAGGTTCTGATGATGGACCTGGAAGCTGGCCATAGGAACTCCGTAATTAAAAGATGCAACCCCACCGAGTTTGGGTTCGTTTGATTCGTCTTGACGAGTATTTTGATACTATATGGAAACCAGAGTCTGATCATGGACCTGGAAGCTGTCCATAGGAACTCCATAATTAAGCGACGCAACTCCATCGAGTTTGGGCTCGTTTGATTCGTCTTGTAAAAATAAAATTAAAGAAAAATATTTTTTTAAAAACAAGCTTTTATTATTTGCTAATATAATAAACTAAAAAGTTAATAAAAATAAATTAACTTTAATCAGACATATAACACTTTATAAGTTCATTGTAACCTTTAACGAAAATTTTATTAATCTTCAACAACAAAATAATTCCATATCGTACATAATTATATATTTTTAACACTAAAACTTTACACCATAATTATTAAATCTGCCCGTTTTTATCACAGTCCCAATTTTATAAATAAAAGTGTGTTGCATTTTTTAGCAAATAATTAACAGCTTGCTTTTAAAAAAGGATTTTTTTCTTTAATTTTATTTTCATTTTTGGCATTGACTAATAGTAAATGATAAATAATATAAAAATTATGAGGCGTGCACTTTTGGATTTTCCAAATTATTATTTTTTTGTTCTATTCTTACCCATGTTATGGGTATCTAACAAAAAGGTTTAGTTAATGCTAGGGCCGCACCTGCGTGTATCGTCCCGAAGTAATGTGTGGGCGAAGCTTCGTACGTTTGTGCACTAGAAACTTATCGCGATAAAACTGTGGTCACATTAGCGACTTCGGTATTTTACACGAAGTATCGTGCAATAATTAAAGATTGGCCGAAATCATTTTCATGCGTTTAACTATGGATGACGAATTACTTTATTATTACAGCTATATTATACTAATAATTACATGATATTTTTGGATCCCTTCATGGGTTCCGCTTCATAATGGTGTAAAAATTCTACCACCATTTCATCACTCCACTCCATATTTATTGATTAAATGAAGATCCTCGAACACGTCAAACACATCGAAAATTTCCGCCGAAATGAAAAACGCTAGTCTGACCACAGAGTGCGATATATTAGCGCGCTAAAACCGTTTGACTTATCGCCACCCAAGCGATAACGCACACGAAGCCCGAATGTTCGCGACGATAGCCGATAATGACCGGTCACATCTGCGTGTATCGTCTCATTGCACGAAGCTTCGTGACGATACCCGCAGGTGCGGCCCTAGCATAAGAAGACGATAAAAGTTAAAATCTTAAATTTAACTAATAAATTCTTTGAAAACCGCTCATCGTAGAGACCTGAAACTTGGAGTGTGTTCTTTGTAAGTTCCTACTTTGGCGTCCGATAAGAATTTTTCGAAATTCTACCCCTAAAAAGGAGAAAAGTTTGTATGGCGCGTGATTTCATGGTCCAATCTACTTCAAATTTTACATAAACATTCTTTAACAGAATTGACGAAAGATGTGTTTCCGTATTTTATTGAAAGCCATGCCCGGACAGAGTTAAACAGGAGTAAAAGTTATTTTGGGGGTGATTGGCTTGGAAGCTGATATTAATACTTCTTAGTGCTTTTGATTTAAATTACATTTTATATTGATACATGTTTGAAAACAATCCGATTTTATTCAAAAAAGGTTATTTTAATGAGGTCACGCACATTTAGGACACAGCCTCATAGGAACACAGTTTGAAATTTTAAAACGTAGCTATGAAATATACGAATCATGCCATACCTATTCTAACATTTACCGTAATTGCGGCCAAGAATAGGGTGGTACATACATACTATAGGTTGTATTAAAACAGGTAATTAAAAGATAATGTATGTCAGTCTTACACCAATTTATTTCCATCAATTTACAAAATTTCACAGTACTGTAATAAAACTACAACTAACATTAGTGCACAATAATAACTTAACTAGGTGCTTTTTGGCAACACAAGAGTATATCAATATGGAGATTCCTCCGCGTACTACATTATTAAGGCTTAAATAACTTAGCTGCATTAAGCTGCAAATTGTAATTTCTTTGGATTGTTCAGACTTTGTAAAATCACAATTGAGACCAGAATTAAATTAAGTACTATTTAACTAGATTGATGAAATAAGAGGCGATATGAGCATTCAATGAAGGGGACTTATATCGCCCTTAATTTTGATGTTCAAACTGCAGGTGCCGACCTCCCCTCGCTAAAAAGCAAGCGTTCCCACAGTAAATAATGGCTCGCTTTTGACTATAAAATGTACTAGACTATCACGACAATAAATCTACTCTATTTGGTGAATAAAGGTGGGACTTAAATATTAATAAAATACAATGGCCAATAAGTGTAACTAATAGTACTAGTAAAGCGTATAAATGCCACACAAAAATCTACATCTATTCTCACTTTAGTGAATACGTCAAATCCACCATATGGGTTTAAGTATTAATAAAGAGATTCAAATATTAATATTTGCATTACAGTGAGATTCTACATAGAAAAAATTTAATTAATATTAGTTGTATACAATTTTATTTTGGATATTGAATTGATAAAATATTAATATGATCATGCACTTAACGATATCATTTCAAAATGTAGCTATAAACACATATAAATATAGTCCTACAAAAGTGCCTTTTAGTTTTAGACTCGAAATGTCCTTATTTATTTACGTTACGTGATATAAAAGTATAAAAAGGAACTCTAAAATTAACGAATCAATTTCAATAACAATATCCTAAAATATGGATATAAAATAAAAGGATTTTTGCATGACCACGAGATCAATTAAATGTTTCAAAAGGTATGCCTACCAGTCTCAGGCGTTATTATTATGCTTACATTGTAATATTACTTCTAGGGCGTACACACACAATAACGTACGATACTTAAATCTATGTGAATATATTTATCACTGGTAAGAAAAAATCATCGGCAATTTTGTACTCTAGTATACGAATAAATTATAAATCAATTAGGTACCTACATTCAACCCTAAATTTTGTGTCATGTTCTCATAATTAGCTTAATATAGAAAATACGTACAAAAGTAGTCAGAATATTATAATATAACATTAAATTTTAAATATTTGGGGCAAGTTTATTATTAGGCAGTATATGGCTTGATATTATTCCATCAAAAATGTATGTAACAGTATTAATAGAAACTTACACTATAACATTACAGTTATCTATTCTCTAGTCAACATGTGCATACCTTGGTACAATATCTTCTTTAATAAGTAAATCGCAGAGAGGGAAGCCATTTAAAGGAAGTAAATCTTGCGCTACCTGAATCAAACCATTCTCAGGTCCGGGCAATTGGCCATTCCATACATAATAATAGAAAAGCTGCTGCATAGCTGCCATGAATCGTCGCTGTTCTGGCATTTCTGAATCAAATGTGCCAAGTATTGCTTCAATATCAGCGTTCATATCTGCAATACCTGATCCACCTCTGCCACCACCGGCGCCAGATCCCATTACTACATACATTGGTACGCTAAGACTTAGACGGGCAAGACTTACCAAAGGACATAATGTACGAATAGATGAAATCAACTCAACTAAACCTTTGTAACTTTTATCCACATTCATGAAAACAGAAGATGTTAAATTTTTCTCACCTAGTACACTAGCATTTACCATCTTTTCTACAATATCAGAAGTCCAATTTAAATGTTTCTTTCGTAAGAGATCTGAATGACTAGAATGTTGTGTCGTACCAAACACCATAGGTTTAAAAAGTTTCTCTTTGCCAGAGGCTTTTGCCTCAGACCAAATATCATATGCATGTGCCCGCAGTAATCCTCCATCTAGAACTAGTAGAGATTGTTTGGATTCGTCTTTTTGTGGCAAATCTCCAATATCCGATTCCAACCAAATATCAGGCGTGAGGATTTCTTTTGTAGAAATTCTTCGTAAACAATCAGCATCATTACATTTGGTCATTTCCTTGAACCTATTATTTAATTGTTGAGATTGTTCTAAAGGTTCACCAGGGAATATAACTGAGGCTGATGACAGCCACACTCTGGAATACAATCGCTGGGCTTGCTTAACAGTAGTCAATGCGGCGGTTAATGTTGCACCTGCACGATGACCTAACAACGTTACAGATTCAGGATCTCCACCAAAATGTTTTATGTTTAAGTTTATCCATTGTAGTGCCGCTAATAAGTCACTGAGACCGTAATTACCAGATATAGATGGATATCTACTTCTAGATAAAATGTCAAGAGCAAGAAATCCAAATGGACCCAACCTAAAATTAGGACGTACAAACACTACTTCTTTGGTACGAGCATATAATGCAGATGGTTGAGCAGGACTTATACCTCCGGTTAACGAATTTGCCCCGATGAGAACTACAACTGGCAAAGGTGAATCATACCTTACATGGGGAGTAACCACATCTAGCGTCAAACAGTCTTCCTCGCCAATTATTGTTACGCTTTCTAATAGTTGCAAGCAAAGAGGGCCCTTTTCGCGTGCATTTAAAGTGCCATTCCAACAATGGGAAATATTATTCAAAGGTTGAGCATATGTGAATCTTCGTTCTTGGATCGGTGGTATAGCATAAGGTATGCTGTAAAATTTATAGACTCCTTCATCCAAAATTCTGAAACAAATATACTTTGTAAATAAAAAATAACAGTGCATAAAAGATACCAAAACAGTTACACTTATAACATTTACCCTTCAACAGGACCACAACTAGTGAATGTCGTAATATAACGTCCGAGACGTAATGGACGTTCAGCGGGAGGTCCAGCACGCGCTCCAATTACTATGCCACTGACAACAGCCAACATAACTAAAAGTACAATGCAGCAAACCACGCAAGTATCTGTAACATATATTAATAACATACACATATTAAGTAATATAATTTTACTGTCCAATGCTTAGGTTTTTTTTTGTCCATTAGTTGTTAGCCGCAGATAGCTATGACAACTTTACCCGGACTGTGGGTGAGCGCTGAGGGCTCTGAAACCGAAATGCTTGGGTTAGTTTATGCAACTTCTTTTTTTATATCGCGTACTCATGCGCTCGCGCTTACCTACTCAATCACATAAGCTTTTTCTTTTTGATAATAATTAATTAAAATGTTTCTCCGTAATATAAATATGTGCAACATCACACTTGTCTAGTTTTATTTAATAGTTTTAATTAATTACATTGCTCACCTATGATAAATTTCTTTTGTCGAATTCTTTCTCGTAGAGGGAGCTTAGTAGCGACTTTGCCTTCTTCTGTTTCCTAAAAAGTGTGTGTATATTAAAATCTCTACAAAACAGTATATTGCAAAGTAAAATAAGTCTTGAACTGCCCACGATTAGCACCATAATATATCAGACATGCTTGTATCAATTTAAGAAGAACATAATAGAGCTGTGTATACATTTGAAGTGGGTATTATTTTATAAAAGTAACTTACAGGCGCCTCTAATTTAACTGTCTCCATTCCATCATTTGGCGTATCAAGTTTGTCATCTAAAGTCTCCATAGATGCAAGTGTGGCTTCTGCATTATCGGGTGTGTGCTTTTGAAATACTTTTGAGTATCTTAGATTAAATAAACTTCCCAATTTCTTGCCATCCTTGTTACCTAAAAAATAATGCAAAGAAAGCGATATTTAAGACACTTTTACAAGCCAATGACAATATGTAGTCGGCAAAGAGCCAGGTCACAATTCCTTTAAGCATTAAAATATCTAGTTGTATATATTGCCCTTGACTTTAACAATGAAATTGTCTCGCAACTTTGCCGCCATATATCACCTGAACCAGAATTATTAAAATTATATTATGACCACTAAAAAATGCGTATTTTCGTGAGCAACTTATAAGGGCCCAACTTCAGTGTGACATTAATATCTTTATATACCCTACTAGTTATACTACTTCATAATAAAGTAAATAAAATTGTAATAGACAGAACAGGTACAATAAAATCATATTGCTCCTGGTTTTACTTAGTTCATGAGAATTGCAAAGAAAATTAATTTCAAAACGAGTTTTACCGCCTTTAAGTAGAGTGGTCCAAGAGCATAGCCATACAATTCACAAGTACAATGACAGATTTAACGAAAACATAAAAACGTATTATTCCATTTTTTTTTAAATGATATTAGGATAAAGTGATTTGGTAATGCATAAATATATTTAAATGATTATATCGTATTAAATGATAATGCTCTCTGTTGGCGGCGACGAATACTACCAATCCTTACATTCTTTCGTAAAAGAGAGTTCTCTTTTTAGAGCTCTTAGTTAGAAGCTGGTTTACATTACGTCGGAGCGACAGTTTTACAGAGACAACAAAGGTGTCGCATACATATTAGTACATGTATTTCAATAGCGCTATTCGCATGATGGCAACGACACATTTATCGGATGTTCAGCCACGATTTCCATCGGGTCCGACGTAATTAAGTGTTTGTAAATACATGGACGTACACGTAATGAATATTATACAAAAAAAAACTAAACATAACTATAATTCGAAAAAAAATCAAAACGTGTGACATAAAAAATTCACAATTGTATGGGGACAGGGAACCTGCTAAGAGCCATATATCGACCTGTGCTGTGCCACCTCTAACTAATACCATCTGGTCAAAGTTACATTTCCAAAGAAATTGACGTCGGAAGTGACGTGGTCGTTGAGGCGGCCAGTCAAACCTATTGCCAATTTTTTACAATATGTATTCTACATATTGCGGTATTTCATCGGCTCTAATTAATGGTGATGAAAGCAGGATGATGATACCATATTGCTTTAAAGCTACAACTTAAGGAGTACTAACAGCACGTGAAATTGATATTATATTAGCGTGGAGTATTATGTTTGATGCTAACGGTCCTAGTTTAGCGACTTGGTCGCAGCAGCTGAATGATGTTCTGCGTTTTTAAGCTTCATATCCAAATTAGACATACTTTTAACTGTTTTGATGTGGTGCTTTAAGTTGACCTTAGCGTCAATTTTTTTAATCCAACGTGGATAATTTCGTCAAACATTCACGTTAAAGCCTTCATGTATTTATTAAATTCAAGGAGTATCGTTTTTGATTGGTGACGTCAATTACTAATTTCACAGGCATTTGTTAATGTTGTGTTTAAAATTTTAGCAATAAATAAATATAAACATAACTACAACAGCAAAATTTAGTTTTCAAAGAAACTGCTGTGATAAAAACTTGTACACAAATGACATTTTTACATTTAAAAAATAGAGAATTCTGTGGGATATAATTATTATATGTATAGTATAGTTTTAAACAACGTTTATTGTGCAAATGAAAACATATAATACAACGACATTCAGGAAAAACCAAATAGCTATATATATAAAAACCATAGATCTCTAAAAGAATGTATTAAAAGTGTTTCCAAGAAGATTTGATGTTTATTATTTCAACAAATTCTATTATTTTTTATATATAATACAATCATTTTGTTACATTTACTTTTCATCACTAACCTTCTGCATTTTCAGGGATATGTATGAACTTCATCATTCTATTTAAGAATTTGAAGCGAGTCTCTTTTACTTGTGGGCTTTCATCAGTCTTTTCGTTTTCAGTGTCTTTTTCTATAACTGCCTCATCATCCTAAAATAATTACATTAATAAAATCAAGTAACAATGTTGTTTGCTTTACTGATAAGGCGCAAATGATAATACAGGTAAACAATAAAACAATATCATTATTTGACTGCCTATATATACACACTATAATCTATACGATAAATTGGAGCTAGTTATGCCAAAATGTACCAACCCACAAATTATCCAAAAAATTGTTATTGACACCAAACTGATAAGAATTTCATATACTATGTCTCAGCAAAAACAACCCAAATGTTAGTTTCATTTTACATAAGAAAAGTAGCTATAAACCAAGCCACACATTAAGAACATTTATAAAATAATTCTGCTAGAATGATCTAGAAACATTTGGTATAGTCTTGATAATTTATATAAGATCCAAATGATTTTGGTTCCTTGAAATACATGTTTTTTTTAAATAAACAAAAAAGTGTGTGTCAGCTCCAACGCACGACTGGAGTTTACTGTTTAAGTACAATTATCAAAATAGGGCGCAAAAAAAGGTCATTTGACTAAAAATAATATATATATTTTTATTTACATTTATTAAAACTGTTCAGTGAAGTATTATCTTACGGCAGAAAGTGAAAGGTGCGCAGAATAGGTTGCGCAACAAAAACGTAACGAGGTCATTCGATCACTAGATTTTACTCCTCAAATTTTTCAATTTCAATTTTCAATCATACCGGGCGCCTTATATGAAAATCGATTCTTAAGGAGTAAACTCCAAGAATTAATCCCTCAAAAGTTATCGGAATGAAATCAGATGATTTTGTTAAATTTATTTGTTGAAAATAATAAAAAGTAAATAGTTAACAGAAAACCTTTCATTAATAAGAACAAAGTTAGTCGGCTGGTTACTAAAGAAATACTGCTGAAGCTTTCAATATTCATTAGAAGTGGCCTCAATGGTGAATATCAAAAATTAGTCATGAAAAAGACAGCCAGAAGCCAAGGTGTGTTCAATTTTAATGTAGATACTTTAGTACCACTTTGACTACAAGAAAAGGAAATTGCTTAGGCTAAATTGAATGACAAAGTTTATAATGCACTTAAAATCGGCTGATCGCCATGATTTTTATATAATAAAATAAGGGGTAGTAGTAGCATTGTAGACAACTTTGATGGTATTGGTCACCCTGACTTTGAAATTGAGCTGTGGGAGTGAAGTAAGTCATTTAAGTGGCTGTGTTTAAATAGTAAATAAATATCTTTTTGTAAATATTATTAGTATTTTAAAAATATATATATATATTTTTTCTTCTTGAGTCAAGTCTCCGAAACCGGTGAGCGTGTATGAAGAGAATTATGAATGTTGAGGAAGCGAATGAAGTATGCAAGGATAGAGTTCTCTGGCACTCTGTTCTCTCTGCCTACCCTGCAAGGGATATGGCGTGATGATATGCATGTATTAGTATTTCTTTTTGTAAATATTATTAGTATTTCTTTTTAGTAGTAGTAGTATTGAAATATGTTTTATTCTATTCCCCAAATAAATATTATATTTTATGTAACTGTTAAAACTGAACGCTTATTTAATACTGTTCAATAAAATAAAAAATGTGGAACATTTTGGCATATATATGTCCAATTGCCTAATAAATTCATTTCTGCACAAAACATACTAAGTGCATTAATTTTTAATTATTTAAATACTCCAACTCGATGCAGAATTAATTTATTTGTGGGTGTGTGTGCCAGTTTTATTAAGAAAATGCATAAGTTAGTAATAACAAGAAAAAAACTACAGCAGGTGAACCATGGGTAATTACAATTCTAACTTAAAAAGATATTTGAAATCAATTTTATGCAGTTGGTACATTTTGGCATAACTCGGTCCAATTATCAAATATTTATTATATTTTAAAATCCCACTGAATATGGTGATACAGGGAAATTTGCTATAATATGTTGACAGTAAACATCTGCTCAAAAACAGAGAAAGATCTTAGAAGAATGTCTATCAATAATTTTACATGACCTGCAATTTAAAGGTAAAATGGCTAAGAAGAAAAATAAAAAAGCCTCATAGATGTTTTTGGCATGAAGCACAAACATCTAATTCTTAAAGTAAGTCCAGAATTAAATGTATACTGAAGCAGCTGAGATGAAGCAGCACATATCTAATTCCATAATGCTTTCCATAAAGATGTAATGAATATGCAAAATGTATGTTTGTATGCATGTGAATTATACATATGGGCATGCTCCAACAGTGAGAGGGCCGTTTGAGTCATGAGTCTCAATCATTATATCTATGACAGTCCAAATGCTGAAATACTATCCTAAAATACCTTGATGCTAGTTCTATTTAAAAAAAAAGTTATTACTTTAGATTGCAGAGGTTGGGTGATAGTCACTTAATGAAAATTTATATGATGACCAATCTGATAAGAATTGAATGTCAATGTTATTTAAAATGAGCATAATAATGGTCAGAAATCATCAACATGGGTAATAATGATTAGAAATCCTCAAGCTGACTACATTTTTGAGTCCTACTATTGGGAGATTGATGTTGATGATTATTATTGGCAGAACCTGGTCATAAAAGTAGTCTATAGATATAGCACAGCCATGCGGCTATGCCAAACCCATCAGAAGCTCTATTCACATATTTGTAAATTAAAGTTGCTGATATACAATGAATATATTGGTGTACAGTAGGTATAACACATCATCAGCTCATGTAACGCACACCAACATCGAAGCTTGTCGCCATCATAAACAAATAGTTATTGTAAGGAAGTGCACAGGCCAGGAATGTGGCCATAACTTATTTGAGTTATCTTTGTGAAAAACCAGGATTAGATGGCATAAATATGTATTAACAACATCTTACCTTGCACTTTTCTTTGTCTGAATTTTTTGTAAAGAAACCAGGCATTTTGATAGCTCCGATAGGTATAAACTTAGGTTTAACTTCACGGCCTTGTTCAGTCAAGTCGCCGGATAATGCCGCTTTAACAGGGCCATCGTCGATCTTTAATTCGGCGAGATTGGTATTGTCTTCTTCATTTTTTAACATTATTTCTTTCTCCTCAGCTTCAATTTGTTGTTTATCGAGAGTTTTATTATCATCCTCATATTCTTTGTTAATATCCATTGTGCTCATATTACCTGCGAAAAACCTCCTTTTTAATGCGAACCGGTTCTGTTGGACTATACTATTTCATTGTAAAATATTCTATACTGTACTCATCTTCAGAACAATGAGTGCGGTCATGAAGCATTAAAATAATTAAATGCGACAGCAGCGACAAGCGTTTAAAAAAATAAGTATTTTAGACAAAAGATTACCCGAAATACTTACAGGACTTTGGTGGTTCATAGATGCTACAATAGTTATAAACTATTTAATTTGAAACCGTCCAAGCTTAGATATTCAAAACCGTCTTTAACGAATAAAACCACTACGATTTGCGAAATGCGAACACAAACTTTTGCAATCAGTCAACCGGCTCAACCGCACATTCAATATAGAGAACATGTTTTAGTTAATAGAATAATCGAAGTAGAAAGTAGCGCTACCTACTGATTTTCTCTATAAAAAAGAAGTAGCTTTTGTTCTTTCTTAAGACTGCCAACAGAGAGAACTAAGCTCACAATATGTAACATGGTAAAAATATTCATATTTAAGGAAAGAAAGTTTGAGTTATTAAATTCCAGGAATATTTCCAATTAATGCAATTTTAAATAACGTTAATATGATTTAAATCAAAATATGCGAGTTCATCTCTATAATTAATTTACGGGAATCGTCAATAGATGTCGCTGACAATAAGAGAGCATATAGATTAAAACATTACACTATATCCAGTTACAAATTATTCTCTTCAAGTCAATAACAATAATAAACGAATAGTCTTTAGAATCGGAAATCATAAAGAAAAATAACATTGGTATCAATTAGGATAATATCTAAAATGAGAATGAAATTCCAACTGTTGTTTTAGGCACCTAATATTTAGTAGGGATGTAAAAAAATATTTTTGTTATAATCGATTTTTATAGTATTATTAATCGATTTTTAATTCGATTATATAAAATACGAGTTAATATCGATTTTTAAAAACAGCGTCATCTATACGACGGATAAATAAAACTCGAAGTAAATTCTTTATTATTTATTTACAAGTTCATCATCATCTCAGCTCGTATATGTCCCATTGTTGGGCTCGAGCCTCCTCCATATCATCATCATCATGAGGGGGGATGAAAGACATGTGACACAGGAGGGTTATCAATATGCTTGTGGATGAGCGTAAGAATCGTGGGAGACCCAAAAAGAGATGGATGGATTGTGTAAACAAGGATATGTGTATAAAAGTTGTGTGCAGATATGACGGCTGATATAAGATTGTGGAAGGCAAGAACATGTTGTGCTGACCCCATTTAGCGTGGGATGAGGGCAGGCAAATGATGATGATGATACCACGCTGGTCAGACGTGTTGATACAGGGTTTTGTTACGAGTTTTCCTTCTCTTGCATAGATGTTATAAGCGATTTATGTCCCTTAGTCGTCTCGTACGATCACCCACGGGTAAGGTATGGGGTGCTAAATTGTATTCTTATTCCGTCACCATAAGTGAGATAATATAGTTGTTGGTAAATTAAAAATGTTTTCTAACCGTAAAACACCTAAAAGCAATAAGCTGGCGAAAATATTTTACACTGAAGGATACACCAATATATCCACAGCAATATGCATGTACTGTTCGAAAAAATTAAAAACTTGTAATACTACAAATTTAAAACAGCACATAGAACGAAAACATCCCACTGTCTCATAACGTAATCTATTGCGAGTCACGTGGCCTCGTCAGAGCCAATAATAACGCGGCAAGCAAGAACAAAGATAGGTGCCGATATACTCTCTCTCACACTATAGCTTGCCCATAGCACTACAGACTCGTATCTATCTATAATTCGTTAGATCACCTAGCAAGTAGAAAGTCCCACCAAAATGATCTGTCTTTTTGAGAATCTTATTTTTTAGTTATATTATATACTCTATTAAAATTTCAAGCTGTCTCAAATACATTTTTTATAACATTTTTGCACGCGTTTGGCAATGTGAAAACCCAGAGTAAATCGTCTGCCTTATTTTTTTTTTATTTATTAAACATTACACTGCAACATATAAAAATTGCATATTGCCTCAAATATATTTTTGGGAAATATTTTAAAAAATTCAGGGGATGACTTAGCCCCGCTACTCACCAGCCAGGTCTGCTATTCCGTATTGGGGTATAATAGGAGGGGTATGTGACAAGTTTCCAGCTTGCCTCAAATACCTACACAAAAATTAGTTCCAGCTCTCGGACTATTTCTTCCCCTTTGATGATCGCAAAAATCACTAAGAGGACTTAAGCATAAAAGAGCCCTGTAAAAGAAGGAAAACTCGAAATCAAATCATAGGATTTGATTGACAGGTATAGACCTGTCGTACCCGTCTGATCAGTGAGGTATTGTAAGTCAATTTCCCTCCCACTGTAGAGGACTGCACTAGTCATTCGTCTACGTGATACGTATTTTCAATTATTTGAGTTTAGATATGTGGATATTCATGTATAGTTTTCCCCATAGTAGTCTTAATCTGTCGTCCGTCGAGATGTGATAGTGGTGATTTGAGATTAGTTACCTATTAATCTCGACAACAATATAGCAGAGCTTATGAGTAAAAAAAATTCATTACCAGCTTGAACAAAATAAACTAATTTGACATTGCAGTGCAACCATAGAGAAAAGCTGCCCAGATAAATCTTTAAATTAGTAATTTATTCACATTCAAAATATTGATTCTGTGTAAATGCAATATTTTCACAGAATTATTAAAAATACTAATAAATAAAAACAATAACTTTAATTTATATTACAAGGTAATGGCTAGATATTTATTTGAACAACTTATTAATAGAAATTAATGTTTTTCCAAAGCTTTAACAAGGAGATCATTGATGTGTGTTATAAGGTTTCTTGGGTCCATTACAAGGCCTGCTGTGACCATGGCGTTTGAGAATAGCTGCTGAGCGACCATCTTAGCTAACTCCTGGTCACTTGATAATAGCTTATGTAGTTTCTTGATGATTGGATGTCTGAAAAATATATTTAATTTCTTTTTAAATACGATTATTTTATTATTTCAGCACTACGAACATCCATTCCTATATATATATATATATATTAATTGAGAGTATATAACTTTGGATTAATGTGAACTATTGCCAATTATCTCTTTATCTCTTCGTACATGCGTTATAAGAGTCGATTGAGGCATTTAAAGCTGATAACATCACTACATGATGGAAACTCAGTGTAGATCAATTTACCTCATATTGTAGCTAATGCTTTGGATTATAAATTGTTGTGGAGAATAATATGAATTAAACTAATACTACTGGTCCAATGGTAGATAATGGACGTTGGTAAATTATATAATTACCCATGCCATCATCCCAATTATTTAGGGTTGATATAATATACACTCTTCTTCCATCATACATATTGCAAATTTTGACAATAGTTTGATGCCTGGCCCCCTGCTTGACATCCACTCTCTTTGGGAATGTATTTATTGATGGCATTAGATTGGTTTTGTAATGTAGTAGTGTAGCAATGTTAGGATCGGTAGTAAAAGTAGCAGCCACCATGTAGCAAAACTTACTTGGCATTGATTTCAAGATGTGGCCTCAATAAAGCAAATCTATTCTCTTCGCTAAGACTCTGTGCTTGCGTACGTATAAAGTGTCGTGCGGCTGCCATCTCTTGAACAGTGATCACACAAGGATGCGAATCTAATTTCTGTGTTGTGTGTACTTCGTGCACTTTCCCAGCCAGAGTTGTCTTAAGGAATGACACCAGCTGGTCTACCTGTGGTTTCTGTAAGTCCTCACTGCCTGAAAAAAACAAATTTGGGCTGTAGACAATTTATCTAACAGTCATTTGCAATACAGCTTTAACAAAATACTATTTGGCAGACTGTACGTTATATTACAGTTGCTTATACTGCCACTAGGTATTTTTCTTTCTATTGTTAGCGATCGATAAATTTAAAATTGTTTTTAATAGATCTTTGTTTCTATTAGAACTTCGCAAGTATGGAATACTTACACACTACAAAACTACAAAAGCTTTATAGATAAAAAAATAAAATAGTTTTTACGAATTATATGTTATGTCACATTTTAATTTGATAGGTTTCCCTCCCGTGATCGCAAAAAGTATCCGAAACGTCAAGAAAAATAAAAAGACAATAGATTTAATTTAAATGTTTTACATTCATCAAAGACCGATGACACTACAGTAATTCGATAAGATTATCTTATTATTCTGATTAGAATCACCAGAATTAATAATTTTATCACAAATTCATTACGTAAGAGCAAAAGAAATAACAAACAAACGCGCGGTATGCGCATGCATACAGTTTCGGATTTAATTTCCGATTCGAGCACTCGGCTCGAGAAAAACAAAATAGAGTAATGTTTATATTAAGAATTACTTTTAAGACCCAGACTTCTTTGGGTCCGTATAAAAGTAGGTGTCACCAAGGTATTCATGGTTGTAGCATATGCTCCCGTAGGATCCTCGGTGGCATCAGACCTAGAGAAGTTTTGGGATAATGTTAGGGAAGTTCTGGATATGGCAGAAACCAGTGAACGCGTGATTGTATGCGGAGATTTGAACGGATGGGTGGGGACCAAGCGTCCCGACTATGAGGACGTACTTGGTCCATTTGGTGATAAGAGAGTGAACGACGCAGGTAGGCTCATAGCGGATGTATGCATGGAGAGAAACCTTATTGTGTCAAACACATTTTTCCAACATAAGGACATCCATATGTATACATGGAGAAGGAATGAACAGAAAAGTATAATAGATTTAATTTTGGTAGACAGTCGCCTCCGAAGCAAAATATTGGACGCAAGAGCCTACAGGGGCCCCACAGTCGATACGGACCAATATCTCGTTATTGCGAGATTTAGTGGTCTGTTCAGAAAGTGGAGGCACTGCCGAGAGCGTGTCCACTTCGGAGGGCTTGAAAGAATAAAGGTTGAAAGGTTGCAAGAAGGGTGTGTAAGAGAAAAGTATGCAGAGGGTGTCCGAGAACGGCTGACGATGGCAAGCCAGCCGCAATCGGACATTGAAGAATGCTGGAGAGTATTGAAAGAGAGTATGGTAGACACAGCGAAAGAAGTATGTGGAAGTTCAAAGAAGCATAGAAACACAAATGGTGATGCATGGTGGGATGCGGAAGTGGCAGCTTCCGTAGAGCAAAAGAAGAAAGCGTGGCTGGACTATGTCTGTTCTTTGAATCTGAATGACAGTATGACTGAACAGAAGAAAGAAATATATCGGCAATGTAAGAATGACACCAAGGCCTTAGTGAAAGAGAAACGTGATAGAGCAAGTATGAGTGCAGAAGATAGGCTGACTAAAAACTTCGAGAGTAACACCAAACTCTTTTGGAGGGAGGTGAAGAAGTCTCGGGGTGGTTGGTCAGCCTTCAGAATGAATAAAATAAGGTCTAAAGGTGGAGACATTCTTACACAAACACAAGACGTGTTAAGCCGATGGAGTGAATATTTTGGCGATATGTATGCGGATGCTACGGTTGGCGCCGGTGTCGCATGTGGTCTAGTAGATCAACATTCGGCGACGGCGTCCTCCGATGGCATCAGTATGGATGAAGTTGAATGGGCGATAAGAAGTTTGAAAAATGGTAAGGCAGCGGGCATTGATATGGTGTCTGCCGAGATGATCAAGCTTGGTGGCTCTTATGTCTGGGAGGCGTTCCTGTTGCTCCTCAATTTATGTTGGAGCTCGGGAATGGTTCCCAGGGACTGGTATAGCGCAGTCATCGTGCCTTTGTTGAAAAACAAGGGTTCACGTTATGATTGCGCAAATTACAGAGCCATAGGCTTGACCAGTTTGGCAGCAAAAGTGTATGGTAAAATTATTGAAAGGAGAATGAGGATGGTGTCCGATGGTTTACTGTGTGAGACACAAGGAGGTTTCAGGAGTAGAAGGGGATGCATGGATCAAGTGTTCTCTCTGTGCAACATTGTGGAGAAGCATCTGGCTCTAGGTCAGAGGGTTTTCTGCAGTTTTGTGGATCTGGAGAGAGCATTTGACACGGTTGTACGAAAGGAACTTTGGGACATTTTACCGGAGTATGGTATTAGCGGTAAACTGCTACAGGCTGTGCAGTCCAGTTACATGGGCTGTAGAGCCTGTGTGCGGCTGGATGATGGAATGTCGCCTTGGTTTGACGTCAATATCGGCGTTAAGCAGGGGTGCGTTCTGTCAGCCAGGCTGTTTATCATATATCTGGATAAATGTCTCCAAAGGTTGAACGATATGAATGTGGGAGTCCAGATGGGCGACTCAGTGGTCACTGCTCTGCTTTATGCAGATGATGCAGTCCTGCTGGCACAGTCAGCAACTGACCTGCAGACCCTAATCGACACAATGACAGAAGATTGTAAGAAAAGGGGTCTACGCGTGAATGTGAGCAAAACCAAAATAATGGTCTTTGAAAGAGATAAAACCAGAACAGATGTAAGAGTAACAATAGGTAATGATGTACTAGAGCAAGTGAATGAATTTGTATATCTTGGATGTGGATTTAGCCGAGATGGAAGGTACACCACTGATATAGAGCGAAGAGTGAATGCGGGAAATAGAGTGAACGGAGCGTTGGGGCAACTTCTCGGCAGCCACCACCTCAGCCAGAAGGCACGTGTAGCAATACATAACGCAGTGCTTGTCCCAACATTACTGTATGGAAGCGAGAGTTGGGTATGCAGAAAAGAGTATGATAGTAAAATTAATGCGGTCGAAATGCGATCTCTGCGGCAAATCTGTGGAGTTAGGCTGACCGACCGCATTCGTAACGACGACGTAAGAGAGCGAGTAGGTATGAAAGAGAGTATTGGTGTAAAGATGCGAAAGGGAATGCTCCGATGGTTCGGACATGTGGAAAGAATGCCGAACGATCGCCTGGTTAAGAAGATATACAATGCGAAAGTGGAAGGATGTAGGTACCGAGGGAGACCGAGACTAACCTACCTAGACCAAATCGGTCATGTACTGAAGGAAGGTGGAGTCAAGAGTCTCCGAAACCGGCGAGCGTGTATGAAGAGAATTATGAATGTTGAGGAAGCGAGTGAAGTATGCAGAGATAGAGTTCTCTGGCACTCTGTTCTCTCTGCCTACCCTGCAAGGGATATGGCGTGATGATATGTATGTATGTATGTATGTATGTTACTTGAACTTTAGAAGACCTTTCGGTAAACGAACATCATTGGCGTTTTTCAAATATTAAGAATTATATTTGTGAATAATTTGAGTTGTTATCGAATGATTAGTTTTTTTTTTTTGTGGCAGGACCACACTGTTGACATTTTTCTGTCTACAGCTGGGGGCCAGTTCATCCGGGGTAGTACCACACTCTCACAGAAAATCGACGTCTGAACAGCGGACATATGCTGCTGTGCTTCGTTTGGTGAGCGAGAGAGCCGGCAGCCCAACTTTCTCGGTGGCTTTGGCGTTTTCAATGGTAGGCAGCGGCCTAACTGTAACCTGGTATTGCAAAGGTACATGCGCGGGCAGTAACACTTACCATCAGGTCAGCTGTTTGCTCGTTTGCCACTTAAAAGCAATAAAAAAATATAAATTTAAGACAAATTAGTATGTACTATGGGTTGGTAAGTTCTATGTTATGTAAAATATATGTTAGTTTGAATGTGCATGTCTATCATGATAAATCTAATCCTATTAGAGATAGAAACGTATTTATACTATCTTTTAGGTATAAATTAAGGAGAATACTAACCAATCACAGTATCAGCCTGATCTGATGGATTAGTCTGCATATCATTTTCGACAGAAACTAATTTTCTGTTATTGAACTCTTTCAACTCCAGCAGTACCAACTCGTCGTACATCTCGTAGCAAAACAACACTTCAACGTCGCGCTTCTTTAACGACTCGTAGTAAGGAGAAGTTTCCGCCAATTCACGACTGTGGAAATATATTTATTGATAAATTATTCTTATAATTTATTTGTGTGGTGATGGAGTATGAATACAAAGATCTCCAACAATTTTGTTACTGTATATAGCACAAATTGATTAAAGTATGTAAGCAGATAACAATACTGCAACAGAATTTTTTTTTTTTTTTATGGAGAAAATACTGGAAAGTGTAACTCGCTGGAGCAGTCACGAATGTCGAGGAATCAGTACCAGTAGTCGACATATAGTGACGGGAAAAGAAAATGGTAGGCAATAAGGCCACGCGTCGCCCTGCCATCGCTCCGAACGGAATGGGCGGAGTGTGACCATAGCTTGCCAAAAAAAAATCCAAACCAACCTGGGGGCCGCTAAGTAATATATTGTCTTCTGGTCATCCTTTTGCCTTGAAACATAATCAGCAAGAGAAATTCTTACTCCATTCGCTAATTTAGATGATTCAAATCTGAGAAGTTTTGCTATTTCTTCCTGTAAAAAAATATTATAAAAACAAAGTTTAATTTTTTTTATGTGATATATCCTCACGCCAACTTATATACGTCGCACTGCTAGTCTAGTCTCCTTCATAATGGGAGGGAAATCGATCTACTGTATTACACTGGTCAGACGGGTTTGTATAAGATTTTATTTCGAGTATTCCTTCTCTTGCAGTGATATTATCTGCTCACGTTCTTTCATTTCATTTCACATTTCATCTTTGACGATCATGGAAACGAATGAGAAAGAAAATCATATTCTTATTCCGATACTACACAATAAATCTAATTGATCTGCTAATACATTTTTATGGTCTAACTACTATAATTTCGAAGTTGTAGGCAGAGGTGTAATCGCACCCATATTCTGCAATGATGATGACAAATGATGATCCCACTTAGCTTGACGAGACCTTTGAGATTCACTGGGCACAATAATTGCAGAAGTTGTCCTTACTATTTTAATTTATTTAGAAATACCTGTAGAAGTCTATTAATATATCCTGCCTTACCCAGAATTCGAAAACGATTGGCAATCTAGGGCTTCGACAATGGTATATCTGTTAATCAAGATGGTAATTTTAAAAATTATGTGTATAAATAAATAATAACTCACTTTTTCTAGTGAACTTTGGCTTGTAACAATGCCTTCTTTCAAAAATAAAGAGTAGTCTTTGTAGAAGGCTTCATAACTCAAAGCATCTTTTTGAGACATTTCCACCATAAATTTGAGAAACCGGTTAGTTAACACAGTTTTCAGTTTTCTGTAAAAAAAAAAACATTGGCACCATAAATGTGACACGCTCGATGTCTCACCATTTTGTTTTTATCTTATAGAAGCAAAACCTAGATCAGAATGACAATTATAATAAGTACCTATATCAGATTTATCTCCTCCTCTCCTCCTACATTCTAACTCCTGTAATCCAGAATTCACACACTACAGATTCACTACAGATGTTTTTAGTGCCCGCGTCCCGTACCACCGTAATCAAAGCTACGAGTCGTTTGGCGAAGTTATAAATGCAAGTTGTATTGAATTATAGGTCGTTATCATAACAACTTTTACAGCCTGCGTAGCCACAATTCACGATTCCACCCTTACCGTTGATGTATGAAAACCTACAATAACATGGTAACACCCAGTTAGCCTGCGGCAGTCTCCTTTTTTGTCAACTATGATGTAATCCGTCGTGCGTCTTCTCTGCGCTTTTTGGAAAAGGCCTGTCAGTCTAACATTTGTATGGGCGTTTTATTGAGTGTCTTAGGCTGAGTCGTAACGCTGTAGGTAGTTATATGCAGATGTTGATTAGTAACGGAGTTTACCTAAATTCTTTTTGCCTTTGGTTTCATAAGTTGCCTAGATAACTAGCTAAGAAACATGACAAATTAACAGGGAGTGTTACTTCATATTATTGCAAAAGTATCTAATTATCAACTTAGTACTTACATAATTAGTGCACTATTTTGTAATAATTCTCTGCTAAGATTCAGTGGAATGTCTTCAGAATCGACAACACCTGAAAGTCCACAAAGTAACAACGTTATCATTGCGTTTAAGTAAATCTTCCTAATGTTATGCAGTGTTTTATAACTTAAACAATGCAATACAGATACCATCGTCTTCCTAACCACCTTCAATTATAAAATATATCCATCCATCAGTTGTGATGGATTTGGTCCATAGACGTCCACTGTTGGATATAAGTCTCGCCACGACATAAGTCTTCTCCAAAGGCTTCCTGCTGCTCCTAAGTCGTCAATCCATCTAGTGGAGGGTATAAAATGTATATAATTTTTAAATATTCTATTGAATTAAGTAAATGATTGTTCCAACTTTCCAAGTCAAACTGTAATTTGTGTCTGTTTGTAATTCACAAGGATTTATTTTTTGGTAGGGTATAATACAAAAATAAGAGATATCAGATACAATATAAACGGTTACGTTATCTAAAGAGTATAACTGGACCGTATTTTAAAATGTGTGTGAACTAGGGTTCATGGTTTCTCGAGCTTTTCAATTTCTCGGGTCTCGAGAATTCTCGAGGCTTCTCGGGTTGTCGAGAAATTTACATTTACGTACGTTTTCTCATATTATTTGGTTCCAATAACGTCAACAAATTCAGTGTTTTTCTTCTCAAATAAAAGTATCAAATTAATTCCATCCATCCATCCATCAGCCCGTAAACGTCCACTGTTGGACATAGGCCTCCCCACGAGAATGCCATTCACAATGGTCATGTGCCACCTGCATCCAGCAGTTTCCTGCGACCTTCATAATGTCGTCAGTCCACGTAGTGGGGGGTCGTCCTACCTAGCGTATGGATGTGGTCTATGGTACTATAACCTTTTCGGAAACCAGCTTGTTCAGGCGGCTGGAAGTCGTCTAGCTTGCGCGAGAGTCGGTTCGTAATGACTCTTGAAAACAATTTGTACACACGGCTCAGGAGTGAGATGTGTCTGTAATTCTTTAAGAGCGATTTATCGCCTTTCTTGAAAAGCAGCACCACCACACCCCAATTAATTAATTATAAAACGTTTATTGATTATATTCAAAAACATTAATCTTATGAATAAGTTAATTAACTATTTTTAAAAAAATACAGAAATAATATTATTCAGACCCATAATTATAATGACAGCACCATTTTTGGCTGATTTTTTAGAACTTTTAAACAAAAGTAGCTTCTATTAAACTAAACAAAAAATAAACATCAAAGAAAACGTTAATATCTTAAATTCAGATAGAAAATAAATGTAAATTATAATTAAATTACAATCACAGCACCATTTATGGCATGTTAATTAGAATAAAAACAAATGAAAACTTTGCAAGATCAATGGAACATCTCACGCTGAGGAGCTGAACATACAGTCAGACAGATAATATGATGTACATGATTTCTCGAGTTCTCGACTTTTCTCGAGCTCGATTTCCCGGGAACAAAGCCCAACGATTTCCCGAGAATTCTCAGCTCGAGAATTCCCGGGAATGAACCCTAGTGTGAACTCAACTTCTAAGAAAAAATAAATTTATTTTCTATATTATACTTATTTCCGTGTGGTGGACGGGGTAAGAATACAATTCATCACCCCCTATCCTAACCGTGAGTGATCGTCAGAGACGACTAAAGGATATAAAACGCTTATAATATGTATATGAAAACTCGAAACAAAACTCTATACCAACACGTCTGACCAGAGTGGTGTGGTGGGGTCATTTTCATTCGAGCCCAACAATGGGACGGGTAGGGTCTGAGATGATGATGCAGCTGTACTTACCTTTGACAAATCTCAACCATTTGGGTAGTATATTATCGGCTTTACTTTTGATCAATATCTTTCTAGAATATAAAGCCACTCCTATGTCCGAGTCTCTTGACATTTCAAACAAGCCCGGTTTACCTTCAGGCACATAAAGAATAGATCTAATACTGAGTGGAGCATCTGTTTTGTAATGCAGAGTAAATCTTGGCTTGTCATAAGAGTTGCTGATGAATTTGTAGAACTCAATGTGTTGTTCCTTTGTTACTTCTTTAGGCTCCATTAACCACAGAGGCTGTAAATTGTCCATGTTATTTATGAATGGCCAAGATTAATTATGTTTCCACTTCTGAAATGTGCTGATTGTTTATGAGACATGAAATCTCTACAAACTAATATTCATATTAAATATTAGTTAGGATAAAGAAAAAACCACCATAGCTATCATTACCATACTCTCTCCTTTTTCCTAACTTGTATGGTGTCGTCGGCATAACATACCTGTTTTTCTCTAACACATTTGAATGAAGATCAAACGTGCTGCATTATATCGAAATTTATCGACCGATCATCTGTCTGACGTCAACCTTTCTTGGATACACAATAATTGATACGGCATTGTGAGAAATTGTCTCAATCGAGTACAAAAGCCTTAGTTGGCTGTCACGACACATGCTTGCAACCTTTGCTTTGATAATATTCCTGGTACCACTAATAAAGATACTTTTCGTCATTGAAATATATTTGTGATGAAATAAAACAATTTTTTAGGAAATTTATATCTGTACATATACATTTCAGTAATAACAATGACATATTGGATGTAAGACACCTTAGTTCTACCGTGACCATGATCACTGTAAAGTGTTCGAAACGTCGGGAAATTAAAAATCAAATACAAACGCGATAGAATCCATAAAAGTAGTTTTATTTCAAATGTGTAACAGTCACGTAAACATCAGAAACCATTATATGTTTGTGATGTCGACACAAAGGACTTCCCGTATAATTAATTAATTATCCCTTTAATATTAAACAAAAAACTTTGTACAGTCTCATTAATATAAAACAATATAAATCTAACATGATTTTTACCCACCTTTATGGAGTTGACTTGCTCAGTGTTCAGAAATATAGGGCTGCTTACAAAGTTGCTATACTTTTTGATAATATCTATAAAATTGTTATATTACATTAATATTAGAACTACAAACATTTTGATTGTGTGTTTTGTTACTGCTTTGAGATATGGATGTTATGTGTAGTGGGTGTTAAGGTCAAAATTCTGTCAGAATAATAAATAATAGAAACGCCTATGATATGATCAAAGACTTTCAAGTACCACTTAATGGTATACATCGGTTTGTAGTCTACTCTTTGATACCCAATGAAAATGAGATTATATCATAAGGGGTAGCCCTTAGCGCTAGACATGTGTAAGTAATGCGAGTGATGCATCACACGTAATATTACCCAACCGCGTACTTTCATGTTACACATTGCGCGACTAAACATGACATGACATTAAACATCACACATCACGTTAAACATGACGCCGAACACTCGTGTACTGTTCTGTATTTCTGCAATGTTCGGTAATTTGGTAATGGTTATCTATCTCTCAAACGCGCCGTGTGTCTTTTCGGGAGAGTGAGAGGGATAGAACGACTGGACCGCGCTGCGCCTGCGGTCGATAAATATTTATTTTGAGCTCTATTTGCAGAACATTAAGGCTTATATTAAATGAAATGTCATGTGTGATGTTTGAAGTGATGGTAAAATGTAATATTACTCGGCACGAAATGTAATGCCATATAATATCACTTCGCGAAGTACTGTTTCGCGCATGTCTACTTACCGCATGCTAGGTCTATACCCCACCTCAGGCTAGGTATAAACCTAGCAGGATTAGTGATCACAGTTGGCCTGGGGATCTTCCAGGAGAGTCCTGGAACCCATACCACTGGTACTCTCTTAGCTGGGTTTTACAATTTGTACAGGTAAAAGGATTGACGAGACTTTATATTCTCGTCATCACACAGTGTTTATTACTTAAAAAGCGTATTGCTTACATCAAGCATTGCCCATACTAGGGAACCAAGTTCAATCCTTATACGACAATACACATTACTATACTGATTGATTATCTATGATAATGATAATTTATCATCTACTGATATCTAAACAACCAGTCAAATTTAAATAATTATTTACATGAAAGAGTAATAAATGTTATCTATTACAAAAAAGAGATATATACAAAATATTTTGTAGATGATAATACATTTCATTGTAAGGCCAACATGATGTCAGTGAAACTGATAATCTTCTTTTAGTTCTCTTTCTTTAGCTTTCATTATCTTAACTTGCCCCTTTCTTTTCTTTTATGATAGTCATAAGAAGTAATACTGATTATTCTCAATTTATATAAAAATATTCCATGTGGTGACAGTAAGAATACAACTGTATAAGGAGATAGGGAGTGGTGAACTCACCACCATGTCACCTGCACATGAGTGATCGTAAGAGATGACTAAGGGATATAAAATGCATATAACATCTATGCAAGAGAAGAAAAACTCGAAACAAAACCCTATACCAACATGTCTGACCAGGATGGTATAGTAGGTCAATTTCCCTTCCATTATAGAGGAGGTTTGAGCCCAACAGTGGGACATATATGAGCGGACATGATATAAAAATGAACTAAACAAAAATTGTCTCACATACTTTGGACTATGTCGTCATCAGCAAACTCTCTAGAATCTGTTTTGAGATATACTACTATCTTTGTACCAATTGGTACTCCATCAGCCTCTTGAATTTCATAGGTACCAGATCTGAAAAACCAGAAGCACCATCAGATACATGAATTTCAGTTTGATAGTAAAATGTCTACGTGTTTTAGAAAAAAAAAACAATCAATGCTCTACAGTATTCTACTACCTGGTGTTAAGAGATAAATTTCATCATAATATAAATCAAACCAAGAGTTTTAAAGGTTTCTAAATATATTTACTGCAAAAACTTAAATTAATAGTTAATAATTTTTAGAGCAAAATTAAATTGCCTGTCTAATCATTTTTTCTTTTTCTTATTGTAATATAGTACAGAAAAAAAGAAAATATATTTATATTTTATTTTTACTTCTCATTATAAACTGTTTTGTCATTGTGAATGATTTTCCATAATACTGCAACAATTTTAAGGTATGATATGTCATTTTGACTATTATTTACCCCTGTAATTACTAAAATAAGTAATTATTAAAAAAATATTGTGTACAAAATATTTTTATAATTGCAAGTACTTTTTGTTTAATATATAAGTTTATCAAGAAGTACACACATAAGATATGGTTTTAATGTCTTGTTATTATCACTATGTCATGTGTGATATTACCACGCATGACATAGTGAAATTACCAAAGTGCAAATTTACTTAATAAAAAAAAAATACCAATGTAATTGAGACCTCCTCCTTTCAGAAGTCTGTTAATAATATAACTTAATCATTGCTTTAATTGACACAAAAGAAGGTGCATGGATGAAATTGCTTGTGCATTCAATTAAAACAGTTCTGAGCAAAAATTCTTTGAAACATTTAGTATAAATTAACATTCATTTCCAAAACGAGCTAACCCATCAGATGACCATTTGTAGCCTGGAGAACCAGCCTTGCTGCTTCTAGTGAAAACTTCAATCTTGTCTGCCACCATGAATGCAGAGTAAAACCCAACACCAAACTGTCCTATTATAGAGTTGGCTTGTTCTGCACCCTTTTTCTTTATCTCTTCAATAAAAGATTTGGAGCCAGAGCGAGCAATTGTTCCCAGATTCTCGGTAAGTTCCTCCTTTGTCATGCCAATGCCTGTATCCTACAAGAAGTTTTAATGTTAACAATATGTATTGTTATGAATACATTTCTCTTTCAATTTGCTAGATGTGTTTATAATTTGAAATATGCTGATGTCATTGGATCTGTAGCTTAAACATAAAGTTCCAATAATTACACAAGAGGAACGGGCACAGTTGCATCATCATCATCATCACAGCTTATATATGTCCCACTGTTGGGCTCGAGCCTCCTCCATAATGGGATGGAAATTGACCTACTATACCACGCTGGTCAGACGTGTTGGTATAGGGTTTTGTTTTCTTTCTCTTGCATAGATGTTATATGCGTTTTATATCCCTTAGTCGTCTCGTACGATCACCCACGGGTAAGATACGGGGTGGCGAATTCTATTCTTACTCCGTCACCACACGGAGAGATTGTTAGTAGTTGCATAACAGATTTCAGATCTGCAAAACTTTTTTGTAATCAATCTTTTATAAAAAATCCATGACGACTGTGTACTGTGTCCCTGCTGTCAGTTATGTCTATGTTATTTACCATTTGTCATCAGGTAGGCTGCTTCTTTAAGTCATAAAGCCCACTATTGGGCACAACTTAAGGGGACGTCCATTAATCACGTGATCTTTTTTTAGCATTTTTTTAACCCCCCTCCCCCTTGGTGATATATGGTAAGGTTTAAGACTATGACCACCCCCCCTCCCCCACCAACATCACATGAGTATTAGAATCTACAAAGAAGTAACCCACAGCTCATTATATTCTCGGTTTTTTGCTTTTTATACTTTGCAAAAAGGTCTTTATACAGATCACCTACTTTGAACGACTTCATTCGTTGCCTGGCAACGTTAAGTCAGTCACACTACACAGTTTAGAAATTGCAGCGTTTGACGAAAAAAATACACGTGATATATTACTACATGTGATGTTTCGTGATTTTTGTAAACCCCTCCCCTCTTTCAAATCTCACGTGATTAATGGACAGCCCCTAATCCCCAATGGAAAGAAAATAAAAATTAAAACAATACATATTACATACCTGGAATGTAATAGTACGATTCTGCTTATCAGTGAGAAGCCTAATTTCTAAGGGTCTATCCAATTCCTCTAACTTTTCTCCTTCAGGTGTGGCACTCACACTCAGGTAACGGAACTTTTCTAAAGCATCACTTGCATTTGAAATTAGTTCTCTAATAAAAACCTGTAATTAGAAATATTATAATCATTATTCTGCTTTTATCCCAATTACTTGGGATTGACGTAACATGTACTCCACTTCTATCATACATTTTGCAAAAGTTATTAGCAATAGTTTTATGACCTAGCTAACAACAACTCTTCTTGGGAATTTAATTGTTAACCAAAAGGTGACAGATAGAGTTAGCCCAGAACAATATAAAGCTCTTAGTCATCTTTTACAACATCCATGGGTAGTATTCGTAGCTGCTATCATACAGCCACTGTAATTAGAAATATATAGTGTACTAAGTTGTGCACCGAGTGGTTTAATTCGAAGTTTCCCAAATCACTTATTTAGATATAGAATATACAATACAATACCGACTTAATGTGTACATAGGCAAAATTCACTCCATGTTCAAATCGTTAAAAATGTAATGCAAGACATTTTTTTTTTATTTTACCTCCTTGTCAGAATATAGTGATCTTGCTACAATATCTAACAACATCCGAGTTTCAGCTTGAAATTCTTTCTTCTCTGAAGAACCTTTTAATATTTCTTTATCAGTATTTTTATCATCTTTTGTGGAAGACTTTTCCTCTGTTGCAGCACTATAGAATCTGTTCGGTTGATACCTTCTTATGTGTGTTCCTATAATTAATTATTATCCATCAATATACAAATAAATTTAATAATAATCTCTTAAGCTTAATAATATTGTATGATGTAAATGAAATCTAAATGTTATTAATCTTTAACAGAGTTTATACTTACTTGTCTAATGCATAGATCAACACTGTCAAAAATGTAAATTTGTTTATATTGCTATCCACCCTTTAAAATGAATGATATTGACAAACTTTGCATAGTATGAAACTTTTTTGTGTTTATTTTTGTGGCAGGCTACAGTGCGACAAGCCGCGCTAATCCGTCCAAGGCGACGGCAGTAGTGGTGAACGACCCCGTAGCCCCGCCTAACAACGTACCTCTCGACGCCGTACAGGTGGGTCACCGGAATCCGGTCTTTTTCTTCAGCGGCCCACCGGTGGTATAACCTCGCGGGTATCCTCTTAGGGCATCCTCACGCGGTGGCCTCGCTACGAGGCGCCCAGACAAATCCCCGGTCCGATCACCCGCTGCCTCGGCTGCATAGTATTACTCAGGATATTTTTTAATTTTTCTACCTCTTTCCTTTTATGACATTTTAGAGAAATACGCTTACCAGTAAAATCAATTAAGTATAATAGCGAAAATAATATCGTAACATGAGTTTTATTTGTACTCTTATTTGGATGAACTTAGCAAATAAAATAGCAAAAACTTAAGACAAATACTTCGCGAAAGATGGTATCTTTTAATGTTATATCCTTTAACAAAGTAATTTAATATAGTACCTACCATTTAACTGTATTGATGTACTGTTGCAGACACATAAATATCTAGCATTATTTTGTGAATGTAATAATAACCTTCTTACACATGTAGAAGATAATTTCACTCTTAGAGCTGACATTTCAGGTTATTATAGAAAATAAAAACCTTAACTTTGTAGAAATAGTTTTGTTATTACAGTTTTAAACTGAAGACGCCTTCAAGTATCAGTTTCAAAAAAATACAATACTGCAAAAACCTATCAATCAAATCAAATATTTGAAATAAATATCAAGTTGTGTTCCTTAATTTCAAATCCATTTTTTTTTTTTGGTTCTGTTCGTCCATTCGGACAGGCAAAGGGATCAAAGCCCATACAGCCAAGTCTTATTTAATTATTTTTCATACATTGTTCATCATTTCTTCATATTATGTAGCCTTAATAGTCATTGTCTGTCAGTAAGTCAAGTCGTTACCATTAATCGGGTGCTGATAACCTAATCAATGATTTTCTTTGGGAATTTTGGACAAATATGAAAATACACGTAAACCACTGTTATACCATAATCACTACACTTCAGCACTTTAACTGTACCATATTGCATAAAATACCAGCAAAATTATTCAATATAACACCACAAAACACTAAAGAAATGAATATAATACAAGACTTTTGGCGGGAATCTAAAACGTCATGTTGTGCTCTTGTATTATATTCGATATCTTAGTGTTTTAACGTGTTATATTAGATAATTTTTATGGTGTTTTATGTAATATGATGTGACAGAACAGCTGGGATGTAGTGAATATCATATAAAAGTGCTTTACAACGTTTTCGTTTTCCATCAAAATTCCTACAACATACCATTAACAGTGTCACCATAGCAGTGTTGATGGCGACAATTCGACTGACTGACAGACAATGACTAACTTGAAGAGATTAAGAACGTGAAGATAATTATAACTCGACACTGGCAAAAATGGCTCGTATAAGTAGCTGATTGCCAATACATAAAAAGAAGAAGAAGAAGAATATAATACAAGAGCGTGCCATGACATTTCCACATTCGCGCCAAAAACCTTTTACCTTTCAAATCCATTCAAATCGAATGAAAACCAAAAAGTTTTATTTAGTTTCTGTTCGTACATTCGGACTGGCAAAGGGGATAAAGCCCATACAGCTTAGCCTAAACGACTTTCTACATACGAAAGAGTATGACATGTGTGCTTCCATTTAATACAAAAAGTGACGCAGTGTTCGATAAAGCGCTTTCCATCAACGACACTGTTGAACACAGCCGTACACTGTTCGACGCTCGAAAAAGTGGTGTTTGACAGATGCTTACCTACTTTCATAGAGTACTTTAAATATATAGGTATTACTTTGCTTGAATTAAGTATAATTACTTAACCTCGCAATTTATTTACGGCATATTCTAGTAGTATTATTTGAGATTATTAAATTGAGCTTGTCTCTTACTGCTAATTAAAATTTAATAAAAATCTTCAAATGTAAATATTGCACTATTGAAGTGAGCCCTGATAATGTGGTTATGTTTATAAATTATTGAGCCAAGACTTTGTCAAGGAACTTGCATTTAGGTATACAACGCCTATAATTTTGCGATATTGATGCACTCTAGTGTAATTTTGAGACAACTAGCTGTTTCCTTTAAACTTTTACACAATGTTTGGCAGTGTTTCACAATGTACCGCAGAGTCCCTCTGTGTTAACTAAATGGAAAGCAACCTATACTTTGTGAATTTATCATTAAAACTTTTTTACAAATATTTATATCTACCCCCTATAGTATTACTTGTTTGCCCAAAATTTTGATACAACAATTCATTATCAATTCAAAAAGTTTTTAAAAAGATTCATTTATAATATAAAAAAAAAATTATAAAATCCGATTACGAAATGAAAAATGATGTCGCAAGCGGGATTCGAACCCGCGTCTATTGGGATTCCGGCCCAATCGTGCTGCCACTGCACCACCGCGACTAATTGTAGGACATGCAAATTTCACTCCGTATTATATTTACGTCTTAAGGTGACGGTATGCCATCTACCCGACAATGTTTACACATTGTTATAGGCTTAATACTTCAAACTTTACAGTTAGAATTGTATTAAACGATGACACAACCTTGTTATTTAAATTACTGAAATCTAGCACTTAATATGCTTAATTATTTATAAAATCCGATTACGAAATGAAAAATGATGTCGCAAGCGGGATTCGAACCCGTTGTCGTTCGAAACATTGTCGGGTAGATGGCATACCGTCACCCTGGGGGGGCACACTTGAAACATTACTTATTTTTACTGACCGTCGCGCCGCCTACAGATTGTTTGTACAAACTTAACGGCTGCCATTTTGTCCTGTATGTCAAACGTTTGACAACTGAGAATTATTATTTTTTGTTCCTAGCGTAGGTACTTATTGTCTTCAATCTATTTACGGTTATTGATGTACTTTCTGAAAATTATCTCAATTTTCATTGTTAAGCTGATATTATTATTGCTTCGTTATCAGCTGATATGTTTTTTTTATATTTCAGGGTAGCTTTCATAGTAAAAGAAAATTCTATATAATTACACATAAACATGTAGATATGTATATATATCACTTCAACTTTAGTTCACCGCGTAAACTCTGGGTAGCAGCACCTTCCATACATGCATATTTTATCATGGAGTTGCCACTCTTTTTCAGTTTAATAACTTTACTCTTTGCCGTCACCTTAAGACGTAAATATAATACGGAGTGAAATTTGCATGTCCTACAATTAGTCGCGGTGGTGCAGTGGCAGCACGATTGGGCCGGAATCCCAATAGACGCGGGTTCGAATCCCGCTTGCGACATCATTTTTCATTTCGTAATCGGATTTTATAAATAATTAAGCATATTAAGTGCTAGATTTCAGTAATTTAAATAAAAAAAAATGTTTTTGATCAGTAATAATGAAATAAGCTAAGATAATTAAGAAGCATACAATAAGTCATCATCTCTTAGCTAAAAGCAGGCGTCGTAAAAACGATTAAGGAAGCACCAGGAGAATAGGCAGCAGCATTTTTCTTGGATTCTTATAAAACTATCTACGATCGCCAACCAGCTTACCAAACGTAACGATTATGGCATTATGTAGTTATTGACCATCATGCTTTAAGCGTATCGCGACAGTGTAGCATGACTTTTGCCAAAATAAAGGTAGAAACAATATAGACATTTGTGTCACATTGACGTTGTTACGTTTCCAAGAATACTCCTTACATATTTTTAACATTACTCTCAAACTTCTTCTTCTTACTTTTATGTATTGGAAATCAGCTACTTAAATGAGCCATTGTTGCCAGTGTCGAGTTATAATTATCATCAAGTTTTTAGTGTCTTCAGATTAGTCATTGTCCGTCAGTAAATCAAATTGTCGCCATCAACAGTGCTATGGCCACACTGTTAATGGAATCTTGTGAGAATTTTGATGAAAAACGAAAACGTTGTAAAGCACTTTTATATGATATTCTCTTCAGTTCATCATCATCTTCATTCATCTCAGCAGTTCCGTCACATCACATTACATAAAATGCCATTAAAATTATCTAATATAACACGTTAAAACACTAAGATAATGAATATAATACAAGAGCACCACATGACGTTTTAGATACCCGCCAAAAACCTCCTCTCAAACTTCATAAAGGGGTCTTTTTTATATCCTTTGTAGGGAAAGTAGGGTATAATCCTAAATTTGAATCATTTTCTAACCATAGACCTATTTTTCAAATAGTGGATACATCGATTGTTGTTTAAAATAAATCCATCCATTGTGTCAATATAGTATTACTATTACAATTTAGCTCTAAGAGATACTAGATTTATCATTTATATTAGATTAAAAAATATGCACCAATCACAATAGCTAATTGCTAATACTAATATTGGTTTTCTGCAAAAGTGTGGTGTCGCATAAGTCGGCCCAAATTTGGCTGTAGATAATATGAATGATATTTAATGCGCATAAAAATATCAGTAACGTTGCTTTACCATTAATATTTATTTAATATCTGAAAAAATTTAGGGGGGCATAGTCCGGAGCGTGCTCGTTCGCGTCCCCTGCCAGTCTAATTAGACTGCTAATCCGACTCGATATGCGTACCGTAATGCGGGTTAGGGCGTCCCCCGGAGGCGACGCGCACCGACCCGCCCCCGTCACTACGAACTTCGGCAGTTGCGGCGATGGGGGCCGCCACCCATCACGCCTTGCCCAGTCAGGCGAGTCGGGGAGAGCAGAGTGCCGGGTGGGCACGTGGAATGTAAGAGGTTGTGTGGAAGGTAAGTTGCACGAGCTGATATCCGTCATGGCGGACAAACAGCTAGACGTGCTCTGTGTGACAGAGACCAAGCGAAGGGGCAGCGACGCCTGCGATCTTCCTGGTGGCGGGATGGCTCTGTGGTCTGGTGTACCACAGAGCGAGCGAGCCAGCATGGGGGTAGGAGTGCTGTTGTCCTCTCGCTTGGCCTCAGGTGTGAAGGATTACGGAATGTATGATCCCAGACTTCTTTGGGTCCGTATAAAACTAGGTGTCACCAAGGTATTCATGGTTGTAGCATATGCTCCCGTAGGAATCAGTATGGATGAATCAGTATGGATGAAGTTGATAGGGCGATAAGAAGTTTAAAAAATGGTAAGGCAGCGGGCATTGATATGGTGTCTGCCGAGATGATCAAGCTTGGTGGCTCCTGTGTCTGGGAGGCGTTCCTGTTGCTCCTCAATTTATATTGGAGCTCGGGAATGGTTCCCGGGGACTGGAATAGCGCAGTCATCGTGCCTTTGTTTAAAAACAAAGGTTCACGTTATGACTGCGCAAATTACAGAGCCATAAGCTTGACCAGTTTGGCAGCAAAAGTGTATGGTAAAATTATTGAAAGGAGAATGAGGATGGTATCCGATGGTTTACTGTGTGAGACACAAGGAGGTTTCAGGAGTAGAAGGGGATGCATGGATCAAGTGTTCTCTCTGCGCAACATTGTGGAGAAGCATCTGGCTCTAGGTCAGAGGGTTTTCTGCAGTCTTGTGGATCTGGAGAGAGCATTTGACACGGTTGTACGAAAGGAAATTTGGGACATTTTACCGGAGTATGGTATTAACGGTAAACTGCTACAGGCGGTGCTGTCCAGTTACATGGGCTGTAGAGCCTGTGTGCGGCTGGATGATGGAATGTCGCCTTGGTTTGACGTCAATATTGGCGTTAAGCAGGGCTGCATTCTGTCAGCCAGGCTGTTTATCATATATCTGTATAAATGTCTCCAAAGGTTGAACGATATGAATGTGGGAGTCCAGATGGGCGACTCAGTGGTCACTGCTCTGCTTTATGCAGATGATGCAGTCCTGCTGGCACAGTCAGCGACTGACCTGCAGACCCTAGTCGACACAATGACAGAAGATTGTAAGGGGGATTGTAATTAAAAAGGATAATTGTAATTAAAAGGGGTCTACGCGTGAATGTGAGCAAAACCAAAATAATGGTCTTTGAAAGAGATGAAGCCAGAACAGATGTAAGAGTAAAAATAGGTAATGATGTACTAGAGCAAGTGGATGAATTTGTATATCTTGGATGTGGATTTAGCCGAGATGGAAGGTACACCACTGATATAGAGCGAAGAGTGAATGCGGGAAATAGAGTGAACGGAGCGTTGGGGCAACTTCTCGGCAGCCACCACCTCAGCCAGAAGGCACGTGTAGCAATACATAACGCAGTGCTTGTCCCAACATTACTGTATGGAAGCGAGAGTTGGGTATGCAGAAAAGAGTATGATAGTAAAATTAATGCGGTCGAAATGCGATCTCTGCGGAAAATCTGTGACGTAAGAGAGCGAGTAGGTATGAAAGAGAGTATTGGTGTAAAGATGCGAAAGTGAATGCTCCGATGGTTCGGACATGTGGAAAGAATGCCGAACGAACGTCTGGTTAAGAAGATATACAATGCGAAAGTGGAAGGATGTAGGTACCGAGGACCGAGACTAACCTACCTAGACCAGATCGGTCATGTACTGAAGGAAGGTGGAGTCAAGAGTCTCCAAATCCGGCGAGCGTGTATGAAGAGAATTATGAATGTTGAGGAAGCGAGTGAAGTATGCAGAGATAGAGTTCTCTGGCACTCTGTTCTCTCTGCCTACCCTGCAAGGGATATGGCGTGATGATATGTATGTATGTAATATCTGAAAAATGGTAGATGTGTTATAGGTATGAACATACATTTTCTGAATACCTTAATACCTCATTTTGTAATGAATAAAAAATGTATAATTGCATATGGATGGGGTATCTTGGCACTACTTTTTTTAATGATAGATTATGGTGCAGTCCCACTTCACCTAATCTTGTCACTATCTAAGCCAGTAGTTGGCAACCTTTTGGCAGGCAAGAGCCACAAGGTGGAAAAATAAACTAAAGGCGGGCCGGGCCACACTAGTGATATTAACTCTAGAATATACAGTATACGGTCGATCGCAGTTCGTTCATGCATTTATTTTGATATTTATAACTTATTTACAAAACAATCACGGGCCGCAAAGAAGACGTTCGCAGGCCGCGTGTTGCCAACCCCTGATCTAAGCTGACATTAATAAATCCACTACCATGTGTCAACGCAGTAAAGGAGCTGCCTTAACTGATGTTTGTTTCTGTTTTAGCACTATTTTTTACGCCAGTATCAAAGCTTTGAATGATTTAACTGATGTCCATAACATGTAAAAACCTATATATTTTTAACATATCATTAGTGGGTTTAAAGTAGTTTTACTTCAGATTTTTAGAACTAGCGCACATGTATTTTAGATTCTCTACAATCTATAATTCTCTTCAATTTGCTATTAGCTTTGTTTGTGTGACTTATTTATAAGTATACTTTATATACTTATAAGTACCTATATAATAAACAGCGTTATTCTATTATATTATTTGAAAACTCACATCATAACAAGATATTAGCTCAATAAGAATTCCATTATTTTTCATCATTACTAATATTATAAATGCGAAACTAACTCTGTCTGTCTGTCTGTCGCTCTTTCATGCCAAAACTACTGAACCGATCTAAATGAAATTTGGTACACAGATATTCTAGAGCCTGATAAAGGACATAGGCTACTTTTTAATGCAATAAAAGGATTGTAAAGGTGGGATAAAAAGTTTTAAGGAAATACTGTAATTTTTAAAGCCAGAAGCTTTAAACGTATTTTTAGGCTATTGATTAGATATAAATAAAGATGACATTAAAATGTTGTAAAATTTACCCTTAAGGGGTAAAATGAAAATAGAGGATGAAAAACTTTAGGAAAGTAACCTTTTACGCAGGCGAAGCCGCGGGCAGAAGCTAGTATTCTACATATTGAATATTAAAAACAATCAATCAAAACTTTGTTATTTCATATGTATTTCTTATACATAATATAAGAATATGTTACGAAATAAAATATACATGATCGATAATATAATGACTTCGGTCAAAGCAGTCGTAAGACTAAAGTGTACTAAACAAATTGAGTTAATAAATGTAGATAAAATTATAAAAAAATTAGATATTTTTTACATTTCGGTAAAAATAATGAATTATATGAACTAATATTTGTTGCAAAAATGTGATGTTAGTAAACGTCTGAAACGCGACGTACAAGCGTCAGGCAATAGTGACAGTTCGAGTTTGATAGTTTGGATTTAGATTGGTATTGGTTGATGTTTGGTCATTCGTGTTGAAGAGTGGATGGGATAAACTTTCGAATAAAGTTATGTTATTAATAATTTTGTTATGATTTTATTTTGATACGGGCAGAGTATTTAGCTTAAATATTTGTTAATTATCTCTGCAGTGTTTATCTAGTTCATGTGTTGGAAGACAAATTAAGTTTATCGTATCTGAGGTGTTGACTGTATAACTTGTTTCAAAACATTTTTATCACTTGACGTATTTTCATTTATATATTTGTGAACTGACATGTAAAACATACTATTAAAGGAAATTCTAAAAGTGGACCCGTTGAATACAATTCCAGGTATTCAATCAATGGTGTTGTAAAGACTTAGTACTCTGTCAGTGAAAATATGATTGCTGTATTCAAGATGTTCAGGACGAATTGTAATTATTTTCTTATAGTGTTATCGTATATGTGCTGTAGTACTTGAATACCTAATAAGTGAGTCAGAGACTAGTGTTTGAGGATGACGGATCAAAGGTAAAGAGTAGGCAGACACCGTGGAGCAATTGGTGGGAGGCGGTGGCGCGGGCGGCTTGCTGCCCGGTGCCTCGCCCGCCCAGCATCCACCTAACCTGCTACAGCCTATGGAAGAAATGATTCTGCCACCAAAAAGACAAGCTGTTGTGGATCGCTTAAGGTTAGTTTTAGAATATCCTTATCTTAATTGATATTTTATAATTGTCATGGTTAATGAATCAATTTTAAATAAATATATGTCCCAATAGGAAATTGTATTGTGCTTTATACTGTTATTGTTAAATGCCAAGGAAAAGAATTTTATAATATTTGATCTTTAATTAAAGAGTTAATAATCCAAAACATGCATAAGTGGTCCAAAATGGTCTATTATTTGCATTCCTGAATAATACCAATATGAACTACTGAATTAACAGTATTTTAATTCTATACCAATACACTTTTCCAATAAAAAAAACTTATTCAATAATTTCAAGAGTCAGAGAAAGTCTCTTTGTTTTAAAAGATGGAAAGAGTAAGAGAATTCGAAATAAAACTACTTTTACGGATTCTATCGCATTTGTATTTGATTTTTAATTTCCCGACTTTTTGAACACTTTACAGTGATCATAGTCATGGGAGGACTGGTCTAGTCTAGTAACTAGCCCTTCCGTGACCATGATCACTGCAAAGTGTTCGAAACGCTCTGAGATTAAAAATCAAATACAAACGCGATAGAATCTGTAAAAGTAATTTTATTTGAAATGTGTAATACTCGTGTAAACATTAGAAGTCATTAGATTAAGAGAATATTATTCATTATTAATATTTGAGTATAAAAAATAAAGTAGCAGGCAAAAAGTAAAGAATGGTAAAAATAAATCTAGTCCCACAATAAGCTAAATAATGGTGATATACCAGTCTCTCTATTCCACTATGGAGATTTCTTAATAAGAAAATTTAATAAGTAATAAAATATTTAAATTTTTATTTTTAAATGAATCTGCACAACACCTAAATGACACACTCAGAATATAAACTTGGGTGGTAATAATTGTCGCTTAAATAATACTACTGAACCATTGGCATAAGTAGTAGATTGGCTACATATGCCACTGATTCAAACAGTTTGTTATTTTTTTGCTAGAAGTCTTTTTACCAACATAGAATTTATAAACACAAATTGCACTCATTTCTATTCTATTTGTGGAAGGTAGAAACAATTTTTCTGTCACTTCATTGGGCTAATTACTTAGAAGACCGTCTAATGTTGTATAAGGTCAACTAAATATTTTACTAATGCAAGCAAGGTTTTAAAAATTACTAAATGATTACCTATGTGCATCCCTTTTTAGCTTATCATTTAGACTAAATATATTTCATAACTGGGTGTCATAAAAGATGACAAAGCAGATGACATCATTACAAGGGAAGAAATGATTTGAAATAAATTCCTGCATTAATTCATCTGGCCACTGTGGTATAGTATTCAAACTCTTTCCCACAGTGGATGCAAGGCGCACGCCTACGAGTGGGACATCCCACTCTTAGGCATGCCCATAATTGTATGGGCTGACAAAAGAGAGCTTGTCGTTTGACTTAGGTACTATTAAGTGCTAGAGCTGTGCAAATCATTGACTATCGGATCTGCAATTTTTGTGCAGATTGCAGTAAGTGTGGCAGAAATGCTTAAACAGAGAAATTATTTTCTCTGCAACCTATCTAATCTAAATTCATGTTTGTAACAAAGGAGACTACATTCCCAGATGAGTGAATGAGGATGGTGTTTTGATTGTTCATAATCATAGTTTGGCATGAAAAATTTACATAATAATGAAGATACTTCTTTGACATAAAATAATTTATCCCGCTATAATAATTTATCTTCTGCAAATGCTCATAAATAAATCAAAAGAAAATATAGACGACAATCCTTATTTGATGAAATTTATCTTTCCTGTTTTCGGCCAGAAGCTAATCGTACGTGACGAATTGCAGCGCGAACAATTTAGTAATGTATTATCGTCACCCGGTGGAAGATGTTTCAGAATAATACATACTGAGACTTTGTATCGTCAATTCAATCGAAAGTATGTTTACCAGTTACTATTTGTAACTGGTAACGCTTTGGTACAAAAAGTTGTTCTATTAAGTCGCGATAATACTAATAATAAAATTATTACTATTATCTAAGACGGAGTTAGCATATTACCTTCGCTATTACAAAACAAAACTAGCTTAATCTACCGCATGCCTCAAAGATAACAATGTACGCATACATACATACATACATAATACATTTACGTAACTCTAGTTTTAATGTCCAACTTTGAGTTGAATATTATTATTGTTTAAAATGTATAAAAACACATTTTGTAGTCAAGGTGAACTGTACATGTTTCCTAATGCTACAAAAATGCTTTACTTTGTCCCATTTTAACCACAATGGTGTTGTAATAATTAAAGCTGTTTATCTATAGTAAAAAATAATGTGAACGGTTTAATATATCTCGGCATTTCTTACTTAATATACTCAACTGTGGCGAAAATATAAACAGATAACAAGTAACCCGTCACTGGTAGCTACCATCTCGGGTGATCGGACTGGGGAATAGTCAGGTCACCCGAAGTGAAGCCAACGCTTGAGGACGACAGCTTTCGCCATCGGGGCGTCGACTCGAGGGAACCCGCGAGGGTAAACCGCCAGGTGGGCCACCGAAGACAAAGATCGGGTACCGGCGGCCCGCTCGCACGGCGAAGAGAGGAGTTCTTGCAGGGTGAGTCTATGAGGTTGCGCGCCGCCTCTTCCGTCGCCCCGAACCGATTTGGCGGGGCGCGACCAAATCCGTAGTCCATCGCAAGGAAAAAAACGGTACCACCACTTCAAGCAGTAGGAAGAAATTGATGTAGGATAGAGATAGAGTATCTTTTAGTAAATTAATTTAATGTTTTTAAATTTAAGCTCTATTGAACTAGTTACTGTTTGTTGTTAAACATTTTGTAATAGCTTAACGATCGTTTTCAATATTTTACAAAGGCAGAGATAGATCGTTATCCTTATTTATTTCAAGGGAGTAATTAACTTGAATTCCCAACTACGGACTCTTGCTACCTGTTAATGAACGATAGTTACATTTAATAAGTGCGTGCTGACTACGATATGTCAATATCCTACCTCGCCTGCGGATGTCGTATCGAGGGCGATTGAGGCTATGGGTCCTTCAACTCGTGCAACTTTGTCTGCATTATACCTGACTGGAGTACGAACCGCCAGATTAATTACCAACCCTAGTAAGAAAGAAATGAGTTACGTTGTGTACCAGTATAATATCAGTTGAAATCTAAACTTGAATCTAGACCACAATCTCTGCCTAGAACTACTTCGATACTTACAACAGTTACAACCACCTGAAATATTTTTAAGCTCAAAATTTTTATAAAATAGTAAACACCCGAGTACATGATACTGGCATAAAGAGATTTAAAGCGTGTTTCTTACGGGCTGCAGTTATCACACTTGTCTTATTTAAATTATGCCGATTGAAAAGGGGTGCACAGAGAGGGTGAACTGCGTCGCTTCTTGTACTCTAGCGACTACATAATAATAATAATAATTTATTTCTTGCTGATAATCAGTATAATACAACACAATAATAGACGCATTCTTTTACCTCAGATGGATTAGTAGATGATAGATACCCTCACTATATTTTATTTGGCAGACTATAGTCTGGATATACTGACCAACCCATCTGGGGCGACGGAAGGGCGGTGTGAGACTCCATAACCTATCCCTCTCCGTCATCAGTAGACTAACCACTACCACGGATTCCTCGACCTTAGTGGCCAGTCCAGCGAGTTACCCTTTCGGATATCCACCCCGTTACGCTCCAGCAACTAATAGTGTTGTCAGGTTGTTTACGCGGTTGACCTTTCTGGGGTGGTATACTAAACTGCGTTCCATCCACCCGCAATTTCGGCTAGGACGATATTAGATGCAAGATCACATCTACTGTTGTTATCTACTAATACATAAGATTATTGTCACCACCGGATTCAGTTCTAATAATTTATAATGATTTAGAAAGGATAAGCAGCGATGCTGCACTCAAGCTATATACAAATAATCACCCATGATTGTTTAAAAATACATATTAGAATTAGATAGTTGCATTTACTTTTATCACTTGTATTATCGGGGGCCCTGCGCCTGATAGCTCTCCGATATCGTCCAAACCTCGTGTACCAAACGGATCACGAGATCGAGCCAATAAACTGCATTTGCCTTAGACATCACGTAAGTGCACTAGCCATCATGTTTTTAATCAAAATACAGTCCTAATGACATTATGTGATCATGCATACAGAAGCAAAATTGGTCATCAATAACTTATATAGAGCCACTTTGACCACGCAACGATTAAGTAAATCAAAATATACACAATGAAATATCTAACCACTTGGTTGAGTAATTTACCTAATTTGAAATTTAACGAATACTAAGTAAGTATTCTGACCTGCATTAATTTTGTCAATAGTAATAATTATTCATTGATTGTAATAGTTTTCTGTGTAGTGACTGAGTAAGAATTCAATTTATGACCCCCTTGCTCGGGGGTGTTGTAAATGACGTCTAAGGGATATAATATCGACGCAAGAGGAGAAAACTCAAAATAAAATCCTATACCAACCAGTGCGGTATGGTAGATCAATTTTCCTCCCATTGCGAAGGAAGCCCGACCCCAACAGCGGAACTTATGTGGGTTGAGATGATGATTGTAATAAATAAGTATGTATATCGCTAAATATGATTTTTACTAATTTAAAATATTCATTATCGAACATTATGTAGATATGAATGCCAATATTTTTTTTTTGCGTTTTTTTTCATCTTAGCAATTTGTCTATTGCTTATATCATCGTCTTGTATGTTTTTTTCTTTTTGTTATAAAATAAGCAAATTCAATTTCGATTTTTTTTATAAATCTAATAGAATTAGTTTGAATCTTTTACAGACAGGCATTATGGTGCTATGTTGTTTTATATAAGATACATACATACATACATATCATCACGCCATATCCCTTGCAGGGTAGGCAGAGAGAACAGAGTGCCAAAGAACTCTATCTCTGCATACTTCACTGGCTTCCTCAACATTCATAATTCTCTTCATACACGCTCGCCGGTTTCGGAGACTCTTGACTCCACCTTCCTTCAGTACATGACCGATCTGGTCTAGGTAGGTTAGTCTCGGTCTCCCTCGGTACCTACATCCTTCCACTTTCGCATTGTATATCTTCTTAACCAGTCTATATTATATAAGGTGGACCACTCAAATAGCGGCAAGGGACCGCTCAAATCGCACTAAGTTATAGTGTCTGCTCTAACGCCCTTTCGAACTTAGGTTAAATCATGTACGCTGGCAAACAAAATGTTGATCGTGGAATTAATAATCAATAGGGCGGCATGTTGTCCCACAAGTCGCTGCTCTTCACCTTTCGTTTCGACCACTGGCCTTTTGTTTAGACCACTGGCACCATTTATTATGATTGAATTTAGTGGCGGTTTGCCATTTGGGGTGGCGCTGCTTAGAGCAGTAATCACTAGATCGACATCTGGTGCCTAAATACTTGCCTATCTATCTAGCAATCTTTCGTATTCTCTCTTCCTTTAAACAGTGGTACACTGTTAATAGTTTTAAAAATATGTTTAATATAAGATGTTAGTCTAATCCAGAAAATATAATCGATGCATCCGCATGCATGACAATGTGAAAAGGACTATTCCTTCACATTATCATGCATGCGGATGCATCGATTATATAGAAGTATCTATTTACTTCTTTGGAATACTTCCGTTTCTTTTTGCTAACCATCTATATTCATATAAAGGAGAGAGTTACATGCATTTTATGCATGTATCTACCGCCAATATAATATCTATAACAATATTATTATCTTATCAGAAATACCAAGCTGCCGTCGTCGGCTTTGCCATAGTTGCAAGTATTAGTCAGGATGATTATTTTAAAATAAGTACCTATTTGATAATATTGTATTACGAATAAAATTGTATTTGAGTCATCTAGCAATCAATAATCTTAGGTTATATAATAAGTTTAGGGTTAAGGCCAATAATTTTCGATATCAAAGTATTGCATTCGATCCCTACTTGAAGTCAGAGGAATGAAGTATCGCTATTGAACCGACTTTAAAATGATGTGCCTACTTCTTTTGTTTTCTTTTTTGAAACTACAAAGGATATCGTTGGGCGAAAACTGGAGGTTTAAAGATTTTTTTAAACTCTGACAATCGATGACTATGTTTACCAATGATGTCATATGCCCGTAATATCTATGTTGAGCTGATACAGACACTTAGTATATTATGGTTTAACACCTATCATTCTGTCAGAAGACTTGATTCAACAATTGGATGTTTATCAACATCCTATTAAGCCCAAAGCTTTGCAACTGTTTGTAAAAATAAAATGCATGACTGAAAGTGCAGGATGAAAGCAGTACCCGAGACAGTGATAATAATACTTAACGTTTTCCCGTTAAAACTTTAAAAGGCAAATTCCCGAAGTAGCTACTTAGAGGGAAATATGAAAATGGTAAACTGCCGGACTCCTGAATCCCACAGTATCAGCGATCCAGGGCTTAAATCGGTACAGCCTGTCTTACGTAAAAACACGGCAGGATTTTTTGCCAGGTTTGCATTTATGTATAAAGTTAGATATGCTATGCCGATTTAATATAAAGGATAAAAACATAAGGATGACGATGTTCCGGGCTGGCCACGAATGTCGAGGAAGCGGTACCAGTGACCGGCCCAATGGCGATGGGGAGGGAATACGGTGGGTCACGCGCCGCTCTTCGACGCCGCGGACGGAATGGACGGCGTGTCCAGACCATATCCTGCCAAAAAAAAAAATGACGATGATTATTATATTTTTTTACCCGACTGCAAAGGAGTGGTATTGTGTTTAACAGTCTATGTATGTATGTATGTTTGTATGTTCCTTTGAAGCACTATATATACCAAACGCCTGGGCCGATTTTTATGATTTGCACGTCAATCGATTCCTCTTAATCCGGCGAGTGTCACTAAAGATATGACGTTATTGAAAATTCAATATGGCGACTACTGGATGCCATATTTGAAAATAAAAAAAATTAAAGTCAACAAACTATATCGAGTGGGGTATCGTTAAATAGGTATTTAAAAATCATTTTTAGTTTTCTCTCAACATTTTTCGATTTGACTGGCCGTTTAGGATCTATATCGATTTAAAGTTTCGTAACAACCTTTCTCACATATAGGTTTTTTAAACAGTATAAATTTACGATGAAAAGACGAAAAATTCATATAACTGGATGTGGATGGACATATACTGAAGTATCTAGTAGGTATATTGTCCAATATACCATAGGTAGTCCACCCTAAAGTATCTAATGGCTGACGCGGTCGCCCATCTCAAATTTCTAACGATTTAGTACTCAACTTCAGTCGAAAAACTATATATAGTTAGGTACTTACCTACTTATTAATAAATAAGATAACTATAGCTACCTAGGTATTTATAACTAAAAAGTATAAAATAAAAAAAATAATTAAAAAAATCAAAAAACCCGACTGCGTAGAAAGTCACCAAAACTACGTACATAATAAAAAAACTGAAAAGAAAAAACAAGCACTTAGATGTCCGGTGGTCTAGAATTCCATAATATATTATTGAATAGATACTATTGCAGAAAATGAAATATATTTTAATAATAGAACATGACAACTGAACAGTCGGGATCCTTTATTCGACAGCAAATTTAATTTTTCAATCGATCCCCACTGTTCAGTTGTCATGTTCTATTATTAAAATATATTTCATTTTCTGCAATAGTATCTATTCAATAATATATTATGGAATTCTAGACCACCGGACATCTAAGTGCTTGTTTTTTTCTTTTCAGTTTTTTTATTATGTACGTAGTTTTGATGACTTTTTACGCGGTCGGGTTTTTTGATTTTTTTTTTTTTTTTTTTTACAGGTTATTCTTTCAATAAGTTTATACAGATTATTAGTTCAATAAGTTTATATACGTTCCGTGATGTGGTGAGGTCTTAGTTGATAGCAATACGAGACTATTTAATCATTATCGACATCAGTTTAGACTGAACTACGAAATTAAAATATTCCGCTATAGAATATCGATATGTATGTACTTCACTAATATATAATGTGTATACGTTTGAAGAGGTTAGTGCATAGTGGTATGCACTCAGTGAAATTATGTCGGGGTCTTGGTGTGTCTAACGGTACTGGGTAGCCAGTTGCCGGTGTATGAACGTCGTACTGTGTTTTATTTACATTGCAGACAACTTCGTAACTTTATACATCTATGCATAGTTGTGATTACTTAGTTAATATTAGCAGTAGATATCATAGACAATTGAAATTTCAGAAAGTAGAAATAATTATGTATGTATTTACAAAATTGAATTCAACTATGAATATATTTGCTAATATTTTCGGTTAAATATACAAGCATTAATAGTGACCTCTAGATAAGCGATTAATAACGAGTATTGGATTGAGTTATTCGCAGTCTACTAAATAGTATTATACTTTCACACTTAGTCATTCGTGAAAAGGACAGTGAGAGAGCCGAACAACAAAACGGTTTGCTAATAAAATGTTTACATCGATACTGTAATACAGTATTACGTAATCAGTAAGCTAATAAATGACGCTTATACGTTATACATTCATAGTAATAATAAGCTGAAAGGAATGAGATCAGTCTTATCAAGTATCTAGCTTCGTCCGTGGTACCACAGGTTTTCTTGGCCCGTCTTTATTCTAAATATTGTTGAATTTTTTTAAATGTACGGTCATTGCTGTTATGTTTTATACGTATCATGTCAGCTCATATTTGTCCCACAGCTGGGCTCTAGCCTCCATAAGGCAAGTGAAATTGACCTAGTATACCACACTGGTCAGACGTGTTGGTATATCGTTTTGTTTCGAGTGTTCCTTCTCTTGCATGGATGTTATATGCATCTTATATCCCTTAGTAGTCTCTTACGATCACCCACGGGTAAGATAGGTTGAATTGTATTCTTACTCCGTCACCACACGGACAATTAGTTATACGTATAGTTTTAACAAATACATATTCATTTTTATGATAAATAACATTTAAAACTAAGCTACACTATCTTCTGATGAAATATATTTTTTCTAATCGAAGCTAACAACGTTTAACCTAAATATCTATACAATATAATGGGTTAGTATAGATGAAAACAATGTTTTAACCTTACGTTGGTAGTTTTGGTCCCGATCGATATTGGCACCGAGACTCGAGTGAGGGATCATCCCTCGTGTTAATGGGATCATTTGTAGGGATACACCCTGATCGTCCAGACGGACGCCTAAATATGTGCATAGGGACACCATAGGAGTATTAAAGATGTATATAGTATTTTATAACAATAGAATTATACTCGTATTATAGACGTTGCACTATGCTTACTAATACTTATGTAATCTATAGGTAGGTATTATTTGTAATATCTGGATGACCGGTATCGTCGTCGTCGGTATTTTCTTGTTAGTGTGTTTTGTAAGATATATTTAAACATAATAAAAATAATAAAAAATAAATTAAAACATCAAAAAGTAAAAATAGAAACTAAAAAATATATCGAGCAAAAAGGAGCGAAAATCACGTTTGTTGTATGGGAGCACCCTTTAAATATTTATTATATTTTGTATTTTAGTATTTGTCGTTATACCGGCAACAGAAATAATCATCTGTGAAAATTTTCGTCTGGCTGCTGTCTAACTATTATGGTTCATAAGATACAGCCTAGTGATAGACAGATGAACGGCCAGACGGACGGACAGCGAAGTCATAGTTATAGGGTCCCGTTTTACGCTTAGGGTACGGAACCCTGAAAATCTAAGCTATAAAAAGGTCATACACTTATATGACACGGCGTCATAGGAACGTAGAATATGTAATTTTAAATTGTTGGACAGCAATTTTCTAAGCCGAATATTGTAATTGAGAGCCATGATATCACATTGTACCAAATAACTGAAATGCAGCGCTCATAAGCTGTACTACCCATTTTTATTTTACCGCATAATGATTAGGAAAGAGAGATAGTCATTTGCTATATTTTTGTTTGCTGTTTAGCCAGCGTTTAATCATCATATGTGTTAAAATCGAAACGGAAGGGCTGAGTTATATTAGGAACACTCAAAAAGATACGATAAGGAGACAGGATGTTAATGCTGATCAGATTGGTCGCAAGACGCCATGACTTACCTATGTGCGCTACCACAGTCGTTTCGATTTCTTTATATCACTCATCATCATAGCTAATCAAGCCAATATGTCCCACTGTTGGGCTCGAGCCTCCTCTGTTATGGGAGGGAAATTGACCTACTATACCACGCAGGTCAGACGTGTATAGGGTTTTGTTTCGAGTTTTCCTTTTCTTGCATATTATTAATTTATACGAAGGGAGGTGAAGAAGTCTCGGGGTGGTTGGTCAGCCTTCAGAATGAATAAAATAAGGTCTAAAGGTGGAGACATTCTTACACAAACACAAGACGTGTTAAGCCGATGGAGTGAATATTTTGGCGATATGTATGCGGATGCTACGGTTGGCGCCGGTGTTGGATGTGGTTTGGTAGATCAACATTCGACAACGGCGTCCTCCGATGGCATCAGTATGGATGAAGTTGAATGGGCGATAAGAAGTTTGAAAAATGGTAAGGCAGCGGGCATTGATATGGTGTCTGCCGAGATGATCAAGCTTGGTGGCTCTTGTGTCTGGGAGGCGTTCCTGTTGCTCCTCAATCTATGTTGGAGCTCGGGAATGGTTCCCAGGGACTGGAATAGCGCAGTCATCGTGCCTTTGTTTAAAAACAAGGGTTCACGTTATGACTGCGCAAATTACAGAGCCATAAGCTTGACCAGTTTGGCAGCAAAAGTGTATGGAAAAATTATTGAAAGGAGAATGAGGATGGTGTCCGATGGTTTACTGTGTGAGACACAAGGAGGTTTCAGGAGTGGAAGGGGATGCATGGATCAAGTGTTCTCTCTGCGCAACATTGTGGAGAAGCATCTGGCTCTAGGTCAGAGGGTTTTCTGCAGTTTTGTGGATCTGGAGAGAGCTTTTGACACGGTTGTACGAAAGGAACTTTGGGACATTTTACCGGAGTATGGTATTAGCGGTAAACTGCTACAGGCTGTGCAGTCCAGTTATATGGGCTGTAGAGCCTGTGTGCGGCTGGATGATGGAATGTCGCCTTGGTTTGACGTCAATATCGGCGTTAAGCAGGGGTGCGTTCTGTCAGCCAGGCTGTTTATCATATATCTGGATAAATGTCTCCAAAGGTTGAACGATATGAATGTGGGAGTCCAGATGGGTGACTCTGTGGTCACTGCTCTGCTTTATGCAGATGATGCAGGCCTGCTGGCACAGTCAGCGACTGACCTGCAGACCCTAGTCGACACAATGACAGAAGATTGTAAGAAAAGGGGTCTACGCGTGAATGTGAGCAAAACCAAAATAATGGTCTTTGAAAGAGATAAAACCAGAACAGATGTAAGAGTAACAATAGGTAATGATGTACTAGAGCAAGTGGATGAATTTGTATATCTTGGATGTGGATTTAGCCGAGATGGAAGGTACACCACTGATATAGAACGAAGAGTGAATGCGGGAAATAGAGTGAACGGAGCGTTGGGGCAACTTCTCGGCAGCCACCACCTTAGCCAGAAGGCACGTGTAGCAATACATAACGCAGTGCTTGTCCCAACATTACTGTATGGAAGCGAGAGTTGGGTATGCAGAAAAGAGTATGATAGTAAAATTAATGCGGTCGAAATGCGATCTCTGCGGAAAATCTGTGGAGTTAGGCTTACCGACCGCATTCGTAACGACGACGTAAGAGAGCGAGTAGGTATGAAAGAGAGTATTGGTGTAAAGATGCGAAAGGGAATGCTCCGATGGTTCGGACATGTGGAAAGAATGCCGAACGAACGCCTGGTTAAGAAGATATACAATGCGAAAGTGGAAGGATGTAGGTACCGAGGGAGACCGAGACTAACCTACCTAGACCAGATCGGTCATGTACTGAAGGAAGGTGGAGTCAAGAGTCTCCGAAACCGGCGAGCGTGTATGAAGAGAATTATGAATGTTGAGGAAGCGAGTGAAGTATGCAGAGATAGAGTTCTCTGGCACTCTGTTCTCTCTGCCTACCCTGCAAGGGATATGGCGTGATGATATGTATGTATGTATGTATGTACTTACAAATATTTTAAATCATTTGAAGGCGTCGAATATCAAAATAAATCCTTCGAATAACTGATAAACTCTGAGTGCAACAACCGCTCAAGTTCTTGAATACTCTGAAGGCACCCGGTCTCCCAACTCACATCTTAAAATTGAGAGCTGGCGCGCCAAAATTATGCAATACCACCAGTTTGCAAGAAACAACATTGCATTGAAATGTAATCGGTTCAACTATACTGACCGGTTGTTCTCAAGCAGAGTCTGTATTTATTCCTAGGATTCTCTCTGTTCTCTCTGTCTACCCTGCAAGGGATATGGCGTGATGATATGTATGTATGTATGTATTCTCTGAATACCTACCATCAAATTACTCCTTTGAATTTCAGAGAGTGCAGTTTGCCATTAAAGTCTGTTTCGCAATAACCATAAACAAAGCTCGAGGTCAAATTGTTAAGGTAGCGGGAGTAGACTTGAGAGAAAGCTGCTTCTCCCATGGGCAGTTGTATGTTACATGCATCAGAGTAAGCTCACAGAGTAGCCTGGTAATTCTAGCATCCGAAAGAAAAACAAAAGATATTGTTTACAAAGAAATACTGTAATAGGTGTAGTATCGCGGGTAGATGTCAAAGAAGCGGTACCAGTGGTCGGCCTAACTTCGATGGAAAAGATGGTGGCTTATGGGGCCGCACACTGCCCTTCCGTCGCCTCGGCCTCGGTCGGAATGGGCGCGGTGTGTTCAAAACATACACTATATAACAAAAATTTCATTATATTTTCATGTTTATTAAACCTTCCCTACACTATAATAAAGGTTGTTATACTATATAAGTATGCAAACATTTATACATAATAATTTATAAATAACAATAAAATTAATAACGTAAAAACAAACAAAAATCCTATTAGAACCATTTTCGACTTTTACGTAGACAAAGATGCGGGCAAATGATAATAATTAATAAAATAATAAAAAAAGGCCAAAAAGTAAATAAGAAAAGTAAGGATCCGCACCGAGCTCCGGTTTGTTTGGATTAGACTACTTGATTTCCTAACTGAGCTAAATGTCTATTCTTAATGACAGCGTCAAAATTTGAAACCTTCATTGTCTAATAGTTTCAATACAACGAAATTTTTTTTTTGTGCCGAAAAGATCACATACATATATATACAAGAATTGCTCGTTTAAAGATATAGTGAGATTACTTCTAGGTATGTATAAATCTAGAGTTTTTGTGTTTGTTTGGACACGTTATCTTGCATCTCAGTAATTAGAAGTTGTATTTAGCAATCTGTTTCTTTTATTAGTTAATCGGTTTATCGAAATAGGATATAGACCATACCACTTAACGCTGCATGTAATAGAAGTCGAGAAGTAACCATAAATAAATTGGGTTAAAAATAGCATCTATTATAGTCCTTTTTTATTTCTTTATTATTTTTCTAAGGATTTAGTATGAGACATATTTTATAAGTTGTTAGGTACATATACATTCATGTCACAATAAATCCGAAATAATAAATGCATATTAAATTGTCATCAGTACCACAAAATATGTACGCATATTATTTAAAAATAAATACATCAAAATAACAATATATATGTAAAACATACGCTAGTGATGCCGCGGGGACAGCTAGTTAATAGATATACAAACTGTATAAGGACCTGCAACATAACATGTTTACATTCTATGCGTTAATGGAGGTAAAGAAATAATGGCAATACAAAACCTAATCGTATTAATAGATTGCCACGTAGTGGTCCCAAGTTAACCCCATACCGTGTAACTCTGACTTTTTGAACTTATTTAAAATGTCTTGTATCGTAGAGAGCACATGGAGGAATGACAACAGGAGTCTGTATATTGAAATTGCATGCTATTTTCTTGTACTTAGTAAACTATGTATTTATTTTTTTCGTAATGAACATCAAACTTAATTCATAATATAGTTTGTAGCTCTTCTGGTTTCGCTTTCGCTAATCGTACCAATATTCAGATTAGCACTTGGGTTATTTACGATTATTACTTTTCAATACAATTCTCAATCCATCTTTAGAACAATCTGGTCAATTATTGTCATAGAGTAAGAGAGCGGTCTCTGGCTTAGGGAAAGTATCCATATTAAGTGACCCATTATTTTTAATTTTTTTAATACCTTTCCCTTTTGTTGACCACCCGTAGTATATGGTTGAGACCCAATTTTGACCAAGTGTGGTATTTTTACAGTGCGGAATAGTTGTCCTTAAAATCAAAAACATCTGCAGTTTCCATAAAGCACAGAATAAACTTAGAATTATTGACATAATAACCACTTTCTCAAAAGGAGACCGTGGAGCGGGACTTTAGGCATACGCCCATGCTTACCCATAGCCTAAGTGGAATTTAGGGCGCCGCCCTACTCGGCCAATAGCAAAGTCGCAATGCGTTCATGATGGATCTAGAGCGTGGTTATAACACCAATAATATTTTTTTCAGAGTTGTATATCAAAAAGTATTGGTATATCTGCCGCACAATTGACGACCGCTGTGATTTTATATTAGGCTCCTGCATATCCTCCTCATGTTATAAGTAAAGGGAATCCCTAAATGCGTAATTAAAAAGAATGTTTACTATTGTACTAGTTCGCCTTACATCACCAAGTTCACGCTCTTTATGTTTCAAATGATTGTAACGTTAGGTAAAGTTAACAGTACATTAAGATTTTCATCGTTATCATGAAAACGATATTCTGCGAAGACGCAATCGTGTTACCTTTTGCTTGGCAAATCCTAGCCACCATCCAATCCACTTTTGTACGCTTAAAGCCCAATAATTTGTAGGTGGAATGAATGAAAATGTATCAAAATAACCCCATTATTTTCTGAAAAATATTAATTTAATAAATAAATCGTCATTCTTATATAAATGTATAATATTATAGACGTTAAAATGTCTATAATATTTATTTGGCCGATATTACGAGCACCGATGTCAGATGGTTAGACTAATTAAACCTGTCACACCACTTTTGATGCGAGGTCACTAGTCTGTATTTTAAACCTGAAGAGTTTTTTTTTATTTTAAACTCACTAACAGTGTGATTTAAAAAAAATAAAAATTTCTGAGGTAGTCTCGTTATTTAAAAGGCGGCGTCTAAAATGCCGATGGCGTAGTGTTTTTTTTTTTGTTTTCTTTTTGATTTTCTTTTTTGCGGCAGACTATAGTGTAGTCACACTCCGCTAATCCGTCTGGGACGACGGAAGAAGTGGCGCGCGACCCCATAGACCTGCCCCAAGAACGTACCTATCAACGCCCTGCGAGTAGGTCACCGGAACCCGGTCTTTGTCTTCGGTGGCCCATATGGCGTAGTAGTTGAAATACCGAACTACCGTGTCAGGTGTTGTGGGTTCGCTGCCAACACAGGTCAATGCTTTTTACGTTCTGCAATTTGTGTCTTCATTATATGTCTGTAAGGAACTGCAGGCACACCTCCTCTCTGCATTGATGGATTTCATTTCAAATTTCCCTTCTTTTTCAACTGATATTTGTCTTTTATACCACTCGCTAGGGCCACACAGTATTCACTGTCTGTAATCTGTTAATACATGGAATTACGACAAAATAATAATTTAGAAAAAGAAAAAAGTTACACGTGACAAATTTGTGTAGTACCTATGCTGTCTGAAGGCATGTTCATTGAAATGCATTCAGGACAGGACGGCCATAATGGTTGTGTTATGTATGTATGCAAAATTGTTGATCGATGTGGTATTTACGTATGCGTAATAACAACAAACGGTACATAACAATAAGATTTTCACTATTTTTATCATATTATTGTTTGTTATAAGGAGACAGGAGAGTGGTATCCAGGAGTGGGAGGGTGTCGAGCCGAATCTTACTAAATCTCACTTGGGGCAGAGGGAGGTCTTGCCAAATAACATGTAATTTTTTTTAACAGAAAATGGTATAAAACTTTGTGAAAGTTAAGTTAAATTAAAGTTAAATGAAAGTAAAAATTTATACCCAAGTACAAGTTTTGAAAAATCTCATGTGAGATTGAGGATGGGGAGGAGGGGATCGAGAAAAATCTTACGGTATCTCACCAAGGAGGGACGGAGGATCAAAAATGCCTCACGTAATTAATGGACGCCCCTAATGTTTAGTTAGATACTTTCAGTTTGCCTTTCAATGCAGAATAAGTATTTTTACATACTTAATCAGAATTATTTTAAGACAATTTAAGTTTTTAGTTAACATAAGTGTCAATACCGCTAATAGAACAGCGAGCTCGATGAAAACTGTCAATATTTGTCAATACGTTATATTCAACGAACGCGACGCGGTGTATGCTTGGATAGTGTCAGCGTGAGGTATCTACGATGCGATGGGATATAGTTGTGTCAGTGATAGTATGACACATAATCGGGACTTATCGAAGGCGTTGTTTGCGTAGCACGTCTGCTGCCGCCGTGCCGCGTCCCGCGGCTGGTCAATGAACTAAACAAAAACACCTACAAGCTTACACTATATTGCGGCGTGTGCGACATAGCGTTAGGGACGCGCCGCTTGCCACATGTTTACCATTCGAATGAATTTTATAATCGGATACCCGCTTGAAATTCCATCACTGATCAATAAATAATGTTAAGTGCTATATTGACATATATACGTACATTAAATATTTAGATGTCAAGCATATTTTTAATACGTTTTTATATTTTGACAGCCCTATTAGCCCTATAACCAGAAGTTTGTCAGGTGCCAATAATAGCAGCGGATCAGCGTTACAAACCTGTTTTACACCCAATAAGGACAGATGTTTGCAAAGTTAAATCATCATATCATACACAATGATTGCGGTGATTTTATTTTATATGTATTAAATTCCGTATTTATGCGTGAAAGTAGTGTGTAGCTATTCAGTTGTTTTCACTTAGCGATACGGTTGACTTTCAAGTTGTCAGTACAACAGCTTGTTACGTAGACTCATCGCAGTCGTGATCGGCGATACCTACTTTGTTCTTCCTGTTTGTTACAACATTTTTATCAAAATATTCGCATGGTTATCGAGAAATTTCTTCGCGTCTTGATGTCAATTACATCAATTTCTGTAAATAATAATTAAAAGAATCATGCTAATAATAGATGCAAATAAAAGATACATCTTTAAAAGCATAGATGCTATGCATGCAGTTCCGCATTTGTGGACCACCAACTTATATCAAGTATTGTGGTAACGACTATATCTAAGTAGTAGGTAGGTACTCCGCAACACCATTGCATAGCGCCTCAAAACCTAAATTGCAATGGAATTTCCAATGAGTAAGAAGGCACAATACCTTTCTATTATACAAAAGAACCTAAACAGAGAATTGTTTATTCATAATTTTAAGCACATGAAAAAAATGTGTAAAGAAAATAAAAACTCAAAGGAAATCCTTTTCTTTTCCATCCAGTAACATTCATTCAATTAATGCAAATGATTTTCACTCTAAAACAACCAAATAATGCTCTAAATATTTAAAAATCATAATAAGAAGCTGCAATGACTAAAAACATTGACAGATCTTTTAAATAGGCGAAGATCCATATCTTTCGTCTCACGTTTCTTTAATTACACGTTTTTTACGTTTGAGATAAATAAAAATTAACAATATTACAAGCATTATGTACATTTTATTAATATGCACATACATATTATAATCGTAAAAAATAATTACGATGTGTCTTTCTTTAGAATGCTTACTAATTCGCTGTAGTAGATGAACATGTAGTGCTTATTAGTAAGGTTCTCGTCTGGCTACATCTTCCAATACCTAGTGTCACGATTTTTATTTTTCACCGTTGATGTTAAAATCCAGCACCTGTGGCCGCTTTACAAACTTATAAGCCCATTCCCGATGTAATATATTATAGCCTCGAGTTCGGTTCTTGTTTATTGTTTCTGCCAAGCCGAGTGATAATATTATCTGCTAAGTTGTGCTCATATTGTTATGATTTTCGCCATAACAACATCATTGTTTAAAAATGTGTTTATTTATCTTTAAAGACATTCTACTGTTCTTATTAATTTTAGTTGTTATTTATTTGAACTTGGAGGTCGCATAGTGAAGCACATTATTATCTCGTGATATTTGGATATATTATTGTGTTTGTTGTGATAATTTTTATTTTAAGGCGATTATAAAATAAAATACCTATTTGGCTTCCGAAGATTATTTATACGGTTAGCCATCCATCTTTGCTTTTATCATCCTAGTTTGGGCTAGAATTGTTTTCTCGACAATGATTTCTAACGTTTACGCCAGTATTTCGATGTTTCGAAAACTCACGGGACGCCTGTGTGCTGAGTGTGAGTTTTGACGTTAACATGACGCGCTCTACAGCGTGCGCGTAAGCATGCCATTTGTATGAAGAAATGTAGTTTCAAAAACGCGCCGCTAGTGGCGCTGTACATTTCTTCAGCGCGTTATGTTAACGTCAAAACTCACACTCAGCACACAGGGTGTATTTAACGCCAGTCGTCGTTATTATCATCTATTACAAAATTTAGTAAATTAATTCTGACACATACTTTTTATACAATATTAATTGCCAGTAGAAACTAAAATGTTCTATTCTATACTATAAAATATACATACATACATACATATCATCACGCCATATCCCTTGCAGGGTAGGCAGAGAGAACAGAGTGCCAGAGAACTCTATCTTTGCATACTTCACTCGCTTCCTCAACATTCATAATTCTCTTCATACACGCTCGCCGGTTTCGGAGACTCTTGACTCCACCTTCCCTCAGTAGGGGAGACCGGGGCTAGTTGTGACATTTTATTTATAAAGTGTCATATCTTTTTATTTATTTAATCGTATTACCTTTTTTTTTTTTTTTTTGGGGGTGGGCTACGGTCGGCGCACTCCTCGCACCACTCCATCCGGGGTGACAGAGGGGCGTAAGCGCGCACACCCGTAACCCACCCGTGACGTCGCCTTCGTCGTTGGGCCGACCACCGGAGCAGAGTGACTTGACGTCAGTGGTCGGCCCGACGGAATACCCCTAAGGAGTACCCTCTCCTCAACCGACATCCCCCCCTCGGGTAGGATGTCGGTCTTTCCTCACGCGGTCGGCCTCTCGGCGGGTGACGGACTAATTCCCCGATCCAGTCACCCGCGGCCTTGGCTAGGGCGGCATCAGGCGCAAGTAATCGCGCCTGCGCCGCCCCAGTCGCCGGCGGCGGCTCGCGCCGCCGAGGAGACGCTCCTCGCGCACGCGCTCCGCCGCCTCCTTCCGCGAGACTACTGCCTCGCAGAAGGTTGCGACCGCGTCCCAGTTCCTGACGCTGTCGAGCATCGCCCTGGCGATGGTCGGCAGCGTCAGGTCGGCACCGATGATTGCGACGAGTTCACGACGCTGCTCTGCCCAAGCGGCACAAACCTCGAGCGTATGCTGCGCCGTGTCTTCGTCGCAATCGCAGTGGTGGCAGGACGGTGTACTCTCCCTCCTGACGACCTTGTGCAGGTATTTGGCGAAGCATCCATGCCCCGTTAAAACCTGCACCAGTCGGAAGGAGAGCACCCCTTGCCGCCGTTCCAACCACTGCATCAGCACCGGCCGGAAGGCCTCTACGGTCCGTACACCGAACCGAGGCCTCTCCAGCCGGACTGCCCAACGGGCAATGACATCTAGGCGGGCGTCAACGCGCCAGGCGGTGAGTTCCCTCAAAGAGACCACACCGCCCTCCGCGCGCACCCCCAACACCCGCCGATACAAATCGGCGAGCATTTCCGCTTCCAGGTCCCACGGGGGACTCCCGGCCAACAGGCACGCTGCCTCCGTCGCCACCGTGCGGTACCCGCGTACAGCCCTGACCGCCATGGCCCTCTGTGGTCGCCACAGAAGAGCCCTGAGTCGGACGGTCAGGGACCCCGCCCACACCGGTGCGCCGTACAGGGCCATCGACCGGACTTTAATCGTTTTACCTGAGTAAAGGTTTTTTCGCTTGAGTAACTATTCAGTATTAAATATTGAATGTTGCTGTAAGTACCAAATAATTACAATAGACATAAATGACCGAATTCTGAGAAAGGAGGCCTGTCACTTTTAACGCCGAGTCAGGGGCTGGTTGTTACAGTACATGGGGCAAAATGTTACAAACAAAGACAAATGTTATTAAACACTTTTTATTAGGAACAATCATCACACATAGTTGGTTTTCTTTATTAATTATAATATCACAATGTCTAGAATGCAGTCCTATGCCTTATTAAATTAAAACTTAGAATAAAACAAATCTTTAACATTATTTACCGCTACGAGTCACAAGAATCCCTCTCTCGGCTGTTGTAATTGAACCAACTTGCTTAGAAGCTTTTTCAGCTAAAATTTTTCTGGGTTTCACCACCGCTATGACACCTGTCTCGTCTACATTCCATATACGTGATGCAGAAAATGTATCTCTTTCTAATCGTCAGCCAACTGAGAAAAGAAACTGTAAACATTCGTTTTATTGAATGATGTGGCGCTGCTCAAGCTTGTAGCTTCTGGCGACAATATAGATAAATACGGGTTGCGTTTTAAAAACGCTATTAGCCATTCTACATTTCTACATCTTTCCTTTTCTTCATATATGTCTTAACGACATATGACACAAGCCGAAGAAACTTTTTGCGATGCCACGATTTTTTTATGTTTCATCCTCCTCCAATATAACCACGGCTTGTTCGTAAACATCTTTTGATATTTTGCCACACTCCGTTTTCTATTATGTGTCCTCATCCTACAAAAAAAAACAATAAGTTATATGGTTTACATTATATCAGTTGGAACGAGAAATCAAGGGGCAGATTGTGACATGTAACAACCTACCCCGAGCAAATGTAACTTTTAGCCTCGACACCAAAATTTATACTTTGAGGTTAAGTAATAAAAACACAAATTAATATAACAATATAAACGTAATTCCAACGCAAAAAGGAAGCATTAAGACGCAAAAATTACACTACAAACTTCTCTGATTAGTTGAAATACAGGTTAGAGACTATAATTACTAAAAATTGAAAATGTTACAAACCTGTGGTTTTTTTGGCGACACACACGTACTCCTGTCACAATAACTCTGGCGCCACTAGCTCTCGCATTGAGTGAGCCAGTAGTAGCAACGTCATTTTTCTCTTTTTAGCATTACTTTAGCGTTTCCTGTTTCGCCACTAGTACCACTGTAACTACTTACCCGTGTCACAACCAGCCCCGGTCTCCCCTACATGACCGATCTGGTCTAGGTAGGTTAGTCTCGGTCTCCCCCGGTACCTACATCCTTCTTCTACTTTCTACTTTCGCATTGTATATCTTCTTAACCAGACGTTCGTTCGGCATTCTTTCCACATGTCCGAACCATTGGAGCATTCCCTTTCGCATCTTTACACCAATACTCTCTTTCATACCTACTCGCTCTCTTACGTCGTCGTTACGAATGCGGTCGGTCAGCCTAACTCCACAGATTTTCCGTAGAGATCGCATTTCAACCGCATTAATTTTGCTTTCATGCTCTTTTCTGCATACCCAACTCTCGCTTCCATATAGTAATGTTGGGACAAGCACTGCGTTATGTATTGCTACACGTGCCTTCTGGCTGAGGTGGTGGCTGCCGAGAAGTTGCCCCAACGCTCCGTTCACTCTATTTCCCGCATTCACTCTTCGCTCTATATCAGTGGTGTACCTTCCATCTCGGCTAAATCCATATCCAAGATATACAAATTCATCCACTTGCTCCAGTACATCCTTACCTATTGTTACTCTTACATCTGTTCTGGCTTCATCTCTTTCAAAGACCATTATTTTGGTTTTGCTCACATTCACGCGTAGACTCCTTTTCTTACAATCTTCTGTCATTGTGTCGACTAGAGTCTGCTGGTCAGTCGCTGACTGTGCCAGCAGGACTGCATCATCTGAATAAAGCAGAGCAGTGACCACTGAGTCGCCCATCTGGACTCCCACATTCATATCGTTCAACCTTTGGAGACATTTATCCAGATATATGATAAACAGCCTGGCTGACAGAACGCACCCCTGCTGAACGCCGATATTGACGTCAAACCAAGGCGACATTCCATCATCCAGCCGCACACAGGCTCTACAGCCTATGTAACTGGACTGCACAGCCTGTAGCAGTTTACCGTTGATACTATACTCCGGTAAAATGTCCCAAAGTTCCTTTCGTACAACCGCGTCAAATGCTCTCTCCAGATCCACAAAACTGCAGAAAACCCTCTGACTTAGAGCCAGATGCTTCTCCACAACGTTGCGCAGAGAGAACACTTGATCCATGCATCCCCTTCCACTCCTGAAACCTCCGTGTGTCTCACACAGTAAACCATCGAACACCATCCTCATTCTCCTTTCAATAATTTCATCGTACACTTTTGCTGCCAAACTGGTTAAGCTTATGGCTCTGTAATTTGCGCAGGCATAACGTGAATCCTTGTTTTTAAACAAAGGCACGATGACTGCGCTATTCCAGTCCCTGGGAACCATTCCCGAGCTCCAACATAAATTGAGGAGCAACAGGAACGCCTCCCAGACACAGGACCCGCCAATAAAAATATATACCTATTAAATTTAGCAATTTAGTATTACGGAATATATTATGATTATTAAGAAGAAAGAAAGAAAGAAAAACATTTATTTTGTTCTCGTTAAAAACTAATAAAAATAAACAGAACTAAAGAAAACAACTTCTGATATAAAATGACATTAACGAGAAACAAAAAAGGCTATTGGCTCAGCTTTGGCTATTTTATTTTATAAAATAGCGCTGATATTTGCCAACACCTGGTACATTTTAAAGAAATTATTAAAAACATGACTAGCATAAAAGTGTCAGTGTGTGTGTGTGTGTGTGTGTGTAACGATGTATGAATAATTTTATTAAGTATAACAACATTGCATACATATATAATACTAGCTTTAGCCCGCGACTTCGTCCACGCAGAAGTCATCTCTGACAGAGTTTAATAGAAAAAGCAATGCAAGGTGTTGACGGTTTGTCGTTAGGACGATAATCAACAGCGTCAGAAACTGGGATGCGGTCGCCGCCTTCTGCGAGTTAGTTGTCTAACGGAATTAGGCAATAGGGTGGGTCTGAGAGAAAATACTCTAGGTTGACACGCTCTACCTTCCGGCTTCGACCCGGTTTAGGTGGCCGGCCTGTACAACGTAGATGTACGTGTAGGGCGCGCGTGTGTCTATGTACCATAGCCGGTCACTAAAGAAAAAGTGGTTCAAAGTTCTACTTCTATTTATTCTACAAATTATATTGTCATTAATATACTATTTACGGTATGACCATGGGATAAAAATATAATTATCGCCACCCTTTATTTGACTGTTTTGTTTCACCAGCAGAGTTGCGACCTCGTTAGATATGATTTATTATTTGAGTTATAGAGTGAACATTTTTGAAGCTAAACTTAACCTGTATCTTAAAGCATTAGGCAAGAACCTATTGCTGTCTCTATGTGTATCGTGTGAGCTCTCACGCCGGCACTGGTGCGGGGTTGATGGAGAGGGAGAGAGAAACACGTGTTTATTTATTTTTACCGAAGAATATTTGTACGTAATTTGAAAAGAATCGATAAAGAAATTTTCTCCCTATACACATTTTGCCGCTTTGTTACACCCCCTTAGGGGCGGAATTCATACAATCCTTTTATATTGAATCTCTATGTCATAAATAGAAACGTGCTTCAAAATTTAATGTTTCTAGCTTTAATAGTTTCGGCTTGGCGGTAATGAGTCGTTCAACCCGCTTTACAGGCCTAATTTACACAACCAGAGGGTGAAAATTGACAAATGCTGAAACACGTGTTTATTTATTTTTACTGAAGATAATTTGTACGTAATTTGAAAAGAATCGATAAAGATTTTTTTCTCCGAACATTTTTTAAATTGACATAACTTTTTTATTTATAAACTATTTGACATAAAATAAAGCCTAAATGTAAAGTGAAGCTTACCACAATATATTAGTGAAAACCGCGTCTAAATCGGATAAGCCGTTTCTGAGATTAGCGTGCACAAACGCACAGACAAACAGATAAAAAATCATTGTTTTGGGTTCTGTTTGTGTTGATAAAGGTCCCAGTAATATTTTTTCTCATATATCTTCCATGTACAGACAGCGATCCGTTACATTTTTATTATATGTATAGATAAATAAAATTGGCAATATTTAATAAAATATATATATATTTTTAAGATTATCGAAATTTCGCACTACTATTAATACAATACACACATTAATTACACTAAAGCTAAAATAAATGTAATACTACTACAGAATTCCATGTTACTACAGAATCGAAATACACTAAGATCCGGCAATTTGAAGCTTAGAACATCACACACGGCAATATGACAAATATTTCGCGACACGACTAGATAGGTGATAACAAACACGTGGTCGATTCCTTCCACCAGGCACTGATAGTTCGGGTTCAAAGAACCATCGCTTTAATTGACTTGGCGACACTTGCGTGGTAAAGCAGTAGTGTCACATGTGTATAGAAAATAAATATACTATAAAGTATATATAGATATCAATTTGTAGATTTTGGCTTCATTTTTTTAACTGGTTATATGTAAATATAAATTTTGTAATTTAATGAATCCAATACTACTATTTTTAAGGGTGTATGTCCTCTTTTAGTCTGCCTATTTATATGTATTTACACCCTCGGCCAAAAGTTAAAGACCAACTTTATTAAAAGTAGGAAAATAAAAAATCATTACTAATATTATAAATGCGAAAGTAACTCTGTCTGTCTGTCGCTCTTTCACGCCAAAACTACTGAACCGATCTAAACGAAATTTGGTATACAGATAGTCTAGAGCCTGATAAAGGACATGTGGAACTTTTTAATGCAAAGAAAAGGTTGTAAAGGGGGAATGAAAAGTTGTAAGGAAGTATCGTCACTTTTAAAGCCAGAAGCTTGAAACTTATCGTTAGGCTATTGATTAGATATAAATAAATATGACATTAACATGTAAAAAATTACCCTTAAGGGGTAAAATAAAAATAGGTGATGAAAAACTTTAGGAAAGTAACCTTTTACGCGGGCGAAGCCGCGGGCAGAAGCTAGTCATCTAATAAAATACTGATTGACAAACAATATACTTTAAAAGCGTAAAGAAATATTAACAGTACATGTTAAAAAAAGGCTATAGTTAAACTGATTTTCATCAAAAAATCCTCCCTTACATTCTATGACTTTTTTTACAATTGATAATTATGATGTTCAAGTGCGGTCTTAAACTTTTGGCCGTGGGTGTATTTAAGTATGAACTGTTTGACTGATCTTTATGAAAAAAAAAAATATTTGCAGTAAAACCTGTACGAATGCTTCGGGCAAACTGTAAACTAGCAATGACATATTACTGAAAAATCAACTGATCATTGATTTTAAAACTATTTACTTGTTTTTGTTAGAGGAGAAATAATTTTCAAAATTAACTATCAAACAATAAAATTGATACAGTATTATTATTTCATAATGAATAAAAATAATTAAAAAATCAAAAAACCCGACTGTGTAAAAAGTGAACCAAATTACGTACACAATAAAAAAAATCGGAAAAGAAATAAAACTTAGATGTCCGGTGGTCTATAATTCTATAATATATTATTGAATGAATACTATTGAAGAAAATAAAATATATTCTAATAATGGAACATAACTACTGAACAGTCAGGATCCATTGAAAAATTTGATTTGCTGTCGAATAATGATTAATACATTGAATTAAAAAAATCAAAAAACCCGACTGCGTAAAAAGTCACCAAAACTACGTACATAATAAAAAAAACTGAAAAGAAAAAAACAAGCACTTAGATGTCCGGTGGTCTAGAATTCCATAATTAATATATTATTGAATAAATACTATTGCAGAAAATGAAATATATTTTAATAATAGAACATGACAACTGAACAGTCGGGATCCATTGAAAAATTAGATTTGTTGTCGAATAAAGGATCCCGACTGTTCAGTTGTCATGTTCTATTATTAAAATATATTTCATTTTCTGCAATAGTATTTATTCAATAATATATTATGAAATTCTAGACCACCGGACATCGAAGTGCTTGTTTTTTTCTTTTCAGTTTTTTTATTATGTACGTAGTTTTGGTGACTTTTTACGCAGTCGGGTTTTTTGATTTTTTTAATCATTTTTTTTATTTTACACTTTTTAGTTATAAATGCCTAGGTAGCTATAGTTATCTTATTTATTAAAAGTAGGTAAGTACCTAACCATATATAGTTTTTCGACTGAAGTTGAGTACTAAATCGTTTGAAGTTCGAGATGGACGACCGTGTCAGACATTAGATACTTTAGGTAGTCCAATCCAAAATATAAGGTATCTAGTAGATAATTTAGTATATGTCCATCCACATTCACATGCACAGTCATATGAAGTTTTCGTCTTTTCATTGTAAATTTCTACTGTCTAAAGACCTATATGTGAGAATGGTTGTTACGCAACTTTAAATCTATATAGATCCTAAAGGGTCTGTCAAATCGAAAAATGTTATGAGAAAACTAATAATGATTTTTAAATACCTATTCAACGATACCCCACTCGATATAGTTTGTTGACTTTCATTTTTATCATTTTCACAAAATGGCGTCCAGTGGACGCTATATTGAATTTTCACTAACGTCATGTCTTTAGTGAAACTCGCCGGATTAAGAGGAATCGATTGATGTGAATCGATTGTGAATCATTAAAATCGGCCCAGGCGTTTGGTCTGTATAGTGCTTCAAAGGAACATACATACATAGACTGTTAAACACAATACCACTCCTTTGCGTCGCGCAGTCGGGTAAAAAGCAATGGATAAATAATATATAGAAATTATTTAACAGTGCAAATGACATTTCTATATGATATATAGATTTAATTAATGTTAGGGTATTCTTAAAATATTAATCATATTGATATAGTCATTCACTATTGTTCAGTCATGATATAGTTATTCGAACTGTGTGATACTGTGTGTAGGCTATGAATACTACCAATCCTTACTTTGCTCGTGGATGTCGTAAAAGACGACTAAGAGCCCTACACCGACCTAAGCCAACACCATCTGACGCCGTTTGATCAGCTATTACATTCCCAAGTGGAGTTGACGTCGGGCAGGCGGCCGGTCATAATACTGTTCCTAATAACTTCTGCAATAAATATGTTTACATTTTGCGTCGAGCCCAAATAATTGGGATGAAAGCAGGCGAATGATGATGTTGATATAGTTATTCATATATCATCATTACAGCACATAAATGTCCCACTGTTGGGCTCAGGCCTCCTACGTAAGGGGGCGTCCATTAATTGCGTGAGGCATTCTTCGAGCAGAATCTTACTAAATCTCACTTGGGGGAGAGGGAGGGTCATGGCAAATATCACGTAATTTATTTTAGCAGAAACTGATGTAAAAGTGCGTGAACGATAAATTAAATGAAATTAAAAACCCTTTATACCGAAGTACTAGGTTTGAAAAATCTCACACGAGATTTGAGAAGGGGGGGAGTTGATCGAGAAAAATCTTACGACATCTCACCACGGGGGAGGGGGGATCAAAAAAGCCTCAAAAATGACTCACGTAATTAATGGACGCCCCTAATGGGAAGGAAATTATACCGCGCTGGTCAGACGTGTTGGTATAGGGTTTAGTTTCGAGTTTTCCTTCTCTCGCATAGATGTTATATTATACGTTTTATATCCCTTAGTCGTCTCGTACGATCACCCACGGGTAAGATATGGGGTGGTGAATAGTATTCTTACTTCGTCACCACACGGAATATTCATATATAATTAAAAATATTAATTTATATATATATCCTCCATAATAGGAGGGAATTGACTTACTATACTACGCTGATCAGACCAGTTGGTATAAGGTTTTAATGTGAGTTTTCCTTCTCTTGCATAGATGTTATATGCATGCAGTGGTTTACCCATAGCCAAGATACGGATGGTGAATTGTATTCTTACTTCGTCACCACACGGAAAGTTTATGAATAATGTTTTATTAAGTTTAAGAACAATACAATAATAGTATATTGCACGCAAATAAAATAAAATTGTATCTCGTCATATACCAGCACCACACGTACAAAAGAGCAGATCTCTTCTGTTTTCACAGACAAATTAATAAGAACGTCTGTTATAGAGTAGCGAATCTTTATATTGGACGTACACAGCTATGCAAATAGTAACCGCTTATGTAATATTACATCGAGACGTTTATATAAGTGCCGCTTATTGGACTTAGGAATAAGAAAACAGCAATTTATTTGTATCATGTTTCGTTTTTTCTTGTTGTTAATAAACTTATTAATAAGAACTTGCATGTTTGTTACTTAGTAAAAGTTCGTTGTGTGGCGACGGGATAAGAATACAATTGTCGCTTACTTGTCCGTGAGTGTCGTAAAATCGCTAAAACACTGGGCAGCAGCTTTAGCCTGGGGAATGTATCATATATACATATCGCTTGGCAGAATAGTGATACAATTAAAAAAACCTGAATTTTTCAGGAGGGTCAAAATAAGTATTTCCTTTTTTTTCAATTCGGTTCAGCAACGATACCAAATGCACGAACGTCAGTATATTTTTTTATAATATTTACACCTCTCCACCACCAAAAATATAAATATAATGAAAATTGTAATTTTAGAGTTGTGTCACTATTCTGCCGGTCAAGCGATATATCACCTCACTGCGATCGCCAACCCCCCAGCCAAGCGTGACGATTACGCTACCCCATATTTATGAAGGAGAAAGGCTGAATGATGATGATGATCAAATGCTTTCGTTATTAAATCAGTCGGAAATTATTTTCAAGACACCGGCTGCGACATTACATATTCCTTTATTCTAATCGAATACGTACGAGTATATCGCTGTTGAATTTAAAGATATATATTTACAACTTCTCTTGAGAGAAAACATTTTTAATGTCCACAGTATTATCATGTTATATTCTCATATCTTTTTCTTGAAAGAGGTATACAGAGGTGTACCACGCTTATATTTCGTCATACAAATTTTAGTCACATATAATAGGGAGCGAGATTATTGTCATCTAAAGTAGGGATGTTACGGATATGAAGTTTCAGATCTAGTTACGGATATTTAAGTATTATACGAGTTTCGCATATGCTTACGGATATCAAATTGATTCGGAATATATTGTTTTTAGGCAATTGTATAAGTGATTATCGTATTCTCCTCTTTGAAGACGCTTACGTTTAGCTTGTCGGTTCGACTGGTTGAAGGAAAATCAATCGCAACGTGTCTCACACAGACGCCGACACTATCCAGAAATTTTATATCAGTTTCGGATACATTTTCATTTAGGATATCCGATAGTTTCGATTACCGAGCTTCATAACATCTCTAATGCATTAATAATCCGGATCTGTGCCCTAAAGGGCATTCGGATTATTAATTATCGTTATTATCTGCTTATCGTTGCGATTTGTTCAACATACATATATACAAATGAAAACAGTTTCATGGACAGACTTTTTTGTGGTCAGACTGGTATGGTCACATCGCGCCCGATCTGTCCGGGGCGACGCAACGGGCGGCAAGCGACCCCATAACCTGCCGTACACGTACCTGCTAAACGCTACGTCCGAAGGATTACCCGAAAGGGTACCATCTCCAGGCGATGACCTAGCAAATTTCGTTACCGCTGTTGTCCTCACGCGGTAAAGTTCATTAAGGGTGGCGGTCTAATCCCCAGTCCAGCCCCCCGCGACCTTGGCTAATGGGCAGACTGACTGAGGTCTGAGTTAAAACAACACACGCCATGCATTTATGACTGTTTTAATTTATGCGCATATTATTTTTATTTCATTTATTTAGTTATTTTATTATATAGTTGCTATTAACGAACTCTTATGAACGTCTACACCTACTATTAAATATGAGCAGTCAATATTAGTATCCAAACTCCTGTTTTAATACTAGAAAACATTTAGGTTGGCGCAGATTGGCGCGAATTCCTTAAAATTAAGGGAGACTACTGGGGGGGCCGCACGCAGTATAGATCTTTGCTTGGCCTTCATTTGGATAGGGCTGACTGCTCGCAACGTAGCAATCTTGCGGCGGCCGGAGCAGGCGATGGCCGTTCGGGTTATCGGGGTTGACCATACGTTCTCTAATCTCTTACAAGGCAACGATTCCTAGTTTGTTTTGTGCAATAGTAAGACTAGCACACAAGTGAAAACATGAACTGTCGCAAGTACTGTACCCAAGTGAAAGCAACTTCTGAAGCCTGTATTAACTGGTCCGAAGTACCCTACCTTCCTTCTAAAACTGCAGTCTGCATGATCACTTAGTTAGAAGATTTTAGTTTATAAAATAAAGTAACGCTTCACCTTAGCAATGTCATCACCTGTTTATAATACTGACGAATAAATGAAAAGGTTGTAATGATTTTCCAATATTTTTTGTGTAGCCGACGGTCTGTCCGCATTAACATTTGCTCAAGGTGACCGCCGCGGAGTTGCGGCTGACTGGGCATTGCATCGGTTGAAATGTTTGTTCGGTACATCAATTGTGTGTAACTCGTTGAGTACCTGAACTATTATTGCTAACAAAGCATTATATTCAAATGATATGAGATTCATAATTGAGTCATTCGTTCTGAGCGTATTTGTGCTTTATAAAACGACCGTTTATAAATTGAAAATTATGTTTATATTCTGTAATTTCGAAAATAAGTAAAGAGATTACCACAAGTGGTATTTCAACACTTCTTGACTGCAAGTCCACATATAATGTAAGGGAACTTCAACTCTAGATTCATAGATTATAGTTGTAATGTACATTACATTACTAGTCTGAATTATGTGAAAATTTATGCGATTGATGTCGTGTTAGGCAGATCTCCCGTAAAGAGTAAAGAGTTGTGAAGACAGATTTGGTTACTACGTATAGACGTATATAGATAGCTATATAACTATTATAACTTATTGTTAAACCAGTTAGAACAGATTTTCAATATATTAAAGTAGTTAAATATTTATCACCACCTATTTGCGTCTAAGGTGACGTCAAATTTGACTTATGCATACGTGCGTCCAACAACATCTATTGCTAGCCTATTCACGATATTGTTAATTCAATCAGTCCTATACCACCTGGATTCAACCATCTGATTTTTACAATGTGGTCAGTCTAATTGATGGCTGGTTGTGTTGCACTACGATGTTCGACTTCTGATCACCACTTGAGAACCAACTTTCTTCCGCAACTTTTCCCAATGTGGAATACTATTACCACTTCGGTGTGGTTTTGCTACGAAGAATGACGTAGTCATAGGTTATGCTATAAAGATATACGTACAAATGTATTATCGATTGAAATCGACGTGTGTAAAAATATTAATCTTTTTATCTATTAGCTAACTAGGAACCTAGTTCCAATACGATATTGTTTACGATATCTATTATTGTGTAATAAGGAAGACGATTATTATTTTAATTGTTTTTTTTTTTGTATGACTTAGTTGTTAGCCTCAGATGGCTATGACAACTTTACCCGGACTGTGGGTGAGCGCTGAGTGCTCTCAACCCGAATTTGTATTGAATTACCTTATCAGACTTTATTAGAGCTGTGTTTGCTTCTTTTGAAATATACTCGTAGTGTTATCCTCAAATTCATATGAGGTTTAATAACAAGATTCAAAATTAAAAGCTAGACAGTAATGCTGATCTAAGCATACAGATGGCGTAGTAGTTTAGTTTAGTAGTTTTAGCAACCTTCCATGCCGGGGGCCTTTGGTAATATGCTATGCTCGAAGCCGAATTTTTACATGTTGTCTCGTCCTCGTCAACACATGAGATGCTAGATCTAAGATCATGGAGATATTTCGTCATTCTTGTAATATTTAATTGTATGCTTATGTATAATAAATGCAGTTTTAATAAGCAAATTCCCATCTGTGTAACATGAGTTTATAAATTATTCAGCCTCGTGCTCAGTAGACGATAAGCTTAATTATATTTAAAGAATTCAATTAAAACATTTTGTTACAGACGAAGGATAGAAACGTATCGTCGACGACAGTCAGAGTGCGTGCCACGATTCGACCAGTCGTTCAACGGGGCGTGCGAACAGCAAAACCTGGAGACCACCGCACTGCAAAAACGTTTTCTTGAAGGGAAAGCCAAACGGCAAGCTAAAAAGAATGATCGAAAACCCGACTTGCCAGCTATCAGCGGCAATCTTCACAGCAGTGTCGTACATGTGGTGAGCAAATGTCATATTGTAAATACACTGATTAAACTGTATCTACGTTATACACCCTTATTATAGTTGATCTACATTTTGCCGACTTTTTGGATTTTATATTGAAATAAAAGAAAGAAAGGGAGACCAACCACCTTACGGTAAATCAATATGCTACCGCACTTTTTAGTGGTTGGACCACACTGTTGACAACTCTCTGTCTACAGCCGTGGGCCGGTCCGTCCGGGGTAGTACCACGGCCCATGGACCTTTGCAATACCAAGGGTATAGCTAAGCCGCTGGCTACCAATACAAACCCCAAACCCATCCAGTTGGGCTTCCGGCTCTCTCACTCACCGATCGAAGCGTAATAGCACATTGTCATCACTCATACGTCGATCTTCTGCGAGGGTGTGGTACTACCGACCGACCGGCCCACGGCTGTATACAGAAGATTGTCAACAGTATGGTTCTCCCACTAAAAAAAATGTATCTCAACCAGTATGGCATACAGTAATATTTTTTGTAATCTAATTGGTAGTGACTGAGGTTAGAGCATTCAAACAAACGAGACTGTCCAGCTTCAAGAGTAACATAGTTTACAAAAGTGAAGCAGTGCTCCAAGTGCTGTACATATATTTGGATCCATTTTTTGAAGTGAAAACTTCTTTAGGCGCGTTGAGCGTTTTTGGAGGGGAAAAACTTATAGGTTCGCGTCACCGACATGCTAATGCTAATAGTATATCTATAGCTATATGTTTTTTTAAGTTGTAAAGCTGTGAAAGTTATAGTTGAAAACCTAATAGATATTAATGCATATGTGATATATTAGTCTGATGTAAAAAGCTAAATGCCATTAATCAAACAGTAATTATTTTAATTTTATTATCATGAGTTAATAAATTAGCGCAGCAGACAGGTTCCTTGATGGGTGACTATATTGTTTTCCAAAGAGCCAAATAAAAAAACCTGGGTGGTCTAAATTATATCTTTAAACAGTTTAATTGCCTTGTTGATTTTGGTGTAGCGATATAAACGAGACATCTCTGTCTCGCTTCAACATTTGCGAAAGTGAGATCTCGAATTTGGTTCCTGGTTTGAGCATCTTCGGGATTTGCTTCCGGTTATGTGTGGTGTGGCAACTCCCAGTGTGGTGACGGGTTAAGAATATACTATGGGTTAAGAATACTCCTTACTTATGATATTCGCAGTAATTGGCTGAGGGATCACCAAAGTTTCCCAGTACTCTCCTCGGTATTTCAGCAGTAACCATGATGACGCTGACGACGGTCTTCTACTCATACAATCGAACACTAGAGACGGACTTGAGAAATTGGCGAATACATGTCTTAATTTAATAGTTAAATGGGGCGCACGAAATCGGCTAAATTTCGCTCCTCATAAAACTTATCATCTTTTATTAAAGGGTAATTTGCAGTCAACGCTACGCATAAGATTTAATAATGCGACAGTTAAAAGGAAAGAGTCAGTTTGTTATCTTGGCCTAGTCTTAGAAAAAAACTTCTCATTCATTGAACATATTAAAACTGTGGGTGAAAAGGCAAAACGAAACTTTTATGCTCTTACTAGAATTTCAACGTCTACCTGGGGCATCTGTTTTAATACACTTAAAATCATATATACAGCCACATATCTGGGGTGTATATGTTACGGTGCCCCAGCCTGGGCTGACAGAACTACGATAGGCGCGGCACGGCGTAAATTACTCCAAAGTCAACGATTAGCATTAATATTCCTATGTAAAGCATATAGAACAGTTAGTACCGAAGCCTTACCAGTACTTGCAGGTGTACTTCCGGTCGACTTAGAGATACAAAGGCGCGCGTCATTGTATTATTCCACCAGGGAAAATATGAACACCAATTTTCTTTTACCGCGCGATCGTATTAAAATTACTAGACTTTTTGCGCCGCAATGCGTTGTGTACGAGGAGCTCCTGACCGAATGGCAGGAAAGGTGGAACTCATCAACGAAGGGCCGTCATCTATATCTATTCTTTCCATCTATTCGAGAGCGTTTAGAGAAGGTTTGGCTAGAAATTGACCACTATGTAGCACAATTCCTCACAGGCCATGGTAATTTTAAAAGTAAATTATTCTTTTTTAAACTAGTAGATTCACCATTTTGTCGATGTTCCACACCAAATTGCACTTTTGAACAAACAGCCCATCACATCCTCTGGGAGTGCAGTCTCTGGCAAAACGAGCGCGATCTTATGTTAGACAGTCTGCAAGTCGTGTCGGGGGTTATATATTATACGGACCTTGTAGCAACTCGAGAAAATTTCCGTGCGTTCAGGCGCTTCTGCCATACCTACTATTGTAATCAAATTTAAGGCTCACATATAGGCCCCTTAAGCTCTGTCATATCCGTGGTGCTGTACTGCTACGCTTCACGTGTCAGTACATCCTTCTATCTATTGGCCTATTAGCCAATTTTGCTTCATGTCTCCCGCTTTGCATAGGAGGGAAGTGGAAATTCTTCAACTCCTCCTGTTTTTCTTTTCTAATTAAATTTGTTGCGGGTCCCAAGACAATTAAAAGCGTTTCCCGGGACTTCCTGAGGGTCAAACCTCAGTGTCTTTTATGGAGACCATTGTGGATCCTGGCTTACAGGAGTTACAGTGGTGGGAATGTGTGGTGGGATTAGTCCCATAAAAAAAAAAAAAAAAAAAAAAAAAAGTAACCATGATTGTCAAGCGTGGTGGTTACGGCATTATTCCACTTTACGGGATGTCATGATCACCACGTCATGATGGATGGACGAATGGAAGGGTGAATAGGATGTGCAGTCAGGCACTTATGTGACCAAAGACAGCAATAGACTTGCCTTCTGTTACGCCGCCCTCACGGCAATGATACAATAATTACGTGAAACTTAGAAGGTTAAATACATAGATAGTATATGTTGGCGACTGTTTTTAGAAATAAAGGCGTGAGACCATAAAAAAGTTAATCAAATTAAAGTAAGAACTCTAACCATAATATAATTGTAGAATTAACGACGCCGAATGATATGAATAATGCAAAACCTCGTAAATGACAAGCTTTGGAACAATGTGGTCAAAAACAAGAAATACTACTTCTAAACCGGTTGCGCACACGTGTTGGTTTGCTTGTCTATATTCACTTAGCGTTTGGTACGTCAAATGTTTCGTCGCAATATATGGCAAATGATAAAATTGCAAATAGCACAACGCTTGTATCGTAAACTATAACAATCAATAAAAATATGCCATGTTTTGGCATAGCTGGTGATGATAATGACAACATTTGCGCAACTGTTCATGAAGTTGGTAAACGATTTGACTTAAAGTCCGACTTTGGTCAAGTCCGTAGCAACAGTTGATGTGGAACTTTGAGCAGGTAGTGTTATTGTGTCAATCCTTCAGCTTTGATTTTATAAGTTGTTAATTTTATAGGTTGAATATAGTGTGTTGTATTATATCCATATTCTTTTCTTATCGATGTCTACTATTGGACATAGGGCTCCCCCGGGCTATAATGCCATAATCACCCTAGCAAGCGGGTTGGATGTTGGATCGCAGTTGATTGTACAGTCGTCCAGGAAAGTGCTGCTACTTAATCACCTAGTAGCCCTTCAGTCAGTTTTCACGTCTCCCGATTGTTGGGAATACCGCAATATTTTCACGACCAAATAGAAGTGTTTACATAATTTACACCGCATTTCCTCTGCCCGTTTTGCTCATCTACCTGTATATAGCTTTACATTTAAATATATTGTCATTTTACACTTCTCAGTACTCTATGCCATTTCCCATATACATATGAGGCAAAGTCGTTTACTGTCATCTTTTTTATAGTAGGAGCTAATTGTCACATGTCCTCTCATTTACGAATTTTATCTAATCGTATCCCCACTGAAAAAAAAAAACACTTCCGACCCTTGCCCTTTGTTTTAAAAATGTAAAAATTAGCGAGATTAGAAATATACGATAGATCCCAAATGAACCTCTAAAAAGGATTTCTGTTTATTTATTATCCATTATGATAAAGTGGACAACGAGTAGTATTTTTTTTGTGATAGGTTATGGCGTAGAAGCGTAGAAGAATTGTATTCTTCTGAATCGTCCCGACCTGCCTTATCGGACCGATTCCTTGACTTCGCTGGCCTGCTCAACGGTTTCATATTTTCTAGTAGTAGAGAAGCAACTACATTATATAGTTGCTGCAATACTGTCTCACTGTACTACAGCGTCTAGTATCTACATTGTTAGATAAAATGTATGACGAGTAGGTCGAAACGAGTAGATAATTAGTAACAGCACGTGCTGTATAAGCGCCGCTTCGCCACACCGGATGTTGCTCGACGTCAATTGACTTGACCCTCTGCCATCGCATCCCGTGCCTCCGAGCGCTACAGTTTACTCAACACGCGACATCAAATTAACAACTTATATTACATTATAATAAATGTTCCAATAACGTTGTAAAATCACGTAGCTATTCATTGTAAACTGGTCTCCGACTTTACTGCGTCAGAAAACGGCCTTCATCATAAAAACAAAAACTCAATTACGGAAAAGTATCTATCTACTGTTAATGTTACAATATTGTTATTATTATTTATAGGTACATTTATTTAACTCGTTAGGTGTCGAGTTCTCGGTATGTTTATCAGCCGATAGAAGTTCTAGGTAATGTGTATAGTTACGAATTTTACCTGCGCGTGCGCTAGATCATATAAGTGTATAGTTACGGTAGGGCAGTCTGTGGTTGTGCAAACTGCGCGAGTTTCACAACAAATGCCTCGCATTGTCTCTCGCCGTTCACTGCGACGACCTCCGAGCGGCTGCGCTGTTTTCTGACACATTTTATTAAGTAACCACATCTTACGTAGATACCTACTTGCTTTATGCTACTTTAATGTTTTAATATATACTAATATTATAAATGGATTTGCAAGTTTAAACGTAGAGGGTAATCTCTGGACCTACTGAAACTATTCCTAAATGTAGCAGTATTTTTTTTGCTTGTGGTAGCAAACGAGCAAGCAGCGCGCTCTCGCTCACTGAAAGACACGCAACAGCATATTGTTACTACTCAGACGTCGATGTCCTGCGAGAGTGTGGTACTCTACCTTGGAGGGATCAGCCCGTCGCTGTAGACAGAAAACTGTCAATAGTATGGCCCCACCACTATTTTATAGTAATTGTTTTTCCGTTTGTCACTATTCATGTAATTTAATTTTAAATGAAAATGTCAATAGAAACCGAATTACCTATTCAATATGTATAATATAATTTAATAGTCCTATAAGCATCGACGATAGTAGTGTTACGTCAATATATTCAGGTTATTTGAATCCTAAACCGTTTTAATGCTAAACCAACTATATGTCTAGTCATCGTCTATTTATTTATACTATTTATTGTAAAGTTATTTTAAAATAACGACATTTTGTTTTCTTAATCAGTATAATAATGATGATTTAATTTTTAGTTCGGCCTCCACTTGGTAATTAGTACCTATTGCTAAGTTCAAAAGCAATTTTTATCAGTTTCTCGCTCTTCACTATAGTCCTTAAAATATAGCTTGATCTCTGTGACAGATAGCGACATAACCGATGAAGTAATTATGAATACGCGTCATGCTTACAATTTTATTTTATTTCGCCTATATTTGCATTCTTTACTTGCCAGTTATATCTCAATTGAATTATGAATATAAAAATATTAATATTTATACCAAAACTTGTCCCTAATATGTTTTAAAATATTTAGTAACCATTTTATAAAAATATGATGCTTGCGCAAGTACAAGGTCATACTGGATTGAGAATAAGATAGAGATGGGGCAATCGATAACATTCTTATTAATTATTTATAAAACGAGTAAAACCAATACATTACCTATATCAACCACATAGTTACTCCATAAAATAAGTAAATTGCGTTAATTTAATATTCAGACATCAGATATAATATTAATAAGACCATTTATTTTATATTAAAAAGATATTTCTTTTATAAAATAAACATGATTATTCATGAAATATACTGTGACCAAGAACTCATCATCAACCTACAGGAATGCGCCAGCGATGAACTTGGATGTATTCTTTTCGAATAATAAAAAGAATTAATTAACAGCTTTAGTTAAAATTAAATAAAATCCATTAATTTAGATTCAATAAATTTTTCATGGATTGTTTTAAATTTATAATCGATTCAACCATCCATTTGATTGAAATTCAATAAGATTTTCATACATTGTTTTCAATTGCAGTAGCAAGTAACTTTAAAAAATAAGGAATTATATCGACAAAAATACGGACTGCATCGTAAGCGTGCGGCACTAGTGAGAACTGTCACAGAGATCATGCTAGAGGTTTTTGGCGGGAATCTAAAACGTCATGTGGTGCTCTTGTATTATATTCGTTATCTTAGTGTTTTAACGTGTTATATTAGATAATTTTGATAGCATTTTATGTAATGTGATGTGACGGAACTGCTGAGATGTAGTGAATATCATATAAAAGTGCTTTACAACGTTTTCGTTTTTCATTAAAATTCTCACAAGATACCATTAACAGTGTGGCCATAGCACTGTTGATGGCGACAATTTGACTTACTGACGGACAATGACTAATCTGAAGACACTAAAAACTTGAAGATAATTATAACTCGACACTGGCAACAATGGCTCATTTAAGTAGCTGATTGCCAATACATAAAAATAAGAAGAAGAAATCATGCTATATTTTATAGACTGTAGGTGGCCTTACTAGCGTGTCTACTATCATTCAGTAATAATTTCTAATGAAGAGCTCCTTAGGTCCATCAAATTATAAACTATACAGTTCCGATGGATACTATTGCTAAGTTCCACATTGTTAAATGCTTATCATTAGGCGGGCTCACTGCTTTGCCTACTATTATTCAATAATAAAACTAAAAAGGACCTCTTAGGTCTATGAGATTATAACTTATACAGACACTGATGAATAATGATGCTAATTATATAAATACGTAGCTGTATATTATAAAAATTAATAAAATCTGTCTCCTCTGATTTTTATAACGATCCACGTAACTTTGCTTAGTCGATCCAAGGCTACGACAACGCTAGTTTCTGTTGCGAGGTAGATTTGCGACCTTCGAGATTCACCCCTCCAGTGTTATTAATGAGGTTTTTTTTTTCTGAGTTATCGGTTAATGATTTACATTTTTTCATATTATGATAAAGATTCAGTATCTTAAACCTTCAGAATATACCTAAAAGATTTAGGTATAGTGTTTGGTACGAAATATTTCGCTAACCCCGTAGGGTTTACAGGTCTAAGTCTACTTACCTTATCTTACTTTGAGGAAGATTTTTATGTATCTGTGAATTATCAGACTTCTTAAGAGAGTCTTTTGAGAGAGAGACCTTTGCTCAATCTATGTATATATCATCTAAATCCTTAAACTTAGTAAAACACTTAAGTTAAATAATTTTATAGAGTAGGTGCCTATAAATTGATGTAGATAAATTATTTAGTTAAAGTCCTTGCAATCTTATCCAAATTACGTAAGAGTGTAAGTGTGCGACGCCATTGTTATACTCATAAACTTGGTTATGTTAATTTATTCTTTAATAAAATCAACCTATATCTATACAATGATATATGTACATATATGTATACACATATATTATACACGTATACACTTGTATATGTTGTATAGCGTTATCGTTCATGCAATTACAACATTTCTTTGCGTGATCTTCACATAGTTTGTATTAAAGACTAAGGCCCCCCGTAGTACATACACCACCTACCATCGACAATTAGGTAGGTAGGTACGTGCTTTTTAGCTTGATGCTACAACCTTACACTAAATTCTTTACCCATTAGTTATGTTGTTGGTTATACGTTATACATGCCTATTAAGTAGCTTTTTGAGCGTTGTATGAGCAAATACAAGAAAGCGCAATTATTCATTTCTTAAATCGCGCGATTTCACTGCCGCGATGTAATGTTGCCAGTCGTTGCAATCACAAAATCGTCTATATTCAATGCTATAAATAACGTGTGGATTATTATTGCTATAACATTCAAACCGTCGTTGTACCAAGTACCGACCTACCTAAGCATTATATCAGGAAGTATTTATGTAAAAGATTGTTTGTAAACAATCGTTTAATCAATCGTAATTATTAAATTTAATTATGTTCAATTAACTCGCCATATTGGTTGATAATTGTACTGCTGATACCTACGTAAGAAGAAATGTCTTGAGACTAATTAGAAAATTATTATTGTTAGATTATTTAATTAGTTATTAAACTAAGAGGATACAGATTATAGGTATGTCATTACCGACGACGCATATCTGTGTACCTATTGTGTATAACTACACTATCGTATTGTAGACTCGTGATGGCCGCGCACTTGATTAAACCATTTACCTACCAAGGCCTGTCGTTCACACTTATTGTTTGTTATCAGGTAGATACCTACTCAGACTGAGTGTTTACATTGTAATGTTCCATAGGTACAACAAATATTCTTTTTCTAGTTAGCCTTAATAAAATATGAGGAAACTCGACCCCTCTTGTAGGTATGATGTTACTCTTAGACCTTTCAGAATTGTATTTGCCTTCAGCAAATAAATAGGTAGGTACTAGGAATTTTGGTAGCTTGGATGAACAATTTTCCTGTTATTGGATGGGTACGGCACTGAAGTTAAATAGCCACGATGCCGTTGGTATTAAGGAGTCTGCTCGCTACACCGGTTCATACTATGACCGTACTGTTAACGTGTCAGATCCGTAAATAAACACAAGTACTAAATACGTGCTCTGCCCACTAGAGGAGCGTAGCGTTACCACTTACCAGCAATATATTCGCCAACTTGTTTGACAGTCTCATTAATGCATTCAACGTGACGGTGTTGGCCGGTGAGGCAACGGTCTAGTGGTCATAGTCTCATATTTTTCAATACAATGAATTTCTTTTTTTTGCTTATCACGTTCCTAGCACATTCATAATGTGAAACGTTGTTAGCCCGCCACCCCAATGGTCGATCGCGTGAGGGCAATGATCCGGCAAAATTTGTTTGTTGCTGGAGCAGCGATGGGGATGGTACCCGAAAGGTAACCCTCTAGACTGACCACCAAGTTCAAGGGGTCAGTACTGGTGGTCAATCCAATGGCTATGGGGAGGGCATACGGTAGGTTACGGGACCGAGCGCCGCACTTGCGTCGACCTGAACGGATTGTACCAGGCGTGTTAGCTGCCATAGACATTTCTACAAAAACAAAAAAAAATGTATTAAACGCTGCAGTGGACAGACTCGTTTAAGATGAAGATAGGTCACACGACGATATGTGGCGTAGTATATCGTTAGATTAATATTATAAAAAAAAGTTACGTTGGGTATAAAGATTTATTAACAAGTAGAACGGTACGTTGCAAGTCATAAGAACGGAGCGATGACCGTAAATGTCAATATTCCTTTCTTAATATTATTGCCAATTATAATAGTGTCGGTTTAGTAATTGTGTTGCGATAATATAACTAGATATAATAAGATTGGATAGAATATCACTTAATTTCATTGCATGAGCAACTAAAGGGATATGGATATTCTAGAATTATACCAGAAATCGATATAATATATTTCCAGTAAATGCAATCCACTGCATAACGTGGTTTTTGAGGTATGGATTTGGCACGTATTCTATGAAAACATTTATTCAATTGTACATTCATATTTGCCCGTGACATTTATTTCTGTTATTAAACGAAACGAGCGATATATAATTAATTGATTAACATAATCAAGCAAAATCACAAATGTGTATTGTGTATCCCAACCCAAGATTTTCTCTTGACCATTTATTTGTTGATTTCTCTAATAAAAAATATATCAATTGTTAACAACTGTTCATGTATTATGTCAACAAAGCCGGCAATTTGTACCTTTTCGATATGGTGGGAGAGCCTACGAGGAGATTAAATATAACGAGTGTAAAAACTTAGATACAGTTACTTCGTAATATATGTATATATCAAATAGAATCTCTATTAATATAAAACATTTGTTTCAGCAACAAAAGTTCGGGTGTGGTGACTATGAGCCACCAGCGAAATTACAATGCGCATCAGGTGCTGGCGGTGGTGTGGGAGGCGAGGCTCTCACCAAATTTTCAGTAGAAATAGTGCAACAGTTGGAATTTACTACGTCAGCGGCAGACTCGCAACCTCAACAAATTTCTACGAATGTGACAGTGAAGGCTCTCGCGAACGCGGTCAAAACCTCTAGCTCACCGCCTCTACCACAAGCACCACCCCGTGTGCCAACTCCTTTAGATTGTGAGCGCGAATGTAAAGCAGAATGCAAATCAGAAGTAGCTGATGATGACTTCGTTGGGCTCGAGGAGTGCGCAGCGGCTCTCGAGCGCGACGCAGCCTCGGCTTTCCCAGGACTGGCCGATTTAATCGGCGAAGAAGATGGTGATGAAACATTCGAGCATTTAATCACAGAGATATCAGAGTATCCAGAGTTTATGAGGGACTTTGATATTGGTGGTGGAAAATTAAACTGTGGAGTAATAGGTTTAGAGCCACCTGAGGGTGAGCCGTCCCCGAGGCCGTATTCCGGTGGAGAGATGTCACCAGCCGCGCAGACTTTGAAACATATGGCTGAACAGCATCAACAGGCGACAGGCGGAGACTGGGCGCGATATCGCGGCTACGGCGGGTACCGGCCACGGCCCGCGCCACCCACCATCGATCACTTGCATATGTCACAGCAGCAGCAACTACATCTTACACAACCACATCACAACCTGCAGGTGAGTCTTAGTTTTATATATATTTTTGACATTACAGCCAGCACTTCATATTAATAGGAAACGATGATACTCTTTTGGCGTTGAAGTACGCTATTTAAATAATAAGCTATCACTATCCTATAGCTTGAACTGACGACTTTGTGAAAGTCGCTGGCAACCATTGGCTGCAAGCGGCACAGGACCGTTCTACATGGTATTCTTGTGAGGAGGCTTATAATATGTCCAGCGGACGAGTCGCTTAGCTGATAGAAATGGATGAATGGATGCTATCGATGAACGTGACACGTTTTGTTTCACTTATCATTTGGCTGTGAGAGTTTTTAAAAATTATACTTATGTAAAGTATTAGTTTATTTGATACTTACTAGGCACAGAACTTTCACTGCATTACATTCGAGGAAATGGCTTCAAATTCACTTAATATATTACTATGAAATATTTAATATCTAATTGCATTAAAGGCCATTTTATAATACTCCGCCAACAATTTATTTAATTTTGGGATTCTTAGTGATGTGCAAAAATGGGAAATTTAATAATGCGTTCCTTTTTTGAGCATGGCGCTACGCCCACGCGGCAGTTATTTTGCTTAAAAAGCTGTTGGCGCTACAACTTGTAACCAAATTTGGATTGAACATGTTTTCTATACAATGCGCGTATTCTTCATGGAAAAAAGAACTCTCTAGTTCTGACTTTTTAATGGAAACCGTTGAAAATTATAGTGGTTGAATCATAAAATCATTTTCAATGTAAATTTGTTTGAGTAAGATAGTTACGTCGTTTAGTTTTGAGTTATGGCATACTTTCGGTTACACACTATTTACGTTCTTCCTCATTACGGAACTTCGCCCGCGTAGCTCGACGCAGCATTTGGCCGTTGTTATTGTTGTAGCGCTGGTTTAGATCTAGGGCGCAGTGGTTAAGATTATTATCTCTAAATTTTTGTTTGTCTTGACGCTGTCATTGCGAAATATATATTGTGTGTTCGATATCTATATCGTTTTGTTTTTATTCTTCTTTCATCATCTCGACTCGTATACGTTCCACTACTGGGCTCGAACTTCTACCACAATGGAAAGGAAATTGATCTAGTATACCACGATGGTCAGACAGATATAAGGTTTTGTTTCGAGTTTTTCTTCTCTGGCAGAGCTGTTATATGCATATTATATCTCTTACAACGTATGTATTTTATGATAAGGATAAAAAAAAAGTATGATAAAGGGGTGGTGAATATCCTTTTCCGTGAGCTGACGGAGTAAGAATATAATTCACCACCCCCTATCTTAGACTGGGTGATCGTACGAGACGACTAAGGTATATAAAAATGCATATAACCCTATACCAACACGTCTGACCAGCGTGGTATAGTAGGTTAATGACCCTCCCGTTATGGAGGAGGCCCGAGCCCAACAGTGTGACATATATGGGCTGACATGATGATGATGATGAATATCCTTACTCCGTCACCACACGGAATATTAATTTTTCTATACAGTCCATATAAATGCCATTATAAGTTATCATCAGCGTTCCATGCAATGATAACGCAGTTAACCATGATATCTTAAATTGCCACCACGCTGTCCAGATAAGGGATTTCTTTTAAGATTTTCTTCTTTTGCTGTCCGGTTACATGTTCTAATTGTGTCTCATACGACGTCAAGATGAAGGGAAGGTTTGATGTCATATTTTATTACTGCTTTGCCACATGGAACATTTTTTGATCAAATATATTTTGATCATTGTTACTATTTATTAAAAAAGAAGTGGAATTTGGTGTGATATCTATATTTTAAGATAGCTTTAGCACGTTTGCTTAGCTCGTCTTACGAGAATCAAACTTGTATACTAAAGATACGTGAAATGTTAATTGCATACAGCGCTGTCGAGAAAATATCTATCCATTTAAATTTCTTCATAATGCCTTTTGCATTTTTTCTAGTTTTAACTATAACCTCACAAGGTCGTTTGTTATAAGAATGAAAAACGAAGAGGAGTGAAGATGTAATATCCACTTTTCGACTATCTTAATACCTGAACATGGAAATGAATCCAAGATCTCACAGTCAGTAGTGGCACGCCTGTGCCACTATTGGTTTAATTGGTATCAGTCTTATAATTTTAAGAAATTAATCTTTATTAATATTACAAAAATGCACATATAGGGTAGTGGCCTAACTAGTGAACTTTTATGGCGAGTGTTATGGGTTCTATTCCCGTAAGACGATAGCGTAAGCGTAAGACAATATCTCTGGCGATCCACGAATAATTATTTTGAATCTGATTGTAATTTGTGTTTGTTTATTGTTGTTTGTAAAGTAACCCGTGACACAAGTTGACGTTTTAATAAAATAAACTTTAATAGTAGCACATTAAAGACGAAAGTCCTACGACAGAGCAATAATTATTAAACTTTTTTGATAACCGCGGTAACAATTCTACTTACGATAAATATTGAATTTTTTTATTGTATCGCTACTTTATAGCTGATTGATTAATAAGTACATTAATATAATAATATTTCCTTGATAAAAAATAAGTTTACTGTGAATTTTCCTTTAATAATTATTGGAGACTTAGCTAAGCAACTCATGACGTGAAAGACATAAAAAACATGGAGTCTGGTGTAGTATCGACCGGGGGAGGGAGTGCGCGCGCTGCTCGTTCGTCGACACTCCTTCCACGTACTTCGGGCTTCGGTCCGAGTGTGACGTCTGTACTAACGTATATATTTACTTATATATAATATTACTACGCGTTAATATGCTACTGAAATTAATATTTAATCTTAACGTAAATGACGCAAAATAATACAAGTTTCCATATCAAATCCCAAGGTGAAGCTGTGTTTGGGTTATGTGCGTCATTAGGGATTAGATATTAATTTCTTATCATTACATCATACGTCATTGTACACGTATGTAATTAGGGTTGTGTCTGGATCTTCTCCATAGATTCCTTTTTTTTTTATCTTTACCAACCGCCCAAACGATTTGGCACAGGGTTCTTTCTAGTTTTTCTTCTTCTAGTCTTCTAGAGTCTTTGAAAGTTTGATATTTGAATTGTCCTGCTCAGAATTATTGTTCTTTTAGAAATTGAAAGAATACTAATTTGGTGTTGTACGTCTATCCATCCATCAGCTCGTCCACGGCCACTGTTGGATATAGGCCTCACCACGTTACCACACTCTCCAAGGACAGCTCCCAATCCCTTAATGATCCCTCAGCAGGCTTTTATGATCTCCACGGGATAGTGATGAGGTGGTGAAACATTTCATTCATATAACACGTTCGCACATGAGAAATGAGAAGATATGGAGTGGATTCAACGTAATTATATAAGTATAAATGTTACAACTAAAATACAACGTCTCGCTCCAATTTCACGTGCTATGGAGACGTCACGATCTGTGCCCTCCTCCCTTGAGACGATATTGCGTGGTATTCACGTGTCTGCGCGGTCCTTCCTACTCTTCTCTCGCTCTAGGAAAGTATATATGTATCTATGTAGTTCTCCAGTCTTATCTTGAGCAGTCAGACTATCGCTTACGTAGGTAAATTGTTTAACGCCATTAATAGGACCGTCCCCGTTAACAAATGCCACGTAGAACGTAGACCTGGGTCCACTTTGATTCGTCATCCTAAACTGTGTAAGGGTACGCGTGTACATCGTGCCGATGAGTGGGGAAGCAATTTGGCGGAATCTCTCACACTCTCACAAAACAATTACCGCCAGCAGACTCATATGGACTCATATACTTATCGGGACCAAATTTATTTTAATACAACGTAAAATATATCTTGTTCAGAGTCAGAAAGTAAATATCCTTAAAAAACGGAATCATCAACAAATAGCGTTTATTTATAAATTTCAATAACGGTTAGAAAATAGGACGTAAAACTTTCAAAACCTTTCGCAGCTAACACCTACGATGTTCTTTAACTCCGGTGTCGAGGAAGAAGACGTTAAAAATATCCCTATTCAGACTAATATAAGGAGAGGCAAATAATGTCTGTATGAATGAATGAATTTTATTATTAAGGCATTTCGCATACAGTAAATTATGGCGCCTAAGATCATTGTATGTACAATTAATTACACATAAGTTTCATTAAACACGTGCGTGTTACGAATAAGCAGATGTATTGAAAGCCACATGTGTTAGCTTAAAAGGCCGTGCCATTGTAAACAAGCATCGACCAAAAGTACTGACATTATATAGTGTGTTGCAACAATACTAAACAACGTAACACTTTTTGTTTTAGAGAGATAACTTCCAGTTTTATGGATTGAGTCATTGTTACAATTTTTTATGATTACTTTTGTTAGAATTAGTTAAACGTTGTTAAGAGCTTCTTTGATCTAGTAGTATAAGCATGCATCTAATAACCCCGAGTTTCCGGGTTATCGGAGATCACGTAAAAGGTATTATTGTGGTTTGACGATTGCAATTTTTAATAGCAAGAATGATGTCATTAACAGAGCTCAGCAGACGTTAAAGTTTTCCATATTACGTGATACTAATGCCCATTTTTTCTAACAACCTATAAAGCTTAGGTAAGTAAGTGTTAACTTACGACAGTATGAATAAGATATAAGATTGATTCGTATGTCATTAACATCGACTTAGGTTTAATCTTAAAATTTAATATAAAAAAAAAATTAACCTGAATTTGTATATCTTGGATGTGGTTTTAGCGGAGATGGAAGGTACACCACTGATATAGAGCGAAAAGTGAATGCTTGAAATAGAGTGAACGGAGCGTTGGGACAACTTCTCGGTAGCCACCACCTCAGCCAGAAGGCACGTGTAGCAATACATAACGCAGTGCTTGTCCCAACATTACTATATGGAAATGAGAGTTGGGTATGCAGAAAAGAGCATGAAAGCAAAATGAATGCGGTCGAAATGCGATCTCTACGGAAAATCTGTAGTTAGGCTGATCGACCGCATTCGCAACGACGACTTACGTCGTCGAGTAGGTATGAAAGAGAGTATTGGTGTAAAGATGCGAAAGGGAATGCTCCGATAGTTCGGACATGTGGAAAGGATGCCGAACGAACGTCTGCGAAAGTGGAAGGATGTAGGTACTGGGGGAGACCTAGACTCACCTACCTAGACCAGATTGGTCACGTACTGAAAGAAGGTGGAGTTAAGAGTCTCCGAAACCGGCGAGCATGTATGAAGAGAATTATGAATGTTGTAGAAGCGAGTGAAGTATGCAAGGATAGAGTTCTCTGGCACTCTGTTCTCTCTGCCTACCCTGCAAGGGATATGGCGTGATGATATGTATGTATGTATGTATATTAACCTCAACATTATATGTCATATAATTGACTTTGTGATATCTAAAACTGTTTTGTTGGTGGTAATGGAGATAACACTTAAACTTATAATTCACGAAGAATGTATTGACCGTATGACAGCGGTGTAAGAATGCAATGAACGAAAATCAAGCCATCCTGTGATTATTAATAAGAACCGATTAACACATAAGCAGATAATAATCAGTGTAATAGAACTAATATACGAAACTAAAGCCTGTATTATTCAGTCTGACCGGCGCGCGGCGTGGTAGTAAGTTAATTTTCCTCGTCTGGAAGAAGACTATCCCAAGAAATCGCCAATCTAAAAGACTGTAACTCGGCTTACAAATCTTTAGCTTAACAATAGTTTCTTTATTTAGTCTCCCTATAAAACACTTTTTACATTCCACTGCTTATTTCAAAGATACGTCAAACTAACACTGCATCTCGTTCAAATTAACATGGAGAAACCCATAACACAGTTTCACTATTTCTCCAAAGCACACCTCTCTGTAGGATTATGACGTAACTTTTTTTAAATGTTTCTTATAACGGTAGAAGTATAAAAGGTTGTTACTATATTGAACCTCATAAGTTATTGATCCAATAAATAAATTGGTTTTTTGATACAACCTGAGCGCCCCACATTACGATAGCTGCTTCGCTGAATGGCACTATGATTTCGTTACAAGTATAATAGATATATTAGTTGTTTTAAAATATATTATTAATGGAAATAACGACATCCTGTTCTAAGGAATAAATTCTTGTGTTACGGGAGATTAGGTACATAGGACATGCGACAACCACTTCATTTGTGGATCGCAAAGAGAATTGTTGCTCGAGACTCGTGTCTATGTTACCATATTCATAGTATATCTGTAACTACATAGAACACTACTAAATGCAAGTATTTGGTCTCGGTTTGTTTTATAAATATATTTGTTTTTCAAATTGGTTTAGAAGAAAGAAAGAAAAGATCTTTATTTGTTTTTACAAAGGAAAAATAATATTACATTATGGTTTAAAAAAAATAATAATAACAAATAGACAGTAAAAACAAATTGGTATTTAGTTATTGGTAGCTGTTTTTTATAAATGTAAGTTCAGGCTCTAATTTTTTTTTTAAATTAAATCTAATCTAATTTATAGTGTCGCAAATGTCTTCTTATTAAGCAGTAAGCAGGAATATTATGTGGCAAAATATAGATCTTTTACTCCTAAGTTTGCACCATTATCAGAAAGTGTAGGTTTCTTGTACATTCAATCCACAGTATCGTTATATTAAGTGATCAATATTATGTACGCTAGATTGAAACTATCTGAATAATTTCAGTACGTTACCAGAATAGAACGATTAATTGGCTTATTTACAGCTTTGGAAACTGAATCACGGTACAAAGTTTTGCTATGTTATATATGATATGATACACCCACTCAAAACAAGGTTAAAATATTCGGAATTGTATGACGCAGAATCACGTTCCATATGTTGTTATTAGAACAAACAATATGTATCACATTCAAATCACTGTGTTTCGAAAGTAGTGACGCCGACACGGCCGTTGACACTACTAGAAAGAAGTATATGAATGGAATAAAAAGAGTAGGCTTCCCGCCTATTGCTTCCTGTGTTGCGACAGGGAATATAATCATCATTGTGTCCCTTTCCTTAAATATTTTCTTCACTATTCGTAATCTATTCTTTTACGTAGTTAGTATATTATTAATTAATTTTGATTACAGCTTCGCTTGAATGAAAATTCATTTGAAAGCATAGTTTATTCTAATAGAATAGGTTGACAATTATTCTATGGCCTTTCATATGGAAGATGTAATTATTTTTACACTAAGTCGTCCCTCCGCACACTTGTCCGAAATTTCGGCTTTGTATTTAGCGTAATACGTCTGTGCAGAATTAGTAATTTATAGTACTATTATAAAGGTAAATAGTTTACTTGTCAAACAAGTATACATACTAATCTCGGCCACTATCACTTGGATTTTCAAAAATCTTATGGTATAAGATAACCTTAGCTGTTCGGCCACCCTTAAAGATACATGCTTGATATGGCGGTGTGCGTACATATGCATATATCGCTTGCGCTGCAGAACGGCTAGGTCCAACAAAACTGACGGTGCTCTAGAAACGGCCACCGAAATCAGCTACCGGTGCAGGTGACGAAATTAATCCAAAGAGCGTAATCGTAGACCCTAATAATAAGTAGTTGGAAGAAACACTGCGGATTTTTAGCGGGTGGACGATGCTTGCACCTTCCGGTGGAGATATCACTAAATGGTTTCTTTGTGGAAAAAAATTACATACATACATATCATCACGCCATATCCCTTGCAGGGTAGGCAGAGAGAACAGAGTGCCAGAGAACTCTATCTTTGCATACTTCACTCGCTTCCTCAACATTCATAATTCTCTTCATACACTCTCGCCGGTTTCGGAGACTCTTGACTTCACCTTCCTTCAGTACATGACCGATCTGGTCTAGTTAGGTTAGTCTCGGTCTCCCACGGTACCTACATCCTTCCATTTTCGCATTGTATATCTTCTTAACCAGACGTTCGTTCGGCATTCTTTCCACATGTCAAAACCCAGAAAAGAGAAGCAGAAAAGAGCAAAAAAATTAGTTATAAATATAACTCATTTTTTTACATGGGTAGGTATAGTATGGTAGGGCAGATACATAAAATTTCGGATGGACACCACCTGTGGAAACCGACCACGTGAGGACAACGAGACACAACAGTGTTACCGAGGTGTTTATGGGGATGGTACCCAAAAGAACATGGTGGGTTATGGAGCCGCATGCCGCCCAATCAAATATTACTCAACCATGCAAATCGTTCAGTTAAGAATTGTTATAATTAATAGAAAAAGTTGCAACTGTATTTTGTATTAAGTTTTGGTTTATACGTTGCAAAAAGTGAGCAAGTATTTTGCATTCAGCGTCATTACATCTCGAAAGCCTTTTCTAAGATAACAGATCTAATAATAAACTTTGGATGTAAATTTATATTCATATTGATTAAAATAAATTCGTTTGGTATATAATTATCTCATGAGGGTGGTACTACGAAATCGAAAACGCGTGGGATGGTCTATTTCCGCAGCTACGACCATTAACGAAACCTGGGAATCGTGACGTCATACTTGAGAAGCTATTGCCTTTGATGTACTTTGCTCTTTAAATAATTTCTTATAGATACTCACCGCAATATTACCTACTGTACCATTGTTGGAAGAGATTCACCTCATCAAGAGAGTGTTGTAAGAAGTTTATGTCACACAGCAAATCTTAAGAAAGTAGATTTTCTTACGATATTTCCTTTCATTGTGTAAAGCTTTTACAGTCATTTTTACGCTTTTGATTTCGCTAAGACATCCTACGACCCATAATTGGGCATGGAGCTTCAGAATCTGGTGTAGATATGTAACTGATGATGATGTCATTCTAGGGTTTTAAGAAAATTATATGACGTCGTAGATACGAGTATCAAGTTCTGTTGACGTGATTGGTATATTATTATCCTTGTTGGTATTTAGCATGAATAGCAAAGTACTGACTTCTAGAGCTATATTTTACATACATATGTATAAGATCATGTTATGTAACTTGATACACCTGGCTGTCTATATACCAAATTCCGAGACGGTAAATTAGTTTTAATATGATAATTTGCATTTCAAAATACATAATATTGAATATTACTTGTTGGCAATAAAGGCATATCACAGAATCTACACGGCCTTTAAAATTTCGGTAAAATTATGCATATTTCAATAAATATTTATTTGTGGCAATAGGTGTAACAATGTAAAATATTATTCACTTTGAACTATCTCTACCTGCATTCTTGATAAAACGTCCAGGTTTGGGCCACAGAGAAAAGATGCACGCGGGTGGATAACGAAGTTACCGTTAACTCGTCTGGCTTGACAATAGTGTAAACAGTGTGCGTGTTAGCGGACTTAGAACGATATGATATTGTTGGATAAAAACAAAAATCGCGGGTGCAACTGGACGAAGCGCTTCAAACAGGTTTTATGTGCGTCGAGTCGAGACTTGAGTGCGACACGGTGAGCCGGTGACGTGTGCTCACCTCAACTCCTATGTCAGAATGTCAGCTGTCATCACGATCCACAACAAAGAAATTATTTTATACATTCTATTGATATATATGCCGATTTCTTAAATATAGTATATTAGTGGTAATAGTAATTAACAAGACTATTTTCTAAATAAAATTAATTGATAGATAAATTGTCGAAATAATTTATGCAACGTGTATGTAGCTATAGTTCAGAAAATTCATACGATTTTATAGTAGCAGTAATTGAAATTGCATTTGTGTCCTTGCTATGTTACTTATTGAAATTCTAAGAATAAAGATCTATGGAAATACATAGCAAATTTATGAAAATTAAAAAAATATACGATGACTGAAATGAATGTATTTTATTTTATTTATAAGCACAACTTTGAAAATGAAATTTCTAAAAATGTTAATTTTCTAGTAATATTGTAAAATTGAAAGTGTCTTCGTGTCTCTATGGTTGTAATTTATTATCCCTAAATGCTTCGACAGATTTGTAAGAAATTCGATTTGGATTAATAAGTAATTATTACTTATAGAGTTATTTATTTCCTGGAAAAATTATACTGCTTTAGTTGTGCCGGCATTAACTAAATAAAAAAAATAAAAAAGTTTGGATTTTCTACAAATTTCCTGGACTTTTGATAGTTTTTTTGGGAAAATCTCAATAGCAAGTTCGAAATTTGAAACTGTACCCAGTTAGCGACAATAGTTTCGTCCTATTAGGTGGGAATAAGGATCGATTTTCGAAATGCGGCTGTTTTCTCCGTTTATTCCTTCATTGATAACGGTATAGAATTATATAAATAAATATATTTTCTTTAATTGAGAGGCGTTATTAAGCACTAAGCACACGTATGCATAGGTGTATAACTTGTTAAGCCAGTTTAACATAGAATAATCGCCATTTTGCTTATAATTAGGGATTAATTTGAGGTAGGTGGTAGCTTGTGGTTGAGGTCTTAAGTCACCTTTATTAGATTATCAGTGTTAGAACAATTTGATTGTTCAAATACTTAGTCGACTGTTCATTGATGTACCAGATTTTCGTCATGTAATAATATTTAGATACATTTTTATGTACTACCTGAGCTGTATGGTAGCAGCTACGAACACTTTCAACCCTTACATTACTTGTGGGCGTCGTAAAAGATGATTAAGAGCTTAACATGGGTCAACTCTATTTAATGCCATCTGGTCAGCAATTACATTCTAAAGGAGGGTTGACGTCTTTACCTGAAAGGGTAACCCGCCGGGCTGGCTCAGGACGTCCAGGAAGCGGTAGATTACGGGGCCACAGGTCGCTCTTCCGTTGCCACGGACGAGGAGAACGACTTGTGTATCTACACCATAGCCTACCAAAAAAAAAAGCGGTTGACGTCAGACAGGCGGCCGGTCATATAACTATGTATTTGCCAATAACTTAACTTTTGCAATATCTAGGAACAGAGGAATGCGTATTGCATCAACCCTAAGTAATTGGGATAAGAGCAGGATGCTGATGATGATGACTATATTTAGGTATTACCTATTTTTTTAGCGCTTAATGTTACTGTGATAGTTTATGTATCTAAAATAAATATTTTTACAGTTATGTCATATTTTTTAAAGCTGGGAAAGTTAAAGAACTCATTGTTGACGTCTTATTATAAACTTATTATATTATCTCTATAATATTTTAAGCTTAATTAACGCTATCAATGCTTTTTGTTTCGTAAATTATCGTGACAATTATACCTTGCCACCCTAATTAATATTCATTAATGCCAGTTTCCGTTATCTAATTTGGTTGTTTAAATGTCTATATGAGTGGTATAATTATAGTTTGCCAAGTATTAATATGGCGAGGCTTCAACTTATAAGTATATTCAGAACAAAACCTTTTTAATGTATAGTATTTCATCAATAACTTTCGCCTTTAAGTCTGAGGGCCTGAAAAAAGCAAGGTTTAAATTTTCCATTATCACTTTTAATGCAAATATTGATATCATCATCTTCTCATCTCATTTTTGTCCCACTGCAGGGCTCGAGTCTCCTCCACACTAGGAGGGGCATGACCTACACCACGCTGGTCAGACGTGTTGGTAGGGGTGGATAGGGTTTTATTTCGAATTTACCTTCTCTTATATTGATACTATTAGTTAGGGATGTTGCAGCTATTAAGTTACGAATGGAATGGAAATATGGATACGGATATTAGAATAATATTATGCCCGTTTGAGATACAGTTATATATATGAAATTATTTAGAATTATCCAATGATTTCGGATAGTTATTGGATTTTTAGGGATAAAAAATGGGAAATTAAGTGTGGTGATTATCGTATTGTTCTCCTTTAGAGAAGTTTATGTTTATGCTATCGGTTCGGCCGGTTGAAAAAAAAAGCTGTCGTAACGTGGTTCACGCATTCCTCGTCCCTATTCGAAATGATTCAAAAGTTTTATATCGTATTCGTTTACAGTTTCGGAGCTCCATAACATATCCACTATTAATGTCATAAATTAATTATGAATCCATTCACTACAAAGCTAACGACGTGACTACTATGTTCCCTGTCACCGTTAAGAATACAATGTGTTACTATATACTTGTTTCTAATAAAAACTTACTGATATTAACGGGCGAATGGACAGCCAGTAAGTACTCTTATGGCAAACTTAATACAAACTGCAGTCAATTCACCCGCCAAGCGCAATTAATACGCGGCCCCCTTTGGATAACCTATATTTAACAGCTGACGGATATTAAAAAAAGATGGTGATGGACGGATATTAAAAAAAGATGGATGAAATGGCGGCAGGTCACAGGTACCATATGTGACTCTCAAGTACCCTTGAAATTGAAAAATAAAATACACAAAACCTTAATAAGGCCTGCCGTATTGTATGGGTCAGCATGTTGGGCTACAAAAGCGACGGATGAGAGACGGCTGCATGTAGCAGAGATGCGAATGTTAAGATGGATGTGTGGCCTGACGAGAATGGATAAGGTAAGAAATGAGTATATAAGAGGAAATTTGAAAGTGGCGCCAGTGATGGAAAAGTTGAAAAGTGAACGCCTGACTTGGTATGGACATGTGATGAGACGGGATGAATGTAATGTTGGGAGAAGAGTTTTAAGTGTGAATGTTAAAGGCTTAAGGGTAAGGGACGACCGAAGAAAAGATGGATGGATTGCATGAAGCATGATATGAATAGAAGTAGTGAAGTGAGTAGTGAACGCAGAGATGGCATCGGATAGAATTTAATGGAAGAAAAGGACATATTGCGTCGACCCTAAGTAATTGGGATAAGAGCAGGGTAATGATGGATATTAAAAAAAGAATGTGATTTGGTATTGGGTTTGGTCGATCATCTCTGAAACTACTGAACCTGTTTACTGTTTTAAAAATTCTTTAATTATATTTTCTGGAATATAAAATTTGTCACTCCCACGAGTAAGTAAAAAACCTAGACTTAATAGTAAGTCGTTCTACCGTGTGTACCGCATTTGGCTATGACCACCTCGATATAGGGATGGGACACGCTATTTTTCATATGAATTGGTAGTCTTTTTTTATATAATATGATTTCAAGTTAGTATATAACGTTATATTTTATTTTTACTATCTCAGCTCATATATGTCTCATTGTTGGGCTCGAGCCTCCTCCGTAATGGGAGGGACATCGACCCACTATACCACGCTGGTTAGACGTGTTGGCACAGGATTTTATTTCAAGTTTTCCTTCTGTTGCTTAGAACATCTATGCGTTTTATATCCCTAAATCGTCTCTTACCCATGGGTAAGATAGGGGGTGGTGAATTGTATTCTTACTCTGTCACCCAAATATTTTATCTGACAAAGGAATTTTAATACTAAGTTGAATCGAGCGAACCGGCGCGGGCGATAACGATAAACGCTGCTAAATTAATAAAAATTATAATTATAGAGAATATATGTACGTTATCTCTAAATGAAACGTTACAATTGCGAAAACTTTGATACTGCGATATTGATTTATATACAAACTCTATGTATTTATATATATCATTATTCTGGTACAGTTGTACTGTTAGACACATTTTTTTTTGTTTTGGTAGGCTAAGGTCCGGGCACACGCCGCCCGTTCCGTCTGGGGCGACGGAGGAGCAGCGCGTGGCCCCATAACCCACCATATTCCCTCCCCATCGCCATTGGCCTGGCTACTGGTACCGCTTCCTTGCCATCCGTGGTACTGTTAGACACTGCTATTCTCCGTACACGACTATGGATTAAAGTTGATTTCATTATCATCTGTTGAACAACCTTAACGAAGTAAGGTCGAGTATTTGAAAAGTGCTTTGACGGTAATCTCCCTCCGACTGTTGTGGAGCCTTGTGCTGAAAAGTGAGACATGTGTAGATTGAGAAGAGGAATATTAGTATTACGTCATTAATAATATTGCATAATTAGCATAATCAGCACAATGTGTTTTGCAATCAGCGCGTCGAAAATATCCGACGTGCAAGTTTGCACATCAGCTTTGACAATAATAACTGATTGCACTTCTAGTTATACATGCATTACGCCCACGTTCAATATAATATGTATAAAACAGTGAATCACATGAATTTTTTTTTTTACAATAAGCGTAACAAATCTATAGTGTTTTATTTGTGTTCAGTTGTCCTAGAATATCTCAATGTCCAAATGACATTTTTTTTAAATCATAGAGCAGTTATATTAATACTCAGTTACGTAGATTACTTATTTATAGATACAATAGGAGTAAGCAACATAATTGAGCAACATTTTTTTTTTAATTTGACTGACTTTGACACAAGGTCACCTTGCCTAACGGCGCAATAATTTGATCTCAGTAATTGTATTACAATAAAAAATCCTAAAGTAAAATCTTTTCGAACTCTGGTTTATCAGCGTGCATATTCACTACTCAATAGTGCTAAGTGTTGCCCAAATGCAAGATGAATACTCGCTGCAAGAGTCTCGCAGACCCTTACCGCATTTTACGATTCCTTTGGAAATGAAAGGATTGTCAACGTTTTGTATTCTCAATACCACTACACGGGGAAATATTTGTTGTTATTTTAAACAGTCTCATGATAGGTGTGATTAGAGCCCCACTCCTATTAAGTGGTATATATACCTAATTATATATAGTTGTACAGTTAGTGACCACTAGATGAATGAAATTTCAATAATTTAGTTGGATTTTTTATTTTATGGGGATTTTTCATTTCTATCAAAAGAAGTGACTCTGTATTATTCTAACAGCGAATGTTGCAAGGCTGCATTTGGGCAAAACTAGCGATATTAGACAAACAAATTGGTCAGGTACGCAAAACTGATGTTATAACCTAATAAAAAGATTTTGTTATGTAAATTTTGTTATGTATGTTATGTAAATAAAATATGCCGAATACAATGGTATTGAGTAAGAAAACAATGCTCAGCGTCCTTTCCTTTCCTATTGGTATCGTTAAAATCATTTAAGATATGTGAGCAGATGATATCACTGCAAGAAATGAAAGTTCAATCCTATACTTAAATCATCATCATCATTCTCCTACTCTTATCCCAACTACTTGGGATCGATACAATATGGACTCTTTCTTACTTTCATAGGACATATTGTAAAAGTTATTGGCAATAGTTTTATGACCGGCTGTCTGCTAGACGTCAACCCTGCTTGGGAATGTAATTGTTGACCAAACGGCATCAGATGGAGTTGTCCCAGGTCTTTATAAGGCTCTCAGTCGTCTTTTACGACATCCACGAGCAAAGTAAGGGTTGGTAGTATTCGTAGCCGCTACCACACAGCAATGCTATAATTAAATGCGAGCAGAAAATGAAAATGATTCTATATAAATGTCTTTCTTTTCCAACAACTCCCTGCACTATGGAAATAATCATTTTATTGCGGGGACTTTACAAACATATCGATTTACGCAGAAAAAATTCACGCAGACTCAAAACAACAGTTTGTGGATCGCACAAAGTATTGTCCTGTGTTGGAATGAAATCACTATGCCATCTATGCAGTCGAATGTGATATTGTCACCAGTCTTATATGATATTATAAAGTCTATTTGATTTGGTAATATCGTTTACAATCGATCTTGAGTTGGAGAGTCGCCGATTACAATTAATATAACTTTGTTTTATATTATTTACTAGCAGACACAGCCACGCGTTGCTGTGGCTCAGGTAGCCTCAGTAACACGTGGTGGTTATGCTAATAAATTGTAGCTTATATGAAACATTTGTAGGTTTAAGATAGCGCCATCTATTAAATACTTACTCAATCCAGCCAACAGATACCGCCATCTGTTAGAATCGTTTGGAGATAACAGATAATTGTGACTGTCAAATAATAGACAAATAATTTGCAATAAAATAATATTGCGACTATAAATTGAGATGGAAGCTATCCTGTCTTTTAAGTTGGATCAAACTATACATTCTGTGCAAATTTGATTAAAATCGGTTAAGTACTTTAGGAGTCCAATCGCGGACAAACAACGTGACGCGTAATTTATATATATTAAGATATGATTGGTTGTGACAGGTGTCAGCAGCGCAGCATATGCAAGTGAATAGCGCGGGAGGTGGCGGTCATGTTTCCGTTGCTGCACAGCAAGGCATGTATGCGAGTTTCCAACACCAGGGCAACCCTTCACCGCAACACCATCAAGGTAAATATCAATACAACGTTAGTATCTAAGGTAATTTGGATTTTACATTCTTAAAAACTCATGATATCTTTTTACATGGAAGAACCAAAGAAAGATTCGATTTCATTCATCCGTTTATGAGCTGTCTATAACGCCCTCATCAGCTATGGTGTCACAGGATTAGCGATAATAACGTAAACGCGACGCTTGATAGGCGTATTGAATCGTAGTTGGTGTTGTGAGTTGCCAAGAAGAGCGTTATGTAACTTTACTTCGAAGGTAGTCCTCTTCTGAGAAACTCATAACAGCGCCAAGTGTGGTCATTTGCATATGGGTAGTTCTACAAACTAAAGAAGGAAATAAGTATGATTTCGGCGCGACATTTATTTTATATTCTGTTTGGGAAATTCATTCTATTATCAAGAGTACAATGTCTTTTAGCTTATCCTAAACGGAACAGGCAAAATATTTATTAGTTTTTGGTTTACAGCCATTTAAAGAAAATCAAGCCATGGTAAACTGAGACTGTAATAAGGAAACTGAGGAAAATAACAAAAATCAATTGAGATCAAAGATTGTGTATTAACAGTGAGTTCTAATACATACATACATACATATCATCACGCCATATCCCTTGCAGGGTAGGCAGAGAGAACAGAGTGCCAGAGAACTCTATCTCTGCATACTTCACTCGCTTCCTCAACATTCATAATTCTCTTCATACACGCTCGCCGGTTTCGGAGACTCTTGACTCTGGTGTCTTTTACGACACCCGTGAGTTCTAATAATCTAAGAATATTTTTTTAATAACGAAAATCAACTTAATGCAAGCATTAGAGTAGCACGTAGAGAATTTGTGCACAAGCTTTGGCTTGGACTCAAATTCTCTACTTAAAACAGTCTTGAATAAGAACATTAATTATCAAATGATCATTGACATGACTATTACATTACTACTATTATTATAATCATATTATTATGACATTACTATTATTATTATAATCACATTTTGTTTAAATATCTTTTAAATATAAGGTAACAACATAATAAACGACATTTCAATCTAGTATTATACTTAAAGCTTGTAATAGAAGGGTGAATATTTGCAAATGAACATATTAGACAATTTTAAAGAATGAAAAAATAGTACTTACGAAACTGTTCTTTAGATATTTAAAGCAAAGATAGCATACACATAAAAAAAATGCGTGAGACCAAAAAATAAGCCTTTATATACGTCACAATTTGGATCTGAAATTATTGTGCAAACGGTAATGAGAAATTAAGCAAATGGTGGTGCAGTAGAGCTTTTGTGTTAGGACTCTGTAAGCGTTTCCTAAGTCTCAGAATTATTTTTTTGTATTTGTTATTTTTTTTCTTCAATAACTCTATTTCTATTTTAACTTTTTGTGCCTTATTCGCGCAGAAAGTGCTATTTTGCGCATTTCTTGAATCTGAAATTTGTAGTGGTTTAGTAATTTACACGGTAGGTAGTTTAAATATAGCATCTATTGAAACAATTAGAAAAAATACCTACTTACCATTCCAGCTTGCTCCTTACCATTCGGGTAAAATGTGAACGGGAAAAATTGTTACTAGTAAAATGGTAAGCAGATATTTGAAAACATTTGTGTACGGTGCATTATTTATTAGACTTATGAGACTAAATACGTTATCAGACGAGAAATAATCTTATGGCAAATATTTAGATCATTAATTAAATTAATCTGAATAAATAACTTAACTTTAGAAGACATGAACGGTAAGGAGATTTTATTTTGACCTGGACGATTTTTTGTAGATTATTAATGTTTTGTTGGTGCCAAATCAGTCTTTAAGACGTGTGATCTGCTCAAGTCACTAGCGGGCACTGAGGTCGTGGTGGGGAGTCGTCGTGAGGATTACATTTACCATTGGGTACAATTCTATTTCACTGTCAGTATTCGCGAACGGTAAGTAGTACGAAGGGTGGGACAATTTTTGAATTGGTATAAAATTAACTGAAAATGTTCTTTATATCATATATTTTATTTCAGTTTATACATTAACTATTATATTTACTAAATAATAAGAAAAAATATTATTCTTCGAAGGTTTCGTTTAATTTTTCTTATCATAATGGTTGAGAGAGAGCGAGTAGGTATGAAAGAGAGTATTGGTGTAAAGATGCGAAAGGGCATGCTCCGATGGTTCGGACATGTGGAAAGAATGCCGAACGAACGTCTGGTTAAGAAGATATACAATGCGAAAGTGGAAGGATGTAGGTACCGAGGGAGATCGAGACTAACCTACCTAGACCAGATCGGTCATGTACTGAAGGAAGGTGGAGTCAAGAGTCTCCGAAACCGGCGAGCATGTATGAAGAGAATTATGAATGTTGAGGAAGCGAGTGAAGTATGCAGAGATAGAGTTCTCTGGCACTCTGTTCTCTCTGCCTACCCTGCAAGGGATATGGCGTGATGATATGTATGTATGTATGTATAATGTTTGAAAATTTGGAAAAGGGACACGAATGGTAATGAGGTTTTGGGAACTATTTTTTTTATAAATTGGCTTATCTATACTAATATTATAAAGAGGAAAGGTTTGTATGTATGTTTGTAATGAATTGGCTCAAAAAGTACTGGACCGATTTAAATAATTATTTCACCATTTGAATGCAACATTATCACTGATTATTATAGGCTATTTTAATTTATTTTAATTGTAAGAAAAATATAAGGAGCCCTACTAAAATTACAATAATGTTACCCAAGGTGTAAAAAAACGCCCATAAAATATCTTTCATCGCATGTGCTGCAAAAACTATTGATAATAGAACCAAAAATGTTCTACAATATTAAAGAACACATCGATATCTACAAAAAATGTCGCAATAGCATGTGTCTAACTATTGTAGTTATGTCACTCTAACTACTTTTTAACATTTTAAAATTTAATAGAAATTTTGACCATAATCAGACCAAATTATTTATACCTTTGTTGCCTTAACCCTTACCTAAATAAATGAATGAAACTGTAAATAACTTTTTATTTTATTAAAATCGGACACTCCATTACGAGTTTAATAAAATTGAAATAAAATTAAGTCGCCGCCGTGACGCTATGAAATAAAAACTACATTAAAATAAATAAAACATATAAATCAAAAAGGAAAAATAAATGTAAAAAAAAACTTAGCACATGAGTCGGGGTGCTATATTTTTTATTCTATGAAATATGTGATAATCAGTACTTATACAGTAATAGTAGGTACAGGGCCGGCTTTACCTATAGTGTAGAGGGTGCGGTGCACCCGGGCGCCAGGTGTTAGGGGGCGCCGAGAGCTGCTCGGGACACATAGAGTCTCCACTGTAAGTAACGCTCTGCACGGAGCGGGAGCACCTTACGCAGCGAGTGCCTAACCATTTATAAACGTAGTGAGTGCATTATTAGACAAGTTTGGGTAGGTTGCTTTGTCGCCATGTTCACTGTAACTTCATAATCCGATCGCGTTTACTTGGTTTCGTGTCAAAACAACAAAACTAAGCATGTGATAATGCATTCCAGCGAGGTTCGGAGTTTAGTCGAACGTCTTGTTAGTATCAATCTATTCCATTTTGTTCACGCATTCTGATACAAGAGGGCGCCAGGTTACTGATTGCACCCGGGCGCTACATGTGCTAGAGACGCTTCTGAGTAGGTATATAATGTATCTAATTATTATTAGTATACCTATACTCTAAACCTCAGTGAAATGTTTTTGAAAATTACCAGTTGATGTCATTTATTCTATTTACTCATTTGTATTTTCAAACATCAACCCAAGGGAAGCCAGCGATACACTATTGCTAAATACATTATTATTTAGGTATGTCCTGCATTTACTGTACGTTTATGCCAAAATGTTTAATAAATAAATGTTCACCCGTGCGAAGCCGGGTCGGGCCGCTAGTAGCTTATAAAACACAATAAATTGATCTGCAATATGTACCCCACTTAATTAACTATGTATATAAAAAAGTGATCAAAATCGATTCAGGTTTAATGTGTTATTCACAGCGAGACATCAAAAATGTACATTTTCAAATATTCACCCAGAAAATAATAACTTTGGCAGTCTGGTTGCAATCTTGTAAAGCTAGGGCATGTCAATAATGTAGATTCACCTTTAATACGTCCCTCTTGTGACCAATAATTACATGATAGAAACTGGATCCTGTCATTTCTTGTCCTAACTTCACTGTAAAGGACACCACAGACAAGGCACTCGCAATCACTGATCATGTCTTTATTTTTCTTTAATTTCGTTGATTTATTTTCTTTACCTGTACGTTTCTTGGAATTCAATTTATTTTTCTGTGTCGACTCTATTTTTTATAGTTAGCCATCTTTTTAACTTTATCTTTCCTTAGTATAATTACCTTTTCTTTTTTGGTTGTTTATTAACAGTATTTTCAAAAGTTTTTTCTTAGGCTTTACCTTATTTTATTTTCTTTTTGCTTTTGATTTTGGGATAGATCTGGGCAGAGAGTAGTCGGATCAATTTGGAAATCAGTCATTGTAGCTAAAATTTCTGGGTTTTCCACATTTAAAGTAAGATCGCTTGCAACGCTTATATCATCAGGCTCATCTCTTGTTCTATCTCACTTTAGTAAACGTCTATGAATATTTGGCGTGATTTTGTAGGGTATTCTAAAAGACCCATCCGGTAATGTTTACATATTTTACCTTCATCACAAAAACAGCTGAGTAATTCCATCTATAGCTTTTGTGACGTGAAGGCACTGCCCTGCACTTGATGGACTTTGAGTGTCCCACTAAAAACAATTAAATTCTGTTGATCGCTCGAAATCAATCTTTCCATGTCCTCAATTTCACTTTTAGCTCAGAATCCTGGATGATTTTCAGTATACTAGGTCTTAATTGGACAGGATCCGGAGACCAGGTTCCTGAGAAAATCTATCTTATAATAAAAAAAAACAAATCAATTTATAACATTTAACAAAAATTAAGCTCAATAAAGCCTTTATGCTTATATATCAAAACGCTAAAATTACTTATATTTTGATAATTTTATTGAAGGAATATCTTACCAGGATCCTGAGAACTGCACTGATTACGACACCACTTTCACCGATTATCGCACTGAATTAACTAAAAGACGCGCTAGGAAACCATTGACGCTATGACATTTGTTGTCTTTTTCGTAGTATGATCGACTCAGCTGAACGGCAACGTCACACGGCAAGCAGTGTTGCAAATATTTGCTTGTTTTACACTGAACAGGATCCTGATACTAAATCGTGGGGACAAAATGTTAACGTGATTTACGGCATGTATTTTTGAAAAAAAGCAAGATAATTATTATACTGTCTAGAAAGAAAAAATAGCAAACTTATTAATTTGTGCTTCATTAATTGACATTTTTTTCCGTCTCCGGTTGTCAAGCAGTAAACATCATCTTGCAAGTCATCCATTAAAATAATTGTAAAACACTGTCTTATCAACATTATAGTGAAAACTAACGTGGTACATAACAACATTTAGTGGCATAAAACATTCTGGTGATAAAAACAAGTGAAAATTAAACTTAAAACAATAAATAACTATCAAATTGCATTGCTTTGTTTGAAGGTATTTAAACAGTAAACAGTGTGCATCAGTGACAGTGACATTAAGTGACACCAAACGTCAAGTACGCATTAACGTTTTCCCACGCGTCAGTGTTGCCACTTAACAAAAAACAAATTGGTAGATCTACATTACCATAGAGGAACAATTTCAAATGTTGTTTGATAAAATGAAAATAGAAATGGATAAACAAACAAATATAATTTTCGAAAAAATGAATGATAAATTAGAACCACTGATTGAAGAAAATAAAATTATGAAAAACAAAATAGAAATATTAGAAAAGAAAATAGAATATTTGGAGAAGCAAAAGAAGAAAAACAACATTTTGGTGTTTGGTTTGGCAGAAAAAGAAAAATCCTCGTCGGATCTATTTCAGAGAGTGCAAGAGGTTATTAAATCAAACTTAAAAATTACTTTGGAGTTAAATGATATATCAAAAATCTATCGCATCGGTCAAAACAAAGAAAACAAAATACGACCTGTTCTTATTGCTTTCACAAACATCTGGCAGAGAAATGAAATTTTAAAAATGAGGAAAAGCCTGAAAGCAATATATGTCACTGAAGATCTTCCTAAGGATGTATTAGAAAAACGAAGAGAATTAAAACCAAAACTTGTAGAAGAACGAGCTAAAGGAAATGTTGCGTTTTTAAAATACGACCGACTTGTAGTTAAAGAGCGAAATTTAAACAATGAAAAAAGAAAAAGGGACAATTCAACTTCACCAGTAGAACAATCTCAAGCCAAAAAATCAACAACCTCAGCAATAAAAGAAAACAGGAAAAATGCATTCGATTTGATGAGACCTAGATCAAACTCGTTCTCTAATATAAAACCAAACCAAACGAAGTAGCAACTAAGTATTAGCAACCAGAAACGGAACAACCCCAAGCCGGCTGGTCTCCGTGGGGTTGTCAGACCACCACCCCCTAGAAATGTATCTTTAAAGTTAGAAAGAAATAATAAAATACACCTTGCAACCATAAACGTTAGAACGCTAATGATAGATTCCAGATTGTATGAACTAGAAGAAGCCATAAGATTTGTAAAATGGGATATTATTGGACTTTGTGAAGTGAGAAGAGGAGGAGAAGAAATACGAGAATATAACGAATATATTTTTTATTATTATGGAGTAAAACAAGGTATATATGGTATGGGATTTTTAATAAAGAAATATTTGAAAGATAAAATAATTAGTTTTGAAGGAATATCAGATCGAATCGCAGTAATCAATATCCAATTGCCTACATTCAAACAACCGTCTTCGATTATCCAAGTTCATGCACCCACAGAACAGGATACGAAAATAGCAAAAGATAAATTTTATGAAGATTTATTAGAATTAATGACTAGGATGAGTAAAAATGTAATCGTAATGGGAGACTTTAATGCAAAGATAGGCATTAAATCAAATCACGATGAATTTATTTTAGGAAAATACAGCACTGGAGTAAGAAATGATAACGGACAAAAACTTATAGAATTTGCTTTTACAAATAATCTCAAAATAATAAATACTTTCTTTAAAAAATCAAAGGCAAGAAAGTGGACATGGGCATCTCCGAATGGCAGGGAAAAAAATGAAATAGATTTTATTTTAGCAAGAGACAATCGGATTTTTAGTGATGTCAGTATAGTAAATAAGTTGAATTTCAACACAGATCATAGAATGGTAAGAGGAATTATATACTGCAAAAATCACAATTCTAGGAAAAATATTATCTCAACAATCAAAAACACTGCATTAACAAAACCTATACCACAAAATACATTAAACGAACTGGAAAGAGAATTAGAAAAAATAGAAATATTAACAAACTGTACGGTGACATTGACGATTTGCTGGGATTAGTAGGAATGAAGAGACTTCTTGTTCAGTAGATTAATCTTGCTTTATTTTCTTAAGAGTTGTTTCTTCGGAGAGAAGCACCTGACGACGGTACCGGTACCACGGTTTGGTCCCGTATTTATATATTTTTGGCCGACCCCGCGATTGGTCGTAATTTTACAGTTTTTCTTGACCAATCACGGAGTCGGAATTATAGCCAATCACAAAGCTCTAAAATTTGCTTAAGTACAACGGGGCGTTACCGTTGCGAGAGCCGCGCTTAATTTCAATACAATTAATTACCTTAAGTACTATGCGGCGTTACCGTTGCGAGAGCCGTTTACAATATTAGTACTTACGTGCTAATACTAAATCTATATTTATTCTTTATTTAATTTCGTAAAATCTTATAACTAATTAATTACAACTGTTACAAACTATTCTTAAAACTATTGTTTATCTGCTGTCCCGCACACAAACATTCAGGCAAAGTACAACTTTCTGGAAAAAACATTAAAGAATATAAACCATATACGTACCACAAAACATTATAATAACAAGCTAGACACAGAAACGCTACAACTAATGCACAGAAGAAAGATAATGTTAGATAATAGGAAAGAAAATAGGCAAAATATCGCTAATATTAGCAAAGAAATTCAATCGTCAATTCGGAAACATAGAAATGCAAGGCGAATGAAAATATTAAAGGAACATATAGAGAAAACAGGAGTAGTTAAAAAGGGCCTAAAACAACTGAAAGATTATAAAGATTGGATACCCAACATGAAAACTTCAAATAATGGAAAGAAAGAAAAAGTGACATCGAATAGGCCATCAATAACTAAAATAGCAACAGATTTTTATAAGTCACTATACACAAAGACGGAAATAACAATAGAGCAAGAAATAGAGGGAGACGCGCCTGAAGAAGAAATACCGCGTATATTAGAAAGCGAAGTTATTAAAGCGATAAAAACTCAAAAAGAAGGTAAAGCATCCGGAAACGATAAAATCTCAAACGAGTTACTGAAAAGTACCCTAACTGTCATACTCAAGCCTTTGACACATATATTCAATGAAGTATTAAAAAATGAGCAAATACCAAGTCAATGGGCGAAGTCCACCATTGTTTTGTTACACAAAAAAGGAGAAAAAAACGAAATAAACAACTACAGACCTATAAGTCCTAGGTCGGATGACAAAGCACCTAGAAGAAAATCAGCCTAGAGAACAAGCAGGGTTTCGCACTGATTATTCTACCATTGATCATATCCACGTAGTAAAACAAATAATTGAGAAACTTAATGAATATGGACAACAATATTACATGGCATTTGTGGACTACAACAAAGCCTTTGACTCTCTGAGCCATAACTATATTTGGAGAACGCTAAAGAACCAGGGAGTCGAAAGCAAATACATAAAAATAAAAAAGAAATTTACAGAAATTCCACTGCAATGATACAACTTGAACAACACTGAGAAGAATTCAGTATTCAGAGAGGTGTTAGGCAGGGGGATCCACTTTCTCCAAAACTTTTCACAGCCGTATTAGAAAATGTTTTCCGAAACATAGATTGGAACGATTATGGAATAAATGTAAATGGTAAAAAACCTAAACCACCTGAGATTTGCTAATGATATAGTAATATTTGCAGAGAGACCTAACATATTAGAAACTATGTTACAGCAACTCGATAAGGAAAGTAAGAAAGCAGGATAACAAACGAATCCAACGAAAACTAAAATAATTACAAACACAAATAAAAAGGAAAACATAAAAATAGGACAAGATCTTATCGAATATGTCGAAGAATATATATATTTAGGACAACTAATATCAATAAAAGACCAACATTCGAAAGAAATTTATAGAAGAATAAGCAACACTTGGAAACGTTATTGGTCTCTAAAAGAAATCTTTAAGAATGGAAAAATTCCAATTCAAGTGAAAAGCAAATTATATAACACGTGTGTGCTTACATGTCTTACTTACGGGTGTCAAACTTGGCCGTCTACAAGGAAAAACAACCAGAAACTGAGGACTTGTCAACGCAGTATGGAGCGAAGCATGCTAAATATTATATAAGGCTAAGTCATAGATGGAAATCTTCAAAAATAAGGAAGAAGACAAAAGTCAGCGATGTTATCTCAAAAATAAAATGTCTCAAATGGAGCTGGACTGGACACATTATGAGAACAGACAAAGACAAATGGACGAAGGATATAATGGTATGGTATCCTAGAAATGGGAAAGACAAAAAGGAAGACCATTAAAAAGATGGGAGGATGATCTACCAAAAGGATGGAGGAGACTTTCTCGTTATAGAGACGAATGGAAGAAACTAGGGGAGGCCTATGTCGAAGGACAACCTGACCATTAAATGGGTTGCTGAATACTTAAATATACGTAGCAATAATTTAGCAAAGCATATCAGAATATATTTTATTTAGTATATAAATAGTATATAATTTAGTATATAAGTTAAATATGTATGGAAATTTGGTCAGCGAATAAAAGGCTTTTATTATTATTATTATTAATTGACATTGATGTAGAAGTAAATAAACACGACACATTTTGAACTAAAATCGATTCGAGGGACATTGCAGGATACTGAGAATTAGGGACTTTAAACAGTAATTTCGTTTTGAAAATAATTGTGTACCTTAATTATTTTTAGTGACCAACTAGAAAGAGTTGAAAATAACAGTATGCCGTACAATGTAAAAAGGTTAGGACATTTTTTTAAATTATATTTTGGTTGAGCCGCCGATAATTCTTTAGTTTGTAGAACTAATGGGTAGTTCTACAAACTAAAGAATTATCTTATATTTGGCGCCTCCTAATATGGGTATCAAATGAAAGAATTTGAAGTATAGAATACGATAAAGTTAGTGACATACACTAAATTCAATATGGCGCTTTACATTTATCTTGAAGAAAAAAACATTATTTAATCATTTGGTGAGTAAAAAGCTATATAGTTTAGCAAATTCAATATGGCCATGGTCCAAGAAGACGCATTGCTTATTAAACCCTTTCATATCTATAGACTTACTATTTATACAAAAATGTCGTAGTTATACTAATATGAATGTTTATTAATTAATTGTCTTTGCAAATGTTTATGTAGCTAATATTGTTTTGTAAACAAGCGTCACGCGCCGCCCGTCTATCATAGGCTGACGAGTAATACAAATGGCATGCTCTAATGATGATTCAATTCCGGTCCGTTGATGATACTCTCGATGACTACTTTCAATGCCTACCACACATATTTAAAGTTAAAAATAATGTCCTTAGGTGATGATAATGATAACAAAAAGATGCAAGACTGATTGATATATTCCTTTTTTTTGAAGATAGGCTATATTCCGGCTACATCCCGCCCAAAACGTCCGGCGTGGCTTTTAGGGACTGCATGCAACCCCATAATCTGCTGTACACTAGTCTACCTCTCTATTGTCTTCGATGACTCAGGCTGATATATATCTAACTGGCAGATGCTTGATAATTAGTAAATAAAATAATATTAGATAATAAAACGTACATTAATGAGACCTTATTTCGTGTGGTGATGAAGTAAGAATACTATTAATCATCCCCTATCTTACACATGGGTGATCGTAGCGACGACTAAGGGATATAAAACGCATATAATATGTATGCAAGAGTAGAAAAACTCGAAACAAAACTTTGTTCTACACGTCTGACCAGCGTGGTATAGTAGATCAATTCTCCATAATAATGCAGGACGCTCGAGCCCAAAGAGGGACATATATGAACTGAGATGATGATGAGCTCTTCTGGGTAATTTAGTTAAAAGTAATTAATTTAAAGTTTATAACATCTGCTGAAATATCTCGCTTGAATCTTAAGAAAATTTTATAAATGTTTCTAGAAAAATTTCACAAATTGAACTTGTGCGCTGTCTTATTTTTAAAACCTTCGACCACGCTGTTGCAAACTATCTTAGTCTCAATGAAAGACAATTTCAGAAATTTTAGTACTCATATATATATTTTCTTTATACCATTCTAAAAGCCTGCCGACTACATGCGGGGTATTGAATCAAATAATTTTATTTGTGCATTCAGCGCTGTTTTAACAGCCCCTTGTAATAAACGCGTTCATTTATTGTTATTGAGGATCAACTCATGGATAAATAGTTTGACATTGATAATTAATAAATAGATTGAATTGGAAATTCCTCTGTCAATACATTATTGAAATGAGCGTGCAATAGCAAAAAGTTAGTTTATTCTATCTTGATTATTCCATCATTGAGACGACGTGTATATTAATATTTCGATTATTATAACATGGCGGATGTCGTTGCGGCTAAGGAATATTCTTATATTCACTGTCAACGAAGAAAACTTCAAAATCGTAGGCCAGACTGGTATTGTGACCCACAGGACCTCTATTTTAGAGGAGCTCAGTTGCGATCTGTAAGCTGTAGAACGTATAAATATCATCATCATCATCACAGCCCATAAATGTCCCACTGTTGGGCTCGGGCCTCCATCGTAATGGGAGGGAAATTAACCTACTAAACCGCGCTGGTCAGAAGTGTTGGTATAGGGTTTTGTTTCGAGTTTTCCTTCTCTCGCATAGATGTTATATGCGTTTTATATCCGTTAGTCGGCTCGTACGATCACCCACGGGCAAGATATGGGGTGGTGAATAGTATTTTACTCCGTCACTACACGTATAAATATATTGAAAACCAATTCTTTCTACTAACAGCAACTGCATTAGCAACATAATGATGTTTTCTACACTGTATTATTTTTTTCATAACACATCCACTTTTTGACTCCGATGGACTTAGGACTATCATTACCATATACCATCCGTAATTAATAATAATTGACGACTTTATGTTATTGTATTAAATGATAGTTGGAGTGTAGCTATATGGTGGTTATGTTTATCTGTTAGACCTTGAGCACATACGATGCTCTAGCGTCAGCGATTTAGAACCATTTTGCACTCATAGCGAGTAAACGAAGGCGACTTTCCGCCTATGTCAACGTTTATTCTGATGCATTAGCAACAGAATGATATGCTTTCTACACTGAATATTTTTTTTATAACGCATGCACTTTTTGACTCCGATGGACTTAGGACTATCATTACCATATACCATCCGTAATTAATAATAATTGACGACTTTATGTTATTGTATTAAATGATAGTTGGAGTGTAGCTATAGGGTGGTTATGTTTATCTGTTAGACCTTGAGCACTACGATGCTTTAGCGTCAGCGATTTAGGACCATTTTGCACACCATAGGAAAGGAATAAAGAGATATCCTTTTCGTAACATATAACGATTATGGTGATGACTATGGAGTATTACCATCATCAGCCCATATAGTGGAACGTACCCTCTGCTGGGCTGGGTTAGAGAGTAGAGACTTCTCAACAGCTTGAGGGAAATTAACCTACTTTACCAAGCTTTTTCTTATTTTTTTGTTTCCTGCATAGCCTTTGTCGCCCTTTTAGTTGCCTTCTACCACACCCACTGGCAAGAAAGGGGTTGTAAATTGTATTCCTAGATCGTCTCCACACAGAGAACGAATACGGATGCGCTGAGTCCGCCCATCGTAAGAGTTTGCTAAAGTATATATATTAATGAGTTAAGTGGTTCTTAAATAGCTCCTTGCTCTTGTGGCGATTGGATAATATTGTAATTGCCATCACACCTTGCCTAACTTTGGACGTCGTAAAAATCGACTAAGAATCTCACCAGGAGAGTGGCCAGCAGCTCTGTCCTTGAAAACGTGTAACACCTCACATCTCTCAAATGCTAACTCATCTGCCAAGCGTGGCGATTATGCCGCTATCCCCTCATTTGTGGGGAAGATCTACGTCTAGTGGATGGCGATATGCTAAACGCTAATAGCTACTTCAACTATTTGGAAATCCTAAAGTTTCACCCTTCGCACAAACAATTTCTATTTGCAGCGTCTAAATCGCTTTTTATACGTTCGATGCATACTTGAAAAAATCGCCGATGCTAAATGCATCGTGTGGGCTAAGCCCTTAGGGTATGTGGTAAATACGAGTATGTCTGAGGGGAAAAGGGACGCGGTGAGGTTGACGATCTGCGAGAGCGCGCCAAGTCGCGCGCCTCACATCTCCATCACATTAGATTGACGTGTTTATTACCTATACTGGATATGCGTTTTGCATCTGGTTTCATTTTACATATATTTAAACATCTACTGAAACTTATTTTATATATAATACAATGTAATAAGCAACTAATATTACGTTATAATAGCAATTGTAGATACATAATACTCTTAGAAGATTATTACTCTTATATTGTAGATATAAAAGTAATTTTTCAAATGGTGACGAAGTAAAAATACAATTAACAAAAAAAGAGTTTCTCCACTATCTTGCCCGAGTGGGTCGTAAAAGACGACTAAGGGATTTAATATACAAATAACATCTGTGCTTGAGTAGACAAACTCAAAATAAAATCCTATACCATCGTGATATGCCAGGCGGGCCACCGAAGACAAAGACCGGGTTCAGGTGGCACGCGCGCTCGGCGAAGAGAGGTACATATAGGGCGTGTCTATGGGCTCGCGCGCCGCTTCTTCTGACGCCCCGGACGGATTTAGCGGGATGCGACAACTCCATAGCCCGTCGCAAAAAAAAAATGCCATCGTGGTATAGTAGGTTAATTACCATTCTATTTTGGAGGAGGATCAACCCCAGCAGTGGGACGTACATATGTGAGCTGACTTGATCATTTATATGAGAAATAAGGATTGGATTGTGATTACACGAATACTATCAACCTCTTACATTGTACGTGGGTGACGTAAAAGACGACTAAGAGCTTAACATCGATCTGAGCCGTCTCCATCTGATACCGTTTGGTCATTAATTATCTATATGCCCAAAAAGAGTTGATGTTAGGCAGGCGGCTGGTCATAAAATATTGGCAACACTTTCGCACATATACGATGGAAGAGTAAATTTTGCGTCAACCCCAAGTAATTAGGATATAAGGAGGATGGTCATGATGATGAGTAATAAGGATCGGAATTGTTGTGCAGTTCATATGCGACAAACTAGCACTTCAATGCTCCTGTGTTAGTCATCACTACCAATAAGTTTGTGTTAGGTACGAAAAAAGTAAAAGCAATTGTTATAGTGAATATTTCCTTCTGCTTCTCTTTAGTTATTGTGAATTTTTCTTAATTTTTTTTTGTTTTAATAACATTCACGGGCGTGTCTCTCCAATTTCGCGCTTAGGGATAATCCGCCACTGTTTATAATAAATTGTTCATGCTTGTATAGACGGTGAACAGGTGAATTGAACTTTGTAATGACGTAATAATAATGAAAAGTACTTGTATGTGTTCGACGTTAGTACAAAGATATATAGGTAGTCAATAGCAAAGAATGATTTACCTACCTTACATGCTTAGCATTTTATTTATAACAGCAATTACTTGCGTTTTATATGTATAACTCTTTATCCAAAGTGTACAATGCATAATTTATCTATAAAGACTTTAGTTTACCGCTCGTTTAGTTATAAGTTATAACAATGATTACAATTTATCACCTACGTAATAAATAATCCTCATGTTTACAATATAGTACGTCTCAGATGACTTAGATTATATATTTCGACCAATGCTATGAACACAGCCCCGGGGCAGTTTAAAATATCACTCTATAGATGGCGTGGATGGATAACAGTAGCGGCACATACACAAAAACTTTTCGTAAATCATACACATTTTTTTTTGTACAACTATTGAATTAGGGGCATGTCTTGTGACAAATTACTTAAAAAAACTTGTAGATGTTTAAAGTCTACTAGTTTTTTTTAATTATGAGGGCAATTTACTTTTTATATTGTTTGTACAAATCTGGGCATATAGTTCCATAAACGTTAAGAATTTCCTTACAGTAAAATCCAAAACTTTGACCTAACATCTTACGATCAACAAACGCATGATTTTGCTACAAGAAGACAGTTGTAGCTTCTATTTTCAGCTCATATAAGTCTTACTACTGGTCACAAACTTCCTCAGCGATTAGAGAGAAATTAGTTCATCACGCCATGCTAGCTAGATGGGTTGCTATAGGCTTTTGTCTCGAGTTTTCTTTGCCTAGTAATATTTTTTCCTGGTTACGTTTGTTACGTCTTTCATCTGCGCGATGACGAGGAATAAATGATAAAGAAAAATATTATCGGTATACTAATTAATATCATAGGTAAGTTCTGTGTGGTGACACAATAAGCATACATTTCACCACTTCCGTTCATACCTGTGGGTGTTGTACAAGACGACTAAAGGCATAATAAGCCTATAACATCACTACAAAAGAGGGAAAGCTGGATATAAAACCCTTTACCAACCCGTCTGACCAGTGTTGTATAGTAGGTTAATTTCCTTTTTATTGTGGAGGAGGCTCGAGCGCAGCAGTGGAACGTATACAGGGTGTCCCAAAATTCAACGATAAGCTGGCACCAGCAGGTGGACCTACATATGACTACTCGAGAACAGAAAAGAAAAAAATTCTACCTTGATTTTTTTTTTCATTACGACAAAAAAACCAAAATCTTTAAAAATGGACATCCTTTATTATATTATTAAGTGCTATTGCTACAGTTTTACAAGTAATTCTGTGATTTTTTTTGTATTGGCAAGGTAAGTAGCACTACTATCGATCACAATCATTAAAAATTCCAGAATATCTATAGTTTTTACACAAAAATCAATCAAAACTATGTTTTTTTCATAAATTATGTAAGATTTTGACTTTCAGCTCACTTTCACTCATCATAGTGAAAAAAAAAAGTATGGACGCTACTGTGGCAAATAGTATTAAAAATTGGCGCATCTAACTACAATTCTAAAATGGTATAACATTCTAGACAAACTAGCCACAAAAATATACTTAGGTGTACTATTTCAAAATAACAACCATATTTCGAAAATTGTTAGTGTTGATAGTAATCACTTTTACTATGTAGCCAAAATGTTTTTGTAGCAAGTTCTCAGAATTTTAATGAGACATGTGCGTAGTCCATAAGTCCATAAAATAAGTTAGACAGAGATAGAGAGATTATACGTTAGAGGGAGATAGATAGATGCTAATTGTTTAGTAACATTAATGCAGGTGGAGAAGTAATTAATGTCCTCAGCAGCACAGCATGTCAGTATGCTCTACTTCTTTGTTTACTGCACACCGTTCTGTTTTATTTAAAGTGGCTCTGGTACTGACGACTTTTGGATTGAATTAAGTGACCTGGAAATTGACCTGACTTGGCATTATTTTAGACTGTGATTTTGTGTTTTTTTTAAAGAAGTTTTGCCTTATTTTCAAGTGTTTAGCATTCATCATGCCGCTACCATACACAGCGTTAGAATACGCTAATATGCACCTATTTATGGAGAATGCCGATGCAATGCCAACGCTGCTAGCAGATTATATCGAGCAAGGTACCCTAATCTTCAAAGGTATCCGGATTATCGCGTATTTATTAACGTGTATCAAGCTTTTTCGGAGGGTCGTATACCATCTGACAGGCGAAACGCTGGAAAACCTAGATCGGAACACGATGAAGAAGTTCTCAATGAAATAGAAAACGATTCAACTACCTCTGTACGTGCTGTACAAGCAGCAACGGGAATCCCAAAAAGTACTGCACATAGAATTTTAAAACGTCACGTCGTCGTGATGAAACAACCTGCAAGAAAGATGGATATTTAAATCTTCACAACCTTCATAGCTGGAACAATGAAAATCTGCACCTGGTGAGAGAAGACAATCCCAATACCAATTTAAGGTTAACCTATGGACTGGCATAATAAATGGCAAAGTGATAGGGCCCTTTGAGTTACAAGGAAACATAGATGCCAATAGTTATTTAAACTTCTTACAAAATGAGTTGCCAGGATTATTAGAAGATGTGCCCTTAAGTGATTTGCAAACCATGTGGTTTCAAAACGATGGTTGCCCAGCTCACTATGCCCGTCCTGTGCGAGAGTACTTAGACCAAGAGTACCCAGGGCGTTGGATCGGGCGACTTGGTCCTATCTTGTGGCCACCCCGTTCACCCGATCTAAATCCCCTGGACTTTTTCTATTGGGGTTGTCTAAAGGACAGAGTCTGCACAAAACCGATTGCAACCTTGGACGAGCTTCGCCATAAAATAATTCAGACTGTGGATCTACGGACTACGCACATGTCTCATTCAAATTCTGGGAACTTGCTACAAAAACATTTTGGCTACTTAGTAAAAGTGATTACTATCAACACTAACAATTTTCGAAATATGGTTGTTATTTTGAAATAGTACACCTAAGTATATTTTTGTGGCTAGTTTGCCTTGAATGTTATACCATTTTAGAATTGTAGTTAGTTGCGCCAATTTTTAATACTATTTGCCACAGTAGTGTCCATACTTTTTTTTTTCACTATGATGAGTGAAAGTAAGCTGAAAGTCAAAATCTTACATAATTTATGAAAAAAACATAGTTTTGATTGATTTTTGTGTAAAAACTATAGATATTCTGGAATTTTTAATGGTTGTGATCGATAGTAGTGCTACTTACCTTGCCAATACAAAAAAAATCACAGAATTACTTGTAAAACTGTAGCAATAGCACTTAATAATATAATAAAGGATGTCCATTTTTAAAGATTTTGGTTTTTTTGTCGTAATGAAAAAAAAAATCAAGGTAGAATTTTTTTCTTTTCTGTTCTCAAGTAGTCATATGTAGGTCCACCTGCTGGTGCCAGCTTATCGTTGAATTTTGGGACACCCTGTATAAGTTGAAACCATGATAAATGATAAGGTTTATTATAAAATACACAGGAAAGAGGGGTGGTCCTATATTCTGTTCTTACTCTGTTATTACACCAAGGTCGTCACCGTCACCTATACGTAGATAAAATTACATATCCGGAATATAAGTATGAGATTAACATCCAACAGAAATGTATTGTAAGCTAATGATTAAATATAAATATTTCGTTGTGTAGGTACTGGCTGCGATACGTATTCGGTGTCACAGTCGCAGAGCATCAATTTCACGCAGGCGATGCGAGCAAGACCCGCGGCCGCATCGCAACAATCCAACTCCCAAGGGCAGGCCGCTCAACAACCGCTGGGTAAGTATAGCTACTGCTACTATATTATTGATTTAGTAATACCTTAGCTAAAATTATTGCGATATGTGATTTATTTTTTTGTGTGTTACGGTTTCACGCCGTAACTACACAACCGATTCTCTATGTTAGGAAACCAGAAAAGGCATTAGTCATCTTGTGGCTCTCGGAACGGATTAACGGATTTGTGGATTACTAGTAATCCACAAAATGCACTGTTCCGAGGGCCAGTAAATGACAAAAATCTACATTAACGTTTGCAACCACCAGGCAAAGATAGTATTCAGTAAATATTACGGCTTGCGTATACTTCTCCGTGGCTCGTTTAATAGGCGGGGAAGTGCAATACGGCAAATTATGAGGTTCCACAATGTCATTATCACTCCGTCTATTAAAAAAAGGCTATGGGCCTTTATGGTCCAAAGAAAATTCGCTATAATTAGTGATATCCGCCATCGGAAATGTCAATTTCCAAAGCCAAAATACAGGACTATTAATGCCAAAAGCACTTCATATCACATGAAAAAGTTAATGTAACTGTTAAAATAATATTAAAAAAGTACGTGCTTTAGGTAAGTCAATACATCTGTAAAACATTTTGAGTAATAAAGTAATTTGTATTGATTAGGTGTGGCAGCAGCTGGCATCTCACGAGAGCAACAAGCAAAAATGCTACAGCAGCAACAACAGCAAATGTTGCGGGCGCAACAACAACAGATGCGACCACCTCCACCAGAATACAAGGCGCGGTTCGTAAACGCCGGTGTCGGTAATGCGGGCGTGGTGCCAGCAATGGCGGCAAGACGTCCTCCCTCCGCGCCGCCTCGCGCCTTCCATCATACGCGACAATATACTCCCGACTGGCGACACGTGTTCATGCAGCAACAGCCCACTTCCAGGCACCAGTTCCCGCATCACCATCAAGGTTTGTTTTGTCTATATGGTTATGTCCGTATGAAACACCATTCCCTATTGGCTACAAAAATTTATAACTATATTCTGAAAATAATAATAAAAAAAAAACTATTTTGATAACCTTCGTAATATCTAAACTTCTTATCACACGGGCTGCTCCCTCTTGAAAATTTGTCTACAATAGCTGATGGCTAGATGGATTGGCGAAGGATATTGTTTCAAGTTTACCTTCTCTTGCAAATATTTTGTTCTGTTTACATATAATCAATTCCCATGCGAAAGAGAGAGTGGCTGATCATTTCTTTTACCCTGTCACCATATTGAGAATACACAGCATACGTACAACAAAAATAAATAGAATGTTTTATAGGTTTTATACCTATGATGTATTCACAGACTGATAAAATGTAAAATAACCTAGGCTGCCTGCGGGCTGCGACGCATGGTATATGTATGCCTTGAAATCACGGGTGTAATTAGTATGTGTTTAAATGACAATGATATCATTGTAGGTCATGATCATTGGGTATCTCGCGGGGAAAACCTTCATCTGTTATATTTATTTGTACGACTACGAATACAATTGATGCAGGTTTTCCCTAATACACATATTCTTCTGCTCATACATATTTCATTGAGGGCTTCAGCATTTTCTATAATGAAAGAGCAAAACAAGGTTTCATATTAAGATTACTTTTGAATTTGCAGTCTCTAGGGGCAATGTTATCTGCTTATGTCTATTACGCCATCCAAGCCAAAGGAAGGGACACATTGCACTCTTAAACAGTCATCATACTTCAAACATATCTTTACTATAATAATAAATGTAGAGCTAGTTATTTTGTTCGGTTATACTGCAAAAACTACTGAACGGGTCGGAATAATACTTATACCATAAGATGTAGCGTGTTTCGGAGAAGGTTTTAGTATACCTATGATATTTTGATAATAACTTATCCGGAACATATATGTTTTTGAATTAGAAATAAAGATTTTTTATTGTAATTACATATATTCTATTCGATTGTCATTTGTTTAAAATAAACATTTGAATTCTATTGCTTTATGTCTATTATATAATATGCCACGCGAAGCAAGTAAGGACAGCTATATCATCATTCTCTTACTCTTATCCCAACCATTTGGGATCGATACAATATGCACTCTTCTTTCATAGTACATATTGTAAAAGTTATTGGCTATAGTTTTATGACCGGCCGCCTGCCAGATGTGAACCCTCCTTGGGAATGTAATTGTTGACCAAACGGCATCAGATGGAGTTGGCCCAGGTCGCTATAAGGGTCTTAGTCGTCTTTTACGATATCCACGAGCAAAGTAAGGGTTGGTAGTATTCGTAGCCGCTACCACACAGCGGTAAGAACAGCTATATATATATATAGCTATATATAAAACAAAAACAATGTTTTTACGTCCGTTATAAACTATGAAACCATTCAATCGATATGGCGTAAACCGTTTTCATCATAAACACAGTAATACGAAGATGATTTTAGACCATTTAACAAATCATGAGACACATTCGATCCATACATGAAGTCGAGAGCTGGAACGCTGATAAATCTTCATGTTAACATAACTACCGAATAACTCAAAATATTTTTAAATACCCGATTACCCGCTTGTGACATCATTTTTCGTTTCGTAATCGGGTATTTATAAATAATTAACCATATTAAATGCTAAAAATTTCAGTAATTTGAACTCAAAATATTGTTTATCATCTAGTTAATAAAAAATAAAATTCATTTTTTTTGCAACAAATAAACAAAATGTATTTTTATGTTTAGCATAGTACCGTCGGATATACGCTAGTTTATTATTCGTAACATATGAAATGTTATATACGTTAACTGCTATTGCTATTAATAAATGCTATTATAACTACTACAGGTTTCAATATGGGCACTATGGGCGGTATGACGCAACAACAACAGCAACAAATGCAACTGCAACAGGCTCGGCTTCAACAACAACAGCAACTTATGCAACATCAGCAGCAAAGGTATTTTATTATTATTTACTGTGACTAGATCCAGTATTGTTTTGAATATAAGAGCTGGGATTATCTAAACAGTAATGATTGTTTTGAATATAAGATTATAGGATGAAGAAACTACTTCGATTACTTCTAAATCTTCAGTCTACCATCGATCCATCCGTAGGTCGAAATCCAGTTAGATATTCAGGTATCCAGTGTTAGTTATATACGTAGAACTACTGGTCTCGAGCTTCCTCTACAATAGAAAGGAAATTGACCTACCACACCATGTTGGTCAAACGGTTTTGTATGGGATTATATTTCGTGTCTTTTTTCTCTTGCATAGGTGATATGTACATGTTATATAATAATACCCCAGTCGTCTTTTAGGGGTAAGAATGGGGGTGTTGCATCGTACTCTTAATTCAGTACTATACCTACAAATGTGCCTGTACAAGTGAGAACTGTATAAGAATCACCACGGTTGGCGGATGAGTTGCCAATTGAATTTGGTGTTATAAGTTGCTCAGGAAAGTGCTACTTCCCATTATCCTGGCAATAGTTCAGCACATTACCCGATTTGCCACCTGGAATGGAATGGTTAAGACGGTATTGCATTTTTAACAGACGTTTTATCGTAGCGATAATTGAAAGCATTTTTACAAGAAGTTGTGTTTTTCTTTTGTAACTAAATGTAACAAAAGTATGGTGTCTTATTGTTATTATTATATTTGCAGGGCATCTAATCAACAGCAGTCGCCAATGTCGCACCTAATTATGCAACAAAATCAAATGATGAGCGTACAAGGACAGGTAATTATTAACATTTTTTATCTTTTACTGGCAATTTTGACATTGACATTTGGTTTTTTTTTAAACGTAACACCTCGCTCTAAGGGACAAATGCTTGTGTGCGGAAGACAAACAATTAACGGACAGAAATTGTCAGAAATAGTATTTAGAGTCAATATAATCATTGATGGCTAAAATAATCATGGCTTTCAGTCGTGACAAAAACATCGCTGATAATTGTAGAACAATAATAACGCTAGAATGACAATGTTTTAGTTTTGACATTTTTACATCGACGTCTACTGATGGATATAAGCTTTCTCACGTGGAGAGATAACGCCATAGTAGACACACTTGTCGATCGCTGTTAATTTTACGTGTTTTCTAGGAGAGTGCATCCCATTCTCCTGATAGATTGATTCCTTAGGCAGTGTGTATATCTTTCACGGGAAAATAATGAGGTTGTTACATTGTATTCTTAATGCGTCACCATCGGGAAAAACATGTTATTTATGTTATATCTTACTATATCTGAAAATAACGTTTGTGTTAGCCGTCTTGACTTTGCTGAATGAATAGCTAGGCCACGACCGAAAGGTAGAAAGATGCTTGCCTTAACTAACTCATTGTAAAAACCTCGCGAATTCTTAGCTCCTTATTGTCATCATCATTTCAGCTCATATATTTCCTACTGTTTGTCTCGAGCCTTCTCCGCAATGGGAGGTAAATTGACCTACTATACCACGCTGGTCAAACGTGTTTGTATAGGGTTGGATTTCGAGTTTTCATTCTCTTGCATAGATATTATATGCATTTTTGTATCCCTCCATATCCGTTTCTTACGATCACCCACGGGTAAAATAGGGGGTGGTGAATTGTATTCTTACTCCGTCACCACACGGATAAAAACAAAACCGTCATTGTATGAACAATAAATAATACTTAGTAAATTGATCATTTTCCAGATGCCAAATATTCACATGAGCCAGTCACAGAGTATGTCGATGCAACAGGCCGGTATGGGTGGTATGACTGGATCTCACCAAGGCAGTCCCATGCAGAACGGACCCATGCAAGCTCAAGGACCTATGCATGCACAGAGCAACCCCATGCAAAATTCCATGATGTCACAGAACGGGCCTATGCAAACCCAAAATGGTACTCCACAGCATTCGTTCCCGTCACTCCATAACACGTCTTCCTTCCCTGGACAAGCAGCAGACTTCAATTTTGACTTCCTTGATAACATGCCTTCCACAGATGCGAGCAATCTCACCGCTCAAGAACTCCTCAACTCCTTAGACAATTCGTTTTTGAACGATATCCTTTAAATTGTAAGACGTATGACGCGGAACTATGTGTTTTAGAGTAATATATACATAAACTAATTGACCTAGTTTAAAGTCAATTGGAATAGATGTTCGGGTTATTTGATTGATATCTATAATATATAGATGTATGTATAATGTTTATCGTGCTTCGGAAGGCACGTAAAGCCGTCGGTCCAGCGGCTGATCTCTTTGATCTTGTCAGATTGCCGTCCCATCGGATTACGAGAGGGAATATATAGAGCACCGGTCCACTTAATTGGCTGGTGTCCATTGATACTGGCCGCTATTGCCAAAAAATACGGCCAGGAGGATATTATTATATGTTTATAGCCTCTTATAAATACAAATGTATGACCAATATGAAACAAATGAAGACCAAAGTTATAAGCAGGAATTTAACTCGGCTAGCAGCTATCATGGCCGCTAGAGAACATATTTGCACTTATCGTAGCAATAGTTCGACGCCATTGATATTTTGGACCACATTGTTTTGTAGCATATTTATTATGGAAAAATATCAATTTAGTAGTGTTTATAGTTTTTAATATTGTTAATTATTCCTTTGTAAATATTTTAATATTAAATGTAGGGTTAAATATACCTATAGCCACAGAGTATACACAATACTGACTTTCTATTTTCTTCTCTATGGTATTTTTTAATTAGCTGCAAAGTAGGCTAGTGTATATTTATTGCAGATTTTATTGTAATTTATAAGAAGTCAAGCACAAAAGACAATATATTATTTACTTATTGTGAATTTATTTATGAAATTACTACTTCAAAGGGGCAATAGACATGGATAATTCTTACGAAATATTTAGGACCCACTTGTCTGTAGATGATAAGGTCATCGATCCATGTTTTAAGTATTGACTAGTATTACTTGTTAACTACTAAAATATATTTCATCTTATATGCAGTACAGAGGGCGTGTATTATTATTATTATTATATTTTAAAGGCAGATGTAGCGATATTTTTTTTGAATAATTTATTTTAATTTATTCGAAGTTCTCAGTCTGAAACAAAATTATGAGAAATAGGGAAATGATTTATTGGGCTAGATTCTTGGAATAGTAAGTAGTCATGATCTGATCGCCCGACTGACTGTCAATGTTAGTACTTAGATTGACCGTTATTTGCACTTTGATGCTACGATAGCGCGAAAAAAAAAGACATTCACTCGAGCCTGTTACGTCTTTGTGTACTATGTACCACATGCCTGCTGATCGATAGATGTCTTATTAAAATTTAGATATATGTGAGCCAATTTTGAGCAGCTAAGTAAAAGTAATGACAGATTAGGGCTGAAAAGAAATTCTGCAGAAAAAATGCGTATTGCTCCGTAAGCAATACATAATGAGTCCGAGTATGTTATTGAGAATTGAATTAATTAATATTTATGAGAGAAAAGAGTAGTTTTTGTTCCTATGGCTACATATTTCACTATTTCTCATAGTTTTGGAATTAGACATGCATATTCTATTTATATATTTTCAACATTTTCTGGGTAGTAGTGTAATACAAATGGAGAGCAACAGTGATAAGTATATGTTGCTGGTCACTTCCATACGACATAAAAAAAATAGAAGGCTGATTTTATATAGAAACGTGTACTCAAATAAAACTGTAGCCGTGCGGTAAATACTATTGATTTATTCCTTTTAGTAAACGACGTAATTATTGTTGTCTAAATGCGAGGCCAATTCGTTTTAGTCTAGCTTTTAGATAATACAAGTAATATCAAGCACGGTGCTTACGATGGTTATACGTTATTAAACAGTTTAACGCGGGTTATCAGCAATTAATAAATTATGTGGGCAGTGGCGGACTAATCTTTTTTTGGGCCAAAGGCAGCAGTGACAATTGGGGATACTCCCCGTATCGCTTAGCCGTAGATACAAAGTGTAGCATAGTGATAGTGAATAATATGTTGACAATGATATGTACAATGTTCCTTATGTATCCAGGATTAATTGCCATGGAATGATACAACAGCAAAGTATAGAGCTTTGGGACCCCAAATTACCTCCGTATAGACATTTGAATATATTTTAATTGTGTTGCGAAATAGTTTACAGGCGTTTTAAATCTTATAAAGTTTACAAATTCCGACTTATATACTACGATTTCTTACATGAAAGACCGGGTGCGCGCGTGGTCCCATTTAGTTCGTTACGAGCGTGGGGGGGTATCGTCTCACAATATATAAAATCAGCCTACAGTGGATGAATTATGGCCATAATTATTTATTTTGACATCTTGCTGACATATTTTTGCCACTGTAATATCTATCTCACAGCCAAAAAACTGGTTTCATTCCAAATTCGGAGGAATCCATTTCTTATTGATAGTGCAAAATGTAAATGTTTAAATACTAAGAATATAATAAGATCATTCCTGTACCTAAGATGATTGTAGATTATACTGTGATGTCGGTCTCAATGGTCAATAGATGATAGCATCAATTATTATGAATAGATTATTGTTATTGTTAAGGATCTCATTGTATCATTTTAATTTTTTGGGCGTTTGAAGAGATTCTGGAATCGTAAATTTTTGGTTTAACTATTATTTATGGTTAGGATATTTTTTTTTATAAAATCTGTGCTTGCAATAGTCGACAAACGATTTTTGATTTAATATCAGATGACTCGGTGAACTTTATTGTAACTAAAATTGATTACATTGTAACTCTCTCTTTCATTTTCAATCCTAATGAAGTACAATAGCGTGTGTACCACGACCACTCTATAATGCTAATTCTCATTAAAAAAAAAACAATTTACGTTATTAGTTAGGCCTTTAATTTTATATTTTCCCTAATTTTCTATTTCTTATACTATCCCAAGCGAATGAAATAATATAGGTACATTAAAGATTTATAAATGTTTCATCATCATCATCACAGCCCATAATGTCTCACTGTTGGTCTCGGACCTCCTCCATAATGGGCGGGAAATTAACCTACTACACCGCGCTGGTCAGACGTGTTGGTATAGGGTTCTGTTTCGAGTTTTCCTTCTCTCGCATAGATGTTATATGCGTTTTATATCCCTTAGTCGTCTCGTATGATCACCCACGGGTAAGATATGGGTGGTAAATAGTATTCTTACTCCGTCACCACACGGAAGATATATAAAAAAAAATAGATATATAAAAATATAAATGTTTACCTTTGCTAAAATAGTATAAGTTTTATAGGAAAATGGTATATCTCTCCATATCAAATTGCAGCAAGTAAGCGTTGGCGATACAATGTACTCTTAACTCGCCATTTTTACGGGAATGCTGCCGTGTCTTGGTATTATTGTTTCATTTCTATAATTAATTCATTTAAATAATCGTTTTATGTTTCCTCTACTTACCCATACACGGCCAATTACTTATACATAAATAATCTTCATGGATGTATGACCAGTTTGTTAGTTAGGGACTTTTTAACCGACGATATATGATTTTCATAAGCTGTGAATTGAAGTGAAATTTAGGATTTCCTTTTATAAGTATAATCTAGCTGACAATCAACTTATTACTGCGCAAATTCTGGCTGGGCAGCTGCATTTTTATTATATTCGTATAGTAAATAATTAAATATCATCGGATCATATATTATTTAATCTAAAATTGTTTGTCGATAATTGCAGGCAGCATCATTAAAAGCATCTTTATATTGTAATAATTTGAGAATGAATATTCATCAATTTCGTTATAATTTTAATTGTGTAAATAAATATAAATGTTGTTAAACAACTTTAATACTTGTACCCAAGATGAAAATATATGAAAGTCATTATATAAAAAAAAAACGAATCATGTCGCAACGGATGAAAATATAGCTCTCTGATATATAGTTTACATTAGTGAAACCAACTATTGTGGATGATAGACAACATTCCAGAGCCATTGTTAATAATATTTTTTAAATTTAGGACCAATTTTTAAATGTTCTTTTGAAAATAATATTGCATATTGAGTGACAGTGTTTTATTAATTTAAATCCTTATAACTAACATATTAGAACACATTGTTTTATAATAATTTCATCGATATACACGGAGTGAAGCGCTTTAGAGAACAAATTCAAATATGAAATATTGATAACGTATGGCACATGTTTCGTATTTTACTGATAAACTCATGTCTCTATGTTGTGGGTTTAATACATAATGATAAAACTCTATTCTAACATGCGGTAAAAGCAAACTAAGGACCTAAGCAACGCAAATAATGAGACTATTAGAAATCACACAATCACATTCAAAATAACTGAATTTGTTATAATATCTGTGCTGTAAGTAATTTATAGTATAAATGTGATTTTATCATCAATCAAAATGCAGGCGATTATTTAGTTGATTTTTTTTTAATTGTTATCGTCAAATGGTAAGTTGTAATCGCAGCTATGAATTTATAGACAGTTGTTTCTCGATAAAGATTTATGTTGCTTTTAAGTAGCACAATTTTTATTTATAATATTTTGACGAAGTCTCGTTAATCTAACATTGAATTGATGGAGTGTACTATCAAAAGGCTATTTGACTATGTATTTTATATGATATTTTAACGCTCTGTAGACATACGAGAAAATCGAGGGGTCGAGTTATACGTGCGAATCCTTCTAATATTAAGCTTACCACATGATAGAGTCAGCTTGATGTTTATACAAGTAATCAGAAAATCGCTCTAATTTCCTCTCTAAAGCATTTATCTCCGCTGCTAATTCTCATACGACCTCATTTGGTCTGTTGTGAAAGATACGAGGGTTCCGGATCCTGGGACTATAAAAGTTGTTCGGCTGTATATACTTAGCAGTGATAGGTTCATCGCGTACAGCATTCAGTTTACTCTCATATATGTTCTCGTTTCTGTTATTATCTAAAGATTTTATGGCGAAAGTATGTAGCACTTGTCGGCGTCTTCTAAGACGTATGCATGAAAATACAGTACTTAAAAGTACACCCAGTTTAAATACGGCTACGATGAACACACCCAACATTAGGACTAAATATTGCTGTTGATACCAGTCTTCTAATGGAGCGAGACAACCCTGGAATCAATGAAAAATTGAGGTTTATTGTAGTGCCGCATATTACCAATTTTACCACTCTATCAGTAAGGACTACTACCTTTAAACCTTTAATCTTAAACTCTGCTCATAATTATCATATTACCATTATACTTACCATATCATCATCATCACAGCCCATATATGTCCCATTGTTGGGCTCGAGCCTTCTCCGTAAGGGAGGGAAATTAACCTACGATACCACGCTGGTCAGACGTGTTGGTATAGGGTTTTGTTTCGAGTTGTCCTACTCTTGCATAGACTTTATATGCATTTTATATCCCTTAGCCGTCTCTTACGATCACCCACGGGTAAGATAGGGGGTGGTGGATTATATTCTTATTCCGTCACCACACAGATACCATATCATACATTACATTAATCACTCATTACAAGGTTTGATGTAAATCACGCAAACCTATTTGTGACAGACTATGGTCTGAATGGATACATCCCGCCGGTAGCGTCCGTGGCGACCGAAGACAGCTTTCGCCCTACAACCTTTTTCTTTATTTTATTGGTAGGCTATGGGTGCGTCTCGCCCCGCCAAATTGGTCCGGGGTGACGGAGAAGGCGGCGCGTGACCCCATAGACCCACCGTAAAATCCTCTCTCTTCGCCGTGCGAGCGGACCACCGGTACCCGATCTTTGTCTTCGGTGGTCCGCTCGGCGGTTTACCCTCGCGGGTTCCTCTCGTCGGCGCCCCGACAGATTTCGCCGTCGGGGCGTCGCCCTCAGGCGGCGGCCCGGGTCGCGGGAGTCCTCCCTGACTCGTTCCGCCGCCTCCTTCCGCGAGATGACAGCCTCGCAGAAGGCTTCGCCCTACAACCTGCTGTATTAATGTTTTATTTCCATTTGTGCTTTTCTTGCAGTTATGATCATCCCTTAGTCCTTTTATGATTACCAGCGGGCAATGAAAGAATGATTCTGGATTGTGAATTTTTGACCCCTCAGTGTTACCCCATATTCCGGGCTAAGCTGTAAAATCCATCTGCGGCTAACGGGTAAAAGGCACGACAAAAAAAGAAATGTAAGAGTTGTGACACTAGTAGTCTGTCATCAGACTGAAGTGTTTCATTAAACAAAAAATATAAAAAAAATATATAGTACCTGTACATATCTGAAGGTGGGATTTGGTTGTATATCTTGGCATCGTGACGCATTGAAAGGCGCCGGATTGAGATATGAGATGGAGCTTTCATCTTGTACACAACAACTGAAAGGCACGGACATACCGCGCGGGCCCAGTCTGCGCAGCTGCCAGATTGACATGTCATAGTTACGCGCATCGGTCATGCCACAACACTGTAACTGAAATAATATTGGACTTTTGACGGGAATTTGAAAACGTCATGTGGTGCTCTTGTATTATATTCGATATCTTAGTGTTTTAACGTCTTATATTAGATAATTTTGATGGCATTTTATGTAATATGAAGTGGCGGAACAACTGGGATGTAGTGAATATCATATAAAAGTGCTTTACAACGTTTTCCTTTTCCATCAAAATGCCCACAAGATACCATTAACAGTTTGCACTGTTACTGGTGGCAATTTGACTTAGACAATGACTAACTTGAAAGACTAAAAACGTGAAAATATTTATAACTTGACACTGGCACCAATAGCTCGTATGTGTAGCTGATTGCACAGATGGCGTAGTGGTTAAGATACCCACCTACCGTGCCAGTGCCGTGGGTTCGATTCCCACGCAGGACAATACTTTGTGTGATCCACAAAGTATTGTTCTGAGTCTGGGTATAATTTGTCTGCGTTAATGGCATGTTTGTAAAGTCCCCCGCGATACAAGGATTATTTTCCTTAGTGCAGGGAGGTGTTTAAAAAAAAAAAAATGCCAGTATATTTTTTTATAGATTATAAGAAGAAGAAGAAGAAATAATATTTCAGTTAACCTTTGAGGTTAAAAACGTAATTGCACACGTGGTATAGTGGCTTAAGTAGCATTCTTGATTCCTACGTGGAACAAACAATTATGTGACAAACACAAATGTTTACAGTTCGAGTGAGTTTAGTGCTCATTTATATATTAAGTTTGTAAGTTATACAAGTCCCAAGGATATTTATAGAAGGGAAGATGCCTTCTATTTTTCAACATCACCATTCAGCTTTTAGCGTCTACTGCTGGAAGTAGGTCGTGCTCATATGTCGCCATAAAGAGTGGTCGTGTGCCGATCCATCTTAAAGCATTATATTACTACTATACTTTATTTGCACCTATCACTAGAGACGTAAACTGAAGAATTGAGAAAATAACAGACAATTTATATCATTCATCGTCATCATTTCAGCTCATATGTAGGTATATGTCCCACTGTTGGGCTCAAGCCTTCTGTATAATGAGAGGGAAATTGATCTTCTATACCAGGCTGGTCAGACATGTTGGTATAGGGTTTTGTTTCGAGATTTTCTTCTCTTGCATAGCTGATATGCATGCGTATTTTATCCCTTAGTCGTCTCTTACGATCACCCACAAGTAAGATAGCGGGTGGTGAATTGTATTCTTACTGCGTCACCACACGGCAAACAACTTATATTTTAATGTATAATTAATATGACACTCATCATTCTCCTACTCTTATCCTAATTACTTGGGGTCGATACAATAATTATGTACTCTTCTTTCATAGTACATATCGTAAAAGTTATTGGCAATAGTTTTATGAGCGGCCGCCTACCAGACGTCAACCCTTCTTGGCAATCTAATTGTTGACCAAATGGCATCAGATGGAGTTGGCCTAGGTCGTTATAAGGCTCTTAGTCGTCTTTTACGACATCCACGAGCAAAGTAAAGGTTGACAGTATTCGTAGCCGCTACCACACAGCTCAATGCTAATATGACACTATTCTACAGTAATGTAAAACGTTACAGTAGGTATATTTTGTAACCCGAAGTTGATGTAATACCTCAGTCTGTGCCAAGTCTACGGCAGCTGTGAAGTCTTCGTAATCAGGTAAGGCGTAGTAAGTTTGTAAGGCGCCCACAGCTCCCCCTCGTGAGCTCTGTATGCCTAAACAACGCGGCCATATTGCAGCTATCACTCCGCCGGCACACTCGCATAATAGCATCGAGAGAACCGCTAAGGAGTACTACAAATATAATAAGTTTAGATTATTAGGTAAACTTTAAAAATATGGATGTAATTTGGCTACATCCACTATTGGGACAAGATTATATCATCATTGTCTCAGCTCACATATATCCCATTGCTAAGCTCAGGCCTCCTTCACCATATATGAGAGAGAAATTGACCTACCTACTATACCAAACAAGTCAGACGGGTTGCAATAGGATTTTATTTCGAGGTTGCCTTCTCTTACAGTATTTGGCCTCGAGAAATGCATATATTGTTCTTATTGCTTATTATGGCAAACGAGCAAGTAGCACACCTAATGGTGTTACTGCTGCCTATAGACCTTTGTAATACCAGTGGTACGGCTAGGCCGCTGGCTACTAATGAAAAGCCCAAACCCACCCAGAAAGTTGGGCTGCCGGCTCTCTCGCTCTACTTCAAACGAACCGCAACAACACATTGCCACTGCTCAGATGTCGACTTTCTGCTAGAATGTGGTACTACCCTGGACGAACCGCTCCGTGGATTTAGACAGAAAACTGTCAACAGTGTGGCCCACCACTATTGTATTGGTAGGAGAAAGCCTGGAGATGGATCTAGAAAGGGATTTTTAAGCAGTAATAACAGAAATGCTATTATCACGAACTAAGATGAAGATTTCTTACTTATACATATTGGTTCTACCTCCTCTATGGTCTAATGAAGAGCAATAAATATATTTTAATGCCCTATTATGCCACGCTGGTCAGATGGGTTGGTATAGGAACTTGTTGGCAATTTATTTGTAATGATGATATCTGCGAATTTTTATGAATAAAATATTTTAATTACATCACCACACGGAGAAGCTCATATCCCAATCAATTGAGGTCGACGCAATATGCACTCATACCTAATGCAAAAATTATTGATAATAGTTTTATGATCAGCAGATTGCCTGACGTGAACCCTCCTTTGAATGTAATTGTTGACCAAACGGCATCAGGTGGAGTTGGCCTAGGTCGACACTGCTACCGATGACAAAGATCGAGTACCGGTGGCCCGCTCGCACGGTGAAGAGGGGTGTTTGCAGGGTGGGTCTATGGGGCTGCGCGCCGCCTCTTCCGTCGCCCCGGGCCAATTTGGCGGGGCGCGACCACGTCCATAGTCCACCGCAAAAAAAAAGGTAGACACTAAATTCTTAATCGTCTTTCACTACATCCATGAGCAAAGTAAGGGTTGGTAATATTCGTAGCCGCTCCCACATAGCACGGTAAGCACTGTATTATGTAGGTATATTATATCCATGTAGGTATTATCCATGCGTTTACTGGATTTCTGCGGTAGGTTAAAAAAATGCTATAAAAATTAAGGAAGTAATACTTACTACGCTAAGTACCATATAGTTAGGCATATATGTTGCCCAGCAACCAAGCGCTCCAGTGGCACACATTGCCAGACCAGCAATCAGTAGCGTCAGAGCCAGATAATAGAAAGGTGGATGACTCAATTCACTATCGGGCGCTGCCAACAAGCGGCTTAGCAGGATTCTTTTCGAGTCGCATAGTAATAAAAATCCACATATCACTTCGAAAAAGCCGCATGCCTTTAAATATAAGAGTCTCGTTATAATCAATCCATCCATTAGGCCATCGACATCACTTGCTGAAAACGAACAGGGCGATAATACCATAAGCCCCACGCTTAGCAGGCAAGTGAGTGCAGTCTCCCAGTTCGTCGTAGTTAGTTATAATTTTCACAGGAGAGAAACGCTACCCGTATTCCTGATGAAGCCTCAACCAGTTTTTGCTACCCTTATGAGAAGGTAAGAGTAGCTGATTCAATCTTAACATCACTCACACGGGAAATCTTTATCTAATCAGCAAGTGACCTAGTGGCGCTCCTGAGATTGCTTAATGAAAGATAGTCATTTACTCATGACATGACTCAAAGCAATTAACAGTACTTTTTAAAAATATGAATGACGCGAAAATTTATAAAATGTATAGGTACATTTATGGGCGTATATCTACTTAATACACATGATTATTTTGATCTGAAAGGCAATTAAATTATTACAAAGCTCTATATGATGATAATTAACAATTCATTTCTAAATGGTAATTGTAAAGTGCGGCAACTTTGTGATTGAGTTTTACCATCATTACGGAACGAGAACTGTCTTTATAGGTGGTTGTAAATAAACAACTCCCTCCAAATACTAGATCAGTAGTACGTAGTACAATATATTAATCTGTGATCAGTAAGTAGTTCTGTGTAGATGTTCATGCGAATATTGGACGCATTTCCTTGTCGGCTTATACGATCACTGCCGAATAGCTGGCGGCTTTATTTTTTTTTTACCATTAAAGTAAACAATAACGTGTAAAGTACTCTGTATTATTCTTGTAATCATATAGAGACACAATGTACTGAAATCAATTGCCAGTCTATGTAACAGGTGCAGAAAGTTAATAGACTTGTGTGACATAATATTATCTAACAAAGTTTATGTACTCACAAAGAATATTGTGTTAAAACATCCAAAAAGAACTTTAGCACTTGTTCCAATTCTGCACATATTCACAGAATATATCACTTGAATTTAGATAATAAATTTTATACAGAATGGTGTAGATATGTGATGGAAGCGCTTCACAACTATGAATGTGAATAAATATATGAATGTTGAATAGATTCGCCGGTTTTAGGGAGATACGCTCTGTTGAACAGTTGGGGTGACTGAGTATTAAGGCATTTTTGTTTAAAATTAATGCAAGAATTACTCATGCATACGCCGCTTAACCGTAGAACTACTGGTTCATTATGGCGCTCGGTTCAACGCTTCCATTGCATTTATGGCGTTATATAAACAAACTACTATTGTTTTATTAATTTCTTTTTTATTATTATGTTATTACGTCGAACGTGGACACTGAGACGTAATAGCCAAATTTAACACTTTTTAAGCCGACCTAATAGAGGTCGAGCGCTGTGTGCTGTAAATAAAAAAAGCAATAATATCCGATCTAAGCATTGAACCTAAGATTGCTAATATGCCATGCTATGAATGACAATAAATCAACGAGCATTAAAACTGTACGTTTTTATTCATTAAAACTCGTGTAACAGTTTATAAGGCTTTTATTGCACTTACAAAAATAATTGATTTGCTTATAATGACTAAATAAATTAGATTCTTATATAATCAGAACTCAATGTCTTTCTTTTTGAATCCACCGCAATTAACCGGCACTGCCGTGATGTCGTCCTGTTCACGTTCCTTTGTCTCTTGTAGTTCTGTAATAAAAAATATTACATCATGAATCATATATACCAGATGATGGGTGTCAAATGACTGCACAGATGGCGTTGTGTTGTGATTAAGATATCAACCTACCACGCCCGTGTCGTGGGTTGGATTCCCACGCAAGACAATACTCTGTGTGATCTATAAATTGTTGTTCTTCTGTGTGTAATTTGTGTCCATCAAATTATATGTGTGTAAAGTCCTCCGCAAAACAAGGATTATTTCCTTAGTGCCAGGCGTTGTCGAGCGTATTTGTGGTTTAACCCGGCGTCATTGAGGTTGGGTCAAAATGACACAGTGTGCTTAAGAATGTTAATATTATTGTACGTGCGCGTGCGACTTTGCCATTCTTCTCAGTAGCTGGAGCCAACGTTGTGTTCTAAACGTTTTCGAAAAGAAATCAGTCAAGCGGTGACCGCGCTGGGAGCTCAACGCGTGTAATTGTCAAAAAGGTAAATATGACCCATCCTCACAATTATCGTAACAATTTCGTACCTTATTTTTGTATAATTTTTTATTACTGAATTTTGTTTTTTGGTGTTTATTTAAGTTTTTCTTTTTTTATGTTCATATTTATGATTTTATTCTTATATCACACTGGATCCACAACAATAAGCCAACAGAAAAAAAACTTCATTTTTTGAAACGCTACGGTCTTGCGCTCGTCAGTTATCATTTGAAAAATCGTCAAAATTTGAATCGCCTGCCACGAGAAATGCGTAAGAGAATCAGAGAGTTCTCTGGTGCATCACCTGAAGAGCCTCCTGCAAAAATACCCAATGCCCGCAAAAGATACCAAGTATGCCAAGTACAAAGGGATCGTAAAACCAACACTCATGTCGAGGTTGTGACAAATATATTTGCATATTATACCTTTCTGCAGTGATTGTGTAAATAATGAGGACTAATTAGATTTGTTAAACTTTTTTCTAAAGATATAAGTGCTATACGTGATTGAAATGACTATATTTTAGAATAGTAACGTGATAAAACTCTAAGGGATCTCAATATTGTTAATTTTGCGAGAACTTAAGTAAATATTTAGATACTTTGAATAAATACTTTGTGATTAATATTTTTTTTCTTTTATTCCTAAGATCAGAGTGTAAATATGCATTATTATGATAAAAATTGCAAATATATTAAAAAAACATGAAGATGTCATACTTTATATACACGGGTTATATTGACCCACCTCAACATCCGTGTAACAATTAAGTACCACAATGACGCCGGGTTAATATGTCAGATCATCTAAAGTCTGACTGCGTAAGGCTCGATCCACACTGTGATGCCGTTCACGGTTCGATCTCGCTCCGGTCTCGGTCCGATCAAATCTCGCTGTGTCTACACTACTAGTTCCACAATCAGTCTGTCTCGATCCATGGTCGACATAGGACGTTTCTCGAAAAAATTTGATAAATTTTACTCGCCAAAAAATGGCATTCAATTTTTCAGTCGAAGAATTAGCGATAATAGCTATTAGTTTGGACGAACAGGATACAAATATAAAAAAATTACAACGTAAAATAAAAAGACGAAGAATGTGGATACATCCTAGTTTATTAACGAGAAAAGAAGAAGGCGAATATCACACGTTATATCGTCATTTGATAGACGACGAAGAAAAATTTGTACAATACTGTCGAATAGACTCAGGAACATTCGAAATGATTTTGAAAAAAATCGAATGTAAAATTTCAAAAAGGAACACTTCTTTTCGTGAGGCGATTTCTCCACGAGAAAAACTGATGGTTTAAGGTAAATAATAATACTATTACATGAAGTCAAACTTTATTCTAATACAGGGTGTATTATGTATGTATTGTATCCTAAATGAAACGTATTCTACGAAGTTCGTATGTAAAGATTATTAGCATTACTCAAACTAGCGTAGCAAAATAGTAGCATAAATATTATTATACAGACTCTGAGTAATAATCTGGAGATGAAAGAGGATGTAGGGTATATTGTGTTTGAGAGAGCACAAATTCAGAAGAAGTTGTTGTTTTGTTTTTGTTGTTTTTGGGGCAGAAATAATCCTTGATGTTGATCCATTCCCTACGTGAGCAAGTGATGTCGAAGGTCGCAAGTGTTTGTTATATGCATGTTGCGATAGCGGTGTTGGGCAATCACGTGGCCGATCTTGCGAATGAGGTAGATTAACTTCAGCGGAATTAAATGATGATGAAGACGACGTTGAATATGTAGGTGGGGCAGGTGATACTTGACAATGATGAACAGTTGCCGGTGATAAGAAGGGCGAAGAAGCAACCGTAATATATTTTTCTCCAATTTCACTGACAAGATTGAATACTTTCGTTTTTATAAAATGTTGATCAACAGCAGAAAACGTTTTAACGGTGCCAGCCATTAATTTAAAAAAAATATCGATGGGGTGTGCTGTACTTTTTTATCTAAAATATACTTCATTAGGGTCGATGATGCATTCTCCTGTTGCACTCTTGTATTTTTTTGTTTAGTTCGTATCTTGCAAGCCGTAAACGTATTGACTGGATCAATGTCCAGTTCAACTTCTTCGTTGGCATCAGTTTCTTTCGTCAGAGTTATTTGTCCATCTGTCTCTTCGATATCCATATCATGAATATTATCATTGTCTCCATCCTCGTGCATAATAGAAGATATTCGTGGTCTATCACAATGAATAAATTCATTAATAAATTGCATTTGGTCGTGATATCGCCATTTGGAAATTTTTGTAGCTGCTTGGCCACTTTTGGTCTTCAATTTAGCGAGGTATTTTCGATATTGAGCTCGTAGTCCTTCCCATCGATTCTTTGCTCCTGATAGAAAAAAAATCCATGAATGAAACTATGTATAGTACAAAATAAATGTTATGAAATCTCTTCATTTTCAGATTTTTGTCTACAGGGGATTCCTACCGAACAATTGCGTTTAGTTATCGCCTTGGCCATTCGACAGTACAGAGCATCGTTCTCGAAATTTGCAGAGCAATTAACGAAGGGTTATTAACAGAGTATATTCCAACTCCAACTCAAGAAAAATGGTTACAAATAGCAGATGAACTATGGAGCATGTGGAATTTCCCAAACTGTTTGGGAGCCTTGGATGGCAAACACGTAACAATAGAAGCTCCAGGAACCAGCAGATCTTTATATTTTAATTATAAGAAGACGTTTTCGGTAGTTCTCTTGGCGTTAGTAGACGCCAATTACAAATTCGTTGCTGTAGATATTGGGTCATATGGCAAAAACAGTGATGGTGGAATTTTTGCAAATTCTGCACTGGGAAAAAGACTGGAAAATGCGACGTTGAATGTTCCAATAGACTCACATCTACCAGGGACAAACATAATAGCACCGTATGTAATATTAGGAGATGAAGCGTTTCCGCTAAAACAATATTTAATGCGGCCTTACCCAAGATCGAAGAATGTTGAAGATAATGCGAAAAGAATATTTAATTATCGTTTGTGTCGAGTAAGATTAGTTGAATGTGCATTCGGTATTCTATCACAAACTTTTCGCGTGTACAATAGAAGACTCAGGGCTCATCCTCAAAATGCATCCTCAATAATTTTAACAACATGTATTCTGCATAATATCATTAGAAATACTCGGATCATTAATTTTGAGAATAACTCGGAATGCATTAATACCGATCACATACAGAATCTAAGAAGACAAGGAGGAAATGCACAGGCAGAAGCATTTCAGACAAGGGAAATTTTTAAAAATTTCTTTAACTCTTCTGAAGGTTCAGTACCGTGGCAAGAAAATCTAGTGATGTAATCAAAAAAGGCTATTAAATAAATATCAAATTTTGTATAACTTTTGTGTTTCACTCACCAGGTAATCCAACTACTTCTTCAATCTCGTTCCACATTTTCCTTTTATAATTATTGTCACTATAGTAATGTGACTGCAAATCATATAAGCTGCGTTTGCCTTTTACTAATTCGATCAGTGTTTCATCTAGAAATAATAAATACATTTGTATTCAATTTATTCCGTTTCACTTTATATATAAAATATTTATTGAAAGTGCAAAACAGTCAACTATTCTTCAAATTACTGAAATTTAGCATTTAACATGCTTGATTATTTTGAAAAACTTGATTACGAGCGAGAAATGATCGTCACACGTGGGATTCGAACTCACGCCTATTGGAAATCCGTTCCAATCGTGCTACCACTTACACCAGTGTGACTCGTTGTATGCCGATCAATTCTTGCTTCGTACCTATTATATTTTTGTGTTTAAAGGAGAAGTGTGCCATCTACTCGTCAATGTTTACACATTATACAGATTTAATACTCTAACTTTACAGTTAGAATTGTATTAAACGATGACACGATCCTATTATTCAAATTACTGAAATTTAGGTTCGTGTCATCGTTTGATACAATTCTAACTGTAAATTTAGAGTATTAAATCTGTATAGTATTGACGGGTAGATGGCACACGTATCCTTTAAAGACGAAAATATACGAAGCGAGAATTGACCGTCATGCAACAAGTCACGCTGGTGTAAATGGTAGCACGATTGGAACGGATTTCCAATAGGCGTGGGTTCGAATTCCATGTGTGACGATCATTTTTCGCTCGTAATCAAGTTTTTATAAGTCAACTATTCTTTTAAAATTTTTGCACATTTCACCATATACACTTTTTCTCGGAAAAAACGCTTACAGAAAAGCTGGCGAAAATAATTATAGTGTGATTATTTATTATTCATAATCAAATGTTATAAAATCACACGCATAAACTACATTACTTACCTTTTTCAGAAAACCACGATTTATTACTAGCCATGACTAGAACAAAAATGTAACGTCTCCCTGCACGACCGAAGAAATACTGGAGTTGAAACAAAAACGTATTCACACTGTCGCTGTCGGTCGGTACAAGTCATGACAAGTCCGATCTCGCTCCAGTCAAATATTCTTTTCGACCAACCAGTACCGGCGCGATATCGAATCAGAACTAGACCGATACGATAGTGAGAATACTCTGATTCTTTCTTATTCAAGAATATTTTACCAGACCGGGAACGGACCGAGACCGGAGCGAGATCGAACCGTGAACGGCATCACAGTGTGAATCGACACTAAATGTGTCAGATCATCTAAAGTCTGACTGCAGGGCTCGAGCCTCTTCCACAGTGGGATTGAAATTAACTTGCTATAGGTACCATGTTGGTCAGACGTGTTCTTATAGTTGTTTTCTTTTTTAATTTTTTGCAGTGTTGTTATCTGCTGATCGTAAAAGATACTATCATCCACGAGAAATGAAAGTTGGCCATTGTATGTTTTACTCTGTCACCACGTCGATTAGTGTGGAGTGTTAATAGTATATGAAAAAAAAAACAACAAAACCAATGTAATATTTTATGAATTTCCAGATATTTATAATCAGTGTTTTTATATTAGCTAGTGTAGGAGCCAGAGATTCCCATATATTTTTGTAATGTTCATATGGTAATAAATAAATTATTATTATTATATTTAGTTCTTACTATGCTTAGACATACAGTCCATATCCATGCTATTCGAATACTGTTAAGGGTGTAGATCGTGAAAATCACCGAAAAGAGTGTTACGATTTTTCATATTTAACCTATTTACATATGATTGATATCAATGATAATTTGTATATATTACAATCAAAGACCAATAAGTATGTTCATGCTTATATTAAACTCTTAAACCTAATGGTTGTTATAAATTGATAAAAAGAAACACTTTTTGAACACTGAAGAAACCAATAAGTATAGCTGTATACTTCTTTTTATACCTTTACAAACAAAGACTTCCTCTTTTAAAGCCCTAAAATCTAGATATATTTTAAGGTAAATTTTTCATACACAAATGTATGGGATAAAGCGTTCGTTTCATTCGTGCAATCTCGGTGGTCACTAACGGCAGTTCCTTTCTGTAAGTGAACGCGACACCACGCTTGTCGGCTGCAGACAGCAGAATTACGTATTGTGAATTTGTGTTTTTTGTAAAAAACTGTAAGTATAACATTTTTATAATTAATTTATTTTCAGTTAGTAGAAAGTATCGATATAATGAATGTCTGAAAGAAAACCATGATGGAACTAGATATAAATCGTAAAAAATACAATATCTACACTAATAGGTATTATAAAGAGGAAAGATTTGGATTTTTGTATGAAACGAATAAACTCAAAAAGTACTGGACCGATAATTCTTTTATCATTCGAAAGCTACATTATCACTGAGTAACATAGGCTATTTTTTTCGCAGGACTGATTGAATTTGAGTGTCATGCCAGGGAAAAGAAAGTTTTGTACGCATTATAAAAATATGAAAGCCAAAAGATCTCGGAATAAAATGTAAGTTCCTCCCTACTTATTTATTATCGCATTTGAACAGGGTACATTACAAAGCTAATACAATATGTCATATGATTTAGATCGCCCGATTCAGACATATACCTACAATAACATGTAAATATTGGTTTGTATTATCTATATCTATACTGATAAATAAAATTGAAGTATCTGTATGTAATATCAAAATAATAGGATTTTTTAAAAAAAAAAAGGTGATACGGAGTTCGCCGGGTCGGCTAGTATTGTCTAAATATCAAATTGTGGAAGTAGGTAGGCGACAGTGCAACTTTGTCGACATACCTATACCGCCAAACAGACGCGAGGCGCCTAGCGTCTGGCTTAGGGTTGTACAAAATAAATAAAAAGTGGATAATATTGATGAATAATATTTCCAGTATTGAAAATAAAGAAAACCTTGGGGCCGAGACTCTGAGCAACAATGCTACGCGCTGTATAGAGGTAAGTTGTTATATGTAATTCTTGTAGACTTGTTACATAAATAAACAAACTACTTAGTTAGTGATGGGCGAAGACAAAATCTCAATACCTACCTATAGATTTTTCTTGCAATATTTATTATTTTCATCGAGAGACAAACACTAAAAAAACAATACCTAATGCGTAAAGAAATTATAATTTCTATTCATCAGGAACCTAATATTGTATTAATTCTTTTGCATTTTTTTAAATTTTTAATTATTTTTTATAAAAAAAATCAAGCCATTATCTTTCTTTACAGGAACTAGTTATTGAAAACGACCAAGAAGGAAAGGTGGATGAAATGGAAGTTGGGCGTAGAGTTGTAGACGTTTCTTTTTTTTCGCTCTTCAGGCCATAGGGGACCACGGTCCAATGGATTGTAAGTTAAGTTACCTCAGTATAATAGGTGAAGTAAAAGTTGGTCTGGACTCAAAACTCATCATGAAATGTAGTATGTGTAGTATGAAATTTACTGTGTGTTTGATTGAAAAGAAAGAAGATAGAATGGAAGTGAATCATCAAATTGTATCTGGTATCATATCATCTGGTGGGAGCTACTATCAGTTAAAAACATTAACTGCCGCAGTAGCCCTACCAATCATGTCACCTTCATTATACAATGAAATTAATAATACGGTTTGCGATTGGTGGGAAAAGACAGCAGCACATTCCATGGCAGAAGCTGTCAAGGAAGAAGCGGAGTACGCAGTGTCTATAGGTAGTGTTGATAAAAATGGTACACCATTAATATCTGTTGCTGTTGACGGTTGTTGGAGCAAGAGATCTTATGGTAAGAATTTTTCCGCCTTGTCCGGCGCAGCTGCGATAATTGGCATTAAAACTAATAAAGTATTGTTTTTTGGAGTTAAAAATAAATACTGCGTAGTTTGTGCACGAGCCGCAAAGAACGACAGTCAGCCCTCGGAACACCGTTGTTTCAAGAATTATTCGGGATCATCTACCGGTATGGAATCGACCATAATAGTTGAGGGGTTTAAACGTTCCATTGTTGATCACGGTGTAATTTATAATAAATTTGTAGCAGACGGCGATTCCAGTACTTATAAAAAAATATTAGATTCGCGACCGTACGGTAATTTAACAGTAGAGAAAATTGAATGCAAAAATCATCTTTTACGAAACTACTGCAATAGCTTGGAGAAACTGTCGAAAGACACTAAGTATCCTTGCGAATTGCGGAAATTCCTAAAAGAAAGGTATTTGCGTTTAAGAACGGGTGTAAAATGCGCTATTAAATATTGGGGCGATCAAAATCAGTCACTCGAAGAAAAAATAAAAAATCTTAGTGAAGATATCCTAAATGGTCCACAACACGTATTTGGTAATCACCAATATTGCAAGGAGTATTTCTGTAGACCTGATACTCGTCGAATAGAACCTGTTGGGTTGCTTCCAGCAATTGTTGGATGCGGATTAATGGACGCGGTACACATTTTAAGTAAAAGACTGTCATATCATTCTAGAAGTTTAATTCATAATTGTACAAGTAATATAGTTGAAAGTTTTAACGCAGTGATTGCCAAATTAGTAGGGGGTAAGCGTGTAAATTACTCTTCCCGTGGTTCTTATGCGGGCCGATGCGCAGCTGCTGTTGTGTCTTTTAATACAGGATCGATTCATAGTAAAACTCATGAAGTAATATTTAAATCTAGTCCTAATCCTTTGATCGCGAAAGTGGAAAATTGTAATCGTAGAATCCGTTTAATTGCTAAACCTAAATTAAGATTGAAAAAGAGCCACAGCGCTGTATCGAAAGATGCTCACTATGGACCAAACTGCGAAAAACCTGATCTGAGTCCAGAATTATATGAGAAAGCCAAGTCATCTTTTTTAGCCGATTTAAAGTTGTCTTGTGCTGAAAGAGAGGAGCTTGAAAGGTCGACCCATTTGCAAAGAAGTAGTTCTGAGTTGATGAGTACAAGGAGAAAATTACTAACCTCATCATCGTTCGGGGAAGTTTGTAAAAAACGAGAGAGCACAAGTTGTGCTGTTCTTGTTCGTAAAATCGTTTATGGTAGTAATATCTCCAGTTTGCCTGCTGTACGGTACGGTATCGAAAACGAAGAAACCGCAATTAAACAGTTAGAAATTCAAGAGAATATTAGTATACAAGGTTGCGGTTTGTTCGTCGACGATCAATATGAATTTCTTGGTACTACACCAGATGGCATTTATGCAAACGGTTTAATTGAAATTAAGTGCCCACATTCTTTAGCTGGCATGACTCTTGATGAAGCAATGGCCAAACATACCTTTTGGGTTAAGGACAAGGCTTCCAAGGGTTATGTCATAAATAAAAATCATAACTGGTATTTCCAAATTCAGGGACAGGTACATATTACTAAAAGAAACGTTTGCATGCTTGGCATCTGGTTTGGTGCTACTGTACCTATGAAAGTTTATATTATAGAAAAGGACGACAAATTTTGGGAGGAGAAAATGGAAATGAAATTAGTTAGGTTTTATTACGATTGCCTACTTCCAGAATTAGTTGATCCTCGGCAGTCACGAAGCATGCCCATTCGTGACGCGCCCAGTATCATAGAGGCTATGAAAGAGAGGAAAGAAAGAGCTTTACGTGTTTTGAAAGAGAAGAACGCCTAATGATTTTGAAAGATACAGGTAACTTAACTACCCAGCCAGTCGATTCACGTAAACACGCCAGTCCAAAAGTCGTTTTAACTTAGGAACTTAGAAATCGCCTTTTGGTTTTCTGTTTTAAACGCACTTACTTATCTAGTCTTGGATTGTCATAAATCTTCCAATAGCTCAATTACTATACAATTTCTGAGTTACCTGGTGTAAAGAATCATAAAAATTGGTTCAAAAATACAGCGAATTGAGAATTCTCCTTTTTTTTAAGTCGGTTAAAAGGGCTAAATTTGCAAAAAACGAAGTGACGTCACTGCGCTACGGTTTTTATTACTTACGTGAATCGGGCAGCTGGTAACGTTTTCATTCTGATAGGTTTTGTGATAGCCATTGATTTTATCATCAAATTAGCAGAAATCAGAACTTGATCCGTAATCGAATGAAAAAACATTAGAATTTTGAACTCATATTTCGTTATTGTTTAATTACATACTTTTAATTAGTATATTAATAATTTACAAACTTCTGTTAAAATTAGTAAATAAATGAATTATTTACTAATTTTTGTACAACCCTAGCACGCTTTTGAGATAGCGAGTAATGGCGACTCATATTTGTTATTGTGTAGTAAATAAATCATTTTTATACTTGTGTTTCATTTATTGACATTTTTTTTAAAACCCTAGGATTTTTTTTAGATATCGACGAGGTGATCGTAAACAAAAAGTAAGTATTTGAGTTTACGCAATAGGCACATTTCCTTGCGTAGAGATAAACACACTACCTACTGAATTTGCAATTATTTTATTGAATGAATATTTTACGAATTAGAATAAATTTTGGTAGTGAAATTACAAATAAATACATAGTTGGAATTTTAGGTAAGTAGAATACAAAAATGTCAGTCCGGACCTGCTCTTGATTGTATATTATATTATAAACTAGTAACCCGCCCTCGCTATCTTCGCTATCTTCGGCAATATTCACTTAAATTACATACTATAAAAAGCATATTGATCTATAATAAATGCACAATTTATTTAAGGTACTAAATTGGATAAGGATTAATGCTGTATTGTATAAAATCACTTAGTAAATAATCATTTTTTAGTAGAGGATAAAAAATGGTTATGGTGGGTTATACCTAAGAGATAGACATATGCCATCGTGGACTTTTTTGTTGAACTTTTTAAGATGGATAATACTGTAGTACATTATTTTGGTCTATCTCGTAGGGTTCAGCCAACGTTTGCAATATAAGCGCAAAAAACGTGCTTATTTACGACATCACATTAGAAACCTCTAAATTAATCAGCGTTTCTCTACTATATTATGCATGTATTATACATATAAACCTTCCTTAAGAATCATTCTATTTATTAAAAAAAACTGCATCAAAATCCGTTGCGTAGTTTTAAAGACTAAGCATACATAGGGACAGACAGACGGCGGATAGCGACTTTGTTTTATACTATGTAATGTAATGATAGAAAAACATAAAAATTGTGTCTCAACTACTCTTATTAATCTATTAAAAAGAATCAACAGCTAGTTTCCAAAAATTCAACGTTATTGTTATGCTGTAAATATTCAAGTTCAATAACAATTTCTCAACGTGGAACGTTTGTTGCAAAACATTTTGAAAATCACGCTCTCTAGGTCATTCATCCGCCCCGTCGGATGTTACATTAAACTTTGGCGCTGCGGTCGCTCGAAATCGAGATCTCAGGCCAACAATCTACACCCTTAATGAAAAGATATCCCTGTCCTGTTTTATTTTTTATTATTAAGGCTAATATTGAATTTGATTTATATTCAATTGATTTCCAAACTATTTTTTATTTAAAAGACTAGTTGAGTACGCGGGTTCGAAACGCACGTCTTGTACAGCCAAATTTGTGACGTTATGTTTGTACCAAATTATTAATTAGGACTTGGGTATTTAACATTTAAGTATATCGTAACGTTTACGTTTGAAATAACTTAATGTACTTTTTATTCTTATATTTTGTATTTCTTCTTTAGTATTCTTTCCGTGTGGTGACATAGTAAGGATACAATTCACCATCCACTGTAAATAGTGGGTGGTGAATTGTACCCATTGTTGTTACCCGTGGGTGATCGTAAGAGACGGTTAAGAGATATAGAATGCATATAACATCTATGCAAGAGAAGGAAAACTCGAAACAAAACCAACACAACTGACCAGCGTGGTATAGTTAATTTCCCTCCTAGTGTGGAGGAGGTTCGAGCCCAATAGTGGGACATATATGTGCTGAGATGAATATGATGATATTTCATATTTCATAGTACATCAAGATACTTGTTTGAAATAAGTATTGAATATTACTGGCAATATATTAAATAAAGTCTTTAGTTACCTGGTGGCAAATGTAATTTTTCTATGACAAACTTCTTTCTCTTCAGTTTAAATGCCAAATCGAGACTTGGGGGTACATATGGTACCAGGGAGTACAAGGCAGACAGCTTCGTTATATGGAATAGGCCATGATAATCTTTATATACAGGATTGGTCTCGCGACTTGAACCGGCAAAGGATTCGATTTTTACAGCATTATCTATTGAGTAAAGAAGTCTGTTCATTATGTGGTCATCCTGGAAATAAAGAAAAAAGAAATCAATGCTAAATTGTACCATAAAGAAACCAAAATTTTTATCCAATATACAAGGAATATAAAGAAAGCTTTACGTTCACCCATTAGAATATCGACTTTCACTTTTAGGCCCAAGTCTTTGCGGACAATACTTCATCGATTATACATTGATCCCTTGTTATGTTTAGCAGGGTATTGCGACGCTCCACGTAAAAGTAGGTTGGCGACAAGTAATTTTGTAACTTGTGACAATTTAAAAATACATGTCGCTAAGACTCACAAATATTAATCCCTAGTTGTGATATCGAAAATTATAGAAGCTGAGAAGTCGAATTGTTTATTTAATGAGAAGTTCAATTTAGAGCGTTTTTCTAAGCTGGTAGACTGTGGGTAGACTAACATTACAATGTAGATTCCTATAACTCGTCTGCCTGTTCTCTTTCTGAATATACTAGTGGAGGTATTCAACTTAATTAAGTTGGCCCTGTAGTTTAATCTCAAAGCAAAATTATATGCATATTCAAATAAATAATTACTAAAAGTGCTGTGCTACTACTTCGCACTATTAGTACAGAATTTATAATTTACAAATCTCTAACCTAGCTTACCTTGATTATCATAAAGTCGTGTGTTTTTAATTTCTCAGCACATAAGGGAATATTCTATATTGCCTAAGGTTTGTCATTTAATAAAAAGGATTCCTGTTACTAACTTACATCAAACAAATGCGAGGGAATAGTCACGAAGGCAATAGCATTAGTATCTCTCAATATAATTCGTAGACAGTACATAAACTTGATGAGATCTTGTCCAAAAGCACTCGAATCTTCTTCACAATCCATTGCCATCCACACAGGTGAACCCAGGGATTGTACACTAATTCTTAAAATGTTGCTATTTTTCTTAGCCTTAATTTGATACTCTTCTTTAGAAACTGTCTCTTTTATATTTTTTAGCAATTTATGATACATAGCATTCTTGAAACCTGAAATTAGTATTATAATCATGTAAGGAAATAAATTATAAAAATTTCTCTCTGTCTAGCCGTCCAGGGTAGTATCACACTCTCACAGAAAATCGACGTCTGAGCAGTGGCAATGTGCTGCTGTGCTTTGTTTGGTGAGTGAAAGAGCTGGAAGACCATCTTTCGGGGTGAGTTTGGCATTATTGGTAGGCATCGGCCTAGTTGTACCCCAGGTGTTGCAAAGGTCTGTAGTACTGTAGCACGCTGCAAAAATAAACTAAAAGGTATTGCAAAGGTCCAGGGGCGGCAGTAACACTTAACATTAGGTGTGCAACTTGCTTGTTTGCCACCAATAGCAATAAAAAGAATACCAAATATTATTTATGAAACAAAATAATAACATGTATGGCAGTGAAAGTTGGATTTGGCAGGGAAGACATGAAAGTAGAATAAATGCTGTAGAGATGAGAGCTCTTCGTAGTATGTGTGGTGTAAGTATGAAAGATAAAATTAGGAATAGTGTTATAAGACTGCGCTGTGGTGTGAATGAAGAAGTAGTGACAAAGATAAAAAAGGGTATGCTGAGGTGGTTTGGACATGACATGTCCAAACCACCTCATTCACCATTCCACATTGTGGAAAGAATAAGTGAAGAAAGGTTGACTAAACAAGTATACAAAGCGAGTGTGAGTGGGACGACTACAAGGGGAAGACCACGTCGTACTTGCCTGGATCAAATTGAAGATGTGTTAGTGAAAGGTCAGATTAAGAGTACGCGTAATCGTAGAGCATGCATGAAGACTGTGATGAGCGTGAATGAAGCGATGGAGGTATGTCAGGACCGTGGTTTGTGGCAATCCGTAGTCTCTGCCTACCCCTCTGGGAAACAGGCGTGAGGCTATGTATGTATGTATGTAATAATAACTGATTGAATTAGGCGATACATGGCGGAAATCCATTATTATTATAAAATGGAGGAGAGGAAGGAAAACCCACCACTTTCCCACGGTTAATCAATATACCGTACACCTCAAGAAAGGAAGGAATACGGGATGGGATCAAGGTGGAATAGGATATAAGGAAATCTTACTCCTGTGATGAGCACCGTCTCCAGAACTTCTACTTGCAATTTTCCGCAGAACTTCGAATAAAGATTCGACACGTGTTTCGCCTCTAAACGAGGCATCCTCAGGACGGTTCGGCTTCAAATGCGCTCCGATTGACTGTACGCACGCCTTTTATACCCGCTCCACTATCAAACTACCCGCGTTGAGTCATTTTATTGACACGCAAACAACTTTAAGAGTGGGGATGTATTAAAGTTTGTTTGTTCATTCAGCAATGCATGTTTGCTACATTTTAAGATCTCTAATTGTTCCAATACACACAGCCTGAAATCTTTGCTGCAAATATGTAAGGGCTCGAAAGTATTATTATTATTTATACTGTGATTACTGTCTATTAAATGTTTAGCAAAATTCGATTTATGTGGGTAGTTGTTTGTATATGCGGCCAAATGTTCTTTGTACCTAGTTTCAAAATTGCGACCCGTTTGTCCAATGTAAACATTGTGACACGTGTCGCATTTTAACCTATAAACACCGGACTTTTTACTTGTGTTGAGCTTGTCTTTTCCGTTACACAGGGTCTTAAGAGTGCTATTTGGTCTATAAGCACAGTGAATGTCATGTACTCTAAGAATTTTCGCTAGTCGGTCAGTCAAGTCTCCGAAATAAGTTAAAGTACACGTGAATTTTGTAAGCTCTTTTGAAGAGGGATATAAAGACTGTTTAACTATATTATTTTCTTTTCTTTTAATTAGCTTATCGATCAACTCTTTATTATATCCGTTGGATTGGGCGATATAATATATGATATTGAGTTCTTTTCTATATGACTCATCGCTTAAGGGCACTTTAAATAATCTATGTATCAAGCTATGGAATGCTGCTAGTTTATGTTGCCATGGATGACACGATGATACAGGTATTGTAATATCTGTACACGTTGGCTTACGATAAACTTCAAATTTATGCCTATTGCCTTCTCTACGTATGGTAAGATCTAAAAAGTTGATCATATTATTCTCTTCTTCTTCCAATTTAAATTTGATTTTGGGATGTAAAGTGTTCAATCTATTAACAAATTGATGGAGTTGCCGGGTAGTCCCGGTCCATACTAGTAATATATCATCAACATAACGGTAATAATATAACAATTTACTTTCTTGGACTACGTATTTACGTTCATAATCGTCCATAAAGATGTCTGCCATTAAAGGACTTAAAGGAGACCCCATTGCTAGACCTTCTTTTTGAATGTAGTGTTCGTTATTAAATTGGAAATAATTTTGCTTCATACAGAGCTCAGTGAGGCGTAGAATGTCATTTGTTTGTCCTGGATGTATATTTTGTGTGCGAAACATATTTTTTAAGAACCCTAAACATTCCTTATATGGGACCTTTGTGAAGAGGCTCTCTACATCTAAAGAAACTAATTTGGCATTAAATGGTAAATGGACATCTCTAATTTGGTCTATTAATTCAATACTATTTTTAATAGTGTATTTTGGTTTAAAGCGCGATTTATCCTTTATTATTGTATTTAAATATTTTGCTAATTTATATGTAGGCGCGTGTACATAAGAAACAACCGGCCGAATAGGGATTTGTTCTTTATGAATTTTGGGTAAGCCATATAATAAAGGACACTGAGGGTTCATCATAACTAGGTTTTTACCGTGATATGAATTTGGTGGAAATAGTTGTTTAGCATCTTTAATGCATAACTTTAGCTCAGCTTGGAAACGTTTTGTGGGGTCAGAGGACAAGCGTTCGAATTCATCAGTCAATATGACGTCGTTTATTTTACTATTATATTCGGATTTGTTCATAATAACAACGGTATTGCCCTTGTCTGCTTTATTTACAACTAAATCGTTAATTTCTATTTTATTTAATTTTTAAATCCATTCAAAATAAAATAGAAATTAACGATTTAGTTGTAAATAAAGCAGACAAGGGCAATACCGTTGTTATTATGAACAAATCCGAATATAATAGTAAAATAAACGACGTCATATTGACTGATGAATTCGAACGCTTGTCCTCTGACCCCACAAAACGTTTCCAAGCTGAGCTAAAGTTATGCATTAAAGATGCTAAACAACTATTTCCACCAAATTCATATCACGGTAAAAACCTAGTTATGATGAACCCTCAGTGTCCTTTATTATATGGCTTACCCAAAATTCATAAAGAACAAATCCCTATTCGGCCGGTTGTTTCTTATGTACACGCGCCTACATATAAATTAGCAAAATATTTAAATACAATAATAAAGGATAAATCGCGCTTTAAACCAAAATACACTATTAAAAATAGTATTGAATTAATAGACCAAATTAGAGATGTCCATTTACCATTTAATGCCAAATTAGTTTCTTTAGATGTAGAGAGCCTCTTCACAAAGGTCCCATATAAGGAATGTTTAGGGTTCTTAAAAAATATGTTTCGCACACAAAATATACATCCAGGACAAACAAATGACATTCTACGCCTCACTGAGCTCTGTATGAAGCAAAATTATTTCCAATTTAATAACGAACACTACATTCAAAAAGAAGGTCTAGCAATGGGGTCTCCTTTAAGTCCTTTAATGGCAGACATCTTTATGGACGATTATGAACGTAAATACGTAGTCCAAGAAAGTAAATTGTTATATTATTACCGTTATGTTGATGATATATTACTAGTATGGACCGGGACTACCCGGCAACTCCATCAATTTGTTAATAGATTGAACACTTTACATCCCAAAATCAAATTTAAATTGGAAGAAGAAGAGAATAATATGATCAACTTTTTAGATCTTACCATACGTAGAGAAGGCAATAGGCATAAATTTGAAGTTTATCGTAAGCCAACGTGTACAGATATTACAATACCTGTATCATCGTGTCATCCATGGCAACATAAACTAGCAGCATTCCATAGCTTGATACATAGATTATTTAAAGTGCCCTTAAGCGATGAGTCATATAGAAAAGAACTCAATATCATATATTATATCGCCCAATCCAACGGATATAATAAAGAGTTGATCGATAAGCTAATTAAAAGAAAAGAAAATAATATAGTTAAACAGTCTTTATATCCCTCTTCAAAAGAGCTTACAAAATTCACGTGTACTTTAACTTATTTCGGAGACTTGACTGACCGACTAGCGAAAATTCTTAGAGTACATGACATTCACTGTGCTTATAGACCAAATAGCACTCTTAAGACCCTGTGTAACGGAAAAGACAAGCTCAACACAAGTAAAAAGTCCGGTGTTTATAGGTTAAAATGCGACACGTGTCACAATGTTTACATTGGACAAACGGGTCGCAATTTTGAAACTAGGTACAAAGAACATTTGGCCGCATATACAAACAACTACCCACATAAATCGAATTTTGCTAAACATTTAATAGACAGTAATCACAGTATAAATAATAATAATACTTTCGAGCCCTTACATATTTGCAGCAAAGATTTCAGGCTGTGTGTATTGGAACAATTAGAGATCTTAAAATGTAGCAAACATGCATTGCTGAATGAACAAACAAACTTTAATACATCCCCACTCTTAAAGTTGTTTGCGTGTCAATAAAATGACTCAACGCGGGTAGTTTGATAGTGGAGCGGGTATAAAAGGCGTGCGTACAGTCAATCGGAGCGCATTTGAAGCCGAACCGTCCTGAGGATGCCTCGTTTAGAGGCGAAACACGTGTCGAATCTTTATTCGAAGTTCTGCGGAAAATTGCAAGTAGAAGTTCTGGAGACGGTGCTCATCACAGGAGTAAGATTTCCTTATATCCTATTCCACCTTGATCCCATCCCGTATTCCTTCCTTTCTTGAGGTGTACGGTATATTGATTAACCGTGGGAAAGTGGTGGGTTTTCCTTCCTCTCCTCCATTTTATAATAGTAATAATAACTAATATAATAAAGAATTAACAACAGTTTGTCATTCATTACCATTTTCGTTTAGATGTAGACTGCCAAATAGTCTATCTCTGTCTTGTGTAACATAGTTTTGTAGACCTCCCTTAAGATGTTAACTAGGAATACATACTCATTCCTAGCTAACTGGGATAGGTACATGACATCCTTACCTTCCATAGACTTGGGCAACTGTCATATCTGCACAATCATTACCGATACCCATACCCTCATTTACACAATCCATTCATCTCTTTTTGGATCAGATATCCATATCACATATGATTCTTACATACATACATATATCATCACGCCATATCCCTTGCAGGGTAGGCAGAGAGAACAGATAGACAGACAGAGATATGATTCTTACGTCCATCCAAATTCATATTAATAGCCCTCCTTGTCATATGCCTTTTATCCTTTCTCTTTTAACAAACCTTGTCGCGAAATCGGTGTTGCATCTCTTTTTGCGATAAAATATCAATGATTTGCTATCATTTGGCGTACAGAACTCAATTTTAGCTAATTTTGAATTACGTCAATATTCTCGCAAGCCAGTGATATATTTACTTACCTTCAAAATGCTCACTATCCATATCCACTTTACAATATTTAATATTGCAAGCCTTTATTGTATCCGCATCAATATGTTTACTGAGATCAAAATTATGACCAAAATCAGTGTAGTTTCCAAATGATGATTCAACTTGGCTGAGGCCTTCATATCTCCAAGCAATCTTCATCTTGTCAATGTCACCAGATACAGCCTTGATGTCATCATCTTGTGAGATTGTAGTGGGCAGTGGTAACTCTTTGATCTGAGGGGCATTAGAGTTACCTAGAAATCAGTTTGACTGAACCCAACATGTTACTAAAACTATAATTGTTACCATTTTCTAGTGATGCCATGGAAGTGTTATAATAGAATGCATGCAGATGCATAAACTAAATGTTTGCCAAAGCTTTCTGATTCTATTTGGTTCCATCAAAGGTCTCAATATAATAAAAAAAAACCTTTTTTTAAAGGAAAGTTTTAATGAAATTAATAAATACAAAATATTATATACACATATAATAAATTCTAATAGTAATTAATGGTAACTTATATTTTCAGAAAAGTAGTTTGGCCATATTGACATGTCAATCTAAAATTAGATGATGTATTATATATATATATATATAATGATGAATTGATTATTGGTGATAATGTAGCTTTCTTTCACCCCTCAAATGTTGCAAAGTCCCTTACCAATAGTTCTATCATAAAAGTTGTGGAAACGGAAATGAATATCCAAAAATCTGCAGAACTACTATAGTGGCAGAAATCAGTTATATCACTACCATTTACCGTTATCAATTATTAGTTTGTCTACTAGCATAAATATTAAATACTAAAAAGATAATTAAGCATACAATTTGTTACTCACACAGCTCATATTAGTTTAGGTATCAGAGCTTATGAAGCCTTAATTGATTACATAAGGATTTTATTAGAATTATCTAGTACAGGGGTCGGCAACCTGCAGCTCGCGAGCTACATGCGGCTTTTTGGATGTGAAGCCGCGGCTCTTTACTTCTATACACAAAAAAAAATATCTGAATTGATTAATGAGGATTAGGCACAAATTATTGTTGGCAAAAAATATGTGGTTCTTTAAAAACTTTAAAGTTTTGTAAATTCTAATTTTTGGCTTTTCCGACTTAAAAGGGTGCCGTCCCCTGTCCTAGTAGAATGCAAATGATTAAGTAACATTTTAGCATGCAATAGAGAGCCTGCTAATAGCGGTTTTGCTTCCCTCATAAGTATATAATTTTACCGAGCTATATAGCTGTTGCTCATAATTAATGTGTTATTATTCTAAATAGATAAATTTTCAACTTCAATAGCACTTACAATGTCTTCTGGATTCTCATCAGCAGATGCGACCAATAAGTCATGTTTGCAGGCTACACCTTCAGCTAGAAAGTACTTGATAAGAATTCTGCTGTAATTGGCTAGTATGTCCTCCTCTAAAACAATATAAAGGTATATTATACAGTAACAGTACTATAGCTAAAATAGTTTTTGTTGAAATTATTTTAAAATATTATTAAACAAATTAAAACACAGAAATAAATGAACTTACCAACAATAAAAATGCTGCCTGCTGGCAAACCACTACCTGGAATTGATTTCCAAATTGTTATTGTTGTTTGTTTAGATTTTTTTTAGTAATGTGTTGACTGTTGCCCTTTACATACACATCATCATTCTCCTAATCTTATCCCAACTAATTGGGGTCGATACAATATGTACTCTTGTTTCATAGTACATATTGTAAATGTTACTGGCAATAGTTTTATGACCGGCCGCCTACGAACTTAAACTGTTTTAACATGATTGAGAGGTCTATGATCAAGGTGGAGTAGTTTTAATTTGCATATTACTTATCTTAAAATACTAACCTACAACGTGATCAAGTGAGGGTATACCAGATGATACATATGATAAGTTGTTCTTAAATTTAGTGCCACATATTGTGGCACGAAAATCATTAATTTTGTTAAAGCTACTCATATTGATATAATCGTGCTGTTTGTGTAAACTTTATATATCATGCTTTTGAAGTTCTAGGTTTCTTTTCTTTTAGTTCCTTGAGAAATAGCAATTGTTGGAATGTGCTATATCAGTGTAAATTTGGTTTTTGATATGATTTTACTCACAATGTGTCGATAATAATTTGTGCTATTACTCAAGATAAAATTAAAAATTGTATGTTACATACATAGAAGATATATATAGAATTTAAATAACGTTTTCGAACAACAATAGAAATTCAAGCAATTTTACAAATCAGTAGAAAAACAAAGAGTATAATAACGATGGGTAATTCGAATAGTTTAATTCGAATAACTCGAATAAGACTATTGACTCGTTCATTCGAATCGCCTTTGACCGAAACCGAATCAATTCGTTAACTCGTGTCGTACCTACTCGCAGCGCAGGCGACCGCTGCGGCGCAGCGATCAGTCGACTCGGCTTAATTGGACATTCGTTGATTCGCTCTCTCGTTCTAATACGGAGTCGAATAATCTAACGAATGAATTCTACGAGTGAGAAAATACGAAAATACATGAAATGTTCGAAGAATCACGAATTGGTTGGATACAATTCCATTCGTTTAACGTACCTATTACATTTGCAGAGTCGTCTAGAGAAAATAAAAGTTTGAACTGGGAGTTTTTTAAGAAAAATGAAGATGGAACCAGTTTCGTGTAAACTATGTTCCTGTAGTTATAAATATTGGTAGTACAACAAACAGTATAAATAATTTAAAATGAATAATAATGTAAACGAGTTATAAACTCGCCAACTCGGCTTAACAAGCGGATGACTCGACATACGAGTACGAATTCGACTGTAATGCTTTCGCGAATAGATCGCGCGATTTGACGACTCCCACGTGACGATTCGAATCAATTCGAATTGTGATTCGAATCAATAATAATTTTAATTCGATTGATTCGAATTGAAAAAAATACCATTCGTCTCATCGCTAGAGTATAACACTACGTATTAAGAGTCCGAACTCCATAGTCCATACATAGCTTTCAGCTCTACGCGGCAGCAAAGTATTACCAACCACACAAATCACTTTTTTTGTTATATGTTGGCTAGTCTGTAAATTGTCTGTTGCCTAGCAACGTCATGCTAACGTCATTATATATTTTAGTGCTGCGCACATATCGATAAACATTCACAATATAGTAGTGTTGCGATTCTAATTTATTATCGATTCTTTTTCCCAGGGTCCATTCATTATGGTCATTCATAATATTTAAGACCTCGGATTGGAATACACACACGGGAATTTCAAATCAATAAATAAAACCATGTCATCATTGCTTAATTTTATTCATTTGTCATGTAATATTGTTACTATTTATTTTCTGACAGAGAATTTTTTACATATTATAGGATTATATATCATTTTCACATTCGAAATTAAATCCTACTAGACATCAAATTAAAATCTGCATCAATAATTTTATGCACTATATAAAATAAAAATGTAAATTTAAGATAATAGATTTAATTCTATCAGATTACAATTCACAATTAATAGAAAGCCCTGTAACTAAACAAAACTATTCGAACTGGCGATACTTGCGCGTAAACCATCATGATTTTAATAAAGCAAACATGTCAAACTTTTAATACTACCTTAATAACTTGTCATTTACAAAAAAATATTTTACTGAGGACCCAAACCGTGCATATATTTTTTGATAATTTTAAGCTATTTTACGACTTCTTTCTCTTCAAGATGACAGTTTATAAAATACAAAGAGGTCTAAATGGGTTTCTACAGGTATAAAAATATGCACTTAAAAGACTGAACCCTTTTGACAAATTTGACTGCACAGATAGCGTAGTGGTTAAGATACCGACCTTCCGTACTAGTGTCGTGGGTTTGATTCCCATGCAGGACAATATTTTGTGCGATCCACAAAGTGCTGTTCTGAGTCTGGGTGTAATAGGTCTGGGTTAATTGCACGTTTGTTAAGTCCCTCACAATACAAGGATTATTTCCTTAGTGCAGGGTATTCAGGGTAGTATAAAAACAAATGAAAAAAAAAGAAAGAAATTAAAAAAAAATATAAATATAAAAATATAATAATGATAGTAAATATATTAATAAAGCAATAACTATAATAATTAGCAATCCAATCCAAATATTTTCAATATTTTTTTTGTTGACAAAGTCATACTAGTGTCAAGTAGTAGCAAAATAATGACTCTACATTTTCACAGTCAGAGAACCAATGTTTATGAGACCTGAGTACATCATTCAATATTAAAATAATTACAATTCAATTAGCAAATAGTAAGTGTAGGTTATGACGGCATAACAACAAAAATAATTAAACTCAAATAAAACATTCAAACCACTAGTCATATTATTAATCCATGCCATGCTGTCTTGTGAGTACATTGCCCATGTAGGATAATTCTTTGTATAATCCATAAATGATTGTTGTGAATCTGGGTATCCTTGGTGTCTGTTAATGGTATGTTTGTGAAGTCTAGAGCTTCCCCGCAATTCAAAGACATATTTTAACTCTTTTTTTTCAAAATAGCTTTACAAATATACCATTAAGCAAAGTTTAAGTAGAATTTTTTTTTTATTGCTTATGTGTGACAAACAACCAAGCAGCACATCTGATGGTAAGTGTCACTGCCGCCCATGGACCTTTGCAATACCAAGGGTATAGCTAGGCCGCTGCCAACCGATGTAAACCCCAAATCCACCCAGTTGGACTTCCGGCTCTGTCGCTCACCGAACGAAGCGCAATAGCACATTGCCATTACTCAGATGTCGATCTTCTGCGAGAGTGTGGTACTAACCAGAATGGGCCGGCCCGTGCCTGTAGACAGAGAACTATCAACAGCATGGTCCTACCTTTCTAAAAAGAATTTGAAGAAAATAAAGAATTTGAAACAGAAATGATAAATGCAAGTTATTCTTAAAAGAAAATTTAAGCCTAAAAAAAGAGTTGTTCTTAAATTTTGTGGTACCATAATCATTGAAGCGAAGCATGCCAAAGAAGTTCTCAAGATTTTCTCTTTTAGTAATATTTTACAGTCATTGCATGAGAAAGTTGAGGCCACCATTGTGTTCTTACTTCATCACCATATTTGTAAATTATGCAATTTCTAATAATCCACCTAAATTATTCATCATCATCATCACAGCCCATAAATGTCCCACTGTTGGGCTCGGGCCTTCTCCGTAATAGGAGGGAAATTAACCTACTACACCGCGCTGGTCAGGCGTGTCGGTATAGAGTTTTGTTTCGAGTTTTCCTTCTCTCGCATAGATGTTATATGCGTTTTATATCCCTTAGTCGTCTCGTACGATCACCCACGGGTAAGATATGGGGTGGGGAATATTATATTCTTACTCCGTCACCACACGGCAAATTATTACTATTATAAAATATGTGAAATGATGAAATATCTAAGCTACACATCATCATCATCACAGTACATAAATGTCCCACTGTTGGGCTCGGGCCTCCTCCGCAATGGGAGGGAAAAAAACCTACTATACCGCGCTGGTCAGACATGTTGATATAGGGTTTTGTTTCGAGTTTTCCTTCTCTCTATCTAAGCTACACAAAGCCTGTTAATAGGATATTTACACCACATAATTCATTAGATAACGGCCATAAAAGTGTAGTAACTATTTTCTTTTTCATGCGCTGTTATTGAGACACTGTTGAGTATGAACTCATAACTCATGCTCTATTTCTTTTATGTGAATATTATGTACAGAAAGGTGGGAGTATACATCTTTACTTATTCCTTTGGGATAATAGAGTGTAATAAATATAGTTATATACTAGCAATCTACCAATTCTCATTTTTATAACAATGCTCATCTTCTTATTGAACTTTTATTAATACTATAATGGCAGCAATTAAACATACTTACTATGTCCTTGATATTAGCCAATATGTAGTGGCAAATCCACAAGAGTCTTCTAATGGCTTTATTGGTAAATGTAAAGCTTGGTTTATGTACTTGTTTATTAAACTGTTATAATCTTCTTTAAAATATAAATTACAAACATACTCAATTTCATTTAGTTTTTCTATGATTAAATACATATGACCTTTCTGGGTTATCACTTTTACAAACCACGATATCTAGAACAAAACGTGCCATTAGAATTATTTATATCTTTTCAAAATATGTAAGCTACTCACATATATGAAGATAAGTAAGACACACATATCTGATCCGGTGGTATTCTTGTTAAATATACATTTGATGCCGGTACCGGTATATATCTTTTTTCAGTTTGTAATTCCTCCCAAAAAGCAGGTTCATCCATTTTAACGAGATCACTTATTATAACTTTCAAAAACAACAATTTCATCCAATACCAATGTTTTATGTAAGAAAATAGGCGTTAAAAACTTACATGCCCTTTATCACAGGAAGGTAAAAACTGCACATCCACTTAGAATGTTTCACATAAATCTAAACGCTATATTATTAAAACTATTCAAAATCAAATACTATTAAATGTAATATAACTCTTATTGTTATTATAAAAACTTGGAAATAAATTCTCAATACCCTGTGGCGCCAAATATGCAGAAAAGAATCTGTAGCCAACACACAAAAGTAAAAAAAACTGTTGTCGTGTTGGCTGCACTGCGCGGTGCTAACATTTTTTTTTTTTGCAATGAAACCTACTGCATCGGAATAAGGTTTAAAAATGCCTGAATTTCTGTCATAAAAATAATATGTTCTAGAGTGACGACGCACTGTAGAAAAAGAACATCTTCATTCTTCATAACAAAAATATACAATATAAAATGGAAAAAGTTAAAATTGCAGTAAAATACTTCTTTCTTACTAATGACATCTATTGATGAATCCAATGTACTAGGAATATAGATGTAGCTGATAGTTTCAGCTACATGTATACTAATGTATAGCTTGCTTTTTTTTTATCTCAGAGATCAAATTAAATTGACAAATGCAAATGTCAAATTTACAAATAACTGCCAGTTTTTTTGTGAAGTGGTGATCTACGATAACTGTATATCGAAACGTAAGAATTAGTATTTATTAGACGGTTAACTTTAAAGTTTTCTATTCCAACGTGTATCATTAAAAATCACATAAGTATACATGGCCACACAAGGCGCTATATACTAGTATAACGCGACGTACAAACTTACATACTCAAGTGTTTTAATGTCTTTAAATCAAACAAAAAAGAATTAATAGACACCATCAGTGTTCTTTCTGTACACGCTAAAACGGTAATCTAATCCCATTTCTCTTCGTGTGCGTTATCGCTTGGGTGGCGATAAGTCAAAGGGTTTTAGCGTGCTTATATATCGCGCTCTGTGGTCAGACTAGCGTTTTTCATTTCGGCGGAAATTTTCGATGTGTTTAGACGCGTTCGAGGATCTCCAGTTAATCAATAAATATGGAGTCAGGAAATGGTGTTAGAATTTATACACCATTATGAAGCGGAACCCATGAAGGGATCCAAAAAAATCATTATGTAATTATTAGCATAATATAGCTGTAATAGTAAAGCAATTCGTCATTCATAGTTAAACGCATGAAAATGATTTCGGTAATCTTTAATTATTGCTAAATTATTATTGCTAATGTGACCACAGTTTTATCGCGATAACTTTCTAGTGTACAAAACGCACGAAGCTTCGCCACATATTACTTCGTGAGGATAGCATTAGAAAGAAGAGGAACTTTTAAAAATTATGACAATTATTAGGATTTGACAAGATTTACAATTTTAAACAAATTATATATGTTATATTACCATATACTACGGCAGTTATTGTATGTTTTACTGAATAATGCGGCAATTATATAATTTTAATATTTCATCCCTAAATTTCACAGGAACTACATTAGATGCCATTTTTTTTCATAACTCGTGTCAATAAAAAAAACCGAATATAATAGATGGTTAGTACTTGAAATTAAAAGTTGGACCAGCAGTAAAACATGATTACCTAATAGGTGATATTTTTTAATATAGACTTTTGTTATTTAATAATAAATAGCTAGATATTTAAAAACCGAACATGTAGTAATCGAAGTGACAAAGAACCGCGGTTTCAATACTTTTCAAGAATGTATAAAACCTAAATAAATATCATAACATATCATTTTTCAAGGTAACTTGTAAGAAAGCGATATTTGTTTATATTAACGCAAATTATCGATAGACGCGTGGTCGAAAGTGGCACGTCACTATTTAAGAATTGCAAAAAACTGGTAACACATGTAATGTCAATTTAGTCTTTGAGATAAAAAAAACAGACTATAGGAAGGCAGTAAACGCGTGACAGTAACGGTTTTAGTATCTTTAAGAAACTTAGGCAATTGTCTATTCAATTCTTTAAAGAAGTTTAAGTATATTATTGTTTTTTAAAATATTTAATAATGATAAATCTTTTATAAGTTGATTACTATATGGGTTCCTATGTTAATTATTATTTAATAATCTAAACTTGGAAGCGCATATTAATGTGTTTGTAAAATTTGTATAATAAGTATGCAATAATTAAAATCATATAGGCGTCTACGCGTGAATGTGAGCAAAACCAAAATAATGGTCTTCGAAAAGATGAAGCACGGACAGATGTAAGAGTAACAATAGGTAAAGATGTACTAGAGGAAGTGGATGAATTTGTAAATTGGATGTGGATTTAGCAGTAACAATAGGTAAAGATGTACTAGAGGAAGTGGATGAATTTGTAAATTGGATGGGGATTTAGCCGAGATGGAAGGTACACTACTGATATCGGGCCACCGAAGTTAAAAATCGGGTCCCGGTGACCCGCTCGCACGGCGAAGAGAGAGGAGTTTTACGGTGGGTCTATGGGGTCACGCGCCGCCTTCTCCGTCACCCCGGGCCGATTTGGCGGGGCGAGGCTAATCCATAGCCCACCAAAAAAAAAAAAAAAAAAAAAAAAAAAAAGGTACACTACTGATATAGAGCGAAGAGTGAATGCAGGATATAGAGTGAACGGAGCGTTGGGACAACTTCTCGGTAGCCACCACCTCAGCCAGAAGGCACGTGTAGCAATACATAACGCAGTGCTTGTCCCAACATTACTAATAGAAGCGAGAGTTGGGTATGCAGAAAAGAGCATGAAAGTAAAATTAATGCGGCCGAAATGCGATCTCTACGGAAAATCTGTGGAGTTAGGTTGACCGATTGCATTCGTAACGACGACGTAAGAGAGCGAGTAGGTATGAAAGAGAGCATTGGTGTAAAGATGCGAAGGTGAATGCTCCGATGGTTCGGACATGTGGAAAGAATGCCGAACGAACGTCTGGTTAAGAAGATATACAATGCGAAAGTGGAAGGATGTAGGTACCGGGGGAGACCGAGACTCATCTACCTAGACCAGATTGGTCACGGTACTGAAGGAAGGTGGAGCCAAGAGTCTCCGAAACTGGTGAGAGTGTATGAAGAGAATTATGAATGTTGAGGAAGCGAGTGAAGTATACAAGGATAGAGTTCTCTGGCACTCTGTCCTCTCTGCCTACCCTGCAAGGGATATGGCGTGATGATATGTATGTATATAGAATGTTTTACAGTTTTTTTATTCGACATACTTGGCACTTCGTTCTATTTTTGTTGTGTGTGTAAAGTTATTAGCCTTAGGATATAAGATGGCCGAAATCATTTTCGTGCGTTTAACTGTGGATGACGAATTGCTTTACTATTACAGCTATATTATGCTAATAATTACATAATGATTTTTATTTGGATCCCTTCATGGATTCCGCTTCATAATGGTGTAAAAATTCCTCGAGAAGATCCTCGAACGCGTATAAACACATCGAAAATTTCCGCCAAAATGAAAAACGCTAGTCTGACCACAGAGCGCGATACATTAGCGCGCTAAAACCCTTTGACTTATCGCCACCCAAGCGATAGCGCACATAAAGCCCGTATGTTCGCGACGATAGCCACTAATGACCGGTCACATCTGCGTATATCGTCTCATTGCACGAAGCTTCGTGACGATACACGCAGGTGCGGCCCTAGCATTTCTGCTATATTATCTCTTCATTGCCACAGTTAGGCTAACCACCGCTATGGCTACTTTGACATCAGTAGTCCAACCTGTAGCTTACCTGTCTAATACAGTGGCACGGTCTTTTACTGTGAATGAAAGGAATAATGATAATGATTTGGTATTTTTATACCAAATCATTGCCCTTGTAACTATGTCACAAAATATTAATTTAAATAGCTAGTAGTTCTTTTTGCTCTGTGTTCGCGAGACTGAATGCCGTGCTGTCATGTACGTCATACTACAATAATTTTGTGGCACATGTATGTTGACTAATAATTATTACTTTTTAAATAAATATTTTAATTGCTCAGTGCTCTAATATATAAATACCCAAGATGCAAGGTCCAGCTATTTTTATGGATATATCTCTTGAAGATCAAGTAAGTCTACTCCAACATAACCTACATTGTTCGTTGGCAGTATTGTGTACATTTCATATTTTATTATTATTTATTCAGTGTATTTTAATGAGTAGTTTATTTATGTTAGGCTTTGGATCTACGAAAATATTTTAAGAGTTTGGGCGCAGAAATAGCAGACAAAAAGTCGCCTAAGGGAATCGAAGACGATTTACATAAGATTGTTGGAGTCTGTGATGTTTGTTTCAAAGAACAGAATGAAGCAGATATCGAAGCTATACTTAACAGTATTGTCTCTATCATGGTTTCGGTAAGTACATTTTATTATTAGTGTCCCTTTTTTATTATTAAATAAAACGAACAACAATATCGCTATTGTGAACGTTAATGGCATAATGATGCAAGCCATCTTCTCACTTTTTATGTATCTGTTGCTCAGCCTATTGCTACGTATGACATTTTTTGTTTTTTTTTTTTGTTTCTTTTTTTGTTTCTTTATCTAAAATGGGTGGCAGTCTTGAAAATTTAACAAACTGTATTTGCTGCAGTTAGATGTTTAAATTTTCTGCATACTTTATCTGATGTATATCATTTCTGTTCCAGTTGTAACTAACTATTAGATCCATATTTAAGTAACAATATGGTTTTTGTTTAAAAACGGTCTTATGCCTAGATACCTACAATAAATAAAAAACAAGTAATAAAATATAAATCTATTTTTATTTAGTACTACAATTTAATTGGTTCTTTTATGTTATTAGATTCCCCTGGAAAGAGGTGAAAACTTGATTGTAGCCTTTAGTCAAAGACTTGCAAAGGCCCCTGGACCCAGACTTGGTATGGTGGTATTGCAAGCGTAAGTAATAAATCAAAGATCCTCCATATTAATTATCCTACACAATATTTTCAATACAATTCATTGTAATAATTAACATAATATAGTTCACTATTTATGAATAGTTGTAAAACTGTATTATTTGGGTTAATGCATTATATACTCTGCTCCCACCCTATATTTCACAAAAAATTGGCAATAATTTTATGACTGGCCATCTACATGACATTATCCCTCCTTGAAATAGTACTTGTTGATTAGACTGCATCAGATGGATGGCCTAAGTCTTAGTAATCTTTTATGATAGCCACTAGCAGCAATATAAGGGTTAGTAGTCTTCACAACTGTCACTATACAGCAATAATTGTAAAACATATACCAACAAACTGTTTTTTTATAATAAATCAAACATATTTCATAAGATCTCTTTTATTAAAGCAAAGTAATATTGGAGAATCATAATAATAAATATCTCTGTTCTCTCTGCCTACCCTGCAAGGGATATGGCGTGATGATATGTATGTATGTATATATATATATATATATATATATATATATATATATATATATATACACATATTTTAAACAATCACATATATGCAAAGCAAAGTACATTAATTGTCAATTATATTACTAAAGGTTTATCTGTATTTTAGGTTATGGCGCTTATACAATAATTTAGAGGCAAACTCTCCACTAAGATATCATGTGTATTACCATGTGATTGAGCTAGCAGCTCGTGTTGGCTATGTCAAAGAAGTGTTTACAGGTGTGGAGCAGCTTAGAAAAGAGTTTGCGGGCTGTCCACCATCTAATGAACAAATGCAAAAACTGTACAGATTGTTGCATCAAGTGCTGAAGGATCAAAATAGGTAAAATTATACAAGTTTATAGTAAATTTCTCTTAACAGCTAGGCAGAGGTTTTTCTCTTTTATATAAAATTGTATATAACAGTTTTAGTTTCATGTCTTTTCACCAGCTAATAACTTTTAAATTATGAATCCACTAGATCCCACAAGTGGCATCTGATCACGAAATTAACTACTACAGCAGTCTTGGAATATATTTACTGTTAATGTTACTTTGTCTACTCACATTACAGTATTTAAGTATATATCACAAACTTGCTAAAATTACACTGATTTTAAACAAGATCAGACCATATTTAAACAAAATATCCTGTGTAGTAAATATTTTTTTAAATTGTAGTCTTATGTGTATGTCTCATTTTTAGAAGGCGTGAGATAAGTTTGCGATAATAGATGACAGATGTTGTGCAAGCCAGACTTTATCATTTTGCTATGTAATTTTTAGTCATATGTAATATGTGTGTTTCAGTGAGCTGGCTGCAAAAGTTATGATAGAATTGCTTGGCACTTATACTGATGAAAATGCATCATATGCACGAGAGGATGCCATCAAATGTATTGCAACAGCATTGGCTGATCCCAACACATTCCTAATGGATCCATTACTTTCACTAAAACCTGTGAGATTCCTTGAAGGCGAACTTATTTATGATTTACTTAACATCTTTGTTTCTGAGAAATTGTCTAGTTATCAGAAATTTTACAATAATCACAAGGAATTTGTTCAATCTCAAGGTATAAATATATTTTTGTGTCACATTGATATTGACTTTATAATTATTATTTGTTGCTATAATAATATTGGTTGCAATTTTTAGGTTTAAATCATGAGCAGAATGTCAAGAAAATGAGGATATTGTCTTTTATGCAAATGGCTGAAACAAATCCAGAGCTCACATATGATGAGATTATATCAGAATTACAAATTGAAGAGAAAGATGTTGAAGCTTTCATTATTGAAGGTATGTATATAAGTTTTATTCTAGTTAATATGACTTAGTAGCATTAAGGATGGCAATATTTATTTTGCTGTCTTCTGATTTGATGTGTAATTACTATAATGTTCTATTAATCAACCCATTCTAGTCCATTGTCAGACATAAGCTTCTCTATATAAGAAATAATGCTGTAATTGCTTGGCAGGTAGTTTTACAGTTTTGTATTCTCCTGGCCTTCTCTAATCTCATGGCCAGTTTTATGACTTCTAGCAGATAATAGTGACATTTTGTATAACTTGTCATTCAACCACTCCTTTCCCAGCTGATAAAAATCGTGAAAGACAAGTAAGATATGTGAGTAGCCAACATCATTGAAGTCATTGCAGGAAAAGGAAACATAAAACCATATATCAATTCGTCTGCCCAGTGTAGTATAATCAGTTATTTTTTTTTGCCATTGTGGAAGAAGCCTGTGCCTGGGTATACATATAATGCCTGTGGACGAAGTTTTAATGTTCATTTATGTGTGTGCAGTGCTGAAGACGAAGTTGGTTCGTGCGCGCATGGATCAGGCGGCGCGTACGGTACGCGTGTCTCACACAATGCATCGTACATTTGGTCGCGCTCAGTGGCACACACTACGCGACGTGCTGCACGCATGGCGCGCGAATGTTCACTCAGCACACGACGCGATGAAATCAGTAGCCGCTGCACAAATAGAATATACCACGCAGAACCAGAAAGCTTAGAATATTGTAAAGGGATTTTCGTATAATTTGCAACCATACTGAACATATTTCCACCCATTCATCAACCAATCGACGTTGACTAAGACAGGCCTCTCCATGATAATGCTACGTAGAACGTTCTGCGCCGCCTGCAACCAACGGTTGACTGCGCCTTTACAGTGTCGTCAGTATATTAGGCGAGGAGCCGTCCTAGCCTTCATCGTCCGATATGTGGTTCACACCTAAAACCCATTATTACTGAAGATGGTTCGATTTAATTTATTTGTACTATGCTGTACATGTTATCAATTTTGTGTATAACGGATGAAAATCCAAGACTGTATTTTTGGATTGAGTTATAATTTAATTTTCACTAAAGAAATGTTAACTATACTAGCAGTACTAAGGTTCATCCATCCATCCATCAGCCCGTAAACGTCCTCTGTTCGACATAAGCCTCCTCACGAGAATGCCATCTATAACGGTCCTGGGCCACCTGCATCCAACGGCTTCCTGCGACCTTGATGAGGTCTTCAGTCCACCGAGTGGGGAGTCGCCCTACGCTGCGTCGTCCGATTCGTGGTCGCCACTCGAGAACCTTTTTCCCCAACGGTTGTCGGTTCGTCGAAATTTGTTTCGTTCGTCGTTCGTCAAAGTACTAAGGTTGTTTTAATGTTATTATTAACAAATTCAATGACCACTAATCTTCCAGCTAAAAAGTTTTCCAGAAATGTGTAAATGATAATTGTTGCTTCCATTTTTTTTCTGGTAGCTGGTTATAGTACAGTTACATCCCGTCCGATCCATCCGCGGCGACGGAATGGCTGCGAGCAACCCCATAACCTGCCCTGCACGTACGTCAACGTCATGCGGACGGTCTACCGGTACACAGTCCTTGTCTTCGGTGGCCCGTCCGGCGGGTTATCTTTTGTGTATCGTCTTGAGCTTTCACCGTCAGCGCATCGTCCTCACGCGGTGAGCCGTCGTCCTCTCCGGTCCGACCTTGCTTCCATAATCTATATTCGGTCAATGCACCGTTTGTAATGTTTTGTAGCTAAGCGTTTTATAATATGGTTGCGAATTACGTGAAAATCTGGTTCACAAACTTTTATATCAATATACTGTTCAAAATTCAAATCTTTTTTATTTTAACGAGCCTTTTAGTAAGTAATTTTTCATATCAGTTCATATAGGACGTAAATTAATTCTACTATTCGATGTATATATTATGAACGTCCAATTGTTGAGTTAGAGCCTCAACCATGAATGAAAGGAAATTGACCTACTATATTACGTTGCTTAGACGTCTTCGTGTAGGGTTTTATTTCGAGTTTTCCTTCTCTCGCGAAGATGGTTTATGTATGTTATTAATTTTTAATCTCTTAGTCACTTTTTATATCATCCACGATTAATATAGGGGGTAATGAATTATATTCTTATTCTTTCCCCACACGGTAGCTGGCAGCCCAACAGGGTTGGGTTTGGGGATTGTAATAGTTGACTGCACAGATGGCGTAGTGGTTAAGATACCGACCTTCCGTGCCAGTGCCGTGGGTTCGATTCCCACGCAGGACATTGCTTTGTGTGATCCACAAAGTGTTGTTCTGAGTCTGGGTGTAATTTATCTGCGTTAATTGCATGTTTGTAAAGTCCCCCGCAATACAAGGTTTATTTCCTTAGTGCAGGGTGGTGTGTAAAAAAAAAAAAAAGGTAGGCAGCGGCCTAGCCTTGGTTATAGCAAAGGTCCATCCATGGGCGGCAGTGAAATTTACCATCAGGTGTGCTACTTGCTCGTTTGCCACCATAAGCAATAAAAAAAAACAAAGAAAGTAAATCTTATTCAGAAGCAATTTTTCGACGACAAACCACTTCAAGTAGTAACTATGAAAGCTACTACTTGAAGTGGCTTGTCTAGGATTCTTATTAGGGGTATTGTGAAATTCTTGTAAGAATAAAAGTGAGACAGATCTGGAGCGAAAGAATCTATTGGATATGTGAAGTCAACAAGTCTTCCACAATTGGAGCAAGATGGATATAACCTGCAGTTCAAAAAGATTTTCTTGCAACAATATTTTCTATTTACGTTCCATAGTACTGTTAATACACTCGGAAACAACAGATGACAAAGTATTAAAGCCATCACCACATTTTTTTTTTGGCGGCGGGCTACGTTACTTCACGACCCGGTTAATCTGTCCGGGGCGACAGGAAAAGCGACGCTCGACCCTGTTGACTTGCTGTACAACGTACCCCTCGCCCAGTGCGCGTAGGCCACTGGAACGCGGTATTTTTCTTCACTGAGCCATCACCACATGGAAGATGATTTATTTCCATACCAAGATGTTTTTAACTTACGATTTATCATTTTTGTGATATGCACCATAAAACTCAGGTTTTAATTGTTCATTTGCGAGTTATTGTCTAATTTAAAATAAGTACTGGTTCCATCTTAGTACCATTTGTGACTACTTCAAATTTTAACCAATTGTTAAATATAGTAACAGTTATATTTTCATATAATTTCAAAACATTAACATTTATATGAATTCAAATTTATAGATATTTGCACTTATTACATTTTTATGCAGTAGGTAAGTTGGATAGAAAATTGCCAAATATGGAACTGCTGAGAGACAATTGTTGCCATTGACATTCTGAGTTGGGCATCGAGCGCCCACAAGATTCAAGGCTGTACAGTTGATCATGCAGTCATTTATATAGGCTCTCGACTGTTTGCTGTTGGACAAGCTTATGTAGCACTTAGTCATAGTCTTCGTAATCGAATCATTTCATCTAAAGCTTCTCTGCTACATAGCATTTGATGAAATGCTTCAATGCTTCGATTATCAAGTAACAAGACGACAATGTAAAATTATTTTAATGAATTTTAAAAATCGAGATTTCACGATTAGTACATATTTAATGTTTTGGAAAATAATTACAGTTACCGATAGTAGTTACGGAATCATAGTAGATTAGAATAAATAATATCGCGCTTCTGTATTTAGCGGAACTAAAAAATAGAAAATAAATAATAGTTCAAAAACTAAAAAAACAAGCTTTATATATAAACCAAACTAAAAAGTAGAAAATAACTTTTTTAATAATTCATGTTAAGGCAGAGCGATAAAAAAGAGAAATTATTTTAATGTAAAAAAGCGTGGGGTGTTTTCTGAAAATATTTCGATAATGTCGCTACTCCTAGTATCTAGTCATATGAGGCAAGTGTGCGGTATGGTAAGTATGCAAATCCATGTATATCAGTCCAAAGCGCACCAGGCACCCCTCGCTTTTTACATTAAAATAATTTCTCTTATTTATCATTCTGCCTTAATTAACATGAATTATTAAAAAAGTTATTTTCTACTTTTTAGTTTGGTTTATATATAAAAGCTTGTTTTTTTAGTTTTTTAAACTATTATTTATTTAAATTGGTATTGATAAATACTGCTAATCGCTTTGATATCTTCCAAACGCTGGTTGAATATCTATGCTTCCCTCACAAGTGCTTACATTGATATCTATGAATTTTATGCTCTTCTACTGTGTGATCTGTGATCTATGCGATCTTAATGAACAAGGAGTCTTCATATTCTTTAATTAAACAGAATAGAGTACTTGCATTATTAAAATTATTTCCAATGTAATTCTTTCAACTCTATGATATCTTGTCAATTGTGTCTTCTTTAGACATATTACGTGTGCGAATTAAATCGTATTAAACCACGGCACTGTATATTTATATAAAAAGTATCAAGATTCTATAGTATTTTTGATGGATTATGGTCGAAGAGATGTCAGGAGTATATCTGGTGTGTTCTGTACATTCGTTTGCATCGCACTAACTCTTTTAATTGGTATGCAGATATACACGTACTTCTGGAGTCTCAGTCCCGAATCGTTAGATGGTAATTTTGCAGACATGAAGTATGTTGTTATGCAACTATCCCGAAGCCTCTCTGATGTGAGCAATAATACCTACTTATTGGCTGTATTAATATAAGTGACCAGTATCATCTCATATCATATACGTCTTAGAGCTGGGCTCGAGCCTCCACATTAGGAGGGAAATTGTTATACTATATCACGCTGGTGACACGGCTTGGCTATAGGGTTTTATTCGCGTTTTCCTTCTCTTGCATAGAAGTTATATGTATATCGTATCCATACATGTTAGTCGGCTTTTACGTCTTCCAAGAGCAAGATAGGGGTGGTGACAGACGCGGCTCTAGCACATGTAGCGCCCGGGTGCAATCAATAACCTGGCGCCCTCTTGTACCAGAATGCGTGAACAAAATGGAATAGGTTGATACTAACAAGACGTTCGACTAAACTACGAACCTCGCTGGAATGCGTTTTCGCATGCTTAGTCTTGTTGTTTTGACACGAAACCAAGTAAACGCGATCGGATTATGAAGTTACAGTGAACATGGTGACAAAGCAACCTACCCAAACTTGTCAAATAATGCACCCACTTTATAAATGATTAGACCACAGAACAATATACTCAGAGACACTCGCTGCGTAAGGTGCTCCCGCTCCGTGCGGAGCGTTACAGTGGAGGCTCTATGTGTCCTGGGCCGCTCTCGGCGCCCCCTAACACCCGGCGCCCGGATGCACCGCACCCTCTACACTATAGGTAAATCGCCCCTGGGTGGTGAATTGTATTCTTACTCCGTTATCACACGGAAAACAGCATACTTTGGAGTAGTAAATCCAATTACGTTGGTGATTTGGGGATTTAGCCATAGGCGTCGTCCATGAATCAAAATTTGGTGTGACCTTTATTATAAAAATTATATATAAACTTTTTCAATAAGGTTAGTCTTCAATAATATCTATCCATTTAGATAGCTATTAAGAGGCAGTTTGATGTGTCCATGTCCTGTAATTACTAGAGTTTATCATTATGTACCTAATAATTTTAGATTAGTTAAATAACAATATTTAATTAGGTACCTATATTATGTTATTTTATGGTTTTTTTAAATAGATATTTAGGTTTTAGCCTGCGTGGCTTGATATTTTGTGTAGAAAGAAGACTTGTGCTCTAAAAAAATGCGAAACTAAAAAGAATATATTTTGTATTAGTTTAATTGAGTTAAAGAATTGCTATTCTTATTAATTTTGACACATTAAAATTCTTGTAGGATTCCAATAAGGTAAGTAATATCATAGGAGTAAGAAATTAAAAATTGACAAGAATTTTTAGAGTTGTTAAGTAATATACTATTCCACAATAGATGGCGTGATTGGTAACAATAGCAATGTTACAATCTTCTTTCGTTGCATTCTAACTAGATGGCATTACCTTAACTACTAAAGTAAATTCGAATGTTAAGTATGAATAAAATAAGGTCTAAAGGTGGAGACATTCTTACACAAACACAAGACGTGTTAAGCTGATGGAGTGAATATTTAGGCGATATGTATGCGGATGCTACGGTTGACGCCGGTGTCGCATGTGGTTTAGTAGATCAACATTCGACAACGGCGTCCTCCGATGGCATCAGTATGGATGAAGTTGAATGGGCGATAAGAAGTTTGAAAAATGGTAAGGCAGCGGGCATTGATATGGTGTCTGCCGAGATGATCAAGCTTGGTAGCTCCTGTGTCCGGGAGGCGTTCCTGTTGCTCCTCAATTTATGTTGGAGCTCGGGAATGGTTCTCGGGGACTGGAATAGCGCAGTCATCGTGCCTTTGTTTAAAAACAAGGGTTCACGTTATGACTGCGCAAATTACAGAGCCATAAGCTTGACCAGTTTGGCAGCAAAAGTGTATGGTAAAATTATTGAAAGGAGAATGAGGATGGTGTCCGATGGTTTACTGTGTGAGACACAAGGAGGTTTCAGGAGTGGAAGGGGATGCATGGATCAAGTGTTCTCTCTGCGCAACATTGTGGAGAAGCATCTGGCTCTAGGTCAGAGGGTTTTCTGCAGTTTTGTGGATCTGGAGAGAGCATTTGACACGGTTGTACGAAAGGAACTTTGGGACATTTTACCGGAGTATGGTATTAACGGTAAACTGCTGCAGGCCGTGCACTCCAGTTACATGGGCTGTAGAGCCTGTGTGCGGCTGGATGATGGAATGTCGCCTTGGTTTGACGTTAATATCGGCGTTAAGCAGGGGTGCGTTCTGTCAGCCAGGCTGTTTATCATATATCTGGATAAATGTCTCCAAAGATTGAACGATATGAATGTGGGAGTCCAGATGGGTGACTCAGTGGTCTCTGCTCTGCTTTATGCAGATGATGCAGTCCTGCTGGCACAGTCAGCGACTGACCTGCAGACCCTAGTCGACACAATGACAGAAGATTGTAAGAAAAGGGGTCTACGCGTGAATGTGAGCAAAACCAAGATAATGGTCTTTGAAAGAGATGAAGCCAGAACAGATGTAAGAGTAACAATAGGTAATGATGTACTAGAGCAAGTGGATGAATTTGTATATCTTGGATGTGGATTTAGCCGAGATGGAAAGTACACCACTGATATAGAGCGAAGAGTGAATGCGGAAAAAGAGTGAACGGAGCGTTGGGGCAACTTCTCGGCAGCCACCACCTCAGCCAGAAGGCACGTGTAGCAACACATAACGCAGTGCTTGTCCCAACATTACTGTATGGAAGCGAGAGTTGGGTATGCAGAAAAGAGTATGAAAGTAAAATTAATGCGGTCGAAATGCGATCTCTGCGGAAAATCTGTGGAGTTAGGTTGACCGACCGCATTCGTAACGACGACGTAAGAGAGCGAGTAGGTATGAAAGAGAGTATTGGTGTAAAAATGCGAAAGGGAATGCTCCGATGGTTCGGACATGTGGAAAGAATGCCGAACGAACGTCTGGTTAAGAAGATATACAATGCGAAAGTGGAAGGATGTAGGTACCGAGGGAGACCGAGACTAACCTACCTAGACCAGATCGGTCAGGTACTGAAGGAAGGTGGAGTCAAGAGTCTCCAAAACCGGCGAGCGTGTATGAAGAGAATTATGAATGTTGAGGAAGCGAGTGAAGTATGCAGAGATAGAGTTCTCTGGCACTCTGTTCGCTCTGCCTACCCTGCAAGGGATATGGCGTGATAATATGTATGTATGAATGTTAAGTAAATTTTGGTTGATTTTTATATTGGATCAATAAAGTATATATATAAAAATTTGGATCTCATATCCTGATGTGGATTCGGTATTTTGACAGAATTGTCGAAAAATTGATTCCGGATAACATTTTAATATTACATATATTAAATCTTATCCGGCATTAATTTTTGAGAGAGTCTATTACTATTTCTCTATTTGGCTCTTATCTGTGTCTAGAGGGAAAAAATGAGCATTTGATCAGTATTTGAATGCTAGCCTTATATTATATTAGCATTCGAATATTGATAACTATGATGATTACTTAGGTGCTCAACCTACGACGACGACGATTTAAAACAGAGCTTGGTAAGCTACCCAGTAAGTAGGTGGTAATTAGCTTGAATTTTACGAGAAACTGAAATCTCGAATCCTATGTTATTAAAAGTATAAGTTGGACTTCTCTTCTGCTAACTTTTCTTTAAAGATTCAGTGATATAGGTCTTTATACATATAAAAATTAAAACGAGTTTATTATTAGTTCTATTCCTATTATATGTAGTTATTAGAGAGTATACTCTAGAGTAAATATATATATTTGATGAAGAGTTTATTTGAAGGTGAATCGTAAGCATGAGCGTCTCCAGGGTGAGATAGAACGAATATCATCTGTGTTGCCACAAGTGACAGAAGCTGCCGGTAGAGCTAAGGACGCACTAGAGCCATGCCGTCGGAATACATACCTCCGGCAGCTGAGAGATGTAGTTGAATATGACAGACAGGTTAGCAAAAAATTTAATTATTAGGCAGTCAAGCCTAAGTTTGGACTTCACAGCAGATCATTAAATTATGCTGTGGACGGAGTTTTAATCTTATTTGAGGTTTCTTTTTTTAATACTAGAGTAATACGTTAACATAAAATTACTACTTTGCGATAAATTACATATGTCACTGATATCCAGACCATTTCTTTTTGCCACCGCAATATGGTCTGGCCGTCTAGTATAGCAGTAGCTTGAAATAGTAAAAAGGTATAAATTCTTGTCACAGTATGTGTATTCCTTTCTTTTGAGTGTATCAGAAAGATAATGAATGGTAAATTAAGCAAATAAATTGTCATTTAGTTAAGTTGAGGTTTCATGCATGGTTGCGGCTAATATTATATCTATTAAAAGGTGCTACTGCCACATGACTGATCGTATGTCATGTATTATGAAGGACCGTTTTATAAGGAATATCATCTAATATCCATAATGATTAAATATCTAGTTATAAATAATATAAAGTTAATTTCGACACGATATGGAAATTTATGGTAATGATTTTTTTACGATCTGACAAAATTGACAACACAAAGTTCGCAAATAGGCAACAACGAGAGAAGTTATCCTCAATTGTCGTAATGTAAACACATCAACAATTTTTTGATATGTTGTATAGTTTTTGTTTTTCTTATAGGTTATGTACCTGTAAAGCAGTATTTTACTTGCATCCGTAAATGAATATAGGTATTTAAAGCACCCACATGTTTATCTTTTGAATATGTAGCTAAACTACTGTATGTAACTAGATAAATCGACAGCTGATCAAGTGAAAAGTTAGGTTGCCCAATACAAGTTATTTTGATGTCATGCTTGTAGTTAGTCATCGTCATTCAGTCTTTTGCTATTCACTGCTGGACGAAGGCCTCTCCTATATAAACGTTTATTTTTAAAGACAACACTTTGCATTAAGGCAAATTTGCATTGTATTAAAAATATACAAGTAACGGACTTAAATTAAACTCGGACTAAGAACTACAATTTGTAGATAGCATAAAGTCCTGTGTGAGAATCAAAACCAAGATATGGTTTGTTGGTATGCTAATTATTACGTCACTGTGCAGTCAAGTTTAAGGGGATAGTGACAAAATCGCCACATTTCGCAAGTGGTTTCGCGATCGCCTTTGGTGTTATACATTTCCCAAGAGATAGCTACTGGCTTACTGATCCTACACTTAGCTGATTTTACGACTCCCCACGGGAAAGCAAGGGGTGAGGTCAATTGTATTCTTATTCCGTCGTCACACGGGGAGAAGTTAGTAACTAGTACAATAATATTTAAACAAAACTTTTAAACTCTATTTATAGTCTTACAGAGAATCTGTAAGACTAAATAGAGTTTTAAAATTTTTCCAGCAGTCTTTAAAAATCCATATGTTGAACATATGTCTCGTCATGAGAGATAATGCGACATAGGTGACAGTTTAAGAATATCTTAATTTGCTATGACAGTTATAAAAGCTGAGTAAAAGATCACCAGGAGATTGGGTAGGTCCTGGAAATCTTATAACATCAACTGTAAAGGGTTGCCTTTTTTTTTTTAGAAGAAAAAGAGTATGTCCGATTTGAATGGAGGTAAATAATAATTGTGGATATCTGATGTTTACGCGAGTATTACACATTTGAAATAAACCTATTTTTATGGATGCTATCGCGTTGGTATTTTTAATTTATCGGCGTTTCGAACATTTTACAACGTTCATGGTCACTGGAGGACTTTTCAAATAAACGCGATAGAATCCGTAAAAATTGTTTTATTCATATGAACTATGTAATATGTCTAATTTTTCATCATCTCAGCGCACATAAGTCCTACTTCTGGGCTCGAGCCTCCTCCATATTGGAAGGGGAAGTAATCTAGTACATCACGACGATTAGACGTGTTAGTATAGTTTTATTTCGAGTATTCCTTCTTTGGACTGACCGACTGATGTTGCTTACGTCCCTTAGTCGTATTTTACGATCACCTAAGGGTATGGTAAAGCGGATGGTGAATTCTATTTTTACTCCGTCACCATTAAATAATAGTGGTATGGCCACACTATTGACTGTTTTCTATCTACAGTCGCGGGCCGGACCGTCCGATTTAGTAACACACTCTCGCAGGAAATCAACGTCTGAGCAGTGACAATGTACTATTGCGTTTCGTTCGGAGAGCAAGAGAGCCGGAAGCTTAATATTCTGGGTGGATTTGGAGTTTTTACTGGCACGCAGCGACCTAACTGTATCCCTGGTATTGCAAAGGTCCATGAGCGGCAGTAACATTTACAATTAGGTGTGCTGTTTGCTCGTTTGTCACTATAAACAATAATAAAAAAAACACGAATCGTTTAAAAAGCAGTACAAGTTCGTGTAATCTGTATAGCGATGACTGTATATGAAACTATGAAATTTCAGCCCTATTTGATTTTATTTATAGATCGCTGACTATGCCCTAGAAACGGCTGGCGCTAAGGTGATAGATACAGGAGATACCATAGAGCATGTGATATATGAGTCCCCTGTGGGCTGGGCTTTGCATATGTTCACCTCATTTTTATGTCGTGAGTGTCTCGGTGCTAGAGCAATGATCCGTCCCAGTACGCTCCCCGGTGAATGTTGGGCGTTCAAAGGATCCAGAGGGGAAGCCACGATACGTCTCCTCGGCACTGTGAAAATATCTGGCTTTAGCATTGAGCATATTCCGCCGCATATTTCACCTACAAGGTGATTATTTTACTAATAATTTTTTACATATTAATAGACAGCACACATATTTTGTTCTTATTTCCATTTGTTAGTTTTAACTAAACTGTAGACAGCTTTGTAGGTAAGTTCTATGTAATAACACTTTCCAGAGAGCGATTGCCCTTTGATTTTGTCAAAGCAAAGGAATTATCACATTGTACGATTTAATTAAATCTGACAATATACTGCAAGATATTTGAGGTTTTCAGCAATTGTGATAGGAATTCATAAAAGCTAGAATCGTTCTCTGAAACACGTTTTTTCGTACATTTGCATATTTTTTTCTTATAAAATACTTAAATTCTGTGTGCAGTATCAGATTGTGTGGTGGTTTAGATACCGACCTAGCGTGTACTAGCGTGTACACTGTCTATGCCTACATAGAAATCTGAATCTGAGTCTGGATGTAATTTGTGTCCGTTAATATGTTTTGAAAGTCCTCTGAAATATATATATTATATTTTTAGTGCAGTGTCTTTTAAAACAAAACGAAAAGATAAGCAGGTTCCTACACGATGATTTCCGTTTCCATTAAAGCAAGCGATAATCAAAAGATTAGTTTTCATATATCATTGCAAAGGAAAATATGATTGCCATGTATAGGAACCAACATGTCCGTGTGGCCCGCCGATCGTGGCAGTCTATTAGTCCTTATCCCAATTACTTGGGGTCGACGCAATATATACCCTTCCTCCATCGTACATATTGCAAAAGCTATTGGCAATAGTTTTACGACCGGCCGCCTGCTTGACGTTAACGCTCCTAGGGAATTTAATTGTTGACCAGACGGCGTCAGGTAGACTTGGCCCAAGTCGCTATTAAGCTCTTAATCGTTTATTTCGTCAATCACAACCAAAGAAGGGTTGGTAGTATTCGTAGCCGCTACCACGCAGCAGCAATTATATAATAAGATAAACAAATATTTTTATTTGTCTAGAGAAATATCGTCGGCTCCACGTTTGTGTCAAGTTGAAGGCATAGAGTATCGTTCGGACAGTTATCCACATGACTTCGGCAGTTTTGAATATGACAAAGACGGGAAACCTATTCAATATTTCGAGGTTTTGTATCCGGCTAATAGAGGCTATAATCTGGTTAAGTTGCGAGTGTTGACGAACTGGGGACACCCGGAATACACGTGTGTATATCGTTTCAGAGTTCACGGTGAACTTATACCCGGACAGGTGCCTAAGAATGATGATATTGGTATATCTATTGAAAGCGAATAAGCACGAACTAATTTATAAGTAATATACAAACTTTATAGATGTGTTGTTTTCGGAATCAAAGAATGTCAGAAACAACGGAAACACATACTCTCTCTGATGCTTGTCTGTATCATATTTAAAAGGAAAACTTATCCTTCTACAAGTAACTATTGAAGATTATGCAAAATGGATTTAGAATGACAATTCTTGTGAGTTGCAGTAAATAAATGCAAAGAACTTTTATATGAGAAAGTAAAAATGCTTTTTTTATTAGTCATTTTAAGCGAGGTAAATGAAGCAATGTTATAACTTCGCTTCATCAAAGAAGGCGATTTAGTATTACTTTCTTTCGCCATTGTTCTTATTAGTATTTAGTATTTTTCTCAGCTGGGATCTCACAGTGAAGATGGATAAGGGTGCTACCATCACTGGTGCCGCATTCAATGTTAATTTTGAATTTTAGTTACCCTTGTAAGTTAGATTAATGTTTTATATGTCGTTTTAATATTTAGATTATATTTTTACTTTTAAAGTAATAATACATATTGTGAATATAATCCTACATGTATATTGTGACGTCATGGGAATAAATAAAACAGTTACCACAAACACGTTGTTTTGCCACTTTTTAATCTACTTATGCTACATTGAATTGATATTAATAATAAATAAAAGATTTTTTATTTGCTAATATTACATATTTTGCAACCGCTGTATTTACTAAGACTAACCTACCTAGACCAGATCGGTCATGTACTGAACGAAGGTGGAGTCAAGAGTCTCCGAAACCGGCGAGCGTGTATGAAGAGAATTATGAATGTTGAGGAAGCGAGTGAAGTATGCAGAGATAGAGTTCTCTGGCACTCTGTTCTCTCTGCCTACCCTGCAAGGGATATGGCGTGATGATATGTATGTATGTATTTATGATTATAGTAGTTGAATCATATTAAAACATATGTTTCGATTTATTTTATTATTAGCTGAGATTGCAGCTACTATTTTTACACAAAAATTTGTGTTTTAGGTACCTACTCCATTCAGTTGGAATTTCGCCGATATTCTGTCCATCCCTGCGAGTAATCCAATGTTCTTTTCAATTTTAATGTAGAGGTCAAGCCCTATTGTTGATGTCAATAAAATCATCATCATCATCATCATTCTGCTTTAAATCCAATTAGGGTCGAGGCAATATGTCTTCTTCTTCCATACAATCCTATCAGACATCGTCTCTGTGATTACTCATCGATTCCAATAAAATGTATTAAAATCCATAGAGTTATATGTATAGAGAGAGAAGCTATCCCGAATAAATATTTTGTTCCATTTTGGTAACAGTTAACCTAAAGTCCGCTGCAGCGCTAAAAGAATAAATAGGTAATCTAACGCGAACATTGAAGCACACAGCGCTAGATCGCTTTATAGTTGTAATTTTCTCGCGACCAAAACGTCGTAAGATGTAGGCATTTCATGCGCACTTATGCGTTTCGTTCAACGTTATGTAACAAAGTTTGGTTACTATAGATTTTACACCGCAGAAGTGACACAGTTTTTGTACCTACAAATATTCGTTAGAACTCATACAGCATACTCTATTTCAAAGTGAATTGTTAAGTAGTTAATTAAATAAAAATAATAGTAAATTATAAAAGAAAATGAACTATTATATGTTTATATAAACTTTGCTTTAACATACGACAATAGTTTTGAATATCCGTGTGATGACGGAATAAGAATACCTACGATGTGTGATGACGGAATAAGAATACCTACCGAAAGAAGAATACCTGTCTTGGTCGTGGATATCGTACAAGGCGACTAAACGATAAAATATGCATATAACATCTATCACGAGAAGGAAAACTCGAAACAGAACACTATACCAACCTGTTTGATCAGCATGGTATAGTAGGTAAATTTCCTTCCTACTATAAAGAAGGCTTGAGCCCAGCAGTATTACGTATATGAGCTGAGATGATGATGGTGATGAATAGTTTGAAATGAAATTAAATAAAAATCTAATATTTTTTATTCGGTAAAATATAATAAATAAAGTTCTCTTCTAATATTTACCATAATAACAATATTTGCTGACTTCTTAAGAGATTGCTTTACAGCCTTAGTTGTATAAACATCAGTAGCTTGAAAGTGTGTAGAACAGATAAACGAATATTTTGTAGGAAGACACGTGTATTCACTTGAAGATTTTCTATTTTCTGATCTTTGACAAATAAGTATGAACTGATAATATATACTAAAGGAAAAAGAATATAAATAATCAAAATACTTTCTAGACACTACGTCAAGTCTGTGTTTAGTCACACATTTTTACCTCCAACCGGTGTAATTGAACATCTGCGGGCTTTAGTCTATTATCAAAGATGGTGTGACATTTAAATGTAGAATATTTTTGTTTATTGTGCTAATTCGATATTATTACCTATTTATACACTTTAACAAAAAAACATTTTACTTGGTTAAATAAAGAATTTTTATTCACATCCACATGTGCAAGTTTTGATTGGTATTATTCGAATTATCGTATTAACAACGCTGCTCTGTATACATCTACAGTCCATGATGGTCGCAGTCACATTAAAGTGAGGTGTACGGATTGCAGTACAGTTTAGTCGAACAAAGCAAGTGTTCGGAACGCGAAATCTAGTACGTAGTACATATATATCGATGTTAAAATCACTCTGAAATGAAACTATTTTTACAGCTTCTTTCGCGTTTGTATTTAATTTTTAATTTCCCGACGTTTAGAATACTTTACAGTGTACATAATGGTCACGAGAGGACTGAGATGTCTCACATCCAACAAGTCATCCTTATTACAGATGTTTATAGATATAAATAATACCGTAACGGGTAGACACCCGTTACAGTATCAGTTATTAAATTTATTTTAGTTTAGTTTTTTATTTTTAACACTAATTCATTACTTGTACAAAAAGTCCATTAGTGGTAGGACCACGTTGTTGACAATTTTCTGTCTACAGCCGCGGGCCGGTCCGTCCGAGGTAGTACCACACTCTCGCAGAAGATCGACGTCTGAGTAATGGCAATGTGCTATTGCGCTTCGTTCGGTAAGCGAGAGAGTCGGAAGCCCAACTGGGTGGGTTTGGGGTTTGTATTGGTAGGCAGCCACCACCGAGTATGCTGCTTGCTCGTTTGCCACCATAAGCAATAAAAAAAAGTTATAGATGAGATTATATACAAAATTTTATATTGTTTATGGTCAGTTATTATGAAACATTTAATTTATGATAATTATTATAATGAGGCAATTCAGTAGTTTAACAACTTTCAAATCTATTCAGCTACCAACGGATCGGAACGCAGCAGCACTGAGAAAGATCCGGAAAGAAAACTCGGAGGGCATACTACTAATTATTGACTTATGAAAGGCGGTTTACTTTATCTTATTAAAGTTGAGTAAATTAATATTTAACTATTATTGTGTGCCAAATCCACACAATAAGTACTCACTGTGTCTTACAGTTTTGTGGTACTCTTCTTTGTTTTATTTTTAATTTACCATTGATTGATGTTTTTTAATTTGAAGTTTAATTAATAAAATAACAAACTCAGTACTATTTAACAGATAGATTTAACTTGGATGTTTAGTTGGTATTGCAAAATAATGCGCGATAAGTTTGTAGTAATCTTTTTTTTTTTTTTTGTGGTGGGCCATGGACGTCGCACCCCGCCAAATCGGTCCGGGGTGACGGAAGAGGCGGCGCGCAACCCCATTGACCCACCCTGCAAGCACCTCTTCTTCGCCATGCGAGCGGGCCACCGGTACCCGATCTTTGTCTTCGGTGGCCCGCTCGGCGGTATGCCCTCTCGGGCTCCTCTCCTGTTGACGCCCCGACAGATTTCGCCGTCGAGGCGTCGTCCTCACGCGGTGGCCTCGCGTCGGGTGACCGGACAATTCCCCGGTCCGATCACCCGAAGCCTCGGTTAGGGCGGCATCAGGCGCAGGTATTCGCGCCTGCGCCGCCCCGGCCGCGGGCGGCGGCCCGGGTCACGGGAATCCTCCCGGTCCCGTTCCGCCGCCTCCTTCTGCGAGATGACAGCCTCGCAGAAGGCGGCGACCGCGTCCCAATTCCTGACGCTGTCGACCATCGCCCTCGCGACAGCCGGCAGCGTCAGGTCGGCACCGATAATAGCGACGAGGTCGCGGCGCTGCCCGTCCCAGCCCGAGCATTCCTCGAGCGTATGTTGCGCCGTGTCCTCGTCACTACTGCAATGATGGCAGCCCGGAGTCCATTCCCTGTGCACGACCGTGTGCAGGTATTTCCCGAAACACCTGTGCCCCGTTAACACCTGCACCAGTCGGAAGGTGAGGACCCCGTGCCGCCGCTCCATCCATTCCATCAGTACCGTGTCTAGGCCTCTCCAGCCGCGTAGCCCAACGGGCGATGACTTCTCGGCGGGCGTCCTCGCGCCAGGTGGCTATCTCGTTAAACGATGGGGAGCCACCCTCTTCGCGCATTGAGGTAACCCGCCGGTAGAGGTCGGAGAGCATCTCCGCCTCTAGGTCCCACGGGGGTGTCCCGGCCAATAGGCACGCCGCCTCTGTCGACACCGTGCGGTACCCGCGAATGGCTTTGACCGCCATGGCTCGCTGTGGCCTCCACAGCACCGCCCTGAGCTGGGCGTTCAGAGCCCTCGCCCACACGGGTGCGCCGTACATAGCCATTGAGCGGATCACCCCCGCATACAGCCGTCGGCCCTCGAAACTGGGTCCGCCCACATTCGGCATGAGCCGAGAAAGGGCGGACGCCGCGCCGACCAGCCGGGGAGCAATTTGGCGAAAATGCTCCCGGAACCACCATCGCCCGTCGAGCACCAGACCCAAGTACCTCATATGGGCCTGGATACTGATGTGGATGGAGTTGACGACTAACGAGGCGCCGATAGGCAGCCTCACACGGGGCCCATGGAATAGTAGGGCCTCCGTCTTGTTTAGGGCCACCCTGAGCCCCAGCGCCTCGATTCGCCTGACCATCTCCTCGGTGCCGAGAGTGGCCAGGCTCGCCGCCTCTTCGAGTGTCCTGCCTCGGGCTGTGACGAGCGTGTCGTCAGCATAGCAAATAACGCTCAGCCCGGGGGGGAGACTCCCTCTCAACGCCCAGTCGTACCCGATGTCCCACAGAGTCGGCCCCAGAACCGACCCCTGCGGAACGCCGCACGACATGGGCGTCCGCACAATGTCCCCTGCGGGGCTCGCGTAGAGAACACTGCGCCCCTCCAGATAGTCTGCCACCAGCCGCCTGAGGTACAGGGGCACTCCATGGAACCGGAGCGCCTCCCTGATGCAGCTGAATGGCAGACTATTGAAGGCGTTGGCGATGTCCAACGACACCGCCAACAACACTCCTTTGCCGGCGACAGCCTCCGCGGCCGTCTGCCTCAGGCGTAGCAGGGCCCCGATGGTCGAACGCCCCTTCCGAAACCCAAATTGAGCGTCCGACAGATCGGGCCCCACCTCCTCCAGGTGCTGGACGATGCGGGCAGCGAGGACACGCTCCAGCAGCTTACCCACATCATCCAGAAGCACAATGGGCCTGTAGGCCGACGGCGAATCCGGGGGCCGTCCCGGCTTTGGCAGGAGAACCAACCTCCCTTCCTTCCAGCACTCAGGGAACTGTCCAGACGTCAGACAGGCGTTGAACAGTCGCCTGAGGCGAGGTTCGAGATGCTCGAGGAGCAACGTCAACACCCGGACTGGGACTCCGTCCGGGCCGGGGGCCGTGGTGGCGGATCGAATCTTCGCCACGGCTGCCCCCACTTCCGACTCCGTCACGGGCGGAACACTCTCGACGGCCTCCCGGTCGTGATCTGGCGAAGCCATGACCGGGGGCGTGTGCTCCGACTGCCGCGGGAACAGCTCCTCGACCACTCTACGAAGGAGGTCGGGCTGGAGGGTCTCGGTGAGGGGGGGGGCCCTGCGCGCGAAGCTTATTCAGCGACGCGCGATACGGGCGACCCCAGAGGTCACGGTCGAGACCGTCCAGCATCTCCTGCCAACTTGCGTCCTTGGCGGACCGGATGGCCAGCCGAAAGGCGGTACGCGCACTGCGGTACGCCTCGTACAGCTGGCCCTTCCGCTCAACATCGCGGCGACGCCGCCGACTGCGGGTGTAGGACCTTCGGGCACTAATGCACGCCGCACGAAGGTCCGCCAGTCTTGGGGACCACCAGTAGACCCCCTGCCTCGGAGGTAGACGCCGCACCCTGGGCATGGCCGCATCGCAGACCTGCGTTAACGCACTGCGGATGCGGACAGCCTCAACGTCCACTCCGTCCGCTGGGGGTGGTGAGGACAGCCACGTGTTCACGATGGCCGCCTCCACCAGTAGGTCCCTATCTAGACGCCCCACAGCCCACCGCGGAAATGCGGGAGCCCGGTCCGCCCTGTGACCCCTGCTGGGGTCCCGGAGAGGGGAGACCTCCATCCGGATGTATCGGTGATCCGACAGGGTCTCCGCCTCCTCCAGGACACGCCAGTTCCTCACTCGTGGTGCGACAGCGGGGCTAGCGAACGACAAGTCCACTATCGACCCACTCTGCTGTCGCACACACGTGTTCACTGAGCCTCTGTTTAGGACACAGAGGCCCAGTGACGCCGCCCACTCCACGATCGCCCGCCCACGATCGTCCGTCATCGGGGACCCCCACGCCGTGGATTTGGCGTTGAAGTCCCCCAGGACCAGGACGCCAGTCGCCGTATCGAAGCCTCCAAGGTAGTGAGGGAGGCCCCGAAATCGTCCATTCTCCTGTTAGGGGAGAGGTATACACTGTAGAGCGTGACCCCTCCCCAATCCGCCGCGACAAATTCCTCGCCCCTATCCAAGAGGGATAAGGACGGGAAGTGCCGCTGCGTGGAGGTGACGATTGCCGCGGTTCCGTTTCGGCTGACCACCCAATTGGGGCGATCAGGCACGACGTACGGTTCCGCGACTACGGCTGCACCGATCGACCACTCCGCCATGGATTGCAGGAGGAGATCCTGCGCACCAGCGGAGTGGTTGATGTTGGCCTGTAGGAGGTGAGTGGACTGGGCAGCCATTAATGGGCCGTGTCCATCATCACCTCCTGGCTTGCTGCGGGCGATCGGGCCGCGCTAGGAGCGGGAGCGGCCGGAGTCGAAGGGCCGCTCCGCCCCTTTGGAGCCGAAGCCGGAGGTCTGCACGCCCCAGAGCCCATGCGGTGCTTGGCGGGCTTATTGCCCGCCGCACACGCGGGGCAGTGGGGCGGGGCGGCGCAAGATGCCGCCATATGCCCAGTCTGACCGCAGCGGAAACAGAGTCCGCCGCAGTCAAAGCAATTAGTGCATGTTGGCCGGGTGTGCCCGACCGCCATGCACTTGAAACACCTCGCAGGCCGGTGCTCCAGCACGGTGACTCGCGCTGAGCTCCAGCCCACGAGGAGCCTGCCTGAGTCGGCCAGTTGCCTGACCGACTCCACTGGGCACTGCACCCAGGCAGCACCTACGCCGCCCGGACCGGGCCGGATGGCACCAACCCGGACGGTGTCCATGGGACACCCGGTTTTCGAGGCAATGGCCTCCCGGATGTCTTCCACCGTCACGGAGTCGTCCAGACCCGCAATGCGCATTTCGGCGCACTTCACGGGTCTGGCGATTTTAACGCCACCCTCCTCGGCGAACAGACCTCTCAACTTCGACGCCACGCTATCGGCCGTCCTGGTGCCCTCGGCCCCAGGGAACTCTAGAATCCGAGCCCCTGTCCGGGCCTTGCGGGTCCTGGCTTCGACGCCTCCTATGTCGGAGACGTCGAGCTCCCGCCGGGCTTTCCGCAGAACGGCCTCATAGCTGAGGCCCCTTTCTGCCGCCTCAGGCAGCACAGTGATCACCACTGCGGCTGTCTTCGGCGGCCGGAGCCCCTTGCGCGGCCTCTTCTTCTTCGTTGTGCCGCCTCCTCCGGCTCCTGCCTGGGGGGCGACGACCTCAGCGGCGCGCTTGGCCGCCGCTCTCCTCCTCTGGCCGCGACTCTTTCTGCCGCGCTCGGCCACCTGCCAACCCTGTTCGGGCGTAGCGGGCGTGCCGGGCGCTGAGGGCGTAGTCGCGGCTGCGCTAGTCGTCGCTGGCGGTGTTGGTGCTGGCAACGACTGCAGTCCGGCAGGAGCCGGTGCCGTCTTCTTTTGGGTCGGAGCGGGCCCCTTATTTTTGGGCCCAGCCGCGGCCGCGGCGTAGCTTCCCCCCACACGGCCACCCTGACAAGGCAGCGGGGCGGGAGCTGGTGCCGCATATGGCCGTTTATCCGCGGCGAGAGGCGGTCGAACACGTGGTTCTGGAGGCAGCCTTGCCTCCAGAACGGCCAAGCGCGCATTGACCATATTACCGACGGCGTCGATAATGGCGCGCAAGGCCTCGTCCGACACACCTCCCACCGCGGGCAGCGGGGTCGGTGTCACCGGCTGGACCTCTGCCGGGACCTGCTCCACGACGGCGACAATTGGCGTGTTGGTCGGCGGCGCACGCTCCGCGGTCAGAGGCGTCTTCCTCTGTGCGGCGGCAGCCACTGGACGGCCGGCGCCTCGGGGTGGTTTCGAAGCGGCGACGACGGCGACAGCTCCTCGGCGGCTAACACTGGCCGGCGGCGCGGTTGGCGCAGGCGGCGCAGTTGGCGCAGCCGGTGCAGTTGGCGCAGACGGCACGAGCCGCCCCATTTGAGCCCTCAGCTCGGACACGTCCTTGGCGAGGTTGCGATTGGTCCTCCGCACCGCGGCCAGCTCCGACTCCAGCCGGCGGTTCTGGGCCCGCAGACCTGACACCTCGCCACCAAGGCGGGCGTTTTCGGCCTGCAGGGCCTCCATATTTGCGGCTGGGGCGCTCGCGCGGGCACCAGCGGCCACCACTTCGGTGGGAGGGATGCTGGACAACACCCCCAGCACCCTCGCGGCGGCCACCTCGTTGCCGGTCTGCCTGCCAGCCTCAGCCCCTCCACGCACTTCGCCGGCCGGGGAGTGGGTCGCCCTTCCCGACACCGCGGCCCCTCGCCCTCTGCGAGAGGCCGGCACTTTGGGGGGAGGCATGATCGTCACACTCCCCTCGGAATCGGCGCTCGAGCTGCCATCCCTGTTCAGGGGGCGCTTCCGCACCTTCGAGGGGAGGGCCTCCTCCCTTGTCGTCGGAGCCGCAGCCGCAAAACGCGGCGACGACCTGGCGGCGGCGGTTTCCTGCGCCGACCCGCTAGCCTCTTTGGACGGCTCTGCGGAACTACCGCCCTCGTCCATTATATCGGCAGATCCACTGCCCTCGTCTCTGGACGGCTCTGCGACACTACCGTCGCCCTCGTCCATTGACGGCTCTGCAGTGGATCTGCCGCCGTCTTCCTCCAGTTGGGCGGCAGCGGCGGCCTCCTTCTGCGCCCTCCGCTCCGCCATACGCTTCCTTTCTGTAGGAGAAGCCTTTCCCGTAGTCCAGTTGGCCCGTTTCCGGTACTTCCTCGGCTTCTTCTTTTGGGCCTCCGTAGTCTGTGCCGGGCCCTCGGCGGACGCCTCAAGTCCCGAGGACGAGGCGTCGTTTGTGCCAGTTTTATTTTGCCTTGGCAAGGCCGTCAGTTGGGAATCCGAAGCTTCCCCGTCTTTATTGTTTTCTGTAGGCAATTCCATTTTGTTCCCACGATTATGGGAGAAATAAACGGTCGACCCGGGCAGAGATCCCTGTACCCGGGCAAGCCTACATTTACCAACCAGGGGGTCGGCTGGTACCCTGGCTGGAGCGTGCTAGGAACAGAACAGCCCATCTGCCATGCATCCTCTCGCCGCACGCCAGAACTTAGGATTCTGGGTAATTTCCGAATTCGAATGTTAATTCGAACTCTTTATAGAGGTTGTCTTCCTCGCGGTCCGGGCGGTTAAGCCAAGACCCTCGTTCCTGATACTACGCCTCACGACAACTTGTCTTGAAGCAAGATATCAGGTTTACGATATGTCGGCGGTGGCATAAGCCTGCCCAGCCCTCAAATGAATGAGTGACCGGGCCCGTCCGAAATTTCGCCTCCTGTATCCTCTACAAATAGAGGGTCAGGAGCGAATTGGGGCTCAACCCACCGCTGGGGAACCCCCCCTCGCGCCAGAGATTCGCTACGGGCGACAATTCGACAGAGGGATCTGGGGGACTGTCGCCCGCACCCAGGGTACACCACGCGGAGGTTTCTGGCGTCGTACCCCAAGTTTGTAGTAATCTGGCGTTTGTGACCAAATAAATTAGGCGCGTGACATTCAATTTCGTGATAGTGTCGTATGCTGCCTGATAATGAGTGACAAGATGGCGTGAAAAGAACGATATAGCGAAGAACCTAGTCGCTTTAATTTTACACGCAAATAGCAAATCATGTTTATTTTGATTGAAATCATGCAATTAGCAAATTATGATGATTATAAATGATGAATGATTAGTTCTGTAGATAGAATAATAAAATTAAAATTGACCTATTGTACGAGTACCTACCACGCTCATTCAGAAGGAAATAAATTTTTCTTATAGCGATATTATTTACTTATAAAAAAAGGTCGTGATGGTGTACCTACATGGTTTAGTCCTTTGGGGTTAAAGCGCGTCTTGGTCTTGCTCAAGTCTCGCAAGGCTGGTTTTGGTCATTCCAAAACTGGGCGGTTTTGATCTTGGTCTCGTTCTTGTATTTCTCGCACGACCCGGGTCAAGACTGCAAGGCTTTTTTTGAGGCGGGCTATGGTGTGGGCACACTCAGTTAATTCCGTCCGGAAAGAATTGCATGAGATCATCCAGAATAATATCTTAAGCGATTCTATCATTTCTCGTTGGTATCATAAAAATCTACTAAGTGCTTTGTGCCGATCTGGGCCAATTCTTTTCTGATGGTCAGCGATTATTTTCCCGTAACAGGTGCTTTTGCTAAAATACTATGATGTTTGTTCTACTCTATGTTGGAGACACATTAAAATATGCACACGAAGATGATGATATCTCCGGGTCACCCAAAGTATAAATGATAAGTTGAATACCATTTATAGAACCATAATAGAAAATTTATGACTGATATTATAATAAATTCGATTCGTGTGGTGACGGAGTAAGAATACCATTAACCACCCCCTATCTTACCCGTGAGTTATCGTAAGAGACGACTAAGGGATATAAAACGCATATAACGTCTATGTGAGAGAAGGACAACTCGAAACAATACCCTATACCAACATGTCTGACCAGCGTGGTATAGTAGGTCAATTTTCCTCCCATTACGGAGGAGGCTCGAGCCCAACATTGGGACATATATGAGCTGAAATTGTGATGATGATGATTATAACAAATTTGCTTGCTTTTATTTAATTTTTTTATTTTAGACACCACCCTGCACTAAGGAAATAATCCTTGTATTGCGGAGGATTTTACAAACATTCAATTAACGCAGACAAATTACACCTAGCATGAGAACAATACTTTATGAAAGTATTGTTCTTCGTGAAAACCGAACCACGAACTGGCACGGCAGGTTAGTATTTTAACCACTACGCTATCTGTGCAGTAAATTCATAAATACATATTAGTTTTGTCAAATGCGAGACTGAAATAAGTCTTGGTCTCGCATTTTTACTACTATAGTGTTACTCAAATGCAAGACTAAGTTGACTCTTGGTCTTGTACATGGATGACACTAATATAAATGTTGACAGATGAAAAATATCGTATTTATTCATTATAAGAGGATAAACTGGCTAAATAAAAATATGTTTAGGAGATAAAAAATATATCGCATCATATATTTTACAGCTGAATAATGTATTATACTGGATTCATGAATGCCAGGTGCCTGCTACCCAGTTATTTCTATTGTATTGCACAAAACGGTAGAAATGCAACACGTTGATGTTAATCTGGGTGTCCGGCAGCCGAATGCTATAAAGCTCGTCTATTGTCGAGTGGACAATACTACAAAGCACATAAATTAACATGAGCAAAGTGATCATGAGCCCCCGTAGTGCGTACGCTAATGGGTTGACCAAGTCAGAGAGATGGCCTCCTTTGTAACGCAACGCTTAGAGTTAAAGGTATTGTGGATGGACGCTTTATTTTATTTATTACTGCATGTAGGATAGTGTACCTGCGTTATAAGTAGATGCTGTTATATTTGTTTTGCATATTATACGTGAATGATACGAAGTACTAATGTACTATTTTAAAAAAATGCATAGATTCTGCATTGGCTGTTTGCAATTTCAGAAAAGTTTGGCGGTGTGCAAAGCAAAGCAAATGTGAAATTGGCACGTAAAAGAATATAAATAAGTTTTTTTTTTGTAGTTTCGTAGCGTTTGCGATATACGAGTACATATGTATATAGCTATAGTTGTATCAATGTGTTGTTTGTGTGTTGCGTTATCAATATTGGGCCTACCGAAGTAACGGAATCAGTACCAGTGGTCAATTCAATTGGCAATGGTAAGGTAATTCATAGAATCTTATGTTGTCGCATGTCACCCATCCGTCGCGCCGATTTGTTGATTCGCCCGATTGTATATGAAAAAAATCAACAAAACAATTCAATACATTATAGTTTTCAAATATTTAGTTTTATTGATCTGTTTTTATTATTTTTATCTATAATCCTTAAAATATAGCTTGATCTCTGTGACAGTTAGCTACAAAACCGATGAAGTGATTTTGAATATGCGTCATGTTTACAATTTTATTTTGTATCGCTTATATTTTCATTCTTTACATGCCACTTATATCTCAACTGAATTATGAATATAAAAATATAAATATTTACACCAAAATTTGTACCTTATATGTTTTATAATACTTAGTAACCATTTTATAAAAATATGATGCTTACACAAGTACAAAGTCATACTGGACTGAGAATAAGATAGAGATGGGGCAATCGATAAACGTAAATCGATAACATTCTTATTAATTATTTATAAAACAAGTAAAACCAAAACATTACTTATATAAACCACATGGTTACTCTGTAAAATAAGTAAATTGCGTTAATTTAATATTCAGACATCAGTTATAATATTAATAAGACCATTTCTTTTATATTAAAAAAATAATTACTTTTATAAAATAAACATGATTATTCATGAAATAATCTGTGACCAAGAACTCATCATCAACCTACAGGAATGTGCCAGCGGTGATGATAATAGTGATGATGAACTTGGATGTATTCCTTTCGAATAATAAAAAGAATTAATTAACAGCTTTAATTTAAATTAAATAAAGTTCATTAATTTAAATTCAATAAGATATTCATAGATTATTTTAAATTTATAATCAATTCACCCATCCATTTGATTGAAATTCAATAAGATTTTCATACATTGTTTTTCAATTGCAGTAGCAAATAACTTTAAAAAATAAAGAATTATATCGACAAAAATACGGATTGCATCGTAAGCGCGCGGCACTAGAGAGAACTGTCACAGAGCTCAAGCTATATTTTATAGACTATAATGCATATTATGGTGTCACAGTGTAATTTCTCACAGTGCTACATCTAGTATCCTGTCAACTCGCGGTTCTCTGAAACAGCGAGTCATTTAGATCGGTCGGTGTAGATCTGTTCTAAAGAATTGTGTCATCGATTTTAATGACAAAAAATTTCATACATATATTTAAAAAAAAAAATTGTACTCAGTTCGGGAATCGAGCCTCGTCGTATCCAAGTAAGAATTATACTATTACATTTTGTATCTTTAGATGGTGAATGTGCGATAAAGTTGACTCTATGACTGCTTTTGTTCTTCAATGGTGTCGTAGCTTGTTTACATACCTACTTCATTCTTACGTAATCCTACAAGAAACACACACACACGCACGCACACACACAAAAAGGAGACCATTCTTCTTGTTGTTTTTATCAACTCCATTAGTGATTGTTTAGACGGTTGTTTGTACATTCCGTTCTTGGAAAATTGTATTTCATGAGGAATTATTATGTAGTTTAAAAAAATGTAATCAAATTCAAGTCGTTTATTATCACCTACATGTAAAATCTGCATCCAGTGATTATTCTTGTAGTAGGTACTTGTATCTGTGATTTTTTTAAAGAATTAGATAAACAATCGTACGTCGAATTTCAGTGATGCTACAACCTGTATCACGGGTGAGGCATCTGTTGTAGCTTCAAAACCCGTTAAAATTTTTATTTATATATTTTCATCACATTTCGTAGTTTTTTTTTTGTATTGGAGATTTTCGAAACTTTTATATAGAAAGAAGAAAAAAAGAAAATTATTTATTTTGGGCTCTACAGCATGACTAAAGTGATGAAAATATAAATTATTTGATAAATACTATTATTATAAAACAATAAGACAACTAATAGGAATAATTAGTAACCCACCTTTGGCTTCGTTTTGGTATTTCGCTCTCCGCATTTTTAATCTCTGATAGCTTTAAGATATTCATTTTAATAATATGCTGTAAAGGGTAACTACAATGTACTTTAAACGCACAATGTATCTATGTATTTAATTGGATAAGAAGAAATACTCTATTGTTAAAAATTGCTTCCTAAACAACCCATTGTTTTTCAGTAACTTGTAAAGATAATCCTGGTTACTGTGGGTCATCTCTTTTTTTTTGGTAGGCTATGGTCTGGCCACACCTCGCCCATGCCATCCTGGACAACGGAAGGACAGCGTGCGGCCCCATACTCCACCGTGTTCCTTCCCTATCTACATTAGACTGGCTACTGGTACTGCTACCTTGGAATCCTTGACTGACTCAGTGAGTTTCCCTTTCGGGTATCATCCTTATCACCCGCGATCTTGACTAGGGTGGCATCAGGCGCAGGTCGTCTGCATCGACCTATGTGCTGGCAGTGGAGTGTCAGTGTGGAGAAATTCCTCTTTGACATGCCCCGTCGCCTCTTTCTGCAAGATGACTGCCTCGCCGAAGGCAGCGACCGTGTCGCAGTTTTTGACGCTGTAGACCATCGGCTTAACGAGACGAGTTTACGGCGTTGCTCTGCCCAGGCTGTATATACTTCAAGCATATGTTGCACCGTGTCCGGCGAGTATCTCCACCTCCAAGTTCCATGTGGGTGTTCCAGCCAATAGGCACACTGCCTCTGGGTACTGTCACTGCCTGTGTAGTATCCGCGTTCATACGCGGTGACGGTTAATGATGCGCGACGCGGTGTCGGCCATGACCACAGACGGCTATGACGGTCAGGGATGACCCTGACTGTCATGGTCCTCTGTGGTCGCCACAATAGGGCTTTGAGATGGGCGCTGATGGGACAACCACACGGATATAGACATATACCTTCGCGAACTTTTTTGTAGATCTTTTTGAGAATTGCAATTTCGTAGTATATAGGTATTATATATGGGTGATTATATGTAGGTGATATTATAATGACACAATTATAGTTACAATTTTTGTTCATTCTCTGTGAACTACCTTAAAAAGTCAATTTTTCTTCAAGAGATGATATAATTACGTCTTACTACTGTATGAATAGAGAGACAAGCGTGTAATCGATATAGTTAGCAGAATAATGATGTATCTACTTACTTCCAGCCTACAATTAAGTTGACGACGAAGAACGAAATGTTCTATTTGTTACAATACGTTTCTATTTTATTTTATCTGAAAAATAGGTCGTCCTTTTAAAGGGTAGAAACGCCTCACCGTAATTTTTTTTTCACAAAGTACCGCCTACGTGTACTTGATATTAATGGTGTGATGTTAGTTCAAATATCTTTTGCTAGTTACACGACATATATTAATGAATAGTATTTGTGTTCAGCCGTTGTCGTCTGATCACCCATGCGGCTACTACAGCGTAGAATGTTAAGAATTCAGTAATATCCTTAGTCTATGGACTCTATGGTATTCGTGAGTGTGCCGTCTTGCTGCCTTGCATACTTTAATACAGTAAGATTTTTTCGAGCACTAAAATAACAGTGATTATTTTATTGTAATTTATATATTTTTATTATGTATTTTTTTCTCTGGCACTCTGTTCTCTCTGCCTACCCTGCAAGGGATATAGCGTGATGATATGTATTTATGTATTTTTGGTGTGGTGACGGCGGCAGAATATAATCCACCAATCACTCTCTTGCCTGTGAGTGTCATAAAGGACGACTAAGGGATATGATATGCAGATAATATCGTCCAAAAGAGGAAAAACTCGACATAAACCCTATGCCAACATGTTTGGCCAGCGTAGTATGGTTATTGCACGCCTCATAAGCGAAGCGTTGAGGTCTTGCTCTACTCTCGGCATATGAAAATCAAGCACTTTTCAAACATAAAAATTATTGTAATTTTCTCACATTGCACTTATAGGATAATATTATAATACATATGTCAAGAGAAAACATTCGTTTAAACGTATTTGATATTTTTAAAAAGCAATTATTTTGTTTAAAGTAAGAAAATAGTTGATTAAAAAAAATATTCGAGGACGTCGGATAAAATATTTTTTGTATCTGGCAGGATTACGCCCGTAAAAATGAATGTATCGAAGTTATTCTTTTATTAAAAGCTTCATAATTGCAACGCGCTGTTTCCTTTCGAAAATGGTTTGGTAATTCTTTGTCGTTTAATTGCAATTAATAAAAAAAACTAAACTGCTTAGTCTTCAGTGTATGTATACTTTATGAAAATTGGGTTCGTTTACATTTTTTTATTCGGACAGGCAAAGGAAATAAATCACATTCAGCCTATACAGCTATGTTTAGCTCTACGTCGAGAATGGCACGAAATTTCAAAAGTATTTCTTTTCTTTCATTACACGCTTATATTTAGTGTCACCTGTCCCGTTGTCTGTAATCAAATCTTGCAAGTTAAATTTGATCCACTTCCTGGTTTCCGATTGAGCTGAAATTTAGCATGCATATATATATCGGATGACAATGCAATATTATTGTGACATAGAGCAGATCTGATGATGGACCTGGAAGCTGGCCGTAGGAACTCCGTAATTAAATGACGCAATCCTTTCGAGTTTGGGCTCATTTGATTTGTCTTGACGATTACTTTAATACTATATGGTAACCAGGGTCTGACGATGGACCTGGAAGCGGGCCAAAGAAACTCCGTAATTAAACGACGCAACCCCATCGAGTTTGGGCTCATTTGATTCGTCTTGACGAGTACTTTGATAGTATATGCTAACCAGGGTCTGACGATGGACCTGGAAGCTGGCCATAGGAACTCTGTAATTAAACGACGCAACCCCATCGAAATTGGGCTTGTTTGATTCGTCTTGGCGAGTACTTTATTACTATATGGAAACCAGGGTCTGACCATAGACCTGGAAGCTAGCCCATAGGAACTCCGTAATTAAACGACGCAACCTCATCAAGTTTAGACTCGTTTGATTTGTCTTGTCGAGTACTTTGAGACTATATGGTAACTAGGGTCTGACGATAGACCTAGAAGCTGGCCATAGGAACTCCGTAATTAAACGACGCAAATCCATCGAAATTGGGCTAATTTGATTCGTCTTGGCGAGTATTTTAATATTATATGGAAAATAGGGTCTGATCATGGACCTGGAAGCTAGCCATAGGAACTCCGTAATTAAACGACGCAACCTTATCGAGTTAAGGCTCATTTGATTCGTCTTGACGAGTACTTTGAGACTATATGCTAGCCAGGGTCTGACGATGGACCTGGAAGCTGGCCATAGGAACTCCGTGATTAAACGACGCAACCCCATCGAAATTGGGCTTGTTTGATTCGTCTTGGCGAATACTTTGATACTATATGGAAACCACGGTCTGACCATGGACCTGGAAGCTAGCCCATAGGAACTCCGTAATTAAACGACGCAACCTCATCAAGTTTAGACTCGGTTGATTTGTCTTGTCGAGTACTTTAAGACTATATAGTAACTAGGGTCTGACTATAGACGTAGAAGCTGGCCATAGGAACTCTGTAATTAAACGACGCAAATCCATCGAAATTGGGCTAATTTGATTCGTCTTGGCGAGTATTTTAATATTATATGGCAAATAGGGTCTGATCATGGACCTGAAAGCGGGCCATAGGAACTCCGTAATTAAACGACGCAACTCCATCGAGTTCGGACTTGTTTGATTCGTCTTGACGAGTACTTTGATACTATATGGTAACCAGGGTCTGATGTTGGACCTGGAAGATGGCCATAGGAAAAAGAAGGTGCTAAATGTTCTTAATCACGCCATCAAAATGTAACACGCTTTTATTTATAAAATTGGGACTGTGATAGAAACGGGAAGATTTAATAATTATGATGTAAAGTTTTAGTGTTAAAAATATATAATTATGAACGGTTTTGAATTATTTTGTAATAGACGACGAAGCTTAATTATCGTTAAAGGTTACAATGAACTTATAAAGTGTTATATGTCTTATTAGAGTTAATTTATTTTTAACTTTTTATTTTATTAGTAAATAGTAAAAGCTTGTTTTTAAAAAAGGCTTTTTTCTTTATTTTTATTTTTATTTCTGGCATTGACTAATAAATAGTAAATGATAAAAAATATAAAAATTATGAGGCGTGCACTTTTGGATTTTCCAAATTATTCAATTTTATTCCCGCAGTAAAGGAGGTTCGAGCTCAGTAGAAGGATATATGGTTCAAGAATATAATATGTAATCACTAATTATTTTATCGTGGAATTTGTAAACTCTGGCTAAGGAAGCACCAAGGCAGTGCACAGCAGCGATCTTGTGGGTAACTTATAACACCAATTGCGATCGCCAACTTGCTAGCCAAACGATTATGACATTATCCTCTTTTCCTAGTTAGGCCTATGTGTGAACAGTGAACGTGGACAGGGTGATGGATGCTAAAATCTTTTTTTCCTCTGTATGACGACGGGATAGGAATACAATAGTCGTCACCTTTTGCTAGCCCGTGAGCCGCAGGACCTGGGAAACGTATAACACCTCACTGTGATTGTTAACTTTGCCAAAAGCCTGCCTGCCAAGCGTGGCGATTATTTATTTATTTATTTATTATACTTCATGCATACAAATACATTGGCGGACTTAATGCCAAAGGCATTCTCCACCAGTCAACCACAGGTGACGCAGAGATGGTAGAAGGTAGGAGTACGTGCTGAGAAAATTATTTAAATAATAAAAAATAGATTGTGAACTTAAATGATACATAATGCAAACATAGATAGATACATACAAGAATACATAATAAAAATATATATATATATATATATATATATATATATATATATATATATATATATATATATACTCACATATACAATAATATAATACATACAAAAAATACATATATATGTGACTACATATATATTCACTAATTTACAATACACAATAATATACATGCAATAATAAACATATAAATAATATATATACTACGTATACATAACTATAAGACTGGTAGACTTCCTGATATCGAGAGGTAGTGAATTCCAAAGGAGAACTGCCTGAACAATGAAGGAAGAATGAACACAATGTGAAGAGTGAGATGGACAAAGTAAGAGCAAATTGCTAGAAGAACGAAGGTTCCTGTCATGATTAGTGGAGCGATATTGAAAGAAGCAAGATAAGTAGTCAGGAGAATTAGGAGACTTGAGGATAGAGTATAGTAGATTGAGGGCACGCAGACTACGGCGTTGACGAATAGTTAGAAAGTTTAGTTGAGAAAGATAGGTAGAAACATGGTCATACTTGCGAAGATTATGTATGAATCGAATGCAGTTATTAAGAAGACGATCTAGTTTATTAAGAAGATCCGCATTCAGGTCAAAATAACACACATCACCATAGTCAATTACAGGAAAAATTAAAGTCTGTACAAGCGTTGTTTTAGTTTTAACCGGCAGGAAGTGTCGTAGTCGATTAAGCGCACGCAAGTTGTTGGTGACTCGCTGACTTATTTTGGCAACTTGAGTTCTCCAATTGAGAGTGGAGTCTATAAACAAGACAAGGTCTTTGACAGCCGAGGATAGAGGTATAATAGAACCGTTGTAAGATATTGAAGGGAGAGATTTGGCCTCTACTCGGCCTATCATACGCTGACTACCCACAATTATCGATTGACACTTGGTAGGATTAACCGTCAATCAAAACTCGTCACACCAAACCTTTATGACATCCAAATCCCTATTGATTCTGGCAATTGCTGAAGCAGTGTTATCCACGCTCGTGTGGCAGTATAGCTGCAAGTCATCGGCATAGAGATGATACGAACACTGAAGATTATAAGTAATGAGGTTAATAAATATAGAAAATAATAAAGGAGAAAGAATACCGCCTTGGGAGACGCCAGCATGTAGGTTGCACCAATTGGAAAGACTATCCTCAATGCGAACACACTGCTGACGGCCCTGAAGATAAGAAGAGAACCATTCTAGTGCGTTAGACGAGATCAAAATATGAGATAGGATAGCTAGAAGGATATCATGACTCACGTTATTGAAAGCATTTGAGAAATCAATCAAGGCTAAAACAGTAACATTAGATTTCTCCATACCAGCTCTAATGTCACCAGTCACTTTGAGGAGAGCGGATGTGGTGCCATGGCCAGGTCGGAAGCCGGACTGGAACTGGCTCAGCAAATTATTTCTGAAGACGAAATCAGATAGTTGCTTATGTACACAAGCCTCCAACACTTTAGAAAGAAAAGGAAGGATAGATATAGGGCGGAAATGATGTGGAAAGGAAGAATTAGAAATTTTAGGCAACGGGATCACATAAGCCTTACGCCATAATGACGGAAAACAGCCAGATTCAAGTGAGAAGTTAATAATATGTGAAATAGCAGGAAGAAGGTGGTCTAATATTAATATGATCATACGACGACTGATGTAATCACAACCCACAGCATTAAATTTAATGGATAGGATTATTTTTTTGATCTCTTCCAGCGCAACTAGAGAAAATTGAACGTTGAACATTAGATTGAAGAAGATGACTCAGATAATCCACAGTGCGACATTTGGTTATGTGATTCAAAGGGATAGTAGAAGCAAAGTGCTGATTAATATCACCCAAACCAACTGTAATCTTGCAATCTGACTGACACATGTAAGAAACTTCCAGGTATTAACAGCAGAAGATGAATTAATATTATCAAGAATATAACGACGTTTGGCGTTGCGAATCATCTGATTACACCGACTCCTTGCAGCCTTATATCCACACCAGTGTTCATCGCACCTGTTGCTTCTATATTTTCTATATGCTCGGTCTCTGCGCTCCATTACTATTCTTACGTCCTCTGAGAGCCAGGGGGCCGGAGGACGTTTCAATTTTACCTTTCTAACAGGAGCGTGAATATCATAAGTCGGTGAACTACTTCGCCAAAACAGCGAACTTTTTCGTCAATAGATGAAGACACTTTTAAATGGTCCCAGTTGACTTTTCTGGCATCACTCTCTAAATTACTTAGGTTAATTCTACCAAAACAACGCATGTATAAACATTGGGTCTTAGGCTTTGGTGGTTTCAGAACGTAGGAAAGGAAAATGAGATCATGATGAGAAAAGGGAGGAGCAGGCAATTGGCCTTGAGAGGAGATAAGGGAAGGGCTGGAGGTGAGGATTAAGTCTAGCCATGTATCGTTGCCATCCCTGTTGTGATGAGTGGCGTGTTGCGGTACAATATGGAGATTGGCAGTCTCAATGAGTTCAAGGAGTTTTTGGGCACGTGGTCATTGGGATGGGAGAAGATCAGTATTGAAATCGCGTGAAATGATGTGATGTGAATATTCTGACCTTAAAGATTCCAGAATCGAATCGAGACTGGAGAAGTAGTCGACATTGGGAGGATAGTATACGACACCAAGAACAACTTTAGCCCCTTTGGTAGATATCATATAGGAAGATACAGAAGATGAGAAAAGAATTTTGTAAGGGAAGTCACTGCGGAGATATATTGCAATCCCGCCTCCTCTTCGCTCAGTTCTATCGTTGCGTATAACGTTATAGTACAAAGTTAGTAAGAGAGTAAGTGGTGGAAAGAAGTTGAGGTTTAAGCCAGCTCTCGGATATCAGGATAGCGTGGACATCGCAATCAGTGAATGTCTCTAAAAAGTCACTGTAGTGACTCGGAATACTCTGTGCGTTTATATGGCACACTTTTAGTAAATTTTTCGAATTATTGTTAAATGTTTGTCGCACACAGTCACCAAGTGTTGGAGTCGTTGAGCTGAAACTAACATCAAGTAATGAAGAATCAGCAGAATAATAGGAATCATCGTCTGAATCCATGGAATAAAATAAAGAACAATAAAATATATACAGATATAAAATATATACGGATATCAATAATATAATTATATACCAGCTATATTATATATAGCACGATGTTTTAATAAATTACTACCTACATAAAATCTGCATCACCTACCAGCTAAAAGGTGTACAATTTCATAATGCCAATATAAAGACACAAAGTTTGAGGCATGCTATGCATGGAACGAAACTCAGCAATAATTAAACGTCAGGTAGGAATCACGTGAGTTCTGTCAAACAATTAATTGACGTTTGTAAAAAAATCAATTTAAAAAGTAGACAAGTACTTTTGACGGGAATTTGAAAACGTCATGTGGTGCTCTTGTATTATATTCAATATCTTAGTGTTTTAATGTGTTATATTAGATAATTTTGATGGCATTTTATGTAATATGAAGCGGCGGCACTACTGGGATGTAGTGAATATCATATAAAAGGGCTTTACAACGTTTTAGTTTTCCATCAAAATTCCCACAAGATACAATTAACAGCGTGGCCATTGCACTGTTAATGGTGACAATTTGACTTAGACAATGACTAACTTGAACTATTATAAATTTTTAGACTTATTTTACTTGACATTGGCGAAGTTGTGGTTAATCACTCACAGAGGCCATTCATTAAGAAGAAGAAGGATTTTAGAGACAATGAACCGACATGACTGACGACTAAAATGTAAATCTATTAAATTTTTTAAACTTATTTTACTTGACATTGGCGAAGTTGTGGTTAATTACTCACAGAGGCCATTCATTAAGAAGAAGAAGAAGAAGAAGAAGAAGAAGAAAAAGTAAACAATAACAATTAACTAAAGAAACATCTACATATGACGGCAACTAGAATATATTAATTGATGGGTTTATTATAAAAAGAAAATAATACTATAATATATTAATTAGTTTTTACGCGGTTTTGTATTACCGGTGATGTTTGTTAAATTTCCTGCGCTTGAAGGTTCGCCTACTGCCCTGGTAAACTTGATGATGAGTTGATTAAAATCGTCCATAGTGAAGAACTTGTGGCGACTACCATCCGAAGCTTTTACCACAATAATACCATCACCAAAATGTTGCCGGGCTTTAGTGAAGACAGTTTGCCGGGGCTTTGTCAAAAACTCCTTAATGGTTACAGCAGAGCCTTTCAATTTTGACTTAGGTTTCCATATCAGTGATCTAATATCAATACTGGAAAACCTTACCAATATAGAGCGGCTGCGGATCTTGCTAGGTGTACCTAATCTGTGACATACACTAATGTTGGGTGCTGAGATCTCCTTCAGTGACATTTTGGAATGTATAAGATTCAGAATACCAGCAGTGCAGTCTTCCTTTTCGGCTTCAACAATTCCTATGAAAATTAGTGCTTTCTTCATGTGTCGAGTCTCAAGAATGTCTACAGTGCGGGAGCACTCACTTATTTGCTGTCGGATAAGCCTGAGCATGGAAAACATCTCCCTGAACGTACGAAACTCTTTAGCAACTTTTGCTACAGTGTCCTTGGCAGGTACCCCAATGTGTAACTGCGTTTCTAATTCTGCCATTCTCTCTGTGAAGCTCTCCTCCAGGTTAATTTGTGCTGCCTGAATTGCATCCAATTGTGACATATTGTAGCCAGTGAGAAAATTTTACAATGAGTGAATAGTGTCAGCTGGTAGGTGATGTGGGTTTTAGATTTAATTCACATAAATATTATCAGAAATGTAAGTATGATTTAACAATACAAAATTAAACTGATTAATGGTCAAAAATAATGCGATATATTATTATATATCATTTAAATTTGATAATCAAATTTTAACACTTCTTATCTTTTTCAAACCTACCCACCGAAAAAAAACTTTGTGACTCGTGAACTTTTTTTGATTATGGTACTAATGACTTTATATGTGTAACAAAATAAAAATGGACCGCAGTCACGCCAGCTCCGCTATTCTACTGGCTCCTATTTGTAGCAGGCGCGGTAGCAATGGAATACAGGGTGCAAAGAATCTCCAGCAACGATCCGGCTACCATAAAAAACGACCTGATCTGACCTGTGTGTGTGTGTGTGGTGGGTAACACACAACATTCAGACGCTTAGGACTGATGAGAAGCTCATTGAGCTAGAAGATGAGTTGAGCAAAATCCGATGGGACATCTAGAATTGTCAGAAGTGCAGATCAAGAGATACGGGTACTTTATACTTAGAAATAGAAAACGGTATTCGTTGAATGTACATACATACATACATATCATCACGCCATATCCCTTGCAGGGTAGGCAGAGAGAACAGAGTACCAGAGAACTCTATATACTTCACTCGCTTCCTCAACATTCATAATTCTCTTCATACACGCTCGCCGGTTTCGGAGACTCTTGACTCCACCTTCCTTTAGTACATGACCGATCTGGTCTAGGTAGGTTAGTCTCGGTCTCCCTCGGTACCTACATCCTTCCACTTTCGCATTGTATATCTTCTTAACCAGACGTTCGTTCGGCATTCTTTCCACATGTCCGAACCATCAGAGCATGCCCTTCCGCATCTTTACACCAATACTCTTTTTCATACCTACTCGCTCTTTTACGTCGTCGTTACGAATGCGGTCGGTCAGCCTAACTCCACAGATTTTCCGCAGAGATCGCATTTCGACCGCATTAATTTTACTTTCATACTCTTTTCTACATACCAAACTCTCGCTTCCATACAGTAATGTTGGGACAAGCACTGCGTTATGTATTGCTACACGTGCCTTCTGGCTGAGGTGGTGGCTGCCGAGAAGTTGCCTCAACGCTCCGTTCACTCTATTTCACACATTCACTCTTCGCTCTATATCAGTGGTGTACCTTCCATCTCGACTAAATCCACACCCAAGATATACAAATTCATCCACTTGCTCTAGTATATCATTACCTATTGTTACTCTTACATCTGTTCTGGCTTCGTCTCTTTCAAAGACCATTATTTTGGTTTTGCTCACATTCACGCGTAGACCCCCTTTCTTACAATCTTCTGTAATTGTGTCGGCTAGGGTCTGCAGGTCAGTCGCTGACTGTGCCACCAGGACTGCATCATCTGCATAAAGTAGAGCAGTGACCACTGAGTCGCCCATCTGGACTCCCACATTCATATCGTTCAACCTTTGAAGACATTTATTCAGATATATGATAAACAGCCTGGCTGACAGAACGCACCCCTGCTTAACGCCGATATTGACGTCAAACCAAGGCGACATTCCATCATCCAGCCGCACACAGGCTCTACAGCCCATGTAACTGGACTGCACAGCCCGTAGCAGTTTACCGTTAATACCATACTCCGGTAAAATGTCCCAAAGTTCCTTTCGTACAACCGTGTCAAATGCTCTCTCCAGATCCACAAAACTGCAGAAAACCCTCTGAGTTAGAGCCAGATGCTTCTCCACAATGTTGCGCAGAGAGAACACTTGATCCATGCATCCCCTTCCACTCCTGAAACCTCCTTGTGTCTCACACAGTAAACCATTGGACACCATCCTCATTCTCGTTGAATGTCATACAGGTTTATGCACCGATCTCGACATAGGACATCTCGAAAGCCATATATGCGTCTAATACTAACTTCATGGAGGTTATGGGAGATTTTAATCCGAAACTGGGCAAAGGAAGTGATGACGAGCTGAGGGTGGGGCAATATGGATATGAACAGAGAAATTAGAGGGGTTGGAAACAGGCTGACTTTTTAGAGAATTTTCTCTTTATGATGAAGTCCTGCTTCAGAATGCAGCTACAAAGGAAATGTATCTGGATTAGCCCTGATGGTTCAACAAAAAAGGAGATAGACGTCATTAGTTCGACAGGTGACAGATATTCAATGGCGTGTCAGTAATCATCAGTACTAAAACTGGGAATAAGCAAAGTACGATACGAGGCACATTCAATATCTACACAAAAGTCGAGTGGTCACGCCGACTGAAGTGTACTCTCCAATCTACACCTGTATAATCCCAGAACCCTGAAAATTTTTCAGTTCGAGCTACATAATCGCTTCCAATGTCTAGAAGATTGTGAATTAATTATATAACGATATGAACAACAGGTCACGAACCTGTTACACTGTCCACGCGGTCGGAACGAAGTTTTTCAAAGCTTGGCGTGCTGATAAACATAAAAAACTTTCTCACTAAACTTTCGAGGCTCTAGCGCAGAAAAGGAAATGATGGTCTGTCTTCAGCCGATTGGTCCGAATATAGGCAGCTAAATAGACAAATCTCCAGGTACCTGCTACGCAATAGGTACAGAATTCTCACTCACGCATTAATGTTGCAATATCACTCAGTATTAATGTTGCAATAGAGCAGATCCGCGAATCTGAAGTGTTCGCACAAGATTTTTCTATTAGGAATAGCCAAATAACTAAGCTGAAGATTGATGACGGCACTATCATTTCATCCCAAAGTAAGATCTTGCGAGATGTCGAAAGGTTATATAGATAGTTTTATAAATCATCCCAGAATCCTGTTCACGGCTTGTTCCAAGAACCTAGATCCAATCTAAATTGGCACTATACTGAAGAAATCTCGGACATCAGATAAGATCTTATACAAGATAAGATCAAAATGATTCTCAAATAACTAAAAAATGGCAAGATATCGGAATACGACGGCATTATCGCAAAACTTCTGAAGGGAGGTGGAAAGTCGGACTTAAAAGCCCTTCAGAAGTTATTTAGTTCCGTAATTCTCCGGGACTCATCTACTACAGAACTACAGACCCATGTTACGTTTAAGCCACATCTACAAGGTGTGAGACAGGAGACGTCATATCTCCAAAACAGCTCACCACTGCATTAGAAGATGTCTTCAAATTTTTGGACTGAACTAGACTCGGCATCGATATCAATGACGAATTTATTACTCACCTTCGACTTACGGACGCTATTGTCATTATAGTAGAATCCATAGGACCTTGCCACCACGCTCAACGATTTCAGCATGGTACTCCAACTAGTGGGTTTACAAATGAAAATGGAAAAGACGAAAGTCATGTCAAATACTCGTGTCTTTCCAATACCGGTCCTAGTTGGCAATGCGATTGTCGAAGTCGTTGATTATGTTTACCTTGGATAAACAATCCAGTTCGAGAAAGAGGTAAGCCGACGAATTCTATTTGGCTGGGCAGCGTTCCGGAAACTCAAGAGGATTTTCTCGTCCCTTAAGGTAGGTATATACCTCAGTGTCTGCAAACATTTATGACTGGTGTGTGTTACCAGTGATGACTTATGGCACGGCAAAGTGGTCCGTAAATGTAGTCCTCATGACTAAGCTCAAAGTTGACCGCCGTGCTATGGAGCGGGCAATGCTCGAGATTTCTGTGAGATAGGATCAGTAATACGGAAATCAGTAGAAGACCGGTTGTAACTGCTATAGGACGAAGAATTAGCATGCACAAGTTGCAAAAGACAGTCCTTATCGTTCGATAAACCGATAATCGGTGGGGATGAAAGGTTCACGAGTGGCGATCACATATTAGACGATGCAGTGTAGGATTCCTCTCCACCAGGTAGACTGAGGATTTGGTGAAGTTTGCTGGGAGTCGTTGGATGCGGGTGGCACAGGACTGCACTTTGTGGTGACGATTAAGGGAGACCTACGTCCAGCAGTGGATGTCAAAAACCTGAATTATTAATATTTTTTTTTGTGCATTCTATCTATCTATATATAATTAGATCTCATAATGAATTAATTTTAAAACTAATTAGTTTTAAAATTTTAGTTAAAAATTTCTCAAGGATAATTTCATTAAACGTCATGTAGGTATTTTGATAATAATATTTCATTAATTTAAAATTTTAAGCTGAAAAATCAAATAATTTTTCGATGTTTTACTTCGGGTTTCACTCAGCTGAAATGATTAAGAAATTTGTTTTACTACTGCCTACTGCTTGAATTAGGTGATATCATTTTTCGTAATGTAAACAAAGAGTCGGGGCACGTCGCTCAAGGAGAGTGTAACCCTCAGGGGGTATTCCGTCGGGCCGGCCACTGACGACAAGTTCACGCTGCTCCGGTGGCCGGTCCAACGACGAAGGCGAGGTTCGCGGGTGAGTTACGGGTGTACGTGCTTACGCCCTTCTGTCGCCCCGGACGGAGTGGTGCGAGAAGTGCGGCGACCGTAGCCCACCCCTCAAAAAAAAAAGGTGGTTTGAAATCTGTCTCCAGTATTAATATCTAATAATAAGTAGTAGTTTATTGGTCAGTAGTAATATATTACTGACCTGGGCCGAGTTTTATTGCATTTTCCGTCAGGAAATTCTCTTAGCAAAAAGAAATGTGAAACAGGAATAGATAATCAGCGATAGGTTTGCTTCTTATTACGTGGGACTTAAAAAGTTATTATGAAATGTGCGTGTGTTATACCACTGCCAATGCGTTTCGGAATAAAGAAGTGTCATAATGAAATACGGTCATATTTACAGATATATGAAATAATATAAGCATACGAATCACGTAGAGTTCACCGTATTATAAATGTAGTAAAAACTGAATAGAAATAAAAAGTAAAAAAATCTATGAAAGTAATTTTGCAAATCTCCAATCATTGTTCTTTTAATATAGACAAACAGCTAGAAATGTAATACACAACTCTATTGCCATTTAGTTTTTGCAGTACCAGCGGATTAATATCATCAGTGGGTATAGAAATGACGTCAAAAAAAAATATTTTACAGCTATTACATTGACAATATTCACTTCAGATTTCTAGGGGATAGATGGATAAAAGACTCTTTGTATCTGTCGCCAAAATATTTAACAATATTAATAAATGTTTCTAGTCTATCGCTTGTGAAAGCATGGTAAAGGATTGCCGATAGTTAGGCCGTTGAAAATACTCACTGGAGCGTTCTACAAGCTTCCGCTTTGAGTGCTGCGAGTTACTAGAAATAGCGTTTCATCGACGTCGTTTAATTTTCTTACACATACTGCTCTGTGAGTTGAATAATACTTCTTTTCTTTCCGACGATATTTGCTGTAAGTTAATCTATACTAGGACTCTCCTTGTTATTATTTACCCTTGTTTGCTTTGCAATGGCACCAGAAAAGATTGACGATGATAACGTTAAAGATGCAAGTATCCAGCATATTGTTTGGTAAATGGGTTTGTTAGAAGTTTACGGTTCTAGTTAACAGTGTTTCTAGTATTTATTGTCGAGAATTGTATTATGGTGGTCTTTCAAATCTGATATAATTTGTATCAAATTCTAAATGGTAATTTATTAAACTTTATAGTAAGGAATGAGGAATAAAAAGTTTTTAGTCATAAAATCTAGACAAAACTGCACCAATTTCATTTAATACCTATCATTAACTTAATAAAAACGAGGCGGTATATTTTACTAAGTTTCTCTCTTCATAGATTTTACTGTGGAAAAAGAAAACGTGTGCATATAGGTATACATAAACACATTTTCTGAAATCACATAAATTGGGATTATCAGTAAATGGTTTTGAGACACTTGGATATGCATATATATCCATAGATCATATACTTGCTGTATGTTACCCAGTTATCTATGTATATAAGAAAATACCCTAATTATCTCTTATTTCGGCAAATGGAAACCGCTTATACCGCATGCCTATATAATAGCATGTAAAAAAAAATACGTTTTCTGAGATATAAAAATAAATTTAGCATCATCGCAGCACTTACAGCTGGGCTCTTGCCTCCTCTAGAACAGGAGGGAACTTGGAGGGAAACTGGTCAGATTAGTATGAGGTTTTATTTATGGTTTTCCTTCTCTTGCATAGATCTCTTATTATCTGTGTATTACATTATATCCCTTAGTTCCGAGTGAGAAAGGGAGTAATAAATTGTAATCTTACTCAGTAATCATCTGAGTGGAAAATAGATTAATCTTGGTAATTAAAGTTAAAAATAGTAGATATTATACTTATTCCACAAATTTATTACTTTTGCATTAAACGCGTCAGTTTACACCTTACGCCTTATTGGATTCTGTGTGCGTAGGTGTCGTCAAGGGATTCGTTTTAAATAGTCTCTGTAGGCATTGTCTGGGAGACAGCCTTTGTTCGGGCACATTAGAAATACTCTCGTGTGCGCTTCGGTGGCCGAGATCAATGTCGCCTTCAGGAAATACGATTTTAACAGTGAAAACATCGAAATTACAAGTCATTGCGGCACACTCCGTTGCCTCCAGCCAAAAGGGGTTTGTTGTCATACCATTAGATATAGTCTCAAAACTGTTTTATACAAACAATGATATATAAAATTCTGTTTCTAAAGAGTTTCTTTTGTCAGTTGCAAGCAGTAGTATTGCATTGTATCTAATTCAATGGGTTCACATATTGCCTGCAGGACAAGTGTCACTTAAATATTATGAATTGAAGTCCTATCTCATACCCTAGACCACGTCTATCCATAGGTATAGGTTTTTATTTACAAACGTTATTACGTTTGTAATTTATAATATTTAAGTAAGTAATACTCAATGCTCATGGATCTAGCAATACTAAGCTTACAGCTAAGCGGTTGTCTTTCAGGACTAATATCCACCAAAAGCTTAAGAAATAGCTAAGTAATGAAATCTTACTTTCGTATTTCTGTGGTGGGTTGAGTCGAAAAGTACAAGGAGGTAAACTCCTTGTACTGTTCGAGTTGACAGCAGGACGGCTTGTAGTATGATAACACGCTTTTCCTTGCCATTTTTTGAGAAGCCTAGTGCCATTGTATCTATTTATATTCAGTGACGGATTCGCCCTTTCCAGCACCTATTATTTTGGCAACTTTCTAGCGCACTGGAGTAAAAGAAGCGGTAAATCTTGTATGGTGTGATCTATCTTCTCCTATACCAACATACTTTTAGATAGCTCACCACAGGTTAAAGCGGATAAACAGTGAGAACGATGGTTTTGTATATAGATGTAAACTCTTACTGAGCATCGAGATTATTATCATTCATTATCGTCAATTAGCCTGCCGTTCACTGTTGGAGGTTTTCCAGAGGGTTTTTCTGTCCACTCCCCTGGTAGTTTTTACTATATTATTAGATCTATAGTTAAAACAGACAACGAAATGGAATACTACTATTTTACAATAATATTAACGTTTATTATAGAATTTGTATATAATATTTTGTAAAAAAAATATAACAAAAAGGACTCTGTTGCTTAATATCTAATTGCAAGTTATATTTAGCCATTGCTACTTTCTAAACGTTAGAATTGTGCAGTTGTCCGCCAACCTCACCCAACACATAAAAAAGGCTGCAAATAAAAGCGATGAAGAGTTATAACTCATTATGTGAAGGGTGTAGGGTTCGCGGCAGGTATGTCCGTATGGCGCGATCGGCCCTTCATAATTTAGAAAAAGAGCCATTTATTAAACTAGAGCCCTTAGTAATTATTGGACTCTATTTCGACATATTCGCTATCGCTACCTGCCGGCAATTTGCCATTCGGCCCTTTGTCTGGCGGTGTGGCGCCCTAAAGGGTTCTAATTTTAAATGCAGCGTGTAACCATTCTGGCTTTTATTCGTAAATTTCTCTTTCGCGGTGGTTAGTTTGCTGGACGCAATATGGTGCGTTTTTTTTTTGTAGTGGGCTAGGGTGAGCAATTAACTGGATACAACAGTGGCATTGTTCAATTACTGCGGTTGATCGATAATGAAATAGCTGTATGTTTTGCGCATTTGTTAATCATGTTAGACTATGCCACATACCAAAAGAATAGCATAGGTAGAGCGGATCATATTATATATTGGTTGAAGTGACCAATAGTAAGACAAAGTAGAAAAGGAATAACATTTCGGAAATCCTTGAGGTGTGAACGTACATTAAAGCGCAGTGAGATATGAATGATATTACATCGTACTGTGTATTGAAATAGTGTAAAAACACAGTAAATTGTATTTATATAATTGTAGATATTTTAAACTGTGTGTTAGTATAAATTATTATGTGTTTTATATTAATAATTGTGTTTATTTATTACCACAGTCTAAATAATATTTGATAATAAATATAATTTCAAAGTATTCATTACTTACTTTTATAAAATATTTGTGATATTTATAAGTACTCTAAATAAGTATTATTCTCTAAAGAGTACTGCTGCCCATTTTTCTGGTACTATCTCAGACGGCATTTATAGCTCACATAAAAAAGTGAAAAGTGGTGACACATTGTAAGAATACAATTCACCACCCCCTATCTTACCCGTGGGTGATCGTACGATACGACTAAGGCATATAAAACGCATATAACATGTATGCGAGAGAAGGAAACCACGAAACAAAACCCTCGTCTGATTAGCGTGGTATAGTAGGTCAATTATCCTCCCATTATGGAGGAGGCTCAAGCCCAACAGTGGGATATATATGAGCTGAGATGATAATTATGAATTAGTTATTGTCGTATCATTTTAAATAAGTATGCAAATCGATGAGATATTTTAATAAAATTTACAAAAAGTATGATATTTTAATTATGAATAAATAATGTTTGGCTAACTTTATTTCTAAACATATTGTACTATAATAGTGTAGTAAGGTGACACGGTAGTGTCCTAACCGTGCAAACATTGGCGCGGCGTCCATCTCGCTAGTTTGTTCACAAACAAGGCTCGAATGAATATAGACAAACGTGTTTACAGTAGCATATCATGTTACCACAACAAATATCTACAAGGTTTATTTATTACGAGCGCGTATCGATAATCAGTCGATCGAGTGGCTCAGATCGCCCCCGCCTCTAATGCCATGCAGTTGCTATGACAACATTGCATTCACCCCTACGTACATTACCCACGAGAGACCATAAAAAAACAGAAAACCAGAGAACTGAAAAGTTACTTGACGTCACCCCGGTTCCGTCGGCTCGACCGTCCGAGTGTTCCCTTCTTTCAAACATAATTTATGGTTTCGGGGAAATAAACATAAAAAATAGAAAAGGAAAAACGACAGCACGCACGATAAAAAAGCTCGTCGTAAAAGTGAGGGGTTGCGGGGTGCGGGCTGTGCCGCCCAGTCGGCTGTCGGCCGCCGCGTTCACGGGCGGCAACCCTTCCGCGGCCGCCCTGCGCCCGGCCCTCACACCAGAACTCACGAAAGGGTTACGCCGTCTAACCCTCCTTACTATTGCTATATATGCCTTTAGCTATTGATGTACTACACACTAAAGCCGTATAGTTATCTTAAGGACAAATAGAAAAATTATATGTATCTCTGTGATATTGCAGACGCTTTAGTTTATTTTGATATTTATTGAATATCAAATATTTGTATGATGTATAAATAGTAGATACATAAAATTTTGTTTTTCGACTATTAATTGTAGTTTGCTAAGTTCTTATTAAAGTGAAATGTCTAAATATAGAATGCATATCTACTATATATACTCACGCGATGATTTGTGGCATACCTATTCTATCAAAACATGAATGTGAAAGTGGGAGCCAAGTTTAATATTATAATAATTATTGTGTGATTGTGAACTTCACCAACAAAAAATTTACATACGTCTATTTACCACTATATTTACTACTTATCATCTTTGTTATATACAATTTGTAGTTTTTATTTTATAAAGTTATATTCTTTAAAATATTTGAAATGAAATGATGATCATTGTCATTTTCATAAAATATTTGATTTGCTAGTAAAAACTAGGCAAATCAAATGTTGAGGTTCAGTAGATGAGCAGTATTAGGTCAATGTAAATTATTCGACTGTGAGAATTCAAAAAGTCATAGTAAATAAACATTTTTGTAGTTGAAAAATAACAAGAATTTATGCTCTAAAATTACTTAAGAATGTTATAAGTTCTTCTAATAAATAAAATTCAGTCAGTCAATAGAACTTGGCTCCGATTTAGATCTCAAATCGTTTGTTGGTGAAACCACTCAATAATTATTATAATATTAAACTTGGCACCCATTTTCACGTTCATATTTTTACAGGATGTCATTACTTTATGTAAGGTATTTGTTATAGCTAAAGTTATTGAGAGATCATCGAACAGCATGACTCCGTTTCCACGTTGCACGTGTCACTTACGTTTTGCAAATATTTACAAGTCAATTTTATAAATAATTGATATAATGTAGCCATAAAGAACGATAAAATATCCTTACATGACTGAACTTACGCTAACCTACCATATGAAGAAGTAAGAGATTTTTGCTTCTATAATTATGCCAAATTTCTAATTATGTCAAGCGCCGCTAAGTTTGTTTTTAATAAAATTGTTGATTGATTGATTTTTTTTTAATTTCTTAATTCTGGCATAAAAGGAAAAAATACGTCAGCAGTTGTCAGATTTTTATCGTTCTTTTCTTATACACTACACACTAGCTGAATGCCTAATTTGAATTTTCTAGGTTATCTGGAAGTGAGTTAGGTTTTTGATATAGGTATATGTCAGTCAAAATGATGATTTTTGGACGTTAATATGTAATTAACCATTTAAGCTGTGTTTATAACATTTAGGATACAAATTTATATTATGAGTATGATAAGATATTCCAATGACTTCTAATGTTTACGCGAGTATTACACATTTGAAATAAAACTACTTTTACGGATTCTATCGCGTTTGTATTTGGTAGATAGATTTAGGTAGGTAGATTTTATAGGGTAGATATAAATAAATTTCTGTAATAACAATGACATATTGGACGTAAGACACCTCAGTCCTCCCGTGACCATGATCACTGTAAAGTGTTTGAAACGTCGGGAAATTATAAATCAAATACAAACGCGATAGAATCCGTAAAAGTAGTTTTATTTTAAAAGATATTCCAAATTTGATGTATTTGTAGACCTACACTTGGTGCGCGACTCACCAGTTCTCTTTGCTTGAACTTAGCTTGACACGCTGTCGCGTATTTAGATATTATGAAATAAAATAATTCGTATAAAATTAAGGTATTGTACCCTAATTTTATACGAATTATTTGATTGCGAAACAAAGCGTTCTAAATTTTAAGAATATATTTGTTGTATTTAAACGTTTCTTTATACGAAATATAAATAACCGTCTTAGACATTAACAACTAATAATCACATATTTGAAAATAGTATATACTTAATTAATAAGTAAACAAGATGAAGTATTTCTAACAATAATGTTTTAGCTCACATTTAGGACGGTTTAAATGCACTGTGCAATATAATTCCTCTATGACTGGATAAGTAGAGAAACGGCAGAATTCAGTACTTTTTGTGATACGTTGAAGATATTGTATTTGAAATGCGATTGAACAGTTTTTTTTAATATTTTGTAATATATTGAATGTTTCATAGCATCAAGGATTCACGGACAAATAAACATATTAGTTGCCTAACATGTCCTTAATGTTATGGAGGGTTATTAATTATTGTGTTTGTTATTAATTTTTAATCCCCAATCAAAAATAAAATTTCTCCATGTCTTGACTGTCCAGGATTGTCCTCCCTAAAGAGAGAGATAATGCCATATCAACCTTTATAAGTGTGCTTATTCCTAAGCAAAATATTAACATTAATTACGACTCAAAATAAATATCAAATAAGCGTAATGTAAATTAAAATTTTATGAATTTATATAAACGTCAATTTCCAAAAGTAATATTCTCTTTGCGTAAAAGAAAAAAATTAAGTACTATACAGTAAAATAGACTAGAGATGACTTAGCTTTTCGTGAACTCAATTGGATAAGCTTCACTTTATTATTTAGAGAATTTTATAAGACATTTCTAATGGTCACATGTAACACGTCATTTATTGTATTTTCTTTAAGCTAACAAAATATATAATATTCCTATATGCAATAAGAATAAAAATGTTTTAAAGCTACATGCTCATTCATCTCAAGTCTGTGTAAATAACGTGCGTGCGATAGCACAAGATCGCGGCCGGCGACCGATGGTCTCGGTGGCCGGCGGGTGACCTCCCTCGCGAACCCTACACCCCATGTCACCCTCGCACTGTACAACCACACAAATACCTAGTTAAGTTCCCACTTTCCCTCCTGAGACTACATTTGTCAATATCTACCAGACATCACTATACAAATTACACTAGATGTTATTTTATACTTACTATTACAATTACATTATACGTTATACTTCTTAGTTAAGGATTAATACATTGATAGTCAATTTTGTTTATCAGCTATTATATTTTATCGGTAAACAATTCTTTATAGTAAGCTTGATGTCTAGAACTGTGTTTGGTAGATGGCGATGTTGTTGATTATTAATTAAAAATAGCGGATTAATACACTAATAGTTAATTTTGGTTTATCCTCTATTTTATCCGCTAACCAATTCTTTATAGCAAGCTTGATGTCTAGAATTGTGTTTAGTAGATGGCAACTTTTTTTATTTAAAAAATAGCTAAATGCAGTTATGTTACACCTCTATTTCGGTTCATAAATGAACTACCTTGCATTAGTAACTATAATTATATAAACGGGAGTAATTTTATATATCCTTTTCTTTAAGAAACCATTCGGTACGTACTTAGATCATTAAGTATTTACGTAAATTGTACGTATCTGAAATTACAGATAAATTAACTGGCTAAGAGAAATCTACCCACAGACTCGGTTTAACAATCAAAGTTTACTGTCTTTATTCGATAAATTGATACAGTTTTTGATAATACTCTGCGTAGATAGGTTTTTTAAAACACTAATTATGACGAAATTTATAATTTTCTACAAATCTGTGAATTTAAAAAAAAAAATCTTATTGAAATGCTGGATAGATATTTAAATTAACTATAAATGGGGGACTTTCGGCGGGAATCTAAAACGTCATGTTGTGCTCTTGTATTATATTCGATATCTTAGTGTTTTAACGTGTTATATTAGATAATTTTTATGGTGTTTTATGTAATATGATGTGACAGAACAGCTGGGATGTAGTGAATATCATATAAAAGTGCTTTACAACGTTTTCGTTTTCCATCAAAATTCCTACAACATACCATTAACAGTGTCACCATAGCAGTGTTGATGGCGACAATTCGACTGACTGACAGACAATGACTAACTTGAAGAGATTAAGAACGTGAAGATAATTATAACTCGACACTGGCAAAAATGGCTCGTATAAGTAGCTGATTGCCAATACATAAAAAGAAGAAGAAGAAGAAGCTGCAACTTAACTTTGACATTGGCTTAAGTATAAACAGAGCCACAACAACAAAAAAAAAAAAAACTATAAATGGTTACATATTTATAGATTTACTATTATTAAATATACTATCAAGGAGCTTACTTTGCCTAAGAGCATCTTTAAAAAGAACTTCATTTATGAAATTATATATAGTTGCTTTTACGTAAGTCGCTTCCTTCATACAATATTAATTTCAAGCTCTATATGAGGCGTAGATGCTATTTCTATATATATATTCGATGAAGATCTATTGACCTTGTATCCAGTATTTTAAAGTTAATGAGATTTTTGTGTATTGCACGCCTCAGAAGCGAAGCGTTGTGTTGATGCTCTACTCCCGATATATAAAAATCAAGGGCTTTTTAAAACTAAAAATGACTGTATTTTTCTCACACTGCACACTTATTAGATAATATTATCATACATATGTCAAGAAAAACATTCGTTTAAACGTATTTGACATTTTAAAACAGCAATTATTTTGTTTAAAGTAAGAAAAAGTTGATTAAAAAAATATTTGATGACGTCCGGATGTCTATGCGCATGGATGAAATGCGCAATGATGAATATAGCTTGTAAAGCTATGTTTTGCGCTGGCGTGAAATTTTATAAGTATTTTTTCTTTCATTTCTGGTATTGACCAATTGTTAATGATTAATAATAAAAAATTTAAAAGCGTGCACTTTTGGATTTTGTTATCTTCATTTATATTTTTGAGTCCATATATAGTAATAATTTCATAAAATATTAAATATGTTTTGTTTTTATATTTTATTTTGCTGGCGGATGAGTATGCAGCAGTACCTACTTTATCTAAATGATAACTGCTGTTCCGGCTTTTTTGCTCACCGAATGAAGAGGAAGAGTATTGTTAATATTCTGATGTCGATTTTCTGTAAGAGCGTGGAACTACGCCGTAGGATTCGGCCCATTTAGGTTGCAGACAACATATTCTTAGCAGTGTGACTTACCACTATAATATAATTGTTTTATGTAACTAGCTATTGTCCATATCGTAGATATGTAATATGTACCTATTCTCGTCACATGGTTCTGCATTTTCAGGCGTTGTTGATACTTATGGTCCTGCTTCACTCAAGGTTGTAGCGTTATATTATATATATCTGCAATCGTTTCTTAATAAATAGATTATTATCTAAAGAATAGGATTATCAAATCGGATTACTAATTCCTGAAATACTTTTATTATTTGAAATACTTCATTCCACGTCATATGTATGATACACGAGAGTACATATATGGATGTATGTGTGATACATTAGAGTATATCTATTCAAAATGTTTAATGTCAGTTATGAGTTGTTAATATATAAATGTTGTAGTCCAGCGAAAATATTTAATCTTGAAAATATAAAAAGTCATGGTTAGTTATATAGTCTGTTCTACAACATAAAAATTGTCATTTATAATTTGAAAATGTACGAAATGCACACTTTAGATATCTTTAGTTTTAGATAAATAATTAAGTACCTATATAAAAAATGAAAATTAAAACGTAATAACATAATATCATCTGAATAAGTTTGTCTGTCTCAATTAGAATTCAATGTCCCTCGGATTCATAAAAACTGTCTGAGGGAGCATCTGGAATATGGCCAGTAGCCTTTCCTATGCTATTTTTAACACCAACTACAATTGCCATGCCGATTTTTTTTTCTATTAGGGCTTCCGACTTTCTCATTTACTAGACGAAACACATCAACAAATTGCCACTCCTTAGACGTTGATTTTCTCCGAGAGTGTGGTACTATCTTGGATGGACTGGCTTTCGATTGTAGGTAGAGTACTGTCAATTGTGTGGCCCTACCATTATAATAGTTGTGATGCCATTTTGCAGATATTTTTTTATCCTTAGATAGATTATATATCTTATAGATATTCTATATTTACTATATATATAGCAATCTATTCTATAGTTTACCTTTGCAAAATTTACACAAATACATAGGTTTTTAGATATATCTTCATATAGTAGAGACTTATTTAGTTATGTTATCTAATGCCAGATGGTTTCTATAATATTTTTGTTAGTAAGTATAATAATTATATTTAGACTTGTGACTTATGTCATCGTCATCAATACAATACAAATACGCTTTGCCTGCATTTCTCTTTTAACTTGCTCTCAGTAGTGGTGAAGTAATACTCGCACCACTTTATATGATATTTTTCTAATCTTATTTCTCGAATATAATATCCTCAACTGGCGACCTCACATCTTGTTAATTTCCTGTCCAATCCGCTCACATGATATTTTGCTAGAGACCGACAACTTATCATCTTTATATGTATATACATATTAAAAATATTAGGAACTTGATTGATGGCATAACTCAACATGTGACAAATTTTGTTATTTTCTATTGAATAATAAATGTAAGTAATACGTAAGAAGGTAATCTATAGTTGTTTGTAAGGATTAATTATGGATGCGAACGTAATCACCGTCACCGCCATACATGCGTGTTTTTGTCGTCCGAGGCCGGTATTAATAACGACCGCTTTTATACGAAGGGTCCCAGTATAGTCCCAGGCCACTACACTTATTTAAATTCCCGTTTTTATACTAAATTTACATTACATTCCTTGCTTGCCAAGATGTCAAGGTACAACGGGGCTACGATGTCCCTTCTTCTTGTAAATTGAGGGTCACACAAAAACCGTTGCGCCCTTACTAAAGTCCATAACGTCCAGCCGTCCGTCCATGATGACCTGAAAAACTGCGGCACTATTTATTTTTTATTCTTTTGACGTCCGCTCGATACGATTAACAATTCGCGCGTTTTTTTTTTTGCGAAGCATTGAACACAGTAACCGATGTACTGTACGGTTTAAATTTCATAAAAATGTGAAATTACGAGGGGACGATTATAAACACATGCGCGAGCGCGTCAAATCTTCAGCCGGCGCGCGCTTCGTATTATGACTTTTTTATAAATCGGGAAAGGGGATTTTTTAAAAATAAAATTTACTTTTTAAGTAGAAAACGTGTCCCCGCAGTCCAATCCAGTTGTTGCGTGTCGGATGAGCACGAGTTCGATTTTATGTTTGAAGGGATTTTTTATTGCATTGGTGTGTGCCATGGAGACATACGCGACAGTAACGCGCGCTGTGTCGGGGTGGAGTTTGATAGATAGGCATCGTCTTGGCACTCGACACGCATAAACCCTTTTCGCTGTGTATGTTTTATGTCACTTGAGTAGCCGCGGGCGTGACTACTCTTGTACAAATATACACACATACAAACCCTATTTTAATCCTCCCTTGTATATGTAGGTATACCGTAAGAATATTGTGTCACTATATTTTATCCGTTGTGATTTACGAATACTTTTGTATAAACTATGTAGGTACGTATCTTTTTTATTATATTGGATATCAAAAGATTTCAAGTTCTCATATACTTAAGTAAAACGTTCTAGTTTTTCTTTATTGTCTGACTATCATGATCTTTTTTTCTTTATTGCAGGATATTTGAAATGAAGATTAATGTGAAATAGTTTCACAATAGTGCCTGAAATGAATGATTTTCTAATTTTAATATTTATATACGGATACGGTTTTTAATAGTATGGTGATGAGAGATCTTTATAGTGATGAGTTAACAACATAATGTTTTATCAGCTCTTGTTCCGTGGGAGTTACACAACCGGCTGAAGGATAGCGGGAGAATGAACAGTAACGCTCTCCCAAGCGAGTAGCGCCAACAGCGATTATCAACCCGCCTGCCAAGCGTAGTGATTATGGCATTATTTCCCATTGTAAGTTGGTTCGTTGATTGAATTGTAAATGACAGGTTAAGCAAATGAAGATCGATTGTAATATTTCATCAATAAAAATTCATCATCATCATCTCAGCTCATATATTGCCCACGAGCAGTCCTTCAGGACATTTAACTACCTAACTATGTGAAATATCATTAAGTATGGTAAGGCACACCGGATCAGGACCAGATCAGGACCAAATAAGGATAGCCTGATGTGAAGTATCATCAAGTATATAGTAAGGCTTGTAGTATATCAGAACCAGAAACAGTTTTCGTAACACAAAAAAAATATCAATCAAAATTCAAAAAAGTGACATGATTGTCATATTTATGCCACGGCGAAATTATATTTGCATCAGAGGAGATTAATCTGAAATCTTTAATTAATCATATGTATTTAATAATAATAATAATGTTTAATTAATAATATAAAAATAGTTAATATTTAAAGTAAAAAACAAAAATAATATATATATATATATATATATATATATATATATATATATATATATATATATATATATATACATATATATATAAATGTACCTAACATTTGAAAACATAGATAGATAGAAATATTATATTGTAACAACCATTCTAACATTTAATGTTTTGGGTCATAATAAATAGATGGCGCTAACGCCATATTTTACTAATAAAATGACCTCATTATTTGAATCGCGGTGTTAAGATTCTCCGAAGCGTAATGACATGGCCTAATATTAAATTAGTTGTTATCGAATCAAATTAAAACAGATCGATCAGGTCATGAATGAGAAATTCAGGCGACAGTTGCAGTCGTTAGTATCTGGTACAAACAAACAAACACAAACATATCATCACGCCATATCCCTTGCAGGGTAGGCAGAGAGAACAGAGTGCCAGAGAACTCTATCTCTGCATACTTCACTCGCTTCCTCAACATTCATAATTCTCTTCATACACGCTCGCTGGTTTCGGAGACTCTTGACTCCACCTTCCTTCAGTACATGACCGATTTGGTCTAGGTAGGTTAGTCTCGGTCTCCCTCGGTACCTACATCCTTCCACTTTCGCATTGTATATCTTCTTAACCAGGCGATCGTTCGGCATTGTTTCCACATGTCCGAACCATCGGAGCATTCCCTTTCGCATCTTTACACCAATACTCTCTTTCATACCTACTCGCTCTCTTACGTCGTCGTTACGAATGCGGTCGGTCAGCCTAACTCCACAGATTTTGGTAGTATCTGGTGGTGGCGCCATAATCGGAACGGCTCACTGGGACTCTCTATCATAAGAATATAGCACTGCATTCGGTGTCTACGTCATATATTAATTTATATTTTTACCTATTAAACATGTTCTTTAAGATATTCATGTTTTTTAAAAGGACCGGACTGGGCATACTCGTTTTGGATCAGGCAAGATATATAACGCAGATGATTGATTTGGTTCCGATCAGTAAAATTTCATCCGGACCCGATCAGGAACGCCTGATCTGGACCCGATCAGGAATGCCTGATTTGGACCCGATAAGGTTTTCCTGATCGGGTCCAGATATATCTTCTGCGTTACATACCTTATCTGGTCCAGATCGGGCATGCCCGGTCCGGTCCTGCTAAGGAAGACGAAAAAATTTCTAGTCGGGTACTGTACCACGGTTGGTAGGTATAGGGTTAAATTTTGAGGTTTTCCTCTCTTGCATAGAAGTCATATGAATGTTATCTACCTTAGTCGTCTTTTACGATATTCACGGACAATATAGGGCGTGGTGAATTGTATTCTTACTTCGTCACCACACGCCACTATTCATTAATTATTTGTAATTATGCTATCTTCTGTGTATACACTACTATGTAATTATTTGTATGTACATATTATCCATTGTATGTATAAATTGTATAATTATATATTATGTGAATGTACAATTGTTTAATTGTAAGGTTGGTATACATAATTTCTTTCCAATTAATTCTCAGGTATTTACTTTCGGGGTAGTTTTCTTTAAACATCCATTAAATCTATCTATTTTGAACCGCACAATATATGTAATTAATAAATTAGAAATGCACTGAAAATTAAATTGAACTCTTATCTTGATCTTAACTATCTCCACTCTTATAGCCAGAGTAACAACTATTTAAAAGTACTTTATTTCTTTATACGAGTTTTATGTTTATACGTAAAATAAATTTGCGTTTCGTTCTTTTTCTACATTTTTTGTTGTAAATTATTTTCTTATTTGTGTATTTATTTATAAAATATTTTATTTTAAGGATTTTAATGTGTAATGTATAGAATAATTGTGATAGTTATTTACTGTGTCATGAAGCACTTACTGATTTCAACCGTGAAGGCATACCTATAATAAAATTGGGTAATAAAAAAGCTCACGAGTAAATCCAACCGTGGTGGGCGACAACGAAAGAGGTGAACAAGTCACAACTACTTTTTACTCCCTTCGGAGGGAGGCCGGCCCTCCCACTCACACACGTGTGCCCTCCCGAGATGAAAGTTTAGTGGGGTTAACACACACGAGCAAAGAGAACAACAAACGGCGTAGTTGCCTAACTCTAACTTTAATTGTGTCTTTTCAATCGATAGTTTGTTGGGAAACGTACATCTTTCATTTATCGCCTGTCCTTCGTCCACTGTCCATTGCCGTGCCATTGTCTTTGACGTCGCTATTTGATTTGTTTGGCGAGAAAGAATGTCGCAAAGGATTCTTTACTGTCATTCTATCTTATCGCCCATTAGACGTCCGTCCTTTTCATTATTCCGAAAATATGATTTTATTTATTCGTATTTTTATAAATGTCGAATTCAAAATGATTTCTATTGTGCTCATAGAATTGATGGCTTTCTATAAATATGTAGGTAACCTAATAAATATGTGGTAGTGATAGTAGAATTAAAAGTAAATTCTGAATATATATTTAAAAATTTTAGGTAACACCTAAGGCTAGGCGGCTAAGATATATGAAACATAAAATCAATGACTGATTGATGTTTCGTGTCATCCTTACTAATATTATAAATGCGAAAGTAACTCTGTCTGTCTGTCGCTCTTTCACGCCATACCTACTGAACCGATCTAAATGAAATTTGGTACACAAATAGTCTAGAGCCTGATAAAGAACATAGGCTTAAATAGGACATAGGCCTAATTAATGCAAAAAAAGGGTTGTAAAGGTCGATGAAAAGTTGTAAGGAAGTATCGTCATTTTTAAAGCCAAGAGCTTGAAACTAATTTTTAGGCTATTGATTAGATATAAATTAATATGACATTAAAATTTTGTAAAAATTAACCCTTAAGAGGTAAAATAAAAATAGGGGATGAAAAACTTTAGGAAAGCAACCTTTTACGCAGGCAAAGCCGCAGGCAGAAGCTAGTTTAATATATAATATCAGATTTTAAATATCCTTAAGTAAAATTTATGCGTCCTCGATGAAAATACACATTGGTTTTATAATCTTCAGAGATAAGTGTATGTGTATATAAACCAAAAAGCTTAGATTTGATTAATTGTTGGGTAGGTGCATACCTCATATTGAGAATTAATACGGTCCATAAACACTTTATAAATAATTATGATCGAACGAGTTAGTTTAGGATTTCAAACTTTCCTTCAAAATCAGTGATTACGTTTAATTAGTTTAATATGTCATTTCTTATAATCACGTAACCTTTTTTTTTTTTTTTTTTTTTTTTCACGTAATCTAGTCTAGTTAATCACGTAACCTAGGCGAGATGAAGGTGCACGGTAGGTACTCTTAATACACCATTAAATGGATACACAATAACCAAACTTAGATTACTTTTGAGTCATTAAATTGACATTTGGTTACGTGAGGTGATAGAGTAAAAATAAAATTTACCACCTCATCTCTTGTTTGTGATTTTAATAACATCGATGCAAGAGAAAGGAAACATGATATAAAACATTATATAAATAGGTATACTATAGTAGGGTAATTTCCCTCCCTTTGTGGAGAAAGCTTGAGTCTAACAGTGGGACGTAGGTATATGAGCTGAGATGAAGAAGAAATTGTTATTTAACTTATAATAAAGTTGAGTTCATATAATTAATTATTTATATTAGTGTGTATTGAAGAAACAATTCAATATTGCAATATTAGTATTAAGCACTTGGCATACCTTGGCCCTTGGTATGTGTACACACAAATGTATGTATATGTGTGAGTAAGACATACGGGCTCTATATGCGTTCGTCCCCAGCACCGTCCGCCCCTTCGTCCCTTATTGCAAAAAGCGGACAATTGCATCGCCTTACTTTGCATAATCAATAGTACCGACCATTATAAACATACATAGGGTGAATTATATAAATTTTATATTCTCTACCCAAAGAATTTACATTATTGTAATAATAATTATATTTTTCATGTGGTAAAGAGATTAATTTACAATAGTCACGATCATCTCCCACTTGGATATAGTTAGGATTAAGAAAAAACCGGATGATGAATCACCAAGAAAATCGGCAGCAGTATTCACTTGGAAAAATCATAACCCTAATCCGCCTACCAAGCGGTGATTATGGCTTTATCCTCTGGGGATTCCAATAATAGAATTCGATATGCTGAAGTATGGTAACAATTATTATCACTGTAAGAAAATGAAAACTCGAAACTATACCCCATACAAATCTGTTTCGCCTGCATATTGTTGAAAAATTTCCTCATCTGAACGACGTCCGTACCTAAAATATAAAGTCTGTAATGAGACCAAAAAATATTATAATAAAAAGTAGTGGCATCAATAAGATATGCATTGTAAGAGATGCCATATATATAATTCCTTTATTCGCAAAATGGAAGACAGAAGTGTAATTTAATCAATTTTTACCACAGAATCTTTAATGCGTATTCATTTTATCATTCGTCAGACCATCAATGATACTGCTGTATGTACTATAGATCTCTCCATGGAGAACAGTGCTATAGACATTGCGCTGGGCAGGCTGGTTGGCGAATGTATTTGGGGTTATATATAAATTATCTAACGGAGTGCTGCTATTCATTCTCCTGGTGACATTCAGTCGATTGTTATGACTTCAACGGGCAAAGTGAAAGATGGTGACACATTTTGTTTTTAACTACGGTAAAATAATTCCTCAAATCGAGGAAATCTAACTTAAAGTCTCGGCATCACTCTCCCCGACCCTATAGCCTATATTTGTTTAGAGAAAAACCTACACTTACAAATATATATATATATATATATATATATATATATATATATATATATATATATATATATATATATTCGATGGTTCGGACATGTGGAAAGAATGCCGAATGAACGTCTGGTTAAGAAGATATACAATGCGAAAGTGGAAGGATGTAGGTACCGAGGGAGACCGAGACTAACCTACCTAGACCAGATCGGTCATGTACTGAAGGAAGGTGGAGTCAAGAGTCTCCGAAACCGGCGAGCGTGTATGAAGAGAATTATGAATGTTGAGGAAGCGAGTGAAGTATGCAGAGATAGAGTTCTCTGGCACTCTGTTCTCTCTGCCTACCCTGCAAGGTATATGGCGTGATGATATGTATGTATGTATATAATTAACGGACAAAAATTACATCCAGACCTAGAACAACAATTTGTGAATCGCGCAAAGTTTTATCCTGAATGGCAATTGAACCTACGATACCTAGTACGGTAAGTTGGTATCCTAACAACTACGACTAAAATATTTTTTCATTTCAAATTATAAACTTCGAGAGATATTGGTGCCATTTTTAATTTTCAAAATTTTTCTTTCAAAATCTGACGGTCAAGATTTCGTGGTTTCGTCTTATATGACCATGTTAAAAAACAAAATAATATATGTATATAATAATTATGTTTCGAAATACACAAATAAAAAAATAACATAATTTTCTGATTAGAATATTTTACTGATTATTGAATTAACATAAGTTCTTGAGTGAATTTAAATGCCATTCACTAAGATTTAGATTTGCATTCAGTGTATATGAATATAAAAGATCTTAACACAAGTATGATAGCGCACCCCTGATATTCTTTTATTTTCATTTTATATGTCTTGCTTATATCATTAACGTAGAATGTAGATCATAATATTGAAGATATATAACGAATATAATATAGAACGAGATCGATCGATTCTGTGACGCCTGCATCCAACGACTCCCTATAATTTTTTAACATTGTCAACCCACCTAATAGATCATATAATATAAAGTCACACCATATATTGCATTGCCTAATTTTAATCGTTTGATAATTTCACCTTTATTGATGCGGGCAAAGAGTACTGCGAGTTCGCAAATAAATCTGTTCCTTACGGCTATTTTATTGTATTAATCTAATAATCGTAACTGAACTCAATCATCTTCTATGGATGCTCATACTTCTACGTATCTATGTGTCTAACTTCTTTTAGAAGAAGCCTAAAGCATATACCTTACTAGTCGTACTTAGGTATTTACCAACTTTTAGGTACAGGCGGCTTCACCAATGCAGCGTGGTATATAATAAACCAATCTACTACCTATTATGGAGGATTAGCCAATCGCGAGACATACACATATGGGTAGAAAAAGAGAAGACCACGTGCTTAAAATGTTCGAAAAAGGGTAATAATTATCTCATGTGATAGGTATAGCCCAGTTAGTATATAGTTATATTATTTCATTAGGGTATAGAATATTCGTTCGTAATATGTTTAAAAATGCACTGGAATAACAATAAAATTCGAAGACGACAAATATGCCTCCGATTATGTGCAATACTGAATAAAAATATTGTCCAACATTGTATCGTTGTTACATCGCCTCAATACTTGTGTTCTACTACCTGCTTAGATTACATTAGTAGATTAAAATACAGGTCAATTCTTCGAACGTGATCGGATGTCGAGATATAATTCTGATTTGTTCCACCATATTTAAATTCATCTGAGAATCTTGAATTATTTCGTTAAATGCCAATCGTTTTTGATCAATCAGATTCAACAGCTACCTAATTTTCTTCTAAACAATGCCATATTTATTACTTGTGACAACTGACTGCATAATTTTGTGGATTAAAATACTTCATTCAGTGACCCGTTGTTTTTGTTACAATGGATATATTTTCGAACCCATCGAGTTTCGGTGATACATTTAGAATTCCAAAAATACGGAAATCATCGGGCGGAATATTTAGTTTTGTCATCGATTACGCAAACTGTTTCAAGGGTGCGCTGCGCAACGGCATTGTGAAAAAATATAAGAGCTTATATAAAAACTGATGCAGCTGTCGGGTGGCACACATGCGAATTGTAGCGAGCGGGACGCGCAAGGGCGAAACGTCATATGTGTCTGTTGTGTGCCGAGACGTTGCGGCATTATATCGGGCAATCATGCCACGTCATATATGTCCGCGACCCTCACGCACATAGAGGGAAGGGTTCCGAAAATCCGCTCGCCGGGAAGGGTTCGCACGGACGCCCGCCGACGCGCAGGCGCACGCGAACTTGCAAAAAACTCACAATGCGTACAACATCGCTGTTTTTGTTGTTAATACTCTAGATTGTTCGTAAATTTCCTTTCTTCACAAAAATGTAATATCATCAACTCGTTCACGCCCGGTCTTTCAAAGGGAGCCATTTGAAGAGGGAAGGGAAAATTGTTAAAAACTGGTAAAAAGTGGGTCAGAAAGGGGTGCTTTTGAAACTAGTAATCACTACTTCGCGTATATCGATTGCCGTTATTATACAAAAAATCCTTTTTTGGAATTGGCAGTTGGGAATTAGGATCTTTCATTGTTATGGATAAAATAATAAGTAAACTAGTTCAATTTATTGACAAGGAAGTATTTAAAATATTTGATTACAGATGAAGTTGACGGAACTTAACACAGTATACGACAAAAATATTATTTCACTGAAGGTTTCTAATGTTTAACGGTTTACCATTCAATGGGTAATGAAACTAGGGTGTATCATTTAAGTTCTTAAACTAATTAATAAGAATTACTTAATAATACAAGACATAAAAACGATTATTATGAGTTTTATTTACTATAGCTATAGATATGCACCTAATAAGGTAAATATGAGGAGTTTGTTATCCTATTATATCTCGATAAATTTGAAACAAGTTATAATGAATGTTTTAAGATTTTAATAAGTTATTGTAAATACCCATAGTAGTCAATAAAAGTGTTCCTCTGATCATTATCACCAGTTTTACCCCAACTTAGGAAAAAATTGAAATCTCAATCATTTATAAATTAGCTTCGCGGACAACTAGTCTGTTCATCCCTTTATCAGTTTTACAATCGGCCACAATAAAAGGGTACCAATTGATTGTTAGGAGGTAGTTTTTATAAGTTTTTATGCTTTTTTATTTATTGTCAACGTACGATTTATGTTCTAATTTCTATGACAGTGTCTATAGACATACCGAATTTCGATAATGGCCCTTGAAACCGCTAATAGAGGGAATATATAGGTAGATATTTACGGTTTCGTTTTTTGTGAAATTAAATTGAATACAATGTTTTGAGAAACGTTGAGACTTTAGTAGAATAAGTCTTATGGTGATCAAGTCAAAGGAATATCAAAATGATGTCTTCGTTTGATGTAATTAATGAAGCAATGAAAAACTATAATAATTTTTGTTGTAGCACTGAGACAAAACGGCAATTTTTAATTAAAATTCTATCTGTTCATTCATAAAATAGCTTATCAACGTCTACTGTTGGACATAGGCCTCCTCATGGAGAGAAGGCAGACGACAGAGTAGCAGGTAAACTTCTTTCCTATTATAGTGGAGGATTCGAACCCAGCAGTGGGGTGTATACGAGTTGAGATGATAGTTGATGAAATGAAATCATCTGCTGGCTTCAGATTTTAACAAAAATACGTACTTTAGTAGCGTACCTCGTGCGTTTACAGGTGAAAATGTAATGTATTACCGGGCTGGTACTTTAATATTAATTATAAGATGGTGTTATTTTGCATGCTATGCTGAGGACCTTTCTCTGCAAGATTAAAGCCGATTTCCTAGAAGTAAGGACGGAGGAGTAACCTACATTAGCCGAAGGATTAGTATGCTGAAATAATAATGGGCAGCCCACAACACTCGAAGAACAGATAACAGTTGAAAGGATCTTGGTCAAAGTCGCAAAGAGCTGTTAGATGAAGTTTACATAAGTGTATGTGCGTGCATGTGTGTGGCGTTCTGTGGGAAGCCATAAATCGAAAGGCTCTTGGATGGAAGCCATCAAAGCGGTGCGATAGCATGTTTATCAAAGGTTCTATTTAATTTGCATATGGCAACTCTTACTGAATAAGTAACTAATTCAGTCTTACTGAATAAGTTTATTAGTAGTAGGACCACGCTGTTGACAGTTTTCTGTCTACAGCCGCGGGCCTGTCCGTCTGGGGTAGTACCACACTCTCGCAGAAGATCGACGTCTGAGTAATGGCAATGTGCTATTGCGCTTCGTTCGGTGAGTGAGAGAGCCGGCAGCCCAACTGGGTGGGTTTAGGGTTACTATTGGTAGGCATGACCTAGTTATACCCTTGGTATTGCAAAGGTCCATAGGCGGCGGTAACACTTATCATCAGGTGTGCTGCTTACTCGTTTGCCACCATAAGCAATAAAAAAATCATTTGTGGATCGTACAAAAAAATGTCTTGCGTGGGTATCGAACCCGTTCTATTTTCGAATTGCTACTTACTAGTTTGAACAATACGTTAACTGTACATTCAGTCAAATTTAGATTAAGAACATAACAAGCCCCTAATCAAATTTACGATTTGCTATGACAGCAGTTTTGATTACCACAGGTAAATTTATTGCTGTAAATGATCTATATTGTGATCTAATAACAGCTTTACAGTGCATGTTATATATATATAAAAATAGATTATATATAAATATATCAGACGTCCGTGTAGAATATAGGCGACCCCACAAAGGGAGATAATGCACACTTAGCAGGCGGGTTGGCGATCTTAGTTGACGACATTCTCTTCGTGATTCATAAGTCACCTTTTACAAATCCAACAAATATGTCCGGGGGATAATGATACAAAGTATTTTTAAACTATAATTATTTGGGAACTAGATTAAAACTAGATTAAGTACTAAGTAGTAAAGTGACAACTTGACTATTAAATAAACAAAACAGTTAGAAAGTGGAATATGTAGTAACCCTTGCGTGAGTAATGATGAATAGACATTACAATATGAGTCGATCAACAGTAGAATAGTTGAGTTAAACGGAACCCTTTTACCTGTTGTGTGCAATTACACGATGTTTACACGGACATTATTCCTTTACAACCCTTCCCCAACCCTTCTATTGTGACTTTTTTGTTGCGCTCGCGCACTTGTTCCCCGGACGCGTTTGTAATTGAGCTAAACAGATCCTAACTGAAACATATGCATAGCATACATACAAAAAAGCTTTAAAAACGTGCCTCGGGATCCATCAGGTGAGTGTAAAGTTGCACTTTTTAATAAGTATTTCTTTATTCAACCCTTTTTTGGTATTTTTTGTTAGGCACGCGCATTTCGAAAAAACGTTACAAGGGCTGGTTAGTTGTAATAGTTTGGACTTATTAAATTTTATTAAGCAAAAATTATATTTTTAATTATAGTAGTGTAAGTAGTAATTACTCATATCGAGTGTCGTCACATTTAATCAACAATTGATTATTTTGAGTTTGATTGTAATTTATAAAGTTACTCGCAAGAGAGAATTTATATCCTAAGTGCAGGATCATCATCATCATCATTTCCGGTCATATGTGTCCCACCGTTGGGCTCGAGTCTCCTCGATAGTGAAGGGGAAATGGACTCGGGCATACTGTGCTGGTCTGACGTGTTGGTCTAGGGCTCTCCTTCGACTTTGCCTGCTCTTGTTTAGATGCTATATGTGTTTTATATCCCATAGTCGTCTCTTCCAATCATCCACGGGTCATCACGCTAGTGCAGGATATTATTTCTAAAAAAGTAATCGATACTAATATTATAAATGCGAAAGTAACTTTGTCTGTCTGTCGCTCTTTCACGCCAAAACTACTAACCGATCTAAATGAAATTTGGTACACAGATAGTCTAGAGCCTGATAAAGGTCATAGACTACTTTTTAATGCAAAAAAGGGTTGTAAAGGGCGATAAAAAATTGTAAGGAATTATTGTAATTTTTAAAGCCAGTAGCTTAAAACTTATTTTTAGGCTATTGGTTAGATATAAATAAATATGACATTAAAATTTCAGAAGAAAATATACAATGCGAAAGTGGAAATATGTAGGTACCGGGGGAGACCGAGACTCACCTACCTAGACCAGATTTGTCACGTACTGAAGGAAGGTGGAGTCAAGGGTTTCCGAAACCGGCGAGCGTGTATGAAGAGAATTATGAATGTTGAGGAAGCGAGTGAAGTATGCAAGGATAGAGTTCTCTGGCACTCTATTCTCTCTGCCTACCCTGCAAGGGATATGGCGTGATCATATGTATGTATGTATGTAAAATTTCATAAAAAAAATACCCTTAAGGGGTAAAATAAAAATAGGGATGAAAAGCTTTAGGAAAGTAACCTTTTACGCGGGCGAAGCCGCGGGCAGAAGCTAGTAAATAGATATATTTTAAAATAGATTCTAAAAGTTTGCGTTTTGTGACTTTTACTTACTTATTCATCTAAAAAAATCTATGGAGTCCATAGATTTTTGACGATATTTTTATTTGTGTATTTTAGTAGATTTCTAGATGATTTAAATTTACAATTACACGTGATAGGTGGCGTTGATAATTTTATTAAAATGTTTGTACACAACGATATCTGTAAGGTTAGTTAGTGTATACTATGTACATGTTTCACATTGAGAAGAAAACGAGAAAGAAAACATTCTACAGTTAAGTACCTATTTCTATTTCATCGTTATACTATATTCTATCGAAATGAAATGAAAACTATTAATATTTATAGTTACTGCTAATTTTCCATAGGTCACAACGCTGTCTTTATTATAGTCTATAAAATATAGCTTGATCTCTGTGACAGTTGTCACTAGAGCCACACGCTTACTATACAGTCCGTATCTTTTTTCGATATAATTCATTATTTTTAAAATTATTTGCTACTGCAATTAAAAAACAATCAATGAAAATCTTATTGAATTTTAATTATTGGATTTTATTTAATTTAAACTAAAGTTGTTAATTAATTCTTTTTATTATTCGGAAGGCACGTACATCCAAGTTCATCATCACTATTGTCATCACCGCTGGAGCATTCCTGTAGGTTGATGAGGAATTCTTGGTCACAGATTATTTCATGAATAATAATGTTTATTTTATGAAAGAAATTATCGTTTTAATATAAAAGAAATGGTCTTAATAACATTATAACTAATGTCTGAATACTAAATTAATACAATTTACTTATTTTATAGAGTAACCATGTGGTTTATATAAGCAATATATTGGTTTTACTTGTTTTATAAATAATTAATAAGAATGTTATCGATTTACGTTTATCGATTGCCCCATCTCTATCTTATTCTCAGTCCAGTGTGACCTTGTACTTGCGTAAGCATCATATTCTTATAAAATGGTTACTAAGTATTTTAAAACATATGAGATGCAAGTTTCGGTGTATGTATGAATATAAAAATATGAATATTTCATATTTTTATATTCATAATTCAGTTGAGATATAACTGGCACGTAAAGAGTGAAAATATAGGCAATACAAAATAAAATTGTAAACATGACGCGTATTCAAAATTACTTCATCAGTTTTGTAGCTATCTGTCACAGAGATCAAGCTATATTTTAGGGATTATAGGTTATAACTGTTCTCGAAAAATTTTTAAAAATTTTAGATTACCTAGCGTGGAATTTTTTTTTTTAAATAAGACTCGTCTCAATTCAAACAATTTCAAGAGATTCCTTAAGTTTACCTACTGCGTGTAATACGCATTCTATAGTGTTTTATTAGGTTTTTACTATTACTACCATTTTAAATACATTTCAACATTAAGTCTCCCAAGATCATTATATTTTTCATATTTCATAAGAATAACGGATTAAAACAAAACAATTCATCATCTCATCTCAGCTCATAATTGTCCCTCTGTTGGGCTCGAGCTTCCTCTATAATGGGAGGGAAATTGACGTACTGACCACGCTGGTCAGTCGTGTTGGTATAGGGTTTTGTTTCTAGTTTTCCTTGTATTTCATATCTCTTAGTCGTCTCTTACGATCACCCACGCGTAAGATAGGGGGTGGTGAAATGTATTCTTACTTCGTCAGCACACGGTTACAAAACAAAAAAGCAATTATTATTTTAATAATACATTATTTTGAAATAAAACCATTTTTGCGGATTTTATCGCGTTTATGTTGGATTTTTAATTTCCTGACTTTAGAACGACATCGTGCTGATAATGGGTTAGGATTTAGAGAATCGGTGCCAAGCCTTAAACAAAATTATAAACAGCTTACTTACTGTAATTAAATTCCTACACTAAAGATACTGACACCGGGGCACCGACTTCAAACCTATCAATAAATAGCACATACAAATTATAGTATTTTAAGTTATTTTGTACTTTTCAGTTTTTGAAGTCGGTTTTTTAATGGTAGTTTTATTTTTTTATTGTTTACTTTTTAGTGTTACAGACACACATAGGTTGTTCTATTAGTTGCGGGGCTTGAGTTACTCGTTCATTTGTCGCACACATACTTAATGTTAATTTTAGACTTATATTATGGTTTTCTCATGGGTGCCATTGTCAAAACTGGATCAAATTAAAATAAAATCACATAGGAAGCACCAGCTTTCAAATAAAAAAAGAATCATTAAAATCGCTTCGCCCAGTCGAAAGTTATGAAGTAACAAACATAAAAAAAAATACGGACTAATTGCCCTCCTTTTTTTCCTCCTTTTTTAAAGTCGGTTAAAAATCACATGCAAACGCGATAAAAGCTGTAGAAATAGTTTTATTTCAATTGTGTATACAAAGATATTCGTGAAAACATCAGAAATCATACATATAAAATATAAATTAATTAATTTTTTATATGTATGATTTCTGATGTTAATTATCATACAAATAAAATACAATAATCACCACACATTATCTTGTAGAAGGTATCATAGGCAACGATTATGGAACGTCCTGAAGCGAAGGCAATATCACTTTACGGTAATTATCTTGCTACGTCTTTGGCATTGCAGAAGTAAATGAACGACAGTTATCACTTATCATGACGTTGCTTACTCACGGGCTGCTTACTACTATCACCAATTAAAAATAAAGACACGAATAATATCACAGTAAGAGAGGTAAGCTCGAAATAAAGTTCAGAGCTAATCCTTCTGACCAGCGTGGCTAATTTGCCTCATTGAAACGCGGTTTATTCTCAATAGAAGAATATCTATTAGGCCTTAAAAATTATATTATTTTTTTATAACAATAATAGATTTCTTTTTAAGGTCCATAAAAATGATAATCAATCCAGTGAATATTAATAACTATAACAAATATGATATCGATTTTTTGTATGAATATAAAAAATAACAGATAGGTGCGACAGTTGAGTTACCAAAACAACTTTGGACACGGTTATTTTTTATACTGACACCTGTTGGCCTTAGGGATTATTGAATTTGATAAAACAACATATTGCATTAATGTATATCAACAAAAAAAGAGTTTTTTTTTTTTATTGAAACTTAGAAAATGACAGTGTAACGTTGGCATCCGAAGCAACTTTTAAACAATAAGTAGTTGCTTAATAACTATAATAAAAGTAACTTTTTTATAAATATAATGTTGCTGTTATAAAAAAAAATATAAATATAATGTTGCTGTTATAAAAAATATGATGACAGACGATTTTTTTAACTCTTACTTACACATAGGGGTGCCTGACAGTGGACACAATATAGATTGAAAAGAAAGAGGATTCATTGTTTATTAAATTCTACATTTGGAAATATAGCTGAATCTGTGTCATGCTTTTAGTTTTTTTAATATCTAATCGCACTCTCAATGATATAACACTGAACGTCAAAGTCCTATTCATTCATCCATTAGCCAGCCTATTGACATCCACTATTGAAGACGCCCTATGAGGAAGCCCTCATGAGAAGTATTATGCCATAATGGCCACGTTTAACATATGGATTGGCATTTGGTGATATAGGAGTCTCAGGTGAAAGCTGCTGTCCATTTTAATGAAGATCATCCAGCTGAATTTTACTAGTCCCGTGTTAAATAAGATATTTTCAACCTGTCACCACACAGTGATTAGTAATTATTATTATTATGATATTTATTTTTACGCAAATTGCGATTGCAAACCTACTTCTAAGGAAGGCGATTATGGTATTATTCTCACTCTCGTTGGGAACCCTAAACCCAGCAGTGGATGTCAATAGGTGATGACGTGACAGTGTGTAAATGATACTGATTATTCGAATATAATATTTTGGCAGACAATATTTTGGTCTTCTCAAGAACTAGACAAACCAAATTGTCTGTAGCCTTGTGTTAAAGAAGAAATAAATATTTAAATGAAGATGGCATCGCTACAGATATACAGAAAGAATAGCGAAATCTTGATAATAACTCTTCTAATGATAGAATTTAAAAGGCAATGAATAAAGGCAATGTTTGAAAGTTGTGCCTAACTTTCAAAAGTTACGCCTATCTACCTGTCTTGATCATTATAAACGTTTGACTTTTGCTATGAGGCATTAGCATAATTTAGTCTAGTCTCAGTATTTGAAATAAAACTACTTTTACGGATTCTATCGCGTTTTTATTTGATTTTAAATTTCCCGACGTTTCGAACACTTTACAGTGATCATGGTCACGGGTCAAGGGTCCACCAGTCCTCCCGTGACCATGATCACTGTAAAGTGTTCGAAACGTCGGGAAATTAAAAATCAAATACAAACGCAATAGAATCCGTAAAAGTAGTTTTATTTCAAATGTGTAATACTCGCATAAACATTAGAAGTCATTAGTCTCAGTATATTATTATTTCTTTGGATTGGAGCGGTCTCATTTCAGTTGCAAATAAAAACTATAATCACTTGAAATCGATGAAACTTAGAAGTCTAACGCAACACATTTGGCAATAATGAATACAATTGCGATGAATGATAATTACAAGTTTGCATAACCCTATATAACACCTTGACAAGATTATAATTTGTCAGATTACTAGGTGCAAATCCTGCAATTAAACCCCAATATAAATAATCTGAAAATGAAGGTTATAAAGAAAAATAACACTTAAAAATGTATCATGTAAAGGCAGATGTGTAAGCACATTGCTTTTCAAAAAGATTATCGATTAAACACGATCCAATTAATTGATATCGAAACAATCCTATGTTAAGAACGTTAACGGCACTCAAATTGCTCTATCAGTATCCTTTCGAGTTAGGTTATATGGTTCAAAGTATCTTTTTTATATTTTTTTCTTAGGGCCCACATCTCACCCCTTTTTTAATCGGATTTAAGGCGCGTGTGCCGTGTTTTTTACATTTATCAATAAAAACTCCAATGCACCTTATGCAGCCGTTGGGGTCAAGTTTTTTTTTAAATTTCCGTCGTATGTGGATGTATTAATTAGCCAGTCCCGAAGCCTTGTAGCGCCTAATAATTGTGAATGTTCATTTATAAGTTTGTTAGCATAATTTAACAGACCGTTGCGTGTATAGTCAGATAATATCATTCTTGGATGGTATAAGCCAAGGGATGTAATTCATTAGACGTTGCTAGGGTGGTCATATACCGAAGCGAGACTGTGTGAATCTTAATCTATCATATAAACTATATGTATAAAGTCAGTGGGAAATATTTTATAATGATTTCAAATTATATTAATAATATATATTAGTTACGTGATTGAAAGGAGCGATAGCCGAGTGGATATCAATAGAATGTTAAGAATAGGTATTGAGTTCGATACCCATGCACCTATGAGTTCATGGAGTGTAATGTGTATTATATCGTTAATTAATGTTTGCTTTGACGATATTGAAGAGGAAGAATTTAGAGATCATATTCCTATATCTAAGATTTAAACAAAAAATAGGAAGGAAGGTGGAGTCAAGAGCCTCCGAAACTAGCGAGCGTGTATGAAGAGAGTTATGAATGTTGAGGAAGCGAATGAAGTATACAAGGATAGAGTTCTCTGGCACTCTATTCTCTCTGCCTACCCTGCAAGGGATATGGCGTTATGGCATGTATGTATGTATGTAAACAAAAAATGTGGCATCTGCTATTCGTACACAAAACGTAAACACTAAAACCATTAACTATCATGAACATAATCTTCGTTACTTCTAGTCAATATTTGGATATAATATCTCAAATATACTAACATCATCCATCCAATTTGATATTATTGTTATTGCTTTGATTTGCGGATTTCAGATGGCATTTGTTCTGTGGAAAGTGAGATTCTGCCCAAATTGGTTTAACTGGCATGTCGATTCCGTTGCAATTGGAGATAATAAAGCATCAGAGGATTATATTAGTTATATGAATGCATATTAAATTTCAACTACTTTCGTTAAGAACAATATACATGCATATTATAATATGTAGTCGGAAGCGCGTGACATTAAAAGAAAGTTGCTGAGTGGAATGGATCGCTTGAAGGAAATGCTGTGGAATGTCATTAATATTCAAAACGTAACTAGGAGGGATTATAAAATAATAGCAGTAATTTGGAGCGGCACGCGTCCGCTGGCCGCCCGCTACCCCGCCACCTAAGAGAAGAATTTCTTGATAAGATATGCATGAAAATATGTCCGCTTTATTACATTTTTTTCAAATGACTAGCCTCTAATATAATGACCTATATTTGACTCTTTGTCTCATATTTTTAATAAGATTTCACATTGCATACATAGGTATGCAATGTGAAAAAATATTTTTTATTAATAATAAACTGTCTGACTGTAGAGATAGCTCTACAGTCAGACAGTTTATTATTAATAAAAAATATTTTTACAATGGTCAAATTTAAACTATTACTGATTTAGGTTTAAAAAACCTCTTAATGGCTCTTTTGTTTAAATTTCTACTAATTTTTAATATTTAGGCGAGAATTGCAAATATGAGCTAAACTATATTTTTTATACATACATACATACATATATATCATCACACCATATCCCTTCCAGGGTAGGCAGAGAGAACAGAGTGCCAGAGAACTCTATCTCTGCATACTTCACTCGCTTCCTCAACATTCATAATTCTCTTCCTACACGCTCGCCGGTTTCGGAGACTCTTGACTCCACCTTCCTTCAGTACATAACTGATCTGGTCTAGGTAGGTTAGTCTCGGTCTCCCTCGGTACCTACATCCTTCCACTTTCGCATTGTATATCTTCTGCTGTATATCTTCTGAATGCCGAACGTCTGGTTAGACGTTCGTTCAGCATTGTTTCCACATGTCCGAACCATCGGAGCATTCCCTTTCGCATCTTTACACCAATACTCTCTTTCATACCTACTCGCTCTCTTACGTCGTCGTTACGAATGCGGTCGGTCAGCCTAACTCCACAGATTTTACGCAGAGATCGCATTTCGACCGCATTAATTTTACTTTCATACTCTTTTCTGCATACCCAACTCTCGCTTCCATACAGTAATGTTGGGACAAGCACTGCGTTATGTATTGCTACACGTGCCTTCTGGCTGAGGTGGTGGCTGCCGAGAAGTTGCCCCAATGCTCCATTCACTCTATTTCCCGCATTCACTCTTCGCTCTTCTCTTCCCCGTCGGTACGAACATCGGCAGTTGCGGCGATGGGGGCCGCCCCCCATCACGCCTTGCCCAGTCAGGCGAGTCGAGGAGAGCAGAGTGCCGGTTGGGCACGTGGAATGTAAGAGGTTGTGTGGAAGGTAAGTTGCACGAGCTGATATCCGTCATATTTTTTATGATTTAAATAATAAAATTACTAATATTATTAATTACGCACCAAATAATTTAGACCTTTTGTATGATTAAAAACAATGGCAAAGACGTATATTAATTAAAATTATTTATTATTATTTTATCTTTATCATGAAAAAGTCCTACAAATTACTATGAAAAAATTATCGTTAAGTAGTAACCCTATCATTATATTCGATTAGAGTAGTACTTTTTTCGGCAAAAGGATGTCAATTCCTACAATTAAAGGCACCTTGTAATTACATCTTATTAGTTTTCCTTTCCATTTTGAACCCAGGAGTAATATAAATTAATTTGACTCCCATTTTCTACTTTAGTTTTCGAATATTAATTAAATTTGTCAGTTTAATTGATATTATTACTTAAAATTATAATTACATAATTCCTGGCCATTAGAAAAGAATTGTACATGTAGGTATAGACAGAATGGCAGATTATGAATTCAACTTTTATATCGTAAAAAGTGAATCAATTAAAATAAAAAGTATACCACTAATATATAATTTTTTTATTTTTTTGTAAGAAAAGGGGTCTACGCGTGAATGTGAGCAAAACCAAAATAATGGTCTTTGAAAGAGATGAAGCCAGAACAGATGTAAGAGTAACAATAGGTAATGATGTACTAGAGCAAGTGGATGAATTTGTATATCTTGGATGTGGATTTAGCCGAGATGGACGGTACACCACTGATATAGAGCGAAGAGTGAATGCGGGAAATAGAGTGAACGGAGCGTTGGGGCAACTTCTCGGCAGCCACCACCTCAGCCAGAAGGCACGTGTAGCAATACATAACGCAGTGCTTGTCCCAACATTACTGTATGGAAGCGAGAGTTGGGTATGCAGAAAAGAGTATGAAAGTAAAATTAATGCGGTCGAAATGCGATCTCTTCGGCAAATCTGTGGAGTTAGGCTGACCGACCGCATTCGTAACGACGACGTAAGAGAGCGAGTAGGTATGAAAGAGAGTATTGGTGTAAAGATGCGAAAGGAAATGCTCCGATGGTTCGGACATGTGGAAAGAATGCCGAACGAACGTCTGGTTAAGAAGATATACAATGCGAAAGTGGAAGGATGTAGGTACCGAGGGAGACCGAGACTAACCTACCTAGACCAGATCGGTCAGGTACTGAAGGAAGGTGGAGTCAAGAGCCTCCGAAACCGGCGAGCGTGTATGAAGAGAATTATGAATGTTGAGGAAGCGAGTGAAGTATGCAGAGATAGAGTTCTCTGGCACTCTGTTCTCTCTGCCTACCCTGCAAGGGATATGGCGTGATGATATGTAGGTATGTATAATTTTTTAATAAATCTAACAATTATTCTATTTAAGAAAAACTACATCAAATTTTTGGCGTTAAAAAATATTGTGGTGTTATGCACTTAGATACACGCAATAAAAATGTTAGCATTATAAAAAGAAACGCAATAAAATAATAACAATATTGTTATAACCATATCAATACACTTTTATAGTGTGAGTACTTATGCCGAATCTTTACTCTTAACATGTGAAACCTTTTACCTTTTTTTTTGTTAATTTCATTTAATATATTTTTTAATGATATCCCACATAGAATAAAATAGAGCCTATGGAACCTTATTCGCACTTCTTAATTTTGTCATTGGACTAGGTATATTTCATGAGCCTATGCCTGTGATTGACAGTTGAAATTTCACAAAATATGTATTTCTGTTGCCGCCACTATAACAACAAATAATGAAAAAGCATTAAAAATTCAATGGGACTTGATACAAAAAATATGTATCCTCGCTCTTTTACGACAAAAATATAAAAGGCACATAGTGTATAAATCTTTTTTGATGTTACATAACCTCTCGTGAGCTTCCCCAACTCGCACTTAGCCGGTTTTGATATTTCTTAAAGTTTTCTACAAATACTTTTTGAAACGAATAATTAAGCCAATCACTGATCTTGCTTGTTGTCATTTAAACAATAAACGCTACTCTATAATGATGTTTCCAAAGAAACAAATAGGCCCATAAAAAATGGGTTCATATTTTATTAGTCATATTTTTGCAAATTTTTGTGTCTTTATCGCTCTAAAAGATCGTATTCAAAATGCTCCTTTTAACAAATTATATCCTTTGTATTTTATGTTACATTTTTTTGAGCGAAACAAAAGAGTTTGTGTTAAATATTAAAATTCGCGGAAGGTCCGAAATCCACAGTTTGCATAACCGTTGCAATTTTCCATTGCTGTTCCTTTGTTTACATTTTATGTAAAATGTAATTTGATAATAGCCGTGACGTGCACGTTTACTCTTAAGTTTAGTTTTATTGTTCTAGGTACGAGAATATATGTCAGATGAGCCCAGTTCACCTGACGGTATTTTTATTACATGGCAAGTAGTATCTGTTGCTTATGGACCTCTGCTACACCGTGGGTACAGCTAAATCACTGTCAACCGCAAGCTAGGGTTTGAACGTCCGGTTCACTCGCTCAGGAAACAGTAGTAATTTGCTGTGTGTCCTACTCCGGATGACTCGAGTTATTAATGCAAGCAGGAACTGTCACCAGCGTGGCACTTCCACTTGAAGTAGTAACAGCTTTTCATATTCATTGGCACTGAGGACAATGGATGTCAGGTTTGTCTACTCAGTAAACTGTTACTCTCTTCATGTTATTTTATTTATAAGGATCTCGAATCGGCCTGAATTTGATTCTTTTCTGTTTATACATCATGTTCATATTTATTTGTAAGCAGAAATTATATATTTAAAATGGAGATAAGAATAGAGTAGCTCAAAAATGAATATACACATCAACTCTTTTAATATACTCTCTCGCTGATAAAAGCGTTATGAAGATATAAGTAACAATAGATGAAAGGATTAAAGTTTTGGTTCAGTTTATTATAACTATGATACTAAAATAAATAATGTTGGCTAGTTAGTGCTACCTGTTCTAGAAATATGTAGTTACTACAGTTGATGTTAGTATCAGATGGTAGTAATTTTGTTAAGAGAGTGTCTTTGAGGAGTGACTGTGGTAGTCCATCTGTTGAGAGATTATCTTTAAGAGTGATTGTGGTAGTCAACTTGTTGAAAGAACGTTTAAGAGTGATGCTTTTGTATATACCATGTAGTCAAAAGTTATATTTAAAGATACAAACTCTCTATAAACTTATTTGAGATTATTACAAAAACCTTTATAGTTATGAAGATAAGCTATTGCCAATAACTTATACAGTATGTACTATGAAAGAAGAGTACATATTGTATCGACCCCAAGTAATTGGGATAAGAGTAGAAGAATGATGAGTTATAAAGAAAAGGCTTATTGAAACACTGTTCCTGATAATTATATATTCTGCATGGTAGCGTGTTAGGAATACAATGTGTCATTCCCTAATTTTCTATGGAAAGGGTATAAAGACCACTTAAGGGATCTTTCGATGCCTCGGTTCGCTTATCCAAGGCAATGCCGACCTAGATGGTCCGGTGATTCACAGAATTTATTTGGAATGAATGAAACTGCGGCAGGTCATGAGTACAATATGTGACCCTCAAGTAGGTACCCCTAAAATTTAAGGGTAAAATATACAGGTTGCCGATTTAATTAGTAGAATCATTGAAGGAGGTGTATCAGACCATGATACACTATCCAAATCAGTAAAAAAAAATAGTACTTAATTTTTGTTTCAATTGCCCTAATGATAAGCGGTCAATACACATGTACTATAAAAGTTCGATGTAGGCATATACTTATGCGTGTGACATTGAACTAGTAGGCAAATAGTCCCGCTCTCGCTACGCTTACCGCCGCACAGCTGAATCGAAATGTACCTGCAGGTCAATGTACGCTGGTAAACCTATTGTTTTGATAAGAAACAAATCACTTTATCTCGTGATTGGGCAGAACTAGGAGTCTGTAACTAACTTTATTGTTTTTTATGACGTCATTCCTACATCTAGCTTAAGTTATACTACTAATAAAATCTGCACCCTGTATAATACCTTAATATGGCCTGGTGTATTCTATAGGTCAGCATGTTGGACTACAAAAGCGATAGATGAGAGACGGCTGCATGTAGCAGAGATGCGAATGTTAAGATGGATGTGTGGCATGACGACAATGGATAAGATAAGGAATAAGCATGTAGGTAAGAGAAAGTTTGAAAGTGGCGCCCGTGACGGCAATGTTAAAGAATGAACGCCTGACGTGGTATGGACATGTGATGAGACGGGATGAAAGTAATATTGTGAGAAAAGTTTTAAGCATAGTGTTAAATGCTTTAGGGGTAAGGGAAGAGCGAAGAAAATGTGGATAGATAACGTGAAGCTTGATATGGATAGAATGAGAGTAAACGCAGACATGATATCTGATAGGATTGCGTGGAAGAAAAGGACATATTGCGTCTACCCCAAATAATTGGTATAAGAGCAGGATGATGATGAATTGCGACCACCAAACTGCTTATGAAGTGTGGATATAATGGTATTATTCCGCTTTTATTGGGGAGAACTATGTTAACCGACTTTGGATGTCGATGGGATGATGAATAAATGGACGGATGGAAGAACAGCCATGTGTGTATCACATATAGAATTGTACTGCGTAGGTATCGAGTCCATAATATGTGGTATGTGGAAGGCCGTTACTGTTCATCGCTCGTTACCTCTAAGTACGCAGTACAATTACACTACATATATAGCATATCATATTTACTTATTATTTATTGACAACTCATTATATAATTTATTTGCAACTATATTGGTTAGGATTATTTATTGAATACATATTTCTCACCTAGCAGTGTACTGCGCGCAAGTTTACCGAGTAATCATTTCTCAATTTTTACGATGAACTTTGAACAAACATAAGAACTTGTTATCCTCAAGAAAATATGTAGCTGTAGGCATTCGGTGGCGGGATAGGCTGATCAATCATGGAGCCTACCCCTTCTATCCCGCCCAGTGTCGGCTGGCGGCGCGAAAACAAACGGTTGCCTAGCAACGCGCGGGGGACTCGCCCACCGACCCGCTACCGCATCACTGAGCCCCACATACGACATACACACATACAGCACACATGACTAGCATACATACACTCCTACACGTTGCACAAACTCCATTCTTATCTGTACTATTCCAAACTCGTTATCTATTGCAACAATTGCATTTGTATATATATTTAACATTTGATATTTCTTTAAATAAATACATACCAACAATTATATTGTTATTTTAATACGTCTATACAATATCCGAACACTAAATACAGTTGCCTAGAAATTCTTTTTATATTAAGAAAATAATTTAGTGTAATTAATATTACAATCCGAACATATTTTGTAACAAATTTTTTTTTGTATTATTTATAACGACACTAATTTATTCATTAAACATAATTTTATATCACTATCAGTTGTTTTTATTGTCTATGTCAAATGATGTAATAGATAACCATAAAAATGTATGTAAACATAACATCTGAAATGAGTTGTTATGTGTTGGTGTAATTGAGAACCGAAGAAAAGAGAGGTCTTGGCACGGAGCACGGTGATCCATCATCCCTCCGCTGACCGCTGCCCCCACAACCACCCTCTCTTACTTTTCACTTTCTCTACATATTTTAAGGAGAATAAAACTTTCCCTTCACCCCCGGCGCTTTTATTTTCTCTCCGGAATTATAATATAGTCGTGGCCACAGTTCGCTTCAGTTGAAATTCGGACTTTGCCAATGTTAGCAATCGTCTTTGATGACAGCTTACTTTGGACATTATAAAGTAGGTATCTGATATTTTTTTTATCTTGAACATTGTAATTCTGTTGGGAGTCAACTTTACTTTACCCATGTCAACTCTAACTTATCTTTTAAACGATTTTAGTTATCCATTAAAAAGTTATTTACGGAGGTGTCCATATAATAAATGTAAATTGTATCAATATGTCTTAGAACAAAAATTAAACTATTTTGTTGTGAAGAAGTAGGTTACGTTATTTATAAAATCTACATAAGAATCTTTATGCATTATATTTATCAATATAAGTTATAATTTGTATTTATAATAGATATAAAAGTATATACTTAGTATGTTTGTACCTATACATATTTAAGTTTTGTATAAAGACATAGTACTTGATATGATTTTCGTGAAAAAGATTTGTAATCATATCGTTAAATATGTTAAGATTACAATGACTTGTACGAATATAGTAAGAAGCGGACGTGCGTGTGATGCGTGGTCCGGCGTCCGGCAGGGCAGCATCACAGTGTCTATAATAAATGAGCGGGCGCGGGGGACGCTGACCAATGGTAGTCCCTCCCTCAATCAATATGATGGACTCGGTCGCGAGGGGACGATCGCTCACTGATTTTTTCCCTCGCTGACAGGGTTCGGGAGGACGCGTTTTTGCGCCCTCGTGCAGTCTACGAGAAGGGAGCTAGCAATTAATAAGTGCGCTGTGGACCGCTGGTTACTCGTTGTAGTTTTGTGACCCGACTGATCATTATTGTTCTGCCCAAATATTGGACACTCCTTTTACTTGTCTCGTAGCAAATTGTATCTGCTGAATTTGTCTTTCTTGCAATTGCTGCATATATGTAACTTACATTGCAAACATATGAGTTATTTACGTTTATTGTTCATCCTAAGTGTATACATGCGAGAAATACATGATATTAAATAATTTTCAATGTTTTAAAATATTTATACTTTAATTTTTTTAAGTTTTATTCTGTGTCATTTAACATCCATTTATGTTAAATTTAATTGTTATGATCCGGATGAGAATAGAATTCGTTCTTACTCAAAAGAGTTTATTAAATGAAAAAAAAAAACAGAACACGAGATATTACCTCTTAAAATCTATTGTTGGACCGCATTTTGATTCGTTGTAGCATCACATCAATACATATGAAGTGAAAAAATAAATATTAACTGTAATGCAACAAGCAATCTATTAAAATGACTGCACCGATTTCATATAAAGATTTGTGCACATAGCGAAGCTCTGCAGCAGCAAAGCAGAAACACAAATGTTCAGGCACATAGCAGATCTGACGTAATAAAATATTTAATAATTGCATAAGAAATTTAACTTCTAATGTGTGAATAACAAATTTTGTACATGAAAATAACATCGTGTATAATTGACATAAAATAATTTAATAACAACATTAATTAACAAACATTAATAAACATATATCACAATACTTTGGTGTTAATATGGCATGAGAATTTTTCAAGTCGTGAGATGGAGCCTGTAAAATTCTTAAAATTCTATAAAATTGCTTATACTACTAAGATTTCACATTTTCAGATGTATGTAAATAAAAGTAATGAAAGATAACAAGTAATTAATAGCTTAATGTTTCTTTCCTTTATTTCTTCATTAAAATAAGTAATTTTAAGCAAACATCTTTTAATATTCGTCAGCAGTCCCTTATTCATGAGAAGCAATTAAAAAGTAATTAGACTAGATTGCTTAAAATTCATACTTCTCATTCAAAGTAAGCCTTGGAAAATTTTCTCGACAACATCTCGCAGTTTCAAACATCGAAATCTTAATCTAAGTTTAAAATTTCTTGGAGAATCGGCAAATTTTGCACTAAGTCATTAAAGTATAAAACTTCGGTCATTTCCCACGCGTTGCTTAAAAGCCTTTTTAGGCGGAGGAAAGTAATCTTTCATTAGGAGGGGGAGGAGCTAAAACGGAAGTTCTCTTTGAAAGGAAAATTACACGTCGGATGTGTCCGCGTTACGTTCCACGAAGATGGATTTTAATTATGTCAAACAAAGTTTCGAGCGCGAGAGCTCAGGTTGTATTATCAATAGATTGTCACTAAACCGTTGCGCCCTATTCATGGCTTCTGAGCGTTTACGGACTGGATATAACATCCAATCCACTATTATTGTAGAAACGAAGCTTTGTAATTTTATATGTTTGATACTTTCTATTTTATCTACTCAACTGATATTAGTTAAATTCGAAGCATAGATGGAATTAATAATAAAAAAATTGCTACGATGTTCGAGAAATAGTCTGGAATCAAAAATTACCAACTATAAGACCAGCACTTTAGATTTCAGTAACGAGTTATCGATAAGTTCAAGAATTTAATAACGAATCAAATTCCTTATGAAGAATTTTTTAATAGTAGATTTTTTTTTTAATCTAATAAATATTCTATAGAACTGAAGATGAGAATAAGAGACAGTGAAGGAACATATTTATTGCCCATTAAGTTAGTACCTAATGCAAATACATGAAACATTCTTTGAAAAACGTTTAACAACGATAACATTACAAAACAGCAGATATGATGGTAGATTATTTTGAATAAATTAAAAAAATGTGTAATTGACAATATGTAAGTGGCTTTATTGAGCTTTTGCATAATAGGTAGATAATGATTTAATTTGATTCTTCGTAAAAAAATGGGAAATAGAACTTTTGGTATTAGTTTAATTATTACCTACTATATTCTTACGAAATCTAAAACATTATTATCTTGTACTTCTTTGGTAATGTTCGGTAGCTACTTACTTACAAATTTTCAAACTACCAAAGGCGTTTCATTATAATCTCAGTTTATATAGGACCCACTGCTGTGTTCGGGTGTTCTCCGTAATAGGAAGGAAATTGACGTAGACACTAATCAGACTAATTGGTATAGATCTTTATTTTCAGATTTCCTTTGCACATATGTTTGCAAATATCTTAGAATAATCAAATTTTTAAAGGAGTTAACATAATATTTCTTTTTGATTATGACAATATATTCAAAATATTCAATTTGGAGGTATATAGTGAGTTATAGGTATATATAGGTAGGTATGGGGAGGTGTATAGTGAGCTGAGCGAAGGAGAGGGCCCGTGAGGAACTCTTTACGGGCCTCGACAGGGATCCTTGGGGGTGCTCATACCAGCGGGCGCGGAACAAAATTCGCTCCTGTGGCGCCCCCATCATCGAAACGATGGATCCGGGTTTCCTGTCGGGGCTAATGGGGGAACTGTTCCCGCGTTCTGCGGGACACGTTCCTCCCCCCGAATGGCTTCTCGGTCGGTGGTAGAGGTGGAGACCTCAATCCCACTCATCACCGATCGAGAAATGGCGACAGCACTCTCCCGACTCCGCGGGAAGCGGAAATCGCCTGGTCCGGACGGCGTCCCGGGAATTGTACTCGGCGTCGCCGCGGAATACCTCAGGGGTGAGCTCCGGGAACTGCTTAATACGTGCCTGAGGTCCGGGCAGTTCCCGGAGCAATAGAAATGCGGCAGGTTGTGCTTGCTGCGGAAGGAGGGTCGCCCAGTCGACTCCCCTTCCGCATACAGACCGCTGGTGCTGCTGGACGAGACGGCTAAATTGTTCGAGAAGGTGCTTGCGGACCGTCTCGTCCAGCACCTCGGAGAAGTCGGACCGGGACTGTCAGAGAGTCAATACGGGTTCAGGGGCGGCCGGTCAACTATTGACGCACTGGCTGCCCTGAAGTCCTTGGTCACCGATGCCGTGGCCAGAAAGGAAGTCCTCCTGGCAGTTTCGCTGGACATAAAGAACGCCTTCAACAGCCTCCCGCATGAGACGCTAAGGGAGGCACTCCGGTATCATGGAGTGCCTCCTTATCTCTGGAGGCTGTTGGAAGCGTACCTCGAGGGAAGGCACGTGCTCTGGGAGAGGGGCGCCGAGCGCATTCATCGTCATCGGGTGGAGTGCGGATTCCACAGGGATCGGTTCTTGGCCCGATCCTGTGGAACGTCGGATTCGACTGGCTCCTACGGGGTCGGCTTCTCTCCGGGATGGGGGTCATCTCCTATGCTGATGATACCCTCGTCACGGTGAGGAGTCCTGACTTCCTGGGGGCTGCTCGATTGGCAGAAGAGTGGGTTGCGCTCGTCGTGGGCCGGATCAGCATGTTGGGCCTGAGGGTCTCGGTGGAGAAAACCGAGGCCCTCCTATTTCATGGCCCGGGTCGAGGTCACCCCGAACAGCACATATCAGCGTGTCTGGGGTTGCTGTGCCGGTGTGGGCCCAGATGAAATATCTGGTTCTGCACCTTGATTCTAGGTGGAGTTTCGGGCCGCACTTTGCCTAGCTCGTTCCGAGGCTCGTCAAGACAGCCGCGGCGTTAGGTAGGCTTCTGCCAAACACAGGCAATCCTCGGTCGTCCTGTCGGCGTTTATACGCCGGAGTGGTGCGGTCCATGGCGCTGTATGGTGCCCCTATTTGGGCGGACTTCCTCACCGTCCGCAACAGGGCCCTTCTGCGACGCCCTCAGAGGGCCATGGCGGTGAGGGCTGTCAGGGGCTATCGTACGGTGTCATGGACCGCAGCGACGTTGCTGGCGGGCGACCCACCTTGGCCACTTGTGGTCGAGGCCCTGGCTGAGGTCTATCGGCTCCGCGTCGCGGCGCGGGCCGACGACGAGCAAGTCTCCGTAAGGAGACTGGACAGAGTACTGGAAGTGGCCCGAAGGGGAGTCACTCAGCGGTGGAGAGAAGATCTGGAGTCCCCCGTAGCAGGGCGGGGGACTGTGGAGGCGGTTGCGCCACACCTCCATACCGCTGGATTAATAGAAGGCACGGCAGCCTAAGCTTTAGGATGGTGCAGGTGCTTACTGGGCATGGGGTCTTTGGTAAGTACCTGTACAGAATTGGAAGAGAAGGGTCCCCAGGATGTCACGAGTGTGGTGCGCCAGTAGATGATGCGCGTCACACTGGAGGTATGTCCTGCCTGGGGGCCCCAGCGCCACGTCCTATCGACCATCATCTCGAAGATGCTTGACAGCGACAGGTACTGATCGTCGATGGCCTCCTTTTGTGAGGCCATCATGAAAAGGAAGGAGGCCGCAGAGCGGGAACGCGAGGCGCTTGCGTCAGCTGACTCGCTTCGCCGCCGGCGACCGGGGAGGAGGAGACGTCGTTAAGCGCACCTCCTCCCACCGCCTTGATGGACGATAGGACGTGGCCAGAAGGCCAAGCGTGGGGGTGACGGGGATTGAATGTCAGTAGACGATCTCTCCAGCTCCCTGTAAAAGCGCGGAAGGGGCCGCTGTGGTTTTAGTGGGTATTTCTGTCGGGTTCCAGCTGGCCGGTGAGTCCCACACTCCCCCTCGTCTGTCACCGGCGGGGGATAGCGCGCAAATGCGTTTCCACAGCGAAAAAAAAAACAATAAGGTATATGAGCTGAGATAATGATGATGACTTAATGCGTAGTATAGGTATAAGCTATGTTAATTTTTTTGCTACTAAATGAAGTTACTTTCACACGAAATGGTGCACTCTATAGTTTAATTTACGTTATAATATGTCATTATTCCGCTATTCCGTTTATATTTTCTGTGCAGTGACGGAGTAACGATACAATTCATCAATATTTTAGCCGTGGGTATCGTAAAATACGACTAAGGGTTATAATATGCAGATAATATCTATGCAAGAGAAGGATGAATCGAAAACCTTATACTCTGACCAGCGTAGCGTAGGTCAATTTCCATTCAATAATATTTTAGAGGAGACTTGAGACGTTTATGAGCTGAGGTGATAAAGAAATTGTTCTATGCAATCGAAGTTGCGGCTTCAATTAGTATTGATATAATATTAACGAATATTGAATGTCGCGCAATAGTATAGTAATGTAAATGTGAGCTTATACCCACGCACTCTTTTAACAAACTTATACCATCGAAATTCGTTAAAGATAAAAATTGAAAACTCATTCGAAGTTAATTAATCTCGAGGCCTACTTATTAGAAGTTTATTTATTTATTAACGTTTTTATATATAGGTACTGTGTTTGATCAGGTCTTTAAATTTGAATGCTAACTTTATTAAGCTTATAATATAAACATAAATAAGATAGACCCAATTTTAAAATATCTATTGAATAATTAGAATGTTTAGTTTAAATACTTTACGTCCATGTTATATTACTGTTTTAGAACATCATTAAGATATCATATCATTCAGGAAAACGCCCATTTATTTTTAAATTACATGAGTATAGTCAAATAAATCATTATAATTACAGTGATTACAGGATATTTAAAAAAAATATAAATTCTTTTCAATTCAATATCATCATTCTCCTACTCTTGTCCCAATTACTTGGGGTCGATACAATACGTACTCTTCTTTCATAGTACATATTGTAAAGTTAGTGGCAATAGTTTTATGACTTCATCATCATCATCATTTCAGCCTATCGTTGTCCACTGCTGGACGTAGGCCTCCCTCATGGTACGCCATAGAGTGCGGTCCTGTGCCGTTTGCATCCATCGACGCCCAGCAACTTTCACTAGGTCGTCTGTCCACCTAGTTGGGGCGTCCTACACTGCGTCGTCCGGTATGTGGTCGCCACTCTATAACCTTTTCCCCCAGCGGTTGTCGGTTCTTCGAGCGATGTGGCCTGCTTATTGCCCCTTCAGCGTGCTAACTCTTCGAGCTATGTCGGTTACAACCGTTCTTCTGTGGATTTCCGTATTACGGATTCTATCATGCAGAAAAATCTCGAGCATAGCTCGCTCCATAGTACGCTGAGCGACTTTGAGCTTGGTTATGAGGCCTACATTTATGGACCACGTTTCCGTGCCGTAAGTCATCACTGGTAACACACACTGGTCGTAGAACTGTGTTTTCAGACACTGAGGTATTTTGGACGAGAAGATCCTCTTAAGTTGCCCGAACGCTGCCCAGCTGAGTTGGATTCGTCGGCTGACCTCTTTCTCGAAATTGGATCTATCTAACTGGACTGTTTGTCCAAGGTAAACATAAAGATCGACAATTTCGAGAATCGCATTGCCAACTAGGACCGGTACAGGAATGACATGGGCATTTGAAATGACTTTCGTCTTGTTCATGTTCATTCGTAACCCCACCAGTTGGGATACCCTGCTGAGATCGTTCAGCATGGTGCCAAGGTCCTCCATGGATTCTACCATTACGACGATATCGTCTGCAAATCGAAGGTCAGTGATGTATTCGCCGTTAATGTTAATACCAATTCCGGTTCAGTCGAAGAGCTTGAAGACATCTTCCAATGCAGTGGTGAACAGTTTCGGAGAGATGACATCTCCCTGTCTCACGCCTTTCTGCAACTGGATCGGTTTCGTAATCTTATCCCGGATACGGACTGACATTGTGGAGTTCCTATACAAACACTTCAGCACTTCGATATAACGATGGTCGATTTAGCACCGCTGAAGGGACTGCAGCACCGCCCAAGTTTCGACTGAATCAAAGGCTTTCTCATAGTCCACAAACGCTATATACACAGAGGCCGATTGTACTCCTCGGTCTTATGGATAATCAATCAACTGGTAAGTTTTATGACTTGCCAGACGTCAATCCTTCTTGTGAATGTAATTGTTGACCAAACGGCATCAGATGGAGTTGGCTCAGGTCGTTATAAGGCTCTTAGTCGTCTTTTACGACATCTACGAGCAAATCAAGGGTTGGTACTATTCGTAGCCGCTACCACACAGCGGTTTTCCATACCATTTTAAATTCAATATAATTTTTATTATTAGCAAAATCTTAAAAGTAAATCACATTATCGTCGATTTTTTATAAATACAAAATATCAAACTGATTCACAAACAGTTAAGTTTTGGATTCCATTACATTAATATCAAGACAGAAGATATATTGCGATGAATCAAATTAATATAAAAAGGCCCCGGTGGCTATATAAGTTATCAATTAATTTAATAAAGCGCCTATACCTAGTTGAACGAGCTAAAAGGTGCGATAAATCGGCCACGCCCTCACTACCGCGACTGTGCTATGGAAATGTATTGCGCCGCTACTAGCGTTAATCAGAATTCAGTTGCCATTAATTTGATTAGGGTTAGTAGGCGCGGGCCTATCAATCCACCACATTACCATGTCAACTGGCAGGGTTACACCGAGTTGTATTACATAGGCAGTATTAGGTCTGATAAGATTAGGGAATTTTTATTATACCTACTAAAGTTATGAAGGCATTTACGTTCTTAGATAGGGAGTTATATTTTTCTTGTGTAATACCTTATGTTGTATTTATAAATACTAAAATATGGTATCCGGTGCATGGGGTTTCCTATAAATCTTTTCATCAGACTATTAACGCCCTCTGACGGATATCAGCTTTTGCTCTTGTGGGGACAAAGGGAGATATTGCCATGATTGCCATATTTGATAGATAGGTAAGCGATTACACATTGTATTGTATTTTTAACTTGTTATCACACCAAGGGTAGAATTTTTATATTCTGAATATTAAAAAAGAAAAAGGATTGAAGATTTGATTGTTGCTTTTATATATACAAACAAATTTTCAAGTATTATTTTATATAAATGAATAAATGGTTTTCTTAGACCTCAAATTTTAATAAACATCATAAAATAGTTTTAAATGTAAAATGTTTTAAACTATCTTTTAAACTATCTGTTTTAAACTATCTTTTTTATTGTAATTAATTAGTAAATTATGTCCGCTACTTGTTGACAGCCCTCGTTGCTTGTAAAACGTAATTTCGACCGATTCGTGTCCAGTACTTTTAGGTCAATTAGGCAGAGTCGCGCCCGCGTCTAACTAATCACAGGGCACGCCAAACTTTATGCCGTGTTAATTTGACTAATGCGCGTCGGATTACAACAGTGATAAACTGGCCTGCCGTGTCCGATGCTCGCGTAAACCTGTGGACGCATCCATCATTCTTTTATGCCTTTTAATTTGTTTACATTAACTGTTATGGCTATTTACACTAATAATTCTCAATAATCTAAAGTGGTATAAAATATACGAGTACATTATATCTATATTAACTATTATAATCGCTGTGTGGTAGCGGCTGCGAATACTTACTTTGCTTGTGGATGTCGTAAAGACGACTAAAAGCCTTATATCGACCTGGGCCAACACTACCTGATTGGCGTTTGGTTAACAATTACATTCCCAAGGAGGATTGACGCCAGGCAGGCAGCCGGTCAAGAAACTATTGCCAATAACTTATGCAATATGTAGGAAAAGGAGTACATATTGCATCGACCCCAAGTAATTAGGACAAGAGCAGGAGAATGATGATGATGATTCATTTTTATAACGGTGAATATTTTTTTTTAATCCGTTAATCTCAGGAAATATCTCTGGAATTCTAAAAAAGAAACTGTCCTTTTATCACGACAACCTGTCTTTTGTATAGGTTATAATATATATTACGGTGTAATAATAAGAGGCTGAGAAATGTCTAAAATATTGTCAAATCAGGCTAAATAAGGTAATAATGGACATCGCGTATCAAGATGTGATTACAACTGTTAGGATAATGAAAATCGTGATTGATGTATTATGGGTGTTACTAATGATCATGTCGATGACAACAAATGTTTGAACGACATAGCAACATTAAATAGATAAAGAATTCTTGTAAAGAAAGCTACAGTTATTAGATGTACTTTATATCTTTGCTCTCGTATAATTACTAATTTAGGTACTTACTCGTACTTATTACTTATTATGTGAGTGATCACAGACACATATTAAAAGATAAAACGTAGTCTATATTCATGGTAATCTAGTATATAAACTCACTTTATAAGATATCTAGTACATAAGCTAAAACAAATTTCACTCTAATTCTTTGAAGTATCACCATATCGGTCATAATCACGAAATAGTCATAGTTACTAACATTTGCATTCTTTACTTAAATTATCTTATAATGTCATTAAATGTCTTTATGTAGAAGTCCCTAAAGGATGTAAGTAGATAACATGTGAGAAAAATAAATGTTGAAATAAAATGTCATACCAGCTAAATAATTAAACTTTTTGCTTATTATGTAAAAATATTTATTTACATACAATATACATAATCTGTTTCTGCTAAAATTATAATGTGCGGTGCTCTTATAAAATAAGTTCAGTTCCACCACTGTATTAGTAGCTATTAAGCTGGCAAGTAGGTGTCGTGTCAACCAGCAATTAGGTCGTGCTGCTTAACCAATTAGTATGAAACAATCGCCCTCATCGCGCCTCCATCGGTGTACATTGAGAATACGCCCCTATCACAGAGCTTTTTCTACACCACTTTATGACGTTTTAAAAGGCAACTTATTACGATAATTTTATAAAAAAAAAGAAAATTCGTTCGAAATTCGTAATTGGTCTGCACATAGGGGACAATTTATGCTTCCCATTGTCATAGAGTTATTGTTGTTTTGGGAGTACCATGACGTGTTGCTAATACATTACTTATTTACGGTATGTCTATGTTAATATGTCGTAACAATATTAATTCAATCAAGTTAACAAACAAGTAGATGTTGTTAATTAAATTAATTTTAGAGATTATCTCTATTGTTTTGTGAAAAATATTGGCTTTAATTTTTTATATTTGGTATTAATATTGTTTATGAAGTTACAATTGTTATTAATAAAAATTGCGTTATTTTGTCTGTTAATACAATAGCGGTGATAGCCTACTAATAGGTAATAGATGGGCTAATAGGTTACCGAATATTAAATATGTATAAGTAATGCGAGTGATGTATCACACGTAATATTACCCGACCGTGTACTGTCCCATTACACATTACGCGACTAAACATCACATGACATTAAACATGACGCGAACACCCGTGTACCTACTGTTCTGCATTTCTGCAATGTTCGGTGTTTGGCAATTCAATATTTATTTTGAGCTTTATTTTCAGAACGTTAAGGCTTATATTTCTTGACACCGCCCGCCGTATGTATAGAGCGCTATCGCATTTTACCATCACTTTCGCGAAGTGATGGTAAAATGTAATATTTCTCGGCACGAAATGTAATACCATATCACATCACTTCGCGAAGTACTATTTCGCGCATGTCTACCGAATATATACGGTGTAATATAACTTAACCAACTTTTAGAGATCAACACAAGAATGTGTTATTTATTATTACCATCAAGTAATAGCTGCTTCGCTGGAGAGTACGATTCTCTTTTGATGTATAAAGTGTTTGGAATAGAAGACTTCATCATTTCAGCTCATATACGTCCTATGGCTGGGGTCAAACCTCTTCCACGGTGGGAGGAAATTTGATCTACTATACCACGCTAATCGGACTAGTTGGAAACGACCGCATGCTGTAGTTTTATTATTCGTTTGCACAATTCACGTGTCTTTCAAGGGTTTGTCGGATATAATAAACGTTTACTTGAGCAACTTTTTCAATAATTGTACTGGATGATGACACAGAACATAACCCGTATGTTGACGAGTAGAATATAATGTGTTACCACTCCTTACTTTCACGTGGGGCTCTTAAAGCCTGTCTAAGGAATCACAGGCCATTGGGTCTGCTAAATGTGTTGATTATGGCATATATTCTACAGTGGACCTTGATATGCTAACGGATGGATCATTTAACTAAATAAACATTAGGTATTTTTCTTTTTTATAATTCATCTAAATGCATGGAGTACATGGATGCGTAGTATTTCTATGGCTTAAAATGTAGGCTTAGGTATACAATTACAAGTGGGTCTTAACTAAAAGTGTAAAAATTTATTGTACTTATTAACAAGGATATCGTTTCTATGATAATATGTATCAATAATTGAAATAAGTGATAATTTGTAAATATATGTTCACAAATTGTAAGTACATTCACACACTAAAGTGATAATAAATAATTTTCTGAACCGAGATAATTGTCATCAAAATCTACGAAAGATGAGAACATTCTTGCCAACTGAGTAATTTCGAGGAATATAATAAAAACAAGGCAATTATATAGCTTCGAACACATTCGATTTTTTTCGGTCCGTTACATATCCGGCTTGTATTAATTCTAGTTTAGTAATTACACACGCATATTAGGTATCTGTATAGTGTAATTCTACTTCTGTAAACTCTATATTTTATGATTTTGTTTAATATCAGCTTTTGCCCGCGTCTTCTCCCGCCTAAAAAGTGACTTTTACAATATTAAATTATATCACTAAATTACATTACAGGGTTAAAAAGTATCCAGTGTAATGACTGCTGATGTTTACGCGAGTATTACACATTTGAAATATATTGTTTTTTAGGGATTCTAACGCGTTTCTATCTATTTGATTTTTTATTTCCTATGTATCCTATGTGTTAATTCAGGAAATAGTCTATTTGTTTGCCTATTTCACATCAAAATCTTTTCAACGATTTACACGTAATTGAGTTATAAGCATCCAAACATTCAAACATCTTTACAAACTTTCACATTAATCATTTTAGTAGGAAGTAGAATAGAATTTAAAGCAATACGGTTTTTCTAAGTGTTTTCGAATTCCATCGCGATTTTTTTTTAAAGAAAACTATTGCATCGCTTTGATTTCCAATTAAAATAATTTCTACATTTGCATAATATTATACATACAAAAGGTGACGGCTAGATTAACATTAGACATCTTATTTATTTTTCAGCTCACATACGTCTACTGCGGGGCTCAAGTATTCTTCGCAAGAGGAGGGAAATTGGCATACGATACGCTGGTCAGACGGGTTGGTATAGAGTTTATTTTGAGGATTTTTTCTCTTCCATAGATCTTATCAACATATTATAATCCTTTTGCAGGTAACGTTAATGTGGTTTTGATGGATTAAATATTTGTAATATTATTATTGTAGTATATATATATATATATTTATTCAATCAATACTCTTATTGCTAATAGCGTGACATACGCAATAATAGAAAACTTTTGTACATAATGAGAAAAATAAAATAGTTTTCTAGAATAATGAGTAGCTATAACGAAAATGTGTGTTACCAGCCTTGACTTACGGCATTGAAACGTGGTCTCTAAATGTCTGCCTCATAAAAAGGCTCAAAGTCGCTCAGCGTGCTATGGAGAGGGCTGTGCTCGGTATTTCTCTACGTGATAAAAGCCGGAATACGGAAATCCGTAGAAGAACGGGTGTAACCGACATGGCCCGAAGAATTAACATGTTGAAGTGAAGAAAGGTTCTCGAGTGGCGATCACGAGATCGGACGACGCAGCTTAGTACAACGCAGCTTACCGACTAGGTAGACTGACGACTTCATGGAGGTCGTAGGAAACCTTGGATGCAGGTGGCACAGGATCATTTTAAATGGCATTCTCGTGGGGAGGCCTATGTCCAACAGTGGACATTTACAGTCTGATGGATGGATGAAACAAGAATAAAATATAACAAATTTAGATCAACACATACTGCTGCCAATGGTCAGTGCCTCCACACACACACACACCTATTAGCTATAGAAATTAGAAAATAATGAAAGGATGGATTAGGAAGGTAAATAGTGCAAGTTGTGTAAACACTTATGTGATCGAATGTATTACAGCTATATGGCCGGTTGTCTTCAATTGATGGGAGAGGGTGACTGTACTTAATTCATTTGTGTCCGTGTTATGCGGGAACATTTTATATCACCACGATGTGACCACACGAATAGGTCTATTGCTGCGACTGTATTTAATAAGAATATAAGAATAGCAAATATTAATGATTGAACAATGTTTGAGAACTATTGTTTAGATTTTTTTGAACCCATCCTTGTACTGTTGAACCTATTCCATAATTAAAGGAAAATTCTTCTATTCTATTATGCTGGCCAAACAGATTAGTTAATTAAAACACTGTATTTTGGTTGGAGTGATGTTATCTCTGTATCTTTCAATGATATTATCAACTTACATTACATAATTAGTAATCTATTACAACGGGAAAGGATTTTGACCTTTTCCTTTCCTTCCTTTTGACCTATCCTTCCTTTTGACCTATCGAGTTGTGTGATAGTGGCTCGTGGATGTCGTAAAAGATGACTAAAAGCGTTACATAGACATATATCAACTCCATCTAATGTCGTCAAAATATATATTCTCAAGCATGGTTGACGTCAGGTAGGCGGCTGTTCATAAAACTAAAGCTAATAACTTTTACAATGTGCATGCTATAAGTATGTATAATTCATGCTGTTATGTCGATCCCAAGTAATTGGGATAACAATAGCATGATGATGATATGTTGGTACCTATCCTACTCTGCTTTTGACTTATAATTATTTTTTTAACGATTTAATAATTAAAAATTTAATTTTATACTTAGTGAATTTTGTTTATATCCATTTGATGAACCCACTAATCTAATAATCTGATTCAGTATATTGCTTTAGGAACGTCCGAAACTTTGATATCGATCTTCTTAGGAATAACCCGTACCAATGGGGATACATAAAAGATAGGGTTTTTAGAAGTAGGTATCTATTAGATAAAAAGTCCAAGTAACTTATTTATTTAGTCGTCTTATTATTTTATCAAGGTTATTAATTAGTATTATTATTTTATATTTTTTTATTATATTTATTTATTTTATCAATATTTTGGTAATTGCTTCACTCCAGTGGGTTGACGAGTTATGTTATAGGTAGGTATAGTTTGTAACGCCACCGAAGATAAAGATCGGGTACCGGTGGCCCGCTCGCACGGCGAAGAAGAGGTGCTTGCAGGGTGGGTCAATGGGGTTGCGCGCCGCCTCTTCCGTCGCCCCGGACCGATTTGGCGGGGTGCGACGTCCATAGCCCACCGCAAAAAAAAAAGGTATAGTTTGTAACGTTTTTATCGTTAGTTATATAGGCTATACAACGTAAAAATACTTTTTGGATGCAAATAGTATCTATGTAGGTAGGTATTAAGATTAGCGTTTTCACAGATAGGTACAAATATTTTTCATGTTCTTTTATACAACAAATAGTATGGATAGTTGACCATTGGCAGCAGTATATATTAATAATAAGTAGTGGTAGGACCACGCTGTTGACAGTTCTCTGTCTACAGCCGCGGGCTGATCCGTCCGGGTTAGTACCACACTCTCGCAGAAGATCGACGACTGAGTAATGGCAATGTGCTATTGCGCTTTGTTCGGTGAGCGAGGGAGCCGGCAGCCCAACTGGGTGGGTTTCCGGATTTTAATGGTAGGCAGCGGCCTAGCTATACCTACCCTTGGTATAGCAAAGGTCCATGGGCAGCAGTGACATATACCACCAGGTGTGCTGCTTGCTCGTTTGCCACCATAAGCAATAAAAAAAAAACCTACCATAACTTTATCAAGTACAATTAATTTACTGTTTAATCTGATACTTCACTATAAAATATGTAGATTATAATTAAAATATAGGTTAAGTATATAGATTTACGAACGAGACATTACAAACCTTAAGAGCATCAATTTGTATGAGCTGCTATAGGTGTTCCCACTCAACCGGTTTATAATCATCGACACAAAAAAAAGAGCAAGGAGGTTTGATATTAATCAGTCCTCATAAACTATTAAAAGAGAAAAAAAACATCAATTCTAATACTGAGATATGGCCCCGCCTTACATACGATTGGTTAACCCTACCATCGAAAGGGTTATTATTAAGCCCCTACTAAGAGACGCGCTCGCGCCGTCTTTTTAACTTTTTTAACTAACACACACATCACACGATGCATTTTGATTGGGTGAAAGGGTTACGGTATAAATAAATCCGTGGCGTCTACGTCGCTTAACTTTACATAGGGCGGTGCCCTTTCGAGAGTGAAAGGGTTGGGTTAATGATAATTTTGAAAGGGGTCGCTCGATGGGGTTAAAAGGATGCGTAAACCGTAATGGAGTTGATAAATAACTTTTACATAACTGATTACATAATCATAATACTATAGTAATATCCAGACTATATTAAAAACGTTTAGGATTGTCATTATAAGATAAGTACATCATCACAGCCCATATATGTCCCAATATTGGGCTCCGACCTCCTCCGTAATGGGAGGGAAAATAACCTAATATATCACGCTGGTCAGACTTGTTGGTATAGGGTTTTTTTTTCAAGTTTTCCATCTCTTGCATAGATATTATATGCATTTTATATCCCTTATTCGTCTCTTACGATCCCTCACAGGCAAGATAAAGGTGGTAAATTGTATTCTTACTGCGTCACCACTCGGATTACCGATTTACTAAGATAAGTATCAGGTTATGTTTTATTTGACTAGTTTTGTTTAGTCTACCACATAAAGAGAATAAAAAAAGTATTAAGTCCTAAACCACAACATTGATACCTACGTCATTATAGTAGGTAGATATGGTCGTATTTATTTCGTGGCTAGCTGTGTATAATTTTTCTAAATACAGTTCATTGGACGCCTCTAAGGCATAAACCTCGATATCTAAGGTAATGCCGTATTTATTGCATGGCTAGAGTTGCGTTAAGTTTTCTAGGTCTGTTTCTTATGACGCCGAAGTTACGAAGCTTTAGTGTTATTAGCTTTAACATATGTCACAACAATAGAATAGCATCTATGAATTAGTTTTATTTCTGTGAAGTATTTTATATTATTTTAGAGTGTTATCTAGGAAGAAATATTTATTTTCCCAGTTATTTTGGTAATGAATTTGTGTCAAATCAAATCAAATAATTTTATTATGTATAACCCCTATGAAAGCACTTAGGTACATATTGTCAATTTTACATATTTTTAAAATTAATCTACCACCGGATCCAAAAGCCGCCACAAACTGAGAAGAGCCGGCAAGAAACTCAGTGGGCTCGTAATTTTTTTTAAATTAAATGTTTTCTTATATATTATTGGATACCTACATGTTTAGTCCATATTAGCTCCTGTGAGATGCCTTCGAGTAAAGATTAGTAAAGATTGTGTGGGAAGTTTGTTATTTATGTAGCATAGAAAAAAAAGGATGAATTAAAATTGCCTATTTAATATTCACGTAAAAACCTTTTAAAGTCAGAAATGTGCGACGTACATAGTTTCTGACGCTAGTGCTTATCGTGGCAATTGATTGGATCACAGAACTATAATACCTATAAATTTCAATCAGTATAATCTAAAAGTAAACTCAAGATCTATTATAGCGTTACACGTTTGCGTAACAATTGTACTATTAATCATTGCACAAAACATTTAATTTAAGCGTTAATCTGGTGATATTTAAAATTAACTTTTGTTGATTTTACGTGTATGCAAGTGTCATAAAGTAAGGGGGATCGTAGCGGGCGGTGTGACGTGATATCTGGACCTGCAGGGGGATTAAGGAGGTAACACCTTGCTTGATGGTGAACGGTTCGAGAGCTTGTCAACGCGGTCTTAATACCTCTAAATACATCTACATTAAAACGGATTACGGCGCTATTATTGTTAAATATAGATGTTGAATAGATTTTGAGAGCTATAACTATCAATATCAAACCCATACAGATATGTATATTAATTTAGGTGCGATATTTTTTTCATATCATATAATTAATATGACCTTGATAAAAAAATTGTTTTCGAATGGTAACGCAGTAAGCATATAAATTCACCAATCTCTATCTTGCCGTAAAAGACGACTAAGAGATACCTAATATGCATCTAACATATATTATATGCAACCTGAAATAAAATTGTATTCCAACATGTCTGACTAGCGTAGTATAGTAGGTCCTTCCTTCTTATTATGGTGAAGGCTCGAAATAATACTCGTTATGAAGATACCAATAAGTACCTACTGTCTTATTTTTTAGATTGTAATATTCCCAAGGAGGGTTGACGTAAGCATATGTCTGGTTATAAAACTATTGCCAATAATTTTTGCTGTATGTAAGATAGAAGAAAAGTACATATTGTGACAACCCAAGTAAATGGGATAAGAGTAGAATGGTGATGCTTGTTAAATTATAATAATACTACACATATTATATACTTAAATGCGAAGATTATTTGAATAGTGGTAGGACCACGCTGTTGACAGTTCTCTGTCTACACCCGCGGGCTGGTCCGTCCGGGGTAGTACCACACACTCGGCGAAGATCGACGCCTGAGCAGTGGCAATATGCTGCTGTGCTTCGTTCGGTGAACGAGAGAGCCGGGAGCCCAACTGTCTGAGTGGATTTGGGATTATTGGTAAGCAGCGATCTCGCTATACCTAATTCTGGTATAGTAAAGGTTCATGGGCGGCAATAACACTTACCATCAGGTGTGCTGCTTGCTCGTTTGCCACCAAGAGCAATTAAAAAAAAAATATATATATATTACCGAAAATAGTACATAATGCTTTTGTTGTCTTCAATTAACTTAAGCCACTTCTTCTCAATGCATATATGAATGTATAATGTTTACTGGTGAATAATATGTATAAAGAATAAGACAATTTCCTATTATACATAAAGCTTAAACAAGAAATATATTTTTGGAATTCTGGTTAAAATTAATAACCAAATCTTTAAATAAATAAGGACATTGGTGTGCCCGGAACGTTACCTGGAAACTTTAGAAATCACCCACATAATACTATGTTTACTTGACAAATTCACTGCGATTAAGATTCATTATACTTCGATTTGTGCATATAAAGATTTATTTACGAAACTTATTGTTTCATTAGGTATATTACATCAGCTGTACTAGCAATTTCGTTTTCATGCATTCCATATCTATTTAGTATTGTTATTGTATTTAGATTTCCACGTGATTCCTAACATTATTGATATATTTAATATTAGTGATAGCCATCAATTATTATTTTTGTTATGCCAGCAAATGCCATAACAATAGCTATTGCATAGGAGTTTTGATACGCAATGCCCCATTGTTACCAAATTTTACCCAATTTGTTTATATGTAGGTATATATAGGTTTCCCGTGACCCGGGCCGCCGTCAGCGGCCGGGGCGGCGCAGGCGCGAATACCTGCGCCTGATGCCGCCCTAACCGAGGCTTCGGGTGATCAGACCGGGGAATTGTCCGGTCACCCGACGTGAGGCCACCGCGTGAGGACGATGCCTTGACGGCGAGAGCTGTCGGGGCGTCGACAGGAGAGGAGCCCGAGAGGGCATACCGCCGAGCGGGCCACCGAAGACAAAAATCGGGTACCGGTGGCCCGCTCGCACGGCGAAGAAGAGGTGCTTGCAGGGTGGGTCAATGGGGTTGCGCGCCGCCTCTTCCGTCACCCCGGACCGACTTGGCGGGGTGCGACGTCCATGGCCCACCGCAAAAAAAAAAAAAAGGTATATATTATGCTACGTTTTTGTTTTCGCAGTATATAAGCCTAAAACTTCCTTGTTAAACAGGTTATCTTACAAAATAAGATTTGTTAAGTCCAACTATTACTCCCTAAGATTAATGCATTTAAACAAACTCTAATTTTATGATAGTAATAATATCAATTTATTATCGCTTTATTATTATAATTGTATATTCCAGCTGCAATTGTTAGCGAATTTTTATCAAACTAAATAGATATAACGATTTTTGTAAAGTAAAACTAGTTTTTAAGGTATTTTAGGATATTATCTAGCCATGTCATAGATGTTCATGATAGCCGAGACAGACAGCTGTAGGCGCTCTCCTTGCGTTCATAAAATGCATTGTTCATGGGTAGTTGAAAATACAGACCGTGTGTTGAGTTGTTAATAAAGATTACTAGAGAGCAGATGTGCTTATATTTAGTACGAATTTAAATTTATTATGTAGATACCATAAGAGAAGATATCGAATGAAAAACAAAGTCGTAATTAAAAACAGCATATGAAGAAACGATAACAGGTTGGCAACAAAGACGCCGTAGCAAATTATCTTGCAAAATCTATAAAAATGAGATCTGAAATATATGGTATGTCGTAGAGAACCCAAACAACCCTAATATATTAAAGCTTGTACGTCTGGCGGCTCCATAAATTATCTATTAGTGGAACATCACTTGACATGTCCACAATAGAATAAGTTAACTTTTGTGCAACTGGATTGGAGTTGGGGGCGAACAAAGTATCGAAACCCTTCCTACCTTCACCTGCATTCCCACGATATGTAGAAAGTACAATTCTAAATTAAAAAAAAAATTTGCGCAAATAAAGTTTCACGTCAAACATTCAAATTTTACCTATGAAAGGGTCTTCGATCGGTTGTTTAAATAGAAACATGTGAGTTGGCGTGGGAATTCACTACTGACAATGATTATTTCAACTGTTACGTATGTTGTGTCTTTTTAAAGATAATAGCGTCATCATATCGGTACTTTAAATAATGAATATATCTACTACTTATATAGCGGTAATTGTGCCGCTTTCACAGCGTCAATAGAATATTAAAAATAGTAGGTATGTAGTGTAGTTATGTAGAATTTATAATGCTGCTCGATAATAATTAAAATGGAATCTTAGTTCTACATGTTTTTTTTAGGCAAACTTTTGATTCTCGATATGTAGGCGATGTGTAACACATCGACAGTTTTTGATAGCTTTTTAAGAATCAGCCATAGCTTAGGCTTTATATGTGCCGTGCTTCTTAATGGCAAAGCCCAACAAAACGCTTTGATGGACTTGAAAATTAAACTCATTAACCAAAAGTACAGGTAATGTAAAATGTTACACTTTTTTGTCATTGATACTATTACTTCATGGCTGTATTTGTAAATCAGTCATCACGCACCAGAGGCATGTATTTTTAAATTCCTTTTCTTATATTTAGTATAAGATTATCTCAAATAGATCCATAGCCTATGTGTTACATAAAAAGGAGAAAGATGAAATACTTTGATATAGATTTGAACAAAATAATTACATGTTAACTAACAACAGAAATTCATAGAATGCAAATAATAAACGCAATCGGTCGATCTGTTCCCAAAGAGAGCGTATTCCCACGTGTTTCTACTTAAAATTCGCTAAAGGATCATAGTGGCGCATTTGATATTCGGCACAAAAACGACGAAGGTCAGTAGAGAAGTGAAACTGCGGATTCGTATTGCATCGACCCTTTCACTCTCGATTTATACCTGCGCTTTTTATTACGTTTCCCGGAATCATCTACGTACAAGGGACCAACCGCTGAATCTGCGTGACTCCCAAAGTTTCGTGACTATCGTATGAAACAGTTGGGATTTGGGGCAGAAATAATAGTGAAGAAAAATGCCATTTATTCATTCTTACCTATATAGTAAAAAAATATTTTAGTTTTGTGGGATTTTATTATATGTATCTTTCCATTTATAGTCTTGAGGTTTCGGATTTGTTATATTAATTATATTCAGTCGAAAATACAGAAAAACCGTGCTGAAATATGCAGGTAGCAAAAATGTGTTATGTCACACAACCAAAGTGTCCGGTAAACTTTGAATATAATTATTCATTTTCTTTCTTTTAAAAATAGATTTTTATTATGAATGATAATAATTAATCCATGAGTAGATAATCTTAGACATGCTTTTTATATACGCTATGGATTTGTCATTATTTTATAATAAGACTTGAATAAATGATAACAAGTTTATTTTATTATATACTTATATTATTGATGAAGTGTCGTCATGCGACTTTTGTTGTTTTACATACATACATATCATCACGCCATATCCCTTGCAGGGTAGGCAGAGAGAACAGAGTGCCAGAGAACTCTATCTCTGCATACTTCACTCGCTTCCTCAACATTCATAATTCTCTTCATACACGCTCGCCGGTTTCGGAGACTCTTGACTCCACCTTCCTTCAGTACATGACCGATCTGGTCTAGGTAGGTTAGTCTCGGTCTCCCTCGGTACCTACATCCTTCCACTTTCGCATTGTATATCTTCTTAACCAGGCGTTCGTTCGGCATTCTTTCCACATGTCCGAACCATCGGAGCATTCCCTTTCGCATCTTTACACCAATACTCTCTTTCATACCTACTCGCTCTCTTACGTCGTCGTTACGAATGCGGTCGGTCAGCCTAACTCCACAGATTTTCCGCAGAGATCGCATTTCGACCGCATTAATTTTACTATCATACTCTTTTCTGCATACCCAACTCTCGCTTCCATACAGTAATGTTGGGACAAGCACTGCGTTATGTATTGCTACACGTGCTTTCTGGCTGAGGTGGTGGCTGCCGAGAAGTTGCCACAACGCTCCGTTCACTCTATTTCCCGCATTCACTCTTCGCTCTATATCAGTGGTGTACCTTCCATCTCGGCTAAATCCACATCCAAGATATACAAATTCATCCACTTGCTCTAGTACATCATTACCTATTGTTACTCTTACATCTGTTCTGGTTTTATCTCTTTCAAAGACCATTATTTTGGTTTTGCTCACATTCACGCGTAGACCCCTTTTCTTACAATCTTCTGTCATTGTGTCGACTAGGGTCTGCAGGTCAATCGCTGACTGTGCCAGCAGGACTGCATCATCTGCATAAAGCAGAGCAGTGACCACTGAGTCGCCCATCTGGACTCCCACATTCATATCGTTTAACCTTTGGAGACATTTATCCAGATATATGATAAACAGCCTGGCTGACAGAACGCACCCCTGCTTAACGCCGATATTGACGTCAAACCAAGGCGACATTTCATCATCCAGCCGCACACAGGCTCTACAGCCCATGTAACTGGACTGCACAGCCTGTAGCAGTTTACCGTTAATACCATACTCCGGTAAAATGTCCCAAAGTTCCTTTCGTACACAAAACTGCAGAAAACCCTCTGACCTAGAGCCAGATGCTTCTCCACAATGTTGCGCAGAGAGAACACTTGATCCATGCATCCCCTTCCACTCCTGAAACCTCCTTGTGTCTCACACAGTAAACCATCGGACACCATCCTCATTCTCCTTTCAATAATTTTTCCATACACTTTTGCTGCCAAACTGGTCAAGCTTATGGCTCTGTAATTTGCGCAGTCATAACGTGAACCCTTGTTTTTAAACAAAGGCACGATGACTGCGCTATTCCAGTCCCTGGGAACCATTCCCGAGCTCCAACATAAATTGAGGAGCAACAGGAACGCCTCCCAGAAACAAGAGCCACCAAGCTTGATCATCTCGGCAGACACCATATCAATGCCCGCTGCCTTACCATTTTTCAAACTTCTTATCGCCCATTCAACTTCATCCATACTGATGCCATCGGAGGACGCCGTTGTCGAATGTTGATCTACTAAACCACATCCAACACCGGCGGCAACCGTAGCATCCGCATACATATCGCCAAAATATTCACTCCATCGGCTTAACACGTCTTGTGTTTGTGTAAGAATGTCTCCACCTTTAGACCTTATTTTATTCATTCTGAAGGCTGACCAACCACCCCGAGACTTCTTCACCTCCCTCCAAAAGAGTTTGGTGTTACCCTCGAAGTTTTTAGTCAGCCTATCTTCTGCACTCATACTTGCTCTATCACGGTTCTCTTTCACTAAGGCCTTGGTGACATTCTTACATTGCCGATATATTTCTTTCTTCTGTTCAGTCATACTGTCATTCAGATTCAAAGAAGAGACATAGTCCAGCCACGCTTTCTTCTTTTGCTCTACGGAAGCTGCCACTTCCGCATCCCACCATGCATCACCATTTGTTTTTCTATGCTTCTTTGAACTTCCACATACTTCTTTCGCTGTATCTACCATACTCTCTTTCAATACTCTCCAGCATTCTTCAATGTCCGATTGCGGCTGGCTTGCCCTCGTCAGCCGTTCTCGGACACCCTCTGCATACTTTTCTCTTACACACTCTTCTTGCAACCTTTCAACCTTTATTCTTTCAAGCCCTCCGAAGTGGACACGCTCTCGCCAGTGCCTCCACTTTCTGAACAGACCACTAAATCTCGCAATAACGAGATAGTGGTCCGTGTCGACTGTGGGGCCCCTGTAGGCTCTTGCGTCCAATATTTTGCTTCGGAGGCGACTGTCTACCAAAATTAAATCTATTATGTTTTTCTGTTCATTCCTTCTCCATGTATACATATGGATGTCCTTATGTTGGAAAAATGTGTTTGACACAATAAGGTTTCTCTCCATGCATACATCCGCTATGAGCCTACCTGCGTCGTTCACTCTCTTATCACCAAATGGACCAAGTACGTCCTCATAGTCGGGACGCTTGGTCCCCACCCATCCGTTCAAATCTCCGCATACAATCACGCGTTCACTGGTCTCTGCCATCTCCAGAACTTCCCTAACATTGTCCCAAAACTTCTCTAGGTCTGATGCCACCGAGGATCCTACGGGAGCATATGCTGCAACCATGAATACCTTGGTGACACCTAGTTTTATACGGACCCAGAGAAGTCTGGGATCATACATTCCGTAATCCTTCACACTTGAGGCCAAGCGAGAGGACAACAGCACTCCTACCCCCATGCTGGCTCGATCGCTCTGTGGTACACCAGACCACAGAGCCATCCCGCCACCAGGAAGATCGCAGGCGTCGCTGCCCCTTCGCTTGGTCTCTGTTACACAGAGCACGTCTAGCTGTTTGTCCGCCATGACGGATATCAGCTCGTGCAACTTACCTTCCACACAACCTCTTACATTCCACGTGCCCACCCGGCACTCCGTTCTCCTCGACTCGCCTAACTGGGCAAGGCGTGATGGGTGGCGGCCCCCATCGCCGCAACTGCCGATGTTCGTACCGACGGGGGCGGGTCGGTACGCGTCGCCTCCGGGGGACGCCCTAACCCGCATTGCGGTACGCATTTCGAGCCGGATTAGCAGTCTAATTAGACTGGCAGGGGACGCGAACGAGCACGCTCCGGACTATGCCCCCCAATTGTTGTTTTAACTTTTCTCAAATAAACTAATGAATAATTCTTTATGTGATAAGAGACTTCAAAAATATTTTTCTTTTTAAATACAGAATATTTTATTTAATAGACGGTGTAATAATTGAGAAACGTTGACCGTTGCGCCGAATGGGCTGCAATATTTCGCAAATTCTACTTTTACGAAAGATCCTAAAATAAATCAAATGAATATGGGATAGCCACAAAAAGTTGGGTTAATTACTCGTCCATGGGATACTTCAATGAAAGGATATATCGATTTTCAGTTGGTATGTAGAGAGTATTCATTTCAATCTTGTCTTTTAAATAATTAAGTTTAGAGTATTTTTAAAAATCTATTAATAAAGTCAAATACCTTATCATCATCGTCTTCTGCTCTTATCATGATTGCTAAAAGTCGACTGAATATGCACTCTCCTTTCATCGTACATATTGCAAATAGTTATTGATAATAGTTTTATGACCAGCCGTTTACTAGTCATCAAGCTTCCAAAGGTGCGTAAATACATCGTAGCTTTGCTTAATTTCTTGACAGTCGAGTATAGTTGCTCTCACTTTGAATCTTTAGAGAGATATAAAAAAAAACACCACCAAAGCCTTAGTGGTTAAACAAACCACTAAAGTTCATATTGTTTTGGAATAATTTTGTTAATTATAATATATCCTAAGACTTATTTTGTCATAAACACGTAGACTTCCTTTTTTGACAGACACAACCCGCCTATACAATCTAGGGTGATAGAAAGTCCATAAGTTCTCTTTTTACCGCTCCATCACCATTTGGGCTGACCAATTTAGTATCGATTCCTTACCATCGGTAAACGTATAGGTCCTGGATGGAACTGCATGTAGTAGCGCAAGGCTAGTTTTTCTTATTACAAGGCTAGTTTTCTTTCACGTTAGTAGCGATTTATTAACATTCTTTAAGTTGACTTACCGAGCTTAGCAGTAAGCCTATCACATAAAACAAGTTGTTTCCTATGGCTGTATATAACATACTATACTTAAATACACATGTAGGCCCCTTTAGCTCTTGGTGCTCTACTGCTGTTATAATCGTAGCTCTGCATCCTCTTATTTATTGACGCTATAGTTCGTTTTGGCTTTCTGTCTACTGAAATTTGTTGTAGGTGCCAAATTAATGGTATTTCACGAGGTTTCTTTTAGAAAAATATTTTGGTTAAAAATATTTTTTATTAAGGTAGGATACCTTATAAGAGATAAAATAATGCTGAAAACTATACTTACATAAAAAAATTACTGGTCAAAATTTTTTAGTCGTATAGTAAAAATGCCGGGCTAAGTAGGTATGGTATAGCTAAGTAGGTATGGTAATAACTTAAGTAGGTATGGTATATATATAATTTCATTGTTTTTAATAGTTCTTCTCTTTTTTTATAATCTTATCTATTTCTTTAACTCCCATCAATTAAGGCAAATAATTAATTTAATAAACGGCTTCTCATTATTAAAACAGTGACGTATCTTTTAAGTTTTTATTCACCGACAGACTAATTAAAATTGGTCTTATTAAGCTTAGGTAGATGAATTTTCAATTACTAAATATTTGATTAGTTTAATTTTTATATTATTAGGTAGGTATATTTAGATTAATTTTAATATTGGTGGATAAATTTTCAAATTATTTGTTCTTTGTTAAACATTTAATATTATTATGATGGTCATTTAAGAATACAGTATGACACAAATCTTTTTCAAATCAAGGGGTTAGTTACCGCAGATAGTTAAATCGCCAAACGCATTTAAGCCATAATGCGAAATGTCGCAAGTTATGCTGCGGTATGATACCTAGATGACACTAAAACTTACCAACCTATGATTGCATTGTTAGTAATTTACTAATAAATGGAATATCAACATCCCGTACTTGACCACAGGTCTTATTAACCGGGTTAAAAGATCACCAGGAGAGTAGACACTAGCACTGTTTTAGGAAAGTTTAGCACCAAATACGATTGCGAATTGGCCTGCCAAATAAAAAAAAAATTACTATGTAGTCTTTGAATTAATGTTATTTGCCATAAATAACCACACTTTTTATTCTCTGGCTAATTTCGAAAATTATGCAATAAACATTAAATCACTTGTCTTTCATCAAGGTACATAACAATTTTTATCTGTATTGTACAATATTTAATAGTATTTATTTATTGAAATAGTTTTTGCAAGCAAATTTATCTAAATCCCTTCATTGTATTCAGGTAAACTGTTTTTTTTTCCTATAATTATTACGAAGTAAAATGCACTTTGTACAAACTAGACAAAGTTAAGAATGGTATGATTGTATAATTTTGATTTGTTACATATTGATGTAGTTCTGAAAATCGATATCGGAGTTTCGATCATTTATAATTCACGTCTGACGGCCAAACAAAACCAAACGCCTGATATAAAAAAATATTGGAATGCGAGAATAGAAGAGTGGAAATGAAGTATTATTGCAACACTTGCACTTTCGATGGTCTCTTTTATCGGATCCGATTGCGGGTGGCTCCGGTTTCATAGCAATTGTTATTGTACCTATATCCAGTTTAAATAAAAACTATATATTTAGGTACATAGGTATTTGATCACTGGTATTTCTAATTTACTTATATGATGATGATGTTTACAATTATGTAAGTTAATTTTTTTTATTGCTTTTGGTGGCAAACGAGCAAGTAGTACACCTGATGGTAAACGTTACTGCCGTCCATGGAGCTTTGCAATACCAGTGGTACAGCTAGGCCACTGCCTACCAATAAAAATCCCAAACCTACCCAGAAAGTTGGGCTTCGGCTCTCTCGCTCACCGAACGAAGCACAGTAGCACACTGTCACTGCTCAGACGTCGATTTTTTTGCGAGAGTGTGGTACCACCCCGGACGGACCGGCCCGCGGCTGTAGACAGAAAACTGTTAACAATGTGGTCCTACCACGAAGTTTTGAGGAATACAATATCTAAAATATACTTTTAACCGACTTCATAAAAAGGAGGTGGTTCTCAATTCGATTGTATTTTTTATGTGTGCCAAATCAGATTTTTTTTTAGGTAAACTGATTTTAATTATATTTTTTATATGAATAGTGCTTTTTATATTGTTTATTTTAAGTTTCCTTTCTTCATTAAGTTGAAAGATTTGTCCAGTAAATTTTGAGTTATGCTCAATAGTACGTATTTAGTTAACCTCGACTTCATGACTTCATTGTTTTGAAGTCGGTTATTTTTCTTAAAATTTGTCTTACTAAAAATAGCCCGCACTAAGGAAGAAATCTTTGTAACGTTAGGGGCTTGAAAAATATACAATTAACGGATACAAATTAAATGCACACATAAGAAAACCATTTGTGGACTATAAATTGGGGATTGATCTTACGATACCTACTCAGTACTTAGACCATTTCTTAATTTTTACAGTAAAATATTTAATATTATGGTATGAGACTACAAGGAAAATAGAAACCCAGTCTGTTTAGGCGAGTTCGTATAGGGTAGGTGTGTCTCTTGTGGTGACAATCTAATTGAATTCCCTAATCATCATTCGTCATTTGACATTCGTGTGCGATACAAGTGTGTCATCAAATAACGGAATTAATGTCTACCGTCAGCATGAATAAATGTGATAAGTGCAATAAAATTATCATGAAAAAGACTCCAAGGCTGGAGTGTAATAGATGTGAGAAGACAGTGCATCTAGCCACGCTTTGTTGTGGACTAACCGCAAAACAACTCACAGCTTTACGTGCTGCAGACAATTTGGAGTGGACGTGCCAAGAGTGCCGTTTGAATTCACCAAGACGTCAGTCTATCATTATACCTGAAGATGATGACGAAGAAATAAATAGCCAAACAAGGAACCAGGGTCCTACACAAATGAATACAAAGAAATTTCTGGAGGATATGTCCAAAGAAATCGAAAAGGCTATAAAAAGAGAAATGAGAGAATTTAAAGAGCACTTTGAATTTTACAGTGATAAAATAGATGAAATGACGGAGGGTATGAATGAACTGAAAAATATTATACGAGATCTACAAAAGAAGAACATAGAAATAAGTAATAAAAATACTAATCTTGAAATTCATGTTCGTGCTCTAGAACAACGACTAAATGAACAAGAACAACATAAGCTAGCAAAATATATCGAAATAGTCAACGTACCATTAGAAGAAAAAGAAGACACTCAAAAAATAATAGAAAAATTACAAACAGAACTACAATTGCCACAGGGAAAGGAGGAAATAGACCACTACAGAAGACTACCTACCAAGAATGAGCGTCCTGGATCTTTATTGGTTAAGTTTCGGACGGCCAAGATGCAATTATCTTGGTTAGCAGCAGCTAAACAAAAAAGTATATTTGTGAAGGATGTAATACCTAAAATGCAACCAACAAACAAAAATAAAGAACATGAAAGAATCTTCATCCGCGAAGCACTTACATCACATAACAAGCATATACTCTGGTCCGCTAAGCAGGAGCTAAAAAATACCTACAAGTTCATTTGGTGTAGAAATGGTGTCATCCGCGTGCGTAAAGATACTGGAGGTAAAAGTTATGTATTAAGATCTATGGACGACATAAAGAAACTCGCCTCTGTCTAATTGGTTAAGCACATATCATATTTCTATAAATAAAAATCTCTCTTTAAATGACTCATAAAGATCTACCTTCATTTTGTGATATCACAGAAATAAAAGATTGTGTGAATATAAACTCTTTTACAGCTAGTATAAATAATGTTAAAACTACTCGTAATCTGTTATGTATGCATGTCAATATTAGATCTATTATCATAAACTTTGCCCAAATAGAACATTGTGTATTGTCCTCCCGAGCATGTATTGATGTCTTAATATTAACGGAGGTTAACATTCGTAATTCACTTGTTTCACTGTATAATATAGATGGATATAATATGCACACAGAGTTGCGGCAATATCGTAAGGGTGGGGGTATTATAGTTTACACAAAAAAGATACACAAGTTTGTCCCTCAATTTTGTAAAACAGAACACTTTGAATGCATTGTAGATAATATTATAACCCCAATGAAATATTCTACAACTCTGTGTGCCGTCTATCGCCCGCCTAGAACTAGCAAGCATTTGTTTGTTGATGAACTGCGCCATATTCTTAAACCAATAAGCACAAAAGATGATTTAATATTGCTTGGCGATACTAATATAGATTTAAAGACTGATACGCCTGTAAAAAATAAATATATAACCATGCTACACAGTTGTGGACTTGAATGTGGTATCTCGCAATATACTCGCATCGAAATATGTAATAATAAAATAACCAATTCATGCATTGATCATATATATGCGAGATCACATAGCCAAGACCTTTACACGAGTGCACTTGGAACCGTACTAGCGGACCACCGAGCTGTGGCTATTGCTTGCGTCGCGCCGACGTACATACAGGCTGTTCCAAAAATCAAATTAGTGTATAATAATAAAAAAGTTAAATCATTATTAGATGAAATCGACTGGAATATACCCATCAATATGAATAATCCTCATAAAATATATACATACATTACGGATAGTATTAGAGAATGCTATAAAAAATCAACATTTACGACAATTTTGAAACAAAACATAAAACGAAATAGTAGTAAATGGTTGAATAATAAAGTATTAAAAGCCTGTGAATATAGGGATACACTATTTACATTATGGAAAAAAGATACAAATGATATGTCACTTAGATTAAAATACATAAAAGCTAGGAACTTGGCTAACAAAGTAGTAAATAATGCTAAAAATAACTACATTAAAAAAGAAATTGAATTTAATAAAAGTAATCCTATTAAGCTATGGCAAATACTAAATAAAATAACTGGTAGAATAAAGCATTCCATCGATGACTTCATACAACAAGCTTTTGAAAAATCAAATCTGTCATCAAGTGATATAGCAAATAACTTCACAAAATCTTTTAAAAATAGCGTCAAAAATATTATTCCTAATTGTGCTAAGCCGGTTCTAGACCCAAAACTTTTTACTCATCCTTTGCCCAGCTCTCTTCGGTTCAAAAAAGCAAATCCATGTGTCCATAAAATTATTAATAAAATTAACTGTAATAAGGCACCGGGTGGTGATGGCATACGGGCTACCGACATAAAATATGTCTCACAAAATATATCCCCCGCCATTGCAGCGCTTATTAATACAAGTATATCAAAGGCCCTGTATCCTAATGAATTAAAAGCAGGATTAGTGCGTCCAATATATAAAAAGGGTAGTCACCAAGATTATGATAACTACAGACCTATTACAATATTACCCACTATAGATAAAATTGTAGAACAATTTATCTCACAACAAATACATTTATTCTATAAAAATAATAATGTACTAACACCCAATCAATACGGTTTTCAGACGGGTAAGAATACTACACAATTGTTATCTGCATTTACTGAGAGAATCAATGATTATCTTAATGATAAGAAACAAGTCCTAGCAGTTTTCATTGATTTCAGTAAAGCTTTTGATACATTGTCTCATAGCTTACTTATTGATCAACTAAATTTATGTGGCATAAGGGGTCCTTTACTGGAATGGTGTCGAGATTATCTAAATAATCGAACCTACAAAGTTAGGGTAGGTGAGGGGATGAGCGAACCAATAAAGGTAATGGAGGGCACCGCCCAAGGTTCAGTGATGGGGCCACTTCATTTCTTGACCTATGTTAACACCATGTCCAAAATCGTTACATATGGTGAAGTATATCAATTTGCCGATGATACATGTATCATTGTTGCAGGAAAAAATTTAGAAACAACATTGAAAAATTTACAATCAGACTTCACTATGATAACAAAATGGTCACACGATTTTGGCTTAGTAATAAATAAAACAAAAACTAAGTTAATGTACATAAGCTCTAGTCACAATAGAAAACCTTGCCAACTTCGTCTAATAGCACATAATCATCTATGTCTCCACTCGAAATCTCAATCATATTGTAGATGTGATGCGGTAGAGGTTGTCAAAACTCATACATACCTAGGATTAGTAATCGACGACCGCTTTAAATGGACAAACCATATTAACCTTGTCTGTGATAGATTACGTGCTATTCTTGCAAAATTTAAATGTATTAAATATAAGATCCCCTACAAAATATTACTAAATCTCTATTCTAGCCTAGGTGAATCAATTGTATCATACGGGCTTAGTAGTTACGGTCGAACATTTAAATATCACCTAGATTCCATTTATCATATACAGCTTAGAATTTTGAAAACTATTGTTCCTCTAAAAATAAAAATAAGATTTAAGGACAACTATCACAAACTATTTCACTTTTGCAAAGTTTTACCAATTCATGAAAAGGTTAAATATAACTTACTAACAGAAAATTACCTAAATAAAAAATTGCAAGTAGCTATTACCCATTCGATAACCACACGTAGTGTCACAAAAGGTAAACTAGAAACACCAAGCTTCCAAAACCTGTACGGAAAACGTCTCTTGAATTATAATATACCCCTATTAATTAATCAATTACCATTTGCATTGAAAACTGAAATGAATAACAGCAACCATAAAACTAAACTAAAACAACATTTTATTAACACTTTAAATAACTGAATTAAGTTCTAAGAAAAAAAAAAATATTCATTGAATCAACCTGTATTAACATTCATTATCAATTAATACAAAGATAATTTTTTCAACTACCCTCTCTCTATTTTGTGTTTGCTGTTTTTATGCGGGCATTTTTATCTTAATTTTAAAACAATATTGTATATTAGTATTTTTTTTTATGTAATTAGTTTATTTTAATTTAAATATCAGACGAATCAAATACGCGTATAAGCCAACATAGGCTTTTGTCGTATTTATAAGCTAAATGTTAAAGGAATTGTATAAGATTGTTTTTAAACAAATAAAAAAAAAAAAAAAAAATCTTTTTTGGTAAAGTAAGTGGTGGAGCATCGCATTTGTAGGTACTATATCATCATTCGCAAGAATCTAAATATTGATAATATATCTAAATAACACATCATCATTCTCCTACTCAAATCCCAATTACTTGGGATCGATACAATATGTACCCTTTTTTCGTAGTATATATTGTAGAAGTTATTGACAATAGTTTTATGACCGGCTGCCTGCCAGACATCAACCCTCCTTGGGAATGTAATTGTTGACCAAACGGCATCAGATGGAGTCGGCCCAGGTCGTTATCAAGCTCTTAGTCGTCTTTTACGACATCCAAGAGCAAAGTAAGGGTTGGTAGTATTCGTAGCCGCTACCACACAGCTCTAAATAACATATCTAAATAACACATAATAGTAAAATTTAATTTAAATACAATATATGGATTGCAATAGTCTGTATTGGTATATATATAACTAGCAGCCACCTATGATAACTGTTGTATAATCAATTTTCAGACAACATAATTTGTATGTGTCCACTCGCAAACCAACCGGGATTTGTGGGAAGATTTAATTCAATAAACATCACTCATACTTTGCTTTTATTTAACTGCTTTGCCAAAAATGCTAACTATGTATTATATAATTATGACTTGAGCCTATCCTTTTTCAATTAAATCTATGATAGTTTAACATTACTAAAATGTTGCTTCTTATTTACCTGCTTTGCTGAAAATGCTAACTATTACATAGTTATGTATCGAGGCACTCTTTTTATTCAATTAACGTTATCATTTCGAGTGGATAAGTATGCTATTAAACAAGTATTTGTATAAAGTTCGTATGTTATGGTTACTTTAGGATTTCTTTGTCGGCATACGTAGATATTGTTAGCAAAGGACTCTGAATGGGTGATTTCATACTGCAATGGGTCTTTATAACGCAAATAAATACTATTGACTACACCGCAAGACCGCAGATAATTATACGCAAATAGTTATCATTATACAAAATATATTTTTCATTGCATTTTTTAAGTCTTCTGAAGTATTAAAGCAATGTAAAATATTGTAGTCGCCAAAGAAGATAAGAGTTTATAGTAAGTGAATCTGTGAATGGTGTTCATCATCATCAAGTCCCACTATTGAGCCCGAGTCTCCTCCATAGTGAGAGGAAAATTTAATTACTGTATCAGGCTTTTTGCAGTGATGTTATATATTTTGCGTCTTTTATTACCCGTAGGAAAGGAAGAGCTGGTGACCATATTCTTAATGCACCACATGAATCTACAAACTACGTTAATTTATTTATATAATTTGATCATAAAGTGATTAAGTACCGATCACTTAAGCATCTTAAGCAAAGATTTTTCGAAGAATTATCGATTTTTTTTTTAGGATTATTGTTAAATTCTAGTAGATGTAACTAATTATATTCCTTAGACTAAAATTTTAATTTTTAGAATTAATAATACAATGGTCATCATCCTTTCCTATCAGAATGGCGATCGTAAAAGACGACTGGGTGATGCAAGTAAGAGAATGAAACCTGGAAGTAAACCTTATTTTTAATTCTAAAGCTTTTTTCACTACAGAAGAGGCTTGGGCGCAGCAGTGGGAGTCAGTGGGACACATATGACCCGAGACTACGACGAATATAATAAGGAATAAATGTTACCATGAAGATTAATCTTATTTTTGTATTTCGTAATGTCAATAGTTAACTCGCGTAGCGTGGTACAACGCACGCGAATACTTTCGCCTGTCTGCACTCGAGTGCCATGTACACGTGCACAGTATGATTTTCAAAAGGATTTTTTTACAAAAAAAAACATATGGCGTTTTTTGCTTAACCCACTTTAAGCTCGATTATAACCTTCTTACCTACATTTGCTTTGGTTTTTGTTAAAGTGTAGCTGCGCGAAATGTTACATTCTAGTATTAGGTACTTCTACTATTGAGAAATGCCGCGTTTTACAGCTTTGGAATTTATGTCTCTATTTTCATAGATTTGTAATGCAGTTATTGTATTTTCATAGATTTGTAATGAAGTGTAATGAAATGCCTCTATAACAAGATGATAATGAAGATATGGCCACAAAATCCTCAAGAGCAGCATATCCTCATCAAGAAGCAGCTGAGTATGAAGAACATTTTTCTTCGGAGTTGCGGGAGACTAAAATGTCATACTATAGAAAGTGCTGTGAGCTGCATGGCATATTCAATAAAATGTTAATGTTTTAATTTAATAGTGATTTGTAAATCATATTTTCCATTATTTAGTTACATAAGAATAAAAAAATAACTTTTTAAAGATTAAATAATAATATAAATATAAAATAAAAAGCCTTTATTTCATGGAAATATTACATAGTTATTGTTTTTTTTACTTAAGCTTAATCTATACTTAAAAGAAAAATTACTATTCTATATCCTAATATATTAAATCTTAAGTTTCTAATTATGTACATATGATTGAAAGAATAAATATCATACTTTAAAATTGAAACAGTTTTTACTATATTTCTACTTTTCTTCAAAATTCATATAATGAAATAATATAAGTATGTCTGTGTTAGATACATGTGCTATGAATATAATAGCAACTATTCCTTGGTCATTCATCATCTCAGCTAATATAGTTCCCACTGCTTGGCTCGAGCCTTCTCACAATAGAAGGGAAATTGACCTACTATAACAGGCAGGTTGTTATAGAGGTTTTCATTTTCTTTTCTTACATCACTTATGATGTTATATGTATATAATATACCTTAGTCATCTTTTTCGACACCCACTGGTAAGATAATATGTGTGTTGAATTGAATTCTTACTCCATCACCACACTGAATTCCATAGTATTTGTGGCAGACTTATAATATTGTACGGCCATTTCGGGCAACTGCTATATCATGAGATGCCTCATTGGGTCGATACTTTGAAATTGCCTTACAAAAAGAAATTAGGTCACAATTTAAAAGCATATATGTAATTGCATTTTTGTAACATTCGTATTTACTTGGAATCATAAAATTAAGAAGTAATATGCAAGTAGATACTTCTGTTCTTAAGCTACCTAAGCCTTCACCCTCCTACTGCTAAATAACTACTTCAAAATCGCAAAAAGAGAACAATTTTCATCTTGTCTTAATATAAAATTTTAAATTTGTCGAAACAGCTGGTATTTCTTCTTTGTCTTCATAAAATTTTACTACGTACTATTTTTAAAACTTGGAGTATTGACACTATTAGCCACAGTTATTAGACCCGTTTTTCCCCCAAAGGGTAAAAAACGGATATTTGGGTTTCAGCCGAAGCTTGAACCACCGTTGAGATAACACCCTCATAATTCGTTCGCAATTTATGCATTCTACCCTCATTTTGATTATATTTAGCGGCTATCGTGATAGGCGCCATCTACGCTTAGTGTATGTGGGTCAGCACGGTGTCTTGTTCTTCAGTACCTTAAGCCGGCAAGGCATTAAGAGGTGGTTCAAGCTTCGGCTGAAACCCAAATATCCGTTTTTTACCCTTTGGGGGAAAAACGGGTCTATTTAGGTGTTCGAGCCTTCGCTTGAACCACCGTTGAGACGTGTTTACTTTCTGCCGGCGCTGACCCGAGCGTACTGTGATTTCTCTAAAGGAGTAATAGATGTAATACAAAAGTATGAATGTATATCAACTAATTTTATTATGAAGTAATTAGTACAAAAAGTGTAATTCAAAAGTATATTTTAACAAAAAAATCAAATTCCTTAAGTTGTAATATTATAATTTGGTTGAGACAAAATGCTACATCGTTTGAACTAAATTGGTGAAAAGTTATGAGCTAATTGGTTGCTGACTGTGCCTGGACGACTTGGAATCTCACTAAAGTAATGATTCAGGAAGGTGTTTTTGCATCGCCAGTTACCTCTTTTCAGCACTTCATCTATGTTAACTTTATTACTATTAGCCCAGATATCTGAAGAGACAACCGCTCTAAAACTGCCTGCGGAAGCATCGATACCTGCTTCTTTGAAAAGGGTTCTAATCCATCCTGCTATGATAGAACGTGAGGCAGCTTTTACTTCACCCCTAGTTGTAATGAATAAATTATGGATTTTGTTACGGCGTCTGGATGTGACTGAGATTAGGTTTCTTATCCATCGTATTAGATCAAGCCGATTTTCTTGGTTTACCGCACTCTTAAGAAGCCATCCTGATTGCCTATAAGTAGAACAGTCAGATTTTGAACCGAAGCATGGCCAGAGTATTATTTGTTCACCGCTATCTTCAAAACTAGAATCTTCAATGGTTAACAGTGTTAAGTCATGAACCCTTCGTCCAGATGCTAATAACAAAAGGGTACAAGTATGTCTCGATACGCCGAAAATACTATTTTCATCAAAAGAATAAGTTTTAAGGAAGTTTATGAGGTCGTCTATTTGCCATGGTATAGGTTTTCTTTGCGGTGGATTTCGAGCATAGATCCCTTTAAGGACTTGTTTTACTATCCTGTTCGAACTTAACGTTTCCGCGTGATTAGGATTCGCAAACGTTGCCACTACTGATTTATGCAGGGCAATTGTCCTTGGAGCCAGCTTTTGTTGGTTGAAGAGGTAACATAGATATTTTGCCAAACATTGAGGACTTGGGTTATCAGCGCGCACATCATTCAACTCTGCCCATTTGCACCATCTTTGCCAGATTGGTTTGTAGGTTTTCAGAGTAGATGTCCTCCAGGAATTTTCTAGTAACTTTAGGTCTGCATCGGACCATGTGCTCAATTCATTTGTCCAGCCCGAACCTTCCAGACCACCAAATGTAACCGCTCTATTTCTGGCGGAGGTAAGTTTGTTCGCAGGTCGATTAAATTCGATTTGAGATTCTCGATTCTCATTGGAGGCCCCATTGCGCGTCTGCGGAGTTGTGGCTCCCAGAATGCTCTGGACCAGGTTGGGGTTATTAGAAGGTAATATCCTTCGGACGATTCCAGATGTCGAAGCACTTGTGGTATCAATGCTGGTGGTGGAAAGATCCAACCCAATCTGTATCGCCACGTTCTGCTGAATGCATTGGTGAATTGGCTGTTCGTGTCCGCTGAGTCTTCGCTGACGTAAGCTGGCACAACTGCCGATCGGTTGGATGCAAAGAGGTCTATCTCCGGTCGGCCTAGTTTCTGAAAGATCTTTTCCACCGCATTCTTTCTGAGATGCCACTCTGGCAGAGCTTTCGATCTCGATAAACTGTCCGCTAGCCCGTTGTATTGGCCTGGTATATACCGAGCTGTGATGTGACAACTCACCTGTTGGCAAAGTTCCAGTATTTTTGTAGCTGTACGGAGTAAGGTCAATGATCTCGTGCCTCCCTCTTTCATTATATAAGCTACGCTTGACCGATTGTCTGTTTGTAATACTACCGATTGTCCCTCTAGCCTCGAGCCTAGACGATTTAGGACTTCGTAAACAGTCCACAGTTCTTTCTGGTTGCTGTGCCAGTTCTGTTGGGTAGGTGACCAATATCCGCCGAAGCGTAGATTGTTTGCAATGGCACCCCAGCCCTTGTCTGCGGCATCTGTTGTTATGAATATTGTTGGCTGAGGGTGGTGAATAGGCGTTTTCTGTTGAATGTTTTCGGCCCACCAAATTAGTTCCGATAAAGCTGTTTTGGGAATTGTAAATTTCTTGTGTCGACTGAGTTTGGGGAGGTGGGACGCTGACCTTTGTAGTATCCTGCAATGTAGGCGTCCTAGGGGAACCACAAATGACGCAAAGTTTAGTTTGCCGAGAATTACTTTTGCGTCGTGCCAGCTCCACTGTTCTCTTTCGATCAGGTCGGTAAGGTTCTGAGTCAATTGGATGATTTTCTGATCTCCTAGAAATTTTTCGTTCTTTTCCGTGTTCCAGGTGATCCCTAGGTATTCTAGTTCTCTGGAAGGTATTGTTGATGATTTCTGGCGATTGACTTGCCACCCTAATACTTCTAGATATCTTATTGCAAACTCCATTTGAGTTTTTAAAATTTCTTGATCTTTGTGCATCAGAAGAAAATCGTCTAAGTAAACGACAATTCTTAGACCTTTCTGCCTGAGATCGTGTGCTACCCAATTTGTGATTTTTGCAAACGCTGCCGGTGCACTTGCCAGGCCGAAAGGTAAGCATGTCATTTGGTAGATTTTGTTTTCGTGAACGAAAGCTAGGAATCGGCGATGCCCTGGAGTTATTGGTATATGGAAATATGCTTGTGAAATGTCTATTTTCATCATATAATCTGCTAACTCTAGATGATGTGGGATTTTTAGGTGGCTTATTATTCGGAAATGTGGAGCTATGACATGCTGGTTTAAACTTTTCAGATTTAGTATGGGTCGATTCGTCCCGTCGCCCTTTTTCCTTAGAAAAAGGTTGGACAAAAATCCTGACTCCTGCGTCGCTAATTCTATTGCATGTGATTTTATCAATTTTTCTATTTCTGTTGCCATTTCTGTGGAATATTTGGTCTGAAAGTTTGATACTATTTCTCTTGAGAAGATTACTATGGGTGGTTTTGTGTGAAAAGGGATTCTGTAACCCTTTATTATATTTATGACATTTACCGGTGCTTGATTCCATTTGTTTACGTAGTTTAAGAGTCGCCCCGCTTCGAAATAGTCACTTCTTGTCTTCGTACTTTTTATTTTTAGTGATCTTACTTTGTCCTTTGATTGGGGCGCTTCTCCCTTTGTTTGATGTATTCCGTCTGGGGTTATTTTCTCGATTTCCCTTTTTCGTATTCCAAAAAGATGATTGTATGGCCGTTCTAGAACCGTCTCTTTTATTAGTCCCATCGTATCTGGTTCTAGGTGTGAAGGATGTATGTGCCTTTTTGGCTCGAAAAAATTTGTGGACACCGCCCTGTTCTTTTATTGCCTCCGTTAGAGATTTGTCTGTGAACAGGTGCGTTTCGGATGGAGGAATATCGTGTAAAATCTGTCTTAATACCCTATTCGAAGGGCGGTACGATTCACGACGTTGTTGTATTACTTCTGCACGTCGGCCACAGACATATTGTAAGAGATTATCCGAAACTTTTCGGAAATTTGAATTAGCATCCAAGAAGTCTTTACCTATCCGACGTCTAGTATCTTCAGGTAGTTGTTGTAGCAGATTCTGAAAGTATTTTCGTTGTTGAAGTAATCCGTTTGTTATAGCGCCTAAAGTCATATCTGCTTTTTCTAATATAGCTGCTGATTTTGAATATGGAGTTGCACCGGCCAAAATATTGTTGGGCTTCAGGGAGCAAAAAGCAGGTGTAGCTTGAAGAAATTTTTGTGTTTCTGCATATCTTACATTGCGCCAACTATCTTGACCCAAACGTTGGCAATCGATACCCTGTCTTAGGAGTTCAGGATCAGCTCTGGCAACTTTCGGCTCTTTTTCTATGGTAAATGGAGAAAAATCTAGAGCTTTTTCCTCGATGTCTTGAGCAGACACGCCCATTTGGAGAGATACCAGCTGTCGTTGAGCATCTGCGATCTTTTCTCTCAATCTATTTATTTGATATTCTGAGTCTATACTTGCTTTATCCACAGATGTGGTGGAGCATGGTCTTTCTATCTCATTATAAGATGCGGTGCTGTCTGGTACAGAGGTGAACGATTCGTTCAAGTTAACATCTGGAGTGCTGCGATCAATAAGCTTTTTGTTATTTTCATTCTGTTCCGTCGAGATGCTTAAAAGTTTGTTGAACATCTCCATTTGTTTGTTGAGTGTTGCAGCTAATAGACTATTGCTATCTTCCTCCTGGTGTATGCGTCGTTTTGGTGGGGGGTAGTTTGGAGTTGGACTACTAGTTCTCTTACGGCCTGCTGATGAGCTGCTATCATGTGGTGACTGATCCGGTTGCTGCAGTTGAGAAGAAGCACTTTGGCGGCTTGTTAGAATGGGTTTTAATTCTCTAACAGCATTCATAAAACTATTGTAATCTGCATGAATCTTCTCCATAAGACTGTGGGGAGCATATAGAAGTGCTCTACCTAATGGCCAACTTAGTAGTTTTGATTTAATATATCTAAAGCGCCTTTCAGAGATTGACTGTGTTAATGGGTCAAAAGCTTTTGCTAATATGGATACAGGTAAGGCAAATCTTATTTTGGCGTCTATCTTTTGCGAAATTTTTTCTCCGAAAAGCTCTTGAAACGAATAGTTATAGACGGACCACGATCGCCAATTCTTTGGGAAGAGTTCATCTACTGCAGAAACTACCGCTTTGAAAACGTCTACATCATCTTCGTTTTGACAAGGTAGTGAGACTAAATGTCCCATTGTGGTAAGATCTCCCATTGCCTGTAAGTAGAACACCCAGTAATGTAATATAGGTATGACTAACTTAGGCGTAGGTAAGTAATTCACACGATATTGAGACATGAAGGCTGTATCGAGTGAAGTTGTTATTAGTACGACATAAAGTCGTTGATTCTATGTAGACTCATTGATACGACGTTGATTCGTTGATGCGACGTCGACACGTTAATGAGACGTCGATTCGTTTATGCGACGTCGACACGTTGATGCGACGTCGACACGTTGATGCAACGTCGACACGTTGATGCGACGTCGACACGTTGATGCGACGTCGACACGTTGATGCGACGACGACACGTTGATGCGACACCGCGTCATTGATGCGACACCGAATCGTTGATTCGACGTTGACTCGTTGATTCGACATCGTGTCACTGATACGACGTCGAACCATTTATTGTCAAGCCCTTACTGAGACATCGATTAGTTGGTGCGACATCACGACAAGTCGTGGTGATAATTGTTATCGGGGTGGTCCGCAGAAGCACTCCCGACCATCGCTGGGCCGTGAGGCGCCGAGCATTTTGTTTAACATTGCACCGACTTATTATGTTATGATGTTATGTTGCACTTACCGTAAAATTTTCGGTATCACTATAACTGAACTTGACTGCACGAATTATGAAAGCGTACTGAAGAACAAGACACCGTGCTGACCCACATACACTAAGCGTAGATGGCGCCTATCACGATAGCCGCTAAATATAATCAAAATGAGGGTAGAATGCATAAATTGCGAACGAATTATGAGGGTGTTATCTCAACGGTGGTTCAAGCGAAGGCTCGAACACCTAAATATACATTTGTAAGCTTTAATTCTGTTTAGATGTCATAAACTAGTATAATGCTATATTATATTTAATAATAATTAATTTTATGAATAATCGTAAAGATTTTCCAAGAAATATTATCTTTTTTATAATTTTATTAATGGTGGGTTAAGTTTAATTTTATATGGCCACACTCTATAGTGTTGATCGCAATACTTCTTAATATTCCGAGTCGATCGTGTTTACGATTTCAATTTCATTTTCGATTTTGTTCAAGAGTACCAAATATAAATTTGGTGAGATTGGAATTGAATCGGAATCGAAATCGAAACTGTATTCAAGAGTAAGCCTACAGATGTCTGCAATATTTGATTGAAAAAAAAATTCTGAGAGCAAAAAATTATTGCCAGACGTGAGATTTGGCCGGGCTGGACACGGATGTCAAGGAAGCGGTAGCAGTGGCTGGCCAATGGCGATGGGTAGGGAATCCGTGAGTTATGGGCCCACGCGTCGCTCTTCCGTTGCCCCGGATGGAACGGAAGGCGTGTTTCCATAGTCTGTAACCATAACCTACCAAAAAAAAGAAAAAGACGTCAGACTTGAAGCTATATTTATTGATAAACCGTTCCAACCGTTTTGCCTATTAAGACCAGTATGGGTACATACGTATGATACGTCTTTACGGGGGATTTTTATATCAATGATTAATTCATCAAACTACATTTCGTAGGCATAAGAGTATGAAAGGTGTGAACAAAAATATTATGTGACGTATACGGTGGTGTTTGTATAATACAGGGAAGTATGTGTGTGTAAATGAGGCGCTTCACATATGGACCACAGGAAGTTTCGCAGAATATTGCTCATCTTGTGCAATAATATCAGGGCTACCACAATATCAATATGTTGCTATGTTTATAATGGCTAACTACCTATGGCTGCGGTATGACTTGTGTACTATGCCAGATGATAGTTTAAAAGTATATTTTCTAACAAGTGGCTGCACGGACTGTTTCCGACTAGTGCAGGTTTTGTCAGGGCTTGGATGTTTCAGTAAATATTTGTACACGGTCGCAAGGAGGGAAACGACTTCGTCCTGCCTACAGTACGGTTGCTGCGAGGACACGGTGCAGCATACGCTCGAAGTATCTGTGACCTGGGCAGAGAAGTGTCGTTTGAAAGAGAAAGTGAAAGAGAAGTGGTTTTGAACTCGTTGCAACCATCGGTGCCGACCTGACGCTGCCGGCCGCCATAAAAGCGATGGTCGACAGCGTCAGGTACTTGGATGCGATCCCCGCTTTCTGCGAGGCAGTCATCTCGCAGAAGGAGGCAGCGGAGCGGGTCCGTGGTAAGAATGCTTGTATCGCGTATGATCATCATCATCATAATTATGATTAATTATTTATTTATGTGGTATTGATATACCACATAAATAGGCATAAAATATTTGCAGTTTTAAAAATAAAAGTCAAATTCAATCGCGATAGAATCTGTAATAATAGTTTTATTTCAAATGTGTAATATTCGTGTAAATATCAAACATCATTCTGTATCAATTAAAAAAGCCCAAAACGAGACTAGCATATACTATTAATGAGGTGCATGTAATCTTTTCTTTTAAGTATATATCACATATTTGTGCTACAAAAAATAGTATGAAATGCAGCACACATTTCTTTTTCTCAACTCATCTTTGAGTTTGGTTCTCTACCAGATAAGCGAAATCATTCTACTTTTACTCACCAATATAATGATTTAAAAAGGATTTTATGGTATTGTTTGGATGTCTTAACTTAAACTACCTACGAAAAAAAGAAGGCGCTGAAACTACTCTCAACATAATTTTCCTTCTAACATCATCACATACACGACGAATAAGCTCTAAAATACATTGGAATTTAAATCAGAACTGGCCTCTGTGTAATTTGCTATTGTATTGTCATCATTTTAGGTTAGTTTCATTGGAAAAACTAAAAATAGTATTTTTAATGTCTCCTTCCACCTTTTCCCGCAAGTTCGTCAAGTAAATGTGTAAAATACAGTTAACTGAGTTTTATTTCTTATGTCCCATGTAATAGACGATTAGTTATTTTAATCTATGCTGCTAATTAAGAATTGCAATTATCAAAATTTAATAATGTCAAAGATAATCCAGTTTCTAGTAGCTGTCTCATAACATTGGTACTCGAAGTGGTCAGAGAATCTCAGGTGGCCCAAATAATTTGCTTTTTGAAGTAATTAATTTTACCGCAGTTAATAATGCTTTTAATTACGTTCTCTCGAATAGCTATACCCTGCATATTTCACCACTCAATAATTTACAATATTATATCAATCAGTCAACTATATTAGTATTTCAATCAGTTGAATATAATCTAAAAAATAATTGCATTGAGTCAACCCTGAACGTAGTTGCGTCGTATCCCACGGTTGGTGTAACCTGAGTCGGGTGTCCGGAGCTTCCGTCCGGCTTTTAGCGGCGTCTCATCGGTCACTGCGCCCCGCCCGCCTATCCATCCTTGTACATATCTAATCAAACAATACTTCGAGAACGCCTACACAGGACTGAAATGAATATGCGTGATCCAGGCTAGCTTATCACATAGTATGTAAAGGTATTAGAGAAAAATTAACGTGACTGTGTAGGTGTTAGATAAAGGCAGAAGCGCGAGGTGGCCGGTCGGTGACGGGCGCCTCCCGAGGTCATTAATATTAATTAGGCGCGGTGCTGCCGCCGCTCAGACTCAATGCGCGGCCTCTTTGCTTCTGACTCGCTGCGAAAATTAATTACTCGCAATCTTTATGTTCCAATTATAAAGGCCTTCGCAACAAATTAAATCTGTCCGGAGCAGGCCTCTTTTGAGAGAGGTTTCACTCTCTTTGTGGACTTGATAAATGTTCCTTTGCAAAAATTCTTTGAATTCAGCAAAATGTAGATATTTGGTTTAATACGTTAAATTGCGAATATCTGGCAGAAGGTTTTCAATTATGAAGTTATAACAATAAGACGGCAATTATACGATTCGAAGTTCGTTACTCTTTGGAAATGTGTATACTCGTAATTGTATGTTGTTCGTTAATCGTCGAGGGGATAAAAGCGAAACGGATTCCCGAATCCAGCTTTTGCATAAGTGTAGACGACTTCCGTGTTTGCTGAGCAAAAACGAAATCTCGTAGAAAAAACAACAAGTTTCCCTTTCATCGAGAACCAAAATATTTAAAGACCGTAACCGGATACCTTGGAGTGGCTCTTGGAAACAAAGCAAAAACCACCAACGTGTTATTACGCGAAACCAACATTTAATAAGGTTATTTTTTATTTTGCATTGGTTTTAGTTATCCATTAATTCGTATAAGCAAAAAAATATTTGGGTGTACGAGGCCTGCGTTACATTTGAATAGTTCGTTGGCGCATGCATTGTTATGGGAAGATGCGGAAATAGGATATTTTCTTTCTAGAGAAATATAATATTCCGCGGCTTTATGTTGACCCAATATAAAAAGTTTTTACTCACACGTAGATGTGCAACCTTTGATTCTTGTATGCATTAGACAACCTTATCAAATCTAACTATAAACTCAGTACAAATTAATGTTAAATTGTGTTAAAATACAATTTACTATGAGTACCATAATTATCGTAATACCGTAGACGTGTATTGCTACAGTATTATATAATAGTATATACTACCTTAAATTATAATCAATCAAAAAGGAATTAAAGTAATAAGTATTAGCCTTACATTTTCTTCCTCATCTTTAAAACTATAATATGTATATGGTTTGAGTAGTACATCTAAGAGGGAAACAAACGCATCCAATGCGTTACCCTTTTGGATTCTAAATCTTTACGCAAATCTTATTTATAAGCTCTATATGCAATATAGAGCTTATTATAATACACATTTCAATAAATAATATAATGTCAATATATAATATATACTATATCTAAATATTTATATATAATAAAGGCGAACACATTGTCTTAAGCTGGTAATTTCACGGTTTGGAGTTGTTGCAGGGAATTTGCCGAGACAATCCACAAACATCTAGAAAACATGCAAAATATCTTAATAAAACTTTTTACAGTAGTATTTAGGATTCGAATTTTACTGTATAAATTAACACACTTACCATAAGGATCACATATTATCGTTAATAATGTTATTTAACGTTATTTTAAAAATATAAGTGCATAAGTTTTTGAATTTTGAATTCAATGGCGATAATTTTACACATATTATTTATAAAAATATCCCGATTTTGAGCCTGAATAAGTCAGGCGTTTAGGACATTACTTGTCCGAATTTTAAAAACCTATTTCGTTAACCATTTGTCTTGAACACATTATTTTTAGCAACTGGATTATAACATTTGGACCCACAAGTTCTCTTTTATATAATGCACGTGTTCGAACACGTTTTCGAATAGTTTACAATATTTTTCAATATTATGTATCTATAGTTGCTCTTTATACTCGAGCTTCGTCATAATTTTGATTGACATTCTCCCACACAAAAGTAAATCTGTATTAAATGCTCTTTTGACGCTAATATTTTCAATAACATTTTATTCCGTGTGCCATATTGGGCAGGAAATGCCGATTATGAACCACAAAAGATCGAAATGTCAATTTTGTAGATATTTCAACAAAATACGATATTTGAAAACATTTTTAATAATTATTAGAAGTATCTTAAAAAAGGTGATATCATATAAAGAATGAATAGAAATGAGTATATCAATCGTAAAAATATAATATATAGGTAGATCAATTATTTGAGCATAAATGATAGTGACTAATAAAATATTTATTATTTTTTAAGATCACCATCGTGTGAATAAAACTATATCATTATTTCGAGAATGATTATTCTTTAAATTGGCAGGCAGGTAAAAACTAATCGATTTCCTGTCAACGACTGACCATACACAAGTAGTTCGATACGAGATGTGAAGTTCGAGATTAATGAATTTTGAATTAGATACGTCCGAATTGAAATGAAATTGGACTTTGAGATCGGAAGTGCGTTTTCAATGGTGCAGTATTGATAGACAGTTACGAAGTATACAAAAAAGTGCGGCGTCCACAAATTGTCCCGCAGCTGGTCTCTAAGTAAGCCGATAAATATTTTTTACTTATTGGTTTTTTGGTGACGATATTCTATGTCAATCAACATTTAATAAAGCGAAATAATATTGTAAGTAGGTACTAAGCTTCCACATACTGGCCTTATAAGACAATAATCATAATAACAAATTATTTAATTATTTTTATTGCATGGTGGCAAACGAGCAAGCAGTACACTTGATGGTAATTGTTAATGCCGTCCCGTCCCCGTACCTTTGATTGCAAAGGTATCTATAGTTAGGCCGCTGCCTACCAACCAAAGTCGTTGTTTTTAGTAATGTTGTTTACACTATGGTAAGGAAAATTTTTATTCTTTTCAGCACATATATGACACACTATTGTACTCGAACCTTCTTAATAATTGATGCATTGCACTACTACAGCACGCTGTTCAGAGAGGGTGATATGGGACTTTACACCGAGACTTCTTACCTTGAATGAATGTTATCTGTATATCTTTTAGTTATTTTTTTTGTTGTAGTTGTAAATTCTATGTCCGGGGTGACGGAAGAACGTTCTATGGCCGCATAACTTACGTAACCTCCCCGTCGTACATCCGTGATCGGCCTGGCGGGTTATCCTTTCGGGTATCATCTTCATCACGCCTTGGCGTCAAACAACTTTGTCGCTGTCACGCGGTCGGCTTCTCTACGGGTGGTGGACTTAATCCACAGTCCTTCCACCCGCGATCTCGGCTAGGGGACATACATACATTAGGAGAGAAGATGACATACTCCACCGCCAGCGGGTGGCGCCCTACGCTACCCACTGGCGGTGCAGTGTGTCATCTTCTCTCCGACATGTCCCAACGCATTCTTCAGCGAGACAACTGTTTCAAACAGCGTCAGATCGGCAAAGCCATGATTGCAACGGTGTTGCGCTGTCTAGGCCGTTCAGACTTCGACCGGCTCCTGCGCCGTTTCCTTGCTGCAGTCGCTGTGGTGGCAGAATGGTGATCTCTTCCTCCTAGAGATCGTGTGCAGGAACTTGCCGAAGCCACCATGCTCCGTCAAGATTAGCATCAAACGGTAGGAGAGGAGCCTGTGCCGCCGACCCAATTACTTTATCAACACCGGCCGGAAAACAAGCAGTTGTTGTACCTACAGGTAAGAAACGGATCGGTAAATTATATTCTTACTGCATCATCACACAGAAATAACACAGGATAAATAAGGTGGTATTATCCCAAATATTGCTGCTGATGTATTAAGGACCAACTAGAGACTCTCCCATCCGCCTGGATATATTTCATTAGTTGATATTTGGTCAATATTTAATACAAAGAGGCATGATACCAAATAGACGGCTAGTGTTAAACTTTAACCACAAGACAGTGTTAGAGTGTGATCTGGTATGGGCTAGCAAGATGTGTGGCATTAAACTCCGACATGTTGTACAGGACCATTAATATATATCAAACCGTTTTTATTCAAATATCGTTACTTCATCAGAGAATATACGTAGGGTAGCTTGACAGCATTCCAAATTAAAGGTTTAAGTAAGTTTATATAGCAGTTTTTTTAAAGCGTGGGAAGACTTTTATTAGTCACGGAAGTATTAGCACCATACTTTATAGTGTCCACCATACTTTATTGTATTATTTACCATATGGTCTTATGCCCGACTAGAAAAAAAGTATGGTTCAACCAGATCATGTATCTGGACCCGATCAGGATAGAATCAGGCATGCCGGATCCGGCAAACCCGATCAGGACCTGGTCTGGTCCTGATCAGGATAGCCTGATGTGAAATAACATCAAGTATGGTAAGGCATACCGGATCAGGACCAGATCAGGACCAAATGAGGATAGCCTGATGTGAAATATCATTAAGTATGGTAAGGCATACCGGATCAGGACCAGATCAGGACCAAATAAGGATAGCCTGATGTGAAATATCATTAAGTATGGTAAGGCATACCGGATCAGGACCAGATCAGGACCAAATAAGGATAGCCTGATGTGAAATATCATTAAATATGGTAAGGCATACCGGATCAGGACCAGGTCAGGATCAAATAAGGATAGCCTGATGTAAAATAGCATCAAGTATGGTAAGGCATACCGGATCAAGACCCGATCAGGACAGAATGAGGCATGCCGGATCCGGCAAACCCTATCAGGACCAGGTCTGTTCCTGATCAGGATAGCCTTATGTGAAATAACATCAAGTATGGTAAGGCATACCGGATCAGGACCAGATCAGGACCAAATAAGGATAGCCTGATGTGAAATATCATTAAGTATGGTAAGGCATACCGGATCAGGACCAGATCAGGACCAAATAAGGATAGCCTGATGTGAAATATCATTAAGTATGGTAAGGCATACCGGATCAGGACCAGGTCAGGACCAAATAAGGATAGCCTGATGTGTAATATCATCAAGTATGGTAAGGCATACCGGATCAGGACCCGATCAGGACAGAATGAGGCATGCCGGATCCGGCAAACCCTATCAGGACCAGGTCTGGTCCTGATCAGGATAGCCTGATGTGAAATAACATCAAGTATGGTAAGGCATACCGGATCAGGACCAGATCAGGACCAAATAAGGATAGCCTGATGTGAAATATCATCAAGTACATAGTAAGGCTTGTAGTATATCAGAACCAGAAACAGTTTTCGTAACACAAAAAAAATATCAATCAAAATTCACAAAAGTGACATGATTGTCATATTTATGCCACGACGAAATTGTATTTGCATCAGAGGAGATTAATCTGTAATCTTTAATTAATCATATGTATTTAATAATAATAATAATGTTTAATTAATAATATAAAAATAATATATATATAAATGTACCTAACATTTGAAAACATAGATAGATAGAAATATTATATTGTAACAACCATTCTAACATTTATTGTTTTGGGTCATAATAAATAGATGGCGTTAGTAAAATGACGTCATTATTTGAATCGCGGTGTTAAGATTCTCCGAAGCGTAATGACATGGCCTAATATTAAATTAGTTGTTATTGAATCAGATTAAAACAGATCGATCAGGTCATGAATGAAAAATTCAGGCGACAGTTGCAGTCGATAGCATCTGGTGGTTGCGCCATAATCGGAACGGCTCACTGGGACTCTCTATGATAAGAATATAGCACTGCATTCGGTGCCTACGTCATATATTAATTTATATTTTTACCTATTAAACATGTTCTTTAAGATATTCATGTTTTTTTAATAGGACCGGACTGGGCGTACTCGTTTTGGATCAGGCAAGATATAGGTATATATAACGCAGATGATTGATTTGGTTCCGATCAGTAAAATTTCATCCGGACCCGATCAGGAACGCCTGATCTGGACCCGATCAGGAATGCCTGATCTGGACCCGATAAGGTTTTCCTGATCGGGTCCAGATATATCGTCTGCGTTACATGCCTTATCTGGTCCAGATCGGGCATGCCCGGTCCGGTCCTGCTAAGGAAGACGAAAAAATTTCTAGTCGGGTGGCGCTGCCTCCAACGACATTCGACTGCTCTCATGAAAACGTCGGTCCTTCTGAATCAAAACTTCTGGTCGACGTGGTTCAATATATTGTCACTACATGGTACCTTTTCCCCCAGTCGTCATCGGTACATTAAGCGATGTAGCCTGTCAATTACCACTCTGGCGTGTTCATTCTTTAGATTATATCGGTTACATTGATTCTTTTACGAATTTCTGTATTTGGAATCCTATCTCATAGAAAAATCCCGGGCAGAGCCTGTGGACAGTGAGTGATTTTGATCCTAGTTATTCGTGTCATAGGTAAAATAATATACAATGGGCATAGACGAAGTCTAAAAATGACAGCTTTTCAGACACTTTGATTACATAGAAATTGGACGGGAACATCCTCCTAATTTGCCTAAACACTCATAATGTTGAGTAAGTGATAGTTTTCAGGATTTTGCTTCTACTTACGATGTTGAGTTTGATATTCCACTGTCCTAATACATGTCTATTACTATTTGTTCAATAAAAAAAATGCGCATATATTCATGTTACATTTCATTTCTCTGATAAAACACCTAGAGAAAATAGAAACGTCTGTAACAGTCCATTTGGTGTTGTATTGATTTGTGTATGAAGTTCGACGTTTCGTCCGAGTAGGGTTTGCGAGAGGTTACGCAAGGGCTGCTTTGTAGGCGTCAAAGGTGTTGTCAATGGCAGGAGGCGAGGGTACATATGTCGGCTCAAGAATGTCCGTCAGGGTTGGCAGTACTTCAATTTACTTCTATTTTTTATATGTTTTATTACAAAAGAAATATTGCATAGAAAGATAATAATATCATTTCTCTTTATATTCTATATTCTATTATCTGACAAATCAGAATTTCTTTTTTACATTTATAAATAACTATGTGTAAGTTATATAGTTGAGCTATAAACGCGTAGGTTGTTGCGTGGTATAGGCCCCAGAACTATGGATACAATAAAATCGACAAATAGGAGTGAACGTCTGTGATGTTTGTCTTTATTGTATTAAACGAAAGATATTGTGTGAAACTTTTGCTGGATAGTAAAATAGACCACACCTAGCTGGAGTATTTGGGGTGACAGCACAACGTGATCACAGATCACTAGCGACACTATTTGGTGGTTAATTCTAAGCACCGCAGCTGTGGGCAAAATAGTCAATATGTTCATATTTCTCTTAAAGTTTTCTAATCTGCAAATGTTAACACACTTTATTTAATATCAAAGTAGTGGATGCAAGAACCAAATATATTTATATATATTCTTCATAGATTGTATTGATAGTAGGTGTATAATTATATATGTATATATCTGCAAATTAATTGTTTTGTGCAAGAGAGGCTAAAGAAAAACCAAAACATAAGGCTTATTCAAGAAGAAATAAACTAATTAGACTCTTTTAGAAAATACACAATACCAATTTTATTATATTTAGCCAACATTTTTAATTAGTCTGGCCACCCTGTTTGTGGAGCCCTTGTCAAAATACCCGAACAAGAAAACGAAAAGGATTTACTATGTCCACGGGCTTAGCTTGCGTTCACAGCAGTCTTCATTTTCAGATTTCTTTGAAAAACCTATGATAAAAGTACTAATGATCATTATCTTGACATTTTCTTTTTTGTAGTTTCTTGCGACACAAACAATATTTATACTAAGTTTTTGTTAAACTCAAGAAAAACTCTTGTGATTATTATCTTTTGTGAGAGTAAGAATTACAAGGGCGTAACCAGCTTTTATTTAATAATTTAGTACTTTTTATAAATATCTATTTTACATTTACATTTAAAGCTTATATTTAATATTTTTTATAGTAGGTACTATATGGGGTGCGGTGCTGAACTACCTCCCCGTGGTGCACCCTGGAAACGTCAGACCTTTTCCCCGTCTGACGGCCAAGAGTTCAGCGTTTGGGTCTCGGCGCGTTCTGCGCCGTCTAAGCGCGCACGATTAGACCCCGTAGGAAGGGATGACATTCCCCGTCGTCCCCTCTGCAAAGGGCATGGGGTCTCTCTCGAGATGTCCCTCATGTCCGGCCCGCGTCCCTGAGTTTAGGATATCTTAGATTTAGGGCCGGGATTTGGGGTGCGGAGGTAGATTCCCCTCCAAAGAAAAAACAATCCCGAATCCTAAGTTTCACCGCTCGGCGAGAGGATGCATGGTTACTCCGGAGGAGTCAGCCGTTAGAGCGGTACTCAGTCTCGCGGGGGGACTTTAAACCCCCACAAAAAACATGACAGAAGAAAGTACGAAGTATAATCCTCCTGAGGGTCCCGACAACGTCGGGGAGTCCCTTGCTGAGTCAGACAGCTCAGTCTGCTCCATATCGTATAGGGGGGGGGGGGGCACCTTTTGTTTTAGCCGCCGAGGGCCCGGCTGTCATCTTGGCCCCTAAAGTAAAAATACGGACAAGGAGGAAGTACCTGGGCTACAGCATCAGGAAGGGCGAGCTCAGTAAGAAGCGACAGCTAAAGAACGCGGAGAGGATGGCGACTACCAGCGTCCCTCCGCCTAAAGGCCAGGAGACGCGCCTATCTGCGTCTCCTCAGCCTAATGTAGGTTTTAAATTTGTAAATATCACTAAGCCTCCGGGTAAGTGTGTAAATAAGAGGACGAATAGTGTAAATATTAAAAATAAACAGACGGAACTTGTAAATAGTATTAAAGACACGATTGTAGATAGTATAAATAGCGATGTAAGCAGCACTCCATCAGCTGCAAACCTCCGGGCCGCCGCCTCGCCGCGTTCTGCCGCGGTGAGTCTGGCGGCGGCACTGGAGGTGCGACTGGAAGACTTCTCTCTGAGGGCTCGGAAGCGTCCCCATGTAGAGGGGAGCTCGGAATCCGAACTTGGAGAGGGGTCTTCAAAACTTCCCCCGCCGAAGGTGGCGACATCGCGCCGCGGTAGGGGGAAGGCGACGGCAACCAGGGCGGCCGCTCCGACGCCGGCTGGTTCGACTGGGGGCGCTGCGACTCGCAAGTCCAAAGCGGTCGCCGCGTCGGTGGTGAGGGCGTCGGAAAGACCCCTCCCTGCTGACGAGGCGACTGAGGACATGGCGGGCAGCGGCACTCCCCAGCCCAAGATGGAGGCCCTGCAGGCCGAAAACGCCCGCCTTAGTGGCGAGGTGTCGGCTCTGCGGGGTCAGAATCTCCAGCCCGGGAAGGAGCTGGCGGCGGTGCAGCGGGCGCACCGTGAGTTGGCCAGACAAATGGCCGACTTGCGGGCCCAATATGCGCCGCCGGCTAGCGCCGGCCCAGGTGCCGTCGCTAAGGGAGGGAAGAGGGAGCCGCCTCGCGTTGCGGAGCGTGCCCCCGAGACGGTTCGGCCCGTAGAGCCGATCCCGTTGCCCGCGGTGGAGGGTGTGCCGGACGAAACCGTGCGCGCCATAATTGAGTCGGTCGGGAAACTGGTCGACGCGCGCATGGCGGCTCTGGAGGCAAGACTGCCTCCGGAGCCTCGACTCCGGCCACCACTCGCCGCGAACAAGCGGCCGTACGTGGCGGCAGCCGTCCCGCTACCCTGCCAGGGTAGCCGCGTGGGGAGCTTCGCCGCGGCCGTGGCCGGGCCCAAGCCGAAAGGGCCCGCTCCGCAAGGCCAAAAGAGGACGGCACTGGCTCCTGCCAAGGCCGGGCCGCAGTCGTCGCCCGCAGCTGTGCCGCTGGTGGCGACCAGTGCGCCCGCGACTGCGCCTCCCGCGCCCGGCACATCTGCCCCGCCCGAACAGGGTTGGCAGGTGGCCGAGCGTGGCAGGAAGAGTCGCGGCCAAAGGAGACGGACGGAGGCCAAGCGCGCTGATGCGGCCTCCGTTCCCCAGGCAGAAGCCGGGGGGAGGGAGAGAGGGAGGCCACACAGGAGGCTCCGGCCGCCGAAGACAGCCGCAGTAGTGATTACTGTGCTGCCTGAGGCCGCCGAAAAGGTCCTCAACTATGAGGCCGTTTTGAGAAAAGCCCGGCGGGAGCAAGACGTCACCGATATTGGTGGCGTCGAAGCCATGAACTCGAGTACTCGAGTTCCCTGGGGCCGAGGGCGCCAAAACGGCCGATAGTATTGCGACCAAGTTGAGGGTCCTGTTCGCCGAGGAGGGCGGCATTAAAATCGCCAGGCCTGTGAAGTGCGCAGAAATGCGCGTCACGGGCTTGGACGATTCCGTGACAGCAGAGGACATCCGGGAGGCCATTGCCTCGAGAACCGGGTGCACCCTCGATGCTGTCCGGGTTGGTGCCATCCGCCCTGGCCCAGGTGGCGTGGGTGCTGCATGGGTGCAGTGCCCGGTGGAGTCGGTCAGGAAACTGGCCGACTCGGGCAGGCTCCTCGTGGGCTGGAGTTCGGCGCGGGTGACTGTGCTGGATAACCGGCCCGCGAGGTGCTACAAGTGCATGGCGATCGGGCATATCCGACCGACGTGCACTAACTGCTTTGACTGCGGCGGATTGTGTTTCCGCTGCGGTCAACCCGGGCACATGGCAGCATTCTGCGCTGGCCCGCCCCACTGCCCCGCGTGTGCGGCGGGCAATAAGTCTGCTAAGCACCGCATGGGCTCTGGGGCCTGTAGGCCTCCAGCTTCGGCCCCAATATACGGATACGGCGACTGGCACCGCGCCTAGTCCTTGTCCTGGGGGACTTCAACGCCAAATCTGTGGCGTGGGGGTCCCCTACGACGGACGATCGCGGGCGGGCAGTCGTGGAGTGGGTTGCTTCGCTGGGCCTCTGTATTCTCAACAGGGGCTCAGTGTACACGTGTGTGCGGCCGCAGGGCGGGTCGATAGTGGACTTATCGTTCGCTAGCCCTGCGCTCGCACAACGAGTGAGGAACTGGCGTGTCCTGGAGGATGCTGAGACTCTGTCTGACCATTTATATATTCGGATGGAGATCTCACCCCGGGATCGGGCCGGTAGGGGTCACAGGGCGAACGGAGCTCCCGCGTTTCCGCGGTGGGCTGTGGGGCGCCTGGATGGGGACCTGCTGGCGGAGGCGGCCATTGTGCATTCATAGCTGTCCTCACCGCCCCCCAGCGGACGGAGGAGTCGACGCTGAGGCTGGCCGCATTCGCAGTGCGATGATGCAGATTTGCGATGCGGCCATGCCCCGTGCACGGCGTCTACCTCCGAGGCAGGGGGTTTACTGGTGGTCGCCGAGGCTGGCGGATCTTCGTGCGGCTTGCATATGTGCCCGAAGAGCCTACACCCGCAGTCGGCGGTGTCGCCGCGATGATGAGCGGGAGGGTCAGCTGTACGAGGCTTACCGCAGTGCGCGGTCTGCCTTCAGGCTGGCCATCCGTTTCGCCAAAGACGAGAGTTGGCGGGAGTTGTTGAACGGTCTCGACCGTGATCCCTGGGGTCGCCCGTATCATGCGGTGCTGAGTAAGCTCCGCGCGCAGGGCCCCCCCTCCGCAGGGTGGTCGAGGGACTGTTTCCGCAACAGCCGGACCACACGCCCCCGGTCATGGCTTCGTGGCCAGATGATGACCGGGAGGCCGATGAACATAGTGTTCCGCCTGTGACGGAATCAGAGGTCGGGGCGGTGGTGGCGAAGATTCGTTCCGCCAATACCGCCCCCGGCCCGGACGGAGTACCCGTCCAGGTGTTGATGATGTTCCTCGAACACCTGGAGCCACGCCTCAGGCAACTGTATAACGCCTGCCTAGCGGCGGGACGGTTCCCTGAGTGCTGGAAAGAGGGGAGGCTGGTTCTTCTGCCAAAGCCGGGACGGTCTCCGGATTTGCCGTCGGCCTATAGGCCTATCGTGCTGCTGGACGATGTGGGCAAGCTGTTGGAGCGTATCCTCGCTGCTCGCATCGTCCGGCACCTTGACGAGGTGGGGCCCAACCTGTCGGACGTTCGATTCGGTTTTCGAAGGGGGCGTTCGACCGTTGCGGCTCTACTGCGCTTGAGGCAGGCGGCGGCGGAGGCCGTCACTGGCGGAGGGGTGCTGTTGGCGGTGTCTTTGGACATCGCCAACGCATTTAATAGTCTGCCATTCAGCTGCATCAGGGAGGCGCTCCGGTATCACGGAGTGCCCTTATACCTGAGGCGGCTAGTGGCAGACTATTTGCACGGGCGCAGTGTCCTCTGCGCGAATCGCGCAGGGGACATTGTGCGCACGCCCATGTCGTGCAGTGTCCCACAGGGGTCAGTCTTGGGGCCGACTCTGTGGGACATCGGTTACGACTGGGCGTTGAGAGGGAGTATCCCCCCCGGGCTAGGCTTAATCTGCTATGCTGACGACACGCTCGTCACAGCCCGGGGTAGGACACCGCAAGAGGCGATGAGCCTGGCCACTCTTGGTACCGAGGAGATGGTCGGGCGAATCGAGGCGCTGGGACTCAGGGTGGCTCTAGATAAGACGGAGGCCATCATGTTTCACGGGCCCCGCACGGGGCCACCCGTCGGCGCCTCGATAGTCGTCAACTCCGTCATGGGGACGGTATCCAGGCCCATATGAAGTATTTGGGCCTGGTGCTCGACGGGCGGTGGTTCTTCCGGGAGCATTTCCGAAGACTTGCTCCCCGGCTGGTCGGCGTGGCGTCCGCCCTTTCACGGCTTATGCCGAATCTGGGCGGACCCAGCTTTGAAAGTCGACGGCTATACGCGGGGGTGGTCCGGTCAATGGCATTGTACGGCGCACCCGTGTGGGCGAGGGCTCTGACCGTCCGCCTTAGGGCTATTCTGCGGCGACCGCAGAGAGCCATGGCGATCAGGGCTATCCGCGGATACCGCACGGTGGCGACCGAGTCAGCATGCGTATTGGCCGGGACGCCCCCTTGGGACTTGGAGGCGGAAATGCTCGCCGTAATATATCGGCGGGTGTCTTCCACTCGCGAGGAAGGTGGCGAGGTTTCGCCTAGCGAATTGGCCACCTGGCGCGAAGACGCCCGCCGGGAAGTCCTTGCCTGTTGGGCGACGCGGCTGGAGAGGCCTCGATTCGGACTTCGTGTCATCGAGGCCGTCCGGCCCGTACTGATGGAGTGGCTGGAGAGGCGGCACGGAGTCCTCTCTTTCCGGCTGGTGTAGATCTTGTCGGGGCATGGTTGCTTCGGCAAGTACCTGTACACGGTCGCAAGGAGGGAGACGACTCCGTCCTGCCAGCAGTGCGGCGACGACGAGGACACAGCGCAGCATACGCTCGAGGTCTGCGTGACCTGGGCTTCGCAGCGCTCTGCCCTTGTCGCCGCCATCGGTGCCGACCTCTCGCTGCCGGCCGTTGTGAAAGCGATGGTCGACAGTGAGAGGAATTGGGACGCGGTCGCCGCCTTCTGCGAGAGCGTCATCTTGCAGAAGGAAGCGGCGGGGCGAATCCGGGAGGATCTCCTCTTCGAGGATTCGCGCCGCCGCCGGCGACTGGGGCGGCGAAGGCGAGAATACCTCCGCCTTATGCCGCCCTAGCCGAGGCAGCGGGTGACCGGACCGGGGATTAGTCTGGTCACCCTTGAAGAGAGGCCACCGCATGAAGACGACGCCCTGACATCGAGACATAATATTAGTCGAGATGGCAGGGCGTCGACCCGAGAGGATACCCGTGAGGGTAGACCGGATGGGCCACTGCAGAAAAGAACGCGTACCAGTAGCCCACCCGCAATGCGTAGAGAGGTATATTGAAGGGCGGGTCTACGGGGTCGTGCGCCGCTTCTCCCGTCGCCCCGGACGGATTAGCGGGGCGTGACCGTTCCGTAGCCCGCCGCCAAAAAAAAAAAAAAAGGTACTATATAACAGTCAACGTTCATTTTATCCGGTGGTCATTGTAAAAATCAACTTAGTAGTATTTTAAGCAGATAAGGGGCCATTCATTTATTACGTAAAGATGATTTTGACGATTTAGGTTCGCCCGTACCACCATGTAAATATACATAAAATTTCTCTATTGATTATTAAAGTTATAAAATAAATATTAATTTGAATGAAAGAATATGCTGCAGAGATGGCAATTATTATTGAATTAAAAAAAATCTAATCATTCTATGGTTGCTTGAAAAAAAAAAAAATTTCCAATTGATTAAAATACAAAAATTATACGCGTGAAAATGCACTATAATTTAATTATTATTTATGACATTTAAAATGGAATGGAGTGAATTTTTAAGATTTTGAAAATTTAATAAACAATAAAAATTAGGAAAATAAGATGTAAATTAAGTGCACCTTATGAAATGAAGGATAGCATTCCGCATCCAAAATGGAAATAGAGTTTTAATAGTAAATTTCGTCTTGTAAAATATTACGTAAGCTTTATCCCCAAGATAAGGGCTTATATAGATTTTCATAACCCTCTCTCCGCCGGGAGACCCTTACGTAATTAATGAATTGCCCCTAATGTGATTGCAATAGCAGAAATACTAGTGATAAAAACCTATACCAACCCTAATGGGTTGGTATAGGTTTTTATCACTGGTATGTGTAATTAACACAATACTTACACACAAGATGTCACCACCTTTTTCTTCCAGTGGGAGTCGAAAAAACCGGCAGAAAGATTACCAACAGAGTAGGCAGTAGCAATTCCTGGAGGGTGATGGCTGAAGTTTATAATATTATAACTGCGATGTACAACCCGCCTACCAAAATTACGAGATTATCTCCCTTATAAGGCCTGTGCTCTACAGTCGACGTTGATAGGCTGATGACGGTGTTCTGGGCAAGAAATGGCGATGATGGTGATGTTTTCAAATGAAAACTTATTATGATCAATTATAAAACAAAGAATGTAGTACCTAAGTATAGAAAACTGAACATTTTTTATTTTCGTTTAGTTTCAATGTAAAATTTAGTGCTTTCTCTAACTTATTCTAAATTATTTCAATATCATAAAAATAGCCTTTCACCAGTTCGGTATGAATCCTTTCTATTAGATTATTTTTTAAATGACAATTCTTTGCTGATATAAAAATACAGTAGGTATAGAAGTGTTTTAGCACTTAAACCAATATAATTCCTAACTCCTTTGAAGTGATGAAAGTCTAGTTAATAACTATCAGCACTCCACACTCTTACATCTAGACTGTCACCGCATATAAATATAATTAAAAATGAAATTTTATTCTCCCTTCTTAGTCGTCAAAGTTTTTTTATGCAATTTATGTAGCATAATTTAGTTTTAATACATTTTATGTCTTTTGAGATTTAATATTAATACGAACTACTATTTAGCTAGTTTGCATCCTAGCTCAATAATTTTAAACTCATTCTTAACTGAGATACCGAGCTCATTACATATAATATTTTATTTTCTATAAATCTAGCTTGAAAATGTCAACTATTTTAGATGTACTGATATTAATCTAATGATAACAATAAAATAGCCACATTTCATGAAAACTGATTAATTGTTGCAATAATAATCTATAATATTGAAGTTATACAACCAATATACTACGAAGAGATAAGCATTACGGCTTAATAATTTAGGCAGACTTTTTATTTGTTCGCAGGCACATTTGTGTACGAAGCCTTAGCACCGCAGGAAGCAAATTGTTCTGCGCGCTCTATTAAAGACTAGCCTGGTTTGTGTCATGTGTTGAAGTGTTATAGTACGTTATATGATATGTATTATTGTTTCTTAATATTTTTAAAGTCCACGTTAATATTTCTGAATAAATATTCCTCATTCCACATTAAAATGAAGATTAGATGAACTTACTGATAAAGAACTAAATATAGTTAACTAAGACTTGAATTAATCCCAAATTTTGTTGTTGGTAAAAAAAAACATCACGTAAAAATGTAAAATGTAATCTTATTAACAAAGGATAGTTATATAATAATATCTATTATGCGAACTCGCACCTGGACATTTTATTTGTTGCTCGATGTCCACGGGTCAAAAAATATTCAATAGATACAGTCCAACGGATTCCCGTTAGATAATCGTTTGGTAGGTCACTTTTTATCGATATTTTTTGATAAAAAACAGCATGTGCTCGACAAATTATGCATTCGGATGCATCACAATAGCACGCGTCGCATCGCGCCAACACGAGTGTACTACTATTATATTTTTTAGAAATTGCATTCTGATGTCAAGCTAAGCATCTATTGTATTTCGTGGCTTCTTTATGTGCAAACGATGATTTGCTTTAAGTTGTATGAAGGATATCTTGTAACATATTGTACTAAAGTGCCCTCTGACAAGTTTTAAATATGAGGTCATTTAAGTGTTCGAATGTTCTTTTATATTTAGATTAATGGTTGTTTTGTTGTATCAGTACAATGAATAGTTTTAGACTTGTTAAAAGCATATTCTTTACATTTTTTCATGATTATTTTGTAGTAATTTCTAATGTTTGAAAGAAGTAGATTGCTTTATTAGTATATCAACAAGTTCAAAATTAAATATTCTATTCTATTTCAAGTAGTGTAATATCATAAATAGTGCAAGGAGTCCAATTTTTATGACTACAGTACAGGCTATTGTGTAGTCTAGGCCATTGAAAATAAATAAAATCATTACAATGGAATGATATGTAAAAAAATAATGTTTCATTGAATTTAAATATAGAATATAAGCAGCGATTTGAACTAAGCGTTGAATTCAGAAGAAGGTACTTACTTTTTGTGCTTCGCTATAGATCAGCCCTGTGAAATGCAATATGTATATATCTACATATATATTAAACAGCAGGTAAACGGGTTGACTCAAAAATTTAAAATAATATTAAGGAAACAAATATCAACAACGTAAACGATAACGGATATTAAGTTTACCTTTTGGTTTATGGCTATTCGTTTATATTGATAATCATAACGCATAGATAAGTGACAGGACACGTCCGTTGTTTGCATCGGACAAAGATTCAACACGCCAAACTTATCTTACGTTTGTACAGGAACATTACAAAAAAATGTATGTCGATGTTATTTTTGAATTTGTGCAAGGCGTTTGACAGCGGACGAAGAGTCGCACAACACAAAAGGTGACAGTTTTGGCTGGAAGGAGTGCGATTGGGATACAAAGAAAACGAGACATTTGAAAGATGTTATGAATGGGTCGAATGGGATAGAAAGAAGGAGTGATCGAGCTGTCCGACCGTCGCACGCCGCCGGACCGCGGTGCTATAATACGCACGCGATAACATTAATCCTTTGTGGAGTGATATCAAAAAATTATAAATATATGATTTATATAATGTACATATAATATATTATGTATAATCAGTACTGATATATAAAACACATCTTGACGCGTTAGTTCACTTGCAATTAATACTACATTCATTAAAAGAATTAAAAATTTGGGACAATTTAGTTTTCTAAAATGTAGTGTTTGACTAATCTATACATATAAAAAAAATGTAACGGATCGCTGTCTGTACATGGAAGATATATGAGCAAAAATATTACCGGGACCTTTATCAACACAAATAGAACCCAAAACAATGATATTTAAAATTTTTGTCTGTTTATCTGTTTGTCTGTGCGTTTGTGCACGCTAATCTGAGAAACGGCTTATCCGATTTAGACGCGGTTTTCACTAATATATTGTGGTAACCTTCACTTAACATTTAGGCTTTATTTTATGTCAATTGGTTTATAAATAAAAAAATACGTCAATTTAAAAAATGTTCGGAGAAAAAAATCTTTATCGATTCTTTTCAAATTACGTACAAATTATCTTGAGTAAAAATAAATAAACACGTGCTTCATTGATTGCCAGTGGTTTCTTTCTATAACGTAGAGATTTACTAAGAAAGGATTTTACGAAATTATATCCCTAAGCAGGTGGAACAGAGTGGCAAAGTTTGTTTGGGGAGAAAAAAAATCTTTATTAATTCTTTTCAAATTACGAGTCGAATCAAATATTCTAAGGCATTTGTCAATTTTCCCCCTTTGGTTGTGTAAATTAGGCCTGTGAAGCGGGTTAAACAACTCATTACCGCCAAGCCGAAACTATTAAAGCTAGAAACATTAAATTTTGAAACACGTTTCTATTTATTACATAGAGATTCAATATGAAAGAATTTTATGAATTCCGCCCCTAAGGGGATGTAACAAAGCGGCAAAGTGTGTATGGGGAGAAAATTTCGTTATCGATTCTTTTCAAATTATGTACAAATATACTTCGGTAAAAATAAATAAACACGTGTTTCTCTCTACCTCTCCATCAATCCCGCACTAGTGCCGTTGTGGCGACCAGAGCCGACGTGAGAGATCACACGATACACGTAGTAGACGGCAATAGGTTCTTGCCTAATGGTTTAAGATACAGGTTAAGTTTAGCTTCAAAAATGTTCACTCTATAACTCAAATAATAAAACGTATCTAATGAGGTCGCAACTCTGCTGGTGAAACAAAACAGTCAAATAAAGGGTGGCGATAATTATATTTTTATCACATGGTCATACCGTAAATAGTATATTATTGGCAATATAATTTGTAGAATAAATAGAACTTTGAACCACCTTTTTCTTTAGTGACCGGCTATGGTATATAGATACACGCGCGCCGTACACGTACATCTACGTTGTGCGGGCGGGCCACCGCAACCGGGTATCATCTCGAGTCGAAGTCCTCATGCAGTGAACCTCAATACAGATATTCACGCTTGCGCCGCCCAAAGCACTGATGGTAGAGCGTGTCAACGTAGAGTATATTCTCTCGGACCCACCCTATAGCCTAATTCCGTTAGACAACTAACTCGCAGAAGGCGGAGACCGCATCCCAGTTTCTGTCGCTGTTAAACATTGTCCTAGCGACAAACCTTCAACACCTTGCATTGCTTTTTCTATTTAACTCTGTCAGAGATGACTTCTGCGTGGACGAAGTCGCAGGCAAAAGCTAGTCTAAAATAAATGTTTGAAATGATAGAGTTGTATGACCAATAGGTGAACCAACAATAGATGAAGAAATGCTTTTTAGTGGGTTATTACGATTGTAATCCGCGTATGCGGTTCCTATGTACTAACTTTTCATTTATCTGCAAAATGAATTCATCAATCTATTTGGTACAGTTCCAACATGAAAAATTGGAAAATATACACATCATAGCTGCTAGTAAAATAAGTGAGATATTGAAAAAAAGGAGGTAGTTCTTTATTCGTGTGTATTTTTGTTTTATGTGTGTTACCTTTTTTTCGGTGGACTATGGATGCGTCTCGCCCCACCAAATAGGTCCGGGATGACGGAAGAGGCGGCGCGTGACCCCATAGACCCACCATGCAAACTCCTCTCTTCGCCATGCGAGCGGGTCACCGGTGCCCGATCTTTGTTTTCGGTGGCCTTTATGTGTGTTAGGTATCTAGATTTTTTTCGAGGGGTACCGATTTTGATGATTTCTTTTTCGTTTAAAAGCTGGTGTTTCCTATATGTTTTCTTTTAAATTTATCAAAATTTGATTAGTATTTTTTAAATTTTCCTCAATAATACGTATTTGGTTGACCTCGACTTCATTTTGAAGTCAGTTTTTTTTTGTCAAAATTTTATATTATTGTATTTAGCTGTAGTACTATTTGTCTATATTGGAGTGTCCAAATTACATCCAGACTAAGAACAACAATTTGTAGATCGGTCAAATTATTGTTCTGCACAAGAATCGAACTCACACCACCTGGCTTGGTAGGACGGTATCTTAACCACAACGCCATCTGTACAGTAAGGTAATTAAATTGATGAACAAAAATACACAGAGTTAATGAATATGTACTAGCTATTATAACTACACTGGGTGGCCGCGTGGCCTGGTTCGAACTTACAATTAGAGACATAGACAGATGAACTTACAGTTAATATCGTTTAACTATAACTTACAGATCAATGATATTAACTTTAAGTTAAACTGTCAGTAATAAATCACAGTTAATATAATTTATCCTTAAAACACACACAATTTTTAAGAATTCATCCAAAATTCATGTAAGTTGAAATTTAGTCACCGTATGTATGCTTAAGTAATGAAGTAGGTATTTATCTAAAATTAAGTTTAAGTTCAAATTTCCCGTATTCCCATGCTTACTTTTTAGATATGATTAAAAACATATTTTTATGAACATATTATTTAAAATATGATAAAAACCTAAAATATAATGAATTTACAATATATACAGTTAAAACTTCTGATAGCAAATATTTAAATAACTGTTTTATTCATCAAAATCAATTTGAGTTCTTAAAATAAATAAATGAACAAACAGATACAAGCGAAAGTAACTTTTTATATTTAATATAGATTATTTGTAATAATTGAAATGTTTTGTTTCTTGAACGAAGGACACGCAAGTGGCCGTTATCTATGTACATAGTAGAGGAAAACATAAATCTAGTTTTAGCGTTGAAATAAAAAGAGGAGTTCTGTAAGTGGGATAGTGTAGGATATAATTCACATTTATGCGGAGCGGCCGACGGTGCGTATCGAGTCGCCGGGATAGTTCACAAGGACAATTCTCCCCAAGAAAAAGGGAATTATTCATCACACCCGGAAGGGGAGAGCCCGTGACGCAAGCATCGAATAGCCACCTGACCCAATATAAACAGCCTATCGTACTTTATTCAATAAATCTCTCTTAAACTCTAATGTGGCGTTAATAGGGTTCAGTTTTATTTAGCATGAATGTAATGTCCGCCATCCTGATCAATTCCGAGGGTCCAGTTGACTGTTGCCAGTTGCAGAATCAAAAGTTTAAACGGCCGTCGAGAACAAAGGGCAGTCGGACAGAGCTACGCGGCCAGGGATAAATATTCAATGCGAATCCTTTGGAGGCAATATTTTATACTTTATTCTTGTTCGATTGTCGCTCGCTCTCACCTGCACGTTGTAGCGTAACGATAAAGGTACTCGTAAAAGCGAGGAATTTTATATGAGAAGTTACTTAGTGGGGTTAAGACGAATAAGTGTAACGGACTTTTAGAATTGAGAGAAATATGAAAAGATTAGATTACTCATGCTGCCCTAAGCATTAATACAATTGAATTATTATCCATTGATAGTGACAATTGTTTGTTAATATGTATGTAGCATAAAATATACAATGTATATACATATATCGGATGTCATTTTTGTTAAAAATATGTAATTGAATAACAATATAGCGCTAAATATTATAAAGAAAATATAATCGATACTATTGGTGAGACTAATTAAAAACATTTTAATTGTCAAGTATAAAAATATTCTCATTAATAAAACGATCACTTTAAACTTTGACGTTTCTCATTCAAGTGTCAATCTACTCAAACAAGTTTGTAATCAATCATAAGATTGTTTGTAACGATATCGGTTCTTGATCAACCGCCCTGCTATTGTGATAAAATAAAAACCAGATTTTGTCCAAAGTTTGTCAGAATTTATATTAAAATCGCACACATACATTAAAAAAACTGGCTAAAATTCATTTCATTGTGTTCGATTGATTCGTAACGGCCGAACGAGCTGTAATGTGAATAAAAATATTCACAATTTTTGTAATTTCGGCGCGAACGCACATCTGTCGTTCACACGGAAGGGATCGAATCTCTATTGTACGTAAACAATTATAAACTTTACTTATGTTCAACAATTATTTATATAGTAGTGGATATTAAAATATAAATTCCTAAAAACAATTAAAGTAATGTTCAAACACAAATAACTACCGCCTGACTTTTTGTACTTAATGTTCGACTTTAAATGTGGCCTCGCTTTTTATTGCAACCTGGTGATTTTTCTCGATATTCATTGTCAATATTTGTTAACAGAGCAAAAAAATTGCAAGGCTTTATCTACGAGCGGACAATGCGCCCGACTTGTCGTAAAGGATCGTTGTGCCCTAGTTTGCAAAACGTCTATAAAATTTGTTTTGTTTCAAACAACAACGCAATAGGACAATTTAGTTGCGCATGTCGGAACACTTTGTTTAGGCCCTTACTTTTCCTTTCAAAGCTACTTTATGACGTTAAATTGCCAAAATATTTAGCTGACTACCTAAGCGTACTATGTTTCAAAATATTTAAATACATAATATCTATACATATTTGTTTATTATCATTATGCGTTAATTTAATATTTCCACGAAAACAATTTTAAACACTAATTTCAGAATTACGAGTCTTTGCATAACTTTATAAGAAGATTGAAATCAAACTAGATTGAAAGCAAAATTTTGGTACGCGAAAGTAAAGCTCGCTAGGCGGTCCACTGTACTCAAATCCTAGTGAACCACTGAAAAGTCGGAGAAAGGTTGCACAATACATCACTCCTGTCATGATATTGAGTAAAGTACGGCCAGATAATAATACCATGAAAAAAAGGATTAATCTCTATTGGGTAATATAAATCGTTGGGACAATTTTTAGAGAGGACAGTAAAACTTAACAGCTTAACAGCTAAAATTAAATTAGTACATCTTATACTTATCTATAACTTACCTCAACCAATACTTTTTGACGATAAATAATATTTAATTTAAATACATTTGTTTCTTTTTGTTTTTAAAAAGATGCCCTGTACTAAGGAAATAATCCTAGTATTGCGAGGGACTTTACAAACATATAATTTGACGCACACAAATTACACACATAATTAAAATAACAACACTTTGTGGGTCGCACAAAGTATTGCCTTGTGTAGGAATCAAACCCACGGAAATAGCAAGAAAGGTCGGTAACTTTTTGTATAACCATATTTATTTTTAAACAGTTATTTTTTTTAAAGTGCTTATCCCAATTACTAAGGGTCGCTGCAATATGTACTCTCGTACATATTGCATTAGTTATTGGCAATAGTTTCTTGAACGGCCGCCTGCCTGACGTCAACCCTCCTTGGGAATGCAATTGTTGACCAAATGGCATCGGGTAAAGTTGGCTCAGGTCGATTTAAAGCTCTTAGTCGTCTTTTAGGACATCCACGAGCAAAGTAAGGATTGGTAGTGTTCGTAGCCGCTACCACGCAGTAGCAAATTTTCACACAAAAATTTCAACACAAACAAACTAACTTTTATATACTTATATAAGTATGTGCAGGATTAAATCTGTAGTGACAATATACATGCTAACCATTTTCTAATATCTACATTAAACGACGTTATTTAATCGTTCGTTACCATTCTCGTTATGTAGTGGGTGGCTTTGCTGTTATCTAAAGCAATACACACTAACATGTACCTTTATTTTGTTTGCTTATCTGTTATCAATGGCAATAACGTCTAAGATCCAGTGTTAAAAAGTAAAAGGGTTATCCAAAGAACAATTACTGTCTTAAATGTGAAATGGTACCCTTTTGTTTACAACGTTGAATAAGCCTTTCAAACAATACACATTTGTGCGAATATAACAATGTATAAAATAAAAGAAAAAGCGAAAGTGTTGCACGAATTCCTTTTATTTGAGGGTAAAGTGATGCGTCCTTGAATTCTCTTCGGCAAGGCTTAATTGTGGTTTTTCGTCTTCAAAGAGTTGGCTCCTTTGATGAGAGCGAAGGAGGATGGGGAGCGCCTTCTCTACAAAACAAAGGAATCTTAACGTTCATTTTCACTGTGGACAGATGCCCATATAGATATTGCTATATAGGTATCTACTGCTACTAAGCAGCACTTACTAATAAAGTAATAGAGTTACTAAAGAAGATTCGGAGTGGAATGTTGTTGCTTTCAGTATTTTATTATTAATTGCAAAGTAGTGGGGGTTTCACTTTTAAATTATATAACTTAAAAATAGAAAATGTTCTAGAAGTGGTTGGCGATAACAAAGTTATGCTTGTGGAGGATTGGTATTAAGTACCTATAATAAGTTCATTGTGCATTTTTATTTTCTCATTTTGCCTTTCTTTTGAGAAAGTAGTTTAGAACAGTATTTTAAAAGTAATAAGTTCTTTACGCTGTATATGCAGTAAAATCTAGTATAAATCGTTATAATGCAATTTAAATATATTTACAGCAACTCAAAATCATAATTATGTGAAAAATATATATTACCTTTACTGTAAAGCATATCAATATATGCTTTTTTATATTTGTACGTCCTTAGCCTTGAAGATAGTAGTGCAGGCATTCACATTTATTATATTGTAGCAATAGTTTTAAATTCAACTAATAGTAACTTATAGTCAACGAGTAAAGATTACAAAACAAAAGTCTTTGCCTAATTATCAAGGGGAGCGAACTTATTATCATCTACTTAGGTTCTTATTGCCATCTATCAACGTAGGTGGTTCCTACGGTTCTAGTATTTCTTAGTGAAAGGTTTAGGTCATATTTAACTAAACTTGTAGCCACTATTCACATACGCGTTAATGCCGCAGATTTAAATTTATTTACAAAAAATGTATCCTGTAAGTGCAAATAAATAATGATTTATTTTTTAAATTCTAGATAGCTATTTTTTCGCCATATTTCGCTAGGTTTGAATATAAAAAGAGCATTAGTTAATTAATATTATATCTTTTATCTACAGCTGTTGCTACAGCACGTGCAGTCTTGCAAAGAACAAACTATAAGTTAAGTTTCTGAGTATATTTACCCTAATTAACATTGCCGTATTGATCTAAGATAAGATGATACACCTGCCTCGTTGGCAAACTTAATTGTTTAACTGCAAACAGTGGAGCGATTGTTGTCCAATTTATTGATATTTAAGTAAAACACAGCAAGCGCATACCTCAAAAACTAAGGCAAGGTGGCAAGGCGTGTGCGAGATAACAGACTTAAACATCCCGATAGATAAGGACCATGCACTACAAAGGGACGGATGTATATTATCTAAATAACATAGCTGCACTTGCTCATTATACATAATGAAACTCTAATATGTGTGGCATAAAGGTGCCTTTTGTGTATACTTTTTGAGCACGCGACAATAGCAGGTGGGAGCAGTGCTCTTAAAAAACTAAGAGTCTTTTTAGATATGCGTCGTATTGTTAAAATACGGTGTTTTCAGCCTTGTTTGATTTATTGCTTGTATAAAAATAAAGATTCAAATTGTTTTATTTAAATATACCTACATGCCTTGTTTATTCAATTTAATAGGAAATATTTGTATGGTGTGATAGTCTTCTAAAAATTTAAATACTTACGTGATGAATGTGATGATGTATTTGTATTCAATTATTTATTTCTATTATGTGTGTATATATGTTAATACAGTGGAATCTGAATAACTAGAAACTTGTTAAGTCGTAATTCTCAAATCTCGAATTATTTAGACTTTGTAACTCGATATATATATAGTCTATAACTTAAATTTCAAAAGGTGGACGCCGGCAGTCGTAGTTAGTAATATATAATGACGTTCCTTAAACTCCTAGTTGTAGATGTTTGGTGTGTGTAATCTACTGTATATATTTAGTACATATCAAACAAGTATGCTGTGCTAAGCACATGCAATGAATAAATACATTCGCTTAACTTTCTAAGCAACTTAAAATCACGCCTTTCTAAGTCGAAATTTTAGTAACTTTTTTATTGTTTATGGTAGCAAATGAGCACGCAGCGCTGTTGTGAAGGAAATGCTCTTCTTAAGCTTCATTTAAATGAGAATGATGCATGCCCTATTATTGATCTACTTGTTAAATCAACTCATTAACTTGATTTTTTGCGCTGCCTTTAACATTCCAGTTATCGAGATTCTAATGTATGATATAATTATTATAAATTATAAATTAGTGAGCCGTAATATTATTAGCGACGAAAAAATAAAATATACTGCTATTTTGTTTATATATTTGTATAAAAATGAATCTGCAGCTTATTATTTGGTATTATTATTATTATAAATGCAAGTAAAAGGTATTTCTTTAATATTGCTATGTATACTGACTGAAATGAATATAAAATACATACATCTACAGTCGAAACATGGTGGGAAATATCGTGACCGTTTCAGTATTCAGTGAGTATTACTCATTAAGGATTCAATATAGAGTATTTCTTATCACCCATTACTACCACTATTAAAGTAAATAGCAAAGATTATCATAACATGGCCCAAAAGTAAATTAAAGTCTAATATAGAGGGAGATGAATGTACATATTCATGAAACTATAAAGCCCATGTCTCATTCAAGAATCTTGAAATAACTTGAAATAAAATCTCATAATGTTTTCCAAATACAATTCTAATAATAGTCGGAATAGGTGCAACTACCGTATATTTTTTCGACAAAAAGTGAAGTTTTAGCTAGGGCGGCGCGTGCTCGGTAAAACGGTAAAAATAGTAAAGTGGTAAAAATAGTCGTACCACAATAAAAATGGTAAATTTACGTTGTGGGCCGTCGTGTCCCGACACTTATGCTCTTTATGCGTGTTGTCTTTGAGCTAATGATTGCTTCGACTGTGCCATGAGGGCTGGCGGTAAACTTCACTGGGCTACATCTATATACAGATATTAAGTATGTACATTCAACAGAATTATAAGTATCTATAATAAATTATTATTTATTGTGGGATACATATTGGTTGTATTCAAATGTTGTTTAAAATCTCGTCTTATTTTCTTCAGTATTACAAAGAAATGGCTTGGTTAACCCAATGGTGATAGGACAATCATGAAGCCATACTCCACTTTTCCATCACTAGGGGCGGATCAGCCTTCCACATAATAAAACATAAATTACCTAAAACGTTCATGCAAGGCGTTAATCTAGTTTCTAGTTGAGTTGGTTTTTGAACGTTAACGATGGATTTTTGATGATTTATGTGGACATTAATTTGTATAATATATTATAATTATAGTTAAATTATTTATAGCTGTATGGTAGCAGCTAAGAATACCTTCTACCAACACTTATTTTGCTCGTGGAGGTCGTAAAAGACGACTAAGAGCCTTATAACGACCTGGGCCAACTCCATCTCATGCCGTTTGTTCAACAATTACATTCCCAAGGAGGGTTGACTTCTGCCAGGTGGCCGGTCATAAAACTATTGCCAATAACTTTTACAATATATACTATGAAAGAAGAGTATATTGTATCGACCCCAAGTAATTGGAATAAGAGTAGGAAAACGATGAATTATAAAGAAATTATTTATTGAATCTTCTGTTAGCTTTTCTGGTCTTTAAATGAGACCTTACTTACTAGCTGGTTATTTTATTACGCAAACAAGTATACACACTACATAAAAAAAAATACTTATCTATTGCTGAAATATATAACCAGAAAATATTCAAAATTACTTTCATAAAGTTGTTTGGAAACTGGTTAATCAAAAAAACACAAATTTCCTCGATTTTAACTTTACTAAAATTCTAATTTTAGAATTATTTGGATGATTAGGAAAACGGCATATCATTAACTAATAATAACGTGTTAATTTTGCAATAAATAACTTACTATTACGTTTTCGTAACATCATTAATGAATAATTATGATTGATGATTAATTGCATTAGTTATAATCATTTAGGATCCGTGTGGTGACGGAGTAAGAATACAATTCACCAACCTATCTTACCCGTGGGTGATCGTAAGAGACGACTAAGGGATATAAAACGCATATAACACCTATGCAAGAGAAGGAAAACTCGAAACAAAACCCTATACCAACACGTCTGACCAGCGCGGTATAGTAAGTTAATTACTCTCCCATTATGGAGGAGGCCCGAGCCCAACAGTGGGACATATATCTATAGGCTGCGATGATAATCATTTAGTGATTTGTTTTTAGTGATTTGTTTTAATTGGCTGATTTATACATAATATATTCAAAGAATGGCTGTACTTTTTCTTATTCTAAGATTAAATGAAACTCCAGCTAAGTACCGAAGTTTTTGTTATATGTCTAATCAACTTAACTAAAAATTATATTGTATATTATAAATATACCATTTTATTAGGGTTATTTTGGGAGGTAGTTTTTATACGACAAAGTAACAAATATCTATGTAGTATATTTAAATATTTGTGTCGAATGCTGTTAACTTTATTTTAATCGATGAACGTGGACTAAAATGTTTAACGGATATTAGTTAATATATATAAATACATATATAGGACATGATGTGCGGTAACGACTACGAATACTACTTAATTAAGTACCTACTTCACTCTTGGATATCGTAATAGACGACTAAGAACTTTCAACAATTACATTTTCAAGGAGGGTTGATGTTAGGCACGCGGCCGTTCAAAAACTATTATCAATAACTTTTGCAATATGTACAATAGAAGAGGACTGCATATGGCGTCAACCCCAAGTAATTGGGATAAGGCTAGATATTAATGATAAAATATAATATATACAAGTATATATATTATTATATTCTTATGCGAATGTTTGTATTTCAACTGATAACTTCGTAAATAATTATTATTTTATTAGTTTTAAATTTGATTCCCTTAAACTCCATCTTGTACCTAGATAGGCTGACCATCTATGTCATATGGCTCATAAGGTGAAATTAAAACGTCATCAACAGATGTCAATTTAATAATGTTTCTTTGTGTGAAAATACTTTCGTCCATATACAAAATTTCTATTTTTAAAAGCTGTCCTAATTTAAAGATTTTCTTTAAGGATTGTTGAATATTTTAATTGAACATCTCATTCTGTAATTGATATTGTAATTATTAATGTGAAATTACTTATATTTATTATATTATTTATATATTCTGAAATTTAATCAATGAATATTGAATTATAGCTGAACATTGTTTATATATAGGTTACGTAATAAAAATGTACAAATACAAACGTTAAAATATTTTTTTTTATTTGATATATCAAGGAATAATAATTATCTATATATTTAATAATAATATAAGTAGTAGGGGTAGGGCCATATCGTTGACAGTTAATTTCTACTTTCTGTACGGCACCGTACCAAATTCTCGCAGAAAATCAACGTTTGAGCAGTGACAATGTGCTGCTGGGCTTCGTTCAGTGAGCGAGAGAGAGAGCAGCCCAACCTTCTGGATGGGTATAGGGTTTTCATTGGTAGGCAGCGGTCTAACTATACCACTGGTATTGCAAAGGTCCAGTGACGGCAGTAACACCATCAGGTGTGCTGCTTGCTCGTTTATCATCATAAGCAATAAAAAGTAACAATAATTTAATAATAATTAATATAAATAACCTATACTAGGTTTCCGTATGGCAAGAGATCAAGATTATAAGTTAGCACTCCATCTGCAAGTATCGTTAAAGACGATTATGAGATGTAACTTAAGCAGAGCATATGAAATAGAAAATTAGACGAACATGAGATGAAAAGATGATGCACATTCAATATTGCAGTGAGAACGTAAGCTAATTAAAAAATTTTTAACAGACATCTTTTTGCTGTTGGCTAGATTTCGTAGTCTTAACCCAGATTAGCATAAAGACATTTTCATACAGGCAAGTACTTTGACCATTTGATTTGAAGGGTGCTCTCTTTTTATCTTTATTTGAATGTGTATTTCCTGGTAAGGTACTTAATTTTCTTAATATTAATTTGTACCTAATGAAGTTTGAAGTAAATATTACTCACTCAAGATTGATAGAAGTAATAGGTATATATTTAGATTTCATATTATTTTCCTAAACATATTTTAACATATTTCAATATTTTTTATTTGTCTGATACTATTAAAATTTTATATAAAATCCTTTCCTCTTTAATTATTTTTGAAGTGAAAACTTCTTTAGGCGCGTTGAGCGTTTTTGGAGGGGAAAAACTTATAGGTTCGCGTCACCGACATGCTAATGCTAATAGTATAATCTATAGCTATGAGTAGTGTTTTTATATAGATAAATGAATAATGAAAATAAAGAATTTATTTTCAAATATTTTCAATATTCATATCAATATTTGCATTTAAAAGTATGGCATTATTTATTTTTAATTGTATTTTTAATATTTAACCTTTATGTCATGAAATGAGTATCATTGTGGTTTAAAGGTTATCTTACTAGCGTGATAAACCGATTCCTAGATGTTCGATAATATTTTTTATTTTTATATAAAAATTAGAAAATTATTATTATTTCAATTAGTCTTAAGTTAATAGTTTTCACTTCTATCGGCAGTCCCCATGACTGTCTCTTGTTTTTTAAGAAATAATTCTGAAGTTATTAATAAAAATCATCAAAATACATTAACATAACTAATCAAAAAAAAAAAAAATTAAGTGTAAGCACGTGTGCAGTAAGTAATCATTATTAGACATAATAACACACACGCAACAAATAGTTATAAGATAAAGTTGAGTAGTTTCTCGAATTAGTAATAGGGAGAAGAAAGCACCAGCATCGGTGGCAGTAGCTGGCCGTACGGGAGCCGCTCGTAAAACATAAAAAGTGCTTATGTGGCGCTCGCGTCAGAGGGCTAAAAAACATCAGGAAGGAACATAATGTAGTAGCGGCCATAAAAAGTGAATGCATTGCGTGCACGTGGAGTGCAGTGGGTGCGGAGTGCGGGGCGCGGGGTGCACGCTACAGGGAGGGGCGTGGGGGTGTGTTTAGTGCGCGGAGGGGCGGCCGGCCCGAGCTCGCCGCTCGCCGCTCGCCGCCAGAGCCAGTGTTGTGGTAGGTCACACCGAGCACGCTCGCATTACGTACTCCAATCATTCACAATCGCGACTCCGCGAACACATAACATGTAACCGCTCTCCAATATAACATCACTTTCATCCATTGAAATATTTATTGAAGGACATTGATAAGCGGTTGTTGGTTTGGCGTTTGGCCGATAGACTATAAGATACTAGTGTAAATAAATGCATTTTGCGGTGATCCCGGAGTGAGATGGCCCTGTCGCTGCAGTCGACGCAGAACTCGAGAGGTTTGTGAAGACTTTGTTTAGTGCGCCTCGCTGTCTCTTCGGTTCGCTGAATCTGTGAGAAGTGCATGTGTAGAAAAGTTTCAAAAGTTAGCGGCGCGCGACATGCGTGGAGCGAGCGCACCGATTGGCCGCCTACACGCCGCTCTCGTCGCACACATGTTTATTTGCATTCAGCGAACTTTACAGATTCAGTGAACCGTAGGCGGTAGCGAGCACGTAGCGTGCTGCTACGTCTCCGCTACGATAACCTCTTTCTGCGTAGCATTCGTCTACGATATTGTAATTAATGTGCAAATATTACTTGTGTACTCAAACAACACCATTTCATAAATTGTAAGTTTTTCATATACATTTTTGATGTCATTACTGCCTGAAATAAAATTTACAAAATTTCATAAATATACTAACTATTCTTATACTTTTGTAAGACAATTATAATAACATCCATTATTTAATTTGCGTTAAAAAGTTAAGTGTTTATATATCATTATTAAGTTTAAATGATTTAATGTGTTAAGTAATACTAACCACGTACGTTATACATATTGCAAATGGAATTTATTGCCAAATTGCCCGGTTTTCATTAAACATCGTTAGCTAATGGGCGCAATTTGTACGATATAACATAGGCATATTATGTAAGGGAAATTATAACAGGTTTTTATAAATTAATTAATGTTTGTTTAATATCATCAAGTTTTACTAATTAATTTAGCTCTATTTCAACTAACTTCCAACCTCGTTATAGGCCAACTAGGAAACTAAACATAGATTTTAATGTAATTACAAAAATTTTGCTAATTAATTAGCTCTATTTGAAATAACTGCCACCCATCTTATAGTTAGCTTATAGATAACTAACCAAAGATTTTCATGTAGTTAAAAAACATTTTAATACAAACAAATCAAAATTATATCATAAACAATTTTGATTATATGAAATAAATTTGATTTATTTCACAATAACGAGTGTTTTCGTTTCTCATTTAATTTTAATTTCAGTTATATCATGTAAATATGTAATAGCATCTTAATATCGTTAAATAACGCGTGTTGCATATCACATATACAAACTATTTTTACTTTCCAACCATGTGGTGACGGAGTAAGAATACGATTCATATCTTACCCGTGGGTTGATCATAAGAGACGAATAAGGGATAGAAATGCATATAACATACTACCTATGCAAAAGAGGGAGCACTTGAAACAAAACCCTATATCAACACATCTGACCAGCGTGGTGCAGTAGCTCATTTTCCCTGCCATTATGGAGGAGGCTAGAGCCCAACAGTGGGACATATATGAGCTGAGATGATGATACAAACTATTTCACGTAAATAAATTTAGAACTTAAGGTAATATAAATCAGGATGCTTTTTATAATTTTTCTCATACGTGTATTGGCACTACAAGCAATTCCTAATGTGGAAAGATGAATTTTAAATGTCTATGGTTAAATTAATTTACTAATATCATAAAATTAGTTCCAAATTATTAAAAAAAAAAAATGTTTTAATGGACAATACTTTTTAGTAGAGATTTTTAGATAATTGATTGTACGGCATGACTAATTTAATTTCAAATTTGTTATAGTTTAATTATACAGTCTCGGCGTTATATTTATATCTGTAAAAATCTTTAAAATCGGAAATTGTTTCCATGGATGATACAGGTGTTCAAACTATAGTTAATCATGGGAAATGCTCTGTCTTGGAATAATTGGGAAATGATATATGGCTAATATAATGTTATACCTATTGTTTCGGAATTCTACAATGGTTCTATTGAAGAAGTAATAAAAGTATTAAAAGTGAATTATTCTAATTTATAATTTGGACTCGTGGGTCCATTACGCGTGTATAGCTAGACCATTTTTTAACGATACTACTGATTTCATTTTAGCGTTAATTTTTTTTTTAATTTTCCGCCCCGTTATTAACGTAGTAGTAGGTCGTAAAAGTCTGTTGAAGAATCGTTGGAAAGGGGTCCTTTCACAATGCAGGTTTAATGCGTACATTTCTTGTTTAAATCATTTATTCGTACACCATCAGCATATGGACAATAGAATATTTAGTTTTAATTTCAAAATGAAAGTATTATACAGTGACTACACAAATGGCGTAGAGGTTAAAACACCGACCTGGCGCGGCAGTTCCATGGGATCGATTCCTACACAGGACAACATTTTGTGCGGTTCACAAACTGTTGTTTTGAGTCTGGGTATAATTTGTCAGCGTCGATTATATGTTTGTAAAGTCCCGCGCAAAACAAGGATTGTTTCCTTAGTGCAGGGTGGGGTCTTATTACATTTACACTTGTATACAAAATTATTAAAAATGAGTTCTAAAATCAATTAAGATCGGCTCAGGTCTGCTAAAAGACTAGTAATGATCGCTTCTGTAGTCAGATGTTATTTTTAAGGCTGTCTCCTGGCAAATGAGTCAGCTATATACAGACATACATTTAACGGAAATTATGATATTACGGTACATAAAATTATCTGCTCCAAATGGGAATTGAAGCCAGGGATTAGTATATAGACCACACAAATTAATTTGTTAGTTAAAATATTAATGGAAGTCCTTTAAATAATGACTTAGTAAGCGGAAGAAAATGCAGAGTGTGGCGGTGAGTTAAGAATAAAAGTCTATTACCAGCACCAACCTTTGCTTTTACATAGGAATAGTAAGTATAATCTGAAGGTTGACTGAAGTATTATTGGTACAATTGGTAGCAGTATTCTCTTAGAAAATGTATAACACCAAATGTGATCGCCAACCTGCTTACCAAACATGGTAATCATGATATTTTTTTTTAAAACACATCTAAGACTAAAGCCTCCTTGACATTACAGGGGAATTTGTCAAATATTTAATTAATTGAAACATCTAACACCCAGTGGCTGATAAATAATTTTTGGATTGCACAAAGTATCTTGCGTGAGGATAGAACTCACGATATTTGGTATGGGAGGTCGCTACTTAGACCATTATACCATCCATGCAATCTTCTAGCGGTATTCTTCTCTGACAGAATAAACTGCCACGCAGAGATCTTAAGTCCGAACCTCTGATTTTTTTGAAGTTTTGTTGTCTATTAAGCACATGGTAAACCGATAACAAAAGATTATTTAATATTGAATGCTTAGATTTTGTAAGCGAAAGCAAACTTCTATCGCCGAGATTTCTGTATGTACCTACCTACAATTCAGGGAATCAGCGCTGGGAAACAACTCAACAGAAGAATATTCTAGAATATATGTCTTGATAAAGTGATTTACCTATGCTAAAGTTATTAATACAATATAATAAATACAGTACAGGTGTAAGTAAATATTATTCTAGCTGCTTTATTTATGAATACATATTAGTTTATACTAGCTTCGTCCGCGTAAAAAGTAAATTTTCTAACGTTGAACTATTATCCCAAAAGAACACATTACAAGGATAAAAAGTATCCTATATGTTAACCCACGAAACGTTTTATCTATGTGTCAATTTTTATTTAAATCTGTTCAACCATTTACGCGTGATTGAGTAACAAACATTACAAACATTTTTACAAACTTTTACATTTATAATATTTGCAGTATTTATTATTAGAAGTTATTTAATTAGAATCTAGCTAGCTAAAGAATTTAAGTGCGCTAACCACAGTTATTAGGAGTATTATATATAAAAAGAAATATTTTTGATTTGATCTGTTTATCAAGAAAAATATCACTAAAATATGAAGTTTTAAAAACTTAAAATAAGTATGATAAATCGAAATACCTACTTGTTATTAGTATACTTTATATTTCAGAATGTAAGACAATATTGATTTGTGATTTACCCACGGATTTAATGCGGAGTTAAGTATTCATAAATAATTAATATAAATAATTATGTAATAACATAACTTTTGTCAAAATGTTTATTTAATATATATTGTCTAGAAACTTGTATTTTTAGTTAAAGGTAATATATAAAAAGTGTTTTATTAAAAATACTGCATACGAACAAAGATATATGCACTATTTATATCTATATTTATAAATTATAACATTAAAAACAATACAGCGACAAAATCTGTACATTGAAGACATTTAAAAAAAATGCTATGGAAATATAATCATTAACAAAATACAAACAAATAATTTTTAAAAATCTTTTCTTTTTTATGTTTTTCTGTTTGTTTATTACTTTTTTCACGCATGACCCAAAAATAGTAACCTGCATTTCTTGAAAGTTTGTACCATAATAATTAAAAATCTGTGTCAACATATCATTTAAATCATAATAATCTAAATAAAAAAACCGTCCCAGTCAAAATGGAGGGCACAGTTAGTAAGCAATATATGTAATGGTTTCAAAAAACAAAAAATCCAGTCGATTGATATATTAATTTACTTATACGATATCTATGTGGTAAATATAAAATAGGTATCTATATATTAACCATGAATAAAATATATAGGTACATATTATCCATGTGGTGATAATTCACCAGCATTTCTGCAATTTTTATAAAAGGCTAAGGGTTGTAGAAAGATATCGTCGCTGTATTAAAAACACTAACTAGAATAATATATAAATTAGATATAAAACTATATTAACCAGTGTAAATTAGTAAGTCAATTCCTATGCCTTTTTGGAGGAAACTGATGTCCAATGGGTTGAAGATAACTACAGAACTACAGAATACAGTTGTTGGTGATCATACGGTTCATTGTTATACATCTTTAAACTAAATTAGACCACTGGCACAGTTGTAATAATCAAGGATTTAAAAAATACAGAGTAAATTCTGAATGTGTAATACCTTTGTCTAGTGATTTGAAAATAAAAGCACAACACTAAAATATATTTCGAATTGTATTTGACAAGATGATTTTATATCACACTATTTAAAAATTTATTACAATATGATTCTAATTTCTAACAGACAATCAATTAATAAGTGTGATAACGGAGTAAGATTGCCTATATTGTAAATTCACTAACTACCTATTTTCTTATCTGTAAATGACCATAAAAGACGATTAAGGAACGCAAGCACAACATCAACAGCGGGAGAAGGAAAATTTAAAATAAGGCTATACCATTCCGTCTGATATACCTAGTAGGTCAATTTCTCTCTCAAAGGAGGGATCACACTAAGCAGTGGAATGAATACAAACCGAGATGATCATAATGACTCAATTATTGTAATATAATAAGTAGTATTATATTTTTAGATTTAGTTCGTGAATCCTTGAAGGTCTCTCGTTGAAGGTCTACTTACATTCATTAAAAGATCGGCCGCTCAGTGACTGGATACAGTGAACCTATATTCATTGCTAAACAGATATCATTAGTTCAACAATGGTTTTTTTAAATGAAACCAGATGTTATTTGAGGATTCAGATATTATTTTGAGTAAAATATTTTTATTTTATTGTACAAAATCTTTAAACTTATCGTGTTGCAATCGATTATCTAATGACATCATTCAATCAATGATGGCAAAGTAAATGAGATGCACCATTGAAAGGTCTCGATCTCTAGATATATTTTATTTCTATGCGTCTAAAAAAGAGTCTGTTAGACACACTATGTGGTCAAATTTTACAATACCCTTCAAGAAAAATTTAGTTATATTTTCTTTGAAATTGCATCTTCTATACTATATCAATGCGGCATATCTGATTTGCATTAATCCTCAATTATGAACTATCAACACTCTTTCGATTTTTGGTATTCTTTTAAATTTATAATAAAGTTTTGTTCCACTGACTTTTGTCCGTGCCTGCCGGATATAACCATTAGAACTGTTCCTGTAGAGATGGATTTTTGATCATTAAATAGAGATAAAATTTAAAATTATGAGAATAACTAATTAAAAGCACAACACTAAAATATTTTTATTATTAACGATCTAATTTATTCAATTGAAAGCCAATTTGGCTGTTAATTTTTAATACCCATTTTGAATAACATCAAACATGATGAAGAAGGAACCAACGAAACATTAAACAGATGTGATGTGAATGGTTTGAAAATATTAGTAGACATATCGTATCCGTCCATACACATATTAAAAATGTGCATTTTGACACAATTGCATGTGTTGACATTTCAAAAATTCCATCACTATAGTTCATCTAATCTAAGAAGTGCATTTGGACGTTTCGCATTTTTTAATACACAATAACTTTGGTCAAACGTATACACATGATTGCAAACAATAAATCTGAAATTTTAAAGAAATATTAAGTTATTTACATAATTAACGTTGCGAGTGAGTTACTTGTACAATAATGTAATGTTGAAACTTGTAAAACTGATTTAAAATTAAAATAACATTGTAAATAATAATTATTATGGACGATCTTACAATTTCACGTCATAACGTTCTAAACAGTAGTGCTTGACAACTTCCAATTCGCGAATATCTAAATAATCGGTAAAAATATTAGATTAATATATTTAATCGAATATAGATTTTGACAGAGATGTACGTTTCGACAATTTTATTGATAAGGATATAATTATTAATGTTCGCGACGGTGATAATTCAAGTAATACTATAGATTCTGAACAAATAGCTATTTTCAAATCCAGTTTTTGTTTTTACTTAACCTAATCCTACTAAATATGATGAATAGATTTTATGATGAAATAATTAAATTTGTTTAGTGTTAATTTAGCACTTAATATTTCATCTCCTTTTTGAAAAATAAAAAAATAAACCGATTATTAATTACAAAGAATTAATATCGATTTCTCATCAAAATCGGATATTTTCGATAGCGATTATTTGGTTCACATACCTAGACACCTTACTCTGACAGCTGTCCAAATGCACTTCTTAGATTAGATAGACTATAGTGACCTAATTATTGAGTTGTCTTAGATTTACTTTTAGAAATTTTGTTGCATCAATACAGTATATTCTTTCGTATTGACTGCATAGATCGCGTAGTGGTTAAGATACCGTGTCAGTGGGTTCGATTCCCACGCAGGATAATTTTTTGAGCGATCCACAAAGTGTTGTTTTGAGTCTGGGTGTGATTTGTCTGCGTTAATTGCATGTTTATAAAATTCCCCGGAATACAAGGATTATTTTCTTAGTGCAGGTTTCCCTGCACTAAGAAAAGAGTTTAGGAAAACATTAAATTAAAAATAATTATGTAGTTATAACTTTTTTTGCAGACTATGGTCTAGTCACATTTCGCTTATGCCATCCGGGGCGACGGAAGAGCGGCGTGCGGCTTCATGACCCACCGCATTCCCTCGCCATCATCATTAAACCGACCATTAATACCGCTTCCTTCACATCTGTAGCCAGTCCGGCCGTATGTCGTCATAACTATAATAAATTACAGTCCATAATCTAAATAAATAATCTAATAAGTATTTTTGATAATTAATAAACAATACCTACTTAAATGATCGCATAACGCTCGGTGAAAAGTTTTTTATTAGCGCTATTATGTCACGAAGCCCTAATATAACGGCGCGTGTATCGCGCTTAACCCTAAACCACCGAAACCGTATGAACTCGGTAATCTGTGCGTACGTTCTTAAAGCCATTGGCAGTACCAGGTTAATCCCATTATATACCGCTCACTGAAATTAGGTCGTTCTAGACAGGCTCACTGTGTCGCATGTATGAATATTTCTTGGCAGTCTCAGGTATACCCAACATACGAATTATAATTATTTAAATAAAAAAGATATAGGCTAGACTTAGATCGAATAGATTTTCTATTATATATTAATAAATTATCTTAATATTTGTACAAGATTATTGGGATCTATATCTGAATTGACAATAAAATATAATATAATATATGTTCTATTGCCCACGGTCATTATAAACGGACGGTCATTAAATGTAAGGAGAATTATCACTGCAAGAGAAAGAGAACGCGAAACAAAACGAATCCCTTGTGCCAACCCTTTCCGCTAGTGTGAAATAGTATGTCGCTTTCCATCTCATTGTAGAGAAAGCCACTACCTCATAGTGGGACCCTCAAAAAGAGAAATACATTAAAAGTACAATACGGTACCAACTTTTGCTTTTTGAAAGTGTCTTAAGAAACCTAAGGGGTTTTAAGCAGATTATTGCAAGAGGAGGAAGTCTTGAAATTTTCTCTTTCTTACATTATCATCATCCTGCTCTTATTCCGAATTACTTAGGGTCGAAGCAATATGTTTTCACTTTTCATACAACCTTATACTTATGATGACTTCATTTCTGTTATCACTCCCGGTTTATCCATGTCTTCACACAGTCCATCCATCTTATCTTTGGTTTCTTTTACCTATACATACATCTATAGCTTTCGGCATTTATTCTTAAAACTTTCCTCGTAACATTACTTTCATTCCACCTCATCAGATGTCCATACTACGTCAAGTGATTACTCCTTAACTTCTCCGGCGCAGCAATTTTATTCAATTTTACATCACGTCGCACATCCACCTCAACATTCGCATCTCTGCAACATGGAGTTATCTCTCAACATTCGCATCTCTGCAACATGGAGTTATCTCTCATCCGTCGCCTTTTTCTCTTTCTCAGCTTAATAGCTAGCATTATATATGTAGGCTAAATGTTGTAAAAGATGACAAAGGAATATAATAAGTACTGTTTTTTTTTTATTAAATAATTTGTTGGTCCACAGACTTTTGTCCGTGCCTTTTTTATGTTATATATTTTAGTCGCTATGTTGAAGTTATATAATTCAAATTTTCTTTCTTATTTTTTCTCTTTATATATTATTAAGGACTTTTATACAAAAGTACCTGCCAGTCCCATCGTACTCGTACATCAATAAATTAAATATTACTTAAAGCGTAACATGGCAAACTTAACCAACTTATAGGCTGAAATAAAATAACAATAAAATAAAAACCTCGAATTAAAATCCTATACCAAACCTAATCAACATGGTATAGTAGGTCAGTTTCTATTCCATTGTGGGGGAGCCTCGAGTCTAATATTGGGACGTATATGAGCTAAGATGAATATTTTAATCAAAAGGTATCGTTAAAAACAAGTAACGTCTTGTCATATAGCTAGACGTAGTAGTATAACTATAAAAGGTAATATTTATACAAAAAAGAAAATGTATTCTATAAAACTAAATTCAATAGGAATAAAATAAGCTATGTTAAAATGAACGTTGTTTTAAAGTAAAAACTCGACAACTATAAGCACAGTAGCAAGTGCGAGCAATAAGGACGTCATTGACGCGTCCGTTATCGGCTGAACCCTTACGCAGTAATGAGTTATGGAGTGGCGGCCGCAGGCGACTCCATAAAAGTATTGAATATGGGTTATTGACAAATATTTATGGCGTATAAAGAGGGGATAATTACAACTCTTTAGCACATAAATGCTCCGTGCGGAAGGGTGCGGCTCGCTGTAAAAATTTATCACCAACATTGTCAGACGACGAGCCCGGCCGACTAATAAAAATGATACATTATGGCTCTCACAGAAAACCGAGTCAATATGTGATCTATTGTAAGCTTAATAATGCGTGTGAAATTATTTAATTGAGTCTGTTTATTTAGTACAGATATAATTTTAATAATGTTCATAGTTAAATCGAATTTTATTAATATATCCTTAACTTAATTCTAATGACAAATGTCGTTGTATCATTACAATTAAACACTAATTAATATCTTTATATCTTGTAAAGAAATGGTGTTCTAAAAACGTATTTACTTATTTAAACTTTTACATTAAGCCTAGTATTATAATTCTGATCACATCACGAGTGCGGTTCGTTGTTCGTCCCCGAAACATAACGAGGAATGTTATTAAAAAGTTATAGGATAAGCCTGTACGTGCCGCCTGCGACGTCTCCGTCTAATCACAAACTTTAAAATTATCTTATAATACAGATTATGTCAACTTATCAATACATATTTTTTATTATAAGTAATTACCTACGCTTTATAACAGTTGTTAATGCTTCCCGTTATTGCCACCATTGCTTATTTAAATAATATTCATAAAATGGTAGCAGTGTTCGTGAACGACAAAATACTTATTTTGCCTTTTTCAATTAAGCGCGTTGGCTGAGTCCAGAGCTCGGCCGGGAATTAATTCCAAAGCTAAGTAGATAATGTAAGGAGCTCCCTCTTCGTGCCACCTCTTCACGCCTCGAGGAGAACTTTCAATTATAATTTTGTCTAATTTTAATTAAGTGCTCTCAAAAAGGCTTTTCTTCAACGAAATTAATATTTGAATATAATTTGGGCGGAGCGGGCGGGTGGAGTTTGCCGCTCGAGGAATAATTAATTCCATTATATAGGTAAGTGGTCTGGTAACTCCCGAGTCTCGAGTCGCCACGCCGCCAGTACCGTCACATCGCCCTCTCGCTATGACACTATATAAACTCATTATTCACCGCATCGAATATTTGTTTTAAGAATTAGATATTAAAGAATAACTTAAGAAATTGCTTTTTCTTGATAACAACTAGAACATAAAATTAATTACATTTAGTGAGTAAGAATGTGAACGAGTGTGTCAGGGTGTACAATTTGCGCAACAGGTCGGGGCGGAAGCGACCTGCAGCGGAATGATTGCGACCAAATGTTTCCTTTGCAGCGTCTGGTTGAGTTTTTGCTTTTATTTTTTGTCCTCTCTCACTGATAAGTATGCTATCGATAGGTTCGCCTATGATGTTTATTTAGGTTGAAACTAACTCGTCGCGGAAATGAACACAAAGAAACTGTAATACTCTCTCTCTTACTTTAATGAATATAGGTGAACATTTTTAAGCACAATGCTTTGGAGGGAATCCCGTAAGCTAACCAGTCTAGCCAGCGTGGGTAGAAGGCCTATTTCTCAACTATTGTGGCGACGATCCACGTTTAATAGTGCTTCATGTACCTATAAGTTAAATATATTGTTGCTCTGTAAATAATTTTGTTCATTCTATTCAACAATTCTTGTATTCCCCTTTGGGGAGGCCTACATCCAATATTGGACGTGAATAGTATAATGGATGAATAATCAAAATAATAATATTGACTTTTAAGCGTTGAAATATATATCTTCGAAATTTATCGCATGTATTTAATTAAATATTACGACCAACGCTAACGTTTCGGACAGTATGACCGTACATGACCAAACTCAAATGCGATAAATTACATATAATCTTAGTTTATGGACATATTTGTTACCTAAATATAGAAATTAACTAAAGCCAAAATGTGTTTTGTGCAGGTGTATCGGTAAGACCGTTATCGAGTATGCGTCAAGAATCACTACCAATGTTGGCGGAGAGATTATTAGCGACACGCGCAGCAGCACTGGTCGCAGGTCTTCCAGCAGAGTTGTACTCTGGTGCTCTGCTAGCAGCATGGCCTCCCTCCCCGCCGGCACCATTGCTACCACCTGCTGAAATGGAACGCGCTCGTAAGCGGCGTCGCACTCCTAAACTTGATGAGACGTCCACCACCGCACCACCTTCACCACCATCGTCTGGTTCTTCTCCCGGAGCATCTGATCCGCCACGGGATAAGCTATTTACATGTAAAGTTTGCTCACGTTCATTTGGATACAAACACGTCTTGCAAAACCATGAACGTACACACACAGGTGAGAAACCGTTTGAATGCGGTGAATGTCACAAACGTTTTACTCGCGACCATCACTTGAAGACTCATCTCCGTCTTCACACTGGAGAAAAGCCATACAGCTGTCCGCATTGTCCTCGTCACTTTGTTCAAGTTGCAAATCTCAGACGACATCTTCGAGTGCACACTGGCGAGCGGCCATATGCATGTGCCCGCTGCCCTGCGCGTTTTTCAGATTCAAATCAGCTTAAAGCACATGCTTTAGTACATGAAGGTGATGCACCTTTTGCTTGCCGTTGCGGAGCACGCTTCAGGCGGCGGCAAGCGGCTGCTCTGCACAGGTGTGCTAGCACAGGATGTGAGCCTGAAACCCCAAGTCCACCAGTGACGACTGCGCCCGACTGGCGCTGGGACGAATGGCCTGAACAGACTGAGCCCGAAGATCTGTCGCTGCCGCGGAGACCGGCCACGCCGGACTCGCCCACCGACTTGCGAGTGCACTCCGCGTAGTCACCGCGCGCCACATATCGCGCGCCGCTGAGCCGGTATACGAGTTCCTCCCGCGTAGACCCCGGGCCACTGTCAGACTGCTGGTGCCGATGTTACTCAATTTTTTATCAAGATTCTCGCTGGCTCCATGGTTCTATACAAAATTTAAATAATTAATATTGCTTCAGTAAATGTGACTACAATCACGTTTTATGGGTATATTTTTTGTTTTGCACAAAGACTACCGTTGTAGTCTCGATAGGTAGTCGTCTATTCATTTTTATGTTTTTGCATGTGCAATGTTCTCCATAAAAAGTATTTTTTTTTCGCCCATGTTACAGTTTAGAAGTTTATTATTGTACTATTTGCATAATCTCGAGGTGAGTTGAGGCAAAAACAGCATCGTTTAGTTCTTTTCTTTCGCAACATTGTTAAACGACTAAAAGAACATATTGCACAAAAGATATTTTTTGATTTATTGTGTTAGCAATTGTTTTGTGATAAGAGCTAAAAAAACCATTCGTTATGCTTGACGTTTATTGATTTTCGATAGCTGTCCTCCCTCGCGCTTAACGAACGGAAACTGGAATATGGTCTAGCCGGAGAAGGTCGCGACATTGCCTCATTATTTCGGCGACAAAGGCTAGTTCACAAGCGGTAATTATTACGCATTGAGCTCGATACCAAGTTCCTACTGATAAAGCTATTGTGTGCGCCGGATTGTACGTTCTGATCCATAGGGATTCATGATAACCGGTTCTTAATTACACTTTTCTTAAAATACATATTATATAAAATTTAAATTTTATGAAAATAGTTAGATAGCAACAGGCTGTTTGTATAGAATCAAAGGAGTTTTGTAATTATGTAGCCATAGAAAAGAAGCGAGGGTCTTTGTAGACCGGTATTCGGCATCGGCAAATGAACTGACTGCGGCCACCGTGCTTCTGTATATAATGCTATCTTTTATTAAAATTATTTATTATTTATCCATTAGTTTGTAGATGTTTCAATATATTTACGGTCAAATTCGTAATGAAAACGGTTACTGTTGATATAATATGTATATATTTATGTAGTGTTATATAAAAGACGTTGAATTGAAGTCGGTCGTCTTAAATTCTTATAAAAATGTTAAGATTCGATGTCGAGACATCCCTCAACGGGCTGTGGTGTATTGATATTAGGTGGACATGTGAAGTTATATGTTAGTAGATGCAGTATTGAAAGTAGGATCATGTGCGTGATGATTTGATATCGTTTAGCTGAATATTATTTGTAGTTTTAAGTCAATAGTCAGAAGTATTTAATAAATATGTTGTACATATTTTTTAGTATTTTAATATGATCGACTTGTTGCTCACATGACCCTGGTAATCACTGCATCGTCTCGTTTGATAAGAATGTGTGTGAGTATTATTGCAATTTGTTCTACGGGTATTAGTTTCCTACTAGATGTAGTGTTTTATTTTCCATGTTTTTAAATTATAATTTAATTAAATTGTAGTTGTTCTGAATGTTTAGCGCACATGATTTATAATAAAATTATTGTATGTAATTATAATATGTAATTATATACTTAGGCTGTACTGTTTGTTGATTATTATTATTATTTTATTTTACTTTAGTCATGTTTCGAAGATTAGGATTTAAAGAATCGTAGGTATAACTACTATATTTTTTTTTCCAAAGAAATTATTGGTACAAATATAAATGTGTACAAATTTAATGATAACTTTTAGAAGTCATAATGTCATGTTGAAATGTTGTACTATTACGGTAGTTAGTTAGTTTAAAGTGGTGCAGTGGGCCGTTGTCTACCTCAAACGAATACGGTACTGCGCCAGGGTATATAGAGCCAAAAGTTCTTGGTAATATTTTCTATTGTTTATCTCAACGGAGATAACGTATATGTGGCAAGTTTATGTAGCATTCAGGTGTTACGTCATTCACAGTCACCTGTTTATTTGTTTGAGACTGATTTTGTATTGGTTATTTTAGTTGATCGTGTATTATTACCATTTAGTTACGTTTATGATTATATTTTGGTTGGTATCCTATATCTTTGATTTTTTTAAGTCAATAACTAAATTATGAATGTTATTTTGATATTACTTTTTCGAGATTGTAACTGAAATAAAGAAAACTCTATAGAGGTTTAAAAAATATAGCTTAGTGATGGATTGCCATACGCATATTTATACTTTTTATTTCTAGCTTTTTAAAGCTTAGTTTTTAACATCTTTAAGTATAGCTATTTATTTGTTTTTTTAACCCATATCTATATTGTGGTCGAATACAGCAGCGGGTGACTAGCCATTAACTTAATTTGTTAAAAGATTTACCCTTTATCCAACAAGATATCATTATCACTATTAGGCTGTCCTCATTCCACGATAAGTGGCGTACTATGTCTTTACCTTCCATAGAATTTTGTCAGCCCTCATAGCTGCGCTCACTCATTTCAAATCTCATTTGCACAGCCATCATTCATTTCCTGTTAGGTCTCCAACAATCTTTACGTCCAGTAATTCCACATTCGTATTAATAACTATTTATATATATGTATATATGCCTTTCATACCCCGTCATCTATAATACAATTTTGCGTTTTTAATCGTTTCTGTCACTGGTGTTACTTTCATACTTCAACCCAATTAAACCAAAAGATACCAACAACACAAAAACACTATACAAAAAAATACAATATTTTATTAAAAATAATTGTAATATACTAGCAAACCCAACCCGGTGATTTGTTTGTAGAAATTGATATATCGCAGCGCTGCCTGGTGGCGAGTTACATCAATTTGGATAGGATATAAACCTTCTAAAAAAAAAAATATACATACCAATTTTCTTAACGATTGATTAGTTTTACTGAGTTTAGCGATGTCATATATACAAACATCCTTTTTTATAGATTTAGATAATATATATATTTAGATAATTAATAAAACTTTCAACTAGATGCAATAGAGATCCAACTAAAATATTTATAATCGTAATCTAAGATGGTTGCAATTAATTTGAGTTCCTATTTAATTGACAATTTTTGAATTGTTATTTCGCTTAATATTGTTTATGACAAATAGTTAGCAATTAATTAAACATACAGTGCCATTTTGGACGAATTATTTTTATTTTAAAATAATTAAGATTATCTAAAGTTATCATTGTAAACCGATCTACCTCATGTTAAATCGAAATACAGGATTTAATCACAGAACTTAAATGTAACTTGTACAAACTATTTTAAGATATAAATGTGACATAATTAATGGTACTATTATAAATGTATTTCTTTATCAATGTCCAGTACATAACTATTATAATAAAGAGATGTTTGTTATTTATTACCTTTTTATTATTTTATATACCTTATTAATTATTTAATTGACTGCACAGATATTGATATAGCGTATTGGTTAAGATACCGAACTTTCGTGCCAGTGCCTTGAATTCGATTCCTACGTAGGCGAATCATCATCATCATCATCACAGCCCATATATGTCTCACTATTGGGCTCGGGCCTCCTCCGTTATGTGAGGGAAATTAACCTACTATACCACGCTGGTCAGACGTGTTGGTATAGGGTTTCGTTTACGTAGGCAAATACTTTGTGCAATTCACAAAGTGTTGTTCTAAGTCTGGTTGTAATTTGTCTGCATTAATTGCATGTCTGTAAAGTCCCTTGCAATACAAATCACTTTCTTAGTGAGGGGTAGTGTCTTTAAAAAAAATCACATGAACAGAATATCAGCTGATATTTGTAATATATGTCAAATAATTTGCAAATATCATGAACAATTTATAATTGATTAATTGCCAATAATATTTTAAAATAATCTAACAATAGTTATTTATTTATTAGATTACAAAAAATTTTGACGTATTTGGTAACCTTATCGTTATTTCTTTTACATTTTTATTGTACTTGTAAACAGATTTAATTAACATTATTATAATTTAATTCTAGTTTGATATATTCTCTCTGTAGTTAAATAATGTTATACTTATTTCTAGATATACAAATAGAGAACAATGAAAAAATATTTCTAAATTACAGATATGGACGTGTTAATATTGTTATAAACGTTTTTTTTTTTTCAATTAATATACAATACAAATTGATTTCTGATGTTTACGCGAGTGTTAAACATTTGAAATAAAACTACTTTTACGGATCCTATCGCGTTTGTATTTGATTTTTAATTTCTCGACGTTTCGAACACTTTACAGTGATCATGGTCCTCCCGTGACCATGATCACTGTAAAGTATTCAAAACGTCGGGAAATTAAAAATCCAATACAAACGCGATAGAATCCGTAAAAGTAGTTTTGTTTCAATACAAATTGGTTATTTGAAGCTCAAACATTATTAATTAAATGTTTTTTTTTGTATTTCTTAAACTATAATCTTTAATAAATTAAGGCATCGTTTACAAACAAAAAAACTCGGAGCGTAGTTCAATAAAACTAATTTCATGTTAGTGTCCGATTGGCTCTCGTGAAGCTATCTACTAAGTAAGAAAAGTGTGTAATTTATCTAAGATCGGGCGTAAGTAATGAGTTGTCGCACTAATATAACGACGTACTCGGTCCAACACACACGCGCACTTACACACACGCACTTATCCGTCCCCCACTTTACGTTCAGGGTCGACACGACTTATGTGGAACTAGCGTGTTCATTACGTATGTTTTTTTTTTCAATATGTCTGTTAGATTTTTATTATAGGCTAAATTTTAAATACCGTTATTTATGTATCTATCTTCCTTTTTCACTGACATACGAACTACTGTAGAGAATAAGGTTCCTCCACAAAACGAGAGAAGTTGTTCAATTATTCCATGTTGGTTAGATGGAGTTTAATTTTGGGGTTTCCTTCTTCGCAGTGATATTATCTGAATATCCCATTAGGCGTCCCTTACTAACACTGAAGACAACAAAGACCGGGTTCCAGTGGGGCCACTGGAACCTGGTCTTTGCCCGGGCTTGCTCGGCAAAGAGAGGTACATGTAGGACGGGTCTATGGTGTCAAGGGCCGCTTTATCTGTCGCCCCGGACGGATTTAGCGAGGTGTGACTACACCATAGCTTGCCGCCAAAAAAAGGGGTACCTTACTATAGCAATAAGACAAAAACCAAAAGAAAATGTTAGTGATACATTGCATTCTCAGACTGAAAACCATTAGGTTATCTAGCAGTATATATATCTTCTCAATTTGGACTTCAAATGAAGAAGTGATAATCTAAATCATCAAAATTGATATTTTGTTCTTAACTAGGTAGGCTAGGTCTTAACTAATAGAGCAAACATTACCCGACCTTATACAACTCTTAGGATCGCGTGTAGGTATGCAAAATTGGCGTGTTTCTTCAGTAATATATGTATAGTATCTTTTATGAATAATAATTTAAAATACCATTGTATTTATGAATTTTAATAATAATAATTTAAAAAGTTTCATTAATCCGCCACTAGGTTTTTTATTGCTTACTAGCTGATGCCCGCGACTTCGTCCGCGTGACATTCAGTTTTACTATAATACGCACCCCTATTTGAAACTTAAAAATTCAAACTCGACCAAGTATTTCCGGCAGCCACTTGACCATTTTCATCAAGGAGGACGCTTTCTCCAATTTTCTTTAAAACATCGGCAAATTCTTAAGCATGTGAATTAGTGTTGCCCAAATGCAAGACTCTTGCGAGGCTCGCAAATCTTGCAACTTTTGATTTTAGAATAACACAAAGTCACTTGTTTTGATAGAAATAAAAAATCCCTATAGACATTAAAAATCCAACTAAATTAATGAAATTCTATTCATCTAGTGGCAGTAACTGTACAACTATCAATAATTAGGTACATACCACTAAACGGAAGTGGGGCTATAAATTCTTCCATGTACTGGTATTACTTGTAAGAATACGAAATGTTGACAATCCTTTCATTGCTAAGAAAATCGTAAAATCATGTCTAAGGGAGCACTGCAAAACTCTTGCAGCAAGTCTTAGTCTTGCATTTGGGCAACACTCATGTGAATGGTGACCTTGGCTTTGCTTGCATCTTGATGGTTAGGGTCAGCTTGCCTATTTGGGGCCACAGATAAGAATACTTCAGTGAAGCATTGATCTCATCAGTTCTATTTCCTCGAGTTTTAACAGGAAGGATTTGCCGAAAATCTCCAAAAAAAAGCACCATTGACTTTTCATTACGATCTTGTAGTGCTCGATCTACGGGCCTCTACGATTTTTTTTATTTATCATTGTTCAATCAACGCAAACGATTAGACAGCAATCCTTAATAAAAACACAAATAGTGGTAAAGCCACAGTTGATAGTATTCTTTCTACAGCCACGGGCCGGTCCGACTTCCAGTCGGGCCTAGTACCCCACTCTTGCAGAAAAGCAACATCTGAACAGTGGCAATGTGTTATTTCCGCTTCATTTGTAAGAGGCAGTGGGGCAACGCAGGCGCAATTACCTGCGTCTACTTGCCTTAGCCGAAGCCGCGGGTAACTGAAACGGGGAATAGTCCGTCACCCGCGGAGAGGCTGACCACATGAGGGTGGAGCCCGATGGCCCGGGGCGTAATCGGGGATGGTACTCGAAAGGCCCAATGGTGATGGGGAGGGAAAAAGGTGGGTTATGGGGCCACGCGGACGGAATGCAAGGCATGTGTCCAGACCATGGCCTGCCAAAAAAATAAGTGCATGCTGCTTGCTCGTTTACCACCGTACACAATAAAACAAAAAACACTTTGAATGTGTCGCAGTTTCGTGTTATTGAACATCTCGGTGTTTTATTGCTTTATAAATCTATCGGGTTTATAAACAATGTGCATAAATCTATCGGGTTTTTAAACAAAGCTCTTTTACCACCAAGAAGTAATGCAGCTTCAGTTTCTGACGTTACCGATCGTTACTTCCAAAGTTATTTTACGCTGTCTCCTCATTTTGGTAAGATTGCTCTGCTCAGATAAGTCTTTTCAGGGCTACCTGGGGACATGGACATCTATCATCTCAGCCTATATACGTTCCACTATTGGGCTCAAGCCTCGTCCGTAATGGGAGGGAAATTGACCTACTATATCACGCTGGTCAGACGTGTTGGTATAGGATTTTGTTTCGAGTTTTCCTTTTCTTCCATAGATGTATGATATGTATGACGTCCTTTAGTCGTCTCGTGGGTGATCGACCCACGGGTAAGAAAGCGGTTGGTGAATTGTATTCTAACTGCGCAACCGCACGGATAAATATAAAATAAATGGCTTTCATTACGAAAGAATTAATAAAAATGAAATTCTTGGTTCATGTCGCGTTTTAGTAGCGTAGAATATCTTCAGATGGATATCTTTTATATATGCTATCAACAGTGGAGACTGGTGTAGTGATAGGGCATGGTTGCTTCGTGGTGTACCTGCTCACGGTCGCAAGGAGGGAGAGCACACCGTCTAACCACTACTGCGATTGCGAGGTGGACACGGCGCTGCAGACGCTTAAAGTTTGCATGGCCTGAGCAAAGCAGCGCCATGCACTCATCGCAATCATCGGTGCCAAACTGACACTGTCGACTATCGCAAAGACGATGCTCAATAGCGTCAGGAACTCGGACTTGGTCGCCGCCTTTTGCGAGATAGTCGTCCCACAGAAAAACTCGGCGGAGCGTGTCACAGAGGAGACTCTCCATGCTGACACACTCTGCCGCCGGCGCTTCGGACGTCACAGGCGGTACCTGCACCTGTTACCATTCTAACTGAGGTCGCGGGTGGATGGACCATGAGAATTAATCTACCACCCGCAGAGACACCGACCGCGTGAGGGCGATACAACACTGTTGTTTGCCGGAGTGTAGACGGAGACGATACCTGGAAGGGTAAAACCCCAGGCCCGCCACGGATGTCAAGTAAGCGGTACCAGAGGCCAGCCTGATGGTTTGGGTAGAGAACACGATGAGTATGGGGCCACACGACGCCCTTCTGTTACCCCGGAAGGAATGGCCGTGTCCAGACCATAGCCTACCAAATAAAAACAAAAAAGGGTGCACTTTACATACTCGCCCCAAAGAAGCATCTTAACTAAGAATGTACGTTTTGTACGCTCTATGATGTGGACTTTACATTTCTTTTTCGTGTTTGACTTAGCTGTTATTCGCAGAAGGCTATGACAACTTTACTCGGACTGTTAGGTGAGTGCTGAGAACTCTCCACCCAAAGTACCTTTACTAAGTTCAAGAAGTTAATGTAGTAGCTTTTGAAAATATAACGAAAAAATTATTTAAAATTTTAAACTAAATTATAGCGCCATCTATTGCTCATTTAACAAACTAAATAAATTTTATTTTATTAATTTATAGCTAAATTATATATTATTAACTAATTAAAACATTCTTTTTTATCACAAATAGTTTTAATAGTTATTTTGACTACCTGACTTACACTACAGATAAATTAAATAATTATTTTGAATTGAACCTTCTACTGATATAAAAGCCGAGCGGTGATTTTAAAAACTTAAATGACCATAACTTTTTTTACAGACATCAGATTTTAATGAAACAAAGACTAAATGTTGCTCTGAATTGGGCTTAATCTTTTTATCAAAACTGCGAAACAATTCGTTCAGTAACTTCGGAGATTAGCGATTACAGACATACAGACACACAGACAGACAAGAAATTCCAAAAAATGTTTTTTGTTTTCTGTTAGTGTTTTCTTACTGCCTAGGTTAATTTTTTTATAAATTTATCAAATGTACAGACACGGGATTTCTACTCATTTATTATATGTATAGATGGTGGCAAATAAGCAGGCCACACAACTGGTGGTTGGTGTAACTGGCGCTCATTGCCTATCACTAGTACTACTAATATGTATCTACCACTACTAACAAGTACTTGCCACTACTAAAATAAACGATTACTTTTATAAATCGTGAGGTGACGGAGTTAGAATACAATTGTCACCATCCCTTCTTTTTTTGTAGGTTTCATTAAAAGTGATTAAAGTATTTCAGCATGCAATATCACTTCAAGAGCTATTATCTTGAAGTGATATGATAATAGACTATATTCATTTGTTTTAATATATTATCCAGCATATTCAGCTATTTTTACGGCATGCAAATTTTACAAGTTAAATAAATACGATAATTGCATTCAAATTTAAATTAAAAATACTAATTTTAAATACAAAATACATTTTACATTATTGTCTATATCAGTCATTAGTGATAGATGAAAGAGGGCACTCATAGGCCATAAATATTAACCTAGATCATATAAAAAAATATATAGTTTTGAATAATATAGTTTTGAATAAAAAAAACAAATTAGTAACAATATTTAATTAAATATTCAAAACTATATGAAAGAAAGAAAGGAAGAAAAAACATTTATTACGGTTTCCAAAACTTAGAAGTAAACAAACTAAATAAAATCTAAAAACACATACACGTAGGATACTGCAAAAGGTCTTACCTCAGCGTAAGCTGCGTCACAAATGTGCTACAGCGCTGATTTTCAGGTGAAACCTTCAGGGAGTGAGTATGGTTCGTCACAACATGCAACACACATACATGCATACACATACATATACATACCTACACACATACATAAACATACACACACATATGATTACCCACACATACACGCATACATACATGTACAATTCACTTATAACTATATAATTATACACATTCACTTATACTAATACTTTTATAAAAATAGATGACTGTGGCACTGAGAGATAACAGAGAGTTAAAGAGTTGTGATCAATGAAAATATAAATATCTTAGGACTTCTCATAATATATACATATATACATAGTGTCAATAGTAGGAAAGTGTAAACATATTCATAGAAATAAAACTATAATGCTTATGTATTTGTTTCATAGAAAAAGTAAGTAAAGTTAAATATTTGATGAATTAAGTAAATATGATCTTTTTTTCTTTATTTAATAAATAGGTTGTAAGTAATATAATAAAATTGATCTAGAAAATGTATTGACAAATGTGAGAGAACTATAAAGGTCAGTTATGCAAGATATATTATTGTGCCTTATGCTCTTGATCAAGCAAATATTCTTTATATTTAATTTTAAAATTGTTAACTGATTTTAACAGGCGTAATGGAGGTGGCATATCATTCCAGCATCGAGTTGCAGCGAATTTGAAACTTCCATGAAATGCTGCCGTTCTATGTCTTGGAGTTAACAATAAATAAGAGGATGCCCTCGTCTTTATTGCATTATAATCTTTCGACTATGATAATTTGCGATATAGATATTCAGGCATTTTGGATACAACAATATCAAACAAAAGGGTTGCTAGGTGAAGCTTTCTACGTGCCGTCATCTTCATTAAATTACCCTTATTTAAAAAGGGGGTGATGTGAGACCGAGACGGGACGTCAAAGCAATATCGCGCATAAGCGTTCTGAACCCGTTGTATTAGTTTCTGCGTTTTGCTCAAAATACAAGTGCTATAAACGATGTCTGCATAGTTTAATTTAGACAAAATCAATGTCTCACAAAGCATTACTCTAATATCTACACTTATATACGGACGATTCCTATACAATAATTTCAGGCTATAAAAACAATTACGCACTGCTTCAGTAATATGTGCTTCAAAATGTAACTGCCCATCAAATATTTCTCCAAGATTACGCGCTTCCTGCACTTGTGCAATCGAATGTCCTTTTATTCTAACATCGAACTGCATACATTTTTTCAACATGTTCCTGGAGCCTATTACGATAAACTTAAATTTTTCAGGATTCAGAACTAAAGAGTTTTTGCCTGACCATTCCGAAATTCGCTCAAGGTCTTCATTAAGCTTTTTTATAGCTTCTTCAGCATTTTGAAACGATATATATAATTGTAGGTCATCAGCATAAAGATGAAATTTGCAATGAAGTATGCAGTTGGTGATGTCAGCAGTATACAGGATGAAGAGCAGTGGCCCAAGGATGGAACCCTGAGGTACGCCCCTACGATCCTCCCCTGGAGAAGATATAACATCATTATCCTTCCTGCCTTTTATTAAGACTTAACTTAACCATGGAGGCCGATATGCAGTACCGATGATGACAGAGCATGCGTTGACGTTTAAACGGTGCCACATCTGCTCGACGTGCAGCACGTGGGGGTGAGGGAGGGTACGCACTCGCAAGTTGCGGTGTACATAGAAGCCTACTCCGCCGCTGCGGCCGCCGCGCACCTCATGCGTTCGAGGCACGTGCAGTAGTCTATAGTCATTCAACGAAGGCGCTCGCGCCTCTTCTCCGGCTCGGAGCCTAGTCTCATTAATCGCCATTATATCTACTTTTAAGACCCCTACAGCTGCTATAAATTCCTCATGACGGGTAGTCAGTGCCGCATTAAATAAGCCAACTTTTAGGTTTTTTGTTTTAAGCATGATTACTAGTGTAAATTTGTATGAATGGCTCAAATAGTATATATAATAATCAAGCGAATTTGTGAAATACTGTATCGAAATCTCATATTTAGTACCAATAGTATAATTTCACACAAAACACAAAAGGTGACCCAGCTGAAATTGGCAACTACCGTCCTATAAGCCTAATGCCTTGTTTTTATAAACTGTTTGCCTCCAGTCTACTTGAAAGGATAGCCCCAGTCATCGATGCTCACCAACCGATCGAACAAGCCGGTTTCAGAAGAGGTTTCAGCACGACGGATCATATCCAAGTGGTTGAACAGGTAATAGAAAAATATTCAGAATTTAATGAACCTCTGTATTTAGCTTTCATCGACAACAAAAAAGCTTTTGATTCAATCTCACACGAGAGCATCTGGGAATCGCTAAAAGCACTAAACACAAATGAAAAGTATATCAATATCCTAAAAAATACTTATTCTAATAGCACAAGTAGAGTCAAGCTGGATAGAGTAGGCGAAGTAATCAACATAGAGAGAGGTGTTAGGCAAGGAGACCCGACCTCACCAAAATTATTCATAGCCGTCTTACAACACGTAATGGGAGAGCTGCTATGGTCCCATCAAGGTATTAATATAAATGGAAAATTTTTAAGTCACCTCAGATTTGCCGATGACATAATTTTATTTACAAAAACCCCTCACCAATTAAACAAAATGGTAAATGAATTAAACCAGGCTAGTATAAAAACTGGTTTGGAAATGAATCTGGAAAAAACTAAAATTATGTCTAACCGCAGTGCATCGCCCATTTTAATAAATAACACACCTCTCGAGTTTGTCAACCACTACATATACTTAGGAAAACAAATCTCGTTTAGCAAGGAAAGACCTGCTGAAGAACTTAACCGAAGAGTGGCGATTACCTGGAACAAGTTCTGGCACCATAAGGAAATACTAAAATCGCAACTTCCGCTACCTACCAAGAAAATAGTCATGGATACAGGACTTCTACCGTGCCTCACCTATGGATGCCAAACTTGGACCTTCGATCTCAAAACCAGGAATAAAATTCAGTCTACCCAGAGAAGAATGGAAAGAAGTTGCCTAGATATAAAATTGAAGGATAAGGTAAAGAACGTTGACATTCGAAAGAAGACAAGAGTATGCGATGCCTTAACTTTTGCAATGAAGGCAAAATGGAAGTAGGCGGGTCACGTGGCCCGTTACAGAGACGATAGATGGACTTTACGGTCAGTGAAGTGGTCTGGGCCAAAAGGCACCAGATCAAGAGGTCGACCAAAGGCCAGATGGCAAGACGAAATTGTAGCGTGTGCGGGTAGAAGTTGGCTGAACAGAGCTAATGACAGAGAAGGATGGCATTCCTTGGGGGAGGCTTTTACCCGAATGGGGTCCATGAATTAAATAAATGGAAATTTATAAATAAAGAAAATTATAAATAAACTAACTACAAAATAGAATTTATAATTAGAAATTAAATTCATCTCAGTGTAAAATGCAACTGAATATTATATGTTAATAAGTTACCAAATTGTTATCGTCTAAGTATGTATTTTTTTTTTCATGGATTAAATTAAAGCTTTATTACTATTACTATTTAGTATAATTTCAACACATTTAAATAATTGAAAACTGTTCATTATTTGTAGGATACGGTATAATAACTTATAAGAAACAAATAAAACTGTACACTCTGTTTGGTCAATATGCGCCCATATTTAGTCCAGGTGTATCTCCACCCTAGGCATCCAGCAGCCTCACGAACGCGGTAGAATAGGTGCTTATTAGTTCTAGTCAGCCTTTCGTTAACGTAGAATCGGCGAGGAGGGGAAGGAAGGCCGAGATCCGCGGTGGTTACGCCGCGACGCACGCGTGCTCCCTGTTGCATGGTGTCTCTGAGCGAGCGTCGTGCCAGCCGCACCACGATGCGACGCGGTCTCGCCGCACTTGCCACCTCAGCGGGTTCTCGCGGGACGGGAGATCCCACTCCCTGCGCGAAGACTATGTCACGATCCTCTATGCCTACCCCCAGCTTAGACGCAATCAGTCCGGCGGTATGCAACACATTTTCACCAGGTATTACCACGATATTTGAAATCTCCAAATCAGTACACAATACTTCTTGATCTCTGTCATTTAGCTCATGCTCCAATCTTGTTATTGTATGCTGGAGATGGGTTAATGATGTGTTGTCTGGCAAAATAGCTATCTGATTGTTCTCCAGTGCCTCCAGTCTGACCTCCAAGGCATCCACTCGTTGTGTACAGTCTCCAAACGCAGTGTGGAGACCAGCCACTTCGCGGCGGAACTCTCGCAACTCATCCCTGACCTCTCGTAACTCCGACCTAAACAGTTTGATTTCTTCACGGAGGGATGGTAGGACGTCAGTATCCGTATGAGTAGTGGGTATATCGGGTGATGCAGGCATAGATGTTCGATCAGGTGACGGAATATTGGAGTCGCTTGACTCACCAGTCAGTTTTTTTACTGGGGTGCAACTGTTATCGCCTTTAGGCACCTTTTTCTTGCAATCTGGGCATTTCCAGTTGCTGTTCATTTGTGTCGTCTCTGGCAAGAGTAGACAGGCAAAATTATACCTGTTTGAGCATGAAATATTGGAACAAATTGCACCTCCTTTCGCTGCGATATACTTTCCACAAGCTGCACACTTCACCATGATGTCAGATAGTACGACAGAAGATTAATATATTGCGTACGTGATAAAATATTGCACTGTTCGTATATTAGTTTTATTTATAAAGTGTCACTTCTCACTATGTAGGTATTCACATATAACTACGCATGAATTATCACAGTTTTAGGCAAGATATTAGCTAATATTGCTATGAAATAAAGTTAATAAGTATACTGCTTCACAATATAATATAAATAAAAGTATTCGTGTCGTTAAACATGCACTTTTACTTTGTTTATTTTGAACAGTCCGATCAGCTGATGTATGCCGTGTAACGACCGTAGCGCCACTCACTATATATAATATAGTTTTGAATATTTAATTAAATATTGTTACTAATTTGTTCAAGTACTTAGATAATAAATATTTAAGAACTTGAACAAATTTGAAATAAAACTCCATAGCCGTCTGGTTAGCGTCGTGTAGTAGACGGATTTCCTTCATTTAAAAAAGGCTCGTTCCTAATAGTGGGATATAAATATATGGATTGAAAAGAAGAAATACTTGTTATACTTATAACTACTTAAACGATTTCAAGAAAGACGTTATCCGAAGAATCCATGGTTCTCGAGAAATTCAGGAATATTTCTCACTCGATCTTATGTAGCGTTTTGAAGCGAAGATCTAAATGTGTTACTAAATTTGACTTATAACACTAAACGTGACTTCATAGTCTTATAACAAAGCCTAAAGTAACACACACAGCCCGCAATAAAGAGAGCTAGAATTTCAGAATAAATTTAATTTTAACCTGAATATAGCCGTAGAAGAACGGACGTAATCATACAACTAGGTGAATAGCAGTAGCATTAATTAGCATGCTGAAGTGGCAATAAGCATCCTTCGTTACTAGATGAACCATTGGAGAAGAAAAGTTTTCGAGTAGTGATCATGTAATGAATAACGTAAAGTAGCATTGTCTACCACCAATTGAACTAATGACAGTATTAAAATAGCAATGAGACGTTGCACACAAATGCACAGGACCATTCGAGGTGGCATTTTTGTTAATAACTGTGCAGCGTCTTTATAGACTGTTTTTTTTTTCAAATAAATTCCTTTATTTCGTAAATATTATCAACATATACGAGTAGGTAATGTAGCTTCAAGACTGTTCTGCATCCAAGATCTTGTTGCTCATTCGTGACCAACCGAAGTCACAGCATTTAAAGTAGAATAATCACAAAATATTCTCGGTAACCAGGTAAAGAAAACAATGTACCGCCACTCCTTTCTTTATAGACTTATTTAATCGCATAAAGAAGTAAGAGAAGAATGGACAATAGCGCATTTTCCCTCCTTCGTGGGAAAAATACGTCCACTAGTGGGCGTCGCTTGTGTAATGGATGAGAGAAATCTCAAAAAAATAACTAAATAACAGTCACAGGGAGCTTTTGAATGCAAAAAAAAACAGTTTCGCGCTATCATAGAGGAGATATAGATGTAATTACTTATTGGCAAAACTAAATGTTATTTGTTGCTTATTACGAAATGATTAATATTGTTTATTTTATCTACTATAAATATGATATTAATGGTCCGTATACAGTCGTTATTCATGACGGTGCTCACGGCAACAAGCCGCATAGCTGCGGAGACAAACGTACTGGAATCCCGTTGGTATTTATTAAATTAATCGTTCACCCCACCGCACCTTACACCTCCACATATGACGGTCATTAGTTCGTGTGTTTCTTACCAAATATCACTATTAACGTATACATAGAATTACAATAGAACTAGTCTCTTCCCTTTACTTGGGGATTCAATTAAATTCAATTTGATAAGTAATAATTTAGGCGCCAATTGATGGTGTCAATTTGAGTTCTAGGTCTGGTAAAAACATATATTATATTCGCCTTTTTTTGGTTATATTTTATTTACGTCATTTTCCACTAGAGAATTTACAAAAATAAAATATAACTGTAATGTATTAAAATATAACGTTATCTAATTGCAGTAAGGTGATCGCGTATTAGGTATATAGGATAAGAGTTAGATGGCTAAATAAGTAGTTAGTACGCCACAAAAAGTTAAACAGTAAATGCTTGAGAGTCCTTCTTCTCAACACATTACGTTCTATTGTTGGGCAAGAGCCTGTGAGGATATGTAGACCATTATACTATGCGGGCACATATATTCATTTAGTGTTTTCTTTCCTTTGCAATGAGTTTGTTTGCTTAAAGAGGATTCGATTATCTTTAAAATTTAAATATTTACTTATATTTCGATTTTAACCATACCCAAAGAAGAGGAAGGTATAGCGACCATTTGGAGAAAAAATAGTCTATTTTTTTCTCCAGCTTATATACGCATATCACGCTGTTTAGACGGATTTCCATGGTGTTTATATCGAGTGTAACTTGTATTGCAGGTTAGCTTTCTACTTACATTCCTACCGATATTTTGATACCTACGGGAAAGGAAAAGATGTTGACCACCGTATTCTTTATGACCATACGGATGACGTTTGACTGATAGTATACAAAAGTATATTTTTTAATTCAGATAACATATAGTTATATGTGACTTACTTACTAAAAAAACAAAAATGATCAGCGTATCATAAAAATGTTATGCACTAAATAATATTATCGTCTCTTAGTTAGATTATTTTTTATTTAGGTATATTGTTGTTACTTGAAACAACAACTTTTCATTGAATAATTTTAGTATTTTGAAAGATTTCAGTAGTGGTAGGACCACGCTGACAGTTCTCTATCGACAGCCGCGGGCCGGTCCGTCCGGGGTAGTACCACACTCTCGCAGAAGATCGACGTCTGAGTAATAGCAATGTGCTATTGCGCTTTCTTCGGTGAGCGAGAGAGAGCCGGGAGCCCAGCGTTTGGGGTAGGTATATACTATACCTTTGATGTTACAAAGGTCCATGGGTGGCAGTGAAACTTACCATCAGATGTGCTGCTTGCTCGTTTGCCACCATAGGCCATAAAAAAAAAGATAAGCTAGCGGCTCTATTGCAGGTAAGTCATACTGATCAAGTGAATGGAATAAATGGCCGAATGTTCTAAGTATAGACCTCCTATACCGGGTGTTGTGTATTCGAATCTCACGTTGGGTTATTGCTTGCGCGATCTAAAAATGTATGCTATGGGTGTGAGTATGATTTGTGTCCGTTAATTGGGCATGTGTAATGTCCCTTACGATACAGGAATTGATTTCTTAGTGTGGGGATTGTCCGGCTCCACATAACCTATAATAATTCCCTCAATACCGCAGCTCATATAATTCATAAGTTTTTCAGCAACGTGCTTCCTATTCCCTTAATGATACCATCATCATTCTCCTGCTCTTATCCAAATTACTTGAGGTCGACGCAATATGTATTGTATTCGTACATATTGCAAAAAGTTATTGGTAATAGTTTTACGACCGGCCGTCTATCTGACGTCAACCCTCCTTGGAAATGTAATTGTTGACCAAACGGCATCAGATGGAGTTGGCCCAGGTTGATGTGAAGCTATTAGTAGTCTTTTAAGACATCCGTCAGTAAAGTAAGGATTGGTAGTATTCGTAGCCGCTTCCACGCATCTTTTAACGAGTTTTTACGACCTTCATGGGTAAATAATAAGTGGTGACATTTTGGATTCTTAACTCGTCGTGACACAGGTTTCAATTGTGATACAAGTATTTATTCCTTACTGTGAAAAAACTAAGGTATAATTTAGTAGATGGATAATAAAAAGTCATTGATATCTCATTAGGTATTATGCAAATAGAGGTGCGTTGGATTAAGGACCCATAAATCCTTAAGACCCACTTAGTATAATTTATTTAGCATAATAGCTGAAGAAGTAGAGCTTCTGAACCAATTTTTTGTTTGAAGTCTCTTCTCATCTTTCAGTTTATTTTTATAAAAATGTTTTGTATTATGTAAACCTTTTTAGCAAACAAATCTATGGCCCCTACCCGACTAGAAAAAAAGTATGGTTCAACCAGATCATGTATCTGGACCCGATCAGGATAGAATGAGGCATGCCGGATCCGGCAAACCCGATCAGGACCAGGTCTGGTCCTGATCAGGATAGCCTGATGTGAAATAACATCAAGTATGGTAAGGCATACCGGATCAGGACCAGATCAGGACCAAATAAGGATAGTCTGATGTGAAATATCATTAAGTATGGTAAGGCATACCGGATCAGGACCCGATCAGGACAGAATGAGGCATGCCGGATCCGGCAAACCCTATCAGGACCAGGTCTGGTCCTGATCAGGATAGCCTGATGTGAAATAACATCAAGTATGGTAAGGCATACCGGATCAGGACCAGATCAGGACCAAATAAGGATAGCCTGATGTGAAATATCATCAAGTATATAGTAAGGCTTGTATATCAGAACCAGAAACAGTTTTCGTAACACAAAAAAAAATATCAATCAAAATTCAAAAAAGTGACATGATTGTCATATTTATGCCACGGCGAAATTGTATTTGCATCAGAGGAGATTAATCTGAAATCTTTAATTAATCATATGTATTTAATAATAATAATAATATTTCATTAATAATATAAAAATAATTTATATTTAAAGTAAAAAAGTATATAAATGTACCTAACATTTGAAAACATAGATAGATAGAAATATTATATTGTAACAACCATTCTAACATTTAATGTTTTGGGTCATAATAAATAGATGGCGTTTGTAAAATGACGTCATTATTTGAATCGCGGTATTAAGATTCTCCGAAGCGTAATGACATGACCTAATATTAAATTAGTTGTTATCGAATCAGATTAAAACAGATCGATCAGGTCATGAATGAGAAGTTCAGGCCAGTGTTGCATAAAAATCGATAGTTTGACTATCGATAGTTAACCTCAAAAAGTATTCATACTATCGATAGGACTATCGATAGTATCGTACATATCAATACTATCGAGACTATCGATAGTATCGATAGCTCTCCACGAACAATACTATTAATAACGGCGATACTATCGATACTATCGATAGTGATTCATTCGATAGTATCAATACTATCGATAGTATCGTTAATACCATTAGTTTTAGCGTAAAACTATCGATACTATCGATAGTATCGACTATTTCGGGCTATCGATTGCCAGAAAATTTTCAATAGTATTGCTTAAAAATATAAATACCGTAGTTGTGTCCCTGTTGCTTGTTTTCAGTGAATTTTGTGGTGACTTTTCTAGCAGTAACGTGCATTTGCGTTCTTACTTTGAAGCCCAAGTTAGCTAATAATGGTTAAGATCAATAGCCATTGAAAGTTGAGTAAAATTATAATGCTGCGAGACTTCTGGACAATTGGGTCGGAATGTGTGAATGAATGTAAGTGGTACCTTGTACTTGTACCACCCTGTTGACAGTTTTCTGTCTACAGCCGCGGGCCGGTGGTTCCGGGGTAGTACCACACTTTCGCAGAAGATCGGCGTCTGAGTAATGGCAATGTGCTATTGCGCTTCGTTCGGTGAGCGAAAAAGCTGGCAGTTTAACTGGGTGGGTTTGGGGATTTTATTAGTAGGCAGTGGCCTAAGCTATAACCTTAGTATTGCCAAGCTCCATGGGCGACTGTGACACTTACCATCAGGTGTGCTGCTTGCACGTTCGCCACCATAAGCAATAAAATGAAAAAAAATGGTTTGTTCCAGTATACTAATGAAACTCAGAATGTCTATTACTATAAAATTTTAGTGTAATTATTAGCTTTGAAAGTTTCGGTTAAACAAAATTATGAAAAACATAATCAAGAATTCTGAGTTACAATTCTACACAGAATTATGGCCGTAATTAGTCATTAGATTTGTTGTATTTTTAGCGATATTAATCTAGTGAAGTAAATTTAACAGGGTCCGAAAAACATAAGTTCTCTGTATGCTCGATTGCAATGTGATCCATCTAGAAGGCTCTATTAAAAATATGCTTACATATATGTAACTTCACATTATAGGGATATAGAAATATATCTAACTGAATCCAGAATATTTTTTTAATTGTATATTATATACAATTGAAAATGAAATGAGCGAGATGCAACGTTGACATCAAAATTCCCGACTTGAAAACATTTAAACCATTGTGTTACTCTCTCTGACACCACATTAGGTCCATAAACGTCACAATTTGTTCACAGCTTGCGTTGCATGTATCTTTTTTGGAATAAAGTTTTAAAATATGTCGAATTTCTTCATAGGATTGACCCATTTTAACAAAAAGAAAAAAAATGTGTGCGTGTAAACCTTTACGCGCGATTGAAGTAAAACTTCTTTGGCGTTGACGACATATATCACTGAAATGATTAAATATTAACTTAAATAAATATTATATTATAATTATATATATTATTCATGTGCTTTACAATGATTATTACAAATGTTATATTAATATTGTTCATTCGAAACAGGTAATTGAAGCAAGTACAGTAGTTCATTATAAATTTTAATATATATAGTTAAAATTTGCAAAAATTACTATAGCGCGATTTAGACTCTAATACATGTCCTCTTAGAATCCATTAACTTTGTTACAGCGCCATCTAGTAATAAATTATGATCCTATTTAAAAAAATCTGTGTTACTCCCTAGTCGCGCCTAAAGAAGTTTTACTTCAAAAAGAAAATAAATAAATGAAATAATCCAAGAATATGACATAATACTTCCACATTCCCACCGAAACTCAAGAAATATTGACAGCAGCAAGTATTGCTATTATAATTGTTTCACTTTGTTAGTATCACAAATTTAATGTTATTCACATGACTAAAATTTGTTCTACTCTTCTTCTTCTTCTTATGTATTGGCAATCAGCTACATATACGAGCTATTGGTGCCAGTGTCAAGTTATAAATATTTTCACGTTTTTAGTCTTTCAAGTCAGTCGTTGTCTAAGTCAAACTGTACCATTAACAGTGCAATGGCCACAATGTTAATGGTATCTTGTGGGAATTTTTATGGAAAATGAAAACGTTGTAAAGCACTTTTATATGATATTCACTACATCCTAGTATCGCCGCACATCACATTACATAAAATGCCATCAAAATTATCTAATATAACACGTTAAAACACTACGATATCGAATATAATACAAGAGCACCACATGACGTTTTCAAATTCCCGTCAAAAGTCGTCTTGTTCTACTCTATGATGACGCAAATTTAAATAAATTTCTTTAATAATAATGTCAGTACTTGGCTTACCACATAACATAACTTTAGACAACAATACTATCGAATAGTTGCTTGCTATCGATAGTCCAAAATAGTCGATACTATCGATAGTATCGATAGTTTTGAGTTAAAACTAATGGTATTAGCGATACTATCGATAGTATTGATACTATCGAATGAATCACTATCGATAGTATCGTTGTTATTGATAGTATTGCTCGTAGAGAGCTATCGATACTATCGATAGTATCGATAGTATTGACGTATTACAATACAATCGATATACTATTGATACTATTGCTTATACGTAAACTATCGATATGCAACACTAGTTCAGGCGGATAGTTGCAGTCGTTAGCATCTGGTGGTTGCGCCATAATTGGAACGGCTCACTGGGACTCTCTACGATAAGAATATAGCACTGCATTCGGTGCCTACGTCATATATTAATTTATATTTTTACCTATTAAACATGTTCTTTTAGATATTCATGTTATTTAAAAGGACCGGAATGGGCGTACTCGTTTTGGATCAGGCAAGATATATAACGCAGATGATTGATTTGGTTCCGATCAGTAAAATTTCATCCGGACCCGATCAGGAACTTCTGATCTGGACCCGATCAGGAATGCCTGATCTGGACCCGATAAGGTTTTCCTGATCGGGTCCAGATATATCTTCTGCGTTACATACCTTATCTGGTCCAGATCGGGCATGCCTGGTCCGGTCCTGCTAAGGAAGACGAAAAAATTTCTAGTCGGGTAGGAGCCCCTCTTTCTTATACTTTTTTAAAGTATTATTTTAGTAAGATAAAGTAGGCCGCCACTCAAAAATTCAATAATAAAATTAGTATTATGCCTCCTGAGTTTTCTTGCCGGAGCTCTCTCAGTGTGGCCACGTTCCGATCCGGTAGTAGCTGATTATTTTGTTATTTTTCTAAAACTGTAAATTGTCACAATAATAATTATCATAAATTAAATGTTTTAATAATAACAGATCATAAATAATATAAAATCTTATATATAGAATCATTCTCTTTTTGTACTAATGAATTTGTATCAATTTTGTATTATAAATGTAGGTAAAAATTTAATATCTTATAGGGTAGATATAAATTTTCTGTAATAATAATAATGACATATTGGACGTACCTAAGACACCTTAGTCCTCCCGTGACTATAATCACTGTAAAGTGTACGAAACGACGTGAAATTAAAAATCAAATACATATAAACACGATAGAATCCGTAAAAGTAGTTTTATTTCAAACGCATACAACATCTATAACTAGGAATAAATATCGATTACTATCTGTGGGGATTGGAGATATAGGCTTATCCTAGTTCAGCTGCAGTGGTTAACATTATTAGCGAATATATAAACTTTATCTTTACTTTTCATTTGTTTCATTAGGATAAGTCTTTAAGGTATAATAAAGTTAATATTGTTACTGATGAAAAAGCTCCATTGTAAAGAATAACTAATAGAAGGAAATTTAATGCGCACAAACCGCGGCTCTATCTGGCAGACAGAAGTAACTTAGTGATGTGTAACAAGTGGCTACTAATGGGCAAAAACTCACGTGTTCAGAGTTTGGTACAACATGTTTCCTTTTTGTAAATTTCTTTTTATCTCAACCAAAGTCAAATTCATTTATTATGAATAAACCCTGCGAGGACACTTACATATTGTCAGTATCAGTATTTTAATTTAATCTAATAAATTACCACCGAATCGGTCGCTATTATTGTCATTTCTTTTAAATTTCTTTTCATATAAAAAAATAATGGTACATGTTAAGTAAGAAATAGCTCCAGTGTGATGCCCTTCGAGCCCAATAGTTCAAATACCATGTAAAACAACCAATGGCTGGACCAGATCTCACAAGCGGCACCCGATCACGAGTTAACTACTAGAGCAGCCATCACTCCCCTCAACTACCTTGGAGGGAAGGGAGAGACCCACTCCACGCAGCTACCGCAAGTAGACCTTCCAGTGAGCATGACCAATACTACAAACGCTATGTACTACAAACGCTAACCAAGGTCAAAATTCGTTAGGCAAAACACACTACGCTTTAGGTACAGGTATGTAAAATTATTATAAAAACACGAACAGTTTACAAGACAATGTAATTGCTGAATGAGGAGCTGCTCATAGCCAGTCTGTGCTATCGCTTAGATAATCCGAGATTTTATAATAACCTTTCTTACAGAGTCTGTTCTTGAAAGCACTTTTAAATTTATTCACAGTACCTATCTAATATGTGCGGGATCCAGACATTTATTTACCTAGGGCAGTTGTTTAAGCATCCTAATATTATAAGAATATCCTTTACATTGCCGTTTTTGTTTTGGCAGGCTTCGTCTGGATTCACCCCGCCACTTTCGTTCAGGGAGACGAAGAGCGGCGTATGGCCCCATAACCCGTGTTCCCTCATCCGTGGCCCGGCGAGATCAGTACTTTTCTGGGAAAATTGCAACACTAAGTGGGATCAGCGATCCACCTGCTCAGCGTGGCGATTAATGCATTACTCTCTCGCTTATAGAATGATGGATGAAATAAAATGTGATATTAATAATTATTTTTTCCGATCTTGGTGGGAATTTTACGTAGGTCGGCATTTTATCGGGTAATGTAAAAGAATCCCAACTGCATATTGAGTCTTATTTGCGCGTTTCATCAATGGGATACAGTTAACTAAATGTTATAAATACGAATGTGAGTTTGTTTGTTGCATTTTCACTCCTTAATTGTTCAACCGATTATGATGAAATTCTATTTACATGTTATCAAGAATTCAAAAAGGAAAAACACATTTCGTGGGTATCATCATCATCATGTCAGCTCATATATCTCCCACTTTTGGGCTTAAGCCTCCTTCATAATGGAAGGGTAATTGACCTACTACACCACGCTGGTCAGACGTGTTACTATAGGGTTTTGAGTTTTCTTTCTCTCACATACTCGTAGATATTAATGCGTTTTATAACCCTTAATCGTTTTTTACGATCACCCACGGGTAAAATATGGGATGGTGAATTGTATTCTTACTCCGTCACCATACGGAAGTGGGTATAGCTAGTAATAAATAATTAAAACCTCTTCTCAACTCTAAAAATATTCTAGGCCTGTTTTCATCAGCAATACCTTAATTTTAGGTAAAATCTAAAGTAATCTGTATGTCCCTAAACATCAATAATTAGTAACCATTCAATTCATAACATTGATACTTAAATTATCTTAAGTCATCATCATCATCATTCTCTTGCTCTTATCCCAACTACTTGGGGTCGACGCAATATGTCCTCTTTTTCCATACATCCCTATCAGACGTCATGTCTGTAGTCACTCCCTGTTTATACATATCATGCTTCACGCAGTCCATCCATCTTTTCTTTGGTCTCCCTTTACCCCTAAAGCTTTCAACATTCATACTCAAAATCTTCCTCGCAACATTACTTTCATCCCGTCTCATCACATGTCCATACCAGCTTAAATTTTAAATTATCTTAAGTATTGCCTAAAATTTAGGTATTGTTGGTGAAAGCGATTAGCTGTGTGGTAGCGGCTAGGAATACTACCAACCCTTACTTTGCTCTTGGATGTCGTAAAAGACGACTAAGAGCCTTATAACAGGTCGTTATAAGGCTCTAAGGGTAACTCCAACTGATGCTCTTTGGTCAACAATTATATTCCCAAGGAGGGTTTGACGTCTGGCAGGCGGCCGGTCATAAAACTATTGCCAATAACTTTGACAATATGTACAATGAAAGAAGAGTACATATTGTATCGACCCCAAGCAATTGGGATAAGAGTAGCAGATTGATGATGGTGAAAGCGAGTATCAGGAATCGAACTAAGGACCTTATAACTAACAGTGGTATGCTGTACCCACTGGACCTATGAGACGGCCTCATTAATGACACATTAAAGTAAATCAAGATTAAATAGCTAAGTAATAGGCATCTTTGAAACAGTAGTCGCGAAACGTTGGGTTCGGTGAGGACGAGAGCGGGCGAATTATAATTTATTTGGAGAAGTGGCAACGAACCCCGCACACCCCTCGACCCGCGCACCGCGCCGCGCTAGACCTACCCTTTGCTTTCGCCCTTCGTTACGGACGCACGATCCAAGCGTTGCAGCTCCATAATTAACATTTTTATTTTTGACTCGATTTTTTATAAAATTTTATATATTACTGTTGATTATGAGTTTACATTAATTATTATATACTAAAATAGTATCAGTAAAAACAGTAAATCTTAATATATAGGTAATACTTTAATTATCATCTTAATATTTAAATTACTGAAATTTAGCATTTAATATGCTTAATTATTTATAAAACCCGATTACGAAGCGAAATAAAACCGAGTTATAAAACCCGATTCGCTTCGTAATCAGGTTTTATAAATAATTAAGCATATTAAATGCTAAATTTCAGTAATTTAAATAACAAGGTTGTGTCATCGTTTAATACAATTCTAACTGCAAAGTTTGAAGTATTAAGCCTATAATAATGTGTAAACATTGTCGAGTAGATGCGTACCGTCCACCGTATACCTTATCCACGATCCACATCACCCACGATTGGGCCGAAATCCCAATAGGCGCGGGTTCATCCCGCTTGTGACATCATTTTTCGCTTCGTAATCAGGTTTTATAAATCTTAATATTTATGCTATTGTGTATTCTAAAGTAATAATCTCATTTTAAATCTTTCATAAAATTTCTATTTAATATTTCTTAATAATCCCACAGTTTGGTTTAATTGTATAACCACTTTGAACGTATCGTTCGTCCTACATTACGGTATATTTTTTTCTTTTTAATATTTTGGATTTGAATATAAGTTTAATAAACTGTAATAGGTATGATTTCTTTATTTGTGTTTCTTTTCTCATTTTCTTTTCAAATTGTTTGTTGCAGTTTTCATTAATCGTTTGATGTTAGTAATTACACTCAAATAAGGTAAGGTATATATTCAATAAATGTGGAATATTTATTTTTAGTGTTCGATTAATTGGCAAATTATAAGGTAACCCTGGTGGCAAGTTTTACTTTAGAATGATGCACTTAAGAGATTAAACGAGATTGTAAGTGATGGTAAAGCGAGACAGCCGAAGCCACTATGTGTTTTGCTCTTCTTTCATCTCTAGCTAGAGAAACAGTCATACTGAAACGATCTCACAAATTTTGGAAAAGGGTTTTACTTATAAAACCAAATTGTACAAGAAGTCAACATTGTCCTACTCTTATCATAATTACTTAGGGTCGACGCAATATGTAAACGTACTTATTGAAAAAAATACTGACAACAGTTTTATGACTTGTCTCCTGCCTGCTTGAGAATGTAATTGTTGATCAAACGGCATCATGTGGAATTGGCCCAGGTCGATATAAAGCTCTTAGTTCTTTTATTCTTTTACGACATCCATGAGGAAAGTCAGGATTGCTAGTATTCGTAGCCGCTACGACACAGCAAAGTACTGTGTAAACTATAAATTCCTTTCTGATGTAAATTCTACGACTGAGCTTGGGTTTTTAATTCTTGGTGTGATATTATAGAATAGCCAGATATTTGTGCAGTTAGACATTTCATTAATTACAATAATTAAAACACAAATTACTTTTAGACAAATAAGTTTTATTATTATTTAATCATATTAATTGCTTTAAAAAATAAAACGCCTGTAGTTATCACAACTATATATATATCACAACTATATATATATATATTTTTTTTAATGTCATTTCTTTAATTTCAGTTTTAATTTATCTGTAGTAGTTGGTAAAATAGAAAGTTTTTACTACGTAAAGCACAACTGGTTTTATTATAATATGTATTTGCAATTAATTAAATGCTATAATGGCATAATTACTACCACGTATATTCATGGTTTAGTGCTATGTATCATACTTATCACAAGAGATAATACGAAAAAAAGGGTTTATTAATTAAGCTGCAACGCTTGGGTAATGAACTTTATACTTTTCTGTTTTTTCTCTAGGTAGGTTGCGTTCAAAGGAGCTGGCGGGGCGCGAGACGAGGTAGCGGGACTGCGGGGGGGAGGACGGAATTAAGAGGGAGTCGGGGGGGCGGCCCGCCCTGGATACTGAGAGGAGTTTTAACCAATTAATTTTGTTCCTCAACGCAAACTCCGCTATATAATAAGGTATAAGTAGGCATTAACTGAGGCGCGCCGATAGCTAGGACGGCCGCGCCGCGCCGCCGGCCGGGGGCGACTTCGTCTCCTAGCCTCTTATAACGATGTTTTATTTCTTGTTAAGCTCTCTGTTTCTCCACTTTTAATATTTAATGGCATTTTCATAGCTCATTTTTATAGCGCACTTACAAATTCCTAGCATTATTGATGTTGTTTTATAGGCAGATTTGTTTTGCTAGTCATATCAAACAAATCATGTAATATTTATAATTTAAATTTATTTATTTTAAAACTCAAAGTTATCGATAAATTAGCATATTAAGGTCTACTGTTAAGAAATAGTCCACTCCAAGGAGGGCTAACGTCATAAGCGATCACGATTTGCAGACGGTTTGGTGATTGTAGATATCTAGTGTTAAATAACTGTAAAATTAGAGATAGTGACCCTTTATCTTAATCCTTCAGCATACGTAAGGAAATTATAATGATTATATTGCATATTATTCTTACAAAAAAATCCTTAAATACACATAATCACACCAAAGACAAAGATCGGGTACCGGTAGCCCGCTCGCACGGCGAAGAGAGGTGTTCTTGCAGGGTGAGTCTATGGGGTTGCGCGCCGCCTCTTCCGTCACCCTGGACCGATTTGGCGCGGCGCGACCACATCCATAGTCCAGCGCAAAGAAAAAAAAATTATATATATTAAATTCAAATCTCCAGAGAAGAATCGAAAAATGTTAGGCACAATATTATTAGAAGCCAACCTGTTAATTGTTTAATGTATATTTAGAACACTACTGCTATATAGCACCTACTTTCTTTATCCATTTATTTATCTCATTTATTATATTGACATACTGACATACATTACATTTACAGTCACAGTATCATATGCAACACCTGCCTCCTGTGAAAAACATCTCCTTTGTCTAACGAACCATATGTCTCGACTCCGCTCGTGCTTCGCCCACCTCCTTTCTACTCTTAAGATATAAATATAACGTATATAACTACAAATCGTGTAAAAAAAAACAGATCTTCCCCTTTACCAATCCGTGACTAAACACTGAAAACTTGTATACCCCATTTACAAACCGTTGAGATTTATAAATAAGATCCTTCACAAAAACACTGGCAATCGCGCCTCGAGGTCGCGCCTTCGTCAATATGACGCACTTAAAAAACAATTCTTAACAGTATTGTGTTGTTAAAAAACAGGAACGCATCACACGAAAAAACAAACCGCAGACTATGTTTAAAAAACAGAATGCAGCACGCGAGTAGATCGAGACACCCTTTCCCTTTTGCGCGACGCGAGCTACGTTTTTTTTTTCTTTTAACATTAAGGGTAGAATTTTTTTTTACCGCGATGGTACGTATAAATTAATAACTGAACGTGCTCATAATCTGCTGCTTGGAACACTTTCGGCTTTGTTATTATTATGTTTTTTTTTTATATAGGTTAGTATTCATTTGTTTTTGTGCGGTGGCGATGCGGTGCCGGAAACGAACCCGCTCTATTGATTACGTCCGTAAGATGACAGGTGTTGTACATTGTTACTGAACATTGAGTTAAGACGATCGCAGTAAAATTAACTTTTGTATCACAAAGGTTTTATGCAAATTGCTTATAATTAGTTTTGTAATACTGCCTGAATATATTCATTTGAACATAATTATTTTTATTTCAACTCTTTTATTGAATCATCATCATCATCTCAGCTCATATATGGACTGTTGGGCTCGAGCCTCCTCCATAATGGGAAAGGAAATTGACCTACTATACCACGCTGATCAGACGTGTTGGTATAGGCCGTATAGGGTTTTGTTTCGAGTTTTCCTTCTCTCGCATAGATGTTATATGCGTTTTGTATCCCTTAGTCGTCTCTAACAATCACCCGCAGGTAAGATAAGGGATGGTGAATAGTATTCTTACTCCGTCATCATACGGATAGAATGTAACCAAAATTCATTCATTGAATGTAAATAAAATACTCAACATCAGTATAGTAACAGACAAAGTATGCAAGGTATCATCACATCATTTTTCGTTGGTGCTGTGAGAGACAATTAAAAATGATAAGGACAAGAATTAAAGATAGTAAGGAAGTTGCACAAAAGCTAATCTAAAAATAAAACTCGTCTGGCCAGTGTGTGCAAATTTCTTCGAATATGAGAAAGCTCATGTCTAGCAATAGGACAAATATAAACTGGAAACAAGAAGAAGAAATTAGTTAATAATTTCGATCGACCTTAGCTTAACTTAAACTTTGAAACGAATTTTAATTAAATTTTGTGAATGCGTTGTGTTGATTTCACATTGAAGCATAAAATAGTTTTGAAGCTAACTTCTGCGAAAAATAAATAGAAAGCATTACCTAATTAATATATTCATACTTAGTAACCTAGTGAACAAACAAACAAACACACATACATATAAATTGAGGACAAACATATAGTAATATTATATTTTCCAAATCACTATTGGATTTTCTTACAATATTCTACAAAAATTAAGCCAACTGGCATAAATACCGGAAGAAAGGGCGGACTAATGACGTTGTTACTAAAAACCGGAGTTTTTGCGGGTATATACATACTACTAATATTTGACGGTGGTGCACCTAAATAAAACCAGCTTATGTTTTACCGACCGAAATATGTTTTTGTTCTATGCTAACCCTATTTCAATTATATTAATGGTTATAATTTCTTATTTTTTCGAATTGTATCATCACCAATTATAAAATGATGAAGTAGAAAGCTTTAGGTATGTAAATTAAGTTAATTAAATAAAGTTATTAAATATAATTACGATAATTAAGCTAAATCACGCAATCGTGGACCATTTTTAATAGTTCTATGAAAAAGTTTGCGCAAAAGTACCTAAGTGTAGCTTATCATCATCATTCTCCTACACTTATCCCAATTACTTGGGGTCGATACAATATGTACTCTTCTTTTATAGTACATATTGTAAAAGTTATTGGCAATAGTTTTATGACCGGCCGCCTGCCAGAGGTCAACCCTCCTTGTGAATGTAATTGTTGACCAAACGGCATCAGATGGAGTTGGCCCAGGTCATTATAAGCTATATAGCTTATCTCTGTGTATTAAGAATAAATCGTAATAAAAAGAGAGAAATAAAAGTGAATTTCATTATCGGTTTCCTGTGTATCCTTTTGGTAGAGAATTTTTATTTCAACTATACTTTCTACAGACAATATTTATAATAAATGTTACAAAGATTGCTAAGAGGTAAAAGAAATAATGTGGGTCTAAGCAAATATAGGTGAATGCATTGGACACGCATTGTGACTTGTGAATATTTGCACGTGTGCGGAACATTGAAGTACTTTGACGTATTGATGACAATAAATTATTGAAGCTCTGTTTATCCTTTTTTGTTGATACTTGATAATATGAAATTATAGAAACGGTATTATAAAATATGTTAGCGTTATTTTCGGGTATATTTAACGATTAATCGCACTACATTAATAGTGACATAACTGAATCCTGTTATGAATGTTTAGTGTATGCATATAAGTTTAAATGAAATAATACATACATATCATCACGCTATATCCCTTGCAGGGTAGGCAGAGAGAACAGAGTGCAAGAGAACTCTATCCTTGCATACTTCACTCGCTTCCTCAACATTCATAATTCTCTTCAAATACGCTCGCCGGTTTCGACGACTCTTGGCTCCACCTTCCTTCAGTACGTGTTCGTTCGGCATTCTTTTCACATGTTCGAACCATCGGAGCATTCCCTTTCGCATCTTTACACCAATACTCTCTTTCATAACTACTCGCTCTCTTACGTCGTCGTTACGAATGAAATAATAAATAGGGATAATTTGAAATTCATCTCGCAATGTTCTATTAAATAAGTATTCTTATAATTTAGTACACTATGCATTTATTAAGTTAAAGATAGATGATAAATAGTATTAGAATATTATTAGAAACTATACTAATGATTTCTGTTAGTTACCCATCCATGAAAATGAATGAATTTCTCTGTGGTGGCGGCTACGAATAATATCAACTCTTACATTGCTCGTGGGTATCCTAAGAAACGACTAAGACTTTTATATTGATCTGGAGCAATTCTAATCCTAATGCCATACTATAAATAATTACGTTCCCAAAGAGGGTTGAAGCAGGCAGCCAGTTATAAAATTACTATTGCCAAAACTTTTGTCTATATACCATGGAACATATATAATGCGGCGATCCCAAGTAATTGAGACAATGATGGCTCACCAGTGACAATAAATGATAAAAACCGTTGCAATATGTGAAAAGAAATACGAACATGATAAAAACCGTAATAATAGATAATTATAGGAGCATCTAATTTTTTTTTATTGCTTAGGTGGCAAACGAGTAAGCAGCACACCGGATGGTAAGTGTCACTGCCGCCCATGGACCTTTGCAATACCAAGGGTATAGCTTAGGCCACTGCCTGCCAATAAAATCCCCAAACCCACACACTTGGGCTTCCAGCTCTTTCGCTCACCGCACGAGGTCATTGCCATTACTCAGATGTCGATCTTCTGCGAGAGTGTGGTACTAACCCGGACGGATCGGCCCGCGGCTGTAGACAGAAAACTGTCAACAGCGTGGTCCTACCACTATTAAACCTACAGGTATAGGGCTATAGCAGCTATAGGATTATTACTACAGGTAATATAGCAGTGTTACCTACTAATGTAGTTAATTAACTATATGATAGATTTTAATCAATATAATTTTTAAAAAGAGTGTGATTGCCTTAATCCAAACTTGTCTTGTCTTAGCAGTTCACAATCAAAAATATATCATTAATCATTATAAAAGCAATCTGATAATAAGTAGAAGTAATTTTATGTGGTTAGCTATTTTAAGCGCAATAATAAACAATAATAAATTACTTACTCTATGGTACCACGACAATGATGTTGAAGACAAAAAAAAATAAAAGCTCTTAAAAATAGAATAAAATAAAATGACTTGCATATTGTACCATATAGGTATGCTTGTATTATTATATAGTGATACCCCGCGATATACTTACAATCTATGAATAAAATGATTGCTGAATCGCAACAAGTTCCATACGGGTTATTAATGACAATGTGCAGATATATCCTTTGTTGAATATTAAATACATCAAAAATGTAAAAGGAAGCTATAATTGCTTTGAATGGGAATTTGGAAAAGGTAACATTTAGCGTAAAAATCAATAATGAAACGTCGCGGCGACAATGGCCGGCGGTTACCCAACGTCACTATCAAAATAAATGCTGCTGCGTGACGAGGCGCGGGTGGGTGTTTTTTTAACGTTGCTCCGAACTCAAGTGGCGGGACGACACCGTGTCATCTTTGATACTTGAACGGTATTCAAATAAATTATCGAATTATAGGTTCACGAACGACTTTATAGCTTCTTAAATAAGTACTTTTGTTTGAAATTTGTATTTGATACACGTGTTGATTTCCAATAAAGTTTATCACCCAAAATGTTTTATATATTCTTAGTATTATAACTCTTCAAGATTATTGAAATTATTTATGGAATGATAGATTTGCAAACTACTTTATATTCTCGTAAATAAATATTTTTACTCGAAATTTGTGTTTGATACGCGTTGATTGCCAATAAAGTGTGTTGTTCAAAATATATGTAAATGTTAAGTATCCTCAGTAATTTTGAAGAGTAGGTATTGTCCAAATTCATAAATAAAACTTATTTCGAAATATACAAAATTTATTGGTGGCGATGGATTACCGTTTCTCTTATACCTATATAAGCATAGATATAGACAGATTTGTCTTATTCCTTCTGTTTCTTCATTCATCAGACTTTTACTATCTACTGACGGACGGAAGCCTCCCCCACAGAGTTAACATCGTACAAACAGCGGTCCAATACGTGTCCTCTATACATTACGCCGACATCCATCGGCTCCCAGCTACTTTTATCAAATCTGTTCAGGTTCAGGTTTACTACACCTGATAATTTATGGAATTAATATTTCAGATTTTGTGCTATAAGGGGTTGGTAATACCACCTGGTCCTTAGTTTATTTAAACTTATAGAGCCTTGCTTTTGAGATACTGCCGACTATTAAAGTGTTCCTAAGTTAGACGAACTTCTTTCTTTACAGACCAGTAATTGATAATTACTACCCTTAAGAATACTCGAAGCTTGAGTTAAATTGGATTATTCACGATGATTAAATCACGATGCCGATAAAAGGTGGACCGCTCAATAAGTAGAGAGAAAATGCATGGATTCCAGTCGTGGTGACTTCTGTCACTCTCGGTGGTTGGGCGATCAGACTATAATTGGCCTAAAAAACGATAATTACAGTGCTAAACAGGTTGGCTACTAGATTTTAGTGATAAGATTTCTTTCTCTTGCGGTGTGATGAACTTTCCCGCGGCTGTTATATGACTAAGTATAACTATATTCATTGGGAACGTAGTTATACTTAGTCATACAACAGCCGTGAGAAAGTGAATAATCGATGATTAGTCAGCCACTAACTCTTCTGATTAAAATAAAATTTTATTAAAAGTTTTAATATCATTTATAATATAGATATATATAACTCTTGCATTTAAGTAGTTGCCGTGAATATTCAGAAAAAAACAGCGGCAATATACAAGAAGATTAACAAAATAATAAATAGTAGACAGACTTACACAAACCTGTACACAGAGAAGGTTTAATCCTTTAAGGCTTTGAGTATCAATACCGAGCCAGAGAGCGGCATTTTAGTCTCTGGTACAATACCTAATTGTCACTGAAATCGTATACTACGGACGCTCCCGAAAGAAATTCAACAAAGGAGTTTGTTTTCGTATGCTTAGCATTAGTTGTTTGTGTAGCTACACAGTAGCCGATGGGTTTGTTTGCATTTAATCCGTTTGTAATGTCCTTTCTTACATGTTTTTATAATAGAAATAAAGGGTCTACTGACACATGCAACAACGTTGCGACTAATAAACAATGTTTACGAATGTAGTTTCATCGAATATATTTATGTAAAAGATTATTCAAAGAAAGTATTTGTCACCCTTTTCTAATGTTGCTTTCTTATTAATATGTAATATTTATAGGCTTGTAAAGAATGCCGAACGAACGTCTGAACGTAAGATATACAATGCGAAAGTGGAAGGATGTAGGTGCCGGGGGAGACCGAGACTAACTTACCTAGACCAGATCGGTCATGTACTGAAGGAAGGTGGAGTCAAGAGTCTCCGAAACCAGCGAGCGTGTATGAAGAGAATTATGAATGTTGAGGAAGCGAGTGAAGTATGCAAAGATAGAGTTCTCTGGCACTCTGTTCTCTCTGCCTACACTGCAAGGGATATGGCGTGATGATATGTATGTATGTATTATAACTGAGTGAGTGTACCAAAAAGACATAGCTGTGTTGTAGCGGCTACGAATACTACCAACCCTTACTTTGCTTGTGGATGTCGTAGAAGACGACTAAGAGCCTTATAACGACCTGGGCCAACTCCATCAGATGCTGTTTGGTCAACAATTACATTCTCAAGGAGGGTTGACGTCTGGCAGGCGGCCGGTCACAAAACTATTGCCAATAATTTTTACAATATGTACTATGAAAGAAGAGTACATATTATCGACTCCAAGTAATTGGGATAAGAGTAAGAGAATGATGAGTGTACTAAAAAAACATATATTTACATATAAGTACGTAGATTTGTATAAATACGAATTAATGGTATTTACGTACAGGTTATAAACCTTTGTTAAATACATAGGTACTTTGGGCTTTTGATGAATATCTTTTAATATAAATAATGTGAAAAATAAATATGGTTTTACACTTTTTTGGCTGGTCATGATCCAGGCGAACTCTGCCTAGCTATCTGGGGCGGCGTAAAATGTATATGGACTGACAAAAATAAGAAGAACAAGCTTGATATTAAACATATAATTAATTAAAGAAATAGCATTAACGTTTTATTGAACGATTTCAAAAATTCTCAATAAAAGATTTTACTTTAATAATAAAGCGTCACTTGAGCCATGACCTTATTTCGGGCAAAGTTAGATGTAATTAAAAAGAACTCTTGAAAACGCCTTGTCTACTGATGAAACTCTATCTTTGCGAAATCAGATCCCGGCCAGCTCGCTCACAACTCATGAAAAAAGCTTCCAAAGTTTTTTCCTTTTCTTAGTAAAAAGTAAGGTGTAGGTACATACAACAGGGGCGGCAACAACAGCTGCCACTAATTTTAGAATCGCGAATGTGGTGCGCTATGTCGGATGGGTCGTTTTTATAAGAGATGCTTTGAACAAAGTTAATCACTTTAGATAACTAATTATATGTAAAAAAAAAAGAACCCGATGCGTCTGCAGAAAGTCACATGCCTTCACAGGTATTGTTATCTAAACAGATTACAAAACCTGTTAGGTTATATTTATAACTGCAAAATAGATAGTTGTGAGTCTTATTGATGCTTAAAATAATGCAATATTTAGTTTCAAGCACTACCTAATGTTAAGTGCCGCGCTTTTTATTCGATTAATAAATAATAAAACTTATATTTTTATAAGTATTAAATTATTTGATGCGCATTTATCATAAATATAGAACATAATATATTATATATGAATATATTTATGAAGCCAAAATCAAATTATATAGCAATTTAATTTCTTCTTGATTGATATTAACGTAAAAGAAATATAGGTGCCTAAAATGCAATTATTGCAATTATTAAGTATTAATGCAAATATTAAGTAGAATAGAGAAAAAATAATCAGAGTTTGGATTTGATCTCAAAGACTAAGTGACCTTTTTAAAACATTCTTTTAAAATGAAAGGTAAATAGGTAAATTCTATTCTACTTTCATTCATTAATGTCATCACTTCAATAGACTTGAAGTACCAAATGTGGTCCTTTATGTTATCATATTCTTCGCGAAGTAGTGAGCCACATCATCATGAGATGATGTGGCTCACTACTTCGCGAAGAATATGATAACATTCGTATGAACGAATGGTAGTAATTTACAACCAAACTGAGAAAAATGAATTTTGTGAAGGATGTATAATAAAACATATCTGGTTGGAAATCACCCGCGACACGCGACTTTCGATATTGTGTCTTAAATCGCTATACCATTAATATATTCAAATAAGTATTAGTAGCGTAATAAAATGATCCTTTTAGTTTTAATAGATTGGAAATCCTTAATAATAATGTTTTAATATGACTGCACTAATGGCATAGTGCTCTAACTACACACCTCCGATACTGAGTAAACCGAGCTTGATGCCGACACAATGTAATTCTCTATGTTATTCATATATTATTGCTCTGATGTGTAATTTATGATCGCTAATTGTGCCTTTATAACCGTGATAATAGTATTTCATGTTTTTAAAATGCATATTAACAACAATACATTGTCGTTGGATGCCGACGGCACAAGATCGCCCTATGTAGCGTTTTCTGGAGCAAACTATAAAGTTTTTATAGATAAATTAATAGATAGAAAATACACAGTAATACTAATTATAAAATCCATTTTATTTAAAGTTAAATTCATATGTTTTTGGTTGAGACGAAATCCAAAACGCACATTGGGTTGCAGAAAAAGGGTCCACTTTTTTATTCTTACACAGCAAAAGAGTTTAACAAAAGACTGATGTACGAAATATGGCAGCGTAACGGGTTTGCAATCTGATAACTGTTAACACCTTGATCAATGTGGGTTATGGTGTTGGTGTGTTAATATAATACGTAAGTACCGGTGAAATAACTGAGCTTTTTTGTAAAAATCACCCAAAAATGTTCGACTGTTGTAAGTTGACACCATCCGGTTGTTCTAAATGTTAAAAGTATCGTCATTCAAAGGGTACTGTTAAAATGAATGCATCTATATAAATGAATGCTATTGCATTATTAGATGTTAATACACATGTAGAAATATTAGAGAAGCTGTGCCTGTACTTATATATCTTTTATAAATAATTGTTACATATTCGAAGATGTGCATTGAAATTATAAAAAAAATCGTTACATGATCTTTAAGAAGGATATTGATTTTTTATTTAAATCATTTTGTGTTTTTATCGTAATATATTTTTAAAGAATAATTAAATAAAAAGAATTATCTACATTTTGTATCTTTTTGTTATGAGTAATAAATGTTGCCTGATTAATTAATTATTTTACAATTAACTATATTTCAGTCCAGTAATTAATATCCATTTTTTATGAATATGTTATATATTTTTTTCTTTAATTGTATAAAGACATATTATTAAGAGTTTTACAAAGATAACCTACAATTATTGGCAATTTAGCGGGAATATGAAGGTGTTATGCATATAGTGGTATTGTATTATATTCAATATCTTAGTGTTTTAACGTATTATATTTAATAACTTTGATAATTTTGATGGCATTTTATGTAATGTGATGCAAAGAAACTGCTGACTTGTTGTAAATGTGATATAAAAGTGCTTTATAACGTCTTCATTTGCCACCAAAATTCCCAAAAGGTACCTAATAAACAGTGTGACCATAAACAGTGTGACGATAGCACTGTTGATAGCAACGATTTAATCTACTGGCTGATAATAACTAGCAAACACAAAGAGACTAAAGACGTTAAAAAAAATGTAACTTAGCACTAGCTCGTATAAGTCAAGTCCAGTCAGTCCTGAATGACAACACAAAAAAAAAGAGAACGAGAAGAACCTACAATCGTTTAGAATTTAACTTTTCTTTAATTATTAATAAATTTTATCATATTTAAATTAGTAATTTATAACAAACAAGCCAACAAATTCCTCATGTCATTAATTATGTCGTGACATATACTAAATTGAAAAAGCGAGTCACTAATATTTTAATCTGGCTATTTGTCCTATCTCCATGTATCTGTACACATTCAAGCATGCTAGTACTTACAGTGAGCTGAATGACTGATATGACTATTAAATGAAAGATTTATCTCGTTGGCAGTAATAATTCGGGCGTATATAAGCGAGACTTCATATCGCTTGCCCAGAAGAATAGTGTCACAATCCAAAATAGAAAAATTTTTCAGGAGGGTCAAAATAAATATTTCCTTTTTTTCAGCTCAGTTCAGCAGCTATTCCAAATGCACGAACGTCAGGATAATATCCTTAAGAATGATGATGAAGAGTTGGTAAGGTGAACTTATAATATTAACACCCTTCTACCATCAAAAATTGAAATATAATGAAAATTGTAATTTTTAGAGTTGTGACACTATTCTTCTGGCGATATGTAAAGCGATGTGTAAACTGCTAAACTGTAAATTTTCGATTGGATATATGGATATCATATATGAAATATGGATTATTATGAAGTCTTTTAAAATGGCAATAATACTAAGATTAGCTCACCATTTTTTTTTCCTCGCAAGGTGTACCATAGTTGTGGTCGCGCCCCGGCAAATCGGCCCGGAACGATAGAAGAGGCGGCGCGCAAACCTATGGACCCACCCTGCAAACACCTCTCTTCGCCGTGCGAGCGGGCCAGCGGTACCCGATCTTTGTCTTCGGTGGCCGGCCCAGCGATATACCCTTGCGGGTTCCTCTCGTGTCGATGCTCTGACAGCTTTCGCCGTCGGGGCGTTACCCTCACGCGGTGGCCTCACGTCGGGTGACCGGACAATTCCCCGGCCGATTACCCGAAGCCTTGGTTAGGGCGGCATCAGGCGCAGATATTCGCGCCTGCGCCGCCCCGGCCACTGGCGGCGGCCCGGGTCACAGGAATCCTCCAGAACTCGTTCCGCCGCCTCCTTCTGCGAGATAACAGCCTCGCAGAAGGCGGCGACCGCGTCCCAGTTCCTGACGCTGTCGACCATCGACAGCCGGCAGCGTCAGGTCGGCACCGATGACAGCGACGAGGTCGCGGCGCTGCCCGTCCCAGCTCGAACATTCCTCGAGCGTATATTGCACCGTATCCTCGTCACTACCGCAATGGTGGTAAGACGGAGTCCACTGCCTCCACACGACCGTGTGCAGGTACTTGCCGAAGCAACCGTGTCCCGACAACACCTGCACCAGTCGGAAAGAGAGGACCCCGTGCCGCCTCTCCATCCACTCCATCAGTACGGGCCGGAGGGCCTCAACGGTAACAACACCGTGTCTAGGCCTCTCCAGCCGCGTAACCCAACGGGCGATGACGTCTCGGCGGGCGTCCTCGCGCCAGGTAGCTATCTCGCTGGACGATGGGGAGCCACCCTCGTCGCGCGCTGAGGTAACCCGCTGGTAGAGGTCCGAGAGCATCTCCGCCTTTAGGTCCCACGGGTGTGTCCCGGCCAGTAGGCATGCCGCCTCGGTCGATACGGTGCGGTACCCGTGAATGGCTCTGATCGCCATGGCTCTCTGTGGTCTCCACAGAACAGCCCTGAGCTGGGCGTTCAGAGCCTTCGCCCATACGGGTGCGCCGTACATGGCCATCGAACGGATCACCCCCACATACAGCCGTCGGCCCTCGAAGCTAGGTCCGCCCACGTTCGGTATGAGCCGTGATAGGGCGGACGCCGCGCCAACCAACCGGGGAGCAATTCGGCGGAAATGCTCCCGGAACCACCATCGCCAGTCGAGCACCAGACCCAAGTACTTCATATGGGCCTAGATACTGATCTGGATGGAGTTGACGACTAACGAGGCGCCGATTGGCAGCCTTACGCGTGGCCTATGGAATAATAGGGCCTCCGTCTTATTTAAGGCCAAGAGTAGCCCACCTAGGTTATCGTTAACTTTGTATATAGATAAAATAGCTGGTTAAAAGAGAAGAGATAGTTTTTTTATTTGGCAAATGTACTGGATTATTAAACTTACAATCTCTACCTTTATTTCTATAAAATTATGTGCTAAACAAGTTGTGTTAAGATGTATGATCTTATCGATGATAGGATAATTAACTTAGAAGAAAAAAACGTAACGACGCAATGAATAGGGAAAAATAAAAATAAATATATATTTACAACTTATAGCATTATGCTTTTAACTACTCTTTAGCCTCTTTTATGATTATTGGAAAATTCTCATATCGACGAAGATGGTTGAAAAACAAAGAGAGATGACAAATTATATCCTTAGTACCTACGTCATCAAATGCGTTAACTGCCGTGTGTTAAATGTCGTTAAATGCTTCCATTTATGTATTATAACACACAATGCAAATATACCTTCGAAAAATATTATAACTACGCAATTAGTAAATTACGCATTAATTTTAAATTTATAGCTCACAAAAACATTAGTGGAATCTATCCGAAAACTACGCCCGTAAAATCATAATTTGATTTTACGGACGCATTCTTAGCTGACATAAGAGTTATTTAATTGGAATCATATAGGCATCTGTATTTACATAGGTATATATATATATATATATATATATATATATATATATTCTGGTCCTGGACATAGATACATATATTCATTCACTGGCAAAAAAATATTTTTGTTACACAGTCTGCATTGTAAATTGTGATCTAGAGTGAAGATAGTGAACGTATTTAATATTTAATTTTGCATATTTATTACCTAATTGTTTTAATATTTATATTTGTATATTTTATTATCATAATATAGGCCATAACTTTGTTAACTGATGTTGGAACAAAAAATGCGGCCTTGAATAAATAAAAAATCAATAAAATGCGATGACAAGTGCACTATTATGGCGTCAGCTGATCTCTAGCTGAAGGTCAATGCACTTTTTATTGTTCTCTACGTCAGTTCCATACAGAAAAAATAGCATCAGCATAAAAAGCGTGTCGGTCCATTATGAAAAACTCAACCCTACCGCCGAGTCGCGTGGCAGGTACCCCATACACAACCCTTTACAAAACGCTTACAAAAAAAATCTCAGGGAAGTGAAAGGGTAAAAAAAGGGTTGATATTACGCATGCGCCCCGCGGGATCACTGCCCTCGTTTTTCATTTTAAAACTTTGAAGCGCACATTTAGATGTTATAAATGAGATTTTTTTTTATGGCAGTGACTCGATTAATTATTATTTTTTGCTGAATTTGCATTATATTAAAACAGGGTTAACGTAATGAGGATTAATAATAACAGCAAAGCTACAGGATATTTTATGAATCGAATTATTCAAAACCTTACAAAAAATACCGTTTGAAGTATAATTTATTTATTTATACTTTATTGCACACCTAAGTAATACATTTATAATAAAGTATATTTAGTTCAAGCGGTAATTTTTACAAGGTTTTGAATAATTCGATAATAACATTTTATTAGCGTGATTTCAATAAAACCATAGATATTTTTAATATATGTGTCTTAATGCAATCTATTTTAATGCAAGTAATCAAATTCTATTCACAAAATTAATCAATAAATACTTATTAAATAATGTAACATTCTTTTAAAAATATATTGCACTAGGGAACCAATCCTTTTATTGCAGATTTGAGTGATTACAGTGAAAGTGGACTTTACAAACACACATATAACGGATATAAATTACACTTGGCCTCGAAACACACTTATAACGACCTGGGCCAGCTCTATCTGATGCCGTTTAGTCAACAATTACATTCCCAAGGAGGGTTGACGTCTGGCAGGCGGCCGGTCTTAAAACTATTGCCAATAATTTTTACAATATGTGCTATGAAATAAAATTACATATTGTATCGACCTTAAGTTATTGGGATAAGAGTAGGAGAATGATGAGACTCGGAACACACTCCATGTAACTCGCTGAAAGAATTATCCTCTTTGGGAAATAAACACATGGCACTATGCGCTGGAGTATTGTACTTAGAAATCTGCGCATAATATATCAATGCTACATATTAATTAATATCAACATCTAAGTCCGCTAGTGTTCACTTGTCTTAGTACCATGGCAACTAAATTATAAAAATAGTAAACCTAAAAGGTTGACGATTTTATTGCCTTGTGGTAAATGACTAGTTATATAATGCGTCACACTTTTCTTCTTCCTCTTTCACTTCTCTTATTACGACTTTCATAAAAATAAAAGGCGCAGACACGCGTCTTATGACATCCGCGGATATGAGGGACTGACGCTGTAAGTGCGGCAATATTTAAAACTCTTATCACAGCCATCTAGGCAATTTCTCGGGCCATCTCCAGTTCTAGCTCTAGTTCATTCTCTAGCACTAGTCTAGTAGATAAAGGAGTAGGAATAAAAATGAATATGAAAATCGTGTAAATAATACGTATTTGTATCTAAAATAGTGCTTAATCGTTCTACATGATGTTAGGTGAAATTGCGAGATGACTGGTGACTAAATAGTAATCGACTACCAACAGATGCCATGGTGATAGACAAGAGCGATACAATGATGCAAGAATCCAATAAATTAGCTGCTTCACTAGGGAACTTTTGATAAAATAATAATTGGTAATATGGTTTTCTTACACGAACTACTTCACCACAGAGACACTTAATCACCCATTCATCCCTATAATATTATTGAAAGATAATAGTGATTTATATAGAATCTTATCTTCGATCATTCACATGGTGTATGCTAATAGACCATTAGGTACAATACTATAGGTCTATCTAGTCTAAAAACTCCTATCCAAACGCCTAGCAACGTTTGTTTTTGGACATAGGGCGCCTAAAGACTAGAAAATGCTATAATCGCCACGGTTGGCAGATGAGTTCAGGAGTAGAAGTTTTATTTGCCAGGCTAATGCCTATTCTCCTGGTGATCTTAAGCCGGATTTTACGACTTCCACAGGAAAAGAAGATGTTGTGTGAGATAATTTTAATTTGAACCAGTCACTACAAAAAAAGGAAAATTAAAGGAATGTTATCATCATCATCCTGCTCTTATTCCAATTATGTACTTGGAGTTGACGCAGTACTATTCTTCTATAGGTGTTTTCGCAATAGTTTTATCACCGGACACCTGCCTGACATCAATGTTCATTGGGAATGTAATTGTTGACTAGACGGCATCGATGGCGTTGCCCAGGCCTATATAAAGGTGACCACCGAAGACAAAGATCGGGTACCGGTGGTCCGCTCGCACGGCGAAGAGAGAGGAGTTTTACGGTGGGTCTATGGGGTCACGCGCCGCCTTTCCGTCACCCCGGACCGATTTGGCGGGGCGAGACGCATCCATAGTCCACCAATAAAAAAAAAATTAAAAGAAAAAGGGAAGTAGAATTAATAAAATTTATTAAAAGCGAAATGGAAACAAATCGTCCCTTTGAATACAGCAGTAAAATATAAATTTGCTACATGATACAAGGAAGTAATTTCACATAACATAATCATTAAAATGAACACATTAAACAGTCGAAACCTTATAAGAAGCTGCTCGGAGCTAAAACAAATATAACATTAACAACAAACGTGTATATCCTTACTAATATTATAAATGCGAAAGTAACTCTGTCTGTCTCTCTGTCTGTCGCTCTTTCACGCCAAAACTACCGAACCGATCTAAATGAAATTTGGTACACAGATAGTCTAGAACCTCACAAAGGAAATAGGCTACTTTTTAATGCAAAAAAAAGGTTGTAAAGGGGGATGAAAAGTTGAAAGGAAATATCGTCGTTTTTAAAGCCAGAAACTTGAAAGTTATTTTTAGGCTATTGAGTAGATATAAATAAATATGACATTAAAATTTATAAAAAAATTACCCTTAAGGGTTAAAATAAAAATAGGAGATGGAAATCTTTAGGAAAGTAACCTTTTACGCGGGCGACGTCGCGGGCAGAAGCTAGTTGTATATATATAACTCGATAATAACATAAACATTCGCAGCAAAAACACGCACAAAGCTACCAATAGCGTAGTTAAGCTATAATTAACAAAGATAAATATCGTTTATTACTGTTAGGAAAGTCGATTAGAAAAAACTACCCCTTTCACCCCACAATTTGTAACCCGTACAGTGGGCGCCGCGCTCCGTCGGCCGGCACGCATAAAAACTTACGATCGCTTTCTATAGTGGAGTCCACTTCTTTTGAGAAAATTTTGCCATAATGGCCAAATATTTTATTTTGCCGCGGGCTATGCCTGCTCACACCTCGCCAGATCCGTCCGGGGCAGAAGAGGCGGCGCGCGACCCCATAGACCCGCCCGGCAATGCGCCTCTCTACGCCGAGCGAGCGGGCCACCGGAACTAGATCTTTGTCTTCGGTGGATAATGACCAAATGATACCATAATCGCAGGTTAAGTTGATTGGAATAGTCCGGTCACCCGACGTGAGGCCACCGCGTGAGGACGATGCCCCGAAGGCGAACGCTGTCGGGGCGTCGAAATGAGAGAAACCCGCGAGGGTAAACCGCCGGGCGGGCCACCGATGACAAAGATCGGGTACCGGTGGCCCGCTCGCACGGCGAAGAGAGGTGTTTGCAGGGTGGGTCTATGGGGTTGCGCGCCGCCTCTTCCGTCGCCCCGGACCGATTTGGCGGGGCGCGACCACGTCCATAGCCCACCGCAAAAAAAAAAAATGCAAGGGGTAAGTTGATTGGCAATTTCAGTTGATATTGTAAGTTCTCCAGAAGAGAGTTGCCCACTGCCCATTCATTTAGTGTGAACTAAGCAGATTTTTACAACTTCCATGGAAAAGAAAGGGGTGGTGATATATTGTATTCTTAAACCGTCACCACACAGGGTATGAATAGATACGTACATTCATCATCATCACAGCCCATAAATGTCCCACTGTTGGGCTCGGGCCTCCTCCGTAATGAGAAGAAAATTAACCTACTATACCGCGCTGGTCAGACGTGTTGGTATAGGGAGTGTAGTATAGTCCACTTCACTCTTACTGTGAAGGAAACTCGAGTCCAGCAGCGAGATATTAGCTCAGATGATGATAATGATCCAACTAATTATAATTCGTTTCTCTGACTTAATATCTTCTTAAAACTATACTTATAAATAAAACACTAGCAATGACTATAGCAAAAGCAGTCTCCATACTAATTTAACCTTAAAGAAAAAATGCTACAGTTACATAACGCTTTTCCATAATAATAGAATCATTATCGAAAAACAGAAGAGCGGCCAGCTGATTTATTGGATGATAATGGCCGCTGTCATAAATAGCTGTTTTCTAATGAACATTTTTTTCATGCGTGCGTGCACACACCGGGCTTACAGAGCACAGCTTTTTATTAATGTGATGTTACTAATAACGTTTGAATGTTATGTGTTTTTTTTTTTGCTAGTGTTCTTCATATAGAAAACTTGGTTCACCTTTTATTATAATCGAATTTTTGATAACAACCATGAATTTATGTGATCATCATTATTAAAACCTACATTGACCCTGGCATGTCCCCTTTCTCTTAAAATTATGTCGATTAAAAAGTAAACCTTTACACAATTTGGATAAACAACATAGACCGCCAAATAAAGCCTTTATGAGACATCCAGGTTGTCCACTGTAATGAAAATAATGATAGCGTTGAACACCAACAAATATAATACATTTTAAAAATGTAATGTAATGGGAAAAATACTAATTTGATCTGACGCGGAGTAATACTCGTAGTTTATGTTCGACGTCACCCACATATGTTGTCCGACCTTCACAAATGCATGCGAGTTGAATAGTGACGAGGTCGTGGTTCCTCTGAACAAATATTAGCCGTATTCCCTGCAATATTCGCGTGGAGTGTGCCAAATACATTCGGCTTGCGCATAATTTTTGTCAAAATTGCGTTCCAACTTAAAATGACTTAAAAATTCAGCGTTTCCCCGTTGAAAAAAAGAGTTAATATTGATCGTAGGTTTCTCGTCGTGGGGTGCAGCGGCCGGCTGAGTCACCCCACGATTTTTTACTCACCCTAAGTTATATTTTTTGTAAAGCCCCCTCTCGCCCCCCGGCCCGCTTTAAAGGATGAGTAGTCTCTATGGAAACGGCTCGATCTAATTTATAGGCAGGAGAAAGTACGGATTGCTTAATTAAGAATTTAAAATGTGTCTGCCGAGTAATTAATTATAAATTTTCAGTACGCCAACTTAGAACAGGAGATAAAAATTCTTTACTTCTTTTTTGTAATGACGCACATTTTCAACATTCGCTGTAAAGGCGCTGAGAATTTAATTAACGAAGGACAAAGAGCTTCTTATAAACGAGTGCGACTTCTATTTAGTAGGATATTTTGTCATCTACTATTGGAAAATATATCATTAAAATAAAAATTAAAAAGATTTAGGCTAATATTACACTACCAAACCTTTTATTGCAAGCGTAAAACTTCAAGTTCCCACTCAAAAAAATAATGTTGTTTAATACCTACGTTATAAAATGTTACGATAATAATAATATATTGTTGAGGAAACCTATTCGAGTATGACGGTGTATGAATACGCAAGGGTTGTTTAGTCGGCGGGTGAGAGACGAGGGCACGCGCGGCTTAAAAAACTGTGGGTTACTGTGGGTCACGGCCGCTCGGCGTTCTCAGTCGACGCGTTTTTGTACATCCGAGCGCGCGTTCCATAACAAACCAGCGCCTGCGCAACTACTGTATCTGTTTTTTTTTACTTTAATTGGGTGAGTTAATTTGTATTTATATTTGTAATTCTTTCTATGTGTGTATTTGTCTGCGCTTCTCCTAAATAGTTAGTGTGTCTAACGGTTTAGGAGGAGGTTTAAGTGATATTTCTTGTCTGTCTGAGTTATTGGATGGCTTACATTTATAATAGAACCTGGTAGATTGCACTTTTCTGTGTGGTGACTGAATAAGAATACAATTCACCATTCCCTCTCTTACCCACGAGCGTCGTAGAAGACGACTAACGACGTCACTGTAAGAGAAGAAACCTCGAAATAAAACTATACCAACCTGACCCGCGTGATATTGAAGGTTAATTGCGCTCCAATATAGAGAAGGCTCGAATCTAGCAGTAGAACGCATATGAGCTTTGATGTGATGTTGAGATGACACTACGATCAAAACAATTGTTTTTTTTTTAATTTTGTATTTTGATATACACAGATCAGTAAGTAAATTAATTTACTAATCACTCTTACGAAACGATTTGGTATCGAGTTTTATTTATTCTTTTGTTACAATTACGTTCTATTCAAGTCCTCTAGACGTCACATACGGCAGCCGCGGATAAGGTAGGGTAACTTATTGTATGTTTAATATCTAAGCGCACTAACTATAGTGCGCTTAGATATTATAGTCATTAGACTATAATGATTGTACAATACTATTTTAACATTGTTAGATCGATAGATAGATAGAATATTTTTTTAAAAGAACCTCTAAAGGCGTGTGTCAGTGCTCTAAGGTATCCTTGTATTGTGGACTTTACAAATATATAATTAACGCAGACAAATTACACGCAGACTCAGAACAACTTGTACAAACACTTTGTGGATCGCATAAAGTATTGTCCTGCGTAGGAATCGAACTCACGGAACTGACACGGAAAGTAGGTATCTTAACCACTACGCCATCTGTGCAGATATTGATATCATAATTCGTTGAAATCAAATAAATTGTTATAGTAAAACAGTCTTATATTATAAACTAATTAGTAATTACTCGTACATAACAATTTAATAAAAGTTTAACATCGTTGTAATACTTTTATATAATAAATTGAATAAATTATAAGAATTCCATGTAAAAATAAGTATATTCTAAGTCATATTGTTAATCAAATTCTCGAGTTTATATAAATATTTTGTTTTGTTATCTCAGTGATATTCTAATTGCAGTTTTGTAAGAAAAGTATGATCCGAAACCAAACTAGGTAAAATAATATCCTGAGCTTCATATGATGCAGTTAACATATAAAATTATACATTTTGTGCTGTGTGATGGAGGCCACAAATACTACCAGTATATGGTATAGTATACTTAGTTACCACTTCACAGCAAGTAATATTTATCTTAAATAAAACTGTTTTTATGGATTATGTAGCTTTTTAAAATTGTTTCCACTGCAAATATGTGAAGGTAATGTAACAGAAAGCGATATCCTTAATTACGTAAAATTATTTATTACGATTGTCCGTGTGGTGACGGAGTAAGAATACAATTCACCACCCCCCTATCTCAACTGTGGGTGATCGTAAGGGACACGAATACTGAAAACTCTAATGCTCGAAATGTCAATAGAATATAAACAAAATTAAAATGATATAAAAACTATAATAATAGTTTCATTCTGATTGATATTTATTTTTCTAAGGAGTATGTATTTAAAAATATTCGAAACATAAAATTAATGCGCTTTAGAAATAGTAGATATTATTTCATTAAAGTAATACTCCCTTAAGCGTTAGCAATACGTCATTAATAGGTATTTGTCTTTGTATGCATTACGCTATTTACTTTCTCACAACTACTATAGTACGAGAATAATCAGAAACTGTAATATTTTATTACGATAATTTTTTTTTTATTTCTTTTGGTGGCAAACGAGCAAGCAGTACACCTGCTGGTAAGTGTTACTGTCGCCCATGGACCTTTAGGGCCGTCGCCTACCAATACAAACCAAATCCACCCAGTTGGGCTGCCGGCTCTCTAGCTCACCGAACGTCACCAGACGTCGATCTTCTGCCCGGACGGACAGGCCCGCGGCTATAGACAGAGAACTGTCAACAGTGTGGTCCTACCACTAAAATTACTTAAATATAAAACTTAAATATAAAATTGTTTATTTATCCATCCATCAAGTCATTGTCGTCCATTATTGGGCATAAGCGGCGTAGGTGGGTAATGGTAATGCCATAATCGCCACGCTTGGTAGGAAGGTTCTTGACCGCTGTTGGTGTGTAGTTTCCTAGGAGAACGCTGTGCAATCCCTTGGTAAGTACCATTAATCGGGTTTTTAAGTATTGGATCGCAACCTAGTGGATTCATTAAAGTCAACACAAGCGTGGAGTCAATTACCATCAACCTAGACATAGACTTCCAAATTAAACAAATCATAAAATAAAACGTCACAGACATCATTATCATCATCACAACATCACAGAGGACAGAAACATCTACAAATAGAAGGGTTTCACCAACAACAAGACCACCAGCGCCAAGAAGAAACCCTAAAAGACATGTTGTCGCTCAACATCTATGACACACGAATTGCGCTCTTCAAGCTTTATCTAAATGTAATAAAGCCACACTTCAAGAACATTAATTTTATAAACAAACCACCATAACAATTAAATTAAACATAAAAAGAGCACAGACAAAAAGTCTGTGGAATAAAATACTCATAATAAAAAAAAAACAAGTGGATTCTTAATCTACAGATTAGAATTTAGGTTAACACAGTTAAGAATTGTTAAACAGTGACAATATCATTCGTTGCACTTGCTCCCTGACACTAACAAAATTCACACAAGCCACTGACTTGGCGTGTAGTATCTTAAGTGTACGACTGTCAATCGTCAAGTCCCGAGTTCGAATCAGATTTTATTCTATGATTTTTTCGTCAAATATTTACAATAACAGACACGGATTCTAAACTGAAGAAGAAATCCGGTTCATATAAAGTTATGAGCCAGCCGCACATTGTATATAATATCTATCATATCAAAAGATTTTAGGTACGTAGCAGCAGCCCGTACACATACAAAATTTGGAATTTTAATGGCACTAAATATATAATTACTTTAATTAGAAATATTTAAAATTACTGTTTACGCTGACGTCGTTTTAGTCTACGACGTCTTAAGTGTACGACTGTCAATCGTTACTTAGGTACGTGTCTGTGAAATTACCTACGACTTAACGATTTATTTCTTAGTTCGAAGTCGAAATTCGAAGTGTTGTTCTTAAAAAAAATAATTAATTAATACAATAACTAGTTCAATGACATGCATATAGTCATAATTTGAAACTTGTACATATTGATAGATTTGAAGACGTCTCAATTTCTATTCCACGATTAATACACATATGATGGACTTTGTATAGGTATATTAATTTTCAAGTAAATGAAATAGTTTTTATGCGTTTTTTATTTATTTTTGTATTGTGTTCTCTTTTTTCAGTTACTATATGCGATGAATGATACACACCGAGAGAAAAACCTATTTACCTGTACGATTTGCTCGAGTATGTGTCCTATCAATCTATTACTCAACAATGAATTAATAAAAATGTCTTTAGTGAATCAAAGTTGTAATAAATATTAAAAAGTAATAATATACCTATATACTCGTACATAATATTTCTTATTTCTTCTTTGTCATAGTATTTGTTTAAAATATATGTTTTAAATAATTTCCAACGATGAAATGATGAAATGAAATGATTTGGAAGTTCTCAACTTCCAAATAAAACGTTGGAATGCTTCATGGATCATTATAAAATTAAAGGATATATTTTACGTTTAAAATACATTTCGTACAAAGGAGTATATATTTGTCTCGCAGACGACTTTACAACTAGGAAATGAAAGGACACTAATTATTCTCAGATAAACGGCTTTTTTAAATGCATTTTTAATCTACAGATCTCCACACAGTTATGAATTGTTAAACAGTGACAAAATCATTCGATGCACTTGCTCCTGCCACTAACAAAATTCGTACAACCCGCTGACTTGATTTCAGTATCTTGAATCAGAATTTATTATTTGATATTTTTGTCAAAATTTTCTCGATCACACATTCTAAACTGAAGATCTGCGGTTGATAGAAAGCTATAGGCTGGCCCCATATTATGCGTATGCCTACTCGAAAATTTTATGAACATAAAATTTTGAATTTTTAATGACACGAATATATAATTATTTTGATTAGAAATATTTAAAATTACTATTTGATATTATCTTTCATTCGATAAACATTTAATTAAATACAATGCAATAATAGCTTTCGAAGTAAACTGCTATTTAATTGTCATAACTTTTCTAAATCAAAAAATTCGGTAGTTGTTGATGTGATAGCATTTTTAGAATAACGAAGTTTACGAAAAATGTTATTTTTTGTTCACTTTTAGTTTTGGCAATCAGCTACTAAGACAGTTTATTTTGCGCTTAGTTTTAAGTCATTGTCTGTCAGTAATTCCAGTCAGCAGCTTTAGTAAAGCCACATCAACGTGCTAAAAGTTTTCTATAGCAATTTTCTTAAACTTGATGTTTAAATACGTAAAACAAAACATTATTATTTTCTAACACTGACATTTTCGCTGCATTATGTATATTACAATGAAAAATCTTAAAAATTACTTAATATAATGCCGGTATAACTAACATAGGGGGATAAGATTGTAGTATGGATGTTGATAAAGATAGTATGGATAAGTCCAGCGAATGTTTTTGCTGTTGGGTCGATAGACAGTGACAATATTAGTGATAATATTATTCACGTTAATCAAACCTCTAACATTTCTTCACGATTGACCTAACACAATAAGTAGATATATACTATCGATCTACAAGATTTGCTGATCATAATAATTAGATCTTGTGGGTTAGGCAAGAAAAAAAAACAATGGCGACAATGCTACCTAATGAGCCATAAAGAAGAAAACGATACGTAGAGCCAGGCGTAGACAAAAAAGGGCGCGGCAGGGGTGTACAAGGCAGGCGGGTGTAGGCGCGAGGAAATGGCGGGAGAGCTAAATTAATTTGCGCGCTCCCGCCAAACAAAGGCACGCTAATGGAACGCGCCGAATAGAAAAAATGCCACCGTCCGCTCTTGGGCGACTTATTTTTTTTTTGTAAATACAACCTTTGACTTTCCCAAATGAATAACATTACACTGCCTGAAGTTTGCCGACGCTTGCTTTGTCCCGATTTAATGAGGAAGAAGAAAACGCGATACTCACCACGCGTATTTCATAATTGTTCACTCAAAACAAACTTGGCTTCTGTTTTAATTACTTCGAGTGAAAAGTTTTGGCTAAGAGAATATTCTTTTGTTTGCTTAAATATTTTGTCCAATAAATAATACTGAGTTGAACATATTTCATAATAGATACTTTTGTCAAAATTTGAACTTCGCGTTTTTATATAGGTATGTATATTATTCGGCGAGTTCGGCTTTATATATATTATTTTCTATATAAATATACCAAATACACCGGCTTCAAGGTTTAGTTTTCAATTATGTTATACATTAAAACAAGACTTGTATCTTTTGATAGAAGAGTTACTTTGTTGAAACTTAACGTTGGCTGAAACTTAATTAGTTCGCAGCTAAAGTCGTCTATCACAAAATGTGCAGATGGAGACCTCGCGATTTGTAGGTACAACCTCAATCTATGGTACATTTATCGGAAGAGCTTGATATAACATGCAGATTTCACACGCAATACAACAGTTCGCAGTCTCAAAAAATATATATAATGAAGTGACTGTACTAATTTAACTATATAATATACATACATAGTTAATTACACATACTTAGTTAATTATGTACAGTTATATCCCATGTGTGACAAACATTTTTCGCTCGTAATCAAGTTTTTATAAATAACATGTTTTTATCAATATAAGCATGTTAAATGCTAAATTTCAGTCTCTTAAATTAATACCTTAACCATAGGTGTTAAGCGTTGAGAAATAAGAAGACGTTTACACTTTTATTTAAAAATAAAATCGGCTAGTTGCTTTTTAAAATTAATTCTTGAAACCAAGTTCCATATTCCCATCGGTAAGTTATTATAAAGCTACGCTCCTTTATACGTTATTATTTCTTGCCTGTAAATTGTACGAATATTGAAAGTATAGGGCAATTAGCTTGTCGCGTATTCCCATTGGTAACATCTAAATAGCGCGTTAACTTTGTGTTAATAGCGCTACGCTATGCTATATCTTTTTCAAGTAGGTATATTATATGCGTATACAAGATATATATACATGTTGTATTTTATCCTCCAGAGACTTAATTATTATTAATTAGGCCATGTATTTATAGATAATTTAATTACCGGTAATTTGCAAATATGGCAAATTCGTGGTGCGTAGCACTTTCGTAGTCATAGATTACCTTAGCATATGCAACTACTACGTTCTTTTACTTAACCTACATATGTTTCAAGTATTCGAAACGAGCAATTGCAATTGACTTATTCAACTACATAAGGTAAATATTTTACTTTCAGTAATCTTCCTTTAACAAACTAATAGAGATTTTACGACATTCGCGACGAATTAAGTGATAAATACATGATAAAAAAAGTTAAAAAGTCATCATCATTCTCCTGCTCTTATCCCAATTACTTGGGGTCGACACAATATGTACTCTGCTTCAATCGTACATATTGCAAAAAGTTATTGGCTATAGTTTTATGACTGGCCGCCTGCCTGACGTCAACCCTAGTTGGGAATGTAATTGTTGACCAAACGGCATGGAATTGGCCCAGGTCGATATTGAACTCTTAGTCGTCTTTTACGACATCCACGAGCAAAGTAAGGGTTGGTAGTATTCTTAGTCGCTACCATACAGCAAATAAATAATATAATAATCAGTTTAATTAGCTTTTTAAGCGCAAGAAAATAATTTGTCAGAAGTGGCAAAGAAAATCTTTGTTTATGCCACAGTAACTCTCTACATTATTAAAGCAAGCATAGTTTAACATATTTGGATTATTTATTTATCTACTTCCGTCCATCCATCAGCCTGTAAACGTCTACTGTTGGACATAGGCCTCCCCATGAGAATACCATTCAAAACGGTCCCACGCCACCTGCATCCAACGGTTTCCTGCTTATCTACTTATTAATCATATCAAATGAACCAGATGAGTGAGACATAAAAAAAATATATGCTACACACATATAATTCCATTTATTGATATGTCTTGTATCTTCTTTCATAATATGATGCTAACGTTAGTACACTTTTTAGTCTAAATAGAGTCCACTGTTGGGCACAAACTTCTACAATGAGATACAAATTGGGATATAAAAGTCATACTGCAAATACCACATGCCAAAGAAGGTGGCATAAGGATTTATTATTCCTTCTCTTAGAGTACCGATAAACTACGCCTATTAGTCGTTTATTACAATATTCGCAGCAAATTGGTAGTAACTATAGTTTCTTACCCCATCACAATACGAATATATATTTTAATATTTAGTAAATATTATAACCCAAGATTACATCGTCATTGTTATTACTGCTCACTATATGGTCTTAGATTGTGGTGATAAGATTGCATCGTCAGATCTATTTTATTTTACATAAGAATAAGCGAACTTGGGACTCATAATATAAAGGCTATAATATACTATAATCTTATGTAAAAATTCAAGTTTCTTTGGAAAAAAGAAAGAATTGTGGAACCTATAGTTCATCTAATCTAAGAAGTGCATTTTGACGTTTTGCATTTTTTAATACACAATAATCTCGGTCAAACGTATACACATGATTGTAAATACTAACTCTGAAACTTTAAACAACTATTAAGTTATTTACATAATTAACATTGCGGGTGACTTTCTTGTACAATAATCTAATGTTGAAACTCGTAAAACTAATTTAAAATAAAAATAACATGGCAAATAGTAATTGTTATTGACGACCTAACAATGTCACGTCATCACGTTCTATACAGTAGTGCTTGACAACTTCCAATTCACGAATATCCAAATAATCGGTAAAAATATTAGAATAATACAGTTAATCGAATAGATATTTTGATAGAGATGCACATTTCGACATTTTGATTAATGAGGAAATAATTATTAATGTTCGCGACGCTGATAATTCAAGTAATAGTAGTAATTCTTAATAAATAGCTTTTTTCTAATCCAGTTTTTGTTTTTAATTAACCTAATCCTACTAAATATGATGAATAAATTCTATGCTGAACTAATTAAATTTGTTTAGTACTAATTTAGCATTTAATTTATTCATCATCTTTTTGTAAAATAAAAAATAAAACGATTATTAATTATAAAGAATCAATATCGATTTATCAGTAAAATCGGATAACGATTATTTGGTTCACATACCTAGACAACTTACTCAGACAGCTGTCAAAGTGCACTTCTTAGATTAGATAGACTATAGTTAATTTTGGAAGACTTAGACAATGAACCGACATGACTGACGACTAATATATCTATAATAATTTTTTAAACTTATTTTACTTGACATTGGCGAAGTTGTGGTTAATTACTCACAGAGGCCATTCATTAAGAAGAAGAAGAAGAAGTTAATTTTAGTCAGCGTGTCTATATCTTTTTTCACTTAACATATTCAATAGTATTAATACTTCTTTTCAGTTGCAATATGTATTTCCTACTCATTTATATCATAGTGCATATAACTTTATACAGTATATGATATAATACAATTTTTATGCAAATTTTAATATAGAATTACACTAATTTTTACACATTTCATCGCGTCAAATCTATTTTCACGGTTGCGACATTTTGGAAACTGCACGACATTTATAAAATAAATTGGGCGACAACAGATGAAATACAACATGTTACCACATATGAAAATGAAGTCATACAGGGAGATGGAGAATGGTTAAAAAAGGAATGTTAGTATTTATTCAACAGCCTTTTTTTTTTTTTTTTTTTTTTTTTTTTTTTTTTTATTTTTTGGGGGTGGGCTACGGTCGGCGCACTCCTCGCACCACTCCGTCCGGGGTGACAGAGGGGCGTAAGCGCGCACACCCGTAACCCACCCGTGACGTCGCCTTCGTCGTTGGGCCGACCACCGGAGCAGAGTGACTTGACGTCAGTGGTCGGCCCGACGGAATACCCCTGAGGAGTACCCTCTCCTCGACCGACATCCCCCCCTCGGGTAGGATGTCGGTCTTTCCTCACGCGGTCGGCCTCTCGGCGGGTGACGGACTAATTCCCCGATCCAGTCACCCGCGGCCTTGGCTAGGGCGGCATCAGGCGCAGGTAATCGCCCCTGCGCCGCCCCAGTCGCCGGCGGCGGCTCGCGCCGTCGAGGAGACGCTCCTCGCGCACGCGCTCCGCCGCCTCCTTCCGCGAGACTACTGCCTCGCAGAAGGTTGCGACCGCGTCCCAGTTCCTGACGCTGTCGAGCATCGCCCTGGCGATGGTCGGCAGCGTCAGGTCGGCACCGATGATTGCGACGAGTTCACGACGCTGCTCTGCCCAAGCGGCACAAACCTCGAGCGTATGCTGCGCCGTGTCTTCGTCGCAATCGCAGTGGTGGCAGGACGGTGTACTCTCCCTCCTGACGACCTTGTGCAGGTATTTGGCGAAGCATCCATGCCCCGTCAAAACCCGCACCAGTCGGAAGGAGAGCACCCCGTGCCGCCGTTCCAACCACTGCATCAGCACCGGCCGGAAGGCCTCTACGGTCCGCACACCGAACCGAGGCCTCTCCAGCCGGACTGCCCAACGGGCAATGACATCTAGGCGGGCGTCAATGCGCCAGGCGGTGAGTTCCCTCAAAGAGGCCACACCGCCCTCCGCGCGCACCCCCGACACCCGCCGATACAAATCGGCGAGCATTTCCGCCTCCAGGTCCCACGGGGGACTCCCGGCCAACAGGCACGCTGCCTCCGTCGCCACCGTGCGGTACCCGCGTACAGCCCTGACCGCCATGGCCCTCTGTGGTCGCCACAGAAGAGCCCTGAGTCGGACGGTCAGGGACCCCGCCCACACCGGTGCGCCGTACAGGGCCATCGACCGGACGACCCCCGTGTACAGCTGTCATTTATTCAATAGCCTAAAGTTTTGAAGTAAGACATTTTGGTACATAAGTAATAACCAATATGGACGAGTACTTATTAGCCATGTGGTCGAATGTTTTTCTTTGACCGTCCTTAAAATTTTTATTTCCAACATCTGAAAGGGTAAATAAACCCTTCAAAGATGTTTCTCTGAAAATTGTAGTTTGTAATTCATGTAACTTACTATTACGTAACATATTTTTTATAATATATGTTATATTTTGTATAACAAATTGAAAAATAGGATTTCTATATAGAATTTTATATAATAGGAACCAATAGTTGTTAGTCGGAACGCTATCTTAGTTCGGACAGTTATTTTTGAATGAGTATAATATTAAGTACACATTTACATACATACATAGCTTCACGCCTGTTTCCCAGAGGGGTAGGCAGAGACTACGGATTGCCACAAACCACGATCCTGGCATACTTCCATCGCTTCATTCACACTCATAACAGTCTTCATGCATACTCTACGATTACGCATACTCTTAATATGACCTCTCGTCAATACATCGCTAATTTGATCCAGAAAATTATGACGAGGTCTTCCCCTTGTATTCGTCCCACTCACGCTTGCTTTATATATTTTCTTCGTCAACCTCTCTTCACTCATTCTTTCTAAGTGTCCAAACCACCTCAGCATACTCTTTTTGATCTTTGTCACTACTTCTTCATTCACACCACAGCGCTCTCTTATAACACTATTCCTAATTTTATCTTTCAGGCTCACATCACACATACTACGAAGAGCTCTCATCTCTACAGCATTTATTCTACTTTCATGTCTTCTCTGCCAAATCCAACTTTCACTACCATACATGAGGGTAGGTACTAATACTCCCTTATGCACAGCTAGACGTGCCTTTTTGGACACATTTCTGCTTCTCATAAAGGTGTACAGTGCCCCATTCACCCTATTACCAGCATTTACTCTTCTTTCAACATCATTATCATTTTTACCATCTCGAGTAAATAATACACCCAAATACAAAAATTCTTTCACCTGTTCCAGTTCCTCATCATTTATACTAATTTTACATTCCGTCATACATTTATCCTTTTCAAAAACCATTATTTTCGTCTTACGTACATTTACTTTCATGCCTTTTCTGTCAAAAGCTTCATGCATAGTAGTTACCATCGCCTGTAAGTCCTCATTAAATACACATTTATATACAATATATCGAAATGGATTTATCATAGACATCTTTAGGGCAATGCTGGGAAATTATAAGAACTGAGCCGTGGTAAGTGCCGTCTTTAGAATGGTAATGCTTCGTCAACAGGGCGTCAGGGACGTTCTAAGTAAACAGAAAGGACACGGCAGCACCTCTCTAAAAATTGAATTTGATAATAGAAAAGAAGTTTAAAACAATGTTCTATAATCAATGTGTGCTATCAGCAATGACTTACGGCTCAGAAATATGTTTTGCAACCGTTGGTCTGATGAGATATGGATAGATATTCTTCAGTGGATTAAAAATTATCATCATTGTCTTAGATGATATACGGTCCTGATATTGGCATCAGGCTTCCTCTACTGTGGGAAAGAAATTGATCTACTGTAGCACGCTAGTCAGAGACGTGTTAGCATAAAATTATGTGTTGAATTTTCGTAATCGTGCATCGATTTTATATGCAACATGCATTCCATAGTATTTTTTATGACATCCTCGACTAAGAAAAGCAATGGTGAATTTTTACTCAGTCACCACATAGAAAAAAAAAATAAACGGATATAAATTAATTAGAAAAAAATATTTCAATACATTATTATGTTCGCAAACTAAAACAATTACATTAATGGACTGCAAAAAATAATTTAACCTTGCATCGGATATTAGTTTAAACCGTTTTAAAACTACAATTTCTTGATTCTAATATGGTGCTTCATAATTCACCCTATCCTCGTCGTTTAACATAGAAATTATTCTATTTGGTGGTTTATGATATCGGAACAAATAAAAAACCTCTTACAGAGAAACGGATCTTTGTATCGGCGATGACTTTAAAACTGTGAAATCAAAGGACACCAATGAATCTCTGATAAAAAACAATCTTTTGTGTGTTAAGTGTAAGGGATAGTTTTGTGTGAGAATTGAATCTATACCAATTGGCACAGTTTGTCATTACTTACACCACTATGCTATCTGTGCAGTTAATCGGTGACTACGCAACTGAAAGTATATTTATTAAATAGGAGGCTTTATCTCACTTTGCGATGGTGGAAACAATGAGCGATGATTATCTAAATGTACCTGAGCTGAATCCTCGGAGAGTTGGTCGCGGGAAGTTATTAATGCTAGAGCCATCACTTCGCGTGACGTAATTTATGCTCTCCCAATTAAAAGTTGCCAGCTCTGAAGACGTGAAATTAGTGGAATTCCCCTACATTTATCAAGACATCAACATTGCCTCGCGCAACGCGAAACTTCCCAAATTTAAATTAGAGACGATTTTTACAGCTACCTCCCGCCGGTGGGGGATGGGGGGCACTACCCTTTCCTTATAACGAGGAAGGCCTCATGCATTTTTATGTGCTTCTTTTTTCGCCAGCGTTTTAAACAAGGGGGTGAGCGTGGGTGCCCGGGGGTGAACTTTTTTATTCGCGTCTTGATAAGTTAGGGTTGAAATTAGACGTTCGAGTTTCGTTCGCGGAATTCATAATGACGAAAATTAATAAGTTTTCTTTTGAGGGCCCTTCGAACTACGCTATTCAATGGTTACTTATATATATAAACATAATATTATACTTACCGCACGCTGTCACAAATAGTGTTACATATATAAAAATATAAAATTGTATCTTTATCTCTCATTAATCATTAGTGAATAAAATATGAAATATGATAAGTCGGATCACAATCTGAAATGGATCAGGTGCATATAACGACAGCTTTCCATATTTTTCAAAGCACTTATTATTCAACCGATATATTCGAAACTTGATGCACGCCACTATGCCGCTGCTGGTTTTTCAATATATAATTAACCGCCACATACAACACCCAGACTTAGAACTATAATTTGTAGTTTTCAAAAGAAAATAGCCGGAACAGAAATAAAATCCACGATAATCAGGTTAAGAGTTAGCTACATATACACTACACTATCTGATAACGAAGTTAAATTTATGAAAGAGAAAGAAGTAATTAGATAATGGCTCTGTAATAAATTTTATACATATTATATCAATTTGAAACCCCCACATAAGAAGACCACAAAATAAACCATAGAGATAGTATATAATAATATAAAAATACATACATACATACATATCATCACGCCATATCCCTTGCAGGGTAGGCAGAGAGAACAGAGTGCCAGAGAACTCTATCTCTGCATACTTCACTCGCTTCCTCAACATTCATAATTCTCTTCATACACGCTCGCCGGTTTCGGAGACTCTTGACTCCACCTTCCTTCAGTACATGACCGATCCGGTCTAGGTAGGTTAGTCTCGGTCTCCCTCGGTACCTACATCCTTCCACTTTCGCATTGTATATCTTCTTAACCAGGCGTTCGTTCGGCAATATAAAAATATATTATAATAATAAATAAAAATTAAAAAAATATATATTCGTAGCCACCGAATACTAACAGCAATTACTTTACTGATGGGTATAATAAAAAGACTAAGAGCTTTACATTCACCTGAGCCAACTTCATCAGGTGCCGTCAATAATTGCATTCCCAATTGGGATTGACGTCAATCAGGCTACCGGCTACAAAAATATTGCAACTTTTGCAATATATACGACAGAAGAAGAGTACATGTACATAGCGTCGACCACAACTAATTCGGATAAGAGCAGAATGTTGATAATAATACAAATCAAAAATCTCATTGAACTCAAGAAATCGTCGAGAAGGCATCATCTTGTCTCCTATAAAGATGAAATAAAAATAATAATTCAGTATAAATATTAATGTGGTGACGGAGTAAGAATACAATTCACCACCCTCTATCTTAACCGTGGGTGATCGTAAGAGACGACTAAGGGATATGAAACGCATATAACATCTATGCAAAAGATCGAAAACTCGAAACAAAACCCTAAACCAACACGTCTGACCAGCGCGGTATAGTAGGTTAATTGCCCTCCCATTACGGAGGAGGCCGAGCCCAATAGTGAGACATATATGAGCTGTGATGGTGAAATATTAATGCGACTGTTGCACTCCCACCTGTAGAACACTTTATTCACGCTATTAATTGAGAACTTATTTCATATTTTGATCATCATCATCTCAACTTACATATATATGTCTCACTGCTGGGCTCGAGTGTCCTCCATAATAGTAGGAAAATTGATCTGCTATATCACGCTGGTCAGACAGGTTGGTTTAGAGTTTTATTTCGAGTGTACTTTCTCTTGCAGTGACGTTATTTGCTTCAGTTCGTTAATCGTCTTTTATGATCATTCATGATTGAGTAAGGTACCAGACCATAGTATTCTTACTTAGTCTCCACATGGATACATATTTTATTAATATTTTATACTATATCCATCCATCCATATTACTCCATAAGCGTTTCCAAGAGGGGCTTAATACCATAATCATTAAATAATTTTTAGGCATTTTTTATTTAGACCTGTTTTGACCGAAATTGGTGTTATAAGTTCCCAGGAGATTGCTGCTACCCATTCTCCTAGTGATCATCCCCATTCAGCCTTTTGTCGTCAATTGGTCGATGTAATAGTTTGCTACAGAGTGCGGTTATATACCGCCTGTATCCAATGACTCCCAGCAAGTTTCACCAAGTCATCGATCCCCTATTGGGAGAAAGATATTGTACACTGCGTCGACCGATACGTGGTTGCGACCCCAGAACCTGCTAGTGATACCTCAATCACTTTTTACGATTTTAATGAGAAAGTAAGGCGTAATAAAATATTGAATGCTATAATGACATATTAATACATATGTAATGACTTACATACGCAATTTTATGATTGATATTGATGATTTAAGTATTATTGTGTAGTTATAGCTCAGGGACTATTGCATAGAATTCAAACCCCAAAGTAGGTGCCTGTGATTTTTCAGTAAAATAATAATTATCGTTTAGTTTGATTATGAAGGAAAACATCGCAAAGTAATAATATCTAAATATACGAGCTCCCTCGCGAGCGCAATTGAAAAACTGTTCTAGACGATGTGTAAATACGTGCTTCGGAAAGTAAGTTAAGTCCCGGTTATCGTATTATAAACGTCTATAACAATCATTCCTATTCTGACCTCCACTCTAGCCCTGGAATATCGCTCTCCCATCAACTTGGAAAGATCAGATAACAATAGCTTCGTGGTAAAATGATATTCTAGAAAGATAGATAGTCTAGAAAGCCAAATAAGAGTGCAAATAATAAAAGCTCAGTAAATGATGATAATGACGGTAATTAAGGAAAAAAAAATTTTCATACTCAGTGCACAAATTTATGCTATCCATCGTCCAACATTTTTTGACCTTCACTGTTAAATATAAAACACGAAGAGATCCCAAGAAGGGCTAATGTCATAATTACCATGTTTTAAGAGTTGGCTTGTTATTGTACTCGGTGTTGCTCGGTGTTTGTGTTTTCGAGAACAGCATTATGGCTCACTAATTATACTTTATCACTATATACTACACATACATACATATCATCACGCCATATCCCTTGCATACTTCACTCGCTTCCTCAACATTCATAATTCTCTTCGTACACGCTCGCCGGTTTCGGAGACTCTTGACTCCACCTTCCTTCAGTACTTGACCAATCTGGTCTAGGTTGGTTAATCTCGGTCTCCGTGAGTTTTTACGATCCATACCTAAAATTAGGCGTAGGTTTGTGATTATCAATTCCAAAAAAAAGTAAGACTCAGAAATGGCTACACAATTACATCTAGTTGTATGTTTATTCTGCTACGTTCCAAATTACATCGGTACTATCCTTTTTTTTTTTTTTATTGGTGGGCTATGGGTGCGTTTCGCCCCGCTGAATCGGTCCGGGGTGACGGAAAGGCGGCGCGTGACCCCACAGACCCACCGTAAAACCTTCTCTCTTCGCCGTGCGAGCGGACCACCGGTACTCGATTTTAACTTCGGTGCATCGGTACTATCCTCAGTCACTGATCCATAAGAACAGAGCAATGAATCTAAGTACTATATATTATATGAAGCTTGAAAGTAGCACCAGTGATAGAAAAGATTAGGAGCGCCTATATTATTTGGAACATGTGACGGAGAGACGATAACTATGTGATATTGAGTGTTACAAACATGAATGTAGATGGACGTAAAAACGTGGGAGAACCAAAACGTGACAGATAAATTTTTGGAACGAGGATCTGGGGGTATGAAAGGAGTGATTGCTGATATAATAGGTGACGTGACTGGAGTCCATGGAAGGTGATATAGTGCCAACCCCACTAAGTGTATTGGAGGTGAACAGGCTATGATGAATACTGACTTTATTTAGAATAAATGCAGGATATCGTGTTAACCCACCAAAATTCAGAGAATTATTTTCTCAGAGGTGTCGTAAGGTCATCATTGCAAAAAAAACAAATCTATATTATATTATATATATCTATTATATATATATAAGAGATTTCCACCTATGTATTGACTCATCACGATATCTCTGGAACCATTAGGCCTATAAACCTCAAATTTGGTAGGAATATTTCTTTCGCCGACTAGAGGTCAGCTAAGAACGGATTTTACGAAATTATATCCTTAAGGGGGTGAAAAAGCAGGGCAAAGTTTGTATGGGACAAAGTGATTCCTTGGTCCAAACAATTTCAAATTTTGCATAAACATTTTTTAATAGAATTGATGATAGATGTGATTCATATTTTATTGAGATTTATCTCCTAACTGGGTTAAAAAGGGGTGGAAAGTTATTTTAGGGGTGATTTGCTTTAAATTTGATATCAATACTTCTTAGTGATTTTGATTTAAAAGACATTTTATTTTGTCACATGTTTGAAAACTCAATTCGATTATATTCAAAAAACCGGCTAAGAGCGACGCGGAGTCGCGTACGAAGGGTTCCGTACCATTATCTATAAATGGCAAAATAATCATGTTTGTTGTATGGGAGCTTCAATTTTCTATTTGTTTTATTTTAATTTAATTATTTATATCTAATATATTACTGAATATTCTGTGAATATTTCAAACGTCTACCTATTTTTGTTATCAATATCGAGCAGAAAGATTACCTTTGTTGTGTGGGAGTCCCCTTAAATATTTATTTTATTGTTTTTTAGTATTTGTCGTTGTAGCGGCAAAAGAAATTCATCATCTGTGAAAATTTCAACTGTCCAACTATCACGGTTCATGAGAGCAACCTGGTGAATGATAGGCGAAGCAACGGATGGACAGCAGAGTCTTAGTAATAGGGTCCTGTTTTATCTTTTGGGTATGGAACTCTAAAAAGGTTGATGTCACATAAACGTTCTTCTTCTTCTCTCTGTGTATTGGCAATCAGTTACTTATACGAGTTATTGGTGCCAGTGTCAAGTTATAATTATTTTTACGTTTTTAGTCTTTCAGGTTAGTCATTGTCTAAGTCAAATTGTCACCATCATCAACAGTGCTATGTCTACACTGTTAATGGTATATTGTGGAAATTTTGATGGAAAACGAAAACGTTGTAAAGCACTTTTATATGATATTCACTACATCCCAGTAGTTCCGCCGCATCATCATCACAGCCTATATATCATCCATGCACTCTTAAAGTACTTAACCGATTTTAATCAAATTTGCATAATATGTGTAGTTTGATCCAACTTAAAAGATAGGATAGCTTCTATCTCAATGTATAGTCACAATATTATTTTATTGCAAATTATTTGTCTATTATTTGACAGTCACAATTATCTGTTATCTCCAAACGATTTTAACAGATGGTGGTATCTGTTGACTGGATTGAGTAAGTATTTAATAGATGGCGCTATGTTAAACGTAGAAACTTTTCATATAAGCTACAATTTATTATCATAACCACCACGGGTTACTGAGACTATCTTAGCCACAGCAACGCGTGGCCGGGTCTGCTAGTATATTATATATTATATTATATATATATATATATATATATATATATATATATATATATATATATATATATATATATATATATATATATTGTATATATAGGAGATTTCCACCTATGTATTGACTCATCGCGATATCTCTGGAACCATAAGGCCTACAAACCTTAAATTTGGTAGGACTATTTCTTACGCTGAGTAGAAGTCAGCTAAGAACGGATTTTACGAAATTATGTCCCTAAGAGGGTGAAAAAGCAGAACAAAGTTTGCATGGGACAACGTGATTCCTTGGTCCAATCTATTTCAAATTTTGCATAAACATTCTTTAACAGAATTGATGAAAGACGTGATTCATATTTTATTGAGATTTATCTTCTAACTGAGTTAAAAAGGGGTAGAAAGTTATTTTAGGGGTGATTTTCTTTAGAATTGATATCAATACTTCTTACTGATTTTGATTTAAAAGACATTTTATTTTGACACATGTTTGAAAACTCAATTCGATTATATTCAAAAAACCGGTCAATAGCGACTCGGAGTTGCGCATGAAGGGTTCCGTACCATTATCTATAAATGGCAAAATAATCATATTTGTTGTATATTCTTCTTTTCTTTCATATTCTAAAGTGAATATATTACTAAATATTCTGCGAATATTTCAAACGTTTACCGGTTTTTGTTATCAATATCGAGCAAAAATGAACAAAAAGATTAACTTTGTTGTGTGGGAGCTCCCTTAAATATTTATTTTATTGTTTTTATTTAGTATTTGTCGCTGTAGCGGCAAAAGAAATTCATCATCTGTGAAAATTTCAACTATCACGGTTCATGAGAGCAACCTGGTGACAGACAGGCGAAGCAACGGACGGACAGCGGAGTCTTAGTAGTAGGATTCTGTTTTATCTTTTGGATATGGAACTCTAAAAAGGTTAATGTCACATAAACGTTTGGTATTTATATAACGCAATTACTTTTTAAAATTGAAATATCTCGAATGTCACCGCACTATATTAGTACGGTGTTTATAGGTTTCTAAGCTTTAGAGAGGTCATGTACTTTTAGGACACGGCCTCATATGAACGTAGACTTTGAAATTTGAAATGATTGGACGGTAATTTTCTAAGCAGAATATTGTAATTCAAAGCAATGGTAATACCTTGCATCGAATAACTGAAATCGAATCGAATCGAAATCGAATAACTGATACTCTATTTCAGCAGTTGTTTGGTTTTTGAATTGTGCTAGGATATAGCCATTGCGATACTAAAACCAAAAACACCGCTTTATAAAATTATATCTACTGCAACTTTTTATTTTACCCTATAATGATTAGGAAAGGAGTATAAAATCATCTGCTATATTTTCGTTCGCTGTTTAGCCAGTTTTTAATCAACATGTTTCCAAAAATCTAGATAGAAAGGATGTGTTATAATAGGAACAATCAGTATATATAGCGATAGGAAGGCAGGACATTGGTGCTGACCGAGCTGGGTCTCAAGACGCTATGACGTTTGTGCGCTACTACGGTCGATCTGTTCTCTTTATACCATTTACTTGCAAATATTTGAGGATCATTCGAAGGGGTTAAATATTGGTATAAATCCTTCGAGTAAGTGGTGAACACCGACGGTGTCATAGGTTAACCGGTCAAGTTTCTAAATACACTGAAACCTCCCGATCTCCCAACGCACATATTAAAATGGAGAGTTCGCACGCCAATTATGTTGCTGTGGAATAAAAATCCACTAAAATTATGCGATACCACCAGATTGCAGGTGAAAATATTACATCGCAATGTAATCGGAGCCACTATACTGGTTGGTTGTTCTCGACCGGAGTGTGTATCTAGGATTCTTTTAATACTATCAAATCCGTAATACCTCGAATTCCAGAGAGTGTAGTTTGCTATCGAAGTCTATTTCGCAATGACCATAAACAAATCTCAAAGTTAAACTCTTAAGGTAGCGGGAGTAGACTTGAGAGAAAGCTGCTTCTCCCATGGGCAGGGCATATGTGACATTCTCCAGAGTAAGCTCACAAAGTAGTCTGATAATTCTAGCGTCCTCAGCAAAAGCAAAAAACATTGTTTACATAGAGATACTGTAGTTAGTGTAGTATTGCGAGTAGGTGGACCAGGATGAATGATCTGAAGAGTGGTCAACCTCGTGATGACGACGCCCCAGCATCACTGCTATTTGTTGCCTTGGCATCGACGGTGATGATGCCCGAAAGGATAACTCTACACTATAATACAGATTGTTCTATTTTACAAGTATACAAATATTTAAACGTAAAATTTTATATGTTATAACAAAATTATGAAGGTAAAAAAACAATCAAATATTCTATTAGAATCAATTTCGACGTTTACGCGGACGAAATCGCGGGTGAATGCTAGTAAACTATAAAAGAAATGCTTTGCCAACTCGTCTGACCTCTAGATACCTACTATACTAGCCACCGACGACAAAGACCAAGTTCCGGTGGAGAGGTACATTGTGGGGCGGGTCTATGGAATCACGCACCGCTTCATCTGTTGCCCCGGACGGATTTAGCGGAGTATGACCAGACTAGTGCCCGCCGCAAAAAAAAAGAAAGGTACTACTATACTAGGTAAATCTTCCTGGGTGCCAATCCAATAGTTTCATATTAATTAAAGAATAGGTAATTATTATATTGTGAGATTTACATTACCCTTTTTATGGTAGGCTATAGTCTAGACACACCCGCCCGTTCCAACCGCGGCGACAGAATAGTGGCGTGCGGACCTATATCCTACCGCATGCCCGCTTGATCGTCATTGTACTGACCTTTAGTACCGATTCTTTAAGCTCGGTGGTGACATTTAGATTGCCTAGAGGTTCAGTGATATAAATATGACAATCTCAATTGTGAGATTAGTATTTTTTAGATAACACTGACGCAATTAAGTCTTGGGCACTTGAATTTACTGACCCTGACTCAAAGTAATCAGGTCCATAAAATCTAACAAATATATCGGAAAGGAAAATACTAATATTAATTCACACAATAGTATAAGTAGAACAGTAGATATCAAAATAACTTCTAGATTATACCTAATATCTGAAAGCTTTGGCCTACACTCGTTCTTTAGCGATATGATTTTCTATATGCTAATATCACTTAGATTGAATGGGGTTAAACAAAATGATACATAATTGCTACATTATTCATAATATTATATTTGAAAACTCTGAAGATAACATTTTTATACATTATTGTTAGTTTTTTCTGTAATAAATGCCGTAAATAAAGATATCATTTTCACGCCAATTGTACCTTTACTAAAACTACACTTTGTTCAAGCACGTAATATCCAAACGAAGTAAAAATGTCTGACTTCTCACATGCTAGAAAGATAAAAGGATTGTAAATATTTTTATATCAATATACCCAAATTTTATGTATTTTCGAGTGCTGTCTTTACCACACACACACACACACAATGATATCGAAATAATATTTTATAAATAGAGAAAATGTAGTACATAAAACACAAAAATCTTATCTTTTTTATTTGGCTACAATTTTAATTTGTTGTAAACATTTGAGATGTTTAATTTTGTGTTGAATATGAGTATCTCTATGAAGTCTTTGTCTGATATAATAGAATTTGTCCTTTAAATATCACACAGTACTCTACTGCATATAGTACTCAAATATCATATTGGAATCGTTTTTGCATCTCCAAGCTGCGATTAGTTAACATGTATACTCACTTCTTATTCAAGGTATTTTTTTCTTATAGTCTATAAATTATTGTTTATAATCTATTAAACGTCGTCTTATAAATCGTCGTATAAACCGTCATGTGGCAGCTTAAAAATATAATAATATCCAACAGTAAAAGTCGATAGGCTGATATAGAACGAATTGGTGGATTTCGATAGTTAAGTCAAGATACCACTTGTAACGATAAAATTAGCGTATCAAGCGTGTTTTGCTTTAGCATTAACTAAAATTGATTTACTAACATCATTCGTTAACGAATACAGTGACAAGATATTTTTATGTATAAAAATAAATATTTTTGCAAACAGATTAGGTCATCTTGCTTAAGTTTTAACATAGATACATGTGAGTTTATGTCACTTGATATCAAAGGGGTCGCAAGGACTTTTAGAAGAGATTAGATGTCACTATGACTAGTAGTACAAATTTGAATTAACGATGCGGTTACATCGGAAGCCTTGTTATGCATCAGAACTGTATATTAATTTGGGGTTGTATACCTCTCACTATACACACATACATACATATCATCACGCCATATCCCTTGCAGGATAGGCAGAGAGAACAGAGTGCCAGAGAACTCTATCTCTGCATACTTCACTCGCTTCCTCAACATTCATAATTCTCTTCATACACGCTCGCCGGTTTCGGAGACTCTTGACTCCACCCTCCTTCAGTACATGACCGATCTGATCTAGGTAGGTTAGTCTCCGTCTCCCTCGGTACCTACATCCTTCCACTTTCGCATTGTATATCTTCTTAACCAGACGTTCGTTCGGCATTCTTTCCACATGTCCGAACCATCGGAGCATTCCCTTTCGCACCTTTACACCAATACTCTCTTTCATACCTACTCGCTCTCTTAAGTCGTCGTTACGAATGCGGTCGGTCAGCCTAACTCCACAGATTTTCCGCAGAGATCGCATTTCGACCGCATTAATTTTACTTTCATACTCTTTTCTGCATACCCAACTCTCGCTTCCATACAGTAATGTTGGGACAAGCACTGCGTTATGTATTGCTATACGTGCCTTCTGGCTGAGGTGGTGGCTGCCGAGAAGTTGCCCCAACGCTCCGTTCACTCTATTTCCCGCATTCACTCTTCGCTCTATATCAGTGGTGTACCTTACATCTCGGCTGAATCCACATCCAAGATATACAAATTCATCCACTTGCTCTAGTACATCATTACCTATTGTTACTCTTACATCTGTTCTGGTTTCATCTCTTTCAAAGACCATTATTTTGGTTTTGCTCACATTCACGTGTAGACCCCTTTCTCACTATATATATATATATATATATATATATATATATATATATATATATATATATATATATATATATATATATATATATATATATATATATATATATATATATATATATATATATATATATATATATATATATATATAGGTATAGTATGTAATTCGATACTGTATTGGAAGTCTCGCAACTAGTCGATATTCAACCATACCGTTATCTATTTATATGTATTAGTAATAAGTTTTAACGTTAGACATAACTATACAGTTGAGAAAAGTAAGAGTTTTAGGATATAAATGTGTCCATTTTCTAAATACGCCAGCTTAGTTCTTAGTATGGCAAGAATTGTACTGTGTAGATTACCGCTAAGTTCTGAATTTGATAGGAATTATACTGTGAATGCATTACCACTTTCATTACTCGTAGTTAAGGAAAGTTTTCTGCCTACATTTTTATTCTACGTACCCAGATATATTAAAAAAAGACTACAAGACGTATATAAAAAAAAAATCATTTTACCAAAAATCTAGACGAATGTTGAGCAGTGGGCGATTTGGTCTAATTAATCTAGCAGATTGGAACGCTGTATAAGATGAACCTTAACAGATCACGTTAGGTTCGAAATCATCAAAAATTAAAAACAAAATCAAAACTGTCTATTTTAAAGTTTTATATAATTATGTCATCAGCGATGATAGTACGAAATATATGCCTTCGCATTTTTTTTTTATTAAGATTAGGTACTAGTTAACTTATAAACAGGAACAAACTTAGCATAAATATATCACAAGATATCCTTTTTTTTATATCCTGAACTTTTTGTTGAATGTGCTTTACTCCATACATAGAGTAAGAATACAATTTGATGATCTGATGTTTGATTTCCATTCCATCATTGACCGATAATAATCAATTAATACATGAAAATAGAACTACGCGAGAAGAAGTCCACAAAATAAAACTATATCAAACCAGCCAAACTATAGCCAGCGTGATGTATTAGGCTGATCTTCTTTATCTAAAGGAATCGCCTATCAAGATTTAAAAAAGGACCTATACAATATTTAATGAAAATTATCCATCTGAATGAGAATAATCTCGCACTAGCAATTGATAGCCGTAATATTCTAGTAATGTATGTGTATATATGTATATAGTTTAATATATAGTGAAGCAATATGAGTAATTTATGTAAAATACACGATCAGACAACGAGGCGAGGGCGTTCATAACCGAAGTATGTAGGTGGAAGCGCGGTTGCACATGGAGACACTTGTTGAACTTGATGTGCGGGCATGCGCGCTCATACGTACACATACGCGACATTCCCGCTTACTTTACTCACAACAAACTAAGGAAAATTGTCGCATCATATTCTTAATGCCTAACTAAACATATCGTTTCCTACTGAACAACATTTAAAATATAATTTTCTACAATAATGGCGCCTTGTAATCTTAACAACATATTTTATTTTAATGAATACGCAACTTGATCAACTAAGTTTTATAAATCGTGAGATAAAAAGCAAAGAAATATTCTTTTCTTAACAGCCTATTTCCACAAATGAATGACTATTATATTTCATCAAAGTTGGAAATTGGAGGAATCAGAGAAGCACCGTGAAGTCGGATTTGTGCAATTATAAGAATAAAAGAAAGTCATTAGTCCAATCAATTTAGACGGAGGAGAGCGCGGCCACTCAGCGCTTGGCGCTGAGCGCGGCTTGTATTATAATTTGCGTCTAATAACGTCGTTAACAACGTACATTAAAACAAAACAAACAGCGGTGACGGGAGCGCGAGCGGTAGCGGGCGCGGGCGGCGCCATCCTTCCTCGAATCCGTGTCATTAATTTACGTAATGCGTAGGTACGCGCTATCCCCAAATATTTAAGAAGCCTCCTCCGGGAGCGCCCGCTCCTCCACTATTCCCCTCCCGCGCGCCGAATGCCACCCCACAACCCGCCTGCCGAGAATTATGGCGGCCGCCTTGTAATTATATTTTTTAATTTATCTTCCTTAGCGAATACAATGGAGGCGCCACCCTGCCACCGGAGCGCTTCTTTCTCATGCTGAATATTGTATCAGGCCGCTGAAAAAAGGAAAGAACGCTTTAATTACAAGCGAGAGAGCGACCGGCATTACGCGCTAAATATTTGATGTTGTCTCTTTCTCGGAGTTACTCGGCGGGCAGCACCGCGGGGCGGCCGGCGGACGGTGGACGGCCGCGTCCTCAATAATTAAAACGCCTATTAACTCATTCCTCTTCAGGTGACCCCTCATTACGTCCCGAATAAAAAATGTCCAACTCAACGTACAAGTACTGATTGCTGCCGCCCTAGTTAATTAATGCCCACTAAACTAATTATAAATTTATAATAAAATACATATCTGTACAATTGTACCTACATTTATACATATTAGATAGCTTTTTAAAATATCTTATCGCATGGTACGTATATAATATATACGAGTACACATACAAATCTGCAAGGGCAAAAAGTTAAGGTTTATTTTTTTTGTCTTCAAAACTTAACTAGGAAGTCTAAGAATCTATTACCTTGACACATTTAATGACTGAATTATGTTAACGGATTTTTATAATTTTATTAACGTATAAGCACATGCTCAAAACTGGTGTATAGTATTCCGTTTTTAAATAATTTATTAGAAACTACGTGACGTCTTCACTGTGTATAATTTATATGACTTTAATTAATAGTCTGTATTTAAAACGAAGTCGCAGGTTTAACTATTATTTTATAGTAAAAAACAACTGAGGGCCTTTCGGTAAACTTAGACACTACGATCGCCAGTCCGCTGACAAACGCGGCAATTATGATATTTAATATTTCCCAAATACAAGACCAAGACTCGCAGTTTCGCATTTGATCAACAATAATGGCATGATCTCCCTATGCGTACGTCCAGAGGTGGGCGTCGATAGACTAATGGATGGAATAAAAACTACTAATTTCCGCCATGATCTTGACATATGAGCGGCGATGGGGGCCGCCACCCATCACGCCTTGCCCAGTCAGGCGAGTTGAGGAGAGCAGAGTGCTGGGTGGGCACGTGGAATGTAAGAGGTTGTGTGGAAGGTAAGTTGCACGAGCTGATAACCGTCATGGCGGACAAACAGCTAGACGTGCTCTGTGTAACAGAGACCAAGCGAAGGGGCAGCGACGCCTGCGATCTTCCTTCCACCAGGAAGGTGGCGGGATGGCTCTGTGGTCTGGTGTACCAGAGAGCGATCGAGCCAGCATGGGGGTAGGAGTGCTGTTGTCCTCTCGCTTGACCTCAGGTGTGAAGGATTACGGAATGTATGATCCCAGACTTCTTTGGGTCCGTATAAAACTAGGTGTCACCAAGGTATTCATGGTTGTAGCATATGATCCCGTAGGATCCTCTGTGGCATCAGACCTAGAGAAGTTTTGGAATAATGTTAGGGAAGTTCTGGATATGGTAGAAACTAGTGAATGTGTGATTGTATGCGGAGATTTGAACGGATGGGTGGGGACCAAGCGTCCCGATTATGAGGACGTACTTGGTCCATTTGGTCATAGGAGAGTGAACGACGCAGGTAGGCTCATAGCGGATGTTTGCATGGAGAGAAACCTTATTGTGTCAAACACATTTTTCCAACATAAGGACATCCATATGTATACATGGAGAAGGAATGAACAGAAAAGTATAATAGATTTAATTTTGGTAGACAGTCGCCTCCGAAGCAAAATATTGGATGCAAGAGCCTACAGGGGCCCCACAGTCGATACGGACCACTATCTCGTTATTGCGAGATTTAGTGGTCTGTTCAGAAAGTGGAGGCACTGGCGAGAGCGTGTCCACTTCGGAGGGCTTGAAAGAACAAAGGTTGAAAGGTTGCAAGAAGAGTGTGTAAGAGAAAAGTATGCAGAGTGTGTCCGGGAACGGCTGACAATGGCAAGCCAGCCGCAATCGGACATTGAAGAATGCTGGAGAGTATTGAAAGAGAGTATGGTAGATATAGCGAAAGAAGTATGTGGAAGTTCAAAGAAGCATAGAAAAACAAATGGTGACGCATTGTGGGATGCGGAAGTGGCAGCTTCCGTAGAGCAAAAGAAAAAAGCGTGGCTGGACTATGTCTCTTCTTTGAATCTGAATGACAGTATGGCTGAACAGAAGAAAGAAATATATCTGCAATGTAAGAATGACACCAAGGCCTTAGTGAAAGAGAAACGTGATAGAGCGAATATGAGTGCAGAAGATAGGCTGACTAAAAACTTCGAGGGTAACACCAAACTCTTTTGGAGGTGAAGAAGTCTCGGGGTGATTGGTCAGCCTTCAGAATGAATAAAATAAGGTCTAAAGGTGGAGGACATTTTTACACAAACACAAGACGTGTTAAGCCGATGGAGTGAATATTTTGGCGATATGTATGCGGATACTTGAGTTGGCGCCGGTGTCGCATGTGGTTTAGTAGATCAACTTTCGGCACCGGGGTCCTCCGATGGTATCAGTATGGATGAAGTTGAATGGGCGATAAGAAGTTTGAAAAATGGTAAGGCAGCGGGCATTGAAATGGTGTTTGCCGAGATGATCAAGCTTGGCGGCTCCTGTGTCTGGGAGGCGTTCCTGTTGCTCCTCAATTTATGTTGGAGCTCGGAAATGGTTCCCAGGAACTGGAATAGCGCAGTCATCGTGCCTTTGTTTAAAAACAAGAGTTCACGTTATGGCTGCGCAAATTACAGAGCCATAAGCTTGACCAGTTTGGCAGCAAAAGTGTACGGTAAAATTATTGAAAGGAAAATGAGGATGGTGTCCGATGGTTTACTGTGTGAGACACAAGGAGGTTTCAGGAGTGGAAGGGGATGCATGAATCAAGTGTTCTCTCTGCGCAACATTGTGGAGAAGCATCTGGCACTAGGTCAGAGTGTTTTCTGCAGTTTTGTGGATGTGGAGAGAGCATTTGACACGGTTGTACGAAAGGAAGTTTGGGACATTTTACCGGAGTATGGTATTAACGATAAACTGCTGCAGGCTGTGCAGTCCAGTTACATGGGCTGTAGAGACTGTGTGCGGCTGGATGATGGAATGTCGCCTTGGTTTGACGTCAATATAGGCGTTAAGCAGGGGTGCGTTCTGTGAGCCAGACTGTTTATCATATATCTGGATAAATGTCTCCAAAGGTTGAATGATATGAATGTGGGAGTCCAGATGGGCGACTCAGTGGTCACTGCTTTGCTCTATGCAGATGATGCAGTCCTGCTGGCACAGTCAGCGACTGACCTGAAGACCCTAGTCGACACAATGACAGAAGATTGTAAAAAAAGGGGTCTACGCGTGAATGTGAGCAAAACCAGAATAATGGTCTTTGAAAGAGATGAAGCCAGAACAGATGTAAGAGTAACAATAGGTAATGATGTACTGGAGCAAGTGGATGAATTTGTATATCTTGGATGTGGATTTAGCCGAGATGGAAGGTACACCACTGATATAGCGCGAAGAGTGAATGCGGGAAATAGAGTGAATGGAGCGTTGGGGCAACTTCTCGGTAGCCACCACCTCAGCCAGAAGGCACGTGTAGCAATACATAACGCAGAGCTTGTCCCAACATTACTATATGGAAGCGAGAGTTGGATATGCAGAAAAGAGTATGAAAGTAAAATTAATGCGGTCGAAATGCAATCTCTACGGAAAATCTGTGGAGTTAGGCTGACCGACCGCATTCGTAACGACGACGTAAGAGAGCGAATAGGTATGAAAGAGAGTATCGGTGTAAAGATGCGAAAGGGAATGCTCCGATGGTTCGGACATGTGGAAAGAATGCCGAACGAACGTCTGGTTAAGAAGATATACAATGCGAAAGTGGATGGATGTAGGTACCGGGGGAGACCGAGACTAACCTTCCTAGACCAGATCGGTCATGTACTGAAAGAAGACCGTGGAGTCAAGAGTCTCCGAAACCCGCGAGCGTGTGTGAAGAGAATTATGAATGTTGAGGAAGCGAGTGAAGTATGCAAGGATAGAGTTCTCGTCTGGCACTCTGTTCGCTCTGCCTACCCTGCAAGGGATATGGCGTGATGATATGTATGTATGTATGTATCTTGACATATGTATGTGCTAGTGTCGCTTCATTCACATTCATAACAGTCTTCATGCATGCTCGACACATAAGGTTACACGGAATCTGGCTTCGCGCCAACAAACAGGAAACAATAAAAAGAAAACGCATAAAAACATAAACAGAAATTTTTAATAATAAAAATATATATCCTATCCTTACTGTAAGTAATTGTAATAAAATCACAAAGATAGAATTATTATTTTTATTGATATATATTTTAAAATAATAATATTTTCATTTCAAAATGTAACGTTTATTAGTTTAAAATGTAAAGTTTGATAGACGATAAAATTGTAACTTAAAGTTATCATTACATAGATAACTTACAAAATATATATTCCTAGTAAAAATATGTTGGATAATACCGATTCAATTTAAATTATAAAAATAAATTAACCAACTAGGTATCTTTAAATTACAATTACAGTAAAAGAGTAATTATAGGTGTAGTACGTTTCATAGATAATTTTATTTTTAAAAGCAATACACGTAACGGGGGTATACACATTGATTTATTACAGAACAACAGTCACAAATTAAGGCGGATTCCGTCTCGCGGACACCCGTAGCTGCAGTACTTAGCGCGAGGAGACAAAGTATAAAGTAACACCCCAACCACCCACTGAAAAACGTCTCTAATATTCTTTTAGAAACGGTGGCATTTACGGGCTATATTTTATCCTGAATTTGCATACGCTCCTTTTTCGTACCCGTCCTCTATTTTATGGGTGAGTATTTTTTTTCATCCGGGGGTTAAGATACAAAAGGGTAAAGCGTGGAGCCCGCACTGATAATTAAATTGCAGCGCTGAGTGCGGGAGTCGGGCAAAGTTACTGTCGAGTCTGTCGACTGCGTGCCTCACGCGTGCAATGTTGTATCGCGGTATCGCCGACACTGGCGCGACAATTTTATTACCTATTGTCGTACGACACATTAAACTTGATGATTAAAACACTAATATTTCTGGATAATAATCCTGTCTTTATTTTGTTTTTCATTTGTGCCATGTCGTAAAGCTATTCTGAGCTGTGTACAATTTTAAAAAGATATTAACACAATTATGAATATGCATGCCTTCAAAATAAATTTAAACTTGAAATTAGCTCATCTACTTAAATTATATTAATATTAGCTTCTGGAATATATAATAAAATAACAAAAATATATACATAAAAAGTATATTTATTAAAGAATATTTTTTTCATATCGTAGCCGTCATGATATTCATTTAACTAACAAATTAGGAGAAATCTTACCCTGCTCTAAGTCAAATTACCATAATTGCTAATCAAATGTTGTAGGAGTAGCCGAGTCGGCACGGTCGCTTTGTACTAATTACAAATTCTAATTCCCTCTCTTGTTTCATAGGCCTTTGAATTTGAAAATTATTGCTTTAAGCTATCAAATGAATTCTCAATTCTCATTCTTCATTTATATCTTAGGTCGTTAAATAACATTCTTTATATCAACAATAAATTATAATGTTGCAAAGATGTCCCCGTTCAATTATGACATTTCTTAAGTGTAGCAAATGTTCATTCGCGTGTAGTAGCAAATATTCATTTTATACTAATAATATAAATATTTCAGCATGCTTTAAGTTTCTCATTTCATCATTTTAAACGAAAATGAACATCAAAGTGATATTTATTTTATTACAGATAATTCGCTTAAAGAATTTTCAAAAGATGTTATGAAGACGTAGTAACTTCTCAATAGGCTTCAAATAAGCTTATATAAAACACGCAAATCGATACTTTATGAGGAATCAACGAAGCAATAAATACAATTAAAACATGTAATATAAGCCCACTGAATTCCTGTCAGTTATGAGTTTACGAAGAGGCTGTAAATTTGTTTGAAGTCCTATAAAGAAGATTTTCTGTAAAGGAAAATAACTCGTCAAAAACTTAAAACATTTTCTGTGTATAGGTATTCGTGAGCGACGTAGCGTACGATTTTAATTCTATCACAAGTCTACTTATAAATAAGACCCGCTCCAATTAAAAGCGCGCCATAGCTTTGAAAGCGGAGTGAAGGAAAGTGTAAGCACCTAGGTGGGGAAATGTGGCCGTGTTTACGGAAAAGCTCCTCCGGCAAATATTATCGCGAGACGAGCGCGATCAAATATTCAGACGGCGCGCGGAGGCGGCAAGGCGCGGGACGCAACCCTCTCCAAGTTTCAAGCCCTTCCCTTTGCACGCCCTACACTAATTACGTTTAGAGTTCTTAAGCGAAATTACTTAGGCCCCTCGCCACCCGCGCCCGCACCGCCTCGCGGCCCCCTTCCGGAAATGAGGCGCGTTGGAAAAACAAGAAAGAGGAAAGCGTTATATAAGAAGGTCGCTGTCTTTCTGAACGTCCTAAATCTGGCCAATCGCTAAAAGATGTTGATGTAATGATTTTTCTTCATTTTCGCGAGTCGTCTCTGTTCATGAGCGGTTGCTAAGTGAAAAGCAATTAAAGCACGGACGAGTGATCTCCGCGCCCAAACTCCCTTTCCCCCTCTCCCATGGCACCCTGGTCGCCCACCTCGACACTTATTCAATCAACAAGAACGGACAGATATTTTAATAAACACCACTACTTGCAAACATGCACATGTATTTAACTAATTAATCGAATACCCACGGCAAAATCGCACCATCGTTTACGTATTTATCATGAACGCAAAAACTAGTTTACTAAAACTCTGAACACATTCCTACACAAAAATTATTCAACGGTTATGTTCAAAGAACCTGTTGAATCCTCCTTCCGAACTAGTGAGATACCATACACTATCGGACACAAAATACTATAACTTAATTTACATACATTTAAGAAGAAGCTTTTGGGGTAGCTAACATTGGCCCTTAAATGTAAACTGTAATAAAATATTTTTTTAAATTGGTTTAAATGATGTATTTAGTCTCATCTATTTATATCAAAAAGTAAAAAGCATTGGGTATTTTAAACTCATTTTCACTATTTAGGAGATATGTAATAAACAACAGGTAAGCAGTTTCAGGCTCAGAGTGCCTCCAACAATTTACGCAAAAAAATTAAAATGATCGAAAACGCCTTGCTTTGTCTGACTTATAATTTAACCTAGAGTCATTAGTCGCATGCTTATGCCGTTAAACTAAAAGGCAGTCAGTAAATAAAATGGGTATGTTAAACCTATTTTCACTATTTAGGACACATGCAATAACCAACAGGTAAGCAGTTTCAGGCTTAGTGTCTCTAACAATTTATTTAAAAAAATAAAATGACTGAAAATTCCTTGCTTTGCCTGACTCAGGATTTAACCTAAAGCCATCAGTCGCATACGTATGCCGTTAAACTAAAAAGGCATTGAGTAAATAAAAATTGAGAAAATTCGTTTAATATCGTAATTAATTCGGTTATGGGGAACATTGTGATTTAGGCGTCTGTGGTAGATACTCGACAGTATTGAGAGATCAGCCGCTCGACGCCGCGCTTCCGCACCTTTCATGTGCCAGCGAACAGTTTAATTTCCTAATTTTCAAATAATCTCCAGAAACAAGACAGACTTGGCAGACTTTATTATCTAAAAGGAAGCCTCCGTCGGCGCGAATATACAAACACTCGGTACGAAGGTACAACAACGCTGTATAATTTCCTGTTGTACTAAATAGCTTTGAAGCTTGTAAATGGATTTATACGATGGCTCTTTTCGGCTTCTCATTTGTTCTTTCTTTTGGTATACATTAATTTTTTTTTGCCTTCACGTATTTCGCAAGTAATATAAGTTAAGAATATCACCACCAACGCAATTATTTTCATCTCCTCAGTCTATATATATATATATATGTCCCATTGCACAACTCTTTCCCAATAGAAGGACAATTAGCCAACAATATCAGACAAGTTTTTCAAGATTTTTTTCTCTTACTCTTTACGGAATGAGTAATTGATATTATTTTTACGAACAAGGATTTCTAATCTAAATTTCACCGTATTGAACATAATAATAGCCTACATTCCATGACATTTAAGTTGCTTCATAATAGTTTTCTTCATATAGTAGTGATATTATGAAATTAAAGGTGAGAAATTACATATCCTAGGTGCCGACTTCAGATTTCAAACTAATCTCATATCGTACTGAATCTCTATACCTATATGTATGTGTATAGTTTTCCGTATCACCACTAAACTAAAACTATTTTTTGAGTGTCAACAACATCGTTAAAATATTTAATAACTTTTACATGTCAACAAAGCTTTCAGTAACAACATCAACTTAAATATTTATATTGTGAGTTAAACTCAAACTGTATAGCGTACCTATATAACGGCTTAAATTAGGTAATGTAGATGGAAAATAGCGTCGCAAAATTACAAAACAAGAGAGGGAAACTTGCGGTTGTTTAATGAGATTTAAATAATTAATGAGCGTACAAAATTGGTTTCTTTTTTCAGCAGCGGAGTACTTCGGGGGCTGCGATGAAAAACAAGCCATAATTGTAACCCCGACCGATGGGGGACAGGTTCTGGGTGTCGCTTTCCTTGCTAAATATTACACAATGAGGGACCACTCCACCAATCATAATTTATAATGTAAAACTTTTAATTGCTATCGTTATAAATCTCGCTGAGGCACCAATTAAATTTGTTTGCTACTGCTTAACGAATTATATTTTCCAATTCCTATTAAAAATCCAAATTATTATCATTTGATTTATATTCTAACTTAATGATAAAATATTATGTATTTCTAAATTAGAGCTATGTTCTGAAAAGACTTAAGTAAATCAAATAATCGTTAATTATACTTTTCAAATGTATACAATGTGGATTACGTTGCGTTCCCACAGTATAAATTTCTGTTTATTCTGCACTATTTTAGATTTCAATGAATATTGATTTTATCAAAGTTGCATAACCACTGAACGGTAAATTGTTGCCGTTATTTGCCAAAAAATGGGCGCAGCATAACATTTACATGTCGTGTGATGTGGGCTCAAATCAATAGGTAACAAAAGCGAGACCGTTAGCCATATTCCAAATGATTGCATTCGAAATAAACTATCAAAATTTAGATTTTTTCCTAAAAATGCAATATCCAGTTGGTTGACTTTATTATAACGAAAATCTCGTTATCGCGATATCTCAACTGAATATGGAAACGGAACAATGTTCTTATATAAATGTAAGTGATTGACATCTCACTGGGCGGTCAAGGCAGCAATATGTTTTGCAAGATTTGCTTCCCTACTACCCGCCGCCCTACAGCTATTGTAAATCTGACCACGATCAAAATCGATTGTGATCAAATCAAAAAACTATTTAAATTATATTCACTACCAGAAGCGGTTTTCAACATTTCATATGGGAATTTCCGTTATTATAAAACTATTTCAATTCATTTACAATCAATGCATATCTAGTTTTACAAAAAAAAATCGCTCAGAAATCTGTAACAGGTTCCTATGATCGATAAAGAGTACAGCGATGAATGTGTATTACTTTTTAGTGGCTATAGATTATAGATAGATTCTATATTATTATCTCTTAATGCTTAGTTTCTACTCTCAAGCAGGCCAGCGACTCATTTGTGTGGTAACGGCTACTCATGCATAGTAAAAGGGGGCGACTAAGGTGCTGCTTAAGGAAAAAAACTTTCATTAACTGGGGAGATGAAAGGGGAATACGAGAGTTATTTGACTGAACTGACTGAGCTTAGTTGCTTATCTAAAGAACTCCCAAGATGAATGTTAACAGACAAATGTTACACGGTATATAAAATTGTGTGTTTCAGTTGTTTTGTTTCATTGCGTATGGTAGCGGAGTGACTACAATTAATCATCACTTTTTTTGCTGCGGATGTCATAAGAAAAAAAATCTGCAAACCAAATATTATTATTCTTGCCTTTCTGTGGATTTGGATAATTGGTCGGATCCAACCAGGGTTATCGAAAACTTGAGCATTTTTAAAAATCATAAAAGCGATAACGTAACGTACGAAATAAGTACTTTCCGTGTGGCTACAGATTTCTTTTTAAAAAACAATACCCCACTACACACTATTAACGGACACAAATTCCGCCCAGACTGCGGACAATTTGTGGATCGCATAAATTATTGTCCTTCATGCGAATCTTAACCACTACAACATCCAGTCAAGATGGTATACTTAATATTTATAATGTATATCACTTTCTCTTATTTTCAGTAGTACTACCCACTACGAGGTGAAAATATCAACTACGATCGCCAAATGGCCTGCGAAGTGTGGCGCCTGTTATAATCTTCGCCCTGGGACGTCTATATTCAATAATGTTTTTTTTTTTGTATTCTTAACCCGTCATCACACGGGCCAATTCAATTTCGATAATAAAAACTTCTGTACGGTCATGACCTCGATTTCGAAATGTTAAAGTACTCTGTTTCAAATTCTTATTTAAACCCCTGTAGCAGCAATCCTGATTTTAGCTCTTATTTAATATACTAGAATACTAAATAACGTTAGTAAATAACATTAAAATTGATATTAGCACATTATAATATGTAATCATAGCACTAAAGTCAACCAGCCGCAGATGCTACGCGGTTGGACTCGCGTGCTGTACTTGTGCCACCCCACCCAAAACATTATTGTTAGATCATTTTACAAAAAAAAAAACGCGCCCAGATTATTTACCTCACTTTTTACCTTTTTAAAAACTACTGTTTAGTTTTTTATGAGTATTTTTGTCGCATAGCACGCGGCGATCGCCTTTGTAAAGACTTCATTGAAGCGTTATAGATAAATTCGCAATCTATTGTGATTATTTGTGATCAGAGACGTCAAGGCTGTTTATATTTAATGTTTATTTAAATATAGATAATCGGTAGATTTGGTCCTTGGTATTTAAAATTGAATTTGTTAATTTTTAACGTCATCATTGTATACCACTTGGGGTTGGGGTAAAATATTTAGGGAGTCTTATACATGAACTATTGTACTTATTTCTACAATATTAAACATTAAAATTGTGTTATCTGCTGTGTATTTTTAGCAGTTTCTGTATGTTTGTCGAGCAAAATAATACTATAAAAAATTACGTATTAACAAATTAAATTTCTGTATTAATGATACATGAGAAATTAAATAAGCAATAGTTGTATTAAAAATAGTTGTGGGATCAGATACTGATGCAGCTGAAACAGTAGAGGTATTAAATAGTGCCATCGCTATGTAGAGCACCTAGGCTTACGCCTAAAATCTTTTTCCAAAATTCGGTCTTTAATACCTACATATAATGTGGTCAGCTGTAGATTCATTTGAACCACTCATTTTGATAAAAATACTTAATTATATTTATAATTATGTATTTAATATAATTAGCAACGATTTAATTATATTTTTAACCTTTTAGCATTCATTTATAGTTCATCTAATCTAAGAAGTGCATTTTGACGTTTTGCATTTTTTAATACACAATAACCTCGGTCAAACGTATACAGATGATTGTAAACACTAAATCTGAAATTTTAAACAACTATTAAGTTATTTACATAATTAACATTGCGGGATGACTTTCTTGTACAATAATCTAATGTTGAAACTCGTAAAACTAATTTAAAATAGAAATAACATGGTAAATAGTAATTGTTAGTGACGATCTAACAATGTCACGTCATCACGATATATACAATAGTGCTTGACAACTTCCAATTCATGAATATTCAAATAATCGGGAAAAATATTAGAAAAATACAATTAATCGAATAGAGATTTTGACAGAGATGTACATTTCCCCACTTTGATTGATGAGGAAATAATTATTAATGTTCGCGACGCTGATAATTCAAGTAATAGTAGTAATTCTTAATAAATAGCTATTTTGAAATCCAGTTTTTGTTTTTAATTAACCTAATCCTACTAAATATGATGAGTAGATTATATGCTGAAATAATTAAATTTGTTTAGTACTAATTTAGCACTTAATTTATTCATTTCCTTTTTGAAAAATATAAAATAAACCGATTATTAATTATAAAGAATCAATATCGATTTCTCAGTAAAATCGGATATTTTCGATAGCGATTATTTGGTTCACATACCTAGACAACTTACTCAGACAGCTGTCAAAGTGCACTTCTTAGATTAGATAGACTATAGTATTTTGATTTTTTCGATATATATTCCTCTAAAGCCAAGCAAATACATAACTTTATGTATTTAATTATAATTATTACATTTGTATAGTAATTACCTATATGAATTGAACTATTATAATTTGAATTTGTGTGCTTATTTCGAGTCTTTGAGTGTGTATCTTGTATTTATTAATGACTTTCACTAGCTGACAGTTAATTAAGGAATAGATCTGAGCGCTTATTCGCTGTGACCATACATACATGTAACACGCGCATGTTACGATATCTGCATGGAATGGGAAATATGCATGATTTATTTTTATTTTTTTAAATTTTTCTACTAGTTACCAAAAATTACCATTACCATTACCAAAAATAAATATAACACATCCAAAATATAATACATATAATACATTGAGCTAAAAAAAATATTAAAGTCACTAACATTTTTGAGCGATTTAAACGCGGCTATTATGGTGCGCTTCTGTGACGTCAGAATACACACACAAGTTGGATGTCAACAACGAAATGTTTGGTTCACGAAGTTATTGAAAATTAAAAAAGTAAATGTAAAGTCAACTTATTACCATGGAAAAGAACAGAAAACCGTATTATAAATATTGTGTCGTTCCTATGTGCCAAAATATTATCAAAACTGCACCTAACAAAGTATATTTCCTTATAATAATAATAATAATAATAATAATTTATTTATATCAGACATCAGAGATCCATAGTATTGTTAGTAACTAAACTTAACCTATGTTAGATCATGTTACAATCTTAAAAATAAGTAATAATTAAATAATAACAACAGTATTCGAAAACTGATAGAACAGTGTCCTATGCCATCAATATCCGAACACAGTGTTTAAAAAAAGGGCTGTCCCATTTAGAGGCTAGGGTCTTTAGAATGGTGTTGGTGCTCGCACAGGTTCTGCATAGCAGTGACGCAATTTTTTTTCGCATACAGGCATGAAACCCGTCAGTGCGCGCTTCGACGAACATACCAGATGCGCTACAGAATCGTGGGAGCCTCAGCAGTAACCTAAAGGCATTGTTATATTGGACGCGAAGGGTGTTGACCGATTTTTGAGTATATGTGGACCATAGACCACTCGTATAAAAAGTTTGGCAAAAAGACTTGAACAAAGTAATTTTGACTTCCCGCGAGCATCGATAAAACCTACGGACCAACATGTTAGCTCTCACGGTCAACGCCCTTCGTTCCCTCTCTATATCCAGCTCATCGCTAAGATTTTCAGAGACGACATGTCCCAAATACTTGAATTGGGTTACCCGTTTTAATGCAGTCCCACATAGCATCACTGACGGTACCTCTACTAAGTTTTTGCCCCTAGGTACAAATACCATGAACTCACTTTTTTGCACATTAGGGGAAAGGAGGGCAAGATGGAAGGTTTAACTTTATGAATTAAAAAAAAGTATAACAACGTAATATAAAGCTTTTCTTTTAATCAGTCTTGAAAGAGATCTTCTTTAGTTATACAAACTAACCATTAAAAAATAAAAAATAATAAGTAATTCTTTTTTATAAGTAATTAAAAAATAACGTCAAAAATTCCATCTTGCCCTTACCCTGAGGGCAGAATGGAAAGCTTGTTTGGGCAAGATGGAAAGTATTGGAAATTATTACATTTTACAGTTTACACATATAAAACTTATAAAATCCGATTACGAAATGAAAAATTGATGTCGCAAGCGGGATTCGAACCCGCGCCTATTGGGATTCCGGCCCAATCGTGCTGCCACTACACTACCGCGACCAATTGTAGGACATGCAAATTTTCATCTCGTATTGTATTTACGTCTTAAGGTGAAAATTTGCATGTCCTACAATTGGTCGCGGTAGTGTAGTGGCAGCACGATTGGGCCGGAATCCCAATAGGCGCGGGTTCGAATCCCGCTTGCGACATCAATTTTTCATTTCGTAATCGGATTTTATAAATTAAGCATATTAAATGCTAAAATTTCAGTAAATTTAAATAACAAGGTTGTGTCATCGTTTAATACAATTCTAACTGTAAAGTTTGAAGTATTAAGCCTATAACATTGTGTAAACATTGTCGGGTAGATAGCACACCGTCACCTTAAGACGTAAATACAATACGAGATGAAAATTTGCATGTCCTACAATTGGTCGCGGTAGTGTAGTGGCAGCACGATTGGGCCGGAATCCCAATAGGCGCGGGTTCGAATCCCGCTTGCGACATCAATTTTTCATTTCGTAATCGGATTTTATAAATTAAGCATATTAAATGCTAAAATTTCAGTAAATTTAAATAACAAGGTTGTGTCATCGTTTAATACAATTCTAACTGTAAAGTTTGAAGTATTAAGCCTATAACATTGTGTAAACATTGTCGGGTAGATAGCACACCGTCACCTTAAGACGTAAATACAATACGAGATGAAAATTTGCATGTCCTACAATTGGTCGCGGTAGTGTAGTGGCAGCACGATTGGGCCGGAATCCCAATAGGCGCGGGTTCGAATCCCGCTTGCGACATCAATTTTTCATTTCGTAATCGGATTTTATAAATTAAGCATATTAAATGCTAAAATTTCAGTAAATTTACATATAAAACTACCATCTTCAGTATCGGTACACAATTCATGTGCCCAACCATTACATACTGGACATTGCACCCAGTCCTCAGTGGGTGGTTCCACATAAGGTTCTCCACATAATACACAGTAGACATTGTTCTCTGAAGAATCTTCTAAATTTAGTACAATATTTATTTCTTTTTCTGTTTTTTTTCCTCTTCCTTTACCCTTTCCTTTATTCTTACTTATTCCTATGTGCATGCTTTTATTTTCCTTGCCTTTGATGATCCGATTATATACTAGCTTTGGTTTCGCTTTCATCTCATTTTTCATTTCAATGGTATTTTTAAAAGGAGAACTGGTTAAAATTTCAGATTTTTGACATCTTACTTTCCGTTTTTTTATGGTAGGTGTAACTTTTGGTGATGGGAGAATTGTAATTGGAGAAATGTAGTGCGAGGTAGATGGTTGATCCCAGCTCTTCTCAGCAACACTGAAACGAGATTCACGCATACTATCTTCTGCTATTTCATTTTGTTGCTCTTCTTCGTTGTGCTTTTCTTGAATATCTTTTACAGCGGGTGGTTCAGTATTAGTATTTTCAACTTGAGCATTGATGACATCATGTTGATTTTCAATAGTTGGAGCATTATAACTATTTAAACTTGAGCCTTCGGTAACGTCAGCATCTCCTTCATCTGTAGCAGTATTATTTGATTCTCCTTCAATAATTGCAGCGTTTTCATACACAGTGGATGGTGCAAAGTCTAAATCAGTAAATAAGTGCCTATTGTATGGAAAGATACCAGCTTTTCTGAACCCATTTGTTGCATTTTGCACAGTAGCACTTTTTTCATAGGCAACGCAGACAAATCTAGCTATATCAAACTGATTTACTCTTCTTCCAGGATGATTTTTTTGAAAAGTGTCTAGGGTTTGCTCAAAAGCCACTTTGAACGATCGGTAAACGGATACGTCCAATGGCTGCAGCTTATGGCTTGTATGGGGAGGAATACTGACCATAATTACATGGTTTTGTCGAGCTAAATTTAAGGCTTCCAAGTTTTGGTGAGTAGAGTGATTATCAAGAATTAATAAAACTGGTCTGTCTAGTGTCGGTCTTGTTTTTTCTATAAAAAATTGTAGCCAGTTGTTAAAAGAGCTGTTATTTATCCAGCCAGAATCCGAAACCCAAGCTTGAGAACCATTCGGACCTCCATCTAAAAGGCGTTCATTCATTCTTTTTCTTTGTCCAAATATAAAACAAGGTGGGATAAATCGACCACTTGCGCTGCAAGCACAGATTACTGTGGTAAGTTGTCCTTTCTCTGCTGTTGCTATAACTCCAACTTGTTTTTTACCTTTTACAGAAATGACTCTTGGCGGTTTAGAAGCACTGGTCTTGACACCAGTCTCATCCATATTATAGATGTCATCGGGCCGTGAAAGAAAGCTATGTTCAGAAATAACATTCCATAGGTTATCATAAAAGCGATTCACTTGCGTGCGATTAAAAGCAGAACAACGAGCTAAAGCTGTAGGTTCAGGTGTCCTGTATGTTAGTTGGGGATGTCTTTTCATAAAATTATTAAGCCATGCCTTTCCTGCCTTTTCACATGTAAAAGGATGGGGAATATTATTAATTTTCGCCACCTCATAAGCTAATTCTTGTAGACTTTGTTTTGTTAAGCCATAAAAAAGCATATCACGTTCTATTGCAAGATCACAAATTTTCCGCTCCAGTTCTTTTGAAAAAACAGGTTTAAACCTACCTAGGTTTTTGGACGAGTCCCCTTTTTTGATATGACGATGTAATGTGCCAATTGGAATTCCATATTTTTTTGATGCTAAGCTTATTGATGTAGTTTTAGCTTCATTCATTGCCATCAGCATCGTTTCTTCAGTCCAAGAACCTCTATTGCTTTTCCTTATATACTTGTTAACCATCTAAAATCAATAAAAACAACAATATTAGTTATAGAATTTAAAAACAGAGAATATATTAAGTGTGCGGGTAAGATGGAAACACTTCCATCTTGCCCTATAGTCTAATTTTCCATCTTGCCCATAAGCCCCTTTTCAATAAAAATGTTAATACTTAAAGAAAGCTTTATTAATTCTCTCATTTAAATATCAATTAACACAATCTATCCCTAATATAATATTTATATAAAGTCATAATAGTAATATTACTTACCTTGTTTAAATAATCTTATTACAAAAATCATATATTTGCGTAATATTTTGCCGCGAAAACAAAAAGCATGCGTACACGTTGTCAGGTGGCGTGAGCCGGACTGAGCGGTCGTTCGTAAATGTGGGGGGGGGCGCCTGACTCCGTTTACGTGAGGACTCGGGCGCTTTGTCGCTCGGATCGTAATTGATAGATAGTTTCCATCTTGCCTACTACTTCCATCTTGCCCTCCCTTCCCCTATAATGTAACCCGTGGCTTTCAGCATACTTTTCACATATACTCAATAGTTTTCTAAGAGCACTAATAGATGGTGCCAGCAGCACCATATCGTCAGCATAACTAATATTATTGATACAAGTACCATCAATATAGCATCCAATCGGTTGTCTGCTGAGACCATCTATGCCGGGAAATGTAATAAATATGAAAAAAATGATGCAAGGCGATGAGACGAGACAATGTGTCATGTTTGAGCAGTTTATACTGTTGTGAAGATCATTTTAACGTAAGTAAACACATTAGAGAAGTGATGAAGTACATAAAAGAATCATTTTTCCTTAATTGCATCATGCACATACTTGTTTTATTACAAACTTCTACGTACACATAGCTACCTAGTTTACGTAAAGTTCTTACAGATATATTTTCAATATCTAATAGGTACATGGGTCTTTATCCATAAAAGTAATATATGTTTAGTTATCTATGATACCTATGAATGAAAACATGTAACTTATTAGAGTAAGAGAAAAGTTCAAAATTATTTATTATTTATCTTGCTATTGGGTATCAGATACAGAGAATTATATGCAATACAAAATAATGGTATTAGAACAGGGACAAAAAGTGACGTTTGTTAAGTCTCTCATTCACAAGGATTAATACTTGAACACAGAAAACTAATAACTCACAAAATAAATGGGTAACGATACAAAATAATCAATAGAAACACCTTGATACCAGAAGACTCGAGTGTACGATGACGTCACGTTTTGAACAACCAATCGCGTCGCGTTTTAGAAATTTGCGAGCGAATTTCGATAAAGCCGATTTTTGATAATTAAATTTCACTATTAAATAATGATGAATTTCAAAAATAATTGTATAGGTATGTTTTTTAAGCAATAAAGATTACAAATAAAAATATTTTATTCATTTTGGAGTTACGTGCATATTCCCTATTGCGGAGGAATGTTATTCACTATTTTGACAGATTTTCTTTTACAAATTAAGTTTTATAAATTTGTTATGGCGTTACGGATTATGAATGTAGAATCTGTGCTGACTTTGCGAAACATGGCGTTATAGCAGCGAATTATTGAAATTTAGCATTTAATATACTTGATTATTTATAAAAACCCGATTACGGGCGAAAAATGATTGTCACAAGTGAGATTTGAACCCATACCTATTGGAAATCCGTTCCAATCGTGCTGCCACTTTCACCACCGTGAACTATTGTAGGACATTCAATTCTCGCATCGTATTATATTTTCGTATTTAAGGAGACGTGTGCCATACGATAAAATAGTTCACGGTGGTTTTAGTGGCAGCACGATTGGAAGGGATTTCCAATAGGTGTGGGTTCGACTCCCACTTGTGACAATCATTTTTCGCTCGTAATCGGGTTTTATTATAGCAGCAGCTTTTTAATCTAAAAACAACAAAGAACATAATCAAGTCGTATAGAATTAACACTCATATTAGAGACTTTAACACCAAAGGTTTAATTTCCCCTTGCAGTTATTTTAAAGTGACTTAAGTGACTCTAATCAAAATCAAATTTTTCATAAATTTGACACCTTTTGCTTCTTAGGACTCAATTCTACAAATAAGGTGATATAGAGGATATCTATATATAAAAACAATCTGCATCTGCTTACCGGGTGAAAAATTAATCCTATAAAATATCGTTAAACATATCCCAATAGAGTTGCCTCAAACATACCTTCATAGCTACAATTACTTTCTTTCATTTTATTTGATAAAGCATGTTCACGTTAACGGCTGTTAAGCAGATGGGTGGAGAACGGTTTTACATGGGATCTTAAACCAAAAGATTGTTTATCAGTAAACCTTAAACTAGTCTGAATACCGACTTACCTACCGGGAATCGAAGTCACGACGTAACGTGGGTTCGATTCCCGTCCAGTACCTAAGGTTCTCTACGCGTGTCACGAATAATTATTCTGAATTTGGATAAAATTTGTGTCCGTTAATTGTGTGTATGTAAAGTTCGCCACAACCCAAGAATTTATTTCTTAGTACGGGATTTCAAAACAAAAAAAAAATTCTCATGGTAACTTGGGAAATAAGGACGCGAATCGAGGTTGAAAAGTCACCCTCAGTCGCAGCCACTGTGCATCTCTACCGGTCCGCTTGAATACGCGTTACACTTGTAACTCCCCTTCCTTTCTCGCCGGTATCGTATGAGACTAAAAATAAGTTGATCAAGAAAATAAGTAGATAACATCACGACAAGAGAATCCGTCTACTGAGTAAGCTTTTTTCGCCGGAATAATGCTTATGCTATCCATCTGGTCAACCTAATAGAATAGGTCATTTTTCTTTCTAAATAAACTCATGCCAACCACTCTTTCATGATCAGTGCAAAATATACTTGATGATTCTTTTGTTTCAAATAACTTTTCAACAAAGCATTTCAATTATTTATACCTTAGAATAAATACTTATATAGTCATTAAAATAGTATTTTGTTTACAGATATATCCACAATCTAGATTAATTCACAAGGACTGCACTAAAGTAAAAAAATATTTTCGTTTTCAAAACGATATACCTACTTATATGACAGGTTAAGAATACAATATCATCAGCTCTCATTTTTTTGTGAGAATAAAAATCGGCTGCAGGATCACCTATTGAATCGGCATCAGCACTCTCCTGGGAAGCTTATAAGACTAACTGCGAACGTTAATCCAGTCAATCGGTAATGGCATTCCTCCTTGGGAAGACCATTCAACATTGGATATCAATAGAATAATGGGTGAATGTAAAATCGAGAATTATTTAAAAACTGTTTATTTAATATATTAAAAGTATATGGAAGTTTGTAAATATTTAATTAAAAAATGTATTACATTGTCAGCAAGGAGTTTTTATTGAAGATAAGTATTCATTATATTTTTTTTCCTGAGCTTGTTGTAATTTTTGCAATTTCTTTACTAATCCCTTGCTAAGCTCCTTACCCTCGTGATCGTGTGTTGGCAGACCCTGTAAAAAAAGTATTTTCTTAAATCCCAATTAATATTATAAATGCCTTAACTACTCAACCGATAATAATGAAGTAGTCAAAAGTATAGAAGGTGACAGAAGAAATCTTTCATTCAGAAAATTCTGTTGCGTAAGGATAGAAAAATATCTGCCCGCGATGCCAATCAAAAATTGCTGTGGCCATAGCTAGTTTTATAAAAAAAAAATAGTAATTAGTCTCCAGTTGAAATTCTTCAACTTAATAACGATCCGCATGGTGACGGAGTGATAACACATTGTCTCCCACCTTCTATCTAGTCCATGTGTGTCGTAAAAGACGCCTAAAGTGTATGATAATATGCATATAATTTCTATCATCTGAACAGTGTGGTAGAGTATATAAAAATAATTACAATAGATTAAAAGAAAAAACAACAAAAAAGAAGAAACGTCATAAACCCTGTCACTTTATGGCAAAATATTTTTCTATTGGTTAGTGGCGGATGGGGAAGCAAGCCATCGAATAATAAATGGTAACTGTCGCATATAGATTTCTACAGAACTACTGACACAACCATCACAGTCGGTGCGGCGCATCATAGCCCACCGTATTCTTTCCCCATCACCGTTTAGTTGACTATTGGTATGGATTGTTTGACATCCATATCCGGTCCGACAGGTCACCCTTTTATGTATCATCCCTTTGTACCTAAGGGAGGTTTTATGCATTCGACTTACTGGCTCACTAAAAAAATGCAATAGCAAGTTGCAACTGTTCTAACGTCGATTTTATGCGCGCGTGTGGTACTTCCCCGGATGAGCCAACTCATAGCTACAGAGAGAAGACTGCAAGTAATTTAGCACTACCACTAAAAACTTTATTTAATAATATTTTTTTATATTAGAACCGCAAAAGAAATGCACACTCAGTGAAAATTTCAAACCATATATTCTTAATTTCTTAGTTCTTAAGATACAGCACCAAGATACAGTAGTCTATTTGGCACTCTGATCATACCTTATCATCAAACTTAGAATATTTGTCAGTTTCCCGCTTAAACATTTCTGTTGGGGGTATTTTTTTCTGTTCTTCTTTAGCACGCTGTGCTTCTAACAACTCCTGCTTCTTTCTTTGTTTTTCCGCTTCTAAGCGCTGTTTCTCTTCTCTCTCTTTTAGTATCTCTTCCTTGCTTACTAGTTTGACGACAGTTCGATCTGGAAAATATCATAAAATTCTTATGTATATTTAAAATCTTCTCGTGTGGTGACGACGGAGTGAGCAGCAACGCTCTCCCTTTTTAATTGCCAAGGTGGCCGACGAACAGGCACTCCGCCAGATAGTTAGGGATCGTATCGAAACAACGTGACATATTGAGGGGATATTTAAAAATTTCACGTTTGGTCACAAGGACGTAGAAGGGGGCAGGTCATCGTTACGTGGTCGAGCTAAATGCATTCATCATTGAGCTTTTCTTTAATTGATGATTTACTACATTAAACCTAGAGGGTGGAAGGTTACCATACTTATACTACACCATGTCGGTCAAACGGGTTGGTTTAGGACGAGCTTATACGAAGATTGCACTTGATGAGAATTACTATATAGATTTTCTATGTGGCGATATGGTCACAAAGGCAAGTAAGGGATAAGATATCCATATAACATTTGTGCAAGATAAGGAAAACTCGAAATAAAATCCTATACCAATACCAGCGTGGTTTAATGGGGTAATTTCTGCCTTATCGTGGAGGAGACTTGAGACCAGCAGTGGTTGTAATTGGTAACTGTCGCTTATGGTGGTCTGCAAAACCACTGACAAGTCGCTGCTGCTTACGGTAAGGGTTTAGATCATTTAATCTCTCCCTCATCGAATGAAGTGCAATAGCTACTCGGATATCGATTTTCGACGAGTATATATACCTCGATAGAACCAGACCATTTATGACTGGAGGCAGAAAACTATCAGCAGCGTGACCCTATCATGAGAATGCTTAAAAAAAACAGGATTTTCTTACATTATACCAGTAATAAGAATTAACACCAGTGAGATACCCTTTAAACCACAATATAATATAGGACTCAAATATAATGCCGGATCCAGCAGCAGCATCCGATCACTAGTTAACTACTAAAGAAGCCACTCCCCTCACCTTGGAGGGAAGGGAGAGACCCGCTTCACGCTACTGTGGAAAGCAGACTTTTCTTCTAACAATTTAGTAAAAATCTCAACTCAACATTGAAATTGCTAAATGAGGAGTTGCTCATAGTCGGTCTGTATTATTGTCTAGTCTAGGTAATTTGAAAACTAGTAAGTAAAGAGTACCAGGTTTATCCTCGAGCCGAACACCCAGCTCGGGCAAGTCGTGGTCTCGTAGTCGGTCGCACAAAGCGAGCACGTCGCCAGCGCCCGCCGCTCGTGCCGCCTCGCGCACACGAGCCCTGAACGCGCTCAGCGCCTCCAGGTACGGCATCACAACTTCTTCTAACTATAAGAAATGTTGACGTTAGTCGAGTATTCTTCTTCTCAGTTCTTATATGTCCCACGTATTAAGCCTCCCCTAAAATAAGTAGTTATACTTATCTTCTATACCATGCTGGTCAGACAGATTAGTCATCATCATCTTCATCATCTCAGCTCATTTAAGTCCCTCTGTTGGGTTCGGGCCTCCTCCGTAATGGGAGGGAAATTAACGTACTATACCGCGCTGGTCAGACGTGTTGGTATAGGGTTTTGTTTCAAGTTTTCCTTCTCTTGCATAGATGTTATATGCGTTTTATATCCCTTAGTCGTCTCTTACGATCACCCACGGATATACAGATTAGTACAGGGGTACACTTTTTTTTTTGATAAAAAATTGGTGGTCCGAAATGCATGACGCACTTACTCCCCGGATGGGAAGTGTGGGACTCCTAGCCTAGGGCTAGGTTACCCACTAAAACGCATCCACTGCGATTGCTGTTAGCCTAGGGGCTGTTACAGCGTAACCGGACTGTGGGTGAGCGCTGAGGGCTCTTAACCCGAAAAATTTTAAGTGACTTTAAGGGTACTCCGTCACCACACGGATATATATACAGATTAGTATAGACAGATTAGTACAGGGTTTTATTTCGAGTTTCCCGTCTCCTGCATAGATGTTATCAGCTTATTATATAACTTATACGACACCCACGAGTAAGGGAGTGGTGAATTGTATTCTTACTTTCGACTATATGGACGAACATACCTCACATGAGTATTGCACTTATGAAACTGATTGTCACTGACTGATTGAATGCACAGATAGTTGACGTAGTAGTTAAGATAACATAACCTAACATACCAGTGTCGTGAGTTGGATTCTCACGCAGGACAATACTTTGTATAATTCATAAATTGTTTTTCAGAGTCTAGATAATTTGTGTCCGTCGGATTATATATTTGTAAATTAATACGAGGATACCGATAGTGTTGGGTATACAAGGTGGCAATAAGAGAATTATGACTTTATAAAAAAAAATCTAACATTTGTCCTCCAGCCTATCAACGTCTACTGCTGAACAGTGTGATTATTTCTTAATAACTAGCTGTACAAAAACTAGCAGGCTTATAATACTTTTTCGAAAAAGCACTTAACTCTCATAAATTTAAATATTATACTCACGCCAACATTAGTAGCATCACCCACAGGGAAACCGATGCCGCCACGCGGTCCTTCAACAGCGCCGAACACGTGAAGTATATCAGTAACGTATCGAGCGGCTGTAGAGAGCAAGGGCGCGTTCCTAGGTTTGGTCTGCCGTAGGTACACATGAGCCGCACCAACGAGCTCGCGTAGTGCATCTAATGCACTACGAGTATCGATATTATCTGGTAAATAAAATTATTATTACTATCACATTAGTAAGAAACAGTAAATCTACTACGAAATGCTAAAGCGAACGTCTTGAAACTAAAAAAGTGCAGCTTTAGATCCGAGACATTCGCCGCGATTATCATCAAAAGCTAACACGAAAACATTTCAATTCTTTACGTTTAATTTGCATAGTGAACTGTGGATTCGTTCCTTGAAAAGAAAAGATTTTAGTAGTGTGACAAGAAATAATTCATTATCCGATAATAATTCAGAATTCGTCATCTATTGAATTGGGGATCTCCTTTAGTAATAAGAATATTTTTAGTCAACGCTGAAACCATATGGATGAGTGCATTTACAGACTGCAGTTAGAGTAGCGGCCTAGGTACCAACTTTACACCTCAGTATAATCAATCCCATAGGTCTTTGTGCGATTTCCAAATTATTGTTCAGGGGATGTTGTCTTTTAATTATATATACGGAAAGTTCTCTGTGACACATGGATTTATTACTTGGTACAGGGAGCTGTCTTTTGCGCTTTGTTACCATCGTTAGACACCGACAGGGGTAGTGTGTACCACTCTTTTCGTTTGCTTTCATTATTACATTTTAGATAATTTACAGGCTCTACAGAGGAACTTACAAAGGGACTGTTCAGGTGGATAGATGTTGTGAAAATATCGGAAAAATGAAAATATGTATTTATACTTGTACTTGTAATAATATTGTAGTACACTTAATATAAAATACATAACCGTAACTTTATTTCATAAAATATTATTCAAGAAGTATTTTTTGCTGGCTAATAGCAAAACATAAATGTCAGCTGTTTAGCGAATATGCCATAACGCTATTACGCAAATTGGTATCATCATATTTCTGAATTTCACAATAAGCTCATGTAATGCCTAATCTAGTTTCAACGCATTATTTTATCATATTCTTTGTATTATTTAATACATTCTCTATAATTCTACTTATGCTGTTGGCTACGAATATTACCAACCCTTGCACTGCTCATGGATGTTGTAGAACACGACTAAGAGCTTAATATCTACCTATGCCAACTGTATCTTATGCCGTCTGGTCAACAATTACATTCCCAAGGAAGGTTGACATCAGGCAGGCGGCAGGGCGTAAACATTTTGTAGTACTTTGACAGTACATATTGCGACGACCTCAAGTAATTGGGATAAAAGCAGAATATAATGACGATGATAATTCTCTACCTACCTAAACCTTGAATAAATATCTAAAAGTCTGATATAAAGTAGCCTATGAAGATTATGCAAGCATAAGACATTTTTAAAAAGTAATACAGAAAGAAATCTGAAAATATAACCAAACTGAAATCTCTTCAAACATATAAAGAATTTTCTATAGCTAGAAATCATTAATATAGACTGATTTAGGATTTAAGCACTTAAAACCAGTAGGAAAATAAAAAAATAAATAACCTATAGAGAAGACATTATATTTAAAATAGTAATGAAAGAAAACAGCATTACACACTATCAGCAGTGCCACATATATGACCGGAATCGCGGCATCGTTCAACGAGGTAGGTACTGTTGCTCAACTTACCACACAGTGCAGCGTGAACTTGCTCCTTCACGTAACTAATTTTAGCAGATAATTGTTGCTCCTCTGGACCCCACTCACCACCGCAGCCTTCATCATATCCGCTGCGTAAAGCATCTTTCACAGTCAGGAAAAACTCCTGCAATTAAAACCTTCATTGTTATGTATAGAAAAATATTTCTTACATTTATAAAACACTCTATTAATTTATTTCTTGTGCCATATAAGTATATGTAGAATTTCATTTACATAGTTCATAAGTAAAAACCGCGTCTAGAATAACGAGAAACTGAATTTTTGGAAACTTTTGAACACTTAATGTTACACATTAATGTTATTTGCTTAGTCGTTTCATACTACAGTGTAAAAAAGGACGGTATAAGAGATATTAAATATATTCTTAATATATTTTTACACGGATTACAAGAACTTCATAATGAGATATATTCCTTAATTTTCGACAATACTGAATCATTTCAAATAACGTTTATCCATTGTATTATACAGCCGCGTTCTACATAATATTTTAAATATATACATTAAAATTTGTAATTTATCTCATTCTCTCATGGACCAAATTATATGTCCATCCAGCCTGATGGCTGTTTATCATTTTATGATGCTTATCGTTTACTATATTGCGAATTTTGTTAATAATGTCATGACAGTCCGCCTGCCTGATGCCAGGGGTAGGCCTGTATCAATGTAACTGTTGACCACACAGCTTCAGATGGAGTTAGCTCAGGTCGAAATATATTCTTATTCGTATTGTACGACACCCACGAGGAATGAAAGAGTTGGTAATATTCACACCCGCCACCACACACACTTTAGGCATTTAATAAATAATAATAAACCTATAGATGTATAAAGTTTGTCTTTTTACTACTTTTCTACTAAAGAGATTACACTTACATTAAACATCTTCTCAGTCTGTATCGCCATATCCATGGTATTATCGGAATAGTCCAAAGTTTCCTTCCAGCCATGCATTAAAAATCCTATGCGCAGTTGTCTTGCAGTATGACGACGCAAGGCTTCTGCTATCGTAACGAAATTCTTTAGGCTCTTGGACATTTTGCAGCCTGCGATAGTGAGATGACCAGTGTGAAGGAAGTAGTTTACCCAACCTGGTTCATCAAAATGCGCCTGTGAACCATTAATTATTTCTATATAGATATAAAATATTTCTCGACATGTATGTAACTGGAACTCCTTAAAGGCAAAAGCAGTGTGTGTTTGATAGAGCCTTATTGCAAATGAGCAAGCAGCACACGCCTGATGGTGAGTTTTATTGCAGCCCATGGACTAACTATACCAGGGGTACAGCTAGGCCGTTGCCTACCAGTGAAAACATTAAACCCAGAAAGTTGGGCTTCCGGCTTTCTCGCTCAACGAACGAAGCGCAGCAGCACATTGCCACTACTCTGACGACGATTTTCTGCAAACCGGACCGCGGTTGTAGGCAGAAAACTGTCAACAGCGAGGTCCTACCACTATAACAATTTGGACTCGGTAAGTGGTTCTGAAATCAAATTCTAGATTTTTTTTCTTAATTTTCTATAGAATAATGTCTTTTGGGTCAGCTAGTTTTAATTCTGTATCAATATCAATGTTTAACCTAGTATCAATGTTTGAGTATTAGTTTACGCATAGGTTATTTTTGCTTAGCGAAACATACCCATACAACGTGTTCTGTTCAGGGGGCATCTTTAAAAATTCTACGCTTGAACAAAATTGGGCCTTTGCAGCGTACTACAAGTGGACACTGGGGACAGGGGGTTAAAAATTGTAAAACTAAAGGTACATTCCCATACCTCATAAGTAATATACCTAACTCATAACAAGCACAATATGGCACACACACTATGTGTCTACCTACTTGTCGAAATAGAAATCTGCAGTTTCTGGACAGAACAATCCTATATGTTTTGTGTATAAAGATTATCCTTTAATTGTACATTTGTAACTATACTTGATAGGTGAATTTATTCTAAAATACATAATGTTCTTTAATGGGAGTCGACGTGAGATGGTACCCAAATAGTAACGTGCTTGACAAGAATCGGGTGTCATTGGTCTACCCACGTGGCATAAGAGAGTTACGTGTACCTACGGTCATGGACATGCATGCCGCCCCCTCCGTCACTGCGGACGAATCTAGCAAGATGTGACTATACCATATTCTATCTCCGAGAAAAAAATAAAAGAAAAAGGGTGTTTAAAAAACAGGAGGAGAAAAAGGGGGAGCTTTAAAAACATATGTTTGTAGTTTTCATATTCCATACTCATAGTGTTATCGACTCTATTAAAGAACTTCTGGCGATTTTGTTATGTAGTTGAAATTTTGGAATATTTGTGACTACAAGTTTTTATTATATAGTAACTAACCTCACTCTGCGCCAATTCATTATCATGATGAGGGAACTTGAGATCAACACCGCCAGTATGTATGTCCAACTTTTTTCCGAACACGTCTGAAGCCATAGCAGAACATTCAATATGCCAGCCGGGTCTACCAGCACCCCATGGAGAATCCCAAGATGGCTCGCCTGCTTTACTACGTTTCCATAGGGCAAAGTCATTAGGTGAACGCTTCTCGCTAGTGTCATCCGTAAGATCACCTACAACAAAGTTTTTAAAAATTAACTGACTCTGATACCCTGGTATATATTTGAAATGTCTAATATTTGGGTTTTTCTGCCCCAAAAAGCTAGTACTCGTCCTCTTCCAGAGCTAGCATGTAAAGCATATTACATTTGCATGATGGACTCAATTTTCCGGTACGGTAACAAAGTAGTCGATGACATATTCGCAGCTGACACCTGCCTTCAGTTAGAACATATATGTATGAAGTCATGAATTCATTCCTTAAGTCGCCTCATACGATTTCAGCAAGAGACATGGACCAACACGACTTTATATTCAGAGGAGTAATATAAATTGTTGCTTATAATGGGGTTACATACTATTTGTAGGTAACAGAAAATATTCTACCTGTTTTGGGCACATATGTTCCAAAAGTATGCTTTACAATTTTTTGAGGCGACAGAACAGGGAGCACGGCTCCACACATTTTATAGAATGACCCAGCAACACAGTGGGAATTAGCCTTTGGTAGACCATCGCGAGTTTATCTTCTCTTTAAACAATCTTAATTAAAATAACTTACCCTCTCCCTCCTGCAAAGATTTCGTATCACCATAAGCCTCAGGCACTAACCGAGCATAGTAATGTTTGTCTTTGCTATCAAAATCACCAACACTGAAGTATACAGATCCATTTGATTCATATGCTAAACCATTATCAATGATCTTCTGTATGAACTTCACAATTTGTGGCACATATTCACTCACTCTTGTCAGAATATCTGGAGGTAAGACCTGAAAATAATAGGCAAAGTAATATAATATGCAGTAATAATTAAAGTATTATAACTTCTATTAATTCAGTGAAAATATCTTTTAGTTTAGTGGCAATAAGTACGCTGCTAATTTGTAGAACTAGGATTGTGTGATAAATTATGAGTGTGCTTACCACTTAAGTGATAAAATATAACTATGATAAAATAACATGCTTACATTAAGAGCTTTCATGTCTTTATGAAATTCATTCTCCCAATACCTAGGCAGTGACGTAAAAATTGCATTGTCAGTTACAGTGGCACCATGCTTGCTGTCTAACCATTCTGAGATTGGACCCTTCGCAGATTGTAGTAGATCAGTTTTTGCCTGGGCTATGTTTTCTTTATCTCCAACTTCCACTGCCAGTTTTAAGGATTTCACTGCTGCTGCTATACTAGATAATAAAATACGCCACATATATAATTCTATAATATACCAGTTCCTACAACTAATTACCACAGTTTACTAAGAACAATATTGTAATAGAAAAAAAGCTCCAAATATGTCTATGTCAACAATTAAGGATGTTACAAATGTCAATTTACCTTTTGGGTAAGCTAGTAACTAATTGTTAGATGTATATGAGCCAAGAAGATATTCTAATAATTACATTACAACCAAATCCACTAGAATTAAATGTGTTGTTTTTTAAATTGAAACATAGTTCTTATTGCTATGAGACCATATTGTCTTAATTTAATACAGCTATTCTAGAGGAAAAGCAACAATAATGGGCTCTCTAACAGGTGATATTCTAGAGAGATTTAGGACCTCAGAATTTTAAATTTGAGCTAATAATAACAATTGACTGCACAGACGGCATAGTGGTCAAGATACTTAAATTCTGTGCCAGTGGCATGGGTTCGATTCATACGTAGGAAATCTGATCATCATCTTTACGGGTGACATACCACATGCCATCTATCTAATTAGCACGGCAATTGCAACAGCTTTGCAATAGATGTGGTCTCAAGACCCATATGTGATTTTCTTTTTTCATTTATAAAATAAGTTTCTATAAAAACTTAACATATTAAATGTTAAATCTAAGTATTTTAATATTAATATTTATTTTCTATATTAGTTTCTATGTATTATTATTGAAAAAAAAATATATACTTTTTTGTTACTAATACATCTACGATATTCACTTTATGTGTTGCAATATTTACACTTACACATACATATATATTATACTTTTTTTGGAACAACCACCCTACACCAAGGAAATAATGCTTATATTGCGGAGAACTTTAGAAACATACAATTAAGGCAGACAAATACACCCAGACTCAGAACATAACTTTGTGGATCGCACAACAAGTATTGTCCTGCGTGGGAATCGAACCCATGGCACTGGCACTGAAAGTCAGTATCTTAACCAATACACCATCTGTGCGGTCAATTATAAGTTAGTGCTGTTAATATATTTATTTGCATAAGATTAATTTATAGCTTACCAGTCCAAAGTTTTTTGCATTGCATTCTTTTTATCTGGGTCAGTGGTCTCTTTAAGTACATTTTCATAATAATTTACCACTGTTGTTGCATCATCTATGACCTCATTCAATTCTTTTTGCTCTTCATTATACTTCTCAAATAAATATTGTTGTCTTGCCCTTTTTATTATTTTGTCATCAATGTCTGTGATATTCATAACATATAGAATGTCGTAACCAAAATAATTTGACATCACACGCCTTAATATGTCGAACGATATATATGACCTATGACAAAACAAATATTTAATTCACATATTAATTTCATTAGTTACTTCTAAGAAAAGAACACTTGTACATGTAGACATCAAGTGTTCTATAGTTAGAGCTAATGGCCAATTGCAAACATGTGGGTACCAAATATTTTTGGGTTATTTTATATCCTATATATAAATTATTTAAAACATGTTATGGTTTATCCTATATATGAATTTTTTTTTTTTGTTTTTTTTTTACACCACCCTGCACTAAGGAAATAAACCTTGTATTGCGAGGGACTTTACAAACATGCAATTAACGCAGACAAATTACACCCAGACTCATAACAACACTTTGTGGATCACACAAAGTAATGTCCTGCGTGGGAATCAAACCCACACTGGCACTGGCACGGAAGGTCTGTATCTTAACCACTACGCCATCTGTGCAGTCATTACAAAACGATTTTGAAGGTTTAAATTGTATATATCAATTTAAATTTATTACAAAATTAGTAAAAATAAATAATGTTGGTGCTTTACGGGTAATATAAAATAAAAATACCTGGCATGGCCCATGTGGGAAGCGTCATATACTGTAGGGCCACAGCTATACCAATTGATACGATTCGCATCAGCACATACAAACTCTTCTTTCTGTCGAGTTAAACTATTGAAAAGTTTCAGAACAGGTCTTTTATCAGCTGTTGCCGGCGGCAGCCAGCTGGGCTGGCTTCTTCTTGACATTGCGAGTATAACCAATACTTCTTTTTAATAGATATAAATTAATATTTAGAGTTCCCAAAATACCTAGGACTTCTAAAATATTTGTTATAATAGAACCTTATTTATTTGTCATCGCCACGTACATACGTACCGAACGACTTTTAATTTTTAACCTTATGAATCAAGAGTGCGAGTGACAGCGAATGCATTTAATAGGGTTGGCGATAAGAGACCGATTAATCGAAGAATCGATATTTTGGGCCGCAAAATCGATTTTTTAAATCGATATGTAGTATTGAAATGATTCAGCGAATCGATATTTCACCATTCCGCGTCGGAGACTGGTAGCGTGCGGACGTACGATGCCCGTTCTCCCTCTCGCCGCGCTCTCACACCCGCACCTCGCGGTCGTGCGTTTTCGTGTTCCGGTTCGCGCCGTCTCGCCGCTACGCAGTGATACAGTGTGACTTCCTGAGGCGCTCAACGGTTTATGTCAGGAAGCAGTAACGGTACGTTTTGTGTCGCGCTTACGGCTGCCTGGCCGTGCCATTGTTGTACCGCAGGTGTTCACTATTGTAACGCCGCGCTCCAACGGATTTCTTTGTCTTTCTGAAGACAAAGGGATTCGATTTCTATTATTGTAGATAAAAGTCAACCCTTTTGGCCTCTTCAAGGAAAAACCAACTTTGGTCCCCGGTGGAAACCTATACGGTGCTAACGAAGCCGGGTGAGGCAAGGACCCGATTTGCCTGCCTAGTCTCTTAAGGGCTAGGCTAACAATTGGAAGGGGCTAGACCATCCGGCCTTGGGGAATCTCCTAGTCGGACTTAGTCTACGGCTACTCAACATTTTTCTGCGCGGGCCTAACGGCCCAAGCAGCTAGGGACCTATTCGCACAATAAGATTAGCGAAAGGAGACAAGCTTAGGGCACATTAGTTAAGCACATATGCTCCTAACCTATACCCGGTTGGGAGGGACACACACAATACACAACCCCGGGCTATTCCCATATAGGCATCAACTTGCAGCCAAGTCATCTTTCACTTTCCCAAAAAATGACTATGGAATGCAATAGCAAGATCCAATACTCGCTAGAGTACTTGCTAAATATGCCGGCTATCCGCGACAGTCTTGTGGCTTTACATGGTGAGGAAAATGTTCCTCTACCAGTGAACTCTCCCGCGTCACCCGCCCCTACAACATGCACTGAGAATGTTCCCCGAACATATACATCGCCGCCCACGGCAATGGATATTGTAGAACAATACTCAGAGGGTAGCGCCACAGAACAGGACGGAAACTCTTCCGACTCCTCATCTCAGGACGATGGAGAGTTCCAAACAGTCCACTTCCGCAAAAGGAGCAAAAAGGCTCCTAAGAATAAGGAGGCCCCAAAAATGAAGCCTACCGACACGGCGGCTTCATCCACCTCGGCGCCTACCGCCACTGCCACTCCGGCCATCCCGGTAGTGTCTACATCCTCTTCCGTCCCAACCCCGGCCTCTCAGGGCCCTATCAAACCGCTCACTCCGCCTCCCCTATATATTAGGGACAAGAAGAAGTGGCTGGCAATATCCGCATGGTGTAACACACACCACGTAACCTACAAGGCGGCCAAGTCTACCCCTCAGGGTATACGAGTCGACCTACGGTCCTCCGATGACCACCACACCCTTTCTAAGATGTTAGGGGATCAACAGATCCCCTACCATACTTACACCCTCCCTAAGGTGAAATTGCTACGTGCTGTCATTCATAACGTGCCCCTCGAATTCGACACCAAAGAGATTCTAGAATCTCTTAAGTCTGACAATCTGCCAGTCTTCGAAGTACACTGTATGATCCGCGGTAAAAGGAGATATCCCCTTAATATGGTCAAATTTAATAGAGTTCATAAAGCGCTTTACGCTGACGACACCGCACTTTTCTGTGCAAGTAAGATCCCGACCACAGTAGCAAAGACTCTCCAAACAGCGGTTACCGCCCTAGCCAATTGGTTTAGGAAGTGGAGAATAGAAATCAACCCCGATAAGAGTCAGGCGGTCATGTTCACACGTCGAAATGCGCGTACCTACTCTATCGATAGCATTCCGCCCCTTAAAATGTTTAACAAGCCTGTTACTTGGAGCAGGCAAGCCAAATATCTAGGTGTAACCCTTGACGACCGAATCAGTTTCACCCCTCACATAACGAAAGTCCACGCGCGTGCGGCTTTCGTGATGGGACGCCTCCATAGTTTAATAAATGCTAGGTCTAAATTAACCTTGAGCAGCAAGGTCTGATTATACACCGCTTGCATACGGCCAATCATGACCTATGCTAGCGTAGTGTTCGCGTATGTTAAGGCACACAGGATCCACAGACTACAGATACTTCAAAATAGGTTAAGACGCCGAACTACGGGAGCACCGTGGTTCATACGAAACGTTGATCTTCATGTCGACCTCGAACTACTGACCATTAGGCAATATATGGAACTGTGCTCCCAGAGCTACTTTGACTCTACCATGACACATCTCAACCCACTAGTGGTTGGGGCGGCCTTCTACACGCCCTCTTGTAATTCAAAAATCCAACGGCCGCGGCACGTCATCGACGATGATGACGACGATATCACACTCGCTCAATTAAGAGCTTACATGGCCCGCGTGGCCATTACACATAAATATCCGCGGTTTCGTCCTCGCCGTCGAGGTGCGAAATCGCGACGTGCAAAAATCATAAATCCAAACGTGGGCACGCCCACTTTGCCACCAGCGACGCCCCAAGCCGAGGTCCGTTCCCCACAGGGAGAGCCCTTGGGCGATGTCGCTTAGCTTACCTCAATCGGGTTGAGAGCCCTCAACGCTCACCCATGGTCCGCGTAAAGCTGTCAAAGCCATCTGCGACTAACAGCTAAAAGCACAAAAAACAAAAAATATCACCCTTGAAATTCGGCATCCGACATTTTTCTGTCTTTTGGTAAAATTCTAAAATTATTTATTATAGCTAAGTTGAATGAACCTGTAATATTACGGTGTTGTAAAGGGTTAATTATAAAGATGTGCCGACTATCCAGCCACTACCGTAGTCGGCGATTAGTCACCGATTATTCGGCAAATAACGTCGACTATCCGGCTTTTTATTTTGTATAAATTTCTCAATAGAAAGTATATTAATATATACATACATAAATACATATCATCACGCCATATACCTTGCAGGGTAGGCAGAGAGAACAGAGTGCCAGAGAACTCTATCCTTGCATACTTCACTCGCTTCCTCAACATTCATAATTCTCTTCATACACGCTCGCTGGTTTCGGAGACTCTTGACTCCACCTTCTTTCAGTACGTGACCAATCTGGACTAGGTAGGTGAGTCTCGGTCTCCCCCGGTACCTACATCCTTCCACTTTCGCATTGTATATCTTCTTAACCAGACGTTCGTTCGGCATTCTTTCCATATGTCCGAACTATCGGAGCATTCCCTTTCGCATCTTTACACCAATACTCTCTTTCATACCTACTCGCTCTCTTACGTCGTCGTTACGAATGCGGTCAGTCAGCCTAACTCCACAGATTTTTCGTAGAGATTCAATTTCGACCGCATTAATTTTACTTTCATGCTCTTTTCTGCATACCCAACTCTCGCTTCCATATAGCAATGCTGGGACAAGCACTGCGTTATGTATTGCTACACGTGCCTTCTGGCTGAGGTGGTGGCTACCGAAAAGTTGTCCCAACGCTTTGTTCACTCTATTTCCCGCATCTACTCTTCGCTCTATATCAGTAGTGTACCTTCCATCTCGGCTAAATCCACATCCAAGATATACAAATAATAATATATACACCCCTATAATAAAATGTGTAATTATATTTAATAAAATCATTTATACAAATCACTGAAATTTAGCATTTAATATGCTTAATTATTTATAAAAACCCGATTACGAAACGAAAAATGATGTCACAAGCGGGGTTCGAACCTGCACCTATTGGGAGTCCGGCCCAATCGTGCTGCCACTTACACCACCGTGAACTATTGTAGGATATGCAAATCTCGCTTCGTATCATATTTACGTCTTTAAGGTGACGTGTGCCATCTATGTTTACACATTGTATAGGCTTAATACTTCAAACTTTACAGTTAGAATTATGATAAACGATGACGCGAGATGAAGCGAGATTTGCAAGTCTTGCTTTCGCTGTAGACAGAAAACTGTCAACAGCGTGGTCCTACTACTATTGAAAGTTATATATATATATATATATATATATATATATATACATATACATATATATATATATATATATATATATATATATATATATATATATATATATATACATATATATATATATATATATATATATATATATATATATATATATATATATATACAGGTTGCCGATTTAATTAGTAGAATCCTTGAAAGGGGTGTATCAGACCATGATACACTATCCAAATCAGTAAAAAAAATAGTATCTAAGTTTTGATTAAATTGCCATACTGATAAGCACTCAATACACTTTTACTATAAAAATTTCATGTAGGCATATACTCATGCGTATGACACTGAACTAGTAGGCAAATAGACCCACCTGCGCTGCGCTCACCGCCCAGCTGGGTCGAAATGTGCCTACAGATGCGCTGACAAACCTACTGTTTCGATAAGAAACAAATCACTTTATCTTGGGATTGGGCAGAGCTAGGAGTCTGCAACTAACTTTAATGATTTTTATGACGTCATTTCTACACCTAGTTTAAGTTATTATACTAATAAAATTAGCACTCTGTATATAGGGTGGAAGGGGACCGCTCCCTTTTGGAAAACGTAAACACCGAGGATTAGTAGGGTCACCTGTCTTTGTTTTCGGGAGCGGTCCACTTCCACCCTGTATATATGTAGGAGCCGATTTCACCAACACAGTGAGCAGCAGCTCCCTTTTGGAAAACGTAAAACACCTCACTGCTATGGCTAACCCGCTTGCTATGGGTAATGATGTAACACTCGTCTCATCTGTGGGGTAGGCTTACGTCCAACTCGAGAGGATACCTGAGTGGGTAGACTGCCAGGTGGGCCACCGAAAACAATAAAAATAATTGTTATATCGAATACCCTGAACTAAATAAATCCCTGACATTACTGATAAGAGATCGTTTATTATTGTAACTTTCCTCATCAAATTAAAAAATATCGATTTTTTTAAATCGATCTTTTTCATTGCGATTTTTTTGTGAATCGATGTATCAGGTTGCAAATCGAATCGATATAAACACCGATCTTTTTCGGAAAGAATCGACATCCCTAGCATTTAAGTCATTTAACTGACATTGACAGTGACATCTCATGCTAATTATATTCATCATTTCCATTAGGTTTATGCAAAAAAAATAAAAACCATACAGCCTAATTTAATTCAATTTTGTTTGTATTTATACAAAAAAATTGAATTAATGCACAAATATATATTTGTTTGTTTAATATTATAAAAAAGTAATTCAGTACCTTTATAATGCATAGCCATTATCCGTGTGGTGACGGAGTTAGGATATAACTCATCACCCCCTATTTTACCCGAGGGTGATCATAAGAGACTACTAAGGGACATAAAACACATGTAACATCTATGCAAGAGAAGGATAACTTGAAAAGCAAAACCCTATACGCCTATACCAACACGTCTGACTATCGTGGTGTAGTACGTTGTTTCCCTCCCATTACGGAGGAGGCCCGAGCGCAACTGTGGGACATATAAGGGCTGTGATGATGATGATGATAATGCTAAGGATGTTCACAGTTATCTATCAATAGGTCAATTCATTGTTTAATTTATTGAAAGTTTCTATAGGAATTTTGGTATAATACACGTAAAGAACTGTTAAATCATATTCTTTACACAATTTTAATTTAGTAATAAGTTACTTTGGCATTTCAATGGCTTACAGTTAAGTAATAAAGATTTATAAACGGCGTTAAGAGGCTCTCCTCTTACCCTCTTAGCTAATAGAACTTTTTAACGATTGCTAGTAATACTCTTGAATTTGAACTTCACTATGTTTTGATGAGCCCAATTAATTGGTTTGAATACATAGACATGTATAGCATTTATTCCGTTTGCCTAAATGTAAAGACAACTCAAACAAAAAAAAACTTTGCCTATGTGTGTGTCGTACTTTTGTGTACAAAAATAACTAACTACATACATATACATACTTCTATTTTCTACGCGTTTATCTGAAAGTTGCGACTACCTACTGTGCTAATATTTTACATAAACTCTTGTGTATTTTGAAGTATCTGGAAAAACATTCTATCTTTTCCCAAACCATGGCTCTCTGTGTTTGTAAATGCTTAAATGTAACCCTTGAAAGTGATTATCTCGAAGAGAATGTTGATATTGGGAAGCTGGCGTTAACATCCATGGAACAAAGGGATATGTTTTTCAGTGAGGTACCCGTCAGTAAACATGTCTTGACCTTGAGTTATAAGAATTATTTCATTACTTAAATTGATAAAGTAATAATTAAATTCAGTACTTAAATACCTTAAACAAAACTAGTTTGATTTTAAGACGTAGTTATAAATAGTAAACATAATACACAAATACATGTGCGTCCGGCACTGTTCACTCTGTTCAGCCTTGTTTATGATCGTCATGGAATAGCTTAGATATTCTCTCCTATTATTAATTATTTCAAATATAGTTCTAAAACTATGTCAAATCTATAATGTGTTTAAGTTGATGTTAAAATCGAACATTCATGAACGCTTTAAGTTAATTTAGTTGATTTATTTTTTTGCGATATTTTTTTATTAAAGTTAATTATTGTTGACACAACAAGTCACTAATTTCAATTTTCGTTTAATGATAGTTATATAAATTATTACAGAAATTACTGCAATGTACTCTGGACAGTTTAAAAATACAAATAACTCAACCAGAACTGGTGGACAAACGCAGTGTAGGCAGATGGACAATTCATTCCTGCTTAGCCTGTGGACAAGCTACTCATGCCATATCACATAACAAAAGTGAACCTTATGCATTGTTGGTTTCTAAGGCTAATCAGGTCAGTATCCAATTAGCTCTAAAATTACTTAATTATTATACCTAATACAGAACTAGTAAAAGGCAATAGAGCAAAGAGTAATTATAATTATACTTTCATATTAATCTCAGCCTAATTACTTATGATTGGATACTAATAATTGTACAAAACATTAATTGCTATTATATGTGGATATGAATGGATAAGATAACAAGTTGTCTGATCTGAATTAGAAGGAACCTTTCAGATATATTTTCAAACTTGTATAATGAAATAAAAATGAAATTTTATCTGATAGCACAAAAGATTGACAAGTATTATCAAAACATAATAGATGGGAGATATTAGATTCCTTTTTATTTTTCTAGCAGGCTATATTCTACAAACAACCTATCCATTTTATCTGGGGCAATGGAAGGGTGTATAGCTTCATAACCTACTGTGTTCCCACCCTATCTTCATTGGGCTAACCACTGGTACCAATGCCTTGATTTCCATGGCCGGCCTGAACCTTTGTGTCAACCTAACATACGTCTATACTTGATACAACAAAATGCCCAAATAAGAAATGGAAAATATTCTGTATTTATTATGAGGGATTTTTGTGAATAATGTAAATGTGAATACAACAGATTAAAAAGTGTGTATTAATTTATAATTCATCTGTGTATTCTTCTTCACATTGCTCAGTTTGACTATATTAGTCAAAAAACAACAAATGTTATAATTTTATTTTATGACTGGCCCTGATTTAAGGATTAACTATTTTATGTTGTAGACCACACAAGAGCGGATAAATAATTTGAAAAAGTCAAACAATTTTTCACCAGTATTCAATCTGTTAGTGCCAGATGTAACTATTGAAATTGAAATGAAGGAGAATGTGGATACAAATAATCTAAATCATAATGATAAGAACCTGTGGCTGCCAACACAACAATTGATTGGTGCATTAAACAAACAACTAAATCAAACTCTGCAAACACAGCTCGAAGCAATTGAAGAAACTGTGCAGCAGTTTAGAGATCAGAAGTATGCTGAGTATGAAGCTTTCAGAGAAAGGGCACATAGGGATCACAAAATGTTAGCTAGGTAGGCTCGGTATTATTTAAATACATCATTGTGGGTTACTATAGCATATACTCAAGCAGAAATGGACAAGTATATGTTTGTGGAGATATTGTTAATTGATACCTATTAGTTGAAAATATAAATCACATATGGTTTTTGCGTCCATCAATTCACTGCTATTTTAGAAAGATTTATAAATTAACTGATAAATGTTTGTGAGAGAATTTATTTTAGAATTATTATTTTGAATACAAGAAAATCACGCTTGTCAAGTAAAATTATTACTGGATTAATAAAAAAAAAAAAATGTATTATTCCTGATTTAAAATAAAAAAAAAAAGCCTTGTCTATGGTAATAAGATTATACACATAAATGTGACTAAAATAAAATTTGCTGTGTGCTGAAGACCACATGGTAGAAATCAAAACTTCATCAAGGGGAGGTTAATGATACGGTTTTTTTTTATATTCATATGTGTATAAATTATTCCTGTAAATTTTGCTCTGACTTTGTTATTTATATTGTACACTAAAGATGCTCTATTAGGAAAGCCAACTACTCAAACCAACATTAAACATTTGATTGTGACGGCAAAATCTTATTCAATATCCACAAAATAAAGAGCACAGTGTGGTTATAAAAATTCTTCTTGCTTTAATGGCTATAGCAACTTCAATGAGCCACCATTCTGCCAATGATTGTTGGTTAAGAATATACTTTATGTTTCAACAGTTACTGTCTTGACTTGATTTTTGTATTAGATGGCTTGTGTTCTTGATTATATATTAGATGACTTGTGTACTTAATTCAATTCCGCTAATATTCAATTCACATTAGTATCATAAACATGAGGTGGAGAGTGCTTAATGATTGATAAAGAATTCTCTTTTCAAAAATAGTGAAAAAGCAAATGACTTAATATGACATGTTGTCTTTGCCAAGTTTAGAAAGTATAAATATGTCACTTACCTTTTGAATTACATCAAAAATAAGTGTAATTTTTTTTAGTTACATTGATAAAAAAAATTATAATATATATATATATATGAAAAAACCCCATTATTTTTGAAGTAATAATATGAACATGCAACTATTAACTTGTGTAGATTTATGTTTTTGGAAATGGCAATCTTTCTTTTATTTTGTATTCCATCCTCTTATTAGGAATCAACAACAATCTCCTATCATTAAAGTATCCTAGCGGCCTTGATATCTGTTTGCTAAAATATCTTAATGATACATCTATTCCTATTTAGTAACGCACACAGATTTCACTAATGCCCTAATTATGTGTGAAATCTCAAACGCGAATGTAAAAATGCATTTTTGGTAGTTTTCAATCGGTTTTTCATATTCGTCAAAGTTTGTTGCCCAAGAATGATATGACAATGCTTCTAAATGATCTGGCTAGAAATTGAACAAGATTTAATTTCTCTGCAAAGTTTTCATTCCCCTGCTTTACCAGTCTTGTTGGCCAATTAAAATTCTTTTTTGAGTGACGTCACACATTATCTTTATGCCTTGAATTAATGAACATCAGAAAATACAGACATATAAATATTCCTGATAGATAACAAAAAAAATCCTATATTATATTGTTGCAAATAGAACAACAAAATTATTGGAGGCTTAGTAAAAATTAAGTTAGAATATCTGTAAAATCTTACGTGGTACGACACTTAAATATGGATTCATATTTAGTGCATGTTGATTTATATAAAATACCAATAGCCACCTCTTTCTTTGCACATCGGCAATAGTTTAATGCAAATTATATTATTTGTTACAGTATTGTAAGTAAGGCACGAAATAATGCTGAGCGTGAGAGCTGGCGGACGGATTCCATGCTTGATAACAGACCCACTTCTCCACATCTACCTCCTCTACAGAGACGAAGACTGTCCTCTTTAAAAGATACCAAAAAAGTACAACAGAATATTGTTAAGGTATATTTAATTTATGTTTTTTTAAACCTTTATGTACCTATTATATTGTTTTTGGAAGCAAGTACGCCTATTTTGGCTTGCGGTAATGACTAAATAATACCAATATAAACTTTGCTAATGATATATGATGATAAATAATATAAAAATTATGAGGCGTGCACTTTTGGATTTTCCAAATTATTTTTTAATTTTTGTAATTCTCTGCACTAAGCAATAAATTTACGATGGATTTCACGGACCTAATAGACCTACAATATTTAAAATTACACTCAGACTCGGAACAATCGTTTATAGATCTCCTGCATAGAAATCAAGCCCACATGATGATGAGCTTAAATTTTGAAATTGTGTTTAGCAATTATTAAAAAGGTTGTAAATAGTAATTGGCTCGCATCCTATTATGTGGGGCAACTTATGTTTGGGTTTAATTTAGTGGGACCTTTGGCGACATGACTAACTGACTATTAAATATATACCTTAACTTTTCTAGATTGTAGATATATATAACCTATAGGCCTACCTACCTATAGGCCAAGCCTGGGATCAAGTGCTATCCAGATAAATGTACGTGATTAAAGACTCAATTTTGTTCCGCCATATTCGACAGCCGCAAAATAATAAGGATGGTAACGTTTTGTAAGTTCACCACTTCAGCGACAATTACAATTAAGTTTACTGCATAAACTTATATTACAATTTTGAAAAATTACAAAAAAAGTTAATACTACAGAAGTAACCAGGCCGTCTTAAGTCTATTCTGCGCCGGGGTGCGGGACTCAGCCTGCGCCCTCGTTTTTTTTTACACTGCAGCGTGGCACGCAACCGACGACACACTGCAGTATGAAAGGGGTCCTAGTCAACCAAGAAAACACAATATACGTAATTATTTATTTATTACTCTAAAAAACAAAATTAAACTTAAAACTTCGATTACTAAATATCTATTTATTACATGTACATATACACACACATACATCAAACAAACTCAATTTTTCTTGCTTTTTAATTGGCAAAGATTTTAATTAAATCATTTATTTTTATATCAATTTTGGATTCTATACAAACACAACACGACAGACAAACTTAGCCATTATAAGGCTAAGTTTGTCAGTCTGTCTTGGGTCATGGTTGAACGAAGATAATTTTTTATTAATTTTAATTTTGAAAAGGATCTTTCACCTTTTGCTACTGTAACAGACAGTGTTAAATATATACGCAGAGCTGTTGAGATATTGGGAAATGAAGAAATTAAATTATTAGAATATATATAGCTTAAAATATCAGTGGGAGTACTTGTTGATGCATTGGGAAAAAATATTGGCAACAATTCTAATTCATTATATAACTCCTCCCCGTCAATATCAAATCTATTTTTAAATGTTAGTTTTTCTTGGAGCCGATAACACTGAGATTTTTTTTCATGCATCTCTAATTTATTCCAGCATTCAATGTTTTGTAAGAGTAAAAAAACTGAATTGTGTTCCGTCAGCAAATCGAATCTCTCATTTAATTTCGAGACAGCAGTGTCCAGTAGAAAAAATAAAAACATACTTATTTGTTGGTTGGGTCTAAAATGGGCTGATGAGGCTGTAGATATACAGCCTCGTAATCAAAATGTCTTTTTCGGGGACGTGGACGAACAGTTTCTTTAAATTCTGTTTCGCATTCTAATTCTTCAACAATTAATTTTGCATCAGATAACAACTGTTCGAACGCGCTATCGGTGCGGTATTTCTCCAAATCTTTTTTAACCAGATTAATCATTTCGGTAGCTTCTGAAATAATTACGTCCGATTTTTGCAAATTTTTGCTTACAATATTAATTTTTAGTAAAATATTGTACCATATAACTACTGAACATATAAATCTATAAGATTTTAATTTGGCTATTAATGAACTCGCTATGTTTTTTGTGTTGTTGTCATACTTGTTATTTGTAAAAATATAGTATAATGCATCGTAAATTTTATCCATGTTAAAACGGAGTGCTCTAAGAGCATCAAATCTACTTTCCAACGCGTATTTGAAAGAGGTTTTAATGTCAAAGTAGGTATCTGTTTCATAATTACATCCCAGCGTGATGTGGATGCTGAAAAAAATGCATAGATTTCTTGGACAATACAGAAAAAGTTTGTAATTTCCAATGAGCTTTTAGCGGCGTCATTTACCACTAAATTAAGGGAGTGAGCAGCACACGGTACGTAAAAAACACGAGGATTCATGTCCAAAATTTTTTTTGGAGACCTATAATTTTCCCCCTCATATTGGCCCCATTATCACAACCTTGGCCTCGCAAATCATCTAATTCAATAACGCATGATTTTAAGAAATCTAACAAATATGTCATAATAACCCTTGTCCGGTACTATCAGTTACAGGTAAAAAACCTAAAAAATGTTCTCGTACCTCAGCGCGTTTTGTCGATGGATTTAAATATATAAATCTCACAATAACAGTAAGTTGTTCTTGGTAAGAAATATCAGGTGTGCAATCTAGAATTACAGAGTAGTATTTACATTGCTTCAGAAGACTATACTCTTTAAAATATAGCTTGATCTCTGTGACAGATAGCGACAAAACCGATGAAGTAATTATGAATACGCGTCATGTTTACAATTTTATTTTGTATCACCTATATTTTCATTCTTTACGTGCCAGTTATATCTCAACTGAATTATGAATATAAAAATATGAATATTTACACCAAAACTTGTACCTCATATGTTTTAAAATACTTAGCAACCATTTTATAAAAAAGTAAAAAATAAAAAAAGAAACTCAATCTTAAAGTACCTAAATATGTATTAATAATTCTAACAATACCTCGTGTTGGGGGACCGCTTCTAATTATTTATTATGTTACTATTATTATTTATTATGTCATTATTATGTTATTTATATTATTATTTTATTATGTTGCTTAGTTAGGTTAGGTGAGGTTAGACTATGTGTAATTAAATTGTTACGTTGGAGCGGTCCCCCACCGCGAGGTATTTTGTTAGAATTATTAATACGTACATACTTAGGTACTTTAAAATTGAGTTTCTTTTTATTTTTTTCTTTTTAAAGGGAACTTAGGTTATTGTGTCGGTGGTTTTTTAATTTTTTTATTTATTTTTTTATTTTATTCTTTTTAAAGGTTTAATACTTATTATAATATGTGTATTTTGTTAAGTTGTAAATACATAGGTTCTTGTCGAAAATCTTTAAATTTATATTTAAGGTAAAGATTACCTCATATTATTTAGTAATGCGCAAGTGACGCGCTTTTATTTGAGACCTCAGTCGAGTATATTTGTAGACATTTGGTTATTCTTCCCCACTTTCATCCCTATAACTTTTAAACGGTTGAACTGATTTTCATTAAACATGTCTAAGAACACTTGCACATAAGTCAACTTTAATACAAAAAAAAAACTAAATTGAAATTGCTTCATCCGTTCAGGTGCTATAACGAAACAGACAGACAGACAGATCCACACAGCCACAGACAGACACGTCAAACTTATAACACCCCTCTTTTTGCGTCGGGGATTAAAACATATGATGCTTACGCAAGTACAAGGTCATACTGGACTGAGAATAAGAAAGAGATGGGGCAATCGATAAACGTAAATCGATAACATTCTTATTAATTATTTATAAAACAAGTAAAACCAATACATTACCTATATAAACCACATGGTTACTCTATAAAATAAGTAAATTGCGTTAATTTAATATTCAGACATCAGTTATAATATTAATAAGACCATTTCTTTTATAAAATAAACATGATTATTCATGAAATAATCTTTGACCAAGAACTCATCATTAACCTACAGAAATGCTCCAGCGATGATGATAATAGTGACGATGAACTTGAATGTATTCAATAAAAAGAATTAATTAACAGCTTTAGTTTAAATTAAATAAAATCCATTAATTTAAAATTCAATAAGATTTTCATAGTTTGTTTTCAATTTATAATCGATTCATCCATCCATTTGATTGAAATTCAATAAAATTTTCATACATTGACGATTGACGATTTCACATAATTTTTTTTTCAATTGCAGTAGCTAACTTTAAAAAATAAGGAATTATATCGACAAAAATACAGACTGTTTCGTAAGCGTGCGGCACTAGTGAGACCTGTCACAGAGATCATGCTATATTTTATAGACTATAATAATAGGTAGTCGTTTTAATTTTTTCAGCAATTATACTAATCAGTTCATTTTGAATGTTATGACCAGGATAATGTGGCATGCGATGCTGAGCTCTTTGAATTCGAGCAATGTGTTCTGATAGTGTACTATCCAAATTAGATATACTCTCCACCAACTTTAAAAAATTACCATTATTTGGGTCATACAACTTCTCGGTTTTGCCCCTAAATGCTATATTTTGACCTGCCAAAAATTTAATAATTTCGATTATCCTTTCCAAAACTGCCGTCCACGTCTTTCTTTCGCGGTCTATTTCAGTTTGATTAGATCCAAATATTTTTTTAAAGAACATATATGCCCTGAACTTTTTTCATGTCGTTCTATATTTCTTGACAAATGCCCCCCGTCTTTGTAACCAGTGGGCAACCATAATTTCGTTGTTTCGTAACTTTTTACTGTAATATGTATCTGAAAACAACCTCATGTTACTATCTGAAAGATAGTTGGTTTTTTTTTATCTGAATCGGTCCACCTTCTGTTAAAAATAATCTTAAATTATCGGGTATTACTTGCGGCCAGAGAGCAGGATCATTCGCGACATTTTCACAAAATCGTACATCTGGTTCTGTTGCTGGTTGGTTAACAATTGGAATTGGTTCACTTGGAGTAAGCGAGCCAGGCTAGGTACTGGTACTAGTATGAGCTGGAACTTGTGAAATACTCGTAGAAGTTTTCTCTTCCAAGTTGACTGTCTCTTCTAACTATCGGGTGGATGTTGACGAAGATGTACCTAAAAAGACATAAGATAGTCAACAATTTGTGTAACCAAGTGTGGTAATAAGGCCACGCAATAATATTTTAGGACATTAAAAACAGCGCCTTAAAGTTAAGGCGGGCAATCGGGCATAGTCTAATCCGTTAGTCCGGGCGAGCGCGCTCAGTGTGTAATTGCCGAGGCGCTTACGCACGCTCTATGCACAAACAGTAAGAAATTATAATACTTTATTTGCGATTGGCGGATCTTGCCTGCGGCTATTTCATGAAAAAACATAATTCATAAACCCCAAAAACAAATCACAAACACACAAGCCATATAAGTACAGATATAAGTACATACAGTCCAGTCCACTGTTAGACATGAGCCTCCAAAACTATAGGGTTATTTATTGCCATAATCTCCACGATTGGAACGCGTGTTGGACATATCACACAATACAAAAATTTAACACAAGGTCTGAGAATACATACCGTATTTAAATAAATATTGCACTGGCCGGGATTCGAACCCGAGACCTTTGGCACAAGAGTGAGTGTTAGTTACTAACCATTGCGTCTTCCGGTGCGCAATCCGCAAAAAACAATAAATTAGATATATTGTCATAATCATAAAAACCTACTTTATTTAAGACTCATTAGGTATACAGTTACAGGTAACTTATACAAAAAATAAGAAGTGTAATAATAATAACTAGGTAGGAACCCAGGCAGGACCTCTGTCACTGTTTATGCCACTTCAGATGTTTTATTTATGGTACCAACTGACTGAACTTACCAGGTCGAAAGAAAGAATCAATCGGAGAAGTTAGCTTTTTAATTTTTTTTTCTTTCTCCAGTTTCCTTTTTCTATTTTGAGCACCGGATGGTTTCTTTTTAGCCCCTAATTCGGCCATCTACAATAAAATCAAATTTCAATTTAGTATTTATTTTTTCTTTCTTTATTCTAAATAAAGTAAGTAGTTTTTTATCAATCACTAACACTAAGAATTTGTATTTTTGCAATTATAAACAAATAAACAAGACAGTCATGACTCTCTCTCTCTCATAAACAAATGATGTGATGACGATGATGTGATGATAATGATTGTAATGTACCTAACAATAACACTTAAAAAATAAAATTAACTTACCTTTTATAAAATCCGATTACGAAATAAGCTAATTAAGCATATTAAATGCTAAATTTCAGTAATTTAATTAACTTACCTTTATATTTTTCTCTAAGAATTTCCGTGCTCATTCGCCGGTTGTCGCAAATGAAATGAGCTAACGAATTAAATTACTTAAAAGAAGAAATCAGATCAATCACTGACCGACACTTACATAGCCGCCGCGCAGTAAATTCAAATGAACTTACACCTAATTTTAGTGATTTAGAGATCATTTCTCTTTAAGTGCGAGCGCCCGGACGGCTATGTCAAAGGATGCAACAGACGTACAGGTGCCGCGCCACGCGCCCATTTCAAATTAATGAACTTACACTTTATTGACTTAGACTTAGAGATCATTTTGCTTCAAGTGCGGGCGACCGGGCGGCAATGTCAAAGTGCGCAATTACTCGCCTATGACAGACGCACAGGTGACGCGCCACTCGCCCATTTCAAATGAACTTACACTCTATTGACTTACAGCCGGTTCCTATAACAAACGATTCGTTTTTGTATCAGCCTACCATTCGTTTTCGCGTTACGGATACCGATACAAAACTTGTGTTTCACAACGCACTATCTGCGACGAGACGTTATCGGTACGCCGCCTACGGTTCGTTGAGCTAAGGACCTCTGTGGTCCTCTTCACGTTTAGTTTTTACTATTATGCTGTTTGACAAAATCAAGGCGCTATGTGTAAATATAATTTTTTAAGTCAATTTTTAATTATATTATTTATAGTTTTAACTATTTTATGTAAAATAAATAAAAGGAAACAAACTTTATAAAAAAAAAACTAGAATATGTAACATTTTATTGGATGTTACTGGAATATAATATACGTCACCAGTGCTGCTGTAAACAAAACGCCACCAGTTTAAAAAAACGGACGCTAAATCACGCGCACATTTCTCTTTGTTTCTGCAACTTTCTTCATGATATTTGTCTGTTGTGCCTATTAATTAGTTTTATAAACAAATATTATATAAAATGGACTCTACACCTGTAAGTATCTTTGTAATACATTTTTATTACATAGAATACGTAACTTACAAAAACATTCTTTTTATAAATAATGTATACGTTATTTACAGAAATCTAAAAAGGCTATGACCAAGGATGAAGTGCATTGCCTAGTTGAACTGGTGGAATCGACGCCAGTAATAACTAGTAAAGGGACGAATGCCACCACCAATAAGCTGAAAGAAGAGGCATGGACACAGATAACAGCTGCCTATAATGCCAGAAACGGTTCCATTCCTAGGCAGAAGGAACAATTAAAATTAAAATGGGACAATTTAAAAAAAGCTGCCCGTAAAAGAGCACAATCCATTAGGATGAATAATCTTAAGGTAGGTAACTAAGGTGAATGGTAGCTAAATTGTTATAGGTAAATTAATGATTGTTTATAAAATTATTAACATTTATCCATCTTTTGTTTAGACTGGTGGTGGCAAGCCAGATGTTATCCCACCTGATGACACCCTGGATAAGGTTGCTAGTTTATTAGGATCAACATGCTCAGGGTTTGTAGTGCCTTTTGGTGGTGATGGTGAAGCGTCAGTTTTAACTTTTGGCGAGGAAGATAAATGCCAGTTTGCAGATGTAGTAGATTCAACCGCTATAGAAGATATGAATAGTGTAATTTTAACTCCCACTACAAGAGGTATTGTAACACTTTTTATTCAATATTCCACATTCTAGTGAATATCTTACATTAGGTACCTATGTACAATTATTAGTGATGAATTGTCATATTGCCATTTGTCTAATTTGTTCTTTATGTTTTAGGTAAGAAGCAACCTGCTGAGGAAGCCAGTATGGATGGGAGATTGTTTGGAATGGCAACAATGTCAAATTGTTTAAAAACAAAAGGTATGTGTATAGCATATTAATCAAACCACCACCACATCCAATAATTCTAAAGATTTTGTGAATGATTGTATTTATATATTTCAGGTAAAAGAAAAAGGCCATACGAGCAGAGTCGCCAAGAATTATATGTATCCCTTAAAAAATATTATGATAGGAAAACCTATAAATTAGACCTAGAAATTAAGTTATTAGAGTTACAAATAGCAGATAAGAAAAAGTTAGAGTAGTAATTATGTAAGGTAGTATTAAGTGTATATGTCTTCAGAAATAAAGTATTTTCTTGACTTCTTAAGTTTATTTTAAATATTACCTATCCTTCCAAAATCAGCATTCAATCAATCAATTTTAAGAATAATGGCGCCTACTCATAACCGTGGGATGACAGATTAAAAATACAATTTGTCTCCTCCTCTCTACTGCTCCTTACTTTCTTGTGGGAGTTATAAAACTTATGATATGCAAAGTCTTTGCTTAATCATCTAGGCAACAAAGTGTAAGCCTATGTATATATATATACAATTAGGTTAAAATTATAATGAAAAATGTTCTCAAATTGTTTCAATTTATTTTTTATTTACATTTCACAGTTAAGTATCCATATATCTAACTTATATTATTTGAGGTGACTTCCAGACAATTTATCATATAAAATTGTAACTTTCTTTAGCCTTATTAAATCTCCATAAGTCATGAGAGAAATATCATGTATGTTAAGTATAGGACAACTAGCCCTGAAGACTTGGCCATCCATGGTAGATTATCTTATTGCAAGCTGAAAATAAATATAAACAGTTGTAATAGGTTTATGGACATATTATGAATATTACCTACTATACTTATATATTATACCTTACTATTTAAATTTTAGTCCTGTATTTATATATATATGAAAATGAAACTTAAGATCAATTTTATCTTGGTAAATAATTATTGTTTCTTTAATGTAAGCCACCAATATCATATATAAATCATAATAAAATAAATCAATGAATCATTAAATTGAATACTCACTTATCAAAGTATTCTGTAATCAAGATTTCCCTTGCTGTATTTATTGTTGCCTCATTATAATTACTTATGGGTACTACGTCTGCATCTGGTATTTCAACCTCAGGTGGCACTTCTGACAGGCTCTTAATACAGCATATATTGTGGAGAACTGCTGTTGCAATAATAACAGCGTTAGCTCTCATAAGACTTAACCGCATAACAAGAGCCACTACTGGAAATCGCCTTTTCCAAACTCCAAAGCACCTAAAAAAATAAAATATGCGTGAGATATATTTTTATATATGCTGAATGATTATATTCATAGGGGCCATACCTTTCAATGCAGTTTCTAGTCCGAATGTGAGCTTCATTGTAGAGTTGTTGTCCTCTTGTTTCCGGATTCAACAAAGGAGTAAGGAGATATGTTCTTAAAGGATATGCGCTATCTCCAAGCAAGCATTTGTTGCCAAATACTGCATTTTCACATTGAGCTATAAAAATATGTACATTCATTAACCAAATGCAGATGAATATTAAAACAAGAGCTATAATTACACTGAATTGTAATTTTATTTATGAACCTTTACCTAATCATAATATTTGTTATAAATATTTTTAGTATGACTGTTTGTTTATGTAAGTTTCTGTAATGAATACTCATGAATTACCTCGCAGTTCTGAATTGTTGAATATAGTAGCATCATGTGCTGAGCCTGGCCAGCGAGCTACTACATTCATGAACAGCAAATTCGCATCACACACAGCTTGTGTATTCAAAGAGAAGTAACCTTTTCGGTTTCTAAATTCCTCACCAATCTGAGAACCTAGAATAAAAATTGAGCTATAAATGTGGTCTATCTATACGTATGTTTCAGCAATTCATTAAGTAGGTAAATTAATATTTACATGGTGATTGTATCCTGATGTGTGTGCAATCAAGTACCCCAATAACACGAGGAAAACGGGCTATATTATAAAAGTCTAGATCAGTGTTAGTGCGCATACATATATATTTATTGTATAGCCGTGCTATGGCATAACTAATATCACGCACTATTCGACAAGCTGATGATTTTGAGACACCAATAAAGTCAGCTACTGATAAGAGCATTGTACCCAATGCATAAAACCTTAACGCCAGTAAAAGTTGTTGTAACGGCGATATTCCGTGATTCCTGAAATAAAAATCGTATGTACACTTTAAAACAATATAGTTCTTATATAGCCGAAAGCAAAGATAATAATCGCAAGTATCAAAATAAAACTAACCTTGCTCCTGTGACTTTCAAGTAGGGATGAATTTCAAATAATAACTCTTGCACTGATGCTTTGTCGAGTCTGAATCTTAATTGAAATTCGTAAGAGTCCAGGGTAGTAAGATAATCCATTCTTTGCTTATACACTCTATCACGACAATCATCCTCTGTATCGGTATCACTTAGGGTAGAAATCAAATTTAGCATTTCTGCATCACTATCTGAACTAGACATTTCGTTTTCATCAAAAATCACTTCTAAACAACTATAAAACACAATAACAACCATCCGTTACTCACAATTACCACCGAAATTGACCGGTAGCTATTTCTACGACGCCTAGTTACTTTGACAGCTATCTGACGTTTTGAAAAGTTTATAGGAACAACAAAACAGTCATTTCCATACATTAACGCTTACGGATAGTAGCTGGTAGCCCTCCAATCCGTTAGTAGCGAAGCGTCGGTAAATTGTCTTACGAGGGGTTTTTATAGGAACAGTTTTGACTTACGCCTCGTATAAAATTTAACTGTTCGTAACCAAAACGATTCGTTTTTCGGATATAGGAACCGGCCGTTAGAGATCATTTTGCTACCGGGCGGCAACGTGTCAAACGTACATACATACACTGTCTTTGGATTAGAGATTTTGCCGGGCGCGTATTGTATTAAATAAAATTGTTATTTGTGTAGTGTAGTAATGCGGTATGACAAGCGCCGAAAGCGTAATAAAAGTAAAAAAAATATTATAGTTAATGACTATTTTTTTTTTGCTTGCGCATACATATTTATCGTAAGTAACAAGTATATAAAACTGTGCAATGATATTTGTCGTAAGTAACAAGTATATAAAACTGTGCAATGGCGTTAAGTTCAATGAAATATCCAAAAATTCAGCGCTCGATAGGTGCCCCCGGTAACTCCCCCGCACCGCAACCCTTGCACCCCCTGGTAAAGACGGCCCTGGAAGTAACCCACTAATTTCTACATTTATAGGCTACGAGACAAATGCCTCCAGAAGAGGATTTGTTGGATGATCTGTTTGACTTGGAGGGCGCAGATTCACAGAATCACATGTTCTCTGATCAAGAAGACAATTACGATTCAGACCGTAAGTAGATTATGCGCATTTAAACAATCATTCAGGAATGAATGTATGTAAATAACGGCTGGTTTTACACATAAAGATATAAAACGTTCTTCGATAATCTTATAGGCCTTTAAAAATTGAAATGTTTTAATGTGATTCACAGAAAAATTCGCATACTTTTTGGGCTCCCTCTTTGAACTAGAATTTGTTTTAGACATGTTATTTATATCTATGTTGGTTGCTGTTTGATAGAGGGACTTAGACAGTTATTTAATTGCACCAAAATCGCCCTATATTAAGCAAGCGTTATATAATCGCTATGTTGAAAGTTCGAGACGCTCGTTCAGCTCAAGCGTTAAGATACCATTTACCTTGATTATCTTATTCACGTTGACTAGGAGACTTGTGTGCTGCGGACCCTGTACGTTCACAGCTCTGTATCATTAGCCCAGTTGGTACGATACACGTACCAACTTTGTTACAATACATTATTCCGTTTTACATTGTTTTTTTTTTTGTTATGGCTCATATTCCTTTGTATACTAAAATTACCTAGGCGGCAAGCTGCTCGTTGAGATCTCTTATCAAAATAAAATCAAAAACCTATGTGTAATGTATAGTAACAGTCTTAAACCATTACTGTATATCCAATAAGGAATTTATATGCGATGATTAGGATTTTATTGCCTGCTATTTCGACCACTACCAGTAATAAAGTAAATTATTCTATTGTTTATCAAACAGAGGAGAGTAACGATGAGGGCATCCACATCTCACGTCCACGTGGCGGCGGGGTCGAGGTGATCGCTCGTTCTCTTCCCATGAATATGCCAAAGTTTCCTAACGAACGCCTCGTGCAGAGAGAATTTGACGAAGACGTAAGTATTGTAATGGCGGCCGTAAGTAATAATTGCAATAGCCATAGTTTCCCCGTAGTAGTAAAAAGTGTGCACATTGTGGCTTCGTAGGCTGTTGCTTCGGGGATAACAGCATTAGTTAGACAACTTCTGTAACAGCTATGATGTAAGAAATAGAAAAATAGATAATATAAGAAATAGTTAAGACCGATCTAGGCACACAAACAGATATATCTGAAGACTTGTATTTTTGAAGTGAAACCTTCTTTTTTGGGATTGGCAAAAAATGTTAAACTCGCGTCAGGACACTTGACCTAATCGAAAATTCGTAAGACGAAGGGAGAGTAGACCGTGGGAGAAGAAGTGATAATATAATATATTTAATATGTGTATTTATTCTGTGGTCACACCCATACATACTCCCTTTTTTTCCCCTGCAAGGTGGACCATGGATGTGGTCGCGCCCCGACAAATCGGTCCGAGGCGACAGAAGAGGCGGCGCGCAACCCCATAGACCCACCCTGCAAGCACCTCTCTTCGCCGTGCGAACGGGCCACCGGTACCCGATCTTTGTCTTCGGTGGCCCGCCCGGCGATTTACCCTTGCGGGTTCCTCTCATGTTGACGCCCCTGACAGCTTTCGCCATCGGGCCGTCGCCCTCACGCGGTGGCCTCACGTCGGGTGACGGGACAATTCCCCGGTCCGATCACCCGAAGCCTCGGTTAGGGCGGCATCAGGCGCAGATACCCATACATACTCCCTGGGGCACGCTTTTTTTGTGTTTGTTTTTTTTCTCATAGGTTTAAGTTTTCACTTCTGTCGGCAGACCTCGTGACTACTTTGTGTTTTTTTTATTGTTTAGATTGTATTGTAATATATAATCTAATTTTAAATGCAATCATCATCATCATCATCATCATCTCAACTCGTATATGTACCACTGCTGGGCTCATGGTTCCTCCACAATAGGAGGTATATTGACGTACAATGTCATGTTGGTCGGACGAGTTAGTATAAAGTTTTCTTACGAGTTCCACTTCCTCGCCCTTCACGACACCCACACAAATAAGGTTTGATAGAAGGGGTATGGTAAGGGTACAATATCGCTTTTTATTTAGCTTTGTATGCAGGTGTTTACGCAGAAAATATTATATAATTCATATAAATTTTATTTTGAATCTTGAAAAATATTAACGTTGCTCTACAAGTTTTGCTTTCGAGAATTCATTAATCGTATTTCATATATTTATATGAAATACGATGAATGAATATATTCCCTAACTTTCGTTAAAATTCTTGCGATAATGTGAATGTTTAGAGTCTCAACTTTAGACGATCTCTTCAATCGTCTAAACTTTAGACGATTGAACTTCTAAATCTTAATATATATAAATTACGTGTAACGTTGTTTGTCCGCGATGGACTCATAAAGTACTTAACAGATTTTAACCAAATTTGCACAGCAAGTGTAGTTTGATCCAACTTAAAAGATAGGATAGCTTAAATCTCAATTTATAGTAATATTATTTTATTGCAAATTATATGTCTAATATTTGACAGTCAAAATCATATGTTATATCAAAAGGATTTTAAAAGATGGCGGAATCTGTTGACTGGATTCAGTAAGTATTTAATAGATGGCGCTATGTTAAATGTACAAACGCTTCATATAAGCTAAAATTTGTTAGAATAAACAAAGAAGAATAAAAATAAAAAAGTGTTACTGAGGCTAACCTCAGCCACAGCAACGCGTGGCCCGGTCTGCTAGTTAGATTAAAATTTTCAATTCTGCCTCTCTTTAAGATAAAATTTCTGTTAGGTGACCGAGTAAGAATACAATTCACCAGTGGTTGATCGTAAAATACGACTAAGGGATAGAATATGCATATAACATCTATGCAAGTGAAGGAAAACTTGAAATAATACCCTATACCAACACGCCTGACCAGCGTGATGTAGTAGGTCAATTTCCTTCCTAGTGTGGAGGAGGCTCGAGTCCAGTATGAGATAAAATATGTATTAGAAATTGGACTGCATAGTAACAAACAATAGAGAAAAAGCCCCCAGAATTTGTTTGGAAACCCAAGCATGCAGCACGCACCAATTTAGAAACTAAACGTGTTTCAACCACAATAATTTAGTCAAGTAATTTAGTGAAAAGTTCCATTTTTTTGGACCAGTCGCATCATCATCCATCAACAAAAAAAATGTCTTGCTTGTTTTAATTAAGTTCATTCATCATGGCACTTAATCTGGGCACAATAATAACGTTTTCCAAGTAGCAGCGAGAATTTACTTTCTACATTACTCACAACCTTATCTACTTAAGTAATCCGAACAAGGTCTTAAGTCTATGCCAATCATTACAGGAAGAGCCACAAGATATAGCGGCGAGTATCAAGGCACTGGCGCGCTCGGTGCATGGCGACGTGTTCGAACTACCGCGTCCTCGCTTCTCCACTCAAATCTAGCGTGACCAGCGACCGACTGACTCGATGTTCCCGTAAAGCTGGCGTCTGACGTAATATGTTGTATTGTTAACATTTCGTATATGGCGCGTTTCAATTTGTACTATATAAGTAGCGAGTTTATTTTATAATTAAAACTTATTTAAAAATGTCATATAGGAGTAACTCCATCTTTTGTGTGGTATTTTATAAACATATATTTAATGGATGCAATTTACTGAGACTCGCAATACACTTGTGGATCGCACAAAGAATTATCAGCACGAGAATCAAATTCACTATTTTCGAAATGGGAAATAAATGCTTAGACCACAATCTGTGCAGTCTATAGCAATAGGTGCGTTGCAAATTCATTCATCTCACATAATTCAATATTTTCATTTTAATATTCAAATGTTTACGCTCTTGCAAGTTTGCCAAATACACAAGTACACAGTAAGTAATTGATTCGATACATACTCTCAAATTCTGTATGCCTAACTCGCTACTTAACTGATGATTCTGTATAAACAAAAAGTAAATTATGTGTATTTTATAGTATGTCTAGCGCACGATGCGCAAAATAATACGCGATAAGGCTCTTCAAGTTCGAGTATAGAAATTACCTAAAAAAACAAGCTGGCCTGTTTTTTACGAATCTCCTTAAATGTTAGATTACCCTAGTACTTTTTCTATTTGTGAGAACAATAATTATATAAAGTTAAAATACTATATATACTCATATTATATTTTGATCAAATAAACTAGGAAAATACAAAAATTGCTTTAAAAGCAGCACCGACAAATTTATTTAAATCAGTCGGTCTTCAGTCGATTTGCGACTGCTCTGGTTATGTTTTTCATAAAGAATAAGTAAATAGAAATTATAAGTGCATCTATTGCATATTTTTTCCTGTTTTACTCTCACTTGCACTGTCCTTAAATGAGCCAAGACTCAACAAGTGAGTCACCAGAGGCGGCCACAACTTGAAATCGTAAATATAAATGTACGGGCATTTTGCTCGCGGCATTGTTATATCTCGTAATTTGTTTTCATTTCCATTTTTTTTTTCAATTTTAACTGAATGTATTTTAAATTTTAACTAAGTTGCTACGTAGCTATTTTTATAGATTTTGACAAGGTGACGACACAAGCCTTCTATTCAGTAAGTACCCTAAAAGGTTGAATAAACAGATGTCTTGCCTTAGTACTCATCTATAGTATAAAATGAACTCTTAATCAATTTTCCCGGTCCTAGCCCCAATAATTTTGAGTTAAGCATTGTTATGTCTGTCAATCAGTCATCATGATCCTTTTACGTAGATATATCAACGGGAAGCCGTTTATTAGGTTTTGAATTGCGCAATATTGTATGTCTATAGTTTATTTGATTGAAAATTACATCTGATTATTTTTAAAAGTACATCAGAGTACTGCGCTCACTATGAACTCCTCTGTTGACGCGTAGTCGTTGCTAATATTACGTTATGATAAACCTTAGGTCAGTCGCCAACTTGCCATTCATTTCATACCACATACGGACATCTGCTTTATACAATTTCTCATCGAGTTGTGCATAAGTTAATTATATATAGAAACTTGCCACACATTGGTGCTTTCATAATGTGATCACAGTGACCCTAAATCCAAATTATGAGTATTAATATCTGACTTAAACAATTGACAATATTATACACTTCGTATCCTATGAACAAATGGTCGCGATTTTACCTGCACTATAAAATACATGTTGAATATCTACTAATAGCATCTAGGATAATAACGGACTTGGTTATGTTGTCAATGTTTTTCCCGTATAATAATAATTTAAATATATAAAATATAAAAATCAACTAAAATCCTTAATTCCGTACGCATCTATTTGCACATTGTTGGGAAGCTTTAACTTTGTGAGCCATATTGAATTTTTTTATTATTTTTCGACTGTGTTCTGACTAAAATCAAAATAATGACAGATATGGATGGGGGAATTAATGGTCTTTTAAGGTTGTGTATTATTTTTACGGTTCACCTTATTTAATAGTGCAGTTAAATAAATTAACGCTTTGTTATATGGCAGCTAGTTGTGTATATTGTAACCCATAATAACGAAACGTATATTGGGAGCCCTCTAATTATAATGAGATGAATTATTATGTGAAAGAATATAGAACTTAAGAGGCTAAAATATTATTATAAGCACAGTTATTATTGTAAACACCAAATCATTGCTAATGCCTTTCTATTAATATTTCAATTTTTTTAAATTTTAGTTTTGGATATTAATACGCCTTGCAAACATTATGACGTCCGTTATATGATATTATTGGCAACAATATACTTTTTAAGAAAACGCGGTGCATTTGTTATATTCTTTTTTTAGTTTAATTTTTATCAATTTACTCGAATGGTAATTAACATATAAGATACCATGAATTTTTGAAGTGTCAATTAAAATGTTGTTTCGATATAAGGCGATAATTTTTACATTTTTTTTTGTATTGCCATGAAACTAATAAAGCTAAACAATTTTTGTATTTGCTAATGCAAGTTAATAATTAAGTCCGTGTCGCTCTAGATTTAAAATAAATTTGAACCTAAGAAAATAATTGCCATATTACTGTGAATTGATAATTGTTGACCTCCAAATAACTGTTACATTCGTGTACGTGGGAGGTGTGATGAATGTCAGTGAGTTTTGTTGTTTGTAATTGTAAATATAATATTTTTTTATAGATGACAAATAAATATAAAGTATAAATTTGTTAACATCTAAGTCATATCCACGTTAATAGACTTTTCAATTATTTTTATCTGGTGTTATCCTAATAATAAGTGAAATGTACAAAATATAACTTGCATTTCTTTACTAGTCTTTTAGGGTCACGAATTTTTTGTCATTGTTATCATTATTTTCGATATATTAAAATGGCATGGAAGTAAAATCATTTATATGTACATAATATAAGATCATTGTTGTTACTTTGGTTGATAACAGATTATAATAAAATAAAAAACTTTTGAAAATCGTTTATTTTTTATATCCAATGTTTTGAATGTTTTTTGTAGATGGGTGAACAATCGAAACAGGAGTAAGGCTTTGGTACGCAGATATGTATGTTTCATAATATGTTTAGTATTAGTTTTTAGTATATAAGTTGGGCTATCTTAAGTTTTTCTTATTCGTGTTTTTATTAATGAACAAGTAAAACAATAATGTTAGCGTCTTCCAATAGAACTGATTCTTTAAAAGGAAAAATATAGTTTAGTATGATTTTTATTTTCAGTCAGTTATTTTTTAATTAGATTATAGAAATTCATTATATTGGTATGACTTTTTATGAGAAGGACCTTGATTGTATGTAATTTCGAAGTATATAATAAATATTGAACGTGATCTTGTAAAGTTTTATTTAACACGCCTAACACTATTTTATCATAACCAAATTTTATGTTATATTAACTTCACGACTTTGAGCATAATACTAATATCCAACTTTAAAAGTATCATTTAATAAGTGTGAATATATTCCACGAAATACTAAAAGCCGTTGCTTTTTTTATATCCATTTATTTTATGTAAGTTACGAAATTACATAATTTCTAACTCTAAAAATGGCATGGCACGGAATACATTTGTATAACTTGACCGTACGAAAAAGAAGTTGACACTGCATAGTTTTCGATAGAAATATAGCCAATACTATTTTACGTTGTAGTAGCGAGTAGGTATGAAAGAGAGTATTGGTGTAAAGATGCGAAAGGGCATGCTCCGATGGTTCGGACACGTGGAAAGAATGCCGAACGAACGTCTGGTTAAGAAGATATACAATGCGAAAGTGGAAGGATGTAGGTACCGAGGGAGACCGAGACTAACCTACCTAGACCAGATCGGTCATGTACTAAAGGAAGGTGGAGTCAAGAGTCTCCGAAACCGGCGAGCGTGTATGAAGAGGATTATGAATGTTGAGGAAGCGAGTGAAGTATGCAGAGATAGAGTTCTCTGGCACTCTGTTCTCTCTGCCTACCCTGCAAGGGATATGACGTGATGATATGTATGTATGTACACACACAGTTTCAGCAAAATTTATACAACCCTTTGAAGTTCAGTCAAATACCTACAGGATATTATATCTCACCAATCATTGCTGTGGATGCCGTTAAAGACAAATAAAGCAAGTTATTAAACAATCAATGGAAAAGAAAGAAATTACAAAACAAAACTTATGCCAGATCGTCTCACCAGCTTGATTAGTAGACTAACGTACCTGCCATTATGGACACTATTTCTTAATACTGGGCTTTTATATGAGCTAAAAAGTGAAACAATAATCGTAATAAAAGCACCAGGAAAAGTATCTTGGTGTCTGACCAATAAGTGATTACAGTTAATTGAGTTTTATCTATGATCACAATTTATGATTATTTGTAATTGCCACGTGGTTGACGTTTGTCATCCGTAACCATAGTTACGGCGTCACATCAAACGTGTACTTAATTTTATGAATGCTATTGTTGAGTTCTAGTTTAATTTGCAATAAAGAGAAATGTTGAGTTCGCGTTATTACAGTGCATCACGACTTGGCACAGACGCGAAGCCACGAACAGCAATGATCGTTGATGAGGACGATGAACTGTATGCTGGCTTCAACGATGTCGCTCCGGCACTCGATACTAGGAACTTACGAGAAGATCAGGAGTTTCAGGAGACATTACGTACTGCAGGCATCGGCAGAAAAGTTCCAAGTCGGATGGGCACCGGGGTTCGATTTGTTATTATTGCTAAGACTGACTAGTTTTTATTTTATTTTTTTACTTGTCACGGAAACTGGCGAGAAAAACACAAACTGTGTGATAGATAATATGTATTGAAAAGGTGTGAAGGTAATTTTTGACGTCTGGCAGTAGTGGCAAAGCCATTTTTATCAATAGCCTAGATTGAACCCTCTATAAAACAGCCAATAAACTGACATCAGCTTCCACATTTAACATTATATTAGTTACACTTACCGTGGATCTTCCACCCTTTTTGCAGTTGAAGTTTTTTTCTGATTGTCCTTACGTAAATTTTCTCTATATTGTCTCTATTCCGAAGTAATAATGTAATTCATCGCCCCTTATCTTACCAGTAGGTATTGTAATAATAATAAAAATAAAGGCAGATGACAGTTAAAAATTCATAGATTTAAGATGAACCAGTCCACTAAGCACCCACTTCCATAATCAGAAATTAGCTACCATAATCACAATAATTTTACACTTACCGCTGGCAGTCCACGTATGTTATGTGCAGACGCGGAATGTCATCGGTAGATGTCCCATCCCAATATTTAGATTAAATTTCTCCAAAGGCCTCTGCGTGTTGGATCCATAACCCCATGTAAGCCTCCCAAAGGACCGGGCATCTTCCCTATGGAAGATCCCGTGAAAAAAGGAGATACATAAAAATAATATATGCACAACATAACATCTATGCCAGAGAAGGAAATCTTGAAATAAAACCAACCCGTCGCACCAGCGTGGTGTAGGAGGTCATTTTTCAGTTGGAATATAAGAAATGCGATGATCATGATTTTAATACTTGTTTCTCCAGGATTTTGATTCTTTAAGGAGTTACAAATGAGGAGCAGCTGCCGTTTAATATGCAGCACTTCTATTAATTATTTTTTAATATATCGGTATATTACAGATTATGCGAATTGGCACAGTGAATGTTCGCGGGAATAGTTCTCGTGCGGCTACGGCCACGAGGCCAGTGACTGCAGTGCGGGCGGCGGGATATATGTCTGCCACCAGAGATATACCCACTAGAGATGACGTCAAAGAAGACAGGTTTAAAAATGAATAATGATCTACTTATATAATACATATCTATGTGTCTCATCATCGACCTCCTGAATAAGGACATTAAAATTTATATGAGTACGCCATATCATGACTTCTCTCTTTAACAAACATCGAAAAAGCAAAATAGGTACATAGGAACTTTTATCATCGGCCACCTGCTTCTAGTCAATTTTTCTTTCTAGAAACGATGTCGTTGACTAAAAGGCGGGAGGTGGAGACAGCAAAAGTCACTTTGGTGCTTTTAGTCGAGTTTTGCCATACCATATGGGTGTGGTAATCTTAGTTTTGTTAGTGACCATAGGTGTCCACGAATTTGGCACTATGTAAATTAGCAATGGGCAATTTTCTTGAAGCAGTGTTCGAGTTAATTAGAAAATTCTGTACTTTTGAATATAGATAACACTTACTGGTAGATATAGATATATGTACGTGTATTTAGTAATTATTAAAAAAAAAAGATATTGTTATAGCATCTTAGGTAAGGTACTAAGCAATGGCGACAAAAAAAAATATATCTTGAACTTTTTTCAAATATCTTTTAAATCGAATTTGTATATACATGACATGATCGCAGCGTCATCGTTCCTATTAACGAATATAATAATTAATTTAACGACTTAGATTCTTTTGATCATTGTTTAATACTTTTAATCATCGTTTTCTACCATTTTGTACTAGTGCACAGATGGCGTGTAGTGATTAAGATACCGACCTTCCGTGCCAGTGCCGTGAGTTCGTTTCCCACGCATGAGAATGTTTTGTGCGGTCCTTGAAGTGTTGTGAGTGTAATATGTCTGCTAAATTGCATGTTTGTAAAGTCCTCCATAATACAAGGATTATTTCCTTAGTGCAGGGTGGTCTTTCTGGGTTCCGGTGGCCCGCTCGCACGGCGTGGAGAGGTACTTATAGGGCGGGTCTATAGGGTCGTGTGCCGCTTCTTCTGTCGACCCGGACGGATTAGCGGGCCATAGCACGACGCCAAAAAAAAGGGTGACCTTTAAAAAAAATGTATATGTACCCTTAACTATTTCTTCTTTTGGTCTGTTCCGTACTATTACATTTTTGTACATTACTAACAGTATCGAAGAGCGTGTAAAACAAATGGAGGCTCGCATCATGGCATTGGTGGAGGAATCTTGTATGCTCAGTGCACGACCTGATGCTAATGACGACAACACATCTAAGAAAGAATTGGATTTGGGGCAGGTGAGTCATATTTTAGGCATATTAAGCTAATTTTGTGACTGTTTAAAAGGTCTCAAAATATGTCCATATTATATGTGTATCACACAGGTATGTGAATACATATACTCGTACCTATGTAATACACATATAATATAATATATACATACATATCATCACGCCATATCCCTTGCAGGGTAGGCAGAGAGAACAGAGTGCCAGAGAACTCTATCCTTGCATACTTCACTCGCTTCCTCAACATTCATAATTCTCTTCATACACGCTCGCCGGTTTCGGAGACTCTTGACTCCACCTTCCTTCAGTACGTGACCAATCTGGTCTAGGTAGGTGAGTCTCGGTCACCCCCGGTACCTACATCCTTCCACTTTGGCAATATATATCATCTTAACCCGATTATAATATTATAATGTAATAATATTATTATATGTGTATTACATATATGTACATTATACATAGATATGAGCAGAGATCAGGTAGGATGACCTATCGCCATAGATGCAGTCAAGAAATCGGTACCTACCAGTGGTCAACCCAATGGTGATTTTTTAATATGTTATATAATAATAATAAAATATAATATAATAAAGTGGATACAGCATCTAGGATCCGGTCCAGCCATCATTTTTTACATCATATTTGAATTTTAGATTATATCGGGGTTCGAAGGCCATATATTATACATTGGAACTAATTTTATTAAAAATAATACATGTTATTTAAATATAAAAAAGTCACTAACAGTAAGTAAAGAATAATAATAGACAAACGAGTAATAATAGACAAACCAGAATTCTCAGTAGTGGTTAGGTTCTGATCCGGTAGACGTTTATAGACTTAATTTAAAATGTTAAAATTGACGTTATATAAGCGCCCTCGCTGGATTTATACGTAATAAATGAATTAGAATTTGAAATTTATGTATAAAAATTCATATTTAAAATTAGAATTTATATATAATAAAAACAGAGGTATAATTTTTTATCAAAAGTGTATATTACTAACCGTAGCTTACGGGCTAACCGTAAGCTACCACGTGCAATATGCTCTAATGTATACACCTAGTAATAAGCTTCAATATCGTAAAGCGTAAGATAGAGAAGAGGTTGTATTTATTTTCAATTTTACTATTGTGGACAAGCGTCCTCTACAGTAGGAGTGAGTTAGTCCACAATGGCTAGTCGGGTTTCGTTTTGAATTTTCTTTCTCTTGCGGTGATGTTATCTACGCAGTTTTGTCTTTTACGATAACGATGTTAATGGATCTATGAATTTAAAAGATACAACGTACATGTAATACTTCATCATCATCATCATCACAGTCCATAAATGTCCCACTGTTGGTCTCTGGCCTCCTCCGTAATCGGAGGGAAATTAACCTACTATACCGCGCTGGTCAGACGTGTTGGTATAGGGTTTTGTTTCGAGTTTACCTTCTCTCGCATAGATGTTATATGCGTTTTATACCCTTAGTCGTCTCGTACGATCACCCACGGGTAAGATATGGGGTGGTGAATAGTATTCTTACTCCGTCACCACACGTAGAAATGTAATAATTTAATACTTAAATATTGATATATCATTCCCTACAGGCTTTGTCTAAAGCTCAGGAAGCATCAGCTTTAGAAAGACAGTTAATCAAAATGCAAGAACAGGCAAATCTTGGTGACACACACAATCTAGATCTCACATTTGCTGTAAGTACAACATTTTGGACTTGATTTAGTTATAGAGTTATGCCGAATGTTTCACCGACTTTGATCCTATCCTGTAGTGTTGACAGCATTACAGATAGGATAAAGGTCAGTTAGGAAATAAGGAATTCTTACTCTTTTGTGGTAAACAGTTTCCACAATAAGATCTTGTAATTTTCCATGCCCAGACTGTGATGTTGATGACGAACAAAATCAATTTAATTTAATTTATCTAGACTGTAATTATTATTTTAATTATTAAAGAATGTTGTAATAAATGGCAATGGAGTCAGTATAATTATAGGTTATGCACCAACTAGTAAAATATTTACCGTACTTGTACTATATAACAATTTAACTGTATTTTATTTACTTCCATATCCATCCATACCTCCTCTGTAAAGGAAGACATATGAGACTATAATATCACATCATGCAGTGTGAGTTAGCGTATAGTTTTATTAAGCCAGTGGTATCTAATTTTATTATTAAAGAGCTAATTAATACACCAGGGGCTTAACGTGTAAGCAACAAACTTAAGAACTGAGAGAAGAGAAGGAAGACCTGAATTAAAATCCTATACCAACAACGTCTGACCAGCGCGGTATAGTAGGTTAATTACCCTCTTATTATGGAGGATGATCTATATGAGCTGAGACGAACTTAAATTATATCTACAACTCTATGAGAAAAATATAAATACAATGGTAATATTATAGATATTTAGACATATATATTTGATGAAACATTAGTAACACTTCATAGATTGAAGCTATTTTATACCTAAGTTATATGATAGATCGTTTCAAACCCCATTAGATTACATGCTAACGGGCAGATCCTGTGCAGATAAAAATGTATGAGGTGTGGACCAATTTTTTTACTGGTTTTGTACGACACCTGTGGCACATATTCGCTCTATTTCTATCCATTATCATTTGAATAAATATTGTATAATGATATCGGCTTCTATTTACAGGTTCTTTGTAATTTAGCCGGACAATATGCTCTTAATGAAATGTATACGGAGGCATTGAACACATATCAATTGCTTACTAGAAACAGATTATTTCCTCACGCAAATAGGCTCAAGGTAGTATTGTTTTGAATATTATTCATTTTTTTTTATTGCTTATGGTGGCAAACGAGCAAGCAGCACACCTGATGGTAAGTAATAAGTAAGGTACTGCCGCCCATGGACCTTCGCATAACCAGGGGTATAGCTAGGTCGCTGCCTACCAATACATATCCCAAACTCACCCAGTTGGGCTTCCGGGTCTCTCGCTTACCGAACGAAGCACAACAGCATATTGCCATTGCTCAGACGTTGATCTTCTGCGAGAGTGTGGTACTACCCCGTACGGACCGGTCTGCGGCTGTAAACAGAAAACTGTCAACAGCAGTTATTTTTTTTACTAAAAATTAACGGATAAGCAGATATAATAAGCAAATATAAAATAGAATACAAATGAATGGAAAAGCAGACCTTGTATGTTTGAGAATTTTATATAATGTATAAAGGTAATTTATGATAATGTCCTTTGAGGAGATCTATGTCCAAAAGGTAACATCGATAAGCTGATGAAATAAATATAATGATTTACAGGTTAACATGGGTAATATTTACTTCAAAATGGGAGAACATCCTAAAGCGTTAAAATTGTACAGAATGGCATTGGACCAAACGCCGACAGCTGAAAAAGATTTAAGGTAAATAGTGAAATCGCACAAGAGCAATAAAAATATGCCCATATAGTATAGTTGGTTAATGGTAGGTCAAGCTGCTGAAAATTTGCCGTCTGCAACCATAAATGCGTCGACTCGTTGGAGATAGTGTCACACTCAGAAAATTAGAAAGATCCGGAACCAAAGGCACAAGCCATCCAATTCCCTTTTTGTTTTCTTTTCATTCTCTCCTGCACGTGTTTCCCTCCAACTCTGAACCTATTTCAGTGATAGCCAACACCAGGTGGATTACTGGCTCGACTACCGTTAAAGACAATAAAATATATTCCATATATTATTATAAAGGAAGAGTATACTTTGTATGAGAATCTATCACTGCGGTATCGAAATTAACGAAATTTTCTTTGAACTTTATTATGCTAAACAATATTCAAATATTTAAGTTGCCATTTTATGTCCTATATAAAAGTATATTAATATGTATAAAATAGATATCCATGTATATGTTTCTCTTTCAGGATGAAAGTAATGCACAATATTGGTTTGTTGTTAGTCCGCATGGGTAAGTTTCGTGATGCGGTCACAAACTTTCAGCATATCATGCATGAACAAGGTGACTTTCAAACTGGTAAGTAACATCAAATATTAATAATTATAAGCAAAAGAATATAATATTTACAAAAAAAAATAAGTTATATGATATTAATTAAAATGTATTTATTTTTTTATGTTGATACATTATCTCTTGTCATAACTATCCCATTGCTGGACTCGAGCTCTCCTCCATAATAGGAGGCAAATCAACCTACTATATCACGTTGGTAAGGTAGCACAGGGTTTTATTCCGAGATTTTCCTTCTCTTGCATTGGATATTATATGCATATATCCCTCTAGGCGTCTTTTATGACACCAACGGGCAAGATAGAGGTGGCGAATTATATACTTACATCGTCGCCATATGAAATACAATATATATATATATATATATATATATATATATATATATATATATATATATATATATATATATATATATATATATATATATATATATATATATATATATATATATATATATATATATATATATATATATATGTATATATACCGGGTGGGACCGCTCCCGAAAACAAAGACAGGTAACCCTACTAGTCCTACTTGTAATGATAGGCTAAAAAACAAAATCGATACGGATGACGAAAAATTTTATTTTCACCACGCGAGATCGTTCAACTCTTGAACATATGATCATAATTCGACGACGGAAAGCGAAAACGTCGTAGTCCACAAAGTATGAAAAAAATTTTTATTGCACTGTTCGAATCAGAAAAAAAAAGTGATTCAAATGGTCCGGGTTACATAATTCTATGATGAATAGTTATGAAATTAACATTTTAAAAAAATGGGATTAAACTTAAATGCCTGCATTCAAAAACGCTGTACGTTACAGAAAAAAGTAGTAATAACTTATACTATGTCGATTACAGCAATTCGCTTTCCGTACAAAAAGATTTTAGCTCATTAACGACGTTTTAGCGGGTAGTGGTACAAGGAATCGAGTCTATTACTACCCTTGGTAAGGTTTCTGTACAATGCACTCTGGAATTTATGACATTTAGATTATCTTATTTAAAGTAAGTACACAGCTATGCACCATTTTAATAATGATGCAGATTTAAACTTTATCGATTTACCGCCCTTAAACGAAGCCGCAGTGGAATCGTTTGTTGATTGCGTCGTCGCTCTATTTGCTGCTGTTGTCAGTGATTTTATAATTGCAAACAGTGGGTGCAATTACGTAAAACTAAAGTATGTACTTTATATTCTTATTTTTAGTTAGAATGTATAATAAGATGGCAATATTTTCGTAAAGAGGTACTTTATTTTCGTAAGTCATTTTAATAAACACTACGTATTTATTATAATGACTTGGGAGCAAGAACACTTGTTCTTGCTTGTATTACTGGTAGTACGAGTACGATGTTGTCAGTGTATTATGATAATAAAAAATTACTATTAATATTTTTATGACACATTTTTTATTGCCTATGGTGCCAAACAAGCAAGCAGTTCATCTAATGGTAAGTGATAGTGCTGCACATGAACCTTAGTAACACCAGGGGTACAGCCAGGCCGTTGTCTATCTTGAAGAAAATGCTCTTAAACCTCAATTGAAGAAGGACATGTCATAACGCTCTGGAAACACGGCAGCAGGTAGTTCATTCCAGATCTTGCACGTACGTGGGAGAAATGATCTCTGAAAACGTACAGTCTAGGAACAGGGTAAGTTCAGGGGAAATGAGTGAACCCTGCTACGGTGATGAGTGGTACGGTGGTAAAATGGTGACGATGGTACCAGGTCACACAGTTCTTTAGAGCACTCACCGTAAAAGATCCGGTAGAGTACAAAGAGAGACCTAAAGTCTCTCCGCCGCGCCCGTAAACTCCAATCTGTCCGTGAGATTGGAATCACCGACGATTCGAACAGCACTTCTTTGCGGAGAGTCAAGTGAGTCTAGCTGATATTAGCCATATAGCCCAGAGATGAGAGCAGTACACCACGTAGTGCTTTGTACAGCACAAGACGTTGTCTCGGCGTGAAGGACCGACTAGCTCTGCTTAGCACGTCTAACTTTTTGCTTGCCAATTTGGCTTTGCCCTCCAAATGACTACCAAACTGGCCTTTGCTCTATAGTTCGACGTCGAGGATCCCAATACTCTCGGAAATTTAGAAAGTTACTCTTTGGAACTAAGAGGCCATGATAAACGGTTCCTTCTCAGTCAAAGCGCAAACTTGTGTCTTAGTGGGGTTGAACTGGACTAAGTTCCGTTCACCCCGTTCCGAGGCTCGCCCCAAAGAGCGCTCATTTTCAGACCCAAGTTGAGCCCGTCTTTCCTGTAACATACTCCGAGGGACATTCTGATGCTCGGTGTATCGCTCGTCATCCGTGCTGTCATCCGCATAGCAACATATACTCTCTATAGAGAGCAAGTCATTGATATTCAGGACAAACAACGTCGAGGAGCATCGAGCCCTATGGTACACCAGCATCATCATGGCCGGTGCAGGCGCCGTCGACGACTACTTTTATGCTCCGACTATCCAGAAAGCTGTTCATCCAATTACAAAGTTCTTCGGGGATTCTATATATTTAATGGTAGCTTCAACAGAAGTGCCCTATGCCAGATCCTGTCGAACGCTTTTGCGATATCTAGGCTGAACGCTAGTGCCTCACACTTGCCCGCCAAGGCCTATGGCCAACGATGTATGAGGTATACAAAAAGATCGCCAGCTGATCGAACATGACGAAAAAGCCTCGCAGTAAGGGCACTGCTACGGAACAAGCAATGGTCAGATGACCCAAGAGGGGCTTCAACCATTACCTGTTATCCGTGCTGGTGTGTAGTCAGCAGAGGATATGACATCTGTTATAGTTAAAGACAAAGTAATTAAGTAAATTACTTATTCATATATTTTTAACTTTATTTTCTTAATTCATATATTTTTAAATTTATTATGTTCATTTGTAATATAATTTGTAGTGTATTATTTATTGAACTCTACGTTTTAATATTCTGTCAAATTTAAATCACTTTACGCGTAATACATTTTGTCTTACCCCAAATAAGCAATTATTTTAGTTTACACCTATTCTAAGATATTAGTTTCATGGAATAACTACGTTTACAACATACAGTTGGGCAGCCTTAGTTCAAATAATGTACTTACCACGTTTTCGTTTTCCCTAAAAAATGCATTTGACCCCGCTCCATACAACTCAATAGTGCAATTACAGCGTTTTAACATTCTGTAAAAATAGTTCAAAATGTCGTAGTCAACAAAATTTTGATAAATAATTGTTAGAATGAGATTTGAGAGTAAAAATTATATTTAGAAAAAAATAATAAATCTAATATCCAAAAATCGTGGGTCTACGTTTAAAAATACGCTAGTTACCTATGATTTTTTGAAAAAAAGTGAAATAGTTTTTTGGCTCTGATGAACATTTTCGTTTTTGTGGACTACTACGTTTTCGCTTGCCGCCGTCGATTATGTTCAAGAGTGAGTTTTGAATAGATTGCGTCTTTTGTCATCTCAGTATAGTTACGTATTTTTATGGAATTATCGTTATATGGCACTGTTCTAATACGATGGAATGTAAAAAAAAAATTACAATCGTCGTGAACAAAAAAAAATTTTTTTCATCCGAATCGATTTATTTTTCCAGCCTATCATTACAAGTAGGACTAGTAGAGTCATCTGTCTTTGTTTTCGGGAGCGGTCCACTTCCACCCTGTATACTGAGCTGTATACAAATAGATTTTTGCGCCTAATTATAATAATAGCCATACATCGATTAATGCTAGAAATAACCTATCAAATCGAACTGTTAGCATTTTAATTTTTCGTTAATGCATGAATTTATTTACATAGGATTTTAAAACAGTATTTGAATTTACCTAATGTTTTAGGTCTACATTTGGTGTTGTGTTCGGTAGCGTTAAATGATGCAGAAGGTGCCAAATCGGCATTCCATGCTATGCTTGATGTAGAACCACCTATGTATCACCAGGATATTACTATCGATGACGTAAGCTAATAGCAATATATACGTTTCACATACATACATACATACATAGCCTCACGCCTGTTTTCCAGAGGGGTAGGCAGAGACTACGGATTGCCACAAACCACGATCCTGACATACCTCCATCGCTTCATTCACACTCATCACAGTCTCCATGCATGCTCTACGATTACGCGTACTCTTAATCTGACCTTTCACTAACACATCTTCAATTTGATCCAGGAAAGTACGACGTGGTCTTCCCCTTGTAATCGTCCCACTCACACTCGCTTTGGTGAATCATTACTGTTTTTAACCGCAAATTTCTTTATAAGGCTTGTCAGCATTGTTCATAATGTTCAAATAATGTTCAAAAAATCCAACTTTTCTTACTGTCATTCTGATAAAGTCAGAAGTTTAGAAACCTTTTTTTTCTTCATATTTGTGTCCTTTTCATACGATCAAATAATACAATTATTTGTTTGGGTTTCTAACAAATTGTCAAATGTAAGTCCTAGTTGGACTTTTAGTAAAAAAAAAGGTCCTATTACGCAAAGTGGTGCCATTTAACGTTGAGTAAAATTATTTTTGAACATGATACCGTCAAAAGATTTTTCTAGAAATTATTTTGTTAAATTATGAATCAATATACTTACAAATGAAATGTGATTCTTTCCATAGCATTGGCACGTTTATCGGAGTAGTTTTTACATGATAAAACACAACACTTCATGGTTTTCTTCGTAATGACATAAAAATACACCAAAAATATAATTGTATGCACGGTACGAACACCGGCTGCGACGACAGCAGACTAATAGGCCACGCCTACTATTGATGTTAACGTGATGACGTCAAGGCCTACTTGAGAATCACAGTGCACAGTAACTTAGGCCGTCTCCTCTTTGTATTTGCTCTGTGGGAGAGACCAATAAACTTCCAAGCACATTAGTTCCAGTATTTGGTTCAAAATATAGGCATTAATTTGATAATTATCTTTTTCTTTTAATTGTAAAATATCGTAAAAGAATAAACATGTTTAAAGTCCAACAAACACAATTTAATCAACATGTAAAATAGGGAATAAGTTAAAGCGGTTGCCTTAATTATTACAAATATCTACGGCATTCGTTAAAGAAAGTCATTGAGGAATTCTAATATCTGATCTAATTCTAGAACATATTTATTGCATTGGGTTGCAGATGTTTAATGCCAGTGATAACCAAGAAATGATATTCAGACTGACAAAAATGCTAGGAAATTCTCAATTCAATTGAGCGCTGTGCCTAATCCTAAAAATACAATATTTCTGTCCTCTATGACATGTATTGTATAAATACTCGGTAATAAATATTGCGCAACGACCATAGGAAAGAGACAATCGACTAATTTCGGTTTCATAGAGCATTGCCCTTGTCGCATATTACCTATGTATATTAGGCGTTAAAACATTCATGACTTTTTGTTATTAGATAAAATTCACGTATTCTAGCAGCTTTTGTGACAACCCTCACCCAGATATTATAAGACACTGCGGGTGGCCCCCGCGACAAAGACCGGGTTCCGGTGGGTGTGCAAGTATGCACGGCGTGAAGAGGTACATTACAGGGCGGGTCTAAGGGGTCACTCGCCGCTTCATCTGTCGCTCCGGACGGATTTAGCGGGGTGTTACCAGACCATAGGCCGCCGCAAAAAAAAGAGAAAATGTAACGCTCTATGAATTCGAAATTAACCGATTTCCTCTTTCCAAAGATGGATGTGCATTATTTATTTATGCCGAGTCCTGTACAGGAGAATGATGCGTACGAGTGCGTGGTCCGTGATGTGGTGCGAGGTGACAGACTCTCACGCTGGTCGCGACGTGCCTCCGCTCACGCCGAGAGATGTCTTGCGCTCGCTGCCGCCGCCGCTATGAGGAATGCTGATGGAGCACCAGATGCGGGGTACGTAGGCGTTGAAATATTCCTTTAAACATTCCAATATAAGTACATATATCTAAAATGTAAAATTAATAGAAGGATTAAAAGTTTTTTTATTGATTTAGAATTTTATAAGGAAGTTCATCTCCTAATGATCACTTAGACAATTTTTACGACTTCCGTGAGAAAATAGACGGTAGTGACAACATTATATTCTTAACCCATTACCACACAGGGAAGCGAGTGAGTGCGTTGGTTGTTTTATGCCACTTCAGATGTATTACGCTACTTACAGCGGTGCGGTGTGGTGCGTGGAAGCACTGCGTGGTTACAGTGGTGGCGCAGCTGGTGCCCGACTTGAACTAGGCGCTGCACTGTCGGCGCTACGGGCATTACGGCCTCCAGCTGCCCCTGCAGCGCGACAAGCGCTTACACGCTTAAAAGCAGTAGCACGAGCGCATCCGCACGACCGCGTGTTACGCGCCGAAGCTAACGCCGATGCTGCCTTCGTAGCATATGCGGTATATTCTACAGCCATACTTAAAATAATTAAAAACTGGGAAGGTTAATGTACAGTAATGATTGATGCCACCGAACTCAACGCGGCGGTACGGGTGACCTGCTCAGTGAAAAACCGAACGATTGCGGGCTCCAAACGTTTATTATTTTCTAAAAGGCATTTTTTATCGTATACTTTAAGGCTATCCTTGTTCTCATATCTTCTACTGGACTATCCTCTGCTATAGAAACAGCTTCAGTGGGGGTCATTCTACACTCGATGCCGTGGTGAATATACAATAACTTAGTGGCTTAGTGCTCAATAATAAAATCCCATTTTATTCGATTCGGGCTTTTATTATATTCCTATTACTATATGGCACGCCAATTATGAAAAAGTCTCCTATCCAACAATGTCTATGTATACACATGTCTATAGATTATAAAGAAGAAAAAAACAGGAAGTTCAAAGCTAAGTAACAAATCTACGTTTATTTCAACTCAAAGTAAAACGCGTAGATCAACTTTCGCAGTTGCGAGAGTCAGTTATGCATGTTTTAACTTTATTGGATAAATAAATATGCAATCACTCCCACATTATTTACAATATTGGAAAATACCAATACTGTACCGCGTATTCATCATATCAGCTCATATATATCCCGCTTTTGGCTCCAGGCATCCTCCACAATAGGAGGGAAACTGATCATACTGTAGTATCGCTCGTCAATCGGGTTGGTCTGGATTTTATGTCGAGTTTTTCTTCTCCTGCATAGATTTTATATGTATATTATATGCATTTTAAATCGTCGTCTTTTACGACATCCACAGGCAAGATAAGGGTTGGGGAATTCTAGAGAATAAGAATCTCTCATAACACGGCAAATCGCATATATGTATAGTAGTAGGTATTATTTATCCGTGTGATGACAGATTAAGAATATAATTCTCTCTGCCTGCCCTGCAAGGGACATGGCGTGATGATATGTATGTATGTGACGGATTAAGAATATAATTCACCAACCCCTATCTTACCCGTGGGTGATGATAAGAAACGACTAAAAGGCATATAAAACGCATATAACATCTATACGAGAGAAGGAAAACTTGAAATAAAACCCTATACCAACACGTCTGACTAGGGTGGTATAGAAGTCAATTTCCCTTCCATTTAGGAGGAGGCTCGAGCCCAACAGCGGGACATATATGTTGATATAATGATGATTATTTAAAATAATAAATAGACAAACGTCTTCCAGGTGGTGACCGGTTAAGAAATTCAATATGTGATCACCCCTTACTACCCCATAAGCTTGGTAAAAACCTCAGATGTAGATACCTCAGATGGTTTATAGTAGGTACTATAAGAATTAGTAACAACACTCTCCTGGGCAACCCAACTAAACTTATAGCATGTTCTCCTCTTAGTGGGATGGTCTACATTCAAAGTTTACGTCGAAAGGCCGATGGATGGAGGCAAAATACACGCCAATACCATCGGGATGAACCACTACTGGGAGTAGCGTTGCGTAAGCATTTATATGTTTTCAGCCCTAAGTGATTTTTTCGGAGCGATGGAGGCAGACGTACTTTGATGAAATCTGTGCAAAGTATGCTTTATGTTCAGTTAGGTAACTGGTCAGACGCAAAATCATTAAGTGAGGCGGCTTCACGTGATGACCCGTACTCTTGCAAGGCTCGAGTGACATGTGCGCTGGCGGGTGCGCGCGCCGCCGACTCGAGCCCGCTCGCGTGGAGCCAAGCAGCCGAACAACTAGCTGCAGCTACACATCTCGACCCCGCTGATCTTGTGGCCGCACACGATTTAGGTATTATATGTTATTACTATATAAAATGCGTTGTTAAGACAAACAACTATTAATTATCAATCACTTTTGTTGCACATATTCTCCTTATTATTCATTTATTTACATAAAGTTATGAAAGCGATAAGAGTGTATGTCTAACTCTTTTCAAGTTCGCGAGAAAAAGCTCTTAAGCGTCTATTGTATCACGTATTTGCGTGATAATATAGGATATATTATTTGAAGTGAAAATGTATGAAGAATACGCATAAGTATGCGCTTACGCTCTTCTTCTCGTAAACTTTCCGTTATACAAAAAGATCAGAAGCTCAAAGCCTAAATAAAATGTTTTACTTCCAAGGTTGCCATTAATTATATTATTCGAAATAAAATCCCATTTCGTTTGTTCAATGCAGCGTAATAATAATTTTACCTAATGAACGGTGCCATTTTTTTGCTGACTGCTTTCTGCGCTACCTACTCGAGCTGTTTATAAAATCTTCAAATTTAATTTATGCAACCTCCTGAAGAATGTGTTCTCTAGTGTGATTAGGAAAACAAATCTTACGAATAAGACTTCAGATGCATGAAATGAATTAAACATGTTATCATATCTCCTAATACAAGGTACCCCTAACTTTTCTGTAGGAGTCATAAAAACCACTTGATGGTGATATTAACTGCATACATCACTCTGTGTAACTTATAACACGAATAAAGTGATTGGATGAAATGGAATATGGCGTATGCATGGAAGTAATAAGTACTCTGTACAACAGGAATGAGCTCTATCTGTGAATCTTGCAGCAAAAATAAAGAAAATAAAACCTTATACTAAGGTAGTAAGAGTCTTGTTGCGCGCAAAATAAAAATGAATCCGAGTGGGAGGGCAACCAGTGTACCCTGTGTCCCGTTCTAACAGTGGACTTAGAATTGCCAGAGTTAAGTTGATTTCAATCCTTTCCTTGTTGGTAGAAAAATATGCGATTGATGTAATGTAATGAAGTAAAAACATTTACTTCTAAAATGTTTTTAAATATAAATAATAATTTATTACCGACATATTAAAGCAATATTATTTGTTGCTAAGTGTAAAACCTTATTAACGCAAACATTTTGCGATTGGGGTAGAGGTTTTCTTTTATATGTATGAAATACGGACACCTGACCTGACAACCCCATATGAAATCGTAAATAATAATAATAACATAATTTGTTAGTGAAGAATTACGGTGACCATGCATGACTATTCAATCCTAGTTCAAGAACAAATAACTTAAATACCTATGTATTTTTTATTTTTTTATGAAAATAACTTTGTTTAGATTTCAAATTTCCTAAAGATCTTAATGTCCCTAACATTAAGTTCTTTACAAAATTTAGGAGCAAAAATAAAGCTATTGTGGAAGAATGTAATAAAGATCAGTCGACATGATCGACATCAATAGATGATTTGTTAGATCTCGTAGATAACGCTTGTGTTTCAGATTTTAAACTGCACATTATTTTTTATATTGCTGGATATATCGTGAATGGGATGATTCACAAAATTTCTTGTTCAAATTGTGTGGTGTTATTGGATCACAACACCATAGAACACTGTTTATTACATTATTAAATCAATCGTTAAAAAACGTAAACAAAAATAAAATTATCATGTAGGTATGTCGTCCGAGAATTTTATAGCAAACTACATACATCGTTAGAATCAGCACATCCTCCTCAATCTATATTTGAAGATCCACATGATATTCTATTGATGAAGACGTTAGCGAATTCATATCTCAATTTACGTTTAACTCAATGCAAAATTAGAATCAATGAAACATATAAGGAATAAGCTGGGTTTGCGGCAGAAACTTCACAACACTGTCTTATTTAGCAATGTCTGATTTAGAATTAAACTTAAATGTAAACTTGACTGTTTTTTCTTAATTAAATATACCACACACCACCTTATCGTAATTTTATCTCAGTCCAGCTGCATGTCGTGTCCCACAAGGACCAGTAGATAAGTATCTAACTATATGACGCGAGTGTGAAAAGCAAGCAAAAACAGGAAATGTATAGTGCCACAAAGGGCAAGTTTATAATTAGCATCTTCGATTAAAATCCATCTGAAGCAATGATCTGCTGACGTCAGATCACAAATATTTTTTATAATTATTGTCCTTAAATCATATTTCAATATGGTCACCATCGCCAGAGAGGGATAAAAGGTACAGTTCTGAGCTCTCGCTCGGCTTCAATTTTGCGACAACAGCTCATTCCTGTTGTACAGAGTACTTATTACTTCCATGGGCGTATGTACTTACTTAACGTAAATGTCCAACGGCTAATAATAAAAATAGAATTGATCTTTATTCAATTTTAATATTTTTTTATAGATATTGATGAAACTCTTTTATCTGTGTGGTCACGGAGTAAAAATATAACTCAGCACCCCTTTTCTTGCCGGTGGGTATTGAGAAAAACCAATAAGGGATATAATATATTATCTATCCAAGAGAAAACATCTATGCAAAAAAGGAAAGGGAAAATAAAAACCTATACCATCTCGCCTGACCAGCGTGGATAAATGTTCTTTCTGTGGTATAGACCCGTAGGCTGTGGGACATAGGTATATGAGCTGAGATGATATCGATAATGAAATTCTTATGCGAATGAGGCATTATGTTTGACTTTAGCTTTAGCGCTGGAGAATAGCACAGAGGAGTCGAGTGTTAATAGTGCGACGGCACGGTGGTCGTTGGTTCGTAATGCAGCGGGCGCAGGCGCTACCCTTCGGGCGCTGTCTGCTGCCGGCCTTGCACGAACTGCGCATACAAGAACTCATGATCCAACAGCAGCGGAACACTGGTTACCACTACAATTGACAAATAAATATTTTAATGGAGAATGAGGATGGTGTCCGATGGTTTACTGTGTGAGACACAAGGAGGTTTCAGGAGTGGAAGGGGATGCATGGATCAAGTGTTCTCTCTGCGCAACATTGTGGAGAAGCATCTGGCTCTAGGTCAGAGGGTTTTCTGCAGTTTTGTGGATCTGGAGAGAGCATTTGACACGGTTGTACGAAAGGAACTTTGGGACATTTTACCGGAGTATGGTATTAGCGGTAAACTGCTACAGGCTGTGCAGTCCAGTTACATGGGCTGTAGAGCCTGTGTGCGGCTGGATGATGGAATGTCGCCTTGGTTTGACGTCAATATCGGCGTTAAGCAGGGGTGCGTTCTGTCAGCCAGGCTGTTTATCATATATCTGGATAAATGTCTCCAAAGGTTGAACGATATGAATGTGGGAGTCCAGATGGGCGACTCAGTGGTCACTGCTCTGCTTTATGCAGATGATGCAGTCCTGCTGGCACAGTCAGCGATTGACCTGCAGACCCTAGTCGACACAATGACAGAAGATTGTAAGAAAAGGGGTCTACGCGTGAATGTGAGCAAAACCAAAATAATGGTCTTTGAAAGAGATAAAACCAGAACAGATGTAAGAGTAACAATAGGTAATGATGTGCTAGAGCAAGTGGATGAATTTGTATAACTTGGATGTGGATTTAGCCGAGATGGAAGGTACACCACTGATATAGAGCGAAGAGTGAATGCGGGAAATAGAGTGAACGGAGCGTTGGGGCAACTTCTCGGCAGCCACCACCTCAGCCAGAAGGCACGTGTAGCAATACATAACGCAGTGCTTGTCCCAACATTACTGTATGGAAGCGAGAGTTGGGTATGCAGAAAAGAGTATGATAGTAAAATTAATGCGGTCGAAATGCGATCTCTGCGGAAAATCTGTGGAGTTAGGCTGACCGACCGCATTCGTAACGACGACGTAAGAGAGCGAGTAGGTATGAAAGAGAGTATTGGTGTAAAGATGCGAAAGGGAATGCTCCGATGGTTCGGACATGTGGAAAGAATGCCGAACGAACGCCTGGTTAAGAAGATATACAATGCGAAAGTGGAAGGATGTAGGTACCGAGGGAGACCGAGACTAACCTATCTAGACCAGATCGGTCATGTACTGAAGGAAGGTGGAGTCAAGAGTCTCCGAAACCGGCGAGCGTGTATGAAGAGAATTATGAATGTTGAGGAAGCGAGTGAAGTATGCAGAGATAGAGTTCTCTGGCACTCTGTTCTCTCTGCCTACCCTGCAAGGGATATGGCGTGATGATATGTATGTGTAATATTTTAATATTATCATCCATCTATCAGCCCGTAGACGACCACTGTTGGACATAGGCCTTCCCACGGGAATGCCACCCAGAACGGTCTTGTTCCACCGAAATCTAATTGTAACAGCTATTTTAATACGTTATAAATTATCTTTGTGCGAAAGCAAGGCCTGAGGCTGCCCTCATAGAAATGAGGGCAGCCTCAGGCCTTGCTTTCACACAAATCTTTGTGTTAATTATCTAATTATATCATCAAATTTCGCACAAAGAGAATATATGATCACAAATTCGAAGTCGTCATTTCATATCTCTTTTTCGAAATATTACGGTAGTGAGGGTCAAGAATTCTATTCAATATATCATCATGTTTACTTTATCGTAGGAGCCGTAAAAACTGACTGAGTGATCACTAAGAGAATTGACATTGGCACTTTCTTGAGAAATTTACAACATCAACTGTGATCGCCAATCTGTCAAGAGCGGCGATTACGGCGTTATGGTCCATATTTGGTAGACCTATGTCAAATCAATGGACATAGTTTTAGACCGATGTATTAGGTATTATTATTAAATGCGGATGAAAGAATATTTAAGGAAAACATAGTGAGGCAATTCCCTCCTTCTCCTCAACCCACATACGGCCCCCTGTCAGACACTTCTCCAAATAAGGGAAATTTGCTTATAACTCCTAAACGACTCGTGACCATCACATTCATCATTATCATCGCGCTCTTATCCCTATCACTTGGGTTAAAGTCCCACGCAATACAAGGAAACTTACCTTAGTGCAGGGTGGTGTGTTTGAAAAAAAAATGTCTTCCATAGTACAGATAGCAAAAGTTTTAACAATAATTTTATGATCAGCCACCAATCTAATCTGACCGGACGGTAACAGATGAAATTGGCCCAATTCTATTTCTATCTACATTTAGCTGTTACAATACCACGTCTACAATCATTGCAAAACTGGTAGGTACTATTCCTAGTCGTCACCACATAGCATCTACAACATATATACATACATATTGTCACGCCATATCCCTTGCAGGGTTGGCAGAGAGAACAGAGTGCCAGAGAACTCTATCCTTGCATACTTCACTCGCTTCTTCAACAGTCATAATTCTCTTCATACACGCTCGCCGGTTTCGGAGACTCTTGACTCCACCTTCTTTCAGTACGTGACCAATCTGGTCTAGGTAGGTGAGTCTCGGTCTCCCCCGGTACCCTTCCACTTTCGCATCTACAACATAAATGGCATTTATGTAATTTACGTGAGCAGGTACAGTCTCATCGGTAGTTGGGACGCTGGTGTGACGTGTGCACTCGCCCAATTACACAGTGAAACTGGTGACACACAAAGCGCCAAACATCATTATCAAGACGTAAGTTTAATTTAATTACATATATGTATACAATTTGTGACTATCATTGATATTCTTCTAGATATTTTTTATAATCCGTGTGGTTACTGGTTAGAAATACAACTTGTGTGTGTGTGTGTGTGTGTGTTTTATTGGCATGCTATGGTCTGTACACACGCCATCCGTTCCGTTCAGGGTGACGGAAGGGCGACGAGTGACCCCATAACCTACCCCATCGTCATTGGCCGGCACTGGTACCTCTTCCTTGAACTCGATGGGGCAATTTGTGTCTAAACCTTATCCTCCCGTAGTAGTTGTAAAAACTAGACTAGTAGTAACTAATTATTGCTTAATATTAAATGAGCTTCTTGCTTGTCGACCACCAAATGAAGAAAAGAGCAGCAATAGTGAAAATATTTTTTGCGTTCGCAAACCGTCGTGCCAAATGTGTCGATTATGGCGTTATCATTCGTTGTAATTTCGTCAATTGACAATAATAAGTTGGATCTTGGATCGATTACGTGTTAGAGGTACCTACATATAGGTAAAACAAAAGGGATGTCTGATGATGACCCCGGAAGAGAATTTGATATCTCAAAAAAGAAAGCTTAGGCACATCTAAAAACTATTAATAGTTTTTAAAAACTATTAAAAGTTAACTTTTTCCTATGGCTACATAAAAATTTCGCAGTTAATTTTACCATTTAATAGTGCAATTTAATCATAATAGATTTGTGTCTGTATACACCACACGCATACATAATCATATATGTGTTTAAGTAGTTATTGATCAGGAACAAGCAGCTTGCAAAACTTCCGTGTTAATTAATTAAATAAATTCAGGTTATAATTATTTTTAATTGCTTGAAATGCGCACATTTCTGTACACAAATACGTAATAACAGTTTATATACAAACAAGTTTTGTTATGAATATAATTTTACTTATTGTAACAGATTATCAATTACTTTGATGTGAAAGATGGGCAGAATATCCACTACTTTATCACGGTTAATTAAGCAATGTACACCTAAAAAAAAAAAGAAAATAATATTGAATAGTATTAAATACGTTATTATAATTAGATACGTTAGATAGATAGGCAGGCATGAACGAGATATGACATGTGAGCGAACATGGGTCGCTTAGAGGAAACACGTGTTAAATCAATACTCGAGGTTCTGCGGTCAAGTGCAAATTGAAGTTATGGGGTTAACTTATAACACAGGAGTAAGAATTTCGCTTATATCCTATTCTATCTTGAATCAACGCCGTAGTCCTTTCTTTCGTTCGTGAGGTGTGAGGTATATAAATTATCCATGAGAAAATGATAATCTCCCTTTCTATTCTTCATTACAAAACTATAATGGATTTCCGCCATGTATCGCCTAATTAATTGAATTAGTGCATTTCTTCTCTACCTAGTGATGAAATTCGTTTCCAACATGTAGTCAGAATAGACGTCCCAGTATTACAGATATATCGCCTTCGAAGGCAATTGAGTGATATATTATTCCATGATTTGTTTAGGGTAGATTTTAATTTCGTGTATTCCTTCAGTTGTCGTAAATGTTATCTGCTTACATTATTTAGCTATCTCTTACGTATTCTACAAAAATATTAAGGGGTGGAAATTAAAGAGACCTATTCTATTCGTATTTCATAACCATAGCGCTCTATCTACATTTTACTCATTATATAAATGCAATAGTTTGGATGATCATTTGTTACTCAATCGCAATAGTTCGGTAAATCCGTTCTTGATGAAATTTGGCATAGAAATAACTATACATATTATAATCTGAAATAGGACACAGACAAGTTTTTACAAAAAAGAAAATTACACGATTCCCTTGACGTAATCTTTCGTATTATATTGATAGGCATACTTTAACTCGAGCGAATTGGCCAGCACAACTAGCGTTTCTGATATTTACGCGATTAATGTGTAATAAACATTTGAAATAAACTGACTATCCTCCCGTGACCATGATCACTGTAAAGTGTCCGAAACGTCGGGAAATTAAAAATCAAATACAAACGCGATAAAATCCGTTAAAATAGTTTTATTTCGAATGTAATAATCACGTAAACATAGGAAAACAATTAGCGTAATTTTTAAGCAAATTTATCGTTAAATTTTTCAACAAGAAATGAAGATAAAGTATTTGTGATGACTATGTTTTATTAGAATATTAGAATTAATTGATTGTTTAATGAAATGTGTTATTATAAAATAGTTGATATAGAATTATAATATATAGGTAGAAGCAGTATGGCCATGTGATCTATCAGCGTTAGAATGGCTTGCCAGTGAAGCTCAGCCCGATGTTGCTCTGCAGTATTACAGGCGTGCCGCTCGACTACAACCCAACAACGTACGTACTTACTTGTTATACGTTTCCATATGAAGTGAAGAAATAAGTAAGCAGATTTATATCACAAACCTTATTATGTAATTTAATTACGTGTGAAATTGAATGATAATAATTAACCACTTATTTTTTATCGATTGATTGCTGGGCTTCGTTTTCTTTCTCGAATTGAACAATTCCGGTCACACTAATAGATATACTTACTAAAATTGACGACTGCACAGATGGCGTAGTGGTTAAGATAGCGACCTTTAGTGCCAATGCCGTGGGTTCGATTCCTATCCAGGATAATACTTTGTGTGATCCACAAAGTATTGTTCTGAGTCTGGGTGTAATTTGTCTGCGTTAATTGCATGTTTGTATCAGGCTGGGTTATATTTTTTAGAGATTTACTTGCTTGTTTTATTAGCCGCAATGGAGCCTGTTAATGGGAGCATGTCTGCGCGCCAGCGGCAAATATCAAGAAGCGCTGGCACTGTACAAGAAAATGAACACAAGATTTCCTGACAATGTGCAATGTACGTATTGATGCTAAATGTACATGTAAAAATGTGTAGTTAGTAATAAATTAATTTTAAGCGAAACTGCTGTCATATACCTTGGTTTGGTAGTATTATGAATGCACGATTGGCGTGGCGGTTTAAGTTGATCTTCCGTGCTCATTGTTCTAGATTCGAATCACACTCAAAACGCATCTTTGTATAATTCATAGTGTCGAGTTATGGTGTAATTTATTTCCATTATAGGTATGAATGTGTCGATATAAATATTAATTACTACGTATACCGATTTGTCTTTTCTAAAAAGTGAATAAACCATTTTAACAATTGCCGTCTAGCAAATATTTTCGAATTAATATGAGGTATTACCGATTATTTCCACCTTGTCCAAATATACAATATGAATATAATGATAAAATGAAGTCCTTGTCGTTCATTCTGAAAATTCAACATTCTAAAAAGGAACTAGGCATGAAAAAATATTTATTGATTATCGTAATTAAAAAAAAAAAAATTGTAATTGTGTAAACTGTTGAGCATGTTGTTTCGATCAAGACGTGCTTAAATAAATTGTGTATTAAATTTCACGTAAGCCACTTTAACATTGCATTCCGTTCTACCTTCGAGACCTAAGAAATGAAATTATTGATTAAAGAATAAATAAATAAACTCAAACTTAAATGACCTATTAATTATCTAAGAAATGAAATTATTGATTAAAGAATAAATAAATAAACTCAAACTTAAATGACCTATTAATTATCATAAAATCAACGAATTAATTCAACAGAAAGTTACATTCCCATGGGAGACCGATTAAGCCACCTACTGGGATTGCTAACTCGTCTATCAAGCGTGGCAATTATGGCATGGCAACTTATCGAAGGATATTCGAAATTGAGTCTGAAATGATACTGCACAATATGCACTCAAAAAAAAAATTTAAAATCTTTAGCACCAATGTGAGACAGCAAAACGATAGTAGCGTCAACCTGGATCCTGAGTCGGTGGTTATTCAGTTTTTTTTTCAGAGAATTCTCTCTACCACGGCGTTTGAAAAATTATATTTAATAAACAGGAGAGCAATAATTTCACTACCGATTACGTGCTATTTTATAAAAATTGGCACTGATAATAAAATATGCGTACACATTATACCATACATACCCATATTTTATAATCAGTGCCAATTGGCTTTAATTTTCTGTTTGTTTTATAAAATAAATAAATGTAGGTCCTTATACATGTACATACATACATACACACATACATATCATCACGCCATATCCCTTGCAGGGTAGGCAGAGAGAACAGAGTGTCAGAGAACTTTATCTCTGCATACTTCGCTCGCTTCCTCAACATTCATAATTCTCTTCATACACGCTCGCCGGTTACGGAGACTCTTGACTCCACCTTCCTTCAGTACCTGACCGATCTGGTCTAGGTAGGTTAGTCTCGGTCTCCCTCGGTACCTACATCCTTTCACTTTCGCATTGTATATCTTCTTAACCAGACGTTCGTTCGGCATTCTTTCCACATGTCCGAACCATCGGAGCATTCCCTTTCGCATCTTTACACCAATACTCTCTTTCATACCTACTCGCTCTCTTACGTCGTCGTTACGAATGCGGTCGGTCAGCCTAACTCCACAGATTTGCCGAAGAGATCGCATTTCGACCGCATTAATTTTACTTTCATACTCTTTTCTGCATACCCAACTCTCGCTTCCATACAGTAATGTTGGGACAAGCACTGCGTTATGTATTGCTACACGTGCCTTCTGGCTGAGGTGGTGGCTGCCGAGAAGTTGCCCCAACGCTCCGTTCACTCTATTTCCCGCATTCACTCTTCGCTCTATATCAGTGGTGTACCGTCCATCTCGGCTAAATCCACATCTCATGCACTTGCTCTAGTACATCATTACCTATTGTTACTCTTACATCTGTTCTGGCTTCGTCTCTTTCAAAGATCTGTATATTATTATACATGTATCTTTCTGAAATTGTCAGTTGAAGTTAAAAGAGACGTTAAAGGAGTATTACGAGTAGTTTAGTCGTATTCCAGTAGTTAACTCATGATTGGGTGCCGCTTGTGGAATCTGGACCTAATAAAATCTTTTGCATTATATTTGAGAATTATATGGTATAGTGGTTTAAAGAGCATCACATTGTAGCTAATATTTATTAAGCATGTTGTATGCAATTTTATAGTTAGTAAAAAAATAAAAAAAATAGACAAACCCCAATGAGTTTCTTGCTGGATCTTCTCAGTGTGGTCGCTTGCCGATGCGTATTTGGATTAATTTAGATTTAATATAAAAATTTACAATATGTAAGAATTTCTAGTCTAACTATCCATGACGAAGTTTGTTGGGAAGTAGGAAGTATTTTGAGAATTATAAGTAGGATGGCTTATAATAGTGATAATAACACGGAAATACGAATACATCAAACTTAATCATATCAATAATTCATATCATAAATAGTTCCGCTGCTTGTGTATGGGCTTCAATAGAACTTGATTACATAGTTACCTATATAAGTAAATAGTCACGATTATTAAATTAGGGCGGATAGTTAAATATTAGCCCCATAAGTATTTTGAAAGATCATTCCGAAACTTATTTGCTTAATCAATAAGAAAGTAGACCGGAGAAATCCTGAACCGCACCGTATTCTCGACGCCCTTAAATCATGTATAAGATTTAGATTGACTTAACTGTTATGTATACATATATACATATATTATGTAATTTGTACAAAAACGATTGCCAAAGGTAATTTTTCCTAACCTATACAGAGAGACATGTTAGAACGATAAATATAATAATAGAAAAACCTCTTCATAATATACAGGACGAATTCTTAAATGTGTAAAAAAAAAATGACAAAATTCTTTAATTTCCTTAATTGTCTTTTCAACATCGAACGACTATCTATAAAAACGGCGCGATGCCATATATAGGTATATATATTGTAGAGTTGTAGTTATTGCATCACTAAAATGTTTTGCGTCACACATAGCAATCAAGCATAATAATAAACTACGACATTTAGGTTAAGGGAACACTTGTTATTATAGTGGGTACCTACCTATATACTCTCTGTTCCTAGATTTTATTTATATTTTTCTCAGGTTTAAAATTGATCGTGAAACTTTGTGGAGATCAAGGGCTTGCCGAAACTGCGGCATGGACTCGAGAACTACAGCGAGCTCAAGCGAGAGTTAAACAGAAGGAACAAGGTTCGATATCATCATTAATATGTATGATTACTCATTATTATAATTAATAATATTTATTGCTGTTCTGCTTTTGCACACGGGTGTTTTCTTTTAAAATGCAAGCGGAACCTCTCTGTATGGCCCACGATAGTTAATATTGTGATAGGTAAAATCCACCACCCACATTTCCTATCCTCCACCTTTCCCGTGTGGTGTCGGTTTAAGAATACAATGTGTCACCACCACTTATCTACTTGCCAGTGCCGTAAAAATCGTCGTAAAAACCAGCTAATCACCAGAAAAAAATCGAATATAATTCGCTCTTTCGGTGCAACATCACGTGAATGTATTACTTTCTAATTTTAATTCAATGAAAAATGTAACTACCAGGGTACCAAAAAACACTAAATCGCTTGCCTGTAAAAATTTTAAAATAATATATACGCTAATGTTTCATCAAATTAACGTAACATTGAAAATGCGTATTCCCCTCGGTGCACTTAATTCTACTGTCGGTATGCCCCAGGGTGGCGTTTTATCGCCACTCTTTTTCTCTACTTCCAAAAATGCTATATCCAATAACCTTTTTTCTTCCTATCATCTTTATGCAGATGATCTTCAAATTTACTTTCAAACCCCTCTAATCCAACTATCGGAGGCCGTGTTTATTCTTAATGAAGATGTACATAAGTGCCTCGAGTCTCACGGAATCACTGAGGTATCCATCAAAAACATATAGCCATTATAGACAGCACGAATCTTACTTTAAAAACTAAAACTTTAGGTAATACTGACCAGTATTACCTAAAGTTTGATGGTGTTACTACGTAAGCGATATTTTAAAGAATTAGGGCTAATTATTTTTCGTAACCTTACTCAGATTGATGAATGATAGATGGTAGGTATATAATATTGTTGCGCCTGATGCCGCCCTAGCCAAGGCCGCGGGTGACTGGATCGGGGAATTAGTCCGTCACCCGCCGAGAGGCCGACCGCGTGAGGAAAGACCGACATCCTACCCGAGGGGGGGATGTCGGTCGAGGAGAGGGTACTCCTCAGGGGTATTCCGTCGGGCCGACCACTGACGTCAAGTCACTCTGCTCCGGTGGTCGGCCCGACGACGAAGGCGACGTCACGGGTGGGTTACGGGTGTGCGCGCTTACGCCCCTCTGTCATGGAGTGGTGCGAGGAGTGCGCCGACCGTAGCCCACTCCCCAAGAAAAAAAAAAAAAAAAAAAAAAAAAAAGGTATATAATATTGTATTTATTATAAAAATATGCATTATAAATATATATTATTATTATAAGTACCTATATTTAATTATTCTTACTAGTATTAATGTGTAGGTATGTTTACAATATTTAGCTATTAATAGTAGGTCTAGTTGCTTGATAAAGCAACTAGACCTTTTTTACAATTTGTTACACCAACAGTTACCTTTCTTTCCTATGCTATAGTGTCATGGTCTGGAAGAAATTTCTTATAGCATAAGGCTGCTATTGTACTGCATTTTATATGTTAAGCTGTTTTTTTTTGTATTTAATACTGGTGTACAATAAAGTGAATAAATATATAAATAACATTATGGATTATTATAAAAAAAAAAACATAATAAAATTGTATGTAGGTGAGTTGTCCCATCATTTCTACCTAGTTAAAAATGGATACTTCACAAGGTGGTAAAATGTTATCTACTACAAATGGAAATGCTATTGTTGTTTTAGGTTTATAAATCCCATATTTACTTTTTTAATTACGTTGCTTAATTTCTCACATTTATCTTTAAAGGAAAGATAAATTACTAACTACTATTGTAGGTATAACAGTTTTATTGATACGGAAAATACCATTTTTTATAAATAACAACGTGGTAGTAGTTTAAACATGAAATCAAAATAATTATTTATAATTGTAGTTTTGATAAAATAATTTTATTCTTAATTATATACAGGTGCGTACATCTTTATCTCCGAATCAATTGTGAGTGTTATCAGAGGTGTAAACACACCCACATTTCGCTAAACACTCTTTAATCCCACATAACAGGGTTGGGGCCTATTGCTGCTAACGTCATTTACCTTCAAGCTTACAGCAGAGATTTGGTCCAGAAAATCTACGAAAATTAAGAAAATCTAGGCAAAATTTCTATAACACTCCGTTTTTACGCGAGATAAGTTTCGAAACAGAGTGTTATTATCGTAATAGAATACTTGTGCCTCTATAGGTATAATAAGTCTGTCCATCCATCAGCCTATCGATATCCACTGTTAGACACAGTCTCTCCCAAACTATATGTACACTATACAGTCTACACATTAGAATTCATGCAACAATATATACGTAAATGTTATTGCAGTATCAGTTACGTCAGCTGGCAGTGCTTCATCGGGCGCCAGTCACTCACCAATAGATCAAATTAGAGGTAAGTAATAGTTCTTCTCAACCCATATACGTCTTGCTATTAGCTTACTATTTTGGTTAGCCACGAAGGTTCAATAAAAAAACCGATAGATTCATCTTGTTGGATAGACAACAGATATTCTATGATGTCTTAGTGATCAGTAAAATTAAAACTGTGAGAGATTATTGCATGATACGAGGAACATTGAATATCGACACAAAAGTCGAGAGCGCCCGCTTGATGAAGTCTACCCTCCGTTCCACAAATGCCCAATACCACAACCCCAAAAGCTTACAGCTCGAGCTACACAACGGCAGTGTCTAGACGAGTTCCAATCATCGAAGGACATGAAATATATCGTCGGTGCCTGCAAACTGTCCACGCGGTTGGGTCGAAGTTTTTAAAGGCTCACCGCGCTGATAGACCAAAAAACGATCAGACTCAAGTTCATGGAGCAGAGAAATGAAATTACTGCAATTTTCAACCGATCGGTCTGATATAGGCAGCTAGATAGATAGATCTCCGGGCATATGCACTACAATATTCGTTGATTTAATACACTCATTTTTAACGTAACGGTAAAGTGGAACCCTGGCTATAAAGTGTTCTCATAAGATTTTTCTATTGGGCAGAGCCAAATGACTAACTTGAAGTCCGAGGGTACTTTCATTTCATCCCAAAGTGAGATCTTAGGAGAGGTAAAAAGGCTCTATGGGTAGAATGCGATTCATCCCAGGACACTTTTATCGGTTTGGTCCAAAACCTCAGATCTAAGGTAATTTTGTACCAAGAAAGCCCGGATATCAGCTTGTACGGGATTACAATGCCTGTCATACAATTGATAAGACACCGGGAGACGATGACCTGGAGATCAACGATCTCATTTTATTTGAATAAGTGTTATGCTCCCCCAATGTTTCCTTGCGAGATAAGCCCGCCCATCACTAACAAAAATATGTATCATTTCCCACGAGGACGGTGCGTACATGTTCCAGGTATTCCTCTTTGAGAGAAGACGAGAGCTAAATCAAATGGTGTCACCAGAGAGGGCAGTTTAGACTTGCCCTTGCTATTACTTATCAGTTAGCTGGAAGGAACACTGCATCAGTGTTTGTACCGAGAATCAAACTTAACCCTTCCTCCAGACCAGTAGTGGAGTACTCATAAAGGGTTTCCTCGCATAAGATATAAAACATTACAATGACTTCAAAAGTGCTGTCATCTCCACTGTCAAAGAGGTGATTTGAACCAATAATGTGACAGGTCGCGCGGACAGCGCTACAACGGTCCCGCGCACTGCTGGCTCTCGGCGCTCTAGTGCGGGACCCGGCGACAGCAGCCTTACAAGAACACATGGGTGCGTACCTATATTTATTATATCGACTAACATTTGGAATACAAATATACTTACAGGTGTTCATTATGATTTAACAACATAGATATGTAATGATCCAAAAAATCTAGGATTAGATCACAGGTTATTCAAGATTAGTGATGTGTAAATAATCATATAAAATTATACCCCCTTGAACGTATATGTATCTACTTATATCAGAAGTTAGATATTAATTTTATCAATTACGATTGCATGTGCCAAATCAGATCGAGATTAATTAAAATGGTGTGTTTTCTATTTTAATCTATAACTGAAACTTATCTTTGTAATCCGCAGATACACAAAAATAATATCTAAAATAATGTTTCATTATGTATATATTATGTATTTATATATCAACCTATCTGCAGTGTTGCTATTTCCTATACTTACGCATCAGGGGCGGCTTTACCTATAGCGCAGAGGGTACGGTGCACCCGGGCGCCGGGTGTTAGGGAGCGCTGAGAGCCGCTCGAGAAACATAGAGCCTCCAATGTAACGCTCCGCATGGAGTGGGCACACCGAACGCAGCGAGTGCCTAACCATCTATAAACGTAGTGGGTGTGTTATTTGACAGGCTGCTTTGTCGCCATGCTCACTGTAACTTCATAATCCGATCGCGTTTACCTGGTTTCGTATCAAAACAAAGAGACTAAGCATGCGACAACGCATTCCAGCGAGGTTCGGAGTTTAGTTGACCGTGTTGTAACTATCAACCTATTCCATTTTGTTCACGAATTTTGATACAAGAGGGCGCCAGGTTATTGATTGCACCCAGGCGCTACATGTGCTAGAGCCGCCCCTGTTACGCATTGTAGATAGCTTAGAATATAAAAATATAACTAAAATACTGACATGAAAATACTTATTAATTATTATTTAATAATAAATAACTCGTTCGATCTGGCAAGTAAATATACAAAAAAAAACAGCTGCATTTAAAATAATATTGTTTTGCTTACGCTACATAATATAATTATAAATGTTATCTTAATTGTGGTACTTACCTATCGAATAGATATCTGTGGGCTTGCCCATAAGGACATAACATAACTACGTAATAGGCAACTGTAAGTATTAATCATACTTACCTAAACTTAAATATGACAATCGTTATAAAACTATGAACAACAAGTGACGAGGTGAACCGAGGCAGTTATCTAAATAATTTATCGGATATATTAATTTATCAATTCAAATAATATACGTGTGGGTAATCATTATTGTGTAGATCCTTTCAATGCTGTCGATTACTATGTTTAACCTAAGATAAACAGTTCATTTATAAAAACTTATTTGCGAGCGAATAACAACTAACAAACGTGGTACGTGTAGGTACCATCAATGCCTGTTGAAGATATTTTTCAACCACCTTACTAATTAGGCCAGTGTAAAGGTACGTTATCCGTGTGGTGACGGAGTAAGAATACAATTCACCACCTCCTCTTCTTACCTAATCTTACCCATGGATGATCGTAAGAGACGAACTAAGGGATCATCCATCCATCCATCAGCCCGTAAACGTCCACTGTTGGATATAGGCCTCCCCACGAGAATGCCATCTGCAACGGTCCTGTGCCCCCTGCATCCAACGGTTTCCTGCGACCTTGATGAGATCATCAGTCCACCGAGTGGGGGGTCGTCCTACGCTGCTACTAGCTGACTAAGAGATATAAAACGCGTATCATATCTAAGCAAAAGAAGGAAAACTCGAAACAAAAATCCTATACCAACACGTTTGACAAGCGTGGTATAGGTCAATTTCCCTCCCATTGTGGAAGTGACTCGAGCCCAACAGTGGGACATATATGAGCTGAGATGAAGATGATTGATGAAAGGTACGTATGCTAATCAAATTGTAACTCGCAAATAGTTTTTACAAGAAATGTTTTACACGGCATCTATCAGAAAATGTTTACCCTGTTGCATCTTGTTGCGAGTTAATATTCTAACATTTCAATTATAATTGCATTAAATGATGATAAAAGTGGAGTTAGGCTGACCGACCGCATTCGTAACGACGACGTAAGAGAGCGAGTAGGTATGAAAGAGAGTATTGGTGTAAAGATGCGAAAGGGCATGCTCCGATGGTTCGGACATGTGGAAAGAATGCCGAACGAACGTCTGGTTAAGAAGATATACAATGCGAAAGTAGAAGGATGTAGGTACCGAGGGAGACCGAGACTAACCTACCTAGACCAGATCGGTCATGTACTGAAGGAAGGTGGAGTCAAGAGTCTCCGAAACCGGCGAGCGTGTATGAAGAGAATTATGAATGTTGAGGAAGCGAGTGAAGTATGCAGAGATAGAGTTCTCTGGCACTCTGTTCTCTCTGCCTACCCTGCAAGGGATATGGCGTGATGATATGTATGTATGTATGTATGATGATAAAATTCAATAATTAATATTATTGAAATTTTGACATGCTCGGCTATTTATTATAGAGCGAGCAATGACTACCATAGGTGGGACATGAATCCACATCTATTGGAAATCATTCGCAGTAATTTTTGTTAAATCTCAGTATCCAACTGGGCTGGCTAGGACGATTTTTTCGTCCAATATTCTGCAAACTATGAAAGATTCAAAGACAGAATAACAACAAAGGACAAGCGTGTATTGGCAACGATAACATCGACACTAAAACGTGGTCTTTAAATATCAGCCTCTATATAATAAGTGTTGCTACTGCTCATAGACCTTTGCAATATTAGGGGCACAGCTAGTCCGCTGTCTACTAAAGAACCCTCCCCTAAAAAGTTGAAGTTCTGGTTCTCTCGCTCACCGAACAAAGCGCAACAGCATATTGCCACTTCTCATAATTCAATTTCCTGCGTGATTGTGGTAATAGTCCCGACGGACCGGCCTTCACTATAGAGCGAAAAATGTCAACAATTTAGTCCTACCACTGCTAAGATCGTTTAAGGATTCTTTAATCTCTTTCGATAAATATGTCTCAGTCATTAGTAAACATAAAATAAACATGTGTTACATCTCCACTAAGCCCTTCTAAGTACTTAGATACTATAGGATGAAGTTCATCCCGTCGCCCACAAATTGCGCATACGTCTCGATTAATTCATTCCCGTTTTTTATACTATCCATCTCTTTCAGATATCCAGTAACCAGTTTGCAAGAGGGCTTGCAGCCAGTCAACCGGTCCATTACTCGATTCGAAAATAAGAAGAAAAACACTGACGATTTTGACGACGATTTGCCATTGCCTCCTGAATAAATATATCATACGAATCTTCAAATTACTTACTCAAATAATTACAAAGACATAATTATATACATTGTTATTTTTGCACTTTTAAAGGTTTTATAATTTTGACGTTATATAACTGAGCATGAGAATTTTCACCTTAAGCGAATAACGGATGTTTAGGTAAACCAAATATTATGATAGGTGAACTATGGACATTTGTACTTTTTCATTTTACAAATAAAGTAAAATCTACAGTCCGTTGTTTCATTTGCAGTGAAAGACCGATAAGCGGGGCTTATATTTCTTTTTAAATTTTACAATCGGACGTGATTTGAAGTCTTATCAGCACACACACGTGTAATACTGGTTGATTTAAAAGTAAATTGGCGTTCATCAATATATTTATGGAGAACTCTATAAAATTGTATTTATAGCACGTAATCAATAAATTTATTAGATTTTAACCTCGAATTCAAGTTCATTCAAGTACAAAAAGAGCTGAATAGCAGGCAAGGTAGAGTTTTAAACACTGATAAAACCTTTGTCTGTTCTATCCATCCTTTCGTGAGCGTATCTAGAATAGGGCTGGAAGGTAACTATAACAGAAAAATTTTTCAAATTTTTAGCGATCCACTTACTATTATGTCAAAGATAACTAACGTATTCCTTAACTCTCTATGTGTAAAAAAATTAGTTAGTAGGTTAGTTTACGTGTAAAAAAATTAGTTTATGAAAACCATTGTGAATTTTTAACTTACAGAAGTCATGATGATAAGGATAAATGATAGGTTAGTTACAATTAATGATTGACCTACCTAGTCATAAATTTTCTAAATTTTCCGGCTATTATTTATCCGTACAGTTTCATAAGTAGTTATTTAATTGTTTGAATAAATATAACTTTATTTAAACTAAGGTAAGTAAGCTAATACTTTTACTTTCTTTATTTATAAAATGAGCCACAAGGATTTTCCAGAAAATGTATGTAGAAGAACGAAGTCTATAGACGAATACTTGCAAAGGTTAAGTTGTCAAAAGATAAACATATCGTTATATCTGATTGTCAACAGAAAAATGCGGAAGCCAAGTTTTTAAATATTCCATTCATTGTTATCGTACTTACCTCTTTATTAACGGTACTTGTAGTAGATACTCTAATTAAAATTAAATCGACGCTAGATTTTTTTTTATTGTCAACGAATTCGCAGAATTGAAGGAATATCTTGGTGTCGTATTAGGGTACCTGACCATGTCATTTAGATATCGGAATACTTACTATATCTGCTCAAGGCCTACATGAAGGTGCTAAAAGTACACGTTAAGGCTTTATTTTTAACTTATGTTAAAGTTAGTTTTAGAAGAGAGGGTTAAGACCCTCTCTTCTAAAACTAACGTTGGAAATGGAATATTTCACTATTTCTAACATTCCCGTTGCAATTAAGAGTAAATATGAGAGAAAACCTGAACCAGTCAGTCTAGCATGATGTGCAAAGTAACGCGCAACATAGCGAGAAACACCTTAACGAAAAAAGAGTATGTTTTGAAAAATTAAGTACTAATTTACATGATATCTCATACTACTTACTATATGTACCAAGCATATGTTACATAATTACTTTCTACAGAAAACCTCACATTAATATAATTTTTGAGAAGTACATTGATTCGCTAAAGACACAGAAAGAGACTTACGCACAGGGATCTGGAGGCACGGTAGTGTCCCCGCCAATTCGAGTAAAAAAGCGGCACGGCTGTACCATCATTTTCTCAATCAATTTTACTACATGGCTAGTATTGATAATTCGATACAAAATTAAGCCGGATTACAGTCCGTTAAGACTACATTCCTACCACTGTAGCTTATATTGATTATGGCCGACAGCAGAAGTGAAGGCAACCATGAATTACGCGTTACCTTACAAAGAACAACGCACCTATAAGACTCGCGTTTTACATTATACGATAGCGCGACAAGAACGAGCATTATTTATTTTTAGCTGATTCTGTTGCGTGTCATTATGAACTATGTGCTAACACTTTACTGGATAGTAGTAGGTAATAATCTCATTTGGTTCATACGTACGGTGCAGTTAACATGTGTTGATAACATCCAAAAAATACAATGTTTATTTAATATACGGTAAAATAAATAAAAATAGCAGAATATACTTATAAATAATGTATTCATAAATATTATTCATAAACACAGATTTCTTAACTTAGACTAGAAAAACGCATCTATACAAAATCTTAGTCACCTTTTTTTTGCATATATGACCTTAATAGAATTTATAATCATCAGCAAATTATCAAATAAATTTTAATTTAATGTGGAACATAACATTTAAACAAATTAATGAATATTATATTCATAATAATTGTAATTTTTTATTTATCTACATACTTTAATGTTTAATTTCTATCTCATATGTTTAAAAGTCAGTTATATAATAAATTAATGGATTTTTAGCTATTACAATAGAGTTTTAAGTTATCCAAGATAATTGCGAATGCAATCGCAAACCATAGAAGAGAGAAAAAAAGATTAACTAAAAAGGGATAAAATTAACTAAACACCGGAGCTAGTCAATTATAAACATATTTGAATAAACAAAATTCAAAAACATATTTTTATACAAAAAAATAACCTATTAATTTTATATACTATATAAACTCGAAACAGTACTGCAAGTCCGTATAATTAGAGAAGCATTTTAAGTACTTAATTTATATGTATTCAATAAGTAAAACATTACCTTAAAATCAACTATTGACGTCCTGCCAATCATCAATAGGCCAACGTGGTGATTTTAGCTCCTTTCAATATGAGAGGAGACCCGTGAACTTCGATCATTGCAGAATACTGACAATTAAATTATAGTAGAGCTTCCATTTTATAATTAATATCACAACATATTATGATTCTTTTGTCAAGTTAGGTTGGCAATTTTCCTATTAGGTCGTTTTTATGCTTATAATAATTGTTTATAACTAATAGTTAAAATTATATTTACAATCGTTCGATATCCGTACACCAATTTTCTAATAAGAGGTGACGCAATCACATGTCTGAATATAACTCGATATTGTTTGACATTGATTTCGTATACATTTTAATCTACAAAGACAAGCAATGGAGAACCAATGGCATTCGAGATTTTCGCATAACATTAATTGCGATATTTAAAAATGTATCTATATTTATTGGGCTAGTTTTAAAAAATCCCACAATAGCCTCTGATAGTGTTTATTTGCTTCAATCGCTTGGTTATGATAATCTGATTCGTTATATCGGCAAGAAATTGTTATTTTTTATACAATAATTTTAATATAAATTAATTTTATATGGCATGAACTAAAGTCATCCTATTAGTGCAACACCATAAATATGGAATTAAAAATGTTACATAAACTAAATACAGAGAAAGATTGCCATCGTTCCTCCAGAGTATAGAGTCGATCCTTGTATCGCGAATACTTTAAAATATATAAAGCACACGCAGTCTCGAAAAGTCTGTAGATGAAATAAAATTTAAAGAACTATGAACGCGTATGAATAATGGCTCACAACGCATGAATAGTCATTCAACTCGTAACACTTCGCCATCGACATCATTTTTATATCGTATTTATAAGCGCATACTGAAAAAGTTCATACTTTCTAACAAATATCTTCGTAATTCCCTTTTTAACATCTTAGGCTCATAACACACGCTATTTGTAACATAGCGATTTTACGATGGCGTTGCCGTTTCAGCTCAACATTCAGTTGCAAATTGAATTAATTCGTCGATGCCAACGACTTCATCTGTATTAATGCCTATCACGCTAAAGAAATAAGATAGTAGAATAAATAAATAAAACACAGGTACACCGATATCTCTAACGATATTAAAATAATTAGGCGACATTATATGACGCAAAATGCGCACCACTGCGCGTTATTTGCCTCTCTTTCCAGTGTAACCTTAACTTATCAATAAACGTTATCATTTAAATAATAAGGTATTTATCGTCCACACTTTAGGTACAGAAAGTTCTGTGATCATTATTCTTTAGCACAGTTGGCTGATATGTATATTCACCTTGTCACGTTAAATATAACTAGAGAATTAATTGTTCCACTACGTATCATTCAGGAAGGCTTTCGCCAAATTCAGCACTATGATATGACCTTAGCGAATGGATGCTCTATATGTCCGTACTGTATCGCAAGTAATGTGTCCTTAACTCTCTGATGCACTGGTTGTGCTTGTTTCATAGTTGGTACGTTAATCTCGCTGTCTAGGAATCCAACTCGACTTATGGGACTGATCACAACCGCTGTACCTGCTCCGAACATCTCCAATAACTGAAATATATTTAACTTTTTAGTTCTTTGAATATGTAAAATCTATTTGTGAATCGCACAAATATTTTTTTACTTTTTGAATGTTGATATAACAATAAAGGGTAAAAGGCCTTTAATATTGAATTATCTGTAGTATCTTATATGTTTTATATTTGCAAACAGATTTGTACAATTAAGTTTTTTTTTTTAAAAAATCCATCATTTCTTCGTGACCATATGATCAAGGCTCAATGGAACGTCTTTCTTTACAACTACTTTCATATACATCCTACTATTGGGTAGCTTTCTCCATAGTGAGAGGAAAATGGCAAAGATTTGCATAGGGTTTTTCTTTGAGTTCTTTTTCTTTTCTATTGATCTTCTTAATTTAATTGCTGTAACTACGTAGTAACGCATCGATCAATTACTCCGTAATCACATAGAATATTTAATATACCTAATCATTAATATATAAAAATATTATCAGTTATTAGTATCGGACAATCACTATACAATATACATTGAAATAAATTAGATAACATAATTATCATCATCTCCCTGGATTGTAATATTATCAATTGATTTAGTTAAGTTCCTATTAATATATTTATTTCGCCTTTATTTCTATGTGACGACGGAATAACAGAGGGTGTCATAAAAGACGATTAAGAAATATAACATTTGTCTAAGGGAAACGAAATAAACCCTATGCCAATCCATACCATAAGCAATATGTAATACCTAAGTCAATTTTTCTCCCATTATGGAAGAGGCTTGAGCCCAGCATTGAGATATAAATAAGCTGAGATGATGATGATGATAACTCTTTCACGGAGTGACTGCTATCAGTCGCACAACAGTACAAATATATTTTATGGTTAGATGAAATCAGGGTATTTGAGAGCACCAATTCCCCCACAAAACTGCCATAGACGTTCACAAATGTAAAGACTGAATATGATTTTGGATAATAGTTTTCTATAAAACAATTAAATACGTGGGGGAGGCATCTCCTTTTCTGTTTTTCGTTCCTTTTGCTGACATGTTTTTCACAGTCATATTAGGTGACGATTAAAAAAATTATATGTACGGTATATATTTCGAAAAATCACTGATCCACCCACGTCTTGGCAGGCCATAAATGTTAATTGAATTGATTGAATATTATATAATAGGAGTCAACGGGACATCGAATATGAAACCACAGCAGCAATTGGTTTATTTAGTTATCTAATAATAATTATTCTAATATCTAGTAATAACCAACGTCACGCACCGTTATCTATTCATAATATATGACAAACTTAGGTTTATGGTATTTATGTACACAAATAGATTTTTCACTTCTAGTTATTAATTATGACAATCAAACAACAGTGTCCCTAACAAACACCTCTGTCCTCGATATTTTTCGATAACTATAGCTTGCTTTAATGGTGTAGGTTAAAAAATACACTAAGGGTTACTACAATTCTATAAAAAATATTTTCGAGCTGATAACATATGCAAAGTCACGGATACTTGTTCAATAGGCGTAAAGGCTCTTACACGCTTCGGTCAGTCATAGAGCCTGGGCGGGATATATTCCGACCACAAACGGCTCAATATAGATGTGTGAAATTAAGTGTTTTAAAGATATAATAAATAAAGGTTGATAATAAATAAAGTCGCCAGTCACAGCTATTATGAATATCTATGACAGTCGGTAGGCAGCTTTAGTACGTGATTTATCTTTATTCCGACTCCCTGTATACTAATATCTAATCTTCTATAAATTATCGCATATACATAAGTTAGTAGCTGTGTGTGTGTGTGTGTGTGTGCGCGTGTGCGTGTGCGTGTGCGCGTGTGCGTGTGTGTGTATGTGTGTGGTAGCGGCTACGAATGCTACCAACCCTTACTTTGATCATGGATGTCGTAAAAGACGACTAAGAGCCTTATAACGACCTGGGCCAACTCCATCTGATGCCGTTTGGTCAACAATTACATTCCCAAGGATGGTTGACGTCTGGTAGGGGGCCGGTCATAAAACTATTGCCAATAACTTTTCAATATGTACTATGAAACAAGAGTATATATTGTATAAACCCCAAGTAATTGGGATAAGAGTAGGAGAATGATGACCGAAGTTAGTAACCGAGTTACAAAGTACAGAGGGCATTTACTAATGGAAAATACTTATTCTAAATTAGGTTATATTCTAAAGTACATAGGACGTAACACTGGCAGGTACATAACTATTACAGATCAGGGAAATTTCGCCTTGTTGGCCGAGAGTTGCTATAATTAATATGTGAAGTTCTCTTTCTCTAGGAGATATATTATCTACTTACATCTTTTAATTGATCCTTCACATACCCAGGCAAATAGAAAAGTGAGTTAGGCAACATATGGAGATAGTAGATACGATGTAGATAGAAGAAATAACTTTAAATTAAAACTTACTCGTCCTGTCTTATTTAGTTCCATTACTTTGTCCATAGTGATAACTTCTTCTTTGACGACAAGGTCTTCCCATTGGCTCGCGAGCTCAATGATCGATTTACGCGTCACTCCAGGCAATATCAGTCCATTCAATGGCGGCGTACTCAATTGTTTATCTGAAAACATTCTAGTTTTAGTATTGTTTATTTCAATAAAATATTATTTAAACTAACGATAACAACAAACATAGATAGTGAAAGTAGTTTATTTTTAACAAAAACTAATGATAAAATAATATGGTGTATATTAATAATGACATTAGTTTACATCATAGTTGTTTGAATCCTATTAAAATTGTGAGTTTGTGAAGATGTTTAAATGTTTGTTACTCAATAACTCATAAACCGTTGAACAGATATGGATGTGAAAATTGGCATATTAGATAGACGATTTCGTGAATTAACACTTAGGATACTTTTTATCTCTCTAATGAGATAATTTTGTGATAATTTTTTATATTGTGAGTCACTTTTGCTGTGAACAGAAGCTAGTATGTAATAAAAGTATTTTCAAGTAATTTAAACAAATTACGTGATAATATAATCCTGTCACGATGGTAAATAGCAGAGTTGAGGATATATAATTAGTGACACTGCAGTTCTAAGTTGCAAGCTCTCCTATGTCGGTTTCATTTTGTATCATGCAACCAGTTGCGTTATTGCGTCATTCTAGGCTTATATTTAGTCAACGGCAGCTAAACCACAGACGTAACCCATCAGGTATTGTGCAGATAAACGTGTAGGTGTACGTACGTAAACGTAGAGGTTGTGAACCCATTTCCTTCGTTATCTTGTACATGTGATAAAGGAATGAAGAAATATTATGTTCTCAGTTCATCAGTATGTAAACAACAATTTTAACACGTGAGGTGTGCTATCAACTAGTCTGCTGTTATGGAAAGTAGTAAATATGTACCTTTATCTAATGACTTCTTATATTCTCCATTAAACATTTCAAGTTTTGTAGGAATAACTCTACACTGTTAAAAATTTTTGTAAAATTACAATTTTGAGCAGAATTCCTAATCAACGTATAGGTACTAATACAAAACATAATACAATTCGAGTAAAATTACAAGACATGTGAAGGAATGAAAGAAACTTACTATAGTGAGTTGTAATTATAGAATATTTTTGTAATAACCTTACACGTATTGTATGGTAAATTTACAAAACGGTATTATAGTATTACTTTTTTGTTGTGCGTAAAAACTTCCAATGATTTTTGTAAAAACATTGCAGAATTTTTTAACAGTGTAGTTATTTAAATAGTGTTCTTTAGGAATTAGTTACCAGTTTATCTCACTTTTTTGGTATTAAATATCTTAACTGTTCAGGGCTCTAAATGCTGTAAGTATCAGAAACATCGGATCAATTATAATTAAACTATAAAACGCTTTAATACATAATAAAATAGATATTTTCATGATTATACTGTCGCGTAAACATCGTCAACTATTAATAAGCTATTATTTTTGCGCGCGTTTCAAAACAATAATTTTTATATAGAAATATTATTATAGGACGTCAAGCATGATGTGATGTGAGTGACCCTAAATGATGCTTCAGATATGAGTCGAGAATATACCGGTCAAAAGGTCGGAATGACAACGTCGCTCCCGATAACACCACAATCAGCCGCTTATACGGATATCCAACAATTAACCGCACATGAACATTAGTTTTATATTAACATTAATATTTTATACTTTTATGACAAATCTCAAATTATCTAAGTTATAAATTATATATCAATAGTATACCCGACAGACTTCGTCCTGCCCGGAAAAGCAGCACCACGTTAAATATAATTATAAAGCAAATAAAATTTCGTGATATACCAACAGCTACGCCACGTACTGGGTCCAATTGTGTTTTCGAACCATTCAAGAACCCATTGAAATATATACAGAAAAAGTCATCAAAAGCGGTCCAGCCGCTTAGGAGGAGAGTAGTGTTAATTGACAAAAACAATCCAAGTACAGAAGAATTATAAATATTAAAATGTCTTCTTGAAATTAAGTCATAATTTGAAATATGTATCAATAACTCTTGGTATAATTGTTGGTTCTGAATCGCCGTTCAAATTGAGAAATTTAAAAGTTATGAGGATGACCGAATGCAGATTGAAGAAGAAGTCTTTAATCTATATTCGGTATACATACCCTATTTAAGGCAATGTCGTATTATTATTGAACAAAAACTTTAAAAATAGTCAGATTAGATACATTTGACCTTCGGGTCACATGAACCCCTTACATACTAAGTACCTATTCTAGTTTTAAACTAGTACAAAGTATTTACCTCCTTGTTCATTAATGTAAACCATAAATATATTCATAGCGCCGACTTCGGTGAGCTCGTGGTTTGGTCCGAACAGCCACAGTACTTGTTGATGACCCATTTTAGCCGCCCGCGCTGTCGTTTCTGCAAACATAATTAGATATATACCGCCTATACTGGATCATACCGGCTACATTTTAATGATGCAATTATACTAAGTATTTTTAAGATTAAGAAAAGCACTACGCGGTTATATTTATATAATTTTTAATTCATATATGTAATTATTACCTAGTTTAACTACCTACGTAAAAATAAAAATAAGTCCACAGAAGCATTTCAAACACAAAAAAATAGTTTACATTTTTATTATGAAAAATATCATCAAGTTCATCATTGTGGTAGAATTATTTATTTGTAATACAGCTGGGTAAATAGGATGCTCGCATATTCAGTTACCTACGTCATTATATTGCTGATCATTAAGTTTTCATTATATGTTAGGTATTGGTCCAAAAACAGGTGTGACAATAGTTACTTACAAACAACTTACGAAGGTGAAAAACATATACATTAATTAAAAACAATTCTACGTATATAATGTCTCTTTAAAAGTCTATTTTAATTTAATTAATGCAATGATATATACGATTCTTTCACAAGGTTAACTTAACAGTTAGGGGCAAGTAACACGTGCAAGTATACCTACCTAGTTGTTTAAAATATAATCAGATATTTATATATCGGTCTCGTGTTTTATAGTGTATCAAATAGTGCTTGATAGCCAGCCATACCTACTTTATAGTTTAAAAGCTGATCTTCGTACACATTTTTGTGAGTTGGTTTTTCATTAAGAAGTCTTATCTTTTTACCCGACTGCAAAGGAGTGGTATTGTGTTTAACAGTCTATGTATGTATGTTTGTATGTTCCTTTGAAGCACTATATATATCAAACGCCTGGGCCGACTTTTATGATTCGCACGTCAATCGATTCCTCTTAATCCGGCGAGTGTCACTAAAGATATGACGTTATTGAAAAGTCAATATGGCGACTACTGGACGCCATATTGTGAAAATTAAAAAAATTTAAGTCAACAAACTATATCGAGTGGGGTATCGTTAAATAGGTATTTGAAAAGCATTTTTAGTTTTCTCTCAACATTTTTCGATTTGACTGGCCGTTTAGGATCTATATCGATTTAAAGTTTCGTAACAACCTTTCTCACATATAGGTTTTTTAGACAGTAGAAATTTACGATGAAAAGACGAAAAATTCATGTAACTGGATGTGGATAGACATATACTGAAGTATTTAGTAGGTATATTGTCCAATATACCATAGGTAGTCCTACCTAAAGTATCTAATGTCTGACGCGGTCGCCCATCTCCAATTTCTAACGATTTAGTACCTACTCAACTTCAGTCGAAAAACTATATATGGTTAGGTACTTACCTACTTTTAATAAATAAGATAACTATAGCTACCTAGGTATTTATAACTAAAAAGTGTAAAATAAAAAAAATGATTAAAAAAATCAAAAAACCCGACTGCGTAAAAAGTCACCAAAACTACGTTCATAATAAAAAAACTGAAAAGAAAAAAACAAGCACTTAGATGTCCGGTGGTCTAGAATTCCGTAATATATTATTGAATAAATATTATTGCAGAAAATGAAATATATTTTAATAATAGAACATGACAACTGAACAGTCGGGATCCTTTATTCGACAACAAATCTAATTTTTCAATGGATCCCGACTGTTCAGTTGTCATGTTCTATTATTAAAATATATTTCATTTTCTGCAATAGTATTTATTCAATAATATATTACGGAATTCTAGACCACCGGACATCTAAGTGCTTGTTTTTTTCTTTTCAGTTTTTTTATTATGAACGTAGTTTTGGTGACTTTTTACGCAGTCGGGTTTTTTGATTTTTTTAATTTACGTGAATAATAATTATTCTATCGATATCGTCTCGCTCAGTGAATTAGCCGCCTGGCGGGGCGACGCCCACGGTGACGTCAATGCCCGTTGAACAGGTCACGATTCGGATTAGGACAATCGAGACCTTTCGGCCGGCACTAATAGAGTGGTAAGGTTGGTGGCATGGGATCCTCCACAGAAATATTATTAATATTTCTGTGGGATCCTCTGTTTCCGACTGGTACACGTCTTGACCGGGTATGTATGATTGCTGCACGACAGTTGTGAGGAAGGCCTCTCCTTCCTATCTTGCTCCTACTGCAATTGTAACGAGGACACAGCGCAGCACAAGCAGAGAATTCGTCACAATCATTGATGCTTAGCTGACGCTGCCGGTCATCACTGGGACGATGTTCGACAGCATTAGGAGCCAGGTAGCCACCTACTGCGAGGCAGTCGTCTCACAGAAAAACGCGGTGGAGTAGCTCAGTGAGCAGATGCTTCATACAAAAACGCTACACCACCGGCAACTCAGGCAGCGCAGGCAGGAATATATCCATACCTGTATATAAAGCCGAGATTGTAGGTGATCAGATCAGGGATAGGTAAGTCCATCACCGACAGTACCTTCCCTTGGTTGGATATACCCAATCGAGGGAAGAAAAAGATAATGCAACGATATAACAAAAACAGGAATTAATAAAAACATTATTATACCTACATATTTAAAAATGACATCTAAACTCTTTCCAATCCAATCCAATCCATCAGCCCGTAAACGTCCACTGTTGGACATAGGCCTCCCCACGAGAATGCCATCTATAACGGTCCTGTGCCACCTGCATCCAACGGTTTCCTGCGACCTTGATGAGGTCATCAGTCCACCGAGTGGGGGGTCGTCCTACGCTGCGTCGTCCGATTCGTGGTCGCCACTCGAGAACCTTTTTTCCCCAACGGTTGTCGGTTCGTCGAGCGATGTGGCCTGCCCATTGCCACTTCAACGTGCTAATTCTTCGGGCTATGTCGGTTACACCCGTTCTTCTACGGATTTCCGTATTTCGGATTTTATCACGTAGAGAAATACCGAGCATAGCCCTCTCCATAGCACGCTGAGCGACTTTGAGCCTTGTTATGAGGCCGACATTTAGAGACCACGTTTCAGTGCCGTAAGTCATCGCTGGTAACACACACTGGTTATAAACCTTTGTTTTCAGACACTGCGGAATATTAGACGAGAAGATCCTCCTAAGTTCTATAATTAATTAAATTAATTCTAAACCCTTTCAATTACTTAATAATTTACTTGTACTATTTTTCAAATTTATATGATGTCTTTACAGTGTTAACAGTTCCAAACATAATAGTAGATGTCTCAAGCTACAAACACAAATGTATTAGAATTTATAAATTTGTGAAAAACCACATATGCTTGACAAAGCCTGTTCTTTGTCCTTGTGTTTGGCTAATTACCATAGTTATCGTATGCCAAGATTTAAGTGAAATGTTTTTGGCGAATTTGAAAAACGAACGTTAATTTTTAGTCATTTAATTCTTGTCAAGGGAACATGCTTTACAAATACCCATTCCAATTGCGAAGAATAAATTTTGATGCATAAATTAAGTAGATATATTAGTGACACAAAAGTATTTTGAAAAATATATACTAGTTAGATATATTAACGTGAGATGATGGATTATAATACCTTCCTCATGAGAGTTTTAAAAATGGGCTAAGGGTAGAGAAATGGGTAGGAGCACTTCCTTGAAACTCCTAGCACCCCGTGTAATCGATAGCCTGCCTGCCAGTTTCTCTCGCTATCGTGAAGAGATTACAAAAATACTCGTACTTATTCTGTTTGCGTCGTCAGAAAAGTTACAATCTCTAGAGAAATGAAACTCTGTTTAAATTGTATGGAGTCGCCGTTTTACTTCGAAATATCATTTTGAATACAAGTAATAACTTGTAATTGTATATTAAGTTTTAATAAACTTTTTTTTTTTATTACGAGTATGTTATACCACAGACTTTTTGTCCGTGCTCTTTTTATATTTAATTTAATTGTTATGGTGGTTTGTTTATAAAATTAATGTTCTTGAAGTGGCTTTATTACAATTGGATAAAGCTTGAAGAGCGCAATTAATGTGTCATAGATGTTGAGCGACAACATGTCTTTTAGGGTTTCTTCTTGGCGCTGGTGGTCTTGTTGTTGGTGAAACCCTTCTATTTGTAGATGTTTCTGTCCTCTGTGATGTTGTGATGATGATAATAATGTCTGTGACGTTTTATTTTGTGTGACTTTGGAAGCCTATGTCTAGGTTGATGGTAATTGACTCCACGCTTGTGTTGACTTTAGTTTAATGGGGTAGTAGACCAAGCTCTTTCATTACCCTTTCGTCTCTATGTTTTACCGCCATCTTCTTGACGTATTCCAGTATAGTACCAGAATCCTGATCTATGGACTTCCTCATGAGTTTCCAGATGGCATCTTCACGGGTGTCTGTGTAGTAAGTGCAGGATCTGGTATGCCTGGAGATGGCGACCACGGCGTGTTGTATGCTGTTATGTAACTTTTGCACCGAGTCTCTAGTCTGAATTATGATGACGTTAGGTGCGCCGAGTCCCTGTGCCTCGTGGATGGTTCGCAGTTCGGAGCCCTCACCGGTGCCGTATCCCTTTTCCTTGAAGCTTTCTTTCTCTGAGTTTTAATAAACTTAAGTCTTGTAACTCTGTCCAGCAGTAGGTGTCGATAGGCTGACGAAATATATAATGATATATCTATATGTACTTTCCGCTTCTTGGGTGGACCCTTGGTACCGTGGCAATCAGCCTTCCGTAGCCCACCCGATGATGGAATAAGGAAGAGAAAGAACTAAAAAGTCTTTATAGTTTGGCGTTATATATTAGACTAGCGGCCCGACCCGGCTTCGCACGGGTGACCATTTATTTATTAAACATTTTGGCTTAAACGTACAGTAAATGCAGGACATACCTAAATAATAATGTATTTAGCAATAGTGTATCGCTGGCTTCCCTTGGGTTGATGTTTGAAAACAAAATGAGTAAACAGAATAAATGACATCAACTGGTAATTTTTAAAAACATTTCACTGAGGTTTAGAGTATAGGTATACTAATAATAATTAGATACATTATATACCTACTATTACTGTATAAGTACTGATTATCACATATTTCATAGAATAAAAAATATAGCATCCCGACTTATGTGCTAAGTTTTTTTTTACATTTATTTTTCCTTTTTGATTTATATTTTTTATTTATTTTAATGTAGTTTTTTTTTATTTGTGTATCATTTCGTTATTCAAGTACATCTTTTATTTTAAAAACTTTTAATTTTATTAGATTTTTATTTTAATTTTCCATTTTTACCTTAATGTTTCACTATACACACTATGTTAGCAGTGGTATTTGTAGATGCCAATAAAACATATTGATTTTCAGGAGACCCTACTCGAGAAAGTGCAACATACATATAGTTGGCCATGAGAAAAGCACTCTTTTCTTAGATCGATGCCAACCATAGAAAAAGTTTGTCCCTGGGATTTATTTATTGTAAGGGCAAACGATATCTTTACAGGAAACTAATCTTTTAAAAGATATGGGACAATCCGTCGGTATCATCGGGATCCGCGGAAAGTGAGCAAGCTGTCCGGCCGCGGGGCCGGTGATGATAGTAGCTACAATCACATTGTCTCGCAATTCCATAACCATAAGTCTTGTTCCATTACACATATTGGGAGGGCTTAAATTTCTCAGAGCGAGCCGCGCGGCTACCTATTTCATAGATGTGCCCCTCTCCTGCACTCCGCCCCCGCCGCACCGGCGCGTAACGACGGCGAATTAATTTTATTTCAATTTTATTAAACTCGTAATATCTTTCGAATGGAGTGTCCGATTTTAATAAAATAAAAAGTTATTTACAGGTATTTAAAAAGCCTTGCTTGAGAAATCATTTATTTAGGTAAGGATTAAGGCAAAGGTATAAATAAATAACTTGGTCTGATTATGATCGAAATTTCTATTAAATTTTAAAATGTTAAAAAGAAATTAGAGTGACATAACTACAATAGTTAGACACATGCTATCGCGACATTTTTTGTAGATATTGATATGTTCTTTAATATTGTGGAACATTTTTGGTTCTATTATCAATAGTTTTCGCAGCACATGCGATGAAAGATATTCTATGGGCGTTTTTTTACACCTTGGGTAACATTATTGTAATTTTAGTAGGGATCCTTATATTTTTCTTACAATTAAAATAGCGTATAATAATCAGTGATAATGTTGCATTCAAATGGTGAAAGAATTATTTAAATCGGTCCAGTACTTTTTGAGCCAATTCATTACAAACATACATACAAACCTTTCCTCTTTATAATATTAGTATAGATATAATGTCTCTAGTCCAGATGTCTCTTAATTATTTCATTAAGTAGTTATCTATGTAATTACCTACGTAGCTATTTACAAAACTACTACAATAAATTAAAGTTCAAGGTAGATAAGTGTATTTCTATAATTCTTATATTTTATTTTGTGTTACTTCAGTTTATTGGTATAATACCAATTTACGATGGAACATTCTAATATAAATGCCAAGCATCTTGTTTATTTAAACATTCACCACAGTAGTAAACAACATTTAGGTACTTACGGTGCAATAATTATGATAAAAACATACTTCAACATTAAAAATGCGGACAATTATATTGTTTGTTACAATAAATACAGGTACCTACAACATTAAGACGCAATACAAATTATCTTATGCACAAACATGATGACTACAAGTTAGTATCTATAAGGAAGCGATGATACTTTGATATTATTGCACTTATCCGTGTGGTGACGGAGTATGAATACAATTCACCATTCCCTATCTTACCCGTGAGTGATCGTAAGAAACGACTAAAGGATATAAAACGCATATAACATCTAGGCACGTGAAGGACATCTCGAATTAAACCCCTATACCAACACGTCTGACGAGCATGATATAGTAGGTCAATTTTCTCCCAATATGGAGGAGGCTTGAGCCTAACAGTGAGACATATATGAGCTGAGATCATGATGATGATTTTGGTATTTCTTTTTTTAGATTTACTTTTTTTAGATTGATCATGTAACAGGAATATTGATTGTTCCAATTCATTAATAGCAGTACCTTTAGCCTTTACATTAAAGTGATCAGTAAGTTATAGTTGTTAAATGATATGTATAAAAAAAAAAGTGTGTGTGTCAGCTCCGACGCACGACTGGAGTTTACTCCTTAAGTACGATTATCAAAACAGGCGCAAAAAAAGATCATTTGACTAAAAACAATATATATATTTTTATTTACATTTATTAAAACTGTTCAGTGAAGTATTATCTCACGTCAGAAAGTGAAAGGTGCGAAGAATAGGTTGCGCACCAAAAACGTAACGAGGTCATTCGATCACTAGATTTTACTACTCAAATTTTTCTCATACCGGGCGCCTTATATGAAAATCGATTCTTAAGGAGTAAACTCCAAAAACAACTATTATACTCATTAATAAATATTGTAATGATCGTTAAATGTTACAAGCTAAATACATCTATCTACTTATGCGTCATGTTAACTGCGATGAAATGTAATACGAGAGATAGGCAATGATGTAAGAGTGCAGGATTATAACCAGTGTGATTATTGAACTGTAGAAGTTGATAATATTGCTTGGCAACTAAAATATAATATTAATGATATTTTATGTATAGAACTCTTAATCTATCTGAATTGTATCATCGCTTGAAAAACTAAAATAACTTTTAATGTCTTATTAAGATTTAATCCATGCAACCCTAATGCCAGTGGACGATAAAAATTAATGTATAAATAAATATTTAAGTAATCAAATTCTAAAGATTTTTAATTATAGGTATTTATAAATTTAAAAAAAAACATTATTTTCCTTATGAAATAGTGGGCCATATACATACATGCAGTAAAAAAAGTCACAGTTATCCATATCTAGAACAGAACGATAAACGTGCCCATGTTGTCAAATAACGGCTTTTTAATAATCTAGATATAGCAGCTACAACGCTAACCCTGTTTTTAATCTACCCAGAATATGCATTCCTCAACGCCTTGTAAGTGCTATCGAAATTTAATCGACTAGGCTCTATTTTATTCTCAAAAACGTCAGTTTTTTAATGAATTAGAATGATCGTGTATATGTCTATATACTTAGAAAATAATATCACGATCAAAATTAATTTAGATTTTAAGTTATTACAGTGCAACCTTAATATAACGAACCTCAATTTAACGATTTCCTCAATTTAACAAATTTTTCGTAATCCACTTTCGTACCTTTTCATTACGATTTTTTTCACGAAAAACCTCTTTATAACGAATTTTCAACTATCAAAAAAGTGTAAATACCTCTATTTAACGAATTTTGTCAACTCAAACCCTCTATATAACGTTCCCACTAATATGGCCCTTAATCCCATAGTAATGTGATTGAGTCACGTCAGGTTTCAACCCGTTTTTTTCCTAAAACAATTGAAGTCGTTTGATGGAACGTAATGTAAACAGTGCTGCTCGTCACTATTGTTAGAGATTCTAGTTGCAATGGTTCAGAAGCGTAAAAGGTGTTCCTTATCAGTCGAAGAAAAGCAAAACGTTATTAATTATGTTTTTATTTAAAAATTATACATAGCTAATACGTTTGGGATTCCAGTAAGTACATTGGCTACAATTTTAAAATTCAAAGATAAGTTTTCGGAAGAAAGTGGTTTGCTTGTAAACAGTAGAAGATTAAAATCATGTGACTACAAAGACGTAGAAGAGTGTGTGTGTTAAAGTGGTTAAAACAATGCCGAGACAAAAAGGTTGCTATCGGAGGTCCCATCCTTCAGGAAAAGGCTCAGTAGTTTGCACAAAGTAATACATAATTTGGTAAAAATGTGTTATCATTTATAAGTAGATGTTCACTATACCAAGATGAGTACGTAGTTTTTAGGTGAATAAAACAATTTTTTTACCTCTATATAACGAATTTAGACGTCAATATAACGAACCTCAGTTTAACGAATTATTTGATATAATGAATATTTACGCGTTCCCATCGGATTTGTTATATCGAGGTTGCACTGTATAATGTTGTAATAAAAAAAAAAACTTACTTTAATAACATTACAGTTTGAGTGTGGTAACACAACCAAACGTAAATATCTTAGAAGAGTAAAATAAAATCTTAATAAATTTTAGACTAGTTTTGCGTTAAGTACTTAATACTAATAAACTTTGCGGTAGCTTAAACTTTGTTTACTAGAAAAAATCAAGAGCTAAGGTAGCGAGATATGAATCAATTCACTGGAATTTGTAGTGCTAGATTGTAAGAGAAGAAAATATGAAGAGAATTGTATGAAGAGAATTATGAATGAAGAAGTGTATGAAGAGAATTATGAATGTTGAGGAAGCGAGTGAAGTATGCAGAGATAGAGTTCTCTGGCACTCTGTTCTCTCTGCCTACCCTGCAAGGGATATGGCGTGATGATATGTATGTATGTATGTAGATTGTAAGAGTTTCTATAATTTAATATTCTTACCTATGGTAGGTCCATAGTTGGAGCCAACTTTCCTATTGCCGACTCCTCCTGGGAAGGCGCGTACAACATTTGGATCTGCGTATATGGACACAGCTCCATCACCTCCCGTCTTGTAGTATGCGCTCACAGGACTCAAGATTACAAACAGCAGAGCTGACTCGGGAGCCATTATACCAAACGTAGGCTATACAAAGAAAGACAACATATATTAGCTATAATCGATATTAAAGAAAAAAAATGTGAGATAGTCTACACAGAGCCTATTATTGATCTAATTAGGCTCTGCGTAGATGCGAATTTACACCGTATACCTCTGATTTTCAATGTTGTTACTTCATTGATATTAATTATAGTTTGCTCTTAAAGCAAAGCACAGTAGGCAGATAATATATACTATTATAAAACTAACCCCTAAAGTCTAGAATACCTTGTCGAAAAGCAATTTACACGTGAGAAATCGTAGTTTCTATCTACGTTTTATTTAACATTAAATTGAAGTTATCACTCATAATTAAAATTTAATATTGTATAATAAGAAATAACACATATAATAATAATAATATAATACCTATACTATTAAAAAGGTAAATAAATATATAATATAAAGGCAAATGGGAATGGTAAATAAAACATAATAAAGGTAAAATGAATAGGTGCTTAGTTATAAGAATATTTATAATGAATATTTTAGTAAGTTTGAAGTTATTAACACACAATACAATATTAATGAATATATTAATTGAATTACAGATTCATGAAACGTTTACTACATATTTTTTCAATATTTATTTAAGTATTTTTATATTCGCATTTTAGAGCTATGTATTCCATTTATTTAAGAGGCCTGCAGGTGGACGTACGCCAGCCTGTTTATTATTTCGAGACACTTATGCTAATTTTGCATTATTATTGCTTTCTTCGAAGCAATCAACCTCGCATCAAATATGTATGCAGTTTTTATCTTTCAACCACGTTTTATATTTAAGTTGACTACTTATGATTAAATAATATATATATATATATATATATATATATATATATATATATATAATGTACATAATATAAACAATTTCGTCAACAAACTTTAGCCCTGCGCGTAGTAGGAAGAAGAGCCATGCTTCCTAAGTGAGAATGAGAAAGTAGTGAGTGAGAATATAGGCACTAATGACTTAAATATACTAAGTGATAAGTTGATAACGTATTCACTTCTAAATCGTATTTGCTTTGAATTTTATATTACCGCTGCAACCTTTCGGTATAGGATATTATTTGATCTCCACTTTACACTATGTGAATATAAAAAGTGATTAATACATTTCGTCACAATTTTAGTACTAGGTATATTGCCATTAACTTGCCCTAATTCCAAACTTCGAAGTTATTGAACTTTTATTTAGATTTTTTTTAAAACCAAGGAATTTTACAAAGTAGAACGAGCGATACTTTATTTGCCACTAGTGTTGCCCAAATGCAAGACTTTTGCGAGTCTTCCAAGTCTTGCAACTCTCGCTGTTAGAATAACATAGAGTTACTTGTTTTATAGAAATGAAAAATCCATTATGACACTGTTTAAAATAACATCAAATTATTTCCCCGTGTATTAAGAATACAAAATAGGTATAGACAATCCTTTCTTTGCCAAAGGAATCATAAAATGCTCTCTAAAGAAGCACTGCGAGACTTTTGCAGCGAGTCTTAGTATTGCATTTGGGTAACACTATTTGCCACTCCCTGGATCCAAAGCAAAAATTATAGTATTTGCAGTAGCAAGCTTAATCATATCAATGTAATGGATGGATGGATGGATGGATGGATGGAAAAGATCAATATTAGGTTATAGTTAGTAAAACAACGATAAATAAAGTATCTATAACTAAAATTGCAAATGGAATTGTTTATGTTTCTTTATATCAATTACCTTGATCTGATATCATGCGCACATTGATAAATTACATTAAAAACATATTTGTAAATTAAGATCGTTATCATTTTGAGATTCTTGAACAAGATTTTAGTTTATCATAGTCCAATTCACATAACCACGTGGCTATACTGAGTAAGGACGAATTAATAAGGAGAACGACCTCTAAAAGACAGGTTTTGCGTCGAGACTCGATTTGTAAACAAATTAATAATACGCTAGAACCAGTTTCAGAACTGGAGGTGTGTCGACTGCGACTACCATTTTGAAGGCAAGTATAACATTCTTTGCAATGAAACAAAAACTTTATTCTGCATTTATTACAATGTCTATGCGTTCAACACAGTTATATATCTTTTTCATATATTCATTGCTAAGCTAACTGTGTGGTAGCGGCTACGAATACTACCAACCCTTACTTTGTTCGTGGATATCGTAAAAGAGCCTTATAACGACAAGGGCCAACTCCATCTGATGCCGTTTGGTCAACAATTACATTCCCAAGGAGGGTTGAAGTCTGGCAGGCGGCCGGTCATAAAACTGTATATTTAATAACTTTTAGAAATATATATATATATATATATATATATATATATATATATATATATATATATATATATATATATATATATATATATATATATATCGCCAATAACTTTTACAATATGTACTATGAAAGAAGAGTACATAATGTATCGACCCCAAGTAATTGGGATAAGATTAGGAGAATGATGATATTGGTTGGTAAGGCTGCTATCGGATACGATCGTTCTTACTATTTTGGTTTTCCTTGGCCATATTTCCTTAGCAACACACAACCCTCTACCTTTCACTTGCATACATATGTCATCGAAATTTGCTCTCGAATTTGCATCGAAATTCCAAATGCAATCGTCTCTTACTTTTTTAATTTTTTTTTATTGCCGGTGGTGGCAAACGAGCAAGCAGCACACCTGATGGTAAGTGATCCTGCTGCACATGGACCTTAGAAACACCAGGGGCACAGCTTGGCCGTTGCCTACCGTGAAGAAAGTACTCTCCTTAAACCTCGTTTGAAGAAGGATATGTCATAGCGCTTGGGAAACACAGCAGCCGGTAGTTTATTCCAGATCTTGCACATACGTGGGAGAAATGATCGCTGAAAACGTACAGTCGAGGACCGTATCGTTTCCAGGTAAAATGGATGAACCCTGCTGCGGTGTCGAGTGGTACGATGGTAAAACGGTGACGGTGGTGGTGGTGGTGTAAAGATATTTATTTATAAACTACTAACATTACGTAGTCACTAAATAGTAACTTATGAAATACGTCGTGATTAGTTGTAAATTAAGTCGACTATGATTGGTTCACGTCAGTCTGTTTACCTTGGGCATGTTATCTTGGTAACCACACCCTCTACCTTTCACGAAAATTATTACATAATGAAATAACACGTCAGAGTCCGATTTTATTATTCCATAATATAATACTTACCCAAATTGATTTTTTATTTTAAGAGAATCAAGTCTCAGGTAATAAAGATTTTTTTGAAACTCGTTTATTAAATTATTTGAATATTATAGACCTAGCAGCTCTTTTAAAAAGGAAGTGTATTCAGTTGTAGAATTCGCTTTGCATATTTTAATATTGATATGTTAATAATAGTATGCATAATATGTTTCTAGTTTTTGAACGTGGCTGATAGTAAAGTCAATTCAGCAGAATGAGGTAATATATCTATGTATAGCGACGGGATAAGAATACAATTTTCGTCACCCCTTACTTCCCATGGCAGTCATACAAATAGGATAATGTTCTCACTAGGAAAATGAGCAGCAGCTCTCGCTTGGAAAACTTATAACACCATATTGCAAATGCCAACCCACCCGCCAAGCATAGCAATTACGACGCTATTTACTTAATTGTAAATGAGGCCTACGTCCAGTAGTGGACGACGAAAAGCTGACTGATGACCGAAAACGATAATGTAGCCTGTTGCTTGATATAAACTGTGCTCCATCAGTGCAAAACTAGAACCAAATAATTTCCACTCTATTCTTTTCAGTGGATATCATAAAAAGACGAGTAAACGATGTCAGCCGAATACCATTAAGGGAAGGCAATCTTTAAAACATAATTAACTCAGCCTACAATATAAACACTCTGTGAATAATATTAATTTATAAACTGAAACTTATCAGTGCAGCATTCACTTGACGCCAAGATTACGGCAAAGTTATTTACATTTAATTATAATAACAATTGATAAGTCAGATCGATCAAAACGTGTACATATATACATATAATAACACCTATCTAATCGATCGCTAAAGGGTGACCTATGTAAGGTGATATACTTATGGCCCTAGTAATATGATATCATACACGTTTCATTACCAGCAACACCATTTCATTTCCGTTGTAGAGCATTATAATAGACATACGATTTAATTTTGAAATTCCCTTTTCTTATTGTTGTTAACTTACTTAACTATATTGCTTTGACGAGACGTCGTCCTAATTCATAAGATTTGTAGAATCATAGGTACTGTCAGTTTTCTCAGATGTACAAATTACTATGCTCACTCTCACCTCACCTACCTACGCGTAGAATTTCGTTTCTCTTTGGCTCAGTATTTCACGATTGAAAAATATCATTCATTCATTCATTACACAAAATTTAAATAGATTCAGATGTAGCATTTCTGAGATTCGCAAACAGGGTAACAGAAAAAATTAAAAAAACATTCGTAGTGCGTTCTGTCAATAGTTCTCACTCTCCTTCGATTTTTCTCAAATATCTTCAATGCACAGATTTTGTTTCTCCACTATATTGTTATAAATATAAAAATATGTAACAGGCATTTAATTGATAGCAAGTTATTATACTTCCTTGAAAAAGCGTATCCTTGTTCATAAGTTTTTTTTTTTTTTTTTTTTTTTTTTTTTTTTATGGCGGCAAACGAGCAGACAGCACACCTGATGGTAAGTGTCACTGCCGCCCATGGACCTTTGCCAATGGTATAGCTAGGCCGCTGCCTACCAATACAACCCTGAACCCACCCCAGTTAGGCTTCCGGCTCTCTCGCTCACCGAACGAAGCGCAATAGCACATTGCTATTACTCAGACGTCGATCTTCTGCGAGAGTGTGGTACTACCCCGGACGGACCGGCCCGCGGCTGTAGACAGAGAACTGTCCACAGCGTGGTCCTACCACAATAAGTACCTACCACAGTAAATTTACTATTCAGAAGTTTAAATTAATTTATATTTATTTATTATTAATTATACGCAACCTTAATGCCAACGGTATTATCTGTTTTTCATGCGACGTAAAAACAAAACAGGTGCAAAAATTGTGGATGTGCTAATAAAAGAATGCGACGATATTACGCACTTCGTTAGTTATTTAATGTTCGGATTTACGGTAATTAATTTTCATAGTTTCACTTTTTTGTACCAAAAAGAATAGAAGGTTTTTATAACACGCCTTCTCTTAGAGATACAAAGGTTTGTCATACTTAGGAAAGCGAGAGACTATATCACACACTCAGGGCTTGTTATTTATTTTCAACTTGTATTATTAACAGAGTTCTATTATCCATTTTCTTCGTGGGACATTAAGGAATTGATTTTTACATTATATTTTCTCATCACCATACAGGCTATATTTTATTTGTATCATAACAATTATTTAATTAATTGATAATTTTAATGTAATAAAACATATGTTTAAGCAATTTTTTAAAAGATTTAAATATTTAGATGAATTTTAATTTTTTTTAAATAATGCTGAGTCATATATCGCTGCCACTGCATTGCGTAATTTATACATAATAAATATTTTTAACTGCACAGATTGGTGTAGTAGTTAAGATACAGCTCAACGTAACAGAATTGCCTTTTATGTGATTGCCCTTTATGTAATACACAAATTGTTGTTCAGTCTGGGTGTAATTTGTTGTTAAAAGTATGTTTGGCAGGTACTACAACAGAAGGAAAGAGTCCTAAGTGCGAGGTATATTTTTTAAAAAGAAAAAGATAGAAAGAATGTGATATTCATTACTTTGTGTTAAATCATCGCAAAAGGCCACAACAATATCAACCAAACACAAAACAAATGGGCCGAAACTGCACACGCTATAATATATAACTATACATTTCGTCCAACATCGTCAATTTTCCTGGATTAATATGATTTAAACCGGTTGCAAACATTAGTCACTCATAATATAATATTAATTGATTGTAGTATCTAATCGTGTACTTCCATAGCTACATATATACTGCTGATTCATTACAATATGTAAATTTATTATATCTATCATAAACACTTACTATGTAAATCTTAAAGACGTAATTATTCTTACCTCAGTTCCTATTAACGTAGGTCTTATATACAGTGTTGCTGACTCCGAATGTGGCACCCACTCTTGGTCTATCTGCACCAACCTCGTTATACATTTGATCAGTTGTTCTCCATCAAACGTAGGCAAGCCTGATCTCGCAGCTGCTAAATTCATTCTCTCCATATTTAAATCTGGTCGAAACAATCTTATCTTATCATCGACCCCCCTGTAGGCTTTCAATCCTTCAAACAACTGTAACAATTTGAACATGCTCTATCAATTCCATTTTTTCCAACGAGAATTACTTATTTGTAAAACATGGGTATACTTAAAAAAGATCTTGTTGCACTATTGAGAACGGGCTTCGTTCACAATGGAAAGGCAATTGACCTACTATAGCACGCTGGTCAGACAGGTTACTATAGGGTCTTATTTTCTGCTAAACGATATAATGGTTTAGCTGTCTGGAGTTTTAGCGGGAACATGAAAGCGCCGTATTGTATTCAATAGCATAAAAAAAAAATAACTGAAATATGAAATTACTAATATGAAATTTTATGTAATGTGATGCAGAAGAAGTGCTGGGTTGTAGTCAATATTACACCGACCTTCGGTGCTAATACCGTGGGTTTGATTCCTACGCAAGACAATACTTTGTGGCATCCATAATTTGTAGTATCCGTACACGTAGGTACACATAGATGTAAAAGTTACACGTCTATATTTTAGTCATAAATTATCTCTTTCGATGATAAATAAAAACAGAATGCATATCACTAGAGTTCAGTTGCACCGTTAATTACCTACCGCCTTATATAGTTCATATTAAAACATGTTTTAAAGACAGTTATTGAATGTTGCCTCTTGTACTAAAGTAAATACATAGATACAGAAATATATTAATTATTCGATCATATTCATAATTCCAAGATAATGCGCTAAGCGTATTATGATGTATTGATGAGAGATAATAGAAGAATAAAATATTTGACTTCTGAAAGATTATCAAATTTATATATAATGTTATAATAAAAATGACCACCTAGGACAAATTATATAGGAATATATTTTGTAAACAATAGATATTTAATAAGTAACTAAGCTCAATTTCATTGCTTCATTTTTGTGCTTGAGTATTAGTAGTGACGCTTACATTCTTTTGCGATCAGCGAGTTCATGAATAATTAATTGTCAAAATGATGATAAAATTAAATTGAGATATAATTTAGATAGTTTTCATTTGCATATAATTACTAAACCACCCAACAAACGTAATTCCTAGAAACTTACATATGTATATATAGTAATTACAGTTGTTATAGTTTTATATTTATGTAATTACTTTTTTTTAATATAACCAAATATAAAAAAATACGGTTATTATGACCATGCATGACTCGAGATCTTTATATACTTAATATAGAAAATGATGCTTTTTATAACATTATATTAAAATGATTGTTTTTATTTTTTAATATTTTAAATGTAGAAAAAAACATTAATTTAAAAAAAAAACATTCTGGATACCTTCTAGTCGAACTCAACTCAAAACTTGCTCGTGATAAATGGATCGCAGCAGCCAAATTGAAAAGGTTTACGGTTAGTGACGTTAAGCTTCCAATATCTACAGGTAATGCAGCTGGAAAGATCTACGTGCGCGAGGCTTTAACTCAGCGAATGAAAACACTATTATACCAATCGAAACAACGTCTGAAGTCACCGAATGGCCCTTTCAAATACGTATGGTGCAAGGAAGGTAAATTATATGCTAAATTAGCGGATGATAGTAAGAATATTGCGACTGTCCGCTCCATGCACGATATTGATTCTCTATTGAATTGTTACAACAAAATATAATATATACCAATATGTATAGTATTTACAACCCGTTGTGCTTATCTGAAATTGTATCATAACTTTATTTATCAAAATTCAATACCCTCAATAATAATGATTTATGTAATAACTCAGAGATATTTGGCTGCATAGATATAAACTCATTCTTTGAATACATACCTATCAATAACATACAATTATCATGTATCCATATCAACATAAGATCGATGCTCAAAAATTTCTCGAAATTAGTTCAAATTATCGACTCGTCATCACAACCTATAGACCTAGTTATTTTGTCGGAGGTAGGAATCACTGACGAAGTATCGAGCCTTTTCCTAATAGCGGGCTATAGAATGTACACACAGCTTCGCACTCAACGTAAAGGAGGCGGTATAGTAATTTACGTTAAAAATTACCTTAAATTCACTCCAAAAATTAAAAACACTCATACGTTCGAATACCTAGGTGGTTTAATAAAAACTTCACAAAGTGACACTATAGCTGTGTGTGCAATCTACAGACCCCCATCGTCAAGCAAAACAATGTTCATCAGAGAATTGAAGCAAACATTAAACTGCTTTTTGTCGAACACTAATGTTGTTGTTCTAGGAGACATGAACATCGATCTTAGATCCCATACAGCCACTAGGGCAATGTACATAGACATGCTGTCCGGGTGCGGGTTAACGTGTGGTATTTCGGACTTTACTAGAATAGATAAACGTTGTGACCAAATCACGAAATCATGTATTGACCATATATTTACACGATCCCACACGTTAGCACCGTACACGGCCGCTGTCGATACTGTTCTGGCGGATCACCGAGCTATTATTGTTTGCTTGACTCGTTCGTCGTCCGATCGACGTAATATACAGGCGGTTTCAAATACACAGACTTATTATAATAAAAGATGCTTGTACAACCAATTAAATAATGTAAACTGGAACGAAACACTAAACCTGACTACTGCGGACTCCATTTATAATTATATCAAGGTAGCGTTTAGTAACGCCTTAAGCAAATCAAAACAAACAAAGTCTATAAAAAAATCTCTAAGAAAACCCTTGCCGTGGTTAAACGAAAATGTTGCTAAATTGTGTAAATTAAGAGACGAAAGTTTTAATAAATGGAGAAAAGATACAAATAATAAAATACTGAATTTAAAATACAATAAATTACGCAATAAGGTTCACAAAACGATCGAATATTATAGAAATGAGTATCATAAAAATCAAATAAAATTAAATTATAGCAATCCAAAAAAGCTTTGGATAATAATAAATAAGATATGTGGTAAACTAAATAAATCCATTGATGACTTCATTCTTGATGCTTTTGATAGTAAAAACTTGACGACTTATCAACTTTCTAACAAATTTGCCAGTGGTTTTAACTCTGCTGTGCAGTCAATTTTACCTAACTGTAATCTACCCCTCCTTACTAATAACAAGAGTAAACCTGCTAATGTCACAATGAGGTTCCAAAAAGCAACATCAGATAAGATTCATAAACTGATACAATCCCTAAATAGTAACAAGGCTCCAGGCGTGGACAACATTGCCGTTAAAGATATTCAAGCCATTAGTTCAAATATTTCATCTGCTTTTGCTCATTTAATAAATATCAGCATTAGCACAGGGCAGTATCCAAATGATCTCAAATTAGGATGCATAAGACCAATTTTTAAGAAAGGTAAAACAGACGATGAAAGCAATTACCGCCCAATTACGCTGTTGTCATCAATAGATAAAATAGTTGAAAGATTTATATGTAATCAAATTCATAACTTTTATAAAAAATACTCAATTATTAACTACACTCAATACGGATTTCAGCAAAATAAAAGCACTACCCTACTTCTCTCCAATTTTACAGATACCATTAACTCGGCTCTTAATGCTAAAAGTCATGCACTTGCTTTATTTATTGATTTCTCACGTGCTTTCGACACCTTAGACCATAATAAACTTTTAAATAAATTAGATGATTCAGGCGTTCGAGGCTCTGTGCACAATTGGTGTTCTGATTACCTAAAAAACAGAAAATATCAGGTTCGAATTGCCGACAGCTTAAGTGACACATTTACTGTTAGCCATGGTACGGCTCAGGGATCTGTGTGTGGGCCCCTACATTTCTTGGCTTATGTAAACGATATGCCCAATATTTTTGAAAATTGTAATTCCTATCAATTTGCAGATGACACCTGTATACTCATTACAGGAAAAGATTTACAGAACATCGTACATTTATTACAAAAAGATTTTAATAATTTTTGTCTATGGTGTCATGATGCTGGCTTAGTATTAAATATTAAAAAAACTAAATTACTACACATAAAATCACCCTATCTGAAGTGTGACTATGAACCTATAATAGTAGCCCATACGCACACCTGTCTTCACAATATGTCGACTGTCTGTGAATCCAACTGCCCAACGATAGACCAAGTTGCAACTCACACATACTTAGGATTACACATAGATGAAAAATTCAGCTGGGGTCCTCATATTGATCAAATTTGTGACAAATTACAGGCGATAGTGGCTAAATTTTATATAATAAAAAACCGTATTTCTTTTTCAACAAAATTATTGTTGTATAACGCGCTCTTTGACTCGATCGTATCATATGGATTGTCGAGTTACGGACGTACTTTTAAAACATACTTAGATAAAATTTATAAAATCCAACGCAGGTTATTAAACATAATAGTTCCATACAGAGTCCGATCTAAAAGCACAGACGACAATATACTATTTAAATTTTGCAAAACACTACCAGTACATGAAAAAGTCAAGTATAGCCTCTTGAAAGAACAATTTTTTAATATCGAAGTACAACAAAAATTAAATCATGCTATATATACGCGACGAGTAGCACAACAGATGTTAGTTACTACTACAGCCAGTAATTATTACGGCGAACGGACGAGCGCATACCTAATACCAAGATTGATAAATTCTCTACCTACCTCCGTTCGCAATAAAATTACTATAAACAATATTAGATATGTTTTAAAAGAACATTTCTTATCGACCTTATAGTGGGGCAGATACTTGATGTGTATTGTTTAGTTTTTAATTATAACTTTCTTTTTATTACACAAATACTCATGATTGTTTAATGTAGCAGAAAATGTGGCATGTATGTGTGTGTGTATATATATATATATGTATATATATATATATATATGTGTATATGTATGTATATGTATATGTATGTGTGTGTGTGTGTGTGTATGTATATAGGTTTATGCGTGTTCATATATGTGTTATAATATAATGTAATATGTATCATATTTGTTACCGGGAATGGATTGTAAAGTGTCACATACAAATCCGAGAGGTTTAAGTGACACTAAGTATATTCAAATTCTTTTATGTGTTTTGTTTGGTAATTAAATAAATAAAATAATATATATATTTGTTGTGTATATTGTGTATATTTTTGTGTGTATTATACACAAAAAATGTTTAAAGAATTTATTAAATATAAACAATCGATAATAAAGAAAGGATAAACGTTCTAGGAAAGACTTCAAGGCAGATTAATATACTATAAGACTAATTAAAAAAGTAAAATTTGAATATATCATTATTACGATTGCAATCTAAATCTGAAAACCTAATAGATAATGATGTATATATTTGAAATTAAACTTTAAATTAATTATTTAAGGATATCATTATTTTTATGACATAAATTATAACATTTTCTTAATTTTTGAACAATATAAAAATTTAATGCAAATGATGGGAAATTTATAAAATGTGATGAGAAACTTTTTCCCATATAAATTATCATCTTACCATCACGTTACTTTTTTTATTAATTTTAATAGAAAACGTGTATAATAGAATAGTGTGTTTAATAGAAGATATGTATAATAGTGTATATTACATATATTACAAGTGTTTAATAATTTTAATAGATATTTATGAAACCCTTCTTTCAATTATATAAACTTATTAAATTAAAATTATGCCCTTTTTAAATGAGAAGTTCCATAACTATTAACATGTCGATACATATATATATATATATATATATATATATATATATATATATATATATTTATATTTATATATTTCGAGGTAGGTTCTAAGTAAATTCTGTTTCTTGTCTTGCATAGATGGTGTATGTCCTTAGCCGTCTTACATGACACTCACGAACAAGAAAGAGGGTAGAGAATTTTATTGTATTCTTACTCCACACGGAAAGAAGGTATATGTTAATAAAATATTAACATTTACAATTCAAAATCTACCATTTTCCCGAAACCCGAAACCGAAATTGCATATTTGTAAAAATTATTCAATATTTTGATCGTAAATTCAGGTATGTCATACCTGATATAGCCGAAACGATGTTAATATTTTTGTATCAAATAATGTCTATCATATATATGTATCTAACGTTTAAACTGATCAAAATCATTATTTGACTCTAAAATCAGTTAAAAATCGTAACTTACATACAATACTGATAGTTTAGAAATAAAATACACATACCTGTATTGCATAATGGAGAGCCTTGGCGGCGGGGTGTATACTCAAATTTTCAAATGGCAAAATTTCTGGTTTCTGCCAACCTCTCAGCTGTTTGAAGTAGTTTATTTTCAACATATGGTCAGTAAAATATTTACCAAATCCGAGTTCCTTTGTTTCGGGTTTTCGTGTTAATTGATAGGGAGCTGCAAGTCGCACTTGCAAATCTTCATACTGAAAATTGTACTACTAATCAGTATATGACACTGAAAATAACAATATATCTATGAACTACAGGAACGCTAAGATACAAATTCGAAAGGATAAGAGGATGTTTTCTCGTGCTGCAGAGATGTCGTGCAGGACTAAACGTGAAAGGTGTAGATATAATAAACAGTACTTCAAGTCTCAATATTGACAATAAATGAGAAAAGGATGACTGAAAAAAAAGAAATGGGTGCGTGTACTTATGGATGCGCGTGAGTTATACCTACTTCTTAGGCATCATTAAAATAGATTTTAATTGCATGCACATAATTAATTACAATAAAATAATAAAAGGACGTGAAAAGGATAGGGTAATTTTTTTTTACTAATGTTTACGAATAGTAAATTATATTCGTCAATATATTCAATTTAAATCACTACTGAATACAATTTATTAGCACATACATAATCCGCATTTGTATGAAACTAAAACACGTGTTTTGAATGTAGAAACTAGAAAGAAGAAAATAAAGAAGGTTTTATTTCTATTTTATTGGTAGTTTTTTTCAAGACATACTGAGCGTTTTCGCGGCCAATTTCAACTTCTTTTACTTTTGTGTTACAGTGATGCGCGCGCATCTTAAAATTTCACTCTCATATTTTTTCATAACGCGCCTAAAGAAGTATTATTTCAAAAATGCAACCTGCATACTTGTTGGTACATATATATACTTACCCAATACTCAAAAGGGAAGTAAGAAAGACTCTATACTACTACAACATCATGGTCATAAGAACAAGACAATGCATCAATGATAACGATTTGTTTATATGTATGTAGGTATCTAAAATTTTATTACTTTGATGACTTTTTCACCATCGCAAACAATCACAAAAAAACAGAATTTACGCTTGAATACATTTGTAGAATTTTCAAATATTTAGAACGCATTTTTTTCATTATTTCTAAAAAAAATGTGCTTAGAAAATCTAATAAGTTTTCTAATGTAAATCAAAAAAGTAGAAGACGCTAAAGTAAATGGTTCCAGTACCTACTAGGTACCAAAAACATTATTGCAAGATTGCAACCTTTATTTTTCATCATCATCTCAGCTCATACACGTCCCACTGTTGGGCTCCAGCCTCCTCCATAGTGGGAGGGAAATTGACCTACTATACCGCGCTGGTCAGACGTGTTGGTATAGGGTTTTGTTTCGAGTGTTCCTTCTCTTGCATAGATGTTATATGCGTTTTATATCCCTTAGTCGTCTCTTACGATCACCTACGGGTAAAATATGGGGTGGTGAATTGTATTTTTACTACGTCACCACACGGAAAATTTTTAATGTTTACATAATAATCCCTTTTTAAAACACTTTTATATTAATTATCATAAAAGTAAAGTCATTACACGTTATGGTTCGTGTATTAAGTATTAAACAATTGCAGAAACAGGCAAAATATTGAACGTATAATGTAAATATTTTATGTGCAACAGCATATGTAGTGTAATAGCAATGAAACGGTTAGTCAGCTTCACGTGGCAAATATCGTGCTAGAGTGGCTTAATAATGCATTATTGCATTCTACAACCCTGTGATTGCACAATAATAGTACGATAACAATTCAATACATATTATGTTCGTTGTATTTAAAACATTTTATTACTTGATGACTACTGTGATTTTCTTGTATCTCATTACATTGATATTGAAATGATTAATCATTTATATAATATAATTTATTATGACGCTTGATTTGTTTTTTTCAAAGAGAAATACATTTACGTTACACGTGAATGATATGTAGGCACGTATTGTACGTGCTACAGCGCTGTTGAGAGTGTGACTAATTTTAAATAGATATATCACAAGAAAATATTTTAAGATTCGAAAGAGTTAGGACAGGGAAATAAGAGAAGGAGTAGTTGTGCGAAACAAAATCCCAAAGTGTCAAGATCTAGACAAGATCCGGAGTGAAGGAGACCCATGCGACGTACCAATAGGTATAACTTATAAAAAACTCTTAAACCAATAAAAACAGCATTTGTTTAGTCTCCTAGACTTTACGACTATGTCTTTCTGTAGTCTTCTTATTATTATTTAAACCAATACAGTTTCTTTAATTCCCTAAAGAGACGTAAATGAGTCTTAAAGAAGAAAAAACTATCATTATTGTAGTATTGTAGTCTATTTGAACAAACTTTAATTCGAACAATCAACACCAAAATCTAACTCGCCTTACTTCCTAGAGTTTAAATTCCTATTTATTCAAAATGTTAATCTAAATTGAGTTATTTAGCGAAAGCCTATGAGCGACACTTAAAAAATATCGAATTATGATTTTAAAGAAAATGTTTTTTTAATTCACGAAAGACGTGAAACAAAAATATTGACTAATTGTAAGTTATAATTCTGAAATTTCTGAATACACATTTCTAATACAACTATTGTTGATGAAGCAGTAAATAATATGATAACTAGTGAAACAATCAATATGATTGAAGAATCCATTAACTAATACAGTGGAAACACCTTTATTAGTTACCTATCGTCTATAGGTAACTATTTATTTCTCATGCATAATATAATTAAAGTTGACAAGTAGTGACAACAAGGTTCAAAGCGACTTAATTTGTTATTTAATTTAATATAAAAATAAATGAACTGAGTGCGTAGCCACATGTTATCAAAAAACGTACGTTTATAGTATATATTTACATAAAATTGTATTCGATTGACATTCGATTGGTTCCTGCAACACAGTTTGTAACTAGTGTAGGAGCCAGAGAATACCATATATTTTTGTAATCGTCTATCAGCTCTACGTTTATCTGTTCTGTTGTATTTTGTAAGTTAAGTACTGTTAGTTTACGGTCGTTTTGTGCTATTATTTTGTGTGCTATGAACGATTGAGATTTACTAAAGAAGTACTGCCGAAGGGTTATAATTTGTTTTTTATTATTATACAATTTCATGCATCTATGAAGCTAGAGCTATGAGGTTTTTTTGTTGCTTTAAATAGAAAACTCTAAATAAATTATAGATTTATTGATAACGTTATCGATTAGATATTAACACCTCGTAACCTTAAATACATATTATAAGTACAATAAAAAATAGGTACTTTGTTTACCTTGAATGAGATTTCCGACGTAATTTGTGGCCGTGGCTTGTCAACGAGCGGGCTCATAGGGGGTGCCACGTGTTCCGGTTGCGGTTGCGCAGCATTTTCTTCTAATTCCTTGTAACGTAACGACGAACTACAATAACGTATTGTTTGCAACTTATGTTGATTTTCGAAGATCCATTTTACTAGTACCTGAAATTTGTATGCACTTTATAGATGCATGTAATGCGTAGTAATATTTACGTTTCCGTTATTTTACATGACATGCCTACTCATACGTAATTATTATTCATTCATCTAAGAAACCACATTATTACCATAAAACTGGTTTAAATGATAAATATCGTGAATTATAATGTTGACTAGGTGGGTACCTACCTATATATGTATTTAACATTTAAGTGGCTTTTTACACAAGTCAGAGGACTCATTAAAACATGCTTTCATCATGACAGAGGCTAAATGTACTCAAATGGAGACTCTTTTAAATTATATTTTGCTAGATAGGTACCTAGACATAATACAATGTAATGCAAATAAGAATGAAAGAATGCCCGCTTGTCAGTAGAAATCTATAGGTAAATGAACCTATAAATATTACCAAATTACAACCGGTTAATGCCTTCCTTTAAAATAACTAAATATTATAAATTTAAATAAATATATTCTTTAGTAGGTGGTACCTAATCACCTTGTATAACATTCCTCGTATAGACTCACTGTATTTTTAACGTAATTGTTTCAATTAATTAAAACATTTATTTTAATAATTAAAACAAATTAATTTATTCGAGAATAATACTATGGTTGAATTCTTCTAAATATTTCAGCAATAAATATATAAATTATCTCAAACATATATATATATATATATATATATATTAATTTTATCAATTAGTTATATTTATTAATTTTATGAATTTTTAACAATTGGTAAATATACCAATATAACGTAGCGTAACTACAATGAAGACAGCAATTTATTCAAATAGCTACAAATAATCTCGTCCGCCTTCCAAATAATTCCGTCCCCCGGCCAATTTAAAAATCCCTTTAAAATCTCCTAAATTATTAAAATAAATTAAATTATTTAATAGATCGCCGTGCATCGATAAGACATGAAATTATTTTATAATTAAACTTACCTTACTACGACGAATAGGCATTTTTAAACACAAAAAAAAAACGCACTCAAAACACAAAAACAAATAAATGAATCACAAATCACTAATTTTTAATTTAATAAAAACTCTCTTAATAAATTGCACACTGTTTAGAATACTGTCTACGTTCACAACTTGCTTTAAATTAAACGACTCGATTGGAGCAAAGCACAAACATTTAAACTTCAGATAAGATACGCTGACCTACGTGTGACGTTATGAATATTAACACGAATTATAAAATAATGTATTTGTTATCGTAGTTCTAATCAGAATTCAGATAACGCATTTAAATAATCATTCGATTTATTCAGCCGTACAAGATGTCAGCTAACGGCAAGCGACTCAATAATAACTAAGGAACCGCTGCGTAGGTCCCTGTGACGATGGCGTAAGGTCGAGTGAAATGTCAGTAATATAGGTAGTTACAGAACTGTCCATACACAAATAAATATGTTAATATGCCTGGTAATTCAATGGTTAAAAATATACATTTACATCGACAATTATTCTGCATAATAATGCGTGACAAAAGACAAACATCGCAATTCAAAGAAACTATTGTGGAATATCGAAATATAAGTATTTTATTTAATAATATTACGTTTATTCATCTAGCCATTTAGGTCCGTTGTAGGACATAGGCATCTGTAAAGATGATAATATCTTAGTGGGTTTCTACAACTCTCAAGGGAAAATAAGGACCAGTCGTTTCCCTGACTTTAATCTCCTTGGAATGCTGGGTGATCAAACAACACTAAGTAGAATCGCTGAAGTTAGTTGCGAGCTTCAAATCCACTTTTACGCAAGCCATGTAATATTAGGGACTGCTAGTATTTGTAGGCATCAATCGGAATTTCATAGTAAATTTAATGCCATCGTCATCATTTCAACTCATATACGTCTCATTCAACGTCATCATCTCTACTCATATATATCCCACTGCTGGGCCTTCTCCATAATAGGAAGGCAATTGACTTAATATATAGCACTGGTTAGTTGGGTTGGTCTATACCAATACAAGGGTTTCGTTTGGAGATTTCCTTCCCTTGCATAGATATGCATATTATAGTCCTCTCCTTAGTCGTCTTTTACGATTCCCCACAGGCAAGAAATGGGGCGGTGAATTATATTCTTACTCCGTCACCACACGAAATTTGATATGGTTCGATTATATTTTTTTTTATTGTCTTTAGAAGTAAACAAGCAAGCAGTTCACCTGATGGCAAGTGGTACCTCACTCATGGATTTTAGCCGCAGCGAGTACACGCTAAGTCGCTGCCTACCATAGGTGCAGGATTGGAGAGAATAGAACGAGGATAAGAAGGTAAGCTGAAGGGTTTGGCCTTCGGGCTGTCTCACTCACCGAACGAAGCGCAATAACAAATTGCTACTATGCTGATGTAAATTTTTGCTAGTGTGGTGCTATCACGGATAAGCCAGTCCATTTATGTCAGAAAGTATAAAACTGTTAGCAGCGGACCGGCGTTTAGTCAGGTTGCCCGGGGAGAGACCACCGCGTGAGGATGACACCCCGACGATGAAACCTAGGTTGAGCTGCCAAGGCGTCGACTCGAAAGGATACCCGCGAGTCATCGAAGACAAAGGCCGGATTTCGGTGGCCCACTCTTACGGCGTTGATAGGTACTTGTAGAGCGGGTCTATAGGGTCGCGCGCCCTTTCTTCTGTTGGCCCGGACGAATTTAATTAGTGACCACTCCATAGACCGCCGCCAACAAAAAATAGCCTACGATTAAAATTAATGTATTTTTACTATTTTTATATAAAAAAATACTAATACATATATGATTTATAATATTTTATTTATTATTGTAACAATAAACGTGCGTCAGATTATATTGATTATTGAAATCTTTACATCACAACTGTACAATCAATATTTTAACATCAATATGTGTAATACTGCTCTGACGTATATAGCAACAAAACAACGTATTATGATAGAAAAACAAAAATGGTTCATTAGAGCGTTATTATTCATTCATAACTAAACAATAGTTTTTGTAACATAAATAACTATATTAACTAATATAGAACCATAATTAACAATTTGTATATTAAATAAATGCCAAACATTTTTAATAACAGATCATAGTGTAAATTTTAATATAAATCCGGAAAGCGTAAGGAAACTCCCTCTCTATTTTTAGCGTGTTCCTTCAGCATATCCATTATTTCGTTGTCAAACTCTTTAGGTGTCGGCTGTTTTTCCACCATCCAATAAAATATGTCCCAATCATTACTTGGAGAGTTTATGAGACGGTCGTACATCATTGTTTGCTCTTCATTAAAAGTTGGTAAGTATTTTTTAGCGAAGGTGCTCAATAATAAATCGTTTTCCAACATGCCACGTTTGCGAGATTGGTATTGCAATCTGTAAAGGATAAATTAAAATAAATTAACAAAATAGTTTTTTGCCTCCAAGCCCGCCCGTTCGTCCGCGGCAATAGGTGTCACACTCTTCCAGAAAATGACGTCTGAGCTATAGCAATTTATTACACATCCTCATCTTCCTTTCTGTCCTTGTTGTCCCATGCTACGGTAGGTAGCGACTTGGCTGTGCCCCTGGTACTGCTGCAGTCCATGCACGGCAGTTACAATTTACCATCAGCTAGTCTGTTTGCACGGCTGCCACCAAAGGCAATAAAAATGAAATGATATTTAATCAACTACGTCAGCTTATTAATGGAGTCGACATGGAGTTCTTCCTTTAACACACGTGAAAAAAAGAAAATATTGTACTGATTTCATGTAAGGTGTTCAAAAATGGTAAGTTTATTCCTAAAGTATATTTTTAAAATGAAAAGTAAATTTATTAATATGTATTTTTCAGCACAAAATAATCCATAATTTTATAAAATAGAACAAAAGTGAATAATTGGATAGAAAGGAGAAGACCTTGTCGTTGACTTTTTGATGACCTTGAATTATAAAAAAGCGTAAATGTATTCCGTGTTGCGAAGCACTAGAGCTGACGTCCTCGAAATGTCTGTGCCTATTGAAATTAAAAGGCAGAAAAGAATAGAAGGATATTTGAAAGGATGTTAATAAAGACAGTTTTTTCTTCTTCAGGCCCTAAAGATCATATCCAGTAGACACGAGCCTCCTCCTTCGTAATGGAAGACAATTTGACCTACTAAATCATACTGGTCAGATGGACTTTCATAGGGTTTTTTTTTTGTTAACATTTTCTTCCCTTGCAATAATGTTACCTGCTTACATCAGTTAGTCGACTTTTACGATACTCGCGGCAATGAAACGTGGTTAACTATATTTTTATACCGGTCAGCTCGCGTAAAGTATTTTCAAACGCATTAAGCAATGCTGATGTTAGTATATTGCCAAACTTATAAGTTTAATCAATATGAAAGTGATCAATTTTATGTTTTGAATAGGTGACGAACAAAAACACTATGTCATAGTGAAAGAAAACGTCTGGTGGAACGAGAAACTTATTATATCTACATAAGAGATATGGAATGCAAGACTAATTATGATCTTCAGACGATGGCTATATTCTTTGGAACACCTAATATATTTTATATATAAAAGTCTATCTTCTTAATTTCACCCAGTTCAAAAGGAGACAATTGGAAAAATAATCAGAATATGATATATGCATTATGCAACCAAACATAACCGATCAGGTGACGCCTAGTATCAGTGAACGTATACGTTGTGAAAAAGTGTATGTTGATTTTATCCAAGCTATATGATATTGAGCCTGCTGAATATATTATGCCGACCATTACGTCGTTGCGCCTGCCAAATTCCATATGTGCATTTTTTTATTTTTCGTTTTTTTGCACTAAACAAATCTCCATTTTATTCTTTATGTCTTGGTAAAATCCATTTCGTAATATTTGAACTAGAAACAATTTTATCAAATTCCATATGTGTTTTGTCCACTAGCAAAAAATCGTATGTACAGAAATACACATAAAGGATTTGTGTTCCATTGTCATTCGCGCGCGAAACATGTAAGCGAGATGTATGATCTTATCTAAGACTTCTTTGGGTTCGTATAAAACTAGGTGTCACCAAGGTATTCATGGTTGTAGCATATGTTCCCGTAGGATCCTCGGTGGCATCAGACCTAGAGAAGTTTTGGGATAATGTTAGGGAAGTTCTGGATATGGCAGAAACCAGTGAACGTATGCGGAGATTTGAACGGATGGGTGGGGCCCAAGCGTCCCGACTGTGAGGACGCACTTGGTCCATTTGGTGATAAGAGAGTGAACGACGCAGGTAGGCTCATTGCGGATGTATGCATGGAGAGAAACCTTATTGTGTCAAACACATTTTTCCAACATAAGGACATTCATATGTATACATGGAGAAGGAATGAACAGAAAAGTATAATAGTTTTAATTTTGGTAGACAGCTGCCTCCGAAGCAAAATATCGGACGCAAGAGCCTACAGGGGCCCCACAGTGGATACGGACCACTATCTCGTTATTGCGAGATTTAGTGGTCTGTTCAGAAAGTGGAGGCACTGGCGTGAGCGTGTCCATTTCGGAGGGCTTGAAAGAATAAAGATTGAAAGTTTGCAAGAAGAGTGTGTAAGAGAAAAGTATGCAGAGCGTGTCCGAGAACGGCTGACGATGGCAAGCCAGCCGCAATCGGACATAGAAGAATGCTAAGGAATATTGGAAGAGAGTATGGTAGATTTTCCGTGTGGTGACGGAGTAAGAATACTATTCACCACCCCATATCTTGCCCGTGGTTGATCGTACGAGACGACTAAGGTATATAAAACGCGTATGACGTCTGTGCGAGAGAGTGAAAACTCGAAACAAAACCCTATAACAACACGTCTGACCAGCGCGGTATAGTAGGTTAATTTCCCTTCCATTACGAAGGAGGCCCAAGCCCAATAGTGGGACATTAATGGGCTGTGATGATGATGGTAGATACAACGAAAGAAGTATGTGGAAGCTCAAAGAAGCATAGAAAAACAAATGGTGATGCATGGTGGGATGCGGAAGTGGTAGCTTCCGTAGAGCAAAAGAAGAAAGCGTGGCTGGACTATGTCTCTTCTTTGAATCTGAATGACAGTATGACTGAACAGAAGAGAGAAATTTATCGGCAATGTAAGGATGACACCAAGGCCTTAGTGAAAGAGAAACGTGATAGAGCAAATATGAGTGCAGAAGATAGGCTGACGAAAAACTTCGAGGGTAACACCAAACTCTTTTGGAGGGAGGTGAAAAAGTCTCGGGGTGGTTGGTCAGCCTTCAGAATGAATAAAATAAGGTCTAAAAGTGGAGACATTCTTACCCAAACACAAGACGTGTTAAGCCGATGGAGTGAATATTTTGGCGATATGTATGCGGATGCTACGGTTGACGCCAGTGTCACATGTGGTTTAGTAGAACAACATTCAGCACCGGTATCCTCCGATGGCATCAGTATGGATGAAGTTGAATGGGCGATAAGAAGTTTGAAAAATGGTAAGGCAGCGGGCATTAATATGGTGTCTGTCGAGATGATCAAGCTTGGCGGCTCCTGTGTCTGGGAGGCGTTCCTGTTGCTCCTCAATTTATGTTGGAGCTCGGGAATGGTTCCCAGGGACTGGAATAGCGCAGTCATCGTGCCTTTATTTAAAAACAAAGGTTCACGTTATGGCTGTGCAAATTACAGAGCTATAAACTTGACCAGTTTGGCAGCAAAATTGTACGGTAAAATTATTGAAAGGAGAATGAGGATGGGGTCCGATAGTTTACTATGTGAGGCACAAGGAAGTTTCAGGAGTGGAAGGGGATGCATGGATCAAGTGTTCTCTCTGGGCAACATTGTGGAGAAGCATCTGGCTCTAGGTCAGAGGGTTTTCTGCAGTTTTGTGGATCTGGAGAGAGCATTTGACAAGGTTGTGCGAAAGGAACTTTGGGATATTTTACCGGTATTAACGGCATACTGTGCAGTCCAGTTACATGGGCTATAGAGCTTGTGTGCGGCTGGACGATGGAATGTCGCCTTGGTTTGACGTCAATATCGGCGTTAAGCAGGGGTGTGTTCTATCAGCCAGGCTGTTTATCATATATCTGGATAAATATCTCCAACGGTTGGGCGACTCAGTGGTCAGTGCTCTCTCTATGCAGATGATGCAGTCCTGCTGGCGCAGTCAGCGACTAACACTCAGACCCTAGTCGACACAATGACAGAAGATTGTAATAAAAGGGGTCTACGTGTGAATGTGAGTAAAACCAAAATAATGGTCTTCGAAAAAGATGAAGCCAGAACAGATGTAAGAGTTACAATAGGTAATGATCTACTAGAGCAAGTGGCTGAATTTGTATATCTTGGATGTGGATTTAGCCGAGATGGAAGGTACACCACTGATATAGAGCGAAGAGTGAATGCGGGAAATAGAGTAAAGGAGCGTTGGGACAACTTCTCGGTAGCCACTACCTCAACCAGAAGGCACGTGTTCACATTACTATATGGAAGCGAGAGTTGGATATGCAGAATAGAGCATGAAAGTGAAATTAATGCGGTTGAAATGCGATCTCTACGGAAAATCTGTGGAGTTAGGCTGACCAATCACATTCGTAACGACGACATAAGAGCGTGAGTAGGTATAGAAGAGAGTATTGGTGTAAAGATGTGATAGGGAATGCTCCGATGGTTCGGACATGTGGAAAGAATGCCGAATGAACGTCTGGTTAAGAAGATATACAATACGAAAGTGGAAGGATCTAGGTACCGGGGGAGACCGAGACTAATCTATATAGATCAGATTGGTGACGTACTAAAGGAAGGTGGAGTCAAGAGTCTCCGAAACCGGCGAGCGTGTAAGAAGAGAATTATGAATGTTGAGGAAGCGAGTGAAGTATGCAAGAATAGCGTTCCCTGGCACTCTGTCCTCTCTGCCTTCCCTGCAAGGGATATGGCGTGATGATATGTATGTATGTATATTAGTTAAAAGGTTAAGGTTGATTAATGTTACTTTGTATGACAAACTCAGCTATACTAGGTATCTATAAGTACAGATCAACAAATCATAGATCTTATTATCTTTTTATTTAATTAATTGTTAAGGGTGACTGATTATATACCTATGACATATTATTTTATTATATTTTGTAATTTAAGAAAACCTAAAGTTCACATAAAGTAGCCTTAATATTTCAAAAGTGTAACTTTGCCAAATTCCTCATGTGTCATAATGCACTTGTCATTATTTATAAAGGTCCCAAACTAGTTATGTGCAATTATTGGTCAAAAAAAAATCTAGCTCGTTAAATAAGTGATGTTTGCTATACATTTTGTAATCCTAATATGTCTTTAATAAATGTTAGTAATACTGCATTCAAAGTTTTCGAATATATCTGTCCCTTTATTTAATAACATGTTTTTTGTTGTTTCCCAAAACCTTGTGAAAATCACATAAGGGATCTGTCAGGCGCAACGACGATTAGGTCTCTTTCTATAGGTAGAAAATAATGGTTATTACTCTCTAACAAAACCTACTAAACGAGAAATTACTTCATGATCCACTTAAAGAAGCAATCGATGGTGTTTGAATTATATTAGGAATAAGAATTTACCATACTAAGGGTTTTTTTTAAATGGAGGAAAGGGAGGAAGACCCACCACTTTCCCACGGTCAATCATTATACCGCACACCTCAAGAAGGGAAGGAATAAGGGATAGGATTAAGATGGAATAGGATATAAGGAAAACTTACTCCCGCAGAAATTTCTGCGGAAAATTGCAAGTAGAAGTTCTGGAGGTGCTCATCACGGGAGTAAGTTTTCCTTATATCCTATTCCACCTTAATCCTATCCCGTATTCCTTCCCTTCTTGAGGTGTGCGGTATATTGATTGACCGTGGGAAAGTGGGTCTTCCTTCCTTTCCTCCATTTTAAGATAATAATGTATTTCCGCCATGTATCGCTTAATTCAATCAATTATATACTAAGGGTATAAACAATCCTTACAAGGATTATAAAAAGTGAAAAGAAATAATGCAGTGAGATATCAGGTATATATGGAAGAAACGTAGAAAGCGATGACCAATAGTGCAGAAACTCATACTAAATCAATCAACGGTAGGAAGCATGTAGAGTCAACGACTTAATCGGTTTCTGTAAAAACTTGGAGGACATGGTGAACTGTAACCAACCAAGTACCAACCGTATTAAAATCTCGTAATCTGAGATTTAATACCTACTTATCGCCTAAGCAAAATTGTCAAATAAATTATTTTAGTGTTTTAGTCTTATCGTAATAGCATAAATATATTCCCCACGTGGCGATGAAATAAGGTGCATTGGTCGCCATCCCTTTTGCTGAGGGAATCCTAAAACTCAGCTGAGGGATCACTAGGAGAAGCAGTAACGCTCTCCTGGGACACGTTAACAACTTACTCCGAATTCCTACTCGCTTTGCAAGCATGGCGATTATGACAAAATCTCCTCCAATGTATTACCACGCTATGTGGGGTCCTATGGAGAAGACCTACTTCCAGCAGTGGACGATAGGCTGAATGTTATGAATCTACAGATTATTTATTTTTTAAAAATGTATGCTCTTTTCAACATAAAAGCTACTATAAACTAAACTAGAGCTACTGTAAAGTTATGCACTTATTTTATACTCCCGTACGAAGACCATTGCATTGGCAGCAGGTGGTAAAACGCACTTTTTGTCAATATTACCTAAGTCTTACTTCGCAATATAGCCTGTTGAAGAAAGTTTAGCTAAATCCTAAGTGGGTGAAGAGGCAGTGTTATTAAATGCGGTACTAATATGCTCTTTGTCTGTGAAGATGTAAGTATATGCATAGCCAGAACTCAAATTGAGCGGTATATAACGATGGTACGTCCCATTGCTATCTTTAAACCATAGACAATTAAAACTATCTAAAAGATGATAACAAGAAAATAAAATCGTGTCTAATTCAAACAGATTATTGCACGCCTCATAAGCGAAGCGTTGAGGTGATGCTCTATTCCCGATATATCAAGAAGTTTTCAAAACTAAAAATGACTATCTTAATAATCTGTTTCATTTAGACCCGATCTTTTAATTAACATATCTTTTTAATTTATAGATTTACTGTAGGTATGTTTTGATTCAAAGCCACTTCATAATTAATTATTCATTCATATTTCAACATGAACAATAGAAAATAATTAATAAATAATTATTACACATATGTTCTCAGGCCTTTGATACGCAATTAATTACTGACTGCATGACATGTTCGGTGAAGCACATCTAATTGATAATTATATACATATGCGGATGTTATGCTCCATTTTACAGTTTATATAAACAAAATATTAGCTTCTCGTTCTTCTAATATATGTATACCTTCTAGTTTAATAATTTCGTCAATCTATAAATAAATTTAAAACGAATTTTGTTAGAATAACGTCACATTATTCAATATAAGATATTCAGCAAGTTTATAACTCTTATTTCTACTAATAAGTAGTGAAAGAAAAAGTGAGAAATGTCATCCATACAGTGTGAATACCAGCTTGTCTACTGACTTAAACCCTTGCATATTGACTCTCAATGAGATCTCAAATTTAATATTAATAAAGATTATTTAGAATTAATTTTAGTCAAAAAACATATGCGTTATTATAGAACAATAGCCGTGTGGTAGCGGCTACGAATACGACCAACCCTTACTTTGCTTGAGGATTTCGTAAAAGACGACTAAGAGTCTTATAACGACCTGGACCAACACCATCTAATGCCGTTTGGTCAAAAATTACATTCCCAAGGAGGGTTGACGTCTGGCAGGCGGCCAGTCATAAAACTATTGCCAATAACTTTTACAATATGTACTATGAAAGAAGAGTACATATTGTATCGACCCCAAGTAATTGGGACAAGAGTAGGTGAATGATGATGAACTGCCTACAAAAAGCCTTTCATACTTGTCAGTCAGGAGATAGACAAAATTGTCAACAGGAACCACCTACCCATGTACTTAGAATCATCTGCATCGAAGGCAAATGCATCCAAATTCAGATTATGAGTAAAATAATGAGCTATCTGTGGAAAGATCTCAAACAGCGGGATGTCATTGTCCTAATGCTCTCTCCGAAATTGTTAAACATTAGACTGAATGTAGTGTCCTCAGAGAAGACCACTCTAGATACAAACCTTAGTACCTCTGCCTACCTTGTTTAACGTTTGCAGCAGGATTTTCACAAAATAATCTATATCACTAAACTATCGTAATACAATCTTCAAAGTGATTAAGAACATAGATATTTAGTAGCAGAAAACATTGTTTTACGTTTTTGCATTTACCTATTTCACGGTTATGGATGGTGACGAACCTATCTCCTCTGAGCAGCATATTAATGTAATATCTTATCATTCATAATAATGTAGTGCCTCAAAATATATCGCTATAATTGTGCTCCTTGGGATAACTTCCAAACAGAAGCTCAAGTCTCTAAACATTAACTCAAAGCAAACCTCCATATCACTTATTGTATCCTATGATGTGCCTACCTACGCTAGAAGATTAGATCCAAACACCAATACATAGAACAAAAAAATAATCAACATAGTCTGTGGCTGAAAATAGGTACTATGTGAATGTCTAACATAGTAATAGGATACCACTTATGACAAAAAGCAGGGTGTCATACTGAACTAAACCCATTTATATGGACAGGCCTGGTGATATCACTATATACCTACACTAAAATACTTGGACATAGCCTAATGACAAAGGCTATAAGAAAAAGGTATCTAACTTTATTATTTTCTGTTATCACTGTGAAAACGCATTTACGCGCTAGCCCCCGTCAGTGACAGACAGGGGGGAGTGCGGGACTCCCCGGCTAGCTGAAGCCCGACCGGAATACTCACTAAAACCACAGCGGCCCCTACCGCGCTTTTACGGGGCGCTGGAAAGATCGTCTACTGACATTCGATGCCCGGAACAATAACATTTGGCCTTCTGGCCACGTCCTACCATCCCTCACAAGGCCGTGGGAGGAGGTGCGCATAACGGTGCCTCCTCCTCCCCGGTCGCCGGCAGCGGAGCGAGTCAGCGGACGCAAGCGCCTCGCGTTCCTGCTCTGTGGACTCTTTCTTTTTATGATGGCCTCACAATAGGAGGCCATTGATAACCAGCACCTGTCGTTGTCAAGCATCTTCAGACGGGGCATACCTCCAGAGCATGACGCGCATCGTCTACTGGCGCGCCACACTCGCGACATCCTGCGGCATCGGATATTAGCTACCTACTTTTGGGGCATAGTACATCAAAGCTTGACAACTGCCACAGCCCAGTTCTCTGAAAGTCACAACTCTAATATTGGATAATTACACTCAAATCTCAATAAAGCCTATTATCATCTAGAAAGTTTAACCCTAACTCGGGAAACCTAATTTCAAGCCTTATATTTCTCAACAAGGCTCTTACTTACTATGTTGTACCTAGTAAGAAAATCTCCTATTCTTAACGAAAATGGCATCCAAAGATAGAATAAAAATATCTTTTACCTAATTTAGTCCTATGGTCATTTAGATCTTTAAAACTTCCAAATAATATAACTGGTAAATTGTATGAAAGAGCAGAGGCATACGGGTGAAAAATGAAATCAGTATCATAGAAGCACGGAACTTTAGAGTTTCACACTGTTGGTTTTAAAAAAATAATAAAACTTGATGGGAAAAAGAAACTCCTAATTAGATCACTCAAGTAGATATTTAGAAAAAGAGAAACCATTGCATAATTTCGAATCCAAGTACATACTATACTAGAATTTGTGTACATTTTAGGGTGGGCAGGTACCTATGTCTCAACAATAAAAGAGAAATTTAATATAATATAACTATGGTTAGATGGCCATTAGATAATTTTTATGCTCTTGAACTGTAATTATCTGCCTTAAATCATTAATAATCTCATGTGGTATTGAAAGGAGTTAAGACTCATAATATTTATTAGCATAAAACTTACCAGACAGCCATCTTACGACTTAAAAAAATACAGTATACAAGTAAAATAGAGTAAATAACATTAATATTATTCAATTGTTTAATATTATTTACCTTGCCTTCCTCTTTTCCAAAGGTTGAGATTTTTCAACATCATATAAAGGTATATCAATCAAAGTTGCATCAAATGGTATAGCGGAATCACTCATACAAGCAACGTTAATATTCAAATTTGGTAATCTCTTTGTTGCATTGTACACCTGAAAATATAATATACAATGTGTTATTATAACCAGATAACTAGTTACATGAGATTACTAATATTATTCCTCTATTATATGCTATCCTTCCGCCTAGTTAGACGAGATTAATAATACTATCCTCTAGTATATAGTATTCCTCCGCCTAGATAGACAAGATTAATAATACTATTCATCTATTATATGCTATTCCTCCGCCTAGTTAGACGAGATTAATAATACTATCCTCTAGTATATAGTATTCCTCTACCTAGATAGACAAGATTAATAATACTATTCCTCTATTATATACTATTTCTCCACCTAGTTAGATGAGATTAATATATATTCTTCTATTATATACTATTCCTCCGCCTAGTTAGACGAGATTAATAATACTATTCCTCTATTATATACTACTCCTCTGCCTAGTTAGACGAGATTAATAATACTATTCCTCTATTATATACTATTCCTCTGCCTAGTTAGACAAGATTAATAATACTATTCCTCTATTATATACTATTCCTCTGCCTAGTTAGACGAGATTAATAATACTATTCATCTATTATATACTATTCCTCTGCCTAGTTAGACAAGATTAATAATACTATTCCTCCGCCTAGTTAGGCGAAATTAATAATACTATCCTCTAGTATATAGTATTCCTCCGCCTAAATAGACAAGATTAATAATACTATTCATCTATTATATGCTATTCCTCCGCCTAGTTAGACGAGATTAATAATACTATCCTCTAGTATATAGTATTCCTCCGCCTAGATAGACAAGATTAATAATACTATTCCTCTATTATATAATATTTCTCCACCTAGTTAGATGAGATTAATATATATTCTTCTATTATATACTATTCCTCCGCCTAGTTAGACGAGATTAATAATACTATTCCTCTATTATATACTATTTCTCGACCTAGTTAGATGAGATTAATATATATTCTTCTATTATATACTATTCCTCCGCCTAGTTAGACGAGATTAATAATACTATTCCTCTATTATATACTATTTCTCGACCTAGTTAGATGAGATTAATATATATTCTTCTATTATATACTATTCCTCCGCCTAGTTAGACGAGATTAATAATACTATTCCTCTATTATATACTATTACTCTGCCTAGTTAGACGAGATTAATAATACTATTCCTATATTATTTACTATTCCTCCGTCTTCAGCCCCAGTACAAATCTATCAGTCAACCTATGCAGACTAGATTGCAATTAGTATCAAAAACTATTATTTGTGATTCGCTTCATATTCATGTAGCTATAATTGATAAAAAAATACATGTATCTAATTTGGATACACGCATCTTATCTTATTGTAATAAATATTTATGATTAATACTCTACCGCTACTAGGCTCACTGGTATATTCTGCACTCTCTTTCAAAAAAAGTAGAGGTAAGACATAAATAATTGACAAATCAGACTGAGAACGAAGTTTATTAGTAACGTAACTCCTCTTATTCTAGTTCTTTTTATAATTATAAAACAGTAAAAAATTATATATTTGCTTTAAGTACGTAAATTAAGGTTAAGAAAAACGTTGTTTACTAATTTAAAACTCAAAATTATATCAAGTATTATTACATAATACAGTACTTTTCTTTTGATTGAAAGCATAATTAATATTGTTTGTCGGCCTTAGAACTTAACAAAACTTACAGCGCTCATAGATCTTATCGGTCGTAACATTTTTAGTAATAAAAATTCAAAAACGATTTGATATTAGTTAGTTTTCACGTTTCTTAACAATAAAATGAAAACAGATAAATAACCAATAACCAATTTCGTTGGTTTTTGTTATTATTCTAATGTCAGTGTCAGAGTGACAGCTAACCTATCAACCTTTTTAGTAGTATGCCATTAGGTTATACTTCCTTTTTTTTTTTGTAGTTTATGGCTTGGTTACTTAGACCTTTAAGCCAAGTCTTCATAGTTTAGACACTTCGTCAATACTTCTTCATTTTGTCTAAAACCAATGGTTTTCTTGGGAATTTTGGCAAAATATGAAAATATACGCAAACCACTATTATACCATATTCACTACACTTCAACACTTTAACTGTATCATATTCCATAAAATACCAGCAAAATTATTCAATATAACGCTACAAAACATTAAAGAAATGAATATAATACAAGAGCATGACATGACATTTCCACATTCGCGCCAAAACTCCGGTTATACTTCCAATTTAATAGACTGAATTCTTTTTTATAGTTTTTGGCAGGAATATGAAAAAAGAATTTGCGTGTTTTTCACTATTATAAAAAATATATTTACTGCGCTGGCAACAATGACAATACTGATAATGCCAAAATAAAACTAATGCCAAAATCAAAGGAGAGGAGTAAAATATTAGGGAAAACTATGTCTTAGAACGAGAACTAAAAGTATTAACAGTAGATCTTATTCTAAGACGACAAATTACCTGATTCATTTTACGAAGTTATCCTCTGCATTTATTTGCCGTTGTAAAAAAATATTAACAGAGACGAAAGAAAAAAAAAGTGGGAATAAGCCTGGTTCATGCTTAAGAATTTAGATATTCTTACTCCTAAATCATCTAATTGATTTCAATAATCTACAGGTATAAAGACGAGGTCTTGAAATAAAATCGATTCAATTATTGCACTTCTGTTATTTTTTTATTCCGCAATAGAGTAGGACGATTCTACATTTCCTTTTGTCTGTATAGCTTTTGACCCCTTGTTGACACAACTGGAGTATGGAGGGTAAAAACTAAGGAGGACCATCTCAGTGTATTAAGAAGTTTCCATTGAACGGTAGCAAATTAAGGTGGCGCTATAGTAGCAAGTGGAAGCATTTTAAAAAGAGCGCCACAAATTTCATAGGTTCATATGTTATTATTTATCAAATCACAGTTGACTACGTAACTCAGCACACTTTACTCTGCTTATTACTGCTACATTCATATCATTTCCACTTGCTACACTAGCGCTATTTCGATGAGTGTTCGAACAATAATTTGCTGTTTACAAGTGGACACTTTTTGGACTAATCCCCATACAAGATGGTTCTCTCTCTTCTATAGCGGCTGTACACACTCGACGGGACACCCCGAGAGCGAGTATGTATGTACATGCTACTATACTTTACTCGTCTCATCTCGCGCTCTCGTTCTCGCTTCTGCTAGTCTCGGTCACCTGTGCCGCTTGCATCCAACCATCCAATGCCCAGCAACCTTCACCAAGTCGTCTGTCCACCTAGTTAGAAGCAAAGATGTGACTTATCTAAGATTTTTTTTATCTAACAAGGGGGGGGCACGACCTTGGGATTTTATTTTTGGATGAGACTCTGTGTAATGATTGTACTCTATTAGAGTATCCACCCCTTAAAGTAGTAACGCGCAACGCTCAATCGACTTGGAGAAATTTACGGTTGAACATTCAAACTCAGCTTATATACTAGTAAGATTCGTCCACTGCCAGCGGCAAAATAGCCTAGTCGTCAACGACTTGGCTTTTTGCGTGAGTGATCAGGGTTCGAATCCTGGCGACAACTTTTTTTTTTTCCATTTATCTTATTATTTTTACAATGAAATCAATTCATTAATTAATAATATCTACTATTTTAATGACAAATTATTTTATTTTGCGAGCAAAAGACTCTTAAAATTTTTAATTATAAAAATTATTCTACTATTCAAAATGCTATATAAGATTAATTGCTATAATGTTTAACAATAAATAAAGTTTCATTTGGGTTATTTGCTTTTATTTGATACACATTTTTTATTATAAACATGAGCCTGAATGGTAAGCATCATAAAAACATTTAAAACAAAAAAATTTTTGACATCAAGCACAACTAATAAAAGCGGAATTTTTACAAGAACAATGATTGTTTAGTAGATCAGTTGGAAAACAAACCTCATTTACATTCACAAAAAATTCTCTTTCATCAGAAAGTTTAGCAGCGTACCAAGCAAATCGAATCATTTTATAGAAAATTGGTGATGATAGTTGATGATGAACAATTGATTGAATTTTGAAAAAAAAAAGTTGTCGCCAGGATTCGAACCCTGATCACTCACGCAAAAAGCTAAGTCGTTGCCGACTAGACTATTTTGCCGCTGGCAGTGAATGAATCTTACTAGTATATAAGCTGAGTTTGAATATTCAACCATAAATTTCTCCAAGTTGATTGAGCGTTGCGCGTTACTACTTTAAGGGGTGGATACTCTAATAGAGTACAATCATTACACAGAACCTCATCCAAAAATAAAATCCCAAGGTCGTGCCGCTCGTGCCCTCCCCTTGTAAGACAAGTATCTGAAATACAGATACAAGATACGTATTTCCATCTTGTATCTAAGATACTTTTTAAAATGTATCTTGTATTTAGATACCTTTTGTTTGGTATCTTAGTATTTTATAAATACTTTTTCGGATAAAATACATTTAGTAATATGTTAGCAGACAATTATAAAATTATTAGTCCAACATCTCATTGATGTCACATCTTTTAACAAACTGTGCTAGGTCTGTCATAATTTTTTATGCCTTTCTTTTAAAATGCGCGAGTAACTCCAAACAATTAATATCGCCATACAGTTTTACAAGTCACATGTTTCAAATACAGTGCTGTTATTGGTCAATATCATTTTAGGAAACTTTGAAAATAATTATAGTTATTTTAGCGGCGTTTGCAACTAACATTATTTATTAGATTGAATTTATGGCAAATTTTAGTGAGTTGCATTAATAAGCATTGACTTATAGCAAATAAAATTTGAAAATCTTCCCTTTGGAACAAAAATGTAAATATGTATCAAAAATCACTTTAGAGGGTTTTGAAACTATACCTTTTATTTTAGCGATTAACACGATTTATTCGTAAATAATATTAGTGTCAATTATCAAAAATAAACTTAAATTCATTAAAATAAAATCTTGTTTTCTTACAAAAGTATTTTCATCTTAAAAAGTATTTAGAAGATACCTATTTTGTATCTAGTATTTCAGATACTATTTTCAAAAGTATTTTGTATCTGGTATCTGAAATACTTAATTTAAAAGTATCTTGTATTTTGTATTCCAGATACTTTGTACAGGGTATTTTGTACATCTCTGGTTGGGAGGCGTCCTACACTGCGTCGTCCGGTACGTGGTCGCGACTCTAGAACCTTTCTTCCCCAGCGCAGCGGTTATCGGTTCTTCGAGCGATGTGGTCTGCCCGTTGCCACTTCATCGTACTAATTCTTCGTGCTATGTCGGTTACACCCGTTATTCTGCGGATTTCCGTATTTCGAATTCTATCTCGCAGAGAAATCCCGAGCATAGCCCGCTCCATAGCACGCTGAGCGACTTTGAGCCTGGTTATGAGGCCTGCATTTAGGGACCACGTTTTCCTGCCGTAAGTCATCACTGGTAACACACACTGGTCGTAGACCTGTGTTTTCAGACACTGAGGTATGTTGGATGAGAAGATTCTCTTAAGTTTCCTGAACGCTGTTCAACCGAGTTAAATTCGTCGCCTGACCTCTTTCTCGAAATAGGATCTAACTAACTGGACTGTTTGTCTAAGGTAAACAAAATGATGTCCGGTCCAGTCTAAAAGCTTGAAGACATGCTTCCAGTGCAGTGGTGAACAGTTTCAGAGAGATGACATCTTCCTGTCTCACGCCTTTCTGCAACTGGATGGGTTTCGTACTCTTCTCCTGGATACGAACTGACATTGTAGCGTTTCTTTACAAACACTTCAGCATTCGATATAACGATACTCGATTTGGCATCGCCGAAGAGACTGCAGCAATGCCCAAGTTTCGACTGAAGTTTCTACTTTTCTCCATGGCTTACAAATTTTATTTTCATAGCAAATGTTTAAATAATTATAATAGCTCACGATACAAAGACAAATAGCAACAGCAGTTTCTACGTCCATTGTCTTGGGTATTTACAGTGCAACTGGCATAACGAGTGTGTATAGGGCACGCTCTCGCCTAGAACGTTTTGGACGAAACTCTCGGCGCGAGGCTCTCGTCGAGTGTCTACAGCCGCTATTAAAAATAAGAAAAGGATAGAAAGGGTATAGGAAAGGGGCTCCGAGAATTGCATTGCCTAGTGATAGGGTTAATCCGGCCTTACATATATAGAGTATTAAATCTCTAGCTACGCTACGAACACTCTAGTAAACAGACTCTATAACTTCTTCTTCTTCTCCTTATGTATTGGCAATCAGCTACTTATACGAGCTATTGGTGTCAGTGTCAAGTTATATATATATTTTCACGTTTTTAGTCTTTCCAGTTAGTCGTTGTCTATAGTCCTTAAAATATAGCTTGATCTCTGTGACAGATAGCGATAAAACCGATGAAGTAATTATGAATACGCGTTATTATTACAATTTTAATTTGTATTTTTTTTATTGCTTATGGTGGCAAACGAGCAAGCAGCACACCTGATGGTAAGTGTCACTACCGCCCATGAACCTTTGTAATACCAAGGGTATAGTTTGGGCCGCTGCCTACCAATAAAATCCCCAAGCCCACCCAGTTGGGCTTCCGGCTGTCTCGTTCACCGAACGAAATGCAATAGCACATTGCCACTACTCAGACATCGATCTTCTGCGAGAGTGTGGTACTACCACGGACGGACCGACTCGCGGCTGTAGACAGAAAACTGTCAACAGCATGGTCCTACCACAATTGATTATATTGCCTATATTTTCATTCTTTAGGTGCCAGTTATATCTCAACTGAATATCAAAATAAGAATATTTACACCAAAACTAGTACCTCATATGTTTTAAAATACTTAGTAACAATTTTATAAAAGTATGAAGCTTACGCAAGTACAAGATCATACTGAACTGAGAATAAGATAGAGATGGGGCAATCGATAAACGTAAATCGATAACATTCTTATTAATTATTTATAAAACAAGTAAAACCAATACATTACCTATAGAAACCACATGGTTACTCTATAAAATAAGTAAATTGTGTTAATTTAGTATTCAGACATCAGTTATAATATTAATAAGACCATTTCTATTATATTAAAAAGATCATTTCTTTTATAAAATAAACATGATTATTCATGAAATAATCTGTGACCAAGAACTCATCATCAACCTACAGGAATGCTCCAGCTGTGATGATAAAAGTGACGATGAACTTGGATGCATTCCTTTCGAATAATAAAAAGAATTAATTAACAGCTTTAGTTTAAATTAAATAAAATCCATTAATTTAAATTCAATAAGATTTTCATAAATTGTTTTAAATTTATAATCGATTCATCCATCCATTTGATTGAAGTTCAATAAGATTTTCATGTATCGTTATTCAATTGCAGTAGCAAATAACTTTAAAAAATAAGGAATTATATCGACAAAAATACGGACTGCATCGTAAGCGTGCGGGACTAGTGAGAACTGTCACAGAGATCAAGCTATATTTTATAGACTTTAGGTCAAATTATTGTCGCCATTAACAGTGCAATGGCCACACTGTTAATGGTATCTTGTAGGAATTTTGATGGAAAACGAAAACGTTGTAAAGCACTTTTATATGATATTCACTACACCCCAGTAGTTCCGCCGCTTCATATTACATAAAATGCCATCAAAATTATCTAATATAACACGTTAAAACACTAAGATATCGAATATAATACAAGAGCACCACATGACGTTTTCAAATTCCCGTCAAAAGTCCGACTCTATAACTTTTTGTTTACTAAATTAATTGACAATAAGCTTTGCAATTTGCACCCCTCGCTCTAATCCTCTTCAAGTATAGTGCCACAAACTTATCTGACCCGGTGACAGCGTCGCTGTTATCGCATTTAGTGTTGCCAGTAAAATACCATTTGCAATAAAATCGGTAAGTACTTCCCCATGTGGTAACGAGTTTAGAAAACAATATTCAACTCCTTTACAGAATTTTCTGTGGAAGCCATCAAAAATGGAATTATAGCATATTCACCCGTGGGCTCACGGATGCGAAGTAGATAAATGTGTTACAAGTATTAATGCTTATGAACACAATATATTATGCTTACTAGAGAAACAAAAATGTAGTTTTTATAAATAATTATATTTTAACACAATAATTATGATCTACAAATATAGGGCAAATTATTTGTAATGAACATATTCCAGGTATAGTCATTTGAATCGTCAGTCACTTCATCATATGAATTATTATGAATCATCACTTTCAGTCTCACTGTCACTGTCTAAAGTCATAATGGAAGGCTCCTCTAAATATGTATCCCTTTAGTATTCGTTTTCAAATTTTTTCACGTGATTTCAGTGATTTGCCATTCGTTTATAGTTATTTTATTAATAGCCTCTGCAATTAATTTAGGCGTTGTTGAATAAGAGTTTTTAATATTCTGCTCTATTATGTTTCGTTTCATTGAGCTCCAAATCATTTCAATTGGATTTAATCGCAAGGGTATGGTAGAATGGCTTTCGTCAATTTCATAACTTCGCTTAGACTTGTGTCTTAATTATTTCATAAAGCTGCGCCTTTGTAAGCCGTTGATTCCATTTCAAATCTATCCTCTTGAAGTACATCATTAACTTTGGAATTGTGGGAATTATTTTCTGCACACTGTAAAATTGATGTATTTTTCGTCTATTGATACCGAGATCAAAATCAGCAACTTCAATTTTACTTTTCGTCCTTCAGTTTTTTTTTTGGTGTAGAAATTTTTACTCCACTCTCATCGGCCTGTCCTTTTTTCCTTTACAAGTTTTCTTACAAATCGTTCTCCAACCCTTAAAAAAATATTTTTTACATTAAATACACATATATTTTCTGATCATAAACAGATAGATGTATACACAGAGATACATATATATACTAACTATGTATTTACAAGAAAATTATGTTACAGTTAATAACAATCAAGTACATTCATTACAATTAAATTTACATAAATAGAATACTATTGTATTATTTGTATAAATATATAATAATTATATTCAAAATATAATTAGACTCTAAGAACAAATTAATTCATTATATTTAACACAATAAATTATACATAATGTTTATTAATAGTGTTCTTTTTATTTCAAAAACTAGCAACACTAACCTGTGGCTGTTTATATAATTTTTCAAAAGGTATTAATGATGCCTGTTGAGATGTTTTTCTTCCTTCATATAACTTAAAACTTGTAATATAACATTTACTGCATCACATTTCGCATTTTAAAACCACAAAAAGTAAATAAACATGGAGTAAACAACCAACAACTGAAATATCAGCATATAGGGAGGACGATTGACGTTTGATGACATTTCGAAATGGCGTCATTAGTTCATCAATTTGCCACCGGGTCAGATAAGTTTGTGGCACTATACTTTTTGGGTTTGTTATAATGTAGGCGTACACATTTTTAAAGTTTCTATATATAAAAACATTTCAAATATTTATTAATTATAAGCAAATTAAAATATAACATTGTTTTTTTTTAAGTTAAAATAAGGAAGATAAATGTTTGTAATGAATATTATTATATCTTACAACTTTTAAGAGGCGAAAGATTTTTTCATTGCGTATGGTGGTAACTAGAGATGCGAAAAACGGCTCACTGAAAAGAAAAGAGAGATATAGCTCTATTGATCAAAAGAGCTATATCACTCTTTTAGCTCTTTAGTTCATTTAGCTCATATATATCCTATTTTTTTTTTTTTTTTATTGGTGGGCTATGGGTGCGTCTCGCCCCGCTGAATCGGTCCGGGGTGACGGAAAGGCGGCGCGTGACCCCATAGACCCACCGTAAAACCTTCTCTCTTCGCCGTGCGAGCGGACCACCGGTACTCGATTTTAACTTCGGTGGCCCGCCCGGCGGTTTACCCTCGCGGGTTCCTCTCGTCGACGCCCCGACAGATTTCGCCGTCGGGGCGTCGCCCTCACGCGGTGGCCTCACGTCGGGTGACCGGACAATTCCCCGGTCCGATCACCCGAGGCCTCGGTTAGGGCGGCATCAGGCGCAGGTATTCGCGCCTGCGCCGCCCCGGCCGCTGACGGCGGCCCGGGTCGCGGGATTCCTCCCGGACTCGTTCCGCCGCCTCCTTCTGCGAGATGACAGCCTCGCAGAAGGCGGCGACCGCGTCCCAGTTCCTGACGCTGTCGACCATCGCTCTCGCGACAGCCGGCAGCGTCAGGTCGGCACCGATAACAGCGACGAGGTCACGGCGCTGCCGGTCAAAGCCCGGACACGCCTCCAGCGTGTGTTGCGCCGTGTCCTCGTCACTGCTGCAATGGTGGCAGAACGAAGTCCACTCCCTACACGCGACCGTGTGCAGGTAAAAGCCGAAGCATCCGTGCCCCGACAACACCTGCACCAGTCGAAAGGAGAGGACTCCGTGCCGCCGCTCCATCCACTCCATCAATACGGGCCGGAGAGCCTCGACGGTGACGACACCGTGTCTAGGCCTCTCCAGCTGCGTAGCCCAACGGGCGATGACGTCTCGGCGGGAGCTCATATATATCCTGAGTTCATTTAGCTCATCAAGAGAGCTAACTCTCTTATTGAGTTAGCTCATTTCATTTCAACTCGTTGACGGCTCTAACTCTTTTGTATAGTTCAAACTCTGAACTACGCGATCATTAAGCGATAAGCTTGATATGCATGAGCATGTAAATTTTGATTGGTGATCGCAGGATGAGATATAAAATATATTTATATAAAAAATAAATAAAATTGAAAGGTCTGTTTGTAATTTAAATGGTTAAAACAGCTTTTCACTAAATACATATGGGCTGCCAGGATCGATTGACTTGCACTGATAAACTATTATTATTATTGAATATTGTTATTCAAAGATGAATATTATTTTTTTAAATATAACTTTTTATTTTTCAAACATTTTTTCTTTGTTGAACATATAACTTGTACGTTTAGTGCTCGCAATAGTCGGCGGTGATCGGCATATATCGGGCACTTTCGGTCGTCGACTGCTCGCACGACATGACGACGCGAGTAAAAGAGCCGATTGAGGCGTTGAACTATTAACTGAGCCACTGAGCTTATGTGAGCTAGATTGAAATCAAAGAGCTAGTTCATTTGTATCTCTCATTCAGGAGCTACCCAAGTCTAGTTGGTAACAGATGAGCAAGCGGTACAACTAATGATAAGTGTTACTGCCGCTCATGGACTTTTGCAATACCAGGGCCAGGAGTATAGCTGGGCCTCTACCATTCCAGAACGACGAAACGTACCTGGATGCAATTTGGGACAGGGTTAAATTATAATTTGGAAAAGCTCACACAACCTAATAGGATAACTAGTAAGTTATCCTTGAAAATGTATGTTTGTAATAATGAACATTTCCCGTTTGACTTCATTGACAAAATATATATTAATGCAGAGAAACTGGACACAAAGTAATTAATATATAACCTTTAATTCTGTATATAAAATTATATTAATATTTTTGAACATATCTTAATAGTTTACCTACTTTAAAAAAATTTAAATAAAAGGATACATTTATTATAACAGTAGCTAACAGATAGTTACGTTTTTCAGATAGTTTTGGTTACGTTTAAACATCATTCATCATCATTACCCTGCTCTTATCCCAATTACTTGGGGTCGACGCAATATTTTTGGTTACGTTTAATGTGAATTTAAATAACAATTGCCTTAAAAAGCTACAAAAATTACAATATGAAGTCCGATATTGTTAACTTAATAATTATTTTCGTTTTGATTGCGACTTTTATATCTAGAGTCGAAAAATATACTTACTTAAACTTTGAGCATCAATGTTCAAGTGTTGATAAACTTGTTGCCATGACAACATTGTTTTGGCTTGGTTGTCATGGTTTTAGCGGCACTACAAATTTGTAAAATTTTACATATTTTCCGCGTGGCTATGAGCTTCATTGTTATTAATTAATTTCATTAATTGTTAGAACTGAACTTCGGATTTCTGTTAAACACATTATAAGTAACGAAACTATAACAAAACAGTAAATGCAAAAAAAAAATTATAAATGACGGCAGCCTAAGTGCATAGCTATGTCTGTGTGTCGAGATTTCATCTTTAATACAATTGGTTAGTATTTTATATATAAATTAGCTATGTACTTAAAGAACTTATTCATTGAATGCATCAAATCATCATCTCATCTCATCTGATCAAGATGATGATATTTAGATATTAAAACTTAAAATTTATTGTAGAATGCCCTTCTAAGTACAACACAAGATAGCATAGGTCTGTAAATATAATTTTGTTCGATGTCCAAGATTGGATGATAAAAGTTAATTCTAAAATTATGATTTTAATAAACTTATTTGAAAAAACTAATGTGTGTAATTCATTTTGTGCCTCTCATATTTTAGAACATTATTTTAATAAATCCAACTTGATAGTAGATGGAAAATCTGAAGATACATTAAATGATTTCATCAACAATCCTCAAGAACTTATTTTACATGGTTTTGTAAATAAAGAAAACATTGAACTATACTCTAAAGTAAGTATTTCTCTAAAATATTTTTTTAGATAGTACTATTAATACATTTTCACTATTATAACTGAACTTACTGGTCCACTATGTTGTGGCAACACATGCAATACATCATCTCAGCCCACATATGTTCCACTGTTGGGCTCAGACTTCCATAATGGGAGGGAAATTAATCTACTATACCACGTTGGTCAGACGTGTTTGTATAGGGTTTTATTTTGAGTTTTCCTTCTCTGGCATAGATGTTATATGCATATTATATCCCTTAATCGCCTTTCACAGTGCCCACGGGTAAGAGAGGGGGGAGGTGAACTGTATTCTTACTCTGTCACCACACTGATAGCAATACATATTTTACAATATTTATGAAGTGATAATGAAAAAAGAAATTTATCACTGCCATCAAGTACAAACAGCAAGAAAACTATTGATACAAACTATGGTCTGTTGTGACAAACTAAAAGTAAAATTTTGTAAATTCCCCCGCAATACAAGGATTATTTCCTTAGTGCAGGTGGAGTCTTAAAAAAAAAAATACCACCATGCAACAGAAACACACTCAACACACTGCATCTCTATTTGTACTCTTCCATAGTATTTTCAAAGACATTTATTCTTTAGATGAAACCCAAAGATTTTACCACCTTAGTTGTCTTCACAGTGGAATGACATATTTATTATGAATTTATATGTAAACTTTTGCAAGAAATAGTTGATGCAGATACCCAACCCATATTCATTTATAATAACCATTTTTTGTATTCAGGTTTCATATAATGAAATACCAATATCAAATATTATAATATTACATACTTAAGGTACATGTATTTAGGTGTGAAATGAACAACTTTCATTGTTTTTAGATACAGAATGATAAAACCAAATCTATAGTGCTTTACAAAACTACTGCTAAATTTTTAACAGATGATGATTATCTGAACAATATAAATGTTTTAACACTCTCCAGTAATGCAGTTGAATCATTGTATCATATTTGGAGACAGATTTACACTCCTTTATTGGCTGTGGTGAGTGATGAATGATGTTTGCCAATATATATAGATATATACCATAAAATATGATTTATTAACTATACCATAAAATATGGTTTATATTTCCGTTTAAATTTATTTATTATTTTATTACTCTTTATTTATTACTTATGTTATTTTTAAATTTTTATTACACAGATATCATAGTGGTAAAGATACCTACTCCTAGGTGTTATGGGTTTGATTCCCACACAGGATAATACTTTGTGCGATTCACAACTGCAAAAACTCACTGGAATTTTATAAACAATATTTCACTCACTACTATTGAAGCTATTGGATTGAAAATTAGCTCATACCGTTGGTTCACGTGAAACTGCACGGTTATTTAAATACCGCCATTTATGATCCAATATGGCGGCTATCACATGGGGATTTATAATTTTCATGGCAGCCTCTGCTATATGGGTTTTACATGAAAGGGCTTAATAAGCGAGATACAATAAGTGCGGTGAGGTTATTAAAAAAAGCAATACCTATCGCGGCAGTCACAAAATTGCCATTCATAAATTTCATAGTAACCTCTATGATATGGGTAGCACACGAAAGGGCTTGATTAACGCAACACAATAAAGGGGGGCGCCCATTAATTACGTGAAGCATTTTTGATGATTTTTGACTCAACAGTTCGATAATACACTAAAGTAACTAAAAAGTTAGGCTGTTTTAAGAACTATGTTACTTTGATGATAAGGCTAGTGTGAAAAAGAAATACACATAAACACACATAGGGGCTATATTGCCAATAAAACATGGTCGTAAAAGCAATCAAGGTCGCGTTTGGAAATAGCATTCATTGTCTTTCGTAACTGAATCATCATTCTCCTACTCTTATCCCAATTACTTGGGTCGATACAAGATGTGCCTACTCTTCTTTCATAGTACGTATTGTAAAAGTTATTGGCACTAGTTTTATGACCGGACGCCTGCCAGACGTCAACCCTCCTTTGGAATGTAATTGTTGACGAAACGGCATCAGATGGAGTTGGCTCAGGTCGTTATAAGGTTCTCAGACATCTTTTACGATATCCACGAGCAAAGTAAGGGTTGGTAGTATTCGTAGCCGCTACCACACAGCTTTCGTAACTGATTGTATGGACCTGAACTTTAAGTTTTTAATTTAACTTTACTTGCACTTTTCACTCGTCTTGCATTTTTCATTCTTCTAAAATGTGCTCTTTTTTGTTCAATATTTAACTTAATCATTCACTACGAAATGTAAAATATAATCATTAAATTAAATTTCAGGGAAGCGATCTATATTCTAGCAAACTGCAGAGAAATCTCTCTGAGTTAGAATTAAATTTACGGATACTAGCACATGGAAAAGGAAATACTGATGTAAATGGTCAGTATAAAAATAATATAAAACTTTTTAGTGAGTTTCTTTTTCTTTGCAGTTCATAAAGCTCTAATATTCCGTCCATCAGCTTATTGACAGCTACTGTTTGGGTATAAGCCGTCCCTATGAATAGGTGATATCAGTTACGAGTGTCAGTTCAGAGAAGTACTTAATAATTCTCGTTGCATTCCAGTGATATTATCGATAGATGACGAATTAGATTATTGGAAAAGTGTAAGAGAGAAAAAAGATGCCAACAAAAAGGAGAAAGAAGCAGCGGCTAACTTTTATGAACTTTTTGAAGATATTCTTGAAGAAATAAGGTATATCAATATTGTTTGAACGATATGATTTAAACTAAAAGATTACCTCAATAATACATAGATACTAATAATGAACGAAAGAACAGAGACATAGCCTTCAGTCTCCATACTGCTTTGCAGTTAATCCGTATATCTAAGCGACATAGTATCCTATATCACGTGACGGGTTAATTTATCCACCCACAGCATACGGCACCGCTGTCTCCAAGTCCTGAATAATATGTACCTCGCATTAACCGCCATCATCAATTATCCGTGTGGTTACAGTGTAAGAATATAATTCACCACCCCCTATCTTACCCCTGGGTGATCGTAAGAGACGACTAAGGGATATAAAACGCAAATAACATCTATGCAAGAGAAGGAAAACTCGAAACAAAACCCTATACCAACACATCTGACCAGCGCGGTATAGTAGGTTAATTTCTCTCCCATTACGGAGGACACCCGAGCCCAGCAGTGGGACATATGTGGGCTGAGATGATGATGATGATTATATTGTTATTCTGTTATCATACGGAATAAACATAGGTTTATCCAAGCGAAATATATTTTTACAATTAGCTATGCTTTGCGTTTACATTATAGATTGATTCAGTCTAGCACAATGGCTGAAATAAGAGAATCTGCTGAAAATATAGGTGGCATACTTGATGATGTGTGGCGTTTTACTACCGTGCCATACAAACAAGACAGGATGATCCACGTGTTTGACATTATCGGTATGTATGAAATAATAAAAAAATATGATTAAAATCAAAATTTTTGATCCATAATATAAATAAGTTTGTTCTAATTATAGGCCATACTATATGCACCACCATACAGAAAACATTTTCTGATGTAAATTTGTGGAAAGCACAAGGGGAAAACAAAGATAGTGAGTTGTTGAGTTTGCTGTCTGACAGTTTGAAAGTTATACAGACATGGAACAGTGCTTGTTTGTCGTTGACTGACACATACTGGCCCAATTACGCACTACATCCGTGGGATGGCAAATGTTACATACCACCATTTTGTGTAAATTTTCAAAAGAGACTGAAAGAGGTATGCCTATAATTTTATATAGTATAAAGTTATCTAGTATTAAAAAAACCTGGACTCAGCGGCCCGTTTTTCTAATCTTCGGCTTATTTTTTTTATAACGGCTTATTTTTTTTTATAACGGCTAAATCATTTTTGAAAATTCTTTTTTAATATAGGTAATTATACTTCTTCTTATTTTATTGCCGTACACTATTAGAAAGAAGCCTCACCATGAAGAATATTACCATATTCGTCATGCTTGGAAAGATGGATTAGTGATTGCAGTTCATGTCATAAGTTTGAAGAGAAAGTGCTGCTGTCCATTGTCTTGAAGATGCCTATATCTCCTGTGCTCAAGAAAAGATGCAAACATATTGTATTCCTAACTGTCATTATGCTGGACAGCCTAATAGCTTACTATTAGGCTGATGTATACAAATTATAATCTAATTATATTATCATATTTTGTTATCAGATTCACGACATCAGATCTATTCATAGTCAATTAAATAAATTACTCTCTAGCAATGAAAGATCAGAGCTACAGACAAATATGTTATTTGTACCATTTGATAGTAAGTTCAAATCATTTTATTTAATAGTATAATAGTAGCTTGTGTAATTTGTATTGTGTAGGTACCTAACTCGTCGCACACACGGGATGTATACAAGGTCGGACTGAACCGTAACGGCCCGGGTGGCAACCAACAAGACCGCAGACTGAGACTTGATCTTCCTTCGATTAAAATTTATCGCTGCTCAGAAATTTTCAAAAGTAACTAGTTTGAGGAAACAGGGATGGCCTACTGAGATTCACATATAAAAAATGGAATAGGTTGATAGTTACAACACGTTCGACTAAATTCCGAATCTCGCTGGAATGCGTTGCCGCATGCTTAGTCTCGTTGTTTTGACACGAAACCAGGTAAACGAGATCGCATTATGAAGTTTGAGTGAGCATGGCGACAAAGCAACCTACCCAAACCTGTCAAATAACGCAGCTACTACGTTTATAAATGGTTAGGCACTCGCTGCTTACGGTGCGTCCGCTCCGTGTGGAGCGTTACAGTGGAGGCTCTATGTGTCCCGAGTGCCTCATAGGTAAAGCCGCCCCTGCATAGTAGGTTGGGGTCATGCTAGCAAACGCCACCTATATGGTCAATCTGACGCTGAATATGTATGTGTATTAGGGGTATCCATTTTGAAAAAACATCGATGTTTTTATCGATTCGATAAATCGAAACTGTACATCGATGCATTTCGAAGTGTCGGATGAAAACATCGATGTTTTGTAAACATCGAGTACTTTTTCTAAAATATATTACAAAGCTAAAGTCATATCAAAAGTGATACTTCTAAAAAAATAAAAAGGTCTTTTTTGTGGCATTTATACCTATTCCAATCCCTTATAAAACTGTAATTTATTACATAAACTTGAGTTTTTGTGATATTAACTGGTTATCATCGATTCGATGTTTTATGAAAAAACATCGATACATCGAGTATTTCGATAGCTTTTCAAAACATCGGAGCGATTCGATGTATCGCATTGTAAACATCGATGTTTTCGATGCATCGATGTATATCGAATATCCCTGATGTGTATGTACTGAGGAGAAAATATTAATAAAAAAATATTTTCCAATTTGTGTTCATAGATGTTAATATATGGATATACAATGGTCCTAATCCCGCGTGGGAAACAGCTACTACCAAATTCTATGCGGGTTTGCGGCCAGCTGAAGCAAAAGTTGCCGAGAAATTAAAACCAAGACTGCGAAATATATCTACCAAACAGGTGTTATATTCATTGTTTTACGTTAACAAATAAACGTTTATCACCGAATAACCGCAATATAATAAGTCGAATCTCGATAACTCGAACGTCAAGCATAAAATAAAATTCATAAATATTCGACTTACTGAGGGTTATGATTTAATACCTAAGAAATGAGTTATAGAGATTCCACTATATAATATAATAGCAATCATTTTAATCTATAATTTATTTGTCTTATTTAGAATGTTAGATCGCTAAGATATTTAATATACATAAATTATGCGTGCTATGGAGATCAGACCCGAGACTTGGATAACCATCCACTCGGTTATGGCTATTCATATAAAACTATTTTGTTCCTACAAAGTTTCTTATAACTTTGATTTAGATCACAAATGATTACTTTCCAGATGCTTTATGAATTTATGAAGTACAGTGCATTGATAGAGCGCCCTTTAGTGAAACACGCACTGACCAATGAACTAGAGATATTCGTATCATCTCTTATCACTATGCTAAAAAGTATCCAGAACCAAATAGACTCGGCCGACGTAGACTTCAACATGTACCAACCAGCCGAAATGTCACCTGTTGTACATCAAGTGCAGTGGGCTAAACAAATGGAAGCGAAAGTATGATTTTTTTTTATTTTGGTGAACGAGCAAGCAGCACTCTTGATGGTAAGTGTTAATGGTGCTCCCATGAGCACCATTAACACTTACCATCAAGGTCCATACCTTTGCTATAGCAGGATACTCCTGGTATAGCAAAGGTAGCTAGGCCGCTGCCTACCAATATAAACCCAAAACCCACCCAGTTGGGCTTCCGGCTCTCTCGCTCACCGAACGAAGCGCAACAGCATATTGCCATTGCTCAGACGTCGATCTTTTGCGAGAGTGTAGTACTACCCCAGACGGACCAGCCCGCGGCTGTAGACAGAAAACTGTCAACAGCGTGGTGGACCACTCTTGATGAATTACTTATACCATATATCCTATTTTTTTAAAGGTGGATTCAGTTGAAGGTCATGGGGGCTCATACATAACTTGTAAATTACATAACAGTGTATCTACTTCCCCTTTAATATGTAGAGAGTTCGACCGTTTTACTTTTTTTTTATTAAGCCCTTTATATTTCAGGCTAAATGTGGGCTTGAGTCCAATTTATTTTCATCTTTCGTTGTCATTTGTACTCATTCTCGTGGTCAGCCCGGCGGGTTCGCCTGTCGAGTACCAAACGCCGTCCACGCCCCAGCCTCCTCCGGGGCGGCGCGGTCAGCGTCTCTGCGGGTGAGGGAATATTCCTCGGTCCAGACACTCGTGGCCTCGGCTAGGACGGCATCAGGCACAGGTCCTCGCAACTGCACCGCCTCAGGCGCCGGTAGCCAAGCGTGTCACCAAAGAGGATTTCCTCTCGGGCTCACCCCGCCGTCTCCTTCCTTTCTTCACAGAACGCGGCGACCGCGTCCCAATTCCTGACGCTGTTGCGCATCACCTTAGCGATGGTCGGCAGCGCCAAGTATACTTTTGACACTTACGGTCACTTGTTATACTGTCATTACCTTTTTTCTGATTCTATGTGTATTTAATGCTACATCAGTGTCACTAATTTAGTATTTATCACGTCTGGCAACTAATGTAAGGTTCATTTGGCTTAATCAATTGTGTGCATGAGAGAAAATTGTAAATTCAATGTTAACTAATAATATATTAGGATAAATCAAGAGAGTTTATACTATAGGTACATACATGTACATATTGGTTATAAAGCTCCAGCAACTACTCAGTAATAATGGGGAGCAAGAGCGGCTCAAAGCCAAGTACTCCTAACAATACTAATCATAACACATATCAATACTGCTTCTATCATTAAAGTTATAAATCTTTCATTGGTATTACAGACACAAATCCATTTTCTATTTACATTTAATAAAGAGATTAATGAACTGAAAGATAATATATAAAGTATGATTTAAAAAACCTGTAAACAGAATCTGCAAAATAAATAATGAAAATAAATGAAACTATAACTATTCAAGTGCCATTGGTAAATTTACCTGTTCGCCTGTTTTGTGTGTACCTATAATATTACGTTATTATTTCAGGTTAAAGAAATTCAATCATGTGCAGAAAAGCATCTCAAAGAATTTGATATGAAGGGGGAAATGTTAAACCTGACTGTTAAACTTATAAAAGATCTGAAAAGTATGTATACTCAACTTCATGAGGAATGGTGTAGAGATTTACAGGTAAATTTAGTTTTCTTGTATCTACTATCTTAGAGATCGTAATGTTAGAAATTAATGTCTTATATGGGTAAATATATTGCAGTTTACAAATATGTACTTCCGTATATAATTAATTTTGTAAAAAACTAAATTCTAATTCAGCTTTATTACTGCAAACTGCAATACAGCTGAAACGGTTTTATTGTCGAAATAAGAATACATATACGAGTAAGAAAGCGATCGGTATTTTATATAGATTTTTTAAAGACGTTGAAATTAAGGATTAAATCTTTGAATTTCGGGTGATTGCAAATATATAATTAACGAAAACAGGTTACACCCAGACTCACAATAATAATTTGTGAATCGCATAAAATATTATCCTATATGGAAATTGAACCCATGACACTGATACTTTAGGTCGGTATCTTAAACACTAGGCTATCTGTACAGTTATATAGTAATTATTTTCGTTGAATTTTAACTAATTCAAATTCAACGAGAATATGAAGTCCACTTTGCTACAAATTCAAGTAATCATTAATACTTTACTATTAACAGGCACAAGCTAAGAACGGGTCACTCCAAATATCAGTAGACAAACCGGTAGTGGAGTTTAGTGGTAGCAGCCGTTTAATGGTGGTGAATTTTAATCCTGGCTTAGTACGAGCCGAGTTGGAGGCTCGAGTATTAACCGCGTTGGGGTTACTAGCACCACCAGCAGCTGCCGCCCTACACGATCTTACTAATGCGTTGGCACATGCACGACCTTTGCACCAGGTAATTGCAAAACTTTTATAAAATATTTATTTTTAAGCGCCTTGCCTATTGCAAAACGTGTGCAACTAATGACCGTAAAGTAAGTTGGTGTGGTGTATAAATAATAAGTCAGGCGTTATTGAATTTTCCGTCAGGTGATTCTTAGTAAAAACCTAGTTACAATATACAGTGAAATCTGGTTAAGTGAGACATCAAGGGATCTGCAAATTTGTCTCACTTATACAGGTATTCCACTTACCCAGTGCCTCAGATATCCTAGTATAAATAAATATTCGTCTCATTTACAGAGGGTTCTATTAATAGAGGTCAGAATACAGGTTATATCAGTTAAAGAGGTGCGTTTATAAAATAAAATAACGTATTATGTAGACATTATACGTGAGTTTTAATCTTTATTGGAATTCAAAAAAAGAAAAAGATTGAAATGAAAAATATATTCAAATAAACAACCATATGATAGCAATGCTAGGGCCGCACCTGCGTGTATCGTCACGAAGCTTCGTGCAATGAGACGATACACGCAGATGTGACCGGTCATTATCGGCTATCGTCGCGAACATTCGGGCTTCGTGTACGTTATCGCTTGGGTGGCGATAAGTCTAAAGGTCTTAGCGCGCTAATATATCGCGCTCTATGGTCAGACTAGCGTTTTTAATTTCGGCGGAAATTTTCGATGTGTTTAGACGCGTTCGAGGATCTCCAGTTAATCAATAAATATGGAGTGGAGTGATGAAGTGGTGTTAGAATTTTTACACCATTATGAAGCGGAACCCATGAAGGGATCCAAAAAAATCATTATGTAATTGTTAGTATAATAAAGCTCTAATAGTAAAGTAATTCGTCATCCATAGTTAAAAGCATTAAAATGATTTCGGCCATCTTTAATTATTGCACGATACTTCGTGTAAAATACCGAAGCTGTTAATGTGACCACAGTTTTATCGCGATAACTTTCTAGTGTACAAAATGTGCGAAGCTTCGCCACACATTACTTCGGGACGATACACGCAGGTGCGGCCCTAGCATAAAGCAAAACTAAAACTGAAGGTCATTGAGGCTCAAAATTAGTCAAGTGCGGCGTTTGTGGGTAGATTAAGAATAAGTAAGTAAGCAAATAAAACAATGTTATCTCAATTGCAGAGGTGATTCACTCGCTGTCTCAGGTATAGAGGTAACTGTGACGATAAAATCAAAAGAACAATATAGACCCAGATATAGAGATTTGCTTCGTCCCACTAACAGAGGTAATTCAGTGCCAAAGTGTTGGGACCTCAGCATGAGTTCCAGTTGTGGAGGTTTCTCACTTATCCAGGTCCCACTTAACCAAGTTTCACTGTATTTGTCGTACCGGGATCAGCCTGGTAGATGGCAAACACATGAGAAGTGTTGAAAAAAATACACGGTTTCTCTTTTATTTTTACAAGTTTCAAGCTTTTATTTAACTTGCAATGTATGTACGGTTGTTCGGTTGAAGTCTTGCAACTTAATTTTGTAATAGATATCTTCAACTGCTCGAGCTAAAATTTTGATATACGTTCAGTTTGGATGACAGTGCAATTTGTGACGTCATTCTAAATCCAACATGGCGACACATCCAAAGTGGCGAACTGGTTCCTTTTATTGCTTTCCTACAACATGGGTATCAAATTGCTAAAAGGGCTTGTTAAGAATAATTCGAAAAATAAAGTAACGTCATTCTAAATCCTATATGATGGACTTTAAAAGTTTGAAACTCAATTTTGAAGCAGATATCTTCAATCGATTGAGCTGAAATTTTTTATAAAAGTTCAGTTTAGATGACAATAAATGGTTAGCTATGTGATGTTATTCTAAATCCAACATGGTGGAACACCCATTTTGGCGCGATAATTAAAAAGTAAAATGTAAATTAAAATTTCATAAGTTTTTTAAAAAATAAGCCTTCCTTTAAATGAATTAATTTATATTTTTATACATACATACATACCATCACGCCATGTCCCTTGCAGGGTAGGCAGAGAGAACAGAGTGCCAGAGAACTCTATCCTTGCATACTTCACTCGCTTCCTCTACATTCATAATTCTCTTCATACACGCTCGCCGGTTTCGGAGACTCTTGATTCCACCATCCTTCAGTACATGACCGATCTGGTCTAAGTATGTTAGTCTCAGTCTCCCCCGGTACCTGCATCCTTCCACTTTCGCATTGTATATCTTCTTAACCAGACGTTCGTTCGGCATTCTTTCCACATGTCCGAACCATCGGAGCATTTTTTCATTTGAGCACATCACACACACATATCTTTATAATTCGCTAAAAAGAAAAAAATAAACGTTTACTTCAGCTTTTTATCGCATTTAAAATTGTTTTTTTAAAAGCTTTTCTACTTCTAATTCATTATTAGCTAATTCATTATTTAGTGGTGAAAGAAGGGATTCCACTATGGTACGGGATATGCTACTTATGGATTTCTGCAATACTAGGGGCACAGCCACAGGTCACTGCCTACCGTAAAGTTTTAGACCTCTGGCCTCTCCGACTCTTTGCAATACTTTTCCATCTTGGTTATTTTATGGGTCGAGCCTCCACCACAATAGAAGGGAAATTAACCCACTATATTAAGTTTGGCAGATGGCGGGTTGGTATTTTTTGCGGTTGGCTATGGTGTGGTCCCCCCGTCAAATCAGTCCGGGGCGACGGAAGAGGCGGCGAGCGACCCCGTAGACCCACCCTGCAATGCGCCTCTCTTCGCCGTGCGAGCGGGCCACAGGAACCCGATCTTTGTCTTCGGTGGGAAGATCGGTTGGATAGGGTTTTATTTTGAGTTTTACTTCCCTTGTATAGATATTATCTGCATATCACATCTTAGTCATCACTTACTTAGTCGTCTTTCACGACATCCATGGACAAGAAAGGGGTGATAAATTATATTTTTACACCATTGCCACACGAAAATTGATATTGGTACCGATTATGAATGGTTATAAAGTAAAATACCTCTGTTTCTTAGGTAGCTTCATTTCATAATACACTGGGCGAACGCATGATACCTTCGACTCGACCAATGATGCTTCAAGCCGCACTCGACCTATCAAACTTAGTGCAGGATCAGAAAGCTGTTTATTGGGACGACGTGGATCAACTCGTTAACTATACAGAAAAACTAAAGAAAATTGTACTTAAGTTAGAGACGCAGGTAATGTACATTTAACAAAACATATATGTATATATAATATATGTATATATATATATATATATATATATATATATATATATATATATATATATATACATATATGAATATTTAAATAAACAGTATCCAGATTAAAGTAGTGAGGAGAGATCAATGAACTGTGACACGAGAGCTGCCGATTACGACCGCTTCACTGATTATTCCATTCGGCATTAGGCTCAAAATTTTTGATAATAATTGTTAGCTCGAAATTTTTATGTATAGGTACGTCATCATACCGACGACCTACTCTAAGGCTGATAAACAGATGTGTTAGTAATCGCAGTTGATTTTATTAAGTTTCCTAAGAATGCAGTGACGTGAATTCTCCTGAGGATTCGTCAAGCTGTTTTATCTCACCCACGGAAAAATAAGAAGCGATGACACATTGCATTTTTGAGTCGCTACCGCACGGATAAATTTCCATTTTGATATTTAAGCAAGAGTTAAAGATTAAATTGAAAGCACCGTGACAGATCTTGATGTAAAGTATACGGATACGTCGTCAGTCACTAAATATGTATACAAATGTCTAAGGAACTTACTCAATTGCTCGTTATCCTACAGTCTAATTTTAAATACCATAACCATTCATTTACTGTATATGTTATGATGAACACAACAAAATTGGCAATTTAAGGATAATTTAAAAGTTACAGATATCTAAACATCCACATTTTTGTAAAAAATTTAATGTACATTTGTTCAAATATTTTTTAAACGAAATTAAACACGATAGAATCGTTCACTAGTTATATTTTGGATCCTTGAGAAGAGCACTTGTACGTTAGTAGGTATTTGTTTGAATTTGTTTGTAATATTTTAATTACGTTGCCATTTTCCATCTTATACTGTCCTTATCCAGGTGTATTTTGCAGGTTCTAAGAAGAATGACCATCAATATTTTTAAACTCTGTCCTGGTGACCACTCAAACTTTTACAAAACTAACCGCTAATATTCCTAACTTTTAAATATTATACTTCAAATATTAAGCCTAATACCATTTTCAGTTTATCATCTTAATATAGGTGTCTTAAATCTCTGTTTGATGCCTTATTTCAATATTTCAGTGCAATTTCTTGCGTTTAAATTGGCATTTTTTCTAAAATTAAAATTCGGGATTACATGCAAATTTATTCGTATTTAATATTGATCTGTGTTCACTAAATAAACAGTCATTTTGTATCAAACAAATTGTAAGTTAACAAATAAAAACCCTCACTATAGGAACGGGAGATTTATGCTTCATCATCATCATCTCAGCCCATATATGTCCCACTATTGGGCTGGGGCCTCCTCCATAATTGGAGGTAATTGATCTACTATACCACGCTGGTCTGACGTGTTAGTATAGGGTTTTGTTTCGAGATTTCCTTCTCTTGCATAGATGTTATATGCGTTTTATATACCTTAGTCGTCTCGTACGATCACCCACGGGTAAGATAGGGGGTCGTGAATTGTATTCTTATTCCGTCACCACACGGAATTTTATTTATATTTTTTTATTTTCTTTATTTATGTTTACAATAGTCTCAATTATAAAGCGATCTAGGTTTTAATTTTTCTATAACTAACTTTATGTGATGCTTTCCGTGTGGTAACGTGTGTCCAAAAGTGTAGAGTTGACGATGTTAACTAAGGCGATATATATTTTTGAAAATGTTTTGTTTTCATTGCAGAACACGTACTTAACAGGCCAGCACATTGCTATTAGAAACATCGTACAGAAATTGATTGATACCGAATTGTTATCTAAGCAAACCGAATGGAAGAAAAGTGTTAAAGATATTAGAGATATTATTGATACGGTTGGTTTAATATATTTTAATTTTATTTTGTCGTGTATCGTATTTTCGGTTACGAGATTTACATTGATTCACTCGACGTTGTTGATATGTTATTAATTTAAAAGTTAAAATAGTTATAGTTAGAAGTTTTTATATTATTGTCTATTTGTTGGTTCGTTTCTTTGTATATTTATATGAAACTAGCAACTCGACATAAAAAGATTGACATGAGAAAGAAGAGAATTAGATATAAAACCTATAACTTATAAAGCTGTAGTCCATAGGACCAGAGCAGTGACCACATATATCAACAAATCCAGTAAAATTTAGTATAACGAGAATATAACTCAGTAAATTGCCTCGTTGGTTCAGTGGTATTAGTATGCGACTATGATTATAGGGTCCTAAGTGTATTCAGATTAAAAAGTATTGTTACGGCGTTCTCTAGGTGGGCTCTATTTTTATAGAGTAGGATAGGATTATGAGGATATCAAAAGCTTAGTAATAACTAGTTCTAATTTTAATACTTTGTCAGGTTAAAAGTAATAGGCTTTCTGATTAATATGTACGAATAAACATTAATTGGCAAAATAAGGTTGTGCTTTATGTATTCTTATCTCTTGGTGGGATTAAGGCGAGAATATAAAATATCAATATACATTTTGACAAAAAAAAGAAAACCTTTTTACGTTAATTTTCCTCATGTAATAAATTAATTTTTGGTTAGAACTTAAGTAAATTCAACTTCAGAATAAAAACAAAATGCGTAATATATTAAAGAAGTTAAGTGTTTGTAAAGTTTAAGTAATACAATGATTATTTTCTTAGTGACGGGTGTCATATTTAAAAAAAAAAAGCTTACAATTTCATTGTCTTTTTATCCAATTATCTATTAAAGAATGCCTGTCTTAGAACTTTTACTTTAACAATGGCAATTAACATAGTTACATGTATCGTAGGTTGAAACAAATGGCTACAAGAACACAGAGCTGTGGAGATCACATTGGGACTGGCAACTATACAAGGCGTTAGAATACCAATATATAAAGACCCTTCTTTCTCTGCACAAGCACTTCCCGCATGTCAAAGTTGACTTAGTGCTGCGGTAAGTCGTTTAAAAGCATTTTTACTATTATTATTATTATATTAACCACGCCACCCAATCACATAGGTTGTATACCGGTGAAGGCTAGATTATACTGGGATTAAGTGAAGGCTAGATTATACTGATTATATAAACACAGTTAGGCTCAACCCCACGCAGGACAGTAAAATGATTGTTCCGAGTCTATATGTTATGTTTGTAATATATCTGCGACACAAGTATATAACTCTTTAATGGAAAAATAACTAAATTATGTGTAAAGGTAAAGCGCTAATTATTTGATCGGCAAAAAAGGGAATATCATTCTAGAACTAGAAAACTACTTAAGGTTCACATTAATAATACATTTATATAACGTGAGTTTCAAACCACAGAGCAAATACAAAGAGGAGCTGTTGTAATGAATATTTTCTATGAAACAATGCGTGTCATTTACAGGGGATGGGGGGAACGCTGCTAATGGAAAAAGTGAGACACGTAATAGTACTTGTCTCACTCCCTCCTTTATGTCCATCTACCGGCTATTAGCACAACTACTAATTTCGTATATTTTATGCAGTTAACCTATCTTGCATTAGATGTCAGTAAGTGTGTGGTTTAACAGGGACGTACTCAGAATTTACCTACCTATATCAAGGAGTGCTAATTTTTTTTAATTTCCAAGATACAAACAAATCTTATTAGCTGTTTGCTCTATTCAAATATAAATGTTTATAATCAAATAATTCTGCATAGTGAATAGGTGAATGACTACTGTTTTTAACCGCAAATTTCTTTATAAGGTTTGTCAGCATTGTTCATAATGTTAATATTTTATGAAAAATCCATCTTCTCTTTACTGTCATTCTGATAAACTCAGAAGTTTAGAAACCTTTTTTTTTCTTCATATTTGTATCCTTTTCATACGACCAAATAATGCAATTATTTGTTTGGGTTTCTAACAAATTGTCGAATGTAAGCCTTAGTTGGAGTTTTAGTAAATATGTTAGTTACATGGTATTATTTCCTTCCTTTTTGTCTTTTCTCTATTAAAACAATGCTTTATACAATCGATAATGCAACAATAGTGTCAATGACCAAGACATGTAAAAGAGTATTTCAGGCAAGCAGACCAGCCACCCAGGTAGCAACCGTTTGATTGACGCACGGGCCATCTAAAACTTAGCCATACCAAAGGTAACTTGAAGACTCTTTTGCATCATATATTTCTTGAGCTATACCTAGTCTTGCCCTAAATACTGTAACAAAGAAAACTTTTTCTATTGCAAAAAATATTTATTACTTTTACAGTGTTAGTTTAATACATAAATATAAAACAATTTAAAATATGAAAAGCTTGTTCGAAGTGGTTTCCATTGGCTGCACTACAGTCCTTTAAACATACAGGCCAGTTGTCAATAGAAGCACGCACTCTTTCAATAGGAAAATTCTTCACTGCTAATCGTATGGATTGTTTTAAGGATTCCAAATTATCATGACATTTAGTGCAAACCGTACTCTCTAAAACTGACCATAAATCATAATCCAGCGAATTAAGATCGGGACTAGACGATGGGCAGTCTACAGTTCTGATGAAAGCCGAAACATATGTATGTTCTAGCCAAGACTGCGTAGACCGAGCTTTATGACCCGGCGCCGAGTCTTGCGGGAAGGACCCTTCTTGGGTATTGAACATGGTGTTGTTAAGGAGCGTCACTACTTTCTCAAAAATGGTATCTTGATACACTTGTGCCGATGTTTTGATACCCTTTTCACAAAGGTATGGCTCAGTCACTCCTTACCATAGCTAATACTGGGGTATTAGCTATGAAAGAGTGACTGAGCCATACTTTACCAAACCATCACTGAAGTCGGAAAATGCCCACGTTCCTCTCTGTCGACTAATTGGGAAGCTACCTTAGAGCTTTGGGCATAATCATGGTCATTTTGTTGGTTAAAATGTTGCTCAATTATAAAAATTTTCTCATCCCTAAACAAATATTTTTTTTAACCTCACTTTGCATACCGCATCAGTAGTTGTTTTGATTTTAACACCATATTCTTTTTTAAATTATCAGTTAAAAAATTACCAGTAGGTCTCTTATAGGCTGCAAGTCCAAAGTACATACATACATACCATCATGTCACATCCCTTGCAGGGTAGGCAGAGAGAACAGAGTGCCAGAGAACTCTATCCTTGCATACTTTTCACTCGCTTCCTCAACCTTCCTTCAGTATATCACCGACCTGATCTAGGTAGGTTAGTCTCGGTCTCCCCCGGTACCTACATCCTTCCACTTTCGTATTGTATATCTTCTTAACCAGACGTTCGTTAGGTATTTCTTCCAAATGTCCGAACCATCGGAGCATTCCCTTTCGCATCTTTACACCAAGACTCTCTCTCATACCTACTCGCTCTCATACCTACTCGCTCTCTTACGTCGTCGTTATAAATGCGATCGGTCAGCCTAACTCCACAGATTTTAGTAGAGATCGCATTTCGACCGCATTCATTTTACTTTCATGCTCTTTTTTGCATACCTAACTCTCGCTTCCATACAAATAATGTTGGGACAAGCACAGCGTTATGTATGCACGTGCCTTCTGGCTGAGGTGGTGACTCCCGAGAAGTTGCCCCAACGCTCCGTTCACTCTATTTCCCGCGTTCACTCTTCGCTCTATATCAGTGGTGTACCTTCCATCTACATATACATCAGTACATCATACAAATTCATCCACTTGCTCTAGTACATCATTACCTATTGTTACTTTTACATCTGTTCTGGCTTCATCTCTTTTGTCCTAAGCTATCTTTTAAAATACGCGACATGATTCTAGGTGCTACCTTTATCGCCCGAGATAAAATCTTTTGCTTTCGGGTAGGGTTTCTTCAAATTATTTCCCTTACTGCTTTGACCACTTTTTTTCGTACGAACACTACGTGGACGGCCAGGTCTTTTTATGTCACAAACAGAGGAGGTCTCATTGTACCTATTAAGCCCGGTACACAAACATTTTACTAATACCAAGCGTATGGAGAGTTTTAAAAATTGCATTTGGCTCTATACCTACTTTGTGTAATGCAATCACAGCGATTCGGTTCTATTTATCATCCCACTACATTTTAATATCGCAAAATATTCTACAATGTATTGGTGCCAAAATGAGAAAACACAATTAACAATCATATAAAAATGACAGATTCCAAATTCAAATGTAATATTTTGTTTTTTTTTTAATTGTAACACAACACGTATTTATGGCCAGACTAAGTATCATCATCATTTCAGCCTATCGCGGTCCATTGTTGGACGTAGGTCTCCCTCATGTTATGCCACAGATTGTGAACCTGTGCCGCTTACATCCAACGACGCCCAGCAACCTTCACCAGGTCGTCTGTCCACCTAGCGGCGGGCGTCCTACACGGCGTCGTCCGGTACGTGATCGCCACTCTAGAACCTTTCTTACCCAGCGGTTGTCGGTTCTTCGAGCGATGTGGCCTGCCCATTGCCACTTTAGCGTGCTAATTCTTCACGCAATGTCGATTACACCCGTTTTTCTACGGATTTCCATATTTTGGATTCTATCTTGCAGAGAAATCCCAAACATAGCCGGATCCATAGCACCCTGAGCGACTTTGAGCTTGGTTATGAGGCCCACATTTAGGGACCCGTTTCTGTGCCGTAAGTCATCACTGGTAACACACACACTGGTCGTAGACTTGTGTTTTCCGACACTGAGGTATGTTGGACGAGAAGATCCTTTTAAGTTTCCCGAACGCTGCTCAGCCGAGTTGGATTCGTCGACTGACCTCTTTCTCGAAATTAGAGCTACCTAACTGGACTGTTTATCCAAGGTAAACATAATGATCGACAATTTCGAGAATCGCATTGACAAAGACTAAGTAAACATTATGATATTGCATAAGTTTACTTACAAATTTCAATTTCCTGCAAAAAGAACTGTTTTATTTAATTGTTGTCTGTTGGTTGCTCTATCGTTTTCTATGTTTGCAAAATGCTTGAAACGAATATCTATATATTTTTCAGCTATGGATTTAATCAAAAGAATTATATGATTATCAGTCGGTGATTGGTAAAATATATGATTGCCCAATTGTTTAAAATAATCTTGTCCCACAAGGGACTTCAAGGTATTCGATACAATTTTATGTTTACGAAATTTAGGACAATTCAGAGATTCTGATTTTACACAACGTATACTGCATTCAGTTCGTATACATATACCTATTTATGACATATTTAGATGGATAAGAAAGCCCGCCTTTATTTTTAATTTTTATCATCTGAAGGTCATCGTCGTCGCAATTATCAGCATATAATTCACGAAGACAACTCTCGCATTTGATCCTTGCCTATAAATATTTAACTACATATCCTTGATATGTATGCAATTATTTGACGGCGTAAATAATTACTTAATGTTGTATTTAAATGTTCGTCAAATTCTAAGAGCAAATCATCAGGCAAGGTTTCATCATCTAGTAATGTTACCTCGCTTGAGTCACTCTGCAAAATTCGGTAACGCTCTGAAGTAAAATTTATTTTATTTATAGAGGATTAATTTAAAATAGAAATATCATTTAAAGGAATACAGTTTCCTCTAAAACTTGCCTTCAGTTCTGTATCTATCAGAGTTTTTTTATAAGCTGATTTGAATTGACGTGAAGTTGGATTATTATTTGTCCTACCATGTGCTCTTATTACCCCAAAATATAATTCTAAATGATCCTGTGAAAATTTATGAAAAGTAAGATATTTAAGAATCTTTTGCTTTTCAACGAGGCGTTCGTGAAAAAAGTGTATTATTAATACAGACTATAAGTCCTATAAAACCAGTTTTCCGACTTGTAGCGGTGATAGGCTTATTTTCATCAGGGTAATTATTAAATATTGCTTGGCATATTCTAAATATTCTCTTGTTTTCAGAATATTTTTTTCGAATAAAGGCTTTTTAAATTCCATTTGATGCATGTTTCGTGAATTAAGAATGTCAAAGATATTATTTATTCTTTGGATAAAAGTTACGGTTGCTGACACGTCTTTAAATTCTGTGTTGCTTTTTTACAAATGTGCAATGCCTCTGCTACACTATTGCTAAACAGTTGACTGGCCAACTTTACCTTCATTTTTTGTTTATATAAATATATGTGTTTATTTTTTAACTTATTGCCAAGGTGTAAACCTTCAGAAAATTGTAGGCTATTGAGCTTGATAAGATAAGACCACTCAATGTGATTACCTTGATAATCAATGAGTTTTTTTTTTATTTTCGAAAGCGTTACGCACCAGTTTTAACATATGGTATGCGTCCAGAAATAATGCTACTTCGTAATTTTTACTTGGATGTTTAAAAGTCGTCTTAAGGTTTTGTGGATCCAATGAACATCCAAGTTTTTTAACCATTGCGATATTAGCAGCGCAGCCATCCATTGTAAGGGAAACTACATCTACACCGTTTTCCTCACATTTGTAGAGACATTGTTTTACTATTGAAGCTCGCTGAGCCCCTGTCATAGAATGGATCGAAAAGAAACCCACAGGTACTTTCCACCGTTCATTTTGAGAAACAAGTAATAGAAATAAAGCCTGTGAAGCGTGATCCAAGTTGTCATTTTGTATGCCATTAAGGCCGAGATCAACATACCCATGATATTTATTTCCATCACACTCAACATGCTTCCTAATAGCCATCTCATCCATCATAAGGCTGCACAAAGCGAGTTTACCTGAGGAGTTAGTTTTTTGTTTTAAAATAATAAAAGCTCTGCTGTAAAGCCCGCTTCACCATTAACACTTTCAAACCATTTAGATATCGTTCTTGGATGCGGTAAGCAAGTATCGAAAGTTTTTCTGACATAAGAGTATGCATTTGGTGAATAATAGTGAAGCGTCAAAGCAAATGCTCGTAAAGCTGGAGAATATTTCTTCAGGGGATTTTTTTTAATTTTTGATAGTTGACGCCAACCAAGCCCTTCACCTTAAAATTTATTGATCCCAAAATTTCAGATTCTTCTTCCAAAACAAGTTGTTTGTTTTCCAACTCTTTAATCAGGGTAGTTAAATTTTGAACCAGCAAAAATTAGTTACTTAATTTAAAAAAATCTTAAAGCATTACGTGCAGTAGGAACTCTGGTAGGTACGTAAGTACCTTTTTCTTCAAACGCGTAACTTTCATCTGAAGTCTTTTTATCTTTAGTCCATCCTTTTTTACTTTCCATCGAAGTTCTGCTATTTCCTGCTTTAATTTTCTTTTTCTAGGTGAGTCTTGAAAAGTTAAAAATTCATCTAAGCCACTAGTGGTAGATATTGGTAAGCATATTGTTGTCTCAGGTAATGACAGTGTGGGCTCCGGTAACTTCTTTTTAACCTACAACATAAATAATAAAAAAATATGAAATTAGCAGCCTCTTTTTTTTGGTTCACGGTCGGCGCACTCCTCGTACCACTCTGTCCGGGGCGACAGAGAGGCATAAGCACGCACACCCGTAATCCACCCCTGGCATGTTGCCTTCGTCGTTGGGCCGACCACCGGAGCAGAATGTCTTGACGTCAGTCGTCGGCCTGACGGAATACCCCCTGAGGAGCACCCTCTCCTCGACGTCCCCCCCCTCGGGGAGGACGTCGGTCTTTCCTCACGCGGTCAGCCTCTCGGCGGGTGACGGACTAACTCTATAATATATTCTATAATAAGATAGCAGCCTCTACACATAACAGTAACTGATAATACAAACTGCAAAGGAACTAACACATGAATCTAGATTTAAACAAGGTACTGTTCCCTTCTTTAGTTTTCTAAAGCCTTTGTTACTACGAAATCTTCATTGTTAAAATGAGAAGAACAAACCTTTGTATATTTCGTAAGAGTCCAGTTTTGTCTATTAATTTTTGAAATCCATTGGATGGTATTCTAAAACATACAAAATTTACAGTTTAATTATAATAGGTTCATTTAAAGTAGTGTAAAAAATATTTTTCTTTGATGAAAAATCCGAATGTTATAATCATATTCTAATTACGACCCTGGTATTTTGACACTTTCATAGTTCTTCATAGTTAACGACCAAGGGCGGCTCTAGCACATGTAGCGCCCGGGTGCAATCAATAACATGGCGCCCTCTTGTATCAAAATACGTGAATAAAATGGAGTAGGTTGATAGTTATAACACGACCGACTAAACTCCGAACCTTGCTAGAATACGTTGTCGCATGCTTAGTCTCATTGTTTTAACAGGAAACCAGGTAAACGCGATCGGTTTATGAAGTTACAGTGAGCATGGCGACAAAGCAACCTACCCAAACCTGTCAAATAACGCATTACGCATCCACTACGTTTATGAAAGGTTAGGCACTTGTTGCGTATGGTGTGCCCGCTCCATGCAGAGCGTTACAGTGTAGGCTTTATGTTTCCCGAGTGGCTCTCGGCGCCCCCTAACACCCGGCGCCCGGGTGCACCGCGCCCTTTGCACTATAGGTAAAGCCGGCCCTGTTAACGACAGCTGGCGTATTGCTTACAAAAGAATTATTAACTACATATAAAACTCATATTTTTGTCGAGGTAAAAGCCTTTGGATATAAATTTTAATACTCATGGTTATTAGTTATTACAATAACTTAATAGTTCGAACTTTATGTGCTTTTATAGTTCTAGGTCCTATTATGCAAAGTGGTGCCATCTAACGTTGAGTAAAATTATTTTTGAACATGATACCGTCAAAAGATTTCTCTAGAAATTATTTTGATAAATTATGAATAAATATACTTACAAATGAAATGTGATCCTTTCCATAGCATCTGAATGTTTATCGGAGTAGTTTTTACATGATAAAACATAACACTTTATGGTTTTCTTCGTAATAACGTAAAAAAACACCAAAAATATAATTGTATGCACCGTACGAACACCGGCAGCGACGACAGCAGACTAATAGGCCACGCCTACTATTGATGTTAACGTGATGACGTCAAGGCCTACTTGAGAATCACAGTGCACAGTAACTTAGGCCGTCTCCTCTTTGTATTTGCTCTGTGTTTCAAACGCTTCAATTATCTTAGGTTGCTTTTTTTTTTTTTGTTATTTATTTATTTAAATAGGAACATCAAATTAATTAAATTAAACTTATACAATTTCGGCATACAATTATATCTATTTGCTAGATTAGGTTTAGCTCTGGACTCCACACTAGGAAACCCTGTGTCGTGGAGGCCGATGCTTTTGGTAGCAAACGAGCAAGTAGTTCACGTGATGGTAAGTAGTTACTGCAATTCATTTTTTATTTTGGCAAGCTATGTCTTGGATACACGCCGTCCATTCCGCCCGGGGAAACGGAAGGGCGGCGCGTGGCCCCATAACCCACCGTATTTCCCATCCCCGTTGGGGCGGCCACTGGTACCGAAACCTTGACATCCGTGGCCAGTTACTTCCAACCATTGGTTTTTGTTACACATGGAACACAGCCAAGTCGTTGCCTACCGTAACCTGTGAGCAGAAAAGTGCCAACAACATGGTCTTACTACTAATGAAACATTACTGCTATTCACATAGCAAAATAGAATATATTAGACTCATTAAATTATTGTATAAGATTGATTTCAAATAAGGTCATAAAATATATGAGGTCATTCTGTCACAAGAGGATGTATCACTGACCCGCTTATCAGTTCGTGGTAAGTAAACAACAGTTTACAATAAAATTATGGCAGTGAGTTACAAGACAAGGAATATATTTTTGGCAAAATTGTTTAGTTTTTAAGCGTTGACATGGACTAGCATTGACTTCTAATCCAGATAGCTGCGTTTATTAATTTTTCACTATATGTGCTGTAATAAAGTACAAAAGTTATATACATATTATATAATGTTTTTACGCCAAACTATTACCATTATCATCTAAGTTCATATACGTTTCACTGCTGGGCTTGACTGTCTTCCAAAATGTAAGGGAAATATGACTTATTGTAACACGCTGGTCAGACAAGGTCAGATAGGTTTTTAATTCGAGTTTTTCTTATCTGGCAGTAAATGCCTCCTTGGGTCCTTTATCATCTTTTACGATCCTCAATAGGTAACGAAGAATTCTTGACACATTGTATTCTTACTTTCTATATATGTCATAAAAATGAATCTAGTATTTGCATCTATTTGTTAATTAATTGTTTGTCTCGCAACTAGACACTCTCTGAACGAAATTGAATGGATTAGTCCCTAATCTGATACACGTTTAATATTATAAAATATAAAGATCTTTTTATTTCGAAATTGCATCGCAGTCATGACTCATGACCCTTAATTTAATATGAATTACGTAAGTAAATAAAATACACAAGTGAGGTTCACTTGTAGCTAGATAGATGCAATTATTAGCTGGTACATACATACACATACATATCATCACGCCATATCCCTTGCAGGGTAGACAGAGAGAACAGAGTGCCAGAGAACTCTATCCTTGCATACTTCACTCACTTCTTCAACATTCACAATTCTCTTCATACACGCTCGCCGGTTTCGGAGACTCTTGACTCGCACCTTCTTTCAGTACGTGGCCAATCTGGTCTAGGTAGGTGAATCTCGGTCTCCCCCGGTACCTACATCCTTCCACTTTCGCATTGTATATCTTCTTAACCAGACGTTCGTTCAGCATTCTTTCCACATGTCCGAACCATCGGAGCATTCCCTTTCGCATCTTTACACCAATACTCTCTTTCATACCTACTCGCTCTCTTACGTCGTCGTTGCGAATGTGGTCGGTCAGCCTAACTCCACAGATTTTCCGTAGAGATAGCAATTCGACCGCATTAATTTTGCTTTCATGCTCTTTTTTGCATACCCAACTCTCGCTTTCATATAGTAATGTTGGGACAAGCACTGCGTTATGTATTGCTACACGTGCCTTCTGGCTGAGGTGGTGGCTACCGAGAAGTTGTCTCAACGCTCCGTTCACTCTATTTCCCGCATTCACTCTTCGCTCTATATCAGTGGTGTACCTTCCATCTCGGCTAAAACCACATCCAAGATATACAAATTCATCCACTTGCTCTAGTATATCATTACTTATTTTTACTCTTACATCTGTTCTGGCTTCATCTCTTTAAAAGACCATTATTTTGGTTTTGCTTACATTCACGCGTAGACCCCTTTTCTTACAATCTTCTGTCATTGTGATCATCGTCATTTATTAGCTGGTCAGACTATTCTATATCATTATTCATCATATCTTTCTATATTATAATACACAAATGCATATGAAAACCCACGGGCAGTATTTTATTCTTCATTTATGCTATTCATATTGAATACAAGACGACTTGCAAAAGGTTAGTAGTTAATATAAATAAACTTAATTGTGAAATATTTTTGACAGTGGTCATAGTGTTCGCGTACAGCCATCTATAGAAGAACTTCGAGTCCAACATTACCATCAACTTCGACGTCTCGTGGCTATGCCGGCGTATTTCATCGGCGTGCAACCCAGTATAGCAGATAAGCAGACTATATTTACAAGTATCGTTGACAAGTTAGTTCCGTTATTAATTTTTATTTCGTTGGCTATTGTATGATAAAGGTGGTTATGTTGTTTAACGATGTTGCGGATATGAAATTTCGGATCTAGATATGAATTCGGATATCAAAATAATACTGTACCGGTTTCCGATACAGTTACGGAGATAAAATAATTTGGATTATCCCATTAGATTCGGTTACAGATATTATTTTTAGAGAATTGCAAAGATTTTATATACTTCTACCTGAAATCATTCAAAACCTTTATATCGGATTCGGTGTCATTTCGGATATCCAATAGTTTCAATCGCGGTTACGAAACTCCATAATATCCCTGATTTTATCGTCATATTGCTCTGTATTCAGCTAGTGTTATCTGCAGGCGATGCCTTCACGATACGATATAGGTATATCATAAATTGTAAGTGTCTATCCATAGATATTGTAATATCTCAGACATATCTTGGTTTGATAATAGATGTAAAATTCAATTGGCGTTATCATATTGAACGAGTATGCAGTAAACTAAGCCAATTTCTTGCATATATCAATGTACTTAAAAAGTGTATAACCGTTCAAAGTAAAGATCATGCTTTATCATGCATTGGCCGAATCTTACATACAATATGGCCTTAGTAGCTATGGTCGTACCTATATTAGTTATTTTGATGAGATATACAAACTACAGGCTAAAATCTTAAAAATGATAGTTTCACCTAAAATTAAAACACAATTTCACGACAATGATAATAGCCTATTTAAACATTGTAAAGTTTTGCCCATTCACTCGCATGTTAATTTTATTACATACATACATACATATCATCACGCCATATCCCTTGCAGGGTAGGCAGAGAGAACAGAGTGCCAGAGAACTCTATCTCTGCATACTTCACTCGCTGCCTCAACATTCATAATTCTCTTCATACACGCTCGCCGGTTTCGGAGACTCTTGACTCCACCTTCCTTCAGTACATGACCGATCTGGTCTAGGTAGGTTAGTCTCGGTCTCCCTCGGTACCTACATCCTTCCACTTTCGCATTGTATATCTTCTTAACCATTAGTTAATTTTATTAGTATAGCAATAGTGGTTTTTAGTTGCTATTATAACTAATTGATTATGATTTTTTTTGTATAAATAATAAAAAAAACCTAGTACCGTACATAAGGTTCTCGCTTATTAATTGAAGGTCTATCTGCCCCGAAACATGATATATCATGTTTTACTAAGGGCTACATATTTTACAAATCATAAAATTGAGGTTAATATTGCCGTAATGATTTTTCCAGACATGGTTGGCTCGGCAACAAAGCTGTAAAGCAACTAGAAAGTGCATTATCGTCTTTAGAAACTAGTTGTGAGTCTTGGACTCGGCGTGCTGCTTTAGCCTGTGTACCGGATTTAGATGCACTATGTACCGTACATCTCACAGAACCCCAACATTGGGAGGCTAACTTTAAAGCGTGTAAAGCTTACGGACAAGCCGTTGCTAAAATGAGTTTGTGAGTATTAGTGTCTGTTGTGCATACATATTTACGTCGCCTTAATACTGAAGTAACTAATTACGTTATATTTGAGTCATAATTTATAGATATTCAATTTAATATTTAGTACCTACTACTATTCTTTATGTAAATTTTGCAGGCGAAATAATCTAGGTGAAAATTCGAAGTATGAATTTAGAGGTGAAGCTATATGATAAATATAATATTACTTAGATTATTTAATAATGTCTAGACTAGAGATGATGTTATTCCTACGGGGCTTTATAAATATTTACTATACCTATATATTAAAATTTTGACAATGAAGTTGATATACCTAATTAGCAAACAAGCTCAAAAATAATGTAAATTTTTTCAGGACATTATATAAAAAAGAACTGAATAAATTAAATTTAGAAAGAGTAACATTTTTAATTGAAGATTCTTTTTTTAAGGGTAACTTTTAAAGATAACCCTGCACTAAGGAAATAATCCTTGTATTGCGAGGGACTTTACAAACATAATTACCAGACACAAATTACATCATTCAGAAGAACAATTTGTGAATCGCCTAAAATATTGTTCTTGGTGGGCATCGACCCACGTCACTGGCATGGTAGATAGGCATCTCATCTACTGCATCTGTACCGTCAAATATATATAATTACTGCTTTTAGTGAAGATGAAAAGATAGAATGGATATCAGTGGGTACGATTACATTACGACGTGAATTCGAATCTCAAGCTCGCAGTCTGTGGGCCTGTTTAATGTCTTCACTGATGGCGAGCTGTCGCTCCGACGCATCCAAACTTGATACTTTCGTGGCCTCCGCAACTGTTATGTTGGATAACAATGCATTACCAAAAAATGCTAAGGAATTAGCTGAAATGAGCGCCACGCAGCAAGCTCTGCAGCAACAAATGCCTGAGGTAAATGTCTTTATTATTTTACTTTCGCTTTAAGCTGCACTTCTTAAGTTACATCAATATATTCGGAGTACTGAGAATACTTTGCCTAACCTTTCTGTCTTTTCCTCAGAGTAATGTAATAGTGGGACGTATTTAGGCTGCTACAAAAAAAAAAAAATCACTCCAAATGCTTACCATATTTAATCTCTGCGTTTTATACGACGTATCGTTCTCAGAAATGTGGTGGCTTTCAGATTTTGGTCCATATATAATATTTTATCTTATCTTTGATGTTCCCGTTGGTCCCGGTTATTTTATGTGCCCACTTTTATGTTCCTGATAACAATATGTAATATACTGGTACAATGTTCAGATGGAGAAAACCGTCGAAGCTTTGAAGCGTAAAAGTCACATGCTGCGGATTTGGGGTGGTGATACTTCAGTTGATGGAACCATGAAAGAGTGGCAAAAAATTCACGAGTTAATGCTCAGCCAACAAAGAGTTTTTGAACACCAGGTGCGTTTTCTAATTTACTGCAAATATTTTTCATATACTATAAGAGCCTTCATTTAAATTGCCACTGTCGAATTGCTGATAGATGTATTTTTATTAAAAAACGTTATTACGCATGTGTTAATTATTAAGAAAATAAGTTAAAACGTTATTAAGAAAATAAGTTAATTGAAAATTAACTTATTTTCTATCCTACTGTTAAGATTCAAACGACGCAGGCATCATATATATATCAACGTGAAAGTTTTTCGAAAGTGTAGATGTATCAAAACTACTATTGTATCATAAATTGAACAACAGATATTTTATATTTTAAGAGATGCGTGTTTTAGATCGCGACTAACATGCTTGGGGTTGAAACTGGATGCTTCAAAAATGACAGACCACTTTAATTTTGCCATTAAGTGAATACTGCGCCTTAGTGACAAATTTATGAACCAGCCTGTATCTATCTATCAGCAATTTAAAATCAGATTTAAAACACAGACCTCTTCAAGAGGACGCCTTATCGATAGGTCCATTAGTGTCTCCATTCTCGTGTATGACCCTTAAAAATAGCTGTATAGTAGTTTGGAATATAAACTGTAATTAATTTCAAATATTTACTTGTTTCCACCGCCTTAATAATTTCTTAATTAATCAGATCTTTTAACTACTTTCTCTAGGCAGAAATTGTTAAATCAAGTTTGAATGGTGATTGGGAGAATTTGAACTCAACAGTAGAGGCGTGGACGTCACGCTGGACTTTAGCTAAGCCTCGACTGGAAGATACACATAACGTGCAACTAGCCGAAATGCTCGACAGATGTCGCTCTGTATTTGAAGCGCATACGCAATGGAATAAGTTCGTCAGTGATAGAGATCAGCTGGTGTGAGTTTGCTTATTTTTATTGCTTAAGTCATTATAGCTCCATATTATGCTACACTGGTCTAGAAATGGAAGTATTGCTAATTACTAATTAGCAAGTAAGCAAATTCACAACTAAAATGAATTCATTTGTGGTAGGACCATTCTGTTAATAGTTTTCTGTCTAAAGTCGCCGGCCGGTCCGTCTGGGGTAGTACCACACTCTCGCAGAAAATAAACGTATGAACAATGGCAATATGCTGTTGTGCTTCGTTCGGTGAGCGAAAGAGCCGGGAGTCCAACTTTCTGGGTGGGTTTGGGGGTTTTATTGATAGGCAGCGGCCATGGGTGGCAGTGACACTTACCATCAGGTGTGCTGCTTGCTCGTTTGCCACCATTAGCTAGCAATTTTAGGAGACATTCGTTAAAAATATTTTGTTACCATAATAGTTTATAAATACCCGATACGAAATGAAAAATGATGTCACAAGCGGGGTTCGAACCCGCACCTATTGGGAATCCGGCCCAACCGTGCTGCCACTTACACCATCGTGAACTATTTTAGGACATGCAAATTTCGAATCATATTATATCTTACGTCTTCAAGGTGACGTATGCCATCTATCGGACAATGTTTACACATTGTATAGACTTAATACTTCAAACTTTACAGTTAGAATTGTATTAAACGATGACACAACCTTGTTATTCAAATTACTGAAATTTTTAGCATTTAATATGCTTAATTATTTATAAATACCCGATACGAAACGAAAAATGATGTCACAAGCGGGGTTCGAACCCGCACCTATTGGGAATCCGGCCCAACCGTGCTGCCACTTACACCATCGTGAACTATTTTAGGACATGCAAATTTCGAATCATATTATATCTTACGTCTTCAAGGTGACGTATGCCATCTATCGGACAATGTTTACACATTGTATAGACTTAATACTTCAAACTTTACAGTTAGAATTGTATTAAACGATGACACAACCTTGTTATTCAAATTACTGAAATTTTTAGCATTTAATATGCTTAATTATTTATAAATACCCGATACGAAACGAAAAATGATGTCACAAGCGGGGTTCGAACCCGCACCTATTGGGAATCCGGCCCAACCGTGCTGCCACTTACACCATCGTGAACTATTTTAGGACATGCAAATTTCGAATCATATTATATCTTACGTCTTCAAGGTGACGTATGCCATCTATCGGACAATGTTTACACATTGTATAGACTTAATACTTCAAACTTTACAGTTAGAATTGTATTAAACGATGACACAACCTTGTTATTCAAATTACTGACATTTTTGACGTGAACTATTTTAGGACATGCAAATCGAAATTTGCATGTCCGAATCGAAATTTGCATGTCCTAAAATAGTTCACGATGGTGTAAGTGGCAGCACGGTTGGGCCGGATTCCCAATAGGTGCGGGTTCGAACCCCGCTTGTGACATCATTTTTCGTTTCGTATCGGGTATTTATAAATAATTAAGCATATTAAATGCTAAAAATTTCAGTAATTTGAATAACAAGGTTGTGTCATCGTTTAATACAATTCTAACTGTAAAGTTTGAAGTATTAAGTCTATACAATGTGTAAACATTGTCCGATAGATGGCATACGTCACCTTGAAGACGTAAGATATAATATGATTCGAAATTTGCATGTCCTAAAATAGTTCACGATGGTGTAAGTGGCAGCACGGTTGGGCCGGATTCCCAATAGGTGCGGGTTCGAACCCCGCTTGTGACATCATTTTTCGTTTCGTATCGGGTATTTATAAATAATTAAGCATATTAAATGCTAAAAATTTCAGTAATTTGGACCATAATAGTTGTCATAAATTCAAATTTAATAATTATTTTAATTATATTATTTACATTACAGAAAGGAATGTGACAAGTTCAATATGAATATAGAACTGTCGGAGACTTGGGCACAAGCTGAAAAACTTATGGCTGATTATGTCAACTTATGGACTGCACTCAAAGAATATAACGAAGGTATATCAATGTAATTATTATTGGGCGTAAATAACGTAAAGTCTTTAGACTTGTATGAATATAAGGAATAAACACTAAATAAAAGTGTTTCTATTAATAGTTTCAGAATAACGCTAGTATTACACGGCAAATAAAATAATTATACAACTTTAATTTGATAACACAAACTTAATTCAGTCTATAAATTAATCATAGACAAAATTGCGTTTATGCGCCAAGTGCTATTGCAAATTTTAAACGACTCATTTAGTTTATATATACTTCACACATTGTGACGCATCATGATATTTTAAGCTAAAATACCATTTTATAAATTGTGTATTTACATGTCGATACAAATCTTTTTTTTTATTCCGTATGGTGACGAAGTAAGAATACAATTCACCACTCCGTATCTTATCTGTGGGTGATCGTAAAAGACGACTAAGGAATAAAATATGCATATAACATTTATGCAAGAGAAAAAATCTCGAAATAAAACCCTATAACAACACATCTGATCAGCGTGGTGTACTAGGTCAATTTCCCTCCTAGTGTAGAGTAGGCTCGAGCCCACCAGTAGGACATACATGAGCTGAGATAATGATGACTTATCATTTGATTGGTCTCTTACTAGAGTTTTATATTCATCATTCTCCTACTCTTATCCCAATTACTTGGGTCAATACAATATGTACTCTTCTTTCATAGTACATATTGTAGAATGTACCATACAGTAATAGAGTTATATATATATATATATATATATATAATATATATATATATATATATATATATATGTGTATATATATATATATATATATTAATATTATTAATTAAAAAGCTTTTAAAAAAAATGCTTTTGAAAGAAAAGGTATGAAAGTAAATGTAAGTAAAACGAAAGTAATGGTCTTTGAAAAGGATAAATATATGACGGAATGTAATATTTTTATAAATGGTGAGGGATTGGAACAGGTGAAAGAATTTGTATATTTGGGTGTACTGTTTACTAGTGATGGTAAAATTGATGATGATGTTGAAAGACAAGTTAATGCTGGTAATAAAGTGAATGGGGCATTGTACGCTTTTATGAAGAGTAGGAATGTGTCTAAAAAGGCACGCCTAGCTGTACATAAGGGAGTATTAGTGCCCACTCTCATGTATGGCAGTGAAAGTTGGATTTGGCAGGGAAGACATGAAAGTAGAATAAATGCTGTAGAGATGAGAGCTCTTCGTAGTATGTGTGGTGTAAGTCTGAAAGATAGAATTAGGAATAGTGTTATAAGACAGCGCTGTGGTGTGAATGAAGAAGTAGCGACAAAGATAAAAAAGGGAATGCTGAGGTGGTTTGGCCACGTGGAAAGAATCAGAGAAGAAAGTTTGACTAAACAAGTATACAAAGCGAGTGTGAGTGGGACGATTACAAGGGGAAGACCACGTCGTACCTTTCTGGATCAAATTGAAGATGTATTATCGAAAGGTCAGGTTAAGAGTACGCGTAACCGTAGAGCATGCATGAAGACTGTGATGAGTGTGAATGAAGCGAAGAGGTATGTCAGGATCGTGGTTGGTGGCAATCCGTAGTCTCTGCCTACCCCTCTGGGAAACAGGCGTGAGGCTATGTATGTATGTAAAAAAAAATAATCTATAAGTATAACAAAAAATTTGATTAATATGTCTGAAACAATTCATTTTTCAAATTTAACCTTATTGTGTTTCTAAGAATTGACTAAAGGAAAAACGGCTAATCCTTTGTCAAATCCTCTTTATACTTTTTTTTACCTGCGCAATAGAAAAAAGAGACATTCAGGATCAAACCGCATGTATAATAACCGACCGCACCAACCGCACGTATAATATAAACCGCCGTAGTATAGTAATGATCAATAATGACAACCTTTTTCTAGAATTTGAATCCATGGCGGAGCAAGATTGGTTTGTATTCCAGAAAAAAATTCATCTCATAGAGGAATTTTCTATAAAATGGAAAGAGCGCTTGGAACCTTACACGGCAGTTACTTTATATATAAGACAGGAGCTGGATAAATTCTCGGTAATTATCAGGCTACCACTATTGTTAAAAACGGAATATTTTGTATATCTGACCGTTTGTTATTATTCAGTCGCAACATATTAATATGATCGAGTGAATGAGGCAAACTTAAAATAATTCACACATTCTGATCATAATGGATGTTGTTACGGGTCAAAATCAGAGAGGTGAGCATTTCAAAGGTTTTCAAATATCTGAAAAATTAAGTTTTCTTTTGAAGAAAAATGACATGTGGACTCTGTTGGGTCATTTGTCATGAACCTTTCCTGTGAAGAGGCGCGCACAAAAATATATACTTTAGGAATTATACCCGCTAATAAGAATAATGGCAGAGCCAAAAGTCATTTCGGGAACACTTTAAAACATTGTTGTTAATAATAAAACAACTAACGCTTTTAAGAATTACCTTCAAAAAATTATAATTAACCCTTTTCTAAATCAGAAAATTTTATTATTTTGTATATTTTTATAATAAAAACACTTGTTTTTCAAATTTTTCTCCATAATTTTTAAATTGGTGTAATTTTTGCTCCAAAATTTCCATTTATTGTATACATTTTTGCACCACGTTGTATATTAATGACATAAATATAAAAGCCTAAAGGTTATTTCATGTCGTACATTCAGGATTTAACTATAGTATTACTTAATAGTGATTTATTTGCGTTTCTGGTACGTTCCCGAAATGATCGAGGTGTTTATTTTTGTCGTCTTTTTGTCTTCATTTTTATTTTTTTAAAGTTACTCGTATTAAATGGATATCTAAAATCAAAATTTTAAATATTTATGCTTTTAAAATCATTAGAGCATCATTTTGCCAAAAAAATGTCATTTCAGGAACGCCCACGTCATTTCGGGAATGCCCTTCGTATACCATAACGTTCCCGAAATGACTATTCGATACATATTTTCATGTCACGAATGAGCGCGCCATGTTAGATGATAGTTTAGAGATTATGAAAAAGTGAACTGTAATATTTATAAGAATTTTGCTAAAAGTAAACAAATTTTTGAAAAACGTATCATCAAACTGCGTTCCCGTAGTGACAGGGAACTTCACTTATATCAAATTAAAAGGTGCTTACCGGCAAAATCAATAGTTTTTTTTCATAAACAAGACACACGCGTTTTGCTTTGACAAGTGAACTTTACACTGTTGCTACCTAACGCCACCTAGCGCGTGTTGTTTTAATTATATCGACCGATATCCATTTCGTTCACGGAATGATTTGATAAACGCCAGACAGCATTTCAATTGCCAAAATGTGAAGAAATTAAAACGGTATTTATTTAATTTCTACGTATATTCTTAATTTGATTATTTTAAAGGCTAATATAAAAATTACAATATTTTAAGTCATAATTGTAAACATTTTTGACGTGTCTGAACTACAAAACATGGTATAAGGACGCATTCCCGGAATGACTATTTACATATTCTTTGTCTAAAATCAAATAAAATATTATGATAGAAAAAATAAATATTCTAAGTGCCTTGTAATTATTTATACACAGAACGTTTATTTTGAAATAAATATTTTAGCAATATCATGTTATTTTATTAAGAAAAACTTGTCAGAAGCATAATGCTCACCTCTCTGATTTTGACCCTTACATTTACTAATTAAATAAAGACCGAATGCGGTAAAGGTCAAAAACAAGTTTAATAAAAGAGTAATAAAAATATTGAAGATGAGATTGGATACGATTATTTATGCGTATTTTACGCATAGCGTGGCCTTTCTTACTTTTTTTGGTGCGGTGTGTGCACACCTCGTTAATTACGTCCGGAGGAACAGAAAGAACGGCGCGTGACCATATAGATCCGCCTTTCAATGTACCTACCGACTCCGTGCGAGTGAGCCACCGGCACCCGGTCTTTCTCTTCGGTGGCCCGTATCGCAGCGACCTAAACATATGTGACTCATAATAGTCTAAACACAATTTTAACTTAAATCTTATTTGGTATTTTATATGTATTAGTACAACTTATAAACCATTAACATTAATATTATGACATCAAATATTATATTTCTTGTATGCCCATTATTAGGACTTGACTCCATTACTGAAATATCTTCGAGGCAACGAGTTTTCTGAGCGCCACTGGAGAGAAGTTTTCAATCTCCTGGAGATGGAATACAAGAAACCAGAGACCTTATTACTCAGGGACATCTTATCTGCTGCTGTGAATATTAAGAAACATATCAAATCTTTACAGGTATTATTGTTAAAGAAAGGCGATCCATATTTTCTTATGCTAAAGTACCACTGTATTATTTTTTATTAAAAAGACACCACCCTGCACTAAAGAGATAATCCATGTATTATGGAGGCCTTTACAAATATGAAATTAACGTAGACAAATTACACCTAGACTCAGAACAACACTGTGGATCGCACAGTATTGTCCTGCGTGGGAATCGAACCCACGGCACTGGCGCGGAAGGTCGGTGTCTTAATCACTACGCATTCTGTGCTGTAAAATATATTATATGTAGATAGATCGATCAAATAGGTACTATAGTCCTAATGTAAGTAATGGTTTCCGTCTAGAGTGAGAGGATTTATTTATTTACACTTTATTGTACACCATATTATATATAAAGTATAGAATTATTATGACTAAACTAAGTACAATGGGCGGCCTTATCGCTAACAGCGATCTCTTCCAGGCAACCTTTGCCTAGAAGAGGATTTACATGAAGTTGGTATTTCACCGTTAAAGAGAAGGAATCTATGATTATATATGAAAAATTGTAGGAGATTTCTTAGATTAGAAATAGATAGGTACACTTACATAAATGTATGACCTATACCGTCCTATGCTCGTTAAGTGTGCTGTTAGTCCAGTCCAGTGACATAAGTATGCTGACATCTCGAATTGAGGGAACAGAAAGTAAAAGTGCTAGTGGATCTTCGAGGGTTTTTACAACCAATTCTCAGCAGCAAGGTTCTATGGAGGGAAAAAGCTCTCTATAATTAAACGAAGTTGAATACTATGTCGCGAAATGTGGGAATCTTTACACTTCTGCTGAACCGTTCTGTAATGCAAGCGTTATCAATTTATCTACCAGCCTGTCGATGTCCAATGTCTGAAAACTCTATAGGCACGCGTGACAGTTTTTTATGTTTTTTTTTACCGGGAAGCACAAGATTAAGTGACATGTAAATAACATTTTACTAGGTTTTGCGTATATGTTACAAACAAACTATTTATTTCGTAGAAAATCTGTACAACAGCATCGAGTGAATTTGCTATAAGGAATGCTCTTAATGAACTGGAGATATGGTTCGCTGGTGCTAGATTAAATATAACGTACTACAACGATAAAGCAAAGCGCCCCACGCCTATCGTCAAGGATTTCAAAGAGATACTTAGTAAGGTAAGTCTTATGGTAATTAAATAAAATATTTACGTAATAACATACATATTTCTAATAAATAAAATGGAAACCTCAAATGACCAAGCAAAATACAGAGTGATTTGTGGTATAATAATAAGAAGTTGAAATATCAAAACCATATATCCGTACTTTTTTTCCAATTTAGCATAGAATCTATAAGAAACGACCACTTAAAAATCGTCGTGAATTCTGATATAAGAAGTTTTACATTTAGAGAGTTTTATATTTATTATTAAAAAATATAAAAAAAGACCAGCAAGTATAGGATTTACATAATAATATACCTATGTATGTATATCGATATAACTTACCGCCTACACTCGCAGATAGTAACAGATTTTCATGCAATTTGTCGCATATTTGTGTGATAATAAAGACGTCCTTTCTGACCTATTATTGTACAAATAATGTACTTGCCGACCACGTATTGCATAGTAATAATAATAGCTTTATTTAAAAAGTCGAAAAATGAATTAAATAATAGTAAAACCTTGCCTACTATATCCTAAACCTATATCCTCCAAATAAATGGTAGCTAGCATAGACTTAGAAAAAGGAAGATATTCTTGATTCCACTGTGTTTTTTTTATATAAAAAGAAAACATTCCCTTGTCTGTACCTACGTTATTTCAATTTTATCACCAATGCTTAAATATGTTATGTCAGTATGATGGGTTTGATAGTATATTCGATTGTAATTTAGATAGAAGAACAGCAATGGGTGGTATCTTCACTCTCAAGCGGAGCGACCGCTAGCGGAGCGGACTCGTGTGCTGTATGGGATTCACGTCTACGCACCGCGCGTACTTTACTACGTGCAACAAATCACGCGCAACGAAGGTATGTACTTTCTTATGAAATATCTACCAATATTTTTTTGTTCTATGACGTCGCGTCCACAGATACTTCCGCGTCCATGGATACCTCCAACATACACATACAAACACCATCCGTATCTTAATAGTCAATTTAAAGTACTATATAGACTTATGGCAATTCTAACTAGTGCCCCATAGTAAATTACGTAGATTCACTACTCGACGTAAGCCTCTCTCATGAAACACCAAAAAGTGGACGCGGTCCTGTGCCGCCCGCATGCAACGAGTCCCAGGCCGACGACTCTTCACCAGGGCATCGGTCCATATGTGGTCGCCACTCGAGAATCTTTCTACCCCAGTGGTTATCGATTCGTCAAGCGATGTAGCTTCCCCGTTGCCACTTTACGCTATGTCGCTTACACACTTTCTTCTACTAATCTCCGTATTTCGGATACTATCTCGCAGAGAAACACCGAGATCTATCCTCGCTTCATAGCACACTGAGCAACTCTGAGCTTAGTTATAAGGCCGCCATCTAATGATAGCATTTTTTTAACAACCATCGCCTTGCAATGTATTATGTTGAAAATGTTTGATTTTATTTTATTTAATGTATGAGAAGGTATCATCTCAGCCTACACATGTTCCACTTTTGGGCTCGGGTCTCCTCCGTAATGGGAGGGCAATTGACCTACCATACCACGCTGGTGAGACGTGTTAGTATAGGGTTTTATTACCCGACTACAAAGGAGTGGTATTGTGTTTAACAGTCTATGTATGTATGTATGTTCCTTTGAAGCACTATACCATACGCCTAGGCCGATTTTTATGATTCGCACGTCAATCGATTCCTCTTAATCCGGCGAGTGTCACTAAAGATATGACGTTATTGAAAATTCAATATGGCGACTACTGGACGCCATATTGTGAAAATTAAAAAAATTAAAGTCAACAAACTATATCGAGTGGGGTATCGTTAAATAGGTATTTAAAAATCATTTTTAGTTTTCTCTCAAGATTTTTCGATTTGACTGGCCGTTTAGGATCTATATCGATTTAAAGTTTCGTAACAACCTTTCTCACATATAGGTTTTTTAGACAGTAGAAATTTACGATGAAAAGACGAAAAATTCATATAACTGGATGTGGATGGAGATATACTGAAGTATCTAGTAGGTATATTGTCCAATATACCATAGGTAGTCCTACCTAAAGTATCTAATGTCTTATGTCTGACGCGGTCGCCCATCTCCAATTTCTAACGATTTAGCACTCAACTTCAACCGAAAAACTATATATACATAGTTAGGTACTTACCTACTTATTAATAAATAAAATAACTATAGCTACCTAGGTATTTATAACTAAAAAGTATAAAATAAAAAAAATGATTAAAAAAATCAAAAAACCCGACTGCGTAAAAATCGTACCAAACTCGTCACCAAAACTACGTACATAATAAAAAAACTGAAAAGAAAAAAACAAGCACTTAGATGTCCGGTGGTCTAGAATTCCATAATATATTATGGAATAAATACTATTGCAGAAAATTAAATATATTTTAATAATAGAACATGACAACTGACCGGTCGGGATCTATTGAAAATTAGATTTGCTGTCGAATAAAGGATACGTACCAAACTCGTCACCAAAACTACGTACATAATAAAAAAACTGAAAAGAAAAAAACAAGCACTTAGATGTCCGGTGGTCTAGAATTCCATAATATATTATGGAATAAATACTATTGCAGAAAATTAAATATATTTTAATAATAGAACATGACAACTGACCGGTCGGGATCTATTGAAAATTAGATTTGCTGTCGAATAAAGGATCCCGACTGTTCAGTTGTCATGTTCTATTATTAAAACTTATTTCATTTTCTGCAATAGTATTTATTCAATAATATATTATGGAATTCTAGACCACCGGACATCTAAGTGCTTGTTTTTTTCTTTTCAGTTTTTTTATTATGTACGTAGTTTTGGTGACGAGTTTGGTACGATTTTTACGCAGTCGGGTTTTTTGATTTTTTTAATTTCGAGTTTTTCTTTTTTTGCACAGATGCCATATGCATATTTGTATCCCTTAATCGTCTTTTACAATACCCACGGGCAAGATAGGGGGTGGTGAATTGTATTCTCACTCCGTCACCATACGGAAAAGGTATAATATAGTGAATTTGATAAATTAGTCCATTACGTATATTTTCTGATACCACTAAAATAACAAGTGGTAACTGTTAACAATATCCATCGCACTAATAAAGGTGATAATTTTACTTACTGATAGACAATGACAGTAATACTATTACTATACCAAAATCTAGGAGTTAATTTTAATACTGATATATACAAACGCTATCCGTATAAAAAGGCTTATATACCTACTATAGACCGTTATGATAAATCATAAGCCATTCCGCTGTAAGTAAATTAATATCGAAGAATGAAAAAAAAAGCTAACTCTTTGTCAATGAAAATAAAACTTACGTCATCCCTTGTCTTGGAATTCGTTACAAATTCAAGTAGAGGTATCTTAACTAGACAAATACGAACCATATGTCGTGTCAGGATTTGCACCAGCGTATCTGCATATGCGCGACAGATGTGATGCTATTTTGGCCACATTAATACTCGTTTTATTTGCTTTTTGCATTACGTCATTTATTCCTGTAAGTGTTTATGAATATTATTGTCTCTTGTAAGCATCTTGTATTTATTTATTTACATTTGTATAGAAACGTAATAGATACAAAACATGGAATAGGCAGATAGCTTATAAATTATATATCCATCAACCACTACTGTTTGGCATAGGCCTCTCCACACAAGTGATAATGCAATAATCGCCACGCTAGGATGGATGGATTAGCGAATGTACTTTTGCCTATTCTAACTGTGATTCCTTAACTGGATTTTTAGCTTTAGTTGGGTCCTTAACTTAGAGTTTAAGGCTCCGCCGCCGGCGCCTGGGGCGGCGTAGGTTTCTGCGCCTGATGCCGCTCTAGCCGAGGCGGCGGGTGACTGGCGAGATTAAAAGTATGAGTTTAAAAATTAAACTAATACTTATATCGGGGACTTCCCCAACAATACGAGACGATACGATTTGTTATATAAATACAATAGCTACTCATATTATAATTAATATTATTATTTATGCACACAGTAGATATACAATACAGATAATAACTATGCCATACGAACGTCGCTCTCTTAGTCTTTGTTATACCCTATGACTTTTTACCTTCATCAGTTTCGTAAAATATTATTTACCCACGGTTCAACCACCAATAAGCATACAAAGGAATAACGATAATATGTATTAGAATAAACATCATCATTAAGTGATGTCAAGGTTACACGGACCGGAGCCGGTCTGCTTACACAACAAGTACTACTGCCTAAGTGCGTCCTGGAAGTTCCTTGCTGAATGGGGTTGTAGACATTTCAAAAGGTGAATTGGCCGCCTAGCGGGCTGTCGTAATTGTCATCCTGGACGTGCAATTAAACCATAGCCTGCCTAACAAAATGATTTGGTCACGATATAAATACGATGTATTAGGGGTTAAAGTATGAAATTACCGTTTCGTACTGATAAATTAAAACCATTTTTTGTTCATCAAACAGATTTTTTTAATCAAAGTATTTACCCTCGTTATAGTCGTTATCTATACATTTCTGCCATTTAATTGGAAGATCATTTCAACCTTTGCGGTAGAACTTTGGGGTCCTGGACTCCACAAACTGTATGAAGGTATTTTGTAGTAGTGCTTCTTCGGAAGAAAATTTCTTTCCGTGCAAAAAATCGTCCAAATCACGGGAAAAACGGTAATCGGTTGAGGCGAGGTCTGGCGAGCACGAAGGATGACGTATGGTTTCTAACTGCAGGTCTTGCAGTGGTTAAACAGTTTCTCGAACAGTATGAGGTCTTGCGTTATCATGGAGCAATAATGGTGAAGATCGATTGACCAGTCGGGGCTGTTTTAGTGCGAGTTTCGCCATCATTGTGATTATCATAAAGAATCCACTTTTCATCACATGTCACAATTCGGTCCAAAATCCCTTAATTTCTATACCGGTTTGACATACATATCATCACACCATAACCCTTGCAGGGTAGACAGAGAGAACAAAGTGCCAGAGAACTCTATCCTTGCATACTTCACTCGCTTCCTCAACATTCATAATTCTCTTCATACACGCTCGCTGGTTTCAGGAGACTCTTGACTCCACCTTCCTTCAGTACGTGACCAATCAGGTCTAGGTAGATTAGTCTCGGTCTCTCCCTGTATCTACATTCTTCCACTTTCGCATTGTATATCTTCTTAACCAGACGTTCGTTCGGCATTCTTTCCACATGTCCGAACCATAGGAGCATTCCCTTTCGCATCTTTTTTAAATTTTATTTTACCGATCGTATTTTTTTATTTTACCGATTTGGTGCAAATGTGTCAATATTGTGGGTATGCTAACGTCAAAACATGTCGCTAATTCGTTGGTAGTTTGACTCTGATCGGCTTCCACCATCACCTTCAATTCATCGTTATTTACCTTAGTAGCTGGCCTTCCTCGTGGTTCATTCTTTAAGTCCTAGTTTCCACTACGAAAGCGGTTTATAAATAAAAACACACGGTGCGTTCGTTACCCGTATCCTCTCCAAACACAGCATTGACATTACGAGTCGTTTCTGCCGCGTTAGTCCCACGTCGGAACTCGTATTCGAAAATTACTCTGATTTTCGACGTATCCATGTTCACTTCAAAAGCTGAATGTAAAAATAATTGAACGTCGAACGATCAAATGTCTAACATTTTTCTTTTCTTTCGTTTGAAAACAGTTTCAATTAGATATCTGACACCATGCAGATTTAATGTTAATTCAAAGTGGCTAGTACGTTAAAACGGCAATTTCATATTTAAACCCCTATTATAACAATATAAAATATTTATGTTGCAACTTAAAAACAAGTAGAACGTTGGCGACTGATATCATAAGCTTAGATTAACGAGGATGTAAAACAGCTTCGATAACGAGGGGTCGGTGTCCTCACATTCAATATGGCTGTTACAAATTTAGGTGATGTGCTATAAAGATACCATTCTATTTAATTACCTACTAAAATAGAAAGTCTCTGATCTTACTTTAATAACTTAATTTTGCTACTCTATGAGCCAAGAAATGGCTCAAATTAAAATAAATTTTATTTAAATACGCTGTATGGTCGCATGACCAGAATAATGATTGTAAATGTAATGTGTCACCACTTCTTACTTTCACGGGAAAGTCGTAAAAGCCGGCTGACGGATCACCAGGAGAATGGACAGCAGCACGGTCAAACGCAAAACTAACTGCGATCGCCCACCCAATACAGAAGCGCGACGATTACGTGGAGATATGTCGCTAAGTAACGGCGGACTGATGAAGAATATTATTATTTTCATATTGAAGTGACACGCTTTTTTTTATTAATTTCTAAGCGGTTTTGCGATAGCCATTCATAAATGACGGACATCTAGTATTCTAGTAAAAGGTTTTTTGTTTAATCTTCTTCATCTTAACTCTTTATGTCCCACTACTAAATTCGGGCTTCATCCGCAGTAGGAGGGATATTGATTGCTATACCACGCTAGACAGATAGGTCGGTATAGGGATTAATTATGAGTTTGCCTTCCCTTTCCTTCTTTTATAGGTAGTTTACTTTTAATTTACTTTTTCTGCCCACGGAAATAATTAATTAGGCATATTAATTAGTTGATCAATTTCATCAATTATTGCAGTAGGGTGTGTAATATGAGTGCCTGTCATATGAGTTGAGACTTGAAAGGAAATTTTATATATCGCATATAGAAACATACACAGAAATAAACAGAGAGTACGTCACACATCCAAATTTCATCGCGTAACAGAAAACTAGAGTTCCTAATTCTTTGTATCCACAAAAAATTAATCTTAGTCTGGTGCAATTTGTGTCCGTTAATTGTGTGTTTGTGAAGTCTACAACAATCGGTGCTGTCTGTTTAAAAAAAAAAATTGACAAAGCCTTTACGTAAAGAAGCTGTACTATAATATGTATATTTATTTTATGCCCATAGCAAATCGATGCTCTATTCAGATAAATAATTTTAACGTATGAAATAAATCATCGCCTTTTTTGATCCCGACCAATATGACCAAGCATCAAGCACAAGTAAGTTAAATTAGTTACGTAAGTTTTTATAGATACTTAATGACGTCATACATACATATGTAGGTAGTATATGTAATGAAAGCGTTATTATAAAGCCGTATCGACGTCGCCGTCGGCGGAATGCAGTAGTCTACGCATAATATGTTTTTACTAGGCTTCGGTCAACGACAAGTTAGTTTTAGGCTCTAAGACTGTTTTCTGTTACTCAAGTTGTCTTTTTTTGGGTTAAATGATATTAAATATTGATATATAATTTTGTCAATATGTACATATGTTAGAACATTTAAAGAATCTTAGAACATTTTATTATACAAAAAATGGTCATCAAACCGGTTTACAGTTGGCAATTATATCGCTGAACACGAGATAAAAAATATGCCAACGAATTGAGAGCCTCCTGACTTTGTGAATTTAAAATACACAACGTCAATCTTATTTCTTTGGAGGGTCATTAAAAAAAATAATCTTTTATAGGTAAGTTTAAAGCCAACGACAGTTTCATTGTTTACAATATGATCGGCCATTCTTCTTTTCAGCACATTTATCCCACTGTTGGGCACAACACACTTATGTGCAACGGTGGGACAAAGACAAGAGCGTTTGCCCAAAAGTAGGACAAGAGTAAGGCCATTGACTTTCTATGTCACGCTAGTGAGAAGAGTTGCTATAGTTTCATTTTATTCCTTCTTTTTAATATTTACTCGCCTTTACGATACCCTCCACCAAGAAAAGAAGTGGTAACAAATATACGTAATCTGTCACAACACCGACAAGATATTTGAATTCACATACACAAATACATATATAATATTTTATGTATTTGTAATGAAATTTAATAATTTCATTCATTTCATTATAACAAGTTTATGATTCTGTAAGCATAGTTTATACAATTTATATGTAAAAGAAACTGAATGCTAAGCATGTCTTTATCAGATCTGTAATGCGCTTATCTGTGAACTTTGACATTGTAGCCGCCTTTTGAGAATGAACGCTTATCATCAGGAAAGCGTTCATTCACAGCGATAGACGCTCATTCTTTTGGGATTTCTGTTTTATAAATATTTAAGGTATATGGGCGTAATAACGGACTTAGATTATTAGATTCCCATTCTACTTTCTCTAGAATGATACATTTTAATTGTAAGTTTTTTATGAACTAGTTACACTAGGATAGTGGAAGTTAATTCCTAAATTATGCTTTTCTATTAATCTCCTCACTTCCTTTACTTACTAAAGGAGAAAGAGCGATAGAAATATGAATAAAATTAAATGAAGCAACATACATAAATATCACAAGAAGCAGTAAGTTGAGACATACCTGTTAGTTGAAAAATCTTGTGGATTTTAACAAGATTCAAACATAAATAACCACAACTGCTTATCGTAATTCATGTTGTCAAGAATAAAATACAATTAAAAATACCGCATGGACTGATATTCTAAGAGTAATTACTGCTACCCATTCTTCTGCTGATCTTGTAGTCGGTTTTTACGACCCCAACATAAACGGTGGAGATAGATTTTACTTTAAACCCGTCACAAACGAAAGATTTTTAGTGTAACATATCCTATTTAACTCTAGCAACGACCAAATTAGAAAGTCAGGGCTGTCGTAAAGTCAGCTTCAACTTTGCCTACCAAAAATACTTTATTAATTGCGAATACTAAAGTCTTGATAAATTTCATATTTTTTTTCTTATACTTACTAAAAGTTGATACTTTTTGTTCCACATTAACATGACACGATTAATCAGTCAGGATACGAATAATCTCTAAAAGCTACATTCATCCTTCGATGTCATTCTTATTGTATAATGGTAGGAATGTCAACATAGACAGTTAACGTATTTGTTGCAATCATATATATTATCTATTTCTACACATATCATCTGTTTAATACCTGCGATCTTTTCCACAATCCTCTGTCAAGCATTATCTTCGCGTTTACCCTCTGACTGTATATTTAATATACCTAATACATCCATCTTTTCTTTAGTCACATACACATGCGCAATATCATATTCCATTATAACATTATCGCTTTAGAGTAACAAAAAAAAAACACGAGTACAAGTTGAGAAACTTGTACTTGTGTGTTAGATAAATATTATAGATAAATGTTAAATTTATTTGAAGAATTAATTGTGTACGCGCGAAAAATAATTAAGATCTATTCAATTCAAATTACCGAATATACAAATACATACAAAATATGTAGGTGTAAGTGGTAGCACGATTGGGACGGATTTCCAATAGGCGCGGGTTCGGATCCCATGTGTGACAATAATTTTTCGCTCGTAATCAAAGTCAAAATCGCTTACGTAATTTATGAACGCCTACGCCAAACTCCCAGCGTGGTATAGTCACATGAGTAAATAAACGTATATTTACTCATGTGGTATAGTAGGCCAGCTCCTCTTCAAATCGTGCAGGAGGTTCATGTCCAACATTGAATCGTATATGGTATATAGGCTAAAGATAAAGAGAAGAAGAAACAGCGTAGGTAGCGAAATTGAATTTGAACTCGGCTGACATATTCAATAAAGACAATTTAAACGAAGAAATATGTAAATATACTTATTTTAAACTTCTAAAGTTTTTCTAGTCTTGGCACTGATAAAAGGTTATCATTAAAACTGTTGAAATTGTAACAAGTTATCTGACTATTTAAGAGGCCGATGGCTATTATTAGGTACTCACAAACCAATGACGTTGGTTTTATATCGTAAAAAAAATTCAAAAGTCTACTGGACAATATTCTATTGTATAAATATTTATGTAAAGATGCGAAAGGAAATGCACCGATGGATCGGATATGTGGAAAAAATGTCGAACGAACGTCTCGTTAAGAAGATATACAATGCGAAAGTGGAAGGATGTAGGTACCGGGGAAGACCGAGACTAACTTACCTAGACCAGATTGGTCACGTACTGAAGGAAGGTGGAGTCGAGAGTCTCCGAAACCGGCGAGCGTGTATGAAGAGAATTATGAATGTTGAGGAAGTGAGTGAAGTATGCAAGGATAGAGTTCTCTGGCACTCTGTTCTCTCTGCCTACACTGCAAGGGATATGGCGTGATGATATGTATGTATGTATAAATATTTGTGTGGTTTAGTTTCATAAAAAAATGCTATTTAACATGATAATGTTTTGAACTAATATAAACCATGAATAAAACAAATGAAACGATTGGAGCCTCCTCCACGTTGGGAGGAAAATTAACATACTATACCACGCTGGCAAACGTGTTGGTATAGGATTTTATTTTGAGTTTTCCTACTCTTTTTACCTCAGTATACTTATAATATGCCCGTATACAAGTAACAATGCGTTATACTGTTACGCAACTTATACGTAATGATATAAATAACTGTTGTAAATTTTTATTTCATAAAAAAAATAGAGCTTTGCTTTATGATCTGAAAAATATTATAGAGCAAAGTTATAATTTTTTATAACACCATTTACTGTTTGCCCTTTACAAAGTTGTTGTTGTGCTAAAATATCAATCAAGTAAAATTGTCGCATATGGTCATTGATGTATTAAAAAACCCATGTATTAAAAAACCCAAAGGGTTTTTATATATCAATGCATATGGTATACAGAAACGTCGACAGTATAATTTTATTTTCTTTAAATTCCACATAAGTGCTTTATTGAATAATTTATACATTACATTAAATATTATTTAGGCAATTTATATTTTTAAATTACTTTCATAAATCTATTTATAACAAATCTTTAGAAGAATGAACATGTCAGAATTGATATAAAACTTTCATTAATTTTTATTATTTTTCCTTAGGGGAAAGTTGTTTACTAAATAATTATTCGAACAATAGTTTTGATACAGTATTCAGGAGGATATTTCATATCGACATAATCGACTTTGATAAATACCTAGTACGTTACGTATGTTGAGATAATTAATTTTATATATTAATTAACTGTAAAACTGAAATATTTGAGTGTAGTTTATGATTAAGTTCGACTTCCTTAAAGGGCGTACTACGTGTGTTGCCATCCCATTTTCTCCTTTGAAGGCGACTAAAGAAAGTAAGCTGATAATTCCACTGCAAGAAAAGTTAAACAGTGTGGATATTTGTATTTAACGGCAGGTCTTTAACTTTAGCTTAGCTGACAGTAAGTCTATCATTGAATATTTTATTTACCATTCACCATATTCGGCTGTCACAAATCACGTAACAAAATGTTAAAAAACGTTTTCACGTGGCATATTATAAAATCGTATGTTTAATTGATTAAGTCCTCTGAAGTCAATGACAGTGATCCGCGCAAAAGACGGGTCGCACAGCGGGTTATGAAGTCTCTTCCGTCCTGCTATCCACCCGCCCATGCTGTCAAAACTTAGATCACTAACAAACAAATCAGAAAACATAAATGCAGCATACATACATTTTGCTACGAAACTTTTATATACATATAAAGAAGTGTACCCTTATTTAGTACATAATTCAAGATGACGTACTTGACTTTCAAATGTCTTGACGACCCCGTTGTACAATACAATCTCCGAAATAGTAGTTTAATATTTTGTATTTAATATAATTGTTTCACAAGTTGTACTTAACAATATTGGTCAGTCGCTTGTGTAAATCGCGAATGTGTATGTTTTATCAGCGACGGATGTTATAGGGCGGAAGGCCGACTCTGACGAATCGAGTGTCCATATCTGACCTAAAACCGACTAACTAAACGGGTCTCGTCACAGTTAAAATATTCTTATTTTAACACATTGACTTATCGGTTTTTAAGCTCAAGAATGCCTGTGATGTCTGTGAGCTTACAAATGCAGTCCTGTTGAGGGCTAGTTATTGGTATTTGCCACGAGCGTTTTCTCAGTAGAGATTAAGTCTGATACTGTACTTAATTAACGGTAATAGGCTCGCCTCTTAGTACACCCAATTATCTGAGGTCGATACAACGTGTTTTATACAGCAGTTAACTAATATTGAAATTTATCCTGACCGTTTTATAATTCAACTTAAATATCCACATAAATAAGTACTATCACTCAATAAAATAAACAACTGTTTAATAATAAAATACTGCAAAAGAGCTAAGTTGCAGAACTAGGTTTTAATTAGCGAGTAAAAAGAATTTGTGAAGTATGTTTTCTAGTATGGCGAGATTACAAGGAAGCTTGGTTTCACTAGAAGGAGCAAAACAAAAACGCATCCCGAAATGTGATGTTATTTTTGTTGCTTAGTGCCCGTTTTGGAGAACGGCACGATCAGCGGAGGCGGGAGCGGTCGTCGCCACGCAAAGAGCGCAGGGCCGCATTCACACGCATTTATCTATTAAAATTATAACTACGATCTACAACTTTAAGGAAGGTTAATATTGAGTACTTCATAAATAAAATAGCCTTTAATTTCTACTACGTTATATAACATACAGGAATTGATTAAATAATGAAAGTAACTTAAACAATAATAAACTTACTAATTTTTCTATACTTTTTATTTTTATAATGTAGTAGTCGCCTCTAGGGCGTAGGCCTCCCCTAACCTTTTCCATGCTTCGTCGCGCGCCTTTTGCATCCAATTTATGCCACATTTCTGAATAAAGATTTCCCTCCATCTCTTTTTGGGTCTTCCTCGTTTCCTTCTTTTGTCCCTTGGTGTCCATTTTGTCAAACGCTTTGTCCATCTATTGCTACACAACCTACATATATGACCAGCCCACTGCCATTTTAATAGACCAATTATTTTTCGAACATCAACCAATTTTGTTTTGTTTCTTATATTATTTACGTTAATTCTATCTGATATTTTGATGCAAAGCATACTTCTTTCCATTTCACGCTGGCAAACAGCAAGTTTTTCCTCGTCCTCTTTTTTTAATGACCATGTTTGGCAACCATAGGTTAAACAAGGCAATATTGCCATTTCGAATACTTTTTTCTTTATATTTAAATTAATGTTGATATTTTTCATAATTTCTTTAAATGTCCAATATTTCTTCCAAGCTAGAGCTATTCTACTTTGTATTTCTTTTTTTGTGCTATTTTCAAATGATACTATTTGCCCAAAGTAAATATACTCTTTCACGTATTCAATTTTTACATTCACAACTTTGGAAGGTTAATATTGGGTACTTACAGGATAATAAATAGGCCGAAATTAAAATTTGTGCAAAAATGGATAAATATATCTGTAAAATATCCATATATGTTCACGAGTCTGTGCTGAATTACATTTATTAATGACATTTCAATGTCATTAATAAAGGAATTAATGTCGCTTCAGAGAAATCTCGATGTAGACGTCTAAATCTTTAAAAGTAATTGGTTAAAAACAATGTTTTAGTGTTGTTATAATTTCCTTTTTTACATTACATACCTATCTAACACAAGTAAAAAGCCTTTTTATCTGTAATTTTTTGAATAGATTACATAATTTTATCTAAAGAAAAGATTTTCTTGATTTATAGATCTACGGTCACGTATATTATATGTGACTCTCAAGTACCCTTAAAATTTAACAGTAAAATATACAAAACCTTAATAAAGCCTGCCGTATTGTATGGGTCAGCATTATGAGCTACAAAAGTGACGGATGAGAGACGGCTGTATGTAGCAGAGATGGTAATGTTAAGATGGATGTGTGGCTGACTAGAATGGATAAGATAAAAAATAAGCATATAAGAGAAAATTTGAAAGTGGGCCAGTGACCGAAAAGTTGAAAAGTGAACGCCTGACTTGGTATGGACATGTGATGAGACGAGATGAAAGTAATGTTGTGAGGAAAGTTTTAAGTATGAATATTGAAGGCTTTAGGGTAAAGGAATACCGATGAAAAGATGGATGGATTGTGTGAAGCATGATATGGATAGAAAGGGAATGAACGCAGAGATAACATCAGATAGGATTGAGTGGAAGAAAAGGACATATTGCGTCGACTCAAAGTAATTGGAATAAGAGTAGGGTAATGATGATGATGATAGATATAAATCATATTTATATTTAAATGGTTCTTCACCACAATCCAAATATTAATAAACTGCGTAAGAAGCCTCTCTCCACACGAGTAATGAGCTCAACGAAACACTATCTTAGTCAATTTATAAGACAAGGCGGCAGATATGAAAAATGTAATATACCTAGTCTTGCCATAAATACTGTAACAAAGAAAAATTGTTTCTATTGCAAATAACATTTATTACTTATACAGTGTGTTGGTTTAATACATAAATATAAAACAATTTAAAATATAAAAAGCTTATTCGAAATGGTCTCCTTTGACTGCAACACATTGTGTGTATAAGTAATCATAAACGTTGAGGCCAGTTGTCAATAGAAACACGCACTTTTTCCATGGGAAAATTCTTCACTGCCAATCGTATGGATTGTTTTAGGGACTCCAAATTATCATGGCGTTTAGTGCAAGCCGTACTCTCTAAAACTGATCATAAATCATAATTCAGCGGATTAAGATCAGAACTAAACGACGGCCAATCTTCAGCTCTAATGAAGTCCGAAACGTTCGTTTCCAACCAAGACTACATAGACCGAGCTTTATGACCCGGAGCCGAGTCTTGCTAGAAGGACTATTCTTGATTATTGAACATGGTGTTGTTAAGGGCCTTCACTACTTTCTTTGTGCCGATGTTTTGATACCTTTTTCACAAAAGTATGGCTCAGTCACTCCTTCATAACCAATACCCCACCAAACCATCATTGAAGTCGGATAATACCCACGTTGCACTCTGTCAACTAATTGGGCTCCTTCCTAGCTTTCTTAAAGCTTTGGGCTTAAATACGGCCATTTTGTTTGTTAAAATGTTGATCAACTGTAAAATTTTCTCATTAGCAAACAAAATTTTCTGTGACCTCTCTATGCGTACCGCTTCAGTAGTTTTGATTTTACCACCTTATTCTTTTTAAATTATCAGTTAAGAAATAACCAGTACGTCTCTTATAGTCTGCAAGTCCTAAGTCATCTTTTAAAATACGCGACATGGTACTATCTTCATCTCCCGAGATAAAATCTTTGCTTTCGGACGGAATTTCTTCGAACTTTTTCTCTTACTGCTTTGACCAATTTTTCGCACGAACACTACGTGGACGGCCAGATCTTTTTCTGTCACAAACAGCGGAGGTCTCATTGTACCTATTAATAGCGCGGTACACAAACATTTTACTAATACCAAGCGTATGGAAAGTTTTAAAAATTGCATTTGGCTTCATAATTACTTTGCGTAATGCAATCACAGTGGATTCGGTTCTCTTTATCACCCACTGCCTTTTAATATCGCAAAATATTATACAATTTATTGGCGCTAAAATGAGAAAACACAATGAACAATCATATAAAAATGCCAGATTCCACATTCAAATGTAATACTTTGTTTATTTTTAATTGTAGCAGTATTTATGGCCAGACTAAGTATATGTATCTCAATCTGACTGATATAATCTGATCTGAAAAATGGAACAAATTGTTCATAAATCGAATAGAAAAGAAGTTACTTTTTTAGTCTAAATTTCAATTAGTAAGTAAGCGTAGTCACTTTTAGACAAATAATAATACTTGGATGAGAAAAGATGGACAAATGTAATTTACCAAAACGTTTGACATTCATACATACATATCATCACGCTATATACCTTTCAGGGTAGGCAGGGTGAACAGAGTGCCAGAGAACTCTGTCCTTACTTTACTCGCTTCCTCAACATTCACAATTCTCTTCATACACGCTCGCCGGTTTCGGAGACTCTTGACTCCACCTTCCTTCAGTACGTGACCAATCTGGCCTAGGTAGGTTAGTCTCGGTCTCCCCCGGTACCGACATCTTTCCATTTTCGCATTACGTATATATACAATTTATAAAAGTTATTTAAATACGTATAATAAAGTTTCATATTGAAGATATTTCTCGAAATTTTCTGGTTCAATCAACAAATAATAATAATCTTAGGAACACATAGTATGTAACATACATATATACTTCAGATCGCATGTATTATTATTATCGTATTCGTTACTGCTATAAAAAATATTAGAATAATATCTTCAGCGGCAAATAATTGGCATAAATGCTAAATTACCATATATTTAAATTAAAATAATGTTTTGTTAGGACGTTGGACATCTGAGTCCGTTCCTGTGGATGTAGGGCAGAGGGGTAAGCGGGGTCCGTGGGGCGGCGCGGGAGTGTGTCGGAGCGCGACTGCCGACAGTGCAGTGAGCGGCGCGCGGAGAGCTCGTTCCGCGCCATGGCTCTGCGCGCTTTGTTTATCTTCTCGGCGCTTATCGTTAGCGGCGCTGCTGTGTATAGCAGAGAGCGCGACCGCCTCCGCGCCGACCCTAGACTCTATGACCGTTCATGTCAACTTAGTTCTTGTTACCCAGCCACCGGTAACTTGCTGATAGGTCGCGAGTCGCGGCTTTTCGCATCCTCCACGTGCGGGTTAGGAGGCCGTGAGCGTTATTGCATCGTATCGCATTTGGAGCAGAAAAAATGCTTTTGGTGTGAATCGACCAATTATACAATTAATAATTCGAATGTCAATCATCGAATACAGAATATTATATACAAGTACTATCCGGGTACACGAGCAAAATCTTGGTGGCAATCTGAAAATGGAAAAGAAAATGTAACAATACAACTCAATATGGAGGCCGAGTTTCATCTTACTCACTTGATAATACAGTTCAAAACTTTTCGACCGGCAGCTATGTTAGTGGAACGATCATTTGATTTTGGAAAGACCTGGCGCGTATATAGGTACTTTGCTCACAACTGTGATGATTATTTTCCAGGCGTACCGAAACATACACAACGTTCTTTAACGGAAGTGGTCTGTGAATCTCGTTATTCTGGAGTCTCTCCGTCAACAGAAGGTGAAGTAATATTTAGAGTCTTACCTCCGAATATAAATGTGATGAATCCATACTCTGAAGAAGTGCAGAATTTATTACGTATGACGAATCTTCGAATTAACTTTACCAAACTTCACACACTTGGCGATGATAAGCTTGATAATAGACCAGAAATTCAAGAGAAATACTACTATTCTATTTATGAAATGACTGTTAGAGGCTCTTGTTCGTGTTATGGACATGCATCTCGTTGTTTGCCCATGCCAGGCGTCGAATCAAAGAACAATATGGTGCATGGTCGTTGTGAGTGTACTCATAATACTAGAGGTCTTAACTGTGAATATTGTGAAGATTTTTACAATGACCTACCCTGGCAACCAGCTGTTGGAAAAACTTCTAATGCTTGTAAGAGATGCATATGTAACAATCATGCCACCACATGTCACTTTGATCCAGCTGTTTATAATAAAACTGGCAAAAACAGCGGCGGCGTATGTGACAATTGCCAACACAATACGATGGGTGTGAATTGTGAACGTTGTAAACCAAAATTCTATAAGGACCCTAATTTAGATATTCAAAGCCCAGACATTTGCAAACTATGTGACTGTGACCCAGAAGGTACTACTGACCAAGAAATTCTTTGTGATGATGAAACAGACAACGCTAACAACAAAACTGCTGGGCGATGTCTTTGCAAAGAAAATATTGATGGATCAAGATGTGACAGGTGTAAAGATGGATTCTGGAATTTCGATCCACTTAACCCTGAAGGATGTGTATCATGTACTTGCAATAGCCTAGGTACAATCAATGAACGAGCATGTGATGCTTTTACTGGAAATTGCTATTGTAAGCGGCATGTTACGGGAAGAAATTGTGATCAGTGCTTACCAGAATTTTATGGTTTATCTGAGAGTGATGATGGTTGTCAACCTTGTGATTGCGATGTTGGTGGTTCATTAGACAATGACTGTGATGTGATAACAGGACAATGTAAATGTAGACCTAATGTATCTGGCCGTCGATGTGATCAATCTATACAAAACTTTTTCGTTGGTGCACTTGATTCCCTTGTAATTGAAGGAGAATCCAGTCAATGTGATTCACAAATAGATGATAACGCTATTCAAAGTCAGGTTTGTCATGTTGTCATTCGCGAAAATTATCCAGATGGGAGAATAGAAACATGGACTGGACCGGGTTTCATGAAGCTGCCTGAAAGTAGTACACTGGTGTTTGTAGTAAATAATATAAAGAAAAGTATGAACTATAATGTTTTAGTTAGGTATGAGCCTCAGTTACCAGTAAACTGGGAAGAAGCTACTATTATAATAAAAAGGCCTTTGCCTATAGATGCAGATTCCCCGTGCGCAAATATACGTCCTGAGGACGATACAATATTTACTAGCTTGCCTGCAAATCAACGTAGTGTACTTGTCCATCCACCAGTTTGCTTAGAAAAAGATAAAGCAACTGAAATAAGAATTTACTTAGGACGTCAAGACAGTCGCACTCCAAATTCAAGAGCATCTATTCTGATTGATTCCATTGTTTTAATTCCATCTTTTGATGATTTACCATTTTTAGCAAACAATAGTACAATGAGAGAAGAGTTTGATCGTTATAATTGTGGAGATCAATACTATTACGATCTTAATAGAGAAAATGTGCCTGAAATTTGTAAGAAATATCATGCAAGTATAGGGTTTTATGTTAGAAATGGTTCTCAATCATGTCAGTGCGACCCCACTGGATCTAAGAGCTATCAGTGTGATCAATACACAGGATATTGTCAATGTGTGGAAAATATTGTTGGAGCTAGATGTGATCGCTGTGCTCCTGGTACATATGGATTTAGCAAATTTGGATGTAAACGCTGCGATTGTAATAGCATAGGATCTTTAGATAACTTTTGTGATGCTACAAGTGGACAATGTAAATGTAGAGCTAACACTTACGGAAGAGCTTGCGATTTGTGCCAACCAGGGTACTATAACTTTCCCAACTGCCAACAATGTGACTGTAATGGGCATGCCATTGAATGTAATGATAAGACAGGAGCTTGTAAAGAATGTCGTGATTTTACTGAAGGACATCGCTGCGAAAGATGTGTAGAAGGATATTATGGTGATCCTCGTCTTGGCATAGATATTCCTTGTAGACCTTGCCCATGCCCTGGTATCATTGGTGATCCTAACAAAAGTAGTCACGCTGACCGATGTGAACTAGATCCAGAGTCGAAAGATGTTGTATGCGATTGTAAAGAAGGTTATGCTGGACCTTTATGTGATGTTTGCGCAGATAATTATTACGGAGACTCAATTAAAGGTACCTGTGAAAAATGTGAGTGTAACGAAAACATTGATATAACTAAACCTGGTAATTGTGATCCTTACACTGGTAAATGTCTTAGATGTCTTTATAATACTGCTGGCGAACATTGCGAACTATGTGCAGATGGATTTTATGGAAATGCAATCGAAAAGACATGTTATCCATGTAACTGCTCTGAGTTAGGCACAAACTTTACCATAGGCAATTGTGATCGGAATACGGGTCAATGTCCTTGTTTCAAGAATGTTATGGGCATTGACTGCGACCAATGTACTGAAAATCATTGGAGAATAGCGCTAGGAACAGGTTGTGATGCCTGTGAATGCGACCCCATCGGTTCTTTATCACCACAATGTAATCCATTTATAGGGAAATGTGACTGTAAACCGGGACATGGAGGCCGACAATGTGATCAATGTCAAGAAAATTATTGGGGTGACCCTAATGTGGAATGCTATGAGTGCGATTGTGATTTATATGGTTCGACATCACGTCAATGCATGCGAGCAAATGGTTCGTGTATATGTAAGCCAGGTATAGGTGGATATAAATGTGACATGTGTGCAAGGGGTTATTTAGGTGAAGCTCCGCAATGTTATGCTTGTGGTGAATGTTTTGATAATTGGGATTTATTAATAAATGATTTGCGTATACAAACAGAGTATGCTATAGGTAATGCCAGTAAAATCAAAGTTGTTGGTGCTACTGGTGCTTATACCAGAGATTTTGATGAAATGACTAAAAAGCTTTCTGAAGTAGAAAATATGCTTCAAAGTGCTAAACACGGACAAACAACTGTTAAAGAGCTTCTATCTAATGTAACTCACTTGCAGAATTTATTAAGTGAGGCAGGCAAAAAAGTTACCGAAAGTAAAGAAGGCCTTAATGCCTTAACATCCAAAATTAATCTCGGTAATGTAACCTTGGATGGCTTAAGATCGAATATTGAAAATCTAAAAGGAAAAACTCTCGACCTGGGTAACAATGCTACGAAGTTGCAAGAAGCTAACTTAGAGGGGGCTCTTAACTTAACACGCGAAGCTAAACACAGAGCTGAAAATGCCGCAAAGGATGCCGAAGATGTGCAAACTGTAATCGCAAATACTGACCGCCAAATCAAAAATACAGATCGACTTATCGAAATGCAATACTCTAATTTTAATAATACTCAAAATGAAAATGATAAAAAATTAGATGACATTCGTGGACAACTGTCACAACTAGAGTCACAAATTCCAAAACTCAATGAAAAAATGTGTGGACAAGAGAGTGATGCCTGTGATATTTGTGGAGGTGCAGGCTGTGGCAAATGCGGAGGAATTTCATGTGATCAAGGTGCCGTGACTAAAGCGGAACAAGCTCTAGATTTTGCAAATAAAACAGAATACCGAATCAAAGAACATGAACTTACTGCTGAAGACCTGTTTAAATTAATATCACAAGTGAAACAAGATACAATTGATGTCCGTACAAGAGCGAAAGATTTATTCAAAAAGGCTTACGATTTTAAAACATCTGCGGAACGAGTGACAAATGAAAGCCAAGAATTGAATGCAGGCATGAAAGAATTTCTTTCGAATAACTCCAATACCCCTGCAGATGTCAGAACACTAGCTAATGATATACTTAATTTATCTATCAGCATTGAACCAAAAGAAATAACAGAATTGTCGCAACGCATTAATGCGTCTGTTTCGCAGTTAACTAATATCGAAAATATAATTGCTGAAACAAAGCCTGATTTGGACAGAGCCAAAGGACTTAAATTAAATGCTACTGTTGTCAACAAATCAGCAAATTTAACTTTAGAAATGGCTAACAAAGTTTTAGCAGCTTTAGATGAGGCACAAGCAGCCCAAGATGCCGCCGAAAATGCTATCAATAAAGCTAATAATGATATTGAAGCAGCGAAAAGTGACTTAGCTCCTATAGCTACTAAAACGGAACAAGCACAAAAAAAGGCAAATGAAACAAAACAAGAAGTAGAAAAATTACGTCTTCGTCTCTCCGATTTGCAGAAAGACATATTAAAAATAGAAAGTGATGCTGAGCAGGTTAAACAAGAAGCTAACGATGTCGTCAATCGTGCTGAAGTTGCTGAGCTAAATGCCAGACAGCTGAGACAAAATTACCGAGATACGAATATGGTATTAACGGAACGTGCCAATAAAACCTCTAATTCTAGAGAAAGATCACAATTGCTGCTGAAACGTGCCACGAAACTTGCTAGTGATACTCAAATGCAACTAAAACTTTTGGCCAATATGGAAGATCTATATAATGCTCATAATGACCAATTAAATATGTTAGAAAAAGAAATAGGCGAGCTTAATACACAAATGAACTATTATCTATCTGAAATTACGAAACGTTCTGACAATTACAGGTCTTGTACAACGTAAACTGATGATAATTATAATCAAATCAATGTCGTAATAATTATTAAGTTTTAAAAATGGTTACTAGAGATGGGCGAGTTGCATTTGTGCCATAATACTGTATATGCGGTTTTAGTCATTGTTTGTAATCATGTAATATGTAGGTATGTACTCTAAATACAATATATCTAATATATTGCCATAAACATTCGAGTATTGGATGACCATATGAGTGTATCATGTACCTAGCATATATATCAAAATATAATTATTTAACATTTTAAGGACATTTTAATATTGGTTAAAAACTAAATAACTTATTTACCTTGAAGTAGTAAATAATCGCATTTTTCTTAAAAGCAATGATATATTTACATATTTACAGGCTATGATGTAAAATAATGTTCTTCAATTAGTGTTATAGTAATATACCTACGCATACATGTGTAGTTAACTATTCCAAAGAATTACATTATAATTTCTTATATTATGATGACTTATTTTACAAGAAAAATAAACTTAAACTTAAGACTTTATGGACATCGTTAAGTATAAGTAATTTATGTGTGCATTGTACTTTTATATATACTACTTTCTGTCATAAAATATGTAATATTTGTATTTGTATACAGAAATTATTTGTATAGTTAATATTTACTGTGAGTTAATGATATCCAACATAAATAATATTAGATTCATAAACACTGTATTTGTATCACCATCGAAAGTATTTTAGAAGTATTTCATTGGCAGAGTGTAAACTAGAATAAAAATATTCGATAAATAACTTCTTTTGATATGCCATACTTAAACAAGTAATTATCTTGCAGATCTAAAAATATTTGTTCTGACTGACTCTGAATGACTGGGACTACATCGCCAAATATAATCTATATAAGCCGTGGTGTTTGTAGCTTTACATTCGAACTATTCCCAAAAAGCTTGTGGCATGTTATAACTCAAACCATAGATTTGATTTAATGTAAATATATTGATAATAAGTTTTACATTCAAGCTTACAATCTGCTATGAAAATTATATTGATCGTTGATGGATGATTGTGCATTTATTGGTTTAGTTTTTTTTTATTTAAGACAGTACTTGCATTTGATACTCTGTTTTTTATTTTCTTTTATATTGTAATAAAAGAGGCAACAATACTTAATTGTTAATAAAAGATTTCAATAATTTAATCTTTCGTTTTAATAAATTATGAGAATTAAACTTACAGCTAATAATTGCGAAACAGTTTCACTGGTTTCTTGCGTCAGCCCGTGCTCTTTTGTTGTTTTGGTAGGCTATGGTATGAAGACATCCGGGCCCCTTTCATCCGGAGCGATGGAAGGACGGCGTGGGGCTCCATAACCCACCGTGTTCGATCTCCGTCGCCATTAGTGGTATCAAATCCTTGACACCCTTGGACGGCCCGGCGGTCAACCTATACTATACCCGGCGATATGTGGGTTCGGTCATAAAAGAAAGAAATTTTCGTAAGCGTCAATAATATGCTACACAAATGGCATAGCGTTTTAGATACCGACCTTCCGTGCCAGTGATATGGATTCCATTCCCACGCAGGACAATACTTTCTGCAATCTACACATACAAACTATTGTTCTGAGTCTGGTTGTAATCTGTCTGTGTTAATTGTGTTTGTAAAGTCCCCCCGCAATACAAGGGTTAGGGTTAGGCCATTTCTTAGTACCGGGTAAGGTTTATTTTTAATAGAAATGGTATTCTCCATAATCAAATTGTATGGATTGTGTGTGCTGCATGTAATTAAGAAATTCATTCTAAAACTGTTCTGACTCATAAATGCTTTTTAACTAATTTTACAATACTCTAACCTTAGCATTAGCTTAAAACCACTACTTTTTGTTTTATAATGGATAGGTGTTTCAACATTCTAAAATGAAAACATTCAACAGGTTAAGATTAAGCTTAAACCATAAATAATCGTGAACAATTTGCAAACCGTTAAAAGCAATGTGTCTTTTTACCTACCATGATATGATAATATACCTACCTAAGTGAGATTGTAAATTTTTAGTAATAATCACTGGGCACGTTTATGTTTTGCTTCCTTCAAAGGCATGCCTTGGAAAAACGTGCACACGGTTATGTTTTTGAATTCAACGCATTCAGCTTATTGTCTTTTCAATACTATAGAAATAATAATTCTTAAAGCTGTGCCCCTTTCACAAACTGTCGTCCGGCGCTTAATAATACAGGCGGGTCGTTGGATACGGTAGTAAAATATCAGTGGTTAAGCTTTCAATATAATAGGTAGGTATATAATAGGTTGTGCCAGCGACTTCGCTCGTAAATTGATTCTGTCATACATACAAACACCTACATATTTTCGCATTTATTAAATCGTAAATTGATTCTGTCATACATACAAACATACCTACATATTTTCGCATTTATTAAATCGTAAATTGATTCTGTCATACATACAAACATACCTAAATATTTTCGCATTTATTATACATTTATTAGTCAGATACAGAATTTAATAAATTATATTCAGTGTTGAAAAAAGCAATCTATCAAAGAAGCTTGTTTTTATTTCATCCTGGATAATTAATTTTGATTTTGTTATATTGGTACTTACATAGCAAAAATTCTTTTGAAAAGAGCAAATATTGCGCTAAATAAAATTATAAATTACTTGTAATTTCATTATTAATTTATCGAAGTTGGACACTCTCAAAGAGAATAATCCATTATCGCCACAATTGGAGGCGGATTGGTGAACCCAGTTACTGCTGGTAAGTCTCCCAGCAAAGTACCTACTTATCTTCAATCGCCTTGTAATCCGTCAGCCGGTTTTTAAGACTCCCACGAGCAAGTAAGAAGTAGTAAGGGTAAACCTAGTATATGTTTACTCATCACTAAACCACAGATTAATAAATAAACTAAACTAGGCATAATATACACCTAACACACCGAAACACATCAGTTCTTTTGGCGAAGAGTTCTGAGATAGCCCTGACACTAAATTACCTATGATGCATAAATAACCCAAATTTCAAAACTAATGTGCCTGTGTGTGCTTATAGCTTATATAAGAATATTTATAGATATTTAACAAAAAGTTTTCTACTTCAACGTACTTTAAGCTAAACGATGCTATTCAGATGTGAGAAATATTGAAAATAAATGTATAGCCCCTTTTGAGTTAAGACGTACCTATATGATTCAAATTTTTTAGCCCTTGTGGCTAAAAAATTTGAATCATTTAGGTACGTGTCCTCTTCCATAGAGCGCCCCATGACACTATATTTTTTTATGAGGATTGAATTTCTGAATCGGATTGGCAATCGCAGTAAAAGATCGTACTTATACTACCTACTTGATCCATTTTTTAAAATTGTTTAAATTGTTTACACCTCCCTCCTTTTGGTGACCACCTAAGTAGTTCGCTAAAACTCTTTCGCAACCCCTCTAGTTTTCACGTAGTTATATGGTAAGTTAATAAAAGTAAGGTTTTTATACATTTTTGTAAACAGGAAGTAAATGTATTTTGTCACATTTGCCGCGTGACGCCAAGACTATTATAGTTATAATTAAATCAGATTTAAATCAGCTGATGTGTCGATATATGTATGTTATGTATGTTAGTATGGGCCACCTGTGAATTAGAAAAGCGCTAACGCTACGCGAATGGAAGTTATTGGTGTATGAATTTACCTTCCCCCGGCCCTTGCAATAAAGCGTGACATTTAGCGTAGTTTTGGGTACCGTTCCCTATGGTACTATACGTTTCCAAGGAAAGCGCGATTTTTACAACGCCCGGAGGCAAGGAAGGTGTGTCAATAACGGTATGTATTCTTATCCTTTTAACACGCGGGGAATATTCACAAATATTTTTTGTCGAAAACCACCATATCGAATTGACATTTTGTTAATACACTTCCCCTAACTAATTATATACCATGAGGTGTATGTTGTGTGGTTAATTAAGCTTTATTAACCTACAGCTAAGTATTATAACTAAGTTCTCACTTTGAACGCGAACCTACACATTCTCAGTCCTATCATGAATAAACAATACCTATACTTAAATTTTTATACTTTTACATATATCTATGTCGACACTAAAATATATATATATATATATATATATATATATATATATATATATATATGTTATCCGTGTGGTGACGAAGTAAGAATACTATTCACCACCCCATATTTTACCTGTGGGTGATCGTACGAGACGACTAAGGGATATAAAACGCATATAACATCTATGCGAGAGAAGGAAAACTCAGAACAAAACCTTATACCAACACGTCTGACCAGCGTGGTATAGTAGGTTAATTTCCCTCCCATTACGGAGGAGGCCCGAGCCCAACAGTGGGACATTTATGGACTGTGATGATGATGTAAGCATATATGTCCGTTAAGCTTTGCCGTATCCGTGGTGCCGTACGGCTGCGCTTATTGTAGCCGTACACCTCTTTAATTATTGGCTGACTAGTCATTTTATTTGCCTGGCTCCCGCTTTGCCTAGGAGGGAGGGGAACGAAGTGGAATCACTCTTTCCAACTCCTCCTCTTTAACCTTTTCTAATTAAATTTGTTGCGGGTTCCAAGACAATTAAATCATATCCCGGGACTGCCTGAGAGTCAAACCTCGGTTTCATTTATGGAGACCATTGTGGATCCTGGCTTACAGGAGTTACAATGGTGGGAATGTGTGGTGGGATTAGTCCCTCAAAAAAAAATATATGTCACTACTAAACATGAGATTTGAAATTGAAAACGAAATTGAAGTTATTAGGTATTAATATCAAAAAATCTTAGTCACCAGTCCACGTTAGACGCCAAAAGACTCTACCAATAAATAGTGAGAGTGAGTTTTATTACCTGTGGTGGCAAACAAGTAAACGGTATACGTAATATCACTGGTAATAGTAACGTTCATTAATCACGTGATCTTCTTTTTAGCATTTTTAAGTGCCACACTTTCAAAGTAGTAACAGGTACGCACACGTTTCTAAACGCATAATCATAATAGCATATTATCAAAATTTCATCTGTACCAATATTGTTTTTTCGTGTGGTGACGGAGTAAGAATACAATTCACGACCCCCTATCTTACCCGTGGGTGATCGTACGAGACGACTAAGGGATATAAAACACATATAACATCTATGCGAGAGAAGAAAAACTCGAAACAAAACCCTATACAACACGTCTGACCAGCGTGGTATATAGTAGGTCAATTACCTTCCCATTATGGAGGAGGCTCGAGCTCAGCAGTGGGATACATATGAGATGAGATGATGATGAATATTATTTTAGTTTCATGGTCTTAGATACTGAGTATGGAACTCAAGTCAATGATTTGATTTTGATATAATATTTTCTCTGTACGAAGTACGGGTGACTGGATCGGGGAATTAGTCCGTCACCCGCCAAGAGGCCGACCGCGTGAGGAAAGACCGACGTCCTCCCCGAGGAGAGGATGCCGGTCGAGGATAGGGTACTCCTGAAAGGGTATGCCGTCGGGCCGACCACTGATGTCAAGTTACTCTGCTCCGGTGGTCGGCCCAACGACGAAGGCGACGTGCCACGGGTGGATTTCGGGTATGCGTGCTTACGCCCCTCTGTCGCCCCGGACGGAGTGGTGCGATGAGAGCGCCGCATAGTGGGCTGAAAATCGCGATTCATAGACATAGAAACTTAAGTTATTACATATGATTTTTTTGTGTGGAAATGGGTTCGCCTGATCATTACTACATTATAAAATATCATATGAGATAATTTGGTCAACAATTGAACGAGTTATGATTTTTTTTAGAAAAAAATGTATGGAGCGAACATGAAAAATGAGGATATCTCTGAAATCGCAAGGTTGGCCGTTTTATCCTCACAGTCGTATATAGTAATAATTATTTATGATTTTTTAACGTACTTCGTATTACGACATCGCTTGCGATATTTTTTTTAAAAATTGTCATAGTTTTAAATTTTTATTTTCGTTGATAACTACTTTTACTTGTACATTTATTTAATAATAACGTTTAAATTTTTCAAATACGCATGTATCTAGCTTACATACAAAGATGTGTAAGAAATCACGTTAGTCCGTTGTTTTATTTATCGTTTATGTCCTTTGAACGTAAGTTAGTAATCTCTAATTCTTAGGTTAGTGCAATTTTAGCTGAAGATTCCGTTACAGTTACGAAGTTTTTTGGAGGGTAACAATGCAGCTTAGCTTTTTGTACTTTATAATAAGATGGATATACATCTTTAGAACCTTCTCGAATTGTAGTTTCCCTCAAAGTGATATATTGCCATTTTGAGAGTTTTAATGAAAGTAGCAATGCGAGTGCTTTTTCTGGCGAAAATAATGATAAAGAAGCTGGTTTCCTCATTATTTCCTTGAATTTTGCTGCTGCTTGTGGGTTCTTGAGCATATACTCAATAACGGATGCAATATCTTCACGACCATCTTCTTTCAAGAGTGCTGCAGCTGAATATGCTAACTTAAAAGGTTTTTCGCCGTTATGTTCGTTAGACCTTCTCTTCTTCTGCTTATTGCCTAGATCTTGAAAAGGCTTCCGAGATCTTTTTGTCATTGTTGAAATCGATATCATGGTTGACGTTGATGGTAAAGGTTCGTCACTCAAATTTTCTTTGAACGGATGTTGGATGAGTAAATCAGATTGCACGCAACTCGGCCAGTCAATATTTGTCTGAAGCCAATTAGAGTAGTCACGTCTAAATTTCTCAGAATTACGTTTGAATCTCAACCATCTCTTTTGAACAGCTCGTGTAAATCTTCGGCAAAATTCCTTGAATGTAACACTGGCTTCATCAGAAAGGCTAGAACCCAATCGAACTACTAGTGAATTAAATAATACTTCGTGATCAAACGAAATAGTATCCTGACTACTCAAAATAACAAACAAGTCCAAGTTTGTAATTACACTTTCCATTATTCACAATCACAACTTACAAAAATATTAAAAGATGTTAGCGGTAGAAATACTCGAAATGAACTAAAATTTTGATTTCAATTTTGACTATTTACTGCTATTGAGTAATTGATGTTTTAGAAGGTAATTAGGAAAACACAATACTCTTCTTAAATACACGGTGCTCATGACATTACCTAATTGCACCATTAACCATATACTCCTTTATTTATTTTGTGTGTGTGTTTTATGTTTTATTAAGCAATGCCGTAAGTATAATGAAGGTTCTTAATGATATTTGAAATGATTAGCTACTGCGAAGTCATTAAGTAATAGTATAGTAGGTACCTAAGAATTAGAGATTACTAACTTACGTTCAAAGGACATAAACGATAAATAAAACAACGGACTAACGTGATTTCTTACACTTCTTTGTATGTAAGCTAGATACGCGTATTGGAAAAAATTAAACGTTATTATTAAATAAATGTACAAGTAAAAGTAGTTATCAACGAAAATAAAAATTTAAAACTATGACAATTTTTAAAAAAAATATCGCAAGCGATGCCGTAATACGAAGTACGTTAAAAAATCATAAATAATTATTACTATATACGACTGTGAGGATAAAACGGCCAACCTTGCGATTTCAGAGATATCCTCATTTTTCATGTTCGCTTCATACATTTTTTTCTAAAAAAAATCATAACTGGTTCAATTGTTGACCAAATTATCTCATATGATATTTTATAATGTAGTAATGATCAGGAGAACCCATTTCCACACAAAAAAATCATATGTAGGTAATAACTTAAGTTTCTATGTCTATGAAACGCGATTTTCAGCCCACTGTGCGCCGATCGTAACCCACCCAAAAAAAAAGTACGAACTTATTTCAACAAGTTTCTAACTTAAGAACTGTTACATATTGCATCAGAAATCATGTCATATAACTTCAATGAAGTATTGATTCATGTATCTCAGCCATAACCTAGTAGAACCTTATAAGAGGCTTAAACTCGAAATTTCAACACAATGCGGTCGGTTGTAGCAATGAGCCCATAAATCGTCGCCAACAGAACTGTAGTCACCACTCGTAGAGAGACTACTTAATGATATATGACGTACAAAAATATAATGGTAACGCCTTTTACTAGTGTCATGTAGCAGAAGATTGACGAATAATATTACTCTATTCAGTTATGTTAATTAAAGTGTCTTTTTTCTTTTTCAAAAGATAAGATTATGCACCAACGAATTAATATTGTATCTCAGGAGATAAACAAATTTGCATACATACAACAGACACCAATTATAATCAAATTTAGAACTACCATCTGTAACGACGGAATATACAATTATAAAGAATTATCTAACGCGGCAATCAAACTCATGACACTTGGCAAGTGTTGTTCACTGCTTACACGGTAAGCTCAATGTAGTAGAGGCTATATAGTGTGTTATTACAGACACAAATCATATAATATTCGTAAAGGAGACAATAAATGCTCGATGCCGAAAATAGCATTTTATTTTTGTTTTAGTTCTGAATTATGTATACTTTGTCAATTTCAGATGGTTGTATTTAGAACCAATACTTTCTAATGATGATGGCGAATTGGGTGTTAAGTTTCGCAAAGTGGACCAAGGTTTTCGGCAGGTGACTCGTATTCTTGAGGCTGATGCCAGATTGTCGGCGCTGCTACAATCTTCAAGGCTCCAACCCATGCTGGATTCAATATCAGAACAACTTCTCGCTTGTCAGTCAGCACTTAATTTATATATTGAGGTAAATCTACAGTAAAATCGTCGATTAACAATCTTTATATCCATCATACTTTTTCTCTCGAATATCGCAAAAAGAGAACGCAGATAGGTCACTGCAAGATAAGACGAACTCAAAGGACTCGAAACGAAACTTAACGCCAACTAAAAAGTCAAATGATTTAGTAAGCCAATATCCCTTCACGGGCCTCCTCTATAATAGGAAGGGTAATGGGTGACCTGTTTTGTTACGCTGACCAGGTAGTTTCGCTTTCGCTCGTTTCAAGGGGTTTTTTTGAGCTTACTCTGTCTTGTACTATATATTATTATTCGCCTATATAACTTAGTTGTATTTGACGGTATCCACGAGAAAGATAGGAATAGAAAAATGATGCGTATTTAAGAAATGGTAATAGAAATATAGAATGCCCTACCAGTAGATGAGCCGATATTTTGGAACTTGGATTGCGACGGCATACAGCACTCGGGGAATGTAATACTTAAATGTAAATTGTTCTAGAGTCGCAGGAAGCCACTGGATGCAGGTGGCATTGAATCGGGATATTCTAAATATTATATGGGCAGTAAGGACACTGCCCATAATAATCTATTTAATTTGTGTCAGTTAGTAATTTTATGTATGAATGATTGGATAGATTTTATCGATGATTAATCCATTTAGACATATACAGTATTTAAAGTAGCAAATCTGTAAGTCAAATTACTGCTACACCCTCTTATTACTATAGAGTTAGAAAACTAGTCTGGTTATCTACCATAGATAGACAACCTCTGTCTGTATATTGAGTGCTGAACGAGTAAAGGCTTCATTAGTTTGACTTGGTTTTATTACGAGGTTGCAATTGCCATTAGAAATATTTCCTGATAAATCTGTCTTTCTGAATGGATTTAATTAAATATCAGCTGAAGTATAATCTTAATATCTATAAGTAAACATAACTAATTATAATAATAGCATTTGATGTAGTGCCCGAATTATATTATAATTGAACTTTAATAATCTGGTAACAGCGTTTTTTGATTTATAGTCTAATAGAAAATATTCGAGGAAGTTGCAAAACAAAATATTTTATTGATGCAACGTAGCGTTATTGATAACAAATGTCTTTTTTTATTAATATCAAAGTGTCTTTCCAGGAAAAACGTTCAATTTTCCCAAGACTGTATTTCTTAAGCGATGACGACTTGTTGGAGCTATTAGGTCAAGCGCAAGGTGGTGCTGATGGGAGAGAAGTAGTTATACAGACCCATCTCAAGAAATTGTTTCCGGGTATTACTTCAGTACGACTAGGCCCTGGAGATATGTCTATCACGGCCTTGTGTAGTCACTATGGAGAAGCATTCCATTTAGACCATCCTGTTGATATTGATTGCCCAGTCGAGGTATGTACGAGTATTTCAATCATTTGAATCTTTTTTTTAATAATTTATTTATATGTTAAACCAATATGTTGTAGTGGTGATATTTTAATAATGTAGTATGACCATTTTTATACTGGCAGACCGCTATCGTCTGAACACACCACACCCACTTGTGGTGCCCCACAACCCACCATATACCTTGGGGTATCATTTCCATTGATTCCCCGGCAACAAATAAGTGTTGTTGGGGTGTCGCCGTCACGTGGTAATCTACTGTGACTATAATTATGTATAAAGGAACTAATACTTATTATAATAAAATGTGCAATCAAGGATGATTCCACGGTTTCTTTTGCCGTTGCTAAGAGACATAAGCACATTAAACCACTGCAAGGATAGAAAAAATCGATATTAAATCTAATGACATACGATCTGGCTAACGTAGTATACTCGTAGCAAGCTAAATGTCAGCTGACTTTGATGTAAATAAACTTAGAAAGAGAAAAATATTTCTCTAAATTATTAAAACATAAGTTTTTTGTAATTAACATCTTATATTGACTAGACGCTTGAAACATTTTTCTTCGTGCAGTATCTGCTAATCCATATTAGGCCACTGACAATTGTAGATTAATAAACATTGTCTCTACCAGTTCAAGGCACGCATAGAGCAGCAGCCTCTACATTGAATGAGATATTAATGAGATTTGATTGATTTGTATTGATGCACGCATGATTGCACACATGGCGGTCTAAATTATGACTCAATATGTCGAGTGTCGTGAGTTCGACACGGGACAGTTCTTTGCTGATTCGACAAATGATTATTTTGAGTCTGAATGTTGTGTTCACCATTTGTATATTTGCAAAATCCCCGTGGTTTATTCCGTAAAGAGTCAAAGTTTTGGTATCTCAAATTTTATTTTTAAATGTACGGTAATACATAGTCAGTGCTGCCATCATCATCTCAGCTCATATACGTTCCACTACTGAGTTTGAGCCTCCTGCAAAACAGGAGAGAAATTGCCCTACTATACCACGCTGATCCGACTGGTTGGTTTTCCTTTTCGTGCATAGATGTTGTGTTCATATTATATCCCTTACTCGTCTTTTACATACAGGTAAGAAAAGGGCTGGTTAATTGTATCCTTACTACACCACACGGAAAGGCAGTGCTTTATGGTAAATTATTATTATTCGAAGTGTCCGTATCTATATAGTGAATCTGTATCACAGTGAAAACAGTAACAGTACTGCTTTGAGGATGTGTTCACTAATTCTTCTAATATTTATAGGTGTGGCTAAAGAATCTCGAAACAGAAATGCGTGTTTCACTAAAGAATATGACATTAAAATGCTTAATGGCGAAATCGCTACAGGAACACGACCCGTTTACGCTGCCCACGCAAATTTTATGCCTTGCACAAAATTTACGTTTCACAGAGCAAGCGGAAAAGGCAATTGCATCTAAAGAATTGCATAAACTAAAAGACAATATTGACAAAGAGAATTCATATTATGCCTCTACAGACATTGAGGATGAAAGTGAACGACGCAAAAGACAAGCGCTCATATTACAATGTGCTCATTATTTATCAGTTATCAGAGTATTGATAGACAATAACGTCGTTTCGACTGGCGAATGGCTATGGCAAAAGCAATTGCGGTAATTACTAATTGAGATAATTATATATTACTACGTTGGGTAGTCAAATAAGCACTTGATGAATATATTGTAATATGAAATATACCGTAATAATTTAATTACATTAATTATTTGAATTTAACTAACTTCAACTTTTATCAATTAGGGAGTGACCTAGGAATGTCTTCCTTTCCTGCGGGTGTCTTTACTAATGTCTTAAGGGATGTAAACAAATACAAACTACATCAAACATGATATTATAAGACAATTATTTTTATTGTGCAGCAGACTCGTGGCTAACAGCAAAACGCAAATGGATTGAAACTAACATTAAATCAAAACCTAAGTCGCACATTTCAATGTATTTATCTGAAAAAAGTCTTCGTAGTATATCGAACTTCAGTTCTAACTGAATTTAGTGACCAACGAAAAACATTACAATTAGGGTTGCCACCCGTACTTTATTATAAAGTATTGTACGTTATTTCAGATAAATATACTCTATACTTTATGAGAACAATAACGTATACGAAAATACTTTATTTCGTATGATATGAATTCTTTGGGACTTTGTTAAGTTTAGTCGTAGGTATTTTTATCATTAACGAAATTAACAGCTACTCGCCAGCGCCACATCACTTAAGCACTCGTTTTTAATAATTTCTGAACGCAATTTAATCTCAAATGTCAATTTTGTGTTGTCAAAACGGTTTGAGTGCACTAAGAATACGATTTAAAGTTTTATAGATTTATGTCATGGTAAATCATGGACAAGAATACTCCTTGTACACCTTCAAACACAACTTCGATAGTGAAACGGAGCAAATAGATAGTGAATATGTTACACCAAAAAATATTTAAAAATGTAACAAAACAGAAAAATAAACTATTGCAGAAGTATAAAAATCAGTAGGAAATTTAATTGAAAAAAATTGGTTAATTAATGATGCACAAATCAAATATAAAGGCTAACTGCAAAAAGCAATAAAAATATGATTTTAAACATAATAAATAATAAATATAAATGAATTGTACTTTATTTTGATACTGTGTACTTTTTTTCTTACCCATAATAACCAATGTACTTTATTTGCGAAGAAAAAAGGTGGCAACCCTAATTACAATATATTTATTTCGAGGTTTTACATTTTAATGAATTATTATAGGATAAGCGTTTAGTAATAAAGTAGTGATGTTTTACCTATTAGGATTATTTTTAGGTGATCTTATTACTTAATATATTAGTTACATTATATTATGACACCATAACTATTACTGCGTATTAGCGTACCGAATCATCCCACTAACAAAACAGTGATTTGTTATTAGGTAGTTATCAATCACTGCGTGCAGGTGCTATTCGAATATAAGGTAGAGTCGCTGTGAGATATGGTCTCTATAAATATCTTTTTTTTTAATGTTGATGGTGGCAAACGAGCAAGCAGCACACCTGATGGTAGATATTACTGCCGCTCATGGACCTTTACAATACCAGGGGTACAGCTAGGCTGTTTACCAATGAAAACTCCAAACCCACTGAGAAAGTTGGACTACCACCTCTCACGCTCATCGAACGAAATGCAACAGCATATTGCCACTACTCAGACAAGCGAGTGAGATGACCACCGTTGACAAATAATAATAGCATAGCGACACGAGCGACGTCGCCTCGCTCGCCGTTACGTATCCCTATTATGGCTATTACCTGACTAATACGTGTTAACCATTCGCAGACATAGGTGACTTATATTATAATAACTGTACCTATTACGAATATATTAACCATACCTCTAATAAAAAATACTTGATGTATAGTAAAAGCTAAATTGAATTATTTATTAATCCTAATACGAAAAATCTCCGACAGTTTTTATTTACTGAGCAATAAGGAAGTGGTGGCTAAAATGGGTCTAGCTAAAATATTATATTCATACGAATACCTCGGCGTCAACACGGGACAGTTTGTACGCACCGAACTTGCTGACGATTGCTTTTTCATATTAACACAGGTAAGCATTCATTAAAATATAAATTACCTAAGAAATTATTTAAATCATAATGTAATTGGACTATTAGACGTTATTCAATTATATTACAAGAGGAAGACCACGTCATACTTTTCTTGATCAAATTGAAGATGTGTTGGCGAAAGGTCAGATTAAGAGTACGCGTAACCGTAGAGCATGCATGAAGACTGTGATGAGTGTGAATGAAGTGATGAAGGTATGTCAGGATCATGGTTTGTGGCAATCTGTAGTCTCTGCCTACCCCTCTGGGAGACAGGCATGAGGCTATCTATGTTTTTTATGCATCTTAGCAAAATGGCAGTAGGAAATGGTAATCGCTATTCATATATTTAACAATACACGAAGCAACGAACTCAATGAGATTCTTGGGTTTCTCAGATCTGTGTCCAGCAGGGCACGTTGACAGGTTAATCGACAGATAGATTAGCAGTGAACATACACAACCACGTTTTAATGAAGACCGGGGACGGGATCAATATAATTATGAAATTATTATATTGACAACTTTATTAATTTACCGTATTTTTAACCGACTTCAAAAAAGGAGGAGGTTCTCAATTCGCTTGCATATTTATTTATGTTTGTTGCCTCAAAAGTTTCGACTGGGCGAAGCGATATTAATGGTTCTTCTTTTATTTGAAAGCTGGTGCTTCCCGTGTGGTCCCATTTTAATTTGGTCCAGTTCTGACAATGGCACCCATGTGAAAACCCTAATAATAGTCTAAAATTAGCATTAAGTATGTGTGCGACAAATGAACGAGTAACTCAAACCCCGCTACTAATAGAACTACCTAGGTGTGTCTGTAACACTAAAAAGTAAACAATAAAAAAATAAAACTATGATTAAAAAAACCGACTTCAAAAACTGAAAAGTACAAAATAACTTAAAATACTATCATTTGTATGTGCTATCTATTGATAGGTTTGAAATCGGTGCCAAGCCTTAAACAAAATTATAAACAGCTTACTTACAGTAATGAAATTCCTACACTAAAGATACCGATACTGGCACCGACGTAATCGTTGTTTTATTTTTTTTATCGTAACTATAGTAAATGCACATTTTGTTTTAAAATTACAGTCGTTACATCTTGGCTTAGTAGGCAACCCTTTTGGTCCAGCGGGTACGGGCAAGACGGAATCCGTAAAAGCCCTGGGAAGTCTGGTCGGTCGACTGGTGCTGATCTTTAATTGTGATGAGGTAAATATTGTTTTAGATACCATATAGTACCGCAGCATAATATAAAATACACTTGACTCAAGTCTCAATCAAGTCTATTAGATTAAATTTCTTCTTTTATTGTTCAAATAAATACTAATACTGTAATTACAAATGTCCTGATTAGCGAAAAATCTCCAGTTCGTAATTATACTATATTTTTTTAATTATAACTACCTATATAATAATTATCTTTTCGCCACTGACCATTATCTCTATATGTATTATCTACCCATATATCGTCCTATTAAAGTTATTAAATATCCTGTATACTTGCCTTTTTATTATTATTGCTTATGGTGGCAAATGAGCAAGCAGCAAACCTGATGGTAAGTGTTACTGCCGCCTATGGACCTTTGCGATGTCAAGGGTAAAGCTAAGCTGCTGCCTACCAATACAAACACCAGACCCACGCAGTTGGGCATCCGGCTCTCTCGCTGCGCAACATTGCTATTACTCAGGCGACAATCTTCTTCGAGAGTGTAGTACTAACTTGTAGACAGAAAACTGTCAACAGCCTGGTCCTACCACTAAAATCCTATCACATGTATTTTTTAATTCACAACAATTACGAAGATCAGTCAAGTTTCATCATTTTAAAATCAATTTATTAAGTTACCTTATTCTGTTTTTTGTAAAATATATTCTGTTCCATTAAAATATTTATAATAAAGAATTCTTTAAGGTAACAAGGGTCCTATCTCCGAAACGATAAAAGTTCAATGTCTTGTCCTTGTACCGCTCATTCACTTAGAATAATACAAACACTGTTTCTAAGAATTACTCCTTGTCCTGTTAAAACCGGTATTTAGCAGACAGATGAGACGGGGTAGCGAAAGATATGTTTACTCATAACCAATTCTAAGCTAACGATAAGTACCTACATAACTTTGATGGCAAACAAGTACTACTAAAATATTTGATAGAACGCATTCAATTTTACTATTTACTCAGTTTGCTACATCTTCATAAATTATTTAAATTTATTATTATATGCTTTATTTTTTATTTATGCTTTATTTTCATAATAGATATTAATAAATTTAAAACAAGAATCTCATTGAAAGTAGCTTATCTTTAAAATTGATAAATTACGAGTCCTTATCTTAGAAGGATTAATTGCAATTGTTAAGACCCTTGCTAAACGTGGCGATTATGAATATTACCCAATCTTTTATACGGAAGCCTCTGTCCAACGTATTAAACTTATACGTATTCTTTACTTTAATTCATATTTATCCCTCAACGCAAAAAGAGGGGTGTTATAAGTTTGACGTGTCTGTGTATCTGTGTCTGTCTGTGACATTGTAGCTCCTAAATGAATAGATCGATTATAATGCGTTTTTTGTTTGAAAGTTAACATGATGGCTACAATTTATGAATATTTGCAAGTACAATTTTTCAAGCTCTTTTTGTTAGCTAGTCCTACAACTCTTAAGATGTATAATGGGTATTTTACATTGAAACAAAAATTTGTTTTTAAATTTTATACTCTGAAAATGGAGCTCGAAGGTAGGAGACAAAATATTAAGAAACCGTTTAGAATTATTTGATTCGTCTCAACTAGTTCTGTTCGTTAGATATGTTTTATGTCGGGTGTTTTTAAGTAACCCCGACGGTTACTTAAAAATAATATTTTATATTTTATTGATATTACTGTCAACATATCGACCTCCAACATTCCAAGAAACCTCAAGGTCGATAGGTTAATTAAATAAATGGATGAATTTTGTGTTGATAATAAGGAGGTACACCATAATTACTACTAATATTAATTGTTGATGCATCTTAGGCAATGGACTCTGAATGTATGGGTCGATTACTAAGCGGTGTTGCTGTATGTGGTGCGTGGGGATGTTTCGATGAATTCAACCGTTTGGCCGCACACACTCTGGCTGCAGTCTCTCACCAGCTCACATCCCTACTCGGTGCTATTACAGATCATAAACCGGGTACTGAACCCGTGGCTATACTTAATGGTAAACATGTAAGTATGAGACACGTAATAATTATAAGTATTTCCGACTGCTTTCATTTACTATTCAATTTATATGCAGATAAATATATGAGTATGTTTCTACAAGAATACGGAATTGTGCGTCGATTCACACAACAACTGCATAACTTGCTATATATATTGACTTGATATGTTCTTTATTCCAATTTACTTAAATACACATGGAGTCATTCAATATGTTTTCTTAGTAATAATATAATCCTTTCCTTGCTTTTTTTTGCGGCGAACTGTGGTCTGATCGCGCCCCGCTAAATCCGTCCAGGGCGACAGATGACGCGGCGCGCGACCCTATAACCCGCCCCGCAATGCACTTCTCCACACCGTGTGAGTGGCCATCGGAACCCGGTCTTTTTTTGTCGTCGGTGGCTCACCCGGTACCCCTTCCTTGCCTGCGGGAGCAAAACATTACTAATGACTGTAAGCAGATAACACCACTACTAAGTTGCTGGTAAGTTTGTATCTATATAGGAGAATTTTGTTTTACTATAGTACTTATACGATTGGACGATTATGTAGATTTTATGTATTCGGCTTTTCTACTATTGTTTCTACTATTTTCATTATCATCATATAAGTTCATATCATCATTATCATCTTGCTCTTATCCCAATTACTTGGGGTCGATGCAATATGTCAACCTCCATACAGTCCTATCAGACGTCATCTCTGCAGTCACTCCCTGTCCATCCATGTCATGCCTTACGCAGTCCATCCATCTTTTCTTTGGTCTTCCTTTACTCCTAAAGCCTTCAACATTCATATTTAAAACTTTCCTCACAACATTACTTTCATCCCGTCATCATATCAGTTCATATACGTCCCGCTATTGGGCTAAAACCTTCTTCGTAATAAGAGGTAAATTGACCATACTATACCGGGCTAGTCAGACGAAGATGATGAAGTTGGTATAGGATTTTATTTCGAGCTTTCTTACTTGCATAGATTTTGTATACATTTTATATCCTTTAATCTTCTTTTACAATGACCACGGGTAACATATGTGTAATGCTCGCATCTGAAATCATTACAATAGTTTTTACTCATATTATCTTTCATTATAATTCCAGCTCATATACGTCCCACTGTTAGGCTCGAACCTCCTCTACAATAGAAGGGCAATTGACCTATTATACCACACTGGTCAGACGTGTTGGTATAGCGTTTTGTTTCGACTTTCCTTATCTTGCATATACCCGACTAGAAATTTTTTCGTCTACCTTAGCAGGACCGGACCGGGCATGCCCGATCTGGACCAGATAAGGTATGTAACGCAGAAGATATATCTGGACCCGATCAGGAAAACCTTATCGGGTCCAGATCAGGCATTCCTGATCGGGTCCAGATCAAGCATTCCTGATCAGGTCCGGATGAAATTTTACTGATCGGAACCAAATCAATCATCTGCGTTATATATCTTGCCTGATCCAAAACGAGTATGCCCAGTCCAGTCCTTTTAAAAACTATGAATATCTTAAAGAACATGTTTAATAGGTAAAAATATAAATTAATATATGACGTAGACACCGAATGCAGTGCTTATTATAGAGTCCCAGTGAGCCGTTCCGATTATGGCGCAATCACCAGATGCTAACGACTGTAACTGTCGCCTGAATTTCTCATTCATGACCTGATCAATCTGTTTTAATCTGATTCGATAACAGCTAATTCAATATTAGGCCATCTCATTACGCTTCGGAGAATCTTAACATCGCGATTCAAATAATGACGTCATTTTACTAACGCCATCTATTTATTATGACCCAAAACATTAAATGTTAGAATGGTTGTTACAATATAATATTACTATCTATCTATGTTTTCAAATGTTAGGTACATTTATATATCTATATATATTATTTATTTTTGTTTTTTACTTTAAATATAAATTACTTTTATATTATTAATTAAACATTATTATTATCTATTATTAAATACATATGATTAATTAAAGAATTCAGATTAATCTCCTCTGATGAAAATACAATTTCGCCGTGGCATAAATATGACAATCATGTCACTTTTTTGAATTTTGATTGATATTTTTTTTGTGTTACGAAAACTGTTTCTGGTTCTGATATACTACAAGCCTTACTATATACTTGATGATATTTCACATCAGGCTATCATTATTTGGTCCTGATCTGGTCCTGATCCGGTATGCCTTACCATACTTGATGTTATTTCACATCAAGCTATCCTGATCAGGACCAGACCTGGTCCTGATAGGGTTTGCCGGATCCGGCATGCCTCATTCTGTCCTGATCGGGTCCTGATCCGGTATGCCTTACCATACTTGATGATATTACATATCAGGCTATCCTTATTTGGTCCTGAACTGGTCCTGATCCGGTATGCCTTACCATACTTGATGATATTACACATCAGGCTATCCTTATTTGGTCCTGACCTGGTACTGATCCGATATGCCTTACCACACTTAATGATATTTCACATCAGGCTATCCTTATTTGGTCCTGATCTGGTCCTGATCCGGTATGCCTTACCATACTTAATGATATTTCACATCAGGCTATCCTTATTTGGTCCTGATCTGGTCCTGATCCGGTATGCCTTACCATACTTGATGATATTACACATCAGGCTATCCTTATTTGGTCCTGATCTGGTCCTGATCCGGTATGCCTTACCATACTTGATGTTATTTCACATCAGGCTATCCTGATCAGGACCAGACCTGGTCCTGATCGGGTTTGCCGGATCCGGCATGCCTTATTCTATCCTGATCGGGTCCAGATACATGATCTGGTTGAACCATACTTTATTTCTAGTCGGGTATGTCATATGCGTTTTAAATCCCTTAGTCGTCTCTTACAATCACCCACGGGTAAGATAGGGAGTGGTGAATTGTTTTCTTAGTCCGTCACCACACGGATTAACTCATATATAACATTAATTTTATAGATAACAGTATCAGGATGGTGTGGAGTAGCTGCTACGATGAATCCAGCTGGTCGTGGCTACGGCGGGCGGCGTGATCTACCAGCCGCATTACAGCGACTGTTTCGACCCATAGCAATGTTGGAGCCGCCCCATACCGAAGTAGCGGCTCACCTTCTTGCAGCCAATTGTGTACCAGACTCACAGCTACTGGCTACAGATCTCAATAATGTGTTTACATTGGCAAGGTACATGTTTTTTGTTTTTTTTTTATTATGGTGGCAAACGAGCAAGCAGCACATCTGATGGTAAGTGTTACTGCCGCTCATGGACCTTTGCAATACCAGCTACCTACCAATACAAACCCCAAACCTACCCAGTTCGGTTGTCGGCTCTCTCACTCACTGAACAAACTCAGACGTCGATCTTCTGTGAGATTGTGGTACTACCCTAAACGGACCGGCCCGCGGGTGTAGACAGAAATCTGTCAAAAGCATGGTCGTACCACTAAAGTATCTATAAAGTCAGAAACAAATAGTTCCTTACTAGATTCTCCGGTGCGAAAATACACTTCATCATCCGATTTCTTCCCCGTGGGTGTTGTAAAAATCGACTAATGGTAAACTGGATATAATAACACGTCTGAGCAGTGAAGATTATTTTCCATTCGGGAGGAGGCTCTAGGCCAGCAGTAGGATGTATGTGAACTGAGATGACTAAGTTAATTCTTCAATTGAATCCTAATTGTATGCCAGATCCACGGACGGACGGACACTATAACCAAATTTTAATATATAGACTGTGGACCCAAAAAATCAAATATATCTAATATTACATTAAAATCCTTTGCTACTGCTCAAATATCTAATTTGGAATAATTTGCAATCATAATTTTTTAATCACACTACGTTTTATGTTTTGCATTTAATTACACGTATTTTAAATCGTCATTACGCTATGTAATGGGGGCTACGAATGATATCAATCCTTACATGTTACTTTCAACTGTTATTCATAACACAACACGTAATTATTACGCTATTTTAAGTATACAAGGTGGTGATGACAATATTAGTTCACTGACCTGTGGTCCGACCGAGTAGGTATGTTTTCATTATGCGGCATGCATTAGGTACTTTTAATTTCCTTATCTAAGTCTGATGACACAGTCTATAGGGATCTTATGGCTCAGGAATAAGGTATAATATGCATTAATTTGTATTGCGTTTGGCGAAGACTTGAAGTGGTAAACTGGCGATATGTAGGTACCTAACTTCATATTAGTTTATACTGATGCGGCGCGGGAGGTCTTTGATCTCTTGGTGATAGCCTAATAATTTTAATTTTTAATACAGCGTGTGGAAAATGTTAATAATACAAAGTAATGTCATCATCTCATCTCATCTCAGCCCATAATATCCCACTGTTGGCCTCGGGCCTCCTCCGTAATGGGAGGGAAATTAACCTACTATACCGCGCTGGTCAGAGGTATTGGTATCATTTCAGCCCATCGCCGTCCACTGCTGGACATAGGCCTCCCTCATGGTATGCCACAGAATGCGGTTCTGTGCCGTCTGCATCCATCGACGCCCAGCAATTTTAAATAGATCGTCTGTCCACCTAGTGGGGGGGCGTCCTACACTGCGTCGTCCAGTACGTGGTCGCCACTCTAGAACCTTTTTTCCCCAGCGGTTGTCGGTTCTTCGAGCGATGTGGCCAGCCCATTGCCACTTCAGCGTGCTAATTCTTCGTGCTATGTCGGTTACACCCGTTCTTCTGCGGATTTCCGTATTACGGATTCTATCACGCAGAGAAATCCCGAGCATAGCTCGCTCCATAGCACGCTGAGCGACTTTGAGCTTGGTTATGAGGCCTACATTTAGGGACCACGTTTCCGTGCCGTAAGTCATCACTGGTAACACACACTGGTTGTAGACCTGTGTTTTCAGACACTGAGGTATGTTGGACGAGAAGATCCTCTTAAGTTTCCCGAACGCTGCCCAACCGAGTTGGATTCGTCGGCTGACCTCTTTCTCGAAATTGGATCTACCTAACTGGACTGTTTGTCCAAGGTAAACATAATGATCGACAATTTCGAGAATCGCATTGCCAACTAGGACCGGTACAGGAATGACATGGGCATTTGACATGACTTTCGTCTTGTCCATGTTCATTCGTAACCCCACCAGTTGGGATACCCTGCTGAGATCGTTGAGCATGGTGCCAAGGTCTTCCATGGATTCTGCCATAACGACGATATCGTCTGCAAATCGAAGGTGAGTGATGTATTCGCCGTTAATGTTAATACCTAGTCCGGTCCAGTCTAAGAGCTTGAAGACATCTTCCAGTGCAGTGGTGAACAGTTTCGGAGAGATGACATCTCCCTGTCTCACGCCTTTCTGCAACTGGATCGGTTTCGTACTCTTATCCCGGAAACGGACTGACATTGTGGCGTTCCTATACAAACACTTCAGCACTTCTATATAACGATGGTCGATTTGGCACCGCTGAAGGGACTGCAGCACCGCCCAAGTTTCGACTGAATCAAAGGCTTTCTCATAGTCCACAAACGCTATACACAGAGGCCGATTGTACTCCTCGGTCTTCTGGATAATCTGCCGAAGCGTGAGAATATGGTCTATGGTGCTATAGCCTTTTCGGAAGCCAGCTTGTTCGGGCGGCTGGAAGTCATCAAGCTTGCACGTGAGTCGATTGGTAATGACCCTCGAAAACAACTTGTAGACGTGGCTCAAGAGTGAGATGGGTCTGTAGTTCTTTAGAAGAGCTTTGTCGCCCTTCTTGAAGAACAGCACCACCACACTCCCGGTCCACGACTCTGGAACGTCGCCCCCGAGGATAACGGAATTAAATAGCTTTTGAAGGGCTTTTAAGACCGGCTTACCGCCTGCCTTCAGTAGCTCTGCCGTAATTCCGTCATCTCCCGGTGCCTTACCGTTTCGTAGTTGTTCGAGAGCCATTCTGATCTCGCACAAGCTAATGTCCGGGATTTCTTCGGTATAGTGCCGAGTTAGCTTGGATCTGGGATCTTGGACCAAGCCGACAACAGGACTTCGGGATGATTTATATAACTGTCCATAGAACCTTTCGACCTCTCCCAAGATCTCACCCTGGGATGAAATGACAGTGCCGTCATCGGTCTTCAGCTTAGTCAATTGGCTTTGCCCAATAGACAGATCTTGTGCGAACACTTTTGAGCCACGATTCCGCTCTATCGCTTCTTTAACACGGAGCGTATTAAATTGGCGAATATCGCGACGCACAGACCTGGAGATCTGCCTATTAAGCTGCCTGTGTTCGGACCAATCGGCTGAAGACTGTACTGTCATTTCTTTTCTCCGCTCCATGAGCCTGAGAGTCTGGTCAGAAAGTTTTTTAGGTCTATTGGCGCGGTGAGCCTTGAAAAACTTCGACCCAACCGCGTGGACAGTTTCCACGAACCTGTTGTTCATATCGTTCGGAGATTCGCACTCGTCTAGACATTGGAAGCGATTGTGTAGTTCGAGTTGAAAGCTTTCGAGGTTCTGGTATTGGACAGGTGTAGGTCGGAGGGTAGACTTCATCAAGCGTGACCGTTCGACTTTCGTATGGATATTTAATGAGCCTCGTACTATTCGGTGATCGCTCCCAGTTTTAATCCTGCTGATCACTGAGACATCATTAAATATATGTCGTTTGTCCGACAAGATGAAGTCTATCTCGTTTTTTGTTGAACCATCGGGGCTAATCCAGGTCCATTTCCTTTGTGGCTGCTTTCTGAAGAAGGAATTCATCATAAAGAGGCTTTCCTTCTCCAGAAATTCAGCCAGTTTCTGGCCCCTCTGGTTTCTCTGTCCATATCCAAGAGTATTGGTAGAGGTATTGGTATAGGGTTTTGTATCGAGTTTTCCTTCTCTCGCATTGATGTTATATGCGTTTTATATCCCTTAGTCGTCTCGTACGATCACCCACGGGTAAGATAGGGGGTGGTGAATTGTATTCTTACTCCGTCACCACACGGATAAGTTAGTACTATAATATGTATTATTTGCAGCTCTCTCCTAAGTGAACAGCGACATTACGATTGGGGGTTGCGCGCTTTGAAAGCGGCCGTGAGCAGTTGTGCGGCATCCGCTGGTGCACTAAACGCCGTCAGTACTGATACCACTGCGCGCCGGGCACTAGCGCGCCGTGTGCTCACGCTCAACAACATGTCCAAACTTACCACTCACGATGCCGAACGGTCACTTACCTTTTATACTTACTCTTTTACCTTTCAATAGTGACGCTTTATTTTGTATGGAAACAAGCTAATAATATGTAGGTTTAAATATTTTCTCATAAAGAAAAGGTGACTTACAAATGAACAATAATAATAGTTAAAGCAAATGAGTATATAATAATACATTTCTCTTAAAAAGAAAACACATAAATATGCTCATTTTACATTTGTTTTTATTTTCTATGGTAAGCAACACAAGTAAGTGATACTGCCACTTCTGGTTCTTATCAATGCTAAGATCACAGCCAGGCCACCGTATACCCTAAAAAAGTGCTCTTCTTAAACCTCGTTTATCGAGCAATCATGCCTAATTATGTTGCGGAATACTTTACAAACATAATTTTACATGCAGATTCAGAATAATAATTTGTAAATTTGCTAAGCATTTATCCGTTATATGGAAAGAGAAACGATTTTGAGATTGAAGAAGAAGAAGCAGGAAAATTTCAACTATTAACCGCAAGATGTGTCACCATTATGTAATTGAGCCTTTCACGGTATCGTGTAGGATGACTAAGAATTTGACATTATCGGAAATTTCGCCCTCGCCTTAGCTATCGACTGGTCCAAGTGCGCTTTCTCTTTGAAAACCCAATCACGACAAATTCAAAACCTGAAACAGTAATGTATAAGAAGTGAAGCTCTGATAAAGATGGTTTGGCAAATGACTTATAAGATGTATAAATCATTGGCCATTTGTCAAATCTCTCCTTGACAATTGTCGATGCTACCCTACCTAATTTTTTATTTTGATTCAATACCAAGTCCTTTTAATAATAATTGCCATATGGGTTTCTATGGCCTATGTTTCTCTAGCCAAGGCCACGATTGGACGTACCAGAGACAGTTCATGTTATGGATCTAGAAGTAAGCCGGAATGAATCTCATAGATGGAAACGCTAGAGTATAAGTCACTGAATCTGGTCCCAAGTTTCATACCGTCACGATGACTTCGTCAAGATGATGAAAAATGCAACAAAACCTCTGTTTACAACAACAAAAAATGTTTTCTATGATAAATTCATATATTTGCATAATTTCTATACAGGTTTGAAAATATTTTGTCACTCGTATTTAACGGTGTGCCGGTGCAGGAATCCAGTTCAGATCCTATAAACGCTGCTCTTGAGTCAACTTTTGATAATCTCAAGCTTGTACACAATAAATTGCAGGTATCTTATTACATTTTTACTTACTTATCTATATCTATTAAAGAGAATATTTGTATATATGACATCACTAAACTCAAAACGCTGGCGCTGTGATATATCTATCTTCTACAAATAAACCAACGAGTAAGGTTTGCTAGTAATATACAAGTAAGGGAGTGGACCGATTGCTATTTATCTGACGGCATGGTTTCATGTGTAGGAGTAATTAAGAATGCCTAAAAAAATAAGCACACATTCAGGCTTCCTCCAAATACTGCCTTCATAAATAAAAAAGGGATCATTATCAATTTGACTTATGACATAAAGGAGATGCGCATCGTTTACGGAGACCTGATGTCTAATAGTAGGTACATGTCCCAGGAATACCATGACTGCACAGATGGCCTAGTGTTTTAGATACCGACCTATCATGCTAGTAACGTGGATTTGATTCTCGATCAGGACAATACTGTGTGCCATTCATAAATTGTTGTACTGAGCTTGGGTGTAATTTGTGTTTGTTACTCGCATGTTGGTTAAAGGCCCCGCAATACAAGGATGATTTTCGAAGTGTGTAATACACCTATAACTATTATTTTATTTATTTGTTTGTATTTTTATTATTGTAGTGTACAACATTCCTTACATCATCATCATCATCACAGCCCATAAATGTCCCACTGTTGGGCTCGGGCCTCCATAATGGGAGGGAAATTAACCTACTATACCGCGCTGGTCAGACGCGTTGGTATATGGTTTTGTTTCGAGTTTTCCTTCTCTCGCATAGATGTTACATGCGTTTTATATCTCTTAGTCGTCACATACGATCACCCACGGGCAAGATATAGGGTGGTGAATAGTATTCTTACTCCGTCACCAGTCGGAAAATTTTTGAACATTATTCCTAATAATACACATATATTGTTAAAAAAGAAATAGTCCTTAATTGTTTACTTTTTTATAACTTTTATCTATTTGTAGAAAAATTTATTAGATACTGATTGTTTATGGGTCATACTACTAAACTTATGCGACCAGCAAGTGCAAAATTATAATACCAAGAGGCTCGACTAATTAAGCAAGTGAAATGAGTGAGATTACATCTTAAAATAGTCACACGCTTGCTACCTACTATATAAACTAAATACATGCGTTTTATTTTCAAATTATTGTATACTACCCAAAAGCGAAAGCATGAATGAGAAAAGATATCAAGAAGTTAAGAATCGAATTAATTTTAAATTTAAGGCCTACAAGCCAATACTTAAGCTAAATATCATATTTACGTAGCACAAAATACTGGACATTTATTTTTATTTCTAATATATAGAGATATACGAGTATGTAGCAGTGTATTATAGTTCATCTAATCTAAGAAGTGCATTTTGACGTTTCGCATTTTTTAATACACAATAACCTTGGTCAAACGTATACACATGATTGCAAACAATAAATCTACAATTTTAAAGAAATATTAAGTTATTTACATAATTAACGTTGCGGGTGAGTTTCTTGTACAATAATGTAATATTGAAACTCGTAAAACTAATTTAAAATTAAAATAACATTGTAAATAGTAATTGTTATGGACGACCTTACAATATCACGTCATAACGTTCTAAACAGTAGTGCTTAACAACTTCCAATTCACGAATATCTAAATAATCGGTAAAAATATTAGATTAATATATTTAATCGAATATAGATTTTGACAGAGATGTACGTTTCGACAATTTTATTGATAAGGATATAATTATTAATGTTCGCGACGGTGATAATTCAAGTAATAGATACTAATTATTCTGAACAAATAGCTATTTTCAAATCCAGTTTTTGTTTTTACTTAACCTAATCCTACTAAATATGATGAATAGATTTTATGATGAAATAATTAAATTTGTTTAGTGTTAATTTAGCACTTAATATTTCATCTCCTTTTTGAAAAACAAAAAACAAAACGATTATTAATTACAAAGAATTAATATCGATTTCTCATCAAAATCGGATATTTTCGATAGCGATCATTTGGTTCACATACCTAGACAACTTACTCTGACAGCTGTCAAAGTGCACTTAGATTAGATAGACTATAATGATGTATTGAAACTGTTCACAGGTTCAAAAATGTATGGAGTTATATGAGCAATTGCAACAACGTATGGGAGTGGTGATCGTGGGACCGCCCGGCTCTGGCAAGACCACTATCAGACGATTACTGAAAACAGTATGTTTTAATTTATTATTAATTAAACTGATTGCTATCATTCATTAAAGTAAATTCTTATGCTATTACTGATTGTAAGATCTTGTAAAAATAAAAAGAAAATAAAAATAAGCATAAATATTGTCAGACGGATTGGTATAAGGTTTTACTTTGACCTTTTCTTTCACTTGCACTCACATTATCTACTTATCTACTAAGGGATACCCCTTAGGCATCTTTAACAACACCTATTGAAAAAGCAAAGAGATTAATTATATTTTTACTCAGTCAGGGGTCATAGTCCGGAGCGTGCTCGTCGCGTCCCCTGCCAGTCTAGTTAGACTGCTAATCCGGCTCGAATAATGCGAACCGCAGTGCGGGTTAGGGCGTCCCCCGGAGGCGACGCGTACCGACCCGCCTCCGCCGGTATGAACATCGGCAGATGTGGCGATGGGGGCCGCCACCCATCACGCCTTGCCCAGTCAGGCGAGTCGAGGAGAGCAGAGTGCCGGGTGGGCACGTGGAATGTAAGAGGTTGTGTGGAAGGGAAGTTGCACGAGCTGATAACCGTCATGGCGGACAAACAGCCAGACGTGCTCTGTGTAACAGAGACCAAGCGAAGGGGCAGCGACGCCTGCGATATTCCTGGTGGCGGGATGGCTCTGTGGTCTGGTGTACCACAGAGCGATCGAGCCAGCGTGGAGGTAGGAGTGCTGTTGTCCTCTCGCTTGGCCTCAGGTGTGCAGGATTACGGAATGTATGATCCCAGACTTCTTTGGGTCCGTATAAAACTAGGTGTTACCAAGGTATTCATGGTTGTAGCATATTCTCCCGTAGGATCCTCGGTGGCATCAGACCTAGAGAAGTTTTGGGATAATGTTAGGGAAGTTCTGGATAAGGCAAAAACCAGTGAACGCGTGATTGTATGGGGAGATTTGAACGGATGGGTGGCGACCAAGCGTCCCGACTATGAGGACGTACTTGGTCCATTTAGTGATAAGAGAGTGAACGATGCAGGTAGGCTCATAGTGGATGTATGCATGGAGAGAAACCTTATTGTGTCAAACACATTTTTCCAACATAAGGACATCCATATGTATACATGGAGAAGGAATGAACTGAAAAGTAATAGATAAAAGATAGTAGTAGTATACCTAGTAATAGATTTAATTTTGGTAGACAGTCGCCTCTGAAGCAAAATATTGGACGCAAGAGCCTACAGAGGCCCCACAGTCGATACGGACCACTATCTCGTTATTGCGAGATTTAGTGGTCTGTTCAGAAAGTGGAGGCACTGGCGAGAGCGTGTCCACTTCGGAGGGCTTGAAAGAATAAAGGTTGAAAGGTTGCAAGAAGAGTGTGTAAGAGAAAAGTATGCAGAGGGTGTCCAAGAACGGCTGACGATGGCAAGCCAGCCGCAATCGGACATTGAAGAATTCTGGAGAATATTGAAAGAGAGTATGGTAGATACAGCGAAAGAAGTATGTGGAAGTTCAAAGAAGCATAGAAAAACAAATGGTGATGCATGGTGGGATGCGGAAGTGGCAGCTTCTGTAGAGCAAAAGAAGAAAGCGTGACTGGACTAGGTCTCTTCTTTGAATCTGAATGACAGTATGACTGAACAGAAGAAAAAAAATATATCGGCAATGTAAGAATGACATTATGACACCAAGGCCTTAGTGAAAGAAAAACGTGATAGAGCAAATATGAGTGCAGAAGATAGGCTGACTAAAAACTTCGAGGGTAACACCAAACTCTTTTGGAGGGAGGTGAAGAAGTCTCGATGTGGTTGGTCAGCCTTCAGAATGAATAAAATAAGGTCTAAAGTTGGAGACATTCTTACACAAACACAAGACGTGTTAAGCCGATGGAGTGAATATTTTGGCGATATGTATGCGGATATTCGAGTTGGCGCCGGTGTCGCATGTGGTTTAGTAGATCAACATTCGGCACCGGCGTCCTCCGATGGCATCAGTATGGATGAAGTTGAATGGGCGATAAGAAGTTTGAAAAATGGTAATGCAGCGGGCATTGATATGGTGTCTGCCGAGATGATCAAGCTTGGTGGCTCCTGTGTCTGGGAGGCGTTCCTGTTGCTCCTCAATTTATGTTGGAGCTCGGGAATGGTTCCCGGGGACTGGAATAGCGCAGTCATCGTGCCTTTGTTTAAAAACAAGGGCTCACGTTATGACTGCGCAAATTACAGAGCCATAAGCTTGACCAGTTTGGCAGCAAAAGTGTACGGTAAAATTATTGAAAGGAGAATGAGGATGGTGTCCGATGGTCTACTGTGTGAGACACAACGAGGTTTCAGGAGTGGAAGAGGATGCATGAATCAAGTGTTCTCTCTGCGCAACATTGTGGAGAAGCATATGGATCTAGGTCAGAGGGTTTTCTGCAGTTTTGTGGATCTGGAGAGAGCATTTGAAAAGGTTGTACGAAAGGAACTTTGGGACATTTTACCGGAGTATGGTATTAACGGTATACTGCTACAGGCTGTGCAGTCCAGTTACATAGGCTGTAGAGCCTGTGTGTGGCTGGATGATGGAATGTCGCCTTGGTTTGACGTCAATATCGACGTTAAGCAGGGGTGCGTTCTGTCAGCCAGACTGTTTATCATATATATCTGGATAAATGTCTCCAAAGGTTGAACGATATGAATGTGGGAGTCCAGATGGGCGACTCAGTGGTCACTGCTCTGCTATATGCAGATGATGCAGTCATGCTGGCACAGTCAGCGACTGACCTGCAGACCCTAGTCGACACAATGACAGAAAATTGTAAGAAAAGGAGTCTACGCGTGAATGTGAGCAAAACCAAAATAATGTTCTTTGAAAGAGATGAAGCCAGAACAGATGTAAGAGTAACAATAGGTAATGATGTACTGGAGCAAGTGGATGAATTTGTATATCTTGGATGTGGATTTAGCCGAGATGGAAGGTACACCACTGATATAGAGCGAAGAGTGAATGCGGGAAATAGAGTGAACGGAGAGTTGGGACAACTTCTCGGTAACCACCACCTCAGCCAGAAGCCACTTGTAGCAATACATAATGCAGTGCTTGTCCCAACATTACTGTATGGAAGCGAGAGTTGGGTATGCAGAAAAGAGTATGAAAGTAAAATTAATGCGGTCGAAATGTGATCTCTACGGAAAATCTGTGGAGTTAGGCTGATCGATCGCATTCGTAACGACAACGTAAGAGAGAGAGTAGGTATGAAGAGAGTATTGGTGTAATAAGATGCGAAAAGGATCGGATGGTTCGGACATGTGGAAAGAATGCCGAACGAACGTCTGGTTAAGAAGATATACAATGTGAAAGTGAAAGGATGTAGGTACCAGGGGAGACCGAGACTAATCTACCTAGACCAGATCGGTCAAGTACTGAAGGAAGGTGGAGTCAAGAGTCTCCGAAACCGGCGAGCGTATATGAAGAGAATTATGAATGTTGAGGAAGCGAGTGAAGTATGCAAGGAGAGAGTTCTCTGGCGCTCTGTTCTCTCTGCCTACCCTGCAAGGGACATGGCGTGATGGTATGCATGTACTCAGTCAGCGTACGAAAAAGTAAAAATATAACTCTACCAAATTTCGTAATTGATATATTTTATAGCTCCTTGTAATAGAGGCAACACTACTGTCATCTCCAGCTACAATTCAATAATTTCAGCTTTCTGTACAGACTACTGAAATTTAGCATTTAACATATTTGATTATTAGCGATATAATGATTGTCGCAAATGGGATGTCCCATTTTCGCTCGTAGTTTTTGTAAATAATCCAGCATGTTAAATGTTAAATTTCAGTGACTTAAATAACAGGGCCGTGTCATCGTTTAATACAAACTTTTATTCATCACATGTCATCTTTAAAGATGAAAATATAACATGAGCCGAAAGTGAATGTCATACGACAGCTCACGCTGGTGTAAGTGGTAGCACGACTGGAACGGAATCCCATGTGCGGCAATCATTTTTCGCTCGTGATCAAGTTTTTTCTGTAGAGAAAAGAAAAAAAAGAACTGATAGAAAACGTAATCTCAGGATTCGAAGTTGGGATACTATGATATGGTAAAAGTAGGCAAGTTGGTAGTTATATGCACATAAATTTAGTTGTCCTTTTTATTGTCTCTTTATATAAAATACAAATACATAAAAGTTTATATGATAAATATGATTTACTTATAATATTTTATTTAGTTGAATTCAATAATAAAATTATTAGTTAGTCAATAATAGGTTTGACACAATTAATTTGAGCGTAAATTAAAATTTCTGTAATCATCGTTTAACATAAATAATTCGGCTACAAAAAGAAATACAAATATGCGGTGTATTTAAGCTCGTGGATTTCTTGATAACCTCTATAACATTATTTTTTTAACATGCTAACATCCGTTTCAATAAAGGCGCTAACACATGAAGGCAAGAATGTGGTAGAGTACATAATATCTCCAAAGGCGATGAACCGTGACTGGCTACTTGGCAGCATCGACCACGACACGCGCCAGTGGACCGACGGCGTCATATCTTCTACCGCACTCCATATATCCAACCAGCCATTGGGTTAGTTATATACTAGAATATCTTATAATCTTCTTTACCGCCCAATGACAGCTACCTACGACAAGTCTTGCAATGCAATGTAATACTTAATTGTATGTAAAAATTACACCTCGGCACAAATTAGAAAGATTTGAGGCGTGGCAAGTATTATTCGGTAGACATTTGCAATGAGGAGGTCGTAATGGCTGCAAACTTAGGCTATTCACCACCGCTACAGTCGCTCTAGGCGTGGTATACTGTTGGAAGAAAATGGCTCACGCTGTAAGGCAGGTCGTAACATACACCAATTTGACTGTGGCTGAACTTTACAAGGCGTCAAAGTGTCATTGTGTACGAGGGAATTAACTCGGCCATGACTTACCCCAACCCCTTAGTGGTTGGGGCAAGAATCTATATCCCATCTAAAATTGCCGAGCTCCGACGTTCCTAATATTTACTCGACAAGACAGACGATGACATTCATCATCATCATCATCAGCAGCACAGCCCACACACGTCCTACTGTTCTCGGGCCCGGGCCTCCTCCGTAATGGGAGGGAAATGAACCTACTTATACCACCCTGGTCAGACGTGTTGGTATAGAGTTTTGTTACGAGTTTTCCTTCTCTTGCATAGATGTTATATGTGTTTTATATCCCTTAGTCATCTCTTACGATCACCCACGGGTAAGAGAGAATGTGGTGAATTGTATTCTTAATCCGTCACCACACGGATATGACGATGACGTTACAGTCGCTCAATAAAGAGCATACACGGCGCGCGAGGCTATTATATAAATATCCGCGGTTCTATCCTCGACAACCCTCTACCATGACACACCCCAACCAATTAGTGGTTGGGGCGGCTAACTACGTCCCATCAAAAATACCCGCGATCCGACGTCCTCGACATGTACTGACCGACTCTGACGATTCAATAACGATCGCTCAAGAAAGAGCATACATGGCCCGCGCAACCATAACACATAAATATCCGCGCGTTCGCCCCCGCCGCCGGGGACGTAAGACGCAACGCGTAATAGTCAATACTCAAATGTGGGCACGCCCACTTTGCTATCAGCGACGCCTCGAGCCGAGGTCCATTCCCCACAGGGGGAGCCCTCAGGCGTTGTCGCTTCAAATTTTTACCGGGTTGAGAGCCCTCAGTGCTCACCCATAGTCCGGGTTAAGCTGTGACAGCCATCTGCGGCTAAGAGCTAAAAGACAGACACAAAAAAAAGAGGTCGTGACGCGTAATCGTAAATGATTCAAACGTGGACATCAGTAATGCTCCAAGGTACGTTCCACACAGAAGGAGCCCTTGAGCGATGTCCCTTAAAGCTTTTTCGGGATTTAGAGCCTTCAGCGCTCATCCATAATCCGGGCTAAGCTGTGAAAGCCATCTGCAGCTAACAGCTAAAACACATGACATAAAAATGCGGCGTCAAAAGCATGTAATGAAAATGATGATACTTTTGAATGACCTATAGGCATACGATTTGAGTAGGACCAAATAACGATATATATATTAAAACATACGTAAAAGTTAATTTAATTAAATATCACTTAGATGTGTGGTCTTGGGTGGTGTGCGACGGTGACATTGACCCCGAATGGATTGAAGCGCTCAACTCAGTGCTGGATGACAATCGTCTGCTCACGCTACCGTCCGGCTGGCGTATACAGTTCGGTACTAACGTCAACTTTTTGTTCGAGACTCATAGTCTGGAACATGCCTCACCTGCAACGGTTTCACGTATGGGGATCATACTTCTGAGGTTAGTATTTTTCTGACGTATAATCAATACAAGCTTCTTATATGTAAATTTAAAACGTAACTTTTACTAAGTATCCTAAGAACTTCTTTGCTGAATAATAATAAATTCGTTTTAGATTTATGTTTTGATTGTTGTCTGTTAGAGTTTGCTCTGTAGTAGCGGCTAATAATACTACCAACCCTTACTTTGTTCGTAGATGTCGTAAAAGACGATTAAGGCCAACAATTACATTACCAAGGAGGGCTGACGACAGGCAGGCGGCCAGTTATAAAACTATTGTCAATAACTTTTGTAATATGTAGGATGGAAGAGGAGAACATATTACGTCAACGCCAAATAATTGGGATAAGAGCACGAGAAGGATGATTGTGTTGCGATGAGGTGTGAATACTATTATATTCTAATCACGTTCTTTCACACGGGTATCGTATAAAACGATTTAGGCTCGTCAAAAATAACGTCACTGTTAAAGAAGGAGAACTTCAAATAGAAACAACCAACTAACCCAACTCGTCTGGACATCACAATATGATAGGCTAATATCCTTTCCACTTAAGATTTAACTGCTGCACATGAACTTTACAATATAAGGGGTATAGCTAGCTCGCTGCCTACCGTAAAAAGTTAGGCCTGCGACTATAATGAGGCGAGCGATCGCACTGCAGGTTGTGACTTGTGAGGCCCCGTGATATCCAACTAACGCACCAATTGCTCGAACAGAGTATGGTCAGACTCTAGCCCGAAAGGTATTAATATATCTGAAGTAAGGAATGGTGGGTTGCAATATAAGGGGGGGTGTATCCGGGTGGTGGACGGAGTAAGAATACTATTCACCACCCCATAACTTACCCGTGGGTGATCGTACAAGACGACTAAGGGATAAAAAAAAAAACGCATATAACATCTATGCGAGAGAAGGAAAACTCGAAACAAAACCCTATACCAACACGTCTGACCAGCGCGGTATAGTAGGTTAATTTCCCTCCCGTTGCGGAGGAGGCCCGAGCCCAACAGTGGGACATTTATGGGCTGTGATGATGATGATGAAGGAATGGTGAGACTATTGGATTGTTACCTTAACTCGTCACCACGCAATAAGTAAACTGGTGTATTTCAAATTTGCAGTGAAAATGTTAGCTGTGATATAGATGTATTATCGAATTGGATACAAAGAGCTGATTTTGACAATGAAAATGCGAAAATGGCATTGCCGTTATTACAACAAGCAGTTTCGAAATGTATCCATTGGCTTAATGAACACAAGTCTGATCTTATATGGAAAATAAATAATATTAGTATGGTAAGTATAACGAGTAGAGTATGATATAGAATCACTGATAATCGCAAAATTGTGATTAACGGGTTTTTACCATAGATTTCAGGATTTACTAGTTGCAGATATTTGGGTACTGTTAGGCGTCATCATTGCGCTGACTTAAATTCCGTTAACCATAATCTCACGAGGAGAAGAGTATAATACAAATATTATTTATGATGCGTTTAAATATAATTAATATAATCGTATGTAGTGTATCAATATTAATTCTTTTGACACTTATGTTAAAAATAACGTTAACGACTGACCCACAGTGTCGTAGAAATTAATGCCAGAGCAATACTTGTAATATCGATTATGATTTTTCGCAGCTCCGCGTATTTAAAGCCCTGCCAGATGTCGTGGGTACAATTCATATGCATAACAGTTGTGCCTTCTTCAAATTGTTGTTGTGGATTTGGTAATTTAATTACGTTAATTATGTGTTGGTAAAGTACCCCACAATCCAAGGAACAGCGCTAAGGAAGTAATCCTCAGCGCTGTTCTCAAATCTATTTATCTATTTATCCATTTTCATTGAAACTATCTAGATAAGGTGAGCCAACAATTCATCTGATTCTAAGAGTTATTAGTTACCTGTCATAGAGTTACCTAAGGGTTATTGCTAGTAACGATAAATACACACGTATTGTCCTTTAGAAGAGACGGAGGCTAACGATAAGTTATAATGTCCCTCTCCATGGTTTCACCCTTGATGGCTAGACTGATGCGGTTAGACCATGACTCACCAACACTGGAAAAGTTTACTGCTTAGAGTTTAGGATTAAGTCTTCTACTACCTTCTTTGGTAGTATTAATAAAAGATTAACGCCCTATATAGGAAATAAAAACATTAACTTTTTCAGGTAAAAAAAGTGTTGACGCAATTCGAATATATAGCACAAGATTCGACTTTAAATTCTAGACGCGCCACGCAAGAAGAAATGGTGTATCTTGCTATAGAGCGAAGTGTTGTTGATGTATTGAAGGAAAATGCTATTGATAACTTTCGTGAGGAAGTAAGTACTCATATAATACATCTTTTTTTCCATGAAGCGGCAATTGTTATACATATCAGTAGTACAGTACCAGCAAGTAACATCAGACTATTAGGCAAAGCACCTGTTTGACAAACTAAAACACCAACTACGACGGCCAACTTAGCTGCATAATTTTGACATCATGCCGTCGAGAAAAAAAAATGCGATAAAATCCATATAATATTATATCATAACTAACTGCTGACTGTGATATCTTTAATATAATAAAGGCACTGTTTAAAGAAACAAATTCTCTATAGCATTCTATATGTAAATTTTAAAAGACACAGAGGAGATATTCACGCTTCCCTGTTCCAATAGAAACTAAAACGTTATACTTTTAAAAGATTACCTATTATAATTATAAGCTATATATTTCTTTGTTATCCACCACCAAAATATAACTGAAATAAGCTGCCCCAAGGCTTCTTTTTCTCCTTTTTAATTGGAGTCCTCTGATAAGAATCAACACTGAAGGCAGTATCGATTTATAAGTAAACTTCGAAGCTTGAGGACAGTTAATTTGAATAATACATTTTTATCAATATCCTAAATTTAGCTTCCATGCATTTAAGAAATGTTAAATTTGGCAGGTGTGGCAGGACCACGCTGTGGACAGTTCTCTGTCTACAGCCGCGGGCCGGTCCGTCCGGGGTAGTACCACACTCTTGCAGAAGATCGACGTCTGAGTAATGGCAATGTGCTGTTGCGCTTCGTTCGGTGAGCGAGAGAGCCGGAAGCCTAACTGGGGTGGGTTCGGGGTTTGTATTGGTAGGCAGCGGCCTAGCTATACCATTGGCAAAGGTCTATGGGCGGCAGTGACACTTACCATCAGGTGTGCTGTCTGCTCGTTTGCCACCATGAGCAATAAAAAAAAAAAAAAAATTTCTGCGTCATTTTTGTGTTTTATATTCATCATCCATCCAACAACCCGTAGACTATGTTTATGTATAGCGTATATCCAGCGGGGATCCTCTGGACATAGATCACACCACGAGAATACCACTCAGAAGAGTCCTGTACTACATGCATCCAACGGTTTCCTGCAACTTTTAAGATGTCGGCAATCCATCTTTTGCTTATGAGAGGTCATGATCCGGTCATATTCCGCCCAAATCATCCGGAGCCACGACAAGGCGTCGTGCGATCGCATAACCTGCTTTATTTCTTCTCATCGCTAATTGAGCGGACCACTGGGAGTTCTTACTTGACCTCGGAGACTACCCGTCGTCAGTCCACCACACAGTGGCCCCCACTTGTTTTATACATATTATGTGTTATTCTATGACATTTTGTTTATAGATGTCATTGATCCTGGGCCCGCCAGTGACATCAGATACACCATTCGTTGAGTGGGTGTCTGAATGCCTGCTGATGTCGCGTCGACTGTGCTTGAGTGAGCCGTCATTGCGTGCTTGTCTTATGTCTGACACGGCACACTTACTTATTGTGGGACCTGATGCCAGTGCTAAGAAGTAAGATATTCTTGTAATATATAATAGCTATACCATATAATAAAAATGTTATTATTTATTTATAAAAATAATTGAGTATTAGTTACCTAGGTCTCCGCGCTACAACCGTGTGATCTGGTGGAAACCTTAACATATGTTTCATCATCATCATCATCATCTTAGCTCATATATGTCCCACTGTTGGGCTCAAGCCTCCTCCGTAATAGGAGGAAAATGGACCTGCTATACCACGCTGGTCAAACGTGATGGTATACGGATGTGTTTTGAGTTTCCTTCTCTTACATGGATGTTATATGCGTTTTATATCCCTTAGTCGTCTCTTACGATCACCCACGGGTAAGATAGGGAGGGTTTGTATTGTTCCTCCGTCTTGTGACGTATTCTACATATCCGTATTTTTTGGAAAAACCATATGATAATTGGTGAAATATGTCACTTTCAAATACGAATCCAAAGAAGAGAAAGTTATTGGGGTTAGCCCCTTGGCCTCTCTGATTACGCCCGTGGTACGTATAAAACGCACTAACATGTTTAACAAAATTATTATTATGAGATTAGACGTACACTCATGTACACCTAATTATACACACATTTAATCGTATACTATAATCTAAATATATAGCAAAACTATCAATATAAGCGAGTCTACTGAAATATTAAAAATGTGATATTATCCGTGTGGTCACGGAGTAAGAATGCAATTCACCACCCCCTATCTTACCCGTGGGTGATCCTAAGAGACAACTAAGGGATATAAAACGCATATAACATCTATGCTAGAGAAGGAAACCTCGAAACAAAACCCTATATCAACACGTCTGACCAGCGTGGTATAGTAGGTTAATTTCCCTCCCATTACGGAGGAGGCGCGAGCCTAACAGTGGGACATATATGGGCTGTGATGATGATGATGACTGAAATATTACTGTTTCGAAGGCTTTTAATTTTGACTACTACGTTTGATTTTTATTTTAATAGATAAATATTTTCTCTAATTATAAAATCAGTACGATAAATGTTATAGGTGTTTTATGTTTGATATGTTACAGCATACTGGCCGAACATTTAGCAAAGGAGTGCAATTCAACGCTAATAACAATAGACTGCACACCAATTTTGGAACCAGCAGATATTATTGCTGAATTAAAAAGGGTAAAATTTTACAGTAATTTTATTTGTTCAATAATTTAATTCAACATTTTTCACTATATATTTTCATCATATTTACGAAAAATTCGAAAACATTTTTATCGTATAGTTGTCTTCTTCAAGAACTGGAGCTGTCGATCTTTTTTCGAAGTGAAGTGTTCATGATCTTCGTTCGAAGGCGATTGTTCTTGACACAATACTTACTACAGTATAAAAGTGGTAATTATTTTCGGCTATACATACATATATATGGAAGATTACATTAAATCTTAGAAGAAACGAAGAGAACATTAAACCTTTCAATTTTCTAACATATTTCGCCATAATATAACTTTAGTCTCACATAATAGATACCAAATCTATTGCCGCCCATGAGTAAAGTTTGAGGCATCGTTTTGCTATTAAACATTTCTTAGCATAAAAGTCGACATCGCCTTTGGCAAAATCGAAACTCAAATCATTAAATAATCAGTCTTCAGAATGAAGCTACCTGTGAAATCTGCTTTAAGCACTCTAATTGTATCGTCGTATGGGTATAAATATAGAGGTAGTGACTTAATAAAAACATATGTCTACATATATTTATTTAATTAATATTATCATTTCACATTTTAAAGAAATTTCATAGGTCATTTGCCAGATTATTACGATAACTCATTTGCTTATAAATTAAAAGAGGCATGGGGCAGGTTTTCTAAATGTCATTCAGAATCTCTAGTTTTTTCCTATATTTAAGATACGTTACTTTACAGAATCTATAATAATTGATTATTAAAGATGTGTGTTGTAAAATATTCTATTCGTCACAGAATAATCTAGTAAGTAGTGGTGGACGCGGTACCGGCGGAGTTGGAGGTCGAGGCACGCTCGTTGTACGTGCACTGCACCGAGCATATATTGATACGTGGCGATCTACTCCTGTGCATTCATTTCTACTGCAGGTAAATCTTACAGGAGTATGTGTCCATCCATCGATCTATCAAAGTTCACCCACTATAGGACCTAGGCCTCCTTACGAAAGTTGGATAAACGGTATGATCACGATACTTAATAGGCAGGTTAGCAACCGCAGTTGGTATTATGGGGACCTTCCCCAGGAGAGTGCTACTGTCCCTTCTTCAATCGGTTTTTACGACTGCCCCAGAAAATGAAGGGATGATGATTTTTATCCCATCACTTCGAGAGTAAACCTCCATAGAAGTTTGTATATATCTACATTATTATCAGCTTATACTGAGCATCATCTGTTTTGGATCAAGAAGACGCAGAAGATCTTGTAACACTCGCTGTATTTTAGCTATATTTCATCATCATCATCAGCTCTGTGAGCTGACATTACTGGACGTCCCGATGGACTAGAGCCTGGGAAATTGACCATATACAACTTGCAAGCGCTAAATAGCTTATTTAATAAAACGTTAAATAGCTTGTTTATGTTAGGTCTGTGTTTTTGTAGAACTTCACTATTTTTATCTACATTTTTATCTGTATTATTATATTTTTTTGTTTCTGTCTGCATTTCTGCACTTATACCTTGCTCGTTTGATTATTGGGTTCTGGCTATGCTGAAGACCTAACAATCTGCCGTAGTTATTTTCGCTAGAACATATTTATTCAGTAATCTTTATAATGCATTTTAAAGATAACTAATCGAGGTACTGAATTTAAATAGTTTTAGATTGGATGTGAGATGCAGCTTTATAAACGTAACTTAAACTTTAGAACCATAGAGCTGCTTGGATCGTATTGGTAAAAATTTACTGTCACTGGTCCGTTTTTATAACAATTTAATATTGAAGTAACATCGTCAATATTTATTGTTGTCACTTAAGTAATATAATAAGGTCACATGACTATAAACGACATGAATGACAAACAATACTGATGATTAGTTTTTTATTTTGTAACAGTTAATCCAACACAACGGATTCTGGTCTCGTGGCAGTGATGAAGAAGGCGGCGGTGTTGAATGGTGGCAGGTGGCACAATTGCGTGTGATCGCCACTACCAGCACGCTCACCGCTGTCGATACACGACTCGCTGCCAACTTACTACTTACAATCATCAGGTATACTTTATACTTATTATTTTATTATAGCATCCAGTGGCAGATTGGTAACATTCTTCCATCTATTCATTTGGTCATCAATGTCTACGATTAATCACAGATCTCTCAAAGGGTGAATAATGGCGTATACGTCACACTTGGCTGAGAGTGCTGCTGCCAATTTTCCTGGGGATCCCTTAACTGGGTTTTACGTTTCTCAAGAGCAAATAAGAGGTGATGAAAAATAGAAGGCATATTGGATGATGACTTAATATGCTATGTACCAAAAAGAGACTAATCTAAGAAACACCTCGCACTTTTTTTGAAAAAGTTCACACCGGTCGGGCAATTTTCTAAGCATTTAATTAATGGACTCAAATAATACCTAGATTCAGAACTTTTTTTTGGTTCGCACAAAGAACTTGGTGGCTGTCCTGGGTGGCCAACGAAACCACGATAACTGGCATGAAAATTCGCCACTTACTACGCTATTTGTACTGTTAAACGTCGTAGAGATACATAGATTTGCATACTATAGTGACAATATCATTTTTACTATGTTTTCCCATTGAAGAATTAGTGAACGAGAGAGGTATTTTCATATGGAAATCTGAATTACTTAGCTACGGCGAGTGATTGGTTATCATCAATACTTCTATTAGAATATCGAGTGCACACACAGTATACACTTCTAAGTCAATGGTTTTCAAACTGTGGGTCGCGACCCGGTGGGAGATTGGAAAGCTTTAATCAGTGGGTTGCTAAAAAAGCAAAATGTGACTAGGTCACTAGAGTAAATTACAAATTCAGTGAGTAGGATGGGCTTTTTTATGTGCTCATACTTTGCGAAATCATAAACATATTTTCAACTTAGATACTTACCTAATAATTACTTTCAGAGCTCTCGCGGCTTCTTTGCAGAGCATAAGTGCTCGCTTCTTTGTTTTATGAATGAATAACTGTAGTCAGGAAGTTATTCCTGCTGTTAAGCAGTAGTAGTAGTTCTTTGAACTTGCGCATTTTTGTTAAATAATGTCCTTAGAAGGTCACTAAAATGTTTTAACTTGTAAAGGGGTCGTGTATTAAAAAAGAATGACGTTATTCTAAGTAATGACCTGTCGTGTGTCGTGAGCTCATAACTCACGCTGTAATTTAACATAACCTATTAATTGCTTTATTATTTATTGTTCATTGTAATACAATAATTATTATAATTATCACTAGATACTAATAGTCGGTTGAATTTATGTTACTGTACTAATATATTATTCGATTAATTTTAGCCAACCCGACGATGATGAATTATTAGAAATATCAACAAATTACATGAAAAACAGCATCGGCAAGGGTATACCTTCGAAAGAGATATCTAGTGCAGCTGAAAAAGTTTTAGCATTGTATAAAGAAGTAAGTTGTTCAATTAAAAAATTCGGTATACCTAATCATAAAAATGTGGAATCATAGATTAATATTTGGCTATACTTCAGTCCTTCAACTCGAAATTGGACTCAGGCCTCATCTACACTGAGAGATAAATAATATCTTCCACGCTAGATTGATGGTCTGTTATAATGTCTTTGTTTCGTATTCTCTATATCTTGCAAATTTATATATTAAATTATGTCGTACTCATATCATATCATCATATCCCACAGTCAAACCGATAACACGGTTTTGTGGGGCTATGTACCATTAATATGTAAAAATTGATTTATAATAAATAAATAAATAAATAAATGTAAATGAACTCATATATTTCTCCTTTTAATTTTGGTTTAATTTGTCTACTGGTGTTAACCTGAGGAGTTACTGTCATTTTTATTAACGTGTTCGTTCATCCACAGACTATAGAAACCTTTGATGCCTGCTCACACTACAAATGGAATGCGTCACATTTGAAGAAACTGTTTGAGAATATCAAGTGGTACTCGCCAACAAACACAGAACAGCTTATTACGGTAAACAACTACTAGTAACTTAGAAACGGTACCAAGTAGTACATGGAATTTCTTATGTTTTTCTTATAATGACAGAAAGGCTAATCAACCAACCGACATCATACAATCATTATCATTAGCTCATATACAAGCCACCTCCACAATAGGTTTTTTTTATATGAAATTGATCACACTAAGGAGAGACATGTAAAGGATTTTATTTTCAGTTTCCATCCCTTGCATATATGTTAAATGCATATTATTATTTTATTTTTATTGCTAATGGTAGCAAACGAGCAAGCAGCACACCTGATGGTAAATGTCACTGCCGCCCATGGCCCTTTGCTATAACTAGGCCGCTGCCTACCAATATAAACCCCAAACCCACACAATTGGGCTTCCGGCTCTCTCGCTCACCGAACGAAGCGTAATAGCACGTTGCCATTACTCATACGTCGATCTTCTGCGAGAGTGTGGTACTACCCCGGACGGACCGGCCCGCGACTGCTGACAGAGAACTGTCAACAGCGTGGTCCTACCACAATAAAATAATCAAAAGTATTACAATAATATTATGTCCCTTAGTCGTCTCCTCGTCTCTTACGGGCAGGATAGGAGGAAGATGAATTGTATTCTTACTCCGTAACTAATCCCGTACTTAACCGGAAAACGTCATACCAACATTAAACTTAGGCAATATTGACCCTTACTGATAAATTCTTTGCATGATATGTAACAGTGGGACACAATAGTTCTAAATACGTAATGTTGCCATGAAGTAACATATAGTATATATACTACCATGAGGTATCATCATCACCATCATCTCAGCTCATATCTGTCCCACTGTTGGGCTCGAGCCTCCTCCATAATGGGAGGGTAATTGACCTACTATACCACGCTGGTCAGACGTGTTAGTATAGGGTTTTATTCCGAGGTTTCCTTCTTTCGCATAAATGTTATATGCGTTTTACATCCCTTAGTCGTCTCATACGATCACTCACGGATAAGATAGGGGGTGGTGAATTGTATTCTTACTCCGTTACCACACGGAAAGCCATGAGGTATATGAATATATACTTTCTGTTTTTATCATTCTAATTAATTTATACGACTTCAATTAAATTCTTTGAAGAAAATTTACTGTTCTTCCTTTACATTAACGAACGTACGGTAACCGATAAAATCATCTTTATATCTACCGATCAAAGTTTTATTAGAACTTTTATTGTACTTTTTAATTTTCAGACTATAGTTGCGGAAGCCAACTTCATATTCAGAGAAAGATTAGTTTTGGACGAAGAGAAAACTTTATTCGACTCTATATGTAGAAAACATTTAAAAGTTGGTAACGAGTCCATGCATTTCGCATACAAACTTCGAACAGACGGAGTATATTTGGAGCTCACAGATTATAATGACTGGTATCATACAACGCAGAAATTAATTAATCAATGCTGTAAGTGCGTAAGGCTCAAAAGAATCAAACACGTTGTTCTAAGAAAATAATTCTTTAATTGTGGACTTTGTATCCAGATATGGAATAAAAATTTGCTAATCTCACAAAGTATCGTTCTGCGCGGGCATCGAACATAAAACACTAACACATTAAGTCGGTATCTTAACCACTACACCATATCTGCAATCAAACTTAATTTAACTTAAGATTTAGGTAAACGAGCAAGCAGCACACCTGATGATCAGTGTTATTCCCGACCATGGGGACCCACTTTTGCAATACCAGAAGTATAATTAGGACGCTGCCTATCAATGAAAATCTCAAACCCACCCTGAAAGCTGGGTAGCCGGCTCTCTCGCTCACCGAATAAAGCGCAACATCAGTCTAGACGTCGATTTTCTGCTAGAATATCGTACTACCCCGAACGCACCGGCCCGCGGCTGTAGATAGAAAACTGTCAACAACGTGGCCCTACCATTATTAGCTAATATTATATTATTGGATGATTTTAAACTGTTTCAGTGTCGGAACACGAGCACAATGTGTTTGGTGAGAGCGGTGCTGAAGTTTGCGCTGAACTAACTATCTTGTGTCCGGCAATGGCGCGAGCGGTAAATAATATATATTTTGAAGTTCAAAAAGAATCTTGTGTAGCATTGGTTCGTTTTGATAATTAATAAAACGGAAAGGCAATACTTAAAAGAAATAGACGTATACAACACTATATGTTTTTACCATCACCATTACGCGAATTGCCATCATCATCTCAGTTCATTTACGTGCCACTACTCGGCATAAGCCTCCTCCACAATAAGATCACAATTGACCTACTATACCACGATGGACAGTGATGACTTACAGCTTAAGCCTGCAATGCCCGGGTCTAGGGCGACAAATTGTTAGAGACCCTAAAATTTTAAAAAGGCAATTTTTTTTGGTTTCATTTTCAACAATATCATCATCATTCTCCGACTCTTATCCTAATTACTTGGGGTCAATACAATATGTACTCTTCTGTCATAGTACATGTTGTAAAAGTTATTGGCAATAGTTTTATGACCAGCCGCCTGCCAGACGTCAACCCTCCTTGGGAATGTAATTGTTGACCAAGCGGCATCTGATGGAGTTGGCCCAGGTCTTTATAAGGCTCTTAGTCGTTTTTTACGACATCCACGAGCAAATAAGGGTTAGTAGTATTCGTAGCCGCTACCACAGAGCTTCTTCTTTAACAATATTAAAATAGTAAATTTTGTGTTAAAATTATTCATGAAATACCAAAATTTATAATATTTAACAAATTGGTACTAAAAACATTTTCTTTAAAGTATTATAATATATAAGGGCGTTCTATTAACTTCAGGATGGAGGCCATCAAACCTACGTTCCTCACTGACGATGGTCAGACAAGTTCGTATAAGATTTTTTATTTGTTTTTTTTTTTTAGTTTTCCTTCTAGTGTTAGATTTTATCTGCATATTAAATCCCTTAATCATTTTTTACTATAACCACGAATAAGAAAAGGCGTAGTGTATTCTTACTCCATCACCATACAGAAAATAATTCTAGTCAATTATGGTATGCTTTGGTATAGTTACTAGAAAAGTACTGCAATCCATTCTCCTAATAATCTCTCAGACGTTTTTCACGATTGACACGAGCAACTAAGCGATGGTAACAAAGTTGAGCCATCACCACAAGGGACTAATTATTAATGGAAAAATATATTATCATTTTTTTTATATTATCAGGTAAATGGCGGGCTCTTAGTATGTGTGGGTTGCGCTGGTGTTGGACGTACGGCGGCTGCGCATATCGTGGCTGCAGCACTACCGGCCACATTGTTTATTATCAAAGACGAAAATCACTTCAATAATATATTTAAAAATGTAAGTGGGAAAAATTATAATTAAATCAATATATTTTTAATACCTCTGTTCCCCAAAACGCCTGTTTTCAAAACATGATAAGTTTAACTTCGCCATATAATTTTTAGTTCCGTTTGATAGAAAGCCATTCGGAATATGTAAAAGGAGGCCTTCGCGCTTGCTTGGTTAATTAATGATATGCCCATGGCCGCATTCACGTAATGTTGATTTTGTTTTTTTTTTATTTTGAAAAGTTATGTATATGGTATGGTAGATGACCATAGTCAGAAGGAAAGGTGTGTGCCCCCATAACATACCCTATTTACCTCCCCATCGCCATTGGATTGATTACTGGTACTGATTCCTTGACTTTCTTGGTCAGTCCGGCGGGTTACCCTTTCGGATATCGCCCCGTCGACACCTCCGGTAACAACCAGACTTCTGCCAAAGCGACACCATCATGCGGTCGGCCTCTCTGTAGATTATGGATTAATACACAGTTAGATCATCCGCAGGAGAGGTACCCTAAAGCTATTTTTATATCCCTAACAAAGTATAAACGAAATTTAAGGCAAATCAATTGAGCAGTTAAGGCGCGAAAGCATAACAAACAACTATTCGCCTTTATAATATTGGGATACATAAAACGTAATAGGAAAAGTCCATTTAAGATTATATTATATTAAATCGACAGCAAACTTAATTGAAGAGTGATAAAATTCGTTATTGTGCCGCACATTCTCAATAACGTGGCATCTTAGATGGCTCTAGGCTCCAATTCCACTTATCTCACATCTCAGCTATTTCTTCAATCACAAAGCCGTTATATAATATGAAATGATCAACTTTCATAATTTAAGATGTGGACATGTTTCAGGCGATGTCGTGTGCAGGCGAAGGCACGCGCACATTAGCGTTGATATGCGCGGGTGCAGTCACATCACAGACGCTCCCAGCGCTTGAAGCACTGCGACGAGCTCGCTCTCTCACCGCGCTGCCGAATTCATTGATACCAACCAATGGAGACACTAACTTGCTTACAAGTAAAACATGTTCATTAACTATAATGTTTACTAGCAGTATACTTGCATACAGCTATATACACGCCATAATTTCAGTGATGCGCCAAGCATCTTCTACGCTATAGTGCTAGATTTTGATAACTGCCTTTATTGAGCCAAAAGTATGATGACGTTAAATTTTAACGTCAAAACTATACAATTTTGGATTTTTTTTTAATAATAAACAACATTTTGCATTCTTTAACCGGAAAGCTGGATAGAAAAATAGTAGATTTTTACCATATGTCTGGCCCATTAGTATTAAAGATGGCTAATGAAATTATATAACTGGTATTTTATAAACAGTTGTTAATCTTATGTAAATTTGTTGTAATAAAGTTTCAAAAACATGTTTAAATTTAACTAGGCTACAAATGCATTGTGGACCTTTGTGGGCCGCATAATTTTAAATAAAAATAAAAGATATTACCTCTGTGGATGGTATGGTCATTTTCAACAAGAATATTTTGCACTGTATGATAGAACATTATGATATTACCGTCATAGAGTGATTTTTTTTAGGGTGACACATGAATAAATCCTAGCTGCGACGGAATTTTATAAACGTGTTTTCAATTACACAACTCGTTAACTCCGATATTGCAACGGTGAAAATTCTCAGCAATCAAACAAAGACCTTTATTGCCCTAACCATGTTCCATGCCATGTTCGAACACATGGCATATTGATCAATGGCATACTTATATCACTATACCAACTAAGCAATTTATATATTGTATATAAAATATTAAATAAATATTTTTAGACATAAAAGAAAACCTCGGCATAGTATTATGCCTAGACAAGAACTTAGAAAATTTATCACAATTGATGGTCAAATATCCGTTACTTCACAACGAGGGTACGGTTGTATGGTTGGACCGTTGGTGTGATGATACGTTGCGCGACATACCACGTCTAATCGTGCAGAGGTACACAATAGATATATAGCACGTGTCTCTTCGCACACTTACTATATGTCACCGTTTGCATAGCACGTTGATAGTAATATATTCGTATAGTATATGTATGATATGGAATCAATTATCACTTTTTGAAGTCACTAATTTCACTAATGGCTTTTTGTAGTCACACATTTGAAATCATTAGTCCGCGTGACAACGACAGAAAGAGCCGAAAAGGTAACCCTACCGAGTGGGTTACCAAAGTCATGGATTCAGTCCCGTTGGTCTGCTGAATAGAGAAGCGGCGCGGATTATGGGGAGCTACGTGGCTTCTGTCAGATTGGACGGCGTGTGATAATAAATCCTTACCAGACAGGACACGTTGCGAATATAAAATTGGACGTAGATAAAAAATTTCATAGGTGGCACAAATTTTTCGTTATTGTGTACATATATTCACGAAACATTATTCTTGTTCATATTAACGAAACACTGCACGGAACTCATATTCACAAAACACTGCGAAGGTGTATATTAAAAATACTGAGCCATCTGGTCACTCAAAATTTCTGTGTTATTGCTATATATGGAAAAAGTTGACTATCAACTATGAATAAATAGTTATTTACTTTAAAGACATCTACGAGGATGTTATTTAGATTCGTTAAATCATACATAGCCTTTAGAAAAGCAACATCTCAGCATACACGTACCACTGCTAGGTTCGAGGATCCTTCATAATAAGAGGGACATTAACTTACCTATTGATATAAAACGCTAGTCTAACAGATTGGTATAGAGCTTTATTTCTAGCTTTCGCTTCTCTTCCACACGTGTACCATATCCTTTAATCGTTTTTTACGATATCCACGGGTAAGATAAGTGGGTGGTGAATTTTATTCTTACTCCATCACGAAACGCGATAATGTATTTGAAAATAATCCATATACCTGCTATTCGGGGCGTTCTTTGTTTTTTATTAGGTTATAGGTGTGTGTCTGACTGTGTCTGTTAATTAGTCCTAGAAAAATGGTATTAAAATATTTGTAACACACCTTTGTTCTTTAGTTTGTTTGAAAAAACGCGTGCAGATAAAAATTATAGTTATGTACTATAGTTGTTTTACTATTTTACTAGTTCGTAATAAGCAGTTCTTTCTGTGATTAATGATGTTATTATTTATTTTATTATACTTTTATATTGTTGTTATAGCTTATTTATGTGTATTATGTATTTTGCTTTTTACGAACGAATGAACTGGTGATTTTAAATCACATTCACACATTAATATCACTTAGTTTTACTGTTTGATTAAACAATGGGTATCAGGGAGTCAATGACTTTTTACTTTTTTTTTATAATAGAAACATCTCTTTATTTTTGCAGATTACTCAAAGAGAACGCCTTAGAGATATCAAAAGAACAGTTGGACTCTTTGCCAGTTAACGGTTTTGTAAGCATACACAAGAGTATTGATGTAGAATGGAAGCGCGCACCTTGTAGATATGTTAATTTTGTGAAGACCTATTATAATGTTAATAGCAGGAAGAAGACCACGCTACTGCAAAGACAAACCATGTTATCTGTAAGTCAAGGCAGTTTTTTTGCTCGAATATCTACTTAATTATCTAAGATCAAAACCCATGAATTTCATCTGGTACGACCTTTTCTTTAATACTTTTGGTGGTATACGAGCAAGCAGCCTAATTGTAAGTATTAACTGCCGTTCTTAAACCCCTGCAATATCAGGGTCACAACCAGGTCGTGTTCTACCGTAAATTGTAATTAGTCCTACTGCTTCAGTCAATTATCAAGTGCAATAGCAAGTTGCTACTTGTCAGGCGTAAATTTTTCGCTAGAGTATGGTACTCCAGATGTGCCTGCCCATTTATGGCTCATCGGTTCTTGGTCATGTTACTAGGCGGGCTTGGATGCTCTTCGTCGTGCTCGCATAGACGTGGCTCGCCTACAGAGTGAAGCTGCTGTACAAGAGGTGGCTCTACGCGAGGCACAGGCGCAGGCCGAGCACGCGCTACAACAGATCAGCGCCACCGTGCGAGCCAATACCGAACAGAAAGAAGAGATGCAAACGCTCAAACGGAACACAGAAATTGAGAATGAGAAACTGCAAGCTCAGTTTGTATTTTCATTAATTATTTGGACACCTAAAAATGAAAGCATGTTTGCAAATGCTTTCATTTTACAGTATTTATTGATTATTTATACTAAATACAAAGAAAATAAAATAATATAATATAAATATTTTACAGAAAAAAGGAAATAGAAGCTGAATTGGCATCTGTTGAACCTATTATAGCGGCGGCCAGAGCAGCCGTTGGAGACATACGCCCAGAATCTTTAAGTGAAGTAAGCAACACACTAATATTAAAATTGCAAAAAATATTACTCTGATGAACTGGGCAACAAAGTGATCCTTTTCAGCACCGCCTAACAGAAGATGTGAAATACTAAATATACGTAAACCAAAACTCTAAATAAGATCCTATGAATTGCTTTTGGGCCTTTTTAAGATAGTGGGCCAATTTCCCTCGTATAACAAAAGTGGATCATGTCCAATATTGGAATCGCAATAATCTACATACATACATACATACACATACATATCATCACGCCATATCCCTTGCAGGGTAGGCAGAGAGAACAGAGTGCCAGAGAACTCTATCTCTGCATACTTCACTCGCTTCCTCAACATTCATAATTCTCTTCATACACGCTCGCCGGTTTCGGAGACTCTTGACTCCACCTTCCTTCAGTACATGACCGATCTGGTCTAGGTAGGTTAGTCTCGGTCTCCCTCGGTACCTACATCCTTCCACTTTCGCATTGTATATCTTCTTAACCAGGCGTTCGTTCGGCATTCTTTCCACATGTCCGAACCATCGGAGCATTCCCTTTCGCATCTTTACACCAATACTCTCTTTCATACCTACTCGCTCTCTTACGTCGTCGTTACGAATGCGGTCGGTCAGCCTAACTCCACAGATTTTTCGCAGAGATCGCATTTCGACCGCATTAATTTTACTATCATACTCTTTTCTGCATACCCAACTCTCGCTTCCATACAGTAATGTTGGGACAAGCACTGCGTTATGTATTGCTACACGTGCCTTCTGGCTGAGGTGGTGGCTGCCGAAAAGTTGCCCCAACGCTCCGTTCACTCTATTTCCCGCATTCACTCTTCGCTCTATATCAGTGGTGTACCTTCCATCTCGGCTAAATCCACATCCAAGATATACAAATTCATCCACTTGCTCTAGTACATCATTACCTATTGTTACTCTTACATCTGTTCTGGTTTTATCTCTTTCAAAGACCATTATTTTGGTTTTGCTCACATTCACGCGTAGACCCCTTTTCTTACAATCTTCTGTCATTGTGTCGACTAGGGTCTGCAGGTCAGTCGCTGACTGTGCCAGCAGGACTGCATCATCTGCATAAAGCAGAGCATTGACCACTGAGTCGCCCATCTGAACTCCCACATTCATATCGTTCAACCTTTGGAGACATTTATCCAGATATATGATAAACAGCCTGGCTGACAGAACGCACCCCTGCTTAACGCCGATATTGACGTCAAACCAAGGCGACATTCCATCATCCAGCCGCACACCGGCTCTACAGCCCATGTAACTGGACTGCACAGCCTGTAGCAGTTTACCGTTAATACCATACTCCGGTAAAATGTCCCAAAGTTCCTTTCGTACAACCGTGTCAAATGCTCTCTCCAGATCCACAAAACTGCAGAAAACCCTCTGACCTAGAGCCAGATGCTTCTCCACAATGTTGCGCAGAGAGAACACTTGATCCATGCATCCCCTTCCACTCCTGAAACCTCCTTGTGTCTCACACAGTAAACCATCGGACACCATCCTCATTCTCCTTTCAATAATTTTTCCATACACTTTTGCTGCCAAACTGGTCAAGCTTATGGCTCTGTAATTTGCGCAGTCATAACGTGAACCCTTGTTTTTAAACAAAGGCACGATGACTGCGCTATTCCAGTCCCTGGGAACCATTCCCGAGCTCCAACATAAATTGAGGAGCAACAGGAACGCCTCCCAGACACAAGAGCCACCGAGCTTGATCATCTCGGCAGACACCATATCAATGCCCGCTGCCTTACCATTTTTCAAACTTCTTATCGCCCATTCAACTTCATCCATACTGATGCCATCGGAGGACGCCGTTGTCGAATGTTGATCTACTAAACCACATACAACACCGGCGCCAACCGTAGCATCCGCATACATATCGCCAAAATATTCACTCCATCGGCTTAACACGTCTTGTGTTTGTGTAAGAATGTCTCCACCTTTAGACCTTATTTTATTCATTCTGAAGGCTGACCAACCACCCCGAGACTTCTTCACCTCCCTCCAAAAGAGTTTGGTGTTACCCTCGAAGTTTTTAGTCAGCCTATCTTCTGCACTCATACTTGCTCTATCACGTTTCTCTTTCACTAAGGCCTTGGTGTCATTCTTACATTGCCGATATATTTCTTTCTTCTGTTCAGTCATACTGTCATTCAGATTCAAAGAAGAGACATAGTCCAGCCACGCTTTCTTCTTTTGCTCTACGGAAGCTGCCACTTCCGCATCCCACCATGCATCACCATTTGTTTTTCTATGCTTCTTTGAACTTCCACATACTTCTTTCGCTGTATCTACCATACTCTCTTTCAATACTCTCCAGCATTCTTCAATGTCCGATTGCGGCTGGCTTGCCATCGTCAGCCGTTCTCGGACACCCTCTGCATACTTTTCTCTTACACACTCTTCTTGCAACCTTTCAACCTTTATTCTTTCAAGCCCTCCGAAGTGGACACGCTCTCGCCAGTGCCTCCACTTTCTGAACAGACCACTAAATCTCGCAATAACGAGATAGTGGTCCGTATCGACTGTGGGGCCCCTGTAGGCTCTTGCGTCCAATATTTTGCTTCGGAGGCGACTGTCTACCAAAATTAAATCTATTATGCTTTTCTGTTCATTCCTTCTCCATGTATACATATGGATGTCCTTATGTTGGAAAAATGTGTTTGACACAATAAGGTTTCTCTCCATGCATACATCTGCTATGAGCCTACCTGCGTCGTTCACTCTCTTATCACCAAATGGACCAAGTACGTCCTCATAGTCGGGACGCTTGGTCCCCACCCATCCGTTCAAATCTCCGCATACAATCACGCGTTCACTGGTTTCTGCCATATCCAGAACTTCCCTAACATTATCCCAAAACTTCTCTAGGTCTGATGCCACCGAGGATCCTACGGGAGCATATGCTACAACCATGAATACCTTGGTGACACCTAGTTTTATACGGACCCAGAGAAGTCTGGGATCATACATTCCGTAATCCTTCACACCTGAGGCTAAGCGAGAGGACAACAGCACTCCTACCCCCATGCTGGCTCGATCGCTCTGTGGTACACCAGACCACAGAGCCATCCCGCCACCAGGAAGATCGCAGGCGTCGCTGCCCCTTCGCTTGGTCTCTGTTACACAGAGCACGTCTAGCTGTTTGTCCGCCATGACGGATATCAGCTCGTGCAACTTACCTTCCACACAATCTCTTACATTCCACGTGCCCACCCGGCACTCCGTTCTCCTCGACTCGCCTAACTGGGCAAGGCGTGATGGGTGGCGGCCCCCATCGCCGCAACTGCCGATGTTCGTACCGACGGGGGCGGGTCGGTACGCGTCGCCTCCGGGGGACGCCCTAACCCGCATTGCGGTACGCATTTCGAGCAATAATCTAAAGATATTAATATTGCAATAATACCTACTTTTAGCATAAAAAAATATTGCTTTCCATTAAAGGTACGATCTTTGAGAGCACCGCCGGAAGTAGTACGCGATGTGTTAGAAGGCGTGTTGCGACTGATGGGCATAGCAGATACTTCGTGGCATTCCATGAAGAACTTCTTGTCCAAGCGTGGTGTTAAAGAAGACATTAGGTAATTCTATTTGGAATAATGCTTTTGAATAATGTTTCTTACTAAATTAACGAGATAACCATCAATGTGAGAAAACAAACGAGATTTAAACATATAATGCTATGGTTTACCATTCCATTATTTTCTTACCAATTTCGTAATCCGTACATGCTATGCAAATTACAATTAAAAAATCCTACGATAACTTTCCTGGTTAATCCTATATGAATATACAATACTGAACTGTTAGTGGGAATTTTACAGACTGAAGAAAACATATTATCCAAGAATGAATATAAATTGCCCAACATCATATTCCCATACCTACATAATATATATTATAATACTAGCTAGTAGCTACTTGATTATGTTATATTTAACTAATGTTGAATAATACATAATATTGAAACTGAAAGATGCGAAAGAGAATGCTGCGATGGTTCGGACATGTGGAAAGAATGCTGAACGAACGTCTGGTTAAGAAGATATACAATGCGAAAGTGGAAGGATGTAGGTACTGGGGGGAGACCGAGACTCACCTACCTAGACCAGATTGGTCACGTACTGAAGGAAGGTGGAGTCAAGAGTCTCCAAAACCGGCGATCCTGTATGAAGAGAATTATGAATGTTGAGGAAGCGAGTGAAGTATGCAAGGATAGAGTTCTCTGGCACTCTGTTCTCTCTGCCTACCCTGCAAGGGATATGGCGTGATGATATGTATGTATGTATGTTGAAACTGAAACCAGTGGCTCGTTGGAAAATCAATCATACATGACTGTCACTTACTGAACAGGTGTCTCGACGCTAGACAAATTAGCCCAGCGGCTATAGCAAGCGTACAACGTCTGTTAGAAAGCCGTGGCTCATCCTTTGATCCGGCGACAGCTAAACGAGCGAGTGCTGCCTGTGCACCATTAGCGGCGTGGGTGAGAGCCAACCTGCATTACGCCGCGGCTCTGCAACGCGTGCAACCGCTACAAGCGCATCAGGCCAGCTTACACAGGTACATAACTTCTAAATTATTGGTTTGATATATGGCAAATGGCAGTGATCGTAGTGGATTTGATATATTCACATGGTAGTCTATGTCTTTATCATCACCAATAATTACAATTACACAGGTGTTCAAATATGACTACCAAAAGGCAAATATACTACTACATCCACACTCATTACAAGAGTAGTACTCTTGTAATGAGTGTGGAGAGAATTTACATAATAACAACTGTGCTAGACAGATTAGCTTGGCAATTTCACATATTTTTTCTTCTTTTTCGTATGGTGACAGAGTAAGAATACAATTCACCACCCCCTGTCTTATCCGTGGGTGATCGTAAGAGACGACTAAGGGATTAAAACACATATAATATCACTGCAAGAGAAGAAAAACTCGAAATAAAACCCTATACCAACACCTCTGAACAGCGTGGTATAGTAGGTGATACGCCGTCTCATTGTGGAGGAGGGCTGCAGTCTAACAGTAGGACATCTATGAGCTGAGGTGATGATGATGACTTTCTTTTTTTATATACTAATTGAATATTTAGAAACCATGGTTGATAATATTCTGGTGATAACCAAATATATTAGTTTTTACTACATATAATTAATTATTCATGTAGTTATAAATATATACATGCTTAGCTTTTATATCTTACTTATCTTATTATAATAGCGTGTTAACTTGCCGGCCGTAGCATAGAAATACTATGTTCTAAAATAACTAAATGGTAGATTATATATACTATGTCAAACTTTTTTATTTAGCACTACCTAAGAGGGCTTATTATTCAAACTAAGTCCTCCGTCAGCTAACGTCCATTCTTAAAACCGAAAAGCCGGCTGTCATTATAATCACTTCGTTGAGTACAATCAATTAAATATGTCGAACTATAATCATGAATCAGATAAGTTTTCTCTTATTTTTGATAATAGTTTTAAATAGTAATTTTAATTTATTAATATGATCAACAGAAACTTAATGGACGCTGAACAACACATGGCAGCTCTGTCAAGCGGGCTTACAACTGTAGAGGAGCGTGTAGCAGCCCTACAAACACAACTAGGACAGCATACAAAAGAGGCTGCAGCACTTGAACTTAAGCTCACCAACGCTAATAACACTATCACAGCAGCTACTAATCTACTTGATCAGCTAGCTCATGAGTACACAGCTTGGGAAACCGATGTAAGTTACATTTGAATTAACGGTCAAAACAAATTCATGCAGTCAAAGAATTTTATGTTTTTAATGTCTATTAGTGTATTCATATTTTGAAATGGAAGAAAGGAAGGAGACCTAGAACTTTTCCATTGTTAATATACAGCACACCTCTAGAAAGGAAAAGATGTGGTGACGGAGTAAGAATACAATGCCGTGTGGTGACGGAGTAAGAATACAATTCACCACCCCATATCTTACCCGTGGGTGATCGTACGAGACGACTAAGGGATATAAAACGCATATAACATCTATGCGAAAGAAGGAAAACTCGAAACAAAGCCCTATACCAACACGTCTGACCAGCGCGGTATTGTAGGTTAATTTCCCTCCCATACGGAGGAGGCCCGAGCCCAACAGTGGGATGTTTATACGCTGTGATGATAAATGTTTATTGGAGTTTTATGTTATCAATGATTATAATAGAGTTATATTTTTTTTAATTTTCAGTTGGAAAACATATCTGTAGAAATATCTCAACTTACACAGCGGTCTTTACTGTCAGCCGCATATATAGTGTACCTGCCGGATAAGACTGAGCCACAAGCAAGGTATCAAAAAATATACTTTTTAATTTACTCATCTAGGGGGGTTGACAGGAACGCCGAGCGGGCAACCGAAGACAAAGATCGGATACCGGCGGCCCGTTCGCACGGCGAAGAGAGGTGATTTGCAGGGTGGGTCTATGGGGTCGCGCGCCGCCTCTTCCGTCGCCCTGTACCGATTTGGCGAAGCGTTACCAACTCCATAGTCCACCACAAAAAAAAATGGTTGAAAATTGAATTGCATAATAGTATGCTAGTCTGTTCGATTGACATTGGTGACGGAATAAGAATACATTAATTCTCCACCACTCCTGTATCTAAATAAAACGGACAGTAGTTATTATAGTTATTGTTGTAAAAAAATATTTATTAACGTAAAAGAGATGCACTTGCAGAATTTAAACCCACACCTATTAAAAATCTATTCCAACTGCTTTTCTATTAAACTAATGTGGCAGCTACGGCAATTAATTTGCCGTTCATACTTTCGTCTTTACGGGAATCATTTTAATTGGGTATCTGTCTAAAATGTTTGCTCCAATATAGTAGGGAAGGCTGAGTACGGTTGAAACATTTTCACTTTTCTCATCTATTGCTCCGGGATTAGTTAAGCTAGCGATAACTGAAATATATTAAATAAAAGACCATATATCCGTCTACTAAAGGGCAATGTTATTTAAGATGACTGTATTATATTTTCTGAGAAAAATCTTATTTAATAAGACAGTGCAATTTGTTTCAACCGTCTCCATGCCAGAAATGGTTGAAACAGTGCCTGGGGTCAATTGAACCACATGCAAATAATACTAAATATAATAAATTATCATATTTTATTAATCATCTAAATAACATTTTATCACTCGTAATCTATCTCAGCTCATATACGTCCCACTGTTGGGCTCGAGCCTCCTCCATAATGGGAGGGAAATTGACCTACTATACCACGCTGGTCGCGCATTGGTATAGGGTTTTGTTTCGAGTTTTCCCTCTCTTGCAGAAATGTTATATGCGTTTTATATCCCTTAGTCGTCTCTTACGATCACCCACGGGTAAGATAGGGGGTGGAGAATTGTATTCTTACTGCATCACCATACGGGACTCATCACTCGTAATGACAGGGTAGAATATTACAATTATTATTTTATCAATATTCAAGTCTTAGACGATATTTATAATTTAACATTATTTTTAATCAGCCTTCAATGGTTTATATTAAGTATAATTTAAATTAAATAACAATCTGATGTTGATGACTGTAATTTTTGTCAACAATATTAATCATAAAATAGATTTTCGAATAAACTAAAGACTTATTATTTCTATAACAATTAATATTTTAAACACAAATACCGAGGGCATTCTGAATCACAATTGTGGCAAACTGAGACTATCTTGTGTATACGTAAACTCTTCATGCGCGCACATTTTACATACTGTACACTGTATCAATTTTTCCATTGATCTGCTTTCTGAATATGCCGACATACCAATAAGACTGCAGTAGTTACTCATCTTCTGATGATGATGATTCATGTTGCGTGATAGTTTTTCCCGGTTTGTGGCAATTCTTTTAGTCTTTTCTCCACATAATCTTTTCTTAATTTGCTTAGCTTTGCAGCAATCATTTTTTTCTGCTGCTTTCCACATGTCCGAACCATCGGAGCATTCCCTTTCGCATCTTTACACCGATACTCTCTTTCATACCTACTCGCTCTCTTACGTCGTCGTTACGAATGCGGTCGGTCAGCCTAACTCCACAGATTTTCCGTAGAGATCGCATTTCGACCGCATTAATTTTACTTTCATAGTCTTTTCTGCATACCCAACTCTCGCTTCCATACAGTAATGTTGGGACAAGCACTGCGTTATGTATTGCTACACGTGCCTTCTGGCTGAGGTGGTGGCTACCGAGAAGTTGCCCCAACGCTCCGTTCACTCTGTTTCCCGCATTCACTCTTCGCGCTATATCAGTGGTGTACCTTCCATCTCGGCTAAATCCACATCCAAGATATACAAATTCATCCACTTGCTTCAGTACATCATTACCTATTGTTACTCTTACATCTGTTCTGGCTTCATCTCTTTCAAAGACCATTATTTTGGCTTTGCTCACATTCACGCGTTACACGTCCCTTTTCTTACAATCTTCTGTCATTGTGTCGACTAGGGTCTGCAGGTCAGTCTCTGACTGTGCCAGCAGGACTGCATCATCTGCATAGAGCAAAGCAGTGACCACTGAGTCGCCCATCTTGACTCCCACATTCATATCTTCAACCTTTGGAGACATTTATCCAGATATATGATAAACAGTCTGGCTGACAGAACGCACCCCTGCTTAACGCCGATATTGACGTCAAACCAAGGCGACATTCCATCATCCAGCCGCACACAGGCTCTACAGCCCATGTAACTGGACTGCACAGCCTGCAGCAGTTTACCGTTAATACCATACTCCGGTAAAATGTCCCAAAGTTCCTTTCGTACAACCGTGTCAAATGCTCTCTCCAGATCCACAAAACTGCAGAAAACCCTCTGACCTAGAGCCAGATGCTTCTCCACAATGTTGCGCAGAGAAAACACTTGATCCATGCATCCCCTTCCACTCCTGAAACCTCCGAAAGAAAGAAAGAATGCCGAACGAACGTCTGGTTAAGAAGATATACAATGCGAAAGTGGAAGGATGTAGGTACCGGGGGAGACCGAGACTAACCTTCCTAGACCAGATCGGTCATGTACTGAAGGAAGGTGGAGTCAAGAGTCTCCGGAACCCGCGAGCGTGTATGAAGAGAATTATGAATGTTGAGGGAGCGAGTGAAGTATGCAAGGATAGAGTTCTCTGGCACTCTGTTCTCTCTGCCTACCCTGCAAGGGATATGGCGTGATTATATGTATGTATGTATGTTTTCTGCTGCTATTCTTAAGGAAGTTCCCGCTTTTACATATTAATAAGCTAGTTTATATATTGATAAGGCAGTCCGATCTCTTGTAGTTTCCTTTGATGTACCCTTGGCATCTAAGAGAGAAGAAAATTAAATAAATATACTGTTTCAACCATACCCACAAAAATGTTTCAACTGTCCCCAACCCCCTTCTAGGTATAAAATGGTTCACAGTAAGAATGATAATAAATTTAAATGAAAACTAATTATACTTTCATATTCTACAAACTTCAATTAAAACGATACAAAACTCTCAATACTGTAAATAAAACCATGATAATTACGAAAATATACCAACAAAAACGGAAAAGTAGGTAACTTTTCCGTCAAAAAACACAATAGGGCCTCCTGCACTCCAGCACAGCGGGCTAAGAGCGATGCAACGCTATAATTCGTGTTCCGACTTATTATCCGCTTCATACTCCCCTTGTACACATCACGTTATCACGCACTGTTCACGAGATATTCGCTTTGTTTCAACCGTACTCAGTCTACCCTACTCCAACTTTTCAGTAAGAATTTTAATGAACGATCACATAACCCAATCCTGTAAAATGTTGATTACTATTTTTTTTGTTCTTGTTATTCTAGTATTTGATGTTCCATAAAAGCTTATTTGTGAATATTCACGATATTTTATAAAAAATACTTAACGAACACAAAATAAATAAATATATTCAGTATTTGAAACCGTATCTATAAAAAGTAATCAATAAATTAATACGCTTAATAAAATATGTATCACTTAAATAATATATTGATTCTACTAACTTCTTTATTTTCAAGGGAGTACATCACCAAATGGAGCGCCCTTATAGATTTTGACGATTCATCGTTTTCGATTATTAATTTCCTGTCTACAACCGAAAAGCAGTTAAAATGGCAGGCGGATGGTCTTCCGTCAGATACTACCGCTGTTAAGAACGCAGTTTTACTTGACCAGGTATTTAGCTTCAAAAACCATAATACAGTATTAAAGGTCAGCACTGTCGCCTTGGACTTATAAAATGTACGTTCCGATCATCTTTCGAGTTCACATTTATATGATTTATTTTAAAAAAAAAAGGACAACACTGTTTGTTACTAGTATCGGCAAAAATCCTTGTATCGCCAGGGGCTTTACAAAATATAGACAACCATTTGGCGATTGCGATCATGAAAATTTTACTGCAAAAATCGAATCAACAGCACGGAAGTAGGGTATATGATATGTACTGTCCAAATCTGTCGTACTATATTTAATTACTTTATGGTTTTCAGTATTTGGAAAGCCAAAAGTGTGGCTTCACTCCGCTGATAATTGATCCCGATGGCGAAGGATTAGTTTGGCTTAGGAACACCCTCGCTGACACTAACTGTGACTTCGTAAGTCAACGTAATGAAAAATTAATGACTGCAGTTCAATACGCTGCTAGGTAAATATATAATTTTCTTATATTTGTCACTATTTTATGTTAAGGAGGTTGCGGATATGATGCTTTAGCTCTGGATACAGATTTCGAATATCATAATAACAGTATATAAAGTTATTTCGAATTGTACAATAGTTTTAGTTCCGAATATTATAGAATTTGTAAGGTAGCGTATCTACCGCATTATTCCTTGAGGATGCTTATGTTTCGGTTGTCAGCTTGGTCGGTGTAAGGGAAAAGCCTATCGTAATAAGTCTCATATATTTATATAACATCTCTAGTAAAATTCTCTGGCAACTGTTAGATGTAGGGAGTATAATGCCGTTCTACGTGACTTCAGCGTGTGAAGTATTTATATTATAAAGTGGATCATCGTAAATCCGCCGCTTAGCTGATGGTTGAATGAACACTAAAAACTAAACGGTCATTCTGTGACATAAGCGTTATTAATACACACTATTATTATTGAATAAAAAATAACTTGCAATTATCTCTGGCATTTCATCATCTATTCGTATGATGATAGATAATCAAGACACTGTTAGAACCATTTTCTTCGTAATAACCGATGTCATAAATCGTCATCGTCGTAGCATCGCTGTTTAGCTAACAACACTATAATAGAAATAAAACTATGTAATAATTCTAGTCAACGCGTAATGAGCTAGTTTCGAGGGAAAGGGTATTAAAACGATGAGGGTCATATATATCAGTGGAAACGCACATATCTGGGCTGAGACGAAAAAGAATCACATGGACAGCATTCAACTTTAACATAATCAGGTTTAGGAGAATTTATATATGATTTTTTTTTTTTCTTCGGTGTACAATAAACTCTATCTATGATGAATAGATTAGGTCGAACCGTGGTGATCACGGAAGTGGAGACAGTGTCTGAAAATTACGTGGGACGCATAGTACTGCAATGTCGGAGTGCACCGAAACTTGCACCGCATGTGGCCGCTGTGACATCACCGCTGAACTTCACTCACACGCTACACGCGCTTACCGGTATGTGCTTACTATATACCTTAGTAGTAATCATTAGCTTAATAACGATGATGATGATAATGATCATCATCATCATCATCCTGTTTTTATCCCCTCATTATTGGGGTCGCCACAATATGTACTCCATTTCAATATTACATGTTACAAAAGTAGCTTTATTTTTATGACCGGCCGCCTGCCTGATGTTAATCCTTCTTGGGAATGTAATTGTTGACCAGACAGTATCAGATGGGCTTGGCCCAGGTCAATGTGAACATATTAGTTATCTTTTAAGACAACCATCAGTAAAGTAAGGTTGGTAAGTATTCCACACAACACAGTATTACTACTATAAATGTTAAGAATGAATGTCATGATGGATGGATGATGAATCCATATGAAATTTGAAGATCAGTTATAGTCTGGAATAGCACATAAGCTATACTTTTTATCCCGAAAAATAGGCGGTTCCCATGGTATAGATTTGACTAACAAAAATTCAAGTTAAAAAGTAAGTCCTTTTCTCTATTTTTAAGCAATTTTAAAGTATATAATAGAAGTAGAAAAGCATTATCGCCGTATCTACGGTACATTATTTACTGTTCACGACATTTGAGAATCGTATAAAGAAAATCGTTTTTGTGATAGTGATGTGATAGTGATATCATAACAACTATTCAATGAAAGTCGTGTCCAATGCAAATAAGCATCTTAACACTATAAATGTGAGTTAATGTATAACAATTTTATGTCTTAACCACATAACCAATCATCGTTAAATTTTATATAAACATTAACGAGTAAAGTACATAGTATACCGTCTCATTTATCATTCTCCTGCTCTTATCCCAATTACTTGGGGTCGATATATACTCCACTTTCATCGTACATATTGTAAATGTTATTGGCAGTGGTTTTATGACCATCTGTCTGCCTGATGTCAACTCACCTTGGGAATGCAATTGTTAACCTGACAACATCACATGGAGTTGGCCCAGATCGATATAAAGCTCTTAGTCGTAATTTACGACATCTACAAGCCAAGTGAGGGTTGGTAGGATTCGTCACCGCTGCTACACAGCAAACATAGTTTATTGTATCCCGTCTATCAGACAGAAATATAGTGATGGTGCCAAGCAACATAAAGGAACTTTTAAATTATTGTCCGACGGTAACCGCGCACTATTACTTAGGATAAGGCTAGGTTGACGGGATGGTAGTCAAAATATTTTGAATAAGTATTTAGATGAATTCAAATAAATCGAATTCAAATTGTCCGTGTGGTGACCTAGTAAGAATACAATTCACCACCCCCTATCTTACCCGTGGGTGATCGTGCTAGATGGCTAAGGGATATAACACGCATATAACATCTATGCGAGAGAAGAAAAAATCGAAACAAAACCCTATACCACCACGTCTGACCAGCGTAGTATAGTAGGTCAATTACCCTTCCATTGTGGAGGAGGCCCGAGCCCAACAGTGGGACATATATGGCCTGAGATGATGATGATGAAATAAATCGATTTTAGATCAATTGGTTCACTTCGCCCTGCAACAACAAAATCCTGAAGTAGATGCGAAGTCGAAAGAAATTAAACTTAAGAAAGCTACGTTACAGAAACAACAGCATGAATTACAGGTATATTTTATTTTATAATTGAATTTTTTAACATTATTTAATTTTTATTTTAAGTGCATTATTTTGAACTTATTTTTTTAAATTATTGAAAACAAAAATATTCCTTATTTTATATACACAGGAAAACTTACTTCGCGAATTATCAAACAAAGGCGATATCTTACAAGACGCAGGATTCTTAGCTTCCCTGAGTAAAACGCGAGCTACCAACGATACAATCGCTCAAGCGCTAGCGGAAGCAAGGGAGATTGAGCGAGTGACGCGCGCAGCTTGCGAAGCTTTCGAACCAGCAGCTGAACGCGCCGCTACACTTACGCTTGCTACAAATGAATTAGCCGCTCGTTGGCCACTCGTAGCACTACCCGTTGACTTTGTGCACGATGTGTTTGTTGATGCTGTAAGAAAGCAATCCGTAAGTACAATATGATACTTTTGATATCCTGAACTGAAAAGAACACCTTTCTTTCTGAAAATATTTCGGCCACATACACCACTGTCAATCAATACCAACCAACAACTCTTAACACACACATCATTATCATCATCCTGCTCTTATCCCAATTAATTAATGTCTACACAATATGTACTCTTCTATCATAAGACATACCCAGCCAGGCGACCGACTCGAGGTAACCCTCCTAAGGAATGTAATTGTTGACAGGCAGACGGCATCAGGTGGAATTGGCCCAGATCGATCTTAGTCGGTTTTTGCGACATCCACGATCAAAGTAATGATTAATTATTAGTATTGGTAACCGCTACTACACAACAATAGCTTAATATAGATTTGTCTAGTTAAGAAGATATACAATGCGAAAGTGGAAGGATGTAGGTAACGAGGGAGACCGAGACTAACCTACCTAGACCAGATCGGTCATGTACTGAAGGAAGGTGAAGACAAGAGTCTCCGAAACTGGCGAGCGTGTATGAAGAGAATTATGAATGTTGAGGAAGCGAGTGAAGTATGCAAGGATAGAGTTCTCTGGCACTCTGTTCTCTCTGCCTACCCTGCAAAGGACATGGTGTGATGGTATGTATGGAAGTATGTATAACAGTATTATTTATCTGCAGGATCAAAACAAAATAAATAGCCAAGAAGTGATCAAGCACTTAACTAGAAAGATAATAGAACGTGTTTTGTTGAGTCTGCACAAAAAGGATAAATATATAGTAGTTTTATATTTATTAAAGCAAGTATACGACGAACTCATACCCAGTAAGGTAAAATATATGCACAAAATATAATTGTTTTTGAGATTTAATTAAATTTTTAGATTTTTTTAAATAAACATTATGGGTTTTAGCTTTGGCAACTTTTTATTGGGAATTATGATCTAATGGAAGAAGGCAATATAAAAGAATTCAAAGAGAAATATTCCTGGCTACCTGAAGACTGCGCTAAAAAGGTTTTGAAACTTAAGGTAAGGCTTTAATTTAGAATTAATATTTTTAAGAGACTAATTCTTTAAAACGTATAAATTGTTCTACTTCATTATCATCATCATCTCAGCTCATATACGTCCCACTATTGGGCTCGAGCCTCTTCCATAATGGAAGGTCATTTGAGACTAACTATACCACGCTTGTCAGACGTATTATTATAGGGTTTTATATCAATATTTCCTTCTCTTGCATATATGTTATATTCGTTTTATATACCTTAGTCGATCTTATACTTACGATCACCCACGGGTAAGATATGGAGTGGTGAATTATATTCTTGCTCCATCACCACACGTATATTTATTTTACTTGCATATATTATATTTGTTCATTATTGCAGATGAGTGATGAAGATATATATAACAAAATGTGTCTGGACAATGAAAGCTTCTGGAAAGAGTTCCAACGAACTGGTGATATTAATGTATTGAGCAAATTAAAACTAAATGGCTTTGAGACAGTGGTGGTGGTTGCATCAACACGACCCGACAGTCTTTATCGAGCAATTGTGGCATTCGTCAGTCAAATATTAGGTTTGTTACAGTTTATACTATCCCTTTACCTATTTTTTTATTTGAGATTAATCCCACCACATATTCCCACCATAGTAATTCCTGTAAGTCCGAATCCACAATGGTCTCCATAAATGACAACGAGATTTGACCTTCAGGCAGTCACAGGAAATGGTTTTAACTGTCTTAGGACCCGCAACAAATTTAATTAGAAAACGTTAAAGAAGAAGCGTTGGAAAGAATCATTGCACCATCTTAGGCAAAGCGGAAGACAGATAATAAATTTGACTAGTCTGCCAATAAGTAACTTTGCCTATGTAAATTATAGCATTTCTTGTTTAATTGTTTGTTTAAAGTTTCCATTTTGTGGTAGTGTTAATTTCTGTAGTTCTACGAATACTATCAACCTTTACATTGCTCCTAGGGGTCATAAAAGACGACTAAGAACTAACATTCACCTCTGCCAACTACATTTGATGCCGTCTGGTTAACAATATTCCCAAAGAGGGATTGCGGCTGGTCGTAAAACTATAGTCAAAATGTTTGTAATGTGTACTATGGTATATGTACACATTACATTTTTTTTTTGGTTTTAGTACAATCATTTGACGCTTCATCTTACGATAATCCTGAGTAATGGGGATAAGAGTAGGATGATGATGTTTATTTCTGTTCCTAATTAGGCGACTCTTGATGGATATTATAAGTGGAAAATATATACACAGGTGCGGGAGTTGTCAGCAGTAGCGAGGTGATGGGTCGGGGACGTGCATGTGCAGCGCGAGCACGCGGCGTTCCGCGACCCATATTACTGCTGGCTTCGCATGCACATGACGTTCTAGTCGCTGCTGCTAGTGGAAGGCTACTTACTCACGTAAATATATCTAACCTCATTTAACCAATAAGGCCTGCACAATGACATAACGACTGCACCAATGGCGACATGGTCTGTACACTGATTTCTTGTACCGAATGTCATGGATTCTATCCCCATGCTTCTATCCCAACTCTTTATGCGATCCATGAATAATTAAAATAATTGTTGCGACTCTGAGTGTCATTTGTATTTATTATCTGCATGACTTTGAAATCTCTCACGATATAAAGATATATTTCTTAGTGCGGGACGTTAACAAAAAATAAAAACAATATTAGTTCCTGTATAGTGATGGGATGGAAGAAGATAATTATCGTCACCAAGGGGCGACTGGTTCATGGGAGTCGTAAAAATCAGCTGATGGTCGCGCCAGGAGAGTTGGCAGCATTTATTTCTTGGGAAACTTTATAACATCTGCGATGCTCAATCCACCTGACAAGTGTGGCGATTATGGCAATAAATATTCCAATAGTTTTTGAAAAACCCAAAAAACTCTGTGACTAGTCTCTCAAATAAAATACTGTTAATCAGACATTGATTTTCTGCAAAAGTACGATACTAACCCGGATTTAACTGTTTCATCCCGAATGTTTGTTTGAGCACAGATTGGTATCGGTGAAGGCAGAAGCGCTTGGGAGTCAGCTCTAGAAACATGTCGCAGTGGCGGATGGTTAGCTATTATTGTTGGAGCTTCACCCTTCAAACAGGAACTACAAAATTTCATCACAGCCTACCTTGAATCACCGGTTACTATATATTTATTTTATTTAAGTAGGAGAAATCTGTTAATATTATGAAATAAATTACAGGACAGGAAATGTACCGCCATCCCGTTATTTATATAGCAGAAAATTTGTTTTTGATTTATTTCAAACAGGAAGGAAACTACAGTATTATCTTGAAGTTGAAAATATCAGATAGTTAATTCGATTTCCTATCAAAAGAAAATAGATATAGTTTTAAAATAGAAGATAGGAAAGAAGTAGTAAGTACTTATTCCCACGGGTTGCAATAATCCACGTCTCAAATTATAAGAGAATACGGACAAAGTTCAGAAGAGATGAGTATCAAGGAAATATATCTTAATTGCCGAAGTTTACAATTCTCTTCTTAAAAACATCGAGTGTTATTTATATATACGAGAGACATCTTCGAGACCGTTCGACTATATCCGCACGTTGACTATATTTTTCTTATATTATCATTTTTTTCGAACTGTGCGAAATCGTTAACTCATAGACAATAGCAATTTTCTCTTTTAAAATTATATCTACAATATTTTATTTTTATACAAAATTTGATGGTGTTATTTTTTTATAAGTAAAAGACAAGTAAATATTGCTTATTTATATGGTTATATTAAAAAGCCAATATGCACCGCCTAATTTTGGAATTAGAGATCATAAACATATTTTAAATCTTTATTACAATCATTATTAATATTGAAAATATTTTTTTTATTTCTTAGGCTGAAAATTACCACGAAGAATTTAGACTCTGGATACTATCAGAAGATCGTGAGATACCTTCCCTAATATCGAATGCTTGCGTAAATGTTATCCTCGAGGTAATTTATTTCTGTTTATATATTTATTTTATACTTCTACTTTTCAGCCCATTGTGTTCTAGTTTTGTGCAGAAGCCCTATCTATAGTGTAACGAAAATTGTCCGCTGTCACGCTGGTCAGAAGCCTTACATTATTTTTTTGTTGTAGGTAGACTATAGTTTTCCTTTTCTTACAGCAATGCTTTCTGTTTAAGTTTCTCAGTGGCGAGAACGAAACCATATAGATCGTCACCATATAGAATAATAGATTTTATATTTTATAATAATATATGTATACTTATAAATACTACTAACACAATCGAACTACACAATCGCTTCCAATGTCTGGACGAGTGCGAATCTCCGAACGATATGAACGACAGGTTCGTGGAAACTGTCCATGCGGTTGGGTCGAAGTTTTTCAAGGCTCACCGCGCCAATAGACCTAAAAATCTTTCTGACCAGACTCTCAAGCTCATGGAGCGGAGAAAAGAAATGACAGTACAGTCTTCAGCCGATTGGTTCGAATACAGGCAGCTAAATAGGCAGATTTCCAGGTATATGCGTTGCGATATTCGCCAATTTAATACGCTCCGTATTAAAGAAACGATAGAGCGGAATCGTGGCTCAAAAGTGTTCGTACAAGATCTGTCTATTGAGCAAAGCCAAATGACTAAGCTGAAGACCGATGACAACACTGTCATTTCATCCCAAAGTGAGATCTTGGGAGAGGTCGAAAGGTTCTATGGACAGTTATGTAAATCATCCCGAAATCCTGTTGTCGGCTTGGTCCAAGATCCCAGATCCAAGCTAACTCGGCACTATACCGTAGAAATCCCGGACATTAGCTTGTGCGAGATCAGAATGGCTCTCGAACAACTAAGAAATAGTAAGGCACCGGGAGATGACGGAATTACGGCAGAGCTTCTGAAGGCAGGCGGCAAGCCGGTCTTAAAAGCCCTTCAGAAGCTATTAAATTCCGTTATCCTCGGGAGCGACGTTCCAAAGTCGTGGACCAGAAGTGTGGCGGTGCTGTTCTTCAAGAAGGGCGACAAAGCTCTTCTAAAGAACTACAGACCCATCTCACTCGACTCGTCTCATCGACTCACGTGCAAGCTTGATGACTTCCAGCCGCCCGAACAAGCTGGCTTCCGAAAAGGCTATAGCACCATAGACCATATCCTCACGCTTCGGCAGATTATCGAGAAGACCGAGGAGTACAATCGGCCTCTGTGTATAGCGATTGTGGACTATGAGAAAGCCTTTGATTCAGTCGAAACTTGGGCGGTGCTGCAGTCCCTTCAGCGGTGCCAAATCGACCATCGTTATATCGAAGTGCTGAAGTGTTTGTATAGGAACGCCACAATATCAGTTCGTATTCGGGATAAGAGTACGAAACCTATCCAGTTGCAGAAAGGCGTAAGACAGGAAGATGTCATCTCTCCGAAACTGTTCACCACTGCACTGGAAGATGTCTTCAAGCTCTTAGATTGGACCGGACTCGGCATCAACATCAATGGCGAATACATCACTCACCTTCGATTCGCAGACGATATTGTCGTCATGGCAGAATCCATGGAGGATCTGGGCACCATGCTCAACGATCTCAGCAGGGTATCCCAACTAGTGGGTTTACGAATGAACATGGACAAGACGAAAGTCATGTCAAATGCCCATGTCATTCCTGTACCGGCCCTAGTTGGCAATGTGATTCTCGAAATTGTCGATCATTATGTTTACATTGGACAAACAGTCCAGTTAGGTAGATCTAATTTCGAGAAAGAGGTCAGCCGATGAATCCAACTCAGTTGGGCAGCGTTCGGGAAACTTAAGAAGATCTTCTCATCCAACATACCTCAGTGTTTGAAAACACAGGTCTATGACCAGTGTGTGTTACCAGTGATGACTTACGGCACGGAAACGTGGTCCCTAAATGTAGGCCTCATAACCAGGCTTAAAGTCGCGCTTAATAATTAAGCATATTAAATGCTAAAAATTTCAGTAATTTGAATAACAAGGTTGTGTCATCGTTTATTACAATTCTAACTGCAAAGTTTGAACTATTAAGCCTATAACAATGTGTAAACATTGTCGGGTAGATGGCATACGTCACCTTAAGACGTAAATATGATACGAAGCGAGATTTGCATGTTCTACAATAGTTCACGGTGGTGTAGTGGCAGCACGATTGGGCCGGAATCCCAATTTGAATCCCGGTTTGAATCCCGCTTGTGACATCATTTTTCGCTTCGTAATCGGGTATTTATAAATACATTACTTATATCTGGAACTTTTTGAAGTTATAGACTTTAATACTTATATTACAGTCACCAGAAGGCGTCAAGAATAATGTAATGAGTACTTTATCAGCATGGGGCAACTACAGAGCGGAGCCGAACACTATACGACTTCACGCCGCACTTGCATTGTTCCACGCACTGGTGCAGGAGCGTCGCGCTTATATACCACAGGGTAAATAAATATTGATATAAATATTATCCTTGTGATCGAGAGTTATCATCACTTTCCGTGGAAGTTCACGAGGGTAAGGGACAACTTTGTTCTCCTGGCAAACTTATATCAAACCTTATAACCAAATGCTTCAATCGCTAACGTGACTCATTACACTTCTCTATGCCTAACAGTAGCTGTCGATCGGCTGATGGATGAATGAATAGAAGTTTTAACCAAAAGTTAATTACATCTGTTTTATTATGCAGGGTGGAAGTGGACCGCTCCCGAAAACAAAGACAGGTGACCCTACTAGTCCTACTTGTAATGATAGGCTAGAAAAAAAATCGATCAGGAAGTAAAAAAATTTTTTGTCTCACAAATATTTTTAAGTTTTTTTCACATTCCATCGTATTAGGACAGTGCCATTTAACGATAACTCGATAAAAAATGCGTAACTATACTTAGATGAGAAAAGACGCAATCTATTCAAAACTCAGGATCATATGTTCAAGAGTTCAACGACCTCGCGTAGTGAAAAAAAAAATTTTTTTTCATCCGAATCGATTTTTTTTCTAGCCTATCATTACAAGTAGGACTAGTAAGGTTACCTGTCTTTGTTTTTGGGAGCGGTCCCCTTACACCCTGTATAACACAGTAACTTGTCCAGTTTGGTAAAAACAACGTTAAAATTTTTGGTATTATATATATGTATATATTATTCTGTACTTGTATCTGTGTGTGACTAAACTGCTCTTAAACGGTTGTACCATTCTTGACGTGTGTTCAGGTAGATTCAAGACTGGTTTAGATTAATAACTGAACTCAATAGATGGCGCTGGGATCGATTTAAAAGAATTTTATTTTACCTTTATTTACAACGGAAACTACTAAAAAACTGGGTGGGTTTTGGGGTTTGTATTGGTAGGCAGTAGCTTAGCTGTATACCCTTGGTATTGCAAAAGTCTATGGGCAGCAGTAACACTTACCATCAGGTGCGCTGCTTGCATGTTTGCCACCATACGCAGAAAAAGCATTTGTACGGAATAGCGTCTTTCGCGTTAAATAGTAAATACATACTTTTATATACTAAAGAGGCTAATGGGTCTCATAATCACACCCGAAGAAATATCCTCACTTTCGTAGCTCTGTACGATGACAATCTGTGTCAGATGAATGAGAAAGTGCCCCTAAAAACCCGTGTGAAATTAATATAGAACAAAGAAATAGTATAGAATGCGATTCGTACATACTCAAAAAAAAAGTTACCGGACGCACATAGACAACTATGGCATCTATACTATCAAATTTAAAATTATGTGCCCAAATGGCGTAGTGGTTAATATCAATCTACCGTGCCAGTTTTTCCAGTTCGTATCCATGGAGGTTAATCCTTTGTGAGATACACAAATTGTTCTGAGTCTGGGTGTAATTTATGTTCATTAATTCATAATTATTCAGCTTCCTCGTCTATTGCTGAACGTATGCCTCTCTTATAGAATGCGACGTAGGATTATTGTCATCATAAAAACGCTCGACGAGCCGATGGTAACTGCAATAAGATGCTATACGATTCCCAGGAAACCCCTGATGCCTTTTCTCTTCGTGATCCCTCAGGCGATTCTTACTCCCACGGGCAAGTAAGGGCTGACAACAATCGTCGCCACACGTAGAATTCGTCATGTTTAAAAACCCTCCCGCAACACAAATATTATATCCTTAATGCAGAACGTTGGACTGGAGTTATTATTATTGTGTCTTTATGCAGGTTGGTCGCGATGGTACGCGTGGGAGTGGGGGGAGGTGGTGGCTGGTGCTCGAATGTTAAACGGCGGTGCATGCGGCCGTTCCTTGGCCGCGTTATACTCGGCGCGAGTATGTGCAAGCGCCGATGAGAGAATACTAGCTGCACTACAACGCCGATATCTGTCGCGTGCGACGCTAGCGCCTACATGGAAACCATTACCTACCTCGCATCCATTACCAACTTCAAAGTCCTTACAGGTACGATATTGTCCATCGGACCGTTAACATCTGATGGTCGTTAATACCATTTCAACACGAATAGAACTTTTCTGACTAAAACTTCGTTTTCGTCTTTAATCTGACTAAAACTTCGTTTTCGTCTTTGTCTTTGGCTTTGACTAGCAGTGGCGAGATATTCAGCGAATTTTTTTAAATGCTCCTAATAGATACCAGTGATGAGACTATCAGTGATTCGCACGATGTCACACAGGTAGTGCGCGACAGGGATAATGCTCTACAAAGACGAAATTAGTCGATCGTCTCTTTCCAAGGGTCGATGTACTAAATTTATTGTCGGGAACGTGTAATTCGTTAAACAGTCATCAATGATGCTCATTGAAGGGTGATACCTTATGGAACTAAACTCATCGATCACTGCGCAGATGAAAATAATAAAAATAGGTTAGATATTAGCAAAACTTCATACAAAGTTTGAACCCTACGCAGAACGGTTGTGAACCACAAATGAATCTTATGAGTCTAGGAGTAATTTATGTCCATTAATTGTATGTTAAACAAAAAGTTAAAAGGCTGATGATTTACACTTATATTTATCATAGAATAATTGCCTTTCTTTATTAAAACTCATCAATAATTTTATTGAATAGTTTTAATCAGAAACAGTTATAATAATTCATTGTACAACGTCTATTTTTTTTCAAGGACTACATTGTGGCGTTTGATAATTTACCTGACACTGACACACCGGCGCTTTTGGCCTTACCGGCTAACTGTCGCGTCGCCTGGGAGAAGAATACAGCAAATGATATCGTTAGCAGATTAAAAGGTAATGCCTGTATTTATTATTTTTGTAGTTAAGACTTTATTGGCCATTATCTACTCCGGCCGTCATCGCACAATCTCGGTGTATAAAACATATATACATGAAATTTTTAACCACATTTGTCCCTTTAGGGGTTTTACAATGAATTATAATCTTTGTTGGATTAATTCTGTACAATGTCTTTACTTATTTTTCTATTTCTTAACACAAATTTAAAGCAATATGGCAAAGCAATATAATTTTCGGCATATAATAACTGCCGTGACAGTGTCGAGTAGCAATTTGAGATTTAGTAGAAATGTCTAACATATTTATCGCATGCACATAACCTATCTTTAATAGCAAATAAATGTTGATACAGAGAATTTACTAGGCAAATATATATATATTTTGCTCACTTTACAAAATACCATTCTAAATTCTCCTAGATCCTAATATATCATTTTGATATACCTACTTACAAATAAGCTACACTACTGTAGATTTTAATCAAAATTTCTTCTGTGTTTTGAACAAATATCTAAACATCCTCAGGAACCCTTTCACGCAGGTATGTAAGAAAGGGGTTTTTTAGGAGACAAGCTATGGTGTGGTTCCACCTCGGCCTATCTGCCCGGGGCGACGGAAGGGTCGGTGCGCAACCCCATAACATCCCGTACACTTTCCTCTCTCTCGCCATGTGGCTAAGGGATGATTAAGGGCATGTAAAAGACCGCTAAGCATATTGCATCACTACAAAAGAATAAAAAATAAAAATGTGACTAGCGGTTGGTAATGTGTCATCATCATCATCAACCTGCTCTTATCCCAATTTATTTGGGGTCGACGCAATATGTCTTCTCCTTCCATACAACTCTATCAGACGTCATCTCTGTGGTCACTCCTTGTCTATCCATGTCATGTTTCACGTAGTTCATCCATCTTTTCTTCGGTCTTCCCTTACCCCTTAAGCCTTCAACATTCATGCTTAAAGCTTTCCTCACAACATTACTTTCATCCCTTCTCATCACATGTCCATACCATGTCAATCTTTCACTCCTTAATTTTTCCGTCACTGGCGCAACTTTCAAACTTCCTTTTATATGTTCATTCCTTATTTTATCCATTCTTGTCACACCACACATCCATCTCAACATTCGCATCTCCGCTACATGCAGTCGTCTCTCATCCGTCGCTTTTATCGCCCAACATGCTGATCCATACAGTACAGCAGGTCTTATTAGGCTTTTATATATTTGGCCCTTTAATTTAAGGGGTACTTTGGGGTCGCATGTTGTACCCGTGACCTGCCGCCACTTCATCCATCCCACATCAATTCTGTGCTTCACCGCACGATCCAGGTCGCCATCGCTTTGGATAAGAGAACCGAGGTATCGAAAGTTCGAGCATACTGGGATAGGTACTCCATCTAAAGTTATGGGTGTAAAATTGGAGAAACCGCCGAAATCGCAGAACATGTATTCTGTTTTTGGTCTGCTGATTTTCAAGCCTACATTCTCCAACTTACAGCGCCACTTTTCCAGCATGCTCTGTACCTCAAGGCCCTCTTTCCCGACGAGAACAATGTCATCAGCGAATAGCATGCACCAGGGTGCCTCTTCCTGTATCTCCGATGTTAATGCATCCATTATCAACAGGAAGAGGTAAGGACTTAACGCCGACCCTTGGTGCAGACCTACTTCGACACTGAATTCGTCGGAGTCTCCAGCCGCTGATTTCACGTACGACCTAGATTGTCGGTACATGGCACAGATTAACCTAACATACTTCACAGGCACACCTTTCTCTTTCAGTACCCACCACAAAACTGTTCTCGGTATTCTGTCATAGGCCTTCTCGAGGTCAACGAATACCATGTGCAAGTTTTTATGTGCACCACGATATTTTTCGCACAGTTGGCGCAGTGCAAACATGGCATCCGTTGCCCCGCGGCCCGACATAAATCCGAACTGGTTTTGGGTGATCTCACTTTCTTCTCGCAATCGTTTCTCAATCACTTTTTCCCACAATTTCATACTGTGTGACATAAGCTTTATTCCTCGATAACTACCGCAGTCCTGAACATCCCCTTTATTTTTAAAAATGGGCACTAGCGTACTATTGCACCATTCATTGAGGATTACTTCGTCGCGCAGCAGCTTATCGAAGAATAAAGTTAACCACATATACCCATCCTCTTCCAAAATCTTCCATACTTCAACTGGTATACCATCGGGCCCTACAGCCTTTCCATTTTTCATACTTCTCACTGCTTCTCTTACCTCATCTATTGTAATTTCCCTTACTAGGCCGACGTTCTCTGATACATCTTTTAACACTCCACTCCATGAATTCTCTTCGTTCATTAACCTTTCAAAGTACTGCTTCCAACGCTCTTTTATTTCCTCTTCTTTTATCAACACTTTACCTGCTTCATCTTTTATACACCTGACATGCCTAATATCTTTTGCTCTTTCTTCTCGGGCTTTAGTTATGCGGTATAGCATCTTTTGACCTCGAGGCCCATCTATCGATTTATTTATATATATTTGCTGTGTGGTAGCGGCTAAGAATGCTACCAACCCTTACATCGCTCGTGGATGTCGTAAAAGACGACTAAGAGCTCTTAGTCGACCTGGGCCAACCCCATCTGGTGCCGTCTGGTCAACGATAGCATTCCCAAGGAGGGTTGACGTCAGGCAGGCGGCCGGTCATAAAACCATAGCCAAATCAAATTGCAATATGTCTGGGAATAAATTAGATGACGCTAGGGCTGGGGCGTACCCTGCAAGCGACGCGCAGGGGCAGCACCCGGTCCCTGCGAAAAATGGACAAGGGTTGTTGCACCACGGGCGGGTGCAACGTAAGAAGCAAGCTCTTGGTATGAAAGGGATAAGAATGAGGTATGCAAGTTGGAATGTTGGAACGATGACTGGAAGAGGAAGGGAATTGGCAGATTTCTTAAAAAGGAGAAGAGTAAATATTGCATGTCTGCAAGAAACAAAATGGAAGGGAACGAGAGCTCGAGAAATTGGTGAAGGATACAAGTTATATTATAGTGGTAGCGATGGAAAAAGGAATGGTGTAGGCATAGTCTTAGATAAGAATTTGAAAGAATGTGTGACGAATGTAATAAGAATGAATGATAGATTAATAAGCGCAGGTCGCTGGCTGTTCGAAGCGGTATGCTGGCCCGCAGGTTCGCTCACTGCACTACCCCAGTAAAGGTCACGCTTTTCAAAGCTTATTGTCAAAGTTTTTATACGTGCAGCCTGTGGGTGAACTTTACGCAGAAGGCATACAGTGACCTGCGTGTACAATATAATAACACGTTCCGGGTGTTGTTGGGGCTGTCGCGTTTTTGTAGCGCGTCCGGCATGTTTGCTGACGCGAACGTAGATAGTTTTTCGGCCGTTATGCGCAAGAGAAGCGCCTCGCTATTACGTCGTATGCGCGGCAGCCCCAATAACATAATAAAGGGTTTGGCTGATTGGTGGGAATCGCCGATCCTGAGGCGTTGGATACGACTGCATGCAGTTAAGTAGACACCCTCAGGTTCGGACGACCAACAGTTTTATGTTAGTTTTGTTCATACATTATAAGTTAATTATGTCAATGTTACTAACACTAGTTCTTAAGTTTTTATTGTTACTAACAAAATATGGAGCTCTATACTCTGAAATAAAAATTATTATTATTATTATTTAAACTTACACCTACTTAATACATTTCTAAATATAATATAAAAAAATAATATATTTAAAAATATAAAAAGCGTGTTGACCCACCGGCAGCGAATACAGGGACCAAGCCGCCGGTGGTTAGGGCTCCAAAGAGAGGAACTTTCTCACGATGCGTGCCGTGTCGAGCAACACCGCTTTCTGCATCAGACCCCCAATCCAACTACCTAACGCGAGCCTCTTAAGGTGTTGAGCGAGGTTCTTGGCAATTAGACCATTGGTCGAAATGACTATCGGTACAACGATTGCCGTGTCTACATCCCACATGTCGACAATCTCGTGAGCTAAGTCTTGATATTTTATTTGTTTATCTTTCTCAGCTTTCACGAGATTCCCGTCATGAGGAACAGTAACATCGACAATCATTGCACGGCGCTGTAGCCGATCTATCACCACGATGTCTGGTTTATTAGCCACAATGGTTCTATCAGTGATAATAGATCGGTCCTAGTACAATGTGGCACGACCATTTTCGAGAACTGGCTGAGGTATATACCTGTAGTACGGCACTTCTGTGCTTACAAGTCTATATAACAAAGCAAGTTGCTGATGGATGATCCTGGCTACTTGGTTGTGTCTATGCAAGTACTCGCCGTTAGCAAGACGTGAACAACCGGAAACGATATGCCTGAGGGACTCGCCTGGTAGGTGACACGCCCGACAAATATCAGCCGTGCCATCCCTCAAGATATATTTCCGGTAGTTATTCGTCTTGATAACTTCGTCAGCAATTGCACAGACAAAACCTTCGGTTTCTCCAAAGAGATTACCGAATTGTAACCAGGTCACAGAGGCTGAGAAATCTACTTCCGAGGCATTTAGGGCTCCGTAGAACCTGCCATGCAGCTCCTTGCTCTGCCATATACTCTCGCGATCTTTGGTGCTTAGTACTGCAGGTTTATGCCAGTTCTCTTTAGCCAACCCAAGCGGGGTGAGCCCGTTATCCACTGCTACCACATCAAGATGCATACCACTCGTCATCTTGAGGAAATAATCCCTGAGGTTGTATATTTCGCGATTATGGAGGGTTTTAGCATTTAGAAAGCCTCGACCCCCACATTTTCGCGGAATATACAACCTCATTACTGATGAACGAGGATGATGCATCCTATGTGATGTCAATAGAGTACGAACTTTCCTGTCCAAGGCGTCCAATTCGGTTTGAGTCCACTTGAGTATGCCAAAGGAGTACATTAGAATCGGCATGACCCATGCGTTGTAGGCACGCACCTTATTGCCGCCCGATAAAAGACTATTTAAAACCTTCTTCAGGCGGCCAAAGAAACGTTCCCGCAACGTTCGTTTCATGTCCGATTCATTAATGTTCAAAGCCTGTGACATACCCAAGTACTTATAGGTATCAGTTACTTGAAGTGGTCTAAATTGTAGAGTATTGAAGAGTTGACCTCTATCAACCTCCACTATCCCACCATGTTTTACATGCATGACAGCACATTTATCTACACCAAACTCCATTTTGATAGAACTACTAAAAGTTTCAGTGACTTTTAGTAATTTCACCAATTGTGGGTTATTTGGTGCAAACAATTTCAGGTCATCCATGTAAAGCAGGTGAGATATTATTTGACCACCTCTTCGTAACCTGCAGCCTAACCCTGAATGTTCTAGTAAGATACTAAGAGGATTCAGTGCTAGGCAGAACCAAAGAGGACTCAAACTGTCACCCTGAAATATGCCCCGCCTGATGTATATCGGTTCGCTACTCCCTAGATTCAGTCGGTGCATTGGATATTTCAGAAACGTTTTCCATTGCCCCATACAAGACTTCAAGAAAGTGCATAGAAGTGAATTAATTTTGTACAACTCCAGCACTCTCAAGAGCCACGTATGCGGCACGGAGTCGAACGCTTTCCTGTAATCTATCCAACATACCGACAGATCTTTTCGGTTGCGACGAACTTGTTGACTAATAGCCGTGTCTATTAGGAGGAGCTCCTTAGTACCACGTCCCCCATTCCTACATCCATTCTGAGAGATAGACATAACCGAATTTAATTGAACATGTTTAGCAATTTTGTTACTCAGAATAGATGTAAGAAGCTTATAGACCGATGGCAAACACGTTATCGGTCTATAGTTACATGGTTCAGTGGTACTACCTGTTTTATGGAGCAAGTGAGTAATGCCAGTCGTCTTATTATTATTATTATTAATAGTTGTGAAAATAGTGTGGGAGAACGTCATCCTGAATGTCATTAGCGCGTATGCACCCCAAGCCGGATGTAAAGATGAAGTGAAAGAAAAGTTTTGGCAGGATTTTGATGAAATTATGATAGGTATACCAGAAAGAGAAGAGATATGTATAGGAGGTGACTTTAATGGACACGTAGGAGCGGGCAATGAAAGTTATGAAACAGTGCATGGAGGATGGGGGTACGGCATGCGAAACGCTGGGGGGGAGACGCTACTTCAAGCGGCTTCGTCGTTTCACCTGGCCATCGGTAATACGTGGTTCCAAAAAAGAGATGAGCACCTTATTACTTATAAAAGTAGCAACCACTGTACGCAGATCGACTACTTTCTTATTAAGAGAAGTAAGTTGGTCTGTGTAAAGGATTGTAAGGTGCTACCAGGTGAAGCACTAGCATCCCAGCACCGTCCGTTAATACTAGTGATGGAGCAAAGAACACCCTCTATTAAGACCAGAAACCGACCCCCTCCTAAGGTAAAATGGAGTATGCTTGAAAGGAAAGAGTATGCAAGTAGATTTAAAGAAAATGTGATGGATAAAATGATTGAAATGAATGATATGAATGATAAATCTGTGAATGAATGTTGGAATGAAATGGCTAGTTGTATTAGAAATACAGCTAAAGGAATACTAGGAGAAACGAAAGGAAAAGGTATAATTCATAGGGATACGTGGTGGTGGAATGAAGATGTGCAAAAGATCGTGAAAGAAAAGAAGAATGTATTTAAGGAATGGCAGAATGAACATAATGAAAGATTGAAGGAAGCAAAAAAGCTTGAATACAAGGAATGCAAGAAAAAAGCTAGACGGGTAATAGCTATTGCGAGAGCACAGGCCGGTTGGTAATGTGTATGTTATTATATTAATTTCCATTTCGTTTCAATGGAGGAGGATCATGTCAGCAATGGGACGCTATATATAAGTTGTATTTATGAAAGATTACCTTCTGTTTTCCATTATTATTGGTTCATCATCTCATCATCTCAGCCCATATATATCCCACTGTTGGGCTGGAGCCTCCTCCATAATGGGAGGGTAATTGACCTACTATACTGCTCTGGTCAGACGTGTTGGTATATGGTTTTGTTTCGATTTTTCCTTCTCTCGCATAGATGTTATATGCGTTTTGTATCCCTTAGTCGTCTCGTACGATCACCCACGGGTAAGATAGGGGGTGGTGAATTGTATTCTTACTCCATCAGGCGGATGGCGGTTGCGGCGCTTCTCAAGGGCAGCGGTTCTCAATTCGTCTGTATTATTATTATTTTTTATGTTTGTTACCTAATAACTTTCGACTGGGCGAAGCGATTTTATGATTCTTTTGTTTTATTTGAAAGCTGGTGCTTCCCGTGTGATCCCTTTTCAATTTGGTCCAGTTCTGACAATGGCACCCATGAGAAAACCATAGAAGTCCAAAATTAGCATTAAGTATGTAAACGAGTAACTCAAGCCCCGCTACTAATTATAATGCCATATCATGTACTTTTTCATTTAACCTTCATTAAATTCATTAAACTTATTACAATGTTTTAACCAACTCGCTCTTGCATGTATGGTATATATATATATATATATATATATATATATATATATATATATATATATATATATATATATATATATATATATATATATATATATATATATATATATACACACACACGTTATGTACCTTAGTTATCTTTTGCGGCACCCACAGGCAAGATAGGACGAGAAGAAGGGAATGGTGAACATGTTCTTACTCCATTACCAGCCAGAAAATCTCAGTGCATTTTATTATTTTATAATGATTTACAGAATTGAACTCTACTGTGAACGTTCGTAACAAAAGCGATGGGGTCACACCACTGAAATCATTATTATCGTTATGGAAAAAGTTAATGTCAGGAAGCCCATTCATAAAAGGAGAATACCACACTGACAAGGTATGACTATATATTAATACACTAATTCATAGAATATATTACTTTAGGCCTGTATTAATTGTCACCGAAGAAAAAGAAAACGGATTTAAATCTTGAATAAGATGTAAACAGATATTATAACATTTAGCGTACTTAAGATCATGCTCAAGATTAGCATCGGTTTAATATAATAAATAAGGACTTAAGAAAACACAGAAATATTAATACTTTATTTCTGTAGAATTAAGGCTCGCAAAAATGAGAACCGTCATTCGATAGGTATGTTTGAAAGCCTTCTGCAACGAGTAGGTACATATGTACTCATTACAGCCGTTTTTGCGTTTAAAAGAGTACAACTTGTGCTAGAGATAGATTGATTTCAGACAAAATTTGAAATTGACAATATGTAAGTGCCCTCGCACGACTTATACATAATAATTGATTTGATTTGATAAACTTCCGGTCACCCAAAAAATTTTACAGAAAGAGAACAATATCAATGGTCTCTACATCACTGAAATCGACACAAATTATTATATCATTGGTTTGGACACATAGAAATTATGAGTGAGAGAGGAGGAATCGTGAATGTGACAAATACAAGAGAAGACCATGTCATACTCTCGTGGACCATATTGGATATGTTTTGACGAGAGATCATATTAAGGTTAGGCGTAATCTTAGAGCTAGGATGAAGACTGTTATGAGTGTGAATGAAGCGATGGAGGTATGCCAGGGTCGTGGTTTGTGGCAATCCGTAGTCTCTGACTACCCATCTGGGAAACAGGCGTATATGTATGTACATACATACATACATACATATCATCACGCCATATCCCTTGCAGGGTAGGCAGAGAGAACAGAGTGCCAGAGAACTCTATCTCTGCATACTTCACTCGCTTCCTCAACATTCATAATTCTCTTCATACACGCTCGCCGGTTTCGGAGACTCTTGACTCCACCTTCCTTCAGTACATGACTGATCTGGTCTAGGTAGGTTAGTCTCGGTCTCCCTCGGTACCTACATCCTTCCACTTTCGCATTGTATATCTTCTTAACCAGGCGTTCGTTCGGCATTCTTTCCACATGTCCGAACCATCGGAGCATTCCCTTTCGCATCTTTACACCAATACTCTCTTTCATACCTACTCGCTCTCTTACGTCGTCGTTACGAATGCGGTCGGTCAGCCTAACTCCACAGATTTTCCGCAGAGATCGCATTTCGACCGCATTAATTTTACTATCATACTCTTTTCTGCATACCCAACTCTCGCTTCCATACAGTAATGTTGGGACAAGCACTGCGTTATGTATTGCTACACGTGCCTTCTGGCTGAGGTGGTGGCTGCCGAGAAGTTGCCCCAACGCTCCGTTCACTCTATTTCCCGCATTCACTCTTCGCTCTATATCAGTGGTGTACCTTCCATCTCGGCTAAATCCACATCCAAGATATACAAATTCATCCACTTGCTCTAGCACATCATTACCTATTGTTACTCTTACATCTGTTCTGGTTTTATCTCTTTCAAAGACCATTATTTTGGTTTTGCTCACATTCACGCGTAGACCCCTTTTCTTACAATCTTCTGTCATTGTGTCGACTAGGGTCTGCAGGTCAGTCGCTGACTGTGCCAGCAGGACTGCATCATCTGCATAAAGCAGAGCAGTGACCACTGAGTCGCCCATCTGGACTCCCACATTCATATCGTTCAACCTTTGGAGACATTTATCCAGATATATGATAAACAGCCTGGCTGACAGAACGCACCCCTGCTTAACGCCGATATTGACGTCAAACCAAGGCGATATTCCATCATCCAGCCGCACACAGGCTCTACAGCCCATGTAACTGGACTGCACAGCCTGTAGCAGTTTACCGCTAATACCATACTCCGGTAAAATGTCCCAAAGTTCCTTTCGTACAACCGTGTCAAATGCTCTCTCCAGATCCACAAAACTGCAGAAAACCCTCTGACCTAGAGCCAGATGCTTCTCCACAATGTTGCGCAGAGAGAACACTTGATCCATGCATCCCCTTCCACTCCTGAAACCTCCTTGTGTCTCACACAGTAAACCATCGGACACCATCCTCATTCTCCTTTCAATAATTTTTCCATACACTTTTGCTGCCAAACTGGTCAAGCTTATGGCTCTGTAATTTGCGCAGTCATAACGTGAACCCTTGTTTTTAAACAAAGGCACGATGACTGCGCTATTCCAGTCCCTGGGAACCATTCCCGAGCTCCAACATAAATTGAGGAGCAACAGGAACGCCTCCCAGACACAAGAGCCACCAAGCTTGATCATCTCGGCAGACACCATATCAATGCCCGCTGCCTTACCATTTTTCAAACTTCTTATCGCCCATTCAACTTCATCCATACTGATGCCATCGGAGGACGCCGTTGTCGAATGTTGATCTACTAAACCACATCCAACACCGGCGCCAACCGTAGCATCCGCATACATATCGCCAAAATATTCACTCCATCGGCTTAACACGTCTTGTGTTTGTGTAAGAATGTCTCCACCTTTAGACCTTATTCATTCTGAAGGCTGGCCAACCACCCCGAGACTTCTTCACCTCCCTCCAAAAGAGTTTGGTGTTACCCTCGAAGTTTTTAGTCAGCCTATCTTCTGCACTCATACTTGCTCTATCACGTTTCTCTTTCACTAAGGCCTTGGTGTCATTCTTACATTGCCGATATATTTCTTATGTATTATTTGTAAAACTACAGAATATAGAGTAGTTCTTCAACTATAATTGGATCACATCTATATGTAAGATGCTAAATGTTAAAAACGCTGACGATGATCGTCAAAGATCTTTTAGTTCATGACAACGGCTGGCTGCCCTTGGGCACCCAAGAATTTTAGTCTAGAAGAAAATATATATAAGTTAAAAAATAACAATAAAGATATTGCCGCAACCTATACATTTATTTTTCTTGATTGAAATAAATAAATGTATATTGTTTATTAGATATCCTTTAGATTTATGCTGCTTATAATTAATTTATGTCTAACTTAAATAAAAATATCATTTTAATTATAGTATAAGCGAAGATCATGAACTTTCGTGGGGTCTTAGGCACGACGCCCCGCGTTTTCTTATGTTAAAGATGGTACTGGTTATCCCATACACAGGTGGGATCCGGTTGGTGGTGGTGCGTGTGCGAAGGCGAAGCGCGAGACGCGGCACGAGTGGCGCGCGCTCTGCACATGGCGCTTGCACAACACGCACGCACACGCGATCTGCCTATACACCATGTAAGTGAAAGACTGAAAGTGAAGACTTTGTGCAGAAATTACCTTCTAGTGCAATATGCTCTTCGTATCTCTAAAGAACTACTGACTTGTTAAATTATTTGTATAGTCAATAATAGAGAGTTATTTTAGTCATAACTGCACAGATTAGGGAGTGATATAACACCTACCATACTTCCCTGGGGTCGACCGGTATCGAGAATTCGATCCCCACCTAAGACAATTTTTTTGTACAACCACTAATTTAATGATTGTTTTACATCCGAGTGTAATTTGTGTCCGTTAATTGCATGTCAGCGAAGACATCCGCGACAGAAGGAATAATTCCTTAGCGCGGGACGAGGTGTTGTTTTTTTAAAGTTCCGTACCCAAAGGGTAAAAACGGGACCCTATTACTGAGACTTCGCTGTCCGTCCGTCCGTCTGTCACCAGGCTGTATCTCAAGAACGGTGATAGCTAGACAGTTGAAATTTTCATAGATGATGTATTTCTATTGCCGCTATAACAACAAATAACATAAAATAAATATTTAAGGGGGTCTCCCATACAACAAACTTGATTTTTTTAGTTTTACGCAACCCTTCGTGCGCGAGTACAACTCGTACCTACTTGGCCGATTTTTTTTGTTTAATATTATTATAACTCGTTATCATCATATTTTCGTTGAAATTTACTAACGCATAACTTTAATTCACTTGAAAATTTAATCCATAACAACATTTAGGATTTACAGCGTTAGTTATGCATTTAGAGCAACGAAGAATTCAATAATTAATGAAAAAGAGATATTTTGAATATTTCCATACTCTACCTACTACTCGTGTGGCGACAAGAATATAATTTATCGCCACTGCTTACTTTCACATGATGTTCGTAAGGATCGATCAAAAAAATAGGTTAGAAGTAGACAACTACGTACTCTTGCGAAACTCATAACATCAACTATTATCGCCAATCCGCCTGCCAAACGAAACAGTATTCGTCTTTTATGGGTAGACATAAATGTCTAATATTGAACATCATTATGCTGGTTGATGAATGGATGGAACACATTCAAATATTATTAAACAGTTGTGATGATGGTAAATTACATCGACTTTATGTTAATTCTCACATACTATAAATATCTTTGCATCAGTTGGTTATATGTATGTTTTATTCGTGGTGACGGAGTAAGAACCTTTATTGCCTATGGATGTCTTTTAATAAGACTAAGGGATATGATATAGAGACGATATCTACGCAAGAGAAGGCAATCTCGAAATAGGTACCTGTCTGAACAGCATGATATAGTGGATAAATTGACCTCGCTCTTTGCAGGAGGCTTGAGCTCAGTAATGTAGTGTATTAACTGAGATGAATTTAAGTAGACGTGTATGTATTGAAAAGGCTGGACGTACTTGCCCAGATGGATGATCATAAATCTTGATTAGGTTTGCAATTGATTGACGACTGATTTAACCAGTTGGGTTCTGCTGCCCAATTTTAATATACTATCATATTCTAATCTTATTCCATCACCACGCAGAAAGTATCTATAGGTCACTAAACCGTAAATATAGTATATGTCTATAATATGACACAGACGAGTGAAGAGTGGCAGATGTTATGGTGTGGACCGGTTGAAGCTGACGCGTACGTGCGTGAGCTCGGCGAACGAGCACGCGACGCGCTACACAGGCTGGAGATGACAACACAGCCAGCCGATTATATGCCAACTGGTACCTCTTACTGTTATAAACTTTCATGAACTTTGTCTGACGAGACGAGTTGAACTTTATCGATAATTTATTTATATACCAGTTATTGTATATTCGATCTCTCTTCATCATCTATAAAGTACACTAATACTATAGTGGATTATATTATTGTCTGAAAGGCATTACAAAATTATGGAAGAGTAGGAGTCATGCCAGTCTTAGCCTAATATAATTCTTAACCTAATTCAAATATAAAAATGTATTTGCCAGTAAAATATGGCTACAATATGTGAACCTTGATTCCACATGTATTGGAAAACCACGTGTGGTAATCATTTTACGTTGGTAAAAAATTTTTATAAATAGCCATTTAAAATCTAAATTTCATTAATTTCAATACAAATTTAAATTGTATGTCCTACCGTAACTTTCCTTACGTGATGGACCTCTGTGTTAATGTATTGATGGTTGCATAATCGAAGACCTCGGTTAATCTGTTAAGACTATCTAGATGCCTGAAGATAGTAGAATGTAACAAACACAGCTCGAATTAAAACCACTTGGCTCTAATTCTATGCAACAATGACTACTGTAACAATAATACATACATACATATCATCACGCCATATCCCTTGCAGGGTAGGCAGAGAGAACAGAGTGCCAGAGAACTCTATCCTTGCATACTTCACTCGCTTCCTCAACATTCATAATTCTCTTCATACACGCTCGCCGGTTTCGGAGACTCTCGACTTCATCTTCCTTCAGTACGTGACCAATCTGGTCTAGGTAGGTGAGTCTCGGTCTCCCCCGGTACCTACATCCTTCCACTTTTGCATTGTATATGTTCTTAACCAGACGTTCGCTCGGCATTCTTTCCACATGTCCGAACCATCGGAGCATTCCCTTTCGCATCTTTACACCAATTCTCTCTTTCATACCGACTCGCTCTCTTACGTCGTCATTACGATAATAAACTATTGTAATTCCATCGTCTTTTATTTTTCTACTCACCTCACTTTGGTGCCTAACGTGGGGTACAAAACATGACTCATCCGTCTATAAGCCTATCGACATCAACTATCATGTATAGGCCTTAACGAGGTTGAATAATGCCTAACAACGCTACGCCTGGCAAACGATTATAGCCCTTGCAGTCTTTTATAAGAAATTGATTTATTTTATTTTCAAGTCATCATTTAATAAGAAAGACAGAATAAAACAGATTTAGATATATATAAATTTCTCTTTACAGAAGTGGATTTACGCTCATTCTTACGTCCGTCACGAGTGATATGGGCATTACGCGTCCACACAGCCTCACGCCTCGGATGTCCAATACACACGCTCGTCCTCTCTGTCAAATGGGGCAAAACCACAGGTATTTTAAATATATTTTATCACATCTATTAGAATATAAGTCACCTTCGCAATGAAAGTAAAACTACAGTATTGTACCTCGGTGACCAAAGACAAAATAAGGTAATTTAAGCTTTTAAGTGATGACTTGAGGCGTTTTCTTGCGTTCTTCGTATTTATTCAATGTCATCGATTTTTCTTCAAGCCGTACGTTCATGAATGGGCCATAAACTTTCTCCACAACGGGAGGAAAATTGATTGAAAACCATACCACGCTTCTAAGATGATTATAAGGGTTTATTTGAAAAGTACTTTTCTTTCTTGCTTAGATCCTTTACTCATCTGTTACTATACTCTTGAGAAAGGAAGAGTATAGCGATAAATATTCTTGCTCCATCTCCACACAGAATATATAAGTAATACCTTCACGAGTGTAATTAATTAATGAATATTCTCTTAACAAAATATTACTAATAATAGTTTAAAAATAAAAAGCACGCTTTAATAGTAGACCCAAGTAAAAAGAAAAATAATTGTTAATCTTAATATATTAACCCTAATATATAAGGTTAAATAATAGATTATGTGGTGACGGAAAAGGATACAATTCCCCAATCCCTTTCTTGCCCGCGGTTGTCGTAAAAGACAACTAAGAGTTATAATATGCAGATAATATGACTGCAAGAGAAGTAAAACTGGAAATAAAAACCTATACCAACTGGTCTAACTAGCGTGGTAGTTTCATCAATATCAATTTCCCTACTATAATAAAGGATGTTCTATCTCAGTAGCAAGACGTATATGAGCTGAAATCATGATGAATAGAGTAGAAAAACGTGGAATTAAAAAAACTTGAGATTCTTATAATTACGCTACGTCTTCTTTAGTTTGGCTATTGTATATTTTCTATATTTCTTTTTGTTGGTACAGAGGAGAAAACAGATGGACTGGTAGTGGTAGGGCTGCGCGCTTGCGGTGCTGAGTGGCGTGAAGGAGGCCTGGCGCCTGCACCGGCTTCTGCCCCACCCCATACAGTAGCACCACCATTACGCTTGCGCTTTGTACCACAGGTAAATCAATATTACTACAAAAGCTAATTGAATATTATATTAAATAACCAATTTGTTATACGCCTTTAATACACAATTCTGCGACAAGGGACATCTACTTACGTCTAAATTCACGTTGCGGCCAAACCACCTCTGACGAATTATTACGCAAAGACATAGAATTGCGCAACTTTTAATCATACCTTAAAAATATGTATTATTATATAAATATGTATATATATATATATATATATATATATATATATATATATATATATATATATATATATATATATATATATATATATATATATATATATATATATATATATACATATATATATATATATATATATTATTGTATATATATATATATATATTATATATATATATATATATATATATTATTGTACAGCAATTATTGTATATAATGCAGTTTTTAGTTTTTTTTAAGCACTGCATTTAAATAATCACTGTATTGCGATGGACTCCACAACAATTTGTTGATCACACAGTCCTGTCCTGGATGAGAATCGAACCCTGAACACTTGGCACTATAGGTGTCTTTAACACTACGCCATCTGTTCAGTCTCTCTACATTGTATCTAGGTATAAACTTGTTCACGTTACAATCTTTATACACCGTGACCTTTATATCGTCTTCCAAAAGAAGTGCTATAAAAATATCCGACAAAGATCATAAGAAGAAACATATCTAACATATTAATTGTTCAATAGTGGTAGTGATAAAAAAATAACAAAATAAAATAAATTAAAGTAAATATTTTGTATCAACCTGGTTATAATGTTTACATTTTAAACAAAAGAAATCATACGGCATTCCGCATGATAATGATTGGCTAACGTAATTACGTTAGTCAATCACACCTACGAAGTCCACGTGGAAATTTCAAGCGTTCCCACGCCTAGGTAGTGCCTACACAGTACGTAGGTTATGTCGAGTAGGTAGCCTACTGCTCGCTACATACTGTTCTCTTACTATTTTAATTAGTAATTATTTATAATATTTTTTAGTAAAAAATATTCCAGTAAATATTTTTTTTAACCTTTTAATTGTACGAATGAATAGTAGATACTGGATACGTTAACTGAACTGCTTTTGTAAGACGACATAAATGTCACCGTGTATATTTGAAATATATTATATACCTATTTGTAATAGCGTGTAATGTTCGTGTATTGTTTCAGCAAAGTGATACGGCTATAACATCGGCGAGCATCGTAGATGTGCCAGTGTATAGCGACTCGTCACGGAGCATGTTAGTTCTCAGCGCTCGGGCACCATTAGCGTCGCACTGGGACGCCGACAGCGCTGCGCTACATGCTCCCGCACTATACGTAGCACCATATCAGTGAACACGCACCTTTATAACTAATGCCTAGGGTTGCCATCTATAATTAATTTATTATAAATTAATTTGAGTAATATAAAAATTATTTAGATTACTTTCAGTTTGGTGACGAAGTAAGAATGTGTTACCGTATAGGATATAGATCAATTTCCCTCCCATTTTGCAAGAGACTTGAAGTCAGTACTGATGGATGTATATGTTCTGAGATGATCTCAATTACTTTGCTTAACTTTACATTTTTATAAATAAAAATATAAGTAGCACCTTCGTTCTTCACGTTAACCTCCAAAACTTTTTATTTAATCGAAGTGTGTGACAATATCGTAAAAAATACTCCGCATCATCAAAATCTAACGTTTAAATTTAAATTAATGAACCATGAACTTTTGCTACAATGCTCGTTAGTATATTATGATGCCAGCTATCTGATACCGACTATTAATACGTCATCATCATCTCAGATCATATATACATCCAACTAACTTATTATACGAGTAAACGCTGATTATATGGATTGGTATAGAATTTCATTTCTAAATTTCCTTCTATTTCTTAGATTTTATCTTATCACATCAAATCTCTTAGTCGTCTTTTACGAGTTGGCCACCGAAGTCAAAGATCGGGTACCGGTGGCCCGCTCGCACGGCGAAGAGAGGAGCTTTACGGTGGGTCTATGGGATCACGCGCTGCCTTTCCGTCACTCCGGATCGATTTGGCGGGGAGAGACGCATCCATAGTCAACCAAAAAAAAAAAAAAGTCGTCTTTCACGAGCCCATGACGCAATTACGAATTATATTTTTACTCCGTCGCCATACGTAGATTGCATAGTGTATTATTCTATCATTACACGTTGTACATCCATCATCCATGACACATACGATATGAGATTTGTATCATACAAATCTCAAAAATCATATCTTCATATATGTATTTTTTAAAGAATAAAAATCGTTTCATCTATACTCGCGTAAAGACGTTTACTCAACATACGCGGACGTCGAGTTAACGTGTTTTTATTGTGTAACTCACACTCAGCATACTGTTATTGATACGTTGGCAACTCTTTGTATACACACACTCACCGCCACTAGGCGTTTAATAATTAATTATTAGCAACTTTAAGAATTATTATTTTATTAATATACATTTTTAAGTATCATAACAATGTTGATTTTCTTTCACCTACCTACTTGGTGTCTTCGCCGCATTGATACTGTAATTCCTAGTAACTGAGGCTTCAGAATTAAAAAAATTTACATACATACATAAAAAATCATAATATTTAAATAAAGCATTTAAAAATATTATTTCAATTGGTAATTTAACATCTAATATTAATGCTGTAATTATATTTCTTCTAAGTCCATACGCGTCCCAATATTGGAACGAGTTTCTTTCACAATTGCAGATATATTGCCTTAATGCTAGGGCCGCACCTGCCTCACCGAAGTTAAAATCGAGTACCGGTGGTCCGCTCGCACGGCGAAGAGAGAAGGTTTTACGGTGGGTCTATGGGGTCACGCGCCGCCTTTCCGTCACCCCGGACCGATTCAGCGGGGCGAGACGCACCCATAGCCCACCAATAAAAAAAAAAAAAAAAAAAAAGGGCCGCACCTGCCTGTATCGTCCCGAAGTAATGTGTAGCGAAGCTTCGTACGTTTTGTACACTAGAAAGTTATCGCGATAAAACTGTGGTCACATTAGCGACTTCGGTATTTTATACGAAGTATCGTGCAGTAATTAAAGATGGCCGAAGTAATTTTCAAGCGTTTAACTATGGATGACAATTTGCTTTACTTTTACAGCTATATTATGCTAATAATTATATAATGACTTTTTGAGATCCCTTCATGGGTTCAGCTGCATAATGGTGTAAAACTTCTAACACCATTTCATCGCTTCACTCCATATTTATTGATTAACTAGAGATCCTCAAACGCGTCTAAACACATCGAAAATTTTCGCCGAAATGAAAAACGCTAGTCTGACCACAGAGCGCGATATAAAGGCGCGCTAAAACCCTTTGACTTATCGCCAACCAAGCGATAACGCACACGAAGCCCGAATGTTCGCGACGATAGCCAATAAGGACCGGTCACATCTGCGTATATCGTCTCATTGCACGAAGCCTAGTGACGATACACGCATGTGCGGCCCTAGCAATCCTAGCATAATACATATACCACGCTGGCCAGATGGGTCGAATTTGATTACATACTTTTGCAATGATGTTTGCTTAGATCCTTACGATACTTAGGAAGCGAATGTGTGATGACAATTGTTCTGTTATTATCTCAACACACCGAGATCTTTCGAATATTTCAGTTAAATGTTACATGTTCATTTTCGCTTAACGAAAAATGTAATATGCGAAAATCAATGTAAAACTCAGTTGTAGATATCGAAGCATCTAGAATTCTAGATCAACCCTGCTAACCCTTACTATGAAAATAACGATCTATCAAATGACCTTGAAAATTGCATTAATCTGTGAAATTTTATTATTAATTAAATAAATATGTGCATATATATTGCCTAAGTTTCCCCTATGTTTATATTTTACTTATACAATTATTAAATTTGACTGATGAAAATGGATTTCACAGGTAGCTTGACAGTTCGTTCTCAACGTCGAAATGAACTCAATATGTAAGCAGTCTGGAGCAATTCATATCGTCTGGTTTAGGTAAAATAAACAGATACCACATTATATTATTACACTTTAAATACAATGTATTTACTAAATATTTGGTAAATTTATACATTAACATCGAACTTATGACAATTCTACTGCTATCACAAATTTTAATGGGTTAAAGTAAAACAAAATTTGAATATTTAAGTAAAAGAAAGATCAGTATTTATGTCGCATTTCACAATAACACTTGACTGTCGGTCGTTTAAAGTTCTGAAACAAATTATATATATTTAGAGTGCTATAAAAATACTACAAAGTGCGTAAGCACATACATAAAAATGAAAAAAAAAAAAAACATTTCGTTTCTCCAATTATACTCAAACTAGTTGCAGATCAAATATTTTATACCGATTACATTTACAAAGCTGAACAGTTTGTTTGAATGCCCTTATCTCGGGTGGTACAGTAAAGTAATATTGCATCAGGCACCTTGTCTAGCGTTAAAGGACTAAAAAAATCACGTTAAATATTTAAGTACCTACACTTCGCAATTGAAATGACTGGCATAAGTATTATAATATACCCTTAGAAACTATACAGCTAATTAGTGGTGAGGGAGCTATAAGACATTGAACATACGCAAATTTTCATATCGCTTTAATAGTGAACTTGGGCTATTGCAACGAGTTGACTCCGATACATTACCGCTTTGCGTTTTAAACGTTGATTATAAGAAATGGGAACCATTTAATATGTAAGTTTTTATTAGTGGTAGGACCATGCTGTTGACAGTTCTCTGTCTAGAGCCACGGGCCGGTTCATTCGGGGTAGTATCACACTCACGTAGAAGATCGACGTCTGAGTAAGGGCAATGTGCGTGTCGTTCGGTAAGTAGAGAGCCGAAAACCTAACTAGGTGGATTTGGGGGTTTGTATTGCCATTGCATGCCCATTTGCCACCATAAACAATAAAAAAAAAACGGTTTTAGCGACCAAAAACAAGTTCTTTGGCATCCGTTAAACTTTCAGTGAAACTTTTGACGGGAATTTGAAAACGTCATGTGGTGCTCTTGTATTATATTCGATATCTTAGTGTTATAACGTGTTATATTAAATAATTTTGATGGCATTTTATGTAATATGAAGCGGCGGAACAACTGGGATGTAGTGAATATCATATAAAAGTGCTTTACAACGTTTTCGTTTTCCATCAAAATTCCCACAAGATACCATTAACAGTGTGGCCATTGCACTGTTAATGGCGACAATTTGACTTAGACAATGACTAACTTGAAAGACTAAAAACGTGAAAATATTTATAACTTTACACTGGCACCAATAGCTCGTATAAGTAGCTGATTGCCAATATATAAGAAGAAGAACTTTCAGTGAATGATATCAAAAGCCGAAGAATTAGGTAAGTAGCTGTAACTGAAACTGTATTTAATCACTTCAATTAATGTTTTATACTTGAGCACATGAGCTCCAAATTTACCTAATAATAAAAGAAACATGAAAAGATAACCAAGTACGTACCTTGTAATATATTTATTTTCTCATCAGTGCAGCACATCGCCGTCATTTTTATCTGACGATTTTGTTGCGGCTTCAAAAGGTTTTGATCGACTACAAAATAATATAATAGCATATTGTATTTAGATATTTAGTACATTCTGGTGTCGTCTGAGCGTCTGATCTATATAGACTAAGAATCCAATTGTCAATTCATAAAACCACAAATGTTTTCAACAACTTTTTGTTCTGGTCACGCGCCATCCAAGCTGTCTGGGGCAACGCAAAGGCAGAGTGCGACTACATAACCTACTCTATTAACCCAGACCACCTTTTGAACGTGGTATCGAAACTGATTCCCGTGGCGTTTTGATGGCTTTGTGGCGACTCCGGTGTGTTACCCTATCTATGTCGATAATTAGGGACGTCGCCCTCTGCGGGTAGTAGACTATTCTCTACTATAATTGCAGAAATAATAGTTATTTATTGCCTCATCATCTCATAACAGACAGACAGTGAGAACTCCTTAAAATATAAAAATGACTGTTTTGAGTTCTATTCCAAATTTTCGGCCTCTGTAGTATTATATATATGCAAAAGATTTTCCGGCAGATCAAATTTATTTCAGAAATATTTTCAGCCATATTAACAAAACTAAGTCGCACACAGTTCCACAGTCGCAATATAAAAATATAAATACAGCGGCTTTTAATTGTTTGCAATATTATAATTACAAAGCTGTTTTAAATGGTTAATAGTAATTTAACCAGCCATAATAATAAACGTGGCTTGTTTTTAACTCGGTATGCATAATACATTATAGTCACTACGCCTTACTTCACCGTGGGATTCTTGAAAATCGGTTGCAGCATCATGAGGCAAGTGGTCACAGCATAGCAAAGTTCTCTTGGAATACTCATAACACCAAATGCGATCGCCAACCCGTCTACCAAACATAGGGATGACGTTTTGCCCGAAAGGATAATCCGCCGTGCTGGCCACGTGTTTCAAGGATTATACGGTACCAGTGGCCAGTCGAATGGTAATGGAAAAGGAATACGGTCTGTTATGAGGTCAAAAAAAAAGCTGGCGCGTAACCATAAATTTTCACGGTCAAATTTTTTCCAACGCCGATAAAGAAGTTTCCCTTCAAAAAGAAAATAAACAACGAATTATGTTATCATTCGCTCTACGTGGAGCTCTATGTCCAATATTGTATCTCTATCTAGCGATAGGCTGCTAGGTGGATACATAGTTCGGGCTGGGACGGGCAGCGCCGTGACCTCGTCGCTGTCATCGGTGCCGACCTGACGCTGCCGGCTGTTGCGCGAGCAATGGTCGACAGCGTCAGGTATTGGGACGCGGTCGCCGCCTTCTGGGAGGCTGTCATCTCGCAGAAGGAGGCGGCGGAACGGGCCCGGGAGGATTCCCGTGGCCCGGGCCGCCGCCGCGCAGGCGCGAGTACCTGCGCCTCATGCCGCCCTAACCGAGGCTTTGGGTGATCGGACCGGGGAATTTTCCGGTCACCCGACGTGAGGCCACCGCGTGAGGACGACGCCTCGACGGCGAAAGCTGTCGGGGCGTCGACAGGAGAGGAGCCCGAGAGGACATACCGCCGAGCGGGCCACCGAAGACAAAGATCGGGTACCGGTGGCCCGCTCGCACGGCGAAGAAGAGGTGCTAGCAGGGTGGGTCAATGGGGTTGCGAGCCGCCTCTTCCGTCACCCCGGACCGATTTGGCGGGGTGCGACGTCCATAGCCCAACTCAAAAAAAAAAAAAAAAGGTGGATACATAGTTTGATTTTAATACTTATTAAACAGCCTTACCGTATAGTGCAAGATGAAACACGGAAGTGTTCTTTATAATATAGATAAAAATTAGTGTGATGAAGAATCCAATGATGATCGCAGTCAACCAAATATAAACACAATATGATTTGTTTTCATATTGTAACACTTCACGCGAAACGCATTTTCCTTTGGCGTCATCATGCACAACAGTGATGAAACTGGAAATTAAAACGAAAACATATTTATGTAACCAAAATATATATCTATGTCGCGATTATAAATTATTGCACCACAAACTTCTTTACTGGTGGTTGTAACATACTGTAAGGGCCATAAGTAATTGAGGTCTTTTCATGAGAAGAAAAAGCTGAAGCTAAGGCTAGCTCTTTAGACTGGTGAAAAGCTGAAGTCCTAAGATTTAGAATAGGTATTAGAATAATTTCCCTCACTTGCAGAGGGCCAATGGATCTAGAAATTATAAGCCTAGGCGAAAAGAAAGCACTCGAAATTAGTAACCACCTAGCCATGCACACGACAAAAATATCAACACTTACCCATCAACACAAGGTCCACAAAATTTAATACAGGAGTTTGAGGCATGTAGCTCAAGTATCATCCGGTTCATATCTTGGCACTGCAAACATGGGTGACACTCGCGTGTTTCTGCGTCGCAGTAATATCCCTCCGAACAATGCTCATCTTCCTTACAAGACAACGGCTGCGAAACCACAAAGTACACAGCCAGCGAACACAGCACCAAGTTATGAAAAGATCTATAAAATATTACAAAATTTGACAATGCATTAAAATAATATTTTTATGGTAATTAAATAATGGATGCAGTATCTTGATATAAAAATTATAGATTAATAGATTGCCACGTAGAAGTTTTGGTTTCGGGACCAAGCCGTTGTGGTTTGGTCCTTAATCCAAAAACTACAAATTACTGAAATTTAGCATTTAATATATTTGATTATTTATAAAAACCCGATTACGAGCGAAAAAATGATTGTCACAAGTGGGATTCGAATCTAAACAAGCATATTAAATGCTAAATTTCAGTAATTTTAATAACAGGGTTGTTTCATCGTTTAATACAATTCTAACTGCAAAATTTGAGTATTAAGTCTGTACAATGTTTTACACATTGTCATTTTACACAATGTCGGGTAGATGGCACACGTCTCCTTAAAGACGAAAATATAATACGATGTGAGAATTAACACGTTAACAGTCCGCATACAAAATAGTCGGACCAACCCACAAGTCCAAAGCATAGATAACCTCTAAATACAATTCTAACCAATTGAAAACCTAGATGACGTTGTATTATTTACCAATAATAAATCCTCTTTGTGAGACAAAAGCCAATATAGACAAACTTCTATGGGCTTGCTTAGAGCCATGTGGCTCTATCCCAATAGTAGACATAAATGAGCTAAAGTTTGTAGTCCTCCGTAATATAGCCCAACTGGGTGGGTTTGGAGATTTTATTGGTAGGCAGCAGCCTAAGCTATATATACCCTTGGTATTGCAAAGGTCCATGGGCGGCAGTGACATTTACCATCAGGTGTGCTGCTTGCTCGTTTGCCACCATATTAGCAAAAAATAAAAAAAATACACGGATTATGTACTTAGTGCGGGGCGGTATTTAAAAAAAAAGAACAAGAAATTACATAAGATATAAATTATTAATTACAGTTTTATAATATGGCTAATAAAAATATTCTCAAAGTTGCATGAAATCGACCGGGGAATCGTTTTGACCGGTGATGATGAATCGTGCGATGCTTACAGCACAGCACAATCAGAGCTACCCGGTGGCGGTGCATGATGCGGTGTGTGCTCGTTGTAAGAATTAGTGCGACTAGGTATGTTATTTTTCTAAATTCAAATAATATAAATTCAAAGTTGTTTATTATGATTTTTTTTTAAATTGTGTCTTCGTCAATGTAATGAGATAAATTAAGTTGATGCTTAATTTATATTATATGTTTTATTTATTTATATACTTTGCCTTAAGGGCAAGTGGATATTTCTTATTATTTATTACATTATATTTCTGGCGTAACTGTAGTTTCGAGCCATCGTCAGGGCGATAATCGACCACACAGAAATTGGGAATTACCGACTTAGTCGACACTGAAGAATGCAGCCGAAACCAGAGGAAACTACACTGAATATACTAGTCGCCAGCCCGTACAGAGAGTACAGACCAGGGATAATTCGCCATCCAAAAGCACGTGTACATATGCGCAGTAGATACCGATACGAAAAGACCATGGAAGTAAACTCATATATGGTCTCTTCTAAAGGTTTAAGCGGTCGCACAACAGTTTGCAAAACTCCATACTTCCCCATTCACACTTCAGCTTTGCTACAATACTTTTCTACACACACCTACCTACTTCGCCCTAAGTAAGACTGACCGACTCTGACGATTCAATTACAATCGCTCAAGAAAGAGCCTACACGGCCCGCGCGGCCACAACACATAAATACCCGCGCTTCGGTCCCCGCCGGGGACGAAAGATGCGACGCGAAAAAGTCATAAATTCAAACGTGGGCACGCCCATTTTGTTATCAGCGACGCCCCGAGCCGAGGTCCGTTCACCACAGGTGAGCCCTCGGGCGTTGTCGCTTAAAATTTTTACCGGGTTGAGAGCCCTCAGCGCTCACCCATAGTCCGGGTTAAGCTGTGACAGCCATCTGCGGCTAACAGCTAAAAGACAGAAACAAAAAAAAACAAAAAAAAATGCCTAAGTAAGGTATTTCATGATTTCTCGCCTTTATAACATTAGTTTAGATAAAAAAAAACACTCACCCTATCATTTTTAAATTATTATACTGCAATCTTTTCATTTACAATACTTAAGTACCTAGTTAACGTTTTCACTTTTGCCTCGGATGCAAACGTCCTAATTACCGCACGTTAATAACAAAAACTAATCCGTCTTCAGCGACAACATAAATGAGACTAAGAGAATTAGAAGAACAGCTAGGCCAAATGAAGAACAAGTAAGAACTTGTACATAGGACATAACACTAAAATCGATCATGTTTCGACGTGTTGCATGTAGGACAATAGAGTGCCAGCGATGGTTATTTGGGTACCAATGATGAATGAATAGTTATTTTCTAGAAACAATAGGGATGCTAAACAATGACGTGGTTTAAGAATAGGATTAACTTTTTAATAATATAAATATGTAGATGTTTAGGAAAGTAAATAAGTACCTAGGTACTTGCCGAACCGAAGTAATTTGAATGTTCCTTTTTAAGATAATTTACATGTTTGCGTAGGTATTATAAGGTAACTACCTACTTAGGTACTTATCGTTCATTCAAATCCTTTTAATACCCATAATGGCTCATAATTTAAAAATCTCAATAATCAAGTCTTATTGTATTGGTCTTTCTTGTATTTAATACATAGATATTAAACTAGAAGAATCCCTGTGAACGTGAAGATATTTCTTGCGGAAGAAAACCTCCTCCCTCGACCTACTTCAAATTGGAAATGTGATATTCTGTTCTGATAACATTACTGACTACAACACTCATTTCGCTCCAAACAAGAGACTATTCGACAGTCAACAGCAACGGAACAAAATATCGTGTGCAGATTTAATTGTAACTGCCATTCCACATGCCGTCATGACATGACTGTTATACTTTGGGATGAATCCAGACGAGAGAAATGTTGAGCAATAAACCGCAGACTCGCTTCACTTTTAGTTTAAAAAGTTTATTAACATACAAACTTAATAGTGAAGTACGGTCGAATTCCCACCGCTGCGCTGGTTGAACACCATTATAAATTAATTACCACGCTCATCCTTAATGCGGCTAATGTAGGTACAAGAGAAAATATAAGTTTCTGTCCATTGTTTCGAACTATGTTTTATCTACAACCCACAAGTCATGTCGCCACATGATAGATACAGGATTTAACGTTTCTAATATTTCAACTGCCGGTCATATGTTATGGGAAGGGAGTCTAATGCCACCGAACTGCTACAGGTACAACTTCAAACCAAGTGGCACAGCAGTCGTATAAATATTCTAAATAAATCTAGGCCGACCAAGAGGACTGATCACATTTTAAAAGCCACAGAAAACTGTTGGATGTAGGTGGTACAAGACTGTTGTATTCTCGCGAGGAGGCCTATTAGAGAGGCGTAACTGTAAATATAAGTAGGTATATTTGAATTATAGCAAAATAAAATTGTCGTAACTAATAATACAAGGTGGACTTTCAAATTCGTATTGATATTTGATAAAGTAGTACTGTGTGGTAGCTACGAATACTACCAACTTAAACTGATTATGGATTTCGTAAAAAGATTGTAAGAGCTTTATAACGACCTGGGTCGATTAACCTTTAGAATGTCACGAAGGCGCTAAAAAAATTTACGTCGTCTGTCGCAGCGACCGAAAGGATTAAAAGTGGTTAAAAAGAAACGGGCACAGATCTGTGACAAGACGGTTTAAGAGGGATGCACAGAACTGTGTCAAAACGTTCGAAAGGTTACCCTGGCGGTTTTGTGGTTACGGTGAAAAAACCATGAAATGTCGGTAGTTCCCTTTATGATCAACAGTGACAACTTAGTATTACAACAGTGTTTTCACGGTGTATCATTCGTGCTTTTGTTTCATTTCACAACTGTCAAAATATGGTATATATTAGAATATTAGACCTAGGTAAAATGGTTAAAACGACACTTTTATAGGGCAGCTATAGAGTGAAACCATGGTAAACAGTTGGATAAATGTATAGTTAATTGACAGTCAAAGCACTATTGTGACACAGTAAAATAGGAGTGAATACAATGTTGTTTCACCGTCGTTTCATGGTCGTTTCACCGTCGTTTAGCTGTCATTTCATTGTCGTGTCACTGTCGTTTCATGTTCCTTTCACAGTCGAATAACTGTCTTTTTTTATCGAGCGAAAAAATAAATTTTTAAATCAAAAATATTTTGAGGTCTTATTTAAAAAAAAAATATCCTGAAAATTGAATTCAAATATAAAATGAATAAAATTAATGTGAAATTTAATGTGAAATGTCAATACAGTTCAGAACTCTACACTAAGCTTATAAAATGATAATTTAACAGTATTTAAATAATTACATCATTTGTTTTGAAAAAAAATCTACCGAGTATATACTATAATAGGTAGTTTTTTTTGAACGGTGAAAAGATAGTGATTTTACGGTGAGTTGAAGGTGAGTTGATGGTCGAACCACAGTAGGTCCACAGTAATATCACTATAAATTTATGAGGTGTTCACTTTGAAAAAATAATTTTTCCACAGTATAAATATGCCATATCGATGACAGAAATACTAAGCTTCCACAAATTACCTTTAATTCACCATAGAACTGCCGATAAGTTAACTCTTATTTACCATCCGTAGTTAGTGACGCAACGGAACGAATATACTGTTTTTCGACAGTGATTTCACTGTACGACAACCCTAACTAGAGAGTGAAATAGCCGTGACATGAAACTACCGTGAATCGTCCATCTTTTCACTATGGAGTCACCGTGAATTCACCGTAAGCATGAAACCGCCAGGGTAAACAGCAACCACAATACCTGTAAAAGTGGTTACTTTAATAAATTGCAAATAGTATTTAATATCTTCCATTATATTATATAAAAGGTAAAAAGTATATAACAGTAAAACCAGTTGAGTCATTTTTAAATTATTTTTATTAATAAATAGTTAAAATTTTAAACATTATGTGCCTACTACTACTTTTAACATTTAAATCAAGGATTGGAATCAAGAAGAAAACCGTTATTTTTTTCGTTACCACGCGGAGCACGCGGTGGTGACGGGTTAAGAATACAATGTACTACCAATACTTACTTGCCCGTGGGATACTTAAAAATCACTCAAGGGATCAATAGCATTTTTTACTACCTTGGGAATCTTATTACATTAACTGAGATGATCGTCAGTTCACACGTCAAGCATGGCAATTATGACTTTAAATCAGGTTTGGTGAGGCGTATATCCAACAGTGCACTTTGGTGGATCGTAAGCTCAATATTTTCATCCCTGAAACGTCATCACAACATAGTCAAGAAGTATGAAAATACATTTTATTAGCTATGACCATATCACACGAACTTGTTTACGGGAATTTATAATATTAGAAAATTTGTACTAATTATTAGCACAATTGGATTGGATTTTGCCTGTGCAAATATCACTGAGCCTGGATGGAAACGGCTTGGCACTGAGCGAAGATCGGCCTGGAAATGCATCTCATGCAAGGCACATTCTCCAAGTCCGAAAATCAACAAAGAAGAAGTGACCTTAGAATGTGTTATGAAAGAAATTCAGGAGATTAAATTCCATCTTTCTAGTTTACCGTCAGTACTCGAAGATGTCAAAAGCATAAGGGAGGAGCTTGTCGAATTAAAATCATCATGCAATTTTACTACTGAGAAGGTTCACGACTTTGACACCAGACTGACTATTGTAGAGAGCAAAATTGGTGACCTCGAGCAACAATGCGAAAACTGGTATAGCGGAAATTAAGCTTCAAGCATCTATCAGCGACTATAGGTCACGTCTTAATAACATAGAGATCAAAGGCAGTCCCCAAAGAAAAGACGAAAACGTATTCGCAATAATTGGAAAAATTTCCTCTAAGGTAGGATATCAATTGGATAAAACCCAAATCAACTACGTATCAAGAATCCCATCACGTGATGCCAAAGAGAAACCTATTATTATGAGCTTTTTAAACCGCTACGTGAAAGAAGATTTCCTAGCATCGGCGCGGGCGCTGAAGTTATTGAAAGCCTACTGTAACGATCATCTCAGTGTTGAATCGAAATTATTGTTAAATAAGGCTAAAGAAAATGCTAAATCCCACAATTTTAAATATGTTTGGGTTAAATTTGGTAAAATTCATGTTCGTAAAAATGAAACATCCGTACATTTATTGTTAATAAAATTCAAAATTTAAACAAGATCATATAAAATATTACTTAAACGATGCTATGTATGTAAATTACAATATCTTAAATGTGCAAATATTTTCTGAATTTTCTATTGAGTTTTTACAATACTACTTGCGTCAAGCCTATATCACAGATTAATAAATAACAGATACTTCACTCGGTAGAAAATTACCAATACCTACTGCTATAATAGCCTACTCTGTCGCGTCAGCGACTGCTGCATGCTAAAATGTGCCTAAATGCTCCAGCGCACAATTGTAATTGCTTCGCACCTCGCGATCTCACAGCAATCACAGGGCTGCCTCTTCGATAAAATTCATGTTCAGTTCTTCCGGGTTGAGAGCCCTCAAGGCTCACCCACAGTCTGGCTAAAGTTGTCATAGCCATCTGAAGCTAACAACTAAGTCACAAAAAACAAGCATATTTCAAAGGAATAATTTTGAGATTGCCCTCATGAACTGTATCGATGTATGGTCTCGACAATTACCACTTTGTTGAGGGCGGTGCCAAAAATTTTTTCTAGGCAATCCTGATGTAAGCGTTTCGTAAACATAAAATTAATGCCTTCTTTCTTCAAATCCTTGCATAGCCTGATTAGTTAGATTAGTTCCCCAGATATTTTTTCTTCATCGTGTACAAAATTATTTGTCAGTAAGTTATTCCTGATACATTTAATTAAATGTGGGACTTCGAATATGTAGTATTTTTTTTACCCCATTTTTTTACTTGATTTGCACCCAATTACTGCATATAAGGCACCAGACGCCATCGTAGGTACACGTACAAACGAATGGAACGAATAATATTTAACAACGTGCATACGCTTCGCTTGTGAAAACCGCGCTGAATTTGGTCCGCAAACGGGCCCGCGACCGCTTGGTCGGGCGGCAGGCAATTATAGCGCGTAAGTACATGGAGTGACGTAGGCCCGCCTATATTATTACATGCAACATTAGGTTGAGTGTCCCTGCAGTACATAAAAAATTATCGCTTATTTTGCTTACGCCAAGTTGCTGTTCTGTTCTAATCGCAATACAAACTAAAGAAAATATCGCTATCTCGCTCGCTACACACTGCATAATATTACATTTATACGATTGTTGTAAGCATGCACCTTCTTTTAATAATATTCTTTTATTCTATTATTCTATATAGTTCCACTTGACGCGCATTATTTACTCGCTCAATATTCTATATACCCACACTTATGTGATAATATTTTTAACTATATTAACAAATACGCAATCTTTGCGAAGTTTATGTTAAATTGTTTTTATATGTATATAAGCTATAATGACTAGTAACAATTACAGTTGTAAATTAAATATACCTATATTATCAAAACGTGCGAGGACTGCGTACTAAGACTTCCACATTTTATCGGCAATTATGTCTTATAGGCCAAGCGCCGGGGTTTTTTTTTTGCAACGTACGGGACCTGGTATTTTTTTTTGGGAATATGTTCAAGGTCGTCCCCTGAATGTAAATCCAAGTGGGCGCGGCGGGGGAGGGTTCACTTCAGCCGCCATCTTGGAAAACACGTTTTACTGAATATCTCGCGAACCGCGCACCGTACGACAAAAATTGCAGAGATCATTATTGTAGATAATAATATTTACCATCTTTTTATTTGAAACTTTTTTTTGTATAACGCATAGGTTTTTAATTATAGCGAATCAAACTTTTTACAATATGGTTTTTACTAAATATTTATTTAATGGTCAATGATAAATTGAAAATAATGGTAACTGAATTATAGAGCATGAAATTACCTATAAATTTTATACGAAACTTTTTCTCGTAGCATTTATAGTCTAAGAGCTGCACCTTAGTAAAACTTGCACCTCGTACATTATCAGTGGCAATATTTCTCGCTGTATACGAAAACCATTTCATAACGCATAAAATGGCATAAAGTGTTCAAAACAATGGCAATACAGCTGTGCAGCAAATCAATTAAAATTATAAATAATGTGGAGAACAACTAATAATTTGTCGATCTTTATTGTTACTTAAAACGGTATCATCATAAAAGATTGTCTATGTAGCAAAAAACAATAGTACATCCCGCTACATCGTAAGAATTGTAATAGTTATTATTTTTATTATTATGTATCTCCAATTGTTATCGAAATCACTAAAATGAAAAGAATTTTACGAATGTTACTTAAAAAAAACGGAAAAAACATTTGTTTACACAAACAAAAAGTAGCGCATTATTTTACGGGGCGAGTCTTATTTTTTTCGATGTCGAGGGAAGACACTCATCGTCTTGTGGATCTATCTCTTCTGCCTCCGCCATATCCGAAGGAGACGAATCAAAGGTTGGGTCTTCGGTTGGGATGGCATCATTTAATATGTCTGGCACGTTGTCGCATGTTTGGCCGCTACAATTGGAGCAAATAATCGAACATTTCAGAACAGCATTTCGGCATCCGCAGGCAGCGCCGCAATTTTTGGTGCATTTGCACGATATTATTTGCAACAAACTCGACGGTGCAGGAGCCATAGCAGTTCAAATTGGTTCAAGCCCTTGTGCAGTTCGCTTCCAACCCCATTTTTCAGCGTCGTGATAAAATCCAAGCCAAGTTTGAACCTGGTGGTACACTCTGAAAGAATGGTAGCGTGCCGTATCTTGTGTTGGAGGTAGAAGTGATAAATTCAACCTTGTCTTACTCGCCACTTTCCCGAAGCATTTGTAGCGAAGCGTGTTAATGAAGACTTCCGATTTTGTAAAACGGTTGGGATTTATACCTGAATACTGTTGGAATTTAAATTACTGAAAGGGGAATGCCCAAGTGACTAAGGAAAATAGTATCGGTATAAATATTACAGTGACAAGATGAAAACCACTGTCTAAGATTCGTATTAGTATGTAGTTTAAATAAAAATAAACATCATATGGGTAATTTGCCGGGTTTCTGAGAAATCGAGGGGTGAACTTTGTAGTTAAAAACTTATTACTTATCTTTTAAATAATATGAAGATTAGCATCTATGCTATTACTTATAAAATATAAATAGATATGCATGAAATGTATTATTACTACATATTTTAAGAAGTTTTAGAGGATATGGGGTTCTAAGCCTATATTTTTAGGGGTGAACGTCAGGAAATACCAACGACGACGAGTTCTCAAAGCACTCTTTATTCTAATGAGTCACAAGGCCGACTGTCCGACTGACTGATTTCATTTCGTTAGCGTTCTTACTTATTAACTAGTACATACTAAAATGCTAATGTCAGCATAGTGTAGGTGTGTGCGTTACACGCTACAAAGTTATTTATAGTAACAAGTATTCCAGTAGGAGGAAACTAAGTACCTACCTATATTTTGCTAAAAGAACTGTCGAAAAATAGCCTATACATTACGGTTGTGTAGGTATAATTAGTCACAATCAAATAAATACTCATTTTAATCAAAATAAAGCTTTATTAAAACAACATGGTTTATTCTATATTTTCGTAGGTGTATTCTTCAAAAATGTCATCTAAAAATGGCGCTGGTGCAGTGATATCATTATGCCGTCCCCAGCTCAAATACCAGGCAATGGTCATCACATGCGCACAGCAGCCAACTGTACGCCTGCCCACCAAACAGCTACAATAGTAGCCAGAGATGGCTCTCAGTGTATTAACTGTGTCTTCATTTCTATTTATTAACAGATATGTGTAGTATGAACGGCTGCTTACGTGTCTGGATTTGATTCTGCCACGAATTATATAATTGTTCACACCCAGAACAAGCGGTATGTCGTCTTCTATGACATTATTTATTTGCACAGTGTATATGCCATTTTGTCGTACGTGTTCTCCGTAGTATGATCTTGCCTGCTTGAGCTGGTATGTGCCAAGAGCTAATTTTTTCAAGTCATCTATTGTTAGCCTTGGAAAATCATTCAAGTGAGGATGGTTCTCATCTATATTAATAAATCCTATGCGTCTCCTGTTCAAATGTTCTGCTTCAACTACATCAGCTAGATGATTAGGAACATTTAATCTCTGCCGGGCTATTTCTAAATATTCCCTGTGTACAGGTTTGTCTTCAAGGACAGGGCGAAACTTGTTAACAAGAGCACAACCAATCCTGAAATCCTCCATGAGATGTTTTATAGCTGTATTGAAATACTCCTGTCTGAACAATTTAAAATCTTGTTTCAATCTGCCATTAACAATCTCAACAACCCATCTACACATTGTGACACAACGTGATTTGTTGGCTTGCTCTGTGGTGAGTTGGTGGTGGCCCTCCAATAAGGATTCAGGTAGATGTGTTTGATATCCATATTCCTGTAGGTGTGTCACTACATCTCTAAAGCCTCTGTCAAGGATAAAAATATCTCCTTCTCTAAAATATTGACGCATAGGTCCATCGGACCTGCTAAATTCTGTTCTCATAATTGTAGCATCATTGGTTGTTGCTTTATATGGTCCCAAACAATCTAATATGTGACCGTTACAGCATACAATCATGAATGGTTTCACTAGGTTGGTATATTTATGCAAACTTTATGTCTGTTTCTGGAACAAATAGTTGCTACTACTTTGGACATAGATATATGTAGCATCACATATAGTAATGGCTGGTCTGGTCTCTGCAGGCATCGCTAGGTTTCCATAGAACCCCTCAGGTATAAGTGTATTGATTGCTGCCACTTCTTGAACAGTCATATGACTGAGACCCAAATAATGAGGTGCTAAATGCAATGTCATAACATCTCGCACTTTATTCATGTACCGCTCGAGTGTACTTCTCGGCATATTAAATAGGCCACACAACCTCTCATTACTGTCTCCACTTCTTAGTTTAGTTAAATAAATACACAGTGCTACACTAGCATCTGGCACTTCATTGTGTAATTGTGGAATATTGATCATTAGTTCATAAAACTGTACAGCATTTAGACCTAACCAGTAATGACATAAGTTAGGTTGGATCATGTGGACATTACTAAAATTAATCTGCTTTGTTGACAGTCTTTCCAACATAAGTAGTAGGTTATCCATTTGAGGACCAGTGAAGTCAGAATAATTGACTTGTAACTCATTCCAGCAGTCATTATGCAAATGAAAGTTACAGATCCGAGCACTTTGGGGTACATAAATTCGATAGCGGCTCAAAACTTCTTCTTTCAATGCTCTAGGTATTAATAGCCTTTCAGTATTTCCACAGTTAGTAAAAACACAATGTCTAGTTGATGCAGCTGCACGTTTATATGTCTGTGATGTTATTTTTGGCAGTTGTTGCCTTCTTTGGGGCTGGTATAGGTTGTGCTGTGCTAATGCTGGTGGGTCAGGAATATGTACAGCAATGTTTTCGTCACCATATACGGGTGGATCAATATTTTCTACAGGTACTGCTACATCCGGTGCAGCAACTTCCACAATAGGTACAGGTTCATCAGCATTTGGTGCAGGAACTTCAATATTGGGTCCAGGTTCATCATCAGGCTGTTTCATATGATGAGCATCATATTGCAAATGCCGTTGTATGGTCCTCTTAGCTGCCATCCAACATGCTCGGCATACTCTATCCAAATGATGTATCTGAACAAGAAAAATTAAAAGTTAGGATTGGTTAACAGTAAGGATTAATATGTAACTTATATATATATATATATATATATATATATATATATATATATATATATATATATATATATATATATATATATGTATATATACAAATATAATATAGACACTTGCCTATTGACAGCAATTACTTGTCAACACTACAGTTATGCAAGATTTTGTAAATAAATGTATTGTCTTGTATATACAATATTATTTAGGAGAATAGGTGTTTAATTTATTTAAAAACTAATAACATTATCAAATAAACCTTTAAACTAGATTACTGATTATTAATCACAAAAGTATTGAAACTGTACTATATATCATTTCAAATGATATCTAATTAGGAGAGGATGTTTAAAGCAAAGGGATAATTGATAAACAAAGCTGGCATATACATATAAATACTTAATCATTTGATTTGTTTACATACCAGATGTGGAGATATCCGATTAAGAATGATATTCCTTTCTTCACTATTGGCAGGTACTCTAATTGATTTCACACGAAGTATTGATGTTCCACATACAAAACATACGCTTCGATGGCCCAACACAGGAGTTTGGCCTGAGCCAGATGAAAGTGCGGCTTGGAGAGCAGCAAAGCATTCATTACAAATAATGCCATCACGTGAAATCTGAAAAAACAATATACATTAGCCTTCGTACCCAACAAAACCAGCATTATGTTGTATACAAATGGCGCAGTCGTAAAAATGACTTACCAAACTGGGTGAAATCCAAGCTGATAGAATAGTGTAGATATCATCGTTCACTTCTCTCAACGACTGCCAACTTCCATGCTGCAGTCGAAGGAAACAGTTAATACACCGACGAACGGAGCTTGCCATAGCGGTGATGTTGTACACTACACACTCACAATCACTTTTTACAAGGAGTCTCTATCTCACAATTAGTAAAAAAGTATATATTTAAAGAGTCTTTTCTCAAAATACGTGCAGTTAATGTAACAATACACAAATCAACAGTAACAAAAAAACAAACTGAACAATCCAATCTGTTTAGCCGCGAACAACAAACATAATAAGATTGACAAGTACGGTTACAGTGTTACTAAAATAAAAAGATTTACATCAAAAATCGATAACGTTTATTACTTCGATTTTTCATACTGATATACAAACACGAGTATTCACTCACAATAAGACAGAAGGCGAAATATTTTTGTAAGTTTTTCTGTTTATGATAAATACGATCTCATATTTCACCTAGTTTTTAATGTTTCAAAGCTAACATTTTGTTACATTGGCTAACAAAAAGCTGTGTTAAGTTTCGTACAGTCGATAAAATAAATTATATTCTAATAAATACATTTTTTTCGTTGTATAAAAATATTATTGTTATGAACTGTTAATAATCACAAATAATTATGTTTAATCGATACTTTATTAGATCAGTAGAACATCGATTGATCGATTAATCATAATTATCTGTGTAATAATGTTGCTACAACAAAAATCTATTCAACGGAAAACTACGATACAAAAAAAGACTATTATGTATTACACGTGCATAAACCCGGCAAATGTGAGACTCCACAATACGTGATAAAATTATTTTAATAATTAACTAAGATTTTCCATGTCATGAACTCGTGTCACAGTTTAAAATTAGATGCATCAAGCGATACCGAAAATGGGCATTCCCCTTTAACATTTAATATGCTTAATAATTTATAAAACCCGATTACGAAGTGAGAAATGATGTCACAAGCGGAATTCGAACCCGCCCCTTTTGGGATTCCGGCCCAATCGTGCTGCCACTACACCACCGTGACTAATTGTAGGACATGCAAATTTCACTTCGTATCATATTTACGTCTTAAGGTGACGGTATGCTATCTACCCGACAATGTTTACACATTGTTATAGGCTTAATACTTAAAACTTTACAGTTAGAATTGTATTAAACGATGACACAACCTTGTTATTTAAATTACTGAAATTTAGCATTTAATATGCTTAATTATTTATAAAACCCGATTACGAAGTGAAAGTACTGTTGGACTGTTAAGAGGGAGAAATTCCGAAAGACCCGAAATATATACTACAACTTATAGGGACATAATTGAATATACAGCATTATAATCTCATTTACAGTGTTATAGCTCTTAAACTATAAATGCTACGAGAAAAAGTTTCTTATAAAATTTATAGGTAATTTCATGCTCTATAATTCAGTTACCATTATTTTTAATTTATCATTGACAATTAAATAAATATTTAGTAAAAACCATATTGTAAAAAGTTTGATTCGCTATAATTAAAAACCTATGTGTTATACAAAAAAAAGTTTTAAGTAAAAAAGATGGCAAATATTATTATCTACAATAATGATCTCTACAATTTTTGTCGTACGATGCGCGGTTCGCGAGATATTTAATAAAACGTGTTTTCCAAGATGGCGGCTGAAGTGAACCTCCCCCCGCCGCGCCCACTTGGATTTACAATCAGGGGACAACCTTGAACATATTCTAAAAAAAAAATACCAGGTCCGGTACGTTGCATTACAAACCTACTTTTTTTGCTACGGCGCTTGGATTATTAGCTCATACGATATTATAATGTTGACAGAGACTTGGTTCACGACAGGTATGTTTGATGCGGAGTTATTTGACGATCGTTACGTAGTGTGGCGTCGTGATAGGGATTACGTGTCCACTGAGCAGACTCGTGGTGGTGAAGTTCTTATCGCGGTACGTAAAACTATTGCTGCTATTTTACAACCATAGTTTTCATCAACTGCGGAAGACCTTTGGGTGGCACTACCAGTTCTGTTACCATCAATAACAAAAAAATTAACTTGTATTTATGTTTATAAAATCCGATTACGAAATGAAAAATTGATGTCGCAAGCGGGATTCGAACCCGCGCCTATTGGGATTCCGGCCCAATCGTGCTGCCACTACACTACCGCGACCAATTGTAGGACATGCAAATTTTCATCTCGTATTGTATTTACGTCTTAAGGTGACGGTGTGCTATCTACCCGACAATGTTTACACAATGTTATAGGCTTAATACTTCAAACTTTACAGTTAGAATTGTATTAAACGATGACACAACCTTGTTATTTAAATTTTTACTGAAATTTTAGCATTTAATATGCTTAATTTATAAAATCCGATTACGAAATGAAAAATTGATGTCGCAAGCGGGATTCGAACCCGCGCCTATTGGGATTCCGGCCCAATCGTGCTGCCACTACACTACCGCGACCAATTGTAGGACATGCAAATTTTCATCTCGTATTGTATTTATGTGTCGTTTATTTATGCAAGCATGGTATGGGGTTGTCTTTTTCTACGCAATTGAAAAATTATTTGTCTAAGTTAGAAGAACTAATGTTAACTCACCCCGAAGATAAATACTTAATACTCGGCGATTTTAATTTAAGTGGTATTATATGGCAGCGAGGCAACAATGACGTTACATTATTAGCAAATAATGTACACACCTCGGATGAATATGCACTTATAGACACCTTGCATACACACAGTTTGCATCAATACAATCATATCACTAACGTATATGGTAGGACATTAGATCTCGTACTATCAAGTGACTATCTAAGTGTTGACAAGTGTTCTGATCCTCGGGTACCCATTGATCCCCAACATGAAGCACTTTCAATTCAAATAAAACTTTTTCAGTTAAGCTATCTCGAGTCGGCAGTCCGTATCAAACGTAAATTTATTAAGGGTGACTATACTAATATAAATATGGAATTAAAAAAAAACTGATTGGTATAAAGAGTTATCCAATAAAGGATGAGGCGGTCGAATATTTCTATACATTTATAAGACGTTTAATTGATAAATATATACCAACAATGAAAACGGACTGTGTCCGTAGTTTCCCCGTATGGTATACGCCTGCATTGATAAAAATTATCAAAGAAAAATATAAATTTTATAGAAAATTTAAAAACTATAGAAATCGTTCAGATTTTGAGACGCATAAATTATTAAGAGAAAGAGTGAAGAGATTGGAAACTAATTGTTATCAGAATTATATATTAACCGTTGAGAAATCAATAACGAACAATCCAAAATGCTTTTGGTCTTTCGTGAAATCGCGGCGTACTAATTTATGCATTCCTAGCATTGTTAAATATGGTGACATAATGGCTAATACTGGTAACGCTATTTGTAATATCTTCTCGGATTACTTTTACTCAACATATCTCCAGCCCTGCCAATCATCAGCTGTAGGCAACCCGTCACTATCTCCTAATATTTCATCGGATATATCAAACATTAATATTATTATTCCAGAACTGATAAAAATACTAAAGTCCATAGACATCAACAAGTCTGCTGGACCTGACGAGGTACCTCCTGTGTTTTTAGTAAACTCTGCTGATAATATTTCACTACCTATAGCGATACTATTTACAAAATCTTTATCTGAATGCAGAGTGCCATCTATATGGAAGTCCGCCTTTATAACTCCAGTACACAAAAAAGGTGTCAAAACAGAGGTTACGAACTATAGACCAATTTCCAAATTATGTGTATTGAGTAGTCTTCGAACGAATAGTATACGATCAAATATACATGGCATTAAAAAACAATTTTAGTGATAAGCAGCATGGTTTTCTCAAGGGTCGTTCAACTTCATCTAATCTGATACTCTTAAATGACTACATATCAGAGTCTATGAGCATAGGCAAACAAGTCGATGTCATTTACACGTATTATAGTAAATGCTTTGATAGGATCGATCACGATACACTTATAATAAAGCTAGAACTTATGGGTATAAGAGGCAACTTACTGCGTTGGTTCTCTTCATATATATCAAATCGAAATCAAGCTGTAGTTATTAATAACTATATTTCTAGTTGGGTCAAAGTACCTAGTGGCCTACCACAAGGCTCACTCCTCGGCCCATTACTATTTCTAATCTTTGTGAATGACATCGACAACTGTTTTCGCTCCTCTGAAATATTATGTTTCGCTGATGGTATAAAGATTTTTTCGGCTATTTCATCGCCTGCAGAAGCAGCAGCACTCCAATCAGATTTGCAAAGATTGGATGACTACTGTTCTGAAAATAAATTAGACTTAAATCCGTCAAAGTGTTCTGTCACTACATTCAGTAGGAAACCACATACAATTGACGTGGAATACTTTTTAAAAGGCCATAGGGTTCGGAGGTGTGACAACATACGCGACCTTGGTGTCGTACATGACTCCAGATTACTCTTCGACAAACACTTAGATAATACTATACTATATCTAAAGCATCTCAATCATTGGGATTTATAATGCGTATGTCTAACTCTTTTAAGGAGGAAAAAACATACAAGATATTGTACTGTACATTCGTACGTAGTATATTAGAGTATGCCAGTCAAGTATGGAACCCACGTTACGATATAGGTATATATTTCACGACTCGAAAATATACAGCGTAAATTCGTTAAATATTTATGTTACCGTCAAAAAATTGATTACCGCTCCGAGGCTTACCTGAAGTTATGTGCTAGTTTCACATCCTACCTTTAGTAATAAGACGAGATATAGCTGATGTTACTTATTTACTAAAAATAATCAATGGATCTGTTGACTGTCCTACACTTTTGTCAAAAATAGGTTTTAATATACCAGTTAGAGCTACAAGAAATCACATCCACTGTCATCTCCCATTAGTATCAACTAATTACCGGCAGAATGCATTTCTGTGGCGAGCGAGCAATACACTTAATAATAAATATAAGAAGCATAAACTCGATATTTTTAACTCTAAGTTAGATGCGGTAAAACGGACACTTAGTCTTGATTTTTTCAGATTGTATGGTATCGATAGGTGAATTTAGGATAAATTTACCAAAAATTAATAATGTAACCGTAATGTATTGTTCTTTTTATTGCTAATTGTGAAGCTTAATAGTGAAGACCTGTTATTGGCTTTATGTATCTTAATTATTGTAACAAAAATTTTATTATTTGCTGTTGGTCTCCCGATAAATAAATAAATAAACAACATTTGACTGCCCAGATGGCGTAGTGGTTAAGAGATACCGACCTTCCATGACAGTGGCGTGGGTTCGATTCCCACGCGGGATAATAATTTATGCGATCAACAAATTATTGTTCTGAGTCTGGGTGTAACTTATATCCGTTTAATTATATGTTTGTAAAATCCCCCGCAATACAAGATTTATTTTCACAGAGCAGGGTGTTTTCTTTAAAAATATCACTACATAGTATAAAACAAAGTCGCTTTTTCTGTCTTCGTGTCCTCTTGTACGCTTAAATCTTTAAAGCTACGCAACGGATTTTGATGTGGTTTTTTTTAATAGATAGAGTGATTGAAGAGGAAGGTTTATATGTATAATAACATCCATTAAATAGTGGAGAAATACTGTTATTTTTGAGGTTTCTAATCAAAATAATGTGTTTATTTACGCACAGGCGTAAATAAACACATTATTTTGCGCTTACATTGCAAACGCTCGCTGAACCCTAGGAAATAGATCAAAATAATGTACTACAGTATTGTACAGCTTAAAAGGACCTACAAAAAAGTCCGCGATGGTATATGATCTCTTAAGGATAACATACTATATCCATTTTAATACTTTAGAAAATGGTCTATTATAAAACGATAATTGAAAAGCTATTTACACAATTACTGTATTAATCCTTATCATTTTAAATACATTAAATGGCTTGATACATTAATTGGCATTTCACGAAGATAATTTTTTTCCTTCAGACCATGCAAATTAAATCAATACCTTTGGAGATATAGCAAAATTAAAATAATGCGCAACGAAATTATTTTCGTGCCGCCGCGTGGCCCCCTTGCGTTCGAGCTCGGGGCCCAAAAGTTTTGGTAGTGTAGTGGAATTGTACGAGTATATCTTATATATGCCTACAAAAAAGTCCGCCACGGCATAAATGTCTATATGCTCAAGATGGGCGGGCCACCGAAAACAAAGGTCGGGTACCGGTAGCCCGCTCTCACGGCGAAGAGAGGAGCAAAAAATCTACATTTCCATATACTGGCCCTACAGACTTCGAATTTGGTGTGGACTTTCTTTCTGGCCTATAAGGTCAGATGAAGTAGGGTTTTAATAAATTCCTTCTTCGAAAGGAATTCTATGTACGAAAAGTAAACAACACAACTGAATTAACGTAACCGAAGCGAAGCGAGGGCGGGTCGCTAGTATATATATAAAATAAAACCACATTATATTATACACTTGACTTTATTCACTGGAAGAACTCTCAGATTTCAATAACAATCACATTGTATAAAACGCAGTATAATGTATAACTTAAAAATAACAAGCAACAAGAGCTAGTGCATATTTAATATGTGTTTCACAGCCCCATCATCATAAGGCACTTCATTTATATCTTCACAATATATTATATTAATGTAACAAGCAATACATTGCTAACTGAGAGATTAGAACTGAAAAACGATTTTTGTTTACAATAAAATGGCACTATAAAAATAATTATATATGTGCATCAAGGCAGATGCTAGTTAGTCGGAACGCAAATTAAAATCGTTATCGAACGTTAAAAACTATGTATACTTCTATTATTACTCAATTTGTTCGTACGTGCGGAATTTCAGTAAAAAAAAACTATACAACAATTGCGCAATATCAGTAAACAAAAGTTCTGTAAAATAACATTTCTGATGTATAAAAAAGAATTAAATATGTTATAATTTAATAATATTTTGAAATACATACACATATTTAAAAATATAGCTGCAAAAAATTTCGAATAAAAATCATGCTAACTTGATCATGTTGCGTTTTGTGACTCACAAAACAACTATTGTCTATAGCAACACCATAAACAAAAAATTGTGCTTTCTATTTATAATAATATCACGTACATGGATCTTGTAATTAAAAACATATATATTTTGCTTGTATGTTATTTGCGAGAACTGTTAATAACCTGTAGATAATATATGTAATATTCTCTTCTATTTAGTAAACCTAAACTATTTCTCATTCCTCTTTTTTTTGTATTTTATCACCGCAGAGCCTTTTGCTCCGGTGAATAATTAAACTAACATCTAGTGTTCACCCACGGAAAACAATTAGAATAATATTTAACTATTAGAAAACATTAGATATGACTATTATGCAATAAATAATATGAAACATATTCAATACTTGAGCTCGTAATGAATTATAATATTGAATTAATGGTAAGGCATAAAACATACAAATGTTTTCTATTTCTCACTTCGAATATGATTACTTAAACGATCGGCAGTGGTGTTAACAAACAAACCAAATGTATTAAGCTAAATTAATTAATATACTTGAGCAAACAAGCTATAAATAATGTCTTTTCTAATACCTAATCGCATAATCGTTTAAATTACCAGTATATATCACACATATAAAAGAGATCGTTAACAGATCTCATTAGCATAATGCATAAATGCACTTTATTTACCTTTCTATACATCACAGTGCAATGGGTAATGAAACCGTCTTTGAGAAAATTGAAAAAACATCAGTCGAAATTCCTATGAAAGTTTCAAATACAATCTAATAAAATTGGTTGTTTTAATTCTCATTTACCAACATTTTTTTTTAATCTTTCACAGTTGTATATATGTAGATAAAAATACTAATTAAAAAAACTAATTAAAATTATAATTAAATCTTATAATTATATAATTAAGAAGAACTATCTAATTAATAGGAAAAAAAAGACGACTCCGAGTAATAGTCGCTTTTACGTTAATTTTTATATTGACTTTATTGTGATTTTTAAATCGTATAATTTCCCATACGCATAAATATTGAAATTTTATTACATAAAGTCACGCACTAACTGAAGATGACCACGAATAATATGAGACTAGAAAAGTCTAAGGACAAAGAATCCATATTAAGACAACAAAATCACTTTAACCTTTCCTTTTTACTATATTTTAATTACATGAAATCAAACTACCTTTATATTAAAATACTATAGTTATCACACAATCAAACGTTACTTAAACGCTAGTGCAACATGATAACAGATAATACATTCCTAAAAGATATATCGCTTGCCCAGAAGAATAGTGACACAATTCAAATAAAAAACTGAAAAGAAAAAAACAAGCACTTAGATGTCCAGTGGTCTAGAATTCTATAATACATTATTGATTTTTTTTATTGTATACGTAATTTGGTTCACTTTTTACGCAGTCGGGTTTTTTGATGTTTTTAATAAAAAAAAATATTTTATACTTTTTAGTCATGAATACCTAGGTGGCTATAGTTATTTTATTTATTAAAAAAAGCAAAATTTTTTAGGAGGGTCAAAATAAGTATTTCCTTGTTTTCAGCTCGGTTCAGCAGCGATTCCAAATGCACGAACGTCAGCATAATATCCTTAAGAATGACGATGAAGAGTTGATAGTGTGAACTTATAATATTAACACCCTTCCACCATCAAAAATTGAAATATAATGAAAATTGTAATTTTTAGAGTTGTGACACTATTCTTCTGGGCAAGCGATATGTTCATATTAATTCTCTATTGAATTTTAGGTATCACCGAATATGATGCGTCATTTGCGGCTTGGTTAACCAATTTAGTAAAGCTTTAGATAACTAAGCCGCTGTTGAAAAAAGCTACAGATAAAAACCAATTTCCTTAGCCGTCTTATTACGACATTTGCTATAAAAAAAACACTGTTATTTTGCAAAAACAAGATGTCAACTATACGAATGAACATTAAAAATAAAACGGAATATCCTTTTAATTATTACTAAATCAGTTTAGGCAATGTGCTATTATCAGCGCCATGTCCCATTATTAGCCTTGTGCCTCCTCCATTGGAAATTGATCTTACTCTAGGCATACTGGTTGGTATTTTTCGAGGTTTCCTTCTTCATTTGCTTGCGACAATGAATCGTTTTTTACGATCATCCAACAGAGAGGAAATTACAGTGTACTTTGTATTCTTATCCCTTCAGCACATTATATGTACTATAAATCTCCTCGATATGGCATGGAGAAATCATACGATCTAAAATTCAATGCATATATCACTTATGAGTATTCGTTTTGGCAGTGAGGCGGCTACGAGGTTCGATTAATTTGAACTACATTAGTGATTTGTGTAATAAAGTTATACGGTTGGCTGCTCTGACCGCCAGAAAAGTTGCCCTGACTACTATCTCCACTGGGATTTCCGTCTCCTTTCCTATTGTTGTCAGTAGTCTGTAAACAAATACACTATGGTAAGTTTCATATTTATTATATTTACAAGGGATAAGTATAGTTAGTTTTCTGCTTGGTGATGGAGTAGGAATACAATTCACTATTCTCTATCTTACCCGTGGGTGATAGTAAGAGATGACTAAGGGATATAAAACACATATAACATCTATGCAAGAGAAGAAAAACTTGATACAAAATCCAATACGTCCGACCAGCGTGGTACACTAGGTCAATATACCTCACATCCCTCCATAACGGAGGAGGCTCGAGCCCAGCAGTGGGCCATTTATGAGCTGAGATGAGATGCTGTGGTGACGGAGTAAGAATATAACATCTATGCAAGAAAAAGGCCCAAACCCAACAGTGGGACGAAAATGGGCTGAAATGATGAAGTAGTTCGCTTAAACAGCTTGGGTATTGACAACCAGGTAAATCTGTACCTACTGCTACGAAAAGATAAGTACATTTATATAACACAGATAATGACATTATCTTCACCTTTGATATTTAGTATTAAAGGTGAAGTAAATATACCTTTACCAGGACGTCGAGATAAGCGGGTACCCAAAAGAGTAACCCACTAGTCGGGTCAACGAAGTTAAGAAAACGATGGTACATTCAATTAGAAGTGAGGGGTAATACTTGTGGGTCTCATACTCATACGTCACCCTTCGGCAACCTTTGTCGATTTGGTAGGACTGGACCATAGCCTGTCAAAAAAAAATGAGGGTATATAAAGTAAGTTATACTAACCGATCTGATACGCATCCGTTTAGGCGCGGGATGTTCGACGATTTTGGTGTCCTTAGCAATGGCCAACATAGCAGGCAGGCTCACGGTAGTAGTGCCCTCGTCGCTCGTACTAGGCTCACTGACGCTGTAACAAATAACCGTATTAAGATTTTTTATTTTAAATATAACAAAAAACATACATTGCAGTAACTTTTATAAATCACATACATTAATAGTGAAAACAGGTTAGAATTATCTTTAAATTCGTTATTATGCAACAAAAAGTATTAAACGATCGTAAAATTAAGTTATACATGTATATTTGCAACGTTGTGTCGAGGATTTTTATCCTCGTGTAGTGATGGGAGAACATACTAATTGTAGCCACCCCTCGCTTGCCCGTTTAAAAAGCTTTTCACTTAAACCTTTTTGATGTGTTTTTTGATTTAATACATTAAAAGATCAATCAATCGTCAACGTTGGTGTTTGAAATATTGTTGTATTGTTACTGGCTTATCATCCGGACTTATGTTACGGCGCAGTATACTTGATATTATAGTCGTTAAAATAAATCTTACGAAACTTAAAACCACTTCATTAATGTTTATAAAATGTAAACCAAACAAAATCTAGGTCCTTAAACGTAAGGTTTAATGTAAATGATTTTATATACAATATTATAATTGTATATAGCTAAAAAGTAAATTTTTAAGTAAATTTTATGTTAGTAAGCTAAACCCAGCTTTAGCAACTCGGTTTATACTTATGTTATCAATAAGCCACTTAAGGCCTTGAGCCTTGTAAAATTATCCCTTTTAACGACATTGTACTAACACTAATAAGCGCTAACATGTATGCTCATATTGCTCATGTTCAAAAATGCGTTGTGTTTACAGCTTTATCGCCTATCTTACTCACCACTATTTAAAAATGATACTAGCACTAACTATCAAACTAAAACGCCAACTACAATACAAGTTGGTGATAATAAAAGCCACATACTTAGCGTTAACATCTCCGTTGCTGGTTCCATCCGGAGTCCACAAGCTATCCATTGTTACCTCTTCGTGGATAGGTAAGTTATCTGTAACTTCCGTCACGGTGGGAGGTTCAGGACTGAAACAATATACATTTAAAATGTATTGCTGAAATAAAATAACAAGCATTAACTTTGTTTCCGTATTATTCGAAATATTGAGGCGTATTGCAACACCGAGAAGAGAGCAAAGCGAGAATAGGAGTTGCTCACTACACAAAACTTTCCTTATCTAGCGTAAATAGCTAACGTTAAATAATTATAGGATTACTATCCTATTACTATTATTACTAAAAGACAAGCGTAGCGTGTCCTATTACTATCCGAAAACTATTCAATATTAACACACCAAAGAGGTAGGTAGGTACACCACTGATATAGAGCGAAGAGTGAATGCGGGAAATAGAGTGAACGGAGCGTTGGGGCAACTTCTCGGCAGCCACCACCTCAGCCAGAAGGCACGTGTAGCAATACATAACGCAGTGCTTGTCCCAACATTACTGTATGGAAGCGAGAGTTGGGTATGCAGAAAAGAGTATGAAAGTAAAATTAATGCGGTCGAAATGCGATCTCTGCGGAAAATCTGTGGAATTAGGCTGACCGACCGCATTCGTAACGACGACGTAAGAGAGCGAGTAGGTATGAAAGAGAGTATTGGTGTAAAGATGCGAAAGGGAATGCTCCGATGGTTCGGACATGTGGAAAGAATGCCGAACGAACGTCTGGTTAAGAAGATATACAATGCGAAAGTGGAAGGATGTAGGTACCGAGGGAGACCGAGACTAACCTACCTAGACCAGATCGGTCATGTACTGAAGGAAGGTGGAGTCAAGAGTCACCGAAACCGGCGAGCGTGTCTGAAGAGAATTATGAATGTTGAGGAAGCGAGTGAAGTATGCAGAGATAGAGTTCTCTGGCACTCTGTTCTCTCTGCCTACCCTGCAAGGGATATGGCGTGATGATATGTATGTATGTATGTAACACACCAATTTAGTTTTTACCAGGAAATCAAATATTTGGAAGAATAGAACCTTATAATATAAAAACTATAACTTGCATATAATAAAAATGATAAGTAGTAAATATTGTGATAAATAGCCGTAGGTGAAAACTTGCCTAGTCAAATATTGATGTTAAATAGGTCATAAGTTATTAGGTTTATGTAAATAATTCAACTTTGTAATTAAAAAATAAACAAAAAATTATAATTTAATATTATAGAATGTTAAACATTCTACTAATAAATAAATTTCATAAATATAATAAATGAAGGAGTGAAAGATTGACATGGTATGGACATGTGATGAGACGGGATGAAAGTAATGTTGTAAGGAAAGCTTTAAGTATGAATGTTGAAGGCTTAAGGGGTAAGGGAAGACCGAAGAAAAGATGGATGAACTGCGTGAAACATGACATGGATAGACAAGGAGTGACCACAGAGATGACGTCTGATAGAGTTGTATGGAAGGAAAAGACATTGCGTCGACCCCAAATAAATTGGGATAAGAGCAGGTTGATGATGATGAACTATAATAATTATAGAACTTTGCACACATATAGATCTCAAATCTTTTGTCGGGGAAATTGACAACGACACAAGAATTATTGTAATATTGAACTTGGCTCCCATTTTCACATTCACATCTTGATGAGATTTCTTTTTATATACCTTCCGTTTTGAAGTGTGCAATTTGTTATACCATAAACAAGTACTAGATTTTCCTTCGTATCTTCAGTTTCAATGTCCATGTATTTAATCAGTAATTATAAACTTGTTTAGTGCTATTATAACAAACTACGTTAGGCATACTAGATACTTAGTTTTTCTTAAGCGACTTATAACGTCACAATATTGTGTGGTGTACTGCCGTACCTCAGGGGCTATCAGACCGATTTGAAGAAACATTACCTGCCATGCCTATTTACCAATAATTTAAATATGACATTACGACAGAAAAGGGACGGCGACTATTAATGTCAACAAATCCATAAAGATGTAGAATAACAGAGCAAATCGCTAGAAACACAAGATCTTTTAACAAAAAAATGTAATGGACTAAGCGACCGATTATCTAACTTAGAAATTAGTGTGTGTTTTATTTTAACGCAGAAGTTAGTGTACGTCTTTTATTATAACTTGGAAATTAGTGTATGTGTTTTGTTTTAACTAAGAAATTAGAGCATGTGTATTATTTTGACTTTATTTTTACTTAGAAATTAGTGTATGTGTTTTGCTGTTAATCTTACATTTTCCTTAAAGAACAGATACTTGGCCGCATATCGAAGCCAAAGCGTTGTAGAGGGCTTCTTCTAAAAACAAGTTCCTCTCGGATCACGCGCTACTTAGATTAGGGGGAATGTAGAAACACATTTTTTTTAGGTATCAAAAAATAATATACCTTGGTGGGAGATCTTGTCTGTCGTAAATAGGTATGTTATAGACGGTAGCCGCTTGGTTGGTGGATGACTCCCGAGCATCTTGCAACCGGTCTCCAACTCTACATTTGAGGAATGGTCCCTCCTCTGCAAAAAAAAAGAAAATAATCGTCATTATGATTGTAAGAGCTTCAAGGTAAGAGCGAACGAAGCGAGGAATTAGAACCACATGTGATTCTAAAACTTAGCATCGAATATGTATTTAGGTTTTAGGTGACAGCACAAGATACATTCGCGTTCAGTTTTGAGATACCTAAAAACACACGTGGACACTACTTTTCTTTTTTTAAGCAACGTCTCAACGTCGGAGAATACGGCGGGTGGGGTAGGATTTCCCATTTCAACGTTTCCAAGTATGGCTTGACCACTTTCGCAACATGAGGTCGAGCATTGTACTGCTGTAAAATCACTTTATCATGTCTCTCATTGTATTGCGGCCGTTTGTCTTTCAATACTCAGCTCAAACGCATTAATTGCGTTCGATAACGATCGTCTGTGATTATTTCAGTCGGTTTTAACAACTCATAATACACCGAGCTGGTCCCACCAAATACTGAGCATGATCATGGAACCGTGAATATCCGGTTTGGGTGTCGACGTGGAAGCATGGGCGGGATATCCCCATGATTTTCTGCGCTTGAGATTATCGTAATGAACCCATTTTTCGTTCCTGGTCACAATGCGATACAGAAATCCCTGCCGTCTTTGCCCTGCAAGCAACTGTTTACAAGCAAACAAACGCCGATCAACATCTCACAGCTTCAACTCGTACGGCACCCAATTTCCTTGTTTCTGAATCATTCCCATGACTTTCAGGCATTTTGAAATGGCTTGTTGCGTCACTCTCAATGATCCTGCCAATTCTTGTTGTGTTTGACACGAGTCTTGATCAATTAATGCCTCCAATTCTACATCTACGAAAACTTCTCTTCCGCCTCCATGCTGGTCTTCGACGTCAAAATCGTCGTTCTTGAACCGTTGAAACCGCTCCCGGCACGTTCTTTCATTAATAGCGGCCTCACCGTAGGTATTTGAGAGCATTCGATGAGCCTCAGCCGCAGATTTTTTTATATTAAAGCACAAAATTAATACCTCCCGCAAATGACAAAAAATTGGCTCGTAAGCTGACATGTTTAATCGAGAATAACTTTATGATGCAGACACAAATCGACTAAAATTTCGATGGCGTTATGTTTACAAATATCTAAGCTTATTGTATGACATCTACGATCTATTTATTTCGACTACCTTTTACCTCTACAGCCATCTATTACAAAACGGCGGCAGCAAAGTTGTACACCTACTTAATACGTTCTGTATAGCTTGATAGGTATTCTATCAGACCGTCTACTACTAATATGAACTATAACTATGTCACTTTTCGTAGATGAACTTGTAGCACAATAAATTATATCTTGCATCATCTGCTGGCATTTGACACTTTGTTCGAAATACAGTCGACAATATTAATATTAATATAAAAAAACTTATCTGTTGACAAACACATTTTTTTTTAAATTAGAATAATATAATCCTTGTATTGCAGAGAACTTTACAATAATATCATTAACGCAGACAAATTACACCCACACTCAGAACAATATTTTATCTACAAATGCGATCTATTGCACAAAGTTGTGTCTTGCGTAGAAATCGAACCCGTGGCACTAGCATGAAATGTCAGTATCTTAACCACTACGCCATCTATGCAGTCAACAATTTAACTAAACTACGTAAAGCTCCTATAAGTACATAATATCTCTCTTAGTCTGTAAAGGGATGAGATCATAGCTCAATATACTGGCATGATTGCGTGGGCCGGCAGACTGATATATTCACCATTAGGGTGAACATAATGAAAGGACACAAGCAAACAATAAAGAAAATAAGACGGAAACTTTATATCTAAAATAAAACTTTAACTACGCAGCAGATACCTGACTAACATATATATTATGACTAAGATACTTAATATAATAATTATGACTAAGTACCTTCATACAACATTACCCGTACCGTTTGTAAAATCAGCTAAATCAAATGAACACAGAACCCATAGGTGCCAGACATATTTTATTTTCTGAAAGACGAAATATGAGGCCTCGAATAGTGTTTATATCAACGATAGAAGGATTACACGTAGTAACCCACAAAAATAAAATTAGCGAACTAGAAAACCTTTTTACTTTTGTAAATAAAAATGTTGTGCTTTTGTGTTTGTGAATCTAGAGTTGTCGTTGTTGGATATAATCCAAAAACAACAACTTTAGATTTACAATTATTTAAAAAAAATATTTTTAATTTTATGAGTTACGTTTATGTTTTCTAGCGTCGATATTGTACATCGAAGGTGTGCTGCCAAATATACTTTAAGCTACGTCCTACTAAAAGTATGGTCGGTTAAAACCAAAAATTAAAAATGTAGATAAATGGCGCTGTTACACAAATAAATAAAACTCATGGCTGAATGTTTTTGCAATCTAAGGAATGTTTGACACTTGCATTGTGTATGAATGAACAAATATAGGTTTGAAATAGGAATATAATATGAATATAATTATTTGAAATAAAACTACTTTTACGGATTCTTTACAGTGATCATGCTCACGGGAGGATGGACCTGTAGCTGCAGGTGCTTCTCGAACACGGGGTCTTCGGTAAGTACCTGCACAGAATCCGACGGGAAGAGGCCCCTAGTTGCCATGAGTGTGGCGCGACAGTTGATGATGCGCGACACACCCTGGAGGTATGTCCCGCCTGGGGGCCTTAGCGCCACGACCTGTCGTTGATCATAGGAATAGACCTGTCGTTGTTGACCATCATTCCTAAGATGCTTGACAGCGACAGATGCTGGTCGTCGATGGCCTCCTTCTGCGAGGTGGTCATTTCTTCGAAGGAGGCCGCGGAGTGGGCACGCGAGGCATCTGCTTCCGCAGACTCGCACCGCAGGCGGCGGCCAGGGAGGCGGAGGCGCCGTTACGTGCAGCTCCTCCACTGGTCGACTGGACGTGGCCAGATGGCCTAGCGTTGGGGTGTCGGGGATAGAATGTCAATAGACGATCTCTCCGGCACCCCGTAAAAGCGTAGAAGGGACCGCTGTGGTTTTAGTGGGTATTTGGATCGAGAAGTCAGACGGCGAGTCCCACACACCACCTCGTCTATCACAGGCGGGTGATAGTGCGTAAATATGCATTTCGACAGCGTGAAAAAAAAAAGGATGGACCTGTAGCGGCAACTTAAATTAATTAAGCACAGTTGCCATGTAATGTAGTTCACACTTGACAATAACCAAATTAAAACAAGCGTAAAACAACGTAGCAACGTAGGTTCTAATGTCAAAAAATATCATGGCGGCTCTTATTGTTGTGTTTTGTTTTAAATTGGTTATTGAGAAGTGTGAACTATATTACATGGCAACTGTGCTTAATTAATATAAGTTGCCGCTACACACCTCCTATTATTTACAGGTATATAAAAACCAACCATCACAATTGAAGATAAGTTTGTCATATTTTTTTTACTTATAGACCTTACCGTTCACCTCTGATACCTCTAGATCGGACGTTTAGACAACTTTGCTTGTACTAACATTCAATATACATACGAAACTGTAGAAAATAAAGTATGTCTGGAATATTTAAGCTCTTAGTATATAAACAACCACCCTTGCCAATATTATGTATATAAAAATCATGTAGAATCATGTAGTATCATCACACTCGGTGCATTGATACTGGTGACAGTACATTCGATATACTATATATTACTATGTTGTAATATTATACACGCTGTAGGCCGTATATTACTAATAAACTAACCACAACTTCCTGTTAAATTATTATTAAAGACTCATCTCATTCATTCTTTTGAAATAATCACATTAACTGGAATTAAATGATTCAGTGAAAAACGCAGCAGAGACTCGGGAGAAGCAATGAAAACACGCAATAAACGTTTCAAGCGCTTGCGTGCATGTACTTGCAAAGTATGAAAATTGTGATAATTACATGATAATCGATGACTTGATCAAAAATAAATTGATGTTAAATAGCAATGTCGAATCTCAATTTACAACTAATTTAACCAAGACTTTCAACGTTAGAATATAAGGTATATTAATTCTATATGTCTCTTTTATAAAAAAAGAGATACAAATATAATCTATAACTATACAAAAATCGTAATAGAATGTTAACAATGTAAGGATTAATTTAAATTCATGTAAATAAACGATAGTAAAATTAAATGTTGTAATATATTTTTTGTTAGTTTTTCATACTGACTCACTTATGATCTAGATTCAGAAGATTCGCGCATAACATAATATTTCTTTAATGTCAGAGATGTTCGCATGCCATGGTGTCGAATTAAAGCCTCTGTGTAAAGGACGTATTTGATAATTAGTATCCACACAACGGGGCACATTAAGGCACATTTTTGTTGAGAAATGCACATCCGGAACTATTTTGTTTCTAGTAACATGGCTACTACTATATCGCTTTGGTCTGCCGCTTAGAATGAGTCATGCGAGATCATAAATAATAAAAATTAAGTTTAGCCGTGCTCACACTCCGTATTATCATGAATACATTATAGATGAAAGGTCACTTCACGACGTTACCGAAGTCAAAGACGTACATTTTACACCTGACTTAACTTTCGCCAACATCTAATGAATGTATTTAAAAATGCCCATCGTAATTTAGGATCTGTATTACGCCAAGCAAATAACTTTAATAGTATTAAAGAATGAAAAGTATTGGTTGAAACTCTTGTGCGAACTCACTTGGAATGTAATTCAATTATATATTTAGTTTGCGCATGAAACCAAGCACAAAATGATATCAGAACGTATACAAAATAAATTTATTACGTTTTTGTATTTAAAGCAATATGGAGTGTATCCAGGATATCCTCTTCTGTGTCCTACTCTATTTATGCTGTGGATGGTGGATAACAGCAAGCTAGAAGTAAAAAGAGAATTGGCTTTTCGGCCTCATTATGTTGATTTTGATTTTGTTTTTATAATCTATACACCGTGTGGTGACGGAGTAAGAATACTATTCACCACCCCATATCATACCCGTGGGTGATCATACGAGACGACTAAGGGATATAAAATGCATATGGGTGAATATACGGTATTGGATTTTTTTGTGTCCCTGAAAGAAATGTAATCTGTTCCATTCAATATTGATAATTTCTCTATTTGACACAATTTTTAAATTTGTAATGATGAGGGCCAGAAGATTTAACATTATTTTTTAATTTTATAAGCACCAGAGGAAAATGTGTTACCAGGGGAGTGACACTATTGGCAGAATAGTGACAAATTAAAGCAGAGAAGTGACAGGCTAATGATTATTAGCTAAGAAAGGGGACTAATATTAAATAAAACATATATAAATTATAGTATTTGGATATTTTTAATATAAAAAATAAATTCAGTCTTTACAGTTTTGGTGTGTAGATTTTTCATGGTGTCCTGTAACAATCTCTTCTGTTTTTTTATTTTATTTTTTATAATGCTATCTTTTATACCTGGGCATAATCTACTATTGCAATCTTCTTCAAAAAACTGCGACTATTTTCTCTAACTTCGGATTCGTTTTATCGTTTCTTGTCTTCCGTGTCATATCTAACAAACTTTTATTCGCAGTACATGACTGTCTTATAGGGTTCATATTAATTTGGTTCAACATTTTATACATTTTGACTATTTTACCACTTATAACTTTTTTAATTCAGCATTTTTAACAGGATCGTTATTAATTCGTTGGTAGCGTAATTTTTCAGCTTGACGTTTTTTTCTAACCTCTCTTCCCTTGTTTGTTTCTTTTTAACATTCACCATGATGTCTGATGATACTCGAGTATCTAAAACAAATGAAATGAAGCCTTAAAACATTATATATATCAACAAAAAAAATATTGTCACTCCCCTGGCGCTCATGTATTTCTTCTAGTATGAAATATGCCAGAGAAGTGACGCCAGAGAAGTGACAAAATCGCACATAACCTACAAAAACAATATCACTCGCTTTTCTGAACACAATTTAAAGTAATACATGACATCTATACAAAATAAACATGGCATTGTGCAAATATACAATTTCGTAACGATAATATACAAAAACATATACTTACCAAAGGAAATACTTCAACGACTGGCACAAACACGCTTTCCTACAGTTAATCGCAAACTGACGCAATATTAATGGAGTTTTGCTCAACGTCGTTAGCTTGCTTCTGACTTCACATTGTTGTACGCGCGTTGTTCAAGGACAAAAACATACCTTTGCGGTTTTAAGTAAAATTTTATTTCTTTGAGTTTCGCCAGATGAAGTGACATTATTATAACATGACATGAAAATAAGTTATTATTTTTTATATTAATAAATATTTTTATAGTGTTTCTTGATAAAATATGTTTCGATGTTTATAACAGCATATGATCATGTGTAAAAAAAACACAATGGAATACATATTTAAAGTATCTGGTCATAAAACCATTATAATTTAGTAATGGGGAGGCCAGAGGAGAATACATTTATAACTATTTTAAACTATTAATGCCTTAAATTAAACAATTATGGTGAATAGATTATGTGGGCCAAATAATATACTATATTCTTTATTTTTTAAGCATATAGAAATAATAATATATTGAGTTTAACATAAAATTTACCTATGGACGACTGGAATTCAAATAGCGTATATTCACCCATATAACATCTATGCGAGAAAAGGAAAACTCGAAACAAAATCCTATACCAACACGTCTGACCAGCACGGTATAGTAGGTTAATTTCCCTCCCATTACGGAGGAGGCCCGAGCCCAACAGTGGGACATTATGGGCTGTGATGATGATGATGAATCTATACACATCCATTGAATTAAGGTAACAAATAAATAAATAAAAGCGTTGTACCTCCAGAGTTATGATCGCCACTGGTATCTCCAGCATCATGGTGTGGGGACACATTACTGCCGACAGACGAGTACGGGATATTGTAGTTTGGAGAATAAGGCGGCGGTGCTTCCGGAGCTGGTCTTATAACCGTGCTCACTGGACCACCCTGACTGTTTCCTGTATAAATATAAATATCTTATAAATACTTAATCTATATCACCTTTACATTTCCATGGACGTCGTAAAACCATGACAGAGATTGCTGGCCATATGGGCAGCAGCACACTCCCAGGCAATTTATTACACCAGAGCGATCTTCAACTTGCCTGCCAGGCGTTCGTATGGGGTACGAGCTGGGACGGGCAGCGCCGTGACCTCGTCGCTGTCATCGGTGCAGACCTAACGCTGCCGGCTGTCGTGAAAGCGATGGTCGACAGCGTGCATAACGCAAAACTTCAAAATGTCAAAGTACAAGCACAATGTTTTCGACTCGAATTAACCGCGTTATAGTAATCATCATCACCATCATCTTAGCTCATATACGTCCCACAGCTGGGCTTGAACCTCCTCCATAATGGAAAGGAAATTGACCTGATACACCACGCTGGTTGGACGTGTTGGTATAGGGTTTGAATACAAGTTTTACTTCTCTCGCACTGGTGTTCTCTGCTCTCATCCCTTAACCGTCTTTTACAATCACCCACGCGTAAGAAAGGACGTACTGAATTGTATTCTTACTCCGTCACCACACAGAACAATAATATAGTATGCACTTAATACCTGCAACTAAATCCTGTGCATACAAATAAGCATTTTTTACAGAAATACTAATACTATAACGATTTATTGGATGGCCTTTTTCTCATAATAAGTCAATATGGATGGATATGGATGACCGGTGTTTTTATTTTTAGTGTGTTTTCAAGATATATTTAAATATAATAAAAATAATGAATTAAATAAAAATAAAGTAAAATAAAAAGGTAAAAGTAACAAAAAAGAGAAACAGGATCCGAACCGGCCTCGATTAGACTGCTCGATTATCCAATTGAGGTGTATATTATCTATGGGTGTCTTAATGACAACGTCAAAATTTGCCTTTATATTTTAATAGTTGTCAGCCAACGCAAAATTATATTTTTTCATTGCCTGAAAATATTGACAAAACAATATTTTCTACAAACGAAACTTAGCTATATCGATTAGTCGTCCCCGGAAACCCCTGCATGCTAAATTTCAAGAAAATTATTGGTGCCGTTTCCGAGATTGAGAAAATATATATATACCTACAAGAATTGCTCGTTTAAAGATATTAGATAGATAGATAGATAGATAATTGTTTTAAGAGATCATTAATAACAAAAATCTATACCTCCAGAGTTAAAATCGCCATTGATATCTCCGGCTTCATGGTGTGGTGGGCATGGCGACTCTGTGGTGCGTACAGACGAGTATGGGATATCATAGTTTGGCGTATACGATGGTGGCGCTGTGGCACGTGTCACTGTCCTTATGTCCGTGCTTACTGTACCACCCTGACTATTCCCTGTACAAACAAATATCCTATAAATAGTTAATCTATGTCACGCTTATTGTCTATAATCTGGTAAGACAATAATTATATAATTCAAAATAGTTTTAAACTACACAACTTATAAAAAAAAATCAGAATGAGAATTATAGATAATTATGATATGCTTGTACGTGCGATTCTCTGTGTGATGACGGAGTAAGAATACAGTTCACCTCCCCCTATCTTACCCGTGGGTGGACGTAAACGACAACTATGGGATATAATATGCATGCAGAAGTGAAGGAAAACTCGCAACAAAACCCTATACCAACATGCCTGACCAGCGTGGTATAGTAGGTTAATATCCCTCCCGTTTGGAGGAGGCTCGAGCCCAATAGTGGGACGACCACCAGCATGAGCTGGGATAATGATGATGTAGAGTAAACGTTAGTTAAACTGATACTTTCCAGGTGAATCATAAAAACCTGAAGGGCTGAGGGCAATAACCAGCAGCAATCTTGGCAAATGTATAATACCAAATACAATCAATACAAACAATCGCCTGCCATAGGTGGCGATCCCTCGTTTGAGAGGTCTCTGTACAGTGGACATCGGATGGATGGTTAAACATAATCTCTATATTTACGAGTAACCACACTTATTTCCACTACAATTAGTCTGAATAGAAAGGGAAATTTAGTTAATATCCTATGTTAGCCAGACGAATAAGTTTTGTTCTATCTTTCCTCCTATTAGTAAACAAAGTCTCAAAATTGGTAACATTTGAAATTGCGGCAGCACGTTATAATTGGTCTCTACTATTGTAGAGAATAATTTGACATTACTTGGACAGAAAAATGTAATTTTATTTTTCAGCGATTAATTTATTAACATAAACTTGAGAGTATGTGAGCTACACACATACATACATACATATCATCACGCCATATCCCTTGCAGGGTAGGCAGAGAGAACAGAGTGCCAGAGAACTCTATCTCTGCATACTTCACTCGCTTCCTCAACATTCATAATTCTCTTCATACACGCTCGCCGGTTTCGGAGACTCTTGACTTCACCTTCCTTCAGTACATGACCGATCTGGTCTAGGTAGGTTAGTCTCGGTCTCCCTCGATACCTACATCCTTCCACTTTCGCATTGTATATCTTCTTAACCAGGCGTTCGTTCGGCATTCTTTCCACATGTCCGAACCATCGGAGCATTCCCTTTCGCATCTTTACACCAATACTCTCTTTCATACCTACTCGCTCTCTTACGTCGTCGTTACGAATGCGGTCGGTCAGCCTAACTCCACAGATTTTCCGCAGAGATCGCATTTCGACCGCATTAATTTTACTATCATACTCTTTTCTGCATACCCAACTCTCGCTTCCATACAGTAATGTTGGGACAAGCACTGCGTTATGTATTGCTACACGTGCCTTCTGGCTGAGGTGGTGGCTGCCGAAAAGTTGCCCCAACGCTCCGTTCACTCTATTTCCCGCATTCACTCTTCGCTCTATATCAGTGGTGTACCTTCCATCTCGGCTAAATCCACATCCAAGATATACAAATTCATCCACTTGCTCTAGTACATCATTACCTATTGTTACTCTTACATCTGTTCTGGTTTTATCTCTTTCAAAGACCATTATTTTGGTTTTGGTCACATTCACGCGTAGACCCCTTTTCTAGTATGTGAGCTCAATAGGAAAAATGTGGCCAATGTATTTCATATACTCATGTACTCAAAAAGGTAAGCTTGTATGCCATGTTTGTGTTTCTACGAAAAAAATATAACTGGATCAGTCACGAGAATTCATCAAAAGAGTGGGTATTATCCCAACTATAATTGGAATATGTTTCATCAGCATTAGTCAAACAGAGGGTCAGATACAGATTGACTATCCACTGTATAAAATGACGTAGAACCTAAAGGTCTTCGAAAATTGGATTGCGGCGAGATGTGGGTGTTCAACGCAACGATGATGCTATATCTCAAAATAATAGCAATATGTAAGCATTACTCATAAGCGAACGTTGTCGACAGAATTGTGAAGGTGTATAAAATATGTTTCTATATTTGTTGACGATAGGGAATCATTCGGTTTGAGTTGTTTTTTTTATGTAGCGTTTCTAGGGAAAACAAGCAAATTAAAAGAAACCATTTCTAAGCTGTTAAGTGGTGAAGGTTTTGCGACAATAGATGACCCATACTATGCAAACTTGAGCGCAGACACTTATACACATTTACTTATGCTTAACACCGCCCTTGCCATGGTTATGAACAGATTCCGGATAGAATTAAAATAGATTTTCCGCTAGAATTACAACATCTACGTACATAGGTAGGCCAAATTACGGTATAAAATTAGTGAATAAGAAGTTAAGCAACAACTAAATTAACCTATACTAACCTAACTATCCGTGTTATCTAATTTAAAATGTAACATTTTAATGCAATTCAAGAAGGGATTTATTTGTAGAATGCGATGGGGTTTGTTTTTTTTTTTTAAACCAAACCACTATCCACAGAAAGATAAGCAGACTTGTAATACATACATCCACAATTCGCTATTTGATTTTAGTTTCATGAAAAAGTGCAAATATTGCCGTTAACCAGGCAACGTTTCAAACTTCGAACTTATGAAATTATGAACAAACTTACGAACTTCAAGTAAAAGACCGCCGAAAATTTTTTTTAAGCAACAGAGGACTAGACTCCGGGCACTTATTATCTATACTCACATGCTTATGACACTTTTTTTTTCAATTTATTTAAAGGGCTTTGTCGCTACGCGACCATGTCGCCCTATAAGACACTATACAAAGATCAACAAAATAATATATGTAAATAAAAAAATAAAAAACAATTAAAGTTGACGAAATTAAGGCCTTTGCAGACCCAACTCCGCCAACTTGTATAAAACAATAGCTTCATCAGACTCTGGGGCGGACAACATACTTTACATATTCCGACATCAAAAATTTTACTTCTATTGAAATAGTGCCTTCTATTTTCCGCTTATGACACTGAGGTAACGATGCAGTTGCTTTATTGCACTGTTGAGTTTGAGCTATCAATGTGTTCTGTGTTATCTTAAAATATACAAACACCAACTACAAAATCAACAAGTTAGAATGATCTGAATCATAAATGTGATTAAGTGTTACATTACGTTGTTGTGGCAACTTAGTGACAAGGTCATATTACAACCTAGACGCATTTACATGATAGATATGTGCTCTGTGGTGACGGCTACAAATGCTACCAAGATTTTAAGAAAAGATCTAAGCGTACAGACAGCCTGAAGCGCGTTTATTTAGTACTATATAAAGATTAGAAAGTCAGCACCAATAATTACTGAGTTCAAGGCGCTGCTCAGCCCAGGCCACGCAGACTGAGTGGCAGAACAGAGTAGTCCCACTCTTCACGACCGTCTACATGTACTTATCGAAACAAATATGTATAACCGACAAGACCTGCACCAGACGGAAGAAAAGGACGTGTTGACCGATAGTTAATTACGAATGTTTCTTTTCATGCAGTAAAGTTATTCTCTTATATTCTTTGAGCGAAGACTTGTTACGATACCTATGGAAAAGTAAAGAACAGTGACACATTGCTTCAGTTAATCAGTTTCAACATTCGTCACAAGAACATCCTGTATATACTTAATATTACGGTAAAGTCACTACTTACCCCGCAACTTCAATAGTTCAAAGATGTTAGGGTTCACCCAGATATAAATAATAATGGCAACCATCAGAGCGAGAAACACAAGTATGCCAATACCGATGAGCCACCACACGTAGTGTGGCGTACCCTCGGGTACGGACAGCACGCAAGCAGCATTTAAATCACCCAACTGATCTTTTTCCCACCTGCAAAACAATAAAAATAATTAACAAAACAACGGACTAAATACAAGGTGGATTCGCTCACAGAGGGTTCCAAACTATCGTGCAAGATTTAACATTACTTGTACTTTTTAGATTTGTTTGAATAGAGGCAATAGAAATATCAATTATGAAATAAAATAACTTTTAAACTCATTAATAAATATTGCAATGATAGTCAAAAGTTATAAACTAATTATATTCATGCGTCACGTTAACTGAAATGGTGTCGTCGGCCAATGAGATTTAGAACCCTAACTGCGCTTCCATTGTAGAGGAAGCTAATGTCTCAAAGTGAAATATGGTAAATGGAGAGGAATTACAACTTCGTTGGAAGGCATTAATGTTTAATATAAACATTATATACAATAACATAAACGAAAGGAATAACAAACTAAAAAAAAGTTTAAGTTCCTCGACAACCTTTCTCATCCGCTGCCCGGCCGCTTTGCATTTCTATGGTATGAGGTAAATTAGATAGGATTTTTTTTTAAATTGACGTATACGGAATAGATTTCAATCATTTCAATTTAATAATGACTACATTTAGTAAAACAAATATGAATTAAACGTTATAATTGTTATAAATCATTCAACATTTCAATGATAAATTAGAGTATATACTATGCCTATTTTGTGATACAGTCTGGTACTATAACCAGAGTTTGTGTTAATACTGAGGATTTCCTACCATAAAACCTCAATAACGCTTAGGTTTGGCTAACTAGGGAATTCAAAGTAGATAAGAAGTCATATACACAGAAATATTAATCCTTACTAATATTATAAATGCGAAAGTAACTCCGTCTGTCTGTCGCTCTTTCACGCCAAAACTACTGAACCGATCTAAATGAAATTTGGTACACATACAGTCCAGAACCTGACAAAGGACATAGGCTACTTTTAATGCAAAAAAGGGGTTGTAAAGAGGGATGATAAGTTGTAAGGAATTATAGTCATTTTTAAAGCCAGAACCTTGGAACATATTTTTAGGCCATTGGATAGATATAAATAAATATGACATCAATTACCCTTAAGGGGTAATATAAAGATAGGGGATGAAAATCTTTAGGCAAGTAACCTTTTACGCGGGCGAAGCCGCGGGCAGAAGCTAGTTAGCTATATTTCTGTGGTCACATAATTATACTACTCGATCAACAGGGCAGTTAATAAAATCTAATTTATTTGGAGGAAACTACAGCAATCCGCAGTTTAGTTACACTCGCATTGTTAAAATTCATAAGCCAGAATGAGTAGGTACCATTACACTATCATCAGGTTTTAAAGTGGATTACTGCTGTCTAGATGTAGAGGATAAAACAGAAAGATTAGAGAAGACATAAGAAGCAGTGTACGTACCCTTTCAAACAATCTCCACATTCAGCAACAGACTTAATGCAAGCATTGAGTGATGTAGGTGGTTCCCGTTTGAGATCTTGACAACTTAGGCAATTTCTGCATGTCCTTGTGTTCTCGTCACAATAATGACCAACGGTACACTGCACCTCGTTTGTGCAAGATACTGGTTGGCTGCTTGTTGCACACAAGCACAGCGCCCCTACACATAGTAAGAGCTCCTTCCTGCAATTATATTAATAAAATATTTTTTTTACCTTAAGTAATTGAAAATATTTATTTGTATAATAAAAAGTCACATATTTCATCATTCAACCTTTCGCCGACCACAGCTAAACGTAAGCCTCTCCCACAAAGAGGGGATAATACCGTAGTCACCATGTTTGGCAGGCAGGTTGTCGATCGTAGTAAGGTTTTATATGTTGTCCAGGGGAAAGCTGCTGCTCGTTCTTCTGGTAAAGACTCTTAGCCGATTTTTTTGACTTCCATTGGTAAGTAAGGGGACGTCCATTAATCACGTGATCTTTTTGTAGCATTTTTTAACCGCTCCTTCCCCTTGTTAATACGTGGTGAGGTGAGTGAGTGGAGACTATGAAGGTTTAGGACTTTGTGATTTTTGTCAAACCCCTCCCCCCCTTTCAAACCTCACGTGATTAATGGACGGCCCCTAAGGGGTGGCGATCATTGTAATCTTATCTCGTCGCCACCCATACACTTGTTATCTGGTATTTACAAATAGAGTTAATATACTTAATAAGGTCAAGAATTAAGATAACATATTTTATGCAAGGAGAAATACGGGTAAATTGAATCTCAATTGGATTCCCATTTGAGATTCAATTTACAATTTCAATGGTGTCACGAAATTAGCTACTTTCACGGAACATATTATAAAATATAGGTGGATTCTACATCAATATGTTATTTCGATGGGATTAGAAATCTGGTTTTGTTTAACTTTTAAAGATCTAATACTAAATGCTAAACATACGCACGTGCGTGTGTTTAGCATAATAATCTAAAAATAAGGAACAATAATGGCATAGTCTTTTGAAGAAACATTCCACACGCCATCTATTGGAGAACAGTTACACATTGTACCGATTTAATACTCTGACTTTTCAGTTAGAATTGTGTTAATCGATGACTCGCCCCAATTATCCAAATTACTAAGATTTAACATTCAACATCCTTTTTTTGCTGTGGACCCGCCAAATCGGTCCGGGATGACGGAAGAGACGGCGCGTGACCCCATAGACCCACCATACAAACTCCTCTCTTCGCCGTACGAGCTGGCCACCGGTGCCCGATCTTTGTCTTCGGTAGTACATTCAACATCCTAGGTTATTTATAAAAATAATTCGTAAAACAAGTTTTTTATGAATAACCCAATATATTAAATGCTAAATCTCAGTCATTTAGATACATGTATACATGTTGCAGTGTTTATGTAAGTAACCCTTAAGAAGATAATCAAATTCCATTGTGAAGCTTAACATATTTTCATTAAACGCACAATTTTCAAAACATAACTAAATTCGTTAAATATATTATATATAACCCGTGGACTTGAAATTTGTTTCACGATAGAACTTTAAATTGGAACCGTGCGAAGTCTGAGCGCGATATCAGTAATCACTAAGAACATTCGTTATGAATCCATAAACTGATGAATCGGGCAATAAATTTCATAAGAATTTTTAGGCTGCTGTAGCTATACACAAGTAATGTATACAACAGTGTATTGCAAAACTAATAATAGGTTACATCACCGGTGATAAGATGACGTCATACTACCGTAGCACGTGCCCATGCTATAAATATAAAAAAATATACCAGACCTACGACAACAATGAAACAATCATCATTCTCCTACTTTTGTCCCAATTACTTTTTTTTTTTTTTTTTTTTTTTATTGGTGGGCTATGGGTGCGTCTCGCCCCGCTGAATCGGTCCGGGGTGACGGAAAGGCGGCGCGTGACCCCATAGACCCACCGTAAAACCTTCTCTCTTCGCCGTGCGAGCGGACCACCGGTACTCGATTTTAACTTCGGTGGCCCGCCCGGCGGTTTACCCTCGCGGGTTCCTCTCGTCGACGCCCCGACAGATTTCGCCGTCGGGGCGTCGCCCTCACGCGGTGGCCTCACGTCGGGTGACCGGACAATTCCCCGGTCCGATCACCCGAGGCCTCGGTTAGGGCGGCATCAGGCGCAGGTATTCGCGCCTGCGCCGCCCCGGCCGCTGACGGCGGCCCGGGTCGCGGGACTCCTCCCGGACTCGTTCCGCCGCCTCCTTCTGCGAGATGACAGCCTCGCAGAAGGCGGCGACCGCGTCCCAGTTCCTGACGCTGTCGACCATCGCTCTCGCGACAGCCGGCAGCGTCAGGTCGGCACCGATAACAGCGACGAGGTCACGGCGTTGCCGGTCAAAGCCCGGACACCCCTCCAGCGTGTGTTGCGCCGTGTCCTCGTCACTGCTGCAATGGTGGCAGAACGAAGTCCACTCCCTACACGCGACCGTGTGCAGGTAAAAGCCGAAGCATCCGTGCCCCGACAACACCTGCACCAGTCGAAAGGAGAGGACTCCGTGCCGCCGCTCCATCCACTCCATCAATACGGGCCGGAGAGCCTCGACGGTGACGACACCGTGTCTAGGCCTCTCCAGCCGCGTAGCCCAACGGGCGATGACGTCTCGGCGGGCGTCCTCGCGCCAGGTGGCTATCTCGCTCAGCGATGGGGAGCCACCTTCGTCGCGCAGTGAGGTCACCCGCCGGTAGAGGTCGGAGAGCATCTCCGCCTCTAGGTCCCACGGGGGTGTCCCGGCCAGTAGGCATGCCGCCTCGGTCGATACCGTGCGGTACCCGCGAATGGCTCTGACCGCCATGACTCTCTGGGGTCTCCACAGAACAGCCCTGAGCTGGGCGTTCAGAGCCCTCGCCCACACGGGTGCGCCGTACATGGCCATAGAACGGATCACCCCCGCATACAGCCGTCGGCCCTCGAAGCTGGGTCCGCCCACGTTCGGCATGAGCCGCGAAAGGGCGGACGCCGCGCCGACCAGCCGAGGAGCAATTCGGCGAAAATGCTCCCGGAACCACCATCGCCCGTCGAGCACCAGATCCAAGTACTTCATATGGGCCTGGATGCTGATGTGGACGGAGTTGACGACTAGCGAGACGCCGATTGGCGGCCTTACGCGTGGCCCATGGAACAATAGGGCCTCCGTCTTATTTAGGGCCACCCTGAGCCACAGCGCCTCGATTCGCCCGACCATCTCCTCGGTGCCGAGAGTGGCCAGGCTCGCCGCCTCTTCGAGTGTCCTGCCCCGGGCTGTGACGAGCGTATCGTCAGCGTAGCATATCACGCTCAGCCCGGGGGGGAGACTCCCTCTCAACGCCCAGTCGTACCCGATGTCCCACAGAGTCGGCCCCAGAACCGACCCCTGTGGAACGCCGCACGACATGGACGTCCGCACAATGTCCCCTGCGGGACTCGCGCAGAGGACACTGCGCCCCTCCAAATAGTCCGCCACCAGCCGCCTCAGGTACAAGGGCACCCCATGAAACCGGAGCGCCTCCCTGATGCAGCTGAATGGCAGACTATTGAATGCGTTGGCGATGTCCAGCGACACCGCCAACAGCACTCCCCCACCGGTGACAGCCTCCGCGGCCGTCTGCCTCAGTCGTAGCAGGGCCCCGATGGTCGAACGCCCCCTTCTAAAACCGAATTGAGCGTCCGACAGATCGGGCCCCACCTCCTCCAGGTGCTGGACGATGCGGGCAGCGAGGATGCGCTCCAGCAGCTTACCCACATCGTCGAGGAGCACGATGGGCCTGTAGGCCGACGGCGAATCCGGGGGCCGTCCCGGCTTTGGCAGGAGAACCAACCTCCCCTCCTTCCAGCACTCAGGGAACCGTCCAGACGCCAAACAGGCGTTGTACAGCTGCCTGAGGCGAGGCTCGAGGTGCTCGAGGAGCGACGTCAGCACCCGGACTGGTATTCCGTCCGGGCTGGGGGCCGTGGTCGCGGAACGAATCCGCGCCACAGCTGCTCCCACTTCCGTCACGGGCGGAACACTCTCGTCGTCAGCCACCCGGTCTTGTTCTGGCGAGGCCATGACCGGGGGCGTGTGTTCCGACTGCCGTGGAAACAGCTCCTCGACCACCCTACAGAGGAAGTCGGGCTGGAGGGTCTCGGTGAGGGGGGGCCCTGCGCGCGAAGCTTGTTCAGCGACGCGCGATACGGGCGACCCCAGAGGTCACGGTCGAGACCGTCCAGCATCTCCTGCCAACTTGCACCCTTGGCGGCTAGGATGGCCAGCCGAAAGGCCGTCCGCGCATCGCGGTACGCCTCGTACAGCTGGCCCTCCCGCTCAGCGTCGCAGTGACGCCGCCGGCTGCGGGTGTAGGACCTTCGGGCTCTGATACATGCCGCACGAAGGTCCGCCAATCTTGGGGACCACCAGTAGACCTGTCCCAATTACTTGGGATCGATACAATATGTATACACTAGTCTTGGGTAGTTCGCGAACGACCTAGGTGGGAAGAGCGCTCCTTTAGGTGAACTATGCGAACTAGTTCGTCGATGATCTCGCTCTTAGTTCTTTTCATATTTTTTTAGAGTCCGCTTTACTAGACAGTGGCGCTATGTGACCAACCGAGTTATTTCCTTTTACTGTGCGCGCCTTGATACTTCGATATCGATACTAAACAACTTCACATCCACATCTAATAACGGACTTTAAGTAAATGTTTTGAACTAATGAAATATAAATCATTTTGTTTTTTTATTTTTTCATTATTAGAGAGACAAATCTCTAACAGATCTTATGTGCCATAAATAGAAGTGAGAACTTTTATTGTAAAAATTCACAATTTTTAAGTATTGTATTATGATTACGTATTATAATAGGAACGAGACTAGTTGTTGCCGAATTATTAATGAAAATTATTTTATTTTTTCATTTTTATAAACTTGCAATAATTATAAATATATTTTTTTCTTTATTTATTGATTTTACTAAATTATTTCAAAAAAGAACTAATGAACTAATAGAGCGAACTAGTTCGCTATTAGATTATGAACTAAATTGAGCGCTCTCGGTGGTGACCGACTAAGCCCAAGACTAGTATACGAGTGTATACTTCTTTCATAGTACATATTGTAAAGTTATTGGCAACAGTTTTATAACCGGCCGCCTGCCAGACGTCAACCCTCCTTGGAAATGTAATTGTTGACCAAACAGCATCAAATGAACTTGGCCAAGGTCGTTACAAGGCTCTTAGTCGTCTTTTAAGACATCCACAAGTGGCGCTCATTTCAAACCACGTATATGAGGGCAGTATTTGTACGTCTTGAGTCAAGAAAAACTTAGCATAACATTCTATTTCATTTCATCTAAACATCCATTTCAACTAGGATTAAGTATTAATCCCCAGGCTTAATACTTAATCCTATGCTGGTTATAATAGCCAGCTATTATATATAGCCAGCATAGTAGACTATTTTCCATTTCGGAAAATAAATAACTAGACTAATTGGGCTGTAAAGGACAAGAAGGTCGCTAACTTGCAATGTACCTAAATTTAGAAAAATAATAGGTAAATAGTAATAGACTAAAATGAAAAACAAAATTTGCCCATAACAATATCGTAGCTAACGAAGCTAATAAAATTGTAAACAATATACCTATGCACTTATAAGCTGCGAGGATATGGAACTCCATATCCTCGCAGCTTATAATAATAATAATAAAATATATATATATATATATATAAATAATAAAATATTGTACATACAAGTAACTAACTATGTACCTGTTGCGCGTGAAGAGCGCCGAGACTCACCGAGTTGCTTATTCATAGGACTATTTTAATTTATTCTAAATACATACGGCCTGCCGCAAACGCTTAAATAGGGCGATGATGCAATCTTTATCTTCGCATTAAACTATCTAGTCGATTATTGGAATAAATATTATTCTAAAATAAAGTTTATGTTAGTCTTCTCATTGTCGTATTGTAGGTTTACGATGTATTTGTTAACCTACAATACGACAATGAGAAGACTGTATTTGTATAGTTATACAAATACAGGAGATTTGGGATTAGTATAGCACGACCACTTCGGAATTGTAGGATGTAAGAGCCATTGAACTATTGCGGACATTGACTGTTAGCACCGAAGGTTATACGAGGTGACATTCAAATTCCCAATAATAAAGCTGACAGATCTAATATTATATTTCTAAGAAAATCAAAAACAAAGAGTATAAAATGTAGGTATATAAATCATCAAATTTGCCGAATTTTTAACTTCCTATGTACATAAATAAAATTTAAGGGTCGGTTCATGATATCAAAATAATAGTTTTTTAATGCATATGAAAGTAATTCCTACCTGCCTGTCTGATCCTGATAATAAAAAAAAAACTACTTTTTAATTTGTCTCCGATTTTAGATGTTGTTGCCAATCGCCGAGACCAGGGTTGCCACCTTTTTTCTTTGCAAATAAAGTACATTGGTTATTATGGTTAAGGAAAAAAAAGTACACAGTATCAAAATAAAGTCCAATTTATTTATATTTATTATTATGTTTAAAATCATATTTTTATTGCTTTTTTGCAGCTTGCCTTTATATTCGTTTTGTGGATCATTAATTAACCAATCACCATTTTCAATTTCCCACTGATTTTTATACTTCTGCAATAGTTTATTTTTCTGTTATGTTTCATTTTTTTAAACATTTTTCGGTGTAACATATTCACTATCTATTTGCTCCGTTTCACTATCGAAGTTGTGTTTAAAGGTGTATGAGGAGTATTCTTGTCCATAATTTACCATGGCATAAATCTATGAAACTTTAAATCTTATTCTTAGTGTACTCAAACCGTTTCGCACAAAAACACCAAGAAATTGACATTTGAGGTTAAATTGCGTTCAGAAATTATTAAAAACGAGTGCTTAAGTGATGTGGCGCTGGCGAGTGGTGGTTAATTTCGTTAATGAAAAAATACCTACGACTAAACTTTACAAAATCAAAGAATTCATATCATACGAAATAAAGTATTTTCGTATACTTTATTGTTCTCATAAAGTATAGAGTACATTTACCTGAAATAACGTACCATACTTTATAATAAATAAAGTACAGGTGGCAACCCTAACTAAGACTGACGTGCGGAGCGGACGTCAAAAATCTTTCGCCTCCCTTGCTCGTGGATTGTGCCACTGGTTAATAGAAAAAGTGGCGGTTATTTGTTAAATAAAACAGTTCTTATATTCTATAGGTAAATAGTGTGAGCTGTAAAACTATAATAAATGTTTATTTTCTGTGGTGTGGGAGTAGGAATACAATTCACCATCCCCTATCTTACCCGAGGGTGATCGTAAGACATGACTAAATGTATAAAACGCATATTACATCTATGCAATAGAAGAAAAACTCGAAACAAAACCTTATACCAACACTTGGCAGCGTGGTATAGTAGGTCAATTTCTCTCCCATTACGAAGAAGGCTCAAGCCCAACTGTGGAACATATATGATGATAGTATTTGAAATAAATGATGATATTATTATGTTTATAGTCTTACTTTTTGTTTTAGTGAAAATGTAAGCAGAGGTAAAACACAGCTGTGATTTTTAAGATTCACCTAATGAGGGGCGAAGCTATAGTTGTTTAACGAACGCAGTTCTAAACGTCGACTTTGCAATTGAGAAATTCCTAAGACAAGTATTTAAAAGTTATATTATTTATTAAACACAATAGAATTAAATTCAAAGAGAGTATAAATACCAAATGCGTTACAAAGCACACCGTGAACTGGCCACATACAGACACATGACCTTGGCGTATGTAGTAAACAGGTAGGTATGTACAAACATCTCTGTGGGAGGACATCACGCTTAATATATCATATTAGGATTAGATCTACGCTAGCCGTTTTTTATCAAACTATTGCTTGAAAACATTATAATATTAGGTAGGTTATCTTATACAATTTTAATATTTTAGTCGAAGAATCCACTTATTTTCAATAATAATTAATAGAATTATGAAGTAATGTAAATACGTCTGTTTCATTGCTTCTATAGGTAATCGGTTTTTCCATTATTGTCAAAATAATTTAGTTACAAACATTGCAAAGTTGTTCGTGCTTAATTTATACTTTATTGAAGACTTAATGATTGCATGATTAAGCATAGCTTTACAGTATTTTTATAAGAAGCATTTATTTTATATTGCAAAATATATTTGTCCCTACAAGCCAGTTTGGAAATGTGTTTTTAGGGCTCCGTACCTCAAAAGGAAAAAATGGAACCCTTATAGGATCACTTTGTTGTCCGTCCGTCCGTCTGTCTGTCTGTGACCCTTTTTCTCAGGAATGCGTGGAGGTATCAGGCTGAAATACTCAAGTCTACTGTCCCTTAAAGCTGTGAAAAAATTAAACTTCTAAGCCAATGCAATCAAAAGATACAGGCGTTTATGCCGCAAATTTCCGCAAATATTCGACACTCGCAAGGGAATCAAAACTTACAGGGTACTTACCGTGAACTCAGAATCTTGAAATTTGGTACGACGCAACGTTTTATAGCACAGATAAAGGAAAAATTGCGAAAACCGTATATTTTTAATTACTGTTCAATATCGTACGTCCATCGCCACCTAGCGGCTATCAATTTAAAGTAATATAGTGGAGTGAAGCAGTGTGCGGAAGAGCCCGCCAATAAGAAGAGATATTAAAAACAGCTAACTTCATATTATTAATCATTCGTCACTTTTAGCGTTAATCATATTTTTTTTGTCTACGTTCGTTGTAACTTGTAATTACATTTGTTATGATAAATTTATTATACGTTTATACAATTCTACATACGAGTCGTTATTGAACAATCAAAATTTCTATACATAAATTTTGGTCCTTCGAGCCGGATAACAAATTTGGACTTTCGAAACCGGAGAAAAATATCTACCTACTTACGTGAAGAAAATACTCGATACGTTTCAAGCTGCAGTCTGCGTTAACGAAAAGGTTATAGAGAGAAAGGTCATACAGAGATAAAGGCATATAAAGGACGAGAAGAGAAACGGCGGCTGATCACGAGCGTTCTGGTGATAAAACCCATTCTATCCTCTCATGTTCAAATACTTTTACGTTAGTTTGTTAATTTTCGTGTTTTAGTTGAGCGTTGCTGGGTGGTGTATTGCCGGGTCTGGTGTTAAACAGGTAAGTACCCTTGCCTTATCTGCCAAAATGAGTGACGACGACCATTTTCAATTAGCGCCGTCCAGTGATAGACCGAAGTCCCCACGGTTAGACATCGGTATTAACAATAAACGCCTCGCTGATTTAAAAAGACAGCGAGGTGTGTTAAAAGGTAGACTTACATTATTTGATAAATTTATTTCTAAATTCAAGGATGTAATTTTAAACGTTAACACTAAAACTGAATTTGAATTGCGAATCCAGTCAGTATCAGCTTTATTTGAGAATTTCAACCAGATTCAAAGTGAAATTGATCTCTTGGTAGGAGATTCTGACATTATGTCTCAGTTAGAATATCGAGAATCTTTTGAAACACAGTTTTTTTCTTTGATGTCATCAGCGAAGTCTTTGATAAAAGATAATAGTGATCTAGTAGAATCGTTTTCTCAAGATAATGTAGGTAATTCTAATCCTGTGTCGATTCGGCTACCAATTATAAAATTACCTACATTTGATGGTTCATATGACCAGTGGCTTGAATATAGAAATACATATTTAACCATGATTCATAATCGTGATGATTTAAATGCCATACAAAAGTTTCACTATTTAAAAGCGTCTCTTACGAATACCGCATCTCATGTAATTAGTGCTTTAGAGTTTACTGCCCCTAATTACACTCACGCATGGGAATTATTAGAAAAAAGATTTCATAATAATCGATTATTAGTACAAAATCATGTTAAGTCTTTGTTCACCGCTCAGCCGTTGCAAAATGAATCCCATATTCTAATAAGAAAACTAATAGATTCGACGTTGCGTAATTTACGTGCCCTTAATTCTTTAAATGAATCGACCGATACGTGGGATACATTAATTTCCTATTTAGTTGTCTCAAAACTTGATCCGTCCACTGAGCGCGAGTGGGAGATTTATAGTGGTTCACTTGTTTCAAAGCAAAGTGATTCGCAAAATAAAATACAACTAAGTGATTTAATAGATTTTCTTCGTAACCGAGCCGACATGCTGGAGATGACAAGTTCAAAAAATAATAAAACTGTTTTTCCATCTAAGCACAATAGCAATGATTCGAATAAGTTAAAGAACAATAAAAATAAAAATAATTTTAATCTGAAATCGAACTCGAACTCGTCAACTCAGATGCATTCGTACGTAACCACTGCGAACACACGTAACTTTGCCAATAATAAACAAAGGCGTGTCTGCGCGCTATGCAACGACAATCATAATTTATATTCGTGTGGAAAGTTTTTAAATATGTCTGTGAAAGATAGGCATACATTTGTGACAAATAAAAAACTTTGTAAAAATTGTATTCGTTTTGAGCATTCGTTAGATGAATGTTTATTTGGTCCGTGCAAATTATGTCAACGAAAACATAATACATTACTGCATTATAATACTACTTCCAACGAAGGCACGGGATCAAGCGCGTCCATGTATTGTTCGCGCATAGAATCCGACGACTTAAACAAATCAGCTGATGTGCAGTTAGTACAAACAGAGCGAAACGTATTCACGTGCAGTGCCGCGGTGCGACCGGTGTTGTTATCTACTGCACTCATCAATGTCTCAGATTCACACAACAATTATCACACAGTTAAAGCGCTGCTTGACAATGGTAGTCAAAACTGCTTTATAACTGATACATTATGCAATCGTTTACAATTACCTATATTACAGTCCACTATTCATATTTCTGGTGTAGGACAAAGCGTTACAAAAAGTTCTCACACCTGCAAAATAAATATTCGTTCACAAATAAATAATTTTAATTCAGAAATTCAGTGCTTGGTTCTACCGAGGATCACATCGAAGTTACCCTCGATGGACGTTAACTGCGAGTGTCTTCACATTCCTAAACATATTTCACTCGCGGACCCTACGTTTGCTGTTCCGTCCGATGTAGACGTACTTTTAGGTGCGGATATATTCTGGGACTTATTAAATAAAGATAAAATAAGACTCACGTCTGGACCAACCCTATATGATTCAAAATTAGGGTGGATCATATCAGGACCTATTTATAACAAGAAATCGTTTAAAATTGACAGAGTTCAATGTAATATGGTTCAGACGGATTCTCAGTTACGTAAATTTTGGGAATTGGAAGAGCTAATTGATTTACCTAGTATAATGTCAAAAGATGATCGGTACTGTGAATCGTTATTTACAAATAGTACACATCGAGATAAACAAGGTAGGTTCTGTGTGCGCATACCATTAAAGAATTCGGCCGATTTGTTAGGCGATTCATATACAATGGCAAAAAATCGTTTTTTATCTTTAGAAAGAAAGTTAGATCGTTTACCTTCATACAAGAATATGTATTGTGATTTTATGCGGGAATATGAAGCCTTAGGCCATATGTCCCTGGTATCAAACGTTAATAATATTTTAAATACACCACATTATGTTCTACCGCATCACGGTGTTTATCGTGAGCATAGTCTTACGACAAAACTTCGCGTTGTGTTTGACGCGAGCGCTAAAACGACTAATAACGTATCTTTTAATGACATACAGTATATAGGTCCACCTTTACAAAATGATATATTTTCTATTTTACTTAGATTCAGGCAGTATAAATACGTTGCGTGCGCCGATATAAAAAAAATGTATAGACAGATTTTAGTTGAAACGGATCAACGTAATTTACAATTAATATTATGGAGGGAACATAAAGACTTACCTTTACAGTTGTATATGTTAAACACGGTGACTTATGGTACTGCGTCAGCTCCGTACCTAAGCATGCGTTGCTTAAAGCAATTAGCACAGGAATGTGATGACGAGCTGGTCAAAAGAACAATTAATGACGATTTTTTTGTCGATGATTTGATCACGGGTCAAAATGACCCCAATTTCTTAATAGATATATGTAATAAAACTGCTACTGTATTATCAAAAGGTTGTTTTCCGTTACACAAATGGACATTTAGTCATAATATTCACCGGGATAGTATTAAAAATCTAAATATAGGTGACAGTCATTTATCGAAAACTTTAGGATTAGGCTGGTCTACAAAAGCTGACGAACTGCATTTTACCACTGAGTTCATCCTTAATGATTCAGTGGTAACGAAACGTATAATGTTATCGCTTATCTCACAAGTGTATGATCCACTAGGCCTGTTAGCTCCTGCAATAATCACAGCAAAATCGTTACTGCAAAAATTGTGGCTTCATAAATTAGATTGGGATGATAAAGTACCTCCAGACATTGCAAATATTTGGCATAGATTCGTTTCTAACTTACATTATTTACGCGATATTAGAGTACCTCGTTATATAACCAGTATTGACGCACAATATACGGAACTTCACATCTTTACGGACGCATCTCAAAATGCCTACGGTGCCTGCGCCTATGTACGCTCGTGTTGCGACAACAGCGAGCATGCCATACCTATATGTGTACATTTATTGTGCGCTAAAAGTAAATTAGCACCAATAAAAACCATAAGTATTCCTAGACTGGAATTATGTGGCGCATTATTAGGCGCGAAATTGTATAATAAAATAAAGAAGTCCTTACGTTTAACGTTTAATAAAATTTACTTTTGGACAGATTCCACTATAGTCCAAGGATGGCTACGTATGTCTCCGCATTTATTAAAAACGTTTGTACAAAATCGCGTAGTACAAATTAATGAATTAACCGACGATACCATATGGCGCCACGTTAAGAGCGCTGAGAACCCTGCGGACCTCATTACGAGAGGTACTAGTATAGATTTACTAAATTATGATAATAATATACAATGGTGGTGTGGCCCTGCGTTTTTACGCCAGCCAAGCTTTACGTGGTCTAATAAAAATGAAGAGATGACGCATGTCGAATTACCTGAAGTTAAGTCTTATTCAGTAAGTTTGCTGTCTAACCAAGTAAGTATATTTATTGACGTTGATCGCTTCTCATCATTTAATCGCATGCAACGGACTTGTGCATACGCTTTACGATTCATACACAACGCGCGAACAAACAGTAAAGATCAAACTCGCAAAACCGGTTTGTTATCTGTAGACGAGCTGCAATATTCACTTAACGTGTTAGTTCGTTTTGTGCAGTTGCAATCGTTTAGTGAGGAATATCACAAACTTAAAAATAATTTACCCTTAACTACTAAATCTAATAAGTCCATTTCTAAAATAAATGGATTAAATATATTTTTAGACAAATATGATATAATACGTGTGGGTGGTAGATTATGCAACGCTAATGATTTTAATTTTGATAAAAAACATCCTGTATTGTTGAGTGGTAAACATCGTTTTACGCGGCTGCTGTGCGAGTCTGAACATAAAAGATTACTACATGCAGGACCTCAATTATTAGTATATTCCATGCGTGAAATGTGGTGGGTGTTAGGAGCTCGGAATTTGGCCAGACAGGTGGTACACAATTGCGTTACATGCACACGTATGAAAGGAAAAACATTAACCCCTATCATGGGTAACTTACCTACGGAGAGATTAGAAGCGGGTTTTCCTTTCATACATTGCGGTGTTGACTACGCGGGACCATTACTCATATTGAGTCGCAAGGGCAGAGGTGCTAAGTTGATGAGAGCGTATATTTGTTTGTTTATTTGTTTTGCAACTCGGGCTATACACTTAGAGTTAGTTGGGAGCTTAACTACACAGGATTATATCTTAGCTTTAAAACGTTTTATATCACGTCGTGGTAAACCATATCAAATTTTTTCTGATAATGGAAAAAACTTCGTTGGTGCCGAAAAAGAATTGGCTGGAATTTTCGAAAATTCTGATGATATTTCTGATTTCATTACTAATAATCAAATTCGTTTAACGTTTATACCTCCTTTTAGTCCTCATTTCGGTGGGTATTGGGAAAGTGGTATCAAATCCTGCAAGTACCATTTAAGGCGTGTATTAGGCAATGCGAGGTTAACGCGAGAAGAGTTTGTCACGGTTTTGACGCAAATAGAATCGGTCCTTAACTCGCGTCCTTTGTCCCCTCTGTCTTCAGACCCAAATGATTATCTCCCTCTCACACCAGCACACTTTCTGATCGGCCGACCGCTCACTTCACCAGCCTGTGAGGACCTAACGATGATCACGCCTACTCGACTGGCACGATATGAACGAGTTGAACAACTTAGACAACATTTTTGGCAGCGCTGGTCAAAGGAATACGTATCTGAACTCCAACAACGCACGAAATGGAAGGTTGATAGCGAAGACATTGTGCAAGGCAGTCTAGTTCTTATAAAAGAAGATAAACTTCCACCCTTCAAGTGGAAATTGGGTCGAGTTGCACAAGTATTTCCTGGCAAAGACGGAGTTTCACGTGTCGCTGAACTACGCACAGCGGCTGGCATGATACGGAGGTCCTTCTCCAAGATCTGCCCTCTACCTATGCAATAACCAATATATTTTACCACTGATTGATCTTCATGTTGGAAGCCTGCTTCTTCCAAGGCGGCCGGTATGTTCAATATCGTACGTCCATCGCCACCTAGCGGCTATCAATTTAAAGTAATATAGTGGAGTGAAGCAGTGTGCGGAAGAGCCCGCCAATAAGAAGAGATATTAAAAACAGCTAACTTCATATTATTAATCATTCGTCACTTTTAGCGTTAATCATATTTTTTTTGTCTACGTTCGTTGTAACTTGTAATTACATTTGTTATGATAAATTTATTATACGTTTATACAATTCTACATACGAGTCGTTATTGAACAATCAAAATTTCTATACAATTACATCATATAATAAAAATATTTTTAATAATTTTAAACTTACTACCCCTTTCCTCATGAACGCATAGAGGTATTAAATTGAAATTCATATCAAATAATCAGATCTATAAGACCTTTAAGCTGTAACAAAATCAAACTTCTATGTCAAAGCAATCAAAAGAAACAGCAATTTAAGCCGCATATTTTCAAACACGCAACTACTCGCAAGGGAATCAAAACCTAAAGGGTACTTCCAGTCGACCTAGAATCTTGAAATTTCGCATGAAGCAACGATTTATAGCATATATATAAGGAAAAATGCCGAAAACTTAAAATTTTTAGTTACATCACATATTTTTTTTTAGTTTTACTGAACCCTTCGTGCGCGAGTACAACTCGCACTTGGCCGATTTTATTTTCATTAGGTGAATATTCCACGAACATTTTGTAGCTGATATAATAACAAATTATTCCTAATTAAAAATATTATGGACTTTTAAGTAGACTTTTGCAATCCCAAGTGTAACTTTTTAATCGACTAGGTAGGTAAGACCTAGACATAAAAATGTTGTAATCAAAAATAATCATACCTACACAGATAATAATAAATTGATACCAGGTTTACATATCTAGGTAGGTAAATGTATATCTACTGGATAAGGACATCAACGTTACATTAATATTATTTGTAGCTAGTAAGTACAGCGGCGATTTATGTATCTGCCTAATTAATTACGTTCAATCACAATTAGGTATATAGGTAAATTCTGAACCAAAAATGGAGTTAAGAGAGTGAGGTGTACATTAACTTTTTTACGTAAGTGAATTGCATAACTTTCGGCAATGGCTAGTCGTCTGCGGTGTGGTAGTCAAGTGAATTACAAGACCTTAAATTTGATTTTAAAACTAAACTACATTAAAGTCTTTCGAGTCTTAAAAAGAAAGTACTTCGACTCTCCTTATATACTTCCTGATGTAGTATGAATAACGCTATACTTATTTACCACCGAAACTTACAATTACTTATTCTGTTAAGTTTATACCTACTAATGCTAGAGCCGCACCTGCCTATATCGTCCCGAAGTAATGTGTGGCGAAGCTTCGTACGATTTGTACACTAGAAAGTTATCGCGATAAAACTGTGGTCACATTAGCGACTTCGGTATTTTATACGAAGTATCGCGCAATAATTAAAGATGACCGAAATCATTTTCATGCGTTTAACTATGGATGACGAATTGCTTTACTATTACAGCTATATTATGGTAATAATTACATAATGATTTTTTTGGATCCCTTCATGGGTTCCGCTACATAATGGTGTAAAAATTCTAACACCATTTCATCACTCCACTCCATATTTATTGATTAATTGGAGATCCTCGAACGCGTCTTAAACACTAAAGTTGTGTAGCTCCTGAGTGAGTGATATAAAAGAGCTATATCACTCACATAGACACAATCTATCACTCACTCACTTTACCGCCGAATATATCACTAGCTCAGTAGCTCAGTTCTAGCCCATCGCTCACTTCGCATCGCAGAATGTTTCACCTCTCACAAAATGAGCGAGATAGGTGCGTTGCGTGGCCGGCCGACGAAAATGATATTTCACGCTGTTTTCGTATCAATGTAATTAAGTTGTCAAAAGAGAATACACTCTATTTCCTTAGCTATAAAGTTTAATAATTAATATTTATTATTAGAAAATAGATTTTAGAAAATAAATGAATGATGAATTTGACAATATCTTCTAAAAAATATAATTACCTGAAAAGTAAATTCAAAACATTATCAAGCTAATGCGAAAAATGAGTTATAGATTTGTTTGAGCGATAGATTTAAAGTGAGCGATAGATTTAAAGTGAGTGATAGATTTAAAGTGAGCGATAGATTTAAAGTGAACGATCTTTGAAAGTGAGCTAGAGGAGTGATTTAATAATGTGGTTGACTACTGAGCTAAGTGAGCTAAATGAGCTAAATGAGTGATATGTATCTTTACACTCAAAAGATATGTATCACTCTTTTCAGCGCGGTGATCTATATTGCGCATGACTATTAAACAAATCGAAAATTTCCGCCGAAAAACGCTAGTCTGACCACAGAGCGCGATATATTAGCGCGCTAAAGCCCTTTGACTTATCGCCACCCAAGCGATAACGCACACGAAGCCCGAATGTTCGCGACGATAGCCAATAATGACCGGTCACATCTGCGTATATCCTCTCATTGCACGAAGCTTCGTGACGATACACGCAGGTGCGGCCCTAGCATAATAATATACAATTCTCATAGATAAGGTATACAATCGTAATTTAAATCACAATACAAATAGGTATATTATACACATGCCATTTAGAGTTCCAGCGTAATAACAAATTCAAAACTAATTTTCAATTTCTATTTGTGCTCCTCGTAGTCATGTCATGATTATTAATTCATTGAAAATACACGCGCATACATTATTGGCGAAGCACATAAAAGCAATAACTAGACTAGCTACCCCTGCTTTTTAAACATTTTATATCAAGCAAACAACAATGCCCCAGTGCACCTCTGCAAACAGGTCCTTAAAAGCCCCGAATATTTATCGAAACATGCTTGATTGCGTAAATAACGTCTTTGCTGGGTCTTGTTACCGAAAGCCCTAAACTAACCCTAACTAAACTAAAGCTTATTTAAATGTTATAATGTTTATTAATTCCATTACAGATAGACAAAATATTTGTTTTCATAAAAGTAAAGGTATTTCAAATTTGTTTCCACGAAAAGTGCCTGTGCCCAATAGGGAACGGCACCGCCCGGGCCCCAATGGGATTCTATACACTATTACTATCGTGTCTCGACAAAGATAAAATGTCTAAATACACTTTTTTGGTAGGATATGGTGTGGACACACGCGTCCGTTCCATCCGGGGCGACGAAAGGGTGGCGCGTGGTACCACAACCCCACCATATTCCCATCGCCATTAGGCCAACCACCAAATCCTTGTCGTCCGTGGCCAGCCCGACGGGCCTACAGTACCCTGATGTGGCGTCATATACCCCATAAATAGGAATAATAAAATAAAATCTAAATGCACTTGACAAAAAATTATCGGTATACCAATTGTGCCATAAACTCGATGGTAAAACAAAACACCAATACGCTGTAAATCTAGCGACCTATGAAGCATTTATATACATACTTTATTTAATATAGAAAACGCATTCACGGCCTTTTTATTTCCTAGGTATAGTATAGATATAAATATTTTAATCATTTATGGACTCGAAATAAAAAAGATTTGATCGTGTTTATGTTTAGAGCATAGTGTTTGCCTCTCCAATTATATGGAATAGCCGCTGAGTCATAGTACCGGTTTGTGTGTGCCATGCGCGTTCTGGTACGAATGAGAAGCAAAACGAACGAAATTAAAAATAAAACACATTCTCGAGAGAGTAGAGATGGCCGCCGATATAAACACAACACGAAGAACAAAAATACTAGGTGGTAAAGCAGGACGAAGGATAATAAAGCTTATTACGTGGAGACAAGGTGATAATGGAAGATGACGCAATATTGCGCAATTTTATCTTTTACTAATTTTTGCGACAGAACATATGATTCAACGAATTGTTATAACGTTAATAGTTATATAATAAAACCGTTTAGTCGTGTTTTTAATGTTATAGAATAATCATAGTAAAGCTTGCGAAAAATGGCACAATGACTAGTTAGCTAAGTATCTATCTATTGATAATAGCCCAATCGAATTAGACGAAAAACGGACCAAACCCAGGAAAAATTATAAGTAGAATTTACCTTCGGAATTCGTTAGTGGGGGGTCACTGGGAGTCTACATTTCGGTTTTCGAATTCCCAGTGGTCTTGCATTTTCCGCCATCTTGATTTTAAGGGTGGATTTTTGTTTTTAAATAACTCGTTTATTTTCAATTTTACGCGAAAAATGGTTATTACCAAAGTTGTTCAGAATTAAATTTCCTACAATTTTTGTTCTCATAATTTTTGCCGTAGGATCGATATTTTTCGATTCACACCCGAAAAGAAAGGGTGATTTTTGTTTATTGAATAACTCTATTTTTTTCAATTTTACACGAAAGTGGTCATTACCAAAGTTGTTCGAAAGTAAATTTCCAACAATTTTTGTTCTTATCAATTTTTCTGTAGAATCGATATTTTTCGATATACGCCAGAGAAGAGGTGGGGGTGAAATTTCATTATTGCATTATCACGTTTTTTTTGCAATTTCACGCGAAAAATGGTTAGAACCAAAGATGTTTGAAATTGAATTTCCTACAATTTCTGTCCTTATCAATTTTTTCGTAGGATCGATATTTTTCGATTAACATCCGAAAGGAGAGGGTGGAATTTCTGTTTGTCGAATAACTCGTTTATTATTAATTTTACACGAAAAGTTGTCATTACCAAAGTTGTTTGAAATTAAATATCAAGAAAACAAGCTGAAAGTAGAAAGAACACAAGCTGAGCCATCTTCTATATTTTTAAACAAAGAGCAGCAGAACTGATTATCATCATCAACATCACATTATAAGTACATAAGCATATGTAGATTTTAAACTGAACTTTATACCTATCGTAAAGGCAGCGATACCTTAGTGAAGTACAGCTGACTTAGGCACTAATAAACTGCTACGCAAAGGTTTCAAACATTAACTCATGAATATTATTTTTGATTTACTATTCTGCATCTCTAAATTCTACACTTACGTCTCGCCCTGGTAGGACTAATTGAGCGCGAACTATCGCTGCCACCTGTTGCTAATGAATTGCTCGGCAACAACAGTCCAACCAGAATGACAGGTTATGGCTTCTTTTTACAAGTCTGTGGTATTACCGAAAACAGGTGACAGGCTCGAAGTGGAAAAGAGCTATACCTCTTTTCTCTCTTTATCGAGATGAGGACGGTGCACAGCAGTTTTTCCACTTTTAGGGATTTCGCCCTATTTCAGGGCGAAACTGCTAATTTAAAATATGGCTTAGGGCCATTTAATATTTTTAGGGATTTAGGGTAATTTGGGGACAAATGACCTAGTGAAAATCGCTGGGCGGCGATACGTTGAAATGATGATGAATTCAGATTTGACTTTGAAAATGTTTTCTATTTTATAAAATATGTAGATCCACAAATTGTACGACAGTTGGAGAATCGTTCTATAATACATCCTGTGTTCAGCCATTTCAGTTTTTTAAGTAATAAATGTAATATACAAAAAGCGGATAATAAATGGCGTCAACAAGCCCTTATTGAAGCGAATTATTTCAAGGTAAAAAGTGAAGAAGAGGTCACAAAACTACTAACGGAAGTATATTGGAATAAAGTGTTGAGCTTGAAAGATCATTTTGGAACTTACAAATACCAAAACCTTGAAGTTGTGATTTCACTTCTATTAGCACTGCCATCTTCGAATACTTCACAATGAAACAGGCTTCACAATGAAACCCTCAACGATTTGTTGCATACCAAACTAGGTATGACAAGCTTGATTTTAGAACCTAACAGACAAATATTGAATGCAGCTCAAAAGCTTAAGCCCAGTGCTTTAGCTTCAGCATCACATTGTTCACCATCTACTTCTTTCACAGATTAAAATTAATTCTTCTTATGATTAATTATTTACTACCTCTGATTAATAGATGAAAATTAAAATAAATATTCAAACCATCAAGTTTTGCTTTATTTTGAACTCATTTAAACTTTGCGCCCTAAATCAAGGATCTTCAGAGAATAATTAAGGTATTTAGGGCATTTATTAGAAAAATCTAGGGTAAAACTAAACCTGATAGTGGAAACACTGGTGCACAGTTAGGTAGCCAGACGCAGCAAAGGCAGGAAGGCCTGGTTAGATAGAAGGCCTATAATGCGGGCCTAAATTTGTTGCAGGTGAGACCATAGTATTTTATTCATTATTTTGACGGAGGTATGTATGCTGCGTCAGAGAGTCGCACATACTCATCCTTCGCAACGTTGCAAGGGGATGACAATTAATATGTTTTTAATACTATCAAAAATCTTTAAATAGAATACATAATATGTAGTGAAGTAAAATTATGATGACCTGTCCGAAAAATATTCTCAATGAGAAATATTCTCAATGAGCCGCGTTTCACCCGTTGACTGGCTATGTAGCTATGTACCTACGTATCTAAGCAATATTAATTAATACCTTTGATAGGTATGTACATAGGTGCCTACATTAAATTGCAAAGTGAATGTAATGTAATATGACAGTAAATGATCTTGTTACATGCCTCCAATAATGCTACTCGTAAGTTTTTCATATTCTGCTAAACTCTAAATAATTATAAATATTTATAATGATATATATCTAGATATGGTATATTATGTACATAAAAATAAAAAAGAACAAAATGTTCTTGTACGCGCGTTAGAAGTTATACTTCTTTGGCATCATTAAAAATTAGTTTTAATTGCATAAAAATAATGAATTACAATAAAATAATAAAAGAACTGAAAAAGGATAGGATAATTTTTGTCATTAATCTTTACGAATAGTAAATAATATTAATCAAAATATTTAATTTCCATTCCTACTGAATATAATTTATTAGCACATATATGTATAATTCGCACTTGTATGAAACTAAAACACTTGCTGTGAATGTAGGAACTAGAAAGAGGTTTTATTCCTATTTTGTTGGTAGTTTTTTTTTCAAGACTTAATGAACAACTTCTACCTGTTACTTTCGTGTTACAGTGATGCGCGCGCATCGAAATATTCACTTTCATCATTTTTTCATAACGCGTCTTAAGTCCAAAATATTTTTGAAGTTATACTTCAAAAATATTTTGGCAAAAATAACATAATGTGGGGTTGGATAAGCGATCGGAGTCAATAAACAAACATTACCGGGTATAGGCACAAATTTCAAGAAAATTTAGTTTTCTAACTTCAATAAAATTTAAGGTATTTTAGAACAGTCCGAAGGTGGGTATTCTAAGAAATTCTCTTTAATTTAGCTTCCTATTTCAGCCACATTCAAATACTCAGATTATTACGAAATAAATTGTGGTCATGGCTACTTCCGATGTAGTAGCCAAAAATATTATCTTATTAAACACAACACCTAGCAGTACGGAAATAATCCTTGTATTTCAGGGGACTTTACAAACATAATTAACGGATACAAATTACATCCAGACTCAGATCGTGGATCGCACAATCGCATTGTCCTGCGTCTGAATGGAACCCTTGGCACTGGCATGGTAGGTCGGGATCAGTTTAGTCAAAGTATTGACTTCATTAAATTTTGTTTCATAAAATCCAACTACTTAATTAATAATTCGTAATCTAACTAACAAATAATTCGTTGTGTCATGGGGACTTCACAAAAACAATCGGTGTTCAAATTAATTAAATTTGCGTACTTTTTTTCGTCTTTTTGTATTAGTGGTTTGAGTATTTTGAAGTTCCTTAACACTTTTTTTGTTATTTATCTTATTTCACACTTTAGAGCCCAAATTGTTCATAGTCTGGTTCAAATTTTTGGTACTATAAATTTTAAATGATAAACCAAGAATAGTGGTTGTAAAATTATATATTTTCTATTTTTGTTTTTCATAAACGCCTAACATTATATTATGACACATTATATTATGGTTTGGTCAACAAATACCAAGGAGGATTGGCGTCTGACAGGCGGCCGGTCATAAAACTATTGCCAATAACTTTTATTGTATCGACTCCAAGTAATTACAATAAGAGTAGGAGAATGGTGATGAGTGAAATAAGTTCTTTAATTCTAGACCCACTATTTTCCTTGGAATTTCGAATTGTATTATTCAAATTATTCTAATTTATAGTCTCCCATATATGTGAATGATGCATATACTCTGTGGCTGCCTAGACATTATAATTTCCCCAAAGACATGTGCAGGATAGTGTTATGTACATGTCATGCACATACACCCTAGTTGCTCAAAATAGTTCCCTTACACCTGATAACAACTTGCTTAACTATCTACTAAGTTAAAATATCTCTCATACCAACACATATAATCAGTGTTGTATTTCGAGTTCTGTTCAGTCTGGGTAATACAGCATTGTGAAATAACAATAACTACAATTGATTACCATTAAATACTTGCAAAATTACTATTTTACAGACTGCCACTATTATTAAAAAGGTTCACCTATATCGAAAACAATTTAATAATTTCTATCTGTTCTTAAATTTAAAAAAAATATGATTCATATTCATTGGCCAAGTAAGTAGATGATATTGGTTGCAAATTAAAAATTAGAGTCAAATGCAATGTGTCTTTCACATAATGTATGATTAAAATCCATAGAGCCATTGACGTTACACTTTTAAGGCCAAATAAGTATATAAATTCATATGGATTATGAGCAATTTCAAATACAATATATGGATTGTCATGAAAGGTCAAGGCTGTCTGTATTTATATCTTAGTTAGTATGCATATATCTACACAAATCTATCACAACCTTTTCTCTCTATCTTTGGATACAATATGCTTGATCCTTATAACTAAAGGGGCGTTCATTAATTACGTGAGGTATTCAGGGGGAGGAGGTCGAGCCGAATCTTACTAAATCTCCCTTGGGGGAGAGGGTCTTAGCAAATATCATGTAATTTTTTTAGCAGAAAATGGTGTAAAACTGTATGAAAGTTAAGTTAAATGAAAGTAATTAATGGATGGCCCCTAACTATAAACAATAATTTAAAAATCAATAAGCATTTAAATTTGAAAAACATGTGTGGTTCCACCATAGACCTTTAGGAGGCAGTCTCAGTAGTCTTGTATAATAATCCGCCACCAAGTTATTTCTGGCATAAATAAAAGTCTAGAATAACTAGCATGTTAATAAGTAAATAGAATTTTTTGTTCTTCACTAAAGTACTTTTTTTTACAAATGATAAATTATTATCGTAAATTCTGCTCAAACATCTTGCGGTATAAAATATTGACAACAACAAAGAACAGAATAAATAATGATATAATTATAAAACATGTAAGCTACATCTGTAATTAATATAACAGATAACACCAAGGGTATGAGTAATTGACATTGTCACATGTAGGATATAATATGTATTTGATTGAAACAAATAAATTTATGAATAACCATTACAATTATTAATTAAAATTTATATACCTACCTGCTATAATTATTTAAACTTGGTAATCAGTATCTAATACTCCAGAATAAAATATTTTAAATGTAAATATATAAATAAATTATCTAATATGAGAATAATACTGTATATCTCCAATATGAACACAACAAACAAAAGAAATAATAAATATATTAACCAAAAGGCACGTTTTCTATAATACATACCTCAACATTTTCATTACAGGATCAAGATTTATCTTGTCTGAACGTGGAACACTAAAGACACTTTATTATGGATACACTATTAAAGAATAAACTATTAAGGAACTAATCAAGCAATATCACTATAAAATAACGAAGGCGTACAGAATGCAAATATAATGCAAATATACACTGAAAAATTTTATCACTTGATTTTTAAAACACCAAGTCATCATATAAATATAAATCCTTCATTATTTCGGTAAAATATTTTATTGTATTTAATTATAGGCAAACTAAAACACTCATAAATTACTTCAAAATAAAACGCTTCAAGATTTACTTCACAGACCGTGCCAATACAAAATTAAACTTGAACTGAACAATGAACATTGTCTAACTAACAACTTCTACAAACTAAACAAATAAATTCAAGACAATTCCTGTCAAAACAACTAGCGATGCGACAAGTTGAAACATGTACGCTATATCTATCTTTATTTATTTTCATATATTTAAATGAGATAGCAAATAAACAAGCGTGATAGTAGGACGCAACCAATCACACCATGAGAAACATTTTAAATGACATAAAAATCAGTGTTGTAGAACGAAAATTATAAACCTACCAGGGTGGAATGTTTTGGACTGACAGAGAAACACTGATGGTATTTAAATATTTAAAAATGATCAAAAAATCTTCTAGAATATCCTGTTTTAAACTTAACCACTGGTGCAGTGCCCTTCATCTTCGAAATTAAAAATTCTCTGTTGTACCATTAGTGTAGTCAACGAAATGGAGACTCCTACCTTTTATTTTATTGTCTTCATTTTAGCTTGCGTCTTTTATAATATCATTATAGACTAAAGTTCCTTTAACTTATAATTTAACCCCTCTCCTATCTTCACCTAATAAATTATATACAAATGCTCTATTTAAAATTATGAATTGTAAGAAATTCATTTAATATTTTCATAAAAATTTAAGCTTTTTTAACATAGCTTTTATCGCGGGCTTTGAGCGCGGCGACCGAATCAAGAAATTCCGTACCGAAAATAAAAATTTTATTTGCACTCACTATACGCAGGCAGCGTGACGATGCGATATCGCTTTTGTGCTACTATATATAAACTTTAGCGATGGAACTAGGATTTATCAAAGCAAATAGCTCAAATTTGCCGAGAATAGACTTGTCGATACTGGGAAAGCATTTTTCATCAAGCCATGATTTTAGTTCAGCAGAATTTCTAAATATTAGAACTTCCATGTGTGTATTGTTTATTTTATGAACTTAAGCACATTATAGATCTCAAATACCATAATTACAGATGCAGATACAAATGTATTTTACAGGGCTACAAAAGGCTGTGTGTAGCAGACAACAACTACCACACTAATAAAAAGTTGTGATTATTAATATTATGTACGATGACGCTTACATGTCTGATTTTCTGAAACTATTATTGGGTCTATGGAAAAAAAAGGTTATATTCAGTGTTATATAATAGTGCAATATAACATTTAAAAAAAGTTTATTCATTTCAAAAATTCTGTACTTATTCTAAGTTTTTCTTCAATCAATCTAATAGAGCCAATAAGACAGCACAATAAAAACTAAGTCTATCTTTTAAAATACTAACCTTACATCCTAGATTTATTTATATTAGAATCTTCAGCTAAAGTTAATATACAAAAGTATATAATTTATCTAAATTGGTTAGGGTTTAAGGTCATTTTAGCTAGTGATCTATAATGTTCTATTTGTACATGTTTTCCTAGTGTACATTGAATGGTATTGTAACTTTACAAATGTGTTTTTAGTTTTATAAAAACTTGGTACATAAATTAATAATAAAAATTGTTCTGAAATAGTTAACATGCATAAGCATATCTATTTTTTAAGATTTAACTAGACATGTGTAAGTAATGCGAGTGATAGAACAAATGTGATATTACCCGACCGCGTACTGCTTCATTATACGTTAGGCGACTAAATTAAACATCACATTAAACATGACTAACACGGGCGTTCATATTTGTTATCACATTTGTTCTATCACTCGCATTACTTACACATGTTTAGATTTAACCAAGTATTTCTTACATTTTTATTCATTGAAACGTTAATAAACAACTTTGCTGGAGTTTTTATTGATGTATTATTACATAGAGGAACTGCACACTATCTATAAACGCATTAGAATTCATCTTATTCATTCATAATTGCACAGAATTATAGAAATTACGGATTACAATAAACAATAACAACGCTACTTACGAGTGCATATGAAAGCGTGACGTCATAGACAGACGCCATTGCTTTTGCACCGTTTTGGAGCGAAATTTAAATTTTATTTTAAAAAGGTAGTTTTTTATACACAAATATACTTTTTCTGCGGGAATAAGATTTATTTTCGTTAAAGTAGATAGTCTATAACAGGAGTAGCCAACAAGTCGATCGCGATCGACCGGTCGATCGCGCGACCAGTTTTGGTCGATCACTCGCCAGTTCCATGATGGGACGAATTCATGCTCTGGTCGGGGGATGTTGAGACGGGTCTTGTACTAAGTGTAGTACAAGACCCGTCTCAACTTGACATGAGTAAGTAATGCGAGTGATATATCACACGTGATATTACCCGACCGCGTACTGTTTCATTATACATTAGGCGACTAAATTAAACATCACACTAAACATGACGCGAACGCCCGTGTAGTCATGTTTAGTGTGATGTTTAATTTAGTCGCCTAATGTATAATGAAGCAGTACACGGTCGGGTAATATCACATGTGATATATCGCTCGCATTACTTACACATGTCTAGTCTCAACGTCCCCCTTCTTACCTAAGAAATAGGTCGATCGCGACACAATTTTAAAATAAAAAGTAGATTTTATATGCACAAAAGTTGGCTACACCTGGTCTATAACACCGTGGAGTCATTTTTCAAAATCAGTCATCATGCCTATTCTGTAGCTGGACATTTAATTAAGGATAGTAAAGTATAATGAAAAACAAAACTAATAATCTGCAGTATTATAATATCTTTAACAGCTCCATTTTATTACGTGTAAAATCAATACCCATTAGCAAAACCTTTGCTAGTAATTACCGCTTGACACCGATATGGCATAGACATTATCAGTTTCTGACATGTTTCGACAAGAATATTTGCCCATGCCTCACAAAAAGCTTCATTAAGTTCATCTAAAGTTGTAGTACGATAAATGGCAACTTTTTTCTTGATTTGGTGCCAAAGGTGCTCAATTGGGTTGAGATCCGGGCTATTTGCTGGTCAATCTAGCACCGATACTGACTGACTGGTAAGAAACGACTTGACTGGACGGGCGGTATGTTTCGGGTCGTTATCCTGTTGAAACGTCCATATAATAGGAAGATGTTCCTCAGCATAGGGAAGCATAGTTTCTTCCAATATGGCCTTGTATTGATGTTGGTCTAAGTTACCCTGAACCTGGGGGGGCACACTTAAAACATTACTTTTTTTTACTGACCGTCGCGCCGTCTACAGATTGGTTGTACAAACTTAGCTGATGCCATTTTGTCCTGTCTGTCAAACGTTTGACAACTGAGAATTGTTATTTTTTGTTCATAGTGTAGGTAGTTATTGTCATCGATCTATTTTCGATTATTGATGTACTTTCTGAAAATTATATCAATTTTCATTGTTAAACTTATATTATTATTGTTTCGATATCAGCTGATATGTTTTTTTTTTTATATTTCAGGGTAGATCTCATAGTAAAAAATATTCTGTATAATTACACATACACATGTAGATATGTATATATATCACTTCAACTTTAGTTCACGGCCTAAACTCTGGGTAGCACCACTTTCCATACATGCATATTTTATCATCGAGTTGCCACTCTTTTTCAGTTTAATAACTTTACTCTTTGCCCTGAACTTTCCTCACAGGTCCCACTCCACGTCCAGAAAATGAACCCCACATTTTAATGTTGCCACCGCCATATTTCACCTGTTTTTTTGTGAATCTTGGATTCATTTCCGCTTCTACAGGACACCGTACATATTGTCTTCCATTTGAAGAAATCAAATTAACCTTGGTCTTGTCAGAGAATAACACATGTTGCTATTGGGCGTAGGTCCAATGTCTATATTTATGTGCAAACGCCAAACGAGCATTTCTATGTTCTTTCTTCAACAATGGTACTTTGCGAGACACTCTTCCGAACCACCCTGCTTCTATCAGACGTCGTCGAACGGTCCTCGCTCTTTTCTACCACTGGCTGCGCTAGATTTAGGACGTACCGATGCTATTATTATTATTACACGTAAACACGCGTTGGCTCGCGAATGTTGAATTTAATTAATTTAATATATAAAATTCCAGAGCTATCAATAGCAACAAAACATTCCAGAGATGTCAATAGCAATAAAACTTCCTGCGTAAGGATTTAAATGAGTAATTCTTGAAAAGTGGCGCGCTCTACCGGCAAAAATTCTGTCCCCTAAATTGAGACCATTCGTTCAACATTACGTTCGGACTCCTCGAAATTTGTATCTATACTTCATGCGTTTAGGTATTAACATTTAATTTATTATAATATGTAATTGTTTATTTCCCTCTCTCCTTACAACTAGAGGTGTGAACAATAAATTCGTAATAGTTACAGGCAGTATAACAAAAGCCTTACTTTCATATTAGTATAAGCGATTATAGAGTAATAGATTAGGCAACGTACGCATTGTACGTGACACATATTTTGCAATTTATTAACTCCTTGTCCATTACCCGCACGTAGGACTACTCGTAGTATAAAAAGGGTCCAAATTGTTCAAATGTAATATTTTTGCAGACTCCTCCCTCTGAATAGGTCACGTTCTTTAGGTACATTCCTTTACCCCATATTAGTCAAATAATATGTCCTTAAAATCTTATAATCTAAATGTCGGTCTCATAAAAAGGCTCAAAGTCGTTCAGCGTGCTATGGAGAGGGCTATGCTCAGTATTTCTCTACGTGATAAAATCTGGATTACGGAAATCCGTAGAAGAACGGGTGTAACCGACATAGCCCGAAGAATTAGCACGTTGAAGTGGCAATGGGCAGGACACATCGCTCGACGAACCGACAACTGTTGGGAAAGAAAGGTTTCCGAGTGGCGACCACGAATCGGACGATGCAGCGTAGGACGACCCCCCACTCGGTGGACTGATGACATTATCAAGATCGCAGGAAACCGTTGGATGCAGGTGGCCCAGAACCATTGCAAGTGGCATTCTCGTGGGGAGGCCTTTGTCCAACAGTGGACATTTATATATAACGTTCAATTTCCTATATAAGCACATGTTAAACTAATTGCTAATCCTAACACTTCAATAATATAAAAGCAAATGGTAATCTTCCGCTCGCTAGTGAGATCGGATGTAAAATATGTTTTGAAACTCTCGTTCCCGTACAGTGCTTTTTATAGGTTTGCTTTCCTGGAAAGGGGATTAGTCTGCCAGCCATGGAGGCCGACTACTTGTGACCTTCCCGCCCACACTTGTCTTTGCTGGAGCGTAGATGAGGGTGATATCCGAAAGGTCAAAGCAAATCCTATCATTTATATATCATAAACCTCATAAAGGCAACATATTGTTAATATTACAATTTTATTGATCAATTCAAAATAATCTACCACCAGATGTTTCTGATCTATGCAAGCTGCGAAAAACTGACAAGAAAGTCGGTGGACTGGTCATTACCACAAGCCTGATCACCGAAGTCAATTCAAAGGCGACGGCGATATAGTAAATTATGGTGCAGCGCACCATCCCTCCGTAACCTGCAAAAAATAAAATTGGTTGCCTGTAAAGTCGGTATACGGGCGAAAGTTTTACGTGACAACGACTTTGAGTGGTAAAATAATTTTAATGTGAATATTCATTCGTATAGTAGGAAGAAGGATGAAATAATAGTAACAATTTAAAACATTTATTTATACAAAGAATTATATTTAAAACATTAATTTATACAAAGAATCTCGCACTGAATTTCATATTAACAAAATTTTATTTTTATGTCTGTCTCTCTCGCTCTTAGGCGGGCTAACCATGCCCGAGTGGAAGGGACGCGTGCCTCTCACTCGCTCTCATTGTGAGCGCATAACGTGAGCGGAGCGTAACGCAGTTTCTTGAAGTGTCACCCGGCAAACCAATTTATAAGACGTTGTCACGTCAAAAAAAAAAAGATTTCTGAACTAACGTCATCTAGGCAAGGTGTCGTTAGTTAAATTAACAATTGTTTTTAAAGCACAGAAAAACTATCATATAAACAATTGGAATTAATACTATAGTGACTACCTAAAAGTAATTTTAGATTCAGATTCTAGCAGAGATGTACAAAATACCCTGAACAAAGTATCTGGAATACAAAATGCAAGATACTTTTAAATTAAGTATTTCGGATACCAGATACAAAATACATTTGAAAATAGTATCTGAAGTACTAGATACAAAATAGGTATCTTCTAAATACTTCTTAAGATGAAAATACTTTTGTAAGAAAACAAAATTTTATTTTAATGAACCTAAGTTTATTTTTGATAATTGACATTAATATTATTTAGAATAAATGGTGTCAATCGCTGAAATGAAAGGTATATTTTCAAAACCTTTTAGTGATTCTTGATATACTTTTACATTTTTGTACCAAAAGAAAGATTTTTAAATTTCATTTGCTATAAGTCAATCCTTATTAACGTAAATCACTAAAATTTGCCATAAATTCGATCTAAAAATTGAGGTTAGTTGCAAACGCCGCTAAAATAACTATAATTATTTTCAAAGTCCCCTAAAATGAAATTGACCAATAACAGCACTGCATTTGAAACACGTGACTTGTAAAACTGTATGGCGATATTATTTATTTTGAGTTGCTCGCGGATTTTAAAAGAAAAACACTAAATATTATGAAAGACACACAGTTTGTTAAAAAATGTGACAACAATGAGATGTTGGACTAATAATTTTATAAATGTCAGCTAACATATTACTAAAAGTAATTTGTCAGAAAAAGTATTTGCTTGGTATCTTACTAAGATACCAAGCAAAATGTATCTAAATATAAGATACAAAATGAATTTTTAAAAAGTATTTTAGATAGAAGATGGAAATACGTATTTTGTGTCTTGTATCTGTATTTCAGATATTTGAATCTTAGATAAGTCACATCTCTGGATTCTAGACTAAATTCCTGGAGGTTAAGATGCCAAACAAAATGGGCTGTGCAAAAACAAAAATCGATTGTTAATCGCTTACTGTTCTATCACAATCGGTTATAAACAATCGATGATTTTGCCCATCCCTACTTCTGACTGACAAAAAATCAATGAAATAGAAAGTTGCTTCGTGTACTCGCAGTCAAAATATTACTTTCTTTTTAAGTTTTATGTTTCTCAGTTATCTCTAAGTGTCTCTAAGCTTCAATACAATTAAGTGACGTGAATATAATTGTGAAGTTGTGATTTTCTTTGGGGTTGATGGAAAACTTAGAAGGAGGTGAGACAGAAATGGCACCTTCTGATAAAAACTCGGAAACATCTCACTTAGTGTCGTCAAACACAGCTACTAAACCTAGTTATCTGAATGTAGCGAGTAATATATGTGCATTGGTGTTCCTTGGATTAATCATGTACTGTTGTTTCAAAGGCGGCGCAACACTCTTTTCCTTTCATCCTACTTTAATGACCCTTGGAGTAAGTTACATTAGCTAATTATGCTTTCTATCATACCAAAGTTACGTAATTAACATCTTTCGTATTTCCAGTGGATGGTCTTTATGACATCGGCCGTAAATGCTGTTACTCCAGGTGACTTGGCCACGGAATGGATGCCTATAAGACTGAGAAGTGCTCGGCATTGGGTGCTGCAGTTGCTTGGAGGATCAGTAATTTTAATAGGTTTCATTATCATATTTTCAAACAAAATATTGAAGGGATCCTCCCATTTTGTCACTCTGCATGCAAAATTTGGTTTAGCATCTTTCATTTTTATGTCTCTCACTATGATTGGAGGTTTAGGGGCTTTGTACAGTCTTAAGTTGAAGTATTATGTAGCCCCTATTTATACCAAACTTTTGCATGCCACTGCTGGCCTATTAACATTTATTTTAGGGGTAATAACTATCTTACTTGGCCTATTTTCTGATTGGTGGATATTCGGAGACACTCTAAGATATATTAGTTTCATTTTAGTACTAATGGTTATGGTTTTTACTATTATACGACCAAGTCTCAAAGTATATTTCCGTCTGAAAGAGAGGATTGAAAATGCAAACTAAGTCAAGATGCTATATTATTAATACTTTCAAGCTATTAAAAGGAATATGAACGTTTTATATTGATATATGTTCTAGGAAAACTAAAATATATTTGATAACTGCTTATAGAAGCCGTTAAGTACAATAATTTAGTTTGATACCAAATGTGATCCCTGTTTTCTATTTTTATACTTATTTTAAAATTGTGATATGTTTTTATATAGTCATTATTCTTACAATAGATAATATTTTAATTGCAACTTGTATAAGTATAATATGAATTTATATTGCAAGATCTAAGTTTGTGATATTTGTGTAAGTGCTCTAAATGTTTTTAACACGTTAATCACCATGTCAGTCATATGTGTCTGACGCTAAGAAGTTCTACATGAGCCATGTCAGACATATATGTCTGACATACACGATTTGGTAGAAGGCCACGTCAATCACAGATGTCCGATGCAAACGATACATTTGCATTATGTTTCGAAAGCTTGGCCTATCAGGAACAAAACCTGAAAATTTCTTAGCTTACTACAAACAACTTGTTGAGATAAAAAGTTTTAATATAGGGCCATGTCAGTCATATATGTGTGACATAAAATATAGTGTTCTTCCGGGAATTTTGGCAAAAAAAAAATTTTTCTGTGATACATTAAGTTTCCTTGATACATTTTTAACTAAATTATCTAATAAAGTTACTATGGCCCATGTGAAATTTTTTCAGATATTATCGTGACGATTAACATGTTAATATTTCACAATAACATGCTTTATCAATGTTAATATATGTTGTTACAAATTTGTTTATAATCTGTATACACCAATGAATATTTATTTACTCGAATATATTAGAGTTAGTTCTTATAGATCTGTATAATTCAAATATTTTATTAGATTTTAGTGGTGCTTACATTATTTGAATAATTATATGTTGAAATCAGTAATATTCACTTTACCAATTTGTAGTTTTAAACTAGATAAAGTAGATCTAGGGCAATGAATGTAGTTTTGATGTTGCATGTTGTGTGGTGAATATGAAATAGATCTCTTAGCTGGCACAATTTATTGAAATTAAACATGATATAGCTTACATCATACTATTTAGGCGGAAAAAATATAATGGTAAAACAAAGCATAATCATATGATAATAATTGTGTACAATACTTTTATAATCTGAAAATTATATTATAAAAATATCAGGATATCAAAAATGTTATTTAGATATCCTATAAAATATAATTTTCTATGTGTCTTTATAATATATCAGAATTGTTAAAGTTCTATTTATTGCTTTTTTGATATGTATTGTATTTAAGAAATAAATAAGATAGCTCAATAAAATGCCAAAATATACTATCCATAAATATATGTATCAAGTTTACCTATTACCTATTAAATAGGTATTTAAATATCTTTCTAATATCAAAATTTATATAAATTTAGAGTTTAAGCTTGGCAAAGTACTAAGTAAGCAATACTTGTCATAAAAGAAAAGTAATTTTGTCTTACAACTATCTACTGTGTATGTAGTTTTGTTTTAAGAGAGTTGGAGACTGAGAAGTCTAAGTGGCTTAGTCAAGACAATGACTGTAGAATAAGTCAAATAAAGCAATGTGAGGTAAACAATCCTTCACAAAGTAATTTGGTTTACCAAATTTATGTCATATATTTTGCACAGGGTTTCTCCTTTGAGTGCCTCATTTGTTTAAAACATGGCATCCATAATGAAACCGGTATAAAGCTCAATCTTGGAGGCTTTTGAAGCTTTTGAACTGAGAACTCTTTTGACGGATTTAAAGAGATTTAAATTTTCAGTTATTTTTGGATGGCGAATAGGATGCGATGGTACGTCTCGGGTACCCAAGTTATCAAACAGCCTTTTCACCTAATAAGATATTCGATGCAGCCTAGAGACTGCATCATATTTACATATTTACTCATTCATAATACCCACTGCATGATAGATTATACGACTTTCTTTTTTGCGTATTTTCACTATGCTTATTCTTGAAACGTTCTGCAGCCAAAGTTTTGTAATAAGCCACCACATGTAATAATACAATGACAATTGGTCTCACGTAAAACTGATAATCATTAATAAGTGTAGGAATCGTTACTAAAGTTTTATTATCATACCTAAATGTTCTTGTTTTTTAAGTACAAATATTTTATGAGAGATAATATAGGTACCTGTCAGTCTCAAAGTCTAAACGTATAGCGCGCTGTTTTGCTTCGATACAAATTGATGTCTATTTATATTTTAGATAAATATGTACTTATTATCATTCAATAAAGGAATTGAAATAATCGTACGTAATTAATTGTCCTACCTAATTAGACTGAATTAATTCTATGCTATCTCGCGCCTTTCACAGATGGATTAAAGTTTATACATTTGAAAATTGGTGTTGTAAAATATTTTTGTTTATAAAAATCCGATTACGAAGCGAAAAATGATGTCATAAGCGGGATTCGAACCCGCGCCTATTGGGAGTCCGGCCCAATCGTGCTGCCACTTACACCACCGTGAACTATTGTAGGACATTCAAATCTCGCTTCTTATCATATTTACGTCTTTAAGGTGACGTGCGCCTTCTACCCGACAATGTTTACACATTGTAGGCTTAATATTTCAAACTTTGCAGTTAGAATTGTATCAAACGATGACAACCTTGTTATTCAAATTACTGAAATTTAGCATTTAATATGCTTAATTATTAATAAAAACCCGATTACGACACGGCGCGTTTGAGAGATAGATGTCTATCACCAAATTACCGAACATTGCAGAAATGCAGAACAGTACACGGGTGTTCGTGTCATGTTTAATGTGATGTGTGATGTTAAATGTGATATTATATTTAGTCGCGTAATGTGTAATATGACAGTACGCTGTCTGGTAATATTACGTGTGATGCATCACTCGCATTACTTACACATGTCTATTATATTGTGCATGTGCAGTAATTCATATGATCATAGCTAAGCTATGTAGCCTATGTACCCTCTAGATACCTTCAACTGTGTATTTCGTAATATAACGACGAAGTCAAATTTAATTTTGTCTTATTAATTAATATTGGACGTGCTAGCTAGGCTCTTTATAAAATTCATTTAGACTAGAAAAGTTGATAACATATTTACTGGAACGACATTTTAAAGGACACGACTGGAAATAAATACTTGCAACGTGAGAAATTTATAAATATACATTTAAGAGCAGAGATGTGACTTATCTAAGATACAAGTATCTGAGATACAGATACAAGATACGTATTTCCATCTTGTATCTAAGATACTTAGTATTTTATAAATACTTTTTCTGATAAAATACTTTTAGTAATTAGCAGCAGACATTTATAAAATTATTAGTCCAACACCTCCTTGATGTCACATTTTTCTGACAAACTGTGCTAGGTCATTCTTAATTTTTACCCACCCTGCACTAAGTAAATAATCCTTATATCGCGGGGGACTTTACAAACATGCAAATAACGCAGACAAGTTACACCCAGAGTCAGTACAATACTTTGTGGAGCACACAAAATATTGTCCCACGTGGGAATCGAACCCACGGCACTGGCACGGAAGGTCAGTAATTATAGTTACTTTAGCGGCTTTTGCAACTAACATTATTTTTTAGATTGAATTTATGGCTTTTAGTGAGTTACATTAATAAGCATTGACTTATAGCAAATACAACTTGAAAATCTTTCCTTTGGTACAAAAATGTATCAAAAATCACTTTAGAGGGTTTTGAAACTATATCTTTCGTTTCAGTTCAATAAAGGTATGACACATTCTTCTTCTTCTTAGTGAATGGCCTCTGTGAGTGATTAACCACAATTTCGCGAATGTCAAGTAAAATAAGTTTAAAAAATTATAATAAATTTATATTTTAGTCGTCAGTCATGTCGGTTCATTGTCTAAGTCCGGTATGACACATTTATTCGTAAATAATATTAATGTCAATTGTCAAAAATAAACTTAAATTCATTAAAATAAAATCTTGTTTTCAAATTACTGAAATTTAGCATTTAATATGCTTAATTATTTATAAAATCCGATTACGAAATGAAAAATGATGTCGCAAGCGGGATTCGAACCCGCGCCTATTGGGATTCCGGCCCAATCGTGCTGCCACTACACTACCGCGACTAATTGTAGGACATGCAAATTTCATTTCGTATTGTATTTACGTCTTAAGGTGACGGTATGCTATCTACCCGACAATGTTTACACATTGTTATAGGCTTAATACTTCAAACTTTACAGTTAGAATTGTATTAAACGATGACACAACCTTGTTATTGAAATTTCCTTTCCTTCTTTCCTCCTTTTTTCCGGGATCCATTATTCGACAGCAAATCTAATTTTCAATGGATCCCGACTGTTCAGTTGTTATGTTCCATTATTAAAATATATATTATTTTCTGCAATAGTAGATATTCCTTCAATAATATATTATAGAATTCTAGACCACCGGACATCTAAGTGCTTGTTTTTTTTCTTTTCAGTTTTTTTTATTGTGTACGTAATTTGGTTCACTTTTTACGCAGTTGGGTTTTTTGATTTTTTTAATTATTTTTTTTATTTGTAACTATTCATTCAGTTCAACCATTTCGGGAGGTACCTTTCGTCTTATTGACTACACAGATTTTAAAATTTGCACTGCACATTGCATTGTTTATTGCGATTAAAAATAATCCATCTAAGACTAATTGTGTTGAGCAGGAAGTAAGATTCATAAAAAGTTACAGCAAACAGAGACACTTATATGCATAACGGGTTACGTCCTTTAGATATTTCAAGTTAAAATCACAGTTTAGGAACACATTTGGTTACGTCCATAGTAGCAACTAACAAAGTTGGTAAAGTCCATTTCAGCCAATAGGAACGCTTTCTTTATTATGGCCGTTATAACGTTTTTGTAAGTTTAGTTGCGCGATATTTTAATGATTTTGAGTAAAATATTAACAAATTACAATAAAATTTTCTTATAAGTATAATATGGATAAACATCCTTGCGAAGTATCGCAAAATAAAACCAGACAAAAGCAAGCCTAGCCCGAAAAGTGGAAGGCAAATGTGGCGAAAAAAGAGGGGTAAGCAAGACAATTATACAGGACCGAGTCTTGTGGGATCCCTCGCAACCTTGAGACCACCGTGGAAACACCGTGTAATCTGTGCAGTTACCACGGTATTTCCACGGTGGATTTGTTCCATTTTTCCACCGTGTTTCCACATGACCATTTCCATGACTTCCCATCATCAGATCATGACTTGGTGATAATGGGACCACCTCTGGAGCATACCCTTTAGAAAGAAAAAAGAATTTTGAAAATCTATCCACGATTGACAAAAATATCGCTGATAATACATAAAAAAAAAGAAATACATACAATGAAACATAGAACCCAAAGAGTAAAGTTATTAAATTGAAAAAGAGTGGCAACTCGATGATAAAATATGCATGTATGGAAAGTGCTGCCACCCAGAGCTTAGGCGGTGAACTAAAGTTGAAGTAATATATATACATATCTACATGTGTATGTGTAATTACATAGAATTTTCTTTTACTATGAAAGCTACCCTGAAATATAAAAAAAAACATATCAGCTGATAATTAAACAATCATAATTTCAGCCTAACATTGAAACTTGAGATAATTTTCAGAAAAATATCAATAACCGAAAATAGATCGATGACAATAAGTACCTACGCTAGGAACAAAAAATAACAATTCTCAGTTGTCAAACGTTTGACAGGCAGAACAAAATGGCAGCAGTTAAGTTTGTACAACCAATCTGTAGGCGGCGCGACGGTCAGTAAAAATAAGTAATGTTTTAAGTGTGCCCCCCCAGATAGAACCTCTTCCTTTTTGAAGTCGGTTAAAGATATAAAATAACACTTTCGTTAATTTTTAAATTTAAACAATAAAAATAAAAAAATTATTATCACAAATATTCAGACCTATTTTTATTTAGTTCCATTTGACTAGTATTAAAAAAGTACAGTCACAATAATCATTATAAAATATAATTCATGTTGCCTGTAAGGCATTGGAATGTTTTCGTTCCATATGCTGTTTTTTTGTAGTATTATTGCAAGTTTTTAGCTCTTTGGATCAGTACTTGCATATTATTACTGTATGTTTCTTATGCTAGAGCCGCACCTGCGTGTATCGTCACGAAGCTTCGTGCAATGAGACAATACACGCAGATGTGACCAGTCATTATTGGCTATTGTCGCGAACAATCGGGCTTCATGTGCGTTATCGCTTGGGTGGCGATAAGTCAAAGGGTTTTAGCGCGCTAATATATCGCGCTCTGTGGTCAGACTAGCGTTTTGCATTTAGGCGGAAATTTTCGATGTATTTAGACGCGTTCGAGGATTTAAGTTAATCAATAAATATGGAGTGGAGTGATGAAATGGTGTTAGAATTTTTACACCATAATGAAGCGGAACCCATGAAGGGATAAAAAAAAATGTAATTATTAGCATAATATAGCTGTAATAGTAAAGCAATTCGTCATCCATAGTTTAACGCATGAAAATGATTTCGGCCATTTTTAATTATTGCACGATACTTCGTGTAAAATACTGAAGTCGCTAATGTGACCACAGTATTATCGCGTTAACTTTTTAGTGTAGGAAACGTACGAAGCTACGCCACACATTACTTCGGGCCGATACACGCAGGTGCGGCCCTAGCATTAATGCTTCGTACGTTTTGTACACTAGAAAGTTATCGCGATAATACTGTGGTCGTACTAGCGACTTCGGTATTTTACACGAAGTATCGTGCAATAATTAAAGATGGCCGAAATCATTTCGAAGTGTTCAACTATGGATGATGAATTGCTTTACTTTTACAGTTATAATATGCTAATAATTTCATAATGATTTTTTTGGATTTCATCATGGGTTCAGCTTCATAATGGTGTAAAAATTGCAGCACCATATTATCGCTCCATTCCATATTTATTGATTAACTGGAGACCTTCGAACGCGTCTAAACACATCGAAAATTTCCGCCGAAATGAACAACGCTAGTGTAACCAGAGAGCGCGATATATTAGCGCGCTAAAACCCTTTAACTTATCGCCAACCAAGCGATAACGCACATGAATACCGAATGTTCACGATGATAGCCGATAATGACCGGTCACATCTGCGTGTATCGTCTCATTCCACGAAGCTTCGTGACGATACAGGCAGGTGCGGCCGTAGCATTAATCGTAAAATATTTTCGCCAACCGCTTTTAGATGTTTTACTATTGGAAGACATTTTTATTGTTTACCAACAACTACATAATATTATGGCACTCTTAACTTGTAAATAATAATGGATTTATTTCCAGTTTTATTCATCCTTTCCATAGATGGCGCTTTTCATAAAAATCGATTAAAACGCATAATTTATATAATCGATTTTTTAAAAATCGATTAATATTACTATAAAAATCGATTATTAGAAAAAAATAATCGATTAAAATAAAAATCGATAATTTTTTATCATCCCTAATTCTAATACATAACGGTGAAAACAATAACATCTTACTCACTTTATACTAAAAATTTATTTGCATCAAATAGTCACCAATTTCGTTTTCTTACTTAATGTTCCTGTGGCGTTGGGTTAGACCTGGGGGGCCACACTTAAAACATTACTTATTTTTACTGACCGTCGCGCTGCCTACATGTTGGTTGTACAAACTTAGCTGCTGCCATTTTGTCCTGTCTGTCAAACGTTTGACAACTGAGAATTGTTATTTTATGTTCCTAGCGTAGGTACTTATTGTCATCGATCTATTTTCGGTTATTGATGTACTTTCTGAAAATTATCCCAACTTTCATTGTTAAGCTGATATTATGATTGTTTCGTTCTCAGCTGATATGTTTTTTTTATATTTCAGGGTAGATCTCATAGTAAAAGAAAATTCTATATAATTATACATACACATGTAAATATGTATATATATATATCATTTCAACTTTAGTTCACCGCCTAAACTCTGGGTAGCAGCACTTTCCATACATGCATATTTTATCATCGAGTTGCCACTCTTTTTCAGTTTAATAACTTTACTCTTTGGGTTAGACGAATCTAATTTTGATTACCACCTGTTAAAATAAACGGTCGTGGTTTCGAATCCTGACTCTCTCAACGTAATTTTTAGAAATTTGTTTACAAAGACATTTAGAAGAAATTGTTCCATTTTAGTAGTGGAAACACTGGATCCATCGTGTACAAATGGAACAAATCCACGGTGTTTTGTTTGCATTCCACAGTGCATTTACGGTGAGTCTGTAGAGTTTCCACGGAGGTCTCAAGGTTGCGAGGGATGAACTACTACAATTAGTTTGTTATAAAAATATTTTGGAAGCAAACCACGTTGGGAACACGCAAGAAAATGCATCAACCATTAATTTTGAACTAGCTTGTGAACCACAAGAAGAAACACACGAGCTATTTATTTAATACATCTTTTTTTGGCGGCAACTCTGAAATTTAATTCTAAATTAAAGTTTCTTTTTTTGATTCCAGTTTTTGTTATTTTCACTATGTTATATTTTGAACAATTTTATCATTACAATATTGATTTTGTACTATTACAATTAAAATTGTATCTATATAGTTTGTTTAATTTTAAATAAACTAGGTATATTGTTTATTTCAATTAAACTTTTTAAAGTTACTATTTATTTCAATCGACTATTATTTACAAAATCCGTCCCTGTCCAATGTATTAGAAACAAAGTAGGATATGTCCTAGTTGATTACAAATGAAATTAGCTATGTCCATCATTAAAAAACAAAATTAGATATGTCCATCAATCTTCTTCTTCTTCTTAATGAATGGCCTCTGTGAGTGATTAACTACAACTTCGCCAAATGACCATCAATGATTTATAAATATCTTATGTTAGCGAGGATTTAGCATATTTCATAGCTTTTTTATATAATTGAATAATTTTTTTCTTGTTTTTCAAAACCTTCTTTGTAGGTATAGTATATCATTTGATTTATAATGTGTTTTTTTCATTTTGTGTGAATTGATAGCAGTGTGACATATCCAACATTGTTTATAGACCCCTGATATATTAGCAATATATAATTATATAAGGGTATTACCGACTTTTGACGGGAATTTGAAAACGTCATGTGGTGCTCTTGTATTATATTCGATATCTTAGTGTTTTAACGTGTTATATTAGATAATTTTGATGGCATTTTATGTAATGTGATGTGCGGAAATACTGGGATGTAGTGAATATCATATAAAAGTGCTTTACAACGTTTTCGTTTTCCATCAAAATTCCCACAAGATACCATTAACAGTGTGGCCATTGCACTGTTAATGGTGACAATTTGACTTACACAACGACTGACTTGAAAGACTAAAAACGTGAAAATATTTATAACTTGACACTGGCACCAATAGCTCGTATATGTAGCCTATTGCCAATACGTAAGAAGAAGAAGAAGGGTATTACCATTTGTCTTGTTAGCTTCTGTCCACTAGTGACACTGATGAGCGCATATTTTATGAATAAATAATGTTATTCTTTTTATGATTGATTATTTTTATGTTCTCTTTGTGATTCGTGTAGATATGGTTATAAATATAAACCTCTATAGATATTCTTGCAGCGACTGATAACTTTCTAATGTTTAGTATATTATCTATGCTGATAACTGTACTGTTATAGAAATCTTAATATTAAGTTGCTTTAAGTTTGCCAGAAATAATATACACTCCCATAATAACATACATACATACATACATATCATCACGCCATATCCCTTGCAGGGTAGGCAGAGAGAACAGAGTGCCAGAGAACTCTATCTTTGCATACTTCACTCGCTTCCTCAACATTCATAATTCTCTTCATACACGCTCGCCGGTTTCGGAGACTCTTGACTCCACCTTCCTTCAGTACATGACCGATCTGGTCTAGGTAGGTTAGTCTCGGTCTCCCTCGGTACCTACATCCTTCCACTTTCGCATTGTATATCTTCTTAACCAGACGTTCGTTCGGCATTCTTTCCACATGTCCGAACCATCGGAGCATTCCCTTTCGCATCTTTACACCAATACTCTCTTTCATACCTACTCACTCTTTTACGTCGTCGTTACGAATGCGGTCGGTCAGTCTAACTAATAACATACATATTTATTATTTTTTGTAGGCTAATTAGTTAGTGAATCTATACAATGCCATGCTGTTTTACTTAGCGATATGGATTATTTAGAAGGAGAAATACTTAATTCACATGTTTAATATAATATTTATGCCTCGCCACTAGTTTACAGTATATTTTAGCCCTTTTTATTCATACAAAACGTGTTCAGATAGTTATATTTAGTTAGTGTAAGGGATTCCTCACTAGATATCGCTAATCATTAAACAAATGACATTTTGCATATAACATTCCTCTAGTTATGTCTCGGAGTGCTCTATATACGTATACCATAGAGTACTTTAAATATATAGGTATAGAGGCAACAGCAAAGCTCAGGTACAGGCGCCATCTGTCGATAACTGGTGTAAATGTAGGACGGCCTCTCGGGCTAGGGAGGTTCAATAGTTCATTAAAATTAATATAAATTCTCCAAGTAATTTTCAGAAGTAAAATCTTTATAAAATTGATTTCACAACTGAATATTACTTAGAAACTCTTAAAGAAAAACAAAAAAAACAACAGTTTACTTTTTATAGTGCTTTCTTTTATTGTAATACACCATTTAACTATATGTATACAACATTTTTATAAAACATTTTAATTATATCACCAGTATCCTCCTCCAATCTGGTACTGAAACTCCGATTCGTAAGCAGAATCTCCATCCAATAGGTATTACGCGTGGGTCAGGTTAGTAAAATAAGCGTCGATCGGTATCCAGGAAACAAGAAATAGTCATCAGTGATAACAAAAAATACACACACACAACAAATAAACAGAACAGAATAACGTCAAAGTCGCATGCAGTGTGACCAGATTTAAATTGATCATTATACTAGCTACTCATTTAAAATCTGCTATTATTTTTGGAATAAATGTTGAAATTCTGCTAAAAGATAAGTTTTAATGTGTACGAATATATTAAAGAAAAACGCAACTTAATATTTTCAAATCATAAATTTCTAAGTTCTATCAACATTTTTATATAGAACTATAGAGTTTTAAACTATCTTAATCGTATTTTTTGATGGCGTAAAATTTACGGATCCAGCCTATTCTTTAACTGTTTGTTTGACATGTAGAATTGCAGTAACATGTTCATTTTTAAATTTATTTTGCACGTCATTTTTTATATTGTTCATTTGAAAAAATATGCGCTCACAAGATGTGCAGGTTTAATCTCAGATAAAATTATCATAGCTTTTATGAAATAATATATCAAGTGTGAGTACTTTTTAATTCCATCTGCCTTCATGATATTTGAAATGTGGTGTATATCGGTACTTTCAACAATGACAACTGAAAAAACAAGGTTTTCTGAAACGAACTGCATGCTGAATTGGCTTCTTTTTTAAATATATTAAACAAGAAGCCAATTCAGCATGCAGTTCTTCTCCTACTTCAGGTTTGGGTGACATTATATGTCAATGCAGCAGCTTTAGTGCGTTCACATAAAAATGATCTTGCAATTTCTGAATCATGAAAACATTTTTCAAGTTACTCGTTCCGATGATCCATAACTCTAAATAATCTATAACTCTAAATGATAAGTTATGTTCTACCAGAAACATACACATTTCAATTTTAGCTTTTTTTACCTCTTCAGTTACAGACGTTTCTCCTCAGTTTCAGTTGACAGATATGTGAATTATTACTAACTAAATTACAAGTGTTTTTAGAGTAACATAAATAGAAAGAATCTCTTACCGACGACCATCCAGATTAATCATACTTTTTATGTTTCAAAGAGTTTATATGTTCTTTCAAAACAGAAAGTCGTGAAACTAATTTTATATTACATACTTTACAAAAAGCGGCATTGCTCTCATTTTTGGATCTTGATAACCAAGATGAAAACATTGGATTCTTCTCCCATTCAACACCATAGTTCTGGTGATATTTTTTAACTTTACTAACGCGTACGATACAACTGACTAACGATGGTCTTCGACTGCACATAAGATGTATATAACATAAAATTTCAAAGCAAAATATACATTTAAGGGTTATTTTCCCCAAGAATGTATATGAGAGATGCCAATTCAGAAGGGAAAAACTTACATTATTTAAGAAAGATAGATTTCTTTTTAAATATGTTTAGCGCAACTACCGAAGTGAAACACAGGTAATTAACTAATGTCTAATCCCACTAGTTTCCTGTGGAACTTTTTCAATATTATGCCAAAATCTGCCAAATTTTCAAATCTGTGACCCAATCTGCTAAGTCCTGAATTTGTGATCGAATTTTGCTAAGTCTGGTCACTCTGCTCGCATGGTATTTTTTGAAAATGGCTGCCATGGCGGCAGTATATAAAAAGAGTTAAAATGAATGTTTTACTCAAATACAACTAAGTTCATATAATATAAATTAATTTTATATTAGTTTTATCGTTACAAAGTTTAATATTGGCGCCATCTAACGCAACGTGGTGGAGTTAAAAATCTCATACAAAATCTCTAGAGGCGAGCTGTTAAGACACTGACGTATACATACAATATTATTATATTGTATTGTATATTCTATATTCTACTCTTTGGGCGGGAGAGTGTAAATGTGAAACTAAATATTTATCGCTGTTGTTTGTGAATATTATAAATATAAAATACTAGTGATTGCAAAATATAACAATATTTGATTAGGTAATATATTTATTATAACTCAGAACCTCTATCTTTCGGGGTTATTAATACACGTTGTTATCACAGCAATATTAGATATTGGGTATTAATAAATACATATAATGATTTAAATGAAGACTAATACTTTTTCAGGAAACTAGATTTGTAACAAAATGCTTATAAATATTGTTTTTGTGCTTACAAAGCTTTTTGTTATGTTTAATACTTATTTTTTACTTTTTCGTTAGAACACAGTTATCTTATTTATTTTTCTTTCTAAATATTTAGTTGACAAATTTCTGCTCTTCAGAACATGGCTCATACTTCGGGTTCAACTAGCAATGTAAAAAGTGGCCTTATAGACTTTACAGCAGGCTCTCTTGGTGAGTAATTTTATAGCAATACATACCTATATCTTCTTATTTTTGAATCAATAGGAGCTAATGTTTTACTTGATAGTATATCTGTAGTCATAGAGGAAAAACTCATTACCTGCATTTTCATTTACCGATTTCTTTTAGATACCAAACACATACATGTCTTTTCCATACGACAATAATTTAAATTTAGTGTATCTGATGACTTGCCCAGCCTGTATAGAAACTTTGAGTATAATATGTCGTATAGTTTAGCCACAGCACATTACTTTGTATTATTAACATTTTCTACACTCTGTATTAAAAATTAAAATTATTAGGCTATCACTAAGATATCAAAGACCGCCCGTGCCACATCAGTATAAACTAATATGAAGGTAGGTACCTACATATCGCTACTTTACCATTTCAAGTCTTCGCCAAATGCAATACAAATTAATGCATATTATAGCTTATTCCTGACCAATAAGATCCATATAAACTGTGTCATTAGACTTAGATAAGAAAAATTAAACGTACATAATGCATGCTGAATAATGAAAGGATCTACTCGGTCGGATTACAGGTCAGTGAACTAATATTTACAAACGCTGTTCTATTTTATTTTAATATTTATGATAAAAAGTTTGTTTGAAAATATTTTTTTTTTAAAATTTGCATGTGAGGACGTTTTAGTTAGTTTCAAAATACTCCTATACACTAGTATTGCCGGTGTTTTAATTTATTGTCGCATTGTCATCTCCACCTTGTATATAATTAAGACTTGAACACTACTCCAATCAATTATATTGCAACAATTGTTTATGTTAGTGATAGTACAGATGGTTTTCTTAATTTCTCATATTTCTGTTAATACTAAGGAAATAATCCTTGTATTGCAGGACCGTTACAAACATATTATTAACAGACACAAATTACACACAGACTCAGCATGACAATTTCTGTAGCTCATAAAGTATTATAGGTAAAAAGCTAGGTTGGTATCTTAGCAAAATTCTGTTTTATTGTTTATGGTGGAAAACATGCAAGAAGCACACGTGTTGGTAAGTGTTACTGCCGCCCATGGAGCTTTGCAGTACCAAAAGTATGGCTAACCATATGGCCTAAGCCGCTACCTACCAATATAATCCTCAAACCCACCCAGTTGGGCTTCCGGCTCTCTCGCTCATCAAGCAAAGCGCAATAGCACATTGCTATTACCAGACGTCGATCTTCTGCGAGAGTGTGGTACTACCCCGGACGGACATCCCCGCGGCTGTAGACAGAAAACTGTCAACAGCATGGTCCTACCAACGTACCGTGGTCTGTGAGTCATCAAATGCACTCGCACGATAAGTTATTCTTTCAAGCATATCTTTGTCAGTAATGTCTCGGCCCACTTTCTTTATGCACCTTTGCGGGTATGCTACATTACCAGTAATAGAATCTGGTCTATCCACCCTTGACCTCTTCTAGGGAACAACAGCAATAGGTAGATCAACGCCAACTCACGATGTCAAGGCGAACATGAATGGTTCTTAAGGTACGGCCAAACCTGCGCGACCAAAGCGACTGCGAAGCGGGAGCGTCAGCCCCGCGACAGACGCTACCGGACGCTACCCGTGATATCTTATGGCGCCATGCACACCTAAGCGACCACGGCGCGGGACTTATTGTACGCGTTTTTAGACGCTCGCGTTTCGCGTCCCGCGTGGTTGACGCGCAGGTTTGGCCGTACCTTAATTTGTACATATAGTATCTGGTGAAAGATTGCTTTGGCTGCAATTTCTTTAGGAGTCCTATGCGCTAATGTACCTACGATCATTCACTAGATATATAGTTTGACTGCACAGATGGCATTGTGGTTAAGATACCGACCTTTAGTGCCAGTGTCCTGGGTTCGATTCCCACCAAGACAATACTTTGTGCGATCCACAGTGTTGTTCTGAGTCTGGGTGTAATTTTTCTGCGTTAATTGCATGTTTGTAAAATTAGTGCAGGGAGATCTTTTAAATATAAAAAAAGTTATATTTTTTATGAAGTACATTTTGCATTATGTTCTCCATTTAAACTATGTACTTTTACCGAAATTCGAGCCACTTCCGGCTCTTGCTAGCATTGATTTAAATAAGTGTTCTAACACGGCATTATGTATTACCGTTTAAATTTATATCCAAAACAAAAATGCTTTAGCATCGTTATTGTGTGGACATCACAATTGAAATCTTAGAAGTTTGCCTACTACACTGTATCATAATATGGTGATATGATGATGGTAGGCACTTGTCTGGCGTAAAATATTTCTTGTATTATTTTTGCAAAAGTCTAAGACTATGCTCATTAGACTGTTCCGTTGTTGAACAATATCGTCTCGTGTCATGCACGGCCTATCAACAATCTTTCTACGCGCCGTTACCAAACCGGTGGCGAAACGGGCACCCCGTTTCGAAATATGAGTTACAAACGCGAGTAATGACAGATCTAAACGTGTTGCTGTCCGTGTGGTGACGGAATAAGAATACAATTCACCACCCCCTATCTTATCCGTGGGGATCGTAAAAGACGACTATGGGATATAAAACGCATATAACATCTATGTAAGAGAAGGAAAACTCGAAACACACTATATCAACACGTCTGACTAGCGTAGTATATAGTACCTAGGTCAGTGTCCCTCCCATTACGGAGAAGACTCGAGCCCAACAGTGAGACATATATTATGAACTAAGATGATGATGAAACGTGCTGTAATATTTTTTTAATAGTCATCGAAAATGATTTTCTATACAAAAAATATTCACTCGCTCTTCCAGAGGCGAAAACACATGAAGTAATACAACCGCGAGATTGAGAATCGTACAGATTTGACACGCAGATGCTACGTTCGGTTTCCTAATGATTCATAAAAAAACTATTGACAAATGGTCATTCGACAAACAACGTTTCACCAAATGATCATTTGGCAAACGATACATTTGACAAAAGTATCATCTTACAAAAACTTACTTAGCAAATGATCCATTAGCAAACACTACACTTGTTAAATGTGTTAAGTATTAAAATGTCATTTAACAAAAAGTTATTACTACCCTCATATCGCCGTGACAGTCAGTTGTTAGTTATTTTTATTGCAAAATGGGTGATAAGGTTGTGTGCGAAGTGTTTAAATCTAAGAGGGAGAAATGCCCTAAAGTCGCTTCTGGCAATCGCCGGCCGCTGCCGAGGCACGCTCGCTTCGCTCGCTCGGCTCGTGCGTTTGGGGTTAAAGTTCTAACCTAACCTAACACAATCTAATAAAATAAATATATCTCCAAAGATGAACGGGTTAGTAATTATTTTCCAAATAATGTATAATATCATTTTTTTATTAGTTTTATCTGATAACTCAGTTGCTAAATGTTCGCTTTGTAAAGTAATCATTTATCAAATGTAAATATAAGTGTTGATCATTTGGCACAGTGAAACATTTGTAAAATGATCAGTAGTAAAATGATCAATAGGCGAATCCATTGTTTTGCCAAACGTTGTTTGTCAAGTGTAATTTTGCCAAATGACTTTTGGTCAAACAGCTGGACCCCGCTACGTTCATTAAACATTTATGCATATGTTTCTTCTTCTTTTTTTTCGTATTGGCAATGGTAGCTACTTTACGAGCCATTTTTACCAGTGTCGAGCTACAACTTTCTTTATGTCTTTAATATCGTCATGTTACTCTTTGTCCATCAGTAAGTCAAATCGTGGCCATCAACAGTGCTATGGCCACACTGTTCATGATAAATTTTGATAGAGAACGTAAAGCACTTTTATATCACATTCAGTTCATCCCAGCATTTCCGTCGTATCACATTACATAAAACGGCATCAAAATTATCTACTACAACACGTTAAAACACTAAAATATCGAATATAATACAAGAGAAACATGACGTTTTCATATTCCCGCCAAAAGTCTTGCATTTGTTTAATAATACGCTGTTGCTAGTGTTGATACGTTTTAATGGGTAAAGTAGTTCGTTCTGTTCTTTCCGTGCCTGATACGCTCCTAGCATAGTTGGTTGGTTATGTTTTTTAGTGATAGGACCATGCTGTAGATAGTACTCTATCAACAGCCGCGGGCCGGTCCGTCTGGGGTAGTACCACACTCTCGCAGAAAATCGACGTCCCAACAACGGCGATGTGCTGTTGTGCTTCGTTCGGTGAGCGAGAGAGCCGGCAGCCCAACTTTCTGGATGGGTTTGGGGTTTTTATTGGTAGGCAGCGGCCTAATAAGGTCCATGGGTGATAGTAACATTTACCATCAAGTGTGCTGCTTGACACTCTTACTCGCTTGCTCGTTAACGCTATAATATTTTTAGCATAAAAATATATTTATACAGGTGGAGTAGCCGTCGTGTATGTTGGTCAACCACTTGATACAGTGAAAGTAAAAATGCAGACGTTTCCAAATTTATATAATAAAGGCATGTTTCACTGTTTGAAACAAACACTTAGAAACGATGGTGTAATTAGAGGCCTATATGCTGGGACCACACCTGCGATAATGGCCAACGTAGCTGAGAACTCTGTACTATTTGCTGCATATGGATATTGCCAGAAACTTGTCTGCAATTTTACAGGTGTTGAGGTAAAATGTCTATATAAGATAACATTATTGTTACATAATTAATGCTACAAGTATAAATATCATTATATTTATATTTTAGACATATGTTTTATATTTTGTGAGTAAATTTTCAATCTATCAGTGCATCCATTGTGATGCGTGGGTAATGGCTACGAAAACTACCAACTCTTACTTTGCACGGGGATGTAAAGACGACTAAGAGCTTTATATTGACCTAGGCCAACTCCACCTGATACCGTTTGGTCAATAAACAACCTAAAGAAGACTGACGTTAGGCAGGCAGCCGGACAAAACTATTGCTAAAAACTTTTGCAATATGTACAGTGGAAGAGGAATACATATTGCATCGACCCAAACCAATTGAGATAAGAGCAGGACGATGATGATGATGTATCCATTGGCAAATCAACGTTCACTATAGGAGATCTCTCCAAAGGAAGATAATGCCATAATCGATATCCTTTTCATACGAGTTGGCTATTCGCATTTGGTTTATATATACATGAGCAATTTGCTCATGAAACACTATTGCCCGCCACTTGGATGCTCTGGTAGTCAGTTTTTACGAGTAACGCGAGAAGGGAAAATTTGATAACATATTATATTTTTAACGTTTTACCACACGGTCATTTACGTGCCCAAATTTTATGAAGAGCCAAAAACTATAAAAGTCACATTCTTAATAAACTTTTAAGAAATATTTCGAAACGTTACATATGACTTATTCTGTTTAGTTGAAAACAATACTAATTAACTACAGCGTTTTCAATATGTGTAATTGATTAAAAAATAAAATTCTTCACCCCCTATCTTGCCCGTGGGTGTCGTATAAGATGACTAAGCGATATACTCGTATGATATGATATAACATATTCATCCACATAAAACGCTGTAACCCGTCTGACTAGCGTAGTGATGATGAATATTTGTGAGAATAGAGTTGTTGCCCTGGATAGCGTCAGGGCAGAGTCAAATTCTTTGTAATTTTTATTAAATATTTGAAACCTAGTTGGAAACAATAATCACAATTCACAGTATTTTTAGTACCTACGTGTAACTCATTAAAAAACCTTCACATATTTATTCAATTGGCATATTTTATTTTATTAAGTAGGTACATGGTGTGATTTTTTTTATTTATATCAAAGCATATTTTAGAAAGTAGAGCAGTTGTCAGCCCTGGGTAACGCATCAGCGGGATTTCTTGCGGCGTTCTTCTCTTCGTTCACTTTGTGTCCCACCGAGCTGATCAAGTGTCAACTGCAAGCGAGGCGGGAGGTTAATGTGCAAGGATCACAAACAGCTGTACGATGATTGTTTTGGGTATTACAATGTTATTGTTGATTTTGATTTTAACTAAGCAGTTCGCGATAAAGATTTTAACTATATTTTAGAGTAATCGCGGTTTAGAATTTCCCCCAATTAACTTAACGTTTTTTTTTTTAGATAAAATGAAACTTTTTCATTTTATCTTCATTTCATTTGTATGGACTTTTGAAAGAAGTTGAAGTTGTTTTGGCTGGAAATATATTGTTAAATGCATGCTAGATCCAATTATCTTCTGTAGAGTTTGCCAAGTCTTTCGGTTGTAAGCGTCACCACGTAAATACTAAGGATATCACCAGATTTTTTAATATATAGAGCTTATTGTCACCATTAGTTGTTAGTGTTGTATTAAGGCAAGGCAATATTATTGATAATTGCATAGAAGTGTCGTGGTCGCTTAATGTTTATAATGGGTAATCTAGACACGCGTTATCGTATCAAGCCAAGTTCAAGCAAAGAGAACTGGCAAGTCGCACATAGCGAGTATATTTTGCGGGTAGGTACTATTTCGAACGACTTTTGACCCCTTCATAACTCAAAAACTATTCAACATAAACGCAACAAATTTTCTAATATATATTAAAATCCACTATATAAATTTGCATCACAAAGTTTTATAAACACAGCTTAAACGGTAATTTAGATATTAACCTCAAAAAATCGTAATTTTTATGACTGACTGGCTAGCTGACATATAGATGAAAGACCTAACCCGCTTTCGGATGACCTAGAAAGTTCAAATTTAGCATCCAACTTGATAATTATGTTTATATAACGAGAAAAAACCGAAAACAGTGAATTTATAAGATTTTTTTAAATTTTCCAGCCATTCGATTTTATTGGAAAAAATGAGCTTTTGTTGTGGATAAGTAGAAAGATAGGGCTGAAAATACATCGATAATACAACCATTTCTCGTATGCATATTTATTAGTTTAGTAGCGTCTTTAGTTCTTGTAAAAAGCTTTGCTGATACATAGTATGCTACCAAATTGCAAGTCTTTTGCTGCGAAGATATGATCAGATCCAGTCAACTTTCTTTATTTTAATCACTTCAAAATTGAAACGTCAGTTAAATTATTAATTAAATTCGTAAATATATTTATTTAAATATCCTTACAATTGGCATAGTGACTAAGATACTGACCTAACGTGTCAATACTTTGTGCGATCTATAAATATTTATCAGTTTAGTAGCGTACTAGTATTTTATTTTTTATTAATATCTATAATTTCTTGTAGCAAGTCGTCTTTAGTTCTTGTAAAAAGCTTTGCTGATACATAGTATGCTACCAAATTGCTGGTCTTTTGCTGCGAAGACATGATCAGATCCAGTCAACTTTCTTTATCTTAATCACTTCAAAATTAAAACGTCAGTTAAATTATTAATTAAATTCGTAAATATGTTTATTTAAATATCCTTACAATTGGCATAGTGATTAAGATACTGACCTAACGTGTCAATAATTTGTGCGATCTATAAATAGTCGTTAATTTATATCTTTGTAAAGTTTCCGGCAATACAAGGACTATTTTCTCAGTGCAACATGCTGACTTAAAAAAAAATAATGCCACTTTATAAATTTTTATAAATAATTAAGCATATTAAATGCTAAATTTCAGTAATTTAAATAACAAGGTTGTGTCATCGTTTAATACAATTCTAACTGTAAAGTTTGAAGTATTAAGCCTATAACAATGTGTAAACATTGTCGGGTAGATAGCATACCGTCACCTTAAGACGTAAATATAATACGAAGTGAAATTTGCATGTCCTACAATTAGTCGCGGTGGTGTAGTGGCAGCACGATTGGGCCGGAATCCCAATAGGCGTGGGTTCGAATCTCGCTTGCGACATCATTTTCCATTTCGTAATCGGCTTTTATAAAAAAAAATAATGCCACTTTATATACTTGAATAATAGGTATTTTTCTTATTGATTGTGGGTATTAACAAATTAGATATTTAGAAGCCTAAGTGTAATTGTACAAAAAAATGATTGGTATTAATGTCGCGACTATTGTTATTTTGGGCAACACATGCATGCTGCTTAACACATAAATTACTTATTATTATAAAGGGCACTGGAGGTTATTCTATGCACAACAATCTTTATCTTTAATCATAATATATTTATTAATGAAATGTGAACTGTTTAGTTAAAATTATACATATTACAAATAATATGTTGTGTTTACGTAATTTCTATATCATTTATCAGTTAATATTTATATATGTTATCAAGTAAATTACGCTTTATCTTTATATATTTGCGCTGTGTATCTTGACCGTGAGATGTATGTATTATTGCGAAGTATTATAAACTATTTAGTGTGACGTAAGTACCTATTTGACTTTTAGAAATCATTGTATCGTACAGGGGCGGCTCTAGCACATGTACCGCCCCGGTGCAATCAATCACCTGGCACCCTCTTGTATCAAAATGTGTGAACAAAGTGGAATAGGTTGATAGTTACAACACGTTCGACTAAACTCCGAATCTCACTGGAATGCGTTGTCGTATGCTTAGTATCGTTGTTTTGACACGAAACCAGGTAAACGCGATCGGATTATGAAGTTCACTGTAACTTGACGGTAATCATGGCGACAAAGCAACTTACCCAAAACTGTCAAATAACGCACCCACTACGTTTAATAAATGGTTAGGCACTCGCTGCGTACGGTGCGCCCCCTCCGTGTGGAGCGTTTCAGTGGAGGCTTTATATGTCCCGAGTGGCTCTCAGCGCCCCTTAACACCCGGCGCCCGGGTGCACCGTACCCTCTGCACTATAGGTAAAGCCGCCCCTGGTATCGTATAATTAGTTACTTTTTTGTTAGGATAAACTCATTGAAAGAACCGCGCCGCGCAGCTATTGTATGAGTATTTTTAGCAACATAGCCTTTTCAATCTTATAGTAAGTACCTATATAGACAAATAAATAACTTTGATGAATTTAAACCAACTTAAAAAAATCCAGCGTCATTCATTTTCAGTGTGAGTTGATTTATGCAGTAAAATATTGCGATTAAATCATACATGCCGCAAAGAAAAAGATTTTTTCCTTAAACTCCCTCTCAGAAATCAATGTTTTGGGTGTTGTCCGTATGCGGTTAATATGTTGGATTAGAACATAAGCGCTGTTTTACACTGTGGTTCCCTTAATACGGGTGAAGACACCGCGCTACAAGCTTTTTACGGAATGAGATAATTCATACTCTTTCAGGATGATGGGGAGTGCGAATTATTTTATGCTTTAAACTACCGTAATAGTTATTTGTTCTCAAAATTCTTTACGATCAAGGATACTTCAATGTTTGACAGGCATTTATCGATGTAAAAACAGCGATAAATTGAAAAAAATATGGGTATGAATTGATTTTAAAGGTGATTGCGAGGACATATCTTTCACCCTGTAGGACTATAGTCTTATCAGAACAAGGATCGCCTGCTCTCCTTAATAAAGCCAATCGTGAAGTTAAAATATTCCATTCTGTTATTGGTAGGAAGGTAATAAGCAAAGTGAAGCTGCCAAACGAGTTAAAAGCTCACTGTAAGTCAGTTATCATTGAAGATAAGTCAGCTGTGCTGATGTTTCGCTCAACAGGCAGCTACAGTACACATTTTGGGCTATAGGGCCTCTCACCGTCCTTTAACCGCCCTAGACGGACAGAATGCAGTAGAGCTATATTCACCTAAAAAGGCAGATTATGTTGTTAGGTCCTGCCCATTATCATTTCACCGTGTTAAGGCTATGGTAGTTACATGATATATATATGTATATTCTTTCGTTATTTGTAAACATATTTCTGTGGTCCAAATCATTGCCCGTAACGTATTTTAGTTTTCAAAAATGAAAAAATAAGTGTGCAGACCTTCATATTTTCTCAAGAGATACTCTCTTTCCTTTATGCCTTTATGTTCAAAGCACACTGAAAGACGACTTGACTTAAAACTAAATATAGGTACCTAGTAGTTTTTAACAAAGATTATGGCAACTTATAAGCCATGCGGGGCACGGAAAGGTTTAGAGAGTATTTGACTGCTACCTTTAAATGATCTGATCAATATTTCTGCCTCATTGTCGCCAGCGGATGTGATGCTATGAATGATAATTATTTATAGTGATGATTAATATTGATGATATTATTATCAGGTAAAAATAACTCCGCTACAGCTGACTCAACAAATCTTTAGAGAATATGGGCTTCCGGGCTTGTTCCGTGGATTGGTGCCGACTATTATGAGAGAGATGCCCGGATACTTCTTCTTTTTTGGAGGTTATGAAGGTAATTTTTATGATTAATATATTATAATCTCACGACTTTCTTGTAAAGATACGTAAGTGTGATCCGTTGAAATCATCTTGGTGCCGGTGCCGGCAGTCTGTTTAAATAGCAAATAGAGATTACACGGCACGATGTTTAAACCAAGCGACTCTGCCTTCGTCCTGTAAGTTGACGGGATGCGGTCAGATCGCAATCCTGCAAAAAAAATAAGTTTAAATAGAGTTCACTTAATAAGAAACGAGCTATTTATAGCAAATTTCTAAAATTCAAGAACCTAATACCACTTTTTGACCGTCCCAGAACGGCCAGAACACACACTCAAGATCGTCAGTCGTATACTTCTACCACTGGACAAATTATTCTTCTTTTACTTTTATTTAAGATTCGGATATATTCTCATCATGCAACTGTCATGCCTCAGTAGTAAATCTAAGATGCAGAAGCTGTTGTAAACACGCTAATGCAAAGGCTTTTTTTTTTTTTGTGTGTCTTAGTTGTTAGCCTCAGATGGCTATGACAACTTTACCCGGACTGTGGGTGAGCGCTGAGGGCTCTCAACCCGTTATGCAAAGGCCTATTATCGTACCCTATCTAACTGTAATTTGGTTTTTGAATAATGTATTTTGTGAAATTAATAAAAAGAGAAACAACGCCCACGTTGCTAATGTTTAATACCCATTGCCCATTTCACGTAATCCGGCTCTCCTCACGTCATAAAACTCACTGTGAATCATCAGGAATAGCAACGACAATGCGACTCCTCATATCAGGAGATAGTGGGGCCTGTTCTAATGTATTTAATGGAGATTCAAATATATGGCCGAGAGAACCATCAATACGAGCTAAATATTATTTATTTAACTGTTTTGTGAATGTACTAAATTTTAAAAAGTAATTTCATTGAAAACAACAGATAGCATAAAATGCGATCGTATTGTACAAGGATATTTTTATTAGACAACCTTTAAATTAAAAAAGGAAAGCAAAATATGTATACTACGTTATAACAGTAAACGGTCAAAGTCTGTAATACTTTAAGAAATAATCACTCAAAAATTACTAGACTAAACCTATTTAAATTTGGTACAATAATAGTTTATACTCTGCAGTAAAATATAGGATCATTATATTTCTGAAATATTGCATCAAAAATCATACAAAATTAAGTACGAACAAAGTTGCAGGCACTATCTAAAATTATAAAGTCTAAATTCGAAGTTTTATGAACTTGGGTGGTGGTTGTTATACACTGTCGTGGATCACTAATCCGTAGTAAAGCCTTTTCTGCGATATCTAACCACTCTATAGCAACAGGTACCGCAAATTTTGGCAATATACGTTTACAAATTAGGAAAAACTTTGTAAATTTTACACGTCTTAATCATGGAAGCGGCTCTTCTTCTCTGAGGATTGTACTAATTTATATTTGTTTATGATCCAAATGAAAAAAAAACAATCGGCTTTAGCAGTCAGATCTCGTATTTATATTATTAGAATGCTCCGAATTCTATATTTGATAATAACCCTTACTTTCCGAATGGTCAATATTTCTAATCTCAACTGGGAGTCTACCCCCAGTCATTAACTTGTTAGTTTTGTTTCGAAACTCTTCAATTTCGTTATTAATTCTTTTATTGGAGTAGTATAACAATGTGATATACTTTGGTAGATTTGAATGTTGTTAGTCTTTTCTATAGTCGCGAGGAATTTTAAAAACATATAATTAAACAATGATATTAAAAACACTTCAACATCTATGTAGGTAGTTAAAGTATCTTTAAATAAATAAAAATAACTGCAAAAATGTTCAAGGTTCTTGAAAGAATTTAAAAGTATAATTTATTATAAGGACTACTGGCACTTGTATTCTTAACTCTCACGACGCGGGTTCTTTTTTGATATCACACTTTTATTTTTAGGTTAATTTCTAATTGGATGACTGAAATTATTTGAACGAGATTAATTAATTATTAAAACTTGCTTTCCGTGGTTATACTAGACCACTTACTTGACTTTTGAGAATAAAGGTATTATTTACATAAATTAATATTTTCAGGTGCTAGAGAATTCTTAAAGAAGCCAGGACAAACCAAAGATGACATAGGTTTCGTCCGGACCATGATCGCTGGTGCAATCGGAGGGCTCGTTTTATGGACGGTGATATTCCCAACAGATGTTATTAAGTCTAGAGTGCAAATATCTAATAAGAGTCAAAAGTTTTTGACTGTTGGATATGAAATTATTCAGAAAGAAGGTTTGTTACATCAGTTTTATGTTATCATTAAATATTTAAGAGCTTTATCCGCCTGTGATTTTTTTTTCATATAACTCGGTCTTGCTTTGAATCGTCGTCATCATTTCAGCTCACACATGTTCCACGGTCGGGCTCGAGCCTTCTTTATAATGGGAGGACTATTTAACATACGCTGGTCAGACGTGTTGTTATAGGGTTTTGTTTTGAGTTGTCCTTCTCTTGCATATACGTTATATGCGTTTTATATCCCTTAGTCGACTGTTACAATCACTCACGGGTAAGATAAGATGTGGTGAATGGTATTCTTACCCTGTCACCACAAGGAAATCAATAAGTGTAATAAAAAAGATGGTTTTTGTTTCTCTTAAGCGTTTTTTTTTGCAAGAAAAATAACTTCGTTTAAACGTTATGTCTCTGTTTTCTACTGTTTTGTGTACTATATCTTCGCTCAAAAAACCAAAAGACGTTTTTTTTTTTCGAGTATATACATTTTTATTTATAATATGTTTATTGTATGAAAGAGAGTATTGGTGTAAAGATGCGAAAGGGAATGCTCCGATGGTTCGGACATGTGGAAAGAATGTCGAACGAAAGTCTGGTTAAGAAGATATACAATGCGAAAGTGGAAGGATGTAGGTACCGGGTGAGACCGAGACTAACCTACCTATACCAGATTGGTCACGTACTGAAGGAAGGTGGAGTCAAGAGTCTCCGAAACCGGCGAACGTGTATAAAGAGAATTATGAATGTTGAGGAAGCGAGTGAAGTTGCATACTATACAGGATAGAGTTCTCTGGCACTCTGTTCTCTCTGCCTACCCTGCAAGGGATATGGCGTGATGATATGTATGTGTGTGTATGTATGTATTCCTAATATTCTAAATGCTAAATTAATAAGGAAATATTTTGCAAAACATTTTATAATAACACACTTGTGAGAATTTCATACGATTTTGTTATAATATTGACGGTTGCATGAACAAGGTAATCGTCTATATTCTATATAGAGGCCTAACATTACTTGAACATGTACTATAGTTCATTACGGAAGAGAATTGCACTTCATAAACATCGTTAGAAACTAGATTCCTACTTATCATTCAACATTAAACTGATATTATTATCAATCACACTGACCTCGGTAACATAGGAAATGATAAACTTAAGGAACGTTATTATTATCGACACTTTGCGAGGTTCTTTCTATATAAATGCTTTCATTGTGTATCTTGTGTGTAAATTTGATTAATTTACAACGTAGATAAATCAAAAGTGAGTTATAAAATTGTAATTTTCGATCCTTTAAACTTTATGAAAATACAATTTGTGATAAAGTATGCTTGCCAAACTGTTTTAGGAGGTTTTGTCGTATGACGCATGGTTAACGACATATTTGAGGACGCGTTTTTTAAGATAGCGGCTGAATCTCGTGCTCCTACGTCTCCAACTTGAATTTACATTCGGGGCATCCTTGAACGTTTTATTTTTTGAAAAGACAATCCGTTCTGTAGATAAAGAATATATAAACAATACAACATAGATTAAATTTTAAATAGAATTACGAGACTACGAATACAACACGTTTGTGACTTCATAATATTAAAGGAATTTCACTATAGTACGTAAAAGGCTTCTACGCTTATACTTAAATTGACAGAAAATATCCAACACAACGCAAAAAAAAATGTTTATAACAGCTCATTTTATTAATCCATGTGTCATAAAATATTTATAAAATTGAATTCCAATAACTTGTGCGATGCGGATACATTTGCGATAACAGATTTACTTAACATTTAAAATACTTTTGGAGAGTTCTTTTTTTAAGTGTTTTTAACAAGTAGATATTTTTAATATATTGACGATACTAACAAGATTTTAATCGATTAAAACTCAAAACTCACTGCATTTAACTGTGCTATATAACTCACTGCATTTTAATTATGGAGGAAAATGAAAACTAATACATAATAGTTTTGTTATAAAACTTAAATGTGATCTCTACATTTATTAAAAGTTTTTCTCAGAAACCTTAAGCTGTTGCGCGATTAATACGCTATAAATCACAATACATTATTCTATGTACGTATTTATTCAAAATAAACCAAAGCCAAAGACATAAATTAACTGCACGGTGCCCATGACAACTATTAAAAAATAAATACACTGTGATATGAATAAGGGGTCTATGCGTGAATGTGAGCAAAACCAAAATAATGGTCTTTGAAAGAGATGAAGCCAGAACAGATGTAAGAGTAACAATAGGTAATGATACTAATGATGTACTAGAGCAAGTGGATGAATTTGTATATCTTGGATGTGGATTTAGCCGAGATGGAAGGTACACCACTGATATAGAGCGAAGAGTGAATGCGGGAAATAGAGTGAACGGAGCGTTGGGCCTTTAGCCACCACCTCAGCCAGAAGGCACGTGTAGCAATACATAACGCAGTGCTTGTCCCAACATTACTGTATGGAAGCGAGAGTTGGGTATGCAGAAAAGAGTAAGAGTAAATGGAAGTAAAATTAATGCGGTCGAAATGCGATCTCTACGAAAAATCTGTGGAGTTAGGCTGACCAACCGCATTCGCAACGACGACGTAAGAGAGCGAGTGGGTATGAAACAGAGTATTGGTGTTCGGACATTTGGAAAGAATGCCGAACGAACGTCTGGTTAAGAAGATATACAATGCGAAAGTGGAAGGATGTAGGTACCGGGGGAGACCAAGACTAACCTACCTAGACCAGATCGGTCATGTACTGAAGGAAGGTGGAGTCAAGAGTCTCCGAAACCGGCGAGCTTGTATGAAGAGAATTATGAATGTTAAGGAAGCGAGTGAAGTATGCAAGGATAGAGTTCTCTGGCACTCTGTTCTCTCTGCCTACCCTGCAAGGGATATGACGTGATTTTATGTATGTATGTCCGGAGGAAGGTGGAGTCAAGAGACTCCACCTTCCTTCAGTACATGACCGATCTGGTCTAGGTAGGTTGGTCTCGGTCGCCCTCGGTACCTACATCCTTCCACTTTCGCATTGTATATCTTCTTAACCAAACGTTCGTTCGGCATTCTTTCCACATGTCCGAACCATCGGAGCATTCCCTTTCGCATCTTTACACCAATACTCTCTTTCATACCTACTCGCTCTCTTACGTCGTCGTTACGAATGCGGTCGGTCAGCCTTACTCCACAGATTTTCCGTAGAGATCGCATTTCGACCGCATTAATTTTACTTTCATACTCTTTTCTGCATAATAGTTGTATTTATAATAATTGTCTAAATAAGCGTTTTACATTATTTCCAGGTGTGCTGGCGTTGTACAACGGTCTTAAACCGACTTTAGTGAGAACCATTCCAGCGACTGCCGCACTCTTCGTTGTATATGAATATTCTAAGAAATGGATGCATGAATCTTTTGGTGATTAACGTAACGTGATAGTTGAATATATCTATGGATTATAGAAATTATTTATATGTTTACAAATTTACTATTTTTAAGTCTGACGAAGGGACCGATGAATGTTATTGTAAATGTTATGTCAAATAAAAAATATAATTTTTTGTTTAATTCTATTTATTTCAATGCCAAAATCGTTGGCACAATTTGTTTTTGCCCCGATAGAGGGACAGGCGATGTTTTGAGCGCCGCAATAAAACACATAAACTTATATGTGTGTGCGTGTTTTGTTTATATTAACATATAAGTATTTTTACTTGGAGTACCATGATTGGTCATTGAGGAGGAGGAGAGGGTAACAGTTGTATAAAATGGGTCACGTAATATGGGTATGTTCGCTAGTCCGCGTAAGTATGTGACAGCTCTCTGAGGCTAACCTCCCTATTAAAAAAAAAAGAGTTCTGTTATTTGCGGGACACTAACCACGTCGGACGGTCACTCTGAAAGTGCATTGCGTATTAATTAAAACAAATTGTAAACAAAATATTATTTTTATTGTTTGTCAAACTATTATTTGAAATTTGATTTATTTGACGCATGAGTTAGGTATGTCGTAGGATTCCAAAAGTGATGGTTTTTTTTTTTGTTTGCGTTTAAAGAAATCATTGTGTTATCAAAATAATGGAGCTTGCCGTCGCTTCTCTTGATCGTTTTCAAGCGCAGTAGATAAACAAATAGTGATACCACTAAGAGAACACACCCAAACTATGTGACTTGTTCATGTTCTTTTAAAATACCACGCTTGGTCACAAGAGCTGTTAGGTTTTCGTCACGTAGTCAAGCTAAATTCATTCATCAACAAGCTTTTTTAGATTTCTTGTTTGCAAAAAATGTTTTAAAACCATTTTAATGACTTACTACGTGTAAAATAGAGGAGGAAGGAGGTTTTGGTTTTTTGCAACGGTTTAGGGTTTTTTGCAACGTGCTGTTGCGCTTCGTTCGGTTAACGAGAGAGCCGGCAGCCCAACTGGATGGGTTTGGGAAAATATTGATATTTTTAATGAAACGTTTAGCTGCTTTTAGATATTAACTTTCCACAATTGCCGCTTAACTTGTATTTTAATACATTGCGTTGAGGTGATAATCTACTTTCGATATATGAAAATCAAGGACTTTTCAAAAATAAAAATGACTATTTTTCTTACATTCCACTTATAGGATAATATTATCATACATATGTCAAGAAAAAACATTCGTTTAAACGTATTTGATATCTTTGAAAAGCAATTACATACTTTGTTTAAAATAAGAAAAAAGTTATTAAAAATAATATTCGAGGACGTCCGGATCCGGATGTCTGTCCGTATGGATCTGGCACTCTCATGACCGTAAAAATGAATGTATCGAAGTATTTTTTTTAAAAGCTTTATAATCGCAACGCGCTGTTTTCTTTCGAAAATGGCTTGGTAATTCTTTGTCCTTTAATTGCAATTAATAAAAACTAAACTGCTTAGTCTTTAGTGTATGTATGTATACCTTATGAAAATTGGGTTTGTTTACATTGCTTGCTTTTCTAATTTATAGTATATTATCTATGAATGCTTGCAAGCTATGTTTTGCGCTACGTGGAGAATGGCGCGAAATTTCAAATATTTTTTTTTCTTTCATTTATGGCATTGAGTGGCATTGACTTATAGTAAATGATAAATAATAAAAAAATTATGAGGCGTGCACTTTTGGATTTTCCAAACTATATTTCTTTTCTATTTTCTATAACATCTCAAAATATTTTCAAAAATACTTATATGTATATAAATATATATATTACTAGCAGACCCGGCCACGCGTTGCTGTGGCTAAGGTAGTCTCAGTAACACGTGTTGGATATGCTAATAAATTGTAGCATGTGTAATTATATGAAACGTTTCTACGTTTAACATAGCGCCATCTATTAAATACTTACTCAATCCAGTCAACAGATACCACCATCTGTTCGAATAGTTTGGAGATAACAGATAATTGTGACTGTCAAATAATAGACAAATAATTTGCAATAAAATAATATTGTGACTATAAATTGAGATGGAAGCTATCCTATCTTTTAAGTTGGATCAAACTACACATATTATGCAAATTTGATTAAAATCGGTTAAGTACTTTAAGAGTGCATGGATGATATATGGGCTGTGATGATGATGCGGCGAAACTACTGGGATGTAGTGAATATTATTTAAAAGTGCTTTACAACGTTTTCGTTTTCCATCAAAATTCCCACAAGATACCATTAACAGTGTAGCCATAGCACTGTTGATGATGGTGACAATTTGACTTAGACAATGACTAACCTGAAAGACTAAAAACGTAAAAATAATTATAACGACACTGGCACCAATATCTCGTATAAATAGCTGATTGCCAATACACAAAGAGAAGAAGAAGAACGTTTACGTGGCATCAACCTTTTTAGAGTTCCATACCCAAAAGATAAAACAGGACCCTATTACTAAGACTCTGCTGTCCAGCCGTTGCTTCGCCTGTCTGTCACCAGGTTGCTCTCATGAACTGTGAAAGTTGGACAGTTGAAATTTTCACAGATGATGAATTTCTTTTGCCGCTACAACGACAAATACTAAAAAAACAATAAAATAAATATTTAAGGGGGCTCCCACACAACAAAGGTAATTTTTTGCTCGTTTTTGCTTGATATTGATAACAAAAATAGGGAGACGTTTGAAATATTCACAGAATATTTAGTAATATATTCACTTTAGAAATAAATAATTAAATTAAAATAAAATAAATAGAGAATTTAAGCTCCCATACAACAAACATGATTATTTTGCCATTTATAGATAATGGTACGGAACCCTTCGTGGGCGACTCCGAGTCGCTCTTAGCCGGTTTTTTGAATATAATCGAATTGAGTTTTCAAACATATGTCATAATAAAATGTCTTTTAAATCAAAATCACTAAGAAGTATTGATATCAACTTTAAAGCCAATCACCCCTAAAATAACTTTCCACCCCTTTTTAACTCAGTTAGGAGATAAATCTCAATAAAATATGAATAACATCTTTCATCAATTCTGTTAAAGAATGTTTATGCGAAATTTGAAATAGTTTGGACCAAGGAATCACGTTGTCCCATACAAACTTTGCACTGCTTTTTCACCCCCTTAGGGATATAATTTCGTAAAATCCGTTCTTAGCTGAGCTCTACTCGGCGAAAGAAATATTCCTACCAAATTTGAGGTTTTGTAGGCCTTATGGTTCCAGAGATATCGTGATGAGTCAATACATAGGTGGAAATCTCTTATATATATGTATATATATATATATATATATATATATATATATATATATATATATATATAGATTAATTTCTTAATATCTATTAGATTAGATCGATATAGATTATTTCTATATGGTAGTAAGCGATAAAAGGCTTTGTGTATTATTCAATTTTTTTGTAGTCTCATTCTAAGCAATGGAAATTATTTGCCTTGAAGTTAAATCGAGTGTAAAAACTTCGCAAGTTTCTGACTACTTAGGTGAGATTAAAACTAGACATGCGCGAAACAGTACTTCGCGAAATGATGTCATATGGCATTACATTTCGTGCCGAGTAATATTGCATTTTACCATCACTTCAAACATCACAACATGACATTTCATGTCATGTGTGATGCGTAATGCGATAGCGCTCTATACATACGGCGGGCGGCGTCAAGAAATATAAGCCTTAACGTTCTGAAAATAAAGCTCAAAATAAATATTGAATTGCCAGACACCGAACATTACAGAAATGCAGAACAGTACACGGGTGTTCGCGTCATGTTTAATGTGATGTTTAGTCGCGTAATGTGTAATGATTCAGTACACGGTCGGGTAATATTACGTGTGATACATCACTCGCATTACTTACACATGTCTAATTAAAACGCCGTAAGGAGGTAAGGGTTAAGTATAAACATAATTTGATACTATATAGTTTTGTCAATAAATTAACTGCAAACCATAGAGCAAACAATATGCTGCCAACCATGGGTAGTATATTATCTATGCATTAAATTATTTTAAAAAATAAACGTTATTTCTACTAATTATTTTAATGTTTTCCGACGATTATCAAGTGCAAAATATTTATCAGTACTCAAGAAAATCATATAAAAAGAATAGAAGAGAACAGGATAATGATATCAGTCCACGAGATAATATCAACCTCGAGACGCCCGATGGTTCGCCAAGAAGTGAAAGGGTTCCAAATTCTCAAGGATGCAGTTGCGATTTGGATCCAGATACGGAAATAGCTAATTTACTTCATAACAAATGCCCAGTTATTACTCTAGCTCAACAACAACTGCAGCGCCTTCTAGATGAAACTGATAAGATTCTTTGCGAAAATACGAGATGTTGCAGGTTCATAATTCTTTATAATAATTTTATTTTTAGCTAAAAACTAGTCTGTGGATCAAGGAACGTCTGTTGCTTGGCACCTTTAGAATACCTGACAATATTAAAAAAAAATAAACATTAATTGCTCCTAAGTAAGGAACAATTAATCCCAGGAGCAGGTATCTGTGCTGACTGTATGCGCCCGGCGGTATAGCATATCTCCCAAAGGCCAGCGGAAGAGTTACGACGCATAAGGCGTACCGGAGTACGCCGACTGCCTCCAGGCTGACCAATTGCTATAGGACCACATAACATGCTTCTGTCACTCTCGATGGATGGACACTCTATTCAAAAGGCGATGAGCAGGCGAACAGCGGATTTGGGTTGTCACGCTTCTCTGGTCACTCTGGACTGTTGGATACAAAGCGGACTATCATATTATAGCTTAGCTTCACAAGTTATGGCTTGTCATGATGATTTACTACTACAATTGATAATGGGAGTAGATTCGGCTATCGTATCCTTTTGACCAATATATACCGAGATGCTTCTCCATTAAATAATCTTAATGGTCGGCACTTAGGATGTAGGTACCAGTGCTGCTGTGATTTAAGGTTTTCTTCTCTTGTACTGTTATTTGTTTACTTATTTTATACGTCATCTTCAACGTACCTAAATATGAAAGAAAACAGTGTAATCTCTTATTCTCTCATTAAACAAGCAGTTCTAATCTAACAGTGAAACTTCAAAAAGGTATTTCGTTAGATCACTGGTTAATTCAATGTTTTGTATTAGAATGCTCTTAGTACAAGATATTAATTACTTTTATTATTACTCCAACTTAATTACATTTATTACGCGAAGATGTTAACGTTAATTCCATCGCATGTCTTATTAAACAAGCGTAGTCCGTGCTTTGCAATGTCTGAAACTGCTGAAACAGATCCATCTTCATATAAAGTAAATGTTAATATATAATATAAAAAAAAGGGTTCAAGACTTGAAATTCAAGTGGGTGGGCAATTAAGTAAGACGTACTCTTATTCTTCTTCATTTAGTTATATTTTTCGAAACGGCTTTTATTCTCATTAAGATTATAAGGACGAAATTCACAATTAAAATATGCGTAAACAGTTTTAAACGATAGGTAAATACATAATTATATAACTACACTAGCTTCTGCCGGCGACTTCGTCCCCGTGGTATAGTTAGTTTAGGCTAACGCTAACTTCTACTCGCGAATCCGTTTACGTAAAAGGTGGAAACATTTTTAAATAATACATACGTTAAAGCTGTTTTAGGTACCTACATGAGGCTTTTATTAGTAAGAGTGGAACATTAAACCTTAAGTAAAAGTATTGGGCCTTATCTATAGATACATACATACACTTACGCTTATCTCCGATTACGTATACTTTTAATATGTATGACCTCTCGTGAACAAATCTCCAATTTGGTACACAAAGTATGGCGTGGTCTTCCCCTTGTATTCGTCCCATTCACGTTTACTTTATATGTTTGCTTCGTCAACCTTTCTCCACTCATTTTTTCTACGTGTCCAACTCACCTCAGAATTCCAGCGCTCTATAATATTATTTCTAATTTTATCTTTCAGACTTATATCACACACGTTACTAAGAGCTCTCAGCTCTACAGCATTTATTCTACTTTCATGTCTTCCCCGCCAAATTCAACTTACACTACCATACATGAGGGCAAGCCCTAATACTTACCATACTTATTATTATTATTTAGGATGTGTCAGGCGGACGGGCGGTCATGAGAAGAAAACAAAACTAAAAATGTAGTGTGCGCAGAAGTAGGTACTTTAAAATAACATTACATTTGAGTTTTTTTTAGAATATCTTATAATCTACATGATATAAGACCCAGTATTTTTACCATAAATGCGCGCGCAGTACTTTATCATTATTTTGCTGCGATATGATTATATTTTTAAACTGCGATATTCATTGAAATCAAATAATGTAAATGACAATTATGCTTTAAATTAAAAACTTGTGATGAATAACTAGCCCAGCCAAATTAGAATTTTAAATTACATTAATTCCGTACAGCAATTGTTTTTTTGCAATCGTTAGGGGATCCCTCTGGTAGTTTAAATCTCGATTTTCGATCGCCTAGGGGGTGTGCGTTAGCCACCATTTTGGTTTTTCCAAAAAAAGGTTTTTGGCAAATAACTCGGTTATTTTTGACTTTAGGTGAAAATGCAAGACAAAAGTTGTAGGAAATTCAATTCTCTACAATTTTGATCTCATATTTTTTTTGTAGGATCGATATTTTTTGAGTTATCAATAAAAAAAGCATTCTTCTGAAAATGTCACTGTATTTTGTTTATTTTCAACTTTAGAGAAAATATGGTCTGAAACAAAGTTATAGAGAATTAAATTCTCTGTAATTTTGATAAGTATGATTTTTTTCGTAGAAACAACATTTAAGGTCCTACGTCCAATCCAAAACTGAGCAGAGAGTCCGTGACTGAGTAGTAGAAATACTCTTTTCCACACCACCGCTGGGGTAGAGTTCCAGGCGCGTTTTTTAAAGTGGTATCCCTAAGAGGCCTAATCCACGTAGTTTCACTTTCAGGGAATATTCGGGCGTAATTTTTTTGTATATTTTTAAATTTTTTGGCGGTTTTTTTTAATAAAACTGCGTTTCTTCAAGCTATACATCATTAAAATGCTCATTCTTTGAAAAACTATGTTTTCTTTCTCTTGCACGAGGGCCCTGCAACATCGACATCCTCGATTTCATATTGTAGGGGAGTTTCCTCAATGTACGATGGTATTAAGTTTTCACTCTCGGAAAAGGAATCATCATCTTCCCCATCATCTTCGAGCAGCGGTGGTGTGGAAAAGAGGATTTCTAGTACTCAGCCACGTACGCTCTGCTCAGTTTTGGATTGGGCGTAGGACCTTAAATATTGTTTCTACGAAAAAAATCATACCTTATCAAAATTACAGAGAATTTAATTTTCTATAACTTTGTTTCAGACCATGTTTTTTCTAAAGTTGAAAATAAACAAAATACAGCGACATTTTCAGAAGAATGCTTTTTTATTGATAACTCAAAAAATATCGATCCTACAAAAAAAATTGTAGAGAATTGAATTGTCTACAACTTTTGTCTTTTGCATTTTCACCTAAAGTCAAAAATGACAGAGTTATTTGCCAAAAACCCTTTTTTGGAAAACCAAAATGGCGGCTAACGCACAACCCCTAGGCGGTCGAAAATCGAGATTTAAACTACAAGAGGGACCCCCCAACGATTGCAAGAAAAAAATTGCTGTGCGGAATTAATGTAATTTCACGTTGAATTTCGGTCTAATTTGACTGGGCTAAACGTATTTATTTAGATAAGGATTAATATTATGTTTATAAAAAAACACCATCGAAAATATCGCATTATTTTAAAACAAATTTGATTATCATAAAAAAGGTCATAGTGAAGATAGACATAATTATGCTGTCGCGGACTTTTATTTAGAATTTTGAAAGAGGAATAATTATGTAGTACATAATTTTCGCGAAACTAGCCGTTTACGCAGTGGAAGTTCTCAAAAGAAAAAAAAAACGATTTTGAAACATTCTTTATTGGTGCTCTGCACCTATTAGTCTTAGCGTGATATAATCCATAGACTTCCTCGATAAATGAGCTATCTAACACTGAAAGAATTTTTCAAATCGTACTGGTAGTTCCTGAGATTAGCGCGTTCAAAGAAACAAACAAACTCTTCAGCTTTATAATATTAGTATAGATGGGTTTTTTTCCAAGACGATAAACAATCTGCACTGAGTGATATCTATCCATTGGTATAGATTGCAGAAAGAATTGATGTACGTACAAATTTAATTCCGACACCTGTTGCTGATCATGGAATTGTCATTACTTGGTCACTATAGCATTTGTGCAGTTAAATATATGACAACTTATTTCGTTTACTTAACCACCTCTCCAGTTTTGGTCAATTAATTAAACAAACTGTTTATGAATAACATGACTTATAACATATTTGTTACAGGTCCGTCTATGACTTCCTGCTCATATGCAAAAGTTACCTCGATCAAGATAAGTGTAGATGTATTGTAATGATATTAGTTGTCATATCTTTTTTAATCGGTCTTTTATTTGGAGCTGCGTCGTGCGGATCTTACCTTGGACGATTTAATAGTCCCATACTTACATGTATAGATAACTTCTTTATACCCAATTCGTACTCTAGCCTAGAGGATTCATATCGAAGTATAGTATAGTTACATATTACTCGGCTATACTCTTGCTAATTACACTGCTTGGACTTTATAATTTTACGTTACAAATAATAATTTAACTGAGTTAACATCACGCTGCTGACAGGTTTTTTCTGTCTGCAGCCAAAATGAGCCAGATCGTTCGTGTTAATAGTGCCTCATCTTTCGTTCGGTGCGCGAGAGCCGCCAACCCCAACTAGCTAAATGATGTTGCGGCGATCCACTAGCAGGCACCATGGATGCAACTGCTTGTTTGTCTATCACCAAAGACAACAAAAATAGTTAGATACTTTAGATTTAATTATTATTATAATTATATTTAATAGCATTGCCAATTATTTTCTTTTATTTATCGATTAGTATAATTTACAATGAAAACACAGATCTATGACCTAGGCTAAGCGCCGGGTCTTTTTTTTTGCAACGTACGGGACCTGGTATTTTTTTTTGGGAATATGTTCAAGGTCGTCCCCTGAATGTAAATCCAAGTTGGCGCGGCGGGGGAGCGTTCACTTCAGCCGCCATCTTGGAAAACACGTTTTATTGAATATCTTGCGAACTGCGCATCGTACGACAAAAATTGCAGAGACCATGATTGTAGATAATAATATTTGCCATCTTTTTTACTTGAAAACTTTTTTTTGTATAACGCATAGGTTTTTAATTATAGCGAATCAAACTTTTTACAATATGGTTTTTACTAAATATTTATTTAATGGTCAATGATAAATTAAAAATAATGGTAACTGAATTGTAGAGCATGAAATTACCTATAAGTTTTATAAGAAACTTTTTCTCGTAGCATTTATAGTCTAAGAGCTGCAGCTTAGTAAAACTTGCACCTCGTACATTATCAGTGGTAATATTGCTCGCTGTATACGAAAACCATTTCATAACGCATAAAATGGCATAAAGTGTTCAAAAAAATGTCAATACAGCTGTGCAGCAAATCAATTAAAATTATAAATAATGTGGAGAACAACTAATAATTTGTCGATCTTTATTGTTACTTAAAACGGTATCATCATAAAAGATTGTCTATGTAGCAAAAAACAATAGTACATCCCGCTACATCGTAAGAATTGTAATAGTTATTATTTTTATTATTATGTATCTCCAATTGTTATCGAAATCACTAAAATGAAAAGAATTTTACGAATGTTACTTCAAAAAAATGGAAAAACATTTGTTTACACAAACAAAAAGTGGCGCATTATTTTACGGGGCGAGTCTTAATTTTTTCGATGTCGAGGGAAGACACTCATCGTCTTGTGGATCTATCTCTTCTGCCTCCGCCATATCCGAAGGAGACGAATCAAAGGTTGGTTCTTCGGTTGGGATGGCATCTAATATGTCTGGCACGTTGTCGCATGTTTGGCCGCTGCAATTGGAGCAAATAATCGAACATTTGAGAACAGCTTTTCGGCATCCGCAGGCAGCTCCGCAATTTTTGGTGCATTTGCACGATATTATTTGCAACAAACTCGACGGTGCAGGAGCCATAGCAGTTCGAATTGGTTCAAGCCCTTGTGCAGTTCGCTTCCAACCCCATTTTTCAGCGTCGTGATAAAATCCAAGCTAAGTTTGAACCTGGTGGCACATTCTGAAAGAATGGTAGCGTGCCGTATCTTGTGTTGGAGGCAGAAGTGATAAATTCAACCTTGTCTTACTCGCCAATTTCCCGAAGCATTTGTAGCGAAGCGAGTTTAAATAGAGACTTCCGATTTTGTAAAACGGTTGGGATTTATACCTGAATACTGTTGGAATGTTAAGAGGGAGAAATTCCGAACGACCCGAAATATATACTACAACATATAGGGACATAATCACGGAGCAAATACAAAGAGGAGACGGCCTAAGTAACTGTGCACTGTGATTCTCAAGTAGGCCGTGACGTCATCACGTTAACATCAATAGTAGGCGTGGCCAATTAGTCTTCTGTCGTCGCTGACGGTGTTCGTACGGTGCATAAAATTATATTTTTGGTGTATTTTTATGTTATTACGAAGAAAACCATAAAGTGTTGTGTTTTATCATGTACAAACTACTCTGATAAACGTACAGATGCTATGGAAAGAATCACATTTCATTTGTAAGTATATTTATTTATAATTTATCAAAATAATTTCTAGAAAGTTCTTTTGACGGTATCATATTCAAAAATAATTTTACTCAACGTTAGATGGCACTTAGCGTAATAGGACCTACAACAATAAAAGCACATACAGTTCAAACTATTAAGTTTATTGTAATAGCTAATAACCATGAGTATTAAAATTTATACCCAAAGCCTTTTACCTCGACAAAAATATGAGTTTTATATGTAGTTAATAATTATTTTGTAAGCAATACGCCAGCTGTCGTTAACTATGAAGAACTATATAAGTGTCAAAAATCCAGGGTCGTAATTAGAATATAATTATAACATTCGGATTTTTCATCAAAGAAAAATATTTTTTACACTACTTTAAATGAACTTATTATAATTAAACTGTAAATTTTGTATGTTTTAGAATACCGTCCAATGACGATGTTAAGAAGCAATGGATTTCAAAAATTAATAGAAAAAACTGGACTCCTACGAAATATACAAAGATTTGTTCTTCTCATTTTAACAATGAAGATTTCGTAGTAATAAGCAAAGGCTTTAGAAAACTAAAGAAGGGAACAGTACCTTGTTTAAATCTAGATTCATGTGTTAGTTCCTTTGCAGTTTGTATTATCAGTTACTGTTATGTGTAGAGGCTGCTAACTTATTATAGAATATATTATAGAGTTAGTCCGTCACTCTCCGAGAGGCCGACCGCGCGAGGAAAGACCGACGTCCTCCCCAAGGAGGGGGACATCGGTCCACCCGACCACTGACGTCGAGACGTTCTGCTCCGGTGGTCGGCCCAACGACGAAGGCGACATGCCAGGAGTGGGTTACGGGTGTGCGTGCTTACAGACAAAACAGAGAGGCTCTGTCACCCCGGACAGAGTGGTGCGAGGAGTGCGCCGACCATGACCCACCCCCCAAAAAAGAAAGAGGCTACTAATTTCATATTTTTTTTATTATTTATGTTGTAGCTTAGAAAGAAGTTACCGGAGCCTAGCCTAGCCTTCCCTAAAACAATCCATACGATTGGCAGTGAAGAATTTTCCCATTGAAAGAGTGCGTGCTTCTACAACTGGCCTCTACGTTTAAAGGACTGTATTGCAGCCAATGGAAACCACTTCGAACAAGCTTTTTATATTTTAAATTGCTTTATATTTATGTATTAAACTAACACTGTAAAAGTAATAAATATTTTTTGCAATAGAAAAAGGTTTTTCTTTGTTACAGTATTTAGGGCAAGACTAGGTATAGCTCAAGAAATATATGATACAAAAGAGTATTTCATTTTTATTATTGGAACCAATGTCACCCTTTCTCCTTTATTTATTAATAATGTAATTGCACTCGATGCAATTTCTTGATAAGATTAACGAGGTAGAGCACGTCACAAAAATATTCAAAATGGTGGTGGCGTCGAAGACCGGGTCTTCAAGTTACCTTTGGCATGGCTAAGTTTTAGATGGCCCGTGCGTCAATGAAACGGCTGCTACCTTGCTGGTATGCTCGCTTGAAATACTCTTTTACATGTCTTGGTCATTGACACTATTGTTGCATTATCAATTGTATAACGCCTTATTTTAATAGAGTGGTTTGATTCTTTTTTATATGGAAAAGACAAAAAGGAAGGAAATAATACCGTGTAACTAACATATTTACTAAAAGTCCAACTACTTTCATTCGACAATTTGTTAGAAACCCAAACAAATAATTGTATTATTTGGTCGTATGAAAAGGACACAAATATGAAGAAAAAAAAGGTTTCTAAACTTCTGAGTTTATCAGAATGACAGTAAAGAAAAGATGGATTTTTCATAAAATATTAACATTATGAACAATGCTGACAAGCCTTATAAAGAAATTTGCGGTTAAAAACAGTAGTCATTCACCTATTCGCTATGCAGAATTATTTGATTATAAACATTTGTATTTGAATAGAGCAAACAGCTAATAAGATTTGTTTGTATCTTTGAAATAAAAAAAATTAGCACTCCTTGATATAGGTAAATTCTGAGTACGTCCCTGTTACACCATACACTTACTGACATCTAATGCAAGATAGCTCAACTGCATACAATATACGAAATTAGTAGTTGTGCTAATAGCCGGTAGATGGACATAAAGGAGGGAGTGAGACAAGTACTATTACTTGTCTCACTTTCTCCATTAGCAGCGACCCCCTCACCCCCTGTAAATGACACGCATTGTTTCATAGAAAATATTCATTACAACAGCTCCTCTTTGTATTTGCTCCGTGGACATAATTGAATATACAGCATTATAATCTCATTTACAGCGTTATAGCTCTTAAACTATAAATGCTACGAGAAAGTTTCTTATAAAATTTATAGCTAATTTCATGCTCTACAATTCAGTTACCATTATTTTTAATTTATCATTGACTATTAAATAAATATTTAGTAAAAACCATATTGTAAAAAGTTTGATTCGCGATAATTAAAAACCTATGTGTTATACAAAAAAAAGTTTCAAATAAAAAAGATGGCAAATATTATTATGTACAATAATGATCTCTACATTTTTTGTCGTACGATGCGCGGTTCGCGAGATATTCAATAAAACGTGTTTTCCAAGATGGCGGCTGAAGTGAACCCCCCCTCGCCGCGCCAACTTGGATTTACAATCAGGGGACAACCTTGAACATATTCAAAAAAAAAATACCAGGTCCCGTACGTTGCATTACAAACCTACTTTTTTTGCTACGGCGCTTGGATTAACCAGTATGTGTTATCAGTGATGACTTATGGCACAGAAACGTGGTCCCTAAATGTAGGCCTCGACTAAGCTGAGTCGTTCAACGTGCTGTGGGGCGGGCTATGCTCGGGATTGCTCTGCGAGATAGAATCCTTAATACAGAAATCCGCAGGACGGGTGTAATGAAGTCATAGCTAGGAGAATTGACACACTGACGTGGTAATGGGCAGACCACATCGCTCGACGTTACCCGTTAGGGAAGAAACGTTCCCGAGTGGAGACCGCGCATTGGACGAGCAGTGTTGCTCAGCGTCTCCTCTGTGACATGGTCTGCCGCCTCCTGCGAGGCAGTAGTCTCACGGCGACAGCATCCCTGTTGACGCTGTCTAGCATCATTTTAGCTATGGTCAGCAGCGTCAGGTCTGCACCAATAATTACGACGAGTTCCCGGCGCTGCTCTGCCCCGGCCACGCAGACCTTGGGCGCGTGCTGCGCCATGTTTTCGTCGTAAGCGCAGTGGTGGCAGGAAGATGTCCTTTCCCTCCTTGCGAGTGCAGGTACTTGCTGAAGCAACCATGCTCCGTCAATATCTGCACCAGTCGCAGGGTCTTCGTGCCGCCGATCCAACCACTCCATCAACACCGGTGGGAAGGCCTCCACGGTCTGAACAACGACAATGATACCCCGGCGGGCGTCGGGCCGCCAGGTGAGCAGCGGGTGAGTAATCACCGCCCCCAGCTAGCGTCACCGGCCATCGCCGGTAAAGTTCGGCGAATGTCTCTACGTCCAAGTGTGGCGGGGGACATCCGGCCAACAGGCATGCTGCCTCCGTTACCACCGTGCGGTGTCCGCGTATGGCCTTGGCCGCCATGACCCATTATGACCGCCACAAGAGAGCCCTGAGACGGATGGTCAAGGATCTTACTCACACTGGTGCGCCGTACAGGGCTATGAACTGAATCACTCCCGTCTCCTACTTGGTCCATGTAGAGGACGCTACGTCCCTCCAAATAGTCTGCAACTACCCGCCTCAGGCTTCTCGTGATAACGGAACACCTCCCTGATGCAGCTGAATGGTCCACCTCGCTTGGGTGCTTACATAAATGTGGGCAGCCAGGGTTCTTTCCTATGTTTCTCGCATCTTATAGACCACGGCCGAGTCCGAAGAGCGTTCTGGCTTTGATAAGAGCAACAGCCTCCCCTTTTTCCAACACCCAGGGAACTGGCAAGACTCTGGACAAGCGATATACAGTCCTCTGAGGCGTAATTCCAGTTCGAGAAAGGAGCAGCACCCGCCGTCCCCATCTCCGTGGCAGGCGGAACACTTTCGTCGGCCTCCCGGTCATTGTCTGACAAAGAAAGCAAAGCAAAAGCCATGACCGCAGGCGTTCCGCGCCTCGTGGGAACTGGTCCCGTCTCGGATGTGGTACTGATGAGGAGGTCAGGCTGGAGTCTCGGTAAAGGAGGGGCCCCGCGCGCTGAGCTTGCTCAAGGCCGCGCGATATCGGCGACTTTACGGGTCACTTCGAGATTATCCAGCATCTCCTGTTGACTCACATCCTTGGCTTGACGGATGGCCAGCCTGAAGGCAGAGCGCGGCGAGTTATGTAGAAAACCTCACACACCTAGCCTTCTGGTTGGACATCGCGATATCACGAAGGTCTGCCAAAACCTGGGATCACCAGTAAACCTTCTTCTTTTGGGGGCGGTTGGGGTGTACACGAGGCGTGGCTGCATTGCACATCTGCGTTAACGCACAGCGAATGCGGCCAGCGTCCGCTAGTCCACTGTGGAAATGTGCGACGGAGTATTTTCTTACATTGCGACCGTGTATATTTGCCAAGGCAACCATAAGCCAACAAGAAATTTATCAGTCGGAAAGAAATGACTTCATGCCATTGCTCCATCCACTCTACCAGCACCGTCCGAAGGACCTCCATGGTCCGTACACAGAACCAAGACCTGTTCGAATTGCCCAACGGGCGATGACATGGTGGAGGGCGTTTCTCTCGACACAAGGGAGCCGTATTACGGACGGTCATGGACGCTGTACAGGTAGGTCGTACACCCGTCTCATCCAGCGCTGCAACGTCTAGTTGTAGCCCATGCTTTACAGGGTAGATCCAGAAACCAAACCTAGTTCTTCAAGTATACATGTAAATGCTGCCTCTCCCTGATGCAAATGAATGGCAGAGTATTGAATGTGTTGGTAATGTCTAAAGCTCTGGCTTTAGACATTACCAACACAGAGTCAACAACACTCCTTTACTGGTAATTGCGGCCATCAGGTGCAAGAACGCCGTGATTCTCGAACACCGCGTCCGGAAACCAAACTGAACATCTGACAATTCAGAGCCAATCTTGCTAAGCAGCATACCTGCCTCGTACAGTAGCACAATGGGCCTGAGAACACACCCAAGCAGGACTGTTTTGTTGTTGTCAGGAGCATCTATCCCCCGTTCTTCATAGATAAAAGGTTATATAGATTTTTCGTGGCAGGCTATGGTTTGGACACACCAAGGTTAATCTGTCCGCGGCCCCCTAACTTACTTAGATGAAACATTGACAAGTTAAGCCAGCACACCCGACCCAACTAGGCAATGTTTAGAAAACGTGTTTCTTTTTGTTTATAACAATAATTACAAAAAATGTTATCAACCTCCAACACTATGAAGAGAGCTATACTTGGGATTTACCTATGACATCAATTCTGTAACTTCCATAGACCAGTTAGCATGATGGAATAACAAGGGCAGTCAGTATTGATGGGCTGACAGTTATATGAATGTAAAAAAAATACCACAGATTCTAATCATCTTTTTAATTTAACATGTGGGAGGGACAAATAGTGTTATATATCCACAGACTCAAAAAGAAAATTACTATGGTGATACTATTATAAAGCCCCTCAAAATACACGTACGACCCTTGTTCAACTCTGCTATATGTAGGCTGCTAATAAGAGGCCTACTTTTACCTTCTGAGGTGGCAGTCACAGTGTAATCTAATTATGAGTAGGGTGCACAGGATAATCACCTAAACAAATGCAGCCTTATTGGTAATCGCTGTTCATAATCCTCAAACTACTACAACAATCCAGAGTTTATTATGTTTTACAATATGTATTTCATATTGTAATTAAGGATTGTTATTCATACTTATACAGTTAATGTTAAAATTACATAAAAGCAAATAGGATTTTATTATATTTTTAATACTTGATTTACTCAGCAAAATTGCTGCAGTACAAATTGTATGAAATACACACAGGGCCAAATTATAATAAATGTACATACTTTCCATACAACATCAAACCTTCAGGTTTGGCTAAAGGCCAATTCGCCAACATCAACCAAATGTTGATCTTTAGCCAGCGACCAATTAACAAGGATTAAGAGATTTCATAGAAATTATATATCTAACACTAACCAAAAGAAAATTGGAATCAAAATAAGTGTCATTCTGAAACCATTAAATTAGACTAATGATAAAATTTAGTAAATGTAAGAATACTTGGACTCATCTAAGCATCAAATTATACTGTTTATACTCCATAGATTAACTATTTAGATTTTATACTATAATTCAGCTGTTTAATAAAAATGTAATAAACCACATTTTAGTAGCTAGAACAAAGGAATTATATTACATTATTAGTGTTATGATATTATATTTATTACTTTTCCTCACACCACTCATTCTCTTTGCGCACTTGGTCTTCCTCAGCTGCAGTGAAATCATTTTTGATATTAAATGTTTTGCGTATTTCTTCAGGAGTTTTACCTTTGATCATATTGGCTACTGTTTTACAAGTAACATCAAGTAAACCTTTAATATCTAGGTAATTTGCTGCTAAAATTAGTTCAAAAAGAGTTCCTTGGTCAACTTTTAAGAAGTCTGCATCCCATGACGAGATATCATCTGTTCGTTTTTCTTTGTTTTCATCATCTTCAGGTAGTGGTGGATCATCCTTATGGTATGTCGCCCACTGAATTACTTTTTTGAGTATAGCAGAATTTACATTCGGCAGTGGTACTACTTCTTCCTCATCATCTTCCATTCCTAAATCTTCCAACATGGTTTTTATAGTAACTGAACATTTTGCAATTTCAACGTCAACAGTGAAGATTTCACTGTCTGATGATTGTAACTTAATGTTAGGCATCTAAAACAAAAAAAAAATGCTATAAAAACATTTATTTGTCTAAAAGATATAAACGGGACGCCATTTTACACAGTATGTACTATACGATAGCAAAACTATGTCAGGTAAATAGTGTATTGATTAAATGGTTTTAATTACGAAAAACACTTACTTTGAAGAGAGAGATATATTTAAGTATTTAATTAAAAATAAATTAATACGGCCAATTTACAATCAGTGAGATGTAAAATAATCAGCTCACGTATCAGAATTAAGCCATCCGGATCGAAGCACAGAGTAAATCTAAATAATATTACAGACACAGAGCAAACAATCTCGCTTGTTTTGCTTGTCATTTAACTAAAGAAAACTCTACGTATTTGAAAAGGACGAAGCTCATACACTAACAATGTTTCTAGAAAGTTTAAGCTTGGCTGCCTACAAGTGGAGGAATTGAAGATCTTGCAGCAAAAGGGGGGCAGATCCACATTTTAGCCGTTTTTCTTTTTTTTGTCTACTTTTTGAATAAAAATTAGGGCTATCGTTTGGTGCAAAAATGAGATAGATCCCATAATAAACAAGCGCCCTATATCAAAATTTGGATCTGCCATCCTATTTTGTTTGGTGCAAAAAAGTGGCATAAATTCGTTATTTGTTTTAAACATTCGTTCGTTTTTTTTTGATCGTTTAACCATCCATGTGCTGATTAGTATTCTTGAAATAAAGACATATTTATATTTGTATATTTTATTACCTAGAATACAAAATAAGGTTATATGTTATTTTTCTTTAATTTTGGTGCATAACGGAGGCAGATCCAAACTTTAAAAAATCGCAGTTATTCTAAAACTTATTTATTTACCTTAAAATCTTTATTAAAATATGTAAATATGCATATTTTATATGACGGTATTTCCGTCTATCGCATGTGCTAAGCGGAAACATGTTAACAACGTATTCACGTATAAAAGAAAGCGTGGTGAGCTCCGTTTGACCACCCGCGAGGCCATCACACTCAAATATCTGCGGTTTCGTCTTCGCCGTCGAGGTGGGAAAACACGGCGCGCATAAGTCACCAACCCAAACGTGGACACATCCACTTTGCCTCCAGCGACGCCCACGACTCGATGATTCCCCACAGGGGGAGCCCTCGGGTGAGGTCGCTTAGTTTACTTTTTTCGGGTAGAGAGCCCTTAAGGCTCACCCATAGACCCGTTAAGCTGTCAAAAATTTTGAAATTTGGAGCCGCCTCCTTCTTGCTGCAAGGTCCTCAATTTTATTTTATTGAAATTTTAGCCATCAGTTTAAATCAAATTACTAAATTCACGAGTCTAGTACAATTTATTTTTTTCATAAATCTTAATACTGAACTGTGATCTTCATATTGTGTCGCTTATTCATAGCCACTGTCTGTCAGTAACTGAAATCATAATCATAATTTGGCGCTAATAACCAAATTAGGATTCTTTTAGGCAGTGGCGGCCTTAAGGGGTGGCGAACAAGGCTATTGCCCGTGGCCTCGGTCTTGCAGGGGCCTCGCACAACAACACAAGCAACTTAAAAAAAAAATAGATGTTTAACTATATTTTCTTAATTAGGTAATAATATAGTAGTAAATTAAAATAAAGTTAGTTCATCAAAAATTGATTATGTAGTAATTGCATATCGCGCCTCGAAACACTTGGAGATCGGATTTTTAATCTCATAGCACTCCGGTCAACTCAGGAGTCGGGACATAATATTCTGCTCCTGTATCGCTCAGGAAATCCCTGTGTTTCATTTCGTTCGTCACTCAACTCTTGTCACCTTTTTTTTGGGGCAGGCTATGGAGTGGTTAGATTGCGCTATTTCCATCGGGGGCGGCAGAAGAAGCGGTGCACGACCCCATAGAACCACTCTGCAATGTACCTCTCTTCGCCGAGCGAGAGTTGCGCCGGAAGCAGGTCTTTGTCTGCGGTAGCCCGCCCGGCGGTTTACCTTCATGGGTATCGTCCTCACGCGGTGGCCTCACTCCAGGCGGGCGGACTAATCCCCGGTCCAGTCACCCGATGCCTCGGCTAGGGCTGCATCAGGCGCAGATATACGTGCCTGCGCCGCACAAAGCGCCGGCAGTGGCCTGAATCCGCGTGGAGGGAATCCTCCCGAAGTCGTTCCACCGCGCCTCCTTCTGCGAGATGACTGCATCGCAGAAGGCGGCGACCGCGTCCCAGTTCCTGACGCTCTCGATCATCGCTTTCACGACGACCGTCAGCATCTGGTTGGCAGCGATGGTTGCAATGAGTTCACGACGCTGCTATGCCCAAGTCACACAGACATCGAGCATATGCTGCGCCGTCCTCGCTGCAACTACACTGTTGGCAGGATGGAGTTGTCTCCCTCCTTGTGACCGTGTACAAACATTTGCCGAAGCATCCATGTCCCTACAAAACCTGCACCAGTTGGATAGAGAGGGCTCTGTGCTGCTGCTCTATCCACTGGATCAGCACCGGACGGAGGGCCTCTACGGTCCGAGAACCGAACCGAGGCTGCCCAACGGGCGATGGAATCCCGGTGGGCGTCTGCGCGCCAGGTGGCCAACTCGCTGAGCGACACAATGCCGTCCTCTTCGCATATGCCAGACACCCGCCGGTAAAGCTCGGCGAGCATCACCGCCTCCAGGTCTCACGGGGGTGTTCCGTCTAATGCGCACGCTGCTTTGGTCGCTACCGTGCGGTATCCGCGAATGGCACTGACCGTCATTGCCCTCTGTGGACGCCACAAGAGAGCGCTGAGTCGGGCGGTCAGAGACATTGCCCACGCTGGTGCGCCGTACAACGCCAAACTCTTGTCATCTTGGAATTATTTTGCTTGCAATATAAGTTACAAAGTCGTTACTGTACCGTACATATCTTTTAATTTTATTGAATATTACGTTCTTGTAGTATTTAAAGTATTGAGTAAGCTGGAAAAGTGTAAAAAAAACTGTGTGATACTTAAAAATTATTTCTGACTGTTTGTGCGCAAACATCAATTCTAAAATTTATCATCTCTGTATTTGTTAATTTTGTAAATCTTTCAATGTAAAATGTTTTAAAGCTCAAATTCTATTTATTTATATAAATTTAGCATTTTTCGCCAAACATAACAAATACCTAAACCAAACAACCAGACCTACTTTTGCATCACATACTTTTCACGAAGAACAAAGAGCCTCGCAAAGACCTGCTGCCTGGAGCCTCGTAATGGGTAAGGCCGCCTCTGCTTTTAGGAAATATTGCAGATCATAAAAATACACGTTAAGAAGTGTTCTTCTTCTTCTTGGTGAATGGCTTCTGCTAGCGATTAACCGTAACTTTACCAATGTCCCGTAAAACTCGTTCGTAGGTTGAGAAACGAAGGAGATTATGCGGTGTAAAATAATATATAAAGGAGCGGTGAATATGATTCTATTCTTTTTTGTATATATTTATACATTGTTAGATGTCAAACTAAAATCAATAAGATTGGGGACTTTTTATTTTTTTTATAGCTTATGGTAGCAGACGAGCAAGCAGTACACCTGATGTTAAGTGTTACTGCCGTCCATGGACCTTTACCAATACCAAGGGTATAGCTAGGCCACTGCCTACCAATACAAGCCCCAAATCCATCCAGTTGGGCTTCCGACTCTCTCACTTACCGAACGAACCGCAGTAGTACATTGCTATTACTTAGACGTCGATTTTTTAGCGAGAGGGTCGACTACCAGGGACGGACCGGCCCGCGGCTGTAGACAAAACTGTCAAAAGCGTGGTTCTGCAACTCACAAAGTATAGATACAAGGAGTCCAAACATAATGTTAAACGAATGGTTTGAATTTAGGGGACATAACTTTGGCTGGTAGAGCGCGTCACTTTTCAATAATAATAGCATCGGTACTCCTAAGCTCTAGCGCAGCCAGTGGCAGAAAAAAGAACTAAGATCTGAGTTTATTATTGTGTCCATGAATACTATGGAAAAGCCTATACCGTTCGGACTCCTTGTATCTATACTTCGTGCTATAAAAACCACTAGATTGTTTCTACTTTACTTTACTAGAATTAGTTCTAAATATCTGGATGACCGAGCCATGCTTGGTATTTTTTTTTTAGTGTGTTTTGGAAGATATATTAAAATAAAATTAATAAAAAAAAATTGTTCGTTTGCTGGCTGTGTCAGAGTAGGAATCTGGTATTTGGATACAGGCCGTACCGAGCATACCGTCGCCCAGCATAGATACTACGCTAGATGATACTACTATCCGTATTACAGTTAGCCTTCGCTTGGGTGAAAGAAATGGATCTTTCTCCGCATCAATGTTACTGTGGAGAGCAAGTTGATGGTCTCGGAAACTACAGCCTATTGTGTGGCAGGAGCGCAGGCAGAATATCAAGGCATGCAATATCAACGAAATTATCCGTCTGGCTCTTGTCACCCTGGTATAAGGGCTGTTAAAGAACCCAACGGTTTGGTGCGCGACGATGGTAAAAGATCATGGGCATGTCTTTACTGCCCCTAGAGTGTGTGCACGCCTTTGGTGTGAGACGCTACCTGCGTTGATAACTTTGCGCCATCACATCTTCCGACCACATCAGGTTGTACTGGCACTGCTGCCACATCTGCAATGAACCTCAAGCTGCGAAAGTACAATACCTTTGTTGAAAATTGTATTTTTAAGCCGTTTGGGGTCGAAACAATTATATAAGGAAAATTGTAACAAGATTAATCGCTGTTTAACGGGATGGATTATTTTGCACAAAATGTTAGCATTGCCATTCAACATGGTAATGTTGACAGCCTTCTGGACACATTGCGTTGGACACTAATGCGGGGGAATTTTTCAATGCCTGATTACGCTTTTTGTTTTTTTTTTCTTATTCTATTTTTCTTCTATTTTGTTTGCAAATATTTTAATTTTAAAACCTCTCGTTAAATATACATATTTTAATAATCTATTAATTAAATAAAATAAGTGACTATTTAAAAAAATAAAATTAAAAAGGCCAAAAAAAAGGGAAGCTAAGGATCCGAACTGAGCTCCGGCTTTTTGGATTAGATTGCTCGATTTTCAATTGAGCTATGTCTATTCTTAATAATAGCGTCAAAATTTGCCTTCATATTTTAATAGTTTTCAGCCAACGAAAAATTATATTTTTTGGTACCTGAAAAAATCGATGACACAAAATTTTCTATAAATGAAACCTAGCTAGATCGATTAATCGCCCCTGGAACCATTTGCATGTTAAATTTCAGGAGAATCATTAGAGCCGCTGCCGAGATTCATCATCATCATCATATATATATATATATATATATATATATATATACTAGCTTTTGCCCGCGACTTCGTTCACGCAGAAATCATCTCTGACAGAGTTAAATAGAAAAAGCAATGCAAGGTGTTGAAGGTTTGTCGCTAGGACGATAATCAACAGCATCAGAAACTGGGATGCGGTCGCCGCCTTCTGCGCGTTATTATGATACCCGGTTGCGGTGGCCCGCCCGCATAACGTAGATGTACGTGTACGGCGCGCGTGTGTCTATATACCATAGCCCGTCACTAAAGAAAAAGGTGGTTCAAAAATCTTTTCATTCTACAAATTATATTGCCATTAATATACTATTTACGGTAAGACCATGGGATAAAAATATTATTATCGCCACCATTTATTTGACTGTTTTGTTTCACCAGCAGAGTTACGACCTCGTTAGATATGATTTATTATTTGAGTTATAGAGTGAACATTTTTGAAGCTAAACTTAACCTGTATCTTAAACTATTAGGCAAGAACCTAATGTCGCCCACTATGTGCATCGTGTGAGCTCTCACGCCGGCACTGATTGCCACGACGGCACTGGTGCGGGGTTGATGGAGAGGGGAGAGAAACACGTGTTTATTTATTTTTACCGAAGAATACTTTACTGCTTTGTTACACCTCCTTAGGGGCAGAATTCATAAAACCCTTCCATATCGAATCTCTATGTCATAAATAAAAACGTGCTTCAAAATTTAATATTTCTAGCTTTAATAGTTTCGGCTTGGCGGTAATGAGTCGATCAACCCATTTCACAGGCCTAATTTACACAACCAGAGGGTGAAAATTGACAAATGGCGGATATTACCCTAGAATATTTGATTCGACTCATAATTTGAAAAGAACCAATAAATATTTTTTTCTCCCCATACAAACTTTGCCACTCTGCTCCATCCCCTTAGACCCCTAAGGGGATGGAGAGAGCATAATTTCGTAAAACTTTTTTATTTATAAACTAATTGACATGAAATAAAGCCTAAATGTTAAGTGAAGCTTACCACAATATATTAGCGAAAACTGCGTCTAAATCAGATAAACCGTTTCTGAGATTAGCGTGCACAAACACACAGACAAACAGACAAACATAAACAGACAAAAATTTAAAAAATCATTGTTTTGGGTTCTAGTAGTGTTGATAAAGGTCCCAGTAATATTTTTTCTCATATATCTTCCATGTACAGACAGCGATCCGTTACATTTTTATTATATGTATAGATATATATATATATATATATATATATATATATATATATATATATATATATCTTCTCCTTAATGTATATAAATTACGCGTCACGTTGTTTGTCCGCGATGGACTCCTAAAGTACTTAACCGATTTAAATCAAATTTGCACAGCATGTGTAATATGATCCAACTTAAAAATAAAGATAGCTTATATTTTAATTTATAGTCGCAATATTATTTTATTGCAAATTATTTGTCTATTATTATTTGTCAGACACAATTATCTGTTATCTCCAAATGATTCTAACAGATGGCGGTATCTGTTGACTGGATTGAGTAAGTATTTAATAGATGGCGCTATCTTAAACATACAAACGTTTCATATAAGCTACAATTTATTAGAATAACCACCACGCGTTACTGAGGCTACCATAGCCACAGCAACGCGTGGTCGTGTCTGCTGCGTGTTTAAAGATATAAGAATTAGATAATAAAAAGCGCTTCCACGCAGAGTATTAAGCATCCGGGTTGAAAGCCCTCAGCGCTCATCCATAGTCCGGGTTAAGCTGTGAGAACCATCTGCGGCTAACAGACAAAATAAAAAGACTATTAAGCCAGTTTTTACTTCTGACCTCAATAAGCGGTAGCTATACCCGCTCGCGTATCGTTTGCATTTTGCTTTTGTATTGTTAGTGTTAGGATTAGCAATTAGTTTAACGTGTACTTATTATTCGCTTGTTGATTTGAATCCGTAGTGGTTGGGGGAACGCTTAATTTTTTTTGGCTTACCCGTAAAGATTTCAACATTCATGCTTAAAACTCTTCTCCCAACATTACATTCATCCCGTCTCATCACATGTCCATACCAAGTCAGGCGTTCACTTTTCAACTTTTCCATCACTGGCGCCACTTTCAAATTTCCTCTTATATACTCATTTCTTACCTTATCCATTCTCGTCAGGCCACACATCCATCTTAACATTCGCATCTCTGCTACATGCAGCCGTCTCTCATCCGTCACTTTTGTAGCCCAACATGCTGACCCATACAAAACAAAAACAGAGTGCATGTTCCTTGTTCATTTACCATTGTTAAAAAATGAGGGTGTTTAACAAACGGCTAAATAAATAATTTATATATAAAAGAAACTAAGGATTAGAGAAGTAGGTTGTGTAAAGGTTTTTCATATTTACAAAGATTAAAATAATTTGATACATATTTACACAAAATTATAGTCTAATGTTATTGTAATTAACAGATGCTAAATACTTATATACACAAGGATCCAAAGAAAAATAAGGAGAAAATGAGTTACTTAAAGAAATGTGAGTGATCATACAATATACATGAGAAAAAAAGATAATTTGCGAAAGTGGAAGGATGTAGGTACCGAGGGAGACCGAGACTAACCTACCTAGACCAGATCGGTCATGTACTGAAGGAAGGTGGAGTCAAGAGTCTCCGAAACCGGCGAGCGTGTATGAAGAGAATTATGAATGTTGAGGAAGCGAGTGAAGTATGCAGAGATAGAGTTCTCTGGCACTCTGTTCTCTCTGCCTACCCTGCAAGGGATATGGCGTGATGATATGTATGTATCATCATCAACCTGCTCTTATCCCAATTTATTTGGGGTCGACGCAATATGTCTTCTCCTTCCATACAACTCTATCAGACGTCATCTCTGTGGTCACTCCTTGTCTATCCATGTCATGTTTCACGCAGTTCATCCATCTTTTCTTCGGTCTTCCCTTACCCCTTAAGCCTTCAACATTCATGCTTAAAGCTTTCCTCACAACATTACTTTCATCCCTTCTCATCACATGTCCATACCACGTCAATCTTTCACTCCTTAATTTTTCCGTCACTGGCGCAACTTTCAAACTTCCTCTTATATGTTCATTCCTTATTTTATCCATTCTTGTCACACCACACATCCATCTCAACATTCGCATCTCCGCTACATGCAGTCGTCTCTCATCCGTCGCTTTTATCGCCCAACATGCTGATCCATACAGTACAGCAGGTCTTATTAGGCTTTTATATATTTGGCCCTTTAATTTAAGGGGTACTTTGGGGTCGCATGTTGTACCCGTGACCTGCCGCCACTTCATCCATCCCACATCAATTCTGTGCTTCACCGCACGATCCAGGTCGCCATCGCTTTGGATAAGAGAACCGAGGTATCGAAAGTTCGAGCATACTGGGATAGGTACTCCATCTAAAGTTATGGGTGTAAAATTGGAGAGACCGCCGAAATCGCAGAACATGTATTCTGTTTTTGGTCTGCTGATTTTCAAGCCTACATTCTCCAACTTACAGCGCCACTTTTCCAGCATGCTCTGTACCTCAAGGCCCTCTTTCCCGACGAGAACAATGTCATCAGCGAATAGCATGCACCAGGGTGCCTCTTCCTGTATCTCCGATGTTAATGCATCCATTATCAACAGGAAGAGGTAAGGACTTAACGCCGACCCTTGGTGCAGACCTACTTCGACACTGAACTCGTCGGAGTCTCCAGCCGCTGATTTCACGTACGACCTAGATTGTCGGTACATGGCACAGATTAACCTAACATACTTCACAGGCACACCTTTCTCTTTCAGTACCCACCACAAAACTGTTCTCGGTATTCTGTCATAGGCCTTCTCGAGGTCAACGAATACCATGTGCAAGTTTTTATGTGCACCACGATATTTTTCGCACAGTTGGCGCAGTGCAAACATGGCATCCGTTGCCCCGCGGCCCGACATAAATCCGAACTGGTTTTGGGTGATCTCACTTTCTTCTCGCAATCGTTTCTCAATCACTTTTTCCCACAATTTCATACTGTGTGACATAAGCTTTATTCCTCGATAACTACCGCAGTCCTGAACATCCCCTTTATTTTTAAAAATGGGCACTAGCGTACTATTGCACCATTCATTGGGGATTACTTCGTCGCGCAGCAGCTTATCGAAGAATAAAGTTAACCACATATACCCATCCTCTTCCAAAATCTTCCATACTTCAACTGGTATACCATCGGGCCCTACAGCCTTTCCATTTTTCATACTTCTCACTGCTTCTCTTACCTCATCTATTGTAATTTCCCTTACTAGGCCGACGTTCTCTGATACATCTTTTAACACTCCACTCCATGAATTCTCTTCGTTCATTAACCTTTCAAAGTACTGCTTCCAACGCTCTTTTATTTCCTCTTCTTTTATCAACACTTTACCTGCTTCATCTTTTATACACCTGACATGCCTAATATCTTTTGCTCTTTCTTCTCGGGTTTTAGTTATGCGGTATAGCATCTTTTGACCTCGAGGCCCATCTATCGATTTAAAAATCATGTCTTCGGCCTGTGCTCTCGCAATAGCTATTACCCGTCTAGCTTTTTTCTTGCATTCCTTGTATTCAAGCTTTTTTGCTTCCTTCAATCTTTCATTATGTTCATTCTGCCATTCCTTAAATACATTCTTCTTTTCTTTCACGATCTTTTGCACATCTTCATTCCACCACCACGTATCCCTATCAATTATACCTTTTCCTTTCGTTTCTCCTAGTATTCCTTTAGCTGTATTTCTAATACAACTAGCCATTTCATTCCAACATTCATTCACAGATTTATCATTCATATCATTCATTTCAATCATTTTATCCATCACATTTTCTTTAAATCTACTTGCATACTCTTTCCTTTCAAGCATACTCCATTTTACCTTAGGAGGGGGTCGGTTTCTGGTCTTAATAGAGGGTGTTCTTTGCTCCATCACTAGTATTAACGGACGGTGCTGGGATACTAGTGCTTCACCTGGTAGCACCTTACAATCCTTTACGCAGACCAACTTACTTCTCTTAATAAGAAAGTAGTCGATCTGCGTACAGTGGTTGCTACTTTTATAGGTAATAAGGTGCTCATCTCTTTTTTGGAACCACGTATTACCGATGGCCAGGTGAAACGACGAAGCCGCTTGAAGTAGCGTCTCCCCCCCAGCGTTTCGCATGCCGTACCCCCATCCTCCATGCACTGTTTCATAACTTTCATTGCCCGCTCCTACGTGTCCATTAAAGTCACCTCCTATACATATCTCTTCACTTTCTGGTATACCTATCATATATATGTATGTAAATACATATGTATGTATGTAAAAAGATAATTTAAATCTCTAAATTCATCACAATCCCAGCATGGAGTAGAACGTATTTTCATTCTCGATAAGTGAGCAGGCACACAGATATGTCTCAAACGCATCCTAATAAGGTTAGTAGTTGTTTCAGTTTAATAACTTTACTCTTTGGTAGTTGCCCTTTTACCTAGCCATAACTTTTTAAATGAAGAAGTACAGAACCAAGGTTTTGAAGGAATTTTAGGTTGAATAATTTTATAATATGAGCTTTTGATTTACCCGCTATTGCCCAAAGATCACCCCAAGAATTCTTGAGGTAGATCTCTGGCGAACCAAGTATATTTTGAGGAAAAAATTTAAAGGGAAATGTCACGACATTTCAATTTCCCTGCGGTTGACGTAAAACTCGACTAAAGATATACACCAGTGTTGCATAAAAATCGATAGTTTGACTATCGATAGTTAACCTCAAAAAGTATTCATAATATCGATAGTACTATCGATAGTATCGTCACATATCAATACTATCGAGACTTTCGATAGTATCGATAGCTCTCCACGAGCAATACTATTAATAACAGCGATACTATCGATAGTGATTCATTCGATAGTATCAATACTATCGATAGTATCGTTAATACCATTACTTTTAACCTAAAACTATCGATACTATCGATAGTATCGACTATTTCGGGCTATCGATTGCCAGAAAATTTTCAATAGTATTGCTTAAAAATATAAATTCAGTGAATTTTGTGGTGACTTTTCTAGGAGTAACGTGCATTTGCGTTCTTACTTTGAAGCCCAAGTTAGCTAATAATGATGAAGATCAATAGCCATTGAAAGTTGAGTGAATTATAATGCTCCGAGACTTCTGGACAATTGGGTCAGAATGTGATTGTGAATGAATGTAAGTGGTACCTTGTACTTGTACCACACTGTTGACAGTTTTCTGTCTACGTCCGGGGTAGTACCACACTCTCGCAGAAGATCGACGTCTGAGTAATGGCAACCTGCTATTGCACTTCGTTCGTTGAGCGAGAAAGCCGGCAGCCCAACTGGGTCGGTTTGGGGATTTTTTTAGTAGGCAGCGGCCTAAGCTGTACCCTTGGTATTGCCAAGCTCCATGGGCGGCATGACACTTACCATCAGGTGTGCTGCTTGCTCGTTCGCCACCATAAGCAATAAAATAAAAGAAATTGGTTTGTTCCAGTATACTAATGAAACTCAGAATGTCTATTACTGTAAAATTTTATTGTAATTATTAGTTTTGAAAGTTTCGGTTAAACAAAATTAAGAAAAACCTAATCTAGAATTCTGAGTTACAATTCTACACAGCATTATGACCGCAATTAGTCATTAGATTTGTTGTATTTTTAGCAATATTAATCTAGTGAAATAAATTTAACAGGGTCCGAAAAACATACGTTCTCTGTACGCTCGATTGCAATGTAATCCATCTAGAAGGCTCTATTAAAAATATGCTTACATATATGTAACTTCACATTATAGGGATATAGAAATATATATCTAACTGAATCCAGAATCAATTTTCAATTGTATATAATATACAATTGAAAATGCTATTGAAAATGAAATGAGCGAGATGCAACGTTGACATCAAAATTCCCGAATTGAAAACATTTAAACCAACTTGTGTTACTCTCTCTGACACCGCATTAGGTCCATAAACGTCACAATTTTTTCACAGCTTGCGTTGTATGTATCTTTTTTGTAATAAAGTTTTAAAATATGTCGAATTTCTTCATAGGATTGACTCATTTTAACAGAAAGAAAATAAAATAAAAGACGACGGAAAATAACATTTTACTAAATTGTTTCTTTATTTAAATGATACATTTATTGTGTTATCAATAACAGCCAGATATAACTAGTACAGCCAAAGAAATTGTATTAAAAGTTTATACAGACTATATGCGAAAAGAATTTTTCCCTGTCTTAATATATACCAATGAATGTAATATAACACTGTGTGATAGTGATAAACACACTAGAAAAATGAAATTATCCAAGAATGTGACATAATACTTCCACATTACCACCGAAACTCAAGAAATATTGACAGCAGCAAGTATTGCTATTATAATTGTTTCACTTTGTTAGTATCACAAATTTAAAGTTATTCACCTGACTAAAATTTGTTCTACTCTATGAAGACCCAAATTTAAATAAATTTCTTTAATAATAATGTCAGTACTTGGCTTACTACATAACATAACTTTAGACAACAATACTATCGAATAGTTGCTTGCTATCGATAGTCCAAAATAGTCGATACTATCGATAGTTTTAAGTTCAAACTAATGGTATTGGCCATACTATCGATAGTATTGATACTATCGAATGAATAACTATCGATAGTATTGTTGTTATTAATAGTATTGCTCATGGAGAGCTATCGATACTATCGATAGTCTCGATAGTATTAACGTATTACAATAAAATTGATATACTATTGATACTATTGCTTATACGTAAACTATCGATAGACAATTAATTGTCTATCGATGGTAGACTATCGATATGCAACACTAATATACACAGATAACAACCTGTTTATTTAGCAGGATTTAATTCTCAATTTCTTTACCATTGCAGGCAGTGTTGCATAAAAATCGATAGTTTGACTATCGATAGTTAACCTCAAAAAGTATTCATACTATCGATAGGACTATCGATAGTATCGTACATATCAATACTATCGAGACTATCGATAGTATCGATAGCTCTCCACGAGCAATACTATTAATAACGGCGATACTATCGATACTATCGATAGTGATTCATTCGATAGTATCAATACTATCGATAGTATCGTTAATACCATTAGTTTTAGCGTAAAACTATCGATACTATTGATAGTATCGACTATTTCGGGCTATCGATTGCCAGAAAATTTTCAATAGTATTGCTTAAAAATATAAATACCGTAGTTGTGTCCCTGTTGCTTGTTTTCATTGAATTTTGTGGTGACTTTTCTAGCAGTAACGTGCATTTGCGTTCTTACTTTGAAGCCCAAGTTAGCTAATAATGGTTAAGATCAATAGCCATTGAAAGTTGAGTAAAATTATAATGCTGCGAGACTTCTGGACAATTGGGTCGGAATGTGTGAATGAATGTAAGTGGTACCTTGTACTTGTACCACCCTGTTGACAGTTTTCTGTCTACAGCCGCGGGCCGGTGGTTCCGGGGTAGTACCACACTTTCGCAGAAGATCGGCGTCTGAGTAATGGCAATGTGCTATTGCGCTTCGTTCGGTGAGCGAAAAAGCTGGCAGTTCAACTGGGTGGGTTTGGGGATTTTATTAGTAGGCAGTGGCCTAAGCTATAACCCTAGTATTGCCAAGCTCCATGGGCGACTGTGACACTTACCATCAGGTGTGCTGCTTGCACGTTCGCCACCATAAGCAATAAAATGAAAAAAATGGTTTGTTCCAGTATACTAATGAAACTCAGAATGTCTATTACTATAAAATTTTAGTGTAATTATTAGCTTTGAAAGTTTCGGTTAAACAAAATTATGAAAAACATAATCAAGAATTCTGAGTTACAATTCTACACAGAATTATGGCCGTAATTAGTCATTAGATTTGTTGTATTTTTAGCGATATTAATCTAGTGAAGTAAATTTAACAGGGTCCGAAAAACATAAGTTCTCTGTATGCTCGATTGCAATGTGATCCATCTAGAAGGCTCTATTAAAAATATGCTTACATATATGTAACTTCACATTATAGGGATATAGATATATATATCTAACTGAATCCAGAATATTTTTTTAATTGTATATTATATACAATTGAAAATGAAATGAGCGAGATGCAACGTTGACATCAAAATTCCCGAATTGAAAACATTTAAACCATTGTGTTACTCTCTCTGATACCATATTAGGTCCATAAACGTCACAATTTGTTCACAGCTTGCGTTGCATGTATCTTTTTTGTAATAAAGTTTTAAAATATGTCGAATTTCTTCATAGGATTGACCCATTTTAACAAAAAGAAAAAAAAAATGTGTGCGTGTAAACCTTTACGCGCGATTGAAGTAAAACTTCTTTGGCGTTGACGACATATATCACTGAAATGTTTAAATATTAACTTAAATAAATAAATATTATAATATAATTATATCTATTATTCATGTGCTTTACAATGATTATTCATTATTCAAATGTTATATTAATATTACTCATTCGAAACAGGTAATTGAAGCAAGTACAGTAATTTATTATAAATTTTAATATATATAGTTAAAATTTGCAAAAATTTCTATAGCGCGATTTAGACTCTAATACATGTCCTCTTAGAATCCATTAACTTTGTTACAGCGCCATCTAGTAATAAATTATGATCCTATTTAAAAAAATCTGAGTTACTCCCTAGTCGCGCCTAAAGAAGTTTTACTTCAAAAAGAAAATAAATAAATGAAATAATCCAAGAATATGACATAATACTTCCACATTCCCACCGAAACTCAAGAAATATTGACAGCAGCAAGTATTGGTATTATAATTGTTTCACTTTGTTAGTATCACAAATTGAATGTTATTCACCTGACTAAAATTTGTTCTACTCTTCTTCTTCTTCTTATCAGCTACATATACGAGCTATTGGTGCCAGTGTCAAGTTATAAATATTTTCACGTTTTTAGTCTTTCAAGTCAGTCGTTGTCTAAGTCAAACTGTACCATTAACAGTGCAATGGCCACACTGTTAATGGTATCTTGTGGGAATTTTGATGGAAAATGAAAACGTTGTAAAGCACTTTTATATGATATTCACTACATCCTAGTATCGCCGCACATCACATTACATAAAATGCCATCAAAATTATCTAATATAACACGTTAAAACACTACGATATCGAATATAATACAAGAGCACCACATGACGTTTTCAAATTCCCGTCAAAAGTCGTCTTGTTCTACTCTATGATGACGCAAATTTAAATAAATTTCTTTAATAATAATGTCAGTACTTGGCTTACCACATAACATAACTTTAGACAACAATACTATCGAATAGTTGCTTGCTATCGATAGTCCAAAATAGTCGATACTATCGATAGTATCGATAGTTTTGAGTTAAAACTAATGGTATTAGCGATACTATCGATAGTATTGGTACTATCGAATGAATCACTATCGATAGTATCGTTGTTATTGATAGTATTGCTCGTAGAGAGCTATCGATACTATCGATAGTATCGATAGTATTGACGTATTACAATACAATCGATATACTATTGATACTATTGCTTATACGTAAACTATCGATAGACAATTGATTGTCTATCGATAGTAGACTATCGATATGCAACACTAATTGCAGGATGTTCCACATCCAACAATGGGACGTATATAGAAAGAAGAAAGCCGATAACAATTTGGCTTTTAAGAATATTATTGGAAGCAGTGTTGCATAAAAATCGATAGTTTGACTATCGATAGTTAACCTCAAAAAGTATTCATACTATCGATAGGACTATCGATAGTATCGTACATATCAATACTATCGAGACTATCGATAGTATCGATAGCTCTCCACGAGCAATACTATTAATAACGGCGATACTATCGATACTATCGATAGTGATTCATTCGATAGTATCAATACTATCGATAGTATCGTTAATACCATTAGTTTTAGCGTAAAACTATCGATACTATCGATAGTATCGACTATTTCGGGCTATCGATTGCCAGAAAATTTTCAATAGTATTGTTTAAAAATATAAATACCGTAGTTGTGTCCCTGTTGCTTGTTTTCAGTGAATTTTGTGGTGACTTTTCTAGCAGTAACGTGCATTTGCGTTCTTACTTTGAAGCCCAAGTTAGCTAATAATGGTTAAGATCAATAGCCATTGAAAGTTGAGTAAAATTATAATGCTGCGAGACTTCTGGACAATTGGGTCGGAATGTGTGAATGAATGTAAATGGTACCTTGTACTTGTACCACCCTGTTGACAGTTTTCTGTCTACAGCCGCGGGCCGGTGGTTCCGGGGTAGTACCACACTTTCGCAGAAGATCGGCGTCTGAGTAATGGCAATGTGCTATTGCGCTTCGTTCGGTGAGCGAAAAGCTTGCAGTTCAACTGGGTGGGTTTGGGGATTTTATTAGTAGGCAGTGGCCTAAGCTATAACCTTAGTATTGCCAAGCTCCATGGGCGACTGTGACACTTACCATCAGGTGTGCTGCTTGCTCGTTCGCCACCATAAGCAATAAAATGAAAAAAAATGGTTTGTTCCAGTATACTAATGAAACTCAGAATGTCTATTACTATAAAATTTTAGTGTAATTATTAGCTTTGAAAGTTTCGGTTAAACAAAATTATGAAAAACATAATCAAGAATTCTGAGTTACAATTCTACACAGAATTATGGCCGTAATTAGTCATTAGATTTGTTGTATTTTTAGCGATATTAATCTAGTGAAGTAAATTTAACAGGGTCCGAAAAACATAAGTTCTCTGTATGCTCGATTGCAATGTGATCCATCTAGAAGGTTCTATTAAAAATATGCTTACATATATGTAACTTCACATTATAGGGATATAGAAATATATATCTAACTGAATCCAGAATAATTTTTTAATTGTATATTATATACAATTGAAAATGAAATGAGCGAGATGCAACGTTGACATCAAAATTCCCGAATTGAAAACATTTAAACCATTGTGTTACTCTCTCTGACACCACATTAGGTCCATAAACGTCACAATTTGTTCACAGCTTGCGTTGCATGTATCTTTTTTGTAATAAAGTTTTAAAATATGTCGAATTTCTTCATAGGATTGACCCATTTTAACAAAAAGAAAAAAAAATGTGTGCGTGTACCTTTACGCGCGATTGAAGTAAAAACTTCTTTGGCGTTGACGACATATATCACTGAAATGATTAAATATTAACTTAAATAAATAAATATTATATTATAATTATATTTTTATTCATGTGCTTTACAATGATTATTCAAATGTTATATTAATATAGTTCATTCGAAACAGGTAATTGAAGCAAGTACAGTAGGTCATTATAAATTTTAATATATATAGTTAATATTTGCAAAAATTTCTATAGCGCGATTTAGACTCTAATGCATGTCCTCTTAGAATCCATTAACTTTGTTACAGCGCCATCTAGTAATAAATTATGATCCTATTTAAAAAAATCTGAGTTACTCCCAAAGAGTAAAGTTATTAAATTGAAAAAGAGTGGCAACTCGATGATAAAATATGCATGTATGGAAAGTGCTGCCACCCAGTGTTTAGGCGGTGAACTAAAGTTGAAGTAATATATATACATATCTACATGTGTATGTATAATTACATAGAATTTTCTTTTACTATGAAAGCTACCCTGAAATATAAAAAAAAACATATGAGCTGATAATTGAACAATAATAATATTAGTCTAACATTGAAACTTGAGATAATTTTCAGAAAAATATCAATAGCCGAAAATAGATCGATGACAATAAGTACCCACGCTAGGAACAAAAAATAACAATTTTCAGTTGTCAAACGTTTGACAGGCAGGACAAAATGGCAGCAGTTAAGTTTGTACAACCAATCTGTAGGCGGCGCGGCGGTCAGTAAAAATAAGTAATGTTTTAAGTGTGCCCCCCCAGGTTACTCCCTAGTCGCGCCTAAAGAAGTTTTACTTCAAAAAAAAAAAATAAATGAAATAATCCAAGAATATGACATAATACTTCCACATTCCCACCGAAACTCAAGAAATATTGACAGCAGCAAGTATTGCTATTATAATTGTTTCACTTTGTTAGTATCACAAATTTAATGTTATTCACCTGACTAAAATTTGTTCTACTCTTCTTCTTCTTCTTATGTATTGGCAATCAGCTACATTTACGAGCTATTGGTGCCAGTGTCAAGTTATAAATATTTTCACGTTTTTAGTCTTTCAAGTCAGTCGTTGTCTAAGTCAAACTGTACCATTAACAGTGCAATGGCCACACTGTTAATGGTATCTTGTGGGAATTTTGATGGCAAATGAAAACGTTGTAAAGCACTTTTATATGATATTCACTACATCCTAGTATCGCCGCACATCACATTACATAAAATGCCATCAAAATTATCTAATATAACACGTTAAAACACTACGATATCGAATATAATACAAGAGCACCACATGACGTTTTCAAATTCCCGTCAAAAGTCGTCTTGTACTACTCTATGATGACGCAAATTTAAATAAATTTCTTTAATAATAATGTCAGTACTTGGCTTACCACATAACATAACTTTAGACAACAATACTATCGAATAGTTGCTTGCTATCGATAGTCCAAAATAGTCGATACTATCGATAGTATCGATAGTTTTGAGTTAAAACTAATGGTATTAGCGATACTATCGATAGTATTGATACTATCGAATGAATCACTATCGATAGTATCGATAGTATCGTTGTTATTGATAGTATTGCTCGTAGAGAGCTATCGATACTATCGATAGTATCGATAGTATTGACGTATTACAATACAATCGATATACTATTGATACTATTGCTTATACGTAAACTATCGATAGACAATTGATTGTCTATCGATAGTAGACTATCGATATGCAACACTAATTGGAAGTCACTGAGGACTTAGACAATGAACCAACATGACTGACGACTAAAATATAAACCTATTATAATTTTATTAAACTTATTTTACTTGACATTGGCGAAGTTGTGGTTAATCACTCACAGAGGCCATTCATTAAGAAGAAGAATATTATTGTAATTGAGGAAAGTTTATTTAATTCGATACTTATTTGAATTGTTGTTTAATCGATTAAGTTATGTTTTCTTGTATAATTCCTTCTCCATTTCATATACGTCCATATCTGTACATCACTAATAATGAATGAGTACACGAAAACATGGTTGTTTTTCAGCTTTCCTTGGAGATTAATTTGAATAAAATATTTTTTCTTCAGTTTCGATACATATTCAAAAATTATGAAATAATCTATTAGAAGTAAATTTTTATTAAATTGTTATGTATATTTATATGTAAATAACCTAGCGGATATCGTCTGAAAGTGCTTCTAGTTAGTGAAGTTATATAAAATAATCATGTATTTTAAGTACACTCAATGATAAAAGTAAGTTTTGGTAATAGCTAAGTAGTTGGTCCGTATTATTGACTTGGTTTTGTAAGTTGGAGATAATTCGTAAAATATAAAACAGTGTCAACATTTTGACGTGTCGGTTTTTGGTTTTAGTGTATGGACGCCATGTTTGTCCTTTTATATTGTAGAAATTGAAAGATTTGTATGGGTGCTAACTGCATAATAGTAATTATTAAGAATGAGAATAATGGCATTAAATATGCAATTATTTAATGATATGCAATACGACTATCAACTGTTTTGAATAACGGGGAAAATAATATGTGTTACTACAGAGCTCGCGTCCTTTGTTATTCAGGTATTCAGAATGGTTGTTGGATCAGCGGCATACCCAGGGAGGCAAGTGCTCCACAAGATGCAACCCATGGGTATGACTCCTCGTGAGTTATCTGAGTATGATGACCTGGCTACTGCACTTATTGTAGACCCTTATCTGGGCATAACTACTCACAAAATGAATATTCGTTATCGACCTATGAAAACCAATAAAGAAGAATTAAAAAGTATAATTAAGGAATTTGTTCAAACGCAAGATTATAATAAAGCATATACAAAACTAGCTAATGGAGAATGGATGCCAAGACATTTTAGCAAAAATAAACATCAACAAAGCAAATTGAGAGATCATGTCAGTATATTTAACTTTTTATAAATCTGAATTGTTTGCTTTATTTTAGTGCAGAAATTTTAAATTTGTATGTAAACTTCTAGCTATTCAAATATTAATTTCCTGATTATTTTCAGATTTACCGATACTTAAGAGTGTTTGACAAGAAAGCGGGATTTGTTATAGAACCTTGTTATCGATACTCATTGGAAGGTCGGGTTGGAGCTAAAATTTCAACAACCAAAAAGTTTTTTAAACATGAAAGAATTGATTTCCTTGTTGGCTGTATTGCTGAGATGACTGAAGAGGAGGAAAAGCAGTTACTACATCCTGGAAAAAATGATTTCTCTGTTATGTATAGCTGTAGGAAAAATTGTGCCCAACTATGGCTTGGTCCTGCAGCATACATTAATCATGACTGCAGGCCTACTTGTACCTTTGAAGCTACAGACCGTGGCAAAGCCTTTGTGCGTGTATTGCGAGACATTGAGATTGGTGAGGAAATTACATGCTTTTATGGTGAGGACTTTTTTGGAAATGCTAATTGTTATTGTGAATGTGAAACTTGTGAGAGACGTGGTAAAGGTGCATTTTCTGTAAAAAATGCACATAATGATGAGCAAGCAACTAGATACAGATTTAGAGAAACAGACAATAGAATTAATAGAACGAAAGCTAAGCAAACCCAAAAGAATGATGGTGATAAAAATTCTGAAAAATCTCGAATATCCAGTAGACAAAATTCAGAAATAATATCTCCTCTTAGTATGAAAGAAATGAAACAGAAAGGGTTAACAAAGTATGATGCTGAGCTTTTGATAGCTCAAGGTTGTATTGCAGATGTGATGGATGGACCTGTTAGTAAAGAAGCACAGGGGAGTAGGGAATCCTCTGCTTCAAGTAGAGGAGAGAGATTACGGCGGCGTACTGACAGCGGTAGGGCAAATGGTGTAATTATTTCTAATAGTAATAGTGTCAAACGGAGAGCCCCACCTTCACGTTGTTGTAGCACAACTAGTTCACGTAGTAGTCGTGATTCACATACAGGTATAGTATTGAGAAGTCATAAACGCCTATTAGATACCTGCACGCAAGCTACTTGTCCAAAAATTAAAAATACAGCTAAAATTGTTAGTGAGGCTAAATTGGATAGTAGTTTAAATGCACCTGAGTCAGAAACAGACCTAAATATTTTAGAGAAAACTGAATTACATTCTAAGGCTGAACCATCCCATGATAGCCAGAAAGAGAACATTGAGTCTGTTGATATTATCAATAATCATAAAGAAGAAATAGAAAATGATTGTGATACAAAAGAATCTCTATTGGAAAGAACAGAAGTTAATATTCCTACTGAAGCAAACATTGAATCTTCTGTGAGTGATTCCAATGGTGCAGAACAAACTGTTGATGAAAAGTGTGTTAGTGACAAAATACAAAGTGTGAAATGTGCATTATATGATTTTAGAGAAAATGTGAATCCAAGTGAATCTAAAGATAGTAAAGTGAGCAAGAGTCAAAGAATAGATGTAACTAATAGGACTGAGGAATCTAAAAAAGATTCAGATGCTGGACCCCCATGGTTGGTAGACAACTCCAATAAAAGCAATGAGTGTCCATGCACTCCACCACGAAGGGGCCTCAAACTGACATTAAGAGTAAAACGGAGTCCTGTAGTGGAAGAAGTTATGGATTGTGGTAATGCAACTGAAGCAACAGAGTATGAAGTACTGCGATTAGAGGGTGTGGATCCTGAGACGGCGCGACGGTTGAAAAAGCGACGACGGTCTAAAGAGCGACATCGCAAACACAGCCCAATCCGTCCTTTGCCTCCAATGAAACGATTAAGATTAATTTTCGGCAATGAGAGTCGCACTATTGACTTGCCCACTGCTCTATCAGCAGACTGACAACCACAACTACCATATAGTTATTTTCCACCGTTATTATTCAATTATTAGCATAATTGACACTGATTAGGATTATTTTAAAGAGTATTTATTTTGGTGATGCGAATTTTCGACATTTGAGTGTGTGTACATTTTTTATAGTGTGATAAACATCAAATTTTTTTGATGATTCCATAAAATATTTATTAAAACCAAACATTCGAAGAATTACCTTGTTTTTTTAGAGCAAATTTTCATCATTGTCAAATAAGGAAACCTATGTTGGTAATATTTATGTATTTCAATTAATATTGATGTGTAATGTCCATGTAGGTTAACTTTGGTTTTATATTGTTGGGACCTTATTTGAAGAATGTGAAACACCCATGTAAGTGAGAAACTAATTTAGTAAATGTCTTTGAATTTATCAATTTCCTATTTCATTTATGGAAAGTAGACATCACTTGCTACTTGTAGATCTCATTGCATAATTTACTCATTCTTTTAACCTGTCTTATTGGATTCTGTATATTGAATATGGTACGGATTTTTGATGAACATAGTGTAATGAATTCTCTAATTAAAGTGTAATAATATGTATTATTACATAAGTTATTAGTAATATGTAGTGGCAATTTTATTATGAGCCCATGCCTAAAGCTATATTAATCACATTGAATAAGTTGCTGAACTTCTGCAAGTACATCAAAATTGTAAAGTATTTTGTCTTCACATTATAATAGTTAATCAATTAAACCTTGATCACAAAACATTTTGGTAATTTGTATTCAAATTAATTTTGGGAATGCTGTATAATGTGAATAATGTTGTTAATATGTACAGGTCAAGTTAATTTTTTAATATAGATTTGGAAAGTAATGTAACAGGCATTATGCATGTTAAAAGTTGTTCATCAGTGTAGGATCATAGTTTGTATATAACAGTAAATTAATTATAAAAATATTGATGGTTTATACATTTTTTTTTTGCAACATCAAGGCTAGGTGCATTTTGTGTAAACCTTTCTTAAGTTTACTGTAGACTGCCAAGTACTTTTAACATAACTTGATTCTTATAACAGTTTCATTATTAGTAACTATTGAAATAGGGTGACAAACAATAAATAGGGTACCATTGTAATTTGGGATCTCCAGTCTACTATTATAACATCATCAATATGGTGCAGCATGCATTCAAAATTTGTTTTTAAAGCAAACTTGTAAAATAATCATGAAAGTAGTAGACCTGGAGTTCCATGTATTTACAAAATGCAATACTGGTTATAAAATGTAATCTTTATTAAACCTTTATATTTTTGACTCCACTACCTAATTCTGTGTGGTCATTTTTACACAGTTTCATTTGCAAACTGTTACCTTTTCAGAAAGTTAATGTACACATTACCTGTGTTAGCTAGATTGGTTATTCTGATAGTTAAAATTGTGGAATGCTAGTTTCAACTAGCTATTGTGATACTCTTAAATTGGAATAGTTTATGTAATAATTCTGTAAATTAAAGAAAAGATGCATATTGTTGACTATGAAATATTTTTCATTTCAATAATTATCACAATAAATTGCCTCAAATTTCTTTCTAAAACTTTGTTTAATTTCCCGAATGTCATCATCATTGAGTATATTTCTGTTTAGTGGAAGATACACAAACATTCAATTCACAATAGATACACAAGCATTCAATTCACAATAGATACACAAGCATTCAATTCACTTTTCTTACAAGGGTGTTTGAGGTTGTAAGCCTACCATTAAAATCAGTCTGCTATAGAAATAGCTAAATTGTATTTTATATAGAAATAGGGTGAAAGTTGGTTTTCCTAAAAGAATTTGGTAGACAGTTGGTGTGTGTTCTATTTTTATTTTTATTACAAGAGTTTCAGTTACAATTTTAAACACATTGAAAATCAAATGGTTGGTATTAATAATGGAAAATCAAATGGTTTTGAGTTAATTTATTAACAACTTATTGCAGTATTGACATTGGTATGCCCATTTACAATATGATAAGCTGTAAGATTTCATTCGGAACAATACATTCTGCTTTAGTGACCATACCTGAAAAAAACAATTATTGAGTTAGTAATTAAAAAATAGTTATTGTAATTATTGCCAAGATGTTTATAAAACCTGGTGCACTAACCTTAAATTGATTTACTATTATATAATCATCATCATCATCTCAGCTCATATATGTCCCACTGTTGGGCTGGAGCCTCTTCCATAATGGATGGAAAATTGACCTACTATACCATGCTAGGCAGACGTGTTGGTATATGGTTTTGTTTCGAGTTTTCCTTCTCTTGCACAGATGTTTTATACATCTTATATATCTTAGTTGTCTCTTAAGATCATCCATGGATAAGATAGGGAGTTGTGATTTGTATTCTTACTCTTCACCACATAAAATATTCTTATCATCATTCTCCTGCTCTTATCCCAATTATTTAGGGCCAACGCAATATGTACTCTACTTCCATCGTACATATTGCAAAAGTTACTACTGGCAATAGTTATATGGCCGGCCGCCTGCCTGACGTCAACCCTCGTTGGGAATGTAATTGTTGACCTGACGGCATTAGGTGGAGTTGGTCCAGGTCCATGAAGCTCTTAGTCGTCTTTTACGACATCCATGAGCGAAGTAAGGGTTCGTAGTATTCGTCGCTGCTACCTCACAGCAGCACAAAATATTCTATTATTATATTAATGAAAAATAGACTAATATATTAATGAAAAATCTTTAAGCACTATTTATAATGTACATCATTATGTAAATTTAATGATACATACATATCATCACGCCATATCCCTTGCAGGGTAGGCAGAGAGAACAGAGTGTCAGAGAACTCTATCCTTGCATACTTCAATTGCTTCCTCAACATTCATAATTCTCTTTATACACGCTCGTCGGTTTCGGAGACTCTTGACTCCACCTTCCTTCAGTACGTGGCCAATCTGGTCTAGGTAGGTGAGTCTCGGTCTCCCCCGGTACCTACATCTTTCCACATTCGTATTGTATATCTTCTTAACAAGACGTTCGTTCGGCATTTTTTTCACATGTCCGAACCATCGGAGCATTCCCTTTCGCATCTTTACACCAATACTCTCTTTCATACCTACTCGCTCTCTTACGTCGTCGTTGCGAATGCGGTCGGTCAGCCTCCAACTCCACAGATTTTCCGTAGAGATCGCATTTCGACCGCATTAATTTTACTTTCATGCTCCTTTCTGCATACCTAACTCTCGCTTCCATATAGTAATGTTGGGACAAGCACTGCGTTATGTATTGCTACACGTGCCTTCTGGCTGAGGTGGTGGCTACCGAGAAGTTGTCACAACGCTCCGTTCACTCTATTCCCCGCATTTACTCTTCGCTCTATATCAGTGGTGTACCTTCCATCTCGGCTAAATCTACATCCAAGATATACAAATTCATCCACGTGTTCTAGTACATCATTATCTATTTTTACTCTTACATCTGTTCTGGCTTCATCTCTTTCAAAGACCATTACTTTGGTTTTGCTCACATTCATGCGTAGACCCCTTTTCTTACAATCTTCTGTCATTGTGTCGACTAGGGTCTGCAGGTCAATCGCTGACTGCGCCAGCAGGACTGCATCATCTGCAAGAGCAGAGCACTGACCACTGAGTCGCCCATCTGGACTCCCACATTCATATCGTTCAACCTTTGGAGACATTTATCCAGATACATACATATATTATAAACAGCTTGGCTGATAGAACGCACTCCTGCTTAACGCCCGATATTAACGTCAAATCAAGGCGACATTTCATCATCCAGCCGCACACAAGCTCTACAGCCTATGTAACTGGACTGCACAGCCTGCAGCAGTTTACCGTTAATACCATACTCCGGCAAAATGTCCCAAAGTTCCTTTCGTACAACCGTGTCAAATGCTCTCTCCAGATCCACAAAACTGCAGAAAACCCTCTGACCTAGAGCTAGATGCTTCTCCACAATGTTGCGCAGAGAGAACACTTGATCCATACATCCCCTTCCACTCCTGAAACCTCCTTGTGCATCACACAGTAAACCATCGGACACCATTCTCATTCTCCTTTCAATAATTTTAGCATATACTTTTGCTGCCAAGGTTTTCAAGCTCTTGGCTATGGCTCTGTAATTTGCGCAATCATAACGTGAACCCTTGTTTTTAAACAAAAGCACGATGACCGCGCTATTTTAGTCCCTGGGAACCATTCCCGAGCTCCAACATAAATTGAGGAGCAACAGGAACGCCTCCCAGACACAGGAGCCGCCAAGCTTGATCATCTCGGCAGACACCATATCAATGCCCGCTGCCTTACCATTTTCCAAACTTCTTATCGCCCATTCAACTTCATCCACACTGATGCCATCGGAGGACGCCGGTGCTGAATGTTGATCTACTAGACCACATGCAACACCGGCGCCAACCCGAGTATCCGCATACATATCGCCAAAATATTCACTCCATCGGCTTAACACGTCTTGTGTTTGTGTAAGAATGTCTCCACCTTTAGACCTTATTTTATTCATTCTGAAGGCTGACTAACCACCCCGAGACTTCTTCACCTCCCTCCAAAAGAGTTTGGTGTTACCCTCGAAGTTTTTAGTCAGCCTATCTTCTGCACTCATATTTGCTGTATCACGTTTCTCTTTCACTAAGGCCTTCATGTCATTCTTACATTGCCGATATATTACTTTCTTCTGTACAGTCATACTGTCATTTAGATTCAAAGATGATATTCATATATGAGATATAGTCCAGCCACGCTTTCTTCTTTTGTTCTACGGAAGCTGCCACTTCCGCATCCCGCCAAGCAACACCATTTGTTTTTCTATGCTTCCTCATACTTCTTTCGCTGTATCTGCCATACTCCTTTCAATATTCTCCAGCATTCTTCAATGTTCGATTGCGGCTGGCTTGCCATCGTCAGCCGTTCTCAGACATCCTCTGCATACTTTTCTCTTACACACTCTTCTTGCAAACTTTCAATCTTTATTCTTTCAAGCCCTCCGAAGTGGACACGCTCTCGCCAGTGCCTCCACTTTCTGAACAGACCACTAAATCTCGCAATAACGAGATAGTGGTCCGTATCGACTGTGGGGCCCCTGTAGGCTCTTGTGTCCAATATTTTTCTTCGGAGGCGACTGTCTACCAAAATTAAATCTATTATACTTTTCTGTTCATTCCTTCTCCATGTATACATATGGATGTCCTTATGTTGGAAAAACGTGTTTGACACAATAAGGTTTTTCTCCATGCATACGCAATGAGCCTACTTGCTTCGTTCACTCTCTTATCACCAAATGGACCAAGGACGTCCTCATAGTCGGGACGCTTGGTGCCCACACATCCGTTCAAATCTCCGCATACAATCACGCGTTCACTGGTTTCTGTCATATCCAGAACTTCCCGAACATTATCCCAAAACTTCTCCAGGTCTGATGCCACCTATGCTACAACCATGAATACTAGTTTATACGGACCAAAAGAAGTCTGGGATCATACATTCCGTAATCCTTCGCACCTGGGGCCAACAGCACTCCTAACCCCATGCTGGCTCGATCGCTCTGTGGTACACCAGACCACAGAGCCATCCCGCCACCAGGAAGATCGCAGGCGTCGCTGCCCCTTCGCTGCCACACAACCTCTTACATTTCACGTGCCCCCCGGCACTCTGCTCTCTTCGACTCGCCTGACTGGGCAAGGCGTGATGGGTGGCGGCCCCCATCGCCGCATCTGCCGATTTTCGTACCGACGGGGCCGGGTCGGTACGCGTCGCCTCCGGGGGACGCCCTAACCCGCACTGCGGTACGCATTTGAGCCCGATTGAAGTCGTAACTAGACCGGCAGAGGACGCGACGTGCACGCTCTGAACTATGCCCCCAAACTTAATGATGTACAATATTAATAGTGTAAGAATAATAAACTTGATACCTTTAATAAAATTAGCTGAACAAATCATTTAATCTATGAATCTTTTAATAATTGATTAAGGTAGTAAATAAAGTTGATAAAATGACTGAAGAAGAAATACTTCAATAAAAAATTTGCAAACTCCAACTGAACATGAATCATAGTGGTAGGAGCACGCAGTTGACAGTTCTGTCTATAACCGCCGGCCGCCCCGTCCGGGGTAGTACCACACTCTCGCAGAAGAATGACATCATAAGTAATGACAATGTGCTATTGCGCTTCATTTGGTGAAGAGAGCCGGAAGCCCATCTGGTTGAGTTTGGGGTTTGTATTAGTAAGCAACGGCCTAGCTATACTTTTGGTACTGCAAAGGTCCATGGACGGCAGTGACACTTACCATCAGGTGTGCTGCTGGCTCGTTAGCCACCATAGGCGATAAAAAAAAAAGAACATTTGACTCAGAATCCCAATTCAGCGGCTTACAAGTTGCAGTTCTATACCTACACTATTGGACCAATATGACTTAGGGTTTTCAATAAGAGGTAAATCATACTACAGCTTTAGTAAAATTAATGAGGACAAATTACTATATGTTACCTATTACCACAGTAAATAAATTTGAATGTGCTATAATGCCATAGAAAACATTAGGGTTTTCAGATCAGGCACTACAACTATAAATAAGAGATTTGTTTCCAATCTGGACCGTTGTATGTATAAGCTACTAAATATTATGTGAAATTACTGGCTATACTTACTTCTGGAATTCCCATTCTCTGTTATCAAGAGGGCAAACTTGTCTTGTTTTTAGCCAACGTGAGATACAATGAAAGTGAAATGCATGCTGAAACAAATTAACTTCAATTAAATATCAAGTACTAATATTCAAATAATGTAGCTATTACTAATTATTCCTTACATTACAAACACCCCAAGCTACTGTGCATTCTTCACTTGTGGCAGATGCTTGATTGGCCTGACATTCTATGCAGAGATCCATTATGTGATTACGGCAAATTGCACAGTTGTCTACGACGATATCTGTAAAAGTGAGAGAAATTAATACAATGAATTTCAGTATCTGGGTTAGGAATTCATGATTCTGCTATTGAGGTACTAAATTGAATAATTAATAAAAAAACATACCCCATGCCCAGAGTGCAACAGCATTCCACTGAAAGAAAATAATTTCTTTTAAAATTGAAAACAAAGAACCAGCGTCGTGCTATACAATGAACAAGCATAAATCATTCCTTTACCTTTTTTACTTCAAATCTCTTTTTGTCGCCTTTACTACTACTTGAAGATGCCATTTCCACTTCTTCTTCATCTACATCCATTACAGAAGCCATTTTTTTGTATAATATCTTATTTTCAAGATTTAAAATGAGGAATTATTGTGCAGTACACAAATTTGTAATTTGATGTCTAATCCGATGACAGTTGTGACAGACAATAACTTTTTTTTTTCGGTTTATTAATACAGACAAAAGAAACAAAGCCCCTACCGCCACATTAAATTCTTTTCACATAATATTATTCAACACTTCTTCATGGTGAGTCTACTCAATATTATTATTAGTCACTGTTCGTTAGTAAATCATGTAGTATTATATTATAGTAGTCATATCCGTTAGTAAATAGTCACCTTTAATTGGGTGCTTTTGGAAAAACAAAATTATAATTTCTCTGGGGATTTTGGCAGAACATGAAATTACATCAAAATTACTACTACACCATGTCCACTGTACACATCAGACTTTTATGTGTTTTATGTTAAATAAAATACCAATAAAATTATTCAATATAATACTATAAAACACTAAAGAAATGATAATTTCAAGAGCTCAACATGGAAGGGTTCCATGTTCAAGTTAAAACTCTAAGGTATTATTACCTTGGCTTACCCTGGCTAGGGCTACGTGAATTTGTCAAATCCAGTATTTATATACTGCATTTGACAAATTCACATAGCCCTGGCCTTATGTCTTATTTTATGATGTAGTGCTATCTTATCTCCGTACCTTAGTATTTTGTTTTGAAACTAATAAGAGAGAAAAGGGAAAAGTTTACGTGCAGTGACGATGTAAGAATACAATTTACTACCCCTATATTGTCTGTAGGTGCCGTGAAAGATGACTAAGGGATATAAGGACTACTATATATATATATATATATATATATATATATATATATATATATATATATATATATATATATATATATATATATATATATATATGAACATAATATGTATGAAAGAGATGGAAAACTCTAAATAAAACCCTATAGGTACCAACATGTCTGATCAGCTTGCTATATTAGGTTAACTAGCTGATGCCCGCGACTTCGTCCACGTGACATTCAGTTTAACTACGCACCCCTATTTGAAACTTAAAAATTCAAACTCGACCAAGTATTTCCGGCAGCCACTTGAGCATTTTCATCAAGGAGGACGCTTTCTCCAATTTTCTTTAAAACACCGGCAAATTCTTAAGCATGTGAATTAGTGTTACCCAAATGCAAGACTCTTGCGAGGCTCGCAAATCTTGCAACTTTTGCTTTTAGAATAACACAAAGTCACTTGTTTTGATAGATATAAAAAATCTCCATAGACATTAAAAATCCAACTAAATTAATTAAATTCTATTCATCTAGTGGCAGTAACTGTACAACTATCAATAATTAGGTACATACCACTAAACGGAAGTACGGTTATTATTCTTCCGTGTACTGATATTACTCGTAAGAATACGAAATGTTGACAATCCTTTCTTTGCTAAGAAAATCGTAAAATCATGTCTAAGGGAGCACTGCGAAACTCTTGCAGCAAGTCTTGGTCTTGCATTTGGGCAACACTAATGTGAAGAAACCTTGGCTTTGCTTGCATGTTGTTGGTTAGGGTCAGCTTTCCTACTTGGGGCCACAGATAAGAATACTTCAGTGAACCATTAATCTCATCAGTTCTATTTCCTCGAGTTTTAACAGGAAGGATTTGCCAAAAATCTCCAAAGGAAAGCACCATTGACTTTTCATTACGATCTCGTAGTGCTCGATCTACGACCTCTACGATTTTTTTTATTTATCATTGTCCAATCAACGCAAACGATTAGACAGGAATCCTTAATAAAACACGAATAGTGGTAAAGCCACAGTTGATAGTATTCTTTCTACAGCCACAGGCCGGTCCGACCCCCAGTCGGACCTAGCCCACTATTGCAGAAAAGCAACGTCTGAACAGTGGCAATGTGTTATTTCCACTTCAATTGTAAGAGGCAGCGGAGCGGGGCAGGCGCGATTACCTGCGTCTACTTGCCTTAGTCGAAGTCGCGGGTAACTGGAACGGGGAATAGTCCGTCACCCGCGGAGAGGCTGACCACGTGAGGGTGAAACCTGATGGCCCGGGGCGTCATCCGGTGATGGTACTCGAAATACGCAATGGTGATGAGGAGGGAAAACGGTGGGTTATGGGGCCACGCGGACGGAATGCAAGGCGTGGCGTCCAGACCATGGCCTGCCAAAAAAATAAATGCATGCTGCTTGCTCGTTTACCACCGTACATATTAAACCAAAAAACACTTTGAATGTGTCGCAGTTTCGTGTTATTGAACATGTCGGTGTTTCATCGCTTTATAAATCTATCGGGTTTATAAACAATGAGCATAAATCTATCGGCTTTTTAAACAAAGCTCCTTTACCACCAAGAAGTAATGCAGCTGCAGTTTCTGACGTAGTTACTTCCAAAGTTATTTTACGCTGTCTCCTCATTTTGGTAAGATTGCTCTGCTCAGATAAGTCTTTTCAGGGCTACCTGGGGACATGGACTTCTATCATCTCAGCTTATATACGCCCCACTATTGGGCTCAAGCCTCGTCCGTGATGGGAGGGAAATTGACCTACTATATCACGCTGGTCAGATGTGTTGGTATACGGTTTTGTTTCTAGTTTTCCTTTTCTTCCATAGATGTATGATATGTATGATGTCCTTTAGTCGTCTCGTGGGTGATTGACCCACGGGTAAGAAAGCGGTTGGTGAATTGTATTCTAACTGCGCAACCACACGGATAAATATATAATAAATGGCTTTCATTACGAAAGAATTAATAAAAATGAATTTCTTTATTCATGTCGCGTTTTAGTAGCGTAGAATATCTTCAAATGGATATCTTTTATATTTTATAATAATGTCAAAGGATTTAAAGACTGTAAAACAATAACATCATTAAAAGCAAAAGACTCAAACGAATGGGGCTATGACTGTTACAGGCCTACTCAAGGGTGTCATCTCAGCGCTGATCACATTCAAGTATTCTGCAAGCTGCTTGAAACGTACTCTATGCTATCGACAGTGTATAAAAATGAAAAAAAAGGGGTCCTCGCACAATATGCAGCAACAGCCGGCAGCGACAGCGCTATTGCTAAAGTGACTGGTGTAGTGATGGGGCATGGTTGCTTCGGCGTGTACCTGCTCACGGTCGCAAGGAGGGTGAGCACACCGTCTAACCACTACTGCGATTGCGAAGTGGACACGGCGCTGCAGACGCTTAAAGTTTGCGTGGCCAGGGCAAAGCAGCGCCGTGCACTCATCCCAATCATCGGTGCTAAACTGGCATTGTCGATTATCGCAAAGACAATGCTCGATAGCGTCAGGAACTCGGACTCGGTCGCCGCCTTTTGCGAGAAAGTCATCACAGGCGCGGTACCTGCACCTGTTGCCATCCTAACTGAGGTCGCGGATAGATGGACCATGGGAATTAATCTATCACTCGCAGAGATGCCGACCGCGTGAGGGCGATACAACACTGTTGTTTGCCAGGGTGTAGACGGAGACGATACCTGGAAGGGTAAACCCCCGGACCGGCCACGAATGTCAAGTAAGCGGTACCAAAGGCCAGCCTGATGGTTTGGGCAGAGAACACGATGAGTTATGGGGCCACACGACGCCCTTCTGTTACCCCGGAAGGAGTGGCCGTGTTCACACCATAGCCTACCAAACAAAAACAAAAAAGGGTGCACTTTGCATACTCGCCCCAAAGTAGCATCTTAACTAAGAATGTACATTTTGTACGTTCTAAGATGTGGACTTTACTTTTTTTTTCGTGTTTGACTTACTCGTAGTTATTAGTCGCAGATGGCTATGACAACTTTACTCGGAATGTTAGGTGAGTGCTGAGAGCTTTCCTCCAAAGTACCTTTACTAAGTTCAAGAAGTTAAGGTAGTAGCTTTTGAAAATATAACGAAAAAATGATTTAAAGTTTTAAACTAAATTATAGCGCCATCTATTACTCATTTAACAAACTAAATAAATCATGCATTTTATTAATTTATAGCTAAATTATATATTATTAACTAATTAAAACATTCTTTTTTATCACAAATAGTTTTAATAGTTATTTTGACTACCTGACTAATGTTATATATTATGTCAACTTCCCTTCGACTTTGAAGGAGGTTTGTGCCCAGCAGTGGGATGTATATGAGCTCAATTGATGAAACTACTATATATTAAGTAATGCAAATACTTTACTTACACGATAGATAAATTAAATAATTATTTTGAATTGAACCTTCTAGTGACATAAAAGGCGAGCGGTGATTTTAAAAACTTAAATGACCATAACTTTTTTTACAGACATCAGATTTCAATGAAACAAAGACTAAATGTTGGTCTGAATTGGGCTTAATCTTTTTATCAAAACTGCGAAACAATCCGTTCAGTAACTTCGGAGATTAGCGATTACAGACATACAGACAGACAAGAAATTCCAAAAAATGTTTTTTGTTTTCTGTTAGTGTTTTCTTACTGCCTAGATTCATTTTTTAATAAATTTATCAAATGTACAGACACGGGATTTCTACTGATTTATTATATGTATAGATTACCCTCCTATTGTAGATAGAAGAGGTACGAGCGCAGCAGTTGTACGTATATGAGCCGAGATAATAATAATAATAAAAAGCGAATTTTACAATAATATATACAAGGAAATGTATTTAAAGTTATATACAGTTAGGTAGGTAGAAGTGTCCCCCATGTGGCGACGCGAATAGAATACAAAGGTCGTCACCCCTTACTTGCCCGTGGGAGTTGTAAAAATCGGCTAAGGGTCTCATCGGGAGGTTGGGCAGCCGCTATCTCCCGGGAAACTTAATAACATCTACCGCGATCGCCAATCCGCTCGCCAAGCTTGGTGATTATGGCATTATTACCCCCCCAAAACAAAATATGAATCCAATAAAAGTCATGGCCCCCAGTCACGGCAGTTCCGCTGTTCCACGGGCTCATTTTGGTAGCGGGCCTGTTGGTGGCGGGGCAGGGGGTGCTAGGAATCTCCGGCCGCGATCCGGCTACCAAAAAAATCGACCCTTGGCCCTGGTAACACACAACGTTCGGACGCTTAGGACCGACGAGAGGGTCATCGAGCTGGAAGAGGAATTGAGCAAAATCCGATGGGACATTGTAGGATTATCAGAAGTGCGAAGAGAGGGGGAGGGCACGATAATCCTCCGGTCTGGAAATCTGCTCTTCTACCGGGATCACCCATCTCAAGGCGGTGTAGGGTTTATCGTTCGTAAGTCTCTTGTAGGCAACGTGGAGAGGATCGAAAGTGTGTCAACAAGGGTAGCGTACCTTATACTGAGAATTACCAAACGGTATTCGTTGAAGGTCATACAGGTTTACCCACCAACTTCGACATACTCCGACTACGTAGTGGAGGCCTTATACGAGGATATCTCGAAAGCCATCCACACGTCCAAAACCCACTTTACGGTAGTTATGAGAGACTTCAACGCAAAACTAGGTAAAAGGACAGACGAAGAGTTGAGAGTGGGGCAATATGGGTTTGGACAGAGAAACCAAAGGAGCCAAAAACTGGCCGACTTTTTGGAGAGGGGCCTTCACTCTCCAAAAAGTTCTTCTCTCTTCATGATGAATTCCTTCTTCAAGAAGCGGCCACAAAGGAAGTGGACCTGGATTAGCCCTGATGGATCCACTAAAAATGAGATAGACTTCATCTTGTCGGACAAACGACAAATATTCAATGATGTCTCTGTGATCAGCAGGATTAAAACTGGGAGTGATCACCGGATGGTTCGAGGCACATTGAATCTTCGTACGAAAGTCAAGCGGTCCCGCTTGATGAAGTCTACACTCCGACCTACACCTGTCCAATACCAGAACCCCGATAGCTTTCAACTCGAATTACATCATCGTTTGCAATGCCTGGAAGAGTGCGAATCGTCGAACGATATGAACAACAGGTTCGTGGAAACTGTCCACGCGGTCGGGTCAAAATTCTTTAAGGCCCGTCGCGCTACTAGAACAAAAAGCTTACTGACCAGACTCTTCAACTCATGGAAAGGAGAAAGGTAATGACGGTACAGTTTTCAGCCGATTGGTCCGAACTCAGGCAGCTTAATAGACAAATCTCTAAATCTATGCGACGCGATATTCGCCGATTTAATACACTGCGTATTGAAGAGGCGATAGAGCAAATTGAGGCTTCAAAGTGTTCGCACGAGATTTGTCTATTGGGCTGAGCCAAATTACTAAGCTGAAGACCGATAACGGTACTATCATTTCATCCCAGAGTGAGATCTTGGGAGAGGTCGAAAGGTTCTATGGGCAGTTATACAAATCATCCCTGAATCCTGTTGTCGGCTTGGTCCAAGACCCCAGATCCAAGCTAACTCGGCACTATATCGAAGAAATCCCGGACGTCAGCTTGTACGAGATCAGAATGCCCTACAGAAGCTGTTTAATTCTGTCATTCTCGGGAGCGACGTTCCAGAGTCGTGGACCAGGAGTGTGGTGGTGCTGTTTTTTGCTGATAAGGGTAATAAAACGCTCTTAAAGAATTACAGACCCATCTCACTCCTGAGCCATGTGTACAAATTGTTTTCAAGAGTCATTACGAACCGACTCGCGCGCAAGCTAGACGACTTCCAGCCGTCCGAACAAGCCGGTTTCCGAAAAGGTTTTGGTACCATAGACCACATCCATACGCTACGCCAGATTATACAGAAGACCGAGGAGTATAATCGGTCTCCACAAACGCTAGACACATCTAGCGTTTGTGGACTATGAGAAAGCCTTTGATTTTGTCGAAACTTGGGCAGTGCTGCAGTCCCTTCAGAGGTGTCAAATTGACTATCGATATATCGAAGTGCTGAAGTGTTTGTATAAAAACGCTACTATGTCAGTCCGCATCTAGGATAACAGTACAAAACCGATTCAGTTGCAGAAAGGTGTGAGACAGAGAGACGTTATCTCTCCGAAACTGTTCACCACTGCGCTGGAAGATGTCTTTAAGCTCTTGGACTGGACCGGACTCGGCATCAAAATCAATGGCGAATACATCACTTACCTTCGATTCGCAGATGATATCGTAGTCATGCCAGAATCCCTGGAGGACCTTGACACTATGCTTAATGACCTCAGCAAGGTCTCCCAACTAGTAGGGCTGCAAATGAACATGGACAAGACAATCATGTCTAATGCCCATGTCATTGCTGTACCGGTCCTGGTTGGAAATGCGATTCTCGAAGTTGTTGATCACTATGTTTACCTAGGACAAATAGTCCAATTAGGTAGATCCAATTTCGAGAAAGAGGTCAGCTGACGAATCTCACCTCGGTGGACTGATAACCTCATCAAGGTCGCAGGAAACCGTTGGATGCAGGTGACACAGGACCGTTGCAGATGGTATTCTCGTGGGGAGGCCTATGTCCAACAGTGGACGTTTACGGACTGATGGATGGATGGAGGTAGAAGTGACCGAAGACAACAGTGTTGTGATATCTACAGCACATGCTGAAGTGATCGCAGCTAACGAAGCAGGAAGAAAAAGCATTTAGCTAAATCGTCTAATTGTTGGACTAGTAAAGACTGATGATAATCATTTGCCTGCCCTCTTCCCACGCTAAGTGGGGTGGGCAAAACATGTTTTTGCCCCCCACAAACCTCTATCAGCCGTCATATCTGCACTCACAACTTTCATACACATATTCTCGTTTACACAATCTATCCATCTCTTTTTGGGTCTCCCACGATTCTTACGTCCATCCATATGCATATTGATAACCCTCCTTGTCACATGTCTTTCATCCATCCTCGTAACGTGTCCATACCAAGACAGTCTCGCGCTTCTAATATTTTCTATCACTGGTGCCATTTTTAAAGTTCTCCTAATATACTCATTTCGCATCTTATATGATTATACATATAAGATGCGAAATGGGTATATTAGGGGAACGTTGTCACCCCACATATCTATCTTAACATTGGCATCTCAATGGCGTGCAATCTTCTCTCATTTGTCTTTTTCAATACCCAACATTCAGATCCATACACATTAGACATAGTAAAGACAGAAGATCTACCAGTATTATAAGTTGATAATGAGGCAGGTGTACGTAACTCTGAAAACACCAAGTTGCATGAAGAAAAACTTAAGCACATCCGTACTAATATTTAAGGAAAACTTCTAATGAAGCGAATACGTATCAAAATACAGCTGGCGGATATTTTTACGAAGCCACTTGCTAGACCGAGATTTAAAGATCTTGTGAATCTTACATACATACATATCATTACGCCATATCCCTTGCAGGGTAGGCAGAGAGAACAGAGTGCCAGAGAACTCTATCCTTGCATACTTCACTCGCTTCCTTAATATTCATAATTCTCTTCATACACGCTCGCCGGTTTCGGAGACTCTTGACTCCACCTTCCTTCAGTACATGACCGATCTGGTCTAGGAAGGTTAGTCTCGGTCTCCCCCGATACCTAGACCCTTCCACTTTCGCATTGTATATCTTCTTAACCAGACGTTTGTTCGGCATTCTTTCCACATGTCCGAACCATCGGAGCATTCCCTTTCGCATCATTTATTTTAGTAAACCGTTAATTAACTACATATATGCTTTACAGTCACGACCTCTCTTCCAGATCCACCTTGGGTGTTATGTTGGTCGGGTCACTTTATCTCTACTTAAGCGGCAAGCTTATTGGCCACGATTATTTCATAGGACTTCGAAGTGGAGGTGCTTGACGATCTGTTAGATGGGAGTAAAGAGAGACGATACAGGTGGGGGCCATTCCCTCTCACTCAGAAAGTTGGACGCTTGGATAGGATTCGCCTAGACGTTAGGGACCTTTGAGTACTACATCTAGAGACATTGAGAAGAGAATAACACGTGTCAAAAAAGGTGGCAAAGCGATTACAATACATGAAATAAAACTATTATAAGATTTTATCACATTTGTAATTGTTTTATCGAAAAAAAATTAGTATTCATGATCATGGGTGGAATAAAAAAATAGAGATGTTCTTGACACTTGGCTTATATATATAATCCGCATAGTGCTATATAAACCAAAAGCTTGAATTTAACAGTGTGTTATGAATTAGCTGATATTGGCATGCAATAAAAGAAATCTTTTGAAAGTTTTATAATTATGTATTAATTTTAAGAATATTGTAAATGTATTTTAAAATCTCTCATTAAATAAATACCATTTTAATTGGTTATTAGGTAAATCTGTACCTAATAATATCTCTAATCGGTATCGTTAATGATTTCACTAGTATTTAAAATATTAAGCAATATGGTTATCATTTTTTAGTTCTAATTCATCTACAAGAGCATTATTGCCTTCCCTTGTTCTTTTGTATGAATTTTTCCATATTTCGTAGAAACATACAGTGGCTTGAAATCTGTAGCAGACAAGGAGTGGTACCGACACGTGACTAATAAGGGTCCACGCCCAAACGCCGTAAAAGTCCATCTGTAACCAATAATTTATAAACTTTGCAATTTTCATAAAAACTAATAATGATCTTAATCCGTAAATTGACAACTTGAATAAGATTGATAAATGCTGATCACTTTATTGTAGATATTAGGAGGCGATGCTTTTATGAACCTCTAAACTATATTGATCAAAATCGTTATAAAAGTTGTTGTTCAAAAATAAATAGTTAGGTAAATACCCTGGCGTCTGTTAAGGGAGAAGACCTATTACTGCCGACCGTTATTAATAAGATGCTCGACAGTGATGGGTGTTGGATGGCTATGATCGCCTTTTGCGAGGAGATCGTAGCGCGGAAGGAAGCGGCGGAGCGGACCCGTGAGGCATGTGTCTATGTTAACCCGCTGCGCAGGTGACGAATTGGGAGACGGAGGAGACGCTACGCCCTCCTTTTCGCTGAGTCATGATTGACCTAGGGCGCAGTTAGTCAGCTAACCGCTGGAACGTCAGAGTCGTATGCCCAAAAGGCGAATCTTTGGCGTTCCACAATCGGCAGGGACGCGGGACCGCTGTAGTTTTTACTAGGTATTCTGACGCTGTAAAACCATACTGTGTCAGCGAGTCCTATATACCCCTTTGCTGTAACAACAAGTAAAGGGTATGCGTAAATGCATTTTCCACAGCGCAAGAAAAAAAAAAAGCTAGGTAAGTAAGTATGTGGATATAATATGGCCGAATAAAGCCGTGGGAGTACTGAACATGTAATAATAATATATTTGGACATAGTTCTACCGAATTGCTAACAATATTAGTATCAGTAATAAAAGTTACATGTCTGGACTAAGAGTACTAATCCAGCTTAGTTAATTCACTAAAGATAGACGATTAAATATTGACAACTTTCCTTTTGTAAAAGATAAATACGAGAAAAGACAAAAGATTTTATGTTGTAGGTATCTTATGTAAGTACAAATAGCTATAAACAAAATTTGTATGCAGAATTTTATTTTTAAATGTAGTTTCGGCAACTTTAGATTTAAAATTAATCCAAATAAAGTACTAATTACTTTTGTTGATTTGATACTTGACATGGTAATTAATATATTTACATTTTCATTAAACATTTTTGCCTCTATTATTTATGTTACCTACTGAGCTTCTCTTAAATGTCTAAATAGCTTTGATGACAATTTTGCGCGAATATTGAGTGCGATCGCGTATGGTTTATATTTATAAGTAGCAGACCCGGCCACGCGTTGCTGTGGTTAAGGTGGCTTCATTAACACGTGGTGGTTATGCTAATAAATTGTAGCTTATATGAAACGTTGGTACGTTTAACATAGCGCCATCTATTAAATACTTACTCAATACAGTCAATAGATGACAGATAATTGTGACTGTCAAATAATAGACAAATAATTTGCAATAAAATAATATTGTGACTATAAATTGAGATGGAAGCCATCCTATCTCTTAAGTTGGATCAAACTACACATTCTGTGCAAATTTGATTAAAATCGGTTAAGTACTTCAGGAATCCATCGCGGACAAACAACGTGACGCGTAATTTATATATATTAAGAAGGTTAGAACCGGTAGGCAGTGTGTTTTTTTTTAATTTCTTAGATTGGAACAAGATAACTATCAGGTCTGTTGGGTCAGTAATTTTACTTACATAAATTGATTTATTATTTTTTATGAATAGTATTATCGATTTGTTCTTTTATAACTGTAAGTATTGTTACTGTTTTTATAAAGGAATGGCTATTTATCTATTATTTAAGATTAATGATATGTTTTTACCTGCAGTGGATGAAATTCTGCTCTCGCATTTTTGACTCGGTTAATCAACCATAAAGCTAGGTTTCCTACAAGGAGGAAGGTTACTAGTTGTCTGCCGGGCCGCTGTCGTCCGGTGCCTCTACAGCGACGGGACCAGGCGTCCATTACCAGTAAGGTTTGACAAGAACTTTGTATTACGGCGCAAAGTGGTGATATAAACCTGTGAAATATGTGATTAATAGATAAAATAATTGTTATGTGATTTATATGATATAGATGACAATCTATAATTAAAAAAAAATGTTAGAATTTGGCAACCTTAATGTACATGAAGCCGGCTGAAAACTGAAAGTTTTCTGACGAAATTACCTTTGGTTACTCGGTTAAGAAAAGATAAGATTAAAAATGGATGGAGTTTGAAATATTCAGCAAATGGCTAAATCTTAAAAAAAGCAAGTGTATTGCATAGTGATTAATAACTTTTTGTGTGGTGACGGAGTAAGAATTCATTTCAACATCTCTTTTTTTGGTCCATAGGTGTCGTAGAAGAAGATGAAGAAGACATGCATATCATATTATTGCATGAGAAGGAAAACTCGACATAAATCTCTTTGCCAATACGTCTGACCAGCGTGGTATTCATAGCAATTATCTCCCACAGTGGAAGAGGCCTGAGCCCAATACCGCTTTCCATGTGGTGACGGGAGTAAGACTACAATTCACTACCCCCACATCACCCGTGGGTGATCGTAAAAGACGACTAACGGATAAAATATACATATAACATCAACGCAAGAAAAGGAAAACTCGAAATAAAACCCTATGCCAACACGTGTGACCAGTGTGGTGCAGTAGGTCAATTTCCCTCCTAGTGTGGAGGAGGCTCGAGCCTAGTAGTGGGACATATAAGACCTGAGATGATGATGATAACTGTCACATTCTAACTATTATTATCACAAGTCAAATTCATATTGTGTTTAAACACTTTCAGCCTTAAATGGCACTAATCCCATGACGCATTCTCAACACTAACTCTTGTAAGCCAGAATTAACAATAGAGAATAAATAACATCGAGATATCTTTACATAAAAAATGTTTTGCGAGCGAAAAGTGATTACACATCCGTGGTATTCTAACCCACATCTATTGAAAATCCGTTTCAATCATCTTATCAATTAGACGAGCATGGACATACGTATGATAACCAAATTATCCCTCGTATTGCGGGCCTCAACTTGCGCGGTCCCCTCACAGGCTTTACGGGGCCGTAAGGTAGTTAGGCGGTAGGTGGCATAGCGGACCCGCGTAGGCTATATTCTAGTTCTTGCCCTAAATGTAAACTTTATCAGATAGTTCGGCAATACATTTAGATAAAAATGAAAAAGAAAAATCCGAAATTGGTTGAATCTGTCCAAGAAATTAGTTTCAAAAATTTCTGAACAGCGATAATTGTAGATCGATTCATTGTCCAGTCTCTGGCCCCGGGTCTGAAGATAGCCACCCGGGCCCTTTAGACCCTACAAGTAATAATATCAAATATGTAGTATGTCTGCTCTTCGTTAATAAATTGTTGATATGAATAGGAATACGAGGTCTAAATGACCTCATGAATGATGTAACAATAACCTTCTTCATAATAATCACGTACATTAATTTCAGATATGCGATAGTTATACATACGATTTAGTTACGAAATCACTCCCTTTCTTTGACCCTTGGTGTCATAGAAGACGGCTAAAGGGATATAATATGCAGCATTAAATAATGTTGCATCCAATGTGATGCGAAGATATACATACATACATACATATCATCACTCCATATCCCTTGCTGGGTAGGCAGAGAGAACAGAGTGCCAGAGAATAGAATATACATGTGTAGGAAAAAGTTTTTAGTGGTAGGACCACGCTGTTTGGCAGTTTTCTGCCTACAGCAGTGGGCCGGTCCGTCCGGGGTAGTACCACACTTTCACAGAAGATCGACGTCTGAGTAATAGCCATGTGCTATTGCGCTTCGTTCGGTGAGCGAGAAAGCCGGAAGTCCAACTGGGTGGGTATTATACCATTGGTATTGGAAAAGTCCATGGGTGGCAGTAACACTTACCATCAGATGTGCTGCTTGCTCGTTTGCCATCATAAGCAAAAAAAAAAAAACTCGAAGTAAAACTCTACAGAAATATACCACGTTGGTCAGTGAAGTCCCTTCTATTGTGGAAGAAGTTAAAGCTCAGGAGTGAGACTTATATGGGCTGATATGATGATGATGATGATGGTACAAAAGTTTAATGATGTATGTACATATTCCATCCATTCCTCTATCAGCCCGTAGACGTCCACTGTTGGAAAGAGGCCACCTAGTATATACATAATAATGTTCCTTAAAAGTGACTAAATAACAGTCAAAACTGCATAAAAACTATTGCATTGTTAAAAAAAAAACAAGTGGAGATAAGCGCTGATATGATAGTGTTATTGTTCTATAGTGTTAGAATTTACCTGGTTGCTGGCACCTCTTCCGAATATTTCTGTATGAAGAAACCAGCTCCAATGATTTGAAACAAGTAATACAAATAAACTCCGCACTGTGTTATCAATAATAACCAGTGTTCCAGCGGCATTACTGATACAGCACGTTTCAATGGCAATGTCCTCATCCGTTGTATGCACGCACCCGAACCAATGGTCATAATTAGGAACAGAATTGTCTCCCAAATATTTATCTGTATAAATTATTATTATCCTTACTAATATTATAAATGCGAAAGTAACTCTGTCTGTCTGTCGCTCTTTCACGCCAAAACTACTGAACCGATCCAAATGAAATTTGGTACACAGATGGTCTAGAGCCTGACAAAGGAAATAGGCTACTTTTTAATGCAAATAAAGGGTTGTAAAGGGGGATGAAAAGTTGTAAAGTAGTATTGTCATTTTTAAAGCCAGAACTTTGAAACTTATTTTTAGTCTTTTGATTAGATATAAATAAATATGTAATTAAAATTTTGAAAAGAATTTACTCTTAAGGGGTAAAATAAAAATAGGGGATGAAAAACATTAGGAAAGTAACCTTTTACGCGGGCGAAGCCGTGGGCAGAAGCTAGTAATTAAAAATAAACGAAAAATGATCATTATTAAAATCAGATTATAGATTTCTTATGTTTACGCGAGTATTACACATTTCTAATAAAACTATTTTTGTGGATTCTATCGCGTTTGTATTTGATTTGATGACCGATGTTTCGCTGTAAAGTGTTCGAAACTTGGAGAAATTAAAAATCAAATAAAATAGTTTTATTTAATAGATTATAGATTATTGGTGAGTTTAACGTCGATTACTTACCTGCAGTAAAGCCAAATTCATATATTCTTTTTTTTGGAAGAGCCCATTGAACAACATGAGACTGACAATTGTGCCTGCGAGAACGGCGATACCCATGAATAAGCCTTTATGTGCGCTACCACAATCTACAGAGAAGTGGTTGTTTGATTTAGCTCGGGCGCAGCACGGACCCTTTGTAAGCGATGTAGGCACCGGCGGCTGCTTTATTACTTTCTGAAATCAATCAGTTTTTTAACTGCTTCGGAAAAAAATACTATAAATAACTGTAGCAAGTTATTATTGATCATGATTCTGATTATTATTTTGAATTTAAATATGTTTTTTTTAATTTTAAATATATATGCACGGGTCATAACTAGGCGCGATTAGGATTATGAGGTTAATTTGCTTTCTGACGTCCACTGTTGCTCTAGGTATTCTCAGAAAGGGGAGAGAATGCCCTAATCACCATGCTTAGTAGGCAGATAGGCGATCGCAGTTGCCAAGGGCGTAGCGAGGTACGGGCAGGGAGGGGCAGCTGCCATAGAAAAACGGTCGGTCGCTAATACTCGCGATAGCAGCGGAGCGGGATACGGGGCTCACCCCGTATCTAGGGGAGGCAACTGATTCAGCTACGTGCGTCATTCATCATCGCAAGATTTCTGCCAGTACTATGATATTCCTCTTTTTTAGCATGAAGCGGAATTATGGCATAAAGTTTGGAAGGATAAAGTTTGGATGGATAAAGGTATAGAAAGAGAAGGTCTACAAAAATTAGACTTTACTGATGTATGAAAGGAGGCGGACACTTTCTTCCCGGCAAGCAAAAAAGCCATAATTATTTCGTTTGCATAACCGTGTACAACAAGTAATAATATAAAAAGGTCTTTTTCTACCCTGCGACGTGTCAAAACGTAGCTGAGGTCTACGATGACCGAAAACCGTTTAAATGTACTGTGTATGTTAAGCGTACACCGGAAAATTATTCAAGAAAAAAAAATTGTAAGAGAAGTTTCAAATAGATTTTGTGAAGAACCGCGCATTTTACTCGTCAAGTAATGAAGCTGTTTTTAGTTGTTATATTTTGTTTTTAATATTTACCTCACCTCCACTACTAATGTGAGATACTCATATGTTAAAAATCACGATTAAAACAATATAGTCTAGGATTTTCTTAATCTGCCCCCCTCTATACAAAATCCTGGCCACGCACCTTGGCAGTTGCTGTTACAAGTTTACTAGGAGAGTGCAGCTGCCCACTGCCTTGGTGCTCCTTTAGCTGGTTTCTGCAACTTCCACGGCAAAGTAAGAACGTGGTAGGTGGTGACATTATTATATTTCAAACTTGACCACACGGGGAGTTTTATAATACGTATAGATAATTAATTCTGAGTTTTACGCGAGATGATACATTATGAAATTAAAATATTTGTACACTTTCAGACCTGATGACCATAAACAGGTCACCGGAGGTTTCTTTTTCATTTTGGGTTTACGTTCTCTTTTACAGATATTATTTCCATATTATATCCCTTAGTCGTCTTTTACGACACCCAGCGCCAATTTACAATCGTAAATTGTATTCTTACTCCGTCATCACACGTACTTTCTTACGTAAATATATATGAGTATATTAGTCAAGCTTCGAATAAATTAACTCACAGATCCAGGCACAGTACATATGTCGTTCCAAATAACCATAATAATAATGGAACATAAAAGACTATATTCCACTCCGCACGGTCTCAAATAGGGATTGACACTTCTGATCAAAGGTGTTATCATTTCCGTAATATTACAGACCCATTCTTCACTCTTTTCTGTTGCATTCAGTGAACCCAACGTCATATTTATAATAGATATCTCATTATTGATGAAAGGTTCTGATTTTATTTCAGATACATTTAATTCATTCACTTTGTTAGTACCGAGCATATTGTATATACTGAGATTGGCATAACGAATGAATGGAGGTGAATCATAGGCGACTGCAATGATGTCATCCCTTGTTTCTTGAACCACAACGTTTAGCCATTCACATACATTTGTGGCTATCAAGTGCATTAATCCGAATCTGTCCACCACTACGCCACGCATTGGATGTAGAATCTGAAAAAAATTGTCATTATCATCATCATTCAATCTTGTTTACTGCACTGTTGGATATCTCTCTTATAAATGAGGAGATATTGGCGTAATCGCTATGCTTGGCAGGCGGGTTGATGATCGCAGTGTGGCATTTTCATTTCAGGAGAGAGCTACTGCTCACTCTACTGCAGAGTTTGGGCTGATTTTTTCTCGACTTCTACAGATAGTGGGTAACAATTGTATCCTTATCCTGTTGTCAGAGTAAAATAATGTAGTACAAATGTTAACATCGGTTTGTATTCGTTTCGTTTAATTTTATGATGAGAAACTATCAAAGTTATGATCATAAAATTGTTCGAGTTGTCATACCTAAAGGAACAGAATTGTGCATAGAATTTTGACAAAAAATCTATGCAAGCTGAAATTTGGGATCATATGCAAGTCAAAGTCACATCGGAATACACCATCATATGGATGTAAGTATAATCATTTTAAGCCGTATTTATCTTGTGAGGGTTAAAAATATTTTTGTAAAAATAAAATAATTCTAAAAATGACGAAAACAACTTTTGTAAGAAATATGGTTTATTTGTTTTATGACATTATAAATAAAAAAAATAATATTTTTATTTGCTTGATAATAAGCAAATATCTGATTGCTGTGTGGTAGAGCTTTATAACGATCTGGGTCAACTCCAACCATCTGATGTCGTTTGGTCAACAATTACATTCCCAAGCAGGGTTGACGTTAGGCAGGCGGCCAGTCATAAAACTATTGTCAATAGCTTTTGCAATATGTAATTGTACAAGTACATATTGCGTCGATCCCAAGTGATTGGGAGAAGAGCATGAGGATTTGTTTATTATCTGACAAAAATAAATTTAAAAAGATGAACCCTTAATGCTTTTAGAAAATATGGATCGCTTTTTAAGAAAGAAGGAATAAGTATAGATTAAAACTATTTTATTAATAAATGGAGGATTTGTAAGTCAGAATGACATAAATATGTGCACACATAAAATTCAATTCATAATTTAAATGAATTAAAAAACAATTGTCAGCATAAATACCTACCCCCATTAAATGGACGGAAGATATCTTAAAAGTAGCAGGAATGCATGTGCACAGGGCCCGTTTTAAATGTCATTCTCGTGGGAAAGCCTATGTTGTGCAGTGGACATGTATGGACTGTTGGATGTATGAGTGAATCTATATTTTCTTTCGTATAATGTACAATTGTTGACATCCCATACATGCTCGTGGGAGTCGTAAGCATTGGCTCAGGCTCCAGTTTTCTGCTGGAAAACCTATAGCACCTGATTATGATCGCTAACCCGCCAGCTAAGCGAGGTGATAATGGCACTTTTTTTTTATTATTGAGGGAACTCAACATCCAGCAGGGGACGCCAAAGGGCTGAATGATGATCAATAAAATTATTTTATGATCTATAAATAAATAGAATTCCTAGAACCTAAATGAAGTTTATATACCTCGCCAAATCTTTTAAATACAAAACGTATTTTCGCGGAGAGAGAAGTTACTTTTCAATCAATATGTCGCAGTTCTCTGCCATGAAAGTACATAATGCGTAGCACGTGAAGCAATCACGTCTATTTTCACAATACAGAATCAGGAAGTGATGTGTTTACATAATAAATAAAGTATTTTACAAAATGTGGCGAAATTGACAGAATAATTCGTGACCAATGTGTTAGAGCTGTTAACCGCACATAATGTGGTATATGTGCAGTGTGTGAAGTTGCTACGGTCAAGGTCATATTGTTTGTCAATTGTTACATCCTCAATATGTTTACGTGACCGTATTTATTTGCGTGTAAAGACAGATTAAGAATAAAATGCCTCTTAACTTGAGTTAAGAATACAGAGCGCGCAGTAAGAGAAGAAAACCTTAAAATAAAAAGGTTAATTGCCATCATTTGAATGAGGAACCTTACCCAATAGTGTGACATATCGTAGTTAATCTATCTAATTATAGAAAATTGACATTAATCAAAAAATAAATTTTACAGTAGGTACACGCATTTAAAGATTTATTTCAATAATCAAAACGGTGGTTTAAGATAGAATACCAAAATGACATTAGTGACAGCACAGAGTTTTGGACGTTTAATTTGACAATGTGTATTTTTTTTAAATACAAACGATAACAAAACGTTTTAATGAATAATAACAATTTTCAAAATATTTGATTAAAGAAGAGTGATTCTTCTTTTTTATCGACGATATGTATATGGTTCTAAGAGGAAAATGATTTGTTTTGCAACGTTGTCATGCCATGCAATACGAATTACGGCGAGAAGAAACTCATAATCATCATTCGATGTTCGTTCGACGATCATTTGACGTTTAATTTGACGATGTGTATTTTTTTTTAAATACAAACAATAACAAAACGTTTTAATGAATAATAACAATTTTCAAAATACTTGATTAAAGAAAAGTGATTTTTCTTTTTTATCGACGATATGTATATGGTTCTAAGAGGAAAATGATTTGTTTTGCAACGTTGTCATGCCATGCAATGTGAATTACGGCGAGAAGAAACTCATAATCATCATTCTCCTGCTCATATCCCAATTACTTGGGGTCGACGCAATATGTACTCCTCGTCCTACATATTGCAAAAGTTATTGGCAGTAGTTTTAAGTCCGGCCGCCTGCCTGACTTCAACCCTCCTTGGGAATGTAATTGTTGACCAAATGGCATCAGGTGGTGTTGTCCCAGGTCGATATAAGGCTCTTAGTCGTCTTTTACGACATCCACGAGCAAAGTAAGGGTTGGTAGTATTCGTAGCCGCTACCACACAGCAGTATGGCGAGAAGAAACTATACCAAATATAAACTATATCTACATTACCATTTTTATTTTCGGGTTAAAAAACAATGTGACACTACCCTTTACTTGTTCGCGTGAGTTGTAAATACTGGCTGAGAGAGCATTGAGCAAGTGGATAACAGTGCTATGCCTCGTAATTCACAACACATTGAATAGTTAAGGAATGAATTTTAAAGAAATAAACAAATTTAAATTCGCGTTTATAATTTATTTTATATTATAGGATAATCAAGTGCTGTGGGGTGGTGATTAGGAATTCACCGAACCCTTACATTACCCTTAGGTATCGTAAAAGACGATTAAAAATCTAAAATAGAACTGGGTTAACTCCGTCTGATGATATCTGGTTAACAATTACATTCCCAAGGAGAGTTGACGTTAGGGAAACGGACGGTCACAAGACTATTGCTATGGTATGATATATGTATTAGTCATGCGCAATATGTATCACTGCGCTGTAAATAGTGATATATATCTTTTCACTGTAAAGATACATATCACTCATTTAGCTCACTTAGCTCAGTAGTCAATTACTTTATTAAATCACTCCTATAGCTCACTTTCAAAGTTCGCTCACTTTAAATCTATCGCTCAAACGAATCTATCACTCATTTTTTCCATGATGGGCTTCGCTTTTTATTTCAAATATTCACACAGTCGATAGTAAAACTTAATTTTTAATGTATATAAAGTTCTACAAAAACACTTAAGCATACAGAGAATTCTATTTAGATTTCTATTACTAGAGAAAAATAGTCCTACATAAACAGTAACGCGCACAATTTAGACTATTTACAGTTCAGTCTATAAAAGTAAGTTTTATTCAACACTCAGTCACGTATTGCCGAGATACCCCGGGAGCAACTAATTACCCATAAAAATAATTTCAAAATACTTTATCGCTCTAGTATCATAATATCAAAAAATCATTACTATTATAGTTGGTTATAATAAAACAAATATAAATCTATTTTCTAATAATAAATATTAATTATTAAACTTTATTTCTAAAGAAATAGAGTGTATTCTCTTTTGACAATTTAATTATAACGATACGAAAACAGTGTGAAATATCATTCTCGTCGCACGCAACGCAGCGCACCTATCTCGCTCATTTTTCGTTACCTTATGAGAGTGAAACATTCTGCGATGCGAAGTGAGCGATGAGCTAGTGAGCTAGTGAGCTACTGATATATTCGGCAGTAAAGTGAGCGAGTGATAGATTGTGTCTATGTGAGTGATATAGCTCTTTTATATCACTCGCTCAGGAGCTACACAACTTTAATATGTATGTATGATGGTAGAAGGGTACATATTAACTCTAAGAGTTGGGTGATAATGATTATAAGGAAACTAAATCCGGTTATTTCTTAATTTTGTGGAAAGTTGCTCGCATAATTTAAGTGATTTTGATGTGTGACCACATGGCTAACACTCTGGATTAATTTTTTGTCGTTTTCTTTTCAGCAATATTTTTTTTTTTTTAAAGAAATATACTTACATCAGTATACGAGAAGATGAATACTGTTTGTACTACCAAGAATAGTATTCTAAGAGCAGGTTTTGCAGCAACTACAATCATTTGACAGTCACCAGAGAGATCAAAGTAGCCTCCGAATTGTAAACACGAGTAGATTATAGAGCCAACACCAAAACCTGCCACTCCCATATGTAAATAGAAACTGCCGTAACGAGTTTGTTTTATGTTTTCTGAAATTAAAAAGATTTTATTAACGAAATGGTAGGTGATGTTGTAATACACAGTTGAAATCAGACTGGATAGATCAGGAAGAGTCCACTTTTCGCTGATAGGTCGCTCAGGTAATATTTTGTAATACTCAAAGACGTCGCTCGGGGTACAATAAAGGTACACTGCCAGGCGGACTATTGAAATTGGACAGTTTAGTGGTCCGCTCATAAGGCGAAAAGTGGCTGCTTAATGGAGAATCGTAGATTCCTATCTTGCCCTACTATGAATGCATTTCGCTCTCGGTGGGGTGCGACCCAGATTATAACGCACAAGTAAAGCTAGCGCTAAAAAAAAAGATATGTAACTCCATATTTGCCTTAAGTTTTATTTTATTATAGACCGAACAGGTGGTGAAATATTCTAAGTAGCAATCTCCTTTTCCAAGTGTCATGAGTTCGATCCCCACATAGAACACTTCTGTGGGCAATGCACGAGTTTTTTTTTAAGTTTAAGTGTTATTTATGTGTGTTCGTCTTCTAAGGATTTATTCTTTAGGACTCAGTGATCTCATTATTAAAAGAAAAGTATAGATACGTAATTGTTACTCACCATCTCTGTTCCGTTTTGCTATTCTGAGATGATAAAAAGTATATCCCAAGAAGAGCATACTGACGATGTACAAATACATTGTGAACACCTGAAAAAATATATTTAATGTTTTTAATTATTTTATTACACAGGTTCAATCAGCCATTATTTTTTTCCCTCGCAATACAAGGATTGCAATTACAAACATGCATTTAACGCAGACTTTCAACCAATCAATTAATAGTAAGTAATCTGTGTCCTTTTTTATGGATGTCTATTAATATGTATGTTACAAAAATTTTCATTAGGTTTGATTAAGTAGTTCAAGCCTAAAAACGTAACAAACATACAAACTCACTTTATAATATTAGTAAGGACTTAGGTAGGAAAATGGAAATTTACACCCAGACTCAAACAGCCATTAGTGGAATGTATGAAGAAACGTCCTGCGTAGGGATCGAACCCACGACATTTGTAACGTGGGGTTAATATTTAAATCAATCCGAATCTCGGATTGATGTACAGTTAGGATTAAGATTCTATTAGTTGTCGCTTACGGTAAGCGTGGAAAGAAAAGTGTGATGACATATTTGTATGTATATATAAAAACAACTAAGAGTTAAAATACATAAATATAAATAGAGGGGAATAAATATAACAATAATAAATATATTATTAATTTTATTTTATTTAATAAAATATCTAATTTTGATGTTTGGGTTCACTCCTTGATTATACATATCATGCTTCACGCAGTCCGTCCATCTTTTCTTTGTTCTCCCTTTACCCCTAGAGCCTTCAACATTCATACTCAAAACCTTCCTCGCAACATTACTTTCATCCCGTCTCACCACATGTCCATTCCAGGGCAAACGTTCATTCCTTAACTTATCTGTCACTGGCGCTACTTTCAAACATTCTCTTATACGCCCATTCCTTATCTTATCCATTCTCTATCAATAAAAATAAATAAAAAGGTAATATAAATAATATATTCATTATCACTGAGTAGCGAGTTGAAGCACTGTTATGTAATTATCTATCCGTTAAATGTACATGCATTATACAAAAAATTTACAATGTACATATGCTGTAAAATTTTGTAGTGCTATAAATTTTGTGCGCTAACACTGACATAATTTTTTAATGTTACTGTATTAGTAAATTCATAGTACGGCGAAGTTGTAACTGGTAGGACCGATAACGGTTGGTAAAAATGTTCTTCTGTAGCAACGAATCAGATGATATGCCATGCATACGAGCCATTGGATGTGGGGCCCATAGGAATTCGCGATGTATCGATTTTATGGAAAGGCCTACGTCCGGCAGTGAATGGCGAAAAGCTGGTAATTAAATGATAATGTGTCGATAAGAGCAGTATTTCACAATCATTTAAGAAATTTATAATATAGGTAAATTTCAATAAAATAAGTACTGAAACTGTATTTAATTTTAAGTAATTATGGTATTTTTAGAATAAAACCTAACAAATATGACCATATAACCTTTGTTTGCAAAATTGCTTTGAGTTACGTTAATTGATACTTAAGAACACACATAAACGTATAATTTTATAATTTGCTTGAAACGATTCTTTATTATAGTCATCTGTCAGTATGGTAGCCATTTTATTATTTAAAAAAAAAATATTGTTTGAACGTAGTTCCAATTTCAAGAATTACCAAATTTTGATTTAAAATAAAAAATGGCCGTTGTTGTTATTATACTCAATATCCTGGTGTTATCTGAACAATATCTCTGAACACATAAGAAAAGGTTTCAGAGGGTGAGTTAACCACTGAATAAAGGACGTAAATAGACAAAATCATTGCAAGAGTAGGAAAACTGGAAATAAAATCCTATGTTGACTCATTTGACTAACGTATTATTAATATCTCTTTCATTGTAGGGTAACCTCGAAGTTTTTTTTTAATTTTTATTTATTTAAGGGATTTTAGCATCAAGGTCATGCCAGATATATCATAACTCTTGTGTTTAACATTGAAGCGTAAGTTTATTTATTTATTTAAAGAGGAATATCAAATTAATTAAATTAAACTTATACAATTTCGGCATACAATTATATCTATTCGCTAGATTAGGTTTAGCTCTGGACTCCACACTAGGAAACCCTGTGTCGTGGAGGCCAGTCCATTCCCAAATAATTATATAGTGTGTATTTAAATATATGCATGCATTCTTGAGTATATCCGTGCATGTATGCATATGTGCATGTGTAATCATGTACATATTTTCGTAAGTGAACTGAAAAAGAAGAGAAGGAAGAAAGACAAAACTGTTTTTTTTGCAAAAGAAGATGTTCAAATATTTACAAAATTCAACTCTACGTAAATTTGTTTGACCAAAATGAGATAGATATAATTTTTTTTCTATTATGGAGTCTCTTTCTCAACAATGGGATATATATGAACTAAGAGCTACCTAAGAAGAGCTAATATCCCATACTCTTGAAAGTTTCCTGTCTATAGCCGTGAGTCGGTGCAGCCGGGATATTACCAAATCTCTCGCATAAAATCATTTTTGATCAGTGGTAAAGGAGAGCGAATAAGCCGGCAGCCAATCTTTCTGGATGGGTTTGTGGTTCTTATTGGTAGGCAACGCCTTAGCTGGATCTCTGGTATTGCAAAGGTCCATGGGCGATAGTAACTAGCAGGTATAGTTTGCTCGTTTGCTACAATAAGCAATAAAAAAAAGTAATGTAAGTAGATACATATTATGTATATAAACGTATATATTACATAAACAAACAGCGCCTCTTCGCAAGTCTTTCTTGATTAATTTTCGTATACTTAACCTTTTTAATTATAAAATTTTACTAAGGCAATAATAATTAAGACCGTTTATTTTGATTGATACTTACATCCGATGTAATATTCGTAGACACTTCATTTTGTATAATACTCGTAACCGGCAAAGCTACGCCTAATACTATTAATAATTTCGCATAAAATGCTGACAGCACTACGGTCATCGATTCACTGTAACAATGTGATATATTGTATCAATTAACTAGTAATAAACTAAAATGTGATGTTAGTGAAAATTAATTGATACTAATATAATGAATAATAAATTAGTGATGCTATTATTTTATGTTTCATATGAGTAATATTATTACCGCTAAGGAGTAATTTTTGTATAAATAACTTGCTTGTATTTATCATCTGCATGATGGCGGACTAAGAATGCAACGTGCACACTCCTTTCTTTTCCGAAGGTTTGCGTCATAAGAAACGACTCGTATGCGGATAATATTATTTATTGCCAGAGAAGGAAAGGAAAACTTGAAATAAAATTCTATGCCAATCGGCATGGCCAGCGTGGGTATGTTAATGTACATAAGGTGAAGAAGAGGAAGTATTTTTAGTGGTAGGAGCACGCTGTTGACAGTTTTCTGTCTACAGCCGCTGGCCGGTCCGTCCGGGGTCGTACTATATTCTCGCAGAAAATCTACGTCTGAATTAGGGCAATGTGCTGTTGTGCTTCGTTATGTGTGAGAGAGCCGGAAGCTCAACTGGGTGGGGTTGGGGTTTGTATTGGTAGGCAGCGGCCTAGCTATATACCCTAGGTATTGCAAAGGCCCATGGGCGGCAGTAACACTAACCATCGGGTGTGTTGCTTGCTGATTTGCCATCATAAGCAATAAAAAAAAAAAATGTTGATAATGAATTCGTGTGCTTAATCATTAATATGTGCTTAACCACACTATTTATGAGGAATTTTGGCGAAACACAGGTTATACTCAGTTATATAACAAGTTAAAACACTAAAATATGTAATATAATGTAAAATTACCACGTGATTTTTTCACGTGCTCGATAAAACCTGTATTTATACTTTCCCCATCGCCATTCAGAAAATATTTGCAGACATAGATTATAACATTATGTTAATTGAAAATAAAGATTATATTTGTTTATATTCTTCGTATAAATGGATGATTAATAAGTTAAATACAAATGATTATTAAGTTTAATATAAGTGCCGCAATCCGTGTGGTGACGGAGTAAGAAGAAAATTGATCACCCCCTATCTTACCCGTGAGTATCGTAAAAGACGATTAAGGAATATAATATACATATATAACATGTGCAAGAGAAGGAAAACTCGAAATAACACCCTAGAGATACCAACACGTCTGACTAGGGCAGCATAGTAGGTTAATTTCCCTCCCATTATAGAGGAGACCCGAGCCCAACAATGGGACGTATGTAGGCCGACATGATGATGATGATAAGTTCGGCCAGAGTTGCTACATAATAACTTGAATATTATCTTACTCGCCATGTGACAGTGGTTTCCTTTGAGGTGTTACAGCAATCGGAATCTGGTCGACACTAGAAGTACTGCTAGTTGGCAAGACTACGCTAAGTCGTGGCAAGAAGTGTGGTGGGTGCTCTCTGGAATATAATGATTAAATAAATAATTACGCAAATAATTCATTATAACAACATATATATATATATATATATATATATGTATATATATATTTTTACGAACCAGAAGTGGACTTAATTTTTTAAAAAGACGAATAACATTAGTAAAGGAAAAATCACTTTTAATAAAGAAATCAGACAAATGAACAAATAACGCAATGAATTTAAATTAAATATAACAACACGAGGTAGTTAGCCGGTCCGAATCCGATAGCGAAATGAGCCGCTGGCCGCTTTGCGCCGACTATTTATACGATTCGGCTGCTGCCGGGTGGGGGGAAACAACTGTCTTGTAAGACGGCCGTTCCTGATCGCGAGGCGTCCTCGACCGCTGGTCTTTCAATGGGTGGATCACCATCACTACCCGGACCCTCAGTATCATCCTGGGAATCGCCATGATCATCTGGAAGCACACAACGCAATACAATTGCCTACTTGCAATTAGATCCATTAGGTCGTGGACAAGAATATTAGGATGTGACATCAAAATTGGAATAGTAACAAAAGTTACTTAAGTTAAGATAAATTTGCAAATTGAAATACTTAAGTACACACTAATTACTTTAGAGACATAAGTTATATGAATTTAATTAAACATTCCTAGGAATGAAACAAAGTTAGTCTCGCCATAGGCATATTTACATATAAATTAAGAATAGTGCTGAAAGAAAAATAAAATTATTAGTTACATGGATGTCAGAGGCATGCTACTAAGGCGGTTAGCTTGACATTATTGAAATAACATGATGTCAGAGGCATGCTACTAAGGCGGTTAGCTTGACATTACTGAAATAGCATGGATGTCAGAGGCATGCTACTAAGGCGGTTAGCTTGACATTACTGAAATAGCATGGATGTCAGAGGCATGCTACTAAGGCGGTTAGCTTGACATTATTGAAATAACATGATGTCAGAGGCATGCTACTAAGGCGGTTAGCTTGACATTACTGAAATAGCATGGATGTCAGAGGCATGCAACTAAGGCGGTTAGCTTGACATTATTGAAATAACATGATGTCAGAGGCATGCTACTAAGGCGGTTCGCATGACATTACCATTGTAACTCACCAGTTTGGAAGAAGGCTTCACAAGTTTCCGGCGTCCATTCACCGCGCCACAGCACCATATTTTCTGCAGCTGCTTGTGTCTTTTTTCCATACGACCCTGTTAGAAGCTCGAGTTCGTATCGGTGATGCGGCAATGCGGTAACCACCTTGTACGGGCCGCGCATGCCTGAATCCAATTTGCCGGTACTCTGAGAATTCTTGCATACAAAGACGAGATCACCCACAGAGTATGTGCGGGGTTCACGTCTATTCTCATTGACTCGCGCGTCTTGACGTTGTTGATTCACTGACAAATTGCCAGTGGCGCGCTGTCGCCTTAGTGTCATCATGGATTCCCTATTGCTGGAATTGAAATCCTGAAAAGCAATATCTCTTACAAGAGATCTAATAACGGGTGTCGCGGCTTCTACACCAATAAGCAGTTGCAATGGTGAACACCGAGTGGTGTCCTGTCTTGTAATGTTAAGGGTCATTTGGGCCTTCCATAATACCTCTGACCATTGTGCTCCCTTGTTTCCAACCTCAACTCGTAGCATATTAAGCACTGTACGACAATATCTCTCAACTTGGCCGTTTTCTCTGTGCATACCAGGTGTAATATAGTGCAGGGAGCTTCCTATGTCATTTACCCAATCCTGAAAGGCAACGCTATCGTACATGCGACCTCGGTCACATATTATTATAGATGGGACACCAAATAGAGCGACAGCGTTTGAAAATACTCGTTTCAATTCATCTGAGTCTTGTCGATATATTGGATATAATAAAGAAAATTTTGTGAAAGAGTCAATAATAATTAAAACAAATTTATAACCGTTTGACTCCGGTAGGGGTCCTAAAACGTCGGTATGAATTGTTGAAAAAGGTATGTTTGGTTTTGTCCAGGATTGGATCGGCTGAGATGGAGCTCTAGGGATCTTTTTATGCGACAAGCAAACTATACAATGATTAATATATTTCTTAACAAAATGCCTTAGATTTGGAAACCAAAAATGACGTAAAATTAAATCAGTCGTTCGGGCAATACCTATATGATTGTGGTCATCGTGAAAAACTCTCAGAAGACTGAGACGGTAACCTTTAGGGATATAACATAATAAACGCGGTTCTTCACCTGTCGGTACAAATTTATAGTATAGCAGGTTATTTTTAACACTATATCTAGATGAATCTAATTGACCTTCATTTAATTTCGTCATTAGGTCTCGCGTGTCCTGGTCTCCGGATTGAGCGATCTTTGCCCAGTTGCCGTGATTTCGAATTAGGGCAACGTTAACGGGAGGATTTCGGCTAAGGAAATCAGCATGCTGCATGAGCACACCTTTCCTGTATTCTAAAGTGAAATTAAAATCTTGTAGGTAAACCCACCACCGCGCAACGCGGGGTAAAAGATCTTTCTTTCGTTCAGTTAATTTTAAAGAATTGCAATCCGTTATTATTTTAAAATGTATACCGATCAAATAATGTCGGAAATTTTGAAGAGCACGAACTATTGCCAAAGTTTCTAATTCGTAGCTATGATATCGAGCTTCGGCGCCCTGAGTGGATCTACTGTAATAACCTACAACTCTTTTCTTTTTATCAGGATATTCCTGCATCAATATTGCACCTAATCCGATCGCACTAGCGTCAGTGTGCAGTTCCGTTGGTAAACTTGGGTCAAAAATCGCTAACACTGGTTCATGAGTTAGGCAATTTATTATAAAGTCTCGAGATTTGTTCTGATCAGGTCCCCAATTAAAGGGTTCGCCTTTTCGCAATAATTTAGAGATAGAAGCAGTTTTAGATGCATAACCTGCGATGTATCTACGAAAATAACCGGCAAGGCCTAAGAATTGGCGAACCTCTCGAACATTGGCGGGTACCGGTGACTTTACAAGTGCTTCTACCTTTTTAGGACTCGGTCGTACCTGACCATTACTCACTAACCGACCCAGATATTCTATCTCGGTACACAGGAAGGAGCATTTCCTTAAGTTTATAGAAAATCCTGCTTGAGAGAGTACTTTTAAAACTTGACGCAACAATTCAATACCGTCTTTTACTGTATTTGATAAAATCAGTACATCGTCTATATAGGTAAGTACTCGGCCTGAATCGATAAATGATTTGAGGGTTTTTGTTATAATACGTTGGTAAACAATCGGTGCATTGGCTAGGCCGTATGGCATTTTTAAGTATTCAAAATGTCCCTCAGGCGTAACAAACGCGGTTTTACTAACTGAATCATCATCTTTCATGGGTATTTGATGGAAACCCGTCGCCATATCGAGGCTAGTAAAATACCGATAACTTCCAAGCTTATCAATATGATCGTCAATCAGCGGTAACGGAAATCGTTCTTTTATCGTGACGGCGTTGAGAGCGCGGTAATCAACGCACATTCTGTCACTTCCGTCTTTCTTTTTAACGAGGATAATAGGACTCGCGTATTCCGACTGTGATTCACGAATAATTCCTTTGCTCATTAAGTCCTTAATTATTTCGCGTACCCTCGTTTTCTCATCGACGGATAATTTGTAGGGGCGATGAACTATTGGCGCGGACGAACTAAGTTTTATTTCCATACTACCCGTATTTACCGTGGAAGTCGCCGTACCAGTAACGAAAGAATTCGAAAAATCGTTAACAACGCGTAATAAGTTATTTTGGTCCTCTCCCGACGCCGAGGTTTTAATATTGTCTAGCTCCCCGGTAGACACGTGCAGAACTGATGACGTCACTCTAGTTAGACGTTGAACATTTCTAGTTCGTACGTATGTAACTCCAGGTCTATTCAATACGTCGGTACCGATGAGGATTGGAGCGATAATACAACCGTTAGGGACGACATACATTGGTGGTATTTCTAGGATTACTCTCACTTTCTGCACGTTTTTTTTGAAAGCAAGATTCAACAAGATGGCCATTACGTTTACAGTAGGAACAAACTTTGATGTTTTTGTTACCACCAGGAAACAAATGATTAGGGGTGATAGTTGAGTCCGTAGCAGTGTCTAATCTTGGCTTTTTGCGACATTGTGACGTTTGGTGCCCGCGCATATGACAATATTGGCAAAAATCATTCTTATTGAAATGAGAACCCATACGTTTACGGGAAAATTCCGACCCCGTATTATTATTTGAACGTACAACATTGCCGGAGAATCGCTTGTTCAGAGCAGGCTTAACGTGATTAGATAGAAATTCGACTAATTCATTGGACTGCAATTTTGCGTTAATTGCCACCGCTTTGACTTGGGGGTCGCAAATACCCCGCAAAACGATAGAAGTTCTTAGTTCATCGGATAGGCCTTTAATAATGTTAAGACGCAATAGAGACTTACGCGCATACTCGGCATAGGTAGAAAACTGGTTAGAGTCAGTACTCATAACTTGAAAAAGTATAGTAGCAAAATCAACATTGCGGGGACATAAAGAACGAAATTCGTATTTGAAGTTGGTCCATGATCTGTCTGAAGTAACCCAATCGTTGAGCCACGATTTCGCGTCCCCACGCAAGCAGCTACCTATACGTCCAAGACATTCGCGGTCATCCCAATTATTTAGGAGCTTAGCACGGTCGACCTCCGTGCACCACTCGTCAAAATCACGGGTATTAGGGTCGAAAGGTGAAATATAAAAATGAGGCGTCCTATTTTGCACTAAATTTGTAAGCGCTCCAACTACCCTATCCGCGATAGTTTTATCGGAATCTAAACTCATACATTCGCTCGGCCGTCCCACGGGGGTCGGGGGTGCCGTTGTTAATACACCTGGTGTATTAACGGCGTTTACGGACGCGTCAGTAATCGTCGACGACGGAGTTTGTAATCTACTCTCAATTGCGTTCAACCTACTCAAAATTTTATCAAACGCGTCGTGACGAGGTCCTTCGCGGTGGCTGCGCGAACTACTCTGACGCCTACTCACGGACGGGCTACGCGAACGACGAGGTCTACGGTGCGATTCTTTGTCCATTTGTCTAGATTTAGATGAGCGACCCGTCATTTCTTTTTACAAAGTGACGGTAGTCTCGCAAAGTTCAAACAAAAGGAATTAAACGTTTACCAATATAATTAAAACAGCACTTTAGTAAATAAATTAAAATAGCACTTACCAGATCAATTAAAATAACACTTACTGAGCAACTTAACTTACTGTCAGGGATGATGGCAAAAGCGACACTGAAACGCGTGGTAATCCCACTTCTGATTTTACGAACCAGAAGTGGACTTAATTTTTTAAAAAGACGAATAACATTAGTAAAGGAAAAATCACTTTTAATAAAGAAATCAGACAAATGAACAAATAACGCAATGAATTTAAATTAAATATAACAACACGAGGTAGTTAGCCGGTCCGAATCCGATAGCGAAATGAGCCGCTGGCCGCTTTGCGCCGACTATTTATACGATTCGGCTGCTGCCGGGTGGGGGGAAACAACTGTCTTGTAAGAATATATATATATATATATATATATATATATATACACATATCATCACGCCATATCCCCTAGGCAGAGAGAACAGAGTGCCAGAGAACTCTAGAGGGTTGACGTCAGGCAGGTGGCCGGTCATAAAACTATTGCCAATAACTTTTACAATCTGTACTATAAAACAAGAGTACATATTGTATCGACCCCAAGTAATTGGGATAAGAGTAGGAGAATGATGATTGTATTTACACCAATCATTTTACCCGTGTCGTGATGAAATCAGTGAGTCGCCATCGCTTATTTTGTTCGCCTTAGGGAATCGTATTAACCAACTAAGGACGTAGCAGCAGAACTTTGGATGATTTTTTTTTTCCTGATCCTCTCCGCCGTCTTTTCTATGAGACAACTATCTCATAGAACGGACGTATTAATTCATCAGTAGAGATTGTTGTCTGCTTAACTCTAATATAGAGAGAATATCCTTTCAGATATATTGGTTAATTGAGGCTACCTTCTGCATATATTGACATATATGTTAGCAAACTCTGCAAGATATTTAGACAAATAACTGATCTATTAACATTTATTAATCAGCAATTTACTTCATCAATGGACTTATATAAGGCAACATCCCACAAAAAGGTATAAATCCTTTTAAGGCGAAGAACTAACATACAATTAACAGTCACAAACAATACACAAACTAAGAATAATCATCATTTGTGTATCGCATAAGGATCTGTCCTATGTGGTGATCGAACCTATGATACCAATCCTTGGGGGTCGCTGGTTAAATCACTAGGCTATCTGTGTAATCTATGCTTTGTTCTAAGACTATGATATATTTGGATGACGTTATATATAATACATGAATTTATTTGTTATGAAAACTATTATCTCGACAACATTTTAAACTCATTACCTAGAGGTTCGTTATGTGATAGCTAAACTGCCACTCACGATTGTGAATATAGCTCTGAAGGAAGCTAATAAGTAGTATAAATTGTACATTCATTGTATGCAAAACATAGTAAAATATGACTTTTTTAAGTGAAATTTATTTTTAGTACAAAAACAGATAAAAAGGAAACGACTTTTCTTTTTCATCTTAAGAGTTGATAGGAAAGATTAAACCAGTAGCTGATTAATCTCTTTGGGGCCCAGAACGGTAATGTGAAATGGGGCTTACTGTATCGGCTAGCCACGAGTACAAAATGTAGGGAAAGATGTGCTGCGAATAAAATGGTGACAATGCTAAGGTTTTGATATCGACGGCCACAAGGAAGGACACTTCAAATTTACTCTCACCTAACTCTGAATAGCTATCTGGTTTTATTTTGATTATGAGTGCAGCAGGAATAGTTGGTCTGGGTAGACAATTCATAAGTCCTGTTTGGAATAGTATATTTTACGAACCCTGTAACAACTCGAGAAAAATTGCCTTGTATTTCGGCGTTGCTGTCATACCTACTGTAGCAATTAATCTTAAGGTTCACAAATAGGCCCCGTTGAGCTTTCATGTATCCGCGGTGCTATGCGACTGCGCTTATCGTAGCTGTATCATCTTATTTAGTGACTAATTAGAGTAAGGTCAAGTTTCCACTTACTGGGCCAAGTATCGTGGGTTCGAATTTCCCTCAGGAAAATGCTTTGTGCTATCTACAAGCTGTTGTTATGAGTCGGGGTATAATTTGTCTCCGTTAATTACGTTAGTAAAGTCCCCCGTAATATATAGATTATTTGTGTCCCGCATTGTATAGGAGTTAAGTGGAATCAATCTCTTCCAACTCCTGTGTAACAATTGTTGTAGGTTCCAAGAGTAACAAAAAATTACGTTCCTGCGGACCGCCTAAGGGTTTCTTTGTCATCTGTGGAGATTATTATGAATCTTAATTTACAGCTGTTACAATAGTCAGAATGTGTAGGGGGATTAGTAAAAAATTAGTACGGTGGTTTGTCACTTAAAGGTCACCAAATTCTAACGTGCGTATCGCGATTTAGTAGCGTCTTAAATTGGGCCCCTAATTTTTGGCTTGCGATGCGATGGACCACCTTTACATCAATTCTTTCATCACTGGCTTAATAAAATAGTTTTTAAGTAATGTATTTTTCTCAAACATGCTTGGAAATTTGAGGATTATTTTGACAACCTTCTTTGAGATAAATGGAAATTTCTGTACTGACCAAATACATGCGAGCAGCGGCCGGCAAAAAATGTATGAAAATCCATATGTGTCGTGTTTTACCGGCCAAATAAATATAGGTAAATTCATATCTATCGTGTATTTTAAAAATGGAACGATTTGTTACTTCAAAATATTGCAACCAAATAGGCAACTTATCAGAGTTGTATTTAAATTTCGAACTGGCTTGAAAAAGAAACCTGTTTATTAATGAAAAAAAAAAACAAAACAAATGAATTTAGCACGTGAAAAATGTTGTTCGTTGTTCGTCATGTATACAGTTCTACTTGGTACTACTTAGTTTTAATTTCCGCGCATTATTTGAGAAAAGCACTATACAAGCCTTGACCACAACTAGGAATTGATGGACTTACACGTTCGTCCATCAATACATTTTTTGCTGGCTGCAGTAATGTACTAATACGAAATTTCCATTCACGTGTTCATATTTATATAGTACTTTCTATAACTACAGTAGTACGATTTGAACTGGATCGAGATGAGGAATGTAGTGGTCATCCTAAAAACAATCTCCTATTAAAAGATATTGCCTGCAAAATGGAACTTCACTTAACTATTCTCTATTGCAATAATATAATATAATATTGATCAATTATCACGTCTTAAGACGTTTAGTAGGTAATATGTACACAGTGTAACGCAGCGCCTTATTATTATTATTTATACATATAATAGAGTGTCAGATCGATATCCATAAATTATACATATTGAAGAAAATCAAATAACATCTTGTCTCTATTAGAGAAACAGAAGCCAATACAACTATATTTCGAATATTTGTCTGTTTATATGCATACATCTACATGTACGCATATAAACAGACGTTTCAAGCAAAACCTATTGTATGGAATTAAATGCAGTTTTTAATGATGAATTGCTAGAGGTTTAACAAAAATCATGGCGTTATTTAGGATGAAAAATAATATTGTTTTTTGTTGATTGTAAAAATAGTAAGCGGGTGAAACTATTATAATAATTATATTTTTTTTAAGAACACCACCCTACGCTAAGGCAATAATCCTTTATATTGTAGGGAACTTTACAAACATACAATTTACCCAGACAAATTACACCTATATATACTAATTGTACCAGTAGTTCAACTGTCATGATCATTTATCTATATTTGAATAGTTATTCTTTTGAACAACGATATTTACTTAAAATTATTGTAAATTTTTATTTAAAATAATATCTGTATAATTATTTATAAGTTGTAACTCAAATGATAATTTATTACGAAATGGTTATTCTAACGGTTCTTGTGATAATAGTTGCCTATCAAGGCAATATTTATGTCACGTTGTTACTATTTTTCCAATATGCTAAAATTTATCGTCACCGTTCACCGCTTATTGGTTGTAGCGTTACATTTTATAGCTTTTAAGCTTTCTCATTATATAGGCTATTTAATACAAATGGTTTTCTCAAAGCTGACTCATTCTTCCTAAAATTAACGTTCTCAAACAAACAAACGATCAAACTTTTCAATTTCATTACATAGATATTGACTATATAGTTACACAATTTACAATGACGTAGGTAATTATAAGTATAACATGATTTTAAAACATGCTATTATTATTTATATTTATCTTATATAGTATTATTTCATCCACCTATTCATCAGCTATTCGACTATCTATTCGATATATCTCCTCATTGAGCACGAACGCACGGTAAGCACGGTACGATTTTGGTTTCAACGTTTTCGTTCTAGAAATTTCGACCTTCAGACGTGTGACCAACCCCGTGGACGGCCGGAGACCAAAGTGGAAAATGAAGAATTAAAGGCTTTTGTAGAAGCGGATCCGTCACAAAGCACTTCAGAGATAGCTGCAGGCTTCGGGGTAAGTGACAAAACTGTATTAATCCACTTGAAGCAAATCGGGCAAGCAAAAAACTTGAACGATGGGTACCTCATGCATTGAGTAAATTGAACATTTTAGAGGAATGTTTTTCAAGTTTCCAAAAATAATTGTGTCGCAACGAATATTTTTCTACCGTAAATCGGATTTAAATCATAGATGTTTTAAATATAGAATAATTACATAATTGAAATCCTAGATTCAATAATTTTTGAAACTTAAAAACACCCTCCTATAATTTTATTTAACACATTATTGAAGCAAAGAGGCCATATATATATATATATATATATATATATATATAGGTATATATATATATATATAGATATATATATATCTAATCATATCGAGATGCTATATAAAAATGTGCTACCGGGTATAATTGGATAGTTAAAAATGTAAATAAATAATCATAAATAAAAATGCTTGCTTAATCTTATTAGTGCATTAAATTATGTAACTGATATATGACAGTTGCGAAAATTAAATTATTAAAAAACTGTATTTGATGGCCATTAATATGTAGGTATTATTATTGACCTTTACAGGGCAAAGTCGGTGAGACATTTAATCTTACGTGGGTAGTTCTTCGCAGACGCAGACATCACAATGCCTGAGATAGAAATAGAAAAGAAAATAATATTGCCTTAGAAATAATAAAGCCCGGGAATAAATATCTATCTATTGTAGTATTGCCCAAATGTAAGACTCTGGCGAGTCTAGCACGTCTTCCAACTCTCGCTGTTAGAGTAACAAAAAGTGTGTTTTGATAGAAATGAAAAATCCAACTAAATTAATGAAATTCCATTCATCTAGTGTCACTAACTGTACAACTATTATAATTAGGTACATAATACTTAACGGGAGTGGAGCTATAATCACACCAATCTATTATGAGACTGTTTAAAATAACATCAAATTTTTGCCTCGGCGTCTTTCGGATTCTATAGCCGAAATTGTTTGAATCTTTTATATCAGATTCTTTATGGTTTCGGATATATTTTCATTTCAGATATCCGATAGTTTTGGTTACGATTTTCATATACAACATTTTTAAGAAATAACTATTTTTCACATGAATATTTCATCCTGTATAGGAATTTAAGCTGTTACACTCTTTTTTTTTGGCAGGCTATGGTCTGAATACATGGCGCCTATTCCAAAGCTATTCATCTGCTCTATGAGAAAGTCATTCAGTCATTAAATCACCACAATGTCTGTGTGGTCGTTATATTCTTATTTTGTATGAAATTATATGAAACTATATTAACCTGTTTGATCAGGGTGGTAAATTTTACTTTTATTGTGGAGTATAAAAGCTGAAATGATGATATCTTAAATTCACGTCCATAGACATAAGCGTATATGCAAATTAATTTAATTTTATATATGCATAATGTTATGTCACGATAAAGAACTCATTTAAATAATTTGATTAACTGATAAAATAATAGTACAAATAATAGGCAAACTAATTTGAAATAAAATTGAAAAATGCATTGCTAAATAATTACATTAAATCAGTATTTTAATTGTGTATAGCATTTATAAGTAATTTTAAAATAAAGAAACGAAAAGTGTATAGCATTTATAAGTAATTTTAATATAAAAAGAAAACCAAGTAAATATTAGTTTCAAATCATAAAAAACTATCCGCAAATAATTAGAAGACAAATTAAACGCAACGCTGCACCGGTTGTTTTGTTTCAGGCGGTCGATCTCGTACTTACTAATAGTGGATTTTAATGAAGCGCTCATCAACTCACCTTTCATCTTCAGGCACGGCAAGGAGCGGCTCCGACCTGTTCCGCCAATCCGCCAATGTACTTTGATTAGATATATCTTTATTTTTCGTCATCAGCGCCATTAATCGATTATTTATATTTAAATATAAATATCGTTATTCACTATAGTTTTTAAGAGCACATACCAAATTATGTTCTGTACGCAATAGCTGTTGCTTACTCAGTGACTGAGATGACGACGGGTGTGTAAATAAATAATTAGTTGCTAACTCACAGGGTTGGACTTATGCCTACTTGAAAATTTGCAATACATTTTAATTCTATATTATATGAAGAAAGACTGACTGTTTTGATCTAGTGTATACAAACTAGATAGGATAATTTAAAAAGATAAAAATATCATACAGTGTTACAAATGGGATTACTTCTTACTGAGGCCCCAAGTCTACGAATATTAAAACAAACAATCGTGACTTCACGCGTCATGCCATCGTTTATGACTAATACTAGAATTATATGACGTTATGCCGCCCTGTTGGTCTAATGTTAAGGGTATGCGTTTGTCAACCGTGTGGTCATAAATTTCATGCTTAAATCATGTAATAAGTATCTTTTTTTGCCATCAAGAGTTCTTAATCATCATCATTCAATTTTACACAGTCCACTACTGCAGCTACGCCGATGTCATAATTGTCAAACTTGGCAAGCCAGGAGAAATCTGTTCGCTCTAATGAGTACCCCTAGCCGATTCACATGTCAGCCACGGCCACTGGTGACAATTATTTGAAATCTTATCCCGTCGCCACACGGAAAAAATCTCAAGACAGTACATGGCATTGTAAATTTTATAGTCGAATTATCTACTCCCTCAGGGAGTGAGATTATAATGTTTCATACTTTAATACATGAATTAAATTTACATGAGGTAATGGAGTGAGAATACAACTCACTACTCATTACTACTACATTGAAAATTCGTTCCAATCGTGCTACCAACTAAAACAGTGAGAGTTGACGTATACGACCGATAGATGGCGCACACCTCCTTTAAAGACGATAAAATATGTACGATAATTTGATTGTCATACATCAGTTCATAATGGTCTAGTTGTTAGGGCGATTGGAGCGGCTTTCCAACAGGTTTGGGTTAAAGCCCCACGTTTGATAATCATATTCGTTCGTAAACAAGTTCTTACGAGTATATCTGTAGTAGCATATATTGTAAATATATATGTAGGAGTTGACGACAATAAAATAGTTTTGATCTATTAACATATTAGTATGTGCTCAAAATAACTTTCAAATCTGATTCAAATAATGTATCTATAGTCTGTCTAATCTAAGAAGTGCATTTTGACAGCTGTCTAGGTATGTGAACCAAATAATCGCTATCGAATATATCCGATTTTACTGAGAAATCGATATTGATTCTTTATAATTAATAATCGGTATATTTTTTATTTTTCAAAAAGGTGATGAATAAATTAAGTGCTAAATTAGTACTAAACAAATTTAATTATTTCAGCATAGAATCTATTCATCATATTTAGTAGGATTAGGTTAATTAAAAACAAAAACTGGATTTGAAAATAGTTATTTATTAAGAATTACTACTATTACTTGAATTATCAGCGTCGCGAACATTAATAATTATTTTCTCATCAATCAAAGTGTTGAAATGTACATCTCTGTCAAAATCTCTATTCGATTAATTGTATTATTCTAATATTTTTACCGATTATTTGGATATTCGTGAATTAGAAGTTGTCAAGCACTACTGTATAGAACGTGATGACGTGACATTGTTAGGTCGTCATTAACAATTACTATTTACCATGTTATTTTTATTATAAATTAGTTTTACGAGTTTCAACATTAGATTATTGTACAAGAAAGTCACCCACAATGTTAATTATGTAAATAACTTAATAGTTGTTTAAAATTTCAGATTTAGTGTTTACAATCATGTGTAGACGTTTGACCAAGGTTATTGTGTATTAAAAAATGTAAAACGTCAAAATGCACTTCTTAGATTAGATGAACTATAATTATATTTATTCTAGTATTTGTATTGTCAAAACATTTTAAACACATCTTTGAAATTATAACAACTTATTTATTTGTCAATAAATCTCAGTTCTGTAATAAGAGGTTAAAGGTAATTTTAAAATCAAATCTTGTAATTAAATGATAATTAATCATTATTTTGATAATATCCGCGTGATGACAGAGTTAGAACACAATTTACCGTTTTATTTCTTCCACGTAAAAGATGGTCCCCTTTGCAGTGGCAAAGAGTATCATACTCTTGTCTAATGCCTACAATACGTATTATCATCATCATCATCAAAGGGCGTGCGTGTGTTTTCTAATGTCATATTTACGTATAACCAAAAATTTAAGTTAGTCTTATAATCATTTACACATACATACATATCATCACGCCATATCCCTTGCAGGGTAGGCAGAGAGAACAGAGTGTAATCATTTAGGATCGCATATTTAGGATTAAACGAAATGTTCTCTCTGCCTACCCTGCAAGTGATATGGCGTGATGATATGTATGTATGTAACGAAATGTTTGATTAAAAAAAACATTTAATATTTTATCTTTTGTATTTTCTCAATTATTACATTTATTTTTATTTCAAATGACTAGTAATCTTTTAATAAACATATTTTGAACCAATTAGTGCAGTGCAAAATACCGGTTAAGGCGGTAAGATGTTGTCCTCGTGGGTAATTAGCAATAGCGGTGTCACTTTCAGACGATCGTCCTAACGAGCTTGGCATATATATGCAGATGCACAGACTCACCTCCTCTCCCCAACAAACACCCTCTTCTTATCTCTGACCAATTAATTAATGTTCTATCTAGAATGGCTTGCAGCGTTTTAAATATGATTTTATACGTCAAAGCTGTAGGTAGCGGCAGGTAGATTTTATCGTCGCGATTTATTTGCTAATAGATTTTAATTTTATTTTTATAATAGTTGGATCTGTATTATTATTCATATACCTATTATAAATGTCCAACCAATCATACATTTTTTTAATTGGTAGGATTGGCACACTTTTCTTGACAGTTTTCTTACTATAGCTATGGGTCGGTCCAGGGTGGTACTACCCTGGCCACCGAAGACAAAAATCGGGTACCGGTGGCCCGCTCGCACGGCGAAGAAGAGGTGCTTGCAGGGTGGGTCAATGTGGTTGCGCGCCGCCTCTTCCGTCACCCCGGACCGACTTGGCGGGGTGCGACGTCCATGGCCCACCGCAAAAAAAAAAAAAAAAAAGGGTGGTACTACCCTGGACCGACCCATTCTCGTAGAAAATCGACCTCTGAGCAGTGGCAATGTGCTGTAACGCTTCGTTCGGTAAGCGAGAGAGTCGGAAGCCCAACTTTTTTAGTGGGGTTGGGGCTTGATTTGGTAGGCAGCGGGCTGGCTGCACCATACCGGCAAAGGTCCATGGGCGGCAGTAACACTTACAACCAGGTGTGTTGCTTGCTCGTTTGCAACCACTAGTACTAATAAAAAAAACACATTCCTTCCCAATGGTGATTCTGGCTTACAGGAGTTAATTGTAACTCCTGTATTCATAATGGCCTCCATAAATGACACCGAGATATGAGCCTCGGGTAGACCCAAGAGATGCTTTTAATTGCCTTGGAACCGACAAGTTTAAAGAGATACGCACAGATTTTGTTTTACGTTGCTGCAAAGTCACAGCATTCTACTCTAGAAGTGACTTGCAACCCGTCTAACATAAGATCGCGTTCGTCGTAAAAAAAAATATAAATGTATAAAAATATAAATAATTATGTCCAGTGGTGTGTTAATTGAAGAATATATAATCTATGCTCCTTTAGTTTCTTTTATAGTAAGTATATGTTGGACACAATAGACATATTATTATTGACCTGCTGTACTACGCTGGTCAGACGTATTAGTACAGGGTTTTATATAGGGTTTTCCTTCTTTTGGATATTATATCCTTTAGTCGTCTTTTACGACACCCAAGGGCAAAATAGGGGGTGGTGTCACCACATAAAATACACACGGAATGGAAGTAATAGACATACCTCATCTTTAATATAAATTATAGGTAATTGCAATTTTTCCATGTGATGATCGAGTAAGAATTACAATTCACAACTTTCTTCCGTATGAATCTCGTAAAAGACGACAAAAGGATGCAATATTCAGATAAAGTTTATGCAAGAAAAGGAAAAATCAAAATAAAATCAACTAACCAGCATAGTATAAAGTTTAATTTGCTTGCTATTGTATAGGAGACTTCAGCCCAGCGATGGGATGAGATGACGATGATAATCAAAAGACCTAGCGATTAAGAGACAATTTTCAGTAGGTTAGTCGATATTTAATTATAACTTGAATAACTTTGTAACTTTGGTATGTTGATGGATAATGAGGATCATGGCTTCGGCTTCGTTGCTGTTAATAAATAATTGTTAACGTGTTTGCGATTAGGAAGGTGTTGTATTGTTACTATGACTACGTCACCGTTAAATAAAAAGTTCCTATTACACGCTGACCACGACCAACGACGTGTCTACCCGTGACAGACAACGCCGATCGATGTGTTCGTATATGCTTTTCATGGTACTATATGGTACGATATCTAAGATGGTTACTTATATCACAAATATTTATAAAATATGGTATATTTATAAAAATATTGTATTCAAATTAATTAGATTTTTATTCACATGTCTTTGATATTTACGCAAATATATTTTATTTATTTTTATATTTTATGAATATTATTAATTATTATTACGGATTTTATTGCTATTTGTTCTATAATTGCCCGATGTTTCCTACACTGTTGAGCGTTCACGGTCACCGGAGGACTTTTTTTTTTTTATTTTTTTTATTTTTTATTGGTAGGCTATGGGTGCGTCTCGCCCCGCCGAATCGGTCCGGGGTGACGGAGAAGGCGGCGCGTGACCCCATAGACCCACCGTAAAATCCTCTCTCTTCGCCGTGCGAGCGGACCACCGGTACCCGATCTTTGTCTTCGGTGGTCCGCTCGGCGGTTTACCCTCGCGGGTTCCTCTCGTCGGCGCCCCGACAGATTTCGCCGTCGGGGCGTCGCCCTCACGCGGTGGCCTCGCGTCGGGTGACCGGACAATTCCCCGGTCCGATCACCCGAGGCCTGGGTTAGGGCGGCATCAGGCGCAGGTATTCGCGCCTGCGCCGCCCCGGCCGCTGGCGGCGGCCCGGGTCGCGGGAGTCCTCCTTGACTCATTCCGCCGCCTCCTTCCGCGAGATGACAGCCTCGAAGAAGGCAGCGACCGCGTCCCAATTCCTGACGCTGTCGACCACATCGCCTTCGCGACAGCCGGCAGCGCCAGGTCGGCACCGATAATAGCGACGAGGTCACGGCGCTGCCCGTCCCAGCCCGAGCATTCCTCGAGCGTATGTTGCGCCGTGTCCTCGCCACTACTGCAATGATGGCAGCCCGGAGTCCACTCTCTGTACACGACCGTGTGCAGGTATTTCCCGAAGCACCCGTGCCCCGTCAACACCTGCACCAGTCGGAAGGTGAGGACCCCGTGCCGCCGCTCCATCCATTTCATCAATACGGGCCGAAAGGCCTCGACGGTCACGATACCGTGTCTAGGTCTCTCCAGCCGCGTAACCCAACGGGCGATGACGTCTCGGCGGGCGTCCTCGCGCCAGGTGGCTATCTCACTCAACGATGGGGAGCCACCCTCCTCGCGCACTGAGGTAACCCGCCGGTAGAGGTCGGAGAGCATCTCCGCCTCTAGGTCCCACGGGGGTGTCCCGGCCAATAGGCACGCCGCTTCTGTCGACACCGTGCGGTACCCGCGAATGGCTCTGACCGCCATGGCTCTCTGTGGCCTCCACAGAACCGCCCTGAGCTGGGCGTTGAGAGCCCTCGCCCACACGGGTGCGCCGTAAATGGCCATCGAACGGATGACCCCCGCATACAGCCGTCGGCCCTCGAAACTGGGTCCGCCCACATTCGGCATGAGCCGAGAAAGGGCGGACGCCGCGCCGACCAGCCGGGGAGCAATCTGTCGGAAATGCTCCCGGAACCACCATCGCCCGTCGAGCACCAGACCCAAGTACTTCATATGGGCCTGGATGTTGATCTGGATGGAGTTGACGACTAACGAGGCGCCGGTTGGCAGCCTTACGCGTGGCCCATGGAATAATAGGGCCTCCGTCTTATTTAAGGCCACCCTGAGCCCCAGCGCCTCGATTCGCCTGACCATCTCCTCGGTGCCGAGAGTGGCCAGACTCGCCGCCTCTTCGAGTGTCCTGCCCCGGGCTGTGACGAGCGTGTCGTCAGCATAGCACACCAAGCTCAGCCCGGGGGAGAGACTCCCTCTCAACGCCCAGTCGTACCCGATGTCCCACAGAGTCAGCCCCAGAACCGACCCCTGTGGAACACCGCACGACATGGGCATCCGCACAATGTCCCCTGCGGGACCCGCGCAGAGGATAACGGTCACCGGAGGACTAAGTTGTTTCACGTGTAATAAGTCAAGTAGATAACGTCTTCTAAAAAAAGTCAGTAATTTATGACAAGTCGGCCAAAATTCGTAAAAATCCTTTTATTTAATAAATAACTCAATATAATCTCATTTCTCTCTATAAGCTTATTATCGTAGCGAGAAATTCTTAGTAATTTCCTTTATTTTTTAAATTCATCAATGTTTTTATACAGTGGGAAGAATAAACAGAAATAAACGTAAATTAATGAATTGAATGAAATCAGATGAACCATGTATCCTTGACCGCCAGTATATCGGGCACGTCACTGGACGCTGTCGACAAAGTCGCTTTTAGCGCTTCAGGGAGACGTCCAAAGACCATGATTTAGAAACTAGAAGCTCTCGCTAGTGTAAGCTACCGACATTTCATCAAATAAGGTCGTTGACACTGGACAGTTGGGTTATATTAGTGGGTTCAGTTTGAAGAGAAATTACTATGTTAGTATTACCTGCTGTGACGAAGTTTTCGTTCCAATGTTGTAGTAGATTGTCTGCTTGGATGGTAGTGGTGTAAACCGTGCTCGTATAATGTACATTTTGAGTCTTGCCTTTCCGGAATCCTAGTTAATGGAGAACAAATATAAATACGAATAAAAGAAATACAACAGTTTATTTTTATATGCGAAAATGGAAGGATGTAAGTACCGGGGTAGACCGAGACTAACCTACCTAGACCAGATTGGTGACGTACTGAAGGAAGGTGGAGTCAAGAGTCTCCGAAACCGGCGAGCGTGTATGAAGAGAATTATGAATGTTGAGGAAGCGAGTGAAGTATGCAAGGATAGAGTTCTCTGGCACTCTGTTCTGTCTGCCTACCTTGCAAGGGATATGGCGTAATGATATGTATATATGTATTTTTATTTACGTCATGTGAAGAATAAATAGTACAACTAATGGCACACAAGTTATACTCTGTGTCCAAAAAATGTTTAGGTTTAATTATCTTGCGTGTTGTCAAGGGCACCATTTAACAAAATGCTGCTAAATTAATATGGCTAAGTTTTATGAGCAATCGTCTGCCTGGTGTCAATCTTCCTTATGAATCATTGGCGCTCATTTAATGCTACTGGCCGTCATTTGAGCGATGATCGGTAGCATCAAGACTTGTAGTGCAACCGTCGCCTCAGCAGCAGCAGAGCAGAACTGTAACTGGATTTGTAAGTGCACTTTTTTGATTTTCTATAATTTTATCGGGAAATTCTCAGTAGGCAGTTAAGATATTATGTATCTCATGGTGAAATGTGGTTATATTTACATCTCTATTATTTTTTTTGGGATATAAATAAAAAATAAAATGCTATCGGTCGTATGCCCACGCCAGCAGATATTTTGTACAGACAAGATTCATAATCTTATTGTAATGACGGTTTCTTTTAAGAATTTTCTGCCTACGGCTCTTATCATGTAGAAAGATGTCGTTTAGATATATGTATATATATTTATATAGCACCTCTTCCCACAGTTCAAGATAAGATACTTTAGAATAATGCCGCTCTGTTGCAAATAATTAAATTTTTATGATGATGATAGGATGTGTTTGCATTGGCATTCCAATTATAAGGTATGATACCTAATAGATTCCAGTAAAGATTCAAATACAAATTTACGAATTAGTAAATGATAAATAAATGATTTTCTTTTAATCTCTTTTGATTCTTTTTGATCGAAATTTAGTCAGAACTACGGCCTATTTAATTTATTTAGAAGGTATAATAGAGTAAATAAATCACTAACACTTTGTTGTCTTTGCATGCATGATAACGTACTAATAATGTTACTTGTAAATGCCATTTCTATTTCCTGCGGATGTGTTATAAGCCGTCTAAAAGAATAAGATTATTTTTTATTGTTTACAACCACTTTTTTTGGATAGGCTATGGTCTGGTCACACCCCGCCCGTTCCGTCCAGCATTATGGTAGAGCAGAGTGTGGTCCCATAACCCACCGTGTTCTCTCCCCATCGGTACCAGTGGCCGGCCTGGCTCAATCACCTAATATCATGTTTAAATCGTACCTTCTAATTTTGGTTATTGGTTGCTAATCATATCATAGACGTTGTCGCCAAATGTCACAAGTGATACTTTAGCAGCATTAATTTCTTTTATATTCTAGAACATTTATTTTTATTTTTTTATAAATTTCTATCGTGTGATGGGTAAAAAGTTCAATGTGAGTCTTATATATATATATATATATATATACATATATATATACATATATATGTATATATACTCCTTATTTTGTCACGGTAATAGAAAAATTGGCTTAGAAAATTTTAACCTCCAATAGAAAATCAGTATTGTTATAAGTTTGATGTCTGTGTGTCTGTCTATGGCATCGTGGTTCCTCAACGAATGCACCGGTATTTTGTTGTTTGAGAACTGATGTGACATGGTTCTTAGCTATAATTTATGAATACACATTCAGGCGTTTCAAGGTTAAGGGAACTCTTCTTATTAGCTGCCGTAGGGATCTTAGACGCATGGGCATTTTACTTTCCAACATATATGTAACTTAGTATTTGAAATACCCATGTAAGATGGTACCACTAAGCTGTTCTGATAATGGATATTAAAGGTAGAAGAGGTCATTAAGTTTGGGCTTATTAAATTTCTCTTAACTCGTTCTGTTTATTAACGTTTTTTTAATGGCCGGGATTATTCATTTTACTGTTAAGCAAGCGATAAATAATAATTTAGTATATATATATATATATATACTAAATAGCCGATTTTATAGCGTTTTGTTTTTATTATTCTTATGAATATATATAATCCTGAGGCTTATAATATTCTTTGAAGGGGGTTTTCGTAATTAATCTATTAAATATATGAAAGAACAATACTTTTATTTTTCAAGTGTGATATTGTTATTTATAATTTATTCATCATTCTCCTACTCTAATCCCAATTGCGTGGGGTCGATACAATATGTACTCTTCTTTCATTGTACATACTGTAAAAGTTATTGGCAATAGTTTTATGACCAGCCGCCTGCCAGACATCAATCCTCCTTGGGAACGTAATTGTTGACCAAACGGTATCAGATGTAGTTGGCCCAGGTCGTTATAAGGCTCTTAGTCATCTTTTACGACATCCACGAGCAAATTAAGGGTTGGTAGTATTCGTAGCCGCAACCACACATTATTTATAATTTATTATAAACATTAATTCCAAATAAATAATAAATTTTGAAAATTAAAAGCTATGTGTCCTGCTCAAATGGCAGTTATTTCTATTTACTAATCCATCGCTCCTACATTCACCATGTCATAAATAATGTATATGTAAATATTTTTATATGGGTGTAAGTGTAAATATTTAATTTCAAATATGTAATTAGTGATTAAGTTGATTGATGTCTTGACACCTATGCAATTTATTTGACCAACTAAATAATTGTAATTATTTTAGCTATGAAGCGAATTTAAATGCGAAGCTGTTGAAATTCGTAAGCCTATTTCAAAAATACCATTATTGTTAGGTAACCTATTTATTGACAAGAAAAATGAAATAGAACGATGCAACCATGTGTAGAGCAGCATCTATAAATATATATGTGATACTATAACAAATATAGAAAATATTGTACAGAGACAGTACAATATATGAGCAGATCGTATTATAATATCCTTGTAGCCAATATTGTATTATAGTTTAATTTGTGAAATAAGTTAGTTGGTATTAGACTAATATATACTAGCACTTAGTGGTCACTAACAATATTATCAATCTTGAAAATTATACACATAAATATCATCGCGCCATATCCCTTGCAGGGTAGGCAGAGAGAACAGTGCCAGAGAACTCTATCCTTACATACTTCACTCGCTTCCTCAACATTCATAATTCTCTTCATACACGCTCGCCGGTTTCGGAGACTCTTGACTCCACCTTCCTTCAATACATGACCGATCTGGTCTAGGTAGGTTAGTCTCGGTCTCCCCCGGTACCTACATCCTTCCACTTTCGCATTGTATATCTTCTTAACCAGACGTTCGTTCGGCATTCTTGCCACATCTCCGAACCATCGGAGCATTCCCTTTCGCATCTTTACACCGATACTCTCTTTCACACCTACTCGCTCTCTTACGTCGTCGTTACGAATGCGATCGATCAGCCTAACTCCACAGATTTTCCGTAGAGATCGCATTTCGACCGCATTAATTTTACTTTCACACTCTGTTCTCTCTCTCGCTTCCATACAGTAATGTTGGGATAAGCACTGCGTTATGTATTGCTACACGTGCCTTCTGGCTAAAGTGGTGGCTACTGAGGAGTTGCCCCAACGCTCCATTCACTCTATTTCCCGCATTCACTCTTTGCTCTATATCAGTGGTGTACCTTCCATCTCGGCTAAATCCACGTCCAAGATATACAAATTCATCCACAAATTCATCCATCCATCCATCTTGAAAATTATCCCATTAAAAATTACCGAATCTTGAATCACATTTGGATAAAAACAATTGGAGCAGCTTGTTGCTGTCAAATTTTTGAGACTGGCTAATTAAAATTATTTAACCAAATTGTTATATACTTTATTTTACTAAGTTATTGTATTAATAATGATTAAAGTATAATGATAAATTGATTTAAAGTTATATATTAAATTGAAAATCAATTATTTAATTATAACGAATTCTTGCGAACATCCATATATACTGAAACATAACTGCCTCTTATTAAGTAATATATATCTGCATAATTTTCATTAAATAAATACTACTATTTACATACCATTCAACGTCTTCCTGTATAATGTCCTCCATAACTTTCAAACAAAATATTGCCACAACTGAGCACAATGATAAACAGTGAGAGACATGGCGGTAACATATTAATCTCTAGATTGTTTCTTATCTTGACGTGAATTTAGGCGGACATTGTAATGCTAATAGGACGTTGTAATCCTATAAGTATGAATAGTCTACGCTGCTTAAAACTAACGACTGCAAAAATACCAACAATACCATAGTTATCATAGAATTTGAGAATATTTCTATAAATGAAGATTGACAGGTATTCATAGGTGGTAAATTTGAATTAGATATTTTGATTGTTAGAGATCGCATGTAGGAAAGGAAAACTAAAGTACTTTAAGTAATCTTGTTCTTGAAAAAACGTAACAACAAAATATTATACGCTTATATAATACAACTTACATATGTACAACGTATTGTATTATTATACGCATATATGTTTTATGCGATAGATGGCGTTGTATACTTAAAATTGTCGTTGATTCAGTATGCTGAGTGTCCAATAAAATCGTTATCAATTAGGGGCAGTAAAATTAGTCCACAATTGGTTTTCTGAAAAATCTAAAAATTTGAACAAAGCTTTTTATTTCACCCGCCCTAGATTTCGAACCCTGGACATTACGAGATATCATTTTGGTTGATTTTTCAGTAATTTATGATTGTTATAAAGCGCTATTTATGCGATGATACCTATCCGGATATGTGCTCTATTGTTCATATATGTATTAAATGACTCTCAATTTCAAATATCCTCTAAGCAGAAGATTTGTTGGCCACCGAAGACAAGAACCGGGTTCCAGTGGCGGGTGGGTTAACCACACTATAGGCCACAGCCAAAAGTAAAACAGATCTGTTAAATTTACTATCCAAAACTTCCCCAAAATTGAGAAGCATTTATTAAGTACGTCTGATAGGGTTTAACGATTACTTTTTATGTTTTATATGCGTATCTTCCTATGGTGTTATACAGTTTAAGCATATATCTTGAGATAATATTTAAGTCATTGTATGTTTTTAAACCTGCTTACGTTACTAATGTTCGTAACATTAAATTCATTAAAGGTATTATTTAAGGTAATTAAGAAAATAAAGACTTTGTAAGTGCGAACTTAAAATTTTATGTTAATGAACCACAATTCATGAAAATCTTGCAATATGTTTATGCCATTACAAACGAATGTGACAAATCAATAGGTTTTGAATTTTATTTTTAATATTAATAATGCTATTTGTGCGAATTAAGATACGCTCATGACTCGTCAACTTGTCATAAAATAGGCATCTGTGACAGTAAATTATAATACTTACATGCTTTTCTATTTTTGAATGACACATTAGCAATTTTTATAATACTATTAGTTTCAGATGTCATTAATTTCTTTTAACTTTTTAAATGTGACATAATAACTTTGATCTCAAAGAAATGTCACTTTTAACAATTAACCATTTTAGTCGATAAATTCTCTGTTGATGTTAATTTTATTTTATAGTAACATAAAGGAATGATTTTTTAAAATTTAAGTCTTATTCAGAGAGTCATGGTTTCAAGTAAAGAGAAAAATCAATAGTTTGCAAATTAGCAGGCAAAAGGTATAAATAAAATAAACTTTGAATCATTTACAAAATAATAATATTCGTTTATTTACAATTCCTGTTTTTCTAATACACGCAAAAATAATCTTTTCATATATAACATTCTTATAACTCTATATAAATCAACTATGATTATTTAAAATAAATGTTTAATATCTATATGTTCTAAAATCTATATGTTCAAATATAATGGTTTGTTCTTGAAGCAATTCTTCCAAATTTCAAAGAGGCAGATCGTGGAATGGAATCTATAGAAAATAGCAAGTGGCATGGAAACATGAGTAATAATTGTCCACGCCCAAGGTCCGTAGAATGCCAAGTGTTCCGGTCGAAATTCAGCACGGCTCTAAAAACAAAAAATATTTCCTTCACATTTCATAATGCTAATGGATATATTAGCTTCGAGCCTGATATGATGATAACTCGTTAAACTCGCTTTAGAATTCAGGCAAATCTTGGGTACATAAGCAACAAAAGGTCATCATTAACATTATGATTTCAGGTCATGTACGTCCCATCGCTGGGCACGAGTCTCCTCTACAACAGGAAGAAAATTTACTTCCTATAACAAGCTGGTTAGATGGGTTGGAATAGGGTTTTAGTTCGAGCTTTCCTTCTCTGGCATTGGTGTTTTATGCCTATTATATTCCTTAGTCTTTAAGGCACCCATGGCAAAGGCGAAAAGAGTGTTGAATAATATTTTTATTCTATTACGACACGGCAAGGTGTTCGCTTATATTTTAATGCATGATGAACATGAATCAGATACTGCCTAAATACAGGACATGATGGCTTACTTAATTAACCATTAATAGGTAATCAATTTTACGCATTCGTATCCTCTGCATTTTATAATTTGTCAGCTTTTGTTGTTTAGCATGTTGTACTTTCACTTACTATTATTGTAATTTGCTTATTTTTCGGAAAGAATGGACCAATCTAGTAAAGTCATATTGAAACTCACCTTTTCGAGTGTGTTGATTGCCCACATTGCCATATTAGCTACAAGTAGGAAAGTAACTAATTGACGTCCTGGTTTGTTTCTTCTTTGCTCTGATGTACTACTGCGCCGCCACCATGCATCAATTATGAATAGAGTCTGGATTATCGTCTAAAGAAAAAAAAATGTTTAAAGGTTTCTCAGAATTAAATGTAGTTATGATGACGGTTGTAATGGTATATTGAAAACTTTACCTATTGTGAAGTTTAATATTACGTCATCATCATCAACTTGCTCTTATCCCAATTTATTTGGGGTCTACGCAATATGTCTTCTCCTTCCATACAACCCTATCAGACGTCATCTCTGTGGTCACTCCTTGTCATGTTTCACGCAGTCCATCCATCTTTTTTTCAATCTTCCCTTACCCGTAAAGCCTTAAACATTCATACTTAAACCGTTCACTCCTTAACTTTCCCGTCACTGGCGCAACTTTCAATCTTTCAAAAAAAGTTTAATATTACGTGTGCTATTATTTATCTTACTTGGTATGATCTTTTCGATAGAAATTAGTTACTGCATTTTAAATCAAACGTTTTGAATTTAAAAGTTATTAAATAAAATTAAAGAAAATGTTTCTGTGTGAAATTTTATTACCTGATTAAGCGATAGAAATTCCGAGAAGAATAACGTTAAGCCACCGCTATTTTCATGATGTCGTGTATGATGGCTTCCTATCATACTAAACATACAATAAATGAACATGCCTGACTGCGCCAATATTAACAGGAACGGGTCCAAACCCAGAATACCTAAGAAAAAAAATTAAATATATAAGGTACAAATAAATTATCCGAATGTTTACAGTAGATCATAACTTATTCATATATGTTTAATAGTACAATGGTGTAGCTTTTATATTATGAATGAATAAGTTTCTTATATTTATATGTATATATATTTGTAAAATTCACTGGATATTAGTTTTAAATTAACATAATATTATTAATGAAAACTAGCAGATAATAAAAATGAAAGTATTTGGTTAAAAATGTATATATTTATGTTATATATATATATATATCTCGTCATCATCATCACAGCCCATATATGTCCCACTGTTGGGCTCGGGCTTCCTCCGGAGGAAAATTAACCCACTCTACCACGCTGGTCAGACGTGTTAGTATAGGGTTTTGTTTCGAGTTTTCCTTCTCTTGCATAGATGTTATTGGTGTTTTGTATTCCTTAGTCGTCTCTTACGATCACCCACGGGTAAGATAGGGGGTAGTGAATTGTATTCTTACTCCGTCACAACGTGGATAATATTATATAAAAAAATGAAAGAAAGATTTAGTAGGTAATTTCAACAATATATAATTAACGCAGATAAACTACACCCAGACTCAGAACAACACTTCATAGATCGCACAAAATTTTGTTCTGCGTAAGAATCGAACCCACGGCATGGAAGATAGGTATCTTAACCCACAGAAAAATAAGTCATTACAAAAAGTGACATGATATGGCATAATGTACAAATTAAAATGTCGTACTTTGAGATTTCCTTTTGTAAGTCAACCCTCTCATTTGTAGCAAAGCTGTCAGCGATGCCACAATACACAGTGAGTAGAGAACTAACTCGCAAACGTTCACTTCAAATATGGCGTCCTAAAAATAAAAACAACATATTATGCAAAGTAATTGCAAAAGTAATTAGTAACAATAATTAAAGTTACCTTTATTTAATGGCACATACTAAATTATTACAATATGAAATTATTAACTCATTATTCTTGTTATTCTTAATTTATTCTATATGATTTTGTAAATAGTATTAGTTATTTATTTATCTTAGGCTAAAGCGTTTTTTTCTAGTGGTTTTAAATTTCTGGAGACTATTAGTAAACACATTTCGTCATATAATTTTCAAGCTCTGCGCAATAGGTTGAGAGACTATTTTGATGGAAGAACAATTATCTGACACTAAATAATAACATTTTATCTGACCCAGGATGGTACGGTTGCTAATGTTAATGTATGAGACAAATGAGATATAAAAATACTTTTTTAGAATATGAATTCTATCATTAATTAGTCTATTGATGTTCTCTGTAGGAAATAGATCTCGTTAAAATCAAATTATTGCATTATCACTTGACAGGTGGTTTGGCAGTTGATGTTGACGTTATGGGTTTCTCAGGAGAGTGCTACTGTCTTCCTCTTGGTACCCCTTCAGAAGATTTTTAAATGTCTAACAGGAAAGTAAGGGGTGGTAAGGTAGTGGGCTGTTGGATGCAGATGGCGTCGTGTCATTTGGTAAGACTTCGTTCAACAGTTATCAATATGGGCTCACTAACATCATAATAATATTACTCATTAAAACGATTTTATAGAATATATTGTGCATAAATAGAGAGAAAGGAATATATCAAGAAGTATGTATCAATAGCGCTAATGATTTTTAGCTATGTATTACATAAAATGTATGCAAAGACAAGGTTGTCTTTGCTCACCTCTATAGGGCATCTGTATATTATTAGTAGAAATTAAAAGTTTAAATAAACGTATACTTTACAATCATAGTAGTCGGGTTGGTGGCTAGGACGAAGAACATGATGAGAGATATAATGGTAAAGACGATGACCAAGATGCCAGCGAAGAGGCCTCTATGAGCGTGTGAACAATCTACTGAGAAATGATGTAGCGCTGTTTTGCTGCCATGCAGAGAACTAACGCCAAGCATACCAGCTGAAAAGGAAATTACGTATAAATTTGTTTATTAGATCATGAAATACGCATATAAACTAAATTGTTGATATTGTACCAAAAGAATCATAAATGACAAATCATAAAAAATTCCGTGTGGTGATGGAGTAAGAATACAATTCACCACCCCCTGTCTTACCCATGAGTGATAGTAAGAGACCACTAAGGGATACAAAATACATATAACATCTATACAAGAGAAGAAAAACTCGAAAAAATAAAAGCCTACACTAACACGTTCTAATAAGCGTGGTATAGTAGGTTAATTTCCGTCCCATTATGGAGGAGGCTCGAACCAAACAGTGGGACCCATATGGGCTGATAATGATGATGATTAATTATAAATTAAGTGCACCGTATTATCAGTATTTTCAATAGAAAATACTAAATAGCAAAACATTTTGAGACTTTTGAGCAGAAACGTCTTAAACACAGTGAAAAATAAAGAAAAATTCTTGGTACTGCGTATTAAAGTATTTTAGAAATATCTCATTAATAATAATATTTAGGTAAATATTATCAAGAAATTGTATTTATTTTATTGTATATTTTTAAAGATTGAGTTTGACTATTTCTTTGCTCGCACTCCATCTGTACAAGCTCTAACAAATAATATCATCATCAACCTGCTCTTATCCTAATTTATTTGGGGTCGACGCAATATGTCTTCTCCTTCCATACAACTCTATCAGACGTCATCTCTGTGGTCACTCCTTGTCTATCCATGTCATGTTTCACGCAGTTCATCCATCTTTTCTTCGGTCTTCCCTTACCCCTTAAGCCTTCAACATTCATGCTTAAAGCTTTCCTCACAACATTACTTTCATCCCTTCTCATCACATGTCCATACCATGTCAATCTTTCACTCCTTAATTTTTCCGTCACTGGCGCAACTTTCAAACTTCCTCTTATATGTTCATTCCTTATTTTATCCATTCTTGTCACACCACACATCCATCTCAACATTCGCATCTCCGCTACATGCAGTCGTCTCTCATCCGTCGCTTTTATCGCCCAACATGCTGATCCATACAGTACAACAAATAATATAATAATAATAATATAATAATAGTTTATTTATTTGCCAAGTTGTTAGTTACAATGTTTGTTTACAGATTATTTGCAATCTTAAACTTTAAATATTAATACAAATTTATGTAAAACTAAGCTGCGATTCTCAAACTAGGCCGTGGCCTGTATCTTGAGAATCAGAGTTGCGTTTCATTTCAGAAATAGTAATCAACATACAAAAAAAGTGGCTTATCTGAACTTGGTGTAAGTTTTGGGTAAGTGTGTGTGTGTGTGTGCGTGTGCGCGCGTTTGTGTGTGTGTGTGCGTGTGTATTTTAGTTGGTCATAATTAATTCTGTTTCGTCATATGTGAGAGACAACAACGATTCTTTGATTAATTTCCGACAGCAGTAATTGGACTGATTATGTATGTTACAGTATCTATTGACTTTGTTATAAATGTGAGGGTGTAAGTAAGCGGAGCAGCGACCAGCGAGAAGAGAATTTGCTCGGGGGCAAGGGACTCTAAAGGTACGTTTTAGTGCCATAGCCTGGTAACAGGGTGCAGTTTTAATCTTTTTATGGGTAAGCAACGTTGCTTTTAGAATAAAGAGTTGTCTTACTCTGAGTACAGGAAATTCCTTGTAGAGAGAGTCGCTAGGAAAATAGAAGGGCTTTTTTAAAGCTACTGCTTATGATACTTAGTTTCATGAAGTATTACGTCTTAATTTTGTGCTTTCCGTTTGATGGCCGTAGGTATTGTATAAGACGGTTAAGGAATATGATATACAGATAACCACAACTCTAAATGAAACCCTATACCAATCATTATGATCAGCGTGGTCAATTTTTCTCTAATAGTGGAAGAAGCGCGAGCCAAGTAGCGGGGTCTCTATGGACTGAGACGATGACTGTTGATATTTTGTACCAGTAGCATAAAATAATAACTTATCTATAGGCAATTTTCTTAAAAAATGGATACACATGTAGTATACATGTTTATTCATTTTTTGTAGTGTATTAAATATAAAATAATAATTCGTTTACCAAATTGTTGCAGGATTTTTTCGGGTGTCACGGAATTGTTGCGCGACTTAATGAATTTCTTTTCAAAATCTTCTGGAGTACATTTCACCTATAAGATAAATAATATATTTGAATAAAATAAAAAACGCGGCTTTTTTATTATATAATATAGTGTCGTACTAAGTTCTACGGTATATAGATATTGCAAAGATTCTATTATTAATTTGAAATAGGATTCTATTTTCTGTAAAGAATATGTATATAAATACCCGATTACGAAACGAAAAATGATGTCTCGATATGCGTACCGCAATGCGGGTTAGGGCATCCCTCGGAGGCGACGCGTACCGACCCCCCCCGTCGGTACGAACTTCGGCAGTTGCGGCGATGGGGCCCGCCACCCATCACGCCTTGCCCAGTCAGGCGAGTCGAGGAGAGCAGAGTGCCGGGTGGGCACGTGGAATGTAAGAGGTTGTGTGGAAGGGAAGTTGCACGAGCTGATATCCGTCATGGCGGACAAACAGCTAGACGTGCTTTGTGTAACAGAGACCAAGCGAAGGGGCAGCGACACCTGCGATCTTCCTGGTGGCGGGATGGCTCTGTGGTCTGGTGAACCACAGAGCGATCGAGCCAGCATGGGGGTAGGAGTGCTGTTGTCCTCTCGCTTGGCCTCAGGTGTGAAGGATTACGGAATGTATGATCCCAGACTTCTTTGGGTCCGTATAAAACTAGGTGTCATCAAGGTATTCATGGTTGTAGCATATGCTCCCGTAGGATCCTCGGTGGCATCAGACCTAAAAAAATTTTGGGATAATGTTAGGGAAGTTCTGGATATGGCAGAAACCAGTGAACGCGTGATTGTATGCGGAGATTTGAACGGATGGGTGGGGACCAAGCGTCCCGACTATGAGGATGTACTTGGTCCATTTGGTGATAAGAGAGTGAATGACGCAGGTAGGCTCATAGCGGATGTATGCATGGAGAGAAACCTTATTGTGTCAAACACATTTTTCCAACATAAGGACATCCATATGTATACATGGAGAAGGAATGATCAGAAAAGTATAATAGATTTCATTTTGGTAGACAGTCGCCTCCGCAGCAAAATATTGGACGCAAGAGCCTACAGGGGCCCCACAGTCGATACGGACCACTATCTCGTTATTGCGAGATTTAGTGGTCTGTTCAGAAAGTGGAGGCACTGGCGAGAGCGTGTCCACTTCGGAGGGCTTGAAAGAATAAAGGTTGAAAGGTTGCAAGAACAGTGTGTAATAGAAAAGTATGCAGAGGGTATCCGAGAACGGCTGACGATGGCAAGCCAGCCGCAATCGGACATTGAAGAATGCTGGAGAGTATTGAAAGAGAGTATGGTAGATACAGCGAAAGAAGTATGTGGAAGTTCAAAGAAGCATAGAAAAACTAATGGTGATGCATGGTGGGATGCGGAAGTGGCAGCTTCCGTAGAGCAAAAGAAGAAAGCGTGGCTGGACTATGTCTCTTCTTTGAATCTGAATGACAGTATGACTGAACAGAAGAAAGAAATATATCGGCAATGTAAGAATGACACCAAGGCCTTAGTGAAAGAGAAACGTGATAGAGCAAGTATGAGTGCAGAAGATAGGCTGACTAAAAATTTCGAGGTTAACACCAAACTCTTTTGGAGGGAGTGAAGAAGTCTCGGGGTGGTTGGTCAGTCTTCAGAATGAATAAAATAAGGTCTAAAGGTGGAGACTTCTTACACAAACACAAGACGTGTTAAGCCGATGGAGTGAATATTTTGGCGATATGTATGCGGATGCTACGGTTGGCGCCGGTGTCGCATGTGGTTTATTAGATCAACATTCGACAAAGGCGACCTCCGATGGCATCAGTATGGATGAAGTTGAATGGGCGATAAGAAGTTTGAAAAATGGTAAGGCAGCGGGCATTGATATGGTGTCTGCCGAGATGACCAAGCTTGGTGGCTCCTGTGTCCGGGAGGCGTTCCTGTTGCTACTCAATTTACGTTGGAGCTCGGGAATGGTTCCCGGGGACTGGAATAGCGCAGTCGCATAAAGGTTCACGCAATAGGCGCATAAAGGTTCACGTTATGACTGCGCAAATTACAGAGCCATAAGCTTGACTAGTTTGGCAGCAAAAGTGTACGGTAAAATTATTGAAAGGAGAATGAGGATAGTGTCCGGTGGTTTACTGTGTGAGACACAAGGAGGTTTCAGGAGTGGAAGGGGATGCATGGATCAAGTATCCTCTCTGCGCTACATTGTGGAGAAGCATCTGGCTCTTTAGGACATTTTACCGGAGTATGGTATTAACGGTAAACTGCTGCAGGCTGTGCAGTCCAGTTACATGGGCTGTAGAGCCTGTGTGCGGCTGGATGATGGAATGTCGCCTTGGTTTGACGTCAATATCGGCGTTAAGCAGGGGTGCGTTCTGTCAGCCAGGCTGTTTATCATATATCTTTTTTTTTTTTTTTTTTTTTGCGGTGGGCTATGGACGTCGCACCCCGCCAAGTCGGTCCGGGGTGACGGAAGAGGCGGCGCGCAAACCCATTGACCCACCCTGCAAGCACCTCTTCTTCGCCGTGCGAGCGGGCCACCGGTACCCGATTTTTGTCTTCGGTGGCCCGCTCGGCCTTTATCATATATCTGGATAAATGTCTCCAAAGGTTGAACGATATGAATGTGGGAGTCCAGATGGGTGACTCAGTGGTCTCTGCTCTGCTTTATGCAGATGATGCAGTCCTGCTGGCACAGTCAGCGACTGACCTGCAGACCCTAGTCGACACAATGACAGAAGATTGTAAGAAAAGGGGTCTACGCGTGAATGTGAGCAAAACCAAAATAATGGTCTTTGAAAGAGATGAAGCCAGAACAGATGTAAGAGTAACAATAGGTAATGATGTACTAGAGCAAGTGGATGAATTTGTATATCTTGGATGTGGATTTAGCCGAGATGGAAGGTACACCACTGATATAGAGCGAAGAGTGAATGCGGGCAATAGAGTGAACGGAGCGTTGGGGCAACTTCTCGGCAGCCACCACCTCAGCCAGAAGGCACATGTAGTAATACATAACGCAGTGCTTGTCCCAACATTACTGTATGGAAGCGAGAGTTGGGTATGCAGAAAAGAGTATGAAAGTAAAATTAATGCGGTCGAAATGCGTTCTCTGCGGAAAATCTGTGGAGTTAGGCTGACCGACCGCATTCGTAACGACGACGTAAGAGAGCGAGTAGGTATGAAAGAGAGTATTGGTGTAAAGATGCGAAAGGGAATGCTCCGATGGTTCGGACATGTGGAAAGAATGCCAAACGAACGTCTGGTTAAGAAGATATACAATGCGAAAGTGGAAGGATGTAGATACCGAGGGAGACCGAGAATAACCTACCTAGACCAGATCGGTCAGGTACTGAAGGAAGGTGGAGTCAAGAGTCTCCGAAACCGGCGAGCGTGTATGAAGAGAATTATGAATGTTGAGGAAGCGAATGAAGTATGCAGAGATAGAGTTCTCTGGCACTCTGTTCTCTCTGCCTACCCTGCAAGGGATATGGCGTGATGATATGTATGTATGTAAAAATGATGTCACAAGCGGGGTTCGAACCCGCACCTATTGGGAATCCGGCCCAATCGTGCTGCCACTTACACCATCGTGAACTATTTTAGGACATGCAATTTTCACTTCATATTATATCTTACGTCTTCAAGGTGACGTACGTTCGAACCCCGCTTGTGACATCATTTTTCGTTTCGTAATCGGGTATTTATAAATAATTAAGCATATTAAATGCTAAAAATTTCAGTAATTTGAAGAATATGTATATTAAGTGTTAAAGGGTTTAAGGGTAAAGGGTGTTAAATAGAGATTTATAAATTACGGGAGTGCGTTATGTTTTTATTTTCAAATAATATTTAAATATCTTTTTTTTTATTTGTGACTGTATAGTGAATCAAATGTGTGTCTACACATTTTATTTACTCACAAATGTCCATCCATGTACTGTGAGTACTATTTTGTGATAAAGCTAGTACATCGCCATAATTACAAATAAAGAAAAAGAAAATATTTATGAACACATTGATATTCTTTCAAAGTTAGACAAACATGTTATATCAACTCAGGTTGGAAAAACTTAGGAAAAAGATATTTCTGCGGCACATAATGTATATAATCTATACATACTTATAAAAATAAATATTTATCCGTTTGCATATTGCATTTCATCATTAAATATCTAATTAGACTATTAACTAATATTTTTTTTCTCCCAAATAATTACCTCTTTCCACATTTCGTACAATATAACTGCACAGATCAGAGAGTATTCAATCGTACATGGAAATAAAAATGGCGCCGCATTTTGAAGTAGTGCACCCATAATATTGGCTCGTCTGCATGGGAATGTATCTGCTACATGATTTGTACTATTACCATGTATTAATATTGAGTGTTCTAAATGATGTATCTCATGTTTAGTCTCTTCAACCAAAACATATAACCATTCACATAAATTCGTTGCTATCATATGCATGAAACCAAATCTTTGTACAAGTTTGAAAGTGCCGGATTCTATATCTTTATTTGTAAGAAACATAAATTGCATTTGTGCTAGTGTTAGACCCATGCGCAAGCCTGGTGTGATAACAGATAGTACATTTCGACATTTGTCTGTCATCTCGAAATATTCGCCTAATTCTAAGCCGCTGTATACCATTGAACCAATTCCGAAAGCTGAAACAAGAGAATATTTATAATAAATATATGACAAAAAGCTTCTAAAAATATACTATACATAGGATGGTAATCCTATGCAACTTCAGAAATTTGTGTTGGCTGCACAGATGGCGGCGTGGTCAAAATCAGCACGGATCTCTTGGGCCAAGCGTCGTGGGTTCAATCCCCAGACAGAACAATTCTTTGACGGTGTCCGAGTGAAATTTGTATTGGTTAAATATATGTATGTTTAAAAAGCCATCACGACGTTGTCTTTATACAAAAAAAAACAAAAACCTCATATATATAAAAAAAAAGATTTACCTATTCCACCCAATCTTAAATAAAAACTGCCATAGCGTGAAATGCTCTCTTTAACTTTTTTATGCGCCGGAGTGGATTTCCCATTTTTATCCTCGTGACTACCTTCTGTAAATATAAATGTAATTATTAGAAAACACATGTCGAATAAAATTTTCCGTTTCATTTATTTTAAACGAATAGTTGAAACGTTAGTTGAATGCAAACTAAAGGAAGTAATATTCTTTGCCGTCGCTATTATGCTAATAAATGTGATTTTAATGTCCCATTTTGTTAAGCAAATGTGGTTAATTACCTAAGCATATTGCCCGTACTTATTGTTTAGAGTAGTATTGTATTACTTCAATAGGACATGAAAGCTTACCGTAGTCGTGAATAATTAGGCTGACTGCCTTCTGTCGCATTATGTTTACGTATTGAAACACCACGAATATCAGTGATACTAAGTACAGATATAGATAAAAGCCCTGAAAAACAATGTTGTTTCATTAAGACATATTAAGGAAATAATAGTGCCTAATGTAAATTATAATTACGATTATTGTTTCTTATAAAATAATTTAATTTTATATGCCTAAAACTAAAGTCAACTTTCTTGAATCTTTGAAATAAAACTATTTTTCATCTTTACATATACCTAGGTATATGTATGTATATTGTATATGTGTCAAAATTAATAGTTATTTTGTTTTTAAATAGTCACCACCCTGCACTAAGGAAATTATCCTTGTATTGCAGAGGACTACAAATATATAATTATAAAAAAATACACCCAGACTCAGAACAACAGTTTGTGGATTCCACAAAGTATTGTCCTGCGTAGGTATCGAACCCACATACAATCTGGCATGGAAGGTCGTTATCTTAACCACTGTGTCATCAGTGCAGTCATGCATCAGTTTAAAATTATAGTCCCATCAAGTGTTAGATACTTTGTTACATTTTTCACTATAATGCTTTAAATAGTGAGAATAAAATATCAGAAAAACCGATATTAATAAAATTCATATTTTCTTTACATACATAAATAAGCATTTGAATTTTCTACGAGATTAGATTTATATACATATGTATATAAGGCAACTAACATACTTTTGATTCTAAAATGTGTTACATGTTAAATAAAAAGCTAATTTACTAATGAAAATTACAGTACAATTATATACCTGATAATATCCATCAGGAACTTCACCAGCAATAACTTCAGTGACAGGAAAGGCGATACCCAGCACTACCAGCAGCTTACAATATAAAGCGGATAGCGCTTTGCTTAAAGCTTCACTGTAAAGTTCAAATTATTTTTACAACCAATAAACAAGAGGTGGATAGTTCATCTTATCAACTATATAAATAATTAAATTATCCATGTCGTGATGGAGTGAGAAGGGCGGCGTCTCTCTAGTTAGCTATCTTAAGTACTTATTAAAGTGAGGAAAATAATATTACTCTAATTAAAATAGAATACCAGTCCGTGTAGCTAGAACGGTACATTGGGTGACTCGCTCTTTTATTGTGAAGGAAATTTGTGTGATAAGTATGTATAGGGAATGTATTGAATAGTGAAAGGTATTTAAAAATGAGAATAATATCCACAATGTTATAATTTTTTATTTTAGATTATTGTTCATTTTACAATTACTATGCAAGTTTTTGTGAAAAAAATATTATAGTCCGGTCAAATTAGACCAAAAAATAAGAGTAAAGTTGCATAAAGTCCCAACAAGCTGAAAATCAGTAAGATTGTTTAAAATATGATTAAAAATAAAATTTGAAAGTTACCCATCTTTCACCTCTATGTGAAAAAAATATGCGAGGTCAAAGGTAAAAAAAATGAATTTTTCGCGATTTTCAGCAAAACGGTAAGTTTTATCATAAAATATTTCAGACAAAAAGATCATAAAATTATCTACAAAAAATGTATCAAAATATTTTTTCCTACGAGCCATCGTTTTTAAGATATAATGATTCAAAAAGTTGTAATCGTCATAATATGCACAAATACGCCACGTATATACGTTAACCACAGTTGTAATATATGTTAAAATATGTTCAAATTACTGAAATTTTTAGCATTTAATATGCTTAATTATTTATAAATACCCGAATACGAAACGAAAAATTATGTTAATTACCCCGCTTGTGACATAATTTTTCGTTTCGTATTCGGGTATTTAAAATATGTTTTTAAGGGTCATTGTTACTTACACTTATAATATAAAATATACATAAGTTATAACTATAAGAATATCAGGTAAAATGAAACCCATAAAATATTGAATCACGAACATTGTAGGATCCGTTTGATTCCAACAAGGCGACATGCGATACATCACTGTTAACGCAGTTTACATGCACTCAGGATGAAGATGGAGAAATACAAAATGAACAAGAATAAGAAGATCAAGAAGAAGAATTTGAAAGTTACTTTATTTCACTACTTTTTCTAACTTAAATTGCTTTTATCTTTTCAATCTCTGCTAATATCCGTTATTTTGCAATAGTTTCTAACTAAACAGGATCACAACTGACCCGTAAAATAGGGCCCACTCACTGGGGCAACCATGTCAAAAAACGCGCTAAGTACACTACCTCATAGGTGGCGTGGAAACGTGTACATATTATAACGATTACAACTTTTTGAATCGTTATATCTCAAAAACGGTGGCTCGTAGGAAAAAAAGTATTGATACATTTTTTGTAGATAATTTTATGGTCTACAATTTTTGTCTGAAGTGTTTTTAGATAAAACTTACCGTTTTGCTGAAAATCGCGAATAATTATTTTTTTTGACTTTGACCTTGTATAATTTTTTTTCCATACAGGGGAAAGATGGGGAACTTTCAAATTTTATTTTTAATCATATTTTAAACAATATTACTGATTTTCAGCTTGTTGGGCGTTTATGAAGCTTCAAATGTCTAAATTGATCGGACTAATTAGGATATATTTATACGTGTTGATAATTATTAATTATACATTGTCAAAACGCGCGAGAGAATTTTTAGATTTTTAGATGAAAATTTAAAGTATTTATTATAATATTAATGACAGAAGATTGTAAGAAAAGGGGTCTACGCGTGAATGTGAGCAAAACCAAAATAATGGTCTTTGAAAGAGATGAAGCCAGAACAGATGTAAGAGTAACAATAGGTAATGATGTACTAGAGCAAGTGGATGAATTTGTATATCTTAGATGTGGATTTAGCCGAGATGGACGGTACACCATTGATATAGAGCGAAGAGTGAATGCGGGAAATAGAGTGAACGGAGCGTTGGGACAACTTCTCGGCAGTCACCACCTCAGCCAGAAGGCACGTGTAGCAATACATAACGCAGTGCTTGTCCCAACATTACTGTATGGAAGCGAGAGTTGGGTATGCAGAAAAGAGTATGAAAGTAAAATTAATGCGGTCGAAATGCGATCTCTTCGGAAAATCTGTGGAGTTAGGCTGACCGACCGCATTCGTAACGACGACGTAAGAGAGCGAGTAGGTATGAAAGAGAGTATTGGTGTAAAGATGCGAAAGGGAATGCTCCGATGGTTCGGACATGTGGAAAGAATGCCGAACGAACGTCTGGTTAAGAAGATATACAATGCGAAAGTGGAAGGATGTAGGTACCGAGGGAGACCGAGACTAACCTACCTAGACCAGATCGGTCAGGTACTGAAGGAAGGTGGAGTCAAGAGTCTCCGAAACCGGCGAGCGTGTATGAAGAGAATTATGAATGTTGAGGAAGCGAGTGAAGTATGCAGAGATAGAGTTCTCTGGCACTCTGTTCTCTCTGCCTACCCTGCAAGGGATATGGCGTGATGATATGTATGTATGTTAATTTAATATATTTACTTATATTTGATCAATCTTCAAAATAAGTTAACATTTTTACTTATGAGATATACATATTTCATGCTGCAAAAAAAAACTGCTATAATATTATGAAAGACAGTGAGAGGTTTCTTTTATATGGAGTATTTAATGTGTATTTTTATGTGCATGTAGTACATACAATAGTACTACAGCATCCCCCTTATCCGTTTTACTTTTACCTAAATGATTGTTCCTTGATCTCGGTATGTAAGAGGTATGGCTCACGAGTAAGCCTTGCTTGAGGACTCGAAGTTAATTTATTTTAGAATTAATCTAGCATTACAATGATAAGTGATATTAATCGACGTATTATCCAGACCTTTTTTAGTTAAATAGTTAATGGTTTTTATTTTTTTTGATGATATTTTATGGTAGTATCTCTATACTACCTACCTATACTAATCACTCTTGATTATAAATAAAATAAATTAAGTTCTTTTTTAAATAGTTTTAATTCATCGGCTTAAATATTATTATTGTTTATTTTTTTTTATATTTTTTACAGCACAGCCTATGGTTCGGCGATACCCTGCCGAAACTGTCCGTTGCAGTGGATGAGATGGTGCACAATCTCATAACTGATGTACTCTATCTCTTCATAGCCATTTAAGCGGACCACCGAAACGAATAAAATTTAAAAATAACAACATATTGAGTTCAGTATCAGTTACCAGATAATTTAAAAATAAGACTAATTTACAATGTTAAATTTCCCTTGGCCTCCTGCAATTCTTATAACGTTTTCTTGCCTAGAGTTTTAAGATGTATCATCAACGCTTCTTCTCTCAAGCTCACAGCGTTATATTCTTTAGCCTATAAACGCTCTCACTACTGAGCAGCATTTTATTATGTTATCTAATATATTTTATTTCAGACCGCTATTTTCTGAGATTATTTAACAATAATAAACATTTAATTTTATGATTTTAAATAATCACTACATCATCATCATTATGCCCGCATTTCATCCAATATATGTTCCACTGCGGGGCTCGAGACTGACGATTACATGTAGCGGAGATGCGAATGTTGAGATGGATGTACGGCGTGACGAGAATGGATAAGATAAGGAATGAGCGTATAAGAGAATGTTTGAAAGTAGCGCCAGTGACGGATAAGTTAAGGAGTGAACGTTTGAGCTGGTATGGACTTGTGATGAGACGGGATGAAAGTAATGTTGCGAGGAAGGTTTTGAGTATGAATGTTGAAGGCTTTAGGGGTAAAGGGAGACCAAAGAAAAGATGGATGGACTGCGTGAAGCATGATATGTATAAACAGGGAGTGACTACAGAGATGACGTCTGATAGGGATGTATGGAAAAAGAGGACATATTGCGTCGACCTCAAGTAGTTGGGATAAGAGCAAGAGAATGATGATGATGCGGGGCTCGAGACTCCTCCACAATAAGAGGACTATTTATCAACGCTGTCATTTTATGTCAAATTCTTCTTCACTTGCCTTGATGTTATCCAAATATTACATCCCTTTTATCGTTTGTTACAATACCCATCACACTACCCAGGTCTAGAAAGAGAGCGCTGAATTATATTCTTACTCCGTCACCGCACGGAAAATATTAAATAATAGAATATTAAAATTACTTGTCTAAAAACTTTATCACAATGTAATTACATTCACGAAGCAATGTTTGCTCTGAATGTTCCACGAGCTATTGTCATCCTATCTATTAACAAATAAAGGGTATGAATCTGAATGGTGTTGACGTGAGGTAGGCTGCGCATTGTCTGCTCACGACGTGACGTTATCCAACAGAATATTATTTACCTCTAAATAGGTCTGCACTTTGTGCTTAGTAATAACTTATTGTTACCTGAGAATTCATTCCTGTTTAGATTACAGTGGCACTGTCACCAAACTTTTATAAAACAATGTTTCGCTAAGGTTTTGTTTCAAGCCTAAAATTATGTTATTGAAGTATGTATTACAAATATTAATAATGTTTTAATGCCATAATAATGTTATAGAATAATTCTATTATATTGGAAACACAGTCGTTTTTAACGGGTAGCGGTTATATTAGCGGGAAAGCAAGGTTTAGTGACACGTTGTGTTCTTTATACATCACCGCGATGAGTAGCCTCCCCCCTAAAATACCTATATAGACCAAGTAGTTGATGATTAATCTTCATCGTATTTATGGGATCATCGAAATGGACATATTTATGGTATGTGTATAATCTTGAATCATGATCTAGTCTTGTAATCGCTCTTTATCTAAGCTATTACAAATTGTGTAAATAATTTAGCACAATATGAGTCATTACAAGTAATACTTATATTATTTTCAGGCCTGTGGTAAAATTTACAAACAAATGAAATCATTTTTAATATTAGTAAAACAAGAAACATTAAAATGTTTATTTTTGTATATATTTTACTATTTTTTAAAAATACTATATTAATGCTATTTAAGGTGGTAAATACTTTTAATTTTGCATTCTGTTTAAGGCTTATTAGACTTACTATAGTAATGGTAATAAATTTATCTTCGAAGCTTCCTATCAGCTATTAGCAAGCTAGAGAAGCTATTAGTAGACTACTAGGGGCATTATGGAATTAATTAGTCTATGACACCGACGGGAAAGGAGTTAGAAACTGCTTTCCACCTCCTTTCTTTTTAAATATATTGCAATAGTAATAGACACTACCTTAAACTATTAAAACATATTAAGTTAGTGGTCGGTAGGCCCATGTCAACTATTGCAAACTGCGGTGAGATATGTATATGCAGAGGGCATATGCCGCTTGCGAGCGTGTCGGAATGGTGGTCGCTCTGATTTATGGTACCTTAGGTCTTTAGCACACATGCTACTTTTAACATTAACGATTTAGTTTAATTACTTTTTGAAAGATCTATGCAGAGTTTGATCGCTTTTCTTTAGAAAACTATATGAGAACTTGCGCTGAAGTATTATGGATATTCTACGTTGTACAACAGTGCAATGCAGTAAATTTTAGAATACACAGAAACCAGTACGCTGGTTTGAGTAACAAATAGTACCATGACCTCGATTTCTAAACCGAATAATTATTTATATAATTTTTCTTGTATCCTTTTACTTATATGTATATTTTATTTTATATAGCGCAGAACTTCGCAAACAAATATTTAACACACATTACTACAACGGCAGAGTGTATTTTTATATAAATTATCGATTTTATATTACAGGTAGTCCTTATACTTCTTCACTGCCTACACAAATTCAGATGGTTGTTCTACATTAAAAGACAGTATTTTTATTTCATTGATGCCGCTTACTAAATGGCGTTGTAACGTGATATAGTCATCATCATTATTATCATTTCAGCTCATATTGGACTCGAGCGTCTTCATGGGAGGGAAATTGACTTACTATACCACGCTACTCAAGTGTTAGTATAGGGTTTTGTTTCGAGTTTTCCTTTTCTTGCATAGATGTTATATGCATTTTATATCCCTTAGTCGTATCTTAAGATCACCCACGGGTAAGATAGGGGTGGCGAATTGTATTATTAGTCCGTCACCACATGGATATAGTGAACACAATATTTCGTTATTACTGTATAAAAATACAATCAGAAGGAATTATCAGATACACATTCTGTATGATCTTAATGTTTGTTGAAAATTCTTTGTACTCTGATGGATGGAAATAAATTCAAAACATCTATAAAATTTCGATATTAATCATTTAAATAAATTTATTTTCAATTATTCAATAGAATATCATTATCATCATACACACATACATACATACATATCATCACGCCATATCCCTTGCAGGGTAGGCAGAGAGAACAGAGTACCAGAGAACTCTATCTCTGCATACTTCACTCGCTTCCTCAACATTCATTATTCTCTTCATACACGCTCGCCGGTTTCGGAGACTCTTGAGTCCACCTTCCTTCAGTACATGACCGATCTGGTCTAGGTAGGTTAGTCTAGGTAGGTTAGTCTCGGTCTCCCTCGGTACCTACATCCTTCCACTTTCGCATTGCATATCTTCTTAATCAGACGTTCGTTCGGCATTCTTTCCACATGTCCGAATCATCGGAGCATTCCCTTTCGCATCTTTACACCAATACTCTCTTTCATACCTACTCGCTCTCTTACGTCGTCGTTACGAATGCGGTTGGTCAGCCTAACTCCACAGATTTTCCGCAGAGATCGCATTTCGACCGCATTAATTTTACTTTCATACTCTTTTCTGCATACCCAACTCTCGCTTCCATACAGTAATGTTAGGACAAGCACTGCGTTATGTATTGCTACACGTGCCTTCTGGCTGAGGTGGTGGCTGCCGAGAAGTTGCCCCAACGCTCCGTTTACTCTATTTCCCGCATTCACTCTTCGCTCTATATCAGTGGTGTACCTTCCATCTCGGCTAAATCCACATCCAAGATATACAAATTCATCCACTTGCTCTAGTACATCATTACCTATTGTTACTCTTACATCTGTTCTGGCTTCATCTCTTTCAAAGACCATTATTTTGGTTTTGCTCACATTCACGCGTAGACCCCTTTTCTTACAATCTTCTGTCATTGTGTCGACTAGGGTCTGCAGGTCAGTCGCTGACTGTGCCAGCAGGACTGCATCATCTGCATAAAGCAGAGCAGTGACCACTGAGTCGCCTATCTGGACTCCCACATTCATATCGTTCAACCTTTGGAGACATTTATCCAGATATATGATAAACAGCCTGGTTGACAGAACGCACCCCTGCTTAACGCCGATATTGACGTCAAACCAAGGCGACATTCCATCATCCAGCCGCACACAGGCTCTACAGCCCATGTAACTGGACTGCACAGCCTGTAGCAGTTTACCGTTAATACCATACTCCGGTAAAATGTCCCAAAGTTCCTTTCGTACAACCATGTCAAATGCTCTCTCCAGATCCACAAAACTGCAGAAAACCCTCTGACCTAGAGCCAGATGCTTCTCGACAATGTTGCGCAGAGAGAACACTTGATCCATGCATCCCCTTCCACTCCTGAAACCTCCTTGTGTCTCACACAGTAAACCATCGGACACCATCCTCATTCTCCTTTCAATAATTTTACCATACACTTTTGCTGCCAAACTGGTCAAGCCTATGGCTCTGTAATTTGCGCAGTCATAATGTGAACCCTTGTTTTTAAACAAAGGCACAATGACTGCGCTATTCCAGTCCCCGGGAACCATTCCTATTCCAACATAAATTGAGGAGCAACAGGAACGCCTCCCAGACACAGGAGCCACCGAGCTTGATCATCTCGGCAGACACCATATCAATGCCCGCTGCCTTACCATTTTTTAAACTTCTTATCGCCCATTCAACTTCATCCATACTGATGCCATCGGAGGACGCCGTCGCCGAATGTTGATCTACTAGACCACATGTGACATCGACGCCAACCGTAGCATCCGCATACATATCGCCAAAATATTCACTCCATCGGCTCAACACGTCTTGTGTTTGTGTAAGAATCTCCACCTTTAGACCTTATTTTATTCATTCTGAAGGCTGACCAACAACCCCGAGACTTCTTCACCTCCCTCCAAAAGAGTTTGGTGTTACCCTCGAAGTTTTTAGTCAGCCTATCTTCTGCACTCATACTTGCTCTATCACGTTTCTCTTTCACTAAGGCCTTGGTGTCATTTTTACATTGCCGATATATTTCTTTCTTCTGTTCAGTCATACTGTCATTCAGATTCAAAGAAGAGACATAGTCCAGCCAGGCTTTTTTCTTTTGCTCTACGGAAGCTGCCACTTCCGCATCCCACCATGCATCACCATTTGTTTTTCTATGCTTCTTTGTACTTCCACATACTTCTTTCGCTGTATCTACCATACTCTCTTTCAATACTCTCCAGCATTCTTCAATGTCCGATTGCGGCTGGCTTGCCATCGTCAGCCGTTCTCGGACACCCTTTGCATACTTTTCTCTTACACACTCTTCTTGCAACCTTTCAAACTTTATTCTTTCAAGCCCTCCGAAGTGGACACGCTCTCGCCAGTGCCTCCACTTTCTGAACAGACCACTAAATCTCGCAATAACGAGATAGTGGTCCGTATCGACTGTGGGGCCCCTGTAGGCTCTTGCGTCCAATACTTTGCTTCGGAGGCGACTGTCTACCAAAATTAAATCTATTATACTTTTCTGTTCATTCCTTCTCCATGTATACATATGGATGTCCTTATGTTGGAAAAATGTGTTTGACACAATAAGGTTTCTCTCCATGCATACATCCGCTATGAGCCTACCTGCTTCGTTCACTCTCTTATCACCAAATGGACCAAGTACGTCCTCATAGTCGGGACGCTTGGTCCCCACCCATCCGTTCAAATCTCCGCATACAATCGCGCGTTCACTGGTTTCTGCCATATCCAGAACTTCCCTAACATTGTCCCAAAAGTTCTCTAGGTCTGATGCCACCGAGGATCCTACGGGAGCATATGCTACAACCATGAATACCTTGGTGACACCTAGTTTTATACGGACCCAAAGAAGTCTGGGATCATACATTTCGTAATCCTTCACACCTGAGGCCAAGCGAGAGGACAACAGCACTCCTAACCCCCATGCTGGCTCGATCGCTCTGTGGTACACCAGACCACAGAGCCATCCCGCCACCAGGAAGATCATAGGCGTCGCTGCCCCTTCGCTTGGTCTTTGTTCCACAGAGCACGTCTAGCTGTTTGTCCGCCATGACGGATATCAGCTCGTGCAACTTACTTTCCACACAACCTCTTACATTCCACGTGCCTACCCGGCACTCCGCTCTCCTCGACTCGCCTGACTGGGTAAGGGGTGATGGGTGGCGGCCCCCATCGCCGCAACTGCCGAAGTTCGTACCGACGGGGGCGGGTCGGTACGCGTCGCCTCCGGGGGACGCCCTAACCCGCATTGCGGTACGCATATCGAGCCGGATTAGCAGTCTAATTAGACTGGCAGGGGACGCGAACGAGCACGCTCCGGACTATCCCCTATTATCATCATCTCTGCTAATATAGATGAATCTAATGAGATTCAGAGATTTTTTATATTTTTTATTTATACAAATTAGTACTACAATGTGTTTGTCGATTTCAGCAGAAGATGTATCCTACATTTCATCTTTTCGAGAATTTAAATCATTTTGTAATTTCAATTTCATTATTTATTAAAACACTAACATAAATTATTATTCTTGAAGTTATATTTGGATATTATAATGACCATCCCAGCCCTTTTTGTGAAAATATTCGATTCCAAAAAGAGCTACACAGGTAAAGTGTCTACGAATATTTGCTCAAAGGCTTACACGTGTTTTGATTTATACTTGTGATAGCTTTCAGTATTAAAGATAAACCGCCTGCCTTAACAGATGTGCTATCGAAACCTTAAAATATTATACTGCGTAACATCTTACAGATTTCTGTGTATTTGTATTATTTATTTATAGATTTAGACTATTAGATTAAAATTCAAGATTTTATATTGATTTTACTGTGTGATAGCGGTTATGAATACTGACAACCTTTATATTGCTCATGCAGCAACAAAGAGCTGTACACCAAGCTGAGAAAACTGTATTACATTCCCAAAGAGGATTAGGGATGATACAAGTAATTGGGATAAGAACAGGAAGATGATGATATTGATATAATCGAAAATTTACTGTTATTATTACTTACTGTCCCAATATCTCAGCAGCTGAAGGTGGAGAATCGTGAGAAGTGGAGGCCATTGAAGCTCGTGAATGCGGTGCGAGCTCTGATAAAAATCTACGTTGTGTAGCAGCGCATAACGCTAACGCTTGTGACGGACGACGAAACGCTGCGATGATAGCTGATGGACGCCTGCAATTCCAATGAATATTAAAGAAACAGTCATTATACAATTTGTCTTGTGATTAATGGGTGATGTTGTGTGATAATGCCTAGAAATACTACTGTTGTTGAATGTTGTAAAAATCGACTAAGGATTTTGAACTAATCTTTGTAAATTTCATCCAGAGATACGAGGTTGAAGATTATATTTCAAATGAGGAATGAGTAAACCTTGAACATACCTCTACGCCACATGTTTACTTCTGCTTTCACTTGTACTAAAGAAAAATATAACTCTGTGCCAGCGTTGTAGGATTCGTTAGGGTCAGTAGAATGATGATGATATCAGGTTATGTAGCAACGGTAAACTTTGTATCAATTTGTCTCAATTTTTATTAGAGAGCGGCAGAACATTTTATTTATGGATGCTCAATTGCTCACACACCAAAGTGAATTAGTTTGAATAGCTTGTACATGTGAATTGATTGAGTTATATAGAGAAGTAGTGTAGTAAATATTTTAAGTTGCATATAATAAGTATTTAATTAAATATTATTTAAATTTGGAACAGAATAAACTTTGACATTTGTATTGTATAATCTTAATGGCAAAAAAAAAATCATGTCACAGATATGTGAAATACTGTCGTTTATTTTAGCAAGATATGTGTAGCCGTGTAGGTATATCACTTTGGACCCCTACTCTATCTATATGTAAAAGATTGCCCCGTCGAACTCAAAATAGAACAATTTTAACAAACTGATAAATCAAGTACACAAATATTTCACAATAATTAAATTAAAATTAGTATTTATGGTAGCTTCTTAATGAGTTGTAAGAAATATAACTTTCACATAGCTATTTTTTTTCGACAATAATATTATTTTAAGAAGCTAATTAGATAACGGTTTATTTACCGAATAAAATATAATTTAAATAATAAAATTTATGCTCCGAGGATGAAAACTTTTCATTAAAATAAAAGGTACTATGTAATAATACTGGGTAAGGTACTATGTAATAATAAAAGGTACTGTACCATGAAATATTAAAATACTGATAACAAATCAAGGACAACGAAACTTTGACTATTATACTATTCTTCATAATTTTATTTAATATAGTTGATTAGATATTTTGGATAGTTTCAAGTTTATTACTAATATAAGTTTTGTTTGTCATCAACTTTAATTGGTTCTTGTTTTATAAGCGTTATTGATATTACCATACATATATAGCATAATTTATGACTTTGAACTTAATTATGAAACTGCCATTTAGAGAAAAATATTTGCATATCATCGTTACTTATAGATATTGCTGTCTTCTTCGTTCTTATTCTTGTCGTCTTCGTCTTCGTGAGTGCTTAACTCATGAGGTTTGCCGGAGGAAATTCTCCTAACTTACGTGTACACTGTCTGAGTGTAATCATCACCATCATCATCATCATCATAACAGCCCGTAAATGCCCCACTGTTGGGCTTGGGCCTCCTCCGTAATAAGAGGGAAATTAACCTACTATACCACACTGGTCAGACGTGTTGGTATAGGGTTTTGTTTCGAATTTTCCTTCTCTCGCATAGATGTTATATGCGTTTTATATTCCTTAGTCGTCTCGTACGATAACCCACGGGTAAGATATGGGATGGTGAATAGTATTCCTACTCCGTCACCACACGGAAATGAGTGACTGAGTGTAATATCAGTTAAGTATATTGTATATAATTACGGACGGAAAGGCTGAGTTATATTAGGAACAATCAGTAAGATACGATAGGGAGACAGGATGTTAATGCTGATCAGATTAGTCGCAAGACGCCATGACCTAGGTACCTATGTGCGCTACTATGGTCGTTTCGATTTCTTTATACTATTTACTTGCAAATATTTTAAATAATTCGAAGGGGTCGAATATTAAAATAAATCTTTCGAATAAGTTATAAACCCCGAGTCCGACAACCGGTCGAGTTCCTGAATACTCTGAAGGCTCCCGGTCTCACAACTCACATCTTAAAATTGAGAACTGGCACGCTAAAATTATACAATGCCACCAGTTTGCAAGAAAAAACATTGCATTGCATGTAATCGGGTCAACTATACTGATCGGTTGTTCTTGAGCAGAGTCTGTATTTATTCCTAGGATTCTCCAAATACCATCAAATTACTCCTTCGAATTTCAGAGAGTGCAGTTTGCCATTAAAGTCTGCTTCGCAATAACCATAAACAAAGCTCGAGGTCATATTCTTAAGGTAGCGGGAGTAGACTTGAGAGAAAGCTGCTTCTCCCATAGGCAGTTGTATGTGACATGCTTCAGAGTAAGCTCACAGAGTAGCCTGGTAACTCTAGCATCCGTAAGGAAAACAAAAGATATTGTTTACAAAGAAATACTGTAATAGGTGTAGTAACGCGGGTTGGTGTCAAAGAAGCGGTACCAGTGGTTGGCCTAATTTCGATGGAAAAGACGGTGGGTTATGGGACCGTACACTACCCTTCGGTCGCCTCGGTCGCAATGAGCGCGTTGTTTTAAAAACATGGCCTGCTAAGAATAACCCTGGTGTCCATAATATGTAACAAAATTTCATTTGATATTTATGTTTATTAAACCTTCCCTACACTATAACAAAGATTGTTATCATCATCATCATCACAGCCCATATACGTCCCACTGTTGGGCTCAGGCCTCCTACATAATAGGAGGGAAGTTAACCTACTATACCGTGCTGGTCAGATGTGTTGGTATAGGGTTTTGTTTTGAGTTTTCCTTCTCTTGCATAGATGTTATTTGCACTTTATATCCCTTAGTCGTCTCTTACGATCACCCACGGGTAAGATAGGGGGTGGTGAATTGTATTCTTACTCCGTCATCACACGGATAAGATTGTTATACTATATAAGAATACAAACATTTATACATAATTATCTATAAATAACAATAAAATTAATAACGTAAAAATCAAACAAAAATCCAATTAAAACATTATCGACTTCAACGCAAACAAAAATGCGAGCAAATGATAATAATTAATAAAATAATGAAAAATAAGCCCAAAGAGTAAATAAGAAAAAGTAAGGATCCGAACCGAGCTCCGCTTTGTTTGGATTAGACCACTCGATTTTCCAACGGAGCTAAATGTCTATTCTTAATGACAACGTCAAAATTTGAAAACTTTCATATTCAAATAGTTTTAGTACAACGAAAAATTATATTTTTGTTGTCGAAATATACTGACAAAAACATATTTTCTATAAATGAAAACTATTTAGATCGATTAATCGCCCCCAGAACCCCTTGTATGCTAAATTTCAAGAAAATCGTTGGAGCCGTTTCCGAGATTCAGATTACATATATACATATATATATATATATATATATATATATATATATATATATATATATATACAAGAATTGCTCATTTAAAGATATAGTGAGATATATGTATAAAATCTTCATTTCTCCATAATCCCATCCTTAAAATTTTGCATAGACAGCATTTTCTAACAAATCTCCTGGTTATGTAATAAGTATACAATATATATAAAGTAATTCTCTACCTGGTATTCAAATTTGCTGCGAGTTTTATTTCAGCGTCAGAAGACATCCTCCGGCTGTTAGGTTGTGAATGGGTATGCTGGATTAACGGGTCAGCTGGTGTACCCAGCATAGCGCGCGTCCTCTCCCGAAGTCGCCCCAGATCAGAGTACGAAGAGTCATCGCTGTATATTAATAAAATTAATTAGCTTTGATTGGTTATTGATTAAATCATTGATTTATGCTTGAGTTTGAACGCAAGATTTTGATCTTTGGTTGGATGTCTCTTTTCTCGTCTTCTTCTTTTTTTTTGTTAAAAAGCTTCTAGTAATAGAAAACTGTGCTCAATAAAAGGTAATAAGCTCATCTTTTATTTGGTGGGATTTAAAATTTATAATAACATAAGGATATGATATACACATGTTTCACATCACCCACGGGTAAGATGGGGGGTGGTGAATTGTGTTCTTACTCCGTCACCACACGGATAATGTTTTCTAATAACTTCAAATAATATTTTCTAAATTCATGTTCATCGATTTAATAATAAGTGTATAATTGATATTTTATTACGTGTTGTTGTGTATTATGAATTAATTATTTTCAAAATTATTTTTTTTAAATTTTAAAGTAGCAAGTAAAGCTATTATAGCAAGTAAAGCTAATATAGCTAAAGTTATATCTTATGATGATAATTACACTCTTTTCATAGATCGGGTACATTTTTAGTCATAGCACCATTATATAGATATACCTATATATTTTTATATTTTCTGTTGTTATTGGTTTTAGACTAAGTCGATCCCTTTGCATTCAAGCAGTAGTGGACCAGCAAAGTATAGGCGACACAAAGGCATCTATCAAATGTCATAAATATTTTCAAAGCTCTTTGGCGACTGCACAGAAATCCCTCTTTGTGTATGCGTTTCATACTTTCCTGTCAGCTACAGCGTGTTCGAAAATATTGTACGTTACGCACCGTGGTCAAACGATACACTGTTAAAACAGATTTTTGCACATTAACAATTGATAAAAAGTAGTTTTAACACGGCTATGAATATGGTGTCTGATATAAATATTTATATAATAGCCGTATTTGACTAATATTCGTAGAATATTTAAATAAAATTTACAACAGTAACTAATCTTCTAAAGTGCGTCCCTGTTAACCTGGATGTCAATGATAGTAATAACGAGGGATTAGGCTTCTCTAATAACCTGGAATCTGGTGTATTGATTTATCATGGTCACTTTAAGTTGTGAAAATCAGATATCAGTCGTTTGGTGGAAAATAGATACTCTGCTTTAGAATTTTTATTAGTTAAGCTAGAAAACTGATGTGAATATATTTATCAAAATTTTTAAGTATACTATTGTCATATAATTAAAAAACATCGATATAAAATGTGAACACTCTTTATTTGGAATATTTAAAGAAACGTCTGAACTAGACTCGCATTGAACCATATAGACTAGGTTTTGTGCAAAATATCCAAAATGTGCATCCGTTCGCCGGAAATGTCTTCGTAAGCTTTCTTATATTCTCACCGAAACTATTTAGAATATCCACGATATATGATATTGATTAAAAATAGAAATTCAGACTTTCATTTATACAATTATGGCTTCATGGTTGTATTGTTAATGAAATAAATAGCTCATAATATATTAAAAATATTTTTGGAAGCGAATAACTGTCGTGGACGATTCAGGTGTAAAACGTTAGTCGTAAAATATTCGCATCTGCAGCATCTCTAAAAGATTTTGCAATTTTCTTCTAACTCCAACTAAAATTGCACTACTACAATCCATACTTCTTCCACTACGCGGACGCCAGCTATTCTGATTTAAGCGAAGACCAACTAGACAAAATTAAACGCCTTCAAAAATTTCTATGTTAGATTACATTTGGGAATATGATCATGTTTCTAAATTTCGTAATAAAGTCAAATGGCTCCCAATTTATCTTAGATGGAATACTCGCATCCTTTGGCTTCTTTATAATATTCTCTTTAATTCCGCTTTCTATTCACCCCCGTATCTCAAAACTTTTGAGTTCCTCCTTGATACTCATTCTAAATATCTGTGGTCATCAGAAAACTCAGTCATCATTCCGCTTCTTTCTGACAATTTGTTTTTACTATACAGTTTGCACATTTATGGAATGCTTTACCAAGAGTAAGTCGCGCTGAGATTTTAACTAGTTTTAAAAAGCTCGTTTACCTATCACTATTTATCTTTTTAACATTGGCATTTTTAGTTTTAGTATAGATATTCATTGTATCATTTATTCATCTTTAATAATATGTATATGTGTATCTATATAACAATTTATGTATTACATACGTGTCCTTGCTCACTAAAAATAATATCCATTCTAAGGTTGTCTGGAAGAAATTGCATTATGTGATAAGAGCGCCTAATTGCATCAATGTTAAATTATTGTATTTTATTTTATTCCTGTACTTAAAATGGCCGGTCATAAAACTATTGCCAATAACTTTTACAATATGTACTATGAAAGAAGAGTATATTGTATCGACCCCAAGTAATTGGGATAAGAGTAGGAGAATGATGACTTAGAATACAGAGTTATTGTATTGTAACTCTGCTTGTTAAGTAAATCTAAATAAGCGGACCTTAAAAACGTTTAATTTTATATTTTAAAATCTATATTATTTAGATAACTATATTATATAGATTCAACCTAACGGATCCTGCCTAACGGTCTTTGTATTTTCCTCTTGTACGAGAAAAAAAATTAGCTTATCTCAATTATTTTATCTATGTTTATTTGTTTGTTTACCCATTAGAAAAAAAAAATCAAATTGTAATAGAATTTAGTAAGTGTAATATTTGACTACTCAATAACTAGTGTGCATATTATTAAAATTAGTAAACCGAACAGGTCGGAACAACTTTGTCCATCTAAGAGTATATTGAAATCGGAACCACATGCGTTTGCTGGGTTAATATGCCTATACGGGTCTACTGGCGCCCCTGAAGGTCGCGAGGTATATGGGCAGACCTATCCCGCTGAAAAAGGTATGTGAATGTAAAATTAATTAATTTACATAGAACGATATATTTTATATATTCTGCTGAATTATTATGTAGAAACGTTAAGTTTTGTATTAATAAATAAAACAAATATGAAATTAAAATAAAAAAAAAAATTACCGCAACATCCTCGATAGTCGTATCTTAAAACAAACTGCGCCACAAACTACATGCGCTGAGATCCAGTGTATAGATAACAGATAAAACTAAGTCACGAGACAAAGGAAAATACGGTTTAAAAGAAACTTTAATTAAACGTTTAGCATCTCTTTGTGTGTATGACGACTATAGCATGTCCGGCGAGCCGACGCATCCATTTCCCTGCAGCTTTAAAAATGAACGACATTATTCCCTGTTTTTTCATAGTAAAACTGAAGCTCATTAGAAGCAAATACCATAGTGAAAATGAATCGGCATTTTGAATTATGTTAATGTCCGAGTTAATTTAAATAGTTCATCATCATCATCATCATCTGAAATAAAACTACTTTTACGGATTCTATCGCGTTTGTGTTGGATTTTTAATTTCCCGACGTTTCGAATACTTTACAGTGATCATGGTCACGGGAGGACTGAGATGTCTTACATCCAATATGCCATTGTTATTACAGAAATTTATTTATATCTACCCTATAAGATATTAAATTTTGACCCACATTTTAATACAAAATTAATACAAATTCATTGCCAGTACAAAAAGAGAATGATTCTATATATAAAATTTATGTTGTTTATGATTTGTTATTATTAAAGTATTTAATTTATGATAATTATTATTGTGGCAATTTTACAATTTTACAAAAATAACAAAACTATTCAGCTACCACCGGATCGGAACGCGGCCACACTGAGAAAGATCCGGCAAGAAAACTCAGGAGGCATGATACTAATTTTATTATTGAATGTTTGAGTGGCGGCCTACTTTATCTTACTAAACATTAGAAGTCATTATCATCATCACCATCATTTCAGCCTATTCCCGTCCACTGATGGACGTAGGCCTCTCTCATGTTACGCCACAGAGTGCGGTCCTGTGCCGCCTGCATCCAACGATACCCAACCACCTTCACAAGGTCGTCTGTCCACCTAATGAGGGGGCGTCTTACACTGCGTCGTCCGGTACGTGGTCGCCACTTTAGAACCTTTCTTCCCCAGCGGTTGTCGGTTCTTCGAGCGATGTGGCAAGACCATTGCTACTTCACTTTTTAAATAGTTAATAAGACCAAACTAATGTTATACAAACGGATAGTTGATGTGAAAGGTATGCTCATGGTTTAAAGACTTTTTAAATTGGTAAATTTTCATCCCCTATTTTCGTCACTATTCTATACTGCCGGCTTTATTGAGGTTATAATTATTGTTCCGCTTCTATAAATCATCATTCTTTATAATTTAACGTCTTATCAGCTTTAATATTTCCCACTAAGGCACGAACCTATCCACAATTGGAGAGACATCTACTCTAACAGATAGGGCCGGCAGGTTGGTATGAGGTGAAGAATGTTTGGTATTAATCCCAGATTTTACTTCAGTTTATGCTTTCATTCCATAACCATAAATAGTTCAGAGAAAGAAAAAGAAATAATAAAGGAAGGACTTCTTTTAAGAGAAAAAAAGGAAGTAACGAAGGAAAACAACCTAATAAGATAATAAAAATCTTAAAATATCTAAGCAAGGTAAGAATAACAATTCTGTTATTTTGAAGAATGTTTTATTTTAGAGAAAAATAGTGGGAATAGAATTTATAAAACAATAAGAATTTGTTTTACCTTTAAAAAAAATTATAACCCATATAAAAAAATAATACTCTACCATTGCTTCAAAAGTACAAATTTATTTACAACCAACTCAGAGCTTGAAACAATCTTTTGGGTTTCATTTATTAGTATATATTACATTCATTATTGCTAGTTGAAAATAGAAACTACGATACTCTTCAATAATTAGAACTGTTACATCCGTGCAGACGATTATTTTCATAAGTTATACCTGTACCCGTCTAAGCTTTTCTGCTTGAAAGGTAGGTTTTTCATCTGATACTTAAATGAAATTTCAAGATGATCAGTTGAGTAATTAAAAGTGAAAACGTATTAAACAAACTTATGTTACAAGTAACTCTTTGACGTTACATGTGGTAAGGCATTATACAGTTGTCCGTGTGAAAAACATTAAGTGAATAGGTGAACTATAGGACGCCGTTAGTTAATTTGTTTTATAATCGCAATTTATCTGTTTTTGTAGAAATGTGTTATGAGTTAAAAATAACGGCAAAAATATCGATAATATAAGTTGTTTTTATCTCTATAGAAAGTAATAGTTACTTTCTGTACTATACGTACTTTATATATGTTTTGAGTAACCGCTGTCAGAGATTTAAAGCTATATTAAAAGTAGATTTTATAATGGACGATTGTTTTATTTATCGTATTGATCATTTTATTCGCCGTATCATATTTCTCAGCTATTTAACTTCCATTAAATTTTATAATGTTTTTATTTAATTTAATAAAATATCTAATTTGGATGTTTGGGTTTGAATATACTCAAATTAGTCATCATTCTCCTGCTCTTATCCCAATTACTTGGGGTAATATGTATTCTTCTTTCATATTACATATTGTAAAAGTTATTGGCAATAGTTTTATGATCGGCCACCTGCCAGACGTCAACCCTTCTTGGGAATGTAATTGTTGACTAAACTGCATTAGATGGAGTTAGCCCAGGTCGTTCTAAGGCTCTTAGTCGTGTTTTACAGCATCCACGAGCACAGTAAGGGTTGGTAGTATTTGTAGCCGCTACCACACAGCTAATTATACTCAAATTAGTCATATAGTTTAAATGGCTACTTAATTTTATTTACGTAATAATTTAAATAGGGTTACCTTAATATAATATAATGTAGCTGAAGAGTTTATTTCTTCTTTTGAGGAATAATCTACGAAACTACATGTCAGATTTCAAAAATCTTTTTCGCTAAATAGCATGTTTATCGAGAAAAGTTCTTAAAAAGAGTTGCGGCATCAAATGGTAACCGATTAAGTCAAAATTAGATTAACTAATAGTTAATTTGGTAAAAGATTAACTAATAGTTAATCTGGTAAAACTTGTAACTATTAGATCATTTAAAATATGTTAATATCTACTTTTTACTTAAAATTACACAATTTAATTTCTGAACGTGACTACTTATAATTGTTAATTATTATATTACACATAAAATGTTCTTACTTTGTGAAAAACGTACATTTTAGAATCTTTCAAAAATTTAAAGTAAATATATATTTGTTGGCAAAAAAATTGCAACACAAATAAATTACGCAATGTTAAATGCATAATCTCTTCTCGTAATCAAATTAATACATACATACATACATATCATCACGCCATATCCCTTGCAGGGTAGGCAGAGAGAACAGAGTGCCAGAGAACTCTATCTCTGCATACTTCACTCGCTTCCTCAACATTCATAATTCTCTTCATACACGCTCGCCGGTTTCGGAGACTCTTGACTCCACCTTCCTTCAGTACATGACCGATCTGGTCTAGGTAGGTTAGTCTCGGTCTCCCTCGGTACCTACATCCTTCCACTTTCGCATTGTATATCTTCTTAACCAGGCGTTCGTTCGGCATTCTTTCCACATGTCCGAACCATCGGAGCATTCCCTTTCGCATCTTTACACCAATACTCTCTTTCATACCTACTCGCTCTCTTACGTCGTCGTTACGAATGCGGTCGGTCAGCCTAACTCCACAGATTTTCCGCAGAGATCGCATTTCGACCGCATTAATTTTACTATCATACTCTTTTCTGCATACCCAACTCTCGCTTCCATACAGTAATGTTGGGACAAGCACTGCGTTATGTATTGCTACACGTGCCTTCTGGCTGAGGTGGTGGCTGCCGAGAAGTTGCCCCAACGCTCCGTTCACTCTATTTCCCGCATTCACTCTTCGCTCTATATCAGTGGTGTACCTTCCATCTCGGCTAAATCCACATCCAAGATATACAAATTCATCCACTTGCTCTAGTACATCATTACCTATTGTTACTCTTACATCTGTTCTGGTTTTATCTCTTTCAAAGACCATTATTTTGGTTTTGCTCACATTCACGCGTAGACCCCTTTTCTTACAATCTTCTGTCATTGTGTCGACTAGGGTCTGCAGGTCAATCGCTGACTGTGCCAGCAGGACTGCATCATCTGCATAAAGCAGAGCAGTGACCACTGAGTCGCCCATCTGGACTCCCACATTCATATCGTTCAACCTTTGGAGACATTTATCCAGATATATGATAAACAGCCTGGCTGACAGAACGCACCCCTGCTTAACGCCGATATTGACGTCAAACCAAGGCGACATTCCATCATCCAGCCGCACACAGGCTCTACAGCCCATGTAACTGGACTGCACAGCCTGTAGCAGTTTACCGTTAATACCATACTCCGGTAAAATGTCCCAAAGTTCCTTTCGTACAACCGTGTCAAATGCTCTCTCCAGATCCACAAAACTGCAGAAAACCCTCTGACCTAGAGCCAGATGCTTCTCCACAATGTTGCGCAGAGAGAACACTTGATCCATGCATCCCCTTCCACTCCTGAAACCTCCTTGTGTCTCACACAGTAAACCATCGGACACCATCCTCATTCTCCTTTCAATAATTTTTCCATACACTTTTGCTGCCAAACTGGTCAAGCTTATGGCTCTGTAATTTGCGCAGTCATAACGTGAACCCTTGTTTTTAAACAAAGGCACGATGACTGCGCTATTCCAGTCCCTGGGAACCATTCCCGAGCTCCAACATAAATTGAGGAGCAACAGGAACGCCTCCCAGACACAAGAGCCACCAAGCTTGATCATCTCGGCAGACACCATATCAATGCCCGCTGCCTTACCATTTTTCAAACTTCTTATCGCCCATTCAACTTCATCCATACTGATGCCATCGGAGGACGCCGTTGTCGAATGTTGATCTACTAAACCACATCCAACACCGGCGCCAACCGTAGCATCCGCATACATATCGCCAAAATATTCACTCCATCGGCTTAACACGTCTTGTGTTTGTGTAAGAATGTCTCCACCTTTAGACCTTATTTTATTCATTCTGAAGGCTGACCAACCACCCCGAGACTTCTTCACCTCCCTCCAAAAGAGTTTGGTGTTACCCTCGAAGTTTTTAGTCAGCCTATCTTCTGCACTCATACTTGCTCTATCACGTTTCTCTTTCACTAAGGCCTTGGTGTCATTCTTACATTGCCGATATATTTCTTTCTTCTGTTCAGTCATACTGTCATTCAGATTCAAAGAAGAGACATAGTCCAGCCACGCTTTCTTCTTTTGCTCTACGGAAGCTGCCACTTCCGCATCCCACCATGCATCACCATTTGTTTTTCTATGCTTCTTTGAACTTCCACATACTTCTTTCGCTGTATCTACCATACTCTCTTTCAATACTCTCCAGCATTCTTCAATGTCCGATTGCGGCTGGCTTGCCATCGTCAGCCGTTCTCGGACACCCTCTGCATACTTTTCTCTTACACACTCTTCTTGCAACCTTTCAACCTTTATTCTTTCAAGCCCTCCGAAGTGGACACGCTCTCGCCAGTGCCTCCACTTTCTGAACAGACCACTAAATCTCGCAATAACGAGATAGTGGTCCGTGTCGACTGTGGGGCCCCTGTAGGCTCTTGCGTCCAATATTTTGCTTCGGAGGCGACTGTCTACCAAAATTAAATCTATTATGCTTTTCTGTTCATTCCTTCTCCATGTATACATATGGATGTCCTTATGTTGGAAAAATGTGTTTGACACAATAAGGTTTTTCTCCATGCATACATCCGCTATGAGCCTACCTGCGTCGTTCACTCTCTTATCACCAAATGGACCAAGTACGTCCTCATAGTCGGGACGCTTGGTCCCCACCCATCCGTTCAAATCTCCGCATACAATCACGCGTTCACTGGTTTCTGCCATATCCAGAACTTCCCTAACATTGTCCCAAAACTTCTCTAGGTCTGATGCCACCGAGGATCCTACGGGAGCATATGCTACAACCATGAATACCTTGGTGACACCTAGTTTTATACGGACCCAGAGAAGTCTGGGATCATACATTCCGTAATCCTTCACACCTGAGGCCAAGCGAGAGGACAACAGCACTCCTACCCCCATGCTGGCTCGATCGCTCTGTGGTACACCAGACCACAGAGCCATCCCGCCACCAGGAAGATCGCAGGCGTCGCTGCCCCTTCGCTTGGTCTCTGTTACACAGAGCACGTCTAGCTGTTTGTCCGCCATGACGGATATCAGCTCGTGCAACTTACCTTCCACACAACCTCTTACATTCCACGTGCCCACCCGGCACTCCGTTCTCCTCGACTCGCCTAACTGGGCAAGGCGTGATGGGTGGCGGCCCCCATCGCCGCAACTGCCGATGTTCGTACCGACGGGGGCGGGTCGGTACGCGTCGCCTCCGGGGGACGCCCTAACCCGCATTGCGGTACGCATTTCGAGCCGGATTAGCAGTCTAATTAGACTGGCAGGGGACGCGAACGAGCACGCTCCGGACTGTGCCCCCCAAATCAATCAATCAATCAAATCAATCAATCAAATGAATAATACAGAAAATTTACTCAGTATTAACTGCATATTCTCTTCGCGTGCTCTAACTAAAGTTTCTAATCGCCTAGGCATGCTGCTCTTGAGGTAAACTCTGGCATTTATCAACTACGGTGGTTCTCCAGTTTACACTTGACTAAAGCTAGGATTCTTAATTTGACTCTGCACTTTAACAAGTCCCAGAAATGCTCTATAGCATTCATATCTGGATATTTCGTTGGCTATTCGAACACTGTGATATTCACTTTAACTCTTGATTACAAGCGTATTTTACGCTTGTAATCAAGAATTAACTTGCATCAATATGAAATCATCATCGATAAAGGGGGCAAAAGGCATGGCATTATCTTCTAAAATAACTGTTATGTAAATATCTGCACTCAACTTGACTGCTTCCATCGATCACCACTTAGTTCGCATGAGTTCCTAAACATATTTCTCCTCATACCATTATCGATTCCCCACTATATTACGCTGTAGTTTAAAATTTAGTTTGACCCAACTTGCTCCTCTACGTCTTTATATATTTTGTTATCTATTGACGTGATGTAAAAAAAAAATCTGTAGTCAATATAGAGCAAAACTTTTTTCACTGGTCAACGTTCCCAACTTGATGGTATCGGGTGAAAGCTGTTTTTGCGATGATGTACCTCATGTTTTGGAGCTTTGGCCTGCATGAATCAATTTAAATAACTTCTTGAGGTCCTTTTCGCACTGTACGCTCACTTACCGCTACACCTCGAAATTCCTCAAAATAATATCTAGTGTGAACTGCTTTTATATTAGGATATCTGCGGACGGGAAACTGAACAAAATCGTCATATCTGCTCATAATATACTGTTTTCTGTCCTGTATTGGTCTTTTCATAAAAGGATGTGCCACCATATACTGTTTGATACTGCGATAAATTGTCGAAAAAGAGGCGTAACTCAAGTGTTCTGGCAATATCATTTAGACCAAATCAGCCATAATAAAGTCTTATTACCAAAATTGTTAAAAAAAATTGTGAAATCAATTCAAATTTAAAATGTCGCCACATTTCACAAATTATCAGATAAAAAGTATAAATTTATTATAGATTTTTTATTATTATTATTATGCAATTAAAACAGAAAAGAATATAAAAAAATGGTAAATATCAATGGTTTTTACCTATTAAAAACAAGGTTTAATATACTGTATTACGGCAAAAAAAAAACGATTTTATTTATTTGCAACCCTATTTATTTTTATCTCAGCTCATATATGTTCCGCTGTTGGGCTCAAACCTCCTCTGTAATGGGAGGGAAATTGACTATACCACGGTGATCAGACGTGTTAGTATAGGGTTTTATTTTGAGTTTTCCTTCTCTTGCATCGATCTTATATGCGTTTTATATCTCTAACGATCACCTACAGGTAAGAGGGGGTGATGAATTGTACTCTTACTCTGTCACCACACGAATTGATACTGCATTAATTTGGTAATTATATATAATATATGTTACAACAATTTAAAATAAAGACATGTATGCTCAAAATAACGATAATAAACATATTTTTCATGCTATTTACGCTGTATATCAAATAATGCTAATATAGTTATAATATTCTATACCTGTCGTTGTCATTTTCTTCATGCACAGTATCCATGTCGGTGATGGTGACGCCCGGATGTAAGTCGCTCGGCTCACACAGTGGGCCTCTGTTCGTTTGAGTCATCTAAAACGTACACATACACGTTAGTTTAGCCTCGAGTCATTTCTCTTGTTGTTCTTTATAATTATATCGTAAAATAAATGCACTAAAACATGTTCTGTAGGTTTTATTAGCACGGTCACGGACTATTAAATTTTAAATTAGAATCGTAGTCTAAAGTTTCCCATTGACTATGGTTATAGATGTTAATATCACCAGTTATTATTTTAGAGTGATAATTGTAAGAGATAGTTGAAGGCATTATCATCACGAGAATTGACAGTAACTCTCCTTGTGAAACACATAACATTAACTGCTATCGACAATTCGGTGATTATTGTAAAATCTTCCCTTAGGGAGGCACATGTCCAGAACTTGACGTCATTGTGATAATGGATCCATGAATGACATTAGGTTAGAGCCCGCGTATAAATTAACTACTTTTTTTTAACAAAACTTAAGAAATAATTTTGGTATTGTGGGGGACTTTATTATAATCATATAATTAACGGATAAAAATTACATCCAGACTCTGAATAACAATTTGTGGAACGTAAAAACTATGGTCCTGCTTGGGAATCGACTTCACGATACTGGCATGGTAGGCAGGTTTGTTAATTAATGCGTCATCTGTGCAGTCAATTTTAAATTGTTAATTGTTTTACTTTCATCCCACACATTTCGTTTTAATTTTTTAACATATTTTGCAATTTAATAATTTTCCAATTAAGTTTATTAAATTTAGCAATTAATTTCAATTTTTAATAACCAGTTGCGACATTATTTTAATAATGATCTGATTTAACATTTATAATATATCATTTTAATATTCAAACTTGATGCTCTCGCTCAATAAGCGATATAATAATATCGCATCGCATCGCATTAATAATAATTAACCGATACTATTCGATAATTATAACTTCAACTTTTATATATAAAAAATAGAAATTATTACTATTCTAAAATTATAATTTGTAATATAAACGCATGATGCGTTTAGTTATTGCTTGCCTAAGTATTTACAATGACAGTAGTATAAATTTTTATATTTATGTTATAATTATTTAATAATATTTTTAAAATAAGAAAAGAACATAGGCACTTGTGTTCACTTACATATGAAACTCATATATGTTATTATTATCCGATATTACATGCCTACATGAATGTTCAAGGTAAAATGATATTGTTAAATTTAGGCAGTCTGTTTTAACATTAAGCGTTCTCTAAATATCTGTTATACCTATATAGGGTTTCCGCGTAGTTATAACCTTGGAAATTATAATTATGCCCTTGTGTTTATATACTTCGTGACTGCACTGAACTCGTCGATCATGGCAGTTATGAGTTCAAGTACCTGTATGAGTTTTAAGGTTTTCACACAACAGCAGAAGATTGCTTCGTTACCTCGAGAGAAGTTATTTTAGTATATAATGTTATAACTTAGGAAGACCTTATCATATTTAATTATTAAAATGAAAATTGCTTTTATATAAACAGTATTGTAATTATTGTATTAAGTATCTACCTACCTATCAATCTTTATTTTGTTGTTTTTGTTGAATTTTCTGTAATATTCTTTCATTTCCCTAACAGTTACCAAAGCACTGTTTTAAGCTAAACACCTTTAATAGTACACAATTGCAAAAATATTTAGTATTTTTTTTTATTTTATCTTTGTGTATAAGTATAAGATATATGAGGACGGGCGTCCTCGATGGAGGTAAGCTTGTACTGGCAAGCCTTGTTTTATATACGTGTAAATTGTTTTGCGATATTGTACGTAGTTATCCAGTAATCCTTTAATGTCCGCTGTTTGCTTATGACACTCAACTCCACTCGAGAATAATACCTTGTGCTATCAATTGGCTGATTACACTGACACATTAATCTTACTAAACAGCATGAAATTTTATTTTATAGTTTCACGGCTTTATCTCCGAAGGTGTAAGCAAAGATGTAACCTACATTTCACTGTGTAAAATTTAGTGTTACGTAATACCGGCGATCCTATTGTCGATAATCAGGCAAGTATATATATTTTTTTTTATACGGTTGATATCAGCATCCGGGCCCATATGAGGTATTTGGGCCTGGTGCTCGACGGGCATTGGTGGTTTCGGGAGCATTGCCGCAGGCTTGCTCCACGGCTCGTCGGCGCGGCGTCCGCCCTTTCATGGCTTATGCCGAATGTGGGTGGACCGAGCGCTACGTGCCGACAGCTGTACGTGGGGGTCGTCCAGTCGATGGCCCTGTACGGCGCACCGGTGTGGGCGGGGTCCCTGACCGTCCGACTCAGGGCTTTTCTGTGGCGAGTGTTCAGTGGTTGGAACGGCGGCACGGGGTGCTCTCCTTCCGATTGGTGCAGGTTTTGACGGGGCATGGATGCTTCGCCAAATACCTGCACAAGGTCGTCAGGAGGTAGAGTACACCGTCCTGCCACCACTGCGATTGCGACGAAGACACGGCGCAGCATACGCTCGAGGTTTGTGCCGCTTGGGGAGAGCAGCGTCGTGAACTCGTCGCAATCATCGGTGCCGACCTGACGCTGCCGACCATCGCTAGGGCGATGCTCGACAGCGTCAGGAACTGGGACGCGGTCGCAACCTTCTGCGAGGCAATAGTCTCGCGGTCGAGGAGAGGGTACTCCTCAGGGGTATTCCGTCGGGCCGACCACTGACGTCAAGCCACTCTGCTCCCTGCTCCGGTGGTCGGCCCAACGACGAAGGCGACGTCACGGGTGGGTTACGGGTGTGCGTGCTTACGCCCCTCTGTCAACCCGGACGGAGTGGTGCGAGGAGTGCGCCGACCGTAGCCCACCACAAAAAAAAAATATATATTTTTTTATATTAGAGATATTTAGACATCAATTTTATTGTTTCTTCGAACTTTTAGTAGTGGTAGGACCACGGTGTTGACAGTTCTCTGTCTACCTACCTACCACACTCTCGCAGAAGTTCGACGTCTGAGTAATGGCAATATGCTGTGCTTCGTTCGGTGAGCGAGTGAGCCGGAAGCTTAAGCCTGGATGGGTTTGGGATATGTATTGGTAGGCAGTGGCCTAGCTATTCTCCTGGTTATGCAAAGGTCCATAGGTGGCAGTAACACTTACCACCAGGTATGCTGCTTGCTCGTTAGCTACCAAAAGCAACAAAAAAACCAGACTTTTTTTACACCTGTTCTCATGTTTAGTAATCAGAAGTACGTAATTTATAAATTTATTATGGCAAATCGAGGGTTATGACTTAGTGATCCGTTGTATAGTTGCTTTACTTATTTAAATAAGGATGTAGGTAAAGCGTTTGCTGTATATTGGTGGTAATAAATACTACCAACCCTTATATTACTCGCAGGTGGCGTAAAAGATGACTCTCTAAGTCATCTTATACGTCTGTATTTTTACATCGATCTGAGCCTCTCTCCATGTGATACAACTCTATGTGATCCATCTGGTCAGTAATTACATTCTCAAGAAGGGTCGCTGTTAGTCAAGCGGCCGGTCATAAATACATTCCAAAAACTTGGAAAAAAATTAGGAATATATTTATGATCAGTTGCTACATTGCAAAATATGTGCGATGAAAACAGGTTACTTATTGCGTCCACCCCAAATAATCATTATAAGAGTGGGATGATGTTGGTGAATAGTAAAGAGCTTCGTATCAAAAATCTAAAATTAAACTAAATTGCTTAATTTTAGATTTCATATTCAGCAATAGATAATAATTTGAATTGAGGTTGAAATTATCTCGAATAATATATTATTAAACGAATAAATACGATGAAGTCAAATTATGGAGTAATGTATATTATTATAATTTAAAAAGTGTGCTACAAAAAATAAAAGTAGAAAATTTGCAAGTTGAGTATATTAGAGATAAATACAAAAGTAAACTGAAGGAAAAGTTTTTTCATTCGGCTGACATTTGTAGTATGGAAGAATTATGGAAAACTTTTAAAGAACAGGTGGTAAATGTTGCTACAGAAATATGTGGCGTGACTAGAAGAATGAAGGTAAACAAGGTGAAGAATATATGGTGGGATAACGATGTGCAGAGTGCAGTTCGTGAGAAGAAGAAAGCCTGGGTAGATTGGCTTGCTATCAGAGCCAATGAGAGAATGGAGAAAGCAACGAATGATGACATAGATATAGCCAAAGAAGAATATAAGAGGAAGAAAAGAGAAGTGAAAGAAATTGTTCGAAGAAAGAAAGAAGATCAAAAAGACGAGTACGATAGAAGATTGTCGAAGGATTTTCAAACTAATTCGAAGATTTTCTGGAAGTCCATAAGATCGGCTCGAGGCAAAGCGCAAGATTCAGAGCTAGTCTCGATCAGCGATAAATGTGGAAGGACAGTGTATGGAGAAGAATGTATACTAGAGCGATGGAAGGAATACTTTGAAAGCTTATTTGAAAGAGAAGAGCCACAAAAATTATCATTTGTGAATGAAAGAGATCTCAAGGAAGGAGAATGCATAAGTATGATAGAAATTACAAATGCATTGAAAGGTATGAGAGCGGGTAAGTCTGCAGGATACGACAGGATTACAGTTGAAATGCTGACAGCTGGAGAAGATATTACAACTAACATCCTATACCAGCTCTTCGATCTTTGCTGGACTAATGGCCGGGTACCTATAGACTGGTGTCAGGCGGTAATCGTACCTCTCTACAAAGGTAAAGGTTCACGGCAAGATTGTAGAAACTACAGGGGCATTAGCCTCCTTAGCATTGTCGGCAAACTGTATGCGAAAGTGTTGATTGAAAGTGTAGTAAAAGTGACCGAAAAGAAAATATGGGATGCACAAGCGGGTTTTTGAAAGAGTATGGGTTGCACGGATCAAGTGTTCTCTTTACGATGCATGGCGCAAAAATTTTTGGCTAAAGGTCAGAAAGTCTTTTGCGCTTTCATTGATTTGGAGAAGGCTTATGACAAAGTGAGGAGGAATGAACTGTGGTCGGTACTATCTATGTATGGGGTAAATGGCCATCTTATTCAGGCGCTGAAATCCATCTATAAGGATTCCAGAGCCTGCGTAAGAATAAACGGGTCCTATACTGAATGGTTTAACATTGATAAAGGTGTTAGACAGGGATGTGTAGCGTCACCGTGGCTATTTAACCTATTTATGGATAGCTGTTTGCAAGATTTGAAAAATAATGACTGTGGTTTAAGAATGAATGAGTTACTCGTCAAATGTCTTCTTTATGCCGATGATCAGGTTTTACTTGCATCGTCGGCTGAAGACTTACAGGCGATGGTAACTACTATGCATGATGCTTTTGAAAGAAAAGGTATGAAAATAAATGTAAGTAAGACGTAAGTAATGGTCTTTGAAAGGGATAAATGTATGACGGAATGTAATATTTTTAAAATGGTGAGGGATTGGAACAGGTGAAAGAATTTGTATACTTGGGAGTACTATTTACTAGTGATGGTAAAAATAATGATGATGTTGAAAGAAGAGTGAATGCTGGTAATAAAGTGAATGGGGCACTGTACGCTTTTATGAAGAGTAGGAATGTATCTAAAAAGGCACGCTTAGCTGTACATAAGGGAGTATTAGTGCCCACTCTCATGTATGGCAGTGAAAGTTGGATTTGGCAGGGAAGACATGAAAGTAGAATAAATGCTGTAGAGATGAGAGCTCTTCGTAGTATGTGTGCTGTAAGTATGAAAGATAAAATTAAGAATAGTGTTATAAGAGAGTGCTGTGGTGTGAATGAAGAAGTAGTGACAAAGATAAAAAAGGGTATGCTGAGGTGGTTTGGACCCGTGGAAAGAATGAGTGAAGAAAGGTTGACTAAACAAGTATACAAAGCGAGTGTGAGTGGGACGACTACAAGGGGAAGACCACGTCGTACTTTCCTGGATCAAATTGAAGATGTGTTAGTGAAAGGTCAGATTAAGAGTACGCGTAATCGTAGAGCATGCATGAAGACTGTGATGAGCGTGAATGAAGCGATGGAGGTATGTCAGGACCGTGGTTTGTGGCAATCCGTAGTCTCTGCCTACCCCTCTGGGAAACAGGCGTGAGGCTATATATGTATGTATAATTTAAGATAAATACATAAGAAAAAAAGTGCTGTGTGGTAGCGGCTACAAATACTACCAACCCTTACTTTGCTCGTGGATGTCTTAAAAGACGACTAAGAGCGTTACAACGACCTAAACCAACTCCATCTGATGCCGTTTGGTCAACAATTACATTCCCAAGGAGGGTTGATGTCTGGCAGGCGGCCGGTCATAAAACTATTGCCAATAAATTTTACAATATGTATTATGAAAGAAGAATCCATATTGTATCGACCCCAAGTAATTGGGATAAGAGTAGGAGAATGATAATGATGACATAAAAAAAATAATGAACTGTGAAAAAATATAAATTATATTTTTTCATTTAGCTAAAATAATCCATGTCTGTAAATCATGTATTTAGAAAACCTCTACATATGATAAAACAATTTGAAGAGTAACACTAAAATGCTGGAAATTATAATATCTTTCATAAGCAAATTTAAAACTGTAACGCCAAAACACTGGCAATTATCATTTCTTCCGTAAGACATCGCAACTTAAGGTCCAAATTAAATCAAAGGGCTTATTTTCCTATGCCGGAATATAAGACTGATGTACTTTTAATATCATAATACTCTGTATAACTACAAGCAAAGTAAAGCATAATGATTTACATCATTCTGATTCTTTTACAACCTATATACGAGTATGTTCCAATATATATTGGGTACACAAGTTCATTCGAAGCGTTCTCCACAATGAGACAAAAATATCCACGCACATGTGGTTATATTTCAAGACTTCCTATTTTTGCAATGATGATATTTACTTACATTGCTTAGTCACTCTTCTTAGACTTCTTAGAAAAGAAAGAGAATGTTACTGCCAAGTGGTAGAATACTATTTTTTTTTGCTCTAATCATCATCATCATTCTCCTACTTTTATCCCAATTACTTGAGGTCGATACCATATGTACTCTTCTTGCATAGTACATACTGTAAAAGTTATTGGCAATAGTTTTATGACCGGCCGCCTGCCAGACGTCAACCCTCCTTGGGAATGTAATTGTTGACCAAACGGCATCAGATGGAGTTGGCCCAGGTCGTTATAAGGCTCTTAGTCGTCTTTCACGACATCCACGAGCAAAGTAAGGGTTGGTAGTATTCGTAGCCCCTACCACACAGCAATTTTTGCTCTATGTCATCGAAAATCAAAGAGAATCAAACGATAAGTCACATTCTATTGTACCATGTCTCTGCATATAAGGAAGAAAACGACATAATTTTTGGACGCTATAACATAAAGCTTGTTACCATTACCCGGATCTGGTACACTGATTTTTAATATTCTCAATAATCAAAGATTTGATGAGAGTTGTCACTTTTAAATGGTGAGACCGATGGAATAAATAATACAGCGTATAAAATGAAAAAAAAACTTTGAATAGGATATAAATACATACATACATACATATCATCATGCCATATCCCTTGCAGGGTAGGCAGAGAGAGTGCCAGAGAACTCTATCTTTTCATACTTCACTCGCTTCCTCAACATTCATAATTCTCTTCATACACGCTCGCCGGTTTCGGAGACTTTTAACTCCACCTTCCTTCAGTACATGATCGATCTGGTCTAGGTAGGTTAGTCTCGGTCGCCCCCGGTACCTACATCCTTACACTTTCGCATTGTATATCTTCTTAACCAGACGTTCGTTCGGCATTCTTTCCACATGTCCGAACCATCGGAGCATTCCCTTTTGCATCTTTACACCAAGATAAGAAAGATAATAATTAAAAATAATTTAAGATATAAATAATACTGTTTAATAGTATACATATGTGATAAGTAAAACTTTCAGTATTATCAGCGTACCATTATATTTATTCATGAAATGTCGTAGTAAGAATACAATGTGTTACCATTCATTCTTTTTGCGTTGAGGTCATATGAGCCAGTGACGTAAGGAAATAATATTACGGAAAGAGAAGGAAAACTTAAGATAACCTCTGTTACTGCTACCTGAACTGACCCGTGTGGTGTGGTGCACTTTTTTACGTCCTGAGAGCTATGATAATATATATTTAGTTAGTTAGTTTAGTTTAAAAATCTAGTACCCAAAAATGATATATATCATAGCCAGAATTGTTCAGTCGATTGATTAAAAAAGTAATTTAATATATTTCAGGGATATGAAAGTTAAATTAAATTCGGTTTTCATAATATCTACGGATAATATGTATATAAATTTACCTTTTTGAAGATAAGACGATAAACCGGGACGGCTGTTATCTGCAAAACTCTCATTGAAAGGTTTATTAGGAGTTGTCAGTTTTCACTAAATTAAAATAAGGAATATATTTTAACAACTTTTGTTGCAACTGGGGAATAATATTTATAGAGTTATATTTTAGTTTCATATATTTAAAGATTGACAGAAATATAGCATATTTTTCGTTTTGTATCTTTCAATATAATAGCCGTAACGGTATTCGTGCTCGCTAGCATTTCTTGATGGCAAAACAGAATAATACTTTTAGTCTGACTAGACTTGATCCCACAAGCTTGAAATATCACAATCGATGTTTATATGTTTTTGCTTGAACTAATATGGTGGCTAGTCCAAGTATAAACATAATCAATAGAGGTTCTATTGATTGACATGGCAATAGTAATGAAACTGAATACATCTACTTATACCGCATAGTTTTATCAATAGCAAGAGAATAGCGGGGCTACTAAGACATAATAAAATATAATTCTGAGTATACTACATATTTGTCCCTTTATCTAATTCAGACCAAAGAATTCTATATAGTCTTTCATTGAATGGGACACGTTAATTCTGTGTGTAAATATTTTTCTTATATACTATATAAAGTACATTATTTTATTTATTATAGAATCTTTTTATATAAATGTTTTATTTTATCGTTTAAAATACAAAGTAAATTTATTACCTATACAGGGTGGAAAGGGACCGCTCCCGAAAATAAAGACAGGTAAACCTACTAGTCCTACTTGTAATGATAGGCTAGAAAAAAATCGATTAGGATGAAAAAAATTTTTTTTTCACTTCGTGAGGTTGTTGAACTCTTAAACATATGATCGTGAGTTTTGAATAGATTGTGTCTTTTCTAATCTGAGTAAAAAAAAAATACGTATATTTTTTATGGAAATTATCGTTACATGGCACTGTCCTAATACAATGGAATGTGAAAAAAAAAACAAAATACATTGTGAAAAAAACATTTTTTTTCATCCGAATCGATTTTTTTTCTAGCCTATCATTACAAGTAGGACTAGTAGGGTTACCTGTCTTTGTTTTCGGGGGCGGTCCACTCCCACCCTATATATTTGACATAAACACTATTATTAGTATTTATGTTAAAAATATAAAATTTTATACATTTGCTTTGTATTTTTTGTTGTATTTAATTTGTTTATTTATGTTTATTGCTTCAAAGGTGATACGCTAAGTATGCGAGGTATCACTCGCTTTTTAATTAACTGAAAAAGCAGAAGACGTTTGTATTTTTTTTATGTGCGTACATCAGAATTACTTTTAGGTGTACTAATTTTCATACATACATACATACATATCATCACGCCATATCCCTTGCAGGGTAGGCAGAGAGAACAGAGTGCCAGAGAACTCTATCTCTGCATACTTCACTCGCTTCCTCAACATTCATAATTCTCTTCATACACGCTCGCCGGTTTCGGAGACTCTTGACTCCACCTACCTTCAGTACTTTTTGGAAATTTAATTGTTGATCAAACGGCATCAGATGAAGTTGGCCAAAGTCGTTATAAGTCATATTGTGGTAGGACCACGCTGTGGACAGTTCTCTGTCTACAGCCGCGGGCCGGTCCGTCCGGGGTAGTACCACACTCTCGCAGAAGATCGACGTCTGAGTAATAGCAATGTGCTATTGCGCTTCGTTCGGTGAGCGAGAGAGCCGGAAGCCTAACTGGGGTGGGTTCAGGGTTATATTGGTAGGCAGCGGCCTAGCTATACCATTGGCAAAGGTCCATGGGCGGCAGTGACACTTACCATCAGGTGTGCTGTCTGCTCGTTTGCCGCCATAAGCAATAAAAAAAAAAAAAAAAAAGGCCTTTAGTCGTCTTTTATGACATCCACGAGCAAAGTAAGGGTTGGTAGTATTCGTAGCCGCTACCACACAGCCTATTTTACAGCAGCCAATTATTTTATGTAAACAAAAAAAAATAGTAGCGGTGCTCATAGCTTTAGGTACTCATGTTATAGTAGAAGTATTAAGTTGATTTAAGTATTATTAAACTTACTAGCTATGCCTGTAGCTGCACTTGCATTCTAGTAGAGCGATTAAGTTGATTTAAATAGTACTAAACAATAGCGTTTTTCGACTTTTATTAATTTACGTATGAAAATTTATACTGTAAGTTACAGCCAGAGAAATATGTATTTTTAAAGAATTTTAAATTCTTGCAACGCAGTGGATACAATCATCATCATCTCAGCTCATATATGTTCTGCTACTGGGCTTGAGCCTTCTACAAAATGGGAGGGAAATTAATCCACTTTGGTCTGACGAGTTATAGGGCTTTATTTCAAGTTTTCCTTCTCTTGCATAAATGTTATCTACATATCATTTCGAGGGCGGTGAATTACATTCTTACTTCGTTACCACATGGAGGGTACAGAACATAAAATTAACAGGTTCCAATCGCATCCAGCAATGATTTGTGAATAACACAAAGTATACGAGGCAATCAAACCCATGACACTCGAAACGGGCGGTCGATATTTAGATAACTTCGCCATCTGTGCATAAAAATGGATTAAAAAATAAATCTGCAAATGATATAACCAGTTCTTGCGAGAAAAAAGAAACTGAAAAAGATAGAGAAATATTGACGGTATATGATTTATGATATAATAAATAGAAGGGCAAATGAAAGGTGTTCTGAAAGTTTTCATTTGCCAAATTTTATAGTATATTTTTTATTTTAATTATATCTTTTCTAGAACAGGATCAATCTGATTTGGCACAGTAGACCATCCCTTAAATTAGAAAGACTTCGCGGAGGCGTTATCGCAACAAACATCTACATTACAATTTTCAAGTATCACGTTATCTATCTGATATACTCTATATAAATATTTTCGATAAAAGATCAAAGTTGGAGTGATCCTCGATGATATGTTTAAATATGATAAAGTAATAATTAGAATTCTAATTTGAAATAAATTATTCACGATAGAAATTATTACTGGTAGAAATTTGATCCATTGATAAAAGTATTTTGATATTATTTAAAGTGATTGTTAATGATTTCTAATATTTACGCGAGTATACACATTTAAAATAAAACTATTTTTGCGGATTCTATCTACTTTGTATGATTTTTAATTTCCCGACGTTTCGAACACTTTATAGCGTTCATTTAGGAGGATTCATTCAGAAGGACAGTTCTCCCGTGACAATGAACGCTGTAAAGTGCTCGAAATATCGGGCAATTAAAAATCAAATACAAACTGTGAAGAATGTTATTTTATTAATGACATTAGACCATCTGCAATAAAACTAAAATATATAAAGTACTAGGTTCTGCCCGCGGCTTCGCCCGCGTGAAAAGTTACTTGCCTAAAGTTTTTCATCCCCTATTTTTATTTCACCCCTTAAGGAGACTTTTTTTACAAAATTTTAATGTCATATTTATTTATATCTAATCAATAGCCTAAAAATAAGGTTCAATCTTCTGGCTTTAAAAATGACGATACTTTCTTACAACCCCCTTTACAACCCTTTTTTTTTTGCATTAAAAAGTAGCCTATGTTCTTTATCAGGCTCTAGACTATCTGTGTATCAAATTTTATTTAGATCGGTCCGGTAGTTTTGGCGTGAAAGAGCGACAGACAGACACAGTTACATTCGCATTTATAATATTAGTAAGGATAAAATGTGTTTCCATGTTCGTCGTAGACTTTGAAACCGGTTTGATTTGAAAGCTAAGTTTATGCTAATAATGCTAAGTTTATTTTAGACCACTAGAACAATCCAGTAGGAGGCGTTACGGTCGTTTTCAACGAATTCTATTTTCTTTTTTATTTGCACAGACCAGTTTCTGGTATGTCAGCTGGTGTAAAATATTTATTAAAAAAAAACAATAAAACACATGCGTTACTGAATACAACATATACGTACTAAAATAGAACTATAGTATTATAACGATTTCTGAATGTTTAACTCAGTACAATACTCGTATGAAACAATCATACAAATCATCATCATCATCTCAGCTTATATATGTCCCACTGTTGGGCTCGAGCTTCCTCCATAAAAGAAGGGAAATTGATCTATTATACCACGCTGGTCAGACGTGTTGGTATAGAGTTTTGTTTCGAGTTTTCTTTCTCTTGCATTTTTTTATATCCCTTTTATGGGTGATGATGCATGGGTGATCGTAAAAGACGATAAAGGGATATCCCTTTGTCGTTTTTTATCACCGACGGGTAAGATAGGAGTGGTGAATTGTATTCTTATTCCGTCATGACACGAAAAGCTAAACATACAAACTAAATGCATATAAAATAAAATCATTTTCCAGATATTATCGTGCTGAAATTTTGTTAAGATTTAATGGTTTTTGAAAGTAAATCAAGTTGCTGCGTAGAAAAATTAAACAATGTGTCAAAGTGCTGAAAAACTATTCTTTGTATTTGAAATTGAGAGCAATATCTGGTTAATATGATGGTTAATGAATGATATGGTCGCTAGTATTCAAAATGTATAGTAAAATTTTATATCTAGGTTCTGTCCGTCCTTCGTCCGCGTAAATAGTGACTTGCCCGAATTTGAACTATTATCCCATTGGAACACTTTACCGAAATAAAAAGAATCTTATGTGTTAATCCAGAAAATGATCTACATATGTGCCAATTTTTATTCAAATATGTTCGACAGTTTACATATGTTTGAATAACAGACATCCAAAAACCTTACCAAAATCCATCCATCTGTACATATAAAGAAAATTGAAGTGTCTGTTTGTAATTCCAAATTGACAGCTTATCACTAAATGTATATGAAACTATATACTGTATTTACATCAAAAAAAAAAATTGTAAAATTTCTTCTCTGTCTGTCTGTCTATTTGTTGCGTCTAATTTCTGAAACGGCTGGACCGGTATTAACGGGACTTTCACTGGCAGGTAGCTGATATTATACGGTGTAACTTAGGCTGCTTTTATTTGAGAAAAAAATAGGGTTCCGCAAAAACAAAATTAAAACCATTGAGAGAAGCCGAGTGACATCAAAAGCACGACTAAAGCCTGGACAAGGACATAGGCTACCTTATTATCAATAAACCACGCAGGCAAAACCGCGAACGAAAGCTAGTTTATAATATTAGTAGGTTTGTTTATTTGATGACTTATTAAAATTGTTGATATTTTTTGGATAAGAAATAATATCCATATAGTCTAACTATATGGATATTATTTCTGATCAATAAAATGAGCTTTAAAATTTCAAATGCGATGGTAAGTTGGGATACTTAGTTATTTACTTATGCAGTTCCGATTAAAGTGAAGCTTTTTATACTTGAAAATAGGAGATTTTCTATATATTATTATCTATCTATGTAAAAGTGGGATTTTTATGCCCTAAATGTTTACGTAAAATATATTGCTTCATTTTATATTTAGATAACGTGACATGAGATTACTGAGAATATCATATACAAGGCGGATCAACTATATTCTTCCGAAGCCAAAAAATATTCAGCTCAAATATTAACGCTTATATACAAATTAAATATCTGCTGCTTTAAAATCATTTATAGGTAACTAATATTATGAACGCTTACTGAGAAATAAGTGCATCAACATATATTCCTAACAATATACAGTTCTTAAGTGCTGGAACATCAGAGCCAATAAGGAAGGTTTATGATGTAACTTGCGTCATAGAATAATGGAAAAGGTTCTATCTCAACGTTAATGCTCCTGGCATTCTAAGTCTGAGAGGATTCATCATCTAGAAAGTTTTTAATATCTTACCTATAATCTTGTGGAAGTTTTTCTTCACTGAGATATTGTAAATTTATATTCTTAAAAATATTGTCTTAGTTATCTATAAAATGATTGGTTACCCGCGACTTCGCCCGCGTGAAAAGCATCTCTTTCTCAAACTTGAAATATTATCTCAAGAGAACATATTATCGGGGTTAAAAGTATCCTACGTGTTAATTGTAGTGATGGTCTACCTATATGTCAAATTTCATTCAGATCTGTTCAACGATTTAAGCGTGACAGAGTAAAAACCATCCAAATATCTTCACAACTTTTACAATTATAATATTAGTAGGATAAATATCTACTAATACATGCTATAAAAGTCCGTTGTCTGGATTTATTATCACTTAGTGTTAAGAATACAAGTGGTGAAATATCGCCACTTCCTCTCTTTTTTCTTGTGGCTATCATAGGAATCAGTTATAGTGATGTGATCAAATATCATCACAGCAAGAGAAGATAAACTCGAATAAAGAATTTATTAATCCGACTAGCATAATAAGATAATTTGAATCAAATCAAATTTAATTTATTTATTACGTATAAACACTGGGAGGCCACTTACATATTGTCAGTTTTAACACTTTAATTTAATTTAATAAATTACCACCGGATCGGAACGCAACTGCTACTAAGAAACGAAAGAAACTCAGCGGGTTTGTATATTATTATTATTTCTCTACTGTTTTTTTTTTTTGAAAAAATAGTATAACATGTTTAGTAAGAATTAGCTCCAGTGTCCAGTCCAGTATACCCTTTGAACCTCAATCATCATCATCATCATCATCATCTTGCTCTTATCCCAATTATTTGGGGTCGACGCAATATGTCATCTTCCTCCATACAGTCCTATCAGACGTCATCTCTGCAGTCACTCACTGTCTATCCATGTCATACCTCACGCATTCCATCCATCTTTTCTTTGGTCTTCCTTTACCCCTAAAGCCTTCAACATTCATATTTAAAACTTTCCTCACAACATTACTTTCATCCCGTCTCGTCACTTGTCCATACCATGTTAACCTTTCACTCCTTAACTTTTCCGTCACTGACGCTACTTTCAAACTTCCTCTTATATGCTCGTTTCTTATTTTATCCAATCTCGTCACACCACACATTCATCTCAACATTCGCATCTCCGCTACATGCAGTCGTCTCTCATTCGTCGCTTTTGTCGCCCAACATGCTTATCCATACAGTACAGCAGGTCTTATTAGGGTTTTATATATTTTACCAAAGGGTAAATTAAAGAATTTAGAGGGTACTTTGGGGTCGCATGTTGTACCCGTGACCTGCCGCCATTTCATCCATCCCACATCCATTCTGTGTTTCAGCGCACGATTCAGGTCGCCATTGCTTTGGACAAGAGAACCGAGGTATCGAAAATCCGAGCATACTGGTATAGGTACTCCATCTAGGCATATGGGTGTAAAATTAGAGAGACCGCCGAAATCGCAGAACATGTACTCCGTTTTAGGTCTGCTGATTTTCAAGCCAACATTCTCCAATTTACAGCGCCACTTCTCCAGCATGCTCTGTACCTCAAGTCCTTTTTCTCCGACGAGAACAATGTCATCAGCGAATAGCATGCACCAGGGTGCCTCTTCCTGTATCTCCGATGTTAACGCATCCATTATCAACAGGAAGAGGTAAGGACTTAACGCCGACCCTTGGTGCAAACCCACCTGCACACTGAACTCGTTGGAGTCTCCAGCCGGTGATTTTACGTACAACCTAGATCGTTGGTACATGGCACAGATTAACCTAGTATACTTCAAAGGCACACTTTTCTTTTTCAGTGCCCACCACACAACAACACCTTTGAACTTCGATATAATGTAAAATTAAGATATAATACAAAAGATTATATGGACCATATCTCACATGCGGCACCCGTTCACAAGTTAACCACTAGGGCAGGCATCACGCTCCTCAACTACCTTGAAGGGAAAGGAGAGACCCGCTCCACACATTTCTTCGTATAGGAGCTCGTAACCAGAGGTGCTACGCATATGGGCTGGAGAAGTAGTAATAGGAAGAATGTAAAGACTGTAATAATAATAATAAACAGAATAATATGTTACTTTATTTATCTTAGGTTACTTACGTTTAAGTTCTTCATTTGTGATAGAAATAGCCGATTTTTATTTTAATGTAACACAAAGTGTAAGATTAAACGGTGAGTTTGTTTGCCTTGCGTCCGCCAGGCGGTCCGCTCTAAGGTTGTTAGGTTGTTGAATAAGTTTCTGAATTAAGAGAACTGAAAGTTTTCTCATCTCGAGATTACAGCAAAGTGTTTACCGTTTGGCTGTAGGACGCGGCCGCGACGATGCCACCCCTCCGCACTCATAGTCACGAAACAACACAGACTAATAATAGATATCGATACTTTTAAAATGTTTTCTAATTACTTTTTTTTATGACTGCAGGTAATTAAAGATATTATATTGTCATGTTTAACATAGGTATCGTAATATGTTTTTATAATAATTAAAATGAAATTAACTGTGTAATGTGCTTATTGCTAATATTTTGTGATAAATGGTTATATTTTTCTTTGTTCTATACAAATGCAATGCAACAATGCAAACAATGGTATTACAAAAGGTAGATTACTATAATATGTTATCTCCATATTACATATAAATATTATTATATAGAAAGAATCAGAGTCATGAATCACTAGCATTGTAAGTTTAGTGATAATCTGGCACTTATCGCATTTAAGAATAGTAAACACAAATATAAATAAATCCGTTAGAAACCCGATTACAAAGCGAAAAATGATGTCACAAGCGGGATTCGAACCCGCGCCTATTGGGATTCCGGCCCAATCGTGCTGCCACTACACCACCGTGACTTATTGATGGACATGCAAATTTCGGTTCGTATCATATTTCATCGTTTTTCGCTTCATAATCGGGTTTTATAAATAATTAAGCATATTAAATGCTAAATTTCAATAATTTAAATAACAAGGTTGTGTCATCGTTTAATACAATTCTAACTGCAAAGTTTGAAATATTAAGCCTATAACAATGTGTAAACATTGTCGGGTAGATTGCATACCTTCACCTTAAGTAATTATTAACTTAAATATGATACGAACCGAAATTTGCATGTCCTGCAATAAGTCACGGTGGTGTAGTGGCAGCACGATTGGGCCGGAATCCCAATAGGCGCGGTTTCGAATCCCGCTTGGGACATCATTTTGCGCTTCGTAATCGGGTTTTATAAATAATTAAGCATATTAGATGCTAAATTTCAATAATTTAAATCCGTTAGAAGTTATTTTTTTTGCAAACCTTGCATGTACATTAAATTCGATAACGGCTAAAAATTTTGAAGAGAATTACTTTTTACCCGACTGCAAAGGAGTGGTATTGTGTTTAACAGACTATGTATGTTTGTATGTTCCTTTGAAGCACTATATATACCAAACGCCTGGGCCGATTTTTATGATTCGCACGTCAATCGATTCCTCTTAATCCGGCGAGTGTCACTAAAGATATGACGTTATTGAAAATTTAATATGGCGACTACTGGACGCCATATTGTGAAAATAAAAAAAATAAAGTTAACAAACTATATCGAGTGGGTGGGTGGTGGTGGGATATCGGTAAATAGGTATTTAAAAATCATTATTAGTTTTCTTTCAACATTTTTCTATTTGACTGACCGTTTAGGATCTATATCGACTTAAAGTTTCGTAACAACCTTTCTCACATATAGGTTTTTTAGACAGTAGAAATTTACGATGAAAAGACGAAAAATTCATATAACTGGATGTGGATGGACATTTCTTGAAGGATCTAGTAGGTATATTGTCCAATATAACATAGGTAGTCCTACCTAAAGTATCTAATGTCTGACGCGGTCGCCCATCTCCAATTTCTAACGATATTGTACCTACTTTACTTCAGTCGAAAAACTATATATAGTTAGGTACTTACCTACTTATTAATAAATAAGATAACTATAGCTACCTAGGTATTTATAACTAAAAAGTATAAAATAAAAAAATGATTAAAAAAATCAAAAAACCCGACTGCGTAAAAAGTCACTAAAACTACGTACATAATAAAAAAAAACTGAAAAGAAAAAAGCAAGCACTTAGATGTCCGGTGGTCTAGAATTCCATAATATATTATTGAATAAATACTATTGCAGAAAATGAAATATATTTTAATAATAGAACATGACAACTGAAGAGTCGGGATCCATTGAAAAATTAGATTTGCTGTCGAATAAAGGAAAGGAGAAAAGGAAAGGTTTATTGATTTTTTTAATCATTTTTTTTAAGTGTCGTCCTATAAATGTCTTCATGAAAAAAAACATTGTATCTCTCTCCCACGAGATCCTTCTCATAGAGTTTCCAGTTTATAAAAATCTAGATTTAATATCTGCTACGATAAAATCGATTTAAGAAAAGAAATTTCAGTGGAACTCGGTTACCCAAGTACTATAAATATAATACAACCAGCTCAATTTAAAACAGCTTCCTTATATACATATAACACATAAACAATTAATTTAATAGTATTAACAACAGCGAGTAATATTAGCTGTCATAAAAATTGCTCGTTAAATATTTGAACCTTATAGTTATAAACTAATATCGATATTAGCAACATCACTACCGTTAATAATCTAGGTATTTTCATAAAATATTTGCGTGAATGTATCGCACCTGATGCCGAACGATGTCACTGCACTTTAAACGCCGTGATTTAGGTACACGAAGTACAACCACTAAATAACAAATAACGAGGGAAGAATTTATTCATCATGTAATTGACTAGTTGAAGTCTTGATTTTGCCTTTTATGTCTATATATATATAAAAGACTAGCTTCTGCCCGCGGCTTCGCCCGCGTAAAAAGTTACTTTGCTAAAGTTTTTCATCCCCTATTTTTATTTTACCCCTTAAAGTTAAATATTTTTCGAAATTCTAATGTCATATTTATTTATCTATTCAATAGCCTAAAATAAGTTTCAAGATTCTAGCTTTAAAAATGGTGATAATTCCTTACAACTTGTCATCCGCCTTTACAGCCCTTTTTTGCATTAAAAAGTTGCCTATGTCTTTTATCAGGCTCTAGACTATCTGTGTACCAAATTTTATTTAGATTGGTTTAGTAGTTTTGGCGTGAAAGAGCGACAGACAGACAGAGTTACTTTCACATTTATAATATTAGTAAGGATTGACCAGTGGAGCTACTAATATTACACAACAAGCTTATTCGTGTTTTATAAAACTGGATATTTTCATCCCTTCAAGTTAAGACGTTGAAAGAATGCCAACTTGGTAACGGATTATATCATAAAGGTTATTTTAGGAAACTGTAATAAATATATACGATATGAAACCGAGAGAATCAACAGTAACAAAATATAAAAGCAGATCGTAATATATGTTTTTCGTATAGATATAGTTATTTAATATTTTGATATATTTGAATATTATCTTGGGGGATATAATGTTTATATTCTATGCAATTGCACTCCATATGGTGACGGTTTAAGGATATAGTTTGTTTGTTACTCTTTATTTAAATACGAGTCATAAAAACCGACCAAGAAAGCACCATGGGCTGATAAAAGAGATCTTCATATTAAGAATCAATCTTTATTACCTTTCGCTATCAAGTGTTGTACGTAGGCTCTACCAGAAATGAGGGGGATAGTTAATAGAAAAAGGAATGAGCGTTATATTTTAAAAAGAGAATTTTCCGTTCACTTTCGCAAATAAGTTTTACTAATCTTTAGTTTGCGTTTTAAATCCATCTTTTACCTCCCTAGTCCCCTTGTATCACTGTCATTTTTTAATTAATTTAATGATAAACTGAGATGAATAATTACATTAGTACCACTATCACAAAATATACTGATTCATAATTAAATCAAGATTTCATTATCAATTTTGTAATTTAATCATTTCATCATCTCATCATCATCTCAGCTATATACGTCCCACTGTTGGGCTCGAGCCTCCTTCAAACGAGAGGAAAACTAACCTACTGTACCACGTTGGTCAGACCTGTTTGTGTAGGGTTTTGTTTCGAGATTTCCTTCTCTTATTTAATCATTTACTTCATAGAATTTACGTTATAATATTACGTAAAATGGTCAACGTGTAAATAAATCCACGAAGTTATAAATACATAAGTCATCAGTTTGAATTCATATAGAAAATTCGTATCTATTGCTGGATAATTATTAGATGTTAAGACTTGAAATGGCGTTAACGATCTTTTAGTAACAGGAACGGCGTTTACCTAATTTTATCTTCGTATATTAATATTTTTGCTATTAGTATCACTCGAAATCTAACTATATATAATCAAAATTTGCGCATTGGGTACATATGTCGTGATAGCACAACAATAAGTATAATATTTGGAATAAAATTTATTTGAAATATGAATGTTCGATAAAATCGCTATGCACTAATTTACACTTTAAAACGTGATCTTCATCAATTTGCATCATTTGTTAAGGTCTTAAATAAATATACATATATGTACGCATGTACCAAGTTACTTGTGAGTAAACTGACAAATGTTTATTTATGTAATGGTGATAAAGTATATGAAAATTAATATTCTGAAATACACTCATTTGCAAAAAAAACGGGCACCTAAGCAATGAACCATTTCAAATGTTAATATTTCTTTGTTTGATAATTATAGGTAGTTTTATCCACACAATTTGGTAAATTAATAAGAAAATAATCGTTTTCATCAGTATTTCATAAAATTTAGATACAATTTATGGGAAATAATGCTAAACCTCGCTAGTAGTGTATATTCGCTAGTAGTGCATATGCTCATGAAGTAAAAATAAAAAAGTTTTTTTGTTTGTTTTTCTTTAATAAAGTAAAAGCAGATAAATGTTTAGTATCGAGTGTGACCCCCTCTAGCTAAAATCACAGCTTGAATTCGTCTGGGCATGCTAGCGAGTATATCCCGGATACTTGCTTGCGGAATACGTTCCCACTCCGCAGTAATCACATTCTTCAGCTCTCTGATGGTCTGCGGAGCCGGGTGTACTGATCTCACACGCCGTTTCAGAACGTCCCAGACATGCTCTATGGGATTGAGGTCGGGACTTCGAGCTGGCCAATCCAAACGACGAATGCCGACCTCTTGCACATACGCATTAACATCGCGGGATCGGTGGGCGCGAGCATTGTCGTCCATAAAAATCGAGTCTTCACCTAGAGCGGCTAATGCGGGTTGTGCATGAGAAATTAGAACTTCCGTTATGTATCGATGCCCAGTCAGTGAGCCGTTTTCAATGAAGACTAACTCTGTACGATCCATTGAATTTATTCCTGCCCAAAACATAACAGAGCCCCCACCATAAGGTGTGATTTCTTCGAAACATGCCTCTGCAAAGCGTTCTCCTTGTCTTCTTAGCACTCGCCGACGTCGATCTTCACCGAACAGAGATATCCTGGCTTCATCAGAGAACAAAACCCTATTCCAATCGTCTTGAGTCCATGATTCACAATTTCTAGCGAACCTAAGCCTGTGAACTCTGTGCTCACGGAGTAATTTGGGGCCGCGGGCCGGGCGGTGACTGCGTATATTGGCAGCGAGAAGCCTCCTCCTGACCGTCCATAGACTAATATGCACATTTCTTACTTCTTGGAGGTTGTTCTTAAGATCCACATACGAAGATTTGCGATTTCTCAATGCGCGACTCACAAGAAAACGATCATCCCGTGGTTGGGTACATGGTTTTCTTCCAGAACCAGGCCTTCTCTCGACGGAACCAGTCTCCTGATATCGCTGCCAGGTCCTTTGGACTGTCGAGCGACTAACATTTAGCCTCCTAGCCACGAAACATTGGCTGCAACCCTCTTCAAGCAGCGCGATAATTTTGGTAGCTTTTACCACTTTATCTACCATTTTTGATACAGCCAAACAGCATTAAATAAAGCTTTGACAGTCAAGGATATGAAATTAATCGATAAAAATTGAATAAAAGTTATGAAAGTCGATGTTAACTTCTGGAACTTCGCGCCAAAAATGTAGGATAAAAAGGGGTTTACTGTAAAAATGAATATCAAATGAAAAATTGAATTTAGAACGTACTTTTTTAAATACCACAGCATTTTTAAAACCGGCCAGTAACGTGTACAAACGATTGAAACCTTTTTGGTATTGTATCTTTTTAAATATGAATGAAAATCAAAACCGCCCGTTTTTTTTGCAAATGAGTTTATAATAAGCCTCATAATTCAAATATTACTAGAATATAATAATTAAAAATAGAACTCTTAATATAAATTCTGTAACTTTAAGTTCCAAAGTATTGTCCTGCAAGGGAATCGAACCCATAGCATTGGCATGGAAGATCGGTATCTTAACCATTACGTTATCTGTGCAGTTTAAATTAAAAAAAATATTGGTAAACCACTGACAAATGTTACGCACATAATGTGCGCCTAGACCATGCTCTACGAAATGTACCAATTGTCTCTTTCTAAGGATCGATGAGCAATATTTATTGCCGAGTATTGTACTAAATTTTATTTTACTCTTGGGTGTCGTGAGCAAAAACTTTTTACATAGACCTGGGTCAGCTCCATCTGATGTAATCTAATACATTCTCCAAGGAAGATTCACGTCAGGGAGACGGCTGTTCATAAAATTATTGCCAAAGCTTTTGCGTTATGCAAAATGAGGTAAGTACGATGAACAACATATTGCGTCAACCCGAATAATTGAGATAAGAGCCGTATGATGATGATGATGAATTGATTTAAAAAAAATCATTTATTATTTAGAATCTATACTAATTCTGGGTACAGCAGAGTAAGTATCTTATAATCGGGGAAATAAATTATTCGCATAGTGGAAAACACCTTAAACATAAGTATAACACACTGGATGGGCCAGCAAAGACAAAGGCTCGATACCCTTTAGCCCGTCCACATGGCTATAGAAACGTATATGTACAGAAAGTTATAGTGTTGCACGCCAACACTTTCACCGTCTCGGGTTTGTGTTGACTATAGCCTGTCTAAATAAAAGGTAGAAAACCACTTATACAGACAAATTAATGATTTAAGCATTTAACATATAGGTTATTAATAAAAACTTGTTTATGAGTGAAAAATTAATGTCACATGTGGGTTTCGAACCCACACCTATTGGAACGGATTTCCAATAGGTGTGGGTTCGAGTCCCACGTATGACATTCGTAAACAGGTCTTTATAGGGAAAAACCTAATATATAATAAGTCTAAGCAACAGTATTTATTCGAATTCAAAAACATTCATTATACTGTGTGATATATATACATACATTTCTTTTTAAATAAAACGATGAAGAGAATATGTTCGAAACATCGAGAAATTAAAAATCAAATACAAACGCGATAGAATCTGTAAAAGTAGTATATATATTTTATTGCTGATAGTGGTCAATGAGTAAGCAGCAGACCTGATAGTAAATGTTAATTCCGCCCATGGACGTTAGCAATACCCGTGGTACAGTTACGCCGCTGCCTGTCAATGAAAACCTCAAACTCACCCAGAAAGTTGAGCTATCGATCTCGCTCACCAAACGAAGCGCATTAGCACATTACCACTGCTCAGACGTCGATATTCTGCGATAGAGTAGTGTTAACCCAGATCGGCCGGCCTACGGCTATAGACAGAAAATTGTCAACAGTGGGGCCATATATTAGGTATATGGATTGAGAATAAGAAGAAGAATCATCCGTTCATCAAACCATTAACATCCACTGTTTGGGAAATGCTTTTCTACGTGGGGGGTGAAAAAACCATAATTGGTAAACTTGGTAGGCGATTCGGTGACAATAGTTAATGTTGTAAGTTTGACAGAAGAGCTTATGATCAATTTCATGAAGTCCTTTTAAATCTAAGGAAATCATCTTTGTATTACGGGGGACTTTACAAACATGCAATTAACGCAGACAAATTACATCCAGACTCAGAACAACACTTTGTGGATCCCACAAGGTAAATTATCTTGCGTGGGAATTGAACCCGCGGCACTGGCACGGTAGGTATCTTAACCACTACACCATCTGTGCAGTCAATTTTACGACGTCTGTAGGCAAGTAAAGTATGATAATATATTAGATTTTCATTACATCACCATATAGGAAAGAAACGATATTTTTCACGTTCACATACTTTTATTCTTCTGTGTGGTCATGGTGTAAGAATAGAATTCACCATCCCCTTGCCCATGGGTATCGCAAAAGATGACTAAGCGATATAATTTTTATATATATATATTATATCGCTTACTGTATGGAAGCGAGAGTTGGGTATGCAGAAAAGAGTATGAAAGTAAAATTAATGCGGTCGAAATGCGATCTCTACGGAGAATCTGTGGAGTTAGGCTGATCGATCGCATTCGTAACGACGACGTAAGAGAGCGAGTAGGTATGAAAGAGAGTATCGGTGTAAAGATGCGAAAGGGAATGCTCCGATGGTTCGGACATGTGGAAAGAATGCCGAACGAACGTCTGGTTATACAATGCGAAAGTGGAAGGATGTAGGTACCGGGGGAGACCGGGACTAACCTATCTAGACCAGATCGGTCATGTACTGAAGGAAGGTGGAGTCAAGAGTCTCCGAAACCGGCGAGCGTGTATGAAGAGAATTATGAATGTTGAGGAAGCGAGTGAAGTATGCAAGGATAGAGTTCTCTGGCACTCTGTTCTCTCTGCCTACCCTGCAAGGGATATGGCGTGATGATATGTATGTATATATATATAAAAAATGAATGTATATAAACTAAAATTTTATACCAATGTTTTGACCAGCTTGGTATGTGGAGTAGTTCCATAGTTCAATCTTCCTTCCATTGCGAAGGAGGCTCGAGCCTAATAGTGGAATCTAGGAATGTAAGTTAAGGTAACGATGATTGTAAATCTAGTTTCAAAATCTGGTGGCTATCAGAGATGTAGGCCTCCCCCTAAGATGGGATAATGCTACAATTGCTGCACTTGGTAATTGAGAAAGTGATCTCATTTGGTGTTATAAGCTGGCCAAGAGAATAGTGCTGTCCATTCTCTCAGTGATCCCCCGGCAGGTTTCAGGCATCTCACGGCCGTAATGAGTGGTGCCACATTATATTCTTAACTTGTCACCACGGAGAGAAATTGTGGTTTAAAATTGTATCTGGTCTTAATATTAATGCTCTGTTGAATAAGTTATTTTTTACCGATAATGAAGAAATATTCAATGCGAAAATCGAGGGATGAGTTTGAATTAGATTTTCATTTTAAAAGGTCAAATTGACGAAGCTTTTATGATTTGGGACACATATAAACTTTTTAATAGACTGCCATAATTTTTAGGATCGTTTTTATTTTGTGCTGGCTTTTGACTTTCATAGCTAATTTTAAGTTTAGGAAGTAAATTATTTCAAGTATGGATATATATTTTTTGTTGGTGTAAATGTTTTTGTAGATGATAGATGGTTTTCACCAAAAATGAGAATTAGGTATAGATTGCTCGACTATATGACGATGGAGAAGTTATTTACTTTAGGTTATGGGGTCGTACGCCGTCCTTTGCGCTGACCCGAGTGGTCTGGGCGGGCTGTAACTAGAGCATAGCCTGAACCTAAAGAAAAGTGATAGATGCCTCTAAATGCTATTTTGAAGGGGAGGAAAAGATATTGAAATATTTTGCACATGTAGATATTCGTGCACGATGCCAGCTGCATACCATATCTGGCATAAAATAGACATGGGTTATCTATTTCATGCTCATTACTGGAGAAAATTTATGTCTCAGCGAATGTTTACATGTTGTTCCAGGGATATCTCGGCTAGAGCATTTGCTTTTGTATATGCCTGTTAATAAACTAATTAAAAATAAAACCAAGAAGACCACCACAAGACTGCAACACACTGTAAGTATTTATTGTTATAGGTTTAACCCCTAATAATAGTTAAATATTATTTCAATCAATTTTAGTAGGATAAAATAAGAAGAGGCTTAAAATTGAATAACTAGTATTATGCCCTCAAAGTTTTCTGCCTGGATCTTTCTCAGTGGTGCTGATATTTGATTTGGTGATTGCTTATTACAATTTCTTAGGCATAAATCAATAAATTGTCATAATATAATAATTAGGATAAATTTAATGTTTAATATTAACTGACCCAAAACAATATAATTTTTATATAGAATTATTCTCTTTTATACTGGAAATAAATTTGTATCAAAATGGGGATGAAAATTTTATAACTGATGCTGTAGTGGGTAGATATAATCTCTGTAATAACGATGACTTATTAGATGCGATATTGTATGCGGTGAAGTGATCGTAATATCGGGTATTTAAAAATCCCACAGTGTAGGTGCGTAAACTCCGTATAAGTTTTCTTTCAAATGTGTATAACTCACGTAAACCTTAGAAATCAATTCTACGCGAATTTTCAATTATTTATAAAAAAATAATTAAAATGAACAAGTGAGTATCAAAAGTTGCAGCTCGTTTGTTATATATAAATTTAAAAAGCTGTTATATTTAAGATAATTTTATTCGTGGCAGCTTAATTAACTTTTCAGATCTTATAAAGAAATCTTAAAACTTATTAGTTTTATGTGTTTTTCTGAATAAATGCTAAGGTTCAATAGATCTTAAGTTATTAGGTTTATGTAAATATATTAACTAGTCTAAATAAATATAATTTTTTAAGCAATTATGTTTTAAAATTACTTAAGAACATAGACGTTCTTTTAATAAATTTCAGGATTATCTATAGAAATTAGTACCCATTTAGATCTCAAATCTTTTGTTGATGAAGTCAACAACAATATTTATTATATCATTAAATTTGGTATCCTTTTTCACATTCATGTTTTGATAGGATATTTTTTTTAAAATAAACTTAAACTGTACCTGATAGAAGTGCCTTAGTATAATAGATTGCCGTAGGTTAAGTGTAAAGTTAAGGTTTTAATATTTAAAGTAAAATATGTCAAAATATCTAAAAATATTATGGGTCTCTTAAACTATTGTGTTTCCTTGAGTGGAGTTTAGTTGATTTAGTAATGGCTTGGGTGATGTTACTTTATATTAAGCTCTTGTATACGCTATTAAGTTTAACAGTCATTGACATAATTTATTTAATCTATCTAAATTATATGAAGAGAATTATGAATGATGAGGAAGCGAGTGAAGTATGCAGAGATAGAGTTCTCTGGCACTCTGTTCTCTCTGCCTACCCTGCAAGGGATATGGCGTGATGATATGTATGTATGTATCTAAATTACAATTACAAGAATTACTTGTAGTAAATAATATAAGAGAAAACACGTACCTTTGAAGTGCTATCGATCTTTTTAATTATTATTAATAATAATTCTAATCACCAAAGTAAATAGATTTGTTATTTTTTTATATCAAGTCCAAGACGTTCACCATGCATACTATCAAAGATATAAGTTTAACTGTGAGCTCATAATTTTGGAGACTCAAGACCCAACGACGCGTGTTACATATGCTAATTGTCTGATCAATTTTTAGTGCACGATATCTTTACGTACTATTCTCGACTATTCAAATATCATTGCCTCAAATTGTCACGAAAGCAATTTATGTTTGTTTATTATTTTACCTCTCTACTGTTATAAAAAATATTGAAGATTTTCTTTCTCAATATTCTATAATCTGTTAAAGCGCAGGTCGGTTGGGAGTGTTTATATTGGAGATGGAATGGAAACGTATTTCTAAATATTGTTCTTGTAGCTCAAGCACGCCTGTGGCCCATTAGTTGTTTTCTCTGTGCTTTAATAGATAGATATCATCTTTCATCATATCAGGCCACGTCGCTTGATTTACTGATAAACGTTGCTGAAGAATAATTCAGAAGAAGCGCTCATCTATATGACTACATAATATGGCATTTCAATGGTCGCAGTACTGACTTCATATAAATCGCAAAGAAACGTGTACAAATCCAGGTGGTACAGGCGTTAGCTTCTTTGAAGGAAGATAAAGAAAGCCACACCAGCAGCGTCCGAGTAGACGCGTAAATGATTGTAGATATTAGGAGTACAATATAAGTATTTAGCAGTATGGACTCATTGTGTGGCGATATATAGTGGTTTTAAGTGTGCAATAGCAGTTAGAAAGATTAAATGATTTATTCATGATATATAAGAACTATAAAATACGAATACGAATACGAATGCTCCGATGGTTCGGACATGTGGAAAGAATGCCGAACGAACGCCTGGTTAAGAAGATATACAATGCGAAAGTGGAAGGATGTAGGTACCGAGGGAGACCGAGACTAACCTACCTAGACCAGATCGGTCATGTACTGAAGGAAGGTGGAGTCAAGAGTCTCCGAAACCGGCGAGCGTGTATGAAGAGAATTATGAATGTTGAGGAAGCGAGTGAAGTATGCAGAGATAGAGTTCTCTGGCACTCTGTTCTCTCTGCCTACCCTGCAAGGGATATGGCGTGATGATATGTATGTATGTATAAGAACTATAAATAAAAGCTATGGATATATATTTGATTCTTTTATTTTTGTTGCAGGCTATTTGATTCTTTTATTTTTGTCTGGAAACATTCCATTCGATCCGTTTGGGGCGACGACCCCACAACAACCTTTAGTTAGGGTTTGTGACTCATCATATTCTTAACCCATCACCAATCAGTGAAAGTGCATTGATGACTCTCCAAATTTCATACAAATGATCAAGCTATATGTGTTATGGGAGATCTTGAATGAAAATTTCATTCAAGATATTTTCATTCAATTTATTCCACAAAGCTGTCAGTCAGGGCTAGTTTTTAAAATGTTACGGCAACCAACAGCACTACTTATCCATACAAAACAGAAGTACACAAAAGGGAATAAAAGGAAAAGCTTAAATATAAAAACACTTTTGTGAAAATATTTTTATCACATAAATATTTATTTTATGTATAGTGTATGAACAATGAACACTAGTGAACTTGTTGTACTGCTAAACACAAACCTTCTCCGCAATGGGGTAGCAATTAGTCTTCTATTCCACATTATCTGGACAATTATTTTTCGTTTGCTAGAGTGATATTCGCTGATGATCCCTTAGGCGGTCTCCTACGACACTATCTGGATAGTTGAGGGCGGTCACATATTGCCACCGAAGACAAAGATCGGGTACCGGTGGCCCGTACGGCGAAGAGAGGTGCTTATAGGGTGGGCCCATGGCCGATTTGTCAGGGCGCGACCACATCTATGGTTCACCTTGCAAAAAAAAAAAAACGTCGTGGTCACATATTACATTCTTAGTTGTAAATAAAATTATTAAAGTCTTTTAAATGAACCTTTATTTTCCAATTGGTTGCTATGCTCAAAGCGGTAGGTACTAGAGGGTAAAAACTATGAAGAACGTTGGTGCTCCATTATAAGATATATAAAAAAAGAGAAAATTAAAAATATTATTTTTTGTATAGTCACATTTCTGGTTGAAAGTTTCCTTCAATCTGTACAATCCAAACCAACTCTTTTCCCAGTTACATTTTCATTAAAAAAGTAACTAACTTGTAAGTTAGCGTCATTAATATATATTTTTTATAGTGATAATAAACAATAATACATCAATATATAATTTCTAATACAAGTAATTCAATGTTACATTGCTCCAACAGGTAATAACGATGGTGAATATGGTAATCTTGCATTTATGCATTTGTGATTACATACGCCGGAATTCTGCAAGAAAACAATTGCCTTTTCATTTCCTTTTATATATAACAACAATGCGCAATCTCTTTTTCGAAACTAAAAGACTGATACAAAATACAATCTAATATTTTCATAGAGAGATGGGCTTGCTGAAAAAAAAATTGGATAAAATATGCTACATTTTTTAATTAATCCCACCTATTTTTGGAGTGATTTCAGTTCTGGAACTGAAATACTGGTCTCAGGATTAAAAAAGAAATGAAAATATATATCTAGGATGAAAAAGAAATGAAAATATATATCTAAATAAATTATATAATTTAATAATACAATTTATTTAGATATATGTATTTTAATTTGCTGCTGTGTGGTAGCCGCTACGAATACTACCAACCCTTAATTTGCTCGTGGATGTCGTAAAAGACGACTAAAAGCATTATAACGACCTGGGCCAACTTCATCTGATGCCATTTGGTCAACAATTACATTCCCAAGGAGGGTTGACGTCTGGCAGGCGGCCGGTCATAAAACTATTGCCAATAACTTTTACAATATGTACTATGAAAGAAGAGTACATATTGTATCGACCCTAAGTAATTGGAATAAGAGTAGGAAAATGATGATATATATTTTAATTTCTTTTTTTTTATTTTAATAGACAATAGCCTGACTGACTTAAATAAATTATACGCAGTTTCAAAACAAAAATTAGTTTTTGAATCTGGGTGGCTAATCTTGTGATTGACAACCAACTATTAGAGTTAATAATATACATTATCCGTGTGGTGACAGAGTAGGAATACAATTCACCACCTTATATCTTACCCATGGGTGATCGTAAGAGACGACTAAGGGACACAAAACGCACATAAACTCACTGCAAGAGAATGAAAACTCGAAACAAAACCCTATACCAACGCGTCTGACCAGCGCGGTATAGTAGGACAATTTCCCTCCCATTGTGGAGGAGAGAAGGAGAGAAATTTCCGTGCGTATAGGCGCTTCTACCGTACCTACTATTGTAATCAATCTTAAGACTTCCATATAAGTCCCATAAGCTCTGTCGTATCCGTGGTACTGTATTGCTGCGCTTCACGTACCAGTACATCCTCTTGTCTATTGCCGTAATAGCCAACTTTTGCTTCATGCCACCCGCTTTGCATATGTAAGTGGAGTTTATTCAACTTCTCCTGTTTTTAATTTGTTGCGGGTCCCAAACAATTAAACGCGTTTCCCGGGACTTCCGGCGAGTTAAACCTCGATGTCATTTACGGAAACCATTGTAGATGCTGGCTTATAGGAGTTACAATGGTGGAAATGCGTGGTGAGATTAGTCCTAAATCATATTTTAATTTTTTAATATTTATATTATAACAGGATATTTTAGATTTATAGATGATTACGATCGTACTTTCCTGGATCAAATTGAAGATGTGTTAGTGAAAGGTCAGATTAAGAGTACGCGTAATCGTAGAGCATGCATGAAGACTGTGATGAGCGTGAATGAAGCGATGGAGGTATGTCAGGATCGTGGTTTGTGGCAATCCGTAGTCTCTGCCTACCCGTCTGGGAAACAGGCGTGAGGCTATGTATGTATGTATAGACGATTAAGAACGAAAAAATAATACATATGTAAAAGCACTCTCACTGTCATCTTTTAAATATAATATCATAACGATACCTTTATTATATAGATATATTTTGTATATTGTAAGTTGATATATTATCGCCACTAAATTAAAAAAAACCATACAAGTTTGCCTTTTTTGCATGTAGAAGGATCGTAGCCAAACCACTTTACAAACTGCTTTACCGCTACGTCTATTATATTATGTTTATTATTTATATCGATGACTATCTTTCTCTTTGCCTATAAACGTCTCATTATTGGATATACATTTCCTCTATAATGGAAAAGAAATTGAGCTACTATGCCACGACGATTAACTTCTTATTTGATTTTTCTTCTCTTGCACTAATGTTTTTTGGTCACAGTCCTGAGTTGCCTTTATCGACATTCGCAAATTTGAGTACGGACAGACGAAGACAATAAATAGTTATATATTCCGAATGAAACTACAATTTAACATATTTGTATGAATGTGCCAGATAATTTCATTTTGAAATGAAATCAGTCATCAATGAAATCTGTGGATGAATTAATATTGGAATAAAATTATTTCCTCTTATAAAACGAATAAAAAATTGCGATGTGATAGATTCCTAAGAAGATTAAATTAATATTAGGCTTGGAGAATAAAACTTACTAAATCTCTTTTCATCTATTAATATGTAGAGAAAGAAGAGGGTGGCTACGAAGAAAAAAACATAAATGATTAGGAACTACAAAATTAAATACATAAGATGCTATCCCTCCAATGCAATCATAATGAGTATATGTGTGTATGTTACATAGTATGTGCGTCCACATGTCATAGGCGTGTGATGAAATGTGACCGGACATGACGTTAATAACGATATTATACGCGTATAAAAAGTTTGCTTTGACATATCTCAGTTTATTTGATCCCATACTAACATTCATATAATATATTTTCAAAGAGGGTTGACGTTCAAGTTGGGCTATGTCGTCTTTTGCTAGGCTGAGTTCTCACAGAAGGAGATGGCGGGGTAAGTCAGAAAGACAATCTCCACATTAACTCAATACGCCTGTAGGCACACAAGGATGCTTAAGTGCGATTACTCGATGCCGCTTTAGTTGTAAGTTGCGGTTAGATGGACTAGAAGGACTACTGAAATACTCGTAACGTAATATCTGCGGGGGCACAGAAGTGTTGCTCCAAGGCATGCGTTTGTTAGAATAAGCCGCTAGTGAAGCAAATTCAGCGAAGTTAGATAACTCTCCCGCTTTATGTTTTCTAATTATAGGACTTACAATGATAGGTGTATGCGTTTGTGAAATTTAGATATTAATGATTTGATTTATTAACGTTTAGAAACTTAAAAATGGTTGAAAAGAAAAGTGGCTATAAATATTATTATTTGTTGAGTCTACTTGGTACTGACAGCATATTATTATGAAGAGCAGTTAATAAAGGCTTCTCTATTTCTACGTTAAGATTTAGTCATGTTTAAAGCTTTGCTGATATATAATAAAACAATATTAGTGCATTATCCTATAGATAAATCTAATGTACTTATGTAACACGTATGGAAATAGCTTACAGTTTAAGTATCATAATTTTCAGAGTACAAAATTATTACAAAATCAAATTTACCTAAGTAAAGCTACAGCCCTAAAAACATTATTATATAACGAGCCCTAATATAAATTACATCTTAAAACGTTAGCAAGACAGAGAAGATTGAAAGTAATGCACATTAAATGCCACAAATGTCTTAATTATAATGACATTAATGAATTAATTATAATTTTCCCTTTTTGTTGGATTATGAACCACAGCTTTACGTAAATATTTTCAAAGCGCTACAAAAGAAGTCACCAATGCCGCGTGAAATTTTATTGCGTAAAATGAAGTTCAGTTTTTTTACTCTCCTTTGACGTCACAAAGTTGACAGAGTTAATTCAATTTATTGTCTCTCTTAAAGCGAGACTCAACCGTAATGTTATTTATAAGGTTCACCTACGGCTTGTTGACATGCCCCAAAAAGCGAGTGCAGGAGCGCACCGGCACGGTGCTCCTAAGTGATTCGATACACGTTCAATATGTTTCATTAGGGAGCTCCATGTTCGCTTATTCAATCATATCAACGACGGTAGCGAGGCGCGCGCGCCGCACAACACGCCAATCTTTCCACGCTCCGCTCAATTCCAACATAATCAGTTTTTCCGACTCAGTAATGGTATACATTCAATTTATATGGGCATTTGGCTAGCAAATACTTCCGCAAATGTTTTTATTCGAATGAATTTTATTGTGTTGCCTAACCTAATAAGGTTGTATATAGCTTTCGATTGTACCTAAATACTTCTGCGTCGACAAACATAGAAAAGATGATAACTAACTGGGAATCTTCAAAGTTGTTTAGTTGTAAACATTTTCCTTCCTGCATTGAATACGGAACATTTTAAAATCGGCTTCTTCTCTAGCGCTGTCTGCGTCCTGTGTCACAGGAAATGGTAATTACCGCCTAATCTTGCCTGAAGCGCAGGGCGGCCCGACGTCCGGATATGAACTTCCGTTATGAACAATTTAGCTCGCGAAATTGGACGACGGTACGCTCTGCATTCAGCCTATAGTTGAAGAGTGAGGTGATGCAGTAAGGTAGGTACACGTTTACGGTACACGTTCACTCATTCAGTCAACTAACATTGCTTCATTCATGAATAGGATTTTAGTTAACGAATAAGTTGAATAAGTGTTGCTGTTGATGCATACAAATTGAAAAAATGCTTTCATCGAGTCCAGAGAAATTACATTTTTATACGATTTCAAAACGTAAAAATTATTTTCCACAAGTAAATATAACAACTTAGGTTTATTGACTAACTTTTGTCTTTTAAATTTCATATAAGTCTTTGCATCTAGAACTGGTGCGACTTTTTCAAACTTGTTTTTCAGTTTATTTTTAAAACAAAAAAAAAAAACAGTAGGTAGATGTAAAAAGTCACAGTCATTATATATTGTTAAATATATTTAAAAACCTTAGTAGTAATTCTACCGTCATTATTGATGAACACAAAATGAACTTCGTATGTAGGTGTGTACATACTGCATTTATTATTATTTTTTAAGTTTTGTGACTTTTTATTATTCATGAAATTGACTACAGCGTACTCGTACCTATTGAATGATTCAGTTAATAGAGATCGTTTATCTGATGTTATACATATATTATGATCATATAGAATATATTAACTTAATTTCTATTTCAAATTTAATTGTACAAATCATTCTATGCTTACAAATATAAAAGAGAAATGTAATGAAAAAAGGCTATTTAATAAAGTAGAAGATATAAAGTACACTTATATCACTGTTCCAAAAATATAAAAAGAGGTTTTCCTGGGGATAGTAAAAGTACAATTTCTTGCCTGTGGGTTTCGTAAACGTCGGTTAAAGGATATAATATGCAGATAGCAATTATGCAAGTGAGTGTACAGTAGTATACTCACTTGCATAATTGCAGATGGAGTACCATCTGAACAGCGTGGTATATAGTACTTCAGTGTCACTCCTATTGTGGAGGAGGCTTGAGCTCAGCAATGGTACATTAATGAAATGAAATGGTAATGATGACTCCAAGTAAACAATTGCCTTCTCATTATACTGGAACCTCAGATTACTTATGTTGTACTTAAGTTCCATAAAAAATAAGAAAATATAAGCGAATAGTAAGGTTTGATAAATAGTGAGATATCATTTTCTATGCAGTGAAGGAAGAAGAATTTACCAATCCGCTTTTTGTATGAGAAGGAAAACCCGAAACAAAACCCTATACCAACACGTCTGACCAGCGTGTTATAGTAGGTTAATTTCTCTCTTATTACGGAGGAGGCCTGAACCCAATAGTGGGACATATATGGGCTGAGATGATGATGATGATCCGCTTTTTACCAAGGTTGTCGTAAGAACCAATTGCTAGGCGTAAAAAGATATCATCAACGCAACAAGAAATGCTTGAATTAAAATGATGTACTAATCCGTGTAACCATATATAATATATATAGACATACTTTTTTAATTTATATAATAGCCACGAAAAACTAATGGATAATGAGCATTGTATTCTTACATGGATAAAAATACTAAACACATTTTATACAAATATTTGAAATTAGAATTTTCTTATATAGATTTTCCATATTTTTTTAATTAAACCGTATTTTATAATTTTAAGTTAACAAAAAGTGAGTGTCATACACAACAATGGCCTCCATGTGTTAGTCTCCAAAGATTATTGGAGAATGTTTGGTTTTTTTTGTTATTGCTGCATTATTAAAAATGGTTACTGTTTAACAATTTTAATTGTAAATTGTTTCGTTATATAATTCAAGCGGATGCTAGTCCTGTCCTGAAGTATTCGTCGTAAGATAAGCAGCTTTTTTTTTAAAGTATATCACTAAGTATATCACTCATCATCGAGGCTCTCATCCATATAGTCAGCTGACTATATGGATGACAGCCTCAAAATATAGCTGTATGGATTATAGCAATATTTTTTTGACAGATTTTGCACTGTGAACAGTGTAGGGAGCAATGAGCCTTGTGGTACATCAGTAATAACTGTCAATGTACACCCACCACCTACCGCCCGCCCTTATACTCTAATTATCGAAAATTTTAGAAACAGTTATATACATTTGTGTAAGATAGAAATAAAAATGTTTTAAAAATTCTTAGAAACTACATATTTAATCAGGTATTACTACACATGAAAGGGTTTTTATAATTTATTTATAATGTTTCGAGCCATATATTTTTTTCTTAAATCTACACCCAGCACTCAGGAAATAATCTTTGTGTACTGCCCGTGTGGTGACGGAGTAAGAATACAATTCACCACTCCCTATCTTGCCCGTGGGTGATCGTAAGAAACGACTAAGGGGTATAAAACGCAATATAACATCTATGCAAGAGAAAGAAAACTCGAAACAAAACCCTATACCAACACGTTTGACCAACGCGGTATAGAAGGATAATTTTCCTCCCATTATGGAGGAGGCCCAAGCCCAACAGTGGGACATATACGGGCTGTGATGATAATAATGATAGTGGACGACTTATAAACATATAATTAACGGACGCAAATTGCACCCACATTCAGAACATCAACTAAAATTAACAAATTATATACAGTAGTTTAGTTATATGGAGTTTAATAAAGTCTACTTCGCTTAATACATTACTATGTTCACTACCAGTATTCGGCCAGCAAATGATGATCATGCTCCAACGGATATGTTAATGATCCCATTCATAGTGATCTGCATTGATATGAACGTATTATTACTTGCAACTACAAGCCACCGTCTCCCATTTGTCAAAGGTAAGCACTAATACATATTGATACTGAATAATCATCTAATCATGTCTATTATATGTCTATGTATAGGTACATATATTTATGTGAGGTTCATATAAATGTCACCATGTCTATTTTCGTCATTGCCATAAAAATACTAAGGGACATTAGTAAAAAATAAAATAAAAAAATCCATTTGGTGACGGAGTAAGAATACAATTCACCACCCCCTATCCTACCCGTGGGTGATCGTAAGAGCTGACTAAAGAATATAAAATGCATATAACATCTATGCGAGAGAAGGTAAACTCGACACAAAACCCTATACCAACACGTCTGGCCAGCGTGGTATAGTAAGTCAATTTCCCTCCCCAAAAATGGGACATTTATGAGCCGAGATGATGATGATGATTAGTAAAAAAATTCTTAGGCTGGTGAGGGATCTTAGTTAGTTAAATAATCAATCTACATATATGAAATTTAGTTATAAATCATAATCAATCCATCACAACTTCACTGTTGGATATCCTTGGGCCTACCCATGAAGTGGGTTAATGTCATATAGGTATCACTATGCTTGGCAGGCTGGCTTTCGGAGTTGGTGTTATAATTTTCCCAGGTGAACTCTGCTACCCCTTTTTTTATCTCTCTCATATTTCTAGATGTAGATGACAAAGGCTTTTAAATGATAAAAATATTATTGAATATGTATATGTGTATACGTGACCAGTTGTATTAATAGATATATAAAAATATTAGCTTCTGCCCGCGGCTTCGCCCGCGTAAAAGGTTACTTTCCTTAAGTTTTACATTCCCTTTTTTTATTTTATCCTTAAGGGTACTTTTTTTTTCACAAAATTTTAATGTCATATTTATTTATATCTAATCAATAGTCTAAAAATAAGATTCAAGCTTCTGACTTTAAAAATGACGATATTTCCTTACAACTTTTCATCCCACTTTACAACCCTTTTTTGCATTAAAAAGTGTCCTTTATCAGGCTCTAGACTATCTGTGTACCAAATTTCATTTAGATCGGTTCAGTAGTTTAGGCGTGTAAGAGCGACAGACAGAAGAGTTACTTTCGCATTTATAATATTAGTACTGATTACGCTTGTTTAAAACATAAGGCACTTAATTTTCTGACCTGTAGGCCTGTTTGCTATGTGATGTGAAATTATAATGACTCAATCCTTACTTAGCCATAGGCAGCACGACGATTATGTCATTATTACCCTTCTTATGGAGGCTTGTATCAAACAGTACACGTCGAAAGGTTGACAAATTGATAAATCCCGTCCCTAAATCAATTATACGCAATCACTTGAATATCTTTCCATTTAAATTGTCTTATATGTTACTCGCGGAAGAAGAAGTGGATATTTCAGGCAGTGGCTTATTATAACTTAGTTGTTAACCACAGGATTTACTTTTAAAACAGCGATTTTTAATTGGCACACTTAAAATTTAATATGAAAATTTAATAGATATAAAATGATAAACATTCACGGCAACTCTGTTGATCGCACTCGCTCGATGGTGGCCATTTATACAATTTTATGAAACATGGATTTCCTTTGCCATTGCTTATAAAACTTGCTTTTCAATATAATACTGAATCATTTGTATCATATTGCAAAGATAAAGTTGTTCGAGAATAGGTACGCATGAAGCCACCGAAACAGAACAGTGAATTGTGTGAAAGCTTGTCTTAACTTGTTGAATAGACACACAAATGAGGGGTTTCTGAATCGGATTGTCGTTTGTAATGAAAAATGGGATAAAAATAACTTGCATTATCTATAAGAAAATATCCAACAGTAGTTCTTTAAAAATATACAGCAAAATTTTGTGTTCCTTTAAAAACATTGCTACCATTTAAAAAAATATTTAAAAACGAAAATTATCATTTTTTAAAACGTTTTATGAGCATCGCATACTTAAAAATATTTTTTAATTAATAAAACTTTAATACAATTAAAATACAGTGGTTATCTTAGCGGTCGCGCTGTGGAGTTTTCTGTTTGCTGCTATAAAAAACAATGAACACTAATAATATTCTTAATAACTTTGAAATTTCAATATATATATATATATATATATATATATATATATATATATATATATATATATATATATATATATATATAAATATATAGCATTTTTATAATAAAATAAAAATAATATGAAAAAAATATAATTTAGGAATATCAGATGAGACATAGAAATTATTGAATTGACTCGAGTTTTCTACAGACATTACAATATGAAGGGAAAGCAGAGTTGTAGTAGTACTTATAAAAGCTAAGCTAGAAAAGCGTTGCTGGAAGTTGTGGCTAATTATGTTGCAATTTCTTTAATGGATGAAACATATAAAGTATAAGCTATATAAAGCTAAGCTAGCTATATAAAGCTATTCATATTGTAGTTAAAATCTATTTAAATCAAATGTCAGATGCAATTTTGATGATTCGCTATCGCTGTTACACATCAATGGATGAACAAAGTGAACAAGAATCAAAGCTAACAATTTACACCAGCCGGTCAATGAAATGAAATCGCAAAAAAAAATGATTTGGATATTCAGACAGTGAGAAACGAATGGCGAACCAGTTATTGTCGGCTCCCATACAGCCTGCAAATGGACAGTGCTCGTTCAATTTCGATACTTTTACAACACAATGGACGGGAGTAAGGCGTGTTCACTCACCTGTCAAATTAAAAAAGCACTTGTAAATTCAAAATAAAATATAGACGCATTATGATCGAATGGACATATGGTAATCTAGGTATGCCAGCAAAATATATAAGTAATCTAAGCAAGCCGAGTGCTTGTTCAGATTACTTATATATTTTTAGTATTATTGTGTCCTAGCAGAAATGTCGAAATGTAAACAAAAACGTGATACCATAGCGATGACAGTAAAGAAAATTAGGGGCATGATCTCTCGTCGTTACTAAAATTTTCACCTGATGTGCAGTTAAGTTCATTTTTGCATCTTATTTATACAGAATTATGTATATGCATTTATACGTATACATAAACTCATTTGCAAAAAAAACGGGCGGTTTTGATTTTCATTCATATTTAAAAAGATACAATACCAAAAAGGTTTCAATCGTTTGTACACGTTACTGGCCGGTTTTAAAAATGCTGTGGTATTTTAAAAAGTACGTTCTAAATTCAATTTTTCATTTGATGTTCATTTTTACAGAAAACCCCTTTTTATCCTACATTTTTGGCGCGAAGTTCCAGAAGTTAACATCGACTTTCATAACTTTTATTCAATTTTTATCGATTAATTTCATATCCTTGACTGTCAAAGCTTTATTTAATGCTGTTTGGCTGTATCAAAAATGGTAGATAAAGTGGTAAAAGCTACCAAAATTATCGCGCTGCTTGAAGAGGGTTGCAGCCAATGTTTCGTGGCTAGGAGGCTAAATGTTAGTCGCTCGACAGTCCAAAGGACCTGGCAGCGATATCAGGAGACTGGTTCCGTCGAGAGAAGGCCTGGTTCTGGAAGAAAACCATGTACCCAACCACGGGATGATCGTTTTCTTGTGAGTCGCGCATTGAGAAATCGCAAATCTTCGTATGTGGATCTTAAGAACAACCTCCAAGAAGTAAGAAATGTGCATATTAGTCTATGGACGGTCAGGAGGAGGCTTCTCGCTGCCAATATACGCAGTCACCGCCCGGCCCGCGGCCCCAAATTACTCCGTGAGCACAGAGTTCACAGGCTTAGGTTCGCTAGAAATTGTGAATCATGGACTCAAGACGATTGGAATAGGGTTTTGTTCTCTGATGAAGCCAGGATATCTCTGTTCGGTGAAGATCGACGTCGGCGAGTGCTAAGAAGACAAGGAGAACGCTTTGCAGAGGCATGTTTCGAAGAAATCACACCTTATGGTGGGGGCTCTGTTATGTTTTGGGCAGGAATAAATTCAATGGATCGTACAGAGTTAGTCTTCATTGAAAACGGCTCACTGACTGGGCATCGATACATAACGGAAGTTCTAATTTCTCATGCACAACCCGCATTGGCCGCTCTAGGTGAAGACTCGATTTTTATGGACGACAATGCTCGCGCCCACCGATCCCGCGATGTTAATGCGTATGTGCAAGAGGTCGGCATTCGTCGTTTGGATTGGCCAGCTCGAAGTCCCGACCTCAATCCCATAGAGCATGTCTGGGACGTTCTGAAACGGCGTGTGAGATCAGTACACCCGGCTCCGCAGACCATCAGAGAGCTGAAGAATGTGATTAGTGCGGAGTGGGAACGTATTCCGCAAGCAAGTATCCGGGATATACTCGCTAGCATACCCAGACGAATTCAAGCTGTGATTTTAGCTAGAGGGGGTCACACTCGATACTAAACATTTATCTGCTTTTACTTTATTAAAGAAAAACAAACAAAAAAACTTTTTTATTTTTACTTCATGAGCATATGCACTACTAGCGAATATACACTACTAGCGAGGTTTAGCATTATTTCCCATAAATTGTATCTAAATTTTATGAAATACTGATGAAAACGATTATTTTCTTATTAATTTACCAAATTGTGTGGATAAAACTACCTATAATTATCAAACAAAGAAATATTAACATTTGAAATGGTTCATTGCTTAGGTGCCCGTTTTTTTTGCAAATGAGTGTATATCAATGAGCAGGTTACTTGATACACACCTTTTGAATTGATAACTTCTTATGGGAGGGTAAACCGCTTGTTTTTACGCAACATGTTGTGACGCCAGTCTGCCTGGCTGCTTTAAATGGTTAAAGAATGATACTAATAATGTACAAAATACTAATGTACATATACAAGGATTATAAATAAGAATGAAATATGTTTTATAAGCAATAAAAGATTTTATGAATAAATAACCCTTCCTTATATTATCATATTAATATACATAAAATTTAAGTACTAACCTAAGCTTTTTCCAAGTTAAACAAGTTCAATATTAAATAGTTCAACTTAGATTAGTTTAAGTTATCACTGCTGTCAAGCATCCCAAGACGCGCGTGTTTTTTATTTTAATATTGAGTCTCTGATACATTCTTTTTTTAAAAATCCAAACGTTAGTTAACGTTTTCAAATAATCAAACTTTAATAGTAAAAAAAAATAAAAATGTCTCAATAAAAACTGTAGTCATTTAATTAATTTGCCTTTATAATTTAAGGCCTTTCTATATGAGATATTTTTATTGAGTAAGATGGACTTACCAATTATTTTTTTTAGAAAAGTTTGTATAGCATGCATTTATGCCTGTGTAGAACATGTAATTTACATACATACATACATATCATCACGCCATATGCCTTGCACGCCTTCCCTTTCGCATCTTAACACCAATACTCTCTTTCATACCTACTCGCTCTCTTACGTCGTCGTTACGAATGCGGTCGGTCAGTCTAACTCCACAGATTTGCCGCAGAGATCGCATTTCGACCGCATTAATTTTACTTTCATACTCTTTTCTGCATACCCAACTCTCACTTCTATACAGTAATGTTGGGACAAGCACTGCGTTATGTATTGCTACACGTGCCTTCTGGCTGAGGTGGTGGCTGCCGAGAAGTTGCCCCAACGCTCCGTTCACTCTATTTCCCGCATTCACTCTTCGCTCTATATCAGTGGTGTACCTTCCATCTCGGCTAAATCCACATCCAAGATATACAAATTCATCCACTTGCTCTAGTACATCATTACCTATTGTTACTCTTACATCTGTTCTGGCTTTATCTCTTTCAAAGACCATTATTTTGGTTTTGCTCACATTCGCGCGTAGACCCCTTTTCCTACAATCTTCTGTCATTGTGTCGACTAGGGTCTGCAGGTCAGTCGCTGACTGTGCCAGCAGGACTGCATCATCTGCATAAAGCAGAGCAGTGACCACTGAGTCGCCTATCTGGACTCCCACATTCATATCGTTCAACCTTTGGAGACATTTATCCAGATATATGATAAACAGCCTGGCTGACAGAACGCACCCCTGCTTAACGCCGATATTGACGTCAAACCAAGGCAACATTCCATCATCCAGCCGCACACAGGCTCTACAGCCCATGTAACTGGACTGCACAGCCTGTAGCAGTTTACCGTTAATACCATACTTCGGTAAAATGTCCCAAAGTTCCTTTCGTACAACCGTGTCAAATGCTCTCTCCAGATCCACAAAACTGCAGAAAACCCTCTGACCTAGAGCCAGATGTTTCTCGACAATGTTGCGCAGAGAGAACACTTGATCCATGCATCCCCTTCCACTCTTGAAACCTCCTTGTGTCTCACACAGTAAACCATCGGACACCATCCTCATTCTCCTTTCAATAATTTTACCATACACTTTTGCTGCCAAACTGGTCAAGCTTATGGTTCTGTAATTTGCGCAGTCATAACGTGAACCCTTGTTTTTAAACAAAGACACGATGACTGCGCTATTCCAGTCCCCGGGAACCATTCCCGAGCTCCAACATAAATTGAGGAGCAACAGGAACGCCTCCCAGACACAGGAGCCACCAAGCTTGATCATTTCGGCAGACACCATATCAATGCCCGCTGCCTTACCATTTTTCAAACTTCTTATCGCCCATTCAACTTCATCCATACTGATGCCATCGGAGGACGCCGTCGCCGAATGTTGATCTACTAGACCACATGCGACATCGGCGCCAACCGTAACATCCGCATACATATCGCCAAAATATTCACTCCATCGGCTTAAAACGTCTTGTGTTTGTGTAAGAATGTAATGTAATTTGCAATGAATAATTAAAAAATACTATACTATGTAACTAAAATTATATGGCATCCATAATATCTTGAAAACTGTTCTTCTGTGTGATAATTTGCTTTACTTGAATTGTAGTTGTGTATACTCCGCACATTGTGCAGGTTTCGTCGACAACGAACCAATTTTAATCACGGTTCTATCGCCGCGAAACCTGAATCATATGCGAACTCTTCTTGTGAGGTATTCTTTCTTCTTGGCCGGTTGTCATAATTACTTGTACTGCTTTGAAAAAAAAAATCTTTTAGTTAATTTATTATTAAATATAAAGCTTAACATTAAATCTTAATATATGTAATTTTTCTGCACGTGTGTTTGTCACCTATCTCCTCCTAAATGGCTGGACGAATTTGGATGAAATTTTGTCTGTTTATTTCAATGGGTTCCTAAATTGTTGGAAAACATATTTGGACTTCGTAGCTGGCCCTGTTGTCGGTATGATACACAATTTAATTTGCCATACAATTGAGAACATTACAGAATATATTTAATTTGGTGCTGCTCTGCCTGGCAAAACGAAGTCTGCCGAGTTGGCTAGTATTCTATAAAAACTCTATGAAATTTTACATAATTGTATGATGACAAGGTCGACCTAGTCAGTTATTTCCAAAATCCAGGTTATTTATTGTATTTAGTTATTTAGGTACACTAGCGGACCCGGCAAACTTCGTGCCGCCTAACAGTCAATGTACGAAAAGTAAAAATCCCGCAACTCGATCGCAGCGCCACCTATCGGGTCCGATTGCAAATCTAAACCATTCTTGAAGCCACTTGAATACACACAAAAAATATCAACAAAATCCGTCCAGTCGTTTAGGAGTTAAGTTCCATACACACGTACATAAGAATTACATATACTCGTATATATAAAGATATATGTACTATATATTATTATCATCACATCTTAAGTGGCGAAGTAGTTGAATAAAATATAAAATGCGATTTAAATAAATTAATTTAAACTACACGATCGTTTATTTGTATCTTTATTATATTAAGATAAATTTATTACTGTGTACTATACATATTGACAAAAAGCCTATGAAAACATGCAATCACCATTGGCAGAATATATTCGGTTCTAATTTACTCACTGAATTGTTTACTAAAGGACATATACTTTTTAATTATTTCTGAGAACATCGTCTTATATGTAAAGTTTCGCGCAATATAATATAAGGATTATTTCCTTTGTGTAGAGTGTCTTTAAAAAAAAGATTAATATATTAAAATGTAAATTAAAATATACCGCACATTATCTTATTAAGCTTACGAGATATCTAATGACATTAATATTTAAAATTATTTTCTTAAATTCAAGAAATAGTGGAAAAAATACATATGTTATTGTCATTTGTATTGCTAAGCTATTTAATATTATTAACTTATGAGCAATACAAATAGAGAAACGGCCCCCAGTCACGGCAGCTCCGCTATCCTACAGGCTCATCGTGGTAGCGGGCCTGGTAGCGATGGAGTAGGGGGTGCGAAGAATCTCCGGCAGCGATCCGGCTACCAATCAAAACGACCTTTGGCCCTGGTAACACACAACATTCGGACACTCAGGACCGATGAGAAGGTCATCGAGCTGGAAGAGGAATTGAGCAAAATCCGCTGGGACATTGTAGGATTATCAGAAGTGCGAAGAGAGGGCGAGGGCACGATAATCCTACGTTCTGGAAACTTGCTCTTCTACCGGGAGGGAGATCACCCGTCCCAAGGTGGTATAGGGTTTATCGTTCGCAGGTCTCTCGTAGGCAACGTGGAGAGGATCGAGAGTGTGTCGGCAAGGGTAGCATACCTTATACTCAGAATTACCAAACGGTATTCGTTGAAGGTCATACAGGTATACGCACCGACCTCGGCATACTCCGACGACGAGGTGGAGGTCTTTTACGAGGATATCTCGAAAGCCATACACGCGTCCAAAACCCACTTCACGGTGGTTATGGGAGACTTTAACGCGAAACTAGGCAAAGGGAGTGATGATGAGTTGAGAGTGGGGAAACATGGATATGGATAGAGAAACCAGAGGGGCCAGAAACTGGCTGAATTTCTGGAGAAGGAAAGCCTCTTTATGATGAATTCCTTCTTCAGAAAGCAGCCACAAAGGAAATGGACCTGGATTAGCCCCGATGGTTTAACAAAAAACGAGAGAGACTTCATCTTGTCGGACAAACGACATATATTTAATGATGTCTCAGTGATCAGCCGGATTAAAACTGGGAGCGATCACCGAATAGTACGAGGCACATTAAATATCCACACAAAAGTCGAACGGTTACGCTTGATGAAGTCTACCCTCCGACCTACACCTGTCCAATACCAGAACCTCGAAAACTTTCAACTCGAACTACACAATCGCTTCGAATGTCTAGACGAGTGCGAATCTCCGAACGATATAAACAACAGGTTCGTGGAAACTGTCCACGCGGTTGGGTCGAAATTTTTCAAGGCTCACCGCGCTAATAGACCTAAAAAGCTTTCTGACCAGACTCTCAAGCTCATGGAGCGGAGAAAAGAAATGACAGTACAGTCTTCAGCCGATTGGTCCGAACACAGGCAGCTAAATAGGCAGATCTCCAGGTCTGTGCGTCGCGATATTCGCCAATTTAATATGCTCCGTATTAAAGAAGCGATAGAGCGGAATCGTGGCTCAAAAGTGTTCGCACAAGATCTGTCTATCGGGCAAAGCCAAATGACTAAGCTGAAGACCGATGACAGCACTGTCATTTCATCCCAAAGTGAGATCTTGGGAGAGGTCGAAAGGTTCTATGGACAGTTATATAAAACATCCCGAAATCCTGTTGTCGGCTTGGTCCAAGATCCCAGATCCAAGCTAACTCGGCATTATACCGAAGAAATCCCGGACATTAGCTTGTGCGAGATCAAAATGGCTCTCGAACAACTAAGAAACGGTAAGGCACCGGGAGATGACGGAATTACGGCAGAGCTCCTGAAGGCAGGCGGCAAGCCGGTCTTAAAAGCCCTTCAGAAGCTATTTAATTCCGTTATCCTCGGGGGCGACGTTCCAGAGTCGTGGACCAGGAGTGTGGTGGTGCTGTTCTTCAAGAAGGGCGACAAAGCTCTTCTAAAGAACTACAGACCCATCTCACTCTTGAGCCACGTCTACAAGTTGTTTTCGAGAGTCATTACCAATCGACTCACGTGGAAGCTTGATGACTTCCAGCCGCCCGAACAAGCTGGTTTCCGAAAAGGCTATAGTACCATAGACCATATCCTCACGCTTCGGCAGATTATCCAGAAGACCGAGGAGTACAATCGGCCTCTGTGTATAGCGTTTGTGGACTATGAGAAAGCCTTTGATTCAGTCGAAACTTGGGCGGTGCTGCAGTCCCTTCAGCGGTGCCAAATCGACCATCGTTATATCGAAGTGCTGAAGTGTTTGTATAGGAACGCCACAATATCAGTCCGTATTCGGGATAAGAGTACGAAACCGATCCAGTTGCAGAAAGGCGTGAGACAGGGAGACGTCATCTCTCCGAAACTGTTCACCACTGCACTGGAAGATGTCTTCAAGCTTTTAGACTGGACCGGACTCGGCATCAACATCAATGGCGAATACATCACTCACCTTCGATTCGCAGACGATATTGTCGTCATGGCAGAATCCATGGAGGACCTGGGCACCATGCTCAACGATCTCAGCAGGGTATCCCAACTAGTGGGTTTACGAATGAACATGGACAAGACGAAAGTCATGTCAAATGCCCATGTCATTCCTGTACCGGTCCTAGTTGGCAATGCGATTCTCGAAATTGTCGATCATTATGTTTACCTTGGACAAACAGTCCAGTTAGGTAGATCCAATTTCGAGAAAGAGGTCAGCCGACGAATCCAACTCGGTTGGGCAGCGTTCGGGAAACTTAAGAAGATCTTCTCATTCAACATACCTCAGTGTTTGAAAACACAGGTCTATGACCAGTGTGTGTTACCAGTAATGACTTACGGCACGGAAACGTGGTCCCTAAATGTAGGCCTCATAACCAGGCTCAAAGTGGCTCAGCGTGCTATGGAGCGGGCTATGCTCGGGATTTCTCTGCGAGATAGAATCCGAAATACGGAAATCCGCAGACGAACGGGTGTAACCGACATAGCACGAAGAATTAACACGCTGAAGTGGCAATGGGCAGGCCACATCGCTCGAAGAACCGACAACCGCTGGGGAAGAAAGGTTCTAGAGTGGCGACCACGTACCGGACGACGCAGTGTGGGACGCCCCCCCACTAGGTGGACAGACGACCTAGTGAAGGTTGCTGGGCGTCGTTGGATACAGGCGGCACAGGACCGCACTCTGTGGCGTAAAATGAGGGAGGCCTACGTTCAGCAGTGGACGGCAATAGGCTGAAATGATGATGATGATGATGATGATTTAATATTTGGCAGAATATGAATCTGAATGCCATTTTACATCTGCAGAATAAATCTATCTAAAGTTAATTACATTATTAATATAGATTACTTAATAAAAAATAATAGAAGAACATGTAAAGTAATAACAAGTAAACGAATAAATAGTTTGTCTTCCTTGTCCTCCTCTGTCGTATAAGATTACAGACGTTTAAGCTTTCTCTGCCGCAACAGATGACCAATTGTTCGTTCCCCCATAAAGGCAGCTAAAAGTTTTCCTATTTATTCAGTGCTCATACGTCAAGGCGGCGTGTCGGTAAAGGGGCGCTACGGGGAGATGAGCCGAGCCACAGGAGGGGTATTCGGTGGCGCGGCGGGCCGACGCGTTCCGGCGTGATAAGGCGGGCGGGTCTATTGTCGCGGCGTCGGCGCACGTTTCCTCCGCTGCCGTCGAGCCTACCGCATTGTTCACCCACGTAATGAATAAACTTATTCCTCAGGTTAATGCTGCAAAAGCGACAGCCGAAATCGCTCACTTTAACGTTATCTTGAATTGTCAACTTATAACATTTACACGCATGTCTGAATGTCCCTATAATAGTGCGAACCCTTGCGTCCCAGTTTTGTTTGAGTAGTGTTAACGGAATATTGGATGTATACTTACATTAGCACAATTTGGTGAGAAGTTGTTTGATGATAGCCCCAAATTCTATTAAGATTGAAATTAAGTTCAGTACTTATAAAGTTGGATTGATACCTTAATATATAAATAAGTATTAACGTACATGACGTACTTTCAAACTACGAGTACTATATACTTTATGGAACGGTTTTGCAGACTTGAAATTGTCTCAACTTTATTTTATTTCAAAATTACTTATCGTATCAGTATTTACTGTGCAAATAGCTTTAAATATTTACACATAAAAGAAAATCCTTATTAATATTATAAATGTGAAATTAACTCTGTCTGTCTGTCGCTCTTTCACGCCAAAACTACTGAACCGATCTAAATGAAATTTGGTACACGGATAGTCCAGAGCCTGATAAAGGACATAGGCTACTTTTTAAATCAAAACGGGTTGTAAAGGGGGTGAAAAGTTGTAAAGACGTATCGGCATTTTTTTAAAGCCAGAAACTTGAAACTTATTTTTAGGCTATTGATTATATTATAAATAAATATGACATTTAAATTTTCTAAAAGATTTACCCTTAAGGGGTAAAAAATAGGAGATGAAAACTTTAGGACTACCCTTTTACGCGGGCGAAGCCGCATGCAGAAGCTAGTATACTATATTTATAAATTATATTATCTGTTGTTCACAATTTTGGAGCTAGCAGTCAGAATTACTTATCGAGGTTAATAACCGTAAATAAGTACGGATATTGATTTTGATCGGCAATTCTAGCAATTACATAATTATATAAATTAACCTAATTGTGTTGTTATGAACAGACAAAGCAAAAAAGAGAGTAGGTAAGTATTAAATGTCCATTGAATTTTAAAATTATCCAATTTTTTATATATTTGTTTAATAAATTATGATTATATTTGAATTACTAATTTCAAAGAACATCTCAGATAGTGTTTCACTAATTATATTTTATAATACATATTTTTTTGTCACAATATACCTTAATCCTAAAAATAAATTGCTCTGCCTGAATTGTTGTTTAAACATTAAATCATTAAGTCACAGGCTAAACTACATTTACTTCCAGTTAACTCTAAAAGCTAATTGCTCATCTTGAATTTAAATAAATAAATACCACGGTACTTAGTAAAGGATTTATTTACTAATCATATTTATACCCTGAATAATAAATGTGCCTTTAAGTATCAGTATACTGTACCTTTGTCAAAAATCAGATATTTTGATCGCTATTTTGAAATAAACAATACTCTACTTTTCATTAAAGATTTTAATTATTATTCGTAATGTTAAACATTTTGAGTTCAGGAATGACTCCTAGATGGTTTAGACGTCGACTATGTATTACTTTTCAACTGCTTATCTAATTGTATACCCATTATATAATTTTCATGGCGCTAAAATTTCTTATTCACTCGAATACATTCAAAAATATCCTATAGTAGTGACTCTCATTTTGAATGGCGAAAAAATCTCGCGACGAGCTGGCAATAGCTTCGAAGGGAGAAAATCGTATTTCGATCGAAAAGAGGGGCAAATCTTTTATGTAATATGAGATTGTCATCGCGATTATTACAGGCAAATAGAATACGCCGGATCAGTAAGTAGGTTATCTTCTTGCTTCCTTTGGCCGGAATCACTTTATTGGATGTCGTTGGGTATTCACTTTATATTTGTGATTATCACTGTTTATTAACTAGGATGAAATGTTTTAACCTTGGTAATTTCAATGTAGACGCTTTGATAAGATCAAATAGAACTTACCAAATCTTTAAGTGATTGTAATTGAAATTACTTAATTATATAAAAGAATTATATAGAGAAATTACTTTTTTATAAGTATTTTCCAAGAGTTCTAAGTAGGTAAATAAACGATTGTACTTTTTTCTTTCGCCGGAAACAAAACTTTTATCGTTCGTCGAGTGACATCAATTTGCGAGAAAATGCTTTTCCGTCGGCGCTGACTCAAATTACTCCCAAACAAATCTTTATCGCGGGATTGTTATCTTGTAAGTTTATAAAGAAAACTGTATGACATTGAAAACGCCACTACAGAATGATTTTATAAAATCCATTTGGTCTTAACAATTTATTTATCGAGCTAGTTATATTCTCAACGTATTGAACCATAAATATGGAATATGAAGGCGCATCCTTTATGCATCAAAGCTTTAATTGCAATGTGTTGAAAGCAAAGTCGTTCCATGTGGCGTTGCGCCGAGGTGCTGTATGTGAGAGCAGATGTGCGGAAAAATCTAAGATTATTAGCTGGCTTATGCGAGAAACGACGGCAACGACATATTCATATTTAAATGTCACATTGCGACTGCAACCTAGTAGAACTAACTCATGTGTGTAGCGTTGTGGTTATCTTTTCTAAGATCTGTCGAGCTTAAGAATTACGTAGTTGTTTATGCGTTTCCATGGCTAAGCCATTTTTCCAAATTTGTCCGAGCATCCGCACTTGCTACCAAACAATACTGGGACTTATTTCGTAATGAAATTCCAATTACTGAAGGTTGAAATTATGAGTATATCTCGTATATTTTATGGTTTCATGTTATATATTTTTATTTTAAGTTTTTAGTTTAAACTCTTCTGAAACAGAAAGATGAAATTCCCACGACAGCTTTATGAAATCTTTTCTTGAAATGTCCTCTTAACACTGATATAATTAATTTAATTTAAAAATGATGTTACCTTTTATATATGAAATAATAGAAATAAATTATTTTATATATGAATAAAAAGAACTGGATATTAGAATATTTACTCTACAGGCAAGAGAATTTACATTTTGAATGGAAAATTTACTTACTCTACGCACAATTCTTTGATTTATTTACTCACAGGATAATAATATATATTGGATTTGCAGAGAAAAAGTATGTTGGTAAACTGAATTTCTGAGAAAGACAAGCGTCTCCATTTTGTAGATGTTTTAAAATGGAATATTAATTTCGTAATACGAATAATGTTATAAAGATCAAATGTTTATGATAATATTACAAATCACTTATTGCTATCCCTATGTGGCAATAGTTAAGAATACATTTATAGCCGCCCCTTAGTTGCCCATGAGAGTTCGAAAATCGGCTAAGGCAGTAGCTATCGCTAGGAAGCGTATAACACTTAATTTCGAACGTTAACCAGCTTGCCAAGCTTTGTCGCTGTCAAATTAATGATGGCGTTCTATGAGTTGTCAATACGTCTAGCAGTGAACGGCAAAAGGCTGAACGATGATGATGATAATATATCACTTAGTCTGACAGAGTTAAGTTTTTTGGCAATAAATGCCACATGTGTAGAATACTTCATAAATAAACAACCCAAAGCTTCTTAAAAAAAATTCAGGATGAATAGAGTTTTTGAAATCTCCAATTGTAAATACAAGGGCGATAAAATTGTTCGTTGCAATTTTGCGGCAAGTCAGACTCAATCCTACACCGCGGCGGGGAGATAAAACGAATTTATGGTTTGAAAATTAAACTTAAATTGGACATTACAGAGTTATTATTAAATATTTAGTGATTAACTAAGTTAATGTAAGATTCGTACGAAGATGGGCTATTAATTTGTACCGTATAAGTTTGTTTTGTAGATTTGTTTGCTTTATTTGTATATGTACGTTAATTTATTTTGTTTGATGGAGGTATTTATGTTATTGAGTTTTATAGCGGACGTATAAGCAGGCTAACTGATAGTAAATGTTAGCAGACGTCAGGTTTATATTAAGTTTATTCTTGGGTGTTATAGGTAGAAAGAAAAGAATACTAAAAACGTTTTGTTGTGTATGATATCGAGCTGTATCTAGTGGTAATAGACAGATAAGGTTGGTGCTATAGATCTTCAGAGTATTCTCCGTGAAATAGTTGATAAAACCCACATGAGAGATCTAAGGTTTCGCTGTTACGCCAACGATCGTATTCTGTTTGAATGCAGAATTATTGACGATTTAAATATTATACCTTCACAGGTATTCAAGCGGAGTATACTGACATGTATACATATTAGACGCATGTTTTAAGAACGTATGTAGTAACTCCTTATACATAATAAGTAATATGTCATTTGGTTGGTTGATGAATGAGTTTAAACTAATTTGACGATGAAGTACAAAATATCTTTACCACCATATATATATTATGTTTTCTGTTCTAATAAGATGACTAATAGTATGAGACACACAGCTCGTACATCCCATCAGTATACTTACTTAATAGCTGCCGATTAAGGCATGATCTGAGAATATTAGCACCTATCGTCAGGTAAAATAATGTAGTAAGGTACTATGATGAAGACAAATATAGATAATAGTAATCAGGTACAATAATAAGTCATCATCATCATCATCATCATTCTCCTATTCTTATCCCAATTATTTGGAGTCGATACAATACATACATACATATCATCACGCTATATCCCTTGCAGGGTAGGCAGAGAGAACAGAGTGCCAGAGAACTCTATCTTTGCATACTTCACTCGCTTCCTCAACATTCATAATTCTCTTCATACACGCTCGCCGGTTTCGGAGACTCTTGACTCCACCTTCTTTCAGTAATATTATATTATTGTCGATACAATATGTACTATTATTTCATAGTACATAATTTAAAAGTTGTTGGTAAAACAATATGTATAGGTTTTTTTCTTATAAAAAGTATTGTGGTCTTATATGGCATATTCAAAGGATCGATCGACAATTGAATATATCTTCTCTTAATATATATAAATTACGCGTCATGTTGTTTGTCCGCGATGGACTCCTAAAGTATTTAACCGATTTTAACCAAAGATAGGATAGCTTTCATCTCAATTTATAGTCGCAATATTATTTTATTGTGGTAGGACCACGCTGTGGACAGTTCTCTGTCTACAGCCGCGGGCCGGTCCGTCCGGGGTAGTACCACACTCTCGCAGAAGATCGACGTCTGAGTAATAGTAATGTGCTATTGCGCTTCGTTCGGTGAGCGAGAGAGCCGGAAGCCTAACTGGGGTGGGTTCAGGGTTGTATTGGTAGGCAGCGGCCTAGCTATACCATTGGCAAAGGTCCATGGGCGGCAGTGACACTTACCATCAGGTGTGCTGTCTGCTCGTTTGCCGCCATAAGCAATAAAAAAAAAAAAAAAAAAAAAAAAAAAAATTATTTGTCTATTATTTGACAGTCACAATTATCTGTTATCTCCAAACGATTCTAACAGATGGCGGCATCTGTTGACTGGATTGAGTAAGTATTTAATAAATAGCGCTATGTTAAACGTACAAACGTTTCATATAAGCTACAATTTATTAGCATAATCACTACGTATTACTGAGGCTACCTTAGCCACAGCAACTCGTGGCCGGGTCTGTATATATATAAAATATGTAAATTGATTCATCAAATTACTCATGAATTGTGATACGACTATTATAGCGGATCAATAAAAAAATTACCACATTTAAAATAAGAACGAGGAAAAAGAAAGAAAACTGTTGAGATTACTTTTGTACATCGTGTTGACATAGCAAGCTTTTATCACCCTTTTTATGGGGGAAAATCCCTGACACATATTTAAATAGGCAAACAATACCGCCGAGAGTACAAACAGAAATAGATGGTTCAAACTTTTATTCTATCTTCAATAAAAAGGTCCATCTACGTTTTAAATTTTGCCAAATATATTGACAGTAATTTTTTTTTTTTTTGCTTTTTTATAATAATATAATATCTTCTAACTTTATGTACTTATTATTAAAGTTATTCTCATTTTTTTATTTATTAGGTAGGATCACGCTGTTGACTTTTTTCTGTCTACAGCCCGGGCCAGCCAAGGCCGGTCCGCCCGGGGTAGTACCACATTCTCGCAGAAGATCGACGTCTGAGTTTTTTTTTTTTTTTTTTATTGCTTATGGCGGCAAACGAGCAGACAGCACACCTGATGGTAAGTGTCACTGCCGCCCATGGACCTTTGCCAATGGTATAGCTAGGCCGCTGCCTACCAAAACAACCCTGAACCCACCCCAGTTAGGCTTCCGGCTCTCTCGCTCACCGAACGAAGCGCAATAGCACATTGCTATTACTCAGACGTCGGTCTTCTGCGAGAGTGTGGTACTACCCCGGACGGACCGGCCCGCGGCTGTAGACAGAGAACTGTCCACAGCGTGGTCCTACCACAATAAAGAGTAATGGCAATGTGTTATTGGGCTTCGTTCGTTGAGCGAGAGACCTGGAAGCCCAACTGGGTGGGTTTGGAATTTTTATTGGTATTCAGGGAGTAGCTATAACCTTGGTATTGCGAAGGTCTACAAGTGGTAGTAACACTTACCATCAGGTGAGCTGCTTGTTCGTTTGCCATCATATTCAATAAAAAACATCTTAAAAACTTTATATACTATAATTTCTAATAATTCTGGTCTACAGCTTTTCTCATAGTAATCTCTCATCATCATCTCAGCTCATATATCTCCCACTGTTGAGCTTGAGCCTCCTCCATAGTGGGATGGCAATGGACCTGCTATACCACGTCGGTCAGAAGTGCCGGTATAGGATTTTGTTTCGAGATTGCCTTCTCTTGCAAAAATTTTACATGTATTTTTATATCCTTTAGTCATCTCTTACGATCACCCACGGGTAAGATAGGGGGTGGTGAAGTGTATTCTCCCTCCGTGACCATACGAATAAGTAATCTCTGTGGTGACAAAGTAAGGATATAGTTCACCACTATAAAAGACTACGAAAGAACGGAGGAGGAGAATAGAAATAGAGAATAGAAATAAAAGAGAGATATAGAAAAGGAAGATAGCATCACTACAAGGAAAGTTAAAGTTGAAACAATACTCTATGTCTACCTAATTACCCAGTGTGAGTGATAGTTTATATGCAACATTTTTTTTTTTCGAGTAGGTTGTGTCCCGGACACATGGCCAGCGCATGGCCCCATAATCATGGGCAGCGCATGGCCCCATAATCCACCGTATTCCCTACCCATCGCCATAGTTTATATTCCACTGTGAGACATATACAAAAGCGAAAAAAAAAATATTTTGTAGAATAAAAAAAAAATGTGGCTTATATATACCTCTGACATATTTGTATATGATATCCAACACTTTGAACAAGGTATACCTTAGCTAACATGGAAATGTAAAGTTATCGAAGCGTCTGGACTTATGTCGTTTTTCCTACATCTAAGGGAAATCTGATTGTAATATGTCTGAGTTTGAGCTTGTAATATCGAACTTGGATAGGAAACAATAATCTAAGTTATAAATAAATAATAAGTATTATGTGTAAAAATATTATTAAAGTGAAACTTTTATCGCCTCAAACTTTACTCGTCCATCTATTGCATGTCGCGTGACGGTCGGCCGTGGAGTAAGGGTAAAGTGAAAGGCGCTCGACAGAGCAGCCGAGGCCAATATGGCAGCGCCTAAGGTTCGCATCAGCTGACCGTGTAGTGTATAAACTACACCGGCACACAAAAAACAAAGTGGTCTGTACATTGGGCGCCACCTATCTAGTTGTGAAAAATCCTTAAAAATGGCAAAATTGCAAAAAATTGCAATTTATTGCAATTTTTGCCATTTTTAAGGGTTTTTTACAATTTTCTCCGATTTGAAACAGCTTATGATGTCTAAGCACCCTTAAAATTAGTATTCACGAGTTCAAAATACATGAAAATTGAGCTTGTCTTAGATCCCAAATTTTTTTTTACCAAAACATCCAAATTTCAAAACTGGAGGGTGGACGGCTAATACTGACTTAAAATTCGTATTCCGCAGGTCGAAAACCATGCCCGTAGATAGGTGGCGCCCAATGTACAGACCACTTTGTTTTTTTTTGTGTGGCGGTGCTATTACTCATTTGTGCCAGTGTTCCACGCTATTTGTTTATTTTTAATATATGTATATCATCAAAATAATTGTATATATATTATGTACTAGCTTCTGCCCGCGGTTTCGCGCGCGTAAAAGGTTACTTTCCTAAAGTTTTACATTGTTGTTTATTTTTATTTTACCCCTTAATGGTAAATTTTAACAACATGTTAATGTCATATTTATTTATTAGAAAAAATCAAGCCTAAAAATAAGTTTCAAACTTCTGGCTTTAAAAATGACGAGACTTCCTCACAACTTTTCATCTCCTTTACAACCATTTTTTTTTGCATTAAAAAGTAGCCTATGTCCTTTTTCAGGCTCTAGACTATCTGTGTACCAAATTTCATTTAGATCGATTCAGTAGTTTTGGTGTGAAAGAGCGACATACAGACAGACAGACAGAGTTACTTTCGCATTTATAATATTAGTAAGGATGTCGTACTCTAAAACACAGAGTTAAATTAAAATATTAGTTGGAGACCTAGTTATCATCTCTCATAATCATTCCTATTTTTCAAGTATAAAATTAAGATTGATGATGCAATTTTAATACCTTAAATCAATTATTTTTACAAAAAATTTAAAACTTCACTTTTACCACCTTTGCTCGAAATTTTGCAAACTTTATAAAGTTGACTTGGATCCGTTTAAATCGGTATGTCATTAAATGATTAACCATCTGTTCGAGAGTTAAACAGAGTATTACTCATTTTATTACGATAATATTCTACTTTAAGATACTTAAAGGAAGCTTCGTCGACTTTTAAATACTTTTACGTGAACTTTATTTTCTCATATAGTAACGGAGTAAAACATAGTTCACTATGATTAATTGGATTGCAGATAATAGCAAGAGAAGGACACTTGAATTACAGCTTCATCTCTATAGCCTTATATAATTGGTTTGCCATATCAACGTGGAAGAGTTATGAGGGAGACGTCTATGGGCTGGTAAATAAAGTACAAGATGACGAGTGTTACTTTCAATAAAGAAAAAGAAAAAGATTGCGGTACAAAAACTATATCTATCATATAAATTTTCGTACTTGTCTTTTAAAGTCCTCTATTTTGATATCTCAGTCGAATCCTGCTCGAGCCTTCCACAAGGGTCTTGAGAAAATGGTGAGCTCGTAGGTATTCTAAGGCGTATTAAAGCCACCATTTTTTTTTAAGAATTTTATGTACTCAGCGACAGTCGAATTACCAAGACGAATCTAATATAATTATCATTTATATGTCAATAACAGTCTGAATAACTTAATTATAAATTTCATCTTTTATTACAATTGTAAAAAAATATTGCAAAAGGTACATAATAGAAGTTGTAATATTTTGAAATATGTAGGTATATATATATATAGAGAAATATAATAATAAATATAATACTTAAATTTAAATTAGTTATTATTTATTTAGATCTTTGTAGAATATAGGGACTGTATTATCGAATATCGAAAATGGTATTGTGATACTTAAAGTTAGTTGACTGGCGCCCCAACATTAATAACACAATACTATATATTACTAAAATATATCTTAGACTGATTTGATCAAACTAAGGTTTTGTGCGATAGTCGTTTGTGAAATATTACAAAGATAATTCGATTTTCCGCTCAATTTTAGTTATTAAACCTTAGGATTTTCATAATGTTATCGTATTTTTTTTATATTATAGTTAATGGCATTAACATTATTCATAGACGGCCATGTATATTCAAACAGTGTATATGCTAATGAATTAACTGCAAATGTGTCTTTCTATTTCCGAATACTGAATGTATCATGGAAAAAGTTTAGTTTTAATTTTCTATAAACTTCTTTGAGTTTCGAATATTACTTCAGACCTAATCAAGGTCCGGTTATCGTTGGCTAACCCAGGCACTTGATATGTACGTGCAGTGCAGGTTTTAGGGTGGCGCGCTGTCTTTTCCGTCGCATTTGACGGATTAAGTAGGGTGTGACTGCGTTATAGCCTACCATCAAAAATGTAAATGTCTGGTACTGCACTCAATTACCAGTAAAGGGCTTTCTCTATTATGTGGCCTTAAGAATTACTTTCCAAGTATGCGTATGTTACATCTTTACTTAATCTTTAACTGATAAAGACACGAGATAATAAGTAAAAAAATATATAATAGTGGCTTATTATTTAATTAATATAATTGTAGGTTGACAGGTTAAAAAAGCCATCTATTGTTATCGCTTGTTTTCTCGTGGGAATTGTTAAAACCAACTACGGTAGCCTAGTGAATTGGGCAATAGTGTTGATATATAATAAATACAACTGATTGATTATTATGGCACTGATTACTATGGCATTATAATCCATTTGTTGGGAGGCGTATGGTGCTGTGTTGTTACGAATACTACCAACCCTTACTTCGCTTGTGGATGTGGTAAAAGATGATTAAGAGCTTTATAATGAACTGGGCCAATTCTACTTAATGCCGTTTCGTCAACAATTAGGTTCCCAATGAGAGTTGTTTAACTATTGCCAATAACTTTTGCAATATGTACGAATACGTACATATTGCATCGATTGCAGGTAATTAGGATAAGAGCAAGAGAATGATGATAATGATTGTAGGGAGTTGTATATCCAACAACTGATGTCGGTAAACAGATAGATGAAATTGTAGGCTTAAAATAAATTATAGTTGTAATAATGATGTAGGTACCGGGGGAGATCGAGTCTAACCTATCTAGACCAGATTGGTCACGTACTGAAGGAAGGTGCAGTCAAGAGTCTCCGAAACCGGCGAGCGTGTATGAAGAGAATTATGAATGTTGAGGAAGCGAGTGAAGTATGCAAGGATAGAGTTCTCTGGCACTCTATTCTCTCTGCCTACCCTGCAAAGGATATGGCGTGATGATATTTATGTATGTATGTATGTAGCTGTAATATTCGTTTGTTCTTTAAAATTATTTATTGAAACTAAGATGGTATGTAAATAATTTTGTATACAATGATTTGCTAATCAAATATTTTAACAAATTCAAATACAATATTAGCTTTGCGCTATAAAATATATTTTACCTAAATCTTAGTACAAATATGTTTTCTAAAAAACCCATATATAAGTATCGTAGAAAAGTCGACACGAAGACACCTGAAGTAGAAGACATGTGTTCACAACGCCCGTTCCGCCTTCCGTTCCCCTCTTTATTGATATTACGGTCGGCGCATTAACCACTCCACACGCGGTGTATTGGCTTCTATATAAGGATCGCTACAATAAAACTAGATTGTTCAAATAAACTTGATAGAAACTCATCATACGGTACTGTCAATATATAAAGCAAGCCTTGTTGTAGTCTGGTTGTCCACAATAGTGAATTGAAGCAATGATATCACATAATATTTTATTAGTTTATACTGAATAGATATATTTTAATACTAGTTCATTGTTAAAAAGCAAATAAAGAATAATTTTCTTGTGATGAGATTTATACATGAAAGGAAAATCTCGAAATAAAATCTTATACCCATTTGACCAGCGTAGTGTAGCCATTCAATTTCTTTCCTAATTTTGAGGAGGCTCGAGCCCAGCAGTGGAACGTGTGAGCTGAAATGATGAGACTTATAGTGACGTACATTAAAAGTATTTGATAAAATATTAATCATCATTCTCCTACTTTTATCTCAATTGCTTGGGGTCGATACAGTATGTACTCTTCTTTCATAGTACATATTGTAAAAGTTAGTGGTAATAGTTTTATGATCGGCGGGCTGCCAGACTTCAACCCTCGGAATGTAATTGATGACCCAACGGCAATAGATGGAATTGGCCCAGGTCGTTATAAGGCTCTTAGTCGTCTTTTACGACATCCACGATCAAAGTAAGGGTTGGTAGTATTTGTCGCCGCTACCACACGACGTGATTTGATAAAATATTAATATAGTGAATTATTATAGCACGTGTACAGAAATCATTTTATATATTTGTGTATTTAAGAAGGCTATCCTTCTTTTTTTTTTTTATGCAAACTAAATCATAAGTATTCAAAGCACCTTTGTATATTGTGTCACTGGCGTTACACAGCGTCGCCAAGTATCCAGCACTAAAGAGATCGCCGCTGGACCATAATAATGAGAGAGAGCCCCTCCATTACGGATAAGAGAGCTTATATTTCTGCCGGTCACCGTCACGATTGTCGTCTGTAATTGTATCCGGTGCCTAACAAATACCCAACCTCTTTGCATTTTGTTACTTTGCCATCTAATCCGCAAGCTACAATTACGTTTGAATGATTTAACTTGCAGAAATTTTATTTGCATATATACATACATATATGCATCTAAACTTAAATTGTACCCTTGTAGCTTAGGTTAGTTTCAGTCGTCTGTAATTGCCGTCCGTAATTTATAAACCATGCATCTATAACAACTGTAGGAAGTAGAGAATATTATGTCCTTTAACTAGTTGAGTATCTCTAGGGATACAAGTTTGGAATAGAGCGTGGTGTCCTCTGGTTGCATTCAGAACACATCTATCTGACTGTTTAAATACTAATTATGGTATTTACTTAACTTTATACTAAAATATTTTAATTATATAAATTAATATGACTTTTCTGTATTCTTAAACAGTAGTCAAAGTTAAGGAAAAGTATGCGAAGAATGGGGATCTTTGATTAAATAACAAATTGTAAAGTTTGAAACGATTAAAATAGCAAATTAATTTAACTTATAAGTTAATGTTTTGCCTTTTGCCTTAATTCAATATTATTTGCCTTTAAATATTTACATTATAATACTTTATTAGTAGATTTTAACGTAGAACATATCCAAAATTAAGGTCTTTATAATTAGATCGTCTTGCTATTGTGATACCAAAAAAGTTATAATAAGATCATATTGACATAATGTACCTACTCTATAATCGGCGCTAATAAAAAGTACGTAGCGAAAGTTTTTTTTAATGAAAAATTAAAACTATTTAAACAGAATATTGGCAATAATACTACACTTAACAAGCGATATACAATTATGTTCACGTGCAAATTTTCCCTATATCACCGTTAACAGGAAGTTAAAAAATAAGTTGCGAGCAGATGTTATTAACTTGAGCGCCGTCTACAAGCTATTCGGGATTTCCCTGTAAAGCCTTTCTCAATAGATGGCTGCGAGTAAGTAATAAGCTCAGCGATGGCCTATTACGAGGCTACGAGAAAAATTCGTATCGTATAGAATCCAGGTATCAGTGGTGTACAATTTTTATTGAATAGTCGGTACATTGTACTTGGACAAAATTAGTATCGATTTGAAATAATCGAGGTCCAACTGTCCGCAAATTGCAACAATTGTTCAGTGCATTTATACACCAACATAGCTATTTCAAATGAGGTATTTCTATTCTATTCACATGACTACGTAATGAAAACGACCTGGGTCAATTCCATCTGATGCCGTTTGGTCAACAATTGCATTCCCAAAGAGGGTTGACATCTGGCAGGCGGCCGGTCATAATAAAACTATTGCCAATAACTTTTACAATATGTACTATGAAAAAGAGTACATATTGTATCGACCACAAGTAATTGGGATAAGAGTAGAATGATAATAATGATCCTACAGTAAATTATAATTAGGAAATCAAAGCCTTTTTTTAAAAAAGTTGTGTATTTAAAATAGTATATACCTATTTAAAATTATGGTGATGACGATTAGTGCAATAAACAGGGTAATTCAAATATTTAGGTTTTAACCATTATAATATCACTTAATGACTTCTAATATTTACGCGAGTATTACACATTTGAAATAAAACTACTTTTACGGATTCTATCGCATTTGTATATGATTTTTAATTTCCCGACGTTTCGAACACTTTACAGTAATCATGGTCACGGTAAAGTGTAAAAACGCGATAGAATCCGTAAAAGTAGTTTTATTTCAAATAATATCACTTATTTTACCTAGTTTATTTTTAATGTTAGTTACTTTACCTAATTGGACTTAATAAAGATATAGTTATCATTATCTCAGCTCATGCACGTCACACTACTGGGCAAGAGCCTCCTCTACAATAGGAGGGAAATTTATCTACTATATTATTTGGAGCTCATAAGTGTGGTAAAATACGACTAAGTGATATAATATTAGTGGTTGGTCCAATGGCGATAGGGAAGTAGCACGGTGGGTTATGGACTCGCATGTCACCCTTCTGTCGCCCCGGACAGCATGGGCGGGCTGTGCCCAGACCATAACTCAACATCTGATGCGGTTTGGTCAACACTTACATTCCCAAGGAGGGTTGACGTCTGACAGGCGGCCAGTCATAAAATTATTGCCAATAACTTTTACAATATGTACTATGAAAGAAGAGTACATATTGTATCGGCCCCAAGCAATTGGAATAAGAGTAGGAAAATGATGACTACCTCTCTAATATATAGTACTAGCTTCTGCCCGCGGCTTCGCCCGCGTAAAAGGTTACTTTCCTAAAGTTTTTGATCCCCTATTTTTATTTTTGACCGTCGGTAATACAGTGCAACGGTATTACAATACTCAGGGTTGGAACTTCATTACTGGACTGCTAGATGGCGTTGAAGAAGCTAGATTTTGAGATTTTTTGACAAACAATTTTTTTATTTTTCATATAAAAATTTTGATTTTTTTTTAAAAAAAAGTATCCTATGTTACTTTTAATACCTCCAAGAATATGTGTACAATGTTTCATGATGATCGGTTAAGTAGTTTTAGCGTGAAAGCGTAACAAACAAACTTACATTCCGTCGTTGCGCCTGCCAAATTCCATATGTGCATTTTTTTATTTTTCGTTTTTTTGCACTAAACAAATCTCCATTTTATTCTTTATGTCTTGGTAAAATCCATTTCGTAATATTTGAACTAGAAACAATTTTATCAAATTCCATATGTGTTTTGGCCACTAGCAAAAAATCGTATGTACAGAAATACACATAAAGGATTTGTGTCCTATTGTCATTCGCGCGCGAAACATGTCAGCGAGATGTACGATCTTATCTAAGACTTCTTTGGGTTCGTATAAAACTAGGTGTCACCAAGGTATTCATGGTTGTAGCATATGCTCCTGTAGGATCGTCGGTGGCATCAGACTGTAGATGTTTTGAGATAATGTTAGGGAAGTTCTGGATATGGCAGAAACCAGTGAACGTATGCGGAGATTTGAACGGATGGGTGGGGCCCAAGCGTCCCGACTGTGAGGACGTACTTGGTCCATTTGGTGATAAGAGAGTGAACGACGCAGGTAGGCTCACTATCTCGTTATTGCGAGATTTAGTGGTCTGTTCAGAAAGTGGTGGCACTGGCGTGAGCGTGTCCACTTCGGAGGGCTTGAAAGAATAAAGATTGAAAGTTTGCAAGAAGAGTGTGTAAGAGAAAAGTATGCAGAGGATGTCTGAGAACGGCTGACGATGGCAAGCCAGCCGCAATCGGACATAGAAGAATGCTAAGAAATATTGGAAGAGAGTATGGTAGATTTTCCGTGTGGTCACGGAGTAAGAATACTATTCACCACCCCATATCTTGCCCGTGGGTGATCGTACAAGACGACTAAGGGATATAAAACGCGTATGACGTCTGTGCGAGAGAGGGAAAACTCGAAACAAAACCCTATAACATATAACCCTATAACACGTCTGACCAGCGCGGTATAGTAGGTTAATTTCCCTTCCATTACGGAGGAGGCCCAAGCCCAACAGTGGGGCATTTATGGGCTGTGATGATGATGGTAGATACAACGAAAGAAGTATGTGGAAACTCAAAGAAGCATAGAAAAACAAATGGTGATGCATGGTGGGATGCGGAAGTGGCAGCTTCCGTAGAGCAAAAGAAGAAAGCGTGGCTGGACTATGTCTCTTCTTTGAATCTGAATGACAGTATGACTGAACAGAAGAGAGAAATTTATCGGCAATGTAAGGATGACACCAAGGCCTTAGTGAAAGAGAAACGTGATAGAGCAAATATGAGTGCAGAAGATAGGCTGACGAAAAACTTCGAAGGTAACACCAAACTCTTTTGGAGGGAGGTGAAAAAGTCTCGGGGTGGTTGGTCAGCCTTCAGAATGAATAAAATAAGGTCTAAAAGTGGAGACATTCTTACCCAAACACAAGACGAGTTAAGCCGATGGAGTGAATATTTTGGCGATATGTATGCGGATGCTATGGTTGACGCCAGTGTCGCATGTGGTTTAGTAGAACAACATTCAGCACCGGTATCCTCCGATGGCATCAGTATGGATGAAGTTGAATGGGCGATAAGAAGTTTTAAAAATGGTAAGGCAGCGGGCATTAATATGGTGTCTGTCGAGATGATCAAGCTTGGGACTTCCTGTGTCTGGGAGGCGTTCCTGTTGCTCCTCAATTTATGTTGGAGCTCAGGAATGGTTCCCAGGGACTAGAATAGCGCAGTCATCGTGCCTTTATTTAAAAACAAGGGTTCACGTTATAGCTGTGCAAATTACAGAGCTATAAGCTTGACCAGTTTGGCAGCAAAATTGTATGGTAAAATTATTGAAAGGAGAATGAGGATTGTGTCTGATGGTTTACTGTGTGAGACACAAGGAGGTTTCAGGAGTGGAAGGGGATGCATGGATCAAGTGTTCTCTCTGCGCAACATTGTGGAGAAGCATCTGGCTCTAGGTCAGAGGGTTTTCTGCAGTTTTGTGGATCTGGAGAGAGCATTTAACAAGGTTGTGCGAAAGGAACTTTGGGATATTTTACCGGTATTAACGGCATACCACTATGCAATCCAGTTACATGGGCTATAGAGCTTGTGTGCGGCTGGACGATGGAATATCGCCTTGGTTTGACGTCAATATCGGCGTTAAGCAGGGGTGTGTTCTATCAGCCAGGCTGTTTATCATATATCTGGATAAATATCTCCAACGGTTGGGCGACTCAGTGGTCAGTGCTCTCTCTATGCAGATGATGCAGTCCTGCTGGCGCAGTCAGCTACTGTCACTCAGACCCTAGTCGACACAATGACAGAAGATTGTAATAAAAGGGGTCTACGTGTGAATGTGAGCAAAACCAAAATAATGGTCTTCGAAAAAGATGAAGCTAGAACAGATGTAAGAGTTACAATAGGTAATGATCTACTAGAGCAAGTGGCTGAATTTGTATATCTTGGATGTAGATTTAGCCGAGATGGAAGATACACCACTGATATAGAGCGAAGAGTGAATGCGGGAAATAGAGTAAAGGAGCGTTGGGACAACTTCTCGGTAGCCACCACCTCAGCCAGAAGGCACGTGTAGCAATACATAACGCAGTGCTTGTCCCAATATTACTATATGGAAGCGAGAGTTGGATATGCAGAATAGAGCGTGAAAGTAAAATTAATGCGGTTGAAATGCGATCTCTACGGAAAATCTATGGAGTTAGGCTGACCGATCACATTCGTAACGACGACATAAGAGCGTGAGTAGGTATGGAAGAGAGTATTGGTGTAAAGATATGATAGGGAATGCTCCGATGGTTCGGACATGTGGAAAGAATGCCGAATGAACGTCTGGTTAAGAAGATTCGTATTGTATAAGAAGAGAAGATTCGTATTGTATACGAAAGTGGAAGGATGTAGGTACCGGGGGAGACTGAGACTAATCTATCTAGATCAGATTGGTCACGTACTAAAGGAAGGTGGAGTCAAGAGTCTCCGAAACCGGCGAGCGTGTATGAAGAGAATTATGAATGTTGAGAAGCGAGTGAAGTATGCAAGAATAGAGTTCCCTGGCACTCTGTCCTTTCTGCCTTCCCTGCAAGGGATATGGCGTGATGATATGTATGTATGTATGTATGTATATTAGTTAAAAGGTTAAGGTTGATTAATGTTACTTTGTATGACAAACTCAGCTATACTAGGTATCTATAAGTACAGATCAACAAATCATAGATCTTATTATCTTTTTATTTAATTAATTGTTAAGGGTGACTGATTATATACCTATGACAAATTATTTTATTATATTTTGTAATTTAAGAAAACCTAAAGTTCACATAAAGTAGCCTTAAGATTTCAAAAGTGTAACTTTGCCAAATCCCTCATGTGTCATAATGCACTTACGTCATTATTTATAAAGGTCCCAAACTAGTTATGTGCAATTATTGGTCAAAAAAAAATCTAGCTCGTTAAATAAGTTATGTTTGCTATACATTTTGTAATCCTAATATGTCTTTAATAAATGTTAGTAATACTGCATTCAAAGTTTTCGAATATATCTGTCCCTTTATTTAATAAACATGTTTGTTGTTGTTTCCCAAAACCTTGTGAAAATCACATAAGGGATCTGTCAGGCGCAACGACGATTCACATTTATATATTAGTAGGGATTATATCTTAAATCTCTTAATAAAGAGTTAGTATTATCTCTCTAATTATAGGCGCATAGCAAATATATTAATAATGTATTTATTAGCGCATTTAGTAATATTTAAAATTAGAGAAAGGAGTTTATTTAAATTTCATGTATATTGAAAACAAAGAGAGTTGCTTTAATTTCTTTTTTATAAATTACTAATTATTGAATTAGCTGTGCGGTAGCGGTTACGAATACTACCAACCCTTACTTTGCTTGTGGATGTCGTACAAAACCAAATCTGATGCCGTTAGGTCGACAATTACATTCTCAAGGAGGGTTGACGTCTGGCAGGCGGCTGGTCACAAAACTATTGCCAATAACTTTTACAATATGTACTATGAAAGAAGAGTACATATTGTATTGACTCCAAATAATTGGGATGAGAGTAGGAGAATGAAATTACATTGAATTAGTCTACCGATGATTACAGTACGTAGATGGTATGTAGACTCATACATACATACATACATATCATCACGCCATATCCCTTGCAGGGTAGGCAGAGAGAACAGAGTGCCAGAGAACTCTATCTCTGCATACTTCACTCGCTTCCTCAGCATTCATAATTCTCTTCATACACGCTCGCCGGTTTCGGAGACTCTTGACTCCACCTTCCTTCAGTACATGACCGATCTGGTCTCGGTAGGTTAGTCTTGGTCTCCCTCGGTACTTACATCCTTCCAGTTTCGCATTGTATATCTTCTTAACCAGACGTTCGTTCGGCATTCTTTCCACATGTCCGAACCATCGGAGCATTCCCTTTCGCATCTTTACACCAATACAGAGAGTATTCATACCTACTAGACTGTAGACTCATTCATAATATTATATTCTTTGTGTTATCTTATAATGCTGGACTATGTAATATAGTGATATTTTACGCCTGCTGACTACTACTACTACTGCCTGATCATATTAATAATATTAAATCTACTAATATCTAAAAATGTAAGATGAATAAACGAATGATTTAATTAATGTTTTTGGAGTTTATTCCTTAAGAATAGATTTTCATATAAGGCGCCCGGTATGAGAAAAATTTGAGGAGTAAAATCTAGTGATCGAATGACCTCGTTACGTTTTTGGTGCGCAACCTATTCTGCGCACCTTTCTCTTTCTGACGTGAGATAATACTTCACTGAATAGTTTTAATAAATGTAAATAAAAATATATATATTATTTTTAGTCAAATGAGCTTCTTTTTTTTTTCCGACTAACGTTGTTTTTCCGTGTGGTGACGGAGTAAGAATACTATTCACCACCCCATATCATACCCGTGGGTGATCGTACGAGACGACTAAGGGATATAAAACGCATATAACATCTATGCGACAGAAGGCAAACTCGAAACAAAACCCTATACCAACACGTCTGACCAGCGCGGTATAGTGGGTTAATTTCCCTCCCATTACGGAGGAGGCCCGAGCCCAACAGTGGGACATTTATGGGCTGTGATGATGATGAGCCTTTTTTGCGCCTGTTTTGATAATCGTACTTAAGGAGTAAACTCCAGTCGTGCGTCGGAGCTGACACAGACACTTTTTTTTATAATGAATGAAGGTAAAATGTGAAACACAGATTGACTGAATACTCATTGATGGGCTGTGGTTTATCAAGCAGTTAAAGGTACTAAACTAACAATCCTCTTTCCTTCACTAGGATAAACACGACTTGCCTAATGGTACGTTGTTATTTCACGGATCTTGCCTCGGCTATAGTATTTCTTAGATCTCAGCGTTACGTCGTAATTTTGGCTGAAAGGTTTTTGCAAAATGTCGCATCGGATAAATGATTTTGGCTTTTGATTCTATACTTATAGGTATATATTTTAAAAATGAAAGTAATACAAAGAATTTAAAGTTTATTGTTTGTCAAATAAATTAACAGTGTTATTTTAGCTTAGCCAATCAAATAACACAATGAACAAAGCGTAAGCTGTCACAACGTTATCCTCCTCTTAAATGAGCCGGCTGAGATTGCTATAATGTCGCTGAATTTAATTGAATAAGGTTCGCTTACATTTTACGACAAGGCGCGGCGAGGCGGCACGCTAAAGCCGCGACATTAATCTCCTAGGTAAAATCAATTGTCAAAAATTATATTAGCGCAGACACTTGCCAGTCTATTTAAAACCCTATCTATCAGTTTTAAGCTCTTTTTTAACATGACCAACGTAGACGGTTGAGGAATCATATCAAAGTAAATTATTTTCTCGTTTACCATCGTTTGCTAAAGTGCACATCTCTGTGGCATAGTTTGTGGCCAGTAATGGGTTTTAAGTACATCTTTGAAGGTTCATTTCAGTGTGGCTGGATATGAACCAGACTTTTTATGGAGAAATTTATAGAGCAGTGTTTAAGAGCGTCACCGTTTCGCCGCGCGGGCCGCATCTACTGCGCCGACGGACGTCGGGCGCCCTGGTGAAGACATCTCGCTGCCCCTTTATTGCTTGCCTCAAATTAATGTCTCGACCTTACAGCGTAGGATTTTCTACTTTGTGGAAACGTTTAACAGATTTTATTACGCTAATATTTTATGAGAAAAGGAAACAAGTATTTATTTTTAATAAATGTTAGAGATAATCTGGAATTCGCGGTTCCTTGTATAATATAGTAAATGTAGCTAAGAAAAAGCATTTTCTTATACTTAATATCGTTTCCACTTCCGTGTGGTGAAGAAGTAAGAATACTATTCACCATCCCCATTTCATACCCGTGAGTGATCGTACGAGATCACTAAGGAATATAGAACGCATATAACATTTGTGCAAGAGAAGGAAAACTCGAAACAAAACCCTATACCAACACGTCTGACCAGTGAGGTATAGTATGTTTATGTCTCTCCCATTACGGAGGAGGCCCGAGCCCAACAGTGAGATATTTATGGGCTGTGATGATGATAATGATCCTTTCCAATTTATGCAATCTAATGAATTAGTGTAAAGTTACCTTATTAAATTGATATACTACAGTTGGTAACTACCTAATGCTGGAGTCCCCTTCTCATTCATTTCCTTTTCTCTATTAGGTTGGTCTATGCTGTCATTTCTGGTGTCCACATCTAATTTATGAAAAGGCTTCTTTCTTCTTTCTTCCCTGACTTTCTACAAAAATATTTGCATTGTCATCTAACGTTAGCTTATATGAGAGAATCTTAAGTCAGCTACCATTGGGTCAGTACTCATCAATATTGAGGTTGTCCCTTTGGTTTTCTATGCGATAGTTAGTTGCCCTTTCTCATTTGCGCAATATCACTTCATTTGTCTAGAACATTGCAAAAAGCGTCCCGCTCATGCTACCAATCATGGCTTTTACCACAGCCGGGAGCGAGAACTTTTTTTCTTAGACTGCCGGCATTCCAGTCGATAGTGATGCTTTGTTTAAGATGGGCACTTCAAATGGGCACTTTAACTATACAGCAGTGTTCTCATGAGATCTCCGTAATAATAGTGGACTGAGCCGATTCCTCCAGGCCTATGTGGCATAGATAAACAACTATATCCAAAAAGCATCTGCGTCAGTTGATAGCAACGAGGTGACGTCTCTTCGTCAATTATTTGTATCGTAACAATCATCATTTAAGCCAATATACCTACGTTCCACTATTGAGTTAAGGCCGGAATTAAATTGATTATTCCACAATCATCAAATGAGCTGGTATAGGGTTTTATTTCAAGTTTTCCTACTCGTGTAAAGTTGAAAGTAAATAACATCGCTTTGTTATCGGCTTGCTACCCTTAGTCGTCTTTTAGAAACCCACAAAGGTCGCGGTTCGATTTTCGCCACACAAGGCAAGGAAAACTCGAAATAAAACGCTATACCTATCGGTCTAATCAGCGTGTTAATTTCCCTCCTATTATGAAGGAGGCTTGTGCCCATTACTGGGCATTTATTACTACATTATACATATATGAGATATGATGATGATGAAGCTTTTTGACATTCAATATTATTTTATGGAAAAAAAAAGAAAATAAAAAAAAAAGAATATTATGAATATTGAGGAAGCGAGTGAAGTATGCAAGGATAGAGTTCTCTGGCACTCTGTTCTCTCTGCCTACCCTGCAAGGGATATGGCGTGATGATATGTATGTATGTATATAATATTATTTTATCGTTTTATTGATATTTTTTTAATCCATTTCAGAGTTATCAATATTGAGTTAGGTTTTAATTGAAAAGAAAAAGATGATGATACAAAATATTTATGATAATGATATTCTATTTAAAAATATACATCAGTAAATTACCAAAAATATGAAAAGATCCAAGGGCAAGAGTATAATATTAGAATCGAGATTAAAAGGCTCCGTGTTTGTATAGTTGTTGAAGAATAAATAAGTGCCCATGCAGATGTTTATTATCAGTTTCGCTCGCAATAAATAAAGTCGTATTATATTCTTGAGCGGACGATCTCGTTGCTCAATAAATCATTTTTATTGTGCTGTCGAAGGGTCCCGGGTAATGGCGGAGTTCGACGCTAAATTGGGTCGAGTCTTACAATAAATGGATAATGTCTTGCATTATTACGTATCAACAGAGACACGTCGGTGATAATGCTTATACAGAAAATTTTCTCTCATTAAAATATTGTAAGTAATTATATTTTTTATACTTAAAAAAATTAAAATACAATATTTTAATATAGTGTACTCGTATGTTATAACCAAGTCTTGCCAACATTAAAATAAAACGTGATAAATAATAAAAAAATCATATATGTTGCTGTGAATGAAGGGTAACCTTATAAGAAATTTACTTTTGAAAACTTTGGGAAAATTTATATATTAACTGACCTGTAGTTAACTGATCCTAAAAAACCCTGCCTACTAACTAACTTAAACAAAACTATATATATATGCAGTATTTTAAAAACTGCTCGACGTGAAGGATTACTGATGGCATATCGTGATATTCTACATTCATGAATTAATATTTGAAATGCAGGAAAGATGTATACGGTCAATGTATGGTATAAGGGTAACTCATATTTACGGATTACGGTGTAGTTTAGATCTCTCTGAAAATACACATTACCAACACTATAATTACTAGAAACGGAGATTTTAGAGACATTGTTACTTATATGTTCAGTAACTCATCTAAGGTATCATACACATATATTCGAATAAAAACGCAATAAAATAATATACTCAAATCAAATCAAATCATTTATTTTGCATAAGCCCCATAGGGGCACTTACATATTGTCATTTTTACATTGTTTTTTTTTAATTAAATTTAATTAATCTACCACCGGATCGGAAAGCAGCCACATACTGAGAAGATCCGGCAAGAAACTCAGAGGGCTCGTCATTCTATTATTATCATCATCATCATCGCAGCCTATATATGTCCCACTGTTGGGCTCAAGCCTTCCCCGTATTGGGAGGGAAATTAACCTACTATACCGCGCTGGTCAGACGTATTGGTATAGGGTTTTGTTTCGAGTTTCACACACACATCACACATCTATGCAAGAGATGGATCTCTTGCATAGATGTTATATGCGTTTTATATCACTTAATCGTCTCTTACAATCACCCACGGGTAAGATAGGGGGTAATGAATTGTATTCTTACTCCGTCACCACACGGATTAAAAATATACTATGCAACATTAATCTTAAAACTTTATTAAAAAAAGAATCTGGCTGCTGAAATATATTGCAGATTATCTGGTGATGTAGATCCGTTTTGTTATCGTTACTAAAATGTAAAAAAAGTATTATATAGGTAATTAGATTCATATTTAGATAATAAAATAATATTTCATAATTAAGTCATAATTACATTCATTCATTTACTTATTGACGAGTGTTTTTAATCAATTTACGATTTAGAGTGACATACTATATATAATTAATTTGGTAATCGTATATTTTTTTAAACGTATTTTACTAATTTTATTCTATAATATATTATATTTTTTTCAAGTATTATAATTAATAATAATTATTATCATCCGTGTGGTGACGGAGTAAAAATACTATTCACCGCCCCATACCTTACCCGTGGGTGTCGTACGAGACGACTAAGGGATATAAAACGCATATAATATCTATGCGAGAGAAGGAAAACTTGAAACAAAACCCTATACAACACGTCTGACCAGCGCGGTATAGTAGGTTAATTTCCCTCCCATTATGGAGGAGGCCCGAGCCCAACAGTGGGACATTTATGGGCTATGATGATGATGATTATTTTTACAACTACATTATTTTCTTCATATGTAAATAGAATTTGTGACATAGAGGGCACAGAGGATTATATTTATTTAGAATTTTGTAGCAACATTTATGTTTTAAAAAATAAATAATTCTGATTTTGGTATATAACTAGGCTGTCAACTACTATGTATTATAAAAAAAATATACAAAGAATGGTAAGAGCAATAGTCGGCAACCAGTAACAAACAAGAATCAAAACGGAAGTTCGTTTTTGAAATTAAACTACATGGCAGAAAAGATCTTATAAAATACTTTCTTATACACGTGTCTCTCTTCTTTCCTTATTGTGAATAATATTAGAATGACATAAATGAGGAAATTTATATTAGTGAACCAAAGAACGGCTTCGAATGACACAATTCAACAACATAATTGACGTATAGATTCAAGGAAGAATCATGTTGGAATAACATTAGGTACTTATTATTACCTGTATTTATATGTAAAATAAAAAAAATAAACAACTTGCGGTGTGGTACAAATTAAAATGTTAGCATAACTCTGAACAACTACTTATTTTAATTTTGTATTCGTTATTTCTATGTTTTTTAAATACCCCGGCGACCTAACGGTCTATTCTGTATTTCAGAGACTTGTTATTAAAAAAGCTTTAATAAGTTCTTAATAATAAATAGTATAGTTACTTATTATATGTTGTTATAATTATAGCAAATGGGGTGTTCGTAACCAACTGAACTCACTCATTTGAAATAACAACATTAAGTAAGCTTTATCGCGTGCTGAGATTTTCCGACCCCCAAGGGACAGCTAAATGTTACGTAATTATAATTTATAAGGAAAACTAAAAGAAAAAGTATTGTTGAAAATAAAATATAAAATAATATTGTTGAATATAAGGTAGAAAATGATTTAAAAAATTTGCACACTTCTCTTAACCTTATCCTTTTTTTTTTCTTTTTTTTTTTTTCTTTGCAGCGTGGACCATGGATATGGTCGCGCCCCGACAAATCGATCCGGGGCGACAAAAGAGTCGGCGTGCAACCACATGGACCCACCCTTCAAGCACCTCTCTTCGCCGTATGAGCGGGCCACCGGTACCCGATCTTTGTCTTCGGTGGCTCGCCCGGCGGTATACCCTTGCGGGTTCTTCTCTCGTTGATGCCCCGACAGCTTTCGCCATCGGGGCGTCGCCTTCACGCGGTGGCCTCATGTCGGGTGACCAGACAATTCCCCGGTCCGATCACCCGAAGCCTCAGTTAGGGCGGCATCAGGCGCAGATATTCGCGTCTGCACCGCCCCGGCCGCTGGCGGCGGCCCGGGTCACGGGAATCCTCCCGGACTCGTTCCGCCGCCTCCTTCTGCGACATGACAGCCTCGCAGAAGGCGGCGACCGCGTCCCAATTCCTGACGCTGTCGACCATCGCTCGCGCAACAGCCGGCAGCGTCAGGTCGGCACCGATGACAGCGACGAGGTCACGGCGCTGCCCGTCCCAGCTCGGACACACCTCCAGCGTATGTTGCGCCGTGTCCTCGTCGCTACTGCAATGGTGGCAGGACGGAGTCCACTCCCTCCGCATCACCGTGTGCAGGTACTTGCCGAAGCAACCGTGCCCCGACAAGACCTGCACCAACCGGAAGGAGAGCACTCCGTGCCGCCGCTCCATCCACTCCATCAGTACGGGCCGGAGGGCCTCGACGGTAACAACACCGTGTCTAGGCCTCTCCAGCCGCGTAGTCCAACGGGCGATGACATCTCGGCGGGCGTCCTCGCGCCAGGCGGCTATCTCGTCAGACGATGGGGAGCCACCCTCGTCGCGCACCAAACCACTCTTAACCTTATCCTAGTCTACAGGATTGCGGAAACATCTTTTTTTCTTATGATTTCTTAGCTCAATAATATATATCCTTCTTAGTTGTCAGAAATTCAGTATTATATAAAAAGTTTATAACATATTTACAGACACAATAGAAACCATTCTAATAAATATAATCACGTGCTTCTATAAAGGAATTTATTTTAAACAAACATATGAGCATTACTACGTAGGACATGAAAGGTACATACGCACAGTTGCCTACCGGAAACAATGGCAGTCTTGACATTACTTACGGTAGTTGAGTCTTGCGCTACCCATCATGCCTCATTTATTTCACATCCCTTTTACAATGCATATCGATGGATTTTTATACATTGTAAGAAACGACTTGTATGTAAAATGTACTATCCTAGGGCAATTTGTCTTTGGCCACCGAAGACCAAGATCGGGTACCGGTGGTCCGCTCGCACGGCGAAGAGAGGTGTTTGCAGGGTGGGTCCATGGGGTTGCGCGCCGCCTCTTCCGTCGCCCCGGGCTGATTTGCCGGGGCGCGACCACATCCATGGTCCCACCTTGCGAAAAAAAAAAAGGGCAATTTGTCTTTAACCAACCAATTGTTTTCAACTTAAATTCGAGATCTTTTAGTATTCTTTGAAGTAAACAACCAATTAGAGTGTACTCTAATACTACAGTACATTGCCTTAAGCAAAGTGCTTAAATAAATATTTTGTCTTAGTGACAATCTGGACTGCTAATTAATATTGATAGTGAATCTTATCTTATCAAGGTTAGTAGTAGATAATTTTAAATTGATTCTTTTACTAGCTGCCAGCATGGAATAGTAGTCCAATTTCATTCTCATGGAATAGTAGTGCAATTTCATTCTCATGGAATAGTAGTTTAATTTCATTGCTGAAAACCTACTCTACAAGCAGGTTCTCAGCAATGAGATCTATTCGGGTATATGTATTTTTAAAAGGGTTACGGACTACTTTTATTCGAGTAGCGTAGCATGGGGAGCACCTCGTATGCATATTGAGGTATCATCTTGGGAATCGCAATTGATGAAAGGAATAACAATCTCGCAATCAAATTAAGATTCTAATGGTAGATATTGTTCACTAACAAGTGTTGTTTTGTTTTCATTAAATAAATATTTTGAACAGTTAGAGGATAAAAATCTTTTACAAAAATAAAAGTTGTTACAGTGTTATGGAAGATATTTAATACGGAGAACAATACTTTAGAAAAATATACAGATATTTTGATTCTTTTTTGTTAATAGGTATATGATTTTTTTTTGTTATATTTTTTTTTGGGAGGCGCAATTCAGTTTGGGTTACCGGACGGCACCGAATACAGGCTATCAAGTTCAACCACTGGTAGCGTGAATTCGCCTTAGTTATAAAATATCGGTGGGCAAGAATGAGTGGTGGTAATTTATTCTCTGAATCTGTTACTACGAAAATAAGTATAGTAGTAACCGTAGCCGTTTTTAAAATGATAGAGAAGCCTTAATATTTACAAAAATTACAGCATTTGTATAATTATTACGTTCGGTAACATAAGAGGGTCGTTGTAAATGTTTGATGTATATAAAGCTGTTTGAGGACGTCGACACGATTGCATAATGAGTCGTCTGGTATGTTATTGAGCTGACCCGTAGCTATATATATTTCGGATATCTGAAATATGAATAATGTGTTTTTCCTTAAATCACAGTTGATATATTCAGAAGTATTTTTATTTTTCTAAAGTAAAATTTGATAATTTTAAAGTTTTGATCAATTTTATTTTTATAACAGTGAAGATAACACAATAAGATTAATATTACAAGGAAATATTTGGTAGAGATGAAGCCAGAACAGATATAAGAGTACAATAGGTAATGATGTACTAGAACAAGTGGATGAATTTGTATATCTTGGATGTGGATTTAGCCGGGATGGAAGGTACACCACTGATATAGAGCGAAGAGTGAATGCGAGAAATAGAGTGAACGGAGCCTTGGGGCAATTTCTCGGCAGCCACCACCTCAGCCAGAAGGCACGTGTAGCAATACATAACGCAGTGCTTGTCCCAAAATTACTGTATGGAAGCGAGAGTTGTGTTTGCAGAAAAGAGTATGAAAGTAAAATTAATGCGGTCGAAATGCGATCTCTGCGGAAAATCTGTGGAGTTAGGCTGACCAACCGCATTCGTAACGACGACGCAAGAGAGCGAGTAAGTATGAAAGAGAGTATTGGTGTAAAGATGCGAAAGGGAATGCTCCGATGGTTCAGACATGTGGAAAGAATGCCGAACGAACATCTGGTTAAAAAGATATACAATGTGAAAGTGGAAGGATGTAGGTATCGGGGGAGACCGAGACTCACCTACCTAGACCAGATTGGTCACGTACTGAAGGAAGGTGGAGTCATGAGTCTCCGAAACCGGCAAGCGTGTATGAAGAGAATTATGAATGTTGAGGAAGCGAGTTCTCTGGCACTCTGTCCTCTCTGCCTACCCTGCAAGGGATATGGCGTGATGATATGTATGTGTAAATATTTGGTAGGCTGGCTATTGAGCCGCCCTAGCCACAATCGGGTGACCGGACTGGTGATTAGTCCAGTCACCCGGAGTGAGGCTACCGCGTGAGGACGAGGCCCCGACGGCGAAAGCTGCTTGGGTTTCGACTCGAGAGGATACCCGTGAGGGTAGGTCAATGCGTGGGCCACCGAAGACAAGGACCGGGTTCCGGTGGCCAATTCGCACGGCATCGACAGGTACATTGCAGGGCGGGTCTATGGGGTCACGCACCACTTGTTCTGTTGCCCCGAGACGAGGCCGTAGTCTGTCGCCAAAAAAAAGAGGTTGGCTATTGAAATTTGTTTATTTTCCTTTCTGAAATTTTTTAATGAATATACATAATACCTATATGTACCTGGCCTACCTTGGCTTTAGTATTTACACGACTATCAAAAATAATAACAGCCTTCTAGGTTTTTATTCCTGATAGGTTTTTTTTTATGAATGGCTCACTGATCTCAAAATAAGGTTGGACTCCTAATTTATTTCATATATGTACTTTCTATTTTTGTTGCTTAATTTAGTATAAAATATTTTTTTTACTTGTATAAACACAAAAAAATTAACATAAAACCTTTCGTTTCGACTTTTCTTTTTATTACAAATTATACGTTTGACAAATTTATTTAATTCCATTATATAATATTTATGATAAATAGTGCAGAGTCGTTTCACTATGCATTTTCAACCTCTTGCCATATAATTTCAACCAATTAAAATAAATATGCACGTTTTAATAGAATTAATTTATATGTAGACAATACAAATATATTTAGCTTGTCTATTTTGAAACTGGAATAATAACGTTATAAAGTATATAAATAACAAAAAAAAAACTATATCAAGAAAAGTTTTCTTAATAAGTAATAAAAATGTAAATTGTTACTTATGAATAAAAAACTTTTACTTTTAAATAAAAACTTTTACTAAATAAAATGCCGCCATGATACTCAATTTAAAAAAAAAAATGTTCTGTGATTTATCTTTAAAAAAAAAATAGATTCATTTGTATTCTAGATTTTTTTTGACGCATTTGGATATCTATATACAATCGTGAAAACACACAAAATAACAGACAATAATAAAGATTTGCATTAAAAATATTTTTGTTGGGTCGTACTTCACTTATATAAAAATTAAATATAATATGCAACTTTAAACACATTACTATATTATCATCATCATCTCAGCCCATATATGTCCCACTGTTGGGCTCGGGCCTCCTCCATAATGGAAGGGTAATTGACCTACTATACCACGCTGGTCAGACGTGTTGGTATAGGGTTTTGTTTCGAGTTTCTCTTGCATAGATGTTATATGCTTTTTATATTTCTTAGTCGTCTCGTACGATCACTCACGGGTAAGATATGGGGTGGTGAATTGTGTTCTTACTCCGTCACCACACAGAAAACGTTACTATATATAAATGCGTCTAACAGTACGCTTGCAACTAATAACCGAGTTACCGTCTAATCGATTTTTTTCTAAACAAATACGCGTTTATTATACTAATATCCATTTCAATGGTCGAGTAGCAATATATATAATAAATAGCTGGTCAGTTGTTTCAATAAGCTCCTCGATATAAAAGTGGTATAAAAGGAGGTTATTTGGTTCCGCAGGCAATAAAGCGGTATTCTTTGCGGACAATGAAAATTGTGTTCCGATGCAACGGAAGCTCAGTTTGCTTCGTTAACTTTAAAATATTATTACATGTAGGTATTTTTTTATAGACAATATTGTCAGTCGAAGATAAAATAAAATTTTATTTTTATTCGACCCCCAAGTAATTGGGATAAGAGTAGGACTCTTATCCCAATTACTTGGGGTCGATACAATATGTACTCTTCTTCCATAGTACATATTGTAAAAGTTATAGGGAATAGTTGTGTGACCGGCCGCCTGCCAGACGTCAACCCTCATTGGGAATGTAATTGTTGAACAAACGGCATCTCATGGAGTTGGCCCAGGTGGTTATAAGGCTCTTAGTCGTCTTTTACGACATCTACGAGCAAAGTAAGGGTTGGTAGTATTCGTAACCGCTACCGCTGGACGACACGAAGGCACGGCAACCTGTCCTTCAGACTGACGCAGGTACTTACCGGACACAGGGTTTTCGGTAAGTACCTACCTGCACCGAATTGGACGTGAAGAGGCCCCTGGATGCCATGAGTGTGGCGCGCAAATCGATGAGGCGCGTCACACCCTGGAGGTATGTTCCGCCTGGGGGCCTCAGCGCCAGGACTTGTCGGCGGTCATTGGAGCGGACCTGTCGTTGTCGACCGTCATCAACAAGCTGCTTGACAGCGACAGGTACTGGACGTCGATGGCCTCCTTTTGCGAGGAAGTCATCTCTGCAAAGGAGGCCGTGGAGCGGGAACGCGAGGCACTCGCGTCTGCGAACTCGCTCCGCCGGCGGCGACCAGGGAGAGGGAGGCGCCGCTACGCGCACCTCCTCCCACCGCCTTGGTGGCTGACTGGACGTGGCCAGATGGCCAAGCGTAGGGGTGTCGGGGATAGAATGTCATTAGACGATCTCTCCGGCATCCCGTAAAAGCGCGGAAGGGGCCGCTGTTGGTTTTAGTGGGTATGCCGGCCGCCAACATCTATGGCCGGCGAGTCCCACACACCCTCCGTCTGTTACTGGCGGGGAATAGTGCGTAAAAGCATTTTCACAGTGTTAACAAAAAAAAAGTATTCGTAACCGCTACACACAGCTATCGTCGAAAATAAAATAAAATACCTATCGAAAACACAAATGTGAAACGGCAGCCAAGTGTAATACCTATTATGATAATCGTGATGCAGTAGGTCGACTTCACCGACAAAAGACATAACTAAATGAGTGCCAGTTAAAAACATTCCTAAAATTTATTTATTAGAGGAAAGTCCAACATTTTAAGTAAATTTATAACATAATTTCTTGTCTTTTTACCAAATATGTTTGCTGTTTTTAGTATTATTCTCTACATTTCCTTAAATAGTACTTACTACTACTTCAGTCGTAACTCAAATCTGTTTAATAGAATAATGAAACATAAAACGCATTCCTATAGATAGAATATCGAAAGACAATTAAACAGCTCGCTCGGTCGGCTCAAAGTTAAACAATTTTCACTTATCCATAAGTATGTTTTATAAATAATTGGTACTAAAGTATAAAAGCGATAAAATATTAAAGTACTTACAAAAACCGACAACAAAAATTTTTCATCATGAAACATACTCTCTTACAAATACGAGGAGTTTTTACTTATATTATTATTAATTATACAATTCACTAGTTGTACTTGAGAAAATCGTTTGATGGGTATTATTATTAAATCTTATACATTCGCTGTTTTCGAAGTTTTTCCCTTTGTATTTATTATTTAAGTATATTATGAAGCTATGGATGCTAAATTTGAATTGTCTAGGTCATCTGAAAACGGGTTTAGTTTTGATCTATATGTGAGTCAGTCACTCAGTCATAAAAATTACTATTTTTGTACGTTAATTTCTATTTTGTCTTAATAAAATTTTAAATATGATTTTATATAGAAGATCTCGATGCAAATTTGGTGTGTTTATATTAAATAGTTTTGCAGTCATGAAGGGATACAATGGTTTCTGTAAACCTCAAACTGAGAAGATTCAGCAAGAAACTGAGCTCGTAATTTCTTCCATCCATCCATCAGCCCGTAAACGTCCATTGTTGGACATAGGCCTACCCAGGAGAATGCCATTCGAAACGGTCCTGTGCCACCTGCATCCAATGGTTTCCTGCGACTTTAGCGATATTATCAGTCCACCTAGTGTCGGTCGTCCTACGCTGTTGGTTTGTCGAGCGACGTGGCTAGCCCATTGCCACTTCAACGTGCTAATTCTTCAGGCTATGTGGGTTACACATGTTCTTTTTTTAATTTTTTATTGTTTAAGTGGCAAACGAGCAAGCAGCACACTTGATGGTAAGTGTTACTGCCGCCCATGGATCTTTGCAATACCAAGAGTATAGCTAGGCCGCTGCCTAATAATACAAACCCCAAATCCACCGAGTTGGGCGTCCGGTCTCTCGCTCACTGAACGAAGCGCAATAGCACGTTGCCATTACTCAGACGTCGATCTTTTGAGAGAGTGTGGTACTACCCTTGACGGACCGGCCCGCGGTTGTAGATAGAGAACTGTCAATAGCGTGGTCCTACCACTGTCTCTTCCGTATCCGTATCTTCTACGGATTTCCGTATTCCGGATTTTATCATGTAGAGAAATACCGAGTATAGCCCTGTCTATAGTACGCTGAGCGACTTTGAGTCTTTTTTATGAGACTTTTAGAGACCACGTTACGGTACCGTAAGTCATAGCTGGTAGCACACGTTATTTCTTAACTGTTTATGTTCATTACCCCCCCCGGGTCACTTAGCTTTGAATCCAAAGGCGCGGTGACGACAGCGGCCTCGTACAACGCAGGGCTTCGGGCTTGTTACTTGCACACACAACTTATTATAAATGTTCACAAATATACAGTTCTAATCAACTCGCGTACATTAACGGCACACAAAACAAAAGGTGGCGTGCGATATTATAAATACCAAGATTTCAGCGGCTTTAGTTAACAAAAGGCGTAGCAATCACAAAAATATATGCGTACGCGACCGTTACTTCCAACACAAGGCTCCGCCGGCTGCGAGCCACCGCGAACCAAAGAATTCAGAACTACCCTACATGGTATTAATTATTAAACTATAATAAAAATGTTTGGTACCGAATAGTTTAATTTTAAATATAATTGTCCATTATAAGAGTCCAGTGTGATGCTGTTCAAACCATATCCTAGTTTATATTCCTTTTTATTTAATATAAATAATAAAAAAATGGTTGGACCAGATCCACAAGCGGCATTCGAGAGAGTCTAATTTATGTTTCTAATACTAGAATTAATTTTATATAAAATAACCTTTCTAAAAAAATATTTTACTTCATAGTTTCAATTATATAGATTGCGAGAATATCCGATTACTGATTATCCGAAGGCAATTAATTAGACTGGTTAAGCGAGTTGGAGAATCAATGTAGTTCGAGCTTTTTACTGAAACTATGCACTTATGTAATTATTCGAGCGAGGTAAGATATTAAAGTATTTCAATAATTAATATTAACTACAGTAGTTTATCCCAATGCATGCTTACTGCGTAGTTAAGGTTAGTGATTCTTAATTTTACAATTTAACACGAAAATATACCATATTTTTTATAAAAGTTTGTCAAGTTTTCTTTACTATTTCTAGGTATTTTTATATATAACCTTTGTTTTATTATATATTTGCTTATTATTACTTGATCTTTCAACGATACATCAATCACACTATGAAGTTTACTTACATATATCATCATTATATCGCGGTAAAAAAATTGAAATTGAGTTAATTATTAATTGTACTTCAGAAACTATTTTATAATTTCTATTCGTTTTAATGATATTTCCCAAAATTAATTTCGGATATTTTGTGTGGTGTAGGACAAAGAATTAATTCACTGCTCTCTATCTTGCCCATGGGTATCAGAAGTGACGTCTAAGGGATATAATATGTATATAAATATTTATGCAAGAGAAGGAAAACTCGAAATAAAACCTTATACTAACCCATCTGACCAGCGTGGTACAGTAGATGAATTTCCGTCCTATTGAGCAGAAGGCTCGAACCCAGCAGTGTGACATGTATGAGTTGAGATGATGATAAACTTCAGATATCTATCGACCTAATAAGAATCATCACAGTAAAATATCAAATCCTCCGCACCATAGATGAGTATAGATTTCAGAAACTATAACATATCTAGAACGATAATCAGTTTATTTTTACCAAATATTAAAAATATAGTAACAGAAGAAGTATAGACTTCTTAAAACTTCTTTTCGTTACAATATTTATGTAGAAAAGATTTTTATATTAGTTAGAATTCAACTAAATATAGATAATAAAGCGAAGATTTTCATTAAATTGCAGTAGATTTGTGGATTGCAGTGACCACAGAATATAAAGTCGATGAGGTCGTTAGCGACAGAGCTTGCTCTCAGATAAACCAATGGTTAAGATTTCACGAAACTACCGGATTCAGTATCGGATCAAAATATTATGTATTATTTGCAATATAATTTATTTGAAATCATATCATGAATAATATTGCATTTGGTATTTGCAAAACATTGTATAGCGTTGTGAATTATAATTGGACAAATACATACATACAAACATATCATCACGCCGTATCCCTTGCAGGGTAGGCAGAGAGAACAGAGTGCCAGAGAACTCTATCCTTGCATACTTCACTCGCTTCCTCAACATTCACAATTCTCTTCATACACGCTCGCCGGTTTCGGAGAATCTTGACTCTACCTTCCTTTAGTACATGACCTATCTGGTCCAGGTAGGTTAGTCTCGGTCTCCCCCGGTACCTACATCCTTCCACTTTCGCATTGTATATCTTCTTAACCAGACGTTCGTTCGGCATTCTTTCCACATGTCCGAACCATCGGAGCATTCCCTTTCGCATCTTTACACCGATACTCTCTTTCATACCTACTCGCTCTCTTACGTCGTCGTTACGAAGGCGATCGATCAGCCTAACTCCACAGATTTTCCGTAGAGATTGCATTTCGACCGCATTAATTTTATTTTCATACTCTTTTCTGCATACCCAACTCTCGCTTCCATACAGTAATGTTGGGACAAGCACTGCGTTATGTATTGCTACACGTGCCTTCTGGCTGAGGTGGTGGCTATCGAGAAGTTGCCCTAACACTCCATTCACTCTATTTCCCGCATTCACTCTTCGCTCTATATCAGTAGTGTACCTTCCATCTCGGCTAAATCCACATCCAAGATATACAAATTCATCCACTTGCTCTAGTACATCATTACCTATTGTGTTGATGTAAGAGTATTACATCTGTTCTGGCTTCATCTCTTTCAAAGACCATTATTTTGGTTTTGCTCACATTTATGCGTAGACCCCTATTCTTACAATCTTCTGTCATTATGTCGACTAGGATCTGCAGGTCAGTCGCTGACTGTGCCAGCAGGACTGCATTATCTGCATACAGCAGAGCAGTAACCACTGAGTCGCCCATCTGGACTCCCACATTCATATCGTTCAAACTTTGCAGACATTTATCGCACCCCTGCTTAACGCCGATATTGACGTCAAACCAAGGCGATATTCCATCATCCAGCCGCACACAGGCTCTATAGCCCATGTAACTGGACTGCACAGCCTGTAGCAGTTTACCGTTAATACCATACTCCGGTAAAATGTCCCAAAGTTCTTTTCGTACAACCGTGTCAAATGCTCTTTCCAGATCCACAAAACTGCAGAAAACCCTCTGACCTAGAGCCAGATGCTTCTTCACAATGTTGCGCAGAGAGAACACTTGATCCATGTATCCCCTTCCACTCCTGAAACCTCCTTGTGTCTCACACAGTAAACCATCGGACACCATCCTCATTCTCCTTTCAATAATTTTACCGTACACTTTTGCTGCCAAACTGGTCAAGCTTATGGCTCTGTAATTTGCGCAGTGATAACGTGAACCCTTGTTTTTAAATAAATAATCGCAATAACGAGATAGTGGTCCGTATCGACTGTGGGGCCCCTGTAGGCTCTTGCGTCCAATATTTTGCTTCGGAGGCGACTGTCTACCAAAATTAAATCTACCTATTATACTTTTCTGTTCATTCCTTCTCCATGTATACATATGGATGTCCTTATGTTGGAAAAATGTGTTTGACACAATAACGTTTCTCTCCATGCATACATCCGCTATGAGCCTACCTGCGTCGTTCACTCTCTTATCACCAAAACCGAGGATCCTACGGGAGCATATGCCACAACCATGAATACCTTGGTGACACCTAGTTTTATACGGACCCAAAAAAGTCTGGGATCATACATTCCATAATCCTTCACACCTGAGGCCAAGCGAGAGGACAACAGCACTCCTACCCCCATGCTGGCTCGATCGCTCTGTGGTACACCAGACCACAGAGCCATCCCGCCACCAGGAAGATTGCAGGCGTCGCTGCCCCTTCGCTTGGTCTCTGTTACACAGAGCACGTCTAGCTGTTTGTCCGCCATGACGGTTATCAGCTAGTGCAACTTACCTTCCACACAACCTCTTACATTCCACGTGCTTACCCAGTACTCTGCTCTCCTCGACTCACCTGACTGGGCAAGGCATGATGGGTGGCGGCCCCCATCGCCGCATCTGCCAATGTTCGTACCCGGGGGCAGGTCGGTACGCGTCGCCTCCGGGGGACGCCCTAACCCGCACTGCGGTACTCATATCGAGTCGGATTAGCAGTCTAACTAGACTGGCAGGGGACGCGACGAGCACGCTCCGGACTATGCCCCCATAAGAGATAAGAGATGATAGCAATTCATTATTATTTGAATTAGAGTAAATAATATAGTTAAATTTAAGCGATTGAAACGGTATCCCAAATATTTTAGGATATATTTATCTGACTATACGTGCAGTGACGGAATAAGAATGCAATTCACAACAAGAAGATATATAACTATTTTTAGGGATTCTATTGTGTTTACATTTGATTTTGAATTACTCGACGTTTTGAACACTCTACAGTCATCATCAATGCTGTAAAGCGTCCCAAACATCAGGCATTCGAAAATTAAATACAAACGTGATAGAATCCGTAAAAATAGTTTTATTTCAAATGTGTAATATTGGTGTAAACATCAAAATAATTACATCTGAAAAATATAAAATACGAATAACGCCTTATGTAGCAGCAGGCAAACTTGAAATAAAGCCCTATACCAACCTATCTAACCCGTTGGTTTAACCTATCTAAGGTTAGTCATATTCCAGGTCAATTTTCCTTCCATTGTGAAGGAAGTTCAAGAGTAGTGGGACTTATATGAGCTAAGACGGTAAAGATATATGAATAATTATTAAATTATCTATTAAGATACACCAATATCACAAACAGGTATAGTTCTGAAATGTAAGCTGCTAAGGTTCGTAGGTTTCGTAGTGAGTAATCCCCAAAACTACTTAAGCAATTTTAAAAATTCCTTTTTCGATAGGATTCTACATTATCTCTGAGTGCTAAAGACTACTACTTTTTTTTAAGAATAATATATCTTTCTCATACGAAAGGTGGATTCATGCGTGCTCTACGCCAGTAAGCAAAATTTAGTTATTATCAGGTGTTAGTTGTAATATTGTTAATGTAACATAAATTTAACTTTGTTTAAAAAAGTCATTTTATATTTATGCTAAAATTCACTACAAATAAAAATCTATAACTTTGAATTTGTTTTTCATTAATTTATAAACTAATATAAAATTACCATCATTAATTAAAAATAATAAATTTCAAATAATTGTCGTTATAAAGTTTAATAGAAACAAAAACCTCAGTTAGCAAAATAAAACAAACGAATATTGTAAAGATAAAAAGGAATAGGGTAATATTTTTGATGTGGCAATTCCAATAACTGCACACACGATTACTTTTATTACGGGATTAAACTGTACCGTACGTGTAACGAAGTTCATATATGAATGCGACTGAGGGGACCCTGTGACGGTAAAATCTTAAAAATCCTCTGCATACTAACCTTTGGACTCCTTATTAAACGGTTCTAGAAGTAATTGTGGTCCGACTTACAAAGTTAAGCAGACGGAGGTAAGCCCATCCAGCCGTGAACGCTCATAATCGTTATTTCGTCTGCGGACTTTACAAATTGTAATCGACGCCGACAGCCTATGTTCCTTTCCCTCACTGTAATTATTAGCTTTTCTAAGTGCTAGGATGCTTATTAATATAATGTCTACTTTAACGCGTTGCTAGACAATTATAAATGATATTTCATTAAAATTATAAGGAATCGGTTAAAGGCCTTTAGGACTTTCTAAATTTTATACAACAACTGTAGATTTGAGTAAATACGAGTACTATGAATCTAATTTCGTAGATAATATACATCTATGAAATTTTAATTAATGCAAGAAAACTTTAATTAATGCAAGAAAATGGATAATAATAAACTAAGAACAGAAATTTTATAACTTTTTCATTAATAGCAATGTTTATTTAAATGAAAATCTTTGTTGACCATTTTCAGCTTACTAGACTGGTGATTTAACTTTATTATTGCCATCTCAGTTAAAATATACTTCCCAGCTGAATCCGAGCCTCCTCCGTAATAGGAGGCAAACTGATCTACTATACTACACTAGTCCGATGGATTGGTATACCATTATATCTACAGTTTTCCTTCTTTCGCACAAATGTTGTGTTTATTATATTATTATACACCAATAGCCTACCTCCATTTGAAATGTCTTTTTTAATTCATCACCATATGGAGAATCATATAATTAGGATTACGTTTTAATCGTCTCAATAACACCTACAGATAAATAAACTACACGGAAAGAGAATAAATTGTAAATATATTTTTATACTCATATTGGTTACTATAACAGAATCATTTTTGGCTTTTAACGACAATTTGAAGATATGCATTTCTTGTTTCGTTAGATCATATGAAATATTGAGCCGTTACATTCAATAAAATAATAATACGAAATATGTGAAGGCTCATACATATTAATAGACGAGCAAGTGGGTTGCTACTATTTTTGTATCATTTGTTCTGTTTATTCAAATCTGTTTTATATATTTTGTTGGTCCAGTAATATGAGGATGTAAATTTTAAGATAACGATCTTTTTTGCAATTGTGTCCTTCGACAAAGAAAAATCGGTTTATTTTTTCACCAGCAACCGTGAATTCCGAAACTATCTAGTTAAAGAGAGAATGAAATAGCATGTATAACCGAAAAAAAATAAATAATTAAATAATGAACGTGCACAGATAAACTATTATTATGTGGCATATCTATGAAATTTATTTTGTAAAGGCACGAAATAAGCGTATAATTACTGGCAGAGATTTTAACTGGTTATAAAGATTACCTAATCCTCAAATCACGCTAGCAGTAAGCCAACTCAGAGGATTAAACTTTAAAGTCTAGTTACGAATTTTTGATTTCTCTAACTAAAAGAAAGTATTTTACGACATAAAAATCATCATTGAAAGTAACAAAATATAAAAGTGTGTTATTTTAAAAAGAGAAAGCTTTTACATGCCCGTTTTTTCTTTTTATTTTAGGGAGTTGATGGCAGTCACATATTTGTTTTACAATTCTGATAATACAGTATACATAATCATGGCACTATTCCAGTCTAATTGAGAAATGTGTTATTGTATATTCCGTTTTGATTTGACATACGTAATTCTAATCTTATTTTGAAATCACAGTATAGGAATTGTATAGATATTTTTATTTCATTACTTTGTGTAGAATATATATATGTATTAAACATTTTAATTGGTTGAAATCACAATACTTTAGCATTACAATGTAGCAACGTCGATTATAGTTCTGGGAAATGTTAAAGTTATCGAATCAGTGTTCATACGTTGTCACAGATGACACTCGCTGTGACGTAACAGGCGGCAGGCTATTCACGCCAGCACGTCCCACTCTATGCCGCTTTCCACCTATAATAGTACGTGTTCACAATGGACTCTATACATTCAGAATTCGATCATTCTAGTCGTTACGGAACTACGTCTATATGCCAGGTGGGTGACCAATGATTGTGCGATTGTCAGTGCTCTATTAAAATCAGTATGTGTCAGGCTTCATATTCAACTGTTACATAAATTATAAGAGACATACTACGAGTACATAAGTAGCATTTTGTTATAACAAATACCTATGCATAGCATCCAAAATAACTATAAAATATATATTACTCTTTTTTTTATTTCCGTGTGACGGAGTAAGAATACAATTCACCACCCCATATATTACCCGTGGGTGATCGTACGAGACGACTAAGGAATATGAAACGCATACGGATTAAGGTTTATTATAAGATATCTCTTGTAGTGATGGTATATGTTAATGTACTTTAAACGATTTTTAAGATAGCCACGGGGAAAGAACCAAGCTAACTATTATTTCCTTTCTTCTTTAACACACAGATATTTAAATAACCAGAAATAAATAAGATTAAATTCGTTACAATTCACTTCCTGTAATCAATAGTGTGTCTATACAATGTCTATTTATTTAAGTCATGGTATATTATAATTTTAAGAGGAACTTTAATTGTGGTAGGACCACGCTGTGGATAGTTCTCTGTCTACAGCTGCGGGTCGGTCTATCCGGGGTAGTACCACACTCTAGCAGAAGATCGACGTCTGAGTAATGGTAATGTGCTATTGCACTTCGTTCGGTGAGCGGGAGAGCCGGAAGCCCAACTGGGGTGGGTTCGGGGGTTTGTATTGGTAGGCAGCGGCCTAGCTATACCATTGGCAAAGGTCCATGGGCGGCAGTGACACCATCAGGTGTGCTGTCTGCTCGTTAGTCACCATAAGCAATAAAAAAAAAACTAGTGAACGTAATGAATTCTGCTATTTACGTGGTTCACGGCTTTTATTGTGTTTCTATTTGATTCTTTATTTTCCGACGTTACGTACACTTCATAGCGTTATGGTTACGGGAGTACTAGTTAGTAGCTTCTTCTTCGTAATAAAATTAAAATACTGTTTTTTTTGGTAGGTATCATGCTTAGATGTTGCAATTTTTTTTATATTTTCACATACATGATGTTTTGGAGTTTGTAACAATTTTATTATATGTATAGATAGTTTTATTTAAAATTCGTATTTTATTCATTCTATCGCGTAAATTTACAAGTATCTACTAATATGAATAAAGTTTGATTGGTTTGAAAACATCACGATGCCATGGAGTCATCTAAACTCATTAAAAAGTAAACAGAAATGTCGTAAAACCAATCAAATGTACGAGTATGAATGTTTGTATATTTTTATACAATTATGTCAATATTTATTTGTGGCTGTACCTACGGGTAGATTAAATCGATATTAACATGATTAAAGTATTTTTTTTTACAAAATATTTATTTTACGTGCTTGGTTTTATGGCCAGCAAAATTACTTTTCTGGCAAAAGTCTACTTAAATTTTAAGAAAACAATTTCTTACTTTATGTATTATAAAAAAAAAACATTTCGAGTAAATGACAATTTTTTGCAAAATATAGTAAATAATTGATAGAATGTTAAATTATAATTAATTATAAATATTAAAATTAAAAGTATAATCATACTTAAAATGATATTATAATAACATCATCATTCTCCTACCCGTATCCCAATTTCTTGGGATCAATACCATATGTACTCTTCTTTCGTAGTACATATTGTAAAAGTTATTGTAAAAGTTATCCGACGTCAACCATTCTTGGGAATGTAATTGTTGACCAAACGGCATCAGATGGAGTTGGCCTAGGTCGTTATAAGGCTCTCAGTCGCCTTTTACGACATCCACAAGCTAGGCAAGGATTGGTAGTATTCATAGCCGCTACCACACAGCATACAAAATTATATTATAATAACAATGGCAAGAAAAGGAATTTTGCAAACCTTTTTTTTATATTACAACTAACTTATAATAATTAAAGGCAGAAAAGAATACATATTTTAATTTAAGTATACATATTTTGGAATCAAATTATAGATGAAGATGTCATTTGAAATACTCGTACTACATACGATAGAAGGTAAGAGTTTTAAAAAAACATCTATTTATTTTGAAAATTGAAATTAAAAAAAATATATTTATTATATAAAACGGAGGTCATAATTCTAAGAACTTTAGTAGCCATAAATGGTGGATAAATTTTCTTGAGATACTTCTACTCTAACAATAAATATTCATATAAATTACGCATTGATATTCTACACAAAAATTAACATATAAATATTGTTATTTTAGATATGATTTTGTACATATTTATTTCATATAATAGTATAAGAGACGTAGAATTTAACAATGATAGCCAATTGCGTTTGTGAATGCATTTTTATAGTATCATAAAGCGTATATAATGAAAACACTACCCAAGTATTCAGTGAGTGAAAATAAAAATGAGGACGGAGTTTGTGTACAGTAGGCCGTGGAGTGGCTCTGTTATGGCCTACTGTTTCATTACTAGATGAGTCGGCCGATGGGTGAAATACTGGAATTTCCCTTTGTTATAAAGCATTTTGCTGCTGTCCGACGCCGTTATTTGATTTTGAACCAGAGTATCATACACAATGAGATCATTTCTCAATTACGCGTTCCGTTTTCATTAATTACGATGTCTACAGCCGCGTGGGAGTATGATGTCCTAATCAAAACATATTGCCAACGAAGTTTTTTTTAAGTTATTGAACATTACCGGTAAACTAAAAGCCTTATTCTATCTTTAGGTAATGTGCTTAGCCTAAAAGCTAAAACTTATTATTGTTACAAATTTTAACAAGTTTTTCCTTTCATTTGTTCGATATTTGCAAATATTTCATATAGATATATACTCTTACCTATTTAATGTTTAACGTTGACTTCATCTACATCATCATCTATAAGTCATCATCATCTATATGATGAAGATATATGTAGTCACACATCATGTCAGCTCATATATGTCTCGCTGTTGGGCTCGAGCTTCCTTCATAATGGAAGGGACTTACTATACCACGTTGGTGAGACGTGTTGGTAGAGTTTTGTTTCGACTTTTCATTCTCTAGCATAGATGTTATATGCGTCTTATATCTCTTAGTCGTCTTTTACGATCACGCACGGGTAAGATAGGGTAGTGAATTGTATTCTTACTTCGTCACTATATGGACAATGGAATGTAAATAACTACATATAATGGAATATAACTAATAAATCTGTGGATAAGGCATTAGTTTAATATATAATACAGGTAGAGAGAGTACAGTGTCTCCAATGTATTCGTTTATTCGCTATTCCCAATGCTTTTAGAGTTGTTGGGTTTATTTTAAAATAGCGGAGCAGTTAAAAGTAATATTACATTAATAAAATCTATTTTAGTTACAAAAAATATTGTCGTAGTAAAGACCATTTTATTGTCGTGTTGTACTGTTTTGATCTGACCACAGTTTATTTAGTCATCTAGGTTGATATCACGGCAATATTGGGTCCTATAACTAGCAATCTTACCGCCCTATAAATAAAATAAAGCTCTGTTCCGATTCCTACCTTTAGTGTAGCTTACCTTTGTGAACACTTACACATTGAGCAACGCCCCAGCACTCGGTACGTATCATCATCACAGATAGTGGTTAGCCTGAGGCCAGCTATATCTGAACCATAGATTTCGGATTAAATTTCCAGACAAGAATGATTTAAACTAGTTTAATTTTTAAAATTATATCCGTTCTGTGTTTAATTTCAAAATTATTAATTTGTTTAAACGGTCATGAAATCATTGTTAGAAAATCTCTATGAAAGACAAACTATCCGAACTATGTATGATGTATACAAACTTATATTATGTGCCGTGTTCGTGAAAAACTTTGGTCTAATGGCGTTTAATTTAGCATAAAAAGACTGGTACTTAATAGCATCCAGTTACAAATTTATGATGAATGGTTTTTGATAAAGTTATTTTAACTTTTTTTTCTTAAACTTATTTTAAATTTTTAATTTTAAAGCGTAGCAATTATGGAATGCCAGTAGTGAATGATGGTAGGATGGTTGGAGGGATGGATAGTTTTGATACCAAAGTTGCATACTCATTGAGTTACTGAGCTTAATTGTCTTGAACACTTCATTAAACCTTCGTTTAAACGTTTTGAATACGTCATGAACATTTATCATAGTTGATATGGTTTTATTCTATTCATCAAATCTCAGACTATCTTTGATAATTTTGAGCTGCAAAAATCAGATGGTAGTTCTTTGGTGATAAAATTGAGTATATCATCATCTCAGATCACATATGTCCAACTGCTGAGCTGAGCCGCGTGGGAGTATGATGTCCTAATCAAAACATATTGCCAACGAAGTTTTTTTTAAGTTATTGAACATTACCGGTAAACTAAAGCCTTATTTTATCTGTAGGTGATGTGCTTGGCCTATAAGCTAAAACTTATTATTATTATTAATTAAGATTGTCCTTTCATTAGTTCGATATTTGCAAATATTTCATGAAGATAATTACAATTTAATTTAACACAATTGAATCTATATATTCTTACCTATTTAATGTTGACTTCGGTGGTATAACAAAATAGGAATATAACTACATACATTATCATCATCTATATGATGATGTTAATGTATGTAGTCACACATCATCAGCTCATATATGCCCCACTGTTGGGCTCGAGCCTTCTTCATAGTGGAAGGGAAATTGACCTACTATACCACGCTGGTCAGACGTGTTAGTAAAAGGTTTAATTTCGAATTTCTCTTCTAATTTCTTTCTTCTCTTGCATAGATGGTATATGCGTTTTATATCCTTTAGTCGTCTCTTACGATCACCCACGGATAAGACAGGGATAGTGAATTGTAGTCTTACTCCGTCACCACACGGAAAATTGAGTATATGCAAACTTTATTCTTAAGGTTGTCTATGATGTGATCTCACCTAGCCGTGCAAAACGTAAGAAGGACGACGTATTGCCCAATAAAGAGTGTTAGCCATATCCACCTATTAAATGTACTATCAGTCTTTATATGTGTCGTAGATATTTTCTTGCCATTTTTTTTGCTCCTTGGTCGGCTTCAGGTAGATATACATCTATAAAATTTAATTGATTGCAAAGATGACATATCGATGACGCATACGAAGTTTTTCAAGGCATACCGCGCCAATAGACTTAAAAAACTTTCTGACCAGACTCTCAAGCTCATGGAGCGGAGAAAAGAAATGACAGTACAGTCTTCAGCCGATTGGTCCGAATACAGGCAGCTAAATAGGCAGATCTACAGGTCTGTGCGTCGCGATATTCGTCAATTTAATACGCTCCGTGTTAAAGAAGCGATAGAGCGGAAACGTGGCTCAAAAGTGTTCGCACAAGATCTGTCTATTGGGCAAAGCCAAATGACTAAGCTGAAGACCGATGATGGCACTGTCATTTCATCCCAAAGTGAGATCTTGGGAGAGGTCGAAAGGTTCTATGGACAGTTATATAAATCATCCCGAAATCCTGTTGTCGGCTTGGTCCAAGATCCCAGATCCAAACTAACTCGGCACTATCCGAAGAAATCCCGGACATTAGCTTGTGCGAGATCAGAATGGCTCTCGAACAACTAAGAAACGATAAGGAGATGGTGGTATTACGGCTGAGCTCCTGAAGGCAGGCAGCAAGCCGGTCCTAAAAGCCCTTCAGAAGCTATTTAATTCCGTTATCCTCGGGGGCGACGTTCTAGAGTCGTGGACCAGGAGTGTGGTGGTGCTGTTCTTTAAGAAGGGCGACAAAGCTCTTCTAAAGAACTACAGACCCATCTCACTCTTGAGCCACGTCTACAAGTTGTTTTCGAGGGTCATTACCAATCGACTCACGTGCAAGCTTGATGTCTTCCAGCCGCCCGAACAAGCTGGCTTCTGAAATGGCTATAACACCATAGACCATATCCTCACGCTTCGGCAGATTATCCAGAAGACCGAGGAGTACAATCGGCCTCTGTGTATAGCGTTTGTGGACTATGGGAAAGCCTTTGATGCAGTCGAAACTTGGGCGGTGCTGCAGTTCCTTCAGCGGTGCCAAATCGACCATCGTTCTATCGAAGTGCTTAAGTGTTTGTATTGGAACGCCACAATGTCAGTCCGTATTCGGGATAAGAGTATGAAACCGATCCAGTTGCAGAAAGGCGTGAGACATGGAGATGTCATCTCTCCGAAACTGTTCACCACTGCACTGGAAGATGTCTTCAAACTCTTAGACTGGACCGGACTCGGCATCAACATCAATGGCGAATACATCACTCACCTTCGATTCGCAGACGATATTGTCGTCATGGCAGAATCCATGGAGGACCTGGGCACCATGCTCAACGATCTCAGCAAAGTATCCCAACTAGTGGGTTTACGAATGAACATGGACAAGACGAAAGTCATGTCAAATGCCCATGTCATTCCTGTACCGGTCCTAGTTGGCAATGTGATTCTCGAAATTGTCGATCATTATGTTTACCTTGGACAAACAGTCCAGTTAAGTAGATCCAATTTCGAGAAAGAGGTCAGCCGACGAATCCAACTCGGCTGAGCAGCGTTCGGGAAACTTAAGAGGATCTTCTCATCCAACATACCTCAGTGTTTGAAAACACAGGTTTATGACTAGTGTGTGTTACCAGCCATGACTTACGGCACGGAATGGTGGTCCCTAAATGTAGGCCTCATAACCAGGCTCAAAGTCGCTCAGCGTGCTATGGAGCGGGCTATGCTCGGGATTTTTCTGCGAGATAGAATCCGAAATACGGCAATCCGCAGACGAACGGGTGTAACCGACATAGCACGAAGAATTAGCACGCTGAAGTGGCAATGGGCAGGCCACATCGCTCGAAGAACCGACAACCGCTGAGGAAGAAAGGTTCTAGAGTGGCGACCACGTACCGGACGACGCAGTGTGGGACGACCCCCACTAGATGGTCAGACGACCTAGTGAAGGTTGCTGGGCGTCGTTGGATACAGGCGGCACAGGACCGCACTCTGTGCCGTAAAATGAGGGAGGCCTACGTTCAGCAGTGGACGGCAATAGGCTGAAATGATGATGATGATGAAGTGATGAAAGATAACGTAGTGGTTAAAACCGAATTGGCAGGTACAGAGACGGTCCATACTGAACAGTGGTGCTATATTCTGAAAAAAGAAGATATCATAAGAATAATATAATTTAATTTTTTTTTCTCTCTAAAGGACAACTTGAAGTAAAACCCTATGGGACTCATATACCCAGCATAATATATTAATAGTAAAGAGGCCGATATCTCTCTCATTATATGGAATATGAGTAGAGAGAGAGGAGAAGAATATTAGCAGTAACAATATCATTTGAATGATTAAAGTAAATTAAATTCTATTTGCACATATTTAGTGACCTTTTTCTGCTGGTTGATTTATTATGAGATAAAGAATGCTCATCACTCTTTCATATGTAAAACCCAAAAAATGTTACAATGACCTGCCTCTGTGCCACTAAAAAACGATACTTGTCTAAGTGTGACCTTGCTTCTTATGCTTTGCTATAAGAGCGCGACAACGATCGATCCAAGCAATCGTTGTTTACTCATGTTTATCGCACGTCATTTTGAATTATGTGTTAATTTTGCTATAGAATTTACTTAAATTAGAAAGTTGAGCATAACAGATTATGGGTATCGTATAGGTTTGGGTTATTTTTGGTAGGCAGCGGCCTAGCTAAAATCTGGTATGGCGAAGGTCCACGAGCGGCAGTACCTAACACTTACCACCAGGTGTGCTGCTTTCTCATTTGCCACCAATAGGCAATAAAAAAATACTTAATTGAAGGTAATAAAAACTTGTAGGTGAAAATAGATAAAATACAAATAACAGAATTTTAGTTATTATTGTGTTGGTAATCAACAATTGATTGAAACTGAAAATCTCGATAAATGGAAACCACAGAGGCAAACGTAATTAACAGAAGTTATTGTTAAATTGAAAACTCGGCATTGAGTAAGATGGGAAGTCTTTACTTATTGGAAATATGTCTGTTTTAATAAAATAAGCCGATCATTCCTCACACAATAACCTACTTAGTTGTTATTTCAGTACAATTTATTTGATAAATACAATAAATATTTCTGTGCTTATTTTGTTTTTATTATCATTTATAGCGAAGTTATCACATAACCATTTTGATGTGTAAATTTTTCAAATTACTGAAATTTTTAGCATTTAATATGCTTCATTATTTATAAATACCCGATTACGAAACGAAAAATGATGTCACAAGCGGGGTTCGAACCCGCACCTATTGGGAATCCGGCCCAACCGTGCTGCCACTTACACCATCGTGAACTATTTTAGGACATGCAAATTTCGATTCATATTATATCTTACGTCTTCAAGGTGACGTATGCCATCTATCGGATAATGTTTACACATTGTATGGCCTTAATACTTCAAACTTTACAGTTAGAATTGTATTAAACGATGACACAACCTTGTTATTCAAATTACTGAAATTTTTTTTTTAGCATTTAATATGCTTAATTATTTATAAATACCCGATTACGAAACGAAAAATAAATAAAAATAAATAAAAGTAAATTTTTGTTATCCGTAATAGTCAGTGATCCTATTGCTATTTACTTTGGTAAATCTTATTATTGAGAGTTTCATGAGAAAAATCTGATGTAAAAGTCCATCAAATACATGGTTGTATTCTGACTCTAAGCTTGAGATCGTCACTAATATCATAAGTTTACATGGCGCCAATATTATAAAAGAAAAATATAATTAATTTAATTTATCATTCCATTTCTTCTTAAGTAATGGGCTTTTTCTTATACAGAGCCTGTGTCAAATAGTGGGGCATATATTGCTGAGAACAAGCTAGTAGTTACATTTTATTAAATTGGTTCGTTACATGTGGTCAATGAAAGTATATGTAGCTAACCGATACACGACGTAAGCTACTGCGCTAAAAAAATATTTTGTTTATTTGTTGCAAAAAAGGAAATTTTGTTTATTTATTAACTTTCTTTTTATCTTAATGGTAGCGAATCACTGTTTTATTATTTATGATGGTATATGAAGAGGCAGCACATTTGGTGGTAAGTATTACTGCCACTCATGAACATTTCCAATATCAAAGGTGCAGCAGCTAAAACGCTGCCTACTAACGAAGCGAAGGTGTGGTACTAAACTTGGACGGACCGACCTGTAACTGTCGATAAAGAACTGTCAACAGCAACTGTTTGGCCGTACCACTACTAAAATATTTTGAGAATTTTCGTTCAATTTTTTCAGCGTTCCAACTCTGGACTTTATGTCTAATTCATTGTTTGCCCGAATGTGTCTAATTCATTGTTTTAATGGTATAAACATTATTGCCTTTTCTAATGAAGCCAGTTTGGGGTACATCAGTTGAATGATTTCAAAGTCTATAAATGGACGTAAGGAAAAAAATATGATATATATAATTAGATTGTACATATATATTCTACATCTATATATATTTCATCACCATCCTGCTTTAATCCCAATTACTTAGTATCAATGGAATATGTACTCTTATTTCATCGTAGGTATGATGATAATACTCTTTTGGAATATAATTATCGATTAGACATCATTGAATGAAGTTGGCTCATCATCATCTCAGCTCATTTATGTCCCACTGTTGGGCTCAAGCCTCCTCCATAATGGGAGGGAAAATGACCTACTATACCACGCTGGTCAGACGTGTTGGTATAGGTTTTGTTTCGAGTTTTCCTTTTCTTGCAAAGATGTTATATGCGTTTTGTATCTCTTAGTCGTCTCGTTTGATCACCCACTGGTAAGATAGGGGCTGGTGAATTGTATTCTTACTGCGTCACCATACGGAAAAGGAGTTGGCTCAGGTTGATGTAAAACTCTTAGTGGTTTTTACGACATTCACGAGCAAAGGGTTTGTAGTAATTGTAGCCACCATCACCAGTACTTTTATTGCTTATAAAACTCGTTACAAAAACGTGCAAAATAGAGATTGGAAAAATGAACCCAAATTTAATTATTCACCTGCGAGAGTTTTGATGTAAAATACATAATCGTTTAAAATGTAACTGTTAGATGTTTCAATTAACAATTAAATAGGAATTTAAGCGTTTTTATAATAGAATATCATCATGATTCTTTCAGGTCATATATGTTCTAGTACTAAGCTCGAGCCTCCTCTACAATCGAGCGAAATTGACCTGCTCTACCACGCTAGTTAGACGGATTGGTATGGGCTAATATGTCGAGTTTTCCTTACCTTGCACCGATGTTATTTTCATATAATACCCCTTACTTGTCTTTTACAACACCCATGTGCAAGATAGGGATATTGTATTCGTACTCCGTCACTACATGGACATACATGCATACATATTATCACGCCATGTACTTTGCGTGGTAGGCAGAGAGAACAGAGTGCCAGAGAACTCTGTCCTTGCATACTTCACTCGCTTCCTCAACATTCATAATTCTCTTCATACACGCTCGCCGGTTTCGGAGACTTGACTCTACCTTCCTTCAATACATGACCGATCGGGTCTAGATAGGTTAGTCTCGGTCTCCCCCGGTACCTACATCCTTCCACTTTCGCATTGTATATCTTCTTAACCAGACGTTCGTTCGGCATTCTTTCCACATGTCCGAACCCTCGGAGCATTCCCTTTCGCATCTTTACACCAATACTCTCTTTCATACCTACTCGCTCTCTTACGTCGTCGTTACGAATGCGATCGATCAGCCTACCTCCACAGATTCTCCGTAGAGATCGCATTTAGACCGCATTAATTTTACTTTCATACTCTTTTCTGCATACCCAACTCTCGCTTCCATACAGTAATGTTGGGATAAGCACTGCGTTATGTATTGCTACACGTGCCTTCTGGCTGAGGTGGTGGCTACCGAGAAGTTGCCCCAACGCTCCGTTCACTCTATTTCCCGCATTTACTCTTCGCTCTATATCAGTGGTGTACCTTCCATCTCGGCTAAATCCACATCCAAGATATACAAATTCATCCACTTGCTCTAGTACATCATTACCTATTGTTACTCTTACATCTGTTCTGGCTTCATCTCTCACTACATGGATATAATAAAAAATAACGTTTGACGATCATCATCAGCATCTCAGCTCATATACTCGTATGCCCTTCTGTTGGGCTCGAGCCTCCTACGTAATAAGAGGGAAATTGACCTACTATACCACACTGGTCAGACGTGTTGGTATAGGGTTTTGTTACAAGTTTGCCTTCTCTAGCATGGATGTTAAACACGTTTTATATCCCTTAGTCGTCTCTTACGATCACCCACAGGTAAGATAGGGGGTGGTGAATTGTATTCTTACTCCGTCACCACACGGATAATGTTGACAATACTCTAACGTAAATGGCAAATTGATCATGGATGATAGCGCCTTAGTTTCGATTTTTTGATTACACCTACAACACCTACGTAACTTTATTACACCTACTTAAGTATCCGAATATGATATATTTCTTTTGGTAACATAGCTTAGTTGAGAGGTAACAGAACTTTATAAATCAGCTCAATTGTGGGGTATTTATGGATTGAAGAGCAAGAAGACCGTAGATTTACTATTATAAAGCATTTTTTATTCAAAATTAACACTAATAGCGAGCTAAGAAATAGCCTTGTATTTATTCCGTAATTATACGATTACATTTTATAGTAAATTGATAGCTGTACCATAAATGAATGAGCATAAAAAAAATGTTGATGTTATTGACGAAATAGTTGACGGTCATTAATCGTTCATTCATCAAAATTAAAATTGATTTTTAATATTTTTTGCAAGTGTATATTTTTTGTACGTTGTTCATTCATTTGGACAGTGAAGAATGGAAAATAATTCTCTGCTGTCGATGTCTTTTTAGATAAACTACTGAAAGAAAATATTTGTATTTTAAAAAAATAGTTTTCAAAATTATTCTAAAAATAGTAGAAGAAATGTAGAAATAAAGACTAGATTAGTGTAATAAGCTGTTAGTAATCTCTTCTTGTTATTTAACAATAAACTTTAATTTAAACTATTGTTAAAAGTAATTCATAGTTCACGACGATGAAATTTATCTGGTAGCTACAAATATTGACAGATTAAAAATAATATATATTCAGTTATGACAACTCTTTCATATTAAAAAAAACTTTCATTTATTTAATTAATTTAAATTATTTTTATTAATTAATAAACATTTATAAGCAGCTATTTGCTATTTTTCTTTTATTCTAAGTAACCGTAACATGATTTCATTTTTGACCATTAGGTTATCATTAATTAAAATGCAATGTAAAAGTACATCCTACAAAATTATGCCCGTATTCAATATCATCATTCTCCTACTCTTATCCCATGTACTTGGGGTCGATACAATATGTACTCTTTTTTCTTAGTACATATTGTAAAAGTTATTGGCAATAGTTTTATGACCGGCCGTCTGCCAGACGTCAACCCTCGTTGGGAATGTAATTGTTCACCAAACGGCATCAGCTAGAGTTGGCCCAGGTCGCGGTTCTTAGTTGTTATTTACGACATCCACGAGCAAAGTAAGGGTTGGTAGTATTCGTAGCCGCTACCACACAGCTGCCCGTATTCAATAATGACTCCTAAATTTTATATAACATTACTTAATATAAACGACATAAAAATAATAATGACAAATGAAACATTTGTATTGTTTTAAACGTTTCAAATATTTAGAAATGCATAAATCCCATAAACTCTTAAACTTAAGTCGAAATTATTCTGAAAGAAATGTGTGGCGAAAAATATTCGCTACATAGAAAATCAGGTAAATTCGATACCGAAAGTAAAGTAGGAGAAAATGTCAATCATGAAATAAGTAGCTCGAAATACGATACATAATCAATCTTTATGACATCAGCGCCAATTTTAAGTTAGAAATTGATTCTAGCTATCTTTATTTTGGTCTTGTTATTTCATGGTTATTGTACTAATAACATAATTCATTTATATCTTCTACAACGTATTTTTTTCAAATGTTCTTAAATTTATATCTAGGCTATTTTCGAGAATATCTTCGACATTATCTATACGTACGCTCAATGTAATATATATGCATTTATTGAGTTTAAGTAATATCTTATTTTCATAACTTCATATTTTATAATTACCGTTCACAGAGCATACCAACGTTTTTTATTTTACAAATATTAAAAACTATATTTGTAATGTCCCATGTATTAATAAATATAAATTTAAATTTAAGTTATTTTACTTTAATATTTTATAATTTCGACAGTTAAAATTAGACTCAAAGCTATCAATAATATGTAAACTAAAAGTTTACTATACAACTCACGAAGAAGTTTGTTGCAGTTCTGAAATTTGTATTTACAAAAGTAATCTTTAGCTGAAGGGAAATGAATTGATATCGCCCACCTTATACAAATTGAGGGCAATAAACCCCAAGTACATCAATCACACTTCTGAGGAGAAATTGCTTTTTAATCGAATAAAATTTTAACTTACCCTCGAGGCGAGTAGGTTGACTTAGAGCGCGATGAACGCGTGGAGGTGCGCGTTGAAAATTGGGAGCAGCAAACGACTGCACTGCTCAACCCCTAGATCAGAACTGATTTTCCAGCGCGAAAACTTCCCTCGAACGCGTCATCACTCACCCCATTCTCGCACCGGCCAATCATCTGTGGGCGACAATGGCGAAGTATACCGGTGCCGACCGACAGCCACCGACCGTTGGGGTGGCGATTGGATCTTTTAATCTGAAACATAAATGCATACAAGAAGAATACGACGGAGATGTAAGCTACCGTGCAGAGAATGTCGGCTGAATCTCGTAGCGCAACAGGTAAAGCTTTTCAGATTCTATTTGGAGATTCGCTATTTATTTAAAGAGGTAATATTGTTTTATAGAGATTTTTCATGTTTTTGTTCAAATCAAATCAAATCAAATACATTTATTCACCTTAAATAGAGTATAATAGTCAGATGTTACAGTCATTTTTACATACATAGATCTATCTATTTAGCCTTGCTTTGGCATGTGAAATACAGTCCTTTTTATATAAATAATAAAATTAAAATAAATTAGTTTTAAATAAAATTTGCATTTCATACATTAATATTTTGGCAACATTACAATACCAAACCAAAATATGTTTGTAGTCAAAAAATAAAATAAAAATAAATTAAAAAAAATATTATAAATTGTGCCATATTACAATAATTCATTTAACAAAAAACAAAAGGATATCGAAAAATTTATATTTAATTACTATCAATCCATTCATTTATTGAATATATAACTTCATTTAAAAGTAGAGTCTTGAGCTTATTTTTAAAAAGTGGAAATGGAAGTCCGCGGATATTACATGGTAGCTTATTGAATATTTTTACACACATGGAATAACAATTTTTTTGGTAAACACTAGTTCTAGGAGTAAACCCCAGGACAAGTCGATCGCCCCTTCGAGTGTTTCGGGGATAAAATTCGCATGCCTTTACAAAGAGGTTTAGATTATTCCTAACAAACACACATATTTCAAAAATATACAAGCTGGGCAGGGTTAATATGCCCAATTTCTCAAAATGCGGTTTGCACGATTCATAAGGCGGAATCCCAACCATTCCTCTTATACATCTCTTTTGGGAAAGAAATGCCTTGTATGAATCCGTAGAGTTACCCCACAGTATCAAACCATAACGCAAGGCAGAATCTACATGACCATGATATGCCATTTTCAATGTATCGAGTGTGCTTGTAAGTCGGAGTCTATTCAAGGCATATACAAAACTATTAACTTTTTTACATACTGCTTGAACGTGTTCTTTCCAGTCACAGTATTTATCCACTGTCATTCCTAGAAATTTGGTAGAGGATGCTTAGCGTATAGTTACATTATTATAGAGTAGATTACGCGCCACAATATTAAACCCATGAGTTCGAAATTGAATATAACAAGTTTTGTCAAGGTTTGTTTTGTCAAGGGTTGTTGTTATTAATTCATCTCAAGAAGTAGGTAGAGGCTTACTCGTGCACATTTCGTCACTTTTGACACGTTTTAATCCCATGTCCAGCCCAATATTGTTCTTAATCGGATGCAGTTAATAGCTTCCAATTAGTTACTGAAAATTTCCCTTGAAACTCTTCGATAAAGATAGAAACATGTATATCACTATGATTTTTGGTTTGCCAGACTTTTCATTCCAGTTTTAAAAGGATCCCACCAGCTATTTTACTTTTATTGTACTTATAGACCAATGAGACAATAATAAATGCAATCTAAGTAAATTTACACATATCATTGTTTTAAATTAGTTTTAATGGTGCCATGCAGTATTAACTAAGTATGGGTATATAAAAATACATTTTAATATTTGGATGACCGTGCAGTGCTGGGTATTTTTTTAGTATTGTCTTTGGAAAATACATTTAGTAATTAAAGGGTTAAAGAATTTCAGATACAAATTACATACTGAAGAAATATGAATATTTTTATATTATTTTTATATAATAAGGATATGAATTCGTTATTTAAATAAAAAAATAATAATAATTGAAGAAATAATAAAAATCAATGAAAAATTTAAAAAAAGGTTAATGATAAGATAGTGGATATTCGAAGTGGGGCTTTCTGGTTAATCCAGGCCCCTCAATTTCCCAAATAAACTAATTTTATTCTTGATGGTAGTGGCTCAATTTACCTTAACATCCTATTCTTTTCTTTTTGCCTGAAAATACTATTTTCCCTACCCTAGCTAGATCATATTGTATTGTCTTGAAAACCTTACGAATCCTAAATTTCATAGATATCGTTACTGCCGTTCTGTACTGAATATATCGAAAGAAAGAATATATAAAGATATATAAAAAAGATATATATAAAATATATAAAGATAAGAATTGCTCGTTTAAAGATATAAGATAGACTGATAGATAGATATATATTCTTTCATGTAACGAAATGGTTGAAAAGGTTATCATAACCTTTTCAACCAAAATCAAAAAAACCAAAAGCAACATTTTAAGGAACAACACTGCTCAATATATTTCCAATCTTGATATTTTTATGTAATAATATCATCATAAGTAGCTAAAAATATAAAATAAAAGTTTTGAAAGTATTACTTGTTTAAATTACAGTATATTCATAGGAATAGCATAACTCTAAATCAATTGGAAGCCACCAAAATCCCTTCAACCTGGATTGAAGAAGACGTGCCGTGTATATATAATTTGAATCCTTTCAATTATATTGTTTGGTGGGAAGCGTTACGAGTGGGACATTAGATTACTTGTTTAATTCTTGACCACGAAAGGCGTGGTAATCTAAGTTGTAAACTAAATCTTGGGCTCCGTCTCACATATCCCCTATAAGCCGGGCTTGGCTGCTATTTGAATGCTCCTCGAACGACCATGAATTAGTATGCACGCTCCATTCAGCCCACCGTCCCAATGGGCCGTAGGCGTCTGTATTCTATAACTTCGAACTCGTATACTTGGATTTAAACATAGTATTAATTATTTATGAACTTATTAAAATTACCATCTTTGTAATGTTTATTAACAAATATACATATATACACATACATACATATCATCACGCCATATCCCTTGCAGGGTAGGCAGAGAGAACAGAGTGCCAGAGAACTCTATCTCGTTTCGGAGATTCTTGACTCCACCTTCCTTCAGTACATGACCGATCTGGTCTAGGTAGGTTAGTCTCGATCTCCCTCGGTACTTACATCCTTCCACTTTCGCATTGTATATCTTCTTAACCAGACGTTCGTTCGGCATTCTTTCCACATGTCCGAACCATCGGAGCATTCCCTTTCGCATCTTTACACCAATACTCTCTTTCATACCTACTCACTCTCTTACGTCGTCGTTACGAATGCGGTCGGTCAGCCAATATAAGGTAACAAATATAACTTTTTAAAATCATGAAATGAAAGTTATTCATTAATTAACGCATTGCTTCGTTCGTTCGTTCTTAAAAAAAAATGTTAATTCTAATATTTTTTTTTAAGAACAAGATATATTATTGAAATTGTAATTTAAATATTTATTCACGTAAATGGTAGTTCTTTGCAATTTATCTAACTCCTACATCTACTATCCTCTCTGCTCTACTATCTCACAATCTCAGACATCTACTATTCTCTCTATTCTACTATCTCACTCTCTTACATCTAAATCTCACAATGAAAGGGAAATTGATCACGCTCAATCGTCGTAATCTAATTTTAATCTGATTATTATTTTATGGTTTGGATATTTCATCATTCTCCTACTCTTGTCCCAATTGCTTGTATATGCACTCTTCTTTCATAGTACATATTGTAAAATTTATTGGCAATAGTTTTATGACCGGCCGCTTGCCAGACGTCAACCCTCCTTGTGAATGTAATTGTTGATCAAATCGCACCAGACACAGTTGGCCCAGGTTGTTATAAGGCTCTTAGTCGTCTTTTATGACATCCAAGAGCAAAGTAAGGGTTGATAATATTCGTAACCACTACCACACAGCTATATGGCTTGGATATTTATCTATTGATAAACCGAAACTTACATTTATTATCATTATTGCATATCAATGTATAAGAATAAGATGTGTCTATAACCTTTTCTTCATAATATATTTGTTCCTCCTATTCAGTCCAGTATTTAGTAAAACTTTAACTCTCTGGGGAACAGAATAGCCCACCTACACGCCTCAATTTGTGACCGGGATCTTGGGATACGTACATTTTGTATATTACAACTAGTATAAAATCATTCCGCCGCTTGAATTATGTAAATATATATGGACTCAAATGTATATCCGTGCGAATAAATGTTACTCTAACTTCAACTTGTTTATTAAGCGTATTGTCCTTGGGAAAATGTTTGTTATTTTGATTTAACTATATCTGTTCGACAACAAAAATAATATACATACATATCATACATATTATCACGCCATATCCCTTGCAGGGTAGGCAGAAAGAACAGAGTGCCAGAACAAAAATAATATAAGTAGAATAATACTCGTAACTATATTTCACATGCTGTTGCTTTTTTGATTATTTTTGTTTTTATTTGTTTTTAAGCATTATTTTTCTTTTTTATTGCTCTTGGTGACAAACGAGCAAGCAGCACACTTGATAGTAAATGTTAATGGCACCCATGGATCTTTGCAGGATATTGTTTACTAGTAGAGCTTACCAGGGTCGCTGCCTACCAATGAAAACCCCCAAACACACCCAGAAGTTTAGGCTTCCGGCTCTTTCGTTCACCGAACAAAGGACAGCAGCACATATTGCCACTACTCAGACGTCAATTTTCTGCGAGAGTATGGTACTAACCCGGACGGACCGGCCCGCGGCTATAGACAGAAAACTGTCAACAATGTTTACCACCATTTGATTCTTTTTAAGCAATCATCATCATCATCGCAGCCCATATATGTTCCACTGTTGGGCTAGGGTCTCCTCCACAATGGGAGGGAAATTGACCTACTATACCACACTGGTCAAATGTGTTGCTAAATGTTTTGTTTCGGGTTTCCTTCTCTTGCAAAGATGTTATATGCGTTTTGTATCACTTAGTCGTCTCTTACGATCATCCACGGGTAAGATTGGTGAATTGTATTCTTACTCCATCACCACACGAAATAATATTATCCTTCTTATATAGTGATATTATCTGCTGTTAATATCCCTAAGTCTTCTTTTATATATCCACAAGATAGGAAGAGATGTTGAATTTTGTTTTCACTACATCACTACACAGACACGATAAATACACTTATAAAAAATCAAATCAAATCAAATTTAAAATCGCAAAACATTGAAGTAATATCTATTTCAAATCTCTATGAAAGATCAAAACAATTGCATTATATCAATAAAAAGATAAATGTAATAAGAAGACTTCGTCGGAGAGCCTACGCAAAGTTCTGAAGCGAGCTTTTAAGTATTGATGTAGTTTTGTTATCTTAATACTAGCGGCATTGTTTTCATTGCGAATTCTTATAGACTTTAGTCTGTCTAATTTAGTATAGTTTATTTTAACGAGTATCATTAGTTATTAGTTAGGCTGACCGACCGCATTTGCAATGACGACGTAAGAGAGTGAGTAGGTATGAAAGAGAGTATTGGTGTAAAGATGCGAAAGGGAATGCTCCGATGGTTCGGATATGTGGAAAGAATGCCGAACGAACGTCTGGTTAAGAAGATATACAATGCGAAAGTGGAAGGATGTAGGTACCGGGGGAGGCCAAGACTCACCTACCTAGACCAGATTGGTCACGTAATGAAGGAAGGTGGAGTCAAGAGTCTCCGAAACCGGTGAGCGTGTATGAAGAGAATTATGAATGTTGAGGAAGCGAGTGAAGTATGCAAGGATAGAGTTCTCTGGCACTCTGTTCTCTCTGCCTACCCTGCAAGGGATATGGCGTGATGATATGTATGTATTTATGTGTAGTATCATAATATCATAATATATTGGTAATTTATTATTGCTTTATTTGCTTTTTCACTTAGATTTTATGCGCAATCAATTCACTTACTTAAAACTCGTGAAATTCTCCATTGGGTAAATAAGATTCTCGAGCGACGGACAGCATCCGACGTCGCAGTGTGGGGAAAGGAAAAAGGAGAGTTGTTGGGAGTCGTTGGATGCAGGCGGCTCAGAACCGCACTTCGTGTAATATTAGTGAAGCTTTCGTCTAGCCGTGGATAACAAAATTGTTGCTAAATATAAAAGAAACAGATATTTTATTTAAATTCCGTAATTAGTTTTCTTTGCACCTAAACTAAGTAAAAATTAAAAAAACATATGAACCATAATACTATATATATATAGGCACATGTAGATATAAAAAAAATCCAGATTGAAATTACTTTTGTCGTAAGTATACCAATATTTTTTTCCTTTATCAGCTCATAGAATTTTTTTTAGGATTCCCAAAGAGGACGATACTGTCATGATCAACACACAGAAAAGTGTTGCTACTCACTCTCCTGATGATTTCTTAGCCAGTTTTTAAGACATCCATAGGAAAGTAATAAACGGTAACACATTGTATTTTAACCCATATATACACGAGAATATTTTTTACAGTGAAAAAATAACTTAATTGATTAAATAACAATTCACCATAGCGGGTGTCGTACAGTTTTAACAGTTTTTGTGAAATATTTTGAAATGGATTTGGAGGTAGATGTAGCCGAATGAGAAGAAAATTCATCTATTACACTGATCGAGTAGGTTGTTATATTAGAATGTTTCTTCTTTTCAGTGATGTTATCTGTTTATATTACCTAACTATCGCTCATGATATATGCGCAGAATGTAAGCAAGGTGATAAACGTTTCATTATGACACGAATTATATTATAATCATATTATAGAGAGATACCAACAAGTATTCGAACGCTATTTTTAATAATCCTTATTAAACGTAATAAATTCTAATCTTTTAGGAAGTGGTGAACATTTTGATCCACGCGTAAATAAGATATCTACAGTTGTATCACGAAATAAGTATAGTTGTTGGCAGGGTAATAATGATCTTAATAAAATGTAATTTAAAATAACATTATTTTTAAGGATTTTATGGCGTTTGTATTTAATTTTTAATTTGTCCATCTTACGAATACTTTACAGCGTGTATGATCAATTAGAGAGGACTGGATTTACCTATTCCTGCGGTACATACTATGAAATGTTCCCGTTAACATTAGAATTCGCGTCATTTGTTACATTATGGCCAATTATTAATTTTATTGTTTGATGTACTAGGATCTATATAGAATTTAAACACTTTTACTTTAACTCTTATACGGCACTTGTTAATCAATACATCATCGGTATAATACCAAATATTATCGAGGAAAATATAATATTAAAATATTCAAAATTGTAGAAGTACTCATAAAAATTATTTCGGAATTGCCAACGTAAATTCATTTAAAATATTTAATAGCAAACATGGTTGATTAAATTGTGTTGGTAATGAGCGCGAAGCTGACCTGACGCTGGTGTCTGTAGGGCCAGGAGGCAATTTAAAAATTTGTCCCAAGGCGTCGCCTAGTTGTCTATATTATGTAGGCGAGATATGCAGGGCGCCCGCCGCGTCGCGTCCGCCCAGCCGTAGACTTACGAACGCTACGAGATGTGCTACGAAATTAATTTAATTTAAAGATCTATTGACAGATATCGGTCAATTTACATACGCAGTTTATATATTTTATGTACAAATTGTACAATTCTTTTATACGCGTTCATAAAAAGTTTCTACTCAATTGTGTAAATAATTGGCGAAAAGCTAATGAGCACATCAACAATAATTCTTATCTCGTCGTTATTCTAGATTCAACCAAATTATTAATGTTTTTAAAAACTTGTTTAAGAGCGAAAAATGAATGTCAAATGTAGGACCCGAACCCACACCGAAATCTATACCAATCGTCCTTTTTTTTTTTTGCGGTGGGCCATGGACGTCGCACCCCGCCAAATCGGTCCGGGGTGACGGAAGAGGCGGCGCGCAACCCCATTGACCCACCCTGCAAGCACCTCTTCTTCGCCGTGCGAGCGGGCCACCGGTACCCGATCTTTGTCTTCGGTGGCCCGCTCGGCGGTATGCCCTCTCGGGCTCCTCTCCTGTCGACGCCCCGACAGCTTTCGCCGTCGAGGTGTCGTCCTCACGCGGTGGCCTCGCGTCGGGTGACCGGACAATTCCCCGGTCCGATCACCCGAAGCCTCGGTTAGGGCGGCATCAGGCGCCGTATTCGCGCCTGCGCCGCCCCGGCCGCGGGCGGCGGCCCGGGTCGCGGGAATCCTCCCGGGCCCGTTCCGCCGCCTCCTTCTGCGAGATGACAGCCTCGCAGAAGGTATGCCAATCGTCCTACCATTTAGACAAGTGTGAGCTGTCGTATGACATCCAATTTGCGGCTCGTATTATTTTGTCGTCTTTAAGGGAGACGTATGTCATCTACACGACAATGTTTATACATTATACTATTGATATTTTGATTAACATAACCATTGTATACTATCTATATCTATACTCATTCTTAATAACTATATCTATCCTTATTCTTAAAACACAGATTGCAAATAAGAAAACAAATTCTATAGACATTTAATCAGAAGTTGTTTTTAAATATTTTCAGCTTTAGAATAGTAATATATATAGTAGTAAAGTAGTTAAGAAATATTCATATTATTAAAATAAGCCTGCATTTAATAAAACCTATGATTATTTTAATCCTTCCCTGTATTTATTAACATATATCTCTATTCCAAACGTATCCACATGAATACTTTTGGAATGACGGCAAAGTGTATAATGTACATGGCCTGATAAGAAGAATATATCGATTTCAAAATACAGAAAAATTACATTAAATTAATTATTACCATTACAATATTACAATACTAGAATATAAACTAAGATAGATCTTCAGTTGTTGTGTTATATGTAATTTTAAGAAAATTTTATTTGTGATGGTAGGTATAAGAGATATAGTGGTCTACGTCACTTCCTGCGGGCGCACGGGGAGGATGGCGCGAAGTTGACTTGATTGGAAACCCTATTCCATATTTATTATGGGCCTATTTTGTTATGTTTATTGACGCGCTGTCGGGATATACTCTATGTTATTAGAAGAGTTTGAAACTTACTTTATTGAATAACATAAGCGAGATGTTAAAATAAACTTTGGTTTTTAGACCACTTAGCACATAAAAAGCTTAGAAGACTCTTTTCAAATATTTATAGTTTTATAGAATAAATAATCTTTTTTCTAATATATACATAATAACACATTTAGGAATGGTCCTACACAGATAATAGTGATTTAAAAAGCGATCGTGTATACTAAAGTGACACGATGCCCACACAAGATTTTTTTTTGCGACCTACATATGATTATTATGAACCAGAATCCCGAGGCACATATTACGAATACGATATATACGAATATAATACGAAGCCTGGGATACTAGGATTCATCTCTCTTTCTTGGTGAGATTTTTTATAAAAATAAAAAAACTCATATCTCTTACACCATATTTTAGCTCACCATTTATTCGAGCGCAGATATTAAAAATTAATAAACTTTTAATTTTTTTTGTTCAGTTGCCCATGTCTGAAAGCAGCGTTTAATATTCAATGATTTAATTTTTTTGTCTCAAAACAGTTCCATCCTTTAATTTAAGACGATGAGTTTTTGAACATAAAGTATCGATTTCAGAAATCGTCTCGGATTATTCTTAATCCACTATTCTATCACTATTCTATCTTAAAGGTTCATGATATGTGCATGTTAATTTGCACAATAGCCTACAAACTAAACTTGGTAAATGCATTTGAGCGCGAGTTTGTTCCTAGCATATAGTGGTCATTATGCCAAATGAAGTGTGTTCCGGTGAGATATTTAGATGTGTCTTAATATTTCAAGTAATTGTGATGGAAATAATATAATATATAAATGATAATTAAGTTCAGATTATACCCAAGAGTGAACGATGTTAAGCTAATGAATGATTGGTATATAGAATCACATTAATACCTAACATCAGCTTAAATGTGCAAGTATAACTTATTATAAAAAAATGTAGGATAGGATGTTCTTGCGATGACTATCCTTTTGTTTATAGTATATCAATTTTATTCTCAAAAATGAGGAATCACCAGGAGAATGGCCAGGATTACTCCTCTGTGATTATTTATTAATTTATAACATTAACTGCTATTGGCAACCTGCATGGCAAGCGTGGTAATATGGTGTTGTCCTCTTTGAGATGACCTATGTTTAACAGTGAAAGTTAATAGGCTAATAGATAGGTAGATGTTGAATTTAACATTGCATTTAATATTTAGAAAGAATTTTGGAAATCTATATATACTCGTACATATAATCATTTTCCGTTCGGTGACGGAGTAAGAATACAATTCACCATCCCCTATCTTACCCGTGGGTGATCGTAAGAGACGACTAAGGGATATATATATATATATATAAAACGCATATAACATCTATGCAAGAGAAGGAGAACTCGAAACAAAACCCTATACCAACACGTCTGACCAGCATGGTATAGTAGGTTAATTTCCCTCCCATTACGGAGGAGGCCCGAGCCCAACAGTGGGACATATATGGGCTGTGATGATGATGATGATGATAACCATTTTGGTTGTGAAGATCAGAAGAAAGTTGCACCGTGGACAGATGTTAATTGCATAGACTGAACAGGTAACCTCAAAGCAATTACCAATAGAAATACAAAGCTATAACTAAATACTACAAAATTATATTTTTGATAATATTAAATACATACATACATACCATCACGCCATGTCCCTTACAGGGTAGGCAGAGAGAACAGAGTGCCAGAGAACTCTATCCTTGCATACTTCACTCGCTTCCTCAACATTCATAATTCTCTTCATACACGCTCGCCGGTTTCGGAGACTCTTGACTCCACCTTCCTTCAGTACATGACCGATCTGTTCTAGGTAGGTTAGTCTCGGTCTCCCCCGGTACCTACATCCTTTCACTTTCGCATTGTATATCTTCTTAACCAGATGTTCGTTCGGCATTCTTTCCACATGTCCGAACCATCGGAGCATTCCCTTTCGCATCTTTACACTAATACTCTCTTTCATACCTACTCGCTCTCTTACGTCGTCGTTACGAATGAAAATATTAAATTTATTGAATATTATATATGAATACTTTGCGAGTGTTAGAGGTTTAGAGAAAACACTTAATGTGAGGTCCAAAGTCTATCAACAAGCGAACAGCATGACTTGAAGGCGGTACGATCTCAGTGCTGCGTTTGGATCCCTATTAAAAATATTCCGATTTTATGCAAGTCATTATCCGTAACAAAACAAACGCCATATTTAATTGTTACTTATAGAAACAGGTAAATTCATGATGTATTTGCCTATTAAAACGAGTACATTTGTCTTAGCATATGGTATAGTAGTAATAGTAGATCTAACCTTACTTTGCCGAAGGTTTGATTTCCACGCAAAGCAATCCACAACCTATTCCATATGTGAGAGTTATCTGTGTCCCTCAATTATATATTTTACAAATTCTGCAAAGCCCTGTGATCCATAGATCATCCTATTAACGTCCACTATTAGATGTCTTTCAATGGCTTCATGAAAAACTCAAGATAAGGATATTCTGCGTAAACAGATTATATTAATAAACAAAATCCATTAAGATTGGGATTAAAGAAGAATTGGTGATTGGTGATTTAATTTATTACCTGATTAAAATCTAGTTTAGATCATAAATAAGAACCATTATCTTTTTAAAGGACTGTACAGTATATAACTAACTTAAAATATATTAATTACTTCCTTTTACTACAAGATTGATCACAGAGTAAAAGTCTTTTGCTAAGTTACTTTTATCTTTACGGAACATTACTGGCGGTTAAGAATTGATTTGTCAAACTATTCTCTTTTTTAAGAGGAAAACATTAAAAAAAAAAGAACTACGTTTTGATTTGAGTTTGAAGTAAACCTGAAAATAAAGTGTTGTGGGTACTACTAAGTAAGTATTCCAGATGGCCTAGTAGTTTAATAAGCTTTATTCACGATAGTAATTTTTATTAAGCATGTAATCTTTATTATTCTTGATCATTTTAGATCCCATTTAAACCAGCCAAGAAAGAAACCACTGCTACGGAATCACGGTCCAAGCTTATTCATGTAATAGTCCAATATTTATATAGTTTATGGAACATAAATGCATGCAAGTTTAGTGGCTGGTTAGAACATGCCCTGTTACGCCCGGAAGCGATGTTAAAGGCATTATTATCCGGACGGTCGCGCTGCAAATAAATCGTCTGCCGAGCGCCCGCTCTTTCGATTATCTTCAAATCTTCATTACACCGACGTATGCTTTCAGCCCTCAAGCTTTATACACCAGTTTTATTTTGAGACATTGATACTAGGTTTAATATTTATTTAGAAAACAAAATATGACTCTATCTACACTAATTGATTTTCAAAAAAAATATTAGATTTTATAAAATTATGGAACATAACAAAATAAGAATAATATTAATTTTAAACATGAAATAAGAGATAAAATGTTGTGTTGTGGTGAACTTTATGTTTTGATTTTATAAATGTCAGTTTATGGAAAAATTTATATACAGACTGGGAAAAATTATCAGTGGAATACACAAAGGACAATCCTGCTTGGGGATCGAACTCACGACCCTTAACTTTTAAGTAATTTGTAATAAAACTGTTGGTTATATTTTCAGAATGCGTGTTACAAGAGAATTTTTAACACAAAAATTCCACCAACCAACAAACAACTTTACAGTTAGAATTGTATTAAACGATGACACAACCTTGTTATTTAAATTACTGTTTAGCATTTAATATGCTTAATTATTTATAAAACCCAATTACAGTAAAGTTTGAAGTATTAAGCCTATAACAATGTGTAAACATTGTCGGGTAGATAGCATACCGTCACCTTAAGACGTAAATATGATACGAAGTGAAATTTGCATGTCCTGCAATAAGTCACGGTGGTGTAGTGGCAGCACGATTGGGCCGGAATCCCAATAGGCGCGGGTTCGAATCCCGCTTGTGACATCATTTTTCACTTCGTAATTGGGTTTTATAAATAATTAAGCATATTAAATGCTAAATTTCAGTAATCTAAATAACAAGGTTGTGTCATCGTTTAATACAATTCTAACTGTAAAGTTTGAAGTATTAAGCCTATAACAATGTGTAAACATTGTCGGGTAGATAGCATACCGTCACCTTAAGACGTAAATATAATACGAAGTGAAATTTGCATGTCCTGCAATAAGTCACGGTGGTGTAGTGGCAGCACGATTGGGCCGGAATCCCAATAGGCGCGGGTTCGAATCCCGCTTGTGACATAATTTTTCACTTCGTAATTGGGTTTTATAAATAATTAAGCATATTAAATGCTAAATTTCAGTAATTTAAATAACAAGGTTGTGTCATCGTTTAATACAATTCTAACTGTAAAGTTTGAAGTATTAAGCCTATAACAATGTGTAAACATTGTCGGGTAGATAGCATACCGTCACCTTAAGACGTAAATATGATACGAAGTGAAATTTGCATGTCCTGCAATAAGTCACGGTGGTGTAGTGGCAGCACGATTGGGCCGGAATCCCAATAGGCTTTATGTAGTTCTTAATAAGATCCTTTAAAGTTATCAAACCTACTATAAAAAATCCGTCATCGGACTTTCTGGTATAGTATGAAGCATATTGTACTAAATTACAAATCGCTAAGTACGAACCTGGCGTACATACTAAGTCCTTACTTGAATAACAAATTGAACATTGCAAGAAAATTCCAGCCGACATGTTTTAAACTCTATGAGCCAATGAAACTTTAGTTCGATAACAAACTTTTAATGAAACATGGTTTAGTTGATCTTTCTGGGGAATGTTATTCATTAAATATTATGTTAATTTTTTTATTGAATATGTATGTGTATTTAAAAAAAATAAAGATTACATGGAACAACCTTTAAAATTGTTAATAACAATTTTATATTAAAATGGTAATTTTAAGAATAAAATCAAGTCGAACCTAAATATGTATGATTATACATACATACATACATATTATCACGCCATATCCCTTGCAGGGTAGGCAGAGTGAACAGAGTGCCAAAAAACTCTATACTTGCATACTTCACTCGCTTCCTCAACATTCATAATTCTCTTCATACACGCTCACCGGTATCGTAGACTCCTGACTCCACCTTCCTTCAGTACGTGACCAATCTGGTCTAGGTAGGTGAGTCTCGATCTCCCCCGGTACCTACATCCTTCCACTTTCGCATGTATTTTTATGGTTTATATTAATCATGCGGATTCATCACTCGCACATTAGTATCGCAGATATACTAAGGTGAGATTCAATTAATCTAGCTGGATAGGTTTCGGTTCCGTAACTCACGTCACCCGTCATTTAATTATCAAAGTAATTTGTGTATTAAATGGTAATTTGTTTAATATCGTTTGTTATAGGTAAAATATAATATATTGTCGAAATTAGCATATTTAAAAGTTTTATATACAAAGGCTTGTTGAAGAAGATATTGCCGATGACGTCAGTTCCACCTTCTATGAACTTTTCGATCGACGATGACATACAATATTAAGTATCAGTGCCTCTATGTATCTAACATCTGATTTAACCCTAGAATATCGATATTATTTGGTTTCTTATGTTCAGACGAATTTTGGTCCATGAAAATGATATTTGGCCGAAAGTAAATTGAAAAGTCCAGTCGCTGATATGATTGAACGCTCGAAGGACTTTTGGCGGGAATATGAGACTGTCATGTGGTGCTTTTGTATTATATTTAATATCTTATTATTTTAACGTGTTATATTAAATAATTTTGATCATATTTGGTGCGGTTTATGCTATGTGATGGGAAGGAACTGCTGGAATATATGAATTTGATATAAAAGTCCTTTACAACGTGTTTGTCTTAAACCAAAATTCTCCGAAGATACCATTTAAATTGTCGTCATAGCGCAGTTGATGGCGATGATTTGACTTACTGACGGACAATGACTAATATGAAGATATTAAAGACGTACAGAAAATTGTAATTCGACACTGTCAACAATAGCTCGTATAAGTAGCTGGTAGCCAATACAAAAAAGAAGAGAAAAAGAAGATCGTTGAAATCCTTCACTTTCACTATCCAGTGATAAACAAATTAGATTTTTTTTTTCTATTATACGTATTTTTTCAACTTGTTTGTGCTGCACCAACTTCGTTTTCCACATCTATTCATTGTATTACTGTGAATTATAATTCACAGTTAAACAGTCAGTGGTTAAACAGTCAGTGGTTAAACTAAATATTGAATCTAAAATACCATCCATGCACTTGTTTCTTAATGATCTTTGGTAGAATGGTAACTTATGTAGCTACCATAGCCACTAAACAAGAACGAAAAGTGAACAACTCTATACATCATTCCATTCTGTAAACTTTTACAAGTTTATAATTTTAAATTGTTTAAAGTTATTCAATCATTTTTATAGCAACATATATTCAGATAGCAAAGAATCTGTTACTAATCCTAACAACCTTCAGATTATGGTTAAAATGTAGGACATCACGGTCAGTAATCTAGTATAAAATAATTATAGTTTGAAAGCATCGCATGAATTTCTAATATCACTAAACGGCACTATTCAAACAGCCGCATATATTTGCAAACTTCACTTAACTACGTCATGCACATATAAGTTGAGAAAGTAGTTAGGTTAATTTTGTTGAAATGTTCACAGGCTTGACGTGCGCACCCACCGGATATTGATTTACAGGGGCCAATGGAGCGGTGTTCCGGTCGCAGCCTCCAATACACCATCACATTAGCTTTGTGCATCAAAGTACAGACTAATTAACATCTTCAATGTTTTATAACGTAACTGTTATGCTACTTACTAAATAGTTTTAAACAGGTTTCATGTACTTGACTGACAGATGCACAGATAGACTAGTAATTAAGACAACGATCTATCGTATCAATGTCATGGGTTCGATTCCTATGCAGGACAACATTTTGTACGATTCACAAATTATTGTTATGAGTCTGGGTGTAATTTGTGTCAGTTAAATTATATGTTTGTGAAGTCACTCACAATACAAAGATTGTTTCCTTAGTACCGAGATTTGTCTTTTATTATAAAAAAAAATTCTGAAATGAAAAAAATGCTTTCAATATTTAACCCCTCTTGTAGTAAAGTAATTTTTTTATTCTAAGAAACGTAAACGTAAATGAATTTACTTACTGATATTTTTTAACTGACTTTTATGTTACTTTTGGGAAGGGAAAGGCAGCTGAATTGTACTCCTACTATATCTCAACACGGAAATAAGTAGTCATATTAGAATACTATCACTTCAATTAGCCATTACAGGAAATACAAAATATATAATCCTTTATTATAGCTGACCATCAGCAGGTAAAATAAGCAAATCTGAACAGTTGAAATTAGTATAATGCTCTCTAAACGTTTGATATGGAATGAATAACATCAGAGGCTCGTTACAAATGGATGAGCCGCACCCACCACTGACATACGAATCGTGTTTACGTACATTCTATTTGTTTCAAATCAGTGGATGTGGCATTTCAATTTAGTAATGTCGGAAATTATTTGTACGGCGTAGCGGACGTGTTTGGTCATTCTGAGTGTTTTAATTAGAAATGTAACTGATGCGAATTTCGCAAACAGATATACTCGTATAACTAGCTATATTAATTGTCTATTATAGGTTTGTAGATGTTATACAATCCGTGAAAGAATAATTTAGTTCAGATTGTTTTCCAAAAACTATTTCATTTAAATTGTATAATATATTGAACATTTCGTTGGTCTAGTGGTATAATTATACTATTATTGTTCGCATTGTAGATGGGTGAATTCCAAGGCTGATTCAAGCCTAATATAGACTTTTCGTTAAAAAATACTAAATACAAAGACTGTGTATATTATACAGTATTTAGACTGTGTATATTATACAGTGGTCTAGTGATATAATTATACTATTATTGTTCGCATTGTAGATGGGTGAATTCCAAGGCTGATTCAAGCCTAATATAGACTTTTCGTTAAAAAATACTAAATACAAAGACTGTGTATATTATACAGTATTTAGACTGTGTATATTATACAGTGGTCTAGTGATATAATTATACTATTATTGTTCGCATTGTAGATGGGTGAATTCCAAGGCTGATTCAAGCCTAATATAGACTTTTCGTTAAAAAATACTAAATGCAAAGACTGTATATTATACAGTATTTAGACTGTGTATATTATACAGTGGTCTAGTGATATAATTATACTATTATTGTTCGCATTGTAGATGGGTGAATTCCAAGGCTGATTCAAGCCTAATATAGACTTTTCGTTAAAAAATACTAAATACAAAGACTGTGTATATTATACAGTATTTAGACTGTGTATATTATACAGTGGTCTAGTGATATAATTATACTATTATTGTTCGCATTGTAGATGGGTGAATTCCAAGGCTGATTCAAGCCTAATATAGACTTTTCGTTAAAAATACTAAATACAAAGACTGTGTATATTATACAGTATTTAGACTGTGTATATTATACAGTGGTCTAGTGATATAATTATACTATTATTGTTCGCATTGTAGATGGGTGAATTCCAAGGCTGATTCAAGCCTAATATAGACTTTTCGTTAAAAAATACTAAATACAAAGACTGTGTATATTATACAGTATTTAACGTCTCATTCTCCTACTCTTATCCCAATTACTTGGGGTCGATACAATATGTACTCTTCTTTCATAGTACATATTGTAAAAGTTATTGGCAATAGTTTTATGACCACCACCACCTACCAGACCTTAACCCTACACCTACCAGACCTTAACCCTACACCTACCAGACCTTAACACTCCTTGGGAATGTAATTGTTGACCAAACGGCATCAGATGGAGTTGGCCCAGATCGTTATAAGGCACTTAGTCGTCTTTTACGATATCCACGAGCCAAGAAAGGGTTGGTAGTATTCGTAGCCGCTACCACACAGCAAACAGTATTATATAACGTCTATTAGAAGTAATTTAAAAAATACGATCCTATTTCATATTTGTCCACCTTATCACTGGAAATGACGTAATATGTAGATATGTAGATGTAGTCACTCAAGTTAAATTGGTTGTTGATTACGTTTTTATCATATTGAAATATACAAAGAAGATTATATACATTATGTACTCTAATGCTTCTACTTGGTGACCAATTAAAAAAAAGATTGACCTCGCACAGCACAGCGATGGTTACCACGCATACTTGATTAAATGCAACACTTTTAGTGAATAGTTTATGTGTAGACACGTACCATATTTATTGATGCACTATCTTCTATGTATTCGAAAACTGATACTGAAATTTCATTCAATTTAAATATAAGGTAATCTCGAGTTCAATTATTAAAAGGAGAACGAGATTTGACTGCACATATGGCGTAGTAGTTAAGGTACCGACCTTCCGTGCTAGTGTCGTGGGTTCGATTCTTACGCAGGACCTTGTGCGATTCAAAAAGTATTGTTCTGGGTCTGGGTGTAATAATTTGTCTGCGTTAATTGCATGTTTGTAAAGTTCCCCACAATATACGGATTATTTCCTTAGTGCAGGGTGGTGTCGACAATCACCGAAGTCAAAAATCGGGTACCGGTGGTCCGCTCGCACGGCGAAGAGAGACGAGTTTTACGGTGGGTCTATGGGGTCACGCGCCGCCTTTCCGTCACCCCGGACCGATTTGGCGGGGCGAGACGCATCCATAGTCCACCACCAAAAAAAAAAAAAAAGGATGGTGTTGACAAAAAGAAATAAGATAATTGACAAGATTAATTGAATATGAATCGCTTTCTAGCTTTAATAGTTTCGGCTTGGCGGTAATGAGTCGATCAACTCCTTTCACAGGCCTAATTTACACAACCAGAGGGTGAAAATTGACAAATGCCGGATATTACCCTAGAATATTTGATTCGACTCATAATTTGAAAAGAATCAATAAAGATTTTTTTCTCCCCGTACAAACTTTGCCACTCTGCTCCATCCCCTTAGGGGTATAATTTCGTAAAATCCTTTCTTAGTAAATCTCTACGTCATATAAAGAAACCACTGTCAACATTTCAAGTTGCCAGCTTCAATAATATCGGCTTGGCGCTAATGATTTAATGAGTCGTCCAACCCGCTTTGCAGACCTAATTTACACCTCCAGAGGGTGAAAATCAATAAATGCTGAAACACGTGTTTATTTATTTTTACTGGAAAATATTTGTACGTAATTTGAAAAGAATCGATAAAGATTTTTTTCTCCGAACATTTTTTAAATTGCCATAAGTTTTTTATTTATAAACTAATTGACATGAAATAAAGCCTAAATGTTAAGTGAAGCTTACCACAATATATTAGCGAACCGCATCTAAATCGGATAAGCCGTTTCTGAGATTAGCGTGCACAAACAAAAAGATTTAAGATTTTTTCTCATATATCTTCCATGTATAGACAGCGATCCATTACATTTTTATTATATGTATAGATTAGCAATATCATTCCCTGCTGTAATGCTGCCGGCGTTCTGAGTACATCAGCGGTACGATAGCTATCCGGAGGAGTTTTTGTTGAATGTATTTTATTTTCCTTATGAAATTATGATTTAAAACTATTTATTGTTTTCCTGTAAATAGCTGAATAATGTAATATATCATTTTAATAAAAAATAAATAAAGAGGCATATAATTTTAAAGTTTATCTTTTCATTTGCACAAGTAATAATTTAAAAACTGTTTGTCCTACTTTCTTACTTGTCCTCCACATATGCACACATATTGTAAACATCCTTATTCATCTTTAGCTGCTTCAACTATACTTTATATAGGTAGTAATCGTTAACTAGATCGCTTATCTTCAAACCTTCTTAAAATGTCTAAGTGTTAGGACAATCAAGTTTGGTTTGGTGTGATTTATGATCACTATACGATTAATGAGATAAATACTAATATTTCTCAACGAACGTATATTCTAAAATTGGGCATTTTTCACTAAATTTGAAATTGGTGTTCTACCTGAACAATCCCAATATTGGGAACAAATTTATTTGAAATTTGAAATTGGTATTCTAACTAAACGATGACACATAAATCATGATAGACGCTTTAATTCGAGTTTTCTTTTTATTGTATAGATATTATCTTATTGCGTTCCTTAGTTACTAGATTAGTAGTTTAATTTACTTTAATAGCATGGAAGGAACTAATTTTACAAATTATTTAACAATGATTTATTTTTATCTTTATAGTGACATCAGAAAATTTAATTATTTAATAATTAATTTAAACCTTAATTACATAAAATATTTTATAGTTTCACGACCGTATGAGCACGATATAGGACGGTGGGTGTGAGGTAGCGCGGGGTGGACACGATTTTCTCACTCGACAGATCACCTGAAAGTGTACCACTTAATAACTCACATCCTCTCGCGGTTCACTGGGCATCCGCTGGATCGTCACATATCTCTAAATATGGCCGTCGGAGCGTAGCGGCTGCACGGTTACAACACTCGGATTAAGCCCACACCTATGCTCTTATACACTGCACGAGCACATACCGCCCTCATGACACGTGCCGCTTTATTTCATTTAATATGATGTTAATATTGCGCTCTATCGTTTATATAGTTCTTTAATTTATAATGTTTTCATTGATTTTTGCTTACTCTTTGCGTTTTTTGTCTTTGACACATAATATTTTTTGTGTAGGAGATGTTAATAAGTTTTTAATATACTAAAAACTGTGAGAGTTAATTAAGGTTGTATTTTTGAATAGTAGATCTATCGTCTAAGACCCGTTCCCCACTTCCACTATTGACTCCTAAATGTTAAGTAACACTTAAAGCAGTCTAACGTGAAATTAATGATTTGTTAATGTTATGCGTGGTATAACATTGATATCTAAAATGGAGTTAACTACGAGTATAAATAAATTGTTGTACTTGAAAAAATAGGTTTTTGTTTTATTTATTAATGATCACAACAGTAGATAAGAATAAGGACCTAATTCTTATATCGCAGTGAAATTTATAAACATCCAATTAAAAAAATTAAAAAAAACCAACTATATACAATTTAGAAGAAGAAGTGTTAAGAAGATATACAATGCGAAAGTGGAAGGATGTAGGTACCGAGGGAGACCGAGACTAACCTACCTAGACCAGATCGGTCAGGTACTGAAGGAAGGTGGAGTCAAGAGTCTCCGAAACCGGCGAGCGTGTATGAAGAGAATTATGAATGTTGAGGAAGCGAGTGAAGTATGCAGAGATAGAGTTCTCTGGCACTCTGTTCTCTCTGCCTACCCTGCAAGGGATATGGCGTGATGATATGTATGTATGTATACAATTTAGTGGGTCCTAGAAAGAGTTATCTTATGTGGAAGAATTGAAGACCGTCATTCTCCTACTCTTATCCCAATTACTTGGAGTCGATACAATATGTACTCTTCTTTCATAGTACATATCGTAAAAGTTATTGGCAGTAGTTTTATGACCGGCCGCCTGCCAGACGCCAACCTTCTTGGGAATGTAATTGTTAACCAAACGGCATCAGATAGAGTAGGCCCAGGTCGTCATAGGTCACTTAGTCGTTTTTTACGACATCCACGAGCAAAGTAAGGATTTTTAGTATTCCCAGCCGCTACCACACAGCAATGTGGAAGAATTGAAGACTGAGTGTATCTTAATCAGTACGATGACCAGATCGGTATTTAGAGCACAACGACATCTATGCAGTCAAATATTGAACTTAATATGGAGGTGAAAATAAGATTATAGCTTCCCAAATTATAGTTTCATCATAAACTCAAAAATATATAACTTGAGGAAATTGTTTATGGTTTGTATAAACGTTAAAATTTTCAGAAGATTTTTTTATGATGCAGAAGCATGCATCTAATTAGTATGGAGACATAATCAGGAATAAATGAAGAAGCTGTGTCGTGTTTACTTAGCTAAAATAAACTACACGTATCTATTGAAGAGTATAATAATATTCATTGAGCTCGAGCAATTTTCCGGGTGAGCGACGATGTGTCTTTGATCAAATATGGCTGTAAACCAAGAATAGTCAAATTGAACGATTAATAAATAGCAAGCGAAATTTTGAGATTTTATTATTTATTATTTTAACCACATCACATATATAGTTTATTTTAATATAATTGGTATAATAAAAATTATCAATTTTCATGACTAAAGTTTTTTGCTTATAGGATAGGTACTTAATGCAAATAGCAGTTTTCTTTTCGTTTTATCTGTCATGTATGTGTGAACTTGATATATGACTTATATTTTTGTTTCCAATAAAAATAACCTCTCGTGCTTCTCTTAAATCTTATTTAACTTGTGTGCACTACAACATAAGCCTTAGCAAACACTTACGGGCCTATACCTATATAGCGCATACTAATATAATAAGTCCTTGATTGTAATTGACGAAGGAGTAATATATTCATAACATATGTTTTACAATCATGGATGAATACTCCAACTAAGATGGTATAGCTATCGCTATATTTCTTTCCTTCTTTTTAGCTTAGATTTGTTCCACCGTTGGATTAGAGCCTTCCTCCATGTAGTGCAGAACAAGTATCTACACTACTACACTGGTCAAAAGGGTTACAAATTTTTATGCCGAGTATACAATCTTTTGCTCGTGCCTAAAATATTAAGAACTAAATAAGCTGTAATGCAGATGTTATAAAATGAAATGTATATATTTTTTATAACTATAAGTATAATTATAAGAAAACCCTTAGTGGATTTATACTCTATTAACTAAAGAGTAACTAAAAACATTACAATAGGTATGGGCCATTAGAAGGTACAAGAATGTCAATAAACAATACTAAAAGCATTTTCCAAAATACTCGTTCCTGAAAGTAACTCAATTTTACACCCCACGTAAGTAGGCCACAAGCCTGTGTAGGTTGATCGTCCGTCGTTTGTTTGCGTAGGTAGTAAATGCGACGAAGGGATACCAGACAAGGGTTAGCGACACACATCTTAAAAGCTGCATGCCTTTTAAGCATTATTTCCAGTATGTTTAAAAGTAATTATGTATACTCCGATGAATTGTAGGGTACCCATGTGCAATAAGCGTTTGTTCGATCAAGAATGGTTTAACGAACGAACGTTTGCCGAACGAACGTCTGGTTAAGCTATACAATATGAAAGTGGAAGGATGTATGTACCGGGGGAGACCGAGACTAACTTACCTAGACCAGATTGGTCACGTACTGAAGGAAGGTGGAGTCAAGAGTCTCCGAAACCGGCGAGTGTGTATGAAAAGAATTATGAATGTTGAGGAAGCGAGTGAAGTATGCAAGGATAGAGTTCTCTGGCACTCAGTTCTCTCTGCCTACTCTGCAAGGGATATGGCGTGATGATATGTATGTATGTATGTAAGAATGGTTTATAAATATATATACAATGTGGCACAACCTCTTCCCTTATCGTAAATGTTGTAATAATAGAGCAAGAGATATACTCACATGCTATAAATAACTGTAAGGAAAGGAAAACTCAAAATGAAACAGTATTTAATTTTATTGAATAAGTTATTAACTTATTCAATAAAATTTATTATGTTTGAATATTAATTATGTTTGAATGCATGTAAGAAATATCAACTTTGAAATAAAAACATTGTTTGAAATTTATAATTAAAATAGCAACTTATTTGACTATGTCGTTTCAGAGTCTGATTGAATGTCAGATAATTCGGGGAGAGAACCTAACCGGCATAGGGTCACTGTCGTTTAGTCAATTTGCATGATTTTTACAGAAGAAAGGTGGACAATGACATACATTTTTAGTTCAAACAATAAATTCTCAAATTCTCGGGCCTTGAGCAGGATTCTGTAATGACATGATCTCATTGCAGCTCATATATGTCCCACTGCTGGGCTCGAGCGATAATGAGAGGGAAATTGACCTACTATACCACACTGATCAGACGTGTTGGCATAGGGTTTTGTTTCGAGTATTCCTTCTCTTGCATAGATGGTATATGCGTTGCATATCCCTTAGTCGTCTCTTACGATCACTCACGAGTAAGATAGGGGGTGATGAATTGTATACTTAATCCGTCACTACACGGAAACGTGACGTGATCAACTTTTGGCTTATTTTGTTTGTTTTCGGATGAGATTATAGAAAAAAGTCTTGTAAGACATAATCTAATGGGACTTTTTTCCGACGTTCACCATTTTGCTTTTAGTGACATATTGCTGTGATATATTAAATCTATTAAGGAATATCACAAAAGCGCTCTATTTTTTTTTGTATTTAGATGACCGTCCAGTGTAGTAGTATGTCGTTTAAAATATTTTAAAATATAATTCAGCTTTTTAAATCAAACTATACAAATAATTAAAAGTCATTTTTTTAAAAAGCTAAAACAAAAATCTGTTTTATGGGGCATGTTACAAAAATATACTGCTCTTTGGATCATACGTCCATTACTTCTATGTGATAATTAAACCTCAACATTTGATTATAATGTATGTTCATACCTACATATAAGGTTATCGTCAGTCGAATAACCTGATGAATTGAAAAATTAGATTGGCTGTTGAATAATGGATCCCGACTGTTTAATTGTTATGTTCCATTATTAGAATATATTTTATTTTCTTCAATAGTATTCATTCAATAATATATTATAGAATTCTGGACCACTGGACATCTCAGTGCTTGTTTTATTTCTTTTCAGTTTTTTTTATTATGTACGTAGTTTGGTTCACGTGTTAGGCAGTCGGGTTTTTTGATTCTTTAAATATTTTTTATTTATTTTATATTTTAGTAATGAGTACCTAGCTAGCCGTGGATAAGTCGAGTGCAACGCAAAAGACGAACGATACGAAGGTTTCGTCTTTTCATCGTAAATTTCTACTGTTTAAAAAGCTATATGTGAGAATGGTTGTTACGCCACTTTAAATCGATATAGATCCTAAACGGTCAGTCGAATCTAAAAATGTTAAGGGAAGACTAAACATTATTTTTAAATACCTATTCAACGATACCCCACTTGCTATAGTTTGTTGACTTTCATATTTTTGAAGTGATACTTCTTTATCGGCGTTGGAAAAAAATTTACCGTCACATTTTTCGGTTACGCGTCTCATTTTTCCGTTACGCGCCATCTTTTTTTAAAGGGAAACTTTTTGCGCGCATGAGGATAAAATTTTTACGCAACATGAGAGAGCGAGATAGAGAGAGAGAGAGAGAGCGAGAGAGAGAGAGAGCGAGCGAGCGAGAGAGAGCGAGCGAGCGAGAGAGAGCGAGCGAGCGAGAGAGAGAGAGAGTGAGAGTACACGCTATTGGTTGATGTAAAATAAATTTAAAAAAATAGTTTGCTAAAGTTTCACTTCTGATATGTGTACTTTGTACACACGCATTATTTTTTATTTATTAATTGCAATTAAATGGCAAACAATTACCAAGCTATTTTTGAAAGGAAACAGCACGTTGCGATTGTGAAGCTTCTGATAAAAGAAAAACTTCGATACATTAATTTTTACGGCCGTCATGATGACGGCCGTAAAAATCGCCAGATCCAGAATAAATATCCGGACGTCCTCGAATATTTTTTTTAATCAACTATTTCGTTACTACTTTAACATACTTTAAACAAAATAATTGCTTTTGACATATGTATGATAATATTATCCTATAAGTGCAGTGTGAGAAAAATACAGTCATTATAATTGTGAAAAGTCCTTGATTTTCATATATCGAGAGTAGAGCATCACCTCAACGCTTTGCTTATGATGCGTGCAATATGCAGAAAAGAATAGATATTAATATTATACAATACTATCGGCTAATATTAGTTTTTGAAGTTAATTTACTGCAGGAAACTAATATTAATCACTTACCTGTCGACCGACATGTAGAGTGCACTGGAGATTGCCTCTTGTTGGTTTCCGAACAATATAGTGGCGTGGAGAACTCTTCACATTGTTACACTTCTAATACGATTGATAAAGTGCTACTCTATTAGGCATATGAATGTACTAACGCTTGTTCATTTAATATTAGTTTCAAACGTTATTACTATATATGTAAGAGTATTATTGGATGTGTTTTATTGAGACTTATATAGTTAGATTATTATGATTATTTGGAGCTAATATTAACAATAATACAGTTTTTCTAGACTTACACAGTACAAAGTACATGTATGAGATAAATATGACACGTATAAGAAAAATAATATCATAAACTCTAATAATAATGCATTTAAAGGGTTTATTTTTTTTATAAATACATAAAAATAAATACAATTTATTAGTTAATTCCATTTAAATTCATGAATTGCACTGATTAAATTTTCTCATATTTGAAATAGTTCGCGTGTGTTACTGTCGGATAACAAAGCGCATGTGCGCGCGCAGGTCACGGGTCGCGAGGACGCTTCCGGTGCGCTGTCGCGCCCTTCCGGTGTGTGCGGGCGCCGCTCGCTACGCGGAGCATGACCATGCTCATCGGCCTAGTACCCACCATCATAATATCCTATTGTCATCTAATAAATGGAGTCTAGCTACCTATATAAAATATTCCATGCATTGCAAAGTATAATATATGAAATAAAACAGTTTTTTTTTTAAAATCACATGCCATCCAAAATCATTTTGTTGGTAAAGCTTTTAAGCAAATTTCAATTTTGTTTGGTGCAAAATTAACGCTTTTCAAACTTGGCAATTGGTTGCCCTGTGGTTTCAGTATATTAATATCTGTTTATTATTATAAAATCCATAATAAATCAATTAGCATGCATGCGAAAAGCTTTTATATTGCAATTAGTAACAATCTTGGTGTATTGTATAAACACGAGTTATTTTAGTCGTCGTTGGTTCAAATCGGGATTCAAATCAAGGGGGGATAAATAGTGTTTTTTGACGTTTACGTAATTATTAAACTTTAAAAAAACTCATTTTACAGAGTTCAACTTGCTTTTATTGTGTCTTTACCGCATTAAATTTTGGAATACTCTTCAGCATTCATGATAAGGAAAGGGCTTATGAGATAAAAGTAGTGGTAGAGCCAAACTGTTGACAGTTTTCTGTCTACAACCGCAGGTCGGTTCATTCGGGGTAGTACCACACTCTCGCAGAAAATTGACGTCTTAATACTGGCAATGTGCTATTGCACTTCTTTCGTAGAGCGGGAAAGCCGGAAGCCTAACTTACTAGATGGGTTTGGGGTTTTCATCGGTTGGCAGCGGCCTACCTATACGCCTAGTATTGCAAAAGTCAGTGGATGGTAGTAATACCATTAGATGAACTACTTGCTCATTTCCCACCATAAACAATAAAAATAGTGTTATTTGGGTTTAATTGAATCAAAATCTGAAAGATTGTGATTGTAGTTTACAGATGAGTATGTTATATGATGTTAAATTACTTAACAAACATCGCCTTTACACCAGGGATAAAATACAGCATCAGTTGACGTGTTACATATGATGATTATATGATTTTTTTTTGAAAAGAATGAGATTAAAATAAACATAAGACGAAAATCAAAGAAGTGTACTTCGTTGTGACTAAAGGAGTATTACTATGTGGTAGTAAAAACTAGATATAACAGAAAAAAACTAATAGAACAAAAGAGCGCTGTGCCAATTATGTGCGATGACTTTGAATAGGGACTTTTGACGGGAATTTAAAAACATCATGTTGTGCTCTTGTATTATATTCGATATCTTAGTGTTTTAATGTGTTATATTAGATAATTTTGATGGCATTTTATGTAATGTGATGTGGCGGAACTACTGGGATGTAGTGAATATCATATAAAAGTGCTTTACAGCGTTTTCGGTTTCCATCAAAAGTCCCACAAGATACCATTAACAGTGTGGCCATAGCACTGTTGATGGTGACAATTTGACTTAGACAATGACCTGAATGACTAAAAACGTGAAGATATTTATAACTCGACACTGGCACCAATAGCTCGTATAAGTAGCTGATTGCCAGTACATAAGAAGAAGAAGAAGACTTTGAATAGAGTATACATGATCTGTTCAAAAAGTATCGCGAATTTTGTATTTTCAAAAAGTATTTAATTATTAAAAGGGGTCTACGCGTGAATGTGAACAAAACCAAAATAATGATCTTTGAAAGAGATGAAGCCAGAACAGATGTAAGAGTAACAATAGGTAATGATGTGCTAGAGCAAGTGGATGAATTTGTATATCCTGGATGTGCATTTAGCCGAGATGGAAGGTACACCACTGATATAGAGCGAAGAGTGAATGCGGGAAATAGAGTGAACGAAGCGTTGGGGCAACTTCTCGGTAGCCACCACCTCAGCCAGAAGGCACGTGTAGCAATACATAACGCAATGCTTGTCCCAACATTACTGTATGGAAGCGAGAGTTGGGTATGCAGAAAAGAGTATGAAAGTAAAATTAATGCGGTCGAAATGCGATCTCTGCGGAAAATCTGTGGAGTAAGGCTGACCAACCGCATTCGTAACGACGACGTATGAGAGCGAGTAGGTATGAAAGAGAGTATTGGTGCAAAGATGCGAAAGGGAATGCTCCGATGGTTCGGACATGTGGAAAGAATGCCGAACGAACGTCTGGATAAGAAGATATACAATGCGAAAGTGGAAGGATGTAGGTACCGGGGGAGACCGAGACTAACCTACCTAGACCAGATCGGTCATGTACTGAAGGAAGGTGGAGTCAAGAGTCTCCGAAACCGGCGAGCGTGTATGAAGAGAATTATGAATGTTGAGGAAGCGAGTGAAGTATGCAAAGATAGAGTTCTCTGGCACTCTGTTCTCTCTGCCTACCCTGCAAGGGATATGGCGCGATGATATGTATGTATGTATTTATTTATTCATGAATATCTATTTTGTGCGTGCGTGTATGTGTGGGTGTGTCAAGTGACAAGTTTTTTGTTAGCTTTTATGAGAACCACTAGCAATGTTAGCGGTATTCACACAGTATTCGAAGTAAATTATAAATGCCAAATGTTAATAGAAAAACATAAAGTTAGAAAAACGTGTTATGTAATATCTCATATAATTGATGATATGTTGCGTAATATCTCATATATTGAAGACCAGATTAAGAGCGCTCTTAAAATGATGAAAAAACTTCTACTTGCCCAGTCCATAGCTTTCCCACATTTGTGAAGGCACCTACTTTAGATGAATAAAGTTAATCTAATATATATACTATTCCACAATGGTCAGTTGGTTAGTGTAGGTTATTATTTTGATGATTCTTTTACTAACAGTGATGTGAATGCTAACATTCATTAATGAGTTTTTAAGATAACCATGGGAAAAGAAGGAATGATGACACGCGGACAAAGAATGCAGAAGATTGTAATGCACACAACAGATAAATCACAATAAAGTGATCTGTAGACTATTCCTGTTGGAAAAAGACGTTTGTGTACATGCCATATGTATGGATATCTAAAGAGATTCAGAGCAACTAAACTAACCATATACTTTTTGATCAACTTGTTTTGAATTTAAAGTTTTGAGTTGACTTTTGGGGTTTTAATATCCAACATGGCTTAAGTAAATAGGATGAATCGACCCCGTGGCTAGTCTACGATCAGTTACTGTTAGATGACAACCATGGTGAAAAAGGTTTGGTATGATGACAGAGCTCTTAATTAATATTGTTTTTGAAGTGAGATCTGAATTAAGAATTTAATCGTATTAATAATATGATTGAACTTGCAATAGCCATGTTGAAAGTTGGCAAATGTAAAGCAAAAGATCATTGGAGCGTTGTATACCTTTATCAGCCGTCACTCACGTGTTCAAATTTTGTCAATAAAACGCGGTGGTTATTGAGAAGAGATCGGAAACAATTAGCCAACAGTGGCATTGGTCAACCGAGCGCATATCCGTGCGTCGCGTTGCCCTACTGATTTACTCACCAATATTTTCCAGTACCGACCATGGAAACAATTGTGCATAATTTTATACCCTATTCATATGTAATTAAGTCTGAATATGTATTTGTATTAACTGTACCGTTTGTGAAATGGTTTACTATTCATTTTAGTTATATTTCATCATTGGGGGAACTTTCAGTACTATGCAATCTAGCAAATTTAAAAACGTTTTCACAAATTTTTAAATTATTATAATTATATCCTTGGGTTTAATTTTTTCATACAAGCACGTCTGTTGTTATAGTTTGGTAAAGGTAACACTCATATTTTACTGCATAACTTATATTCCAATAATAACCAAATATTAATTTAATTGGTCATATACTGAAGGAAGGTGGAGTCAAGAGTCTCCGAAACCGGTGAGCGTGTATGAAGAGAATTATGAATGTTGAGGAAGCGAGTGAAGTATGCAGAGATAGAGTTCTCTGGCACTCTGTTCTCTCTGCCTACCCTGCAAGGGATATGGCGTGATGATATGTATGTATGTATGTAATTTAATTGGTATTTAAATTACAGTAACTATTTATATATCAATCAGCCTATCGAAGGCTATCATTGGACATTAGCCTCCCCACTCGGACTAATACCATAATCGGTACGCACATAGGTGAGCTAGTGACCACAACTATTGTTACGAGTTTTCCTACCTTACCCTACCTTTCCTACCTTACCCTACCTTACCGTACCCTACCGTGGTTAATTTTCAGCCAATTTTTATGGCTTCCATACATAGTATAGCATGCTACATAGTATAACAATGCTTAATTTAAATCATTGTAATTAAATAAGATTGATATTGGATAAACATATGATTATTTTAAATAAATAGAGAACAGCGCTTTAAGGTATACATTATATAACTAATAAACACAATAGTGGTAGGACCACGCTATTGACAGTTCTCTATCTACAGCCGCGGGCCGGTCCGTCCGGGGTAGTACCACACTCTCGCAGAAGATTGACGTATGAGTAATAGCAATGTGCTATTGCGCTTCGTTCGGTGAGCGAGAGAGCTGGAAGCCCAAGTGGGTGGGTTTGGGGTTTATATTGATGGCAGCGGCCTAGTTATACCCTGGTATTACAAAGGTCCATGGACGGCAGTGACATTTACCATCAGGTGTGCGGCTTGCTCGTTTACCACCATTAGCTATAAAAAGAACCACAAATAATGTGTTTTAATCTAGTGGATGATACAAATAATGGAACTGCGTATGCGGAATACCTGCGAGGAATACCTGCTTACCAGCAGAATCACTAGAAACCATTATTAGCTGTAATGCTCACCATCATTAGCTGCAATGCGAGTAATATTAAAACTCACAAGGATTATGTACTGATACAAGTTAGTTTAGTACAGGGATGCACAGACTTATTAAGACTAGGGGCCACTCGGGGAAATCATGAACTGATGGCGGGCCGCCAGAAGTATAGGTAATTAAAGACAATAAAGAATTGATAATAATGTATTAAAATTGAAAAAGAATTTATTAATTTGAAGCGTGGCACTGCATAGTGCTTACAATCTTTTTTATATTTGGCTCAAATTTACTTGTAGCAACACGTAAAACTGCTTCCAATCTTTCATTTGCAAGGCGCTTTCTATTTTTTGTTTTATCATTATTTAGTATTGAAAAAGTTTGTTCACATATATAGGTAGAACCAAATAAGCTGGCACATTTCAGAGCGTTTATGCGAAACTCTTTGTACATATTTTCATCAATGCAGCGGTAAAAGTTCAGCAAGTCTCCTTCGTTGAATTTGTTGCGTAAATCTTGGTCGTTTTGAATGTCGATAATTTCTAACTGCATTGACTCTGGCGCATTTTCAACTGAAATCGTGAAAGGATTGCTGAATATGTCCAACAGAGGTTTCACTTTTTTAAACTCCGAAAATCTGTCTTGAAAAGATTGAATCAAAATATCTAGGTTTTCTACATAACTGAAATTAATCGCAGTTTTGTTGAATTTTTCAACCATTTTATTATAATTCAGAAAATGATTGTAATTTCCAGAATTCAATTGCGATCTGAAAAGTGTCAGCTTGCATTGAAAGGATGATACATGAGCGTAGAGCTGGGATATCAGTTGATTTTTGTCTTGAAGGCATGTGTTCAAGACATTCAAATGATTTGTAATGTCAACTAAAAGCCAAATCACACAACCAATCAGGATTTTTAAGTTCCGGGACATCTCTTTGCTTTTCCGCCAGAAATATTCCAATTTCTTCTATTAAATTTAGAAATCGTTCCAGTGTCAATCCACGACTTAGCCACCTTACTTCTGTATAATACAGTAAATCACCATATTCGCTTTCGATGTCATCAAGGAATTGTTTGAATTGCCTGTGATTGAGTCCTCGTGATTTTATGAAATTTACAGTCGAAACTACAACTTTCATGACATTTTGATATTCAATTTTTTTAGAACAGAGGGCTTCTTGGTGTATAATGCAGTGAAACTGCATGAGATCTTCAGCGTTTATGTTTTTTTTTGCAGATACTTTTTCAGCAAAGTAACTAGCCCGGAATTGACACCAATCATCGAAGGAGCACCATCAGTCGCATCTCCCGATAATTTTGATAAGTCCAAATCAGTTTTTGAACACTCATCCAAAAGTACATTGAGTATATCAACTCCTTTGGTTTGACCTTTCAATGAACACATTCCTAATAACTCTTCTAAGACTTCAAAATCTTGAGTAACACCACGTATGAATATGAGAAGTTGAGCTGTGGAACTAAGTACTACTACTAACTAGTTTTTTCAGTTAATTGTTCCGCAATATTACCTGACAAAGACATAATTCGTCTTTGGATAGTCATACGATTCAGTTGAATTTTCTCAAACGTTTTTGCTGCTTCTGGACACATTTTCTTAGCGGCAATTTCTATGCATTCTTTTACAAAATCCCCATCACTGAAGGGGCGACTTCGCTTTGCTATCATTCGAGAAATTTCATAACTAACTTCTGTAGCTGTTTCTGAATCTTGAATGGGTTTTCTAAACACAGCTTGCTGACCAATAAGCTCCCGTTTTAAAGACAACATTTATTGCTTTCTTAATTCGCCTGTAAACTTTGTAAAAGTAGGATGCTGCGTTTCATAGTGCCTTTTTACATTATATTCCTTTGCAATCGCAACAGAATTCTTGCAAATTAAACAAACGACTTTATGTTATGCGACCATACAAAAAAGTATTTCTCAGTCTAAATTTCTTGAAACTGCCGATTTTCATCTTTAACCTTACGTTTTTTACTAGGTCCTGGCTTGTCCATGTTGCGTTCTAATCCTGGCTAGGATTAACACAGCATCTAAAAACAATTACAGTACCTAATTAAATTACCCATCCTTTTTAAAATTATCAAAAATAATTGATTAAATAGGTAGGGAAACACTTAATAATAACAGAGTTTTACTTACGATTTCACAACACAATTATACACGGCACTTGACGGGTTAACACTGCAACAGGAAACCTACGTTGAATATGGATCAAAATATATGACACCGGCTAGTCGAGTTAAATCTACACTAGAACTATTGCCTTCCAAAAACACTATTAAACTGCACTTATTCTCAATCACTTATTACTTCGCTTTGTATTTTCGCGCTTATTTCTTTCTGTTGACACTTCACTCAAATTAAAACCGAACTGTCGGTCGCTGCGGTTAGCGTGGCTTTTATATCGCGCGTATAGAGTCGAAAACTGTCTGAAGAAATCTCGAAACCGACTCTGGAAGCTTCGTGTATCTACCTACGCGAGCAATCGGGAATTCGGGACTATTGCTATCTTGCTTGCTCACACCGCGCTAGAAAATTCTTGATTTCTCTACTATTTTGAACTTTATATAAAGGCGGCAAGCGATGTTACTTGACTTAGTATTTTTGGGCGCTTGAGGCGGCGCGGCTACAGCGTCGTTTTATTCATGAACTGGCGCGGTATTTGAATGATTTTCATAAATTACTGAAATTTAGCATTTAATATGCTTAATTATTTATAAAATCCGATTACGAAATGAAAAATGATGTCGCAAGCGGGATTCGAACCCGCGCCTATTGGGATTCCGGCCCAATCGTGCTGCCACTACACTACCGCGACTAATTGTAGGACATGCAAATTTCATTTCGTATTGTATTTACGTCTTAAGGTGACGGTATGCTATCTACCCGACAATGTTTACACATTGTTATAGGCTTAATACTTCAAACTTTACAGTTAGAATTGTATTAAACGATGACACAACCTTGTTATTTAAATTACTGAAATTTAGCATTTAATATGCTTAATTATTTATAAAATCCGATTACGAAATGAAAAATGATCCGATTACGAAATGAAAAATGGCGCGGGTTCGAATCCCGCTTGCGACATCATTTTTCATTTCGTAATCGGATTTTATAAATAATTAAGCATATTAAATGCTAAATTTCAGTAATTTAAATAACAAGGTTGTGTCATCGTTTAATACAATTCTAACTATAAAGTTTGAAGTATTAAGCCTATAACAATGTGTAAACATTGTCGGGTAGATAGCATACCGTCACCTTAAGACGTAAATACAATACGAAATGAAATTTGCATGTCCTACAATTAGTCGCGGTAGTGTAGTGGCAGCACGATTGGGCCGGAATCCCAATAGGAGCTGGTTCGAATCCCGCTTGCGACATCATTTTTCATTTCGTAATCGGATTTTATAAATGATTTTCATAATTTTTATGGACGTCGCTCACAATATCAAAAGAAACAAAGTACTTTAATATTTATTATTTTGTAATAATCTTAGTAATTATAATAAAACAGTTTTCAAATTAACACCAACAATATAACCCGTGGATAAGCCGCCACCGCGCTGCCGTCGTCACCGCACCGCTGGCCGCCGCGCTTCCTCAAGAAAACGAATTTAACCGAGATCAGCACGAACATTACCGACTGCTGTTACCGACGCACGTACGGCGCACCGATAAGCGCACTTAATAGCGCGCGCGCGAGATTCAAATTACTTTTCGAACATATTTTTTTTGGTTTTATTCTGGAATATAATTCAATATTTTTCGAATGTACGAGAGTATTATTTTTGCTGTCGGCGGGCCACCAGTATTCGACCGGCGGGCCGCATGCGGCCAGCGGGCCCCGGTCTGTGCATCCATAGTTTAGTATATTCACCTTTACCCAATTTGTAATCAATGGTAGGAATTATGTATGCATATCATGTTCTAATGTAAGCATGGTCACAGTACCTAACTAGTTTGTATCTCGGCTGGCGACTAAGTGCATAGTAGCTCCCGACTGTCCCAGTACTTAACCTAATATTCGATAATTGCATTAGAACGCCGCAACATTAATTAACCGGCTCTCTCAGTTGGGCATCTAAGACGCTATATTGATATGTGATTTGTGGTTGCATGGAAGTGCATATACTAGTTTAACTATTTTGCCAATGAAATTGGCGATTACATAAATGTATACAGGGCTATAAAGCTTTTGTAGATTTTTATTACTTATGGTGGCAAAAAGCAAGCAGCACACCTGATGAGAACTGTTACAGCTGCTCATGGACTTTTGCAATACTAGGTGTCGCCTAGGCCGCTATCTAACAACCAAAATCCAACCACACAATTGAGCTTTCATCTCTCTCGCTCACCAAACGAAGCGAAACAGGATATTGCCACTGTTCAGACGTCGATTTTCTACAAGAGTGTGGTACTACCCCGGACGTAACGGCAGGAATCTGTTAACAGTGTGGCTCTACCACTACGGAGATTTTGAGGTTTAAAGTCTATGATGTAAGCATCTTTGTTTAATTTGTATTTATAAACATAACTAGCGGACCCGGCACACTTCGTTCCGCCTAACAGTTAAGGAATGAGCAGATTTCGATGAATTCAAAATTACTACGTTATTTTTTTTATTATGATAATAAATATGAATGTTATATAAATCTAAAAAAATCAAATATTTTAATAACGTGCTAGCAAAACGAAGAAGTAGGTATACAACATTTTTCTTCATGCACATAGAAAATTATCTAAGCTCTGAGATTTGCTGAACGATTTCGCATTGTCAACGCTGCCTCGCTTTGCTCTTATAATTAAGATGCACGAAGTCGGGCCATATTAACGCGGCGGTCTTCTGGTACAATATCTTGCTCTTCTACTGTGGTTACATTCGTGATGTTTTGAATTCTAACTGCGTTATGGCTTTGTCGTGAAAGATTTCATCTTATTGGTCGCGTTATTGTTGATGACAATATAGATACAATATGATTTATTATAACAATATTCGTAAAAATTCGTAACACTCGCACAAAACGAACATTGGACTTTTGGCGGGAATTTAAAACGTCATGTTGTGCTCTTGTATTATATTCGATATCTTAGTGTTTTAACGTGTTATATTAGATAATTTTTATGGTATTTTATGTAATATGATGTGACAGAACAGCTGGGATGTAGTGAATATCATATAAAAGTGCTTTACAACGTTTTCGTTTTCCATCAAAATTCCTACAACATACCATTAACAGTGTCACCATAGCACTGTTGATGGCGACAATTCGACTGACTGACAGACAATGACTAACCTGAAGAGATTAAGAACGTGAAGATAATTATAACTCGACACTGGCAAAAATGGCAAAAATATAAGTAGCTGATTGCCAATACATAAAAAGAAGAAGAAGAAACGAACACTGGCTGGTCAAATTTAATTTCAACTTTTCGCGGTACTTTCCAAATAGACCATTATACCACGTAATGACGTGAGCTGTCAGTTACGTTTTGTTACATCATCAACAAATAAACGTTTAGAACTGATGTTTTTTTTAATTATTTTATTTTGTTTATTAATATCATATCCCAATATTATATATATCCTATTCCCGACAACAGCAAACTCAAAAAAAAAGGTAAAAAATGTTTTAAAGTTAAACGTTAAGATGTTTGAATGTTATAATTTGAATGTTTGTTTGTTAAAATATTTGTTACTTAATCGCAAGTAAACTGTTGAACAGATTTAGATGAAATATGGTACATAGATCGACTGGATACCTAACTGAAATTCCTAGATTGACAAACAAAATACTTTTGATCCCGATAATATGTTCCACTGGGATAATAGTTCAACTTTCAGAAAGTTACTTTTATCCGGGTGAAGGCACGCGCTATAGCTAGGCTAATAGCTAATAAATAAAAACTGCGATTACTTTTTTAAACGTTATTGTATTTGTATAACTTATGTTTACGCTGTTAATATTGAAATATAAAATTAAAAATTATGAAGCTTTTTGTCAATTGCCGTAAATGACAGCCAATCAATATGAAAGGTCAACTAAAATACATCATATAGGGATGTAAATGACTAGAAAGTAAAATACACTTATGGCAAAGTGACATATTGTTTATCTTTTTCTATACAACTATTTTATCTGCATCAAAAGTAATTTCAATTTAAAGTAGAAAGGTATTTAAATAGGAATATATTGTATTGTTAATTATTTACAATTTCTTTCAACTACTACGTTATGGTAATTAAAAAAAAAACATGAATAAGTTTACAGCATTATTCATACATTGTTTATAATTATAAATCTAGATTAAATATAAATTAATAGTAATATCTAAAAGAAATATAACAAATATAACGTTTAGAGAAGACATGCAAAATAAATACGTGACACTTATATTATGTACTTATAGTATATACCTATATACTATAGTAAATTATAATGTATTTAAGACTAAGGTATATTACTAAGGCTGTGTATGTGCTATGTCTATAAGTGTAATTATTTGTAAAAAAAACATAAAATGATAATAGTTATACTCTTAAATATCTAAAACAGGTATTTTATAATTCATTCTACTATGTCATAAAGCACTAGATTTATTATTCAAAGCAGACATTTATAATTAGTGTTCAGAGCCAGGTTGGTACGCAGAATTCCAAATATCAGCAAAACAAACACTTGAATGGAATCTGTAGAACATAATTAATGGTAGACTAACATGACCTAATATAGTCCAAGCGACTTTGCCATAAAAGCTGTACCTCTCATCTAAACTTTCGGGAGATTTATATGAGAAAGTATAGAATAACCACATTGCAACATTGGATATTAAAAGGAACATGAGAACTTCTCGACCTGGCTTCTTGCGGCGAAGTTTTTTAGTGTTGCTGCAGCGACGTAGGCCGTCCATTATCAAAGGTGTTTGAACGAACACTTGTATTACCTGAAAAGTTAGTGTTTTATTTATAAATTGCCGAATTCAAGATTAGAATCTAGAATCATACATTCGATAGACAGTGTCTTATGAAGCTACACCAAACAAGCAGTGAAAAACTAGGGATTTCGTGTCATCTATTATAATTCACCACCCTTCTTTTCTGTTCTCCTATACCTTAGGTGATGTTAAGAGGGTTGAGGGATATAATCAGATAACATCTATCAACAAAGACAACATCTATCTATAACATCTAATGTAAAATAAAGCACTAAATAAAACACAATGACAACGCAAATGCGTTGCCATAGGTTTAGAGTCATTATGGCCGGTCAGTTACCAGTGTGATAAATAGGATGTTCGAGCCCAACAGTGGGATATGCAGGTGAAGAGATGAAATAGAAGGCTGATAATAGATATTTTTTATCATAAACAAGTTCCATCCATTCATCCATCAGCCCGTAAACGTCCAATGTTGGACATAGGCCTCCCCATGAGAATGCCATTTATAACGGTCCTGTGCCACCTGCAACCAACGGTTTCCTGCGACCTTGATGAGGTCATCAGTCCACCGAGTGGGGGAGGGGGTCGTCCTACGCTGCGTCGTCCGATTCGTGGTCACCACTCAAGAACCTTTCTTACCCCAACGGTTGTCGGTTCGTCGAGCGATGTGGCCTGCCCATTGTCACTTCAACGTGCTAATTCTTCGGGCTATGTCAGTTACACCCGTTCTTCTACGGATTTCCGTATTCCGGATTTTATCACGTAGAGAAATACCGAGCATAGCCCTGCCCATAGCACGCTGAGCGACTTTGAGCCTTTTATGAGGCCCACATTCAGAGACCACGTTTCAGTGCCGTAAGTCATCGCTGGTAACACACTCTGGTTATAAACCTTTGTTTTCAGACACTGCGGAATATTAGACGAGAAGATCCTTCCAAGTTTCCCGAACGCTGCCCAGCCGAGTTGGATTCGTCGGCTGACCTCTTTCTCGAAATTGGATCTACCTAATTGGACTATTTATCCTAGGTAAACATAGTGATCGACAACTTCTAGAATCGCATTCCCAACCAGGACCGGTACAGAAATGACATGGGCATTAGACATGATTTTCGTCTTGTCCATGTTCATTTGCAGCCCTACTAGTTGGGAAACCATGCGGAGGTCATTGAGCATGGTGCCAACGTCCTCCAGGGATTCTGACATGACTACGATTTCATCTGCGAATCGAAGGTGAGTGATGTATTCGCCATTGATGTTTAAGCCGAGTCCGGTCTAGTCTAAGATCTTGAAGAGATCTTCCAGCACAGTGGTGAACAGTTTCGGAGAGATAACGTCTCCCTGTCTCACGCCTTTCTGTAACTGGATCGGTTTCGTACTCTTATCTTGGATGAGGACCGACATAGTAGCGTTTTTTTACAAACACGTTTTATACAAACAAGTGCTGAACACTTCGATATATCGGAAGTTAATTTGGCACCTCTGAAGGGATTGCAGCACTGCCCAAGTTTCGACCGAATGAAAGGCTTTCTCATAGTCCACAAACGCTGGACACAGAAGCCGATTATACTCCTCGGTCTTCTGTATAATCTCGCGTAGCGTGTGGATGTGGTCTATGGTCCATTAATCCATCAGCCCGTACACGTCCACTGTTGGACATAGGCCTCCCCACGAGAATGCCATCTGTAACGGTCCTGTGCCACCTGCATCCAACGGTTTCCTGCGACCTTGATGAGGTCATCAGTCCACCGACTGGTCTATGGTACTATAACCTTTTCGGAAACCGGCTTGTTCGGGCGGCTGGAAGTCGTCTAGCTTGCGGTAATTCCGTCATCTCCCGGTGTCTTTCCGTTCTTTAATTGCTTTAGAGCCATTCTGATCTCGTACAAGCTGACGTCCGGGATGTCTTCGGTATAGTGCCGAGTTAGCTTGGATCTGGGGTCTTGAACCAAGCTGACAACAGGATTCAGGGATGATTTGTACAACTGCCCATAGAACCTTTCGAAAAATCCCAATAGAAAAATCTCGTGCGAACACTTTGCAGCCTCGATTTCGCTCTATCGCCTCTTCAATACGCAGGGTATTGAATCGGCGAATATCGCGTTGCATAGATTTAGATATTTGTCCATTAAGCTGCCTGAGTTCGGACCAATCGGCTGAAGACAGTACCGTCATTTCCTTTCTCATCTGCATGAGTTGAAAAGTCTGGTCAGAAAGTTCTTTTGTTCTAGTAGCGCGACGGGCCTTAAAGAATTTTGACCCGACCGCGTGGACAGTTTCCACGAACCTGTTGTTCATATCATTCGAAGATTTGCACTCTTCCAGGCATTGGAAGCGATTATGTAATTCGAGTTGAAAGCTATCAGGGTTCTGGTATTGGACAGGTGTAGGTCGGAGTGTAGACTTCATCAAGCGGGACCACTCGACTTTCGTACGAAGATTCAATGTGCCTCGAACCATCCGGTGATCACTCCCAGTTTTGTGACCTGACCGTAGTGTAGTAGGTCAATTTCCCTTCCATTATGGAGGAGGGTCGAGCCCAACAATGGGACATATATGAGCTGAGATGATGATGATAAATAACTGCTAACTGTGAGGCTTGAGTTAGAATCTTGAATCAGGCTTAATTGTCTATATCCAGCAGATAATTCAGCAGTAGCTAAAAGCGGGATCTCATCTGGGATGCGGTCCCGCAATAGTGACATTATTGTAAAGTGGAAATTAAAATATTAATAATAATACCTGTGTAAGTTTCTTTAGGAATAAAATCATTAGTCATAATATCTCTGTAAATTGACGATTATTTGTTGATTTTCTACATAAATACATAAGTAGTAAGTTTGGACGAATTCAAGTACTTATAACGGGGTGAATAATTTAATCATATTTTAACACGAAATTATAAACATTTAGGTGTGTAGAATCTATGCTGAATATATATAGTGAAACTGTCGAAGCTTACCATAACACAGAAATCAATCGTTCTCAAGATATTAAGAATGCTGATTGTTGCTATCAAACTAAATACAGTTTCCATGAAAAAAGCCGGTAAACATATAAAAAGTAGCACGTCGTCGAGAAGAGATATTGGATGTTCGTTGATGTCCAATTGGCGCAACTGGTAGAATGCTATAATTGCACCGAAGAGTAATAGTAAGTGTAGTCCAAGGTTTGTGGCATTGTTCAAAAGGTAACCGACCTCCGCACTGAAAATGAAAAAAAAACACATAGATTTAAATAATATTTTTATCTTGACTATTAGAGAGGGACCCACAAATTAAAATAAATTAATAATAATAGTGGTAGGACCACGTTGTGGACAGTTCTTTGTGTACAGCCGCGGGCCGGTCCGTCCGGGGTAGTACCACACTCTCGCAGAAGATCGACGTCTGGGTAATGGTAATGTGCTATGGAGCTTCGTTCGGTGAGCGAGAGAGCCGAAAGCTCAACTGGGGTGGGTTTGCGGTTTGTATTAGTAGGCAGCGGCCTAGCTATACCCTTGGTATTGCAAAGGTCCATGAGCGGCAGTGACACTTACCATAAGGTGTGCTGCCAGCTCGTTCGCCATCATAAGCAATAAAAAAAAAATATGCTATACCACGGTATGCAGAGTAGTTGATCTAGGGTTCTATTTCAATTCAACGTTACTTACAATGATGTTATATGCTTACATCTGGTCTTCTCTTACAACAATCCCGGAAAGTGGCATTTTTGTCATATTTATTATTGGAATCAATCTCAAGGTGCACACATAGGCTCGCTTAAGCACTGTTGTAGCCGCGGTGCCTAGGTTATTGTAGATAAATATAATGATGATGTGAAGTAAATAAGAATTGATGGGCTTGTTAGTTAATTTTGCTATATCTTGTCTGCTTTGCAAAGGAGTCAAGTGGAATTTGCCAACTTCTCTTGCTTTCCTTTTCTATATCTTTCTAATTAAATTTGTTGCGAGTCACAAGATAAGAAAAACATTTGTCGGGATTTAATAATAATTCAAGGTCTAATTTCTGTGGAATTTATGGAGACTATAACATAATCGACCACATATTGACACTCCCTGCCACAGAATATATTATCCGTGAAATGCATTGTTTTCTGGCTGCGAATTTGAATCCTCTACTTGCCCATCTACAGTCATATGTTGCACCAAGGATAAAGCAATAAATCCTTTAATCAAATCATTATTATCATCATCAACCTGCTCTTATCCTAATTTATTTGGAATCGACGCAATATGTCTTTTCCTTCCATACAATCATCAGGCGTCATCTCTGTGGTCACTCCTTGTCTATCCATGTCATGTTTCACGCAGTCCATTTATCTTTTCGTCAGTCTTTTCTTAGCCCTAAATCTTTCAACATTCATACTTAAAACTTACTTCACACCATTACTTTCATCCCGTCTCATCACATTTCCATACCATGTCAACGTTTTACTCTTTAACTTTTCCGTCACTGGCGCAGCTATCAAACTTCCTGTTATATGTTCATTAATCAAATAATAATATAATCATATAATCCTTTAATCAAATATTGAGTATATATTAAGAAGTAAACTTACAATGTACCACTGCTAAAAACAAAGCCAATTATAAGCATGCCAGCAATAACCACCATCACGATTAGACCAAGAAAGAGACCTCGGTTGGAAGCATGGCAATCTGCATAGATCACTATGTTACTTGTAAAATCATTATCTTCATTCGCTGTTGGGATCCTAAAAATAAATGATTAAATGGTTTTATAAACAGATTTATTCCCATTTTTTATAAAAATTAAAGAAGAAGTGGTAATGGTATGCTTTTAATCTCCTTAGTTCATTTACAGAGCGCACTCTGCTGCAAATGGCATAATGCACAGTGCGAGGATAATTAGCTTTATTATACATACGACCTACTTTTTTGGATCAGCTATGGTATGACTACAGCCTGTCCAATCGTTAATGGCGATAGAATGACTATATATCACATAACTTGCCTTATTACCTTACTTATTTTTTTTACGAAGCCACCGAAATTGATTTTATTACTTCGGAGCCTAACTGGTTTACGACACCATCTTAGCCCTACGGATTGCCAGACTTTTTATTTGTATTTTTTTTTCTTTTTAAGATATTGACTTTACGACATTTTTCTTTTCTTTTATAGGTTATGTATTGGCAACACCCCGCCCAAGGCGACGGAAGGATTGCGTGCGGTATTATTTCTCTCATCGTCAATTATGCTGATCACCGGTAACGATTCTTTGACTTTAATATCCGGTAACGATTCTTTGACTTCTCTATGACATCTGGGATTTTGAATGGTAGTTATATAATATTTTTATTTAATCACAACACGCTATAATGTATTAAATATTTTATAATTAGAAATAGTTACCTGCACATACGATAATTATCATCAATAGTCGAATTATCTTCAGAGTTACCATCCTCATTATCACAATTACCAATATTGCTCCAGATTATATAGTAAACAGCAACTGAAATTACATTTATTATCAAAATGTAATGTTGTCTTTTGAAAATCAAAATCGTCAATATTATGCCAAAGGTACTTTATATCCTTTGCTACGACGTTCACAAGTAAATTGAATAGTAGGTGCGGAAATAAATCATACTACGCTCTTGAGTTTGCAGCTTCGATTTGAAAATTATTAGGTGAAAATAAATAAATGCTTGTAAAGTACCAAAAAAATTAGTCTTCATAAGATTTTTATTAACGTTATCACTTGGGGTTGACGTAATAATTGTTCACAAATTTGGCAAGTAGACTTGTCAATAGTGTTATGACAGACCACCTGCAGGAGCTTAACCCTTTTTGGAAATGTAATTTTTGACTAGATATATAAGAGTTAGCCCAGGTCGATATAAAGCGCCACCGAAGACACAGATCGGGTACCGGTGGCCCTCTCGCACGGCGAAGCGAGGAGTTTGCATGGTGAGTCTATGGGGTCGCACGCCACCTCCTCCGTCACCCCGGACTGACTTGGCGGGGCGAGACGCATCCTTAGCCCAATGTAAAAAAAAAGGTCGATGTAAAGCGCTTAGTCATCGTTTACGATATCCACGAGCAATGTATACACCATACGGTATTTTTATCTGTTTACGTAGCGACAAAACAACAAAAGAGAGCAGGAAGCCCAACTGGGTGGGTTTGGGGATTTTATTGGTAGGCCGCTGCCTAAGCTGTGCCCTTGGAATTGTAAAGGTCCATGGGTGGCAGTGAAACTTACTATCGGGTGTGCTGCTTGCTCGTTTAACACCATGAGAAATAAAAAAAAAAACTGCGTCTATATCAAATATAACTAAACATGATCAGTATAAATTACGTTATAGTTATCTATTGGTATCGATGAGAAGAAGAATCTATTAAAAAAAAATAAAACTTATATTATAAAAAATATAAGAAAACCTGGTCTCGAAGGGCACGCTAAGACGTTGGTCTCAAATATCACCTATGACAATCGATATAGGAAGACAGTATCTTCAAATATTCTCTGCCTATAATTATTTATTATTTTATGTAGTGGATATAAGATGCTGCACTGCTTCATGTAAAAACTATATTCTATTGAAATTAATTTGAGAATAAAACGAATTCGTGTGAAAATTATAAACGTACAGAAGATAGTTTTTTACATACCTATAAGAATATTAAACTCGACACTAAACGGATAAAGATATGGAGAGAAATTCTCAAATATCGAATTAATTGTAGGCGAGCCGATACAATTCGGATTATACAAGCCGCTTACGTCAAACAGGCGTTGTTCGATCATTCTATCTGAAATTAAAAATAAATTATTAGTTTATAACCTGTTATCAAATTTATCTAAGATCAAATAATGAACTTGGTTGTGGAAAATTTTTCCGTGTGGTGACGGAGTAAGAATACAATTCACCATCACTTATCTTGTTTGTTGGTTTCTAAAGTTCGGTTTAATAATGGTAGGACCACACTGTTGACAGTTCTCTGTCTACAGCCGTGGGCCGCTCCGTCCGGGGTTGTACCACACTCTCGCAGCAGATCGACGTCTGAGTAATGGCAATGTGCTATTGCGCTTCGTTCGGTGAGCGAGAGAGCTGAAAGCTCTCTCGCTCACCGAACGAAGCGCAATAGCACTGGTTGGGTTTGGGATTTGTATTGGTAAGCAGTGGCCTAGCTTGGTGTTGTAAAGGTCTATGGGCGGCAGTGATACTATGTACTGCTTGCTCGTTTGCTATCAAACGCAATAAAAAAAATATCGTGTAGGAAACTCACGCCCAGTAGTGGGATGTATATGAGCTGCAATGATGAAGAATGAACTTTAATATGTGCGTGTATCAGTTTAATTTGTAATAATAAAAATTACTAAAGTAGAGGAATAATTCTAATGCATGCCAAAGGAATTGATTCTATGATTAACTTTAGTGAATATAAGGATGATATTAAAAATAAATCAGTAATTCACCTGATACTTCAGATGAAGTTAAGTTGGCATTATAATTAGCATAGTCTCCGTTGCCATACTGCGAGTTAGCGTAAAGTGTTAATCCAAGAGTGGTTTCACGAACAATAGCTGCTATCCAGAAACAAAGACTGGTGCCGATTAGGTGCATGAACGCAATTAAGGCCAAACCCTGTAAGTATAAAGAATAAAAAATCTAAAGTAAATATTTGTCATATCATGTATGGTACATATATTTCAATGATATATTAGTATAAATGTTAAAACATTCTTCTATTGCTTGTTAGATAGCATAGATGCTTTAGCGGTTAAATTTGTAATCTCTTGTGCTTAGTGTTATGTATTTGACCACATACATTATTTTATTAGTCTTTGTTATCGGTGGTCGGTCTCACGGGTTACCCTTTCGGGTACATTTTTAAGTTGAGACCCCGGCAGCTTTTGCCTTTGGTCGGCCTCTCCTCGGGTGATGGACTGAGCTCTGGTCCAGTAACCCATTGCCTCGACTAAGGTGACATCAGGCGAGTACCTGCGTACTCGTGCCGGCACTTCCCAATGCACTGGCGGTTGAACGTGTTGTGGTTGAGGATTTCCTCTTGGCCTGCTACCTTCTTCCAAGAGACAAATGTCTCCAAGAAGATAGCGACCATGTCCCAGTTCCTGACGTTGTCGATCATCATTAACCTGATTTTAGTGATGGCTGACAGCGTCAGGTCGACATTGATAGTTGCAACGAGTTCACGACGCTGCTCTGCCCAGGTCAAGCAGATCTCGAGCATATGTTGCGCCGTGATCTCTATGCAACCGCACAGAACGGAGTCATTTTTCTCTTGCGACCGTTTACAGATATTTGCCGAAGCAACCACGCCTCGCCAAATCTACACCAGTCGGGAAGAGAGGGTTCTGTGTCGTCGTTCTATCCACTGTATCAGCACCGGTCGCAGTGCTGCGATGGTCTGAATACCGAATTGAAGCCGCTCCAGCCGTGCTCCCTAATGGGCGATGACCTCTTAGGGCTGATCTTCGCGGCTACCGAAGATAAAGATCGGGTACCGGTGGCCCGCTCGCACAGCGAAGAGAGGCGCTTTGCAGGGTGAGTCTATGCGGTCACGCGTTGCCACTTTTGCCGTCCCGGACCTATTTGGCGGGGCGTGACCACCTCCATAGTTCACCGCAAAAAAAAGGGCTTATCTTCGCACCAGGCGGCCATATCGCAGGGCAACCCTCTTTGCGTATTCTAGCCACCTTTTTTTTAGCAGTCTATGGTCTGGATACGTGTGTCCAGTTCGTTATCCGTTCATTCCATTCAGGGTGACGGAAGTGCGGTGCGTTGCTTCAGAACTCATGGTGTTCCCTCCCCATCGCCATTGGGCCGACCACTGAAACTGCTTCCTTGACCTCCGTGGCCATCCGGAATATTCCAAATCAACTGTTAAAACCGATATTTTTCTTATTTTTCTAACACACTATATATTAAATTATAATTATTACCTGAGCCTTCAAAACGATGACGTTGGAATATTTAAATATAAAATACAGCTGCATGAAGCAATATATTGGGATCATGATATCAAGCACCACTTGTAAGATATTTATACACTCATCGTTGTCAATATTTTCGTCAACAATGAAACCAATTTGTACTGCATTGAGGAGTACCGAATGTACCAAGTGACCCAGTGCAAAACCTGAAATATTAAATTGATTTAGATGAACATTTTATAATATGGATCAATGAATTGCACCAGAACTTTGCTCAAAGCGTTTGTCTTCGTGTGACGTCGGGATAAGAATACAATTGACATCAATCTTTGCTTGCTCGTGGAAGTCGTAAAAATCGCCAAGGGTCTCATCTAGAGAGTGGGCAGTAGCTATCTCCTGGGAAACGTATAGCACCTACTATGATCACCAATCCACCTGTTAAGTGTGGCGATTACGGCACTATCCCCTCAAATAAACGAAAACGTCCTATGAGATAGGTCCATCCTGCAATGAACGGCAAAAATCTGAATTATGTATGCTTATAAAAGGGAGATTCATCAGGCGGGCCACTTATGTTAATACGATTCGCTCAAAAGGTAGAAAACGGGCACTCGACGGGTTGGTGCTCTGCTTCTGCCCTGCTCTTACCTTAAACAGTTAAGATGTTGTCAAATCATAGTTCGCTCGCAAAAAAATGTATATTCGCAAAAAAGGGATAATAATTGTTTGAAACCTTACCGGCAGCGCCTAGTTTCAAATAAAAACTGCCAGAATGCCTGCCTTGGCTGAAGCAATATTCGTGCTTGACAGGAATGAGTACTGGAGCAGGCAGCCCCTGTTGTCTGAATGAATCAGGTGTACGATCTCCCGGAGTACTTATACCAGATGCTTCCTGAAAACACAGATGATACATGAATAACATTGTGTTTAATTTAAATGAAATTTAGTCATCATCATCATCATCCTGGACTTATCACAATTAATTTGAGTCATGCGCACTACGTAATCTTCTTCCATCGGACATATTGCAAATAATTATTGGCAATAATTTTATGACCCTCCGACTGCCTGAGGTCAAACCTCCTTGGCAATGTTATCGTTGACCATACGGCATCAGATGGAGTTGGTTCAGGTCGATGTCATTTTAAAAAATACTTAATAATGGATAATAATATAATTTTTGAATGCGTATGTTTTTGTGTGGGTGTTTATTACGTTGCAAAATTAAGTAAAGCTCGGCAAGTAGATAGCTATATACATATCTTATTATGTGCAAGTATGTGAATACTTGCCATTTCTTATCCCGCAACATTGTCTTCCCTTATCGAACGATAATAACCACGTGCTGCACGTGAATTAAACTTATAAGTGTTATCAGACTTATTAGTGGTATCATCAAAATATTAAACAACGCCATCATCAAAGACATTTTTTTGGTTGCGGCAGATTTTGTAAACACAACATAACAATTATTAGACACAAATCCAGGAACTTATAGGTCGCACAAAGAGACGTCTTCTAAGAAAATCAATTTTATTCTTTTTTTTTTGTGACTAGCTGAGTTCTGGACACGCGCTGCCAATCCATCTGCGGTGGTGGGAGGCCATCGCGTGTCCCCATAACACATTTTATTCCCTCCCCATAACCATTGAGCCAAGCATTTTTTTGTGCAACTTAGTTGTTAGCCGCAGATGGCATAGCAACTTTATCTGGACGGTTGAGCGCTGAGGGCTCTCAACTTGATTTGAGCCGAGCGATGATACCGTTCTTAATTTTTGACCCGACCCGGAGGAAATCGAACTTAACAACTCGGTAAGGCACTCAGTTAGAAGTCTTCTATTTAGATCCTCAAGCTTTGTTTAGAGTCAAATATATTTACATATATATTATATAAATTACTGAAATATAGCATTTAATATGCTTAATTATGTATAAAATCCGATTACGAAATGAAAAATGATGTAGCAAGCGGGATTCGAACCCGCGACTAATTGTAGGACATGCAAATTTCATTCCGTATTATATTTACGTCTTAAGGTGACGGTATGCTATCTACCCGACAATGTTTACACATTGTTATAGGCTTAATAATTCAAACTTTACAGTTAGAATTGTATTAAACGATGACACAACCTTGTTATTTAAATTACTGAAATATAGCATTTAATATGCTTAATTATGTATAAAATCCGATTACGAAATGAAAAATGATGTCGCAAGCGGGATTCGAACCCGCGGGTTCGAATCCCGCTTGCGACATCATCATCATCAATTCTAACTGTAAAGTTTGAAGTATTAAGCCTATAACAATGTGTAAACATTGTCGGGTAGATAGCATACCGTCACCTTAAGACGTAAATATAATACGGAATGAAATTTGCATGTCCTACAATTAGTCGCGGTGATGCAGTGGCAGCACGATTGGGCCGGAATCCCAATAGGCGCGGGTTCGAATCCCGCTTGTGACATCATTTTTCATTTCGTAATCGGATTTTATACATATATATTATATATCGTGTATATATCGTATCACGATATATAATTATATATCGTATCAATAATAAAATAAATACTTTATTAACTTAGCACGTGTTTGTTTTTATGTGAAGAGTTTTTTTTTTATAAAACACTTTGGCAAGCAGTACCTATATGCTTTAAATATTTTAGCTTTACTTCTTTATTCTTGCTTTTCACCATCCAAATTTTGATCTAAAGACTACAAACTATTGCCAATTACTGGTATAGTAGTGAACATCAAGTATGAGATTTTTTTTATAAAAATAGCAACGACTATTAATTTAGGACCACTTATTCAATTAAGTACTCAAATTGGGTATCTATAAATGAGCAGTCGCATGCCTAGCCACTGTACTGTGAACTTGAATTAAAAAAACTTCGTCATAAAAATATACATCGTGCCTGCTTACCTCTTGCTTTAAGAAGTATTCTCGAAGTTTTTCTTCATGTTGAGCTCTGATTTTGTGATTTTTAATAGCAATTGATTTGTAACGGTTTATATCAATTACGAGGTAGATTATGTATATGAATCCGAGACTACAGAGTGTTATTGAGTATACCTGTAAATAAAATAAAATACATGAAAATAAAGCATTTTGTAATCATTATCTCATCATCATCATCTCAGCTCAGATTTGTCCCACCGTTGGGCTTGAGCCTCCTCTATTATAGGAGGGGAATTGACCTACTATACCACTCTGGTCAGATTTGTTTCGAGTTTTCCATCTCTCGCATAGATGTTATATTCGTTTTATATCCTTTAGTCGTCTCGTAAGATCACCCACGAGTAAGATTAAGAGTAGATTCTCACCACACGGAAGATTTAATACTAGAATGTAATTAAATAGCATTATTGTAACATGATGATTGAAACGACGTTTTAAGGAATTATGAATTGCTCCCTAAACACAGAACTCAATATTACTATTAATAAAATCTCTATTAATATTATTGTATATCTCACAATAATAAAGAGATAAATAAATTTCCGTGTGATGAAGGATTCCTTCTCACAATTCATCACTTCCTTTCCGGCTTGGCGTAGAAGGTGACTAAGAGTAATTTGCGTATAATATTAGTAGGTTAATTTTCTTCCTGTTGAGGAGGAGGCTCGAGGCCAGAAGTGGACGTATATGAGCTGAGATGACGATGTTTAAATGTAGAACTATAATCTAAGCGATTAGAACTGTGACTATAATAAAAATAAAACTGGATAAAATCTTTGAATGACATGTTTGTAAAGTATATAAAAAAGTAAGTGTTTGTAAAGAATCCCTAAGTAAATTTTGATGTTTATAAAACAAAAAAAAATGAAGAAAACTAGATATTGTTAGCATAAAATAAACTGTAAAGCTTAAAATAATAAAAACTTAAGATAACTCACTTCAGATACGGGATAATCGATTAATGCATCACCAATGTGCACAATTAACCCGAGCGTAACCAGTAATATGGCGTAAATGGCACTTAATATTAAGATCATATACCTCCTGAAACAATATTTATAATAATTTTTAAAACAGAATTACTGTATTTTAGACTTTATTATTATGAGCTTACTTATTGTTGCTGAGCTGTGTGGTAGCGGCTACGAATACCATCAACCCTTACTTTGTTAGTGGATGTCGTAAAAGACGACTAAGAGGCTTATAATGACCTGGGCCAACTCCATCTGATGCCATTTGGTCAACAATTACATTCCCAAGGAGAGCTGACATCTGGCAGGCGACCGGTCATAAAATTATTGCCAATAACTTTTACGATATGTACTATGAAAGAAGAACTTGTATCGACCCCAAGTAATTGGGAAAAGAGTAGGAGAATGATGATGATGATGATTTATGTTTTAGTTTCCATTTGCTTAAATATCAAAACTTATAATAATTTTTATATATATCTGTAGGTACTTGTTACTTTTCTTTTTTTTAACTGTTTAATGCAAACTTAAACACTAAGCCGCATATTAGTTCAACGGTCGCCAATAGGCGGGCGAAGCTATATCCTTTACTCAGGTCGCCAAATATTAATAAATACTTGTATTTTACTTTAGGATGCAGGTATCGGGGGAGACCGAGACTAACCTACCTAGACCAGATCGGTCATGTACTGAAGGAAGTCAAGAGTCTCCGAAACCGGCGAGCGTGTATGAAGAGAATTATGAAAGTTGAGGAAGCGAGAGAAGTATGCAAGAATAGAGTTCTCTAGCACTCTGTTCTCTCTGCCTACCCTGCAAGGAACATGGTGTGATGGTATGTATTTTACTTTAAATAACATTTTCATATTATCATCATTCAACTTTGCCGTCAACTGCAGGACGTAGGTATCTCCTATTAACGAAGTCATAATCGTCACACTAGATAGGCAGGTTAGTATTCGTAGTGAGGTGTTATACATTTCTCAGGATAGAACTGCTGTCTACTATCCAAGTGTGGGTTACACTTGGAATAAGGATTTTATAGAATTTTGCGATTCCCATGGGCAAGTAAGAACTGGCAACAATAGTATTCTCATCTCGTAACCACATTGATAATTTTCATATAATTAGCCTTTAACTTAGTAATTATATTAGTTAACTAATAATTATTCAATTATCGACGATTGATCTAATGTAAATAGGTATATAGTCTACGAACACCCATTCTAAATTCTCTTAAAAGATAATGATCTATTGGTATATTTTATATAATATTTGAAATATAATTATTTTTATAGATTCCATCGCGTTTGTATTAAATTTTTAATTTCCCGACGTTTCAAACACTTTACAGCGTTCATACTCACGGATAAACAGTCATCCCGTGACCTTGAACGCTGTGTAATCTTATTTCAAATATGTAATACTCGCGTAAATAACATCAGTATTCGAACTCCACTTAAAACTGCGTGCGTATCCCTGAATTAGTACGTCATCAAAGATAAATGTCTAGTTTGATAATCGTATAGATTACTATATACGTAACATCTTTATTACCATTAGAGATTTAAAGCATATGTTTATTTGCTCATGCTAATCTCCTTAACTCAATATTCTCGCGTTATATAAACTATTCTATTAAAAATAATTAACATAATTTTCGTACCAATAGGAACATAAAATAGGCAATCTAGAATAATGGAGATTCCTCATGTTATTAACGATGGGTTAAGAATTAAACCTTTCACCAGCTCTTGATTTTTTGTGGGGCAGGTAACAGTAACAACCACCTGAGGGACTACTAAGAGAATGGGCAGCAATATTCTGGAAAACTTACAACATCGATTCGCTTTTATCGCCAGCCCGTATGTCGAGCGAGATGATTAGGACAGGAAAACCTGGGAAAGGCCATAGGTCGTTGCTAGACATAGGTCTAGCAGTGGGCGTAGACAGACTGAAGATAATGATTACGATGAGAATAATTATGCAGTGTATGAGCGAAATCACATCAGGTACCTATGAAAACCTCCATACTTAATTCAGCGTATAAAATCGTAGGTACAGAAACTATATGGTAACTGTCATATAGTTGAAATAACATACAAACCTAGTCTGTCTTTTGTTGTCCTCAGGGCTAGTTGGAGGTGGCGCATGTGTTTCAACGGAACGTATGGATTGCGCGTCCATTGTAGCCACAGATCTTTTTCGGGGCGTCGAATTCCCTCGCATATCACTTGCAGGCGTGTAGAGCCGATAACTATCTATAATTACATAAAATTAAACGCTGATAAAAAAAAACGCTTTGGAAGATAGATACCTAGTGATTACATACTGAGTATGAATTTAATTTTTGATGTCTTTCCGTATAACGTGACGTATTGATGACGTAGGAATATAAAACACGAGCTCTGCCTTTAACGACACGCAGAGGATGTAAACAGATTATTTGTTCACTGTAAGTGAAGGTAACCTAGCTGTGTGGTAGCGGTTACGAATACTACCAACCCATACTTTGCTCGTGGATGTCGTAAAGGATGACTAAGAGCCTTATAACGACCTGAGCCAACTCCATCTGATGCCGTTTGGTCAATAATTACAATCCCAAGGAGAGTTGACGTCTGGCAGGTGGCCGGTCATAAAACTATTGCGAATATCTTTTACAATATGTACTATGAAAGAAGAGTACATGTTGTATCGACCCCAATTAATTGGGATAAGAGTAGAAGAATGATGATGTAAGAGAAGGTAACCTCTAAATGTCAACCCGTTTTAATAACGTGACATGTTGCTACGATCGCCAACCTGTATATTAAGCATAGCGGTTGTAGTATTACCCTTTCAACAAGAAAGTTTACGATGACGATAATAACAGATTTTTAGACTTTACTGTTTTATTATAAGTATATGATTAATATGTATCAATAACTAAGCCTAAGCATCTTATCTAATGGCAAGTAGCTGCTATCTCTTCTGTAATTATAAATACTAAACGTACATCTAAGGCGGTGATTACCATAAACAGCCGGTGGATCGTTTAGAAAATAGAAAACTTGAGAGAGGCTTTTAGATATATCAAATAAATATAGTATATAAAATATACATACATATCATCACGCCATATCCCTTGCAGGGTAGGCAGAGGGAACAGAGTGCCAGAGAACTCTATCTTTGCATACTTCACTCGCTTCCTCAACATTCATAATTCTCTTCATACACGCTCGCCGGTTTCGGAGACTCTTGACTCCACCGTCCTTCAGTATATGACCGATCTGGTCTAGGTAGGTTAGTCTCGGTCTCCCCCGGTACCTAGATACTTTCACTTTCGCATTATATATCTTCTTAACCAGATGTTCGTTCGTCATTCTTTCCACATGTCCGAACCATTGGAGCATTCCCTTTCGCATCTTTACACCAATACTCTCTTTCATACCTACTCGCTCTAAAACATAAACCTGGTTAAAACAAACAAGATGATTACAGACCATAAATATGAAGTATTATCTTATTTTTTATTTTTATATATATTTATATTATTAGTAGGACTACGCTGTTGACAGTTTTCGGTCTACAGCCGCGGGCCGGTTCGCCCCGAATGGTACCACACTCTTGCAGAAGAACGACGCCTGAGCAATGTGGTGTTGTGCTTCGTTTGGTGAGCGAGAGAGCCGGAAGCCCAACTGGTTGGGTTTGGATTTTATATTGGTAGGCAGCGGTCTAGCTATGTCCTTGGTATTGCAAAAGTACATGGGCGGCAGTGCCACTTACTGACAATTACCATCAGGTGTGCTGCTAGCTCGTTTGCCACCAAAAGCAATAAAAATTATATTAAAAGATGCAAGAAACGTAAGATTATACCATGCGACGTTTTTTGGGTGAGGTGTAAATTGTGGACAATAAATTGTAGGGTGATAGTAGATATTTAAAAATCCTTACAGATTTGAAATAAAACTACTATCATAGTCACGGGAGGACAGTCCTCCCGTGACCATGGTCACTGTAAAGTGTTCGAAACGTCGGGAAATTAAAAATCAAATACAAACGCGATAAAATCCGTAAAAGTAGTTTTATTTCAAATGTATAATACTCGCGTAAGCATCAGAAACCAGTATTCTTACAGATGGAAAATATACCTAGTAGGATATTAGTAGCTTAAGTGGATTTAGCATAAGTATCTATTACTTTTGAGTGGAATTGGTGGCTTAGCTAGTTAAAAATAGATAATAAATTTCTTAATCAATATAATTAGAAAGAAGATAAGATATTTTGACACGCAAGAGATTAATGTTAATGCGTTTTAAAATATTACAATACTACCGTGATTTTGAGTCAACTTAAAATGAAAGAGATGCCCTGTATGTTTGTTTGTATGTATAAGATATTTAAAAACGTACATCATATCGTACATATTGAAATGTAGTCTACAAGTAATATTTATTCGCATATACTTAATTGAGCGCCTGGCATATATGAGAAATTCAAATTTATACCTACTCTTAAAAATATTAAAAAAAATTGGAAGGAGACGAATAAATAAAGGAGAAAACATAAAAAATACATTTTTTTTAAGACCACCTTGTACTAAGGAAATAATCCTTATATAGCGGGGGACTTTACAAACATATAATTAATGCAGAAATAAAAATAAAAACCCAGACTTAGAACAACAGTTTCTGAGTTTAGCGATGTCATATATACAAACATCCTCTATTATAGATATAGACAGATGTTATATATTAATAATTCAGGCAGACCGCGGATTCAGCAGCAGTTCGGCTGCTACTAACATAACTCAGGTAAAAGAATAGACAAAATTTAAGCTATCAACTAACAAATACATTTGATAATGAAATACAATTTGACTTTTCATTTGTAAAAAATTGCATAGAATGTGGGGGTGTGTATGTATTGGTAATTGAAAATATTAGTCCACTCAAACATAGCTTCAGACTCGACTAGTGCCGGGCTTGTCAGGGATGTCAAGGAAGCGGTACCAGTAGCCGGCCCAATGACGATGGAGAGGGAATACGGTGGGTTATGGGGCCACGTGCCGTCCTTCCGTCGCCTCGGAGGGAACGGACGGCGTGTGTCCAGACTGTAGCCAGCCAAAAAAATGCTCGTCTAGTTATATAATAATATATGGCAAATATAAAATATATATATATATATATTAATTTCAAGTGAAACATAGTGTCTTCTAATAAATAATCTTGTTTATTTATCAATAAAATTCATCAATCACGAATTAATTAATCTACCTGACTTATTTAATCCTATTCTTATCACAACACCATATAGATATCACGTTTTCATATCTACTTTAAGAATACAACTTTAAAGGAATAATTTGAAATAAAACTACTTTTACGGATTCTATCGCGTTTGTATTTGATTTTTAATTTCCCGACGTTTCGAACATTTTACAGTGATCATGGTCACGGGAGGACTAAGTTGTCTTACGTCCAAAAGTTTTAGTTTTTAAGGTTTGTTTAAGGTGTCTTATGTCCAAAAGTTTTAGTTTAAAGGAATATTTTTGAAATATATCTACATATATTTCAAACATCTCTTAAATTATATATTTGACTGAATTTTTATTTGTTAGTTTATCCTAAAATAACGTAATTTAGGATAAACTTTTTAATTATTATTTATATTAATTAATTAATTATTAATTTATATTAATTAATTAATTTTTTTTGGAAGTTCGTTAAAAATCGAATTAGTGGATATTAAATAAGAGTACAATTTGTTGTCGTAAATTTTCTTTCCGGTGACTGTTGTTAAGATTCAACAAAAACATGTAATAAGATGCGGTTACTGAAAGATATGTCGAAATAAACCTATGCCAACCAATCTATCCTATACTCTTTCAATCAATAGTAAAGACACAAAATTAAATATGTACTTACGTACACCTATCTATCGAATGGTGAGATATGATTTCGAGTTCCTATATAAATACTATAAAAGGATTATCTTCTTTATGCGAATATCTTTCGTTGAAATAAAACACTTTTAGAAAATAACTCATTTATCTATTAAATGTTTATATTTTTTTTATATAATTACATATACCTGATATTTTTTTACAACAGAATATTCTATAATTTACCATTCTTGCAGTGTAAAGTCACTTATAACGTTCGGTGTAACACTAAATCAGAAAACGTGCATTGATATCGGACTAAACATTACGCGACAAAGTTAATAAGGTATTAAGATATTATAAAAATTTCCGAGGTATTACTTATATTTATATGCTACTCGTCGTTACGAATGCGGTCGGTCAGCCTTACTCCACAGATTTTCCGCAGAGATCGCATTTCGACCGCATTAATTTTACTTTCATACTCTTTTCTGCATACCCAACTCTTGCTTCCATACAGTAATGTTGGGACAAGCACTGCGTTATGTATTATTACACGTGCCTTCTGGCTGAGGTGGTGGCTACCGAGAAGTTGCCTTAACGCTCGGTTCACTCTATTGCCCGCATTCACTCTTCGCTCTATATCAGTGGTGTACCTTCCATCTCGGCTAAATCCACATCCAAGATATACAAATTCATCCACTTGCTCTAGTACATCATTACCTAATGTTACTCTTATATCTGTTCTGGCTTCATCTCTTTCAAAGACCATTATTTTGGTTTTGTTCACATTCACGCGTAGACCCCTTTTCTTACAATCTTCTGTCATTGTATCGACTAGGGTCTGCAGGTCAGTCGCTGAATGTGCCAGCAGGACTGCATCATCTGCATAAAGTAGAGCAGTAACCACTGAGTCGCCCATCTGGACTCCCACATTCATATCGTTCAACCTTTGGAGACATTTATCCAGATATATGATAAACAGCCTGGCTTACAGAACGCACCCCTGTTTAACGCCGATATTGACGTCAAACCAAGGCGACATTCCATCATCCAGCCGCACACAGGCTCTACAGCCCATGTAACTGGACTGCACAGCCTGTAGCAGTTTACCGTTAATATTATACTCCGGTAAAATGTCCTTTTTGTTCCTTTCGTACAACCGTATCAAATGCTCTTTTCAGATCCACAAAACTGCAGAAAACCCTCTGACCTAGAGCCAGATGCTTCTCCACAATGTTTTGCAGAGAGAACACTTGATCCATGCATCCCCTTCCACTCCTGAAACCTCCTTGTGTCTCACACAGTAAACCATCGGACACCATCCTCATTCTCCTTTCAATAATTTTACCGTACACTTTTGCTGCCAAACTGGTCAAGGTTATGGCTCTGTAATTTGCGCAATCATAACGTGAACCCTTGTTTTTAAACAAAGGCACGATGACTGCGCTATTCCAGTCCCCGGGAACCATTCCCGAGCTCCAACACAAATTGAGGAGCAATAGGCACGACTCCCAGACACAGGAGCCACCAAGCTTGATCATCTCGGCAGACACCATATCAATGCCCGCTGTCTTACCATTTTTCAAACTTCTTATCGCCCATTTAACTTCATCCATACTGATGTCATCGGAGGACGCCGCTGTCGTATGTTGTTCTACTAAACCACATGCGACACCAGCGTCAACCGTAGCATCCGCATACATATCACCAAAATATTCATTCCATCGGCTTAACACGTCTTGTGTTTGTGTAAGAATGTCTCCACCTTTAGACCTTATTTTATTCATTCTGAAGGCTGACCAACCACACCGCGACTTCTTCACCTCCCTCCAAAAGAGTTTGGTTTTACCCTCGAAGTTTTTAGTCAGCCTATCTTCTGCACTCATACTAGCTCTATCACGTTTCTCTTTCACTAAGGCCTTGGTGTCATTCTTACATTGCCGATATATTTCTTTCTTCTGTTCAGTCATACTGTCATTCAGATTCAAAGAAGAGACATAGTCCAGCCACGCTTTCTTCTTTTGCTCTACGGAAGCTGCCACTTCCGCATCCCACCATGCATCACCATTTGTTTTTCTATGCTTCTTTGAACTTCCACATACTTCTTTCGCTGTATCTACCATACTCTCTTTCAATACTCTCCAGCATTCTTCAATGTCTGATTGCGGCTGGCTTGCCATTATTCTTTCAAGCCCTCCGAAGTGGACACACTCTCGTCATTGCCTCCACTTTCTGAACATACCACTAAATCTTGCAATAACGAGATAGTGGTCCGTATCGACTGTGGGGCCCCTGTAGGCTCTTGCTGCCAATATTTTGCTTCGGAGGCGACTGTCTACCAAAATTAAATCTATTATATTTTTCTGTTCATTCCTTCTCCATGTATACATATGGATGTCCTTATGTTGGAAAAATGTGTTTGACACAATAAGGTTTCTCTCCATGCATACATCCGCTATGAGCCTACCTGCGTCGTTCACTCTCTTATCACCAAATGGACCAAGTACGTCCTCATAGTCGGGACGCTTGGTCCCCACCCATCCGTTCAAATTTCCGCATACGATTCGTAACGACGACGTAAGAGAGCGAGTAGGTATGAAAGAGAGTATTGGTGTTAATATGTGAAAGGGAATGCTCCGATGGTTCGGACATGTGGAAAGAATGCCGAACGAACGTCTGGTTAAGAAGATATATAATGCGAAAGTGGAAGGATGTAGGTACCTGGGGAGACCGAGACTAACCTACCTAGACCAGATCGGTCATGTACTGAAGGAAGATGGAGTTAAGAGTCTCCGAAACCGGCGAGCGTGTATGAAGAGAATTATGAATGTTGAGGAAGCGAGTGAAGTATGCAAAGATAGAGTTCTCTGGCACTCTGTTCTCTCTGCCTACCCTGCAAGGGATATGGCGTGATGATATGCATGTATGTATAATATGCTACTGCTAATAAATAAATAAAAACTCGAGAACTCGAGAATCAGCCCCGTAATCGAAGCAAAACAACCCATAGAGCAGGCCAGTTTCAGGAAGGGTTTCTCTACGGTAGATTAGTAATTATAGAGAAATATCGCGACTATCAGAAAAAAACTATATCTTGGATTCACTTGGACTACTAGAAAACCTTTGACACGGTAACACACGACAGCGACACACAAAGCTTAAAAGACCAGGGAATAAAGGAAGTGTATATAAAAATCATCAGTAACATATACAATAACAACATAGGCAGAATAAAACTAGAAACACTGGGCCCGAGCTTCCCCATAAAGACAGGTGTGAGACAGGGCGACCCTCTGTCACCACTAATATTTATAGCTTTATTAGAAAGTGTCATCAACAAACTGAACTGGAGCAAATTTGGAATTGCCATACAGGAAGCTTTTCTGATCCATTTACGTTTTGCCGATGACATAGTAATACTATCCGAGTCCAGCTCACAATTGCAGCTCTTGATTAAAGATCTACAAATATCTAGCACAATGTCGGACTAGATATTAAAATCACTAAGACCATGGCAATGTCTAACAGCTACAAATAAAAAGTAAATATCATTGGAAATTCACTGGAATACACAGACAAATACATCTATTTAGGGAAAACAATTAGTTTTGATAAAAGAAACAACGAATCAGAGATTGCAAGAAGAGTGCAGCAAACGTGGAACAAATATTGGAGTCTGAAAGAAGTTTTCAAAAGTAACATGAGCATAGATCTGAAAATTAAGATTATGAACTCATGCCTACTACCGAATTTGACATATGGTTGCCAAACATGGAAATTTACCTCAAAAGCCAAGCACAAAAATTCAACTTGTCAACGAGGAATGGAGAGAAGCATGCTCAAGATTAAGAAACTTGATAAAATACGGCACACTAAAATAAGAGGAATAACAAAAGCCACTGACGCTTTGAGCTTCGTACAAAATCTAAATGGAGGTGGGCAGGTCACGTAGCTAGGCTTACTGACTAAAGATGGATTTACATTACCACGATATGGAATGGACCTCAAGGAAAAATAAAGAGAGAAAGACCCTTTACCCGATGGGATGACGATATTAAAAAAGTTGCTGGCCCAAACTGGTGGCAAATAAACTCATTTGCAAAAAAAACGGGCGGTTTTGATTTTCATTCATATTTAAAAAGATACAATACCAAAAAGGTTTCAATCGTTTGTACACGTTACTGGCCGGTTTTAAAAATGCTGTGGTATTTAAAAAAGTACGTTCTAAATTCAATTTTTCATTTGATGTTCATTTTTACAGAAAACCCCTTTTTATCCTACATTTTTGGCGCGAAGTTCCAGAAGTTAACATCGACTTTCATAACTTTTATTCAATTTTTATCGATTAATTTCATATCCTTGACTGTCAAAGCTTTATTTAATGCTGTTTGGCTGTATCAAAAATGGTAGATAAAGTGGTAAAAGCTACCAAAATTATCGCGCTGCTTGAAGAGGGTTGCAGCCAATGTTTCGTGGCTAGGAGGCTAAATGTTAGTCGCTGGACAGTCCAAAGGACCTGGCAGCGATATCAGGAGACTGGTTCCGTCGAGAGAAGGCCTGGTTCTGGAAGAAAACCATGTACCCAACCACGGGATGATCGTTTTCTTGTGAGTCGCGCATTGAGAAATCGCAAATCTTCGTATGTGGATCTTAAGAACAACCTCCAAGAAGTAAGAAATGTGCATATTAGTCTATGGACGGTCAGGAGGAGGCTTCTCGCTGCCAATATACGCAGTCACCGCCCGGCCCGCGGCCCCAAATTACTCCGTGAGCACAGAGTTCACAGGCTTAGGTTCGCTAGAAATTGTGAATCATGGACTCAAGACGATTGGAATAGGGTTTTGTTCTCTGATGAAGCCAGGATATCTCTGTTCGGTGAAGATCGACGTCGGCGAGTGCTAAGAAGACAAGGAGAACGCTTTGCAGAGGCATGTTTCGAAGAAATCACACCTTATGGTGGGGGCTCTGTTATGTTTTGGGCAGGAATAAATTCAATGGATCGTACAGAGTTAGTCTTCATTGAAAACGGCTCACTGACTGGGCATCGATACATAACGGAAGTTCTAATTTCTCATGCACAACCCGCATTGGCCGCTCTAGGTGAAGACTCGATTTTTATGGACGACAATGCTCGCGCCCACCGATCCCGCGATGTTAATGCGTATGTGCAAGAGGTCGGCATTCGTCGTTTGGATTGGCCAGCTCGAAGTCCCGACCTCAATCCCATAGAGCATGTCTGGGACGTTCTGAAACGGCGTGTGAGATCAGTACACCCGGCTCCGCAGACCATCAGAGAGCTGAAGAATGTGATTACTGCGGAGTGGGAACGTATTCCGCAAGCAAGTATCCGGGATATACTCGCTAGCATGCCCAGACGAATTCAAGCTGTGATTTTAGCTAGAGGGGGTCACACTCGATACTAAACATTTATCTGCTTTTACTTTATTAAAGAAAAACAAACAAAAAAACTTTTTTATTTTTACTTCATGAGCATATGCACTACTAGCGAATATACACTACTAGCGAGGTTTAGCATTATTTCCCATAAATTGAATCTAAATTTTATGAAATACTGATGAAAACGATTATTTTCTTATTAATTTACCAAATTGTGTGGATAAAACTACCTATAATTATCAAACAAAGAAATATTAACATTTGAAATGGTTCATTGCTTAGGTGCCCGTTTTTTTGCAAATGAGTGTAGCACAGGACAGAGAAAAATGGACATCCTTGAAGGAGGCCTTGACCCAATAGGGGGACCTCGCATAATAATAAAAACATATAGATATAGTATACACATAAATCTAGAGTTAACTATAGACATAAGTCATTTACTATTAGTAAAGTAAAAATCAAAATAGTTACTAAGATTCAATATGTAACAAGGTCAAATAAAGGCTTTTTTATTTTAATTTAATTTAATTTTTTATTTATTATTCTCGGGATATGATGATGATGTCTAATATGATCGGTCAAATAGTTTCTGAGTTTAGCGATGTCATACATACAAACATCCTCTTTAATAGATATAGAAGATAGATTATCTAGCACAAATCTATTAGCGTGTGTAAATTTGATGCATTCTTTGTAAACAAGTTATTGTACAGTCGTTTACTAAATCCCTTTGCGTTCAAATCTTACATTATACATGAATAATCTTTTCAAAATCTAAATCACGTAATTTTACGTATTCAATTTAATTATTATAATCATTTTTAAGTATGTATCATATCTTACGATATAACGAATCTTATTAGATTAGATCCTATCAGCTTTGAAAATATGCTCAACAGAACTGGTACATACTACTAAATGATATATTTGATGAAGTATGTTAAATATCCTCTGCTCGATAATATACACGTATATCTAATATAAATCTACATACATACATACATCTACGTATATATGTGTAATATATGAACGTCACAGATTTTGATATGACCGTCATTTTATACTATTTATTTATATCTTATTTTCATACATTCCACTGTTAGATATGAGTCTCCTACAGATCATGTTTAATTCAAGTTCAATTATTAGTTCATCAAACTCTACTGATGGACATAGGCTTAAAATATTGTCATAATAAACTATCATATGCTACAAGCATCTAAAGTTTGCTAGATCATGGGATTGGCATACTGTGGTGATTACTAATAATAAGGTGCCCAAGAAGAATGATAAAGTGGACATTCGTAAAACTTATTAAAATCGGTTTGTGCTCTTTTTATCTCTTGAATTTTTTTTATTGCTTTTGGTGGCAAACGAGCAAGCAGCACACCTGATTACCAAGGGTATAGCTAGGCCGCTGCGCACCAGTATAAACCCCAAACCCCACCCAGTTGGGCTTCCGGCTCTCTCGCTCACCGAACGAACCACAACAGCACATTGCCATTGCTCAGACGTCGATCTTCTGCGATTGTTATCTGTATCTAGAGACAAAAGTAATATTGAGCGAAGATAAAGTACACGATCAAAACTGTAAACCTTATGTATTGCCTCAAGTCCAGTATCTGTTCCGCTGAAAATTTGGAGTATCGTTGTACGATGGGTTGTTGGGCTTCACCACTTTTTTGTGACCTTAAGCGATTTCTGTGACCTAAACGGTTTCTATGACCTTAAGCGACCATAGCATATAGACAAAAAAGAAATTTAATGTATTATGTAGCTTTGTTTTAGGGAATTGTACTCTTACGCTTTGCTCATTTTTGTCTTTTATTTCATTTTATACTCCAAATGAAACTTTATATTATCATGATAGTTACGCCTATAATTACTCGGGAGATAGGAGAATTAAAGAAGGATCTCCTTAGAAATGGACCGTCATGACGAATAGGCTTTTATTTGTCGACATATTGTAATATTCATCACCTCAACTCCATGTCTTAAACAAACTTGGTTTATTATCAGTTTTGATGAATGTGAAAATTATACCAGCTGATGTTTAGTCTAAAAAACCTTAACATGTAATATAATAGAAATGTCCATATATTTAGAATAATCAATATACATATAATCTAATACGGGTTAGTAGATCATATCTGATTTGATGATTTTTAAACTTCTGTTAAAATATTTTTTGAAATTGAATTGGTAGTTTTTTAAACATGTTTTCAAAAAAAATATAGATTATTTTATTTTATATAAAAAAAAACCTACTTAATATTTATTTTTAATATAAATAGGCATTGAAAGTATTTGATTCATTGTAGAGAATTGTAAGTTTTACGTATTTTTAGATAAATATATACTTTTTAATACTTACTAAATGATCTCGTGTCCCCATTTTTGTAGTTTCCATTGTAAAAGAGCGGGCTATTTCGGTCACCTAAAACATTTAAACATTAATGAAAACCTTATTATTTAGCTAAAAAATATATTATTTTATTTGTGAGCCGTTTACTTTATGAATTGAATTCAGATTAAAATTACTTATGTATAATATTTGATATGTTAGAACTGTCGACCTCGTGATTGAATAACTTTAATTCTATTTCAGTTAATTGTTATTTAATAGTTGGTATCCATGTGGTGATGGAGTATAATAAAAAGTATCATTATACACATTCAACATCCCTTATTATGCTGATTTTGCTGCAAAAATGGAGTCAGGGATGTAAACAGATATCACCACTGCAAAAAAGGAAGCCTTCCAATAAAACCCATCACTAAAGGGGTTTTTCTTTCTTTTTTAAAAAGACACCACTCTGCACTAAGGTAATGATCCTTGTATTACGGGGGATTTACAAACATGCAACTAACGCAGACAAATTACACCCAGACTTACAACAACACTGTGGATCGCACAAAGTATTGCCCTGCGTGGCAATCAAAGCCGCAACACTGACACAAAAGGTCAATCTTAACCACTACGCCATTTGTGTAGTCAAGGGTTTAGGAAATTAATATCCTTATAATTAAGAAGGAGGCCCGTACCTAGTAATGGGACGTGAAAACCTTATATATACATATATATACACATACATAACATCTAAATTGTTTCTATCTATGTCCGGTAAAGACTTTGAAACTATGCAATCAATATACCCCAAACAGGTTGCATTAAAAAGGTAATAGAAAATGGTTCTAGACCACTAAAAGAATATGTTTCTAATACACATTTGATCTATTTATGAATTTTTTGTACAATTTTATTTCGAATTTTGAAATTAAAATGTATTTCATTGTTAACGTAGCAATACAGGCGACGTCGCATACCCTTACTCACCATTAAAAGTTATTAAACGGTAATTTCATTGCATTGTTTTATTTCTATTCGGATAATAATTTAATTGAATATTGTTGTGAATATATTAAAACATACCAGTAGGTGTAGCCGATCCAGAATCTTCTCCTCTGAGAGTAAGTGTAAGCTTCGGCGTCTGTTTATCGCTTAAGGAATCCTGAATAAAAATATGAAAATTATATTTTTTTTAAATGAACGATTTCATATTTGCGAATGTTTTGCAGTTTTTTCTGCCAGTTATTAGCAAGAATACGTTTGTTTAGAACGCTTGTTGCATAGGGTTCTGATATAATACTTTATAGAAATCGTTATTTGCAGGAGAAAAAAAACATATTTTACATGAAATACATATTAGTTATTTTATTATATTGTTCATCCTTGTAGTCACGGAGTAATAATATGTTTAATAACCTCTTTCTTACTCGTGGGTGATATTGTGACTAAGGTACGCAATCAAATAACATCAATACAAGAGATGGAAAACTCGATTAAACTCTATACCAACCCATCTGACAAGCGTGGTATAGAGGTCAATGCCCTTTTCTTTGCGGAGGAGGCTCGAACCCAGCAGGGCGTACATCAGCCAAAATCGTCAGACAACGATGATATACCAAGGACTATGTACAATAGTTGATACATAAGTTAGGCTTTTTATTAGATACTGATATTAAAGAATGGGTACCAGTGATCAGCCCAAATGGGGATAGTAAAATGATAGTGAAAGCTATGAGTCGTTCGCCACTCTAATTTTGGCCCGGATGTGTGGCATGCATCCAGACCACAGTCTATCAAAAAAGGTTATCTATCTGATTTAAAAGAGATTAAATTCATCTACTATTAATTTCTGTGATAAAAATAATAAAAATGTAATTTTTACGACGCAATTTTATAAGTTACAATTGGAAAATGAAAAAAAACCTACTTAATTTATAATTGTATTTTTCACTAATCATAAATAATATTCGTAGTACTGTGTGGTAGCTGCTACGAATACAATCAACGCTTACTTGCTTGTGGATGTTGTAAAAGATGAGTAAAAGCTTTAAAATGACCTGGGTCAACTCCACCTGATACCGTTTAGTTATTACATTGCCAAGGAGGGTTAAACGTCAGTCAAGCGACTGGTCACAAACTATTACCAATAACTTTTGCAATATGTACAAGTTACATATTGTGTCGACCCCAAGTAATTGGGAGAAGATCAGGAGAATGATGATAAATAATACTCGTAATGATTATATTGAAAAAAAGAAACAAATCATGTTCTTTTGTGTTCGTATCTAGTAGATAAATATATCATACATATGATATCTCTGATTGCATGAATACCTACAATTTTAAAACGTTCATTATCAAGGTATCTATAGAAATGTGGCATGTCATTTCATCAATATAATATTTTCCACACAAAATTTGAAATATAGACCTATGCAATTCTCTCTAACTAGCACGATATAGTAACCTAATATCCATCATCTGCAGTAGGCCCATACCTAACAATAATATGTAAATATATCCCATACATAGGTTGACAATAACTTATTAGAGGAGAAATTTATTGAGTTATAACGCGTTTTATGACGCATATACGTAAACTTATGTTACATCTACTCTGACTACTTCGTAGAAAGGGCGACATTGTCAGCGTACCGTATTACCAGTATCATGAAGTCCATCTACAATCACGCACACACACACGCACAAGCACACACACGCAAATATCATGATGCTATTATAAAAAGATGGAGTTGAATTTAAAAATATTGATACTTGAGTTTTATTAGCTGTGTGGTAGCGGCTACGAATACTACCAACCCTTACTTTGCTCGTGGATGTCGTAAAAGACGACTAAGAGCCTTATGACGACCTGGGCCAACTCTACCTGATGCCGTTTGGTCAACAATTACATTCCCAAGAAGGGTTGGCGTCTGGCAGGCGGCTGGTCATAAAACTATTGACAATAACTTTTACACTATGTACTAAAAGATGGTCGACAGCTTCAGGAACTGGAACGCGGTCGCTGCTTTCTGCGAGACAGTCATAATACACAAAAAAAAGCACTATGTATTATGAAAGAAGAGTACCTTCATATTATATCGACCCCAAGTAATTGGGATAAGAGTAGGAGAATGATTAAGACTTAAGTTTTATTCACTTATTTTAGTTGAATGTTAATAGTGTTGAGCGAGGACTGAAATGCTTTAAGTGTATATATTCTAACATTAGATTGCTAAGTATAATTTCCTTTTCTTTTATTACAATTGTACATACACCTAATAAAAGTAAATAACTAATATGTTCTGTTGAATTAATGAGATTTCAGTTTAATTACTGTGAAGATTTGATCATTTCATGTTTAAGAGTTAGGTATAGAAAATATATTTTTTTAATCAACTATTTTCTTACTTTAAACAAAATAATTGCTTTTTAAAAATATCAAATACGTTTAAACGAATGCTTATTCTTGACATATGTATGATAATATTATCCTATAAGTGCAATGTGAGAAAAATGCAATCATTTTTAGGTTTGAAAACTTCTTCATTTTTATATATCGAGAGTAGAGCAAGACCTCCACCATCACCCACTATAGTAGAGATAGAGAGTGGTTTTAATTGTAGTAAAAATAATACTTTTAACAAAATATTAATAAGGCTTATTATATAAAATTTATTTATTCATATAGCGTCGATTTTTAAAATTGTTATTTTACACCGTATTATAATTAGTCAACCATAGTATATAAAAATATATAATTTTCGGTGTTTTTTTTAGTATTTTAGATTATGTAAATAATCTAAAACACTAAAAGATTACTAAGAAGACAACAAATGCTATATTCTCTCGTATATTATTCTGAGTTTTCCGTGTGGTGATGGAGTAAGAATACTATTTACCACCCCATATCTTACCCGTGGATGATCGTACGAGACGACTAAGGGATATAAAACGCGTATAACATTTATGCGAGAGAAGGAAAACTCGAAACAAAACCCTATACCAACACGTCTGACCAGCGCGGTATAGTAGATTAATTTTCCTCCCATTATGGAGGAGGCCCGAGCCCAACAGTGGGACATGTATGGCCTGTGATGATGATGATATTATTCTGATGTAATTCTAATCCAAGCAATGTAAGCCATATGATTATTTTTAGTACTTGATAATAAAAGCTATAATTTCTTCACTTATAAAAAAGGTTTAACATATATTTTATAGAAATTTCATCATCATTTCAGCTCATATATGTCCCACTGTTGGGCTCAAGCCTCTTTAGTAATGGGAGGAAAATTGGCCCACTATACCACGCTGGTCAGACGTGTTGGTATAGGGTTTTGTTTCGAGTTTTCCTTCTCTTGCATAGATGTTATATGCGTTTTATATCCCCTAGTCGTCTCGTACGATCACCCACGGGTAAGATAGGGGGTGGTGAATTGTATTCTTACTCCGCTACACGGATAGATTATAGAAATTTATAATGACAGTAATGACTATATAAAAATCTGTTATTAATGCAAGATTAATTAATCTTTAAAGTAAAGCGCAATAAAAAAAAGAGAACAGAGACGTTGTTTCATACTACTTAGAGACTATAGTGTTTTGTAACTGTGCAATATAATGTAAAATAGTTCAGATATCCAGCAAATGTATGCACGTATATTAATATCTATAGGCTAATATATAGTGGATGGCTAAAAAAGTGGCGAACATGAACACCGAAAGCCGTATAAAATCGGATTAATAACTTCATTAGCCGCTTGTTTCTCTCGATCGACACCATCGTGTATTTCACTATAATCCCATTACAGCGTTTCGCGTTTCTCTACACTATATTTCGGCTATCGTTTTAAAAGCTATTTTAAAAAAAAAATATTTTGTATGCGACGATGGTGCCAATGAACTTCGCTTAAAAGTTTCATTAAAATCTCATATAGGCTATTAAAATCTCTAGTATAGAGATACTAGAGATTTTAGACGAAAGTTTACAACAGAGATTGTTCTTTTCCTTAATTAGTGTCGAAGTAATGAGCTAAGAATATGGTGCCTACACTCAGTGATTCCTTGGGCCTGCGATAATTTAGGTAATCATTAGTCCATTTGCTGCTTATTTCTTATCTATTAAATCGTGAAATACATTGGCGAGTCTTGTTTTGTTAAATCTAATAGTTTAATATGTAAATACCTATATAGATAGTGTGTTTTCCACGCAGATACTCAATACCGCTCAGTCGTTGCCTCATGCCAAAGAATAGTAAAATATTGATACGTATTAGTTCTTTTGAAAGAAACGTAATTTTTGTGTCGTATGTCAGCGAAGGTCAAATAGCATAAGCATGTTTGCATTTTGTAAGATCACGACTGTTTTTGTTGGTTGTGTCAAGGCTTTTTAGGCTTTTTATCAAAGAAATAGTACTCCCGGCTATAAGATAGATAGTCCCTGGTATTTTAGCAAAGAAATATTATTCCCTGGTATACCTGGTATACTAGTATCAAATCCAAATGTAATATAAAGTAATATCAGCTTTATATAGTTGGTAATTATTAATAATTTTTACGAATTATATCGTATGACATTTATAGCCAAAAAAATAGTTTTACCTTTTAACGTTTTGCCAATCAGTTAATAGTTTGTGAATTTTTTTTTAAGAAATAACAAAAAAAGGCGTGTCAATCATTGGTTCTTATCGTTATCGTAAAAACATTTAAGTGAATAATCGAATTAGCGTAACTTTTCAGCCTTAATTAAAATTTTATTAGGATGATAAAATTGTGGCTTATGCAAAATAAACTCGCGAGGGCGACGCCCCGAAGCGAAGACTGCCGGGGCGTCGACCCGAGATGGTAACAAGGTGGACTCGAAAGTAACTTGCCGGACGGGCCGTCATCATCCATGCATGGCTCGCCCACAGGCAGAGGTACATATACGGTTATAAGGTTGCACACCGTCCCTTTCTTTACCCCGGATAGATTAGACGCGGTGTGATCATACCATAGCTATTAACCAATTTATTAACCAAAATAAAAATGCAAAATAAACTAATACCCAGTTAATTTATAATTAAGTAAATGTCGTAAAAATAGCAACTTCTTTAATTTTTTAATAATATAATACCAAATTAAACTTAGTCTTGGTAAGAATATACAATATAATTTACTACGTTTGAAATAAAACTACTTTTACGGATTCTATCGCGTTTGTATTTGATTTTTAATTTCCCGACGTTTCGAACATTTTAGTTTTGTAAAATTGCCACAATAATAATTATCATAGATTAAATACTTTAATAAAAATAAATCATAAACAACATAAATCCTACTAATATTATAAACGTGAAAGTTTGTAATAATGTATGGATGTGAACATCTTTGTTGCTCTTTCACGCAAAAACTACCGAATTGATTTTGATGAATCTTTATAGTAATATAGCTTACACATCAGAATAACACATAGGCTATAATTTATAAAGATATTTTGTAAATTGGCTAAAATATAACGATAAAAATCGCTCAAAACAGAAAAAATCGCCCATCTGCGAGTTATTTTTGCATACGCTGCAAAGATCTTGAAAGTTAGACAAATATTATGTACTGTGGAAATGTACCTCTTAAATAGTTCTACAAAAAAGTCCGCGACAGCATATATCTATTTTTAATATGTAAGCATTTATTGTTAAAATAGTAAATTAAAAATTCAAAATAATTTGGTATTTATTGCCGATGCACATTTTATAGTAACAAATTGATTCTTATGCAAACAAATGGTTTTATTGCTTTCGATATTTAAAGTACATATGTACTTTAAAAGGTAAAAGGCAAAAAATATTTTTTGCCTTTTACCGCGTGTCGTTTGGTACAATGCTTCAAAAGTTAGAACGATAAGAGTGCGCTGTGCTGTGGTCAGGCAGCAACTGGGCGCACTACAGAAATATGGCAAGAAATCTATGATCACCGATTGTGCGACCCGACCACAAGTAAAGTCGTGAGAGCAGTCATCGTTGATGATTGTTGTATTTTTGACAGCACTATCGATTTGTTAATAATATACTATACCTGTATATAATAGATAGGTATTGAAAGTTTGTGATATGAAACATCTTTTTGCGTGCCTTGGCAGTAAAATTATGTCGACTACTGGAAATGATAGATTGGGTTAGGTAGGTACTAAGGCAAATGTGGTCATGCCGTGATACTTCGCCGCTATTCTCTACTCATTTGTGTGTGCGCGCGCGTATGACAGCGGTAGCTGTCTAACATAAGTGTGACATTAAATCCTTACTAATATTATAAATGCGAAGGTAACTCTCTCTGTCTGTCACTCTTTCACGCCAAAACTACTGAACCGATCTAAATGAAATTTGGTACACAGATAGTCTAGAGCCTGATAAAGGACATAGGCTACTTTTTAATGCAAACAATATTGTAAAGAGGGATGAAAAGTTGTAAGGAAGTATCATCATTTTTAAATCCAGAAGCTTGAAACTTATTTTTAGGCTTTGATTAGATATAAATAAATATGACATTAACATGTTGTAAAAATTTACCCTTAAGGGGTAAAATAAAAATAGGGGATGAAAAACTTTAGGAGAGTAACCTTTTACGCAGGCGAAGCCGCGGGCAGAATCTAGTTTTATATATATAGAATCATTCTCTTTTTGTACTGGCAATGAATTTGTATTAATTTTGTATTAAAATGTGGGTCAAAATTTAATATCTTATAGGGTAGATATAAATAAAATTCTGTAATATCAATGACATATTGGACGTAAAACACCTTAGTCCTCCCCTGACCATGATCACTGTAAAGTAATACAATAATAGTAATAGTAATACAATACTTGAATGTATTACTCACCAACCATACTGCTCATATAATAAATAATAGTAGATACAATTACACTACTAATAAGAACTGATATAATCTAATCAATATTACTATTATTGAATTGAACACTTTGTTCGCCTACACTAATCTCAGTAAATACTAATCTGTCTATCTATGCAAGTAAAGTTGGCGGCTAAGATAAAGGCTGAATTAAATAAATTGATTTCATAGCGTCGTCGAGTTTACTTATTTTTTTCAGTTTTGCAAACAGGATTACGTGCCAGCCTCGAGTAATTTTATTTCAATTCAATTCTGCTCTAGGCATCTTCTGTTATTAAGTATGTTTTTCAATTAAGAATCATAAAACGCATAAAACACTGCAATATCATATTCAATACACTCTAGCACTTTCTCTGTATTACGTTAAATAAAACGCCGTCAAAATTATTGATAGTAGCAGAAGTACTTCATTATTCTTCTTTTCGATCGAAATTTTTACAAAATGAAAAGGATAACGCATTTCTCACACTGTCAGAAAAAAGATAGTAGAGAATGTTGGCTAGATAGGTTGGCATACAGTTTCAATATGTGATTTACTATTCTTTTGGTGATGTTATCTGTTTATATACTTTACGAAGTGATATTTTTATGTTCCCGCGCATAACGATTCCTGAAATTAAAATTTAAACAAATAAACAAGTGATTAAATATATAATACTGATAAAGTAATAATCAAAGACATAGTTTCCACTTATTAGTCATCATAAATTGTTTATTGTTATTGCGTTTCTCTTTTCGTGTAACTATAACAAATAAATAAATAAAAAATGTTTTATTTAAGTCAATAACGGCATATAAGAGAAGTTTATGGCCAGTGTAGATATTTGATATTGTCATTATTATCTATTTATACAAGTAGTTGCATGGGTAACATAATTCTAGGCTAAACAAGAATCTGAGGGCCATGAAAAATTAATTGATGGGGATGAAGGGCGTAGCCAGCACTTAGTATTAATAGTAATTTGTGTATTTTAGTTAAATATCTAATAAATATTATTTTTAAAAACATAGATACTTAATAATTTAAAATATCTATATTATAAAATAATATTTACTAATGAAAATCCAATCTTCAAGTTGTTTGATCCATAAAAGTATCAAAAAAATCAACAGTTTAAATATCGTGTTATAACAGCTTGTCTTTTTCCATAAAAGTTCTTAAATATATTTAACGAATGCATTCCAAAATAAATCGCCACCCTTTTTTATTTTAATAATTTATTTGAATTTCAATATGATCTTCTAGTTGCATATGGTTCTCAAGTTGAATATTAAGTAGTGTCTATTTTGATTCATTCTATTACTTCGGTTTAATATTGTAGGTAATCCACAATATGAAAAACTATTTAGAAATTCACATTTTTTATAATATTTCTTAATTAATCGTCTGAATATAAAATCAAGGCTCAATTAACAAATACTGTTGCATGCACAATTGATTAATGAACATCCTTTTATAACCTTAATAGGTGATGTAAAGGAAATAAAAAAATAGAGATCGAATTTTCATTAGGCGAGGCGTTGGGGCGGCACGGTGTCCGCACTCAGTATTAACAGGCAGCGGGTGTTGTGGGGCATAGGTGTGGGGCATAGAGCAGGGTGGTGAGGGTGGCTCGCGGCCGACTGGACTCTAAAGGTTTACAGTTGGTTGCGCGAGAGTGACCCGCCTCACAAACACGGCCCGCGCTTGCTGTTCAACGCTCGAAGCTATGGAACTGAATTTACGTATTACAGACCTTTAAATATATTTAATTTTTTGGGACTATTAATAACATTTATAAACATACGGTGCTAATATTTCCACGAGAGGCTTAGAAAAGTCTTATTTAATATTTACTTTTTTTTTTGAAAATTAATAACATTCAAATAAACAATAAACTTTCATTGAAGGATGCAGAAAATCAGTCATAGGTTCATCTTTATTTAGGATGTTTTCATTTAAACATTAAAGTATGATAAAGATAATAGTTTAATATTCTTATAACTTAAAAGGTCAGAGTTGAGATACAGTCTCAAGAACGGTGATAGCTAGACAGTTGAAATTTTTACAAATGATGTATTTCTATTGCCGCTATAACAACAAATACTAAAAATAAAATAAAATAAATATTTAAAGGGGGCTCCCATACAATAAACTTGATTTTTTTAGTTTTAGTTTTTTAAGGGTTCCCCTTCGTGCGCGAGTAGGTACAACTCGCACTTGGCCGATTTTTTTGAATTGTTGATTGCTTCAAAAACGAGAAAAATAAATATGAACTAATATGGATGGTATTTATTAGAGCAACAGACGCCAAAAGCACACTTTTTTAAAGTTTGGCTGTTTGTATATTTGTACACGTATCTCGCAAATACTACATGGGTTGAGTGCAGTTTTCACTATTGTTTTACTAGAACTATATTTTTATTATCATTTAGGATAAAATTAAAGATAAATAGCAAAATAATAAATTTCAATGCCAGCAAATCATAACTAACAAAATATAATTTTTAATCCTTCTTCCTGCTAATATTATGAATCTAAAATTTGTAAAGATGGTTGGATGATTTTTACTCAATCACGTGTAAACCGTAGAATAGATTTGGATGAAAATTGGTACACAGATAGATAGAGACATCCTGGATTAACACATAGGATGTTCTTTTTCTAGTAACGTGTTCCTTTAGGATAAATTTGCGATAAATTTTATATTGTGCCACTTTTTACGCGGGTTAAGCAACGGGCAGAAGCTAGTATTTATTAAAATTAAGCTTTTACTTTAGCCCATACTTTCAATAATGAGAGTCTACTAGCACGCCGACCAGCTTAATTTTGAGTTTCTTTTCTCTCATAGCAATGTTATTTGCTTGCTTTTTCTTAATTGCTTTAGTACAATGGAATACAACCATGAAAATTGGAGGTAGTGAACTATTTACTCACTTTTCTATGTTGTATGCATAATACACACATAGAAAAAAAAATGGCACTTAGATATATTATACTACCAGCATCATTTGAACTATCTTTTACTATTTATCGCTTGTTTTCTTTAAAAAATAAAAAAAAATCCGCATGAATGTGGATTAAGAATATAATATCACCACATCTTCAATTTTTTTTTAAGCTTTTGTCGTAAGATAGGCATAAAAGTTAAATACGTAATAACTATTATGATTTTTCTCTTATGTTGCTATTTACTGTGTATGTACGCGTTTCATCATCATCATCATCATCTCAGCTCATATATGTTCCACTGTTGGGCTCGAGCCTCCTCCATAATGGGAGGGTAATTGACCTACTATACCACGCTGGTCAGACGTGATGGTATGGGGTTTTGTTTCGAGTAGTTTTCCTTCTCTCGCATGGATGTTACATGCGTTTTATATCCCTTAGTCGTCTCGTACGATCACCCACGAGTTAGATAAGGGTGGTATACTTGTTTAATAATTTTTATCTCAGCTCATATATGTTCCACTGCTGGGTTTCAGCGCCTCCATAATATAACCAATATTAACTTTTATATACATACATACATACATATCATCACGCCGTATCCCTTGCAGGGTAGGCAGAGAGAACAGAGTGCCAGAGAACTCTATCTCTGCATACGTCACTCGCTTCCTCAACATTCATAATTCTCTTCATACACGCTCGCCGGTTTCGGAGACTCTTGACTCCACCTTCCTTCAGTACATGACCGATCTGGTCTAGGTAGGTTAGTCTCGGTCTCCCTCGGTACCTACATCCTTCCACTTTCGCATTGTATATCTTCTTAACCAGGCGTTCGTTCGGCATTCTTTCCACATGTCCGAACCATCGGAGCATTCCCTTTCGCATCTTTACACCAATACTCTCTTTCATACCTACTCGCTCTCTTACGTCGTCGTTACGATATTAACTTTTAATAGTATTTATTTATATATTGCCTATTGCCTACACTGCACTGTTTAGACGAGTTAGGATAAGGTTTTACTCCGATTTTCTTTTTAATTCTTTATAAAAAATCTGTGAACTGTTTTAAATTTGTTTATTAAAACAACTATTAATTAATTAGCTTAGTTCTTTTTTATAAATATAAGCCATTATATTATATATTTACTTTTGTAATATTATTCTTAAGTCTTTTACTTGTAAAGACAATACCTTGGCATTGTCCTTTTCAAGATAAAATATTGACTTTGGCGTGAGCATCGACAATTTAATTAATATTACATACAATTAATCTAATCAAAAATCTAAATGAAGTGAACGTTTTTGCAATTTAATGATTATTATTTTATGATTAACACAAAGTAAATAATTGTTATTAAAAATATATTTTTTATAACACGTCATTTCTCTTTAAACTTTTAAACATACATTTGAAATGCTAGAAGTATATTCAGACTTAAAATAAGTATTTGTATCTCGCACTAATATTAATTTATATGAAAATTGAGATCTAACATTAAATATGAGGGAGATAATGAGTATATATATATATATATATATATATATATATATATATATATATATATATATATATATATATAAAGATAAATATGAATCAGAGATTTATATAATACTAGCAACCCGCCCTCGCTTCGCTTCAGTTATGTCAGTTCAGTTGTGTAGTTTACTTTCGCTACATAGAATTCCTTTCAAAGAAGGAATTTCGTAAAATCCGTTCTTAGCTGACTTCTACTCGGCGAAAGGAATATTCCTACCAAATTTAAAGTCTGTAGGCCTTATGGTTCCAGAGATATCGTGATGAGTCAATACATAGATGGAAATCTCTTATATACATATATATGGATGTTGAAGAAGCGAGTGAAGTATGCAAGGATAGAGTTCTCCGGCACTCTGTTCCCTCTGCCTACCCTGCAAGGGATATGGCGTGATGATATGTATGTATATATATATATATATATAGATTAGGTGATATTTGTATCATCGTATTTATTACGCACAACAAACTTTCTTTATATTTTTGTAAGAGATTATTAAAATAAAAAAATAATAAAAGGAGATTATACCGACAATAAGAAAAGAGATTACTCATTTCTATCAATACAATTGCAAAGTTTCTCGTTATAGTTTTTATAACTATCGAACTATTTTAAACTAATACAATATATGTGGTCATATGTATACATAAATGCCGAGGTGCATGCTTCATTAGTCACCAAATACTTTACTAGACAAAATACAGCATATTTTTATTGTATGTTATAGTCATCATGGTTATTATTATGATGTGTGGTAGTGGCTAACTACCAACCCTTACTTTACTCGTGAATGTCGTAAAAGACCACTAAGGGCCTTATAACGACCTGGGCCAACTCCATCTGATGCTGTTTGGTCAACAATTATATTTCCAAGGAGGGTTGACGTCTGGTAGGTGGCCGGTCATAAAACAATTGCTAATAACTGTTACAATATGTACCATAAAAGAAGAGTACATATTATATCGATTCCAAGTAATTAGGATAAGAGTAGGAGAATGATGGTCATTATTAAGTACTCGGGTCCAATGACCCGCTTAATTGACTAAAAGGAGAAATACGGCAGATTACGGTGTCCTACACAGGTCTTTTGTCAAAAAGTGTTAAAAAAGTGTACACAATTACGTAAGGATTAAAAAATATACTACAGTTCTTTATTTAGCGAAAGTACTAAAATATCTATAAAAAAATTCATGGAACAATCTTTACAAATATTGATTTAGAAAATTCCAATGGCCATATCCATATGTTTCTGTAGTGCAAATCATTACAACCCATTGCGCCCATATACGAATTCGTTGTTTAAACTACGAACGAAGCTTAAAATAAATTTACTTTGAAAACAGGCAAAACACCCTGTTGCAGTTTCAATATGCATTTCAAATTATGCTCATTTGTGAAAAATAACTCAAGACATGGTTATTATTTAGCTGATTATTATAATACAAATATATTTAGCGCAATCTAACTGGAAACTTTAGTCGAATATATAATTATTTCGATATTAACTAAGACTTCAATTCAATATAAAGAATTAAGCAATTAATTTAAAATCAAATTATAAATTTGTTATAATATACGAGTAATTATTGGATGGCGTGGTGATTATTATTAATTATGTTTATTTTATAATCGGTCATTAGTTAAAAATGTATTTAAAAAAAATAATAAACATTGTTGTATGCCATACAAACACAAGATAAAAAAAAACCATTTGTATTATACATACATTTTAATTATTGATCCATAATTTTTGTATAGGAAATATTGTGTTTTTCATTTTTTATTTAATAGTATTATGAAAGTGAAGAACATTTGTCTCCTTCTTCTCCAATACCCAAAGGCAAAAAAAAATACTACTTGACTTAACAGACGCTGTTCTGTATAAATTATAAAAGTAAATAAATACTTTAAGTATATCCCAGTGCCACCTACTGGGTTCAAATTATCAATCCATTCAATTAATGAATCCACCTGAATATCCCTATCTGTTCGAAGGAGTTCACTAATACACCTAAAGAAGAATTATTTATTATATATATGAGGATATCTTGGATTAAATAAAATATTGTCGTATGGTATCGATATATTTCGATTATCTATCGTGAGGACGACGCCCCGACGGCGAGACTTAAATCGAGCTGCTGGGGCGTCGACTCGAGATCTGCAATGGTAACCCGCCGGGCGGACCACCGAAGACAAGGACCGGGGACCGGTGGTCCGCTCGCACCTCGTTGATAGGTACTTGAACGGTGGGTCTATGAGGTCACGCGCCGTACCCTCTGTTGCTCCGGATGGATCGAACGAGAAGAGACCACACGATAGATCAGCGCAAAAAAAAAGTGTGTTTGTGCATTTATTACGAAAGTACTGTCAGTTCTCCTATTAATCGCAGTACACACAGAATTGTCAACTAAAAAATTATTATAAAAATATTTATGGTTTTGTAATAAAACTATTTATACGAAATAGTTCGCGTATTTAATTTTTAATTTCTCGACGTTTCGAATACTTTACAGCGTTCATGGTCACGGGATGACTAATGCAGGAGGAAAATAGTTTTATTTAAAAAGTATAATACTTATTTAAACATAATGTTAGCCAATATTTATTCTGTGTGCGGATAGTTACTGTATTTTTTTGATTAATCTAAAACCGCTTATCGATGCACACTAAAGTTTCGAATAACCTAACAGCATTATTTGTAATTAACTAAGATTATATTTATTTGGAATGGAACCTTTGCGTTACAAACACTATGTTTGAACACAAAAAGATCCATATGTATACACGTGAAGCAAAGAATGTAAGAAAGAGTATAATTGATTTTATAATAGTAGATGAAAGGCTCAGAAAGAAAGTACTAGACACTAGGGTATATCGCGGTATTGGTATTCATACAGACCACTTTCTAGTAATGACTAGAATAAGTGGTCTTATGAAAACGTGGCGAAACCGGATACATAAACCGAAAAGTGTGCTAGAAAGAATAAAAGTAGAAAATTTGCAAGTTGAGTATATTAGAGATAAATACAAAAGTAAACTGAAAGAAAAGTTTTTTCATTCGGCTGACATTTGTAGTATGGAAGAATTATGGAAAACTTTTAAAGAACAGGTGGTAAATGTTGCTACAGAAATATGTGGCGTGACTAGAGGAATGAAGGTAAACAAGGTGAAGAATATATGGTGGGATAACGATGTGCAGAGTGCAGTTCGTGAGAAGAAGAAAGCCTGGGTAGATTGGCTTGCTGTCAGAGCCAATGAGAGAATGGAGAAAGCAACGAATGATGACATAGATATAGCCAAAGAAGAATATAAGAGGAAGAAAAGAGAAGTGAAAGAAATTGTTCGAAGAAAGAAAGAAGATCAAAAAGACGAGTACGATAGAAGATTGTCGAAGGATTTTCAAACTAATTCGAAGATTTTCTGGAAGTCCATAAGATCGGCTCGAGGCAAAGCGCAAGATTCAGAGCTAGTCTCGATCAGCGATAAATGTGGAAGGACAGTGTATGGAGAAGAATGTATACTAGAGCGATGGAAGGAATACTTTGAAAGCTTATTCGAAAGAGAAGAGAAAATTCAAAAATTATCATTTGTGAATGAAAGAGAAATCGAGGATGGAGAATGCATAAGTATGATAGAAATTACAAATGCATTGAAAGGTATGAGAGCGGGTAAGTCTGCAGGATACGACAGGATTACAGTTGAAATGCTGACATCTGGAGAAGATATTACAACTAACATCCTATACCAGCTCTTCAATCTTTGCAGGACTAATGGCCGAGTACCTATAGACTGGTGTCAGGCGGTAATCGTACCTCTCTACAAAGGTAAAGGTTCACGGCAAGATTGTAGAAACTACAGGGGCATTAGCCTCCTTAGCATTGTCGGCAAACTGTATGCGAAAGTGTTGATTGAAAGAGTAGTAAAAGTGACCGAAAAGAAAATATGGGATGCACAAGCGGGTTTTCGAAAGAGTATGGGTTGCACGGATCAAGTGTTCTCTTTACGATGCATGGCGCAAAAATTTTTGGCTAAAGGTCAGAAAGTCTTTTGCGCTTTCATTGATTTGGAGAAGGCTTATGACAAAGTGAGGAGGAATGAAGTGTGGTCGGTACTATCTATGTATGGGGTAAATGGCCATCTTATTCAGGCGCTGAAATCCATCTATAAGGATTCCAGAGCCTGCGTAAGGATAAACGGGTCCTACACTGAATGGTTTAACATTGATAAAGGTGTTAGACAAGGATGTGTAGCGTCACCATGGCTATTTAACCTATTTATGGATAGCTGTTTGCAAGATTTGAAAAATAATGAATGTGGTTTAAGAATGAATGAGTTACTCGTCAAATGTCTTCTTTATGCCGATGATCAGGTTTTACTTGCATCGTCGGCTGAAGACTTACAGGCGATGGTAACTACTATGCATGATGCTTTTGAAAGAAAAGGTATGAAAATAAATGTAAGTAAGACGAAAGTAATGGTCTTTGAAAAGGATAAATGTATGACGGAATGTAATATTTTTATAAATGGTGAGGGATTGGAACAGGTGAAAGAATTTGTATACTTGGGAGTACTATTTACTAGTGATGGTAAAAATAATGATGATGTTGAAAGAAGAGTGAATGCTGGTAATAAAGTGAATGGGGCACTGTACGCTTTTATGAAGAGTAGGAATGTATCTAAAAAGGCACGCCTAGCTGTACATAAGGGAGAATTAGTGCCCACTCTCATGTATGGCAGTGAAAGTTGGATTTGGCAGGGAAGACATGAAAGTAGAATAAATGCTGTAGAGATGAGAGCTCTTCGTAGTATGTGTGGTGTAAGTATGAAAGATAAAATTAGGAATAGTGTTATAAGAGAGCGCTGTGGTGTGAATGAAGAAGTAGTGACAAAGATAAAAAAGGGTATACTGAGGTGGTTTGGACACGTGGAAAGAATGAGTGAAGAAAGGTTGACTAAACAAGTATACAAAGAGAGTGTGAGTGGGACGACTACAAGGGGAAGACCACGTCGTACTTTCCTGGATCAAATTGAAGATGTGTTAGTGAAAGGTCAGATTAAGAGTACGCGTAATCGTAGAGCATGCATGAAGACTGTGATGAGCGTGAATGAAGCGATGGAGGTATGTCAGGACCGTGGTTTGTGGCAATCCGTAGTCTCTGCCTACCCCTCTGGGAAACAGGCGTGAGCCTATGTATGTATGTATATTTATTATTGCGATAAGCTATTAAACTGTGACGTGGCGTCCGATTAAATGATTTAAATTTTTTACAGTATTGACCTTAGTTTTGACCGTGAATTTTCGATTAATATTTAATATCCGTATGGGGCTCGATTTATTATTATTAAACCTTTTTTTTTGAGATATAGTCACAAATTTAAGACTCTCCGCATAGTGACGGAAAGAATAAAATGGCTCATCACCCTTTATTTAACGGGGAAGTTGAAAAATTGGCTGAGGGATTACCAAAAAAAAAATGGGTACTTCTCCTGAAAACTTATAAAACGCATTATTATCATTAACCCGCCTGCCAAGTATGGCATTATTCTCACTTGGGATGATGTGTATCTAACTGTAGACGCTGATAGATTAATAAATGTTTTAAAATTAGTTCAACAAAAATAGTTTTTAGTAATTGGCTATATTTATTTGTAAGATCTTGAAGATAGAAGATAGATTCTGAAGTAGATACGTTCGTAATAATATACTATGCCCATCCACCTAGCTAGTAAACTCCATCCATATGTACATCAGGTTTGTAGTTAAAACTAGACTTGTGTAACTAAAGAACATTGGAATATAAAAATAGTAAATATAGAAAAATAGATATAGAATAGTTATTTTACTGCACTGATGATATTGTGGTGCAAGAAGTGACTTTGAGTTCAAATGTTTAAGTTATCCACAAAGAAATTTTCTATAACTGGGGATAAATACTTTGTGTTTGTTGAATATACGTATATGTTCGTAGTGTTTTAAATTATTTATTTTAAAACGGGATTTAGTCTTAAAAAAGACAAACCTTTATATGTATTAACTATTCTTCTAAAAGAAACAGAAATCTAATCTCTATACCAATCCATTTGATCAGTGTGGCGTAGTAGGTCAATTTACCTCCTATTATGAAGGAGACAATGAATAATGAATGAATTATTCTTCTGTTCGTGTTTATGTAACTGAACTCCTTCTAAACGGCTTGGACTAATTTTGATGAAATTTTTATGTGATCAGGTGGATTCAAGAGTGATGGACCCGTTAGGTGGCGCCACGATCTATTTAAAGGAATTCCATTTAGTTTTAGACTTGTATAGAATAGCGTCTGTAAGCTATGTTGTTTTAAATACATGCATGAGTGAAAACCTATTGATTGCGGCCAATTATTATACTGGAACATTTTCCGTGTGGTGTCGGAGTAATAATACAATTCTCCACCCCTATCTTACCGTTGGTGATCGTAAGAGATTACTAAGGGATATAAAACGCATATAACATCTATGCAAGAAAACTCGAAATAAAACTCTATAACAATACGTCTGACCGTCAGTTATAATAGGTCAATTCCCCTTCCATTATGGAGGAATCTTTAGCCCAAAAGTGAGATATATATGAGCTGAGGAAATGATGGTGATAATACTGGAATATAACTATGTTAATGGGAATGGGAAAAATTGAAAATAACTAGGGAATGCTCCGATGGTTCGAACATGTGGAAAGAATGCCGAACGAACGTCTGGTTAAGAAGATATACAATGTGAAAGTGGAAGGATGTAGGTACCGGGGGAGACCGAGACTCACCTACCTAGACCAGATCAGTCATGTACTGAAGGAAGGTGGAGTCAAGAGTCTCCGAAACCGGCGAGCGTGTATGAAGAGAATTATGAATGTTGAGGAAGCGAGTGAAGTATGCAAGGATAGAGTTCTCTGGCACTCTGTTCTCTCTGCCTACCCTGCAAGGGATATGGCGTGACGATATGTATGTATGTGTACGTAATGAAAACCTATTGATTGCGGTCAATCTATTAGTATCTAGTAATCAAATTATACCGGAACATTTTCCGTGTGGTGCCGGAGTAACAATACAATTTTCCACCCCTATCTTACCGTTGGGTGATCGTAAGAGATGACTAAGGGATATAAAACGCATATAACATCTATGCAAGAGCAAGAAAACTCGAAATAAAACCCTATACCAATACGTCTGACCGTCAGGTATATTAGGTCAATTCCCCTTCCATTATGGAGGAATCTTTAGCCCAAAAGTGAGATATATATGAGATGAGCTAATGATGATGATTATATTGGAATATAACTATGTTCCAGCATAATAGTTTATCATTATACTGGAACTGGAACAATACAACTATGTTACAGTATAATGAAGACAACGAAACTTCGCTGTCAAACGTTGCGATTTTTTTTAATAAGCTGATTATAAATGTTAATAGATTTACGTAGATTGAATATACTATCGATATTTATCATTCTCCTACTCTTATCTCAATTACTTGAGGTCGATACAATATGTACTCTTCTTTCATAATACATATTGTAAAAGTTATTGGCAATAGTTCTACGACCGGCCGCTTGCTAGACGTTCTTAGGAATGTAATTGTTGACCAAACCCCATTAGATGGAGTTGGCCCAGGTCGGTATAAGGCCCGTAGTCGTCTTTTACGACATCCACGAGCAAAATAAGGGTTGGTAGTATTCGTAGCCGCTACCACACAGCAATATACTATCGATATTATTAATGATTAATTCTAATGTCTCTTTGATGTATTGATAAAGTACTCGTGCAAACCAAGCCTTTATGCAAGTCATACTTTATTGACTCTTTTAAAAAATTCGCATTAATTATTAAGTTACATATACTATCTATCTATCTATCTTTTAACGAATAGTAATAAAAAGATAAGGTATTTTATCTGTGGATCAGTCATTTAATGGTTGCTTGTTTTTTTATACGTTGCATTTATATCTGTCAATAATTATCAATTTTTATATGTATGATGTTTATAAATAATGCAACTACTAAATACTTTAGAAGGCCAATCAAAATTACAGATAAATATTCATATTTGTTTATATTTTTACATATTTAATGTATATAGGTGTATAGTTATAATTTATAATCTTTAAAAAAAAAAATTGGTACATTCTACATAATAGTATCTAGTTGACTCAACAGACGCTCTACTTTACAAATCTAAAAACAAATAAAATTAGAATTTCTTTAAAAATAATCAAATGCAACTTGCATCAGGTTTAATTATTAATCTAGACCATTCTTGGATCCACCTGAACAAATGTAAAAATTTCATCAACATTGTTCCAGCAATTGGGGAGGAGTTTAGTTACATACACAAATACAGCAAAAGATCATAAAAACAAATCCAAAAATGAATAGATCGTGCTTTAAAAAGTATGGTACAATAAATTAGATAGAGTTATTAACTGTATACAGTTTAATTCAATATTGATTCTCTTCAAGTGAAAAACCTTAATTAACACATATTTATGTGCTAATAAAGCCCTTTCATTTGATACCAAACATAATACTTTCCATGTGGAACGGTGTAGAATACAATTCATCATCTTATCTTATCCATGGGTATCGAAAAATATAATTAAGGGATATAATACCTATATATCATCTAAAACTTAAAATAAAAACCTATATCCACCCATGTAACCATATGGTATAGTAGGTCAATTGCCCTGCTATTGTGGAGGAAGCTCTAACGCAGAAGTAGGACGTATATGGGCTTAGATAAAGATGATAGTATTGCACGCCTCATAAGCAAAGCGTTAAGGTGATGCTTTACTCTCGACATATGAAAATCAAGGACTTTTCAAAACTAAAAGTGACTATATTTTTCTCACACTGCACTTATAGAATAATATTATCATACATAAACGTATTTGATATTTTTAAAAGGCAATTATTTTGTTAAAAGTAAGAAAAAAGTTGATTAAAAAAAATATTCAAGGACATCCGGATGTCTGTCCGCATGGATCTGGCGCTCTCACGACCATAAATATTAAAGTATTTTTAATTTTAAAAGCTTCGTAATCGGAACGCGCTATTTCTTTTTGAAACTGGCTTGGTAATTCTTTGTCGTTTAATTGCAACTGATAAAAAATTAAACCGCCTAGTCTTGTTTACAATGCTTGCATTTGCTAATAATAAATTGCATTGACTAATAATAAATGATAAATAATAAAAAAATTAAGAGGCATGCAATTTTGCATTTTACAATTTTTTTTCTTATTTTTAATCTAATTCTTTATGTTGTCTAGAGGGTGCCGTATTTAGTTTAGTACAATGTGATATAGTGTGTGTAATCAGTTTAGTATAATGTGATATAGTGTGTGTAATCAATGGACTTTCGTCAAAATACGTCACATCTTTTGTCAAATTACAACATATTACACCAAAATAAGTTTTTTTTCAGTGATTCACCCTTTTCCTTCACGTGTCAGTTAAATATCAACCTAGTAAATTCTAACACCCAATCCACAATGAAAATGTGAATTAGCTCATGACGCTGACTAATCGCGTTGCATAGGTTTTTATTACAAGAATTCCTTTTTTTATAGCGACGTTACGTACTTTTTTTATCTTTAGTCATCTTATTATGACATCCGCAGGAAAGAGCGGGTTGATTACGAATATTGCCCGGCTCCGTCACTGTACGAAAGCTTTACAATTGCAAATATATTCTATTACGTTGACAATAAACTATATATAAAGTTGCACTTAAATCAGGTGATTGACTGAAAAACATAAATTTATCAGTAAAAAATAATGTATATCAATACGATATCGTGATAGGGAAACCCCATGTTTGTTAATAAATCTTACTCATAGGAAGGTTATATATATTTCCTTAATGTTTAATTAGATGCGGAACAATTTTATATCTAATATTTTACATATATAAAAATGGTTTATTTCTTATGTACAATAAATCTTTGATTACTTTAGGAATTTTTAAATAAAAACGTAAACAACAATAATTATTTAATGAAAGCGAATAATATATAATTTAATCAACACGTTAATGAATTTTTGAATCAACGCTAATTCATTATTGTGTTGTCATATTAGATCTTATCAGTAAAAAAAAAATAAACGTGGTTGATATGAATTGATTGATCATATTCATTTAAATCTCTTGTTCTAATTATGTTTTTAATCCGTGGAGATGATATGATTAATTTGTGACGCAACATTTGAAATGTAAGTTAATATATGAAGTAATAATCTTCATAAAACTGAAGACACAATATTAATTAATATTATTTTATCTGCCAGCGCAGTGGTGAACTTCATTATTTTAGGACACAGTCCTCCCGTGATCATAAAGTTTTAACGCGCAGTTATGAACGCTGTATATTCAAAATCACGGGAAATTAAAAATCAAATACAAACGCGATAGAATGCGTAAAAATAGTTTTCCTTGAAAAGGCTTTTTCATCATACATTTACACTGTTGGATATAGGGTTCTCTGTACGATTAATAATACATTAGATGTTTTTTAAACCATCAACAATTTATAAGCGAATTGTAGAGACTGTTTTTTATCATGGATTTTTTTGGCAGGCTATTGTCTAGACTCACGCTATCCGTTCCGTCCGGGACGACACGTGGCCCCATAACCCACTGTATTCCATTCCCATTACCATTAATAATATCGTCAGAGATTTGTAGATAATTGATAATGGACTTCAAAGTATTCCCATGTGGCGATGGGATAAAAATATCCCCTTAGTTATTCGTAGCAGTTATAAAAATCGGTTGAGAGTTCGTTAGACTAATAAGAATGCATTAAAAGAAAAGAAGTTGATAAAATGGTCCTCCTTCTTATTCTTACAAGGCATACATATTCATATTTAATCTGTTAGATAGCAATATGCTGAATATATAATAATTTCTGATGCTTACACGGGTAACACATTTGAAATAAAACTACTTTTACGGATTCTATTACAATAGTAAAAGATTTTTTTCTATTTGATTTTTATTTCCCGACGTTTCAAATACATTACAGTAATCATGGTCACGGGAGGTCATGGTCCTCCCGTGACCATGATCACTGTAAAGTGTTCGAAACATCGGGAAATTAAAAATCAACTACTAACGCGATAGAATCCGTAAACGCTGAATAAATCTTATGATCACGGTGTATAAAAATATCTCGCGATCCATATCATGAACGAGATGGGTCATGATTCAATCTACTGTAATTCGTATAGAACACCTTATAATCATTTAAACGATCCGTATTACTCTAAATCAATATATATGAATAGACGCGTAGAATGAAGATCGTGATAAAGTCTATGAAAATAGAATTTGTGAGCGTTTCTACTATTATTGCAGTTGTTTATAATACAGATTTGCAGATTAGAACACCAAACAATGATCAGTGCTCTTCTACGGACCATTTTTCTTTTGGACCATTAGTTAGACACTGATGCAAAAAAAGAAAACCAATGTGTTGAGAACTTGCCATTGTCATACAAAGTAGTATATTTTGCAGGTAATTTTATTTCGAATTGCCTTCGATGCTATGCCTATTCAGTCATTTAGTACCGCACCTCAACAAGTATCGCATACTGGCGATCGTTTCAATTCCTAGGTCACTCAATAGAGCTAATACTGTTTTAATTTTATCGACAAAAGCTTCGGCTAATGCCGAAATATATTCATTATTCATCAAATTTTATTATCAGCTTCCATAACAGTCATTGTTGACTAAAGATTATGAACGACTACGGATTCATTTTTCAGAACGGAAGCGAGCAAACCAATAACGAGTTTTGTGTTCCTTTGTATTATATTGTCCGTTCTGTAAGTGTCGTTGATGGCGCGTTCGTGGCGCTTGTGTCGTGTTGACACCTTTATTGTATTCACATTCTACAGCTACATAAATTTTAAACCAAAATCAAAAATATCCAAATATGATGAAAATATAATATGAATCAAAAATAATGAAATGAATGAAATCATTAGAATTAATAGTCAAATAAAAAAAATATTTATTTATTTTAAATTTTGAATGACCATTATTACATACATACATATCATCACGCCATATCCCTTGCAGGGTGAATGACCATTATTAGATAACGATAATACCGCAAGTAAAGGTTAATCGTATTGGATGTGGATTCTACGTAGATTTCCTGGTGACTTGTAATTACATGTATTTATTTTACCTATCACAGGGAGCAGTGATCCATAACCATTTTTGTATCTTTAGACCGAGTGTTGCTATGTAATACAAATTGTTCTCACTATGAGAATAATGCTTTTTTTTTATTTTTTTATATTGTACTTCTATTTTTGTGTCTGTTGATAATAATATCACTGTTTAAATGATGTTAAAAATTAAAAATTAATGTCTAAAGCTTGAAGATGTTCTGTCAACAAATTGATAGGCTTAAAAACTTACAGATTTTTCAATGTCTGGAGCATACATGACATTTCTAGGAGTCCGTTTTCTATTTGCCCGAGCCGCCGTGGCCGTCACCAAGTTGCCAGAACCCGGTCCGGGTTGTGACATAGTGCGTCGTCTTTCCTGGTTATCTGTTGATACATAGCCATTTCCTACAGATTCATTCTGGACCTGAAGAGAGAGAATACCAAGATTATATTTTCGTTATGAAAAAAAATTACCACAATGCGCCCTTAAACTATTTCATACGTATTTACTTTTTTAAAGAATAATCTACTTCAAAGAAACCTTATATTTTTGAAGTGAAAACTTCTTTAGTAACGTTGTGCACTTTTTTGGAATGGGTAAAAAATGTTAAACTCGCGTCAAGACACGTGACCTGGCTGAAAATTCGTAAGACGGACGTAAGACGTAAATATCCGCCTCTCTTTCTACCCGCACGGCGAAAATGTATGCCTGCTTTTGCTGGTTCATTTAAGCGGCGCTGGGCATTTACGCGAGTATGCGTGTGTTAGACACTTAATTGTTTTTTTTTAGTAATGAATTTGGTTTAACAATGTTAAATGATCGCGATCTTAGCGCAACAAATTACAAAACTTTTACTGATGTGGTCTTTATTAGACATTTAAATAGATTCGAATCAAAATTTTTCGTTTCTTACTTCCTACCTAATAAACCTATTTTATCAGTTTTAGAGATTGGTGATGATGATGCTGGTAATAATGATGGTGAAAGAGTCGTTGATATTATGGATGAAAGTTGATTTTTCAGAGAAATAAACTTTTTAATGTAAAATAATTTTAATAGTGTTCAGAACTAATACAATTATTTTGTAAATTTTTATGTAATATAAATTGTCATGTTGGTGTGCGATAGCGCAATAAATGAATATTGTATTTAACCACATAAATTATAATTTAAAGTACTATAGTACTTTTATATTGATAAATAAAGCAATACGTGGAAATTATTTCCTACATGCATACATACATACCATCACGCCACGTCCCTTGCAGGGTAGGCAGAGAGAACAGAGTGCCAGAGAACTCTATCCTTGCATACTTCACTCGCTTCCTCAACATTCATAATTCTCTTCATACACGCTCGCCGGTTTCGGAGACTCTTGACTCTACCTTCCTTCAGTACATGACCGATCTGGTCTATTGCCTAACCATTCCAAAATATTCAAAAATGCACAACGTCAATGTTCAAGTTTTCACTTTTGCCAGCACTCTCGGAGTGCAATTGTTTTTTTATTAAAACTACTTAAGTAAAGAAAATACAATTTTAATATGGAAATTTGAAACTTATCGTTTCTATATCTAAATGTCATTAGACTTCTAATGTTTGCGCGAGTATTACACATTTGAAATAAAACTACTTTTACGGATTCTATCACGTTTGTATTTGTTTTTTAATTTCCAACGTTTCGAACACTTTACAGTGATCATGGTCACGGGAGGACTGAGTCCTCCCGTGACCATTGACCCGTGAAATTAAAAATCAAATATAAACGCGATAGAATCCGTAAAACTAGTTTTATTTTAAATGTCATTTGTTATATATAAATAATTTATGTTTGTTGTCATGTATGTGCGAATCGTTATCGAAGGCCTTTAGTATTCAATTTTATCTTCTACGGAAAATAACTATATAATTATGAAACTTCCTATTATTATCATATAAATAAAGTAAGAAAAATAACAAATATAATATAAATTCAATTCGCCTTGATAAGATATATTTTTATAAATTTTGTTAGTTAAATAGCTTTCACTCTTGGTGTCAAAAACCTATTTATGTGAAAAAAATGATAATTTAATTATCTAATACCAAAAAATATACATACATACATATCATCACGCCATATCCCTTGCAGGGTAGGCAGAGAGAACAGAGTGCCAGAGAACTCTATCCTTGCATACTTCACTCGCTTCCTCAACATTCATAATTCTCTTCATACACGCTCGCCGGTTTCGGAGACTCTTGACTCCACCTTCCTTCAGTACATGACCGATCTGGTATAGCTAGGTGAGTCTCGATCTACCCCGGTACCTACATCCTTCTACTTTCGCATCGTATATCTTCTTATCCAGACGTTCGTTCGGCATTCTTTCCACATGTCCGAACCATCGGAGCATTCCCTTTCGCATCTTTACACCAATACTCTCTTTCATACCTACTCGCTCTCTTACGTCGTCGTTGCGAATGCGGTCGGTCAGCCTAACTCCACAGATTTTCCGTAGAGATCGCATTTCGACCGCATTAATTTTGCTTTCATGCTCTTTTCTGCATACCCAACTCTCGCTTCCATACAGTAATGTTGGGACAAGCACAGCGTTATGTATTGTTACACGTGCCTTCTGGCTGAGGTGGTGGTTACCGAGAAGTTGTCCCACCGCTCCGTTCACTCTATTTCCCGCATTCACTCTTCGCTCTATATCAGTGGTGGACCTTCCATCTCGGCTAAAACCACATCCAAGATATACAAATTCATCCACTTACTCTAGTACATCATTACCTATTTTTACTCTTACATCTATTCTGGCTTCATCTCTTTCAAAGACCATTATTTTGGTTTTACTCACAGTCACGCGTAGACCCCTTTTCTTACAATCTTCTGTCATTGTGTCGACTAGGGTCTGCAGGTCAGTAAAAAATATTACCGTTTATAATACATAAAAGCTGTCTCCGAAAGCTGTCATCTTAAGAAGACAAGTTCTATAATAAAAAGAATTGTGGATCATCGTAAAAGAGCTCACACTAAACGGTATATGGTCACATAATAACCAGATTTTCAGCAACTGATACAAACATACATTCATACATACATAGCCACACGCCTGTTTCCCGGAGGGGTCAGCGAGACTACGGATTGCCATAAACCAATATCCTGGCATACCTCAATCGCTCCATTTACACTCATAACAATCCTCATGAATGCTTTACGATTACGCATAGGTACCCTTAATATAACCTCTTGTCAACATAATCTCCAATTTGATCCAGAAAAGTAGGACGTGGTCTTCCCCTTGTATTTATCTCATTCACGCTTGCTTTATATATTTGCTTGGTCTACCTCTCATTTGTACGTGTCCAAATCACCTCAGCATACTCATTTTGATCTTTGTCACTACCTCTTCATTCACACCACAGCGCTCTCTTATAACATTATTCTTAAATTTATTTTTCAGATTTACATAACAGATACTACGAAGGGCTCCCATCTCTACAGCATTTATTCTACTTTCATATCTTCCCTGACAGATCCAACTTTCACTGCCATACACAAGTGTAGGCACTACTATTCCTTTATGTACAGCTAAACGTGCCTTTTAAGACACAGTTTTGCCTCTCGTAAAGGCATACAGGATATACTAAAATATTATGAACTTATACTTATGTAACAGTACATAAGTGTTGCAATCCACATTTTAAATTAAAGTTCATCGAAAACTTTAGGCTGCGTTATCGTAACATGTCTTAATGGAAGCCTTCTTAGTACACAATAATCTTTTTTGTAACACAAAGGAAGATAGAACAGACTGAAGATATAATAGACATATAAAAAAGATAGCTAAACAATTTAATACAAGAAAGTATATGCAATAAATAAATAATCTATCCCTGTGGTGACGGAATAAAATTTTAATTCACTTCCATCAAGCTTGTTCGTGGGTTTTATGGAGACAAATAATGAAGAAGAATGAATAAAATATGCATATAACATCTATAAAAGAGAAGAAAAATCCCAAGTCTATACTTAAGGCTATCCATGCCAATTATGTCTGTCCAGGATGGTATAGGGAGACAATTTCAATAGAGTCAATTTTTTCACATACCAATAACCCAACCGCCTCGCCACACACGAGTTATAAAATAATAAATAATAAAATTATTTTAATTATAAAAGTTAATATAAGTTTTTAACCTGATACTGTATTACAACTTACATAATTTAAGTGCTACATAAAAATAATACTTACACCAGGATCATTTGATGTAATATCACCCGCTTCATCTTCACCAAATTGTTGCAAAGATGTTTCTGAATGAAACTTCTTATCACCCAATTTTCCCCTATTTATAATTTCATCTAAAACTTCTTTTCTAGCTGTTGAAGTGTCCGTCATTGTTCTTATGTTCGTTCACTAATTATTAATAAAAAAACAATACCTCAATATATAATTAATCACTAAGCAACATCACTATTTGTCCACTCTGTTCGATTTAGATTGTAAATAAATTAATATAAAATTTGTGATCCAAGTTCGTTATCAGCTTGAGACATATCTATACAAAGGTGTAATTATCAATATCGTTTATATACGTAATAAACTTATTTTTATAGAATTTGTCACTTACAAATATCATAAATGATTATGATATACATATATGTAAGTATTATTGACAGGTTCAAAATTAGTTCCTTAAAAGTTATTATGTAAAACTTTAGAGACCTTACTCATTATGACTCTATAAATATGGAATGCGTCCATAGTATATAATCGTTCTGAAATAGTATTCGTATTTCATTTTGGTTTAGTGTTAAAGGCGTCATACCTTGGTGGCGTGGAATGTATATGTTGTTTAGCTTCTCCAGTTTGTATTTTGTCTAAATTGCGCTAGTAGAGAAACTATTCTCGGCAAGTTTGAAAACTGTCTCTAGAAATGTAGGGTTTTTTTCAACATTTCGGCTCATATATGTCATATATAGGGTTCGAAGCTCTTACATAATGGAAAGCCAATTGGTTTACTATACCACGCTGGCCAGACGTGTTGGTACAGGGTTTTGTTTCGAGTTTTTCTTCTCTTGCTGTGTCATGTTATATGCGTTTTATATCCCTTAGTTGTAACTTACGATCACCCACGGGTAAGACAGGGAGTGGTGAATGGTATTCTCACTCTCTCATCACACGGAAAAGGTTTTAGTTATAGACGATATATTTTAGAGGTAAGGAAAATAAACATATACCACAGTGGTATCAAAAATAAAACGCTACCAATATTATAAAATATCATTTTTTTTTATTATGAGTATGTTACTCCACAGATTTTTTGTCCGTGCTCTTTTTATGTTTAATTTAATTGTTATGGTGGTTTGTTTATAAAATTAATGTTCATGTTCTTAAAATTAAAATTTTCTTCCTTTTATAAAGGTTCTTTGTGTAAAATATCATTTGCGATGGTTAGAATTACTGTAACCCTTTCTTTCTGACAGGTTATGATTACATTTCGCCTAAATCCAAATAAAAGGAATACAAGAATAAAAACCGGCACGGTGTCCCATAATATAGTTTATTTTATGTTTTGTTTTACCGTATTTCCTTTATTCGATCTTTTGTATTCCCATTACGTCTACCGAAACCAATTCCTCGTCTACAGTGGCCCAGTTAACTGGTCCTGGTGGTATAAAAAAAATATATTTGTCGCATACGAAGTACCGTAACTTGTACTATGGCAGAATAAATAATAAAAAACAGAGTATCGGTATATCAATTATTCTCCCACATAAAAAAAGCTTCGTAAGGTGAAGGAGTAAGAATACAATTCACTGCCACCATTTCTTGCCGGTGAATGACGTTAAAGGCAACTGAGAAATATAATATGCATATATCTATGCAAGAGAAAAAATAACTCATAATAAAACCCATCTGACCAGCAGCCTATAACAACTCATCTGACCAGCGAGGTATAGTAAGTCAGTTTTACTTCTTTTGTGAACGAGGCCCGAGCCCAGCAGTGGCGCATATGTGAGTTGAGATGATGAGAAGTAAACAATCTTCTTTGCAAATCATTGTTCATAATTCAAATGTATGTAATTTATAATCATTATCATCTCAGCTCATATATGTCCCACTGTTGGGTTCGAGCCTCCTTCATAATGGGAGGAAAATTGACCTATTATACCACATTGGTCAGACGTGTTGGTATAGGGTTTTAATTTGAGTTTTTCTGCTCTTGCATAGATGTTATATGCATATTTTATGCCTTAGTTGTCTTTTACGATCACCCACGGGTAAGATAGAGGGTGGTGAATTATATTCTTACTCCGCCATCACACGCAGATTGCCATATATAATTCGAATGAAATATGGATATAATTAAAACGGCTGTTTAAAGAATGCAAGTAGAAATCTTCACTGCAAGAAAAAGACAACAAGTAATAAAACATAGGGTTTTAGCATAGTAATTGTACAATACTAATTCAAATATATTGTACAATAAGTCGAATTTCCTCCTATATTTATATATAGTTCAGTTTCGTGGCCTACAATGATACATGTATATTAGCAAACCCAGCCATTTGTTTGTAGAATTCGATGTATCGCAGCGCCACTTGGTGGCGAGTTATATCAATAGGGACAGCATATAAACCTTCTTCGTAAAAAATACATACCAATTTTCATAAAGATCGGTCAAATAGTTTCCGAGTTTAACAATGTCATATATGTATATATAACATTCTATTTTATAGATATAGATAAATAAGAAGAATTTATTTATTAATTAATAAGTCAATTTATATTAAAATCTAAACATTCTAACAAATACATTATTTAGTTGAAAATTTTATCAAACATTTTGTTGAATAAAATATTTAAAAATTAGTAATTTACTCGTTCATAAGTTTGCTTAGTACTTGTTTCAATTCAAGTGAGAACTGAGAAACTGGTAAAGCTAATTCTTGAGTAGATTGTGAAGAGAGTGTCTCCTTCAACACATAGTCTGAAGGAACTACAAATAGTTGCTTTCTTTCACCGGGAGCATGCAGAGCTTTGAGGCATGGTGGCATCGGTAGATGAGGACGATTAAGTAACCAGTGTTGGAATGCTTTCGTTGATCTGAAAAATGTATAATATATAGATGCAAATTTTGCATTATAATATGTAATATACAATAGACTGCTTAGTTTCAGAGCTAATCAGAACTGAGTGTTCTGGAATCGATGCCCGGCGAATTTTCACGTAAATTAGAAAATGTTTTGATCTTACGTAATTTGTATACGTTAATTATATTTTTGTAAAATCAAATGTTATAAGGATTTGTTTATTGTACAAGATGTCCCCTTATAGAATCAAGTCTTTATTAATCTAACGCCCTTATCTCTAAACATATTAGCAGAAGTGTTATAACCTAGATTTTGACAGGAAATTGTTATATTCCATATTGAAGTTGTATAAAAAAAATTGGTTATAAATATCTTATATATTGTGACAGTCATTAATTATGAAATTTTACATTTCAAATATTTAATAAGTAATATGAAAGGTTATTGACATTAAACCCGTTTATATAATCTGTTATTACCTCTCGACCTCGTTATATTAGATGTATTGGCATATAATCACTGTAATAGCAAATGTTATAAGCATGTGTCGAGTTAAATGGTTGGCAAGTCATTTCAATAACTTCAATGACTAAAATAGTTCTTAGAAATCATATTCTTATTACAGAATAAGTATTACTTGTACTAAATATATTGTGTATAATATTGTAATGCTTGTTTTATGCTTTCGTGTAAGGTTATGATTCAGCTGCTCTTCTATCAGCCGTTCAGTGAAACAAAATCATAGCCTACCCTTTAAGCGGACCACTGCTACCATGGGAATGCTTTAAATGACCCGCGGATTACGGATAACAATTTCGGATATTTATCTACCCACTGAGTTACGTCATGCGTGGCACGTCACTGCGGCTATTCGGAGGACTACTCGCGATCTATATCCGGCCGTGTATATGAATAAGTCACATCCCGCTAACTTCGTCCAAGGCGACAGAAAAAGCGGCGCGCGACCCCACAAAGCCGTCCTGCAATGTACCTTTCGATGCCGTGCGAGTGGGCCACCAGTACCGGGTCTTTGTAGTCGGTGGCCCAACCGGCGGTCTGCCCTCACGGGTATCCTCTCGAATCGATGCCCGGATAGCTCAACTTACTTCTCACCATCCGGGCATCGTCCTCACGATGTCCACCTATGATAATGGCTTAAGAATACTATGTATCACTACCTTGTCTTTTTAATGGATATCATATGAGACGAGTAAGAAAAGTAAGTAATACCATCACTGCAATAAAACTCGCAAAAAACCCTATGTCAGTCCATATGGCTATCGTGATATAGCGAATTGGTCTCTTATTTTTTATTTTTTTATTATGAGTATGTTGTTATTCCACAGACTTTTTGTCCGTGCTCTTTTTATGTTTAATTTAATTGTTATGGTGGTTTGTTTATAAAAATAATGTTCTTGAAGTGTGGCTTTATTACATTTGGATAAAGCTTGAAGAGCGCAATTCATGTGTCATAGATGTTGAGCGACAACATGTCTTTTAGGGTTTCTTCTTAGCGCTGGTGGTCTTGTTGTTGGTGAAACCCTTCTATTTGTAGATGTTTCTGTCCTCTGTGATGTTGCGATGATGATAATATTTTTTTTATAATTTTTTTTTAACAAGTTTTTTTTTAAGATAATTTTTTTTTTATTGGTCTCATATTAGGGGCTATTAGTGTCCAAATGTAGTTTTTTCTTTTTAAAACACTACAGAATTGAGGCAATAATCCTTTTATTGCGGGGGAATTAACAAACATATAATTAACGGACACATTACACCCAGACTCAGGACACCAATTTGTGGATCACTCAAAGCATTATCCTGCATCGATCTGAGATTAATCAAACCCATAGCATCTAGTATGGTAAGTCAATATCTTAACGATTAAGTGTGTGCCATGTGGGCAGAAAAACACATAAATATATACCGATATTATGATAAATATAGTGCTGTGTGGTAGCGGCTACGAATACTACCAACCCTTACTTTGCTCTTGGATGTTGTAAAAGACGACTAAGAGCCTTATAACGATCTGAGCCAACTCCATCTGATGCCGTTTGGTCAACAATTACATTCCCAAGAAGGGTTGACGTCTGGTAGGCGGCCGATCATAAAACTATTGCCAATAACTTTTACAATATGTACTATAAAAGAAGAGTACATATTGTATCAACTCCAAGTAGGATAGGATTAGGGGAATAATGATTCTGATTTAACTTCCTATAAGAAAAACTTACGACAGATGTTGTATATCATCCCATACACATGACATACTGCGCAAGTCCTCTGGTATTTTAACAGAATGCCATGAATCCTTTGTATTATTTTTAGGTGGGATGTGCTTCATTTTCTGTGGAAGACTTGTACCAAATGCTTTTGTATGGGCTGGGCTCGTCTCCGCTTGAATATCCGAAGCTATCTGCCGATTGAGCGCGTCTGGGCAAGAAGCCTAATTAAGAAAATTAATGTTAAGTATGAAATAAAAGTATTTTTATGGATTGTATCGTGTTTTAATTTTTGTTTTTGAAATTGTGACATATTGAAAACATTCAGGCAGAAACAGATAGAACAGGCAGAAAACATAACAGGCAGAACAGGTCCTCCTATTAAAATATAATAAAATGGTCAAAAATATTTAGTTTTCTTTAATGTGTAATATTTCCATAAGCGTGAGATATAATAATATGGAGAATCTCAGTTGCGACCAGTAAGGTTGAGAAGATACGGTATTTTGATGCAAAGGCAGAGAGCGATCGCACTGCAAGTTATTTTATATACATTTTATTCTGAATTAATTATGTCAATTTGATATTTCTATTATAAATTAGTCTGTGTAAAGTATAAAAATATTCCACTACAAAGTATCTAATATTATTTAAAAAAAAAGTTAATTGTACTCTGTAGTGTAAAGAGAATGTATCGAAGGAGGTCAGTTAACTTATTCTGAAAACATTATCAAAAATAGTAAAGTATCCAATGATACTTTGGGCAAAATAAACACAAAGACAAAAGAAAACCGTAAATTTAATATTTTTTAACATTGATTAAAATATTTGCAGTAAACATCGATTCACATTGTTACCGATTGTATTAACGACAAATGATAATACATTAGTAATCGATTAATGAACTAAAGTCTGCTAAATATATAGCATTCAATAAATTACTTCGTGGAAAACTCAATAAATGACAATGCTTGTTCATATTGGTAAAATTTAAAACAAATATTAGTTATGAAAGATCGTTTTACAGGTGAATATAAACTAAAGAGAAAAGAATGAATGTATGGACGATTATGTTCAAAAAATAGGTAAATACAGAAATGATGTCTCATTGAATAAAAAAAAAATATCGGGCATAAAGATGGTAATCATTCGAAATTTTATTGTTGTATTATAGTGGAAAAAAAATTACGTATCGCAAATCTAATGTGATTCAGTGCTAATCCGAAATAAAATGCAATTAGTGTAAATTTAGGTATTAACCATTACCTATTCCACAGTTTTTAAACTACTACTAAACTGATGTAGACACACCAGACTACAGTTTAGACAGAAAAACAGATAAAACTCGTAATTTAGATAATAAACTAGATCTTAATTTATTATAATTAATTAATTTAACCGCCCCCTAATAACAGTAAAAATTACCTTGCCCTCGCCGATGTAGTAAGCAATACTTTTTAGGACACACGGTATTATCTTCGGATTGAGCATTAATCCACGAGATGCATGCTCGTCGAACCATACCTGATGATGAATTAATAAATTATTTAAAGCTTGGTACATTATTAAGTACTTAAGAAGGGTAGTGATATCTCTTGGTGGTGCGTCTGTAGGTTCTTCTTCATGCAGAACAATTGCTTGTACGACGTTTTTTATACTTTGTATTTGATATGTGTAAACCTGTGAAGGCTTTTGTAAAACGAGGATTAATGCGAACTTAATTTAAAAGAATGCGCAATGATTTATTATTAATATAAAAGAAAATATATTTATATAAGATTCATTATCATCATCACAGCCCATATATAAGGTTATCACCAAATCATCACAGCCCATATATAGGTATATAAGATTACAATGATTATAATTAATTAATAATAACAAAAGATGATAAAAGAAGACTTGCCTTAATCATAGAAAACTGAAATTTGTAAATTAGTTTTGTACATTCAATGTTTAGCGTACCTGGAATAAGGCTTCAATATCTTTGGGCCTTTTGATTTCACTATTAAATTCTAAATTGCCTAAGCCAACCCACCAATCATAAAAATCTTTCGCTATCTGAAATAAAAGTTATTATTATTATTTCTGTTTCATTTCATTCACCAAAAATACTCCTTTCCCATGTGTAAAAATTATATTGTGAGCATATAAGTACATAAGATGTGGAGCCGAAAATCTCCAAATAAGATTCTATGATAACCACCGTCATTATGGTATATTAAATTAGCTAATTTCCCTGATTTTGAATTTGTCCGTACTCAATAGTAGGATGTGTATGAGCAGAACAATTATGAGAAGAAGTATTTCGACTAATTTGGATCTACCACTGTATTAAACGCCTTACTATATTATATTATATACTGCATATAAAGTTGGATATGTAACAATGTTAAAGATTGGTAAATTAAAGGCGCTGTATTAAGCAAAGATAGTTATATATTAGTTGGGTATGCAGAAAAGAGTATGAAAGTAAAATTAATGCGGTCGAAATGCGATCTCTTCGGAAAATCTGTGGAGTTAGGCTGACCGACCGCATTCGTAACGACGACGTAAGAGAGCGAGTAGGTATGAAAGAGAGTATTGGTGTAAAGATGCGAAAGGGAATGCTCCGATGGTTCGGACATGTGGAAAGAATGCTGAACGAACGTCTGGTTACGAAGATATACAATGCGAAAGTGGAAGGATGTAGGTACCGAGGGAGACCGAGACTAACCTACCTAGACCAAATCGGTCAGGTACTGAAGGAAGGTGGAGTCAAGAGTCTCCAAAACCGGCGAGCGTGTATGAAGAGAATTATGAATGTTGAGGAAGCGAGTGAAGTATGCAGAGATAGAGTTCTCTGGCACTCTGTTCTCTCTGCCTACCCTGCAAGGGATATGGCGTGATGATATGTATGTATGTATTAAGCAATTTTTATTCTAGAATATTATTTGTGCTGAAAGTGATAAACATATGGAATTAGTTACACCTTATTAGTGGTAGGAGCATGCTGTTGATAGTTTTCTGTCTACAGCCGCGGGCCGGTTCGTCCGGGGTAGTACCACACTCTCGCAGAAGATCGACGTCTGAGTAATGGAAATGTGCTATTGCGCTTCGTTCGGTGAGCGAGAGAGCCGGCAGCCCAACTCGGTAGGTTTGGGGTTTGTATTGATAGGCAGCGGCCTTGCTGTACCCTTGGTATTGCAAAGGTCCATGGGCGGCGGTAACACTTATCGTCAGGTGTGCTGCTTCCTCGTTCGCCACCAGTTGCAATAAAAAGAAATAGTGACACAATTCACTGATTTATTATTCTTCTTTAACATATAGAGGTCTCGTTTTTGGGCAGAAACTTTCTCCACCATGGGCCTTAAAAGACCGTTTGACAAAAGACAAAGTTTTTGTCATTAATGTTCTCCGTGTGATTATGTATTAAGTATACAAATAACCCCCTCGTGTGTTCGTGGCTGCCGAAAAGACGACTAAAGGTATTATGTGGGTAATATCTGTGCAAGAGTAGGAAAACTCGAAACAAAACTATATTCTCACACTTCTAACTAGTATGGAATAGTAGATTAAATTACCTCCTATTTAGAAGAAACCCACTATAAGATATATATAAGATCCACTGTTACGGACGTAACAGTGGATCTTATAATGACGGAGATTATGACGACGATGAATGCTTTATGCTCTCGCCTCCTAGTCATCTTTTACGACATCCGCAGGAAAGAAAATTGTGATGAATATTTTTACTCCATCATCACAAGTAAAATATTATTATCAAATGATAATATTAGAATTACCTAATAATAATAATTCTAAAATTAGAATTACCTTATTTGTTAAAATTTCTGCTTTCTTACTGAATTCGTCAGAAGCCGACACCTCAAATTTCTTTTGTTTATAATTAGATTTCCATTTGATCATGTCAGTTTCCGATTCATTGCAATAGAGAATTTCGTAATGTGGGTTTTTCTTTAGCTTTTTATAGTAATACGGTCTTCCACTAACATAAAAATGATAATAATAAAAATATAATTTATAAAATTACAAGTAAACAAAGCAAAAAATGTTTATTAATTTTATTAACTAACATAGATAAAGTTTTACTGTTATTAATACAACCAAATCTTTAATAAACAAGAAAAAGAAGGGATTTCTAACAGCCGCCCGGTCTTCAAATTTGGTTAAAACCCTGAACAGTATGAATTTTACCATCGGATTGAGAGCCCTCAGCGCTCACCCACGGGTAAAGTTGTCAAAGCCATCTGCGGCTAACAACTAAGCCACACACAAAAAAAAAACTACCTGTATTAGCTTATGCAATTTCCAGTAAGGTCAGAAGTTTATAAACATTTGCCTGACCTTAAGTCATGAATGACTTTAGGTTGTGTCTGTAGGTTATTAAATTTTCATGTTCATGTCATACCATCCGGATGATGACGCACTTAGGTTACAATGTGTCACCATCTTTTCCTTTCCTACCTGTATCATGATATATGACATCATCATTCATCATTATTCTGCTCTTATCTCAATTACTTGTGGTTGACGCAATATGTACTCTGATTCCAATGTACATATTGCAAAAGTTATTGGCAATAATTTTATAACCGACCGCTTGCCAGACGTTAACGCTGGAGAGTTTAATTGTTGACCAAACTGCGTCAGGTGAAATTGGCCCAGGTCGATGTAATGCTCTTAGTTGTCATTTATGACATCCACGAGCAAAAGTAAGGGTTGGTAATATCATTAGCCGCTATCATACAGCTAATGATACACGTTTCACGACATATATGACAAAAGTATGTAAACGGATGTAAACATATTTACTAATTTTCTTTTTGTTTAGGATAATCCAGGTATTATTAGTGTGGAAATACAGAAAACTACGCGTTGCTTGTATGAATATGAGAATTATATTAAAACATTAAATCAATGGAGGTAGGGGACAAACAAAATATATAAAATATAAAAAGCGCCTACTGATTAGCACATCCTCGAAATTAGCATGACACTTTCACTTAGGGATTTGCCGCAACATAACCCCGGGCGTTGAAAGCCTGTCTTTCAACTACGATCTTCTGTTGCCGGATATATCGGCAACGGACAAATTTTGGAGAATGACCTGCGTAACAAGCCATTAGATGTCTTGACATCGGCAACTCGTACTACGCCGTCTGTTCCAGGGTACGTGGCAACGATCTGACCTAGCTTCCATTTAAGTGGTGGAAGATTGTCTTCCTTTAAAAGGACCAAAGTATTTAGCTTTAGGGAGCCTTTGCTTGCTCTCCACTTCATTCGCAGTTGAAGCTCCGATGCGTATTCTTTACTCCATCCATTCCAAAAATGCTGACGCCGAAGTTCAATACGATTAAAGCGATTTAAGGCATTGATAGAATGATCTCTAAAATCAGGCGATGGCGGCGATGTCATTGGACGTCCTATTAAGAAATGTCCGGGAGTTAGCGGTGACAAATCCTCGGGGTGTGATAATAACGGTGTCAGTGGTCTGGAGTTCAAAATCGCTTCAATTTGAACCAATAAGGTGTAAAGCTCTTCATATATAAGATTACAAAGACCCAACACTCTGACTAAATGATGTTTAGTTGATTTGACACCAGCTTCTGCAAGGCCAGCGAAATGAGGAGAATATGCCGGTATAAAGTGAAACTCTATTCCCCCCTTAGCCATGTTCTCAACCACCGAATCACAATTCGATTTCAAAAATTTAGAGAGGTCATTATATGCACCAAGAAACGAGGTACCATTATCCGAGTAGATATTTCTTGGCTTTCCCCTACGCGATATGAATCTCTTTAATGCTAAAATAAAAGTATTGCTTGTTAAATCACCAACTAGTTCAAGGTGGACAAGGACTTTGTGGAAAAACAAACAAAGATGGCTATGTAAACTTTAACCAGTTTACAATCGCGACCTTGACGAACAGCTGATTGAATAGGACCCGCATAGGTCAAAGCTATGTTTTCAAATGGAAAACCTATCTGAAGTCGCTCCGACGGTAAATCACCCATAATTGGACTAACAGTTTCACCTTTAAAACAGCAACAACGTATACATTGTCGGTAACACATTCTGGCCAAATTACGACCTCTTATGGGCCAATATTTTTCTCGTATGGAAGCTAACAGTTGTGGCCCGACATGAAACAATCTTTTATGCTCATAATTAAAAAGTAATTTAGTAAAATGATGACTAGAATGAATAAGAATAGGGTGTTATTTATTATAAACAAAATTTGATTGTCGTAATCTGCCCCGAATACGTATTATCTTATTGTCATCTAGAAAAACATTAAATTTATTTAATTCCCTTTTTTTTGGTAAAGATTTATTATTAAGTAGAAATTTATAATCTTTGAAACACTGTATTTGAGAAATTCGTATTACAGCATTTAGAGCCCTATCTAATTCAGTAGTATTAAAAGGGCCATGGAGGTGCTTACCACGATAATTATCAATAAATCGAAAGATATAGGCAGTTGTTCGCTGAAGTCTAAAAAGGTTCGAAAAGCGGCCAATATGATGGTTCTTTCTTTAAAAAACTTGGACATGACCACCAATCATCCAAAGTGGGTAATAAATGTCTACTCCGCGAGATATATAATCAGCAGGATTTTGATCAGTGGGGACATGTCTCCACTCACAGCCGCCAGTCTTGTCTAAGACTTCTGCAACTCTGTTGCGAACGAAAGGCTGCAACTTATGTGGTAACATATTCAACCACCCCAAAACGACAGTGGAGTCAGTCCAAAAAAATATACGCCGCGCAGTGACTCGTTGCAATGACTTTTTCATAAATGCGAACACCTACCAGGGCAAAGTTCGAGACGGGGTATAGTCATTGGTTTGAGCGGTGCCACTCTACTCTTAGCTAACAATAAACGCACCAAAGTCTCACCATAACTATCAACACTTCGAACATAAAGACAAGCACCGTATGCACGTTCAGATACATCAGTAAAAATGTGAAACTCTCAAAAGTCATACGAATCAACCAAAATTCGACATGGAATATGCTTTAAATTCAATTTAGGCAGATTGATGATAACTTCATTCCAAAGTTTAATATTATCTGGTGACAGTTGCTCATCCCAAGAAAGCTTTTCTAACCACAGTTTTTGAAGTAGCATTTTCATAGTAATTATAATTTATGCTAGGTGCTAATAATTCGAGAGGATCAAAAACCTGTGAAATAATGGAAAGCATGTCACGTTTGGTATTATTAAATTTAATTGACTCGCCAATTGGAAAGCATAAGTAATCAGGCAATGGATGCCAACCTAAGCCCAAGGTTTTGTTTGACTCAAATCCGTCAATATTCAAATCTAGTGAAGATTGGGGAAAGTCAGAACCCATCACCAATTGAATTTCGTTGGACTTCCACTTTCTTAAATTCATCTGCGCTGAAGCGAGAGTTGAAGTAACTTTATGACTCAATGCTATAACCTCTTTAAGGTCATCTCCTCCCATTAGAAGGTCATCAGCCCATTAATGCTGGTGTACCACAAGGCTCGGTGCTCTCCCCGACGTTGTTTATTCTGCATATCAATGACATGCTCTCCATAGAGAGTATTCGTTGCTATGCGGATGACAGCACGGGTGAAGAGCGATACACCGAGCATCAGAATGTCCCTCGGAGTATGTTACAGGAAAGACGGGCTCAACTTGTGTCTGAAGTCGAGCGCTCTCTAGGGCGGGCCTCAGAATGGGGTGAACGGAATTTAGTCCAGTTCAACCCCACTAAGACACAAGTTTGCGCGTTCACTGCGAAGAAGGACCCTTTTATCATGGCGCCTCAGTTCCAAGGAGTAACTCTCTAAATCTCCGAGAGTATTGGGATCCTCGGCGTCGAGCTATCGAACAAAGTCCAGTTTGGGAGTCATTTGGAGGACAAAGCCAAATTGGCAAGCAAAAAGTTGGGCGTGCTGAGCAGGGCCAGGCGGTACTTCACGCCGAGTCAACGTCTTGTGCTATATAAAGCACAAGTTCGTCCTCACATGGAGTACTGCTCTCATCTCTGGGCAGGCGCGCCTAAATATCAGCTAGACCCACTTGACTCCCTACAAAGGCGGGCAGTTCGAATCGTCGGTGATCCCAATCTCACGGACAGACTAGAGTCGCTGGAGCGGCGGAGAGACTTTGGGTCACTCTGTGTACTCTACCGGCTCTTTCACGGGGAGTGCTCTGAGGAACTGTTTGACTTGGTACCACCGTCACCATTTTACCACCGTACCACTCGACACCGTAGCAGGGTTCATTCATTTCACCTGGAAACGATATGGTCCTCGACCGTACGTTTTCAGCGATCATTTCTCCCACGTACATGCAAGATCTGGAATGAACTACCTGCTGCTGTGTTTCCCGAGCGCTATGACATGTCCTTCTTCAAACGAGGTTTAAGAAGAGCTCTTCCTTCACGGTAGGCAGCGGCCTGGCTGTACCCCTGGTGTTGCTGGGTCCATGTGCAACAGCACTACTTACCATCAGGTGTGCTGTTTGCTCGTTTGTCACCGTACACAATAAAAAAAAAAAAAAAAAAATCAACATAGAAATCGTGAACGATAACCTTAATTTTGTGGTTGCGCTGCTTTCACGCAGAACCCCGTGATGCGGAATGTAAAATACTTTATCTTCAATATTTTCACATTTAGACATATGGTTTAAAGCTTCATAGTCCAACATGAACTCCTTGTACATTTTAGAAAATTGGGTTTTACATTAAAATTTACGTTCTAAAGTAGAAAAACAATACTTAGCTCTTGATAGAGATTCACCCAAATAATCAGGTGAACTCTTCAAAGAAATTCTGACACAAAATCGACCGTTATCCAATCGTGTAGTATTTTCAGTGAAATGTTTTTCACATTGTTTCTCTTCTGAGGAATATGGCGATGAAGTACAAACGTCTTCAAGTTGCCTTGTGAGCTGGCGATCAATATTAGAATTAAATTCCTCATAGTCTGACTGCACATTTGTAAAGTTACATTTTAAAACCTTAAAAGAAGTGACACTTAGAATTGGGCCCGACACTATCCAACCTAATTTAGTTTCACAAAAAATCGGTAGTCCATCACCTAATTTTATTTTTTCTGATCCCAATAAATCCCAGAAGATGTCAGCACCGACCAACATATCGACAGGAGACGGTGAGTGGAATTTGGGATCAGCAAGACTAACATTAGGAGGAATTTTAATTTTAGACAAATTAATATATGTACTCTGAATTTTATCTGTAATTATTGGAATAATATAACAATTAATATTAGTACTAAAATTGTTCTGCAAAGACTGAACTGATATGTAACATAATTTATTAATTAACGATGACGCATTATTGATGCCCAAAATGGAATTGTTCACAGTCTTCGCAGTTAAACCCAGTTTAAGGTAAACCTTTTCAGTCATAAGACATGATGTGCTGCCGCTGTCAAGCACAGCACGAACAATGTGCTGTTGGCCATTTATTCCCGTGACTTTAAGTAAAACAGTAGACAACAATACGTCACACTGGTCAACGCTCGCTGAGAGCGCCAAGCTGTCAACAATGGGTTGAGTAGATATATTCATACTACTAGTCCCGTTATCATTTTTAGCAAAAGTATCAGTTGAACTTGACATAGAAGACTTCGATGGTTTGTTAACGTGAACCAAAGTATTATGCTTCCGTCGGCATATTTTACAACCAAGCTTCTTGCAGTTGTTAGCATAATGTTCCGGGTTGAAACAATTGTAACAAATTTTATATTTTGGTAATAATTTAAATCGATCTGCATTACTTAAGGATAAAAACTGTGGACAGATGTTTAGTTTGTGATCATTGCTACACATAACACAATTTTTAGGTTTGTTCGAAAAACAACTATCGTTTCTACTATTATGGACAGCATTATTTGTGGTAGAATCCTGTGACATCATTGTTCGAACCTTGTTAGAATTTTTACTAGTAATGGAATGTTTAGTAAAAGTAGAAGTTACTAATTCTAACGTTTCTAATATTTCAGCACGATTTTTAATAAAGGTTATATACATATTAAATGTAATTTTAGTATCCTTAGCTAGGCAGCCTTTGTACTCCTCCCACTCACGATAAGTTTTATTATCTAACTTATGCATGACAATATAAATGAGCAAAGTGTCCCAGTGATAAACAGGTTCACCTAAGGATTCCAAGGCACGTAAATTTTTATTAATAACATCAAGTAATCCTTTTAAATTTACCGAAGACTCCCTTTGTAAAGAATCAATTTGAAATAATGCTGAAATGTGATGTTGTATAAGTAAATTTTTATTGTCGAACCACTCACAAAGAAGATTCCAGGCGATCGAATAATTAGCTGCAGAAAACTTAATCGAGTTGATGACTATAGCAGCAGACCCTTCCAACGACGATCTCAGATAATGAAATTTATTTATTTCATTCATATCATCGTTGGAATGAATAAGACTAACAAATGTGTCGTGGAATTCAAGCCAGTTTGTATAAAGGCCACAAAATTTCGGCAACTGTATAGTCGGTAATTTAACAAACTTGTGATTACTAGAATGCGAATCTAACTCACTTTTATCATTACAACTACCTCTCTTATTATCATCAAGCATTTTTTGAGTTTGAGACAAAGTTTTGTAATAAAGAGATTCAAACTCGCTGCGGTCCGATATTTGACTGGTCAAATTGTCAATACTACATTCCAATGCTAATTGTACTCCATCATATTGGTCATATAACGCCTCGAATCTATTGAAACGAAATTGCAACTCGCTTACCTCAATATCACTCAAGGAGGAAGGTATTGAAATAATTCACGAACACGGTTACCTTTCCCTTAATACTAGCTCGTTTCCTAATGAGCTCCTTATCCTCTGGCATTGCGTTAGCTGTTGTTATCAACCTGAAATTTATATAATTTAATTTTAAAGCAACGTTTAATTACTATTGTTACAATGATGTAGTAGCCTGTAAAACATATAATACAGGAACAGTTAGTTAAATAACAATTATTTAAAATTTACAATAAACTACTAATTTAACAATTACAAATATTAAATATCTATATTGTCTACCTGTACTAACTTATGTGATTACCTAACCGTTACAGTAATTGTTAAACTAAGTACCTACACTGCAAAGTAAAATAATATAGTTACTGTGCACTTAAATAACTACTCTTTTACAATGTTTATAATACTTTTAATAATAATGTAAAACAAATACTGATTAGCTAATAATTATTACAATTTGTAACCACTCACAGATCAATATAAATACACAATAAGACAATATAAATAATATATAAATACTAACCTGGTGGTTTGCGGCTGATTTACACTAATTATACCTGATTAAAGAGTGTTGGGTGGACTATTTTAATAAAAAATACACCTTTTCATAGCTATTAAGTATCCAGACCACGACAAATTCCAATTCTTCTGAAATGACGCAGCAGATTTGACCGGCTTCACTGGCGGTCGGCTATGCCTTATAATACCACCAATACTCTTGAATCCTTTAAATAAATCGCTGATCGGAGTTAATATACTACAAAACTCCACATCCGTGCTCGATGGACCATGTTTAGGATAATCCAGGTATTATTAGTGTGGAAATAAAGAAAACTGCGCGTTGCTTGTATGAATATGAGAATTATATTAAAACATTAAATCAATGTAGGTAGTGGATAAACAAAATATATAAAATATAAAAAGCGCCTACTGATTAGCACATGCTCGAAATTAGCATGACACTTTCACTTAGGCATTTGCCGCAACACTTTTAATTATAGATTTTTATTTAAAATGGATTAGGTAGGTACTCATCAATGTTATATATATGAACCCAGAATAATCTTAATATTCACTATTTATGTGAGCATATCGTATCATATATCATCTGTATGGTGATGGGGTAAGACCCTCAGAATACAATTCACCACTATTTTGCCCTTGGGTGTCATAAAAGCCGACTAAAGCATATTTATTATATGCACAAAACGTCTATGCAAAGGAAGGAAAACTTGATATAAAACCTTATACCTACCAAGACATATATGGACAATACATTACTATATGGAAGCGAGAGTTGGGTATGCAGAAAAGAGCATGAAAGTAAAATTAATGCGGTCGCTACGGAAAATCTGTGGAGTTACGCTGACCGATCGCATTCGTAACGACAACGTAAGAGAGCGAGTAGGTATGAAAGAGAGTATTGGTGTAAAGATGCGAAAGGGAATGCTCCGATGGTTCGGACATGTGGAAAGAATACCGAACGAAAGTCTGGTTAAGAAGATATACAATGCGAAAGTGGAAGGATGTAGGTACCGGGGGAGACCGAGACTATTGGTCACGTACTGAAGGAAGTTGGAGTCAAGAGTCTTCGAAACCGGCGAGCGTGTATGAAGAGACTTATGAATGTTGAGGAAGCGAGTGAAGTATGCAAGGATAGAGTTCTCTGGCACTCTGTTCTCTCTGCCTACCCTGCAAGGGATATGGCGTGATGATATGTATGTATGTATACCAAGACGTCTGACCAGTTTGTTATAATATGGTAAATTTCTCTCCGATTTTGAAGGAGGCTCGTGCCCAATAGTGTTATACAATACATATGAGCTTGAATGATGATGATGATGATACCGATATATTATCTAACACGGACGGCCTTTTAAGCTTAAAAAAATGAAATAGAGTTCAAATGGAACTTTAACATTTTCACTGAGAGAGATCCATGTGTGCCTTTAAAAAAATAGATTGATGACGTATTATGTTTTTAGAACTAATCCATCCCACATCATCATCTCTATAACGCCTATAAGTCAGAATGTATAATACTCACTACAAATAACACACGGTATGACCCTAAAGATGTAGCCGCAAATGCTTATGAGAGATTCCTCTCTTATCTATGCAAAACAGGAGACATGAAGAAACATTGTTTGATTAATAAATAAGTAAATGTACAGCTATGGTAATCACATCAGTACATTGGATAGAACAGAAATTAAAATAACATAACTCGTAATACACAGTAACTAAAATAAATGTCGCCATAATGATTTATTTATAGTTTCTTAATTATATTGCCAAGGCGTCTTGTTATGGCTACGTCTTTGTTCTGAAGAAAATACAGTAAAGAAATAAATATGATAGCCTCATTCTAGTTTATATTTGTACAAAGTATATGTGGAATATTGTTCATAGTTATTTGGATTATTATGGATGTTTTGTCTAATTACTGTTTCCAGCTAATACGTAGGAGTGACTGAACGAATAGTGACTCTTTTATATTAAAAAGTTAAACCATATTTACCCAAATGATACACTTTCGTGTACTTCTAAATCATCATGAGATTTAGCACTTGATTCACGTGATGAAATTAATAGCTCAGAACTTTTGGTGTCTACATTCCCTGTAGCGGCAGATAGAGTAGTTGGTATATATCTTGAGAAAGTTTTCGATAATAATTTCGAAACAGTCTTTGATATAACGATTGCTCTTGAAGACGTGTCCACTTTTGTTTTAGATTTCTTTTTGTTAACGCTTGAGCTGACAACTGAGGTCACTGTCCAGAACTCAGTTTCTTCTTCTTCCTCTTCTTCTTCAACAATTGTTGGTTCATAGTTACTTATAGAATATTCAGGTCTTGACTGATACTGTAAATATATATATATCAATTATTCACAATTAAGTTCATTGACAATAGATAATTGCTTCGTTGGTTTGAAATGAGTAGCTGTGTGGTAGTTCGAATACTACCAACCCTTACTTTGCTCGTGGATGTCGTAAGAGACGACTAAGAGCCTTATAACGACCTGGGCCAACTCGATCTGATGCCGTTTGGTTAACAATTACATGCCCAAGGAGGGTTGACGTCTGGTAGGCGGCCGGTCATAAAACTATTGCCGATAACTTTTACAATAAGTATTATGAAAGAAGAGTACATATTGATTCGACCTCAAGTAATTGGGATAAGAGTAGGTTTAAAATGAGTATACAATCACTGACAGCAAGGTTTATTTATTTGGAAAACAAACAGTTGTACAGTAAACTTACTGTACAACTGTTTATGCTAATAATAATGCTAGGGATAAAAAAAAGTACAACCAGTGACATTTCCACAAGGTTCGAAGATCGGTATTTTTTTATTGCCGGTGGTGGCAAATGATCAAGTAGCACACCTGATGGTAAGTCATACTGCTACATATAGACCTTAGCAATACCAGGGGCAGAGCAAGGCCGCTGCCTATCGTAAAGAAAGTACTTTTCTTAAAGCTCGTTTGATGAAACACATGTCATAACGCTCGGAAAACACAGCAGCTGGTAGTTCATTTAAAATCTTGCACGTACGTGTGAGAAATGATTGCTGAAAACGGACAGTCGAGGACCGTGTCAGTCCCATATGAAATGGATGAACCCTGCTACGGTGTCGAGTGGTATGGTAGTAAAACGGTGACGGTGGTACCAAGTCAAACAGTGCCTTAGAGCACAGAGTCATGTGGAGTTAAAACTAAAGACATTCCTACTAAATTAAAAATATATTTTTTTTTGGCAATGAGAATCACTTACACAACCTAGGCCTTTAAAATAAATTAAGCGTACAAAAAAATATTAATGTTGAATCCGGCCTGCTTACGGTTTTATTTAAATAATTAAAAAATATGCTCAGCTTTATAATTTATTATGCTATAAGCAATCATTTATATCGCCTTATTCAGATTCATTTGAAGGTACTATAGCAATAAACAGATAGAAAAATATGTTTTGAAATACATGATGATTAAAAACTATAGCTTTATTACAAAAGAAATCTTACTGCATGAGATTTCGGCTCGTAGAATTGTTCCGACGATAGTACTGAATCGGAGGGTTCTGATTTAGGTGCGTATTTTGTTGCCTCTAGAGGTAGGTCGAAAATCTTCGCGATTCTTCGAAAAGTTGTTGGCTCCACTAAATCTCGAACAACATCAACGTGTGTCTCCCAAAACTAAAGGCAAACATTGATTGGCATCTAGAATTTATATTTCTAAATTATCGTTGTTAAAGAAAGAATTTATACTGTAAGCATGAATGCATGTTGTATTTGTAATAAATTTATTTTTATATAACTTTACAGCATTCATAGTAACGGGAGGACTCTCCTCCTGTGACCACGCACGCTATAAAGTATTTGAAAGGTCTGACACTTCTTATCCCAATCAAATACAAACGCGATAGAATCTGTTAAAATAGTTTTATTCAGATTGTGTAATACTCGCGTAAATATCAGAAATTATTATACATATTACATACATATCATAATGCCATATCCCTTGCAGGGTAGGCAGAGAGAACAGTACAGTGCCAGAGAACTCTATCCTTGCATACTTCACTCGCTTCCTCAACATTCATAATTCTCTTCATACACGCCTTCCGGTTTCGGAGACTCTTGATTCCACCTTCCTTCAGTACGTGACCAATCGGCTTTAGGTAGGTTAGTCTCGGTCTTCTCCGGTACCTACATCCTTTCACTTTCCATTATTATACATATTGGATTATTATATTTATCATTATCGTTGTCGTCATCATCTTAACGTTCCACAGCTGGGCTCGAGCTTACTTCACAATGTTTTTTTTTTTGTTTTTTTGATTATTGCTTATGGTTACAAACAAGCAAGTAGCAATAATCACACATGACGGTTGGGGTTGCTGCCGCCGGATACCAATACCAGGCCGCAATACCAGGGATAGAACTAGACTACTGACTACAAATAAAAACCCAAATCCACCCAGAAATTTAGGTTGCGGCTTTCTCGCTTATCGAACGAAGCGCAGTAATACATTACCACTGCTCAAACGTCGATTCTCTGTGAGTGTTGTACTTATTACCCCGGGTGAACCAGCCCGCGGCTATAGACAGAAAACTGACAACAGTGTGGCCTTATCACTATTAGGTAAATAGGAGGGAAACCTACTACTATACAAGACTGGTCAGACGATTTGGTATAGGGTATTGTTACGAGTTTTCCTTCTCTTGCATTGATGTTTTATGCTATAATCCTTAAAATATAGCTTGATCTCTGTGACAGATAACGACAAAACCGATGAAGTAATTATGAATACGCGTCATTATTACAATTTTAATTTATATTTTTTTTATTGCTTATGGTGGCAAACGAGCAAGCAGTACACCTGATGGTAAGGGTCACTGCCGCCCATGAACCTTTGAAATACCAAGGGTATATATAAGCTTAGAGCGCTGCCTACCAATAAAAAGCCCACCCAGTTGCGCTTCCGGCTCTCTCGCTCACCAAACGAAGCGCAATAGCACATTGCCACTACTCAGACGTCGATCTTCTGCGATAGTGTGGTACTACCCCGGACGGACTTGCCCGCGGCTGTAGATAGAAAACTGTCAACAGCGTAGTCGTAGAACCACGCTATTGATTATATCGCCTATATTTGAAAATATGAATTCTTTAGGTGCCAGTTATATCCCAACTGAATTATGAATGTAAAAATATGAATATGTACATCAAAATTAGTACCTCATATGTTTTAAAATACTTAGTAACCATTTTATAAAAGTATGGTGCTTATGCAAGTATCAAGGCAATATTAGGGCAATCGATAAACGTAAATCGATAACATTCTTATTAATTATTTATAAAACAAGTAAAACCAATACATTACCTATATAAACCACATGGTTACCTACTCTATAAAATAAGTAAATTGTGTTAATTTAGTATTCAGACATCAGTTGTAATATTAATAGGACCATTTCTATTATATTGAAAAGATAATTTCTTTTATAAAATAAACATGATTATTCATGAAATAATCTGTGACCAAGAACTCATCATCAACCTACAGGAATGCTCCAGCGATGATGATAATAGTGACGATGAATTTGGATGTATTCCTTTCGAATAATAAAAAGAATTAATTAACAGCTTTAGTTTAAATTAAATAAAATCCATTAATTTAAATTCAATAAGATTTTCATAAATTGTTTTAAATTTATAATCAATTCATCCATCCATTTGATTGAAGTTCAATAAGATTTTCATGCATTGTTTTTCAATTGCAGTGGCAAATAACTTTAAAAAATAAGGAATTATATCGACAAAAATACGGACTGCATCGTAAGCGTGCGGGACTAGTGAGAACTGTCACAGAGATCAAGCTATATTTTATAGACTATAGTAACCATTTTAGAAAAGTATGGTGCTTACGCAAGTACAAGATCGTACTGAACTGAGAATAAGATAGAGGTGGGGCAATCGATAAACGTAAATCGATAACATTCTTATTAATTATTTATAAAACAAGTAAAACCAATACATTACCTATATAAACCACATGGTTACTCTATAAAATAAGTAAATTGGGTTAATTTAGTATTCAGACATCAGTTATAATATTAATAAGACCATTTCTATTATATTAAAAAGATAATTGGGCAACTTCTCGGCAGCCACCACCTCAGCCAGAAGGCACGTGTAGCAATACATAACGCAGTGCTTGTCCCAACATTACTGTATGGAAGCGAGAGTTGGGTATGCAGAAAAGAGTATGAAAGTAAAATTAATGCGGTCGAAATGCGATCTCTTCGGAAAATCTGTGGAGTTAGGCTGACCGACCGCATTCGTAACGACGACGTAAGAGAGCGAGTAGGTATGAAAGAGAGTATTGGTGTAAAGATGCGAAAGGGAATGCTCCGCTGGTTCGGACATGTGGAAAGAATGCCGAACGAACGTCTGGTTAAGAAGATATACAATGCGAAAGTGGAAGGATGTAGGTACCGATGGAGACCGAGACTAACCTACCTAGACCAGATCAGTCAGGTACTGAAGGAAGGTGGAGTCAAGAGTCTCCGAAACCGGCGAGCGTGTATGAAGAGAATTATGAATGTTGAGGAAGCGAGTGAAGTATGCAGAGATACGAGTTCTCTGGCACTCTGTTCTCTCTGCCTACCCTGCAAGGGATATGGCGTGATGATATGTATATGTATGTATGTATGTAAAAAGATAATTTCTTTTATAAAATCAACATAATTATTCATGAAATAATCTGTGACCAAGAACTCATCATCAACCTACAGGAATGCTCCAGCGATGATGTTATTATCATAGTGACGATGAACTTTGATGTATTCCTTTCGAATAATAAAAAGAATTAATTAACAGCTTTAGTTTAAATTAAATTAAATCCATTAATTTAAATTCAATAACATTTTCATAAATTGATTTAAATTTATAATCGATTCATCCATCCATTTGATTGAAGTTCAATAAGATTTTCATACATTGTTTTTCAATTGCAGTAGCAAATAACTTTAAAAAATAAGGAATGATATCGACAAAATTACGGACTGCATCGTAAGCATGCGGGACTAGTGAGAACTGTCACAGAGATCAAGCTATATTTTATAGACTATAATTATATTGGTCGTCTTTTATAACACCCACGGTTAAAAATGGAATGTTAAATTGTATATATATATATATTAATAATAATTAATAATAAATAATATATAATAATACATACATACATATCATCACGCCATATCCCTTGCAGGGTAGGCAGAGAGAACATAGTGCCAGAGAACTCCATCCTTGTATACTTCACTCGCTTCTTCAATATTCATAATTCTCTTCATACACGCTCGCCGGTTTTGGAGCCTCTTGACTTCATCTTCCTTCAGTACGTGACCAATCTGGTCTAGGTAGGTGAGTCTCGATCTCCCCCGGTACCTACATCCTTCCACTTTCGCATTGTATATCTTCTTAACCAGACGTTAGTTAGGCATTCTTTCCACATGTCCGAACCATCGGAGCATTTCCTTTCGCATCTTTATATCATACTCTCTTTCATACCTACTCGCTCTCTTACGTCGTCGTTACGAATGCGGTATATAATAATAAATAATATATAATAATAATAAATTATGCAATATTAATAATAAACGGTGTATTTTATAATTACTCTTTCACACAAACGGCACTTTTATTTTAATCTATAAATAATTTATGTAAGTAAAAACCTTTCCTTTTTATGAACCTGTAATGAGTAGGAATGAAATTAATGTTAATTAGTGTACTTATTTGTTTATAAAACACTTTCAGAGTGAAGGAAGCTCTGGATGGATATAAAACATCCATTGTTGGATGTAGGAATCTCCTATATTGATAATCTCTTAAGCACTTAATGGTCAGGTTTCCAATCACAGTGGATTGTTATAAGCAGCCCAGGAGAGTGGTACTACCTATTTTCCTGGTGTGTTCCCTTGTCTGAATGTAACAACTTCTACAGGAAAGTAACAATACAAAAACATGTTTTACTTCTGTGACTTACATGTTCATCTTTATATGATAATTCTAAAGCTTTAATAACATTTGTCCAATGTACTTTGACTGATGCTTCGTTCTTTTCATACTTCGATTGTGTTACAGTCCTCAATTTTCTTGGTTTATCCCAAAGCTTACGAACCTTTTGCTTGCCGTAAGGCATAGTAATGTGCGCTTAAGAACTTAGCTACAGAATAGCATGTATTGAGTTAATAAAATAATTAAGTATACAAAAGTTCTACTTTATTTAAAATATACTAGTATTTTATTTTGATTCCATAAAGGAATAATACAAGATTAATAAAATTAGTAAAATCATATAGATAGGGAGTAAAATAATAAATAAGATCAAAGAAAAGGAAATAATTAGGTAATCACAGATCAAGTACCTAATTTGAATGCGCAGAGTAAGGAGCCAGTATATTTTTTACTCTATTGGAAATAGGCATTCCTTTTTGGAGTATTACTTTTTTCTATAGACCTCCCCTAGTAGTCTAGGGTAGGTACGTATAATTGAAATAATGCTAAGCTTGCATGGTTAGTGAGTACTACTAGCTATTCTGCTGGTGAATCCTCAGTTGGTTCTTAAGACTCTCATGGCAGAGTAAAATTATACTGATACATTTAATTCTAAACCCGTAGCCGAAGAATAATGCGTATGTATAATTAATTTTTATTAATAAAATAGAAGTCCTTAAACAACTAACAAATAACAAATTGAACAAACCGCCATCTATGTAGTACCTACTATACTATTTACATAATATAACACAACTTTGCCGTTTCTCACGGTACTATCACGATAATCATTTACCAAACAACAAGCACTGTTCAGATTAATAGTCATAGATGGCGCTGTATTAAAATATTTGCACAAATTACAATTCAAAGTTAAATTCATTCACAAACTGAGTGTTCAATATAATATAATTATAAAAAAAAACCTATGGTAAAAAGATATAATATCAAAGACAAGCTATTTATAGTTATACCTTTTTACCGAGACGTTCCGCATCTTCAATTGTATCTGGTACTTTTAGGCCCCTGGTTTCAGGTTGGGTGAGTACCAACAATGAAGATATAAATGCGGTTACTGCAAACATCATAGAAGGTATACCTGTCCAATATACCATTAAAGGAGGAGTCAATGGCGCAACAATTGAACCTATACGCCCCAACATAGAAGAAAAACCTAAGAACGCGTGACGATTCCTCGTCGGATACAATTCTGCCGTAAATAAGTATAATGATGTCATAACTAACCCAATACAATATTTACCCGTTAAATATAAAATTAAGGACGCTACATAATATTCTTTCGGAATAAAAGCAAATGCACAACAACAGGCCGCACAAATAAAGAAACCGCCAAATAAAGTTAATCTTCTGCCAATTCTATCGAGTAGTAAAACAGCTGTCCAAAAACCAGGTATTTCGATAGCGGCTATCGCTATGAAATTCAAATAAATATTACCTGATAAACTCACAGAATTTATTGATAAACCGTAATAAATGAACGTTGTAGTTATCCAAAGAAACGGTGTCGTACAACAACGACGTAATAGAACAGGTGACTTGATAACACGATATATAACGTTTCTTTCATTCAAATGTTTATTTTCCTCAATTTGACGGGGAATTGCTGTTAATAAAAAGTTCATATTTTGCTGTGAAATATTTTTTCCATTTAAACGAGCAGCGTATTCAAGTGTGACTTTTGCTTCTTTTTGCATGTTTTTACTGAGTAACCAACGGAAGCTTTCAGCTAAGATCCAGTAATATGAGATTATTAAAAAAACTGGTATGTATAAAACTAGAGTCAATGTCCTCCAAGCGGGTATTAGAAAGGCCAATGCACCCATGATAGCTTGTCCAAGGGCAAAGGCGCTGGATATTGTAGCACTCGTTCTAACTCTGTATTTGGGACCAACAATTTCAGATGCCAAGATATAAGCAGCACTGAAGGCCCCGCCTCCTATTGCAGTTTGGAGAAACTGCAAAGTCGCATACATCGCCAAATTTATTGAAAACGCACGTATTACTCCCGTTAAGGCTAAGTTGAAAGAGAAAAATACAATGGATATGCGACGACCTAAGCGATCAGATATAAAGCCCGCAAGAACCAGAGCAACCATTCCACCAGCACTATTCAATGTACCAGGCAGGGCTCTTAACCACTCTTCACATTCTATATTAAAATCATAGACAGCGGTATTGGTTCTTTCGTAAACATAACTATCGCATGATATTGTAATATTTTTATTGAAGAAGGCGTCGGGGCATATTTCTTCAATTTCTGGTAATATTTCATTATCGGTATTATTGTAGCGATGACAGTTATCGTATCCGGATTCAGTCATCGGTATCGCATTTGCCAGCCACGTCGGTGAAAAGTCCGGTTCTGGATCTTCGCATTCTGGTATCAAACATCTATGCGGTAGGCTGCCGATGGTGAATATGTAATCTGTTGCCATGAAACCGCATACAAGTGCCGTGAAAGCCACTAAACATATTGATGTCAATTGAAATTTTCCAAATGGTTTCACTTCTCGATACAACACAGATTCAAAATCTATATCAGGATCACTATCACCTTTTTTATCCATATTGGCAGACAACAAAAGCAGAAAATATGATCAGTATGATAATCTTAGCATAATTCTTGGTTTATATGAATGTAAAATGATTGTTATCACAAGAGCAAATAAACCTTATCTTTATTTTCCTTTTTAGATATAATGTGTTTCGTAAATCGCATGTTTATTTAACAAAATAATAAATATTATCAGTTGACTAGTTGTTGCCGCGTTTCCGTGGACCAATTTTCAATGTCGCAAGTGGATGAGGTTAGGGATGAATCGATACTACCGAGTACTCATATGGTATCGATACTTTCCAATCGATACTACAACTTGTAGTACATAACACTAACATTCGATACTGAGTTCTAGTATGGATAAGGATGAATCGATACTATGAAGTACTCATATGGTATTGATACTCTTCAATCGATAGGTACTACTGCTTGTAGTACATAACACTAACATTTGATACTGAGTACTGGTACGGATAGGGATGCATCGATACTACCAAGTACTCATATGGTATTGATACTCACCAATCGATACTACTACTAATTTGAATTTGAATTTGAGTACACAACACTAACATGCTATACTGAGTACTGGTATCGAATGAAAACAATGGTATCGTAGTCGGCAGTAATCCACCCGCACGGCATTGACAGGCGTATGTTGACATACCGTAGATCAAATTACTGAAATTTTTAGCATTTAATATGCTTAATTATTTATAAATACACGATACGAAACTGCTAAAAATTTCAGTAATTTGAATAACAAGGTTGTGTCATCGTTTAAAACTGTAAAGTTTGAAGTATTAAGTCTATACAATGTGTAAACATTGTCCGATAGATGGCATACGTCACCTTGAAGACGTAAGATATAATATGATTCGAAATTTGCATGTCCTAAAATAGTTCACGATAGTGTAAGTGGCAGCACGGTTGGGCCGGATTCCCAATAGGTGCGGGTTCGAACCCCGCTTGTGACATCATTTTTCGTTTCATACCGTAGATCGCCAAAAAAAAACGTGGTGCGAGGTGCACGACCGTAGTATTTCCCCATTATAAATACGCCTCCATTGTCTAAGTGGTATCGATACTTTGATTCGATATTGCTATCGAGTACTAGTATCGAAGAGAGAATAGTATCGTTTCATTCCTAGGTATCGATACTTTGATTCGATACTACTATCGAGTACTAGTATCGAAAAAGAATAGTATCATTTCATCCCTAGATGGAGGTTTTTCATTTGGTGACGAGTTTTGGCGCGAATATAGAAATGTCATGTCACGCACTTATATTATATTCATTTCTTTAGTGTTTTGTAGTGTTTATTGAATAATTTTGCTGGTATTTTATGGAATATGATACAATTAAAGTGCTGAAGTGTAGTGATTATGGTATAATAGTGGTATTCGTGTATTTTCGTATTCACCTAAAATTCCCAACGAAACAATGAATTTGGTTGTCAGCGCCAAATTGATAGTAACGAATTGACTTACTGACGGACAGTGACTATCAAGGACTAATTATAATTTGAAGAAGTGGTAAACAATAATACGGAAGACAAGACACGAAGTGTCTAAACTATGAAGACTTGGCTTAAAGGTCTAAGTAACCAAGCCATAAACTCCAAAAAAAAACATTTGGTGACGAAATAAGAATACAATTTACTATACACTATCTGAGCCGTGAGTGATTGTAAGAGACGAGTAAGGGATATAAAATGCATATAACATCTATGCAAGCGAAGGAAAATGCGAAACGATACTCTAACCAATACGTCTGACCAGCATGGTATACTCGTAGTAGGTCAATTTACCTCCTATTGTAGAGGAGGCTCGAGCCCAACAGTGGGACATATATGAGCTTAGATGATGATGATGATGATGAGGACGTAAAAATACAATTCACCATCTTCTTTCCATCTTGCCCGTGGGTGTCATAAAAGACGACTAAGGAATAATATGTATATAACATGTATACAAAAAAATTAAAATTCCGAATAAAACCCTATACCAACACGTCTGACCAGCGTGGTATAGTAGGGCGACATCCCTTCTATTGTGGAGGAGGCACGAGCTGCTGTTACAAAATAAATTATAGAGGTCTTCCCTTATTAACATGGTATAAAAAAATTACCAGAATCTCTATAACTTTTAAATAGCTTTTAATAAAAATCTTTTTACCTGTTTAAAGAGTTTGTAAATTAAATTTGTACATTTATTCAGTAAAATAATCAATTTATCTATTAAGATCTAATACATTATTAATATCTTTATAATAACCCAAGTGAAAAGATTTGTATAAAACTTTATACAATCGCTTTATAAAAAAGAGGTCAATATACAATCTTTATAATTTTTTATTTAGACAGCTAGACAACGTCGTATCAACGAGCATTGTCGTCGTAATAAATAAAGATTATTAAAATTGACAGAATCTAATTTTACTTATTAAAAGTACTTTTGATATCTGACAGTATGTAGACTTGATTAACAATTTATATATTTGGACATGTGGTAAGTTAATTAAATTTAATTATTTAATTTAAGTAAAATAAATTTAATTTCAATTTCTTTTAATTGTAAATATTACACACTTTAAGGCAAGAACCATTTTTAAATTAAAATGGATTTTGTCAATGTTCTATCAAAACTCGACAAAATTAAATAAAGCACAAAGAATCAAGTATTGTATAAACGATTTAAATTTATTAAACTATATTCTGTAACATTTGCTTTTAATGTTGTTTTTTCTTTTTTTAAAGAGAGTAGGATACTACATCTCCCTAATGGTTTAAAAAACTCGAAAACCCCCGAGTACCCACGGGCGAGCCGATCCTAGTCGTTTTAGCCAGATTCCAGAAATCTGGCAGGTCAAGTGACCCATACCGGGTCTGCCATCTTGGATTTCGAAAATCTGAGGACGGATTCTTGTTCAGCGACCCCGAAAATTCCCGAGTACCCACGGGCGAGCCGATCCTAGTCGTTTTAGCCATTTTGCAGAAAAATTGTTGAAAATGACCCTCGACGGTGGTCACTTCCGGCCGCCATATTGGATCGGCCATCTTTTTTTTTAAATCACCACTCAGATTTCGAAAGTTCACGTTATTACGAACATTTTGAGCCCGCATAGGGCCCATTTGGTCCCAACCAATTCTGGCCGGGCTGGGTGGCCGATTTCACGTGAAACGCCTCATATATATATATATATATATATATATATATATATATATATATATATATATATATATATATAGGAGCTGAGATATTGATGATAATGAAGGGGGAGGCATCCCAGAACGCCCACACTACCTGGGTGCTATCAAAATCGAGTACGCACGCCGATTACCGCTTACTGACATCACGCCTGCAAAACTAAATTGCATCTTATATATTAATCTGCTAACTATTTTCATTTTAAGCGACATGGTGTATATCTATAGTTAATGTATTTATAACTTTAAAATAAAAAAAGCTAATCCACTCTATACTAGATTGTTTTTCTTTTTATAATAGAGTATTGGATTTGTAATACAGAGAAAATTTATCGCAATAAGCTCATACTAGCTAGGGAATAAAATTTGTAACAATATGGGACCCAAAAATACATTGCAAAATGTTGTTGTATTAAACCTCCGCTTACCTCTTCATTGATAAAGGTGTGAGAGTACATATATAAATAAAATTAAAACTGCAATACTTAATTATATTAATTGTAATTTATAATTGATGTACGTAAATACGGCACAAATTTTATGATAACACAACTTTTCACCATCGGACATATTCTGAAAATTACTAAAATAACTCTTGACTAACAAGTATAGAACTAATTCTAAGCATTAGCTAACTCAGTGGGTGCTAATTAAAATATTCACAGAGAGGTGATAATAGATAAGTCAGGCTCACATTTCAATTCACATAATTAAGTTTACTAAAGCTTAATTGCGATGTTGATAAAATTCTGATAAATCTCTAATTACAATCGACTAATTCAGATATTCTAATAAGTTCGATGGTTACATAAGTGTATGTGTTAACTGGTATTCCGCTTCAAAAGTGAGCCTTGCGTTCAGTACTGCCTGGTCGAATAGTCCTAGGCTGCTCAAATAAGGAGGTCGACGATGCTCTGGGTGTTCAATCATCCAGCGACAGTATTCTTTCACACTCCTAGATAATTTATAATATACAATTAAAATTTTTAACAAAAAAATAGTTCAGAACGAAATCGCCCTAAGAGTAGTATAGGGTATAGCAGTCTCGTTCCGATCCCATGGTAGTTTATTGAATTAAATTAAAATGTTAATACTGACAATATGTAAGTGCCCTCGCAAGGTTTATGCATAATAAATGAATTTGAATATAACTTTACATTAAAATATTAATTACTATGTACATAAACTTACTCTGAACCCTAGTCCCTAAAGGTATTATTGTTGGATCTGGGCAGCCATTTTTAAGACCAGAAAATAGGGCCACACACTTCTTTGGCCTCCAGACAAAAGAAGGATGGTATGAGGCTTTTGAACCTTCAGTGCGCTAGTTAACATTTTGGGGATCCAGCTGTTATGCGAATAGTAGAGTAAATAGAGTAAGAAAAATAACGTACCTAAGATTAGTAATACCCTCCCAAACAGTTTTCAATGTGACGAGATCTTTAGGTACGTGGCGTGCTGATTGCCAAAGTTTCTTGGTATGATTTTTTGGTCCATGATACTGGTATCGCATTGGTAAACTCTGTCCAAATGCCGTCTGTATGTTAGCACGCTGTTCTGCTTTTATACCTTTTGATATTTCGCGCTCTAAAATTGCGCTACGTGATTTCTGAAATTATTCATTAATTTATATTTTTAGAAGATAATGTTTACCTTCTATATGTAGTTGGTAAACTATAGCATATTATATTTCAAATTATATGGATTATCTAGCAATTGGTTTAAGTAATAAGAGAATGTTTGAAGGTGGCGCCAGTGACAGATAAGTTAAGGAGTGAACGTTTGACCTGGTATAGACATGTGATATGACGGGATGAAAGTAATGTTGCGAGGAAGGTTTTAAGTATGAATGTTGAAAGCTCTAGGGATAAAAGGAGACTAAAGAAAAGATGAATGGAGTGCTTGAAGCATGATATGGATAGCCCGAAATAGTCAATTTCAGAGATGACGTCTGATAGGGCTGTATGGAAAAAGAAGACATATTGCGTCGACCCCAAGTAGTTGGGATAAGAGCAAGAGAATGATGATCTAGCAATTGGTCAATATCTCTTCATAGCTTGAATCCATTTTTATCCTGCCCCTATCCTATTGTGACTATACCGCATCAGATCAAACCAACACAACAAGCAAAAGTAACTCCATTACTTTAGGTCGATGTAGAGCTCTCTAATGTCTTTTAAGCTTTTTTTTTGTACTAGTCATTTCCGCCACCACATACGAAACTACGCGTAACGTATTGAGTTAAGAAACTTATTAATCTGTCACCACCCCTTACTTCCCCGTGGATATTTTTTTGTTTCTCTCACACAAAAGTAGTAGATATTTAGCAGATATTTAGCAGATTACCTCGAGGTTCTCAGTAATAACAGCTACTTTATCTTCAACACTAGGTAGCTCCTTGGGAACTACTCTTAAACTTCGTGCTACATGAGTATCGAACTCTATCTAAAAACAAATAATAATTATTTTTTCTAAATATAATCTAATATAATTAGTTTATGTTATATATATTAAACTTAAAAATATTTAAATATGAATGTATTCTAGTTATAAGACAATTTTTTTTCCTATGGTCGTAACTAGATTATTCTAGACTTTTCTAAGGGATGCATGTGTACGTTCTAATATATTTTTTTATAGTAATTTAAGTTTATTTTATAGTAATTATTTACACATAGTATAAAACCAATTAGCAGCCGTTCTCAGTAGGTACATTTAGATCTTATATAGAGATAGATAGAGATCAAAATAATATTTTACGATCTACAAAAACGTTCTCATTAAAAAAAAAAAAAACTTTTTTTAATTGTCTCACTATTCTTCCGGACAAGCTATATGTAGTCATCTTTTCCTACGTGAGTGAAACGATAATGTAAAATCATTCTAAATTCTTACTTGGAATAACTCCTTGATAGCTTTTGGTGTAAACAATTGAGATTGTTGATCACCACCAAGTTGCTTCATGTATTCACAGAATTCATTTGCAATCTGAAAATTAAACTGTTATTGAAGGAAAGTTATTCATAATTTAAAAAAAAATCAATTTAACGACATTCATCTCACAGTTACTTGCAATGGATTGATAACTGCTTTAAAGAAAAGAGTGAAGGCAAAATAATTTATATGAACACAGAATGAATATATAACATACCTACCTATAAAGTTTTTTTTATAAGTCATACTGTCAACCGACTTTATAGATTTGCAATTAACGGTCGCAATCACAGAAAGCTTATGTCTAATTGTGCATATCGATAGTTTTTTGGATGAATAGTGGAGGAAGTTTGTGCTTACAAGTGCTGTATATGGACTAAGGAAGAAGAATAAAAAATATTCTTATGTGGGAATTGAACCCACGGGCAGTCCATAATTAGACTGATAAGATCATTTTTACATTAAATACTCATAAAGAATTTATAGATCATAAAGAAAAAAATATACAGGGTGGAAGTGGACCGCTCTCGAAAACAATGACAGATGACCCAGTCCTACTTGTAATGGTACGCTAGAAAAAAAATCGATTCGGATGAAAAAAAAAATATTTTTCACAACGAATTTTAAGTTTTTTCACCATTTCCATCCTATCAGGACAGTGCCATGTAACGATAATTGCATAAAAAATACGTAACTTTACTCAGATGAGAAAAGACGCAATCTATTCAAAACTCATGATCATAAGTTCAAGAGTTCAATGACCTCACGTGGTGAAAGAAATTTTTTTTTTATCCGAATCAAATTTTTTTCTAACCTATCATTACAAGTAGGACTAGTAGGGTTATCTGTCTTTGTTTTCGGAAGTGGTCCACTTCCACCCTGTATAGGTAGAACTATAGCTATATTAGTAACCGTACTCTGTCGGTGAGATCATCAGCTTTCTTAACGAGACTCTTTTCGTCTTCTCTTTCTGGTTGCAGGTAATGAGTGGCCCAAGTTATTTGTTCACGCTCTGGTTTGTTTAGCAATTCCTGGTGAATATTTGGTTTGTCATCTTCATCACTAAAATATTGTTATTAGGTAAATAAACTAAATGCTTTGTACCAATACTATGTAATAATAAAGTTTTTTTCATTTCCTATCAATAAATTTCCCACTATTGGACGTGATCGTCATAAAATAATTAGCAAAATATTATCGTCGTTCAAATCAAATCCAATCAAATTGTCGTTATATTTTAAATTATAAGACTTTATAAACTAGTTGAATTTTGTATCTTGCTCATATATTGCTTTTGCGTTATAATCGTGACATTTGGAATTAATTTGAGTGTGATGTCACTAACAATATCATTTATGGTCTTGAAGGGCATGAACATTTCATTTAAAACACATTAAGTGGATTGTAAGGAAAATATAAGTAATCTACCATCTTGGACCGTCGGCCATTTTGAATTTAGTGTAATGTCATTGACTTTACTGTTTTCTATTCTACAAGCTCTTTCATGTAGAACACATATTAAAGGACTTGAAAAGAAAAAGCTTTATCATGTCATTTTAAATAGTTATGTTATTAAATATTAGATTGTCAGCAAAAATAAAAGCGTATTTTATATACGCTTTTAATTTCCAGTTTAATCAATTGGAATATAACGTGCAAGATTTCATTACAAACAGACAAACAGACATTGGCACAGATGAATCTAATAAAAAGATGTAATTTAAGAACGTAATTCAAATAAAAGAGAAAAGAAAAGGAATATATTTTTTAATATTGTAAGTTATATATTTAAAAAAAAAATTACACTTGCTGAGTAATCTGGAATTAGGTGAATATGTCACACTGGACTTTGTATTTGGTGTAAATTTTATTCAAGGAAATAGATTATTATCATACACCTGAATCTCAATACCGATAACTGATAACGTTTTATACGTGTCAAGTCATTCCAAGTCACTTTAATATTTTAACTAAATACGTAAAAACTCTCAGCTAAATATAACTAAAGAAAAAATATTTGAAAGGGTTCTATGTATCTGTGGATAGCTCAACATATTGAATCATCATTGGAGAAAGTCTACGTAAACTATCAACATATTGAATCACCATTAGAGAAAATTTCATACCTCGGACTATATTCGACATCAGTATCAGAGTCCAATTCTTTATCTATGTAAAGACATTTTCTGTGCGATAATTGCGGCTCTTTAATACGATGACGTGGTACTTTTACTGAAAATCAAATTATAGGTATAGGTTTATTTCAAATGTGTAATACTCGCGTAAACAACAGAAAACATTAAATTATAGGTAATCTCTATTAAACTAAGACAATAAATTTAATATTTTGAATGACATAAAATTATATGAAAAATTATCTACTATCCCACGTTGGTGAGACAACTAAGTTTTGTTTCAAGTTTCTCATACCTATAATGTTATTTACTTCGATTTTAGTCGTCTTTTTTGGGTGTAGCTCTAAGAGAACGATGAATGGTGATCTTAATATACCATTTCGTGGTTATTTTGTGGTAGATATTTTGTGAAGCATCTAAGTTAATTATTCATAATTAAATGCAAGTAGTATTTGATTCATCAGCACAGCCCATAAATGTCCCACTGTGGGGCTCGGGCCTCCTCCGTAATGGAAAATGGAAATTAACCTACTATACCGCGCTGGTCAGATGTGTTGGTATAGGGTTTTGTTTCGAGTTTTCCTTCTCTCGCATAGATGTTATATGCGTTTTATATCCCTTAGTCGTCTCGTACGATCACCCACGGGTATGATACGGGGTGGTGAATAGTATTCTTATTCCGTCACCACACGGAAAACACTCCGTCCGTCACCACACGGGAAACGGTATTTGATTATGAAGCATTGATTTATATTATGTTAAAAAATTTACCCTTAATTTCGTGTTCATCTTTGCCATCGCCGTTTACTACAGGCATGTTTAAAGTAGCGCATACTTTATGATACAATTTTTCGGGTAGCGCTTCTGCTAATATTTTGCTTTCAATCAGCTGAAACAAAAAGGTCATAAAATATTTGCCTATAATTTTAGCCAGATTCAATCCGTTCTCCGTAAAGACCACAATACAAGTGATAATTTGTCTCTATATTGACTCAACCCATCGCCGGTACTGTGAACATCACGGGTTTCAGTACCTACAATTAATAGAGTATAGGTTAATGGAATGAGGATAATTCGCGACGCGTAATTAGGCGAATTAATATAAAAAGTATGCCCTTACAAATTTCTTTTAATTTTATTGTAAAATACTGTAGCAATTGTTGTGAAATAAACATAGAGATTAATGTAGAAATGATAGGTTACTTCCGTTTAAATTCTACTGCACTTTTTAATAACTCTATCAATAATATATGAAGTTGAGGCGTTGCTATCGCCATCACATTGTGCTACCATTGATTAAACGGTGGTAGTCAATAAGGCCCGGCGCATATATACAATTCTTCGTATCAATTAATCCGTTTAGTAAAATTCAATAGTCTCATAAATTCCAAACAACTAAATCGCTATACTGACTGATTTAATCGATCGTGGATATTTCCAAATTGTTTTCTTTAGTTAAAACGTCAGTCAAGATATTATAAAAAATGATAATTAACAAAAAAATTATACCTATAAATTGTTCTTTGATTTACAGGATAATAGAGACATATTAGTGGAAAGCGTTTGATCGATAGTTGTGCGACATTAGACCAAAAGCAACTCGAGGATCGTAATCGAATTGGATATTTTTTTTCCAGCAAACTATTGAATTGATTTTATGTATTCATGCTATACAATTTTTTGCTATACAAGTTAATTCATGCTATACAATTTAATTCAAAAGTTATATGTATGCTCTGTGCCTGACTATTTATAATGATTAACAATTACATTATTCAAATTACTGAAATTTAGCATTTAACATGCTTGATTATTTATAAAAACTTGATTACGAGCGAAAAAAATTTGTTACATATGGGATATGTGACAATAATTTTTTGCTCGTAATCAAGTATTTATAAATTGCATTATTAATAGTTTTTTTTTATATAATTATTGTACCGTATAGTTGAGGCTCTAGCTACTAAATTATCACTCCAAATTTTAAGTAAATATTTAAATATTTCTTGAAACCCCTAATAGCTTTTTTTATCTTTTCTAACTTTATTCATCAACATCGTCGTAGTGATTATTTTGTGCCTTATTTTGTATTACAAAATATATCGTATAGACATCTATAAAAGAAGGCTGGTTTAGATACAAACTGCGCAAAAAGACGTATAATTGAGTAAGAGGCCTATTGTAATAATAATTATAGTTTACCTGAAATAACGATATGGTGACATACTAAGTAATCTTATAGACAGCAGCTTAAGATTATTTCAATTACCAAATCGTAACCTAAAGTCTGAATCTCTGACACATATCGATCTTACTGTAGCAAAATAGTGAAGCATATTTTAGTTAGGGAATTTTAATTCAATTAATTCCTGTAATAGCATTTGTGTTAAGTTAAAATAAAGTATTTCCTCATTTTCCTTCAAATGATAGTAATATAGTTACCGAAAATGTAGTACTAAATAAAGTGTCTTTATGTATATAATATAACTTACCGATGATTTATCAATAGTATCTATATGCTGAAGAATTCTTTGCCAATATTTTCTATTAACTTGAACATAATCTGATAATTTACAGGTTTCGTTAATCTTCATTAATTTGCGTGGTTTCCTCTTTTCAATATAAATACCGTTCATGTTGAATATGTTTTGTCGATACCGCATAGATTTAATAAAAAGCTGTCGGTGTATGCTACGCGAGCACGTCAAGTGATTCCAGTGAACGCTACCGGTGAACAAATGCTCACTATTTTAACATAGACTTCAATACAGCTACAGCCTCCACTTCACTACTATTATACTAAAAGAAATATAGTTACGTTTTTATATAGCTACCACACTGTATTTCTAAAATTTCATGTTTTTTTTAGTCCTCTATACCTAAAAGCAATTTTTTTTGGCAAGTCTGCTGTAATCCCAACAGTTTGAAATGGGTATTATTTTTGAAGTGAAAACTTCTTTTGGCGCATCGCACACAGATTTTTTCATTAGCTGTAAGTGAGGCTGATCCGTCACGCTCTGAGGTGAAAGGCTTGATCGAGTGAGAGTGTACCCGAGCGAAAAAGATACAGTCAACTAACTGTTCTTCGCTGCTATGTCACTGTGTTTCCTGTATTCATTTTATGTATAATGATTATTATAATTTTCATTTCCTGTAAATTTGACTGGCGAACCATAAAGAGGTATGGTATTATATTCATTTATGCCTGATAACAATATATCTATCTATATAGTTATATTATTAGTTATCCATATATTACGAGTATCTATATGGTTATCTTAAAAAATACTACGTAGAGTGCAGTCAAGTATATGTACCTTATAGGTACATACATACATATCATCACGCCATATCCCTTGCAGGGTAGGCAGAGAGAACAGAGTGCCAGAGAACTCTATCTCTGCATACTTCACTCGCTTCCTCAACATTCATAATTCTCTTCATACACGCTCGCCGGTTTCGGAGACTCTTGACTCTACCTCCCTTCAGTACCTGACCGATCTGGTCTAGGTAGGTTAGTCTCGGTCTCCCTCGGTACCTACATCCTTCCACTTTCGCATTGTATATCTTCTTAACCAGACGTTTGTTCGGTATTCTTTCCACATGTCCGAACCATCGGAGCATTCCCTTTCGCATCGTTACACCAATACTCTCTTTCATACCTACTCGCTCTCTTACGTCGTCGTTACGAAAGCGGTCGGTCAGCCTAACTCCACAGATTTTCCGAAGAGATCGCATTTCGACCGCATTAATTTTACTTTCATACTCTTTTCTGCATACCCAACTCTCGCTTCCATACAGTAATGTTGGGACAAGCACTGCGTTATGTATTGCTACACGTGCCTTCTGGCTGAGGTGGTGGCTGCCGAGAAGTTGCCCCAACGCTCCGTTCACTCTATTTCCCGCATTCACTCTTCGCTCTATATCAGTGGTGTACCGTCCATCTCGGCTAAATCCACATCCAAGATATACAAATTCATCCACTTGCTCTAGTACATCATTACTTATTGTTACTCTTACATCTGTTCTGGCTTCATCTCTTTCAAAGACCATTATTTTGGTTTTGCTCACATTCACGCGTAGACCCCTTTTCTTACAATCTTCTGCCATTGTGTCGACTAGGGTCTGCAGGTCAGTCGCTGACTGTGCCAGCAGGACTGCATCATCTGCATAAAGCAGAGCAGAGACCACTGAGTCACCCATCTGGACTCCCACATTCATATCGTTCAACCTTTGGAGACATTTATCCAGATATATGATAAACAGCCTGGCTGATAGAACGCAGCCCTGCTTAACGCCGATATTGACGTCAAACCAAGGCGACATTCCATCATCCAGCCGCACACAGGCTCTACAGCCCATGTAACTGGATTGCACAGCCTGCAGCAGTTTACCGTTAATACCATACTCCGGTAAAATGTCCCAAAGTTCCTTTCGTACAACCGTGTCAAATGCTCTCTCCAGATCCACAAAACTTCAGAAAACCCTCTGACCTAGGGCCAGATGCTTCTCCACAATGTTGCGCAGAGAGAACACTTGATCCATGCATCCCCTTCCACTCCTGAAACCTCCTTGTGTCTCACACAGTAAACCATCGGACACCATCCTCATTCTCTTTTCAATAATTTTACCATACACTTTTGCTGCCAAACTGGTCAAGCTTATGGCTCTGTAATTTGCGCAGTCATAACGTGAACCCTTGTTTTTAAACAAAGGCACGATGACTGCGCTATTCCAGTCCCCGGGAACCATTCCCGAGCTCCAACATAAATTGAGGAGCAACAGGAACGCCTCCCGGACACAGGAGCCACCAAGCTTGATCATCTCGGCAGACACCATATCAATGCCCGCTGCCTTACCATTTCTCAAACTTCTTATCGCCCATTCAACTTCATCCATACTGATGTCATCGGAGGACGCCGTCGCCGAATGTTGATCTACTAGACCACATGCGACACCGGCGCCAACAATAGCATCCGCATACATATCGCCAAAATATTCACTCCATCGGCTTAACACGTCTTGTGTTTGTGTAAGAATGTCTCCACCTTTAGACCTTATTTTATTCATTCTGAAGGCTGACCAACCACCCCGAGACTTCTTCACCTCCCTCCAAAAGAGTTTGGTGTTACCCTCGAAGTTTTTGGTCAGCCTATCTTCTGCACTCATACTTGCTCTATCACGTTTCTCTTTCACTAAGGCCTTGGTGTCATTCTTACATTGCCGATATATTTCTTTCTTCTGTTCAGTCATACTGTCATTCAGATTCAAAGAAGAGACATAGTCCAGCCACGCTTTCTTCTTTTGCTCTACGGAAGCTGCCACTTCCGCATCCCACCATGCATCACCATTTGTGTTTCTATGCTTCTTTGAACTTCCACATACTTCTGTCGCTGTGTCTACCATACTCTCTTTCAATACTCTCCAGCATTCTTCAATGTCTGATTGCGGCTGGCTTGCCATCGTCAGCCGTTCTCGGACACCCTCTGCATACTTTTCTCTTACACACTCTTCTTGCAACCTTTCAACCTTTATTCTTTCAAGCCCTCCGAAGTGGAGACGCTCTCGCCAGTGCCTCCACTTTCTGAACAGACCACTAAATCTCGCAATAACGAGATAGTGGTCCGTATCGACTGTGGGGCCCCTGTAGGCTCTTGCGTCCAATATTTTGCTTCGGAGGCGACTGTCTACCAAAATTATATCTATTATACTTTTCTGTTCATTCCTTCTCCATGTATACATATGGATGTCCTTATGTTGGAAAAATGTGTTTGACACAATAAGGTTTCTCTCCATGCATACATCCGCTATGAGCCTACCTGCGTCGTTCACTCTCTTATCACCAAATGGACCAAGTACGTCCTCATAGTCAGGACGCTTGCTCCCCACCCATCCGTTCAAATCTCCGCATACAATCACGCGTTCACTGGTTTCTGCCATATCCAGAACTTCCCTAACATTATCCCAAAACTTCTCTAGGTCTGATGCCACCGAGGATCCTACGGGAGCATATGCTACAACCATGAATACCTTGGTGACACCAAGTTTTATACGGACCCAAAGAAGTCTGGGATCATACATTCCGTAATCCTTCACACCTGAGGCCAAGCGAGAGGACAGCAGTACTCCTACCCCCATGCTGGCTCGATCGCTCTGTGGTACACCAGACCACAGAGCCATCCCGCCACCAGGAAGATCGCAGGCGTCGCTGCCCCTTCGCTTGGTCTCTGTTACACAGAGCACGTCTAGCTGTTTGTCCGCCATGACGGATATCAACTCGTGCAACTTACCTTCCACACAACCTCTTACATTCCGCGTGCCCACCCGGCACTCTGCTCTCCTCGACTCGCCTGACTGGGCAAGGCGTGATGGGTGGCGGCCCCCATCGCCGCAACTGCCGAAGTTCATACCGACGGGGGCGGGTCGGTACGCGTCGCCTCCGGGGGACGCCCTAACCCGCATTGCGGTACGCATTTCGAGCCGGATTAGCAGTCTAATTAGACTGGCAGGGGACACGAACGAGCACGCTCCGGACTATGCCCCCCTTTGTATGTACCTTATAGTTAATACATAATTAATTGCATTCTATTAGAAAAATATTATTTTATTCTATAGGTACCTACTTAAGAGCGTATTTTAGGAGAAATTATTGTTAGTATTTAAGCAAATGCCCGCTGTTTATTATCAGAGACTTTTTATATTAATTGTCGTTGTTCAATGTTGTTATTTATATTTTCAATTCTAATAATTATAGTTCATTTTTTTGCCAATGATTCTATCTATGAGATTTATTCTACTGTGATCTGTTGACTCGTTTCCATGAAGACCGCATAAATACATGCTATGTTCAATTCTATATGTATTCAATATATATTTTAATATGTCTATTATTAAGATATGACTTTTACGTTTAAATTCAATTCAATAGCAATCAAGAAGTCTGGAAGGATAGATGACTATGTATCTTCTACTATTACGCGAGACTATCCAGTCAAATGTCAGTGCATTTTGTCTTCTTCAGAGATTATATCACAGTATATCTTAATTATTATATGCATCTATCATTTAGTAACCGATTTATTGGTCAAATAATATATATGTGCTACTGCAATATGAGTTCAAATCCTAGGTCAAGAAATAAAGGAAGTATTGTTATTAATCTTCTACAGATTTCTTCGATTTTTGCAGATTTTCTCGATAAACTCCCATCAGCGTGTTCGTAGTTTCGCACTGTGCCCAATGAAAGCAATGTGATGTCAATAACTTTTGCAATATGTACGAGTACATATTACGTCGACCCCGAGTAATTCAAATAAGAATAAGACAATGATGATGATGTATATTCAGTACATCAACAAGATTTTCAAAAATTTTTTAGCGGTAGGACCACGCTTTTGACAATTTTCTGTCTACAGCCGCGGGCCGGTCCATCCGTGGTAGTACACTTTTGCAGAAGATCGACGTCTGAATAACGGATATTGGGCTTCGTTCGCTGAGCGAGAGAGCCGAAAGTCCAGCTGGGTGGGTTTGAGTTTGTATTAGTAGACAGCGGCCTAGCTTGGTATTCCAAAGGTCCATGGGCGGCAGTAACACTAACCATCAGGTGCTCTACTTGCTCGTTAAACACCATAAGAAATAAAGTAAAAAAACGTTTCGTATCGGGTATTTATAAAGTAAAAAAATTTAAAGTTTGTACAATTTGGATATGAAGAGGAAATTTACTGACCCACACGTATTATTAAATAAAACTTCGGTAGTTACTATGGTAGCTGAAAATAAAAACTAATATAATTTTAGTGTATTTTTTTTTATTGTTCAATTAGAAGGATTTGAGAGAGTACTAAGCATTTTAATGTCCACGTGACATAACAATAATACGGAATTTTATCGTTTGATCAATAGTGCGACGCCGTCACTCTGTACATATTTTACATACCTAGAGTAAACTTTTATTAAATGTATTACATATTGCGGAAGCATTTGGTGAAATATACATACAAAACAATAAGAAACGTTATTAAGAATAAGATTTAGTAATTAATATTATATTTTTTAAGCTAACTTTCCTATTTGTGACACCAATCTTGTTGTACTAGATGGCGCTAGCAGGTTAGAAACGTAATGGTTTTTAAATACACCATAGACCTCTACACCGATAACAGACCATAGCAAAAAATACAATAACAATAACCATGGTACTGATGAAATACTTGGGGCAGTATAAAATCAATTTTAGACTTCTTCAGAAACTAACGATTTTCCGCCCAAAAATATTGTGGTTAGATTGTGCCTTGATCGTCTCATACTAAATTCTAAGCACAAAATTGCCAGAGGGCGTTATTTTATCTTTCTTTCTCTCAGCACATACACATCCCACTGTTAATTACGGCCCTTTTTAGAGATGGAAAATTAGCATACGCTTACCATATGGGTTGATATAGAGTTTTGTATCGAGTTTTCTTTCTCTTGCAGTAATTCTTTAATCGATGTTACTATATCTATGGGAAAGAAAAGGATAGTGTGGTAACTTTGTATTCTTACTCTATGTGGTGACATGGATAGTACTTTATTGTTTTCGTTATATTTATATCTTCTTTACATAGTATAAAACAAAGTCGCTTACCACCATACATGCGCTTAGATCTTTTGAACTACCTAATGGATTTTAATGAGTTTTTCATTAATAGATAGATTTCTTCAAGTAGGTTCATATTTATAAAATACATGCATATTACAGTAGAAAAACCTAGAAATTAAATGACTTGTAATGTGATGTCGTAAAAGCATATTGTTGTACGCTTACGTAACAAACGCAGTAACCTAAAACTTTACGGGATAGATCAAAGTAATGTGCTACGAAATTGTGTATCTTGAAAATATTAATGAAAAATTGCCTGCGATTGCGGTTAAGAATAACCTGCAATAACTTTATAACAATAGCCTAAATATTTATATTTTGTATATTACCAAAATATAATGGATTGTTTACCATACGGCATTATTTCTTATCTAATTAAAACATTAGGTACTTTAAGACTAACATTGAAATATCTTAAAATTTCTCAAACATTTAAAGTGCAAGGCCAGAGTGGTTGAAATCGAATCAAAGCGAGTTTTTAGTCGCTTTTTCCGTTTAGTGACGGGGTAAGAACACTATTCATCATGCCTTTTCTTGTCCGTGGATGTTGTTAAAGATGACTAAGGATTGTATAAATGTCATTTGCATATCACAGCAAATGACATTTATACAAGACAAGAAAATTCAAAATTAAACCTAGAAGTATAATATATATTTATAAATTTCTACTAGATAGTCTACGGTTTTAATCGCTTGTAATGTCAGAGTACCTAAATGTAAAGAGAAAAAACGTTAACCAAAGGTTAACTAAAGTTTTCAATTATAAAAAATCAGAAATCTTTTGTACTCAATAGATCAATAAACTTGACTATAAATGTGAGAAGCTATTACCGTTCCCGTGAGGGTTGTAGTAAACTTTTATTTCAATTTTACTATCGCCAAGCGAAGTTAAACAGTGTTATGCTAAGTTGACGTTTTGCCATTCCATAATATTGTGTTAAGCGCCAGTTCCCGTGAAATCTGACACAACTGCGCAGTCTGAACAAACTTACCAACTTCAACGCTAAGACTTCATTCATCTGATTTTGTTTCTATGTTATATCATATTATAAATAACTCTTCAAGCTGCAAATCTTCATAGATCATATTTTAATACATACATTATTTTTATGATGGAAAGTTGAGAATCTGTAGGATGACGTTAAATACATTTTCTCAAATATGCTTGGAAATTTCAGCATTATTTTGACAACCTTCTTCGAGATAAATCGAAATTGCTATACTGACCAAATACATGCGAGCAGCGGCCGGCAAAAAATGTATGAAAATCTATATCTGTCGTGTTTTAGCGGCCAAATAAATATATATGTAAATTCATATCTATCGTGTATTTTAAAAATGGAACGATTTATTACTTCAAAATATTGCAACTAAATAGGCAACTTATCAGAGTTTTATTTAAATTTCAAACTGGCTTGAAAAAGAAACCTGTTTGATAATGAAAAAAAAAATAACAAATGAACCCTTTAGCACGTGAAAAATGTTGTTCCTTGTTCGTCACTGTATACAAGTTCTAGTTAGTTTTAATTTCCGCGCATTATTTAAGAAAAACACTATACAAGCCTTGGCTACAACTAGGAATTGATGGACTTACGTATGTGTGACTCGGCCACGCCTTGGCCCACATTTATACGTTCGTCCATCAATCCCTGTTTTGCTGGCCGCTGCAGTAATGTACTGATTTCTTTCAATCAAAGTTTTGAATATAAATTAACAAATCATAACCCTCTGCTTGTGTGCTTTTTAAGCAGAAGATCATGTGTAGTCTAGGGTTACGAATACTAAATATCACTCCTTACGCTCCCGTGGGAGTAGTATCATCGCTTGATCACCAGGAGTCTGGGTAACAGTATTTTTCAGTGAAACTCGTAATAACTTCTGCAATCGTTAGGTTAGGTTACTTAGGGCCACCGAAGACAAAGATCGGGTACCGGCGGCCCGCTCACACGGCGAAGAGAGGCGCTTTACAGAGTGGATCTATGGGGTCGCGCGCCGCCTCTTCCGTCGCCCCGGACCGATTTAGTGGGGCGTGACCACATCGATAGTCCATAGCAAAAAAAAATAAAGGTTAGATTAGTTAACCTAACCTCTTAGCCAAGCGTAGTTATTACGGCCTCCGCCTACACTCTACCATTGCTGGCCGTAGACCTTTAAATGTCGCTGGGCCGATAGATAGATAGAACACCGTGGATATTTTGGTAATTTAGTAATCTAAAAAATAAACTAAACTTACGTTGTTTTTAGATTATATTAAAGATAATTAATTTTTGCATTATATCTTATTTTCTTAAGGAAAAAGGTAAATGTGATTATCTAGTATAACTTATATATACTTATTACTTTTTTCAACAAATATATTTATCCTGTCGGATTTAAATCTACTCTATAATTATACAGAGTTTTAATGTATCCATTGGTCTGAGACAATAGTATTCAAGTTATCAATATTACACAATGAGACAAACAGATGTTTGATTGCTCCTGTTTCCTCAAATGGAAAATGATAAGATTGTATTGTTTATATTGTATTAAACCAAAAGTTTGAAGGACTTTATCTCTTCAATTAAATCATCAATACAATGCACAATGTTTGCCCAAAAATAGTCCCAATATATCAAAATGTTTCTATCTAATCTTGTGAAATTCAAAGAACTTTGTTAAATTTATTTTTGATTCATCTATCTTTAAAGAAGATCTGAAAGCACTATAATTACAAATTAATTATACAAGTGCACATAACATAATTTACATTGACAAATAACCATATAAAGCAATGAGACTAATGGATTGAAACTTTAAAATTTATTTAATAAATTGCAAGATAATTAGTATCTTGCAATTTATTAAATGTCTTATATTCCAAAACGGGTTATAGGTATTTTTTTTTTAATAATATCTTACATTTTATATTAAACGTTTTAATTGAAAGTTGTAAATATATTTCTACTAGTATTACACAACATTACAGAATAGGTACACGTAATAAAACGGTAATTAAATGATACGACAACTGGAGTGATGTAATGTTAAATGCGAGCCACGTTAGGAATGCGATGAGTCGCGTCGTGTCACGCCTCACCGTCACAATGAAGACTTTAATAAGTTAACTTGTTACGGGACTGTGTAAATTTACCTTAACACCCAATATACCGCTCACACCCGTCCCTACATTATTCTTAGCTAACGATGCAATTTATATGATCGTTCAGTATATGTATGTAACTAATATAATTTTATACATAAGAGATTTAAATATCTTAGCTATTGAACTCATTAAATTAGATAGGTATCTATAAAACTTAATAGCATAACAAATTTATTAAGTGTTTTTTTTTTTGATAGGCTATGGTCTTCTAGGACACGCTGTCCATTCCATTCGGGGTGATGGAAGGGCGGCGCGTAGCCTTATAGCCCACCGTATTCTCTCAGCATCGCTATTGGGTCGGCCACTAGTATCGAATCCTTGACATCCGTGGCCAGCCCGGCAACTTTTTGAGTGATAAATAATATATAAATTAAACAATATATTTAATGTTTATATTACGAAAGTTGGTCTCGATCGGGGCTATATAAAGCAAAAGCATATACTTACCAGTTTCCGAAAACATTTTAATCTCTGTGATGGATTCCTTACATCTTACTAGTTTATTTCTTCCTTGTGGCTTCCTCATAAACGCTTATGTATTGCAAGCGACCCGCTTTGCTGTACTTCGGGTTAAAATTAATTCACAAGTGAACGAGACCTGTCCAGGATTCAGGATATATCGTAAGAATTATCTTGATTATCGCCTAACTAAATGTCGACTCATTTATTCCAGTACCTAAAATCTCAACGATATCCTGATGAACTTTAGAGCAATGCGCTTACAAGATAGGGCTTGCTATCGATGATCGGATGTCCTCGGACTTTTTATCATAACAGTGGTTGACTTCCTAATTAAAATAGACTAAAAAATAACTTCTCAATGAATCTAAAAATGATTTATAATAAATATTTTACTCTGAATAAGCTATTATCTCTAACAAGTAAAACATATATTTCAAATAAAAATATTATGCGATTTAATTATAGTAAATTCTTTCAAATTTTATCCCCAAATTTTACACATACTATAATCAAACTTTCTTCGTAAACAGAAACCGTATAGCAAACTAGAACAAATGTATAGAGTTTAGCGAGTAACCGCAAAGATACATCGAGCAATTTGTGATCTGCGCCAGCAGTTTACGTTTACAGCTGGATAAATTGAACCTTCATATTGTTTAAATCGTCGCGTTGTACAAATACAGACTATATTATATATTAACAAGCATCCAACTCTTAAGGTTTAGCGACACAAAAGTTATATTCAGAACTTAGCCTGTTTTATTAATCAAATAAAAGATCCAATTAAACTTAATTTAATATATAAATTCAAAACTTTCATCAGTGAATATTTTTAATAAATTTGGATTTTCATGAATTAGTTTCTGTATAGAACGTTTACGTTTCATCAAAATTTGGTTTAATTCTTTGCTTAATGTTTCTTTCATTTCACCAGAAGCTGCATTTATTTTCGCGTTGGCCTTTTCTTTACATGGACATGTCAATACCTCTATATCAATGTCTTCTTGGCTTGAATATTGTGTTCCTACATTGTGAAATTTCTCTTGAGTTGCAGAAAAAAATAATTCTTTTTTAATTATGTTGTTGGGATTGATTAGCTTTAATACAGTTTCCTCATCAGATTGTTCGCTAAATATTGTTTTGATTTGTTCATATTTTTGTTCAGTATAGTCAACATAATCACTTAAGTTAGGAAAAGAGAACCATCCTTTCCAGTATTCACAGCGTCTAGCAGGACAATTGCGAAATATTTGGATATCATGCATAAATAGAGGCTCATTCAATGATTCGCTTTTAATTACAATTGGGTTTGATTCTATTACTGAAGTAACACTGCTTTCATCAGATAGAGGTGATATAAGGTTTTGTGGTCCATCCCTGCACTTACATCGCTTAGATTCTAAAAGCGCTTTCACTTCTTCATATTTATTGCATTTTGCATAAATAAGTTGTCTCGGAGGCATAAAAGGCCAATTCAATTTAATTAGTGGTAGTTCCACATTAGAAGCAAGAGTTTCTCTGCTAGAATGCGGTGTTGGAACCGAGTCTGATGTGTCACCTATTAATAGGAAAGGTTCTTTACATACAGCTTCTCCATCATCAGCCACTTCAAAATGAAAATAGTTGCATTCTTTTTCATCCATTAATATAGAAGTTCTTGTATTTGATTTTTTCTGCATTTCATTCAATTGTAATACAACCATTTTTTCTAAATCAAGTAAGAAAGTAGTTTGTTCAGGTAATAATTTTAAGCTAAAACTCATAAATTTTAAAAATAGATGCAAAATTTTCTTTATTTTCTCTTCCCATTCTTCATTGATTTCTGAAATATCTTTTCCATCCGCTTTAAAAATATTTGCTATTTCTTCCCTTTCTTTGATCGCCTGGCGCATTGCTGCTATTTCAGCATTTTGGTAGTTACTAAGTAGAAATTGTTTTATGCGACATTTTTTTCTTTCCGTACACATTATATACATTGTACTAGCAATATTTTCAGCTTCAATTTGTCTATAAAATGCTTTTAAAGCATCATTTCTTTCATGAAGGGCTTTATTAGTAAGCTTGTTATTTCTGTTATCTTCATTTTGTAACAAAAGTTTATAATATTGCTTTATTTTCTGAAGTTCAATCTCATACTTTTGTTGTAATATATTTTTAAGAATTTCTTTTTCCTTTTCAAGCTTTTCTTTTATCTGCACATTTAAATCGCTAATCATATTCGCATGAACACTGTCTAAGGTATTTGCCACTTCAGTACGTAAGTGATTTTCCAAATCTTGTAAAGTCTTTTCATAAAATTTATTGACTTCAGTCATCATAGTCTTACTTTTAGTCACAAGAATATTTTGGTATACTTGCTTAACCTTCTTTGCTACGGCGGCTTTTTCATTTTCTAAAATATGCTGCCAAATTATATCGTTTACATTGATTAATTTTGATAAGTTATGTGAAAATTTAGCTTCTACATCTTCTAACATAGTATTGCCAATAGCAAGAATGCCATCGTGGGCTTCACCTCTTGTTATTTTTGATGTAAATGGTGGAGTTAATTCCACTATACCTATTAATAAATCACTTGGTGATTTCCATTCGCTTTTTACTGCTGTATCATTACACTGTACTTCAGCAGAAGCTTTTTCTTGCTTTTTATCATTACAGTAGCTATCATTAAAAAATGTATCTGCATAAATGCCAGCTACACAATAGTCATTGTAAATAGTGGAAGTAATATTTTGTTTTTCCATGTCTTTATAATAAATTTAATTGTAAGATTTTTATGATAAAACTAATATGTCAGGTTTCTTGACTGATAATGTCATATTTATTTCTTTTTAATTAGTTTATGAATATTTATGAATGTCGTTATAGAGACAGTTATATTAAAACCAATTTATACTCGCCTGTGATTTTTCTTTTGGTCGAATTGCGCAAACTAATCTTGTAGGCATATAATGAAAAATTATGAGAAGCGTTATTAGTCTTGTAATTAAATATGTCTATAAGATATATCGATCATTTAATATTGAAGTAATCGTGAGTATGACATATTATGTACATTGGAATATATTTTCTATTTATTATACATACATACATATATATAAGAGATTTCCACCTATGTATTGACTCATCACGATATCTCTGGAACCATAAGGCCTACAGACTTTAAATTTGGTAGGAATACGCCCTTCGCCAAGTAAAGGTCAGCTAAGAACGCATTTTACAAAATTCCGTCCGCAAGGGGGGTTGCTGGGGTGTAAAAATCAGTTTTTAAATATAGCTCCTACAGAATTGAATTTCAGTAGGCATATTTGTGTTACGAAACAGAGGTAAACTAATAACAGTTTTTTAAGAGTTCCTCTAAAGAGAATGCCGTAGGTATTAATCCAAAAAATCCACATTTTTCAATACTGCTCCTACAGACTTGGAATTTGGTGTGGACTTTTTTTCTGCCCTGAAGAGGTCAGATAAAGTAGGATTTTAAGAAATACCTTCTCCGAAAGGAATTCTATGAAGCGAAAGTAAACTACACAACTGAACTGACTTAACCGAAGCGAAGCGAGGGCTGGTCGTTAGTATTATATGTATTCTAGCAATTATCTCACGTGTTAGAATCGATATTCTCCGTGTAGTTACGTATTTACTATACAATGTGGTACTACATCTTATTATCTCATGGGCGTTATAAAAATCGGCCGAGGGATCACCAAGTGGACGAGGAACAGTACTCTACTAGGCAACTTATAATACTGACTACGATAGCCAACCCAACCGTTAAATATGACGAATACACCAGAATTTCTTCTTAAAGAGGACTATGACTAACACTAGAGATTGATGAATTGATAACTGTATACATATCAAATCGCAGATAAGCATAACTTATCAACATGACGTGCGCACAGCTTAGAACTTAGTTAGCATGGTTACTGTATACTATACTTTTTTTCCTTGGTAGAGTATGATTTAGACACACGTCCGGAGCGACGGAAGGGCATCGTGTGGCCCCATAACCCACCGTAGTCTCTCCACACCGCCATTGGACCGGCCACTGGGACCGTTTTCTTGACATCCGTGGCTAGCCCGGAACTGTACACTATACTGCGGTGCATTCACCCTGATGATACGCATTGAATATGCTAGAAACACGTGTTGCGTATTTCTAATACGTGAACTAATTTATTATTATTTATATACATATATTGTAAATTGATCACTATCTCCTTTGAAATAAACACTTCAAACTTTTAAAGTATAAATTTAGTTATAATGGTTATCAATTAGTTTTCTGGTGTGTACAAAATAACGTTTTAGTATTCAAATATGCGAACGTGTCGACAGCCTACCTGTGATTAGCGGTGGTGATGTAGAGCGGTCTGAAGCCCCTACCTCTAGATTTAATTAAATACTTCCTGGTACCACCCACCTACCTACTATTTCACTTTATCTACTCCTTGCTTTATTGCTTTTTACATTGTAACCACTTATTACCATTCGTGAATATAATTTTTTTATAAAATTAAAACTGTCTTCAATCATATTAATAAAATATCGCCAATATTTTATAGGCAATCGTAAATATACTAGCATGCTATGATAAATTACGCACATATCTCGACTTTATTCTCATTACGGATGCGGCAATGTCCGACGGAGTTTTGTCATAATTCAGTCTCGGTTGAAATTATTTCCGTTGGGTCTGATGAGAAAACTAGAGGTGGAGCTCGAAATGTAAGTATTCGCGCAACAAGCCGTGGAATAACGATGGAACATATTTCATTCTTAACGAAGTTAAATTTCCGGGAAGGTCCTGTAAGAGCGTGCGTAACTCTGATAAAAGGCTACACGGGCACAATACGAATTTGTGTATATATGATATTAGTTACCATAATAAATGTATACTGATAACTATCAAAGTTTTATAATATCTATTATTAATTTTTTATTATTTGATATAATGTCATTTATAATAAAAAAGATTCATTAGTTTATCACAGATAGATTTTTATTATGGTCCATTTAGAGAGGTGTAGCAGAATTTTATCTGTCTTACACAAACTAAATAGGTTGTGTAAGAACTTAAAATCTTTCAAGTATAAATAATATATGCCGCCAATTGACTTTGTAAAGTCTGCACTAAAAATATTGAGATTTATCAATGTATTTAAAAAGTCTTGAGCAAAAATATTGAAGCATTTTTTTAAATGATTAAAAGCTTATTCACTTGGAGAAGGTTGTTGTAGTTAATGAACTTAATTACAGGCATAAAACTTATACTTAGTTTTTATTATATTAATTTTACTAATTTGCTTCTGTGTCTCTTGGTTTGGTTTGATCATGCTCACTGAAAAAAAAGGTTTTGCTTGCTATAGCTACGTGGAGTGGGTATCTCCCTTCTTTATAATGTAAATAATGGTAATGATAGCTGCTCTAAGAGTTAAACTGATGACAAGAAAGCGCTTGTGAGATCTGATCCAACCATAATAGTTAGATTTATATTTAGAAAAAAATCTTATATCCTGATCGAAGAGCATCACACTAAAGCTAAATATGTTTTAGAAAAATAATTAATCCAAGAAAACAAGTAATGTAGTAGTGAAGTAAAGAAATAAAACAAGCTCGTCAAATTTCTTGCCGGATCTTCTCAGTGGTTGTCGCATTCTGATCCATTATATATTAGTATATCCACTATAAGTTTAATACGTAATAAATTATTTGATTTGATTCGCCTGCCTCTTCGATATTAATTTATATCGAATATAAAACTATAAACAAGATGCAACAACTTTAAGATGTCTGTCAAAGTTGGCCAAATATTTGACGTGCTTACAATAAAACAACGTCCATAATTCAGAAAGTGGAAACAAGTTGGATTGTTTTCTACACATCATATCGGGAAATAAATCTTTGGGCCGCTTATCTGCCGTCAAACTTAATTCTCATGCATAATTCATTGCGTAGATTCACGTGAAGAGGGAAAGTTGCTCAACATGCTACGAGAACCTTTCTGACAGACGAGCTACCAGGTAGTTACTACTAGTTTTAAAACTATATACTAATATTTTGTTTATTCATTTATTGAAATATATACCTACTTATACACAAACACACACACACATATATATATATATATATATATATATATATATATATATATATATATATATATATATATATATATATATATATATATATACACATATATATATACATATATATATATATATATATATATCTATCCTTGCATACTTCACTCGCTTCCTCAACATTCATAATTCTCTCCATACACGCTCGCCGGTTTCGGAGACTCTTGACTCCACCTTCCTTCACTACATGACCGATCTGGTCTAGGTAGGTGAGACTCGGTCTCCCCCAGTACCTACATCCTTTCACTTTCGCATTGTATATCTTCTTAACCAGACGTTCGATCGGCATTCTTTCCACATGTCCGAACCATAACTATATATACATATATATATATAGTAGTTTATTTTTTCGTTGTAAATGATTAACAATTTAATCGGTCGCTACTTTTTTTCTTATGGGAGTTGAAAAAAAATCTAAGCTCTCCTAGAAAATTCTTAACTCTAACTTCGATCGCCAACGAGCTTGGCAATGGCTACTATGGCGCTACCCTACATTCATGGGGTGGCCTAAAGCTAAGAGTGGAGGGACATGGATAGCCTGTAGGTTAAAAGCGAATTTCCTTTTTTTTAAAAACAGCACCCTGCATAAAAGAAATAATCCTTGTACTGCGGGGAACCTTACACACAATGAACGGATACAAAATACATCTAGACTGGGAACAATAATTTGTTCTTTTTTTTCGACCGCACAAAGTATTGTCATGCGTAGGAATCGAACGCACGACATTGGCACGGTAGGTCGATGTTCCAATGACTACACCATCTGTGTAGTCAGTTTCGTGTCATGTCGTGCTCCTGTGAGTATGAAAGCTGTAAAGTGTTCAGAAAAAATAGTTTTGTTATAAACTGTTCAATATCAATATTGTGGTAGCACCACGCTGTTGACAGTTTTCTGTCTGCAGCCGCGGGCCGATCCGTCCGGGGTAGTACCACACTCTCGCAGAAGATCGACGTCTGAGTAATGGCAATGTGCTATTGCGCTTCGTTCGGTGAGCGAGAGAGCCGGAAGCCCAACTGGGTGGGTTTGGGGATTGTAATGGTAGGCAGCTGCCTAGCTATACCTTTGGTATAGCAAAGGTCCATGGGCAGCAATGACACTTACCATCTGCTGTGTGTGTTCGTCTGCCACCATAAGGTATAAAAAAAATTTTGCGTGCGTACTAAGTACACATATGTATCAGAAGTGAAACTTTGGAAAACTATTTTTTAAATCTATTTTACATACATCAACCAAAAGCGTGTACTCTCTCTCTCTTTATTTCTATCTCTCTCTCTCTCTAGTGGGGGGTCAGATAGTGGGGATGCTACGAAAAGTCGTACAAAGTAGAGACCGAGAACGTCTAATGTGTTCTATCCCATTCTCTCGCCGGCTAAATCCTATACATTTATGTGTTTGTGTCTCTATGGACTTATTTTTTCGAGTTTGAAATCACAACGATTCTAAAGAAGTTTCACGTCAAAAAGTATCAATGTTTCAGTTACTCTTAAAATTAAAAAATGAACAGCTCTTTAAAAAGATTAATGTAGGTAACCATTGTATACAAAAATAGAATATTATATCTTTTACTGATAGAGATACTGTACTACTACTAATATATGCTACTAATATATGCTACTAATAGATACTGTACCAAAAATAGAATATTATATCGATTTAAATATTATATGGATTGGACTATATTATATACAGTTTTGTGTACATTTAATGTCAATTATAACTTCTTCTCCAAAAAAATAGTTGTTTTTATCACGTACTTTTACAATTTATTATGTCATATTTGAAACAATATCTCCTATACTAAACTGGCTAAGATGAACTAATATTATGATATTTTTTCACTGGTAAGCACGAAGCTTTCAAATATTAAAAGACAAAATTCGCCTATCCAGCAGTTACGAGTTTTGGTTCGTTATCTGGTCTTCGTACCTGCTCATGGTACATAAACATTAGTCATCTATAAGACGATTAATGTAGATGTTCTATATAAGTCAGGTACACGAGCACACAAGCAGTACCCGCAGAAATATATTAGAATTGTATTCTTATTTCGCCACTACATAATATAACACAGCGGCAGAAAAACATGTATAAAAGTTCTATAAAAGTGTGTATTCATATCTCAGATATCGGAGAGCAAGACTATCATAGTCTCGCTCGCCAATATGACTAGTTACTATCATCAAATAGTCTAAAATTCTCTAGCAATTATGATAAAATAAATTGCAAATGTAATATAGTACATTAACTAGGTACGTGAATCGCTATGTTGTCTGCATCTACAGACATCTAGTATAATATTTCATACTTACAGAAAACAAGTTTGTGAAATAGTTGTCAGGAAAGACAGTGTGCTAGCAACAGATAAAGAAACTCCGTACTTATGACATTACCTCTGCGGGCGACGAGTTGGCATATCTGTGAAGTGAACATAAAATATATATGTGCATTTTATGTGTGTATACATCTATATTGAATATTTTGTTGAAGCAAGCTAAAGTATAAAAAATGATCTTGAACATCTATACACAACATAAATATATAAAACAGTCGTACTGATACTCTACCAAATAGTCAATGGGGAGGTGACATTTAGTTACCTCGACATAAACAAACAGCCTGTATGACTGTAGTGTGAATACACATGTATGTATTTTTATTTCCATCAGTGGTAGACGTTCAGTGTTAGAAATTGGCTACCCCACTAGAATTCGACTTACAACGGTCCTACGCCACTTGCTCGGTCGTTCTACGCTGCATCGTCCGTTTCGTGGTCGCCACTCGAGAATCTTGTGTTCTCATCATCATCATCATCTCAGCTCCTGTATGTCCCACTGTTGGGCTCGAGCCTCCTCCATAATGGGAGGGAGATTGACCTACTATACCACGTTGGTCAGACGTGTTGGTATAGGGTTTTGTTTCGAGTTTTACTTCTCTTTGTGTTCTCATACACTCACTATATTTTAATAAGATTTCGAATCCAGGTTTGATTTATAAATACAAAAAAAAGATACAAATATATAAAAATTAACGTCTGGAAGTAAATTATGACTTCTATGATACAATTTTATTCTCAATTTGATTACAAGAGAAACTTCCTTTTGAGTCCATCATTCATATGAATGTCGTATTTAGGTTTCAAATAGTAGCATGTATACATTTTTTTTTCTTACCATAAGCAGGTAGCAATTGAGCAATTAGCACATCTGATGGTAAGTGATACTACTGTTCATAGAACTTTGCTATACTAGAAGTATAGCTAGGCCACTGACTATCAACCAAAACCCACATAGAAAGTTGGGATTCTGGCTCTCTCGCTCACGAGACGAAGCGCAACAGTACAATGCCACTGCTCAGAAATCGATCTTTTGTGAGAGCATACTGTCGCTACTTTCTAAAATTAGTAATCTGGTAATTCCATAGTATTATGCCGGACGGACTGTTCCGTGGATGTAGACAGAAAACTATCAACCGTGTGCCCAACTACAACTACATATGTACAATTAGTATTACCATATAATTTCATGTAAATATGAGTAATAAATCCGCAGTTAAAACCTTTCACCAGGCACATGAATAGACGTTTGAAGTGAAGAATCTATCTGTTGTTCTACAAATATAATCATCAGAATATTACCATCCCCTTAGCGTTTATTTATTTTTAGGGTAATGACCTCCATATCTGTTGTCACAGATATTTATCACATCCAGAACCGAAAGCTTTAACTGTGTTCTTTGAGGCAGGCGTTTCACAAATTTACATTAAAATATTTTTGAACGCATTTATTACTAATATAGCGTAGAATAGTGGTGTATTTTGTTCTCTTATTATGGAAAAATTAATAGTAAGATGAATTGGGAATAAAGAATAGAAAGCGAAGATAGTGCTTCAATCCTGCAGGTCACAGTACATTTTTATATCTATAGCTATATTAACAAACATGAAAATATTTTTCAGTTTTTTTTTGTTTGTCTTAGTTGTTAGCCTCAGATGGCTATGACAACTTTACCCAGACTGTGGGTGAGCGCTGAGGGCTCTCAACCCGTAAAATATTTTTCAATATAGGTAATACTTAATATTGAATTAGTGAGGGGCGTGATTATATCGCGTGGATGTTTTATTTTATATTCACGTTTCAAGATTTTATAGATAATATATGAAATAATAACGATGGCATTTTTTTGTAATATACGTATACTATGCTTTTGTTAGCGATTAAGTTCGTGTAGAAGTCATATTTCACAGAAGCAAATAAAGAGCACTATGCAGGATGTACATGGTTGATCACACTATGGCCCGTTCCCAAAAAAGAGTATTCCATCTAGGCTAAACCTTTAACACCCTGCATTGGTTTCTATTTATTCCACAAACTATGTTGCTTTTTATGTTGTATTTGTCCCTGTGGTGACGGGATAAGAATGCAATTGTCGCTACCTCTTATGACCATGGGCGTCGTAAAAATCGGCTAAGATTGAAGACCTACGTCCAATAGTTAATGGTGAAAGGCTGAATGATGATATTGTTTTATTTCTGTTGTATAAATAAGGTAAAGTACTTACATATATCACTGCAAAATCTTTTCATAAGCAAAATTCGCGGTAATTACCTCCCGATGCAAGAATCGCTAGACCGCAGATGGAACTCCATTTGGAACAGGCCATGTAGGACTGTCCCCATGAGTAACAATTCTCTTTTAACTGACTCATTAAACTGCGCGACACCATTGTATTGTAAAGAGAAAATATCAAGGCAAAATTTACTCCCTACTGAGGAACATATCCTCAAAAAGACTGACTTTTAGAATATTCCTTTTAAGTGTCTACGTCACAACAGTAAAACGCGATCTAGTATCTGATTGTAGGGCACGACTAGATACTAGACCGCGTTTTACTTTATTATGTATTTAACTTAATTAAACAGTGAAAATTGTCACTGTATGGAAGCGAGAGTTGGGTATGCAGAAAAGAGCATGAAAGTAAAATTAATTCGATCGAAATGCGATCTCTACAGAAAATCTGTGGAGTTAGGCTGACTGATCGCATTCGTAACGACGACGTACGAGAGCGAGTAGGTATGAAAGAGAGTAGGTATGAAAGAGAGGTATTGGTGTAAAGATACGAAAGAGAATGCTCCTACGGTTCGGATATGTGGAAAGAATGCTGAACGAACGTCTGGTTAAGAAGATATACAATGCGAAAGTGTTAGTGAAGTTAATAAAATACGCTACTACGTCACAAAAGAGACTTCCTCAAACTTTCATATTCCCAGCTTCCATTCCATTTACCATTGATGAATCAGTCAACCAAATTCTTTATATCTATTTTATAAAATTATAGAGAACGAGAGCTCCCTTTGACGAGTCCTACGTCACGAAAGAAAAAAATATCAAATTTTCATGTTTCTAGCTTCAGTAGTTTTGGTTCGGCGTTGATAAGTCAGTCGAACAACTTCCTTATACCTATTTTACAACCTACATACATACATACATATCATCACGCCATATCCCTTGCAGGGTAGGCAGAGAGAACAGAGTGCCAGAGAACTCTATCTCTGCATACTTCACTCGCTTCCTCAACATTCATAATTCTCTTCATACACGCTCGCCGGTTTCGGAGACTCTTGACTCCACCTTCCTTCAGTACATGACCGATCTGGTCTAGGTAGGTTAGTTTCGGTCTCCCTCGGTACCTACATCCTTCCACTTTCGCATTGTATATCTTCTTAACCAGACGTTCGTTCGGCATTCTTTCCACATGTCCGAACCATCGGAGCATTCCCTTTCGCATCTTTACACCAATACTCTCTTTCATACCTACTCGCTCTCTTACGTCGTCGTTACGAATGTGGTCGGTCAGCCTAACTCCACAGATTTTCCGAAGAGATCGCATTTCGACCGCATTAATTTTACTTTCATACTCTTTTCTGCATACCCAACTCTCGCTTCCATATAGTAATGTTGGGACAAGCACTGCGTTATGTATTGCTACACGTGCCTTCTGGCTGAGGTGGTGGCTGCCGAGAAGTTGCCCCAACGCTCACTCTATTTACCGCATTCACTCTTCGCTCTATATCAGTGGTGTACCTTCCATCTCGGCTAAATCCACATCCAAGATATACAAATTCATCCACTTGCTCTAGTACATCATTACCTATTGTTACTCTTACATCTGTTCTGGCTTCATCTCTTTCAAAGACCATTATTTTGGTTTTGCTCACATTCACGCGTAGACCCCTTTTCTTACAATCTTCTGTCTGGACTGCATCATCTGCATAAAGCAGAGCAGAGACCACTGAGTCACCCATCTGGACTCCCACATTCATATCGTTCAACCTTTGGAGACATTTATCCAGATATATGATAAACAGCCTGGCTGATAGAACGCAGCCCTGCTTAACGCCAATATTGACGTCAAACCAAGGCGACATTCCATCATCCAGCCGCACACAGGCTCTACAGCCCATGTAACTGGATTGCACAGCCTGCAGCAGTTTACCGTTAATACCATACTCCGGTAAAATGTCCCAAAGTTCCTTTCGTACAACCGTGTCAAATGCTCTCTCCAGATCCACAAAACTGCAGAAAACCCTCTGACCTAGGGCCAGATGCTTCTCCACAATGTTGCGCAGAGAGAACACTTGATCCATGCATCCCCTTCCACTCCTGAAACCTCCTTGTGTCTCACACAGTAAACCATCGGACACCATCCTCATTCTCCTTTCAATAATTTTACCATACACTTTTGCTGCCAAACTGGTCAAGCTTATGGCTCTGTAATTTGCGCAGTCATAACGTGAACCCTTGTTTTTAAACAAAGGCACGATAACTGCGCTATTCCAGTCTCCGGGAACCATTCCCGAGCTCCAACATAAATTGAGGAGCAACAGGAACGCCTCCCGGACACAGGAGCCACCAAGCTTGATCATCTCGGCAGACACCATATTAATGCCCGCTGCCTTACCATTTTTTAAACTTCTTATCGCCCATTCAACTTCATCCATACTGATGCCATCGGAGGACGCCGTCGCCGAATGTTGATCTACTAGACCACATTCGTCACCGGCGCCAACCGCAGCATCAGCATACATATCGCCAAAATATTCACTCCATCGGCTTAACACGTCTTGTGTTTGTGTAAGAATGTCTCCGCCTTTAGACCTTATTTTATTCATTCTGAAGGCTGACCAACCACCCCGAGACTTCTTCACCTCCCTCCAAAAGAGTTTGGTGTTACCCTCGAAGTTTTTAGTCAGCCTATCTTCTGCACTCATACTTGCTCTATCACGTTTCTCTTTCACTAAGGCCTTGGTGTCATTCTTACATTGCCGATATATTTCTTTCTTCTGTTCAGTCATACTGTCATTCAGATCCAAAGAAGAGACATAGTCCAGCCACGCTTTCTTCTTTTGCTCTACGGAAGCTGCCACTTCCGCATCCCACCATGCATCACCATTTGTGTTTCTATGCTTCTTTGAACTTCCACATACTTTTTTTGCTGTGTCTACCATACTCTCTTTCAATACTCTCCAGCATTCTTCAATGTCCGATTGCGGCTGGCTTGCCGTCGTCAGCCGTTCTCGGACACCCTCTGCATACTTTTCTCTTACACATTCTTCTTGCATCCTTTCAACCTTTATTCTTTCAAGCCCTCCGAAGAATTTTTTTACAACCTTATTATATAAAAATTGACAAATGGAACACGTGATCATTTATTTTTGTCCAACAGTAGTTGTGCATAATTGGAAGATAATCGATAAAGATTTCCTTTTTTTCCCCTACAAACTTTGCTACTACGTTGTCTTCTCTTTGAATTCCTAAATCCTTTTCTTAGTGAGTTTCCACGTTATAGAAAGAAACTATTATCAAAATTCCATGATAGAATCATTTGAGCTTCGAGAACACCTTCAAATACAGCAATCATTAACTTAAACCACTAACAGACATTCATTTTAAAGTTCACCTCAAATCAACTAAAAAGACAGACTTACTTGACAAAAAAGAAATATATGCACATACATAAAATTGTATGTTCGTAACTAAACAGGCCACATGTTTGTTGGTTCAGTACATATTTTGAATTCAACACTGCAACTCGTAGGAAAGAGTTAAGTATTTGTCCAGTACGACTGAACTGCTACGTGAAATTGTAAATGTATTCGATTTTCTTCCTTCTTGACGAGATATCGCAACGCCTGTTATGAGCAGCTCTTTAACTAATTTTTAACTTATTGTATACTTATTTTTCATATCTTTATGAATGAATGAAATCTTTTTGAATTATATTCCATGTGGTGACGGAGTAAGAATACTATTCACCGCCCCATATCTTACCAGTGGGTGATCGTACGAGACGACTAAGGGATATAAAACGTATATAACATCTATGCGAGAGAAGGAAAACTCGAAACAGAACCCTATACCAACACATCTGACCAGCGCGGTATAGATGGTTAATTTCCCTCCCATTACGGAGGAGGCCCGAGCCCAACAGTGGGACATTTATGGACTGTGATGATGATGATTATGAATGAAATTCTAAATTCTATACTATCATATACTAGTTACATAATGATTTCACTATTGTTCCAATGTTCTTTTGCCTCTAGCCAAGGCCGCGAGTGACTAGATCGGGGAATTAATCCGTCACCCACCGAGAGGCCGATCGCGTGAGGAAAGACCAACGTCCTCCCCGAGGGGGGGACGTCGGTCGAGGAGAGGGTCCTCCTCAGGGTGTATTCCGTTGGGCCGACCACTGACGTCAAGCCACTCTGGTCCGGTGGTCGACTTAAAAACGAAGGCGACGTGATACGGGTGGGTTACAGGTGTGCGTGCTTACGCCCCTCTGTCGCCCCGGACGGAGTGATGCGAGGAGTGCGCCGACCGTAAGCCACCGCCTTCCCCTAAAAAAAAAAGATGTTCTTTTGAAACTTTTTCTCTCAACAACACAATTTGCATAAGGTATATTAATTCCAATGTAAATCAAATTCTCTTTAACCATTAGTTAACCAACATACTTGCCTACAAAAGCTGACTTTGTATATATAAGTCCCAATCTAGTACAATATATTCATAACTATTATTATACACATAAAGTTAATGTTGGAATGGAAAATTAATTGTATTAGAATAATATATATAAAACCATATTCACTGTTATATTATAAGTTATTATATATATATATATATTTTTTTATTATTATTATCTGTTACCGCATTGTGATAAGTCAACAAAAAAAAAATCGTTCATGTCTACGGAGAGCGTAATGTTCAGTTATGATTCTCGCAAAGTGCTTAAGACGTTCTATGTTGACGAGACTTTAATAATCACGCTACAAAAGATATTGTATGGCGCGACGTCCGCTCACTTATTGAGTTGCGTTGTTATTGCTTCTAAACACGACATAAGTAGGTGTTGCTTATAATTTTGCCGGTGTAAGATTGCGCTGTAATGTAGGGTAGGGGTCTTAGAATTGCTGTATTTCCTTAATAGTCTGCATTTACCCTCGCCGACAATTTGTGACAAGAGCGTGAGCTAAATTGTCGCCAAGAGGAAATAAACTAATTTACTTATATACGGCATAAACTACAGCCTTAGTTGAAATACAAAGTGAGCACTGAAAAGTGAATAATAGAATGAGACTGAACAGTGAATATAACAGTATTCTTCTTAATTTATTCTAAGGCATGCGTGACGACGACAACTCGTAATACATTTTCCTTTTGCGATTCTGTGTACGTTCGTATTATGTACTTAGAGTTTCGTTAGTATAAAGATTATATTATATTTTGTATTAAGATTATTAAAAAGATTGTATTAATCCTTGTTACTGATATTATACATCGTCGTCATTATCCTCTCAATGATCAGTTACAAGATGAGTATATCAGATTTTCTTATCTTGAAGCATTAGCTGTGCATAAGCGAAATATTATTTTAGCATTGCTTTTCGTTATTAAACTTTTGTTCAGAGATCAATAATTGATAACATTGAAAATTACAATTTTAACTAAGTCACATGATTCATCTTGTCCTTGAGATAGTACAAATATAAAACTGCGGACTAAGAATTTATTATTATCACATTATCTTCCGTGTCTATCGATTTCGTAGAAATTGGTTAAAGATTACTATCTTTTTTTATTTGTAAATACTACAATTGCAAGTAAAGGAAAACTAAAAATATGGTTATATTTATAGCACCTATAGTAAAATATAGCAAAGTAAAATATAATATTTATCAATATGGCTAGCCTGGTGTAGGAAGCTAGTATTCCTCGTTTGAGAAGGATCTACTCAAAAGTGTGATGTACCTGGGTTGAGAAGAACGCTAATTTGAATAATGTTGCTGAGAGAATTCTATCATGAGTGATTGCAGAAGTAGTGTCTTTGTTTTAATTTACCCAGTATTTCCCGTATAAGCTCCAATCTAATACGTTGTGAGTCTGTCTCTTTACTAGACATAATTCCAAACTTTATGCCGTTAAAAGATAATTATGTCGTATTAGAATTACTTCAATAATCAGCTTAGCGTATACTGCTGCTATAAATCGGCCTGCCTAGTATTTTATATATACATAATGCCATAATCGCATGAATAAATTCGATATAATTTAACAATGGCAATTAGTATTATAAGTCACCTTGGAGGTCGTTAATGCTCATTTTGAGGTGATACCGCAGCTGCTTTTATTAAACACACTTGCAAATAAGGGTTTATGATACATTCTATTCTTAATCCATCATCTTACGGAATATCTCATTAAGACTGCCCAAATCAGCAATCTAGGTCGTGACTCCGCAAAACGTTTTATTCATACTCTCTACCTTTTTACAGATCATACGGAAAAAGTTACTTTTTAATTTTAAAAAAATTAGCACGTATTCTCCATCCTTAAATCTTAGCTCACATTAACAAAGGCAGTTGTAGTCTCAAAGGTATTTTCATAATGAATTCTTTTTAACAGGCACGTAGTTAATGCCCACGTAGCCATTTTAATGAAGGTTGCCATAAAATGTCTCATTGTTGCTAGTAAGTGAAGTTGGTGCCCTGAGTTTAATAGACCGCTATACCAGTAAATACTATCGCTGGTACGCCTTGCTTTAATACTAGATACTCTATAAGCACATCTTATGGATTTTCAACATAGTAGTATACTTTACTTGTTTTTCATTGCGTTTTACAAAACAATGATGTTTTAATAAAGTCAAATTTATCAGAATTTTGTCACCAAACGTCTAGGAGCATAATTTTTTATTAATAACAAATTTGAGCTCGGTTTTTTGTCATTTAATGTAGCTGTTAGTTGCAGATACCTTTCACAGCTTTAGTACACAGCGGACTATGAGTGAGCGCTGAGGGCTCTCAACCCGGAAAAATAGTTTAGGTGGACCCACGTTATATATCTTATTGTTGAAATAAAACTTCTTTTACGGATTCTATCGCGTTTGTATTTGATTTTTAATTTCCCGACGTTTCGAACACTTTACAGTGATCATGGTCACGGAGGACTCAGTCCTCCCGTGACTCCGTATGACTGACTCCGTGAATCCGTAAAAGTAGTTTTATTTCAAATGTGTAATACTCGCGTAAACATTAGAAGTCATTATACCTATCTTATTAATTTAGCTTTACTTAATTTATTTAGCTAAAATTAAATGCAGAAAGGATCCTAAACAAATTATTTATAAGCACAATCTTATGAATTAATATTATTTTAAATTCCGCCTCGTGGGAGCCCAATTGAATAACTGCATAGATGGCGCAATGGTTAAGATACCAACCTTCTGTGCCAATATCGAGGGTTCGATTCCCACGCAGTACAATATTTTGTGCGTTTCACAAAGTACTGTTCTGCTTTATCTACATAACATAATAATGTAAGTATAAAATTTGATCTATTTATATTTATTTATTTTATACCCAATAATGTTTCGATTTAACAGTATATAATATATATAATAAAAAGCAAAAGTGGGATTAAAATAGATGTAATCAATGAATAAGTTATCATAGTTGTTGAAATTGTGATCTAATGGAAAAAATGATTGTACATACACACATATCATCACGCCATATCCATTGCAGGGAAGGCAGAAAGAACAGAGGCCAGAGAACTCTATCCTTGCATACTTCACTCGCTTCTTCAACATTCATAATTCTCTTTATACACGCTCGTTGGTTTTGGAGACTCTTGACTCCACCTTCTTTCAGTACGTGACCAATCTGGTCTAGGTAGGTGAGTCTCGGTCTCCCCCGGTACCTACATCCTTCCACTTTCGCATTGTATATCTTCTTAACCAGACGTTCGTTCGGCATTCTTTCCACATGTCCGAATCATCGTAGCATTCCCTTTCGCATCTTTACACCAATACTCTCTTTCATACCTACTCGCTCTCTTACGTCATCGTTGCGAATGCGGTCGGTCAGCCTAACTCCACAGATTTTCTGTAGAGATCGCATTTCGACCGCATTAATTTTGCTTTCATGCTCTTTTCTGCATACCCAACTCTCGCTTCCATATAGTAATGTTGGGACAAGCACTGTGATATATATTGCTATACGTGCCTTCTGGCTGAGGTGGTGGCTAACGAGAAGTTGTCCCAACGCTTCGTTAACTCTATTTCCCGCATTCACTCTTCGCTCTATATCAGTGGTGTACCTTCCATCTCGGCTAAAACCACATCCAAGATATACAAATTCATCCACTTGCTCTAGTAAATCATTACCTATTTTTACTCTTTCATCTGTTCTGGCTTCATCTCTTTCAAAGACCATTATTTTGGTTTTGCTCACATTCACGCGTAGACCCCATCTTCTGTCATTGTGTCGACTATGGTCTGCAGGTCAGCCCATGTAACTGGACTGCACAGCCTGTAGCAGTTTACCGTTAATACCATACTCCGGTAAAATGTCCCAAAGTTCCTTTCGTACAAACGTGTTAAATGCTCTCTCCAGATCCACAAAACTGCAGAAAACCCTCTGAACTAGAGCCAAATGCTTCTCCACAATGTTGCGCAGAGAGAACACTTGATCCATGCATCCCCTTCCATTCCTGAAACCTCCTTGTGTCTCATACAGTAAACCATCGGACACCATCCTCATTCTCCTTTCAGTAATTTTACCGTACACTTTTGCTGCCAAACTGGTCAAGCTTATGGCTCAGTAATTTGCGCAGTCATAACGTGAACCCTTGTTCTTAAACAAAGGCACGATGACTGCGCTATTCCAGTCCCTGGAAACCATTACCGAGTTCCAACACAAATTGAAGAGCAACAGGAACGCCTCCCAGACACAGGAGCCACCAAGCTTGATCATCTCGGCAGACACCATATCAATGCCCGCTGTCTTACCATTTTTCAAACTTCTTATCACCCATTCAACTTTATTTATACTGATGCCATCGGAGGACGCCGGTGCTGAATGTTGATCTACTAAACCATATGCGACACCGGCGCCAACTCGAGTATCCACATACATATCGCCAAAATATTCACTCCATCAGCTTAACACGTCTTGTGTTTGTGTAAGAATATCTCCACCTTTAGACCTTATTTTATTCATTCTGAAGGCTGACCAACCACACCAAGACTTCTTCACCTCCCTCCAAAAGAGTTTGGTGTTACCCTCGAAGTTTTTAGTCAGTCATTCTTACATTCCCGATATATTTCTTTCTTCTGTTCAGTCATACTGTCATTCAGATTCAAGGAAGAGACATAGTCCATCCACGTTTTCTTCTTTTGCTCTACGGAAGCTGCCATTTCCGCATCCCACCATGCATCACTTCAATTCTTCTAAAAATAATTGTCACTATGTAAAACCAACCTCCAATAATGCATCATCATCATCTCAGCCCATATATGTCCCACTGTTGGGCTCGAATCTCCTGCATCCTTTCAGCTCATATATGCCTCACTGTTGGGCTCGAGTCTCCTTCATAATAGGAGCGAAATTGACCTACTATACCACGCTGGTCAGACGTGTTGGTATAGGGTTTTGTTTCGAGTTTTCCTTCTCTTTCATAGATGTTATATGAGTTTTATATCTCTTAGTCGTCTCTTATGATCACCTACTGGTAAGATATGAGGTGGTGAATTGTATTCTTACTCACCACACGGATATAGTTTTTTTATAATAATGTGTAAATAATGCATAGTTTTTTTTTTATTATATTTCATTCCATGATCAATGTGGTTAGTTATTAATGCACTAACACATGATTTCTATGTTTTAGTTTTTTTGGTTTCAAAAAGAAGCTTAAAGTTATACGCCATGCTGTTAAGGAAGCTATAATCGGGATTTCTCTTCAAGATAAAATCCAGAAGACGTAAAAGAACAGGCGTATCTGATATAGCGCGAAATTAATAAAAATATTGCATGATGATGAAATCAAATGGGAAAGTAAGGTTCTTAAGTAGCAACCACGAACCGAGCGATTTAATATAAGATGGCCTCCCATCAGGTAGACTGAAGTTATCGTGAAATTCGTAAGATACTGAATCAAAAACATCAAGTTTCCTGTAACATACCTTTTTTTTCTTTACTGGGTCAAGGTGAAATAATGACAAAATCGCCAGGCATGGCAAGCGTGAGGCTAAGTAAGTAGTGGTACTTATATTGTATTCCCAACTCATCAATACTCGAGCACTAACGTGAATTAATTGCCTAAAATTATTATTATCAATAAATTTCGACACAGTCTGCTTTACAGTGTTTCTAATATTAAAAATGCAATCATTAAAAATGTAACTTGCACTAACTTCAAAAAGCCAGAAGTACAAATCTATGCGGTCCTAACCGTCTTTATGTGTCAGATTATTCAAATGAAGCGATAAAAGCTAAATCAATTTGAACGTTATCGAAATATTAATCAAGCTTAAGCACCTTACTCGTACTTAAAATGTATAGAGCTTGTTTTGGTATTTAAGATGTGTATGCAGCCGTCAAATGCTCAGAGTCCAGATGCTTGCTCGGAATCCGATTCTAGGCTATTGCCTACTGTCGGGAGTTTGGTTGCATTACATTAGATTAGACACTGCTCGCATTCCTCTCGCTCGGATTTAACTTGATCGTAACAGTACATCTTGAAATTCTGCAAAGTTTGTTATTAATTTATACGCTATTATAGTATATTCTACAACATTCACAATAATAAAGTCTATTACTACCTTTATTTTGCAGATGGCATATCAATTGTCGAGTAAATATAGTTTTTCCGAAGCAACTCGACGATAATTAATCTTTTTACTCGTGCTTATTATATCGTGATCTTTAGTCTGTTGTAAGAATCGTAAATTATTTAAAGAAGACTTTTTTTTTAATAACTATAGTAACTTTGATCAGGTACCTCTGATGTAAGTGCAGTGTATCTATTTTGTCAAAGTACACTATGTCTAGCTGTATTACTAAATAGTTATTCCTGCTGTATTGTTTGTGTTGATTACTTAGATATAGTTTTTGACGTTTTTTTTATCATTAGACGATGCTTTAAGTGAGTTGTAATATATTTGTAAAAACCCGGACCGATTTGGCGGGGCGAGACGCATCCATAGTCCACCGTATAAAAAAAAAAGGCAGATAAATTCTATGATATAAAAAGTGGAACTGTTACAATTTTGTTATAAATATGGATGCCGATTCTTAGTATGTAAAAATCTTGGAAAAATTCAATAATTAATTAAGTTAATTCGGGAAATTAAATTGCTGAGTTACCGTAAATTATTAACGTAGTTGTTCTTCATCAAATAGATTATAAAATAAATAGGATGTAAATGGTTTGTAATAAGTACATATTCTTCAAAAATATTTTTATATGATCAAATAGTCTTAAAACAAGCCTGGACATTGTACAAAATTATTTATAGAGCAACAACAATGTAAAACGTACAACGTGGGACATCAAAGCGTAATATATTTAAGTGTATTCACTAAGTTGTTAATGTCCGAATATACGTGTTAATTTTATTGGAGGGGCGGTGACGTTTGGCTGACGTGACGCAGGTCGGTTTGAAGACGGTCACTCGACAATTGAATCATAAAAGCACACGTGACCCGCTCCGTACCGTGACTACATTGTGCTACTTTATTTCGTCTAATATTGTGTATATGGGTTGTCTAATATTGTTGTTCAACGATCCCATTGCTCTATGTTAAGGGTTATAGTTATTGAGATGTTTTGGGTAATATAAAACGTTAAGTTTTGATAGCGTGATGTAGTTTACTTTTATATTCAATAACTTATATATGAATATGAATTCGTCTGTAACCTATTGCACTTTTATTTATTTATTTATTTTTTATTCATTTATTTATTTAAGGAAACAAACAGATACATATTCTTATTACTAAATAATAGAGTTGCATAATTAAGACAAATGTGTAGCTCACTACGTTATCCACATATTATTATAAACTATGTTTTTTTTTTGGGTGGGCTACGGTCGGCGCACTCCTCGCACCACTCTTACCGGGGCGACAGAGGAGCGTAAGCACGCACACCCGTAACCCACCCGTGACACTTCGCCTTCGTCGTTGGACCGACCACTTAATGTATATTTTTTTAATACTGTATGATAATTAATTATTACTTCTGTTGATTTACAATAACTAGACAGTTGATATTATCTCGATATTTTTTTTGTTTAGTGAATCTTTGGAAAATATATCTAGATATTAAAAAATAATTGATAAAATAATGATAAATAACTTTTTTATTAGGTATTATATTATTAAATATTTAAAAAAAAACTAAGAAGGGAAAATAATAAAGAAATGTAAAACCAAGAACCGAACCGGAGCTGCTTCGCTTAAACTGCTCCATTTCCCATCTGAGCCATGTCTATTCTCTATAACAGCGGCTAAATTTTTCTTCATATTGTAATAGTTTATGACAGTAACAAAACGACAATTTGTATACATCAATCGATTATCCTCAAAAACCTGCTGTATACTAAATTTCATTGAAATCCGTAGTGAGTGCGGGACTATCGCTGCTGTTCCTTTAAAGATATTAGATCAGATAGTGAATTACAATTAATTGCTGCTGGAAAATCGTAGACGTCATTTATTTGCATCTTATATACATCCCACTGCTGGGCTCAAGCCTTCTCCAGAATGAGTGGAAAAAATTACCTTTAGGGATTTGCCAAGAGAGCCGGCATCAACAATCCTTGAAAACGTAACTGTTTATAAAACGGCATAAGGTGGAGTTGGCCCAAGTCAATATAAAGCTCTTAGTCGTCTTTTACAACATCTACAAGCAAAGTAAGGGTTGATAGTATTCGTGGCCGGTGTCACACAGCAATTCTTGCATAGATATTACATTCATATTATTTCCCTAGTAGGTCATCTTCTTCTACGGGGTGGTGAATAAGGGACTGGTGAATTGTATAATAGTAAAAAATACTAAGGTCATCTAGTAGTGATTAAAATTCCATTTATACCATACATACAATTATCGATAATCAAGGAAATATAATATTGTATCATCCCCTCAATTAAAAGTAAATTAACGATTGCCAAAAGATGCCTCCAATATATTTATATATCGAATTGTATACTTCCCACTGCTGGGATCGAACCTTCTTCATAATAAAAGGGAAATTGACCTACTATACAACGGTGGTCAAACGTGTTGGTATGGGAATTTATTTCGAGTTTTCGTTGTCTTAAATAGTATTTTATATCCATAATTACCCTTAGTTGTCTTTTACGACACCCAGGGCAAGATTATGGTGTTAAATGTTATTCTTACTCCGTCATAGGGGGGCAATACATACTAGTAATTAATGTAGCCAGGCACGAAGGTAATATTGATGTATCAAATTTATATTTGCACAGAATGTATATGCTTGTGATGATAAGTGTAAGCTTTCAATAAATAATGATCCATTGGACCCTGAATATATATTAGGTCAACTTGATGAAATCTAACAAAAAACTTAAGACGAGACTAGTGCAATAATCATCGATGCCAAACTTGTTACTGGTGACCGTCGTAAATGGTTATCAGCGTCTAGAATTGGGAGCCAGTCGCCTCCGTCTGGTAGTGGTCTCGTGGAAGGGGTTAAGAGTGGGGTCAGAAGGGAGAACCTCCGCCTTGACCTGCTCCGCCTCCAGCGCAAGGGATGATTCGAATACCTGCGACTGTGACCATCTTAACCGTGATTTGATGGATCAGATCGGTAATCGCAAGAAGGTGACGAGCCGGTCTTAGTTGCCGAGACATCAACAGCGATGCCCGAAGGAGTAGCCCTCACCGAAGTCAGTAATATATTCCGATGGTTCGCTGAATAGACAGTGAGAGGTAATACGGCAGGTTATGGGCTCGCATACTGCTCTTTCGCCACCCCGGATAATTTGGGTGGGATGTTGGGCGTGTCGGACCATGACCTCTCATAAGAAGATAAATAAAGGAAATTTATAAAAACCTTTTTCCTAGTGAAAGAAATAATTAAGTTAAACGTCTACCATAAAGACGATAATACAAGTCACAATTTGTTTTCAAATAGATGTGGGTTAAAGTCCTACGTGGGGTTATCATTTTTCGTTCGCAAACAAGTTTTCCTAAATAAAAAATATTGTTTTATTAATATACAATTTTCCTTCTATTGAGTTACAATACACTCGTCATAACATATTTACGTGATATAACTGTGTTTCATGTTATAATCCCTGGTAGCTTCACACTGTCGTAATCAAATCCTGTCGGAGCGAGAGGCCTAATCGAGGCAGACCACGCTCGACCTCCGTCAAATCGGGCTAAGGAACACGAGCTGAGTGTCATCGAGACACAGATAACTGTGGCCAACTATATCCACTGACCGTTCCAACATTGAATCCATAAAATTTATACTAATAACACACTAAAATGTATACTAATAATTAACTAAAGATTCAATTTAGATTAAAATAAACCAGAAGCAGTATTCTATCACTTTCTTCCAAAATGATTTTAAGATATCATAAACTAATTTCTCCATTATTAAATTTTACAGCTACTTATAACTAAGAGCAAATTGCTTCCAATCTATTTAACACTATAAATTTATTAAAAGTATATGTTAATAATTTAAATATCAAATTGACTATTTAACCAATACATTGGGAACGTAATGTATTATCATTTATTCCTACCAGTGTTGTAAGCGACAACGTAAGTAGACACAACAACTTTGCATTAAAAAAACATTCAAATAAAACTCTACACCAGCTTGTCCGACTAATCCGACTAACGTGGGAGTATGTTAACATTCTTTGCACTGTGAGGGAAACTCGTAGCCGATCTACAAATATACACGAGCTAAAGAAAAATAGGTACGATAATAATATTAATTACAGCATACTGCACTGCAGATTTTATTGCAAAAGCTGCACGTTTTGTTCACTTAAGCGACAGAATAAAAATTCATCTTCATATTTTAATTCAAAATTAATAAGTTATTATAGTTTGACAATGCATGTTTCACTTTAGAGACATAATAACGTGAATATTAAATACATATATTATCAAACTTATTATATAAAAAGCAGAGTATATTTAAATATATCAATACTGTAGTCATAAATAATAAAGTCAAAAATATTGGCTATACGTTTCGAAGCAATTGTCTTGTCGTTTTGCTACGAATTTATTTTGTCAACGACAGGAGGCGTCGGGCCGGGGTGTGGTGAGCGCTTAGAGCGGGAGGCCTCCTATAACATATTTCACTACATAAATCATAACTTTATTTCCTCTCGCTTATGGATGCCGACTCGAGGAGCGAGGTGTCTTTGAAATGGTTTTAAGAGTTCCGACATAGCTGTACCGCAACAAAGGACCAAATTCAATTAAGTGTAGATGGAACGCTAAGATGAGTTTATTCCAAATTATTCTAGTTTAGTTATATTGTTTTTGTATATTAAATATTACTATAAACTATTTGCAAGCAAAAAAATATTACCATATATTACATAAACCACATCAATTGGAAATTGGGTTAAAGGTTGGAATCGATTTTCAATGGATATGGGTTCAAGTCCCACGTATAGTTCTCATGTTTCACGTGCAAATAAGTTTTTATGAATATTTTAGTATGTCAAATCAGTGATTCAGATTAAACTTTATATTAACTAGTGGTAATATAAAAAGGAATTAAGCAACATTTTAGATAACAAATAAACTGTCAACTTTGGTTGTCATATCCGCAATGAAAAAGTAAAAGTCAACTATTGAAGATTTTTGAGTAATTGACAGATCCAGCTAAGTTCACCAATAAACATTGAATCTCACATTCAAGAATAGAAGAAAGGTAATAAAGGCGAGCATATCATATAGAGAACTTATATACGAAGGTTGTTTTTTTAACAATAAAATATTTCTTAATATTATATAACAACCTTTTTATAAGGATTTTTTGTATAACAAACTCCAAATCGTTAAAAGTAATTTATTTTTATTTTCATTTGCTTGAAAGATTGGACTCACAGTAGATAATATAGGGGCATAGTGTTATTATATCGGTGTATAGAAATATAATTCATTAGCATCATCTCAGCTCATATATGTATGTCCCACTGTTGGGCTCGAGCCTCCTCCATAATGGAAGGGTAATTGACCTACTATACCACGCTGGTCAGACGTGTTGGTATAGGGTTTTGTTTCGAATTTTCTTTCTCTCACATAGATGTTATATGGGTTTTATATCCCTTAGTCGTCTCGTACGATTACCCACGGGTAAGATAGGGAGTGGTGAATTGTATTCTTACTCCGTCACCACACGAAAAAAACACACGGAAAATAAAATTATAATTATAACTTTCAAATGAAACAAAACAGCTCGTACGTTAGTTTGATATTTTCTTGTTTGTCATAATATCATTCATGTATAATATGTATATATATGGCTTCTAAACATCAAACTACCCATAGATCACAAATATTACATTCTTAATAACAAAATACATTGTCTTACAGGATACAAGAACAACGTACCTTACTAATTTGCGACCATTTTAGCGGTATTTCCTGCCAATTAGGCGCGTTAAAACATTGCGCCGCTTAACAAAGGGGAGCGGGCGTCATGAATTTATTGTTAGGTTACTGTCTTAAGTTATTTAAATGTTCACAGTACGACGTTATTCACGTGCGAGACGCGGTGAATGCAGCTTCCTTCGACAATTTATCATGAATCTTTAATTAAACTTTAGCCGTGACTGTTCAGTTTCAATGAATCACAATTAAGCTAGAGTATCGACACTGTGTTATTAGTTGCTGTCTAATACCTAGTAACTTTAATATCCATGTGAAGAGAAAGAAGTAAAAATATTATTAAAGCAATCAATACGTAAAATATCAGTGCTATAATATGCATCTACTTAATACTACAAGTATTAATCCTTACTAATATTTTAATTCCAAAGTAATTCTGTCTGTCTGTCTGTTTGTCGCTCTTTCACAGCAAAACTACTGAACCGATCTAAATAAAATTTGGTACACAGATACTCTAGAGCCTGATAAAGGATATAGGTTGATTTTTAACGCAAAAAAAAGGGTTGTAAAGGGGGATGAAACGTTACGTAAAGAATTATCGTCATTTTTAAAGCCAGAAGCTTGAAACTTATTTTTAGGCTATTGATTAGATATAAATATATATGACATTAAAATTTCGTAAAAATGTTATCCTTAAGGGGTAAAAATAAAAATAAGGAATGAAAATCTTTAGGAAAGTAACCTTTTACTCTGGCTAAGCCGCGGGAAGAAGTTAGTAAGTAAATAATAAAGATAGGAAACTATGAATAAGAACCAAAAAGGCACCGAATAACTGTGGTGTAAAATCTTTCAAACAATTTTTATTGATCTGAGATAGCTCCCCAGTTTGAACTTTCCACAATTGCAAACTGTCAACGTATTACACGTTTAGTTAGGTCGGTAGATTGTCATAGAAATCACGGTTTTGTTTAGGATTGCCTCAGGCCTCGAGTTAAAAGTGAAAGAATCATTTACAAAACAGCTTTAAAAGTGACTGTTGGCAGTTAGAGTATGTTTTTAAAACAAAAAGGATCATTAAGATATAGATGGTAATATTTAAACAATTTCATTTTTAGCTGTTGCTTTTTATATGGATTTGGCTATTAAGAATGATATTTTTAAGAATATACATTTCACCAATCATTTGCATTGATCAATCACTGTAGAGGTTTTCCTTAATGAGCGTTGATACATATTTTAACCGCTTCAAAATTGCTACAAATGTTTTTTCGTAACTCAGGAAATCGATTATTGGAAATATATCTATAATACTACTTCTTTCGTTCAGTGGTTTAAAAGTGTAACTGCAGATCGTAAACATCTCATATTTAAACTTAGATTCAGTTAGGTTAAATAAAATCATGTGAGGTTCATGTGCAGATTTCTTAAATTTTTGAAGATTTTCTTGAAAAATTTTCAATAATCCGCTAAGAGCTTTTTAGTTAAAGTAGAATATCATGTAGTTAGAATTAAATATTAGATGATAAAATACGCTTATTATGTTTCTATTTACTAAGGGCATAGGACTATAAAAAATATCATGTACTTAATGATTTCAGATGTTTATGCGAGTCTAACACATTTGATATAAAACTATTTTAACGGATTCTATAACGGTTCATAGTCACGGGAGAATTAAGGTGTCTCGCGTTCAACAAGCTAATAATAAATATAATGTAAGTTGTTTTCGTGGCTTTACTTACGTAAACTTCTTGATTCATGTATAGATCCCTTACTTTTTACTTCAATAAGAAACTTTCATATCCTTATCACACTCCATGAAACTAAATAACAAGCCCTTATTTTTAAATATATCATCAAATTTTCAAGTTTCTAGTCTTAATAAATTCTGCTAAGCGCTATTGAATGTGTCAGGACAAACTATTTTATATATTAAGTCTAAATACATAACTTTGCAAACTTAAACTATGTGAATTGTGGTTGAGATCTGAAATATATGTTCTAAGCTGTGTGGTAGCGGCTACGAATACTACCAACCCTTACTTTGTTCATGGATGTCGTAAAAGATGTCTAAGAGCCTTATAATGACCTGAGCCAACTCCATCTGATGCCGTTTGGTCAACAATTACATTCCCAAGGAGGGTTGACGTCTGGCCACCGAAGACAAAGATCGGGTACCAGTGGCTCGCTCGCACGGCGAAGAGAGGAGTTGCATAGTGGGTCTATGGGTTCACGCGCCGCCTCTTCCGTCACCCCGGACCGATCTGGCGGAGCGAGACGCATACATAGTCCACTGTAAAAAATAGAAAAAAAAGGAGTGTTGACGTCTGGCAGGCGGCCGGTCATAAAACTATTGCCAATAACTTTTACAATACGTACTATGAAAGAAGAGTACATATTGAATCGACTCGACCTCAATTGGGATAAGAATAGAAGAATGATGATCTGAAATATATGTTCTAAAAGCGATACTACAAAAATGTAGAGACCAAAGAACGTATAAAGTATCTACCACAAAGGTTTACGCTGAATTTTAATTTCTAAGTGTAGTTGCATGTAAAACAGCATAGTGATAACAATGCAGTCCGCATACATTGGATAACTACAAACATTTATCTTAAGCCTTTATTGTCTAAGTACTTACATATTTTTTTATACATCGTAATTAATTTTTTTTTGTAATTTACGAATTTTAATGCATTAAATGTCTATGCTATTTCAAAAAAAAAAATATTTAAAAAAATGCTATTTCAAGTTCTAAATTGAATTTGTTAAGTATTTTCTATTGCCATTGAAGACAAAGATCGGGTACCGGTGGCCTGCTCTCACGGCGAAGAGAGGTCTTTGCATGGTGGGGTCTATGGGGTTGCGCGCCGCCTTTTCCGTCGCCCCGGACACTCGCTGTATTAGAGAAAGATGTACAGAGGTATTCAGCGGTTACCATTAACTATCAGGTGAGTTACCTGCTTATTTGTTATCAATGGGAATATAAAAACAACAGAAAAAGTACTAGGAACGGCGTTATACTTCACAATCACTAGTAGCTCATATTCCATTTTATCATGGCAGCTTCTTTTAAACATATTTATTATATAAATGCATTTGATATTTACATATTTAACTTGTATTTTGTATTCTATTGCTAAAATAAAATATGTTTTAAAATCATGTTCAGAATTCTATTGTCATAAAATTTTATGTATGTATATAGAAAAGATGAAACCACTTTGACATAATATGTATTTTTTACTTAAAATCATTAATTACATATATTTACAACAATATCAACAATTACTTTAAATAATATACATTGTCCTAATAATAACAGATTAGCTATACACTTCGAAAAATCCTACATGAAGTCTATACATAAATGTACTACAATATTGCGTATAATTGTTACATAATGTTCCCTAAGACACATAGACCCATTAACTTACCCTTTTAGCCGAAAAAATAAAATATATTAGACTCAAAAAGTATATTTTTGTATAAGATAACTGATTTCGAAGCAGGTCTATCAACATTATGATTTATTATTTATTATATTTAAATTTGTAATCCAATGAACATCGAAAAAATGTTACAGTAGGTATATTTTGTGAAGTCAATCTCTGGTTAGTGCCAATTTAATATTATGTACTAATTTGAATAAGTCTTCTTATTCATGACAACTAATAATTTACAGATACTATAACAAAATGTTACCAAAATTATTATATAGCTTTTACAAATTATTTATTTTTATTATTTATGTTAAGCATATCCAAATATTTTGCGTTGGTATTGCATTAAAAATTAAAATATAATTTATTACATTACATTTACCCATTCCACTTAATTTAAATGAATATTAATAAAAAAGTAATTACTATATTACAGGGTGGACGTGGACCGCTCCCGAAAACAGAGACAGGTGACCCTACTAGACCTACTTGTAATGATAGGCTAGAAAAAAAATCGATTCGGATGAAAACAATTTTTTTTTTCACAACGAATTTTAAGTTTTTTTCACATTCCATCGTATTAGGATAGTGCCATATAACGATAATTTCATAAAAAGACGTAACTTTACTCAGATGAGAAAAGACGCAATCTATTCAAAACTCACGATCATATATATGTTCAAGAGTTTAACGACCTCGAGTGGTTAAAAAAAAATATTTTTAATCCGAATCAATTTTTTTTCTAGCCTATCATTACAAGTAGGACTAGTAGGGTTACCTGTCTTTATTTTCGGGAGCGGTCCACTTCCACCCTGTATATGACAAATATATTAATTGACCATCAAAAAAATATAGGTATATTATTAATATAGGTATTGCATCAAATTAGCCCGTAATCATTCTAGACGTGATCCAAAAGGCACTAGATTTATTACTTCAATAGATTTGAATTGTTTTAAAAATCGTTGTAGTTATAATTCGTGAAATAATTGAATGAATAAACATGAGTCAGCTCTCATATTTAAAGAATATTATATATATTTTACTTTGCCTCAAGAAAGTCACTACGTTTTCGTTTTCATGTATACACACCTAATATTTATTTAAAAAAAGAAATAATAATATTTCAGTTGAAAATCCAACTCATTCATCATTCATTAGGAATGTGACATACATATTGATTTTGCCATAGGGAATGTCTAAATAAATTTTTAGCACAGTTGTGAGTAGATAGAGCTTCAGTAGGAAAGAAAAGCTATTTCATTCTAGTTACTAATAAAAAAGTGCGTGGACGTATATAGAAAAAACATTTGCATAAGTTTTATTTCTTAATAGTTTTATAATCAAATTATATAAGAGCAATAAGTAATAAGAGCTGATCTATCCACTACAAAGGTGTAATACGCACAAATGAATATCAGTATTATTTATATCCTCCATAAATAAGTAAATTATTAGTAGGCTTTATCTCTCTCCATCTCTATAAAGTTATTTATAAAGCTTTGTTCTATTATTTTATTAAAATTTTAAATGCAACTATAGAAAAAGTATGAAAACTATTTTTTTTTTAAGTAATAAACTAATTTAGAAAATATTAATTCAATACGTGTTTCAATTCAAAATTGTATTTAATACGAAAAGTTTAATATGTAAATTAATTATATACGAATTAATTTTGGATACGAGTATATATGAATAGAAATATATAACATATATTAAAATAGAGAAACAGAGAAAATTATAAATAAGAATGTTTCAATGGCTCCAGGCAAGCACTGTCCTGCGAGATATAAATTGAGATATAAATGTATTTTAAAGCAACCGGTATTTGTATATATGTATATCCACTTATTTTATTTTCTAAGGTTGTAAAGTGGAATTTAATTTACACAGTTTAATTTCCATTTATCTCCACGATAACATTATTCGCAGATTAATACATAAATGCAATGCGTTTGTTTTCACATTACTTTAATCTGGATCTTTATTAATAATGCTATATAATTGATTTGTCATTTTACAGCAATGATAAAAAATTACCTTGTATATTAAACTAACATTAATATCCCTAAATTTTAAAAAACACTTATGAATTCACTAAACTAATAAATCATTGCAGACTTATCGGTCAATAGTTACTTCAATCTGGATCTCAGTAATTTGATTGAATTAAAACATCAATATTAGCCATATATAATTACTAAAAACATAACAAGCTTTACTAAACAACAATGTACGTGCACACACATTTATATATTAATAATATAATTATTGAATACGATAGTTAACCTTAAACATTTTGAATGGAAATAAATTGGCCATCTTTTTAATTTTTATCTCGGATCATACAGATAACGTTATAAATTAAACATTATCAGGATCATTAATTTATAAAATGCTTACTACACTTTAACCAAATACTTAAATCACTTGGAAAAAGTGCAAGATATTAAGCTGTAAATTGCAAATAAAAATTTACAAGTGACAAGATGCATACCTCCTGAATGTAGTGTAAATGTCGTAGTACTTTATATTTAAATACGTAGATGCAGGAGACAGATATATGACAATGAGGTCTAAATAATTTGATGTAAGTGGGAAAATGAAGTATACTTTGACTCATTAAACATCGTGCCGCATGACGTAACTGATTTTTCGTCATAACTAATTACTTGAAATCAATCTTAATATTTAGACTAGATTTTTATTTAGAAATATAATTGCTAGACAATCTGATAGTCAAGGCAATATAGTCTTAGATGGCTAGGTAGTAAAGCATAGCGCACTTTTTATAATTACTTTAATAAATAAGGACCCTCATGAAGTCTAAGAAATTATACACCCGAATAGGAAATTGAAAAGAAATGTGTCAAAATACGATTTATATAATTTCATCACATAACTTTGTTAGTTAGACCTAACAAAGTTTAGTAATTAATCTTGTGCAGGTAATCGTGTATGATTTTAAAAACCGTTGCTAAAAACTAATTTGAATGACATACAAGAAATTTGGGAATGTTGTATTGAACTTCAATACAGGACTACAAACGCAGTTACTATTTTATTAGTTACTAGCAAATTATCCTTACTAATATTATAAATGCGAAAGTAACTCTGTCTGTCTGTCGCTCTTTCACGCCAAAACTACTGAACCGATCTAAATGAAATTTGGACACAGATGGTCTAGAGCCTGACAAAGGACATGGCCTACTTTTTAATGCAAAAAAAAGGGGAATGAAAAGTTGTAGTATTGTCATTTTTAAAGCCAGAAGCTTGAAACTTAATTTTCGGCTATTGATTAGATATAAATAAATATGACATTAAAATTTTGTAAAAAATTTACCGTTAAGGGGTAAAATAAAAATAGAGGATAAAAAGCTTTAGGAAATTAACCTTTTACGCGGGCGAAGCCGCGGGCAGAAGCTAGTATGAAATAAATAAAAATAGAATTCCTCGAAATCAACCGCATCGTACTTATTGGGTACTAATGAATGGTTATAATGATCTAGAATCAACTTCACATAATTGCCTATCTAATGACGACGACTTGGAGAACATCAGTTGAATGGTTTCAAAGTCTATAAGATATATACAGAAACAAATTTTAAGTTTTATGTATATAGATGCATGTATGTCTTTTTAATTAAATAAATGTGTCTATACGCACAAATCATAATATAAATTCATGATCTACATATAAGGCTCTCTTCCCTGGCGGCACAAGCTCCATGTGGGGGTGCGAGAAACAACTTGCCGTTGGCACACGCACATAGCTGATAGATATTTTGATGATGAGGATCATGCGTGTGTGGTGCTGACGGTGGCAATGGAAGTGCAGATTTCAGCTTCGGCATGAATATACTGGGTGCTTCCAAATGTATCTGTGAATAGAGAAATTAACAACTGGAAACGATTCGATATAACGCTTATTCTATTTCATGGATTCATTATTGTTATTTTTTTATCCTGATCCTAACCTATAAATTAGTCAGTAGGTCTTCTTCCTCGATACAAAGGTAGAAGAATAAAATAAACTTCTTTTACCTAAAAGCTGATAATATTCCACCTTAAATATCAAGTAGCAAAATGCTTTAGCTTCGGTTGTTTTTATTGCTTTTTTCATAATATTGGTTGAATTGATGAATTAAGTTTTCCGTGTGGTGACGGAGTAAGAATACAATTCACTACTCCCTCTCTTACCCGTGGGTGATCGTAAGAGACGACTATGGGATATAAAACGCACGCAAAACCTATGCAAGAGAAGGAAAACTTGAAACAAAACTCTATACCAACACGTCTGACCAGCGTGGTAAAGTAGTTTAACTTCCCTCCCATAGTGGAGGAGGCTCGTGCCCAATAGTGGGACATATATCAGCTGAAATGATGATGATGATGATGAATTAAGAATACAATATGTCATCGCCCCTTCCATTACCATGGGTGATTGTAAAAGACGAAACGGATAACGTATATACATAACATAATTGCAAGAGAAGGAAAACGTGAAATAGAACCCTAGACCAACCCATCTAACCAGCGTGATATAGTAGATCAATTTACTTCTCATTATAAAGGAAACTCAAGAAATGGAACTTACCTATATCAGCTTATAAGTTATGCCTTATTAAATTATTTATACTTATAATAGTTATGCCTTATAAGTTATTTCAAAAATAATATTATTTCGCACTTACCGAGCCAGCGACTGATCTGAGTCGAAAGGTAGTAAGGCAACTGGCACTAATATCACCCGCGCGAGATTCTAGAACAATTTTTTGCGCCGCATGCATCTCCAATGAACGCGTCGGTGACTCCAGTCTGTATTTCAAAACATTATAATAAGAATTATGAGACTATATTTAGCGCACATTTTCCGTGCGATGATGGAGTAAGAATACTATTCATCCCACTCTTGAATTATGTAAGAGACGACAAAGAGATACAATATGAGTATAATATCTGTACAATAGAAGGCAAACTCGAAATAAAACCCTATAACTATCCAGCTGATCAGCTAATGAACAGAACTAATTAAGGGATATTCAATGATGTATTTACTGATAGGTAATCCAGAATTTCAGTATGATAAAGGAGAAAGATGTTTATCATTCTAGTCTTGAAATATTTTCAGAATAATAATATTACTGGCTCATAGTATCAATAGTACAGGCATTAAAGAGCAAAAGTTTATAAACATTCACTGTCGGTCTCAAGCCCCTGAAGAGGGATAATGCTACAATTACCGCACATGATTAACGATTGCACTTGGTGTTATAAGTTACCCAAAATTGTGCTGCTGTCCTTTCTCCTGATGATCTCTCAGTCGGTTTATAAGACTCCCACAGATACTTAAAGTGTAGTGATGCATTACATTTTAACCCGTCACAGAAAAAGGATCAAATGCTACAAAATTATTTGTATCTTTTCTTAGTAACCTTTTGAGAGTAATAACTGTATTATTAGAACTCAACTATGTAGTAAGCAGCTACGAATACTACCAGCCCTTACTTTACTTGTGGATGCCGTAAAATGTCGACTATCAGCATTATATCGACCTGGGCCAGCTCCACCTGATGCCGTTTGGTCAACAACTACATTCCCAAAGAGGGTTGATAACAGGCAGGCGGCCAGTCATATAACTAATATCAATAACCTTTGCAATATGTACGATGCAAGAGGAGTGCATATTGCGTCGACCCTAAGCAATTGGGATAAGAGCAGGAGAATAATGAACTGTATGATTGGAATTCTCTAGTTTCTTGTTTTATATGCCATATAATCCTTACTTATATTATAAATGCGAAAGTAACTCTGTCTGTCTGCCGCTCTTTCACGCCAAAACTACTGAACCGATCTAAATAAAATATGGTACACAGATATTCTAAAGCCTGATAAAGGACATAGGCTACTTTTTAATGCAAAAAAGGGTTGTAAAGGGGGGTGAAAAGTTGTAAGGAAGTATCGTCATTTTTAAAGCCAGAAGATTGAATCTTATTTTAGGCTATTGATTAAATGTAAATAAATATGACATTAACGATTTGTGAAAAAATTACCCTTAAGGGGTCAAATAAAAATTGGGGATGAAAAACTTTAGGAAAGTAACCTTTTACGCGGGCGAAGCCGCTAGCAGAAGCTAGTATGCCATAAATACACTAATATAAAATCGAAATATCATTATTATAGTTTGATTAAATGACCAAAAATAGAACATAATTACATGTATATGAAATAAAAGAAACTTAGCCTCTAACTACACATTGATTTTTATTTAAATATATAAATAAACTCAAACCAAAGTCCATCAAACAGTTCCATAATAATTGTGAGTCAAATTATTTAAATCAACCGCGGCTTCCTTACTTTAGGTGCTTAAGTTTAATTTCGCGTATATCGGATGTTTGCAGGTATGAATACTTGTGGGAAATCGGTGAAAATCCGGTTTAACATCCGGCATAGTTTGACTTCTAACGATAATATGTTGGTTGACTAAACCTTAATTCCGGCCAGTGTTTGTGATTGCGAATTTATTTAAATTATTGGAACTCTTTCACTTTTATTCTTAATTATATTCCTTACGTTAGGCTTCAAACGTGAAAACCAAGACCCTATATGTACACAATTATTTCAATGCTTATCTCTGAGTATAATGATTTCTAGATTCAGCAATGTAATTATGTAAGACCAGTCATTATGTATTTGGATTGGATGGATCTGAATATTGGGCATTGAAAAAGATGGATGAGAGACGATTGCATGCTATTGAGATGCGTATGTTAAGATGGATGTGTGGGGTGACAAGATTAGATAAGATTCAAAATGAGTATATTAGGAAAAGTTTGAAAGTAACACCAGTGATAGCGAAGTTTAAGAGCGCGAGATTAAAGACATGTGACAAGGAGGGTTATCAATATGCTTGTGGATGGACGTAAGAATCGTGGGAGACCCAAAAAGAGATGGATGGATTGTGTAAACGAGGATGTGTGTATGAAAGTTCTGAGTGCAGATATGAGGGCTGATAGAAGATTGTGGAAGGCAAGAACATGTTGTGCCGACCCTACTTAGCGTGGGATGAGGACAGGCAAATGATGATGAGATTCAGCAATGTAATTGTTAACCTATCGATCATGAACTCTAAAGTTCCAATTTATGACTTCATGGATTACAATGAAGTAAATAAACAATTATATTTATTTACCATTCACACAATGCTGTAGAAAATTGAAATCTTTATTCAAATAAGGCACCATTATGAATTTATGAAGTACCCAGAAGGTTCGGTTCACAATTATAAGGCAATATTAATTTTAACTACCTTCACTCACTCTTTCTCTGTAATCAGTCATTGAACGAAATACATCATTTGTTAAGGAATTATTTAATTTCAAGACTAATAATCGCCAATACTAATAAGCTATCAAAATCGGCATTTATTTGAACTGCATTACTTTTTTATTACCTGACCATATAATAATTATACATATTATTTGATTTTATACATATTTTTTTTAATTAGACTATTGTGAATGTGAATGAAGCGATGGAAGTATGCTAGGATCGTGGTTTGTGGCAATCCCTAGTCTATGCCTACCCCTCTGGTAAACAGGCGTGAGGCTATGTATGTATGTCGTCATCATTGTCCTACTCTTGTCCCAAGCACTTAGGATCGATACAATATGTACTGTTCTTTCATAGTACATATTATAAAAGTTACTGGCAATAGTTTTATGACCGGCCACCTGCCAGTCGTCAACCCTACTTGGGAACGTAATTGTTGACTAAACGGCATCAGATAAAGTTGGCCCAGGTCGTTATAAGGCTCTTAGTCGTCTTTTACGACAACCAAGAGCAGAGTAAAGGTTGGTAGTATTCGTAGCCATACAGCTTGTATGTATGTATTTACTTTTGTTGCTCAATTATGAACACACTGCCTCCTTGGTCTAACGATAAGCAGTTACCGACGCATATGCGAATGTTGGTTATAATATACAACGCCATGTACACGAAAGCTTTAGAAAAAAAAAACTTACATAAGTGGTTTTGAAGGTGGTGCTTTAACCACGGGTGTTTGTGCAGCGGTCTGTAGCGTTACGCCAGCAGGACTGGCTATCGTTAACGTCTCAGCGCCTACTGTCACGGAGTCTTGCCCTGCACTCAGGAGTAAAGCTCCTCGTGAATCTCGAACTTCTAATCTTGCTACGTTCACTTCCAAGCGATCGTGACCTACAAACATTTTGCAAATAAACAGAATAGGAATGAAGAATATTAATTTATAAAATTGTGTTATAAATTCAATATAGAAAAAGGATTTGTATGATAATTGTGTGAAAATACAATTTAGTACGATTTTCTTTTCTACTAGTGTTTTAAAAAAAATAAAAACATCACGTAAGAGAAGGAATACTCGAAAACAATACAATACCAATCTTGTTTCTTTAGGAATGAATAAGGAAAATAAAGGGTTAGTAGGTACACATTTTAACCTGTCGTGTTTTTTTTATTGCTTATAGTGGCTAACGAGCAAGCATACCTGATGGTAAATGTCACGGCCGCCTATGGACCTTTGCAATACCAAGGGTATAGCTTAAGCCGCTGCCTAAAAATCCCCAACCCCACCCAATTGGGCTTCCGGCTCTTTCGCTCACCGAACGAAGCGCAATAGCACATTGCCATTACTCAGACGTCGATCTTCTGCGAGAGTGTGGTATTACCCCGGACGGACCAGCCCGTGGCTGTAGACAGAAAACTATCAACGTGGTCCTACCACTATTAAATGCCGTCACATTCGGATGATTTTTATATAGTACCTATCATATAGAGATAGTATTAACAAATAAAAATCAGATCTTGCATATCAAAACGCATCAGTAACTAAGTTATTTTTTTTTATTCCAATAAAAGTTATTTATAAAATTATTCACACTTATTAAGGTATTTTGGCATAAATGTATATACCTAAATAATTTACCCAGTATACAACGGTTTGCAAGTATAATAATTAATTTACTACATTCATAATATATTATTTATTAGAAACTAAAAGTAATGTATTTTCATTAAGTAATCACCTAAGTATAATCTGCTCTGTAGCATTCCATGCGAGTCTCTTGTAGATATGCTAAAATTACGCGAAGCTTCCATATAAATTGGATATCCTCTTCGTGACTTGATAGTTGATGCAAAGAGAGAATCTAACATCAGAGCTTGTCCTAGAAGTTGTAAGCCTCCCGGTACTATTCGAAGTTGTCCCATTCCTTCCTAAAAGTATTCAAAATATTTAAAAGTTGTAAGGTTAAAAAATAAACATTTTTTATAAGCTCATATGCCTTGCCTGTGTAAACAGATATGTAAGATTTGAACTGTTATTTTGCTGTTTCTTACGGAAATTAACCCGTGATATATTACAGATTATATTACTAAACCAAAATTCAATTTAAGGGCTGGAACTACATACTATAATACTGCTATACTATACTACTATATACTAGGTGAGCCAACAACTTCGCTATATACTTCATAGTTCTTTTTGATGTTATTATTTTTTTGAACAACCCTCAATTTAATGACATCAATAACGTATCAACTGTGTAGAAGAACCCTTGATACACAGTCATCATCATCATCTCAGCGCATTCATGTCCCACTGTTTTGCTCGAGCCTCCTCCATAATAGGAGGGCAATTAAACAACTATACCACGCTCGTCAGATGTGTGGTATAGGGTTTTGTTTCGAGTTTTCCTTCTCTCGCATAGATCTTATATGCGTTTTATACTCCTTAGTTGTCTCATACGTTCACCCGCGGGCAAGATAGGGGGTGGTGAATTGTATTCTTACTCCATCACCACGCGGATAGATGCACAAGATCTTATTAAAATTATACTGGCTTTACTCTTACATATACTGTCACACCTTTCCACACCATTTGTTGCAGATTTATGATATAGCTTATCGATATATCGATAAAGCTGACTCTCTTACAAAACAGATTTTAGGCACAATAATAAATTTATAAAAATAATATACATACATTAATAGTAGTTAGCATCATAAAATTATGCTTCATACTAAAACGTCTAACTAATCATGTATTTCAAGAGTCATTACTTTCGCAGTAGTACCTCATGGAGTCATATATTGTGTTAGGTAAAAGGCAGTGGATCCAACCCTTATTAGCGAAATAATTTAACCCGGCAGCATGGGGGTTGGGTCTGTGAGACCCATCATATTTTATTTCGCTTCTAGTTCGGTTACTAAGTGTGGAAATTTGCCGTTCGCCTCAATAGCTGGAGCTGTTCTATGTGTTGCAGTTAACGGGATAGTCGTGCGACAGCCACAGCGGGAGTTACACGTGCACGAAATTGAATTGGGTATGTGAGACCCGATGTGAGAGGTGTCACAATTTCGCGCCATTTTGTAAAGATATTATTTTAATTATTATCCGTGAATTTATCCTCTTGTATTTGTTTTTTATTTTTATTTACAATTAAAATTGCATAGCATTTTATTTATGTTTTTTGTGGGTAATTAGAAAAAAATGGATGGATAAGAAGCAGAATGAAAGTGTATTTTTTCGATTTTACGAGTCTGACTCCTATTTTCGAGTCTGATTTTGGAAGGCCTAGTAATACACAAAATTAATAATAGTTTTTAAAAAATTAATGCGTTTTATAAAAATCCTACGCCTCGGGCTTGTCATGGAACATCTAGAACTTCGCCATAATGTATAAAAGCTTCAACGTGTTGTAAAAAATTGAAAAATTTGTTTGTGAATCTACAAGGGAACCTCGGACAAATAGACTACTGTTCGCAAAAGTTACCAAGAGTGTTCAGCCAAGAAATACCATAAAACAAACTACAGCTTTTTTTTTTTTTTTTTTTTTTTTTTTTTTGGTAGGCTATGGCCCGGTCACACGTCGCCCGTACCGCCCGGGGCGACGGAAGGGCAGCGCGTGGCCCCATAACCCACCGTATTCCCTCCCCATCGCCATTGGGCCGGCCACTGGTACCGCTTCCTTGCCTTCCGTGGCCAGCCCGGCGGGTTACCCTTTCGGGTACCATCCCCCGTCAACGCCCCAGCTAACTGCCGGGGCGTCGCCCTCACGCGGTCAGCCTCTCTGCGGGTGAAGGACTATTCCCCGGTCCAGTCACCCGCGGCCTCGGCTAGGGCGGCATTAGGCGCAGATACTCGCGCCTCCGCCGCCCCAGGCGCCGGCGACGGAGCGTCTCACCGAAGAGGATTTCCTCTCGGAGTCGCCCCGCCGCCTCCTTCCGCGAGACAACTGTCTCGCAGAAGGCGGCGACCGCGTCCCAGTTCCTGACGCTGTCGAGCATCGCCTTAGCGATGGTCGGCAGCGCCAGGTCGGCACCGATGATCGCGACGAGTTCACGGCGCTGCTCTGCCCAGGCCACACAGACCTCGAGCGTGTGCTGCGCCGTGTCCTCGTCGCAATCGCAGTGGTGGCAGGACGGTGTACTTTCCCTCCTCACGACCGTGTGCAGGTACTTGCCGAAGCAACCATGCCCCGTCAAGACCTGCACCAGTCGGAAGGAAAGGACCCCGTGCTGTCGACCCAACTACTCCATCAGCACTGGCCGGAAGGCCTCGATGGTCCGAACACCGAACCGAGGCCTTTCCAGCCGGATTGCCCAACGAGCAATAACGTCACGGCGGGCGTCGCCCCGCCAAGCGGCCATCTCACTAAGCGAGACGGTGCCGCCCCCTGCCCGCGTCGCTGACACCCGCCGGTACAGTCCGGCGAGCATCTCCGCCTCCAAGTCCCACGGAGGTGTTCCGGCCAACAGGCATGCTGCCTCCGTCGCCACCGTGCGGTATCCGCGTATGGCCCTGACCGCCATGGCCCGCTGTGGTCGCCATAGTAGAGCCCTAAGTCGGACGGTCAGGGACCCCGCCCACACGGGTGCGCCGTACAGGGCCATCGACCGAACCACCCCCGCGTACAGCAGTCGGCGCGTAGCGCTGGGTCCGCCTACATTCGGCATAAGCCAGGATAGGGCGGACGCCGCGCCGACAAGCCGTGGAGCAAGCCGACGGAAATGCTCCCGGAACCACCATCGCCCGTCGAGCACCAGGCCCAAGTACCTCATATGGGCCCGGATGCTGATGGGAACCGAATTGACGGTGATCGAGGCGTCGGTGGGTGGACTGGTGCGGGGCCCATGGAATAATAAGGCCTCCGTCTTATCCAGGGCCACCCTTAGCCCCAGCGCCTCGATCCGCCTGACAATCTCCTCGGTGCCAAGAGTTGCCAGGCGTGCCGCCTCCTCTAGCGTCCCACCCCGGGCTGTGACGAGTGTATCGTCGGCGTAACAAATTACGCCCAGCCCGGGCGGGAGGCTCCCTCTCAACGCCCAGTCGTAGCCGATGCTCCACAAAGTCGGTCCCAAGACCGACCCCTGCGGAACACCGCACGACATGGGCGTTCGCACAACATCCCCTACTCGGTTCTTATAGAGGACGCTGCGCCCCTCCAAATAGTCTGCCACCAGCCGCCTCAGGTATACAGGCACCCCGTGATACCGGAGTGCCTCCCTGATGCAGCTGAATGGCAGACTATTGAATGCGTTGGCGATGTCTAGAGACACCGCCAACAGCACCCCACCGCCAGTGACAGCCTCCGCGACTACGGCCCTCAGGCGCAGCAAGGCTGCGATCGTCGAACGCCCCTTTCGGAAACCAAATTGGGCGTCCGACAGATCGGGGCCAACCTCGCTAAGGTGCTGGCCGATACGGGCAGCCAGGATCCTCTCCAACAGCTTACCCGTATCGTCCAGCAGCACGATCGGCCTATAGGCCGAGGCCGAGTCCGGAGACCGTCCCGGCTTCGGCAGGAGTACCAGCCTCCCCTCCTTCCAACACCCAGGGAACTGCCCAGACGATAAACACGCGTTGTACAGTCCCCCGAGGCGTGGACCCAGATGTTCGAGGACCAGGGCCAGCACCCGGTCGGGTACCCCGTCTGGCCCAGGAGCGGTGGTCTTGGCACGCATTCGCACCACCGCCGCCCCCATTTCCGTCTCCGTAACGGGCGGAACACTTTCGTAGTCGGCCTCCCGGTCACTATTCGGCAGTGCCATGACCGGGGGCGTGTGTTCCGTCCGACGTGGGAATAGTTCCTCGACAACTCTGGTGAGGAGGCTGGGCTGGAGAGTCTCGGTGAGAGGGGGGGCCCGCGCGCGGAGCTTACTCAGCGCCGCACGATAGGGGCGACCCCAGGGGTCACGCTCGAGACTGTCCAGCATCTCCTGCCGACTAACGTCCTTGGCTTGACGGATGGCCAGCCTGAAGGCAGACCGCGCACTGCGGTAAGCTTCGTACAGCTGGCCCTCCCGCTCAGCGTCGCGGTGACGCCGCCGACTGCGGGTATAAGATCTCCGAGCACGTATGCACGCAGCTCGGAGCTCTGCCAACTCCCGGGACCACCAGGGAACCGCCCTCTTCGGGGGAAGACACCGTACACGGGGCATAGCCGCATCGCAAATCTGCGTTAACGCACAGCGAATGCGGCCAGCCTCGGCGTCCACCCCGTCCACCGAGGGCGGTGACGGCAGCCACGAATGCACAATGGCTGCCTCCACCAGTAGGTCCCGATCAAGTCGACCCACAGCCCACCGCGGAAAAGCGGGAGCTCCGTCTGCCGTGTGACCCCTGCTGGGCTGGCGGAGGGTCCGGGAGACCTCTATCCGAATGTATCTATGGTCGGATAGGGTCTCAACCTCCTCCTGGACATACCAGCTCCTCACACGTGGTGCGACATCGGGGCTAGCGAACGACAAGTCCACTATCGACCCACCCCGCTGCCGCACGCACGTATGCACTGAACCCCTGTTCAGCAAACAGAGGCCCAGTGACGCCGCCCACTCTTCAACCGCCCGCCCGCGATCGTTCGTCCTGGGGGACCCCCACGCCATAGACTTGGCGTTGAAGTCCCCCATTACGAAGAGCTGACGCGGTGCCAGTCGCCGTATCGAGGCCTCCAAGTTGGTGAGGGAGGCCCCGAAATCTGCCACACTCCTGTTAGGGGAGAAGTACACGCCGTAAAGCGTTACCTCTCCCCAGTCCGCCGCGACGTATCCATCACCCCTGTCCTTTAGAGACAGAGGCGGGGAAGGCCACGACGTTGAGGCGACGATTGCCACAGAGCCGTCACTGCTACTCAACCAATTAGATCGCTCGGGCACGCAGTACGGCTCCGCGGCTACGGCTACACCTATCAACCACTCCGCCATAGCTTGCAGGAAAAGGTCCTGCGCACCGGCGGAGTGGTTGAGGTTGGCTTGCAAGAGGTGGATGGACTCGGTAGCCATTAGTGGGCCGTGTCCATCACCTCCTCCGCGCCGGCGGGCGATTGGGTCGCGCAAGGAGCGGAAGCGGCCGGGGTCGCCGGGCCGCTCCGCCCCTTTGGAGCCGAAGCCGGGGGTCTGCACTGTCCACCCCCCATGCGATGTTTGGAGGGCTTATTGCCCGCCGCACACGCGGGACAGTGGGGTGCGGCAGCACACGATGCCGCCATGTGCCCGGTTTGACCGCAGCGGAAACATAGTCCGCTGCAGTCAAAGCAGTTGGTACACGTTGGCCGGGTATGCCCGACCGCCATGCACCTAAAACACCTCGCAGGCCGGGACTCCAGCAGGGTTACCCGCGCCGAACTCCAGCCTACGAGGATCCTGCCTGAGTCAGCCAATTTCTTGACCGACTCTACCGGACACTGCACCCAGGCAGCACCGACGCCGCCCGGTCCAGGGCGAATGGCGCCAATCCGGACAGTGTCCGAGGCGCATCCGGTTTTCGAGACAATAGCCTCCCTGATGTCCTCCACCGTCACGGAATCGTCCAGACCCGCAATGCGCATCTCTGCGCACTTGACGGGTCTGGCAATTCGAACGCCATCCTCCTGGCCAAACAGCCCCCGCAGCTTCGTGGCCACACTATCGGCCGCCTTAGCACCCTCGGCCCCAGGAAACTCGAGGATTCGAGCCCCTGTCCGGGCCTTGCGGGTCCTAGCTTCGACGCCTCCGATGTCAGAGACGTCTAGCTCCCGCCGGGCGCGACGTAAGACGGCCTCATAGTTGAGGCCCTTCTCAGCCGCCTCAGGCAGCACAGTGATAACCACTGCTGCTGACTTTGGCGACCGGAGCTTCCTGCGCGACCTCTTCCCCCTCTTTTCGGCTCCTGCTTGGGGAGCGGTGGCCTCAGCGGCGCTTTTGACCGCCGCCCTCCGTCTTTGGCCGGGACTTTTCCTGCTTCGCTCAGCCACCTGCCAGCCCTGTTCGAGCATGGCAGCAGCACTGAGCGCAGCAGGCGCAGTCGTGGGCGCGCTAGCCGGTACCAGCGACGCAGGTGTGGGCACCGGTTGCGGCGTGGCCTTAGCAGGAGCCGGCGCCGATCTCGGCTTCTTAGCCGAAGCGAGCCCCTTGGACCCAGTCACAGCTGCGGCGAAGCTCACGCGGCCACCCTGGCAGGGTAGCGGGGTGGGTCTCGACGCTATAGTCGGCCGCGTGGTCTTGCTTCCGTCCGCAGCGAGTGGCGGCCGGAGACGTGGCTCCGGAGGCAATCTTGCCTCAAGAACCTCCATGCGCGCATTGACCATGACGCCAACAGACTCCATGATGGCGCGCATGGTTGCCTCCGGCACACCGTCCACCACAGGCAGCGCGGGCAGCGGTACTGCCGCTACTGGCTGGGCTATCGGGGCGCGCCTCGCAGCTCGAGCCGGCGCAATTGAGGCGGCGACAGAGTCGGACCTCGTCGACGGCGTTGTCGGCGTCAAAAGCGCGAATTGGCTCCGCAAGTCGGCCATATCTTTGGCCAGCTTGCGGTTTTCTTTCCGCACCGCCGCTAACTCCGCCTCCAGTCGGTGGTTTTGGTCCCGCAGACCTAATACCTCGCCGCTAAGGCGGGCATTTTCGGCCTGCAGGGCCTCCATCTGAGTGCCTGGGGGGTCGCTGCTCACAGCGCCCTCAGCTGCCGCCGCGCCAGTGGGAGGCATGTTGGACAACACCCTCACCATCCTCGCGGCGACTGCTTCATTTTCGGCACGCATGCGAGCCTCGGCCTCCCTCAATTGGCCGACCGGGGACGAAGCCGCCGATCTTGCCGCCACCGCGGCCCCTCGCCCCCTGCGAGAGGTTGCCACCTTGGGAGGAGGCATAATAATTGCACTCCCCTCGTAGTCGGACCCTGAGCTGCCACCCTTATTTAGGGGGCGCTTCCGCACCTTCGAGGGGAGGGCCTCCTCCCTGAGCGTCAAAGCCGCCGCCATGGTTGCCGCAGAACGCGACGATGATGCAGCGGCAGTCTCGGCAGCCGACATGCTGCCCTCCTCCATCTCCGACGGACCTGCGGCGTCGCCGCCCTCGTGCTCTGTCTCCACGACAGATCTGCCGCCCTCGTCGTTGGACGGCTCTGCGACAGAACTGTCGCCCTCGTCCTTCTACGGCTCTGCAGCAGAACTGTCGTCTCCTTCATGGGTTGGAGCGGCGGCAGCCTCCCTGAGAGCCCGCCGCTCCTCTCGCTCCTTTTGGCGCCCCTTCGCGACGGAAGCCTTCCCACGAGTCGCCTTGGGTGGTCTTCCACGCCTCTTCGGCTTCGATTGGGCCTCCATGGGTGCCGGGCCTCGGCGGGTTTGAGCGCCTCTAGTCTAGAGGACGAGGCGTCTTCTGTGCCAGTTTTATGGTAGCATGGCGAGGCTGTAATGTGGGAACCGCTAGGATCCCCGTCTGTAAAAGGTAAAGTGTGATCCATCTTGTTCCCACGAGTAAGGGAGAAGTACACCGTCGACCCGGGCAGAGATCCCTGTACCCGGGCAAGCCTACATTTACCAACCAGAGGGTCGGCCGGTACCCTGGCTGGAGCGTGCTAACAACAGAACAACCCATCTGCCATGCATCTTCTCGCCGCACGCCAGAACTTAAGATTCTGGGTGATTTCCGAATTCGAATGTTAATTCGAATTCTTTATAGAGGTTGTCTTCCTCGCGGTCCGGGCGGTTAAGCCAAGACCCTCGCTCCTGAAACTACGCCTCACGACAATATGTCTTGAAGCGAGATATCAGGTTTACGATATGTCGGCGGTGGCATAAGCCTGCCCAGCCCTCAAATTAATGAGTGACCGGGCCCGTCCGAAATTTTGCCTCCTGTACCCTCTACAACTAGAGGGTCAGGAGCGAATTGGGGCTCAACCCATTGCTGGGGAACCCCCCCTCGCGCCAGAGATTCGCTACGAGCGACAATTCGACAGAAGGATCTGGGGGACTGTCGCTCGCACCCAGGGTACACCACGTGGAGGTTTCTGGCATCGTACCCCAAAACAAACTACAGCTGCGAGAATTGCAATAAATATATTTGTTTAGAATATATTGTACCTTTTGTGCTGACTGTACCAAAGATAGTGATTTGGAGTACATAATTAATTGTTATTTTCTTCTAAAAATAATTTAGTTTCTTACAAAAAAGTGGTCTTAAAACATTAAGAATGATTGTTAATTAATAATAGACCTATATTTAAGGAGAAAAGTAAAAGTTTGTTGATATTTGTCGTTCTTTTTTAAGCTCTAATAAATATGATTAAAAGATAATATAATATGATATTTGTGTTTCGTTCATTTACGTAAATACCTAAAAAAGTAAATACAAATAAATATTATATTAAATTTATAAAGTATTAGAATAATATTGATATCTAATGAACGGGTCTGTGCGATCCACCCCAACGTCCGTGTAACACTTTTCGACCCCCATGACCGCGGGTTAAAGAAGTAATATAGATTAATTCATATATGTTCTTTCTCATTTATCTCTATCTTAATAAATACTAGGTATGATACTTACAGAATTAAAATCCAATACTTTTAGAACCCAAAGCGTCAATGCAAGATTAATGATCATCATAAACATAAGCGCCATTACAAAAATATAAAGACATTTCTTTCTCCAGCCATAGATGCCCACTTTGAATTGGCTATTATAACTGTTCCTGATGGAATCTGCCTTTGTATCTCTGCCGGTATTGTTGTGTAAGATCGGCTCGGGGGTGATCTTGTCAGCGTAAGGTATCCTGCAAGAAAAAAAATATTCTTTAGAACAATAGGTTATTTCCAATACAATGTTACTTGTGGATTTACTTTCTTACTTGTGGAATAGCTATTACATTTTTAAAGATATATATTTTGTAAAATAAATAAAACATGAACATCGTGTGGAGTCAATAAATAGACTGCTACGAAAAGGAGCTGGCTTAGATCCACACTGCACGTGACTAAGAGCTTTCGGCATTGTTTTTAATTATCGACATCATCAACATCGTGAGTAAACTTGCATAGCTAAAAGTTCAATTGAAATAAAACATTCAGAAATGTATGAAACTCGTACCTCTGGATAGCACGTCAGTCTCGATTGTGGTGAACAGTTGTGATAGTCAAATTAAAAAAAATCTAACTTTTAGTCTAATTCTAAATTATCGTTATATATTTAAGATTGCAGCGCTCAGACGATAGACACTATACAGAAAAATAATAACGTGTCAATTCTAGTCTAGAACACCAAGCTCATTACGTCTGTGAATAATAAAGTCTCAGTGGCACGTTAAAGGTATAGGGGCTAAATTGTAGAAAAGACAAGTTTAAGTACCTAGGACCTTTCGCTCCTACACTGACGTCAATTTGATTAATAAGTGGTTTGCCTGAGTTTGGCTATTATAACAACCATTATTAGGGAAAGACTAAGAATCTGGAATTAATTGGTGATGTATCAAGGTTAGAATTAGATTCTTCTAATCAATGTAGTATTTATTAAGATTATAAATGAAGTAAAAAAGGTACGTTTGGCTCGTGGCAAATGGGAATAGGTTGGTCAAATCTTTGCGAAATATCTACGTTATTCTATGAATTATAAGATCCATACAATGAATTATAAGGTACACCGTAACAAATTAAACTTTCATATAGATGTTCAATTAATAATTAAAGAGTATATACATATATCCGAAAAAACTAAACGTATATTCTATGTTCAGATTACTATAATAAAGACTTTTTATTGCATCAATATAAACATTGGATATTCCTTTCAAGTATGACGATTTAATCCGCTTATCGTAAAATCTTAATGTATACTTTGCCACCGAAGGTTTTATTACCCTGATTGTTATGTAAATGGCTTCCGAAAGGTCTTGAAACTTTACATTCAATGGGTAGGTATTATCAAAAACAGACATAGTGTAATTTCTATAGATTCATTTCTATCAGGAGTTCAAGCTGTAAATATTATAATGTATTAATTTTATGGCATATATGTGTCAACAAAAGCACATCTTTTTTATCATCCGCTGTACACACACACATACATATATATATATATATATATATATATATATATATATATATATATATATATATACATATATATATATATATATATATATATATATATATGTATGTATATGTATATATAGTCCTTCTGCTGTATAGACCAATAAAATTATAAAAGATCAGAACATACGCCTCTCGCCACTTGAATGTATATTACCGAGTACTATTCTTTTACGCTGTCCTATCAGAATAACAAGTGACAGCTATAGGTATAAATATCAATCAAGTATTATCGCAATGTGTTAAGTATTTCTTGCATAAAGAAGTAGCAAACATTTGTATAATATTTACTAACGATTTTGGATAAGAATTAATACCAAGATACAAATGTAACCAACTTTTGTTCTAGCAGTGAGCTTTTTTTTTGTTATTGCTTATGGTGACAAAAGAGCAAGTAGCACACCTGATGGTAAGTCTTTTTAAGGACCTTTGCTATACCAAGGATATAGCTAAGCCGCTGTCTACCATTAGAATCCCCAAACCCACCTAGTTGGGCTTCCAGCTCTCTCGCTCACCGAACGAAGCGCAATAGCACATTGCCATTACTCAGACGTCGATCTTCTGCGAGAGTGTGGTACTACCCCGGACCGGTCCGCGGCTGTAGACAGAGAACTGTTGACAGCGTGGTCCTACCACTCTTGATCTAATATAATTTTACAATTTGAAAGCTGTCGTTGTGACGTAACTATGAAAGTTAGCTATATTTTCTTGTAAACTTTTTTGTAGATATTAATAATCTTATTAATATCTATCTAATCTACCTAATAGATCTCTATAAACCCGTACATTATTTTATTCTGTTCTCAATAGTTTTATCAAATAAACGCCTATAAAATGTTCTTTTTTATACCTTGAGTTATAAAAAATAATAACTGCTATTATGACTTAACTATAATAGTTATTTATATTTTCTGGTAGATTATTTTGTAGATGTTAATAAGATTTATAAACTCGTAGTACATTATTTTGTTCTATCCTCAATTGTTTTTGAAGTGCACACTTACAAAAAGTTTCATTTTCATACCTTGAGTTACGACAATACAATATTCTTAAGGATTTTCCTTTTTTTTTTAAAGAAATTACAGTCTATGATACCTTCTGATAGTTTAGCTACCTTTGCTGAAAAGTGGTCAAAATCGATCCAATACTTTCGAAGTCAAATCTGGTAACTGTTATTATAAAATATATCCACATGAAACAATAAATCTATGATAATGAACTAAAGATATTTTTATATCCCACTGATGGATCACTGACGGATTGTACAGAAGGCTTAACCTCCTCCACAATAGAAGGGAAAATGACCCACTATAGTACGCAAGTCAAACGGGTTGATATAGAGTTTCATTTCAGTGCTTATTTCTCTTTCATAAATATTATCTGCATATTACATCAATTAGTCGTCTTTATGAGGCCCATAAGCAAGAAAGGCGGAGGTGGAACGTGAACACAAACAAGAGAAATGTTTCTATAAAATAAATATAATAACTTTTCAAAAATATACTTTAATAACTCAACATATTTCAAAGACATGTACTCGTATACCTTATCCGATATTCGTAAAACTGACTAACGTCAAGCGCTGTTCATAAATTTACAAGGATTTCAACACGACAGGGCAACATCCACTGAAAAATTTTATTGAGCTATGCAAAGGATATATTTACAATTGCATGCTGCTATACAAGACAATGAATCTAGGGAGCTATCATTCTGACTTTTTATGTTGAAAGAAAATTTATTATTCCTACATTCTAAGAGTTAAAAAGAAATGACAGCATTATCTTCTTTGCATTTGATAGTAAATTGTAGCTCAACTCTTTTTTATATACGATAGAAAAAGTACATAGACGTAGTAAAAATAAATGATCATAAAACTATTACCAATAACTTTTGCCATATGTACAATGGAAAAGGAGTACATATTGCATTAAGTAATTGGGATATGCAGAATAATTATGAATGATGTTAGTTTTAGTAACTTTTTTAGTAACTTATGTATTTAAACAGGCTATACGAAGAAACTAGTACTCTTATTCGCAACTTTAAATCGTTATGACTCATTCTATACGATGAATACAGTGAAAATATCATGAAATCTGTCAAAATGTAAATAATATCGGGATGAAGGCGAAATGTCCAATGGACAATTTAACGCTTGGGCAACTACGAGGGCTGCTCACGTAATCATAACTCCAGTTGGTCATCTGTAATAGACTATCTAATATGAAATATCCTGACATATAGTTTAAGCGTTACAAAATATCGACATTTTGCGGTGAAATTTTATGGTCTACGTAGAAATAGCATCTCTGTTAGTAGTCATATACATACCTTCATTACAAGTTCCTATTCACACGAACTACAAATACTAAGGACTCTAATATATAAGACATACATACATACATACATATCATCACGCCATATCCCTTGCAGGGTAGGCAGAGAGAACAGAGTGCCAGAGAACTCTATCTTTGCATACTTCATTCGCTTCCTCAACATTCATAATTCTCTTCATACATGCTCGCCGGTTTCGGAGACTCTTGACTCCACCTTCCTTCAGTACATGACCGATCTGATCTAGGTAGGTTAGTCTCGGTCTCCCCCGGTACCTACATCCTTCCACTTTCGCATTGTATATCTTCTTAACCAGGCGTTCGTTCGGCATTCTTTCCACATGTCTGAACCGCGTCTTTACACCAATACTCTCTTTCATACCTACTCGCTCTCTTACGTCGTTACGAATGCGGTCGGTCAGCCTTTTTTTTTTTTTCACGCTGTGGAAACGCGTTTACGCGCTAACCCCCCCCGACCCGCTGGTGTCAAGACGGGAGGGAGTGTGGGACTCGCCGGTTGGATGTTCCACCGGAATACCCACTAAAACCACAGCGGCCCCCTTCCGCGCTTTTACGGGACGCCGGAGAGATCGTCTACTGACATTCGATCCCCGACGCCCCAACGCTTGGCCTTTTGGCCACGTCCAGTCGGTCCTCAAGGCGGCGGGAGGAGGCGCGCATAACGGCGCCTTCTCCTCCCCAGTCGCCGGCGGCGGAGCGAGTCAGTGGACGCAAGTGCCTCGCGTTCCCGCTCCGCAGCCTCCTTCCTCTCCATGGCGGCCTCACAAAAGGAGGCCATCGACGTCCAGCACCTGTCGCTGTCAAGCATCCTGGAAATGATGGTCGACAGCGACAGGTCTCCTCCAACGACCTCCGACAGTACGTGGCGCTGGGGCCCCCAGGCGGGGCATACCTCCAGAGTGTGACGCGCATCGTCTACTGGCGCGCTACACTCGTGACATCCTGGGGCCTCTTCCCTTCCAATTCTATGCAGGTACTTACCGAAGACCCCGTGTCCGGTAAGCACCTGCGCCAACCTAAAGGTTAGGCTGCCGTGCCTCCTACTGAGCCAGCGGTGAAAATGTGGTGCGACCGCCTCCACAGTCCCCGCCCTGCTACGGGGGACTCCAGATCCTCTCTCCACCGCTGGATGACTCCCCTTCGGGCCACTTCAAGTTCTCTGCCCAGCCTCCTTGCGGAGACTTACTCACCGCCGGCCCGCGCCGCAGCGCGCAGCCGATAGGTCTCTGCCAAAGCCTTAGCCGCGAGCGGCTAAGGCGGGTCGCCCGCCAGTAGTGTCGCTGCAGTCCAGGACACTGTACGATAGCCCCTAATGACCCTCACCGCCATGGCCCTCTGCGGACGTCGCAGGGGGGCCCTATTGCGTGTAGTGAGAGACTCCGACCAGATAGGGGCACCATACAGTGCCATGGAACGCACGACTTCGGCGTACAACCGCCGGCAGGACGACCCTGGACCACCACTGTATTTGGCACAAGCCTACTCAAGGCCGCGGCCGTCTTCACAAGCCGTGGGACGAGCTGGGCAAAGTGTGGCCCGAAATTCCATTTAGGATCTAGGTGCAGACCCAGATATTTCATCCGGGCCCGCACCGGCACGGCAACTCCAGACACACTGATTTGTGCTCCTCGGGGGGGACCTCGACGTGGGCCATGAAATAAGAAGGCCTCGGTTTTCTCCACCGAGACCCTCAGGCCCAACATGCCGATCCGGTCCACGACGAGCGCGACTCCTTCCTGTGCCAATCGGGCAGCCCCACGGAAGTCGGGCCTTCTCATCGTGATGAGGGTATCATCCGCATAGCAGATGACCCCCATCCCGGAGAGAAGCCGACCCCGTAGGAGCCAGTCGAATCCGACGTTCCACAAGACCAGACCGAGGACCGATCCCTGTGGAACGCCTCACTCCACCCGATGGCGATGTATGCGCCCATCGCCCTCCTCCCAGAGCACGTACCTTCCCTCGAGGTACACCTCCAACAGCCTCCGGAGATACGGAGGCACTTCATGAAAGCGAAGCGCCTCCTTCAACGTCTCGTGCGGGAGACTGTTGAAGGCGTTTTTGATGTCTAGCGAGACCGCCAGGAGTACTTCCTTATGGGCCACCGCTGCGGTGGCCAGGGACTTCAAGGCGGCCAGTGCGTCAATTGTTGACGGTCGGTCAGCCTAACTCCACAGATTTTCCGCAGAGATCGCACTTCGACCGCATTAATTTTACTTTCATACTCTTTTCTGCATATCCAACTCTCGCTTCCATACAGTAATGTTGGGACAAGCACTGCGTTATGTATTGCTACACGTGCCTTCGGGCTGAAGTGGTGGCTGCCGAGAAGTTGCCCCAACACTCCGTTCACTCTATTTCCCACATTCACTCTTCGCTCTATATCAGTGGTGTACCTTCCATCTCTGCTAAATCCACATCCAAGATATACAAATTCATCCACTTGCTCTAGTACATCATTACTTATTGTTACTCTTACATCTGTTCTGGCTTCATCTCTTTCAAAGACCATTATTTTGGTTTTGCTCACATTCACGCGTAGACCCCTTTTCATACAATCTTCTGTCATTGTGTCGACTAGGGTCTGCAGGTCAGTCGCTGACTGTGCCAGCAGGACTGCATCATCTGCATAAAGCAGAGCAGTGACTACTGTGTCGCCCATCTGGACTCCCACATTCATATCGTTCAACCTTTGGAGACATTTATCCAGATATATGATAAACAGCCTGGCTGACAGAACGCACCCCTGCTTAACGCCGGTATTGACGTCAAACCAAGGCGACATTCCATCATCCAGCCGCACATAGGCTCTACAGCCCATGTAACTGGACTGCACAGCCTGTAGCAGTTTACCGTTAATACTCTACTCCGGTAAATTGTCCCAAAATTCCTTTCGTACAACCGTGTCAAATGCTCTCTCCAGATCCACAAAACTGCAGAAAACCCTCTGACCTAGAGCCAGATGCTTCTCCACAATGTTGCGCAGAGAGAACACTTGATCCATGTATCCCCTTCCACTCCTGAAACCTTGTTGTGTCTCACACAGTAAACCATCGGACACCATCCTCATTCTCCTTTCAATAATTTTACCATACACTTTTGCTGCCAAACTGGTCAAGCTTATGGCTCTGTAATTTGTGCAGTCATAATGTGAACCCTTGTTTTTAAACAAAGGCACGATGACTGCACTATTCCAGTCCCCGGGAACCATTCCCGAGATCCAACATAAATTAAGGAGCAACAGGAACGCCTCCCAGACACAGGAACCACCAAGCTTGATCATCTCGGCAGACACCATATCAATGACCGCTGCCTCACCATTTTTCAAACTTCTTATCGCCCATTCAACTTCATCCATATTGATGCCATCGGAGGACGCCGTTGTCGAATGTTGATCTACTAAACCACATGCGACACCGGCGCCAACCGTAGCATCCGCATACATATCGCCAAAATATTCACTCCATCGGCTTAACACGTCTTGTATTTGTGTAAGAATGTCTCCACCTTTAGGCCTTATTTTATTCATTCTGAAGGCTGACCTACCACCCCGAAACTTCTGCACCTCCCTACAAAAGAGTTTGGTGTTACCCTCGAAGTTTTTAGTCAGCCTACCTTCTGCACTCATACTTGCTCTATCACGTTTCTCTTTCACTAATGCCTTGGTGTCATTCTTACATTGCCGATATATTTCTTTCTTCTGTTCAGTCATACTGTCATTCAGAGTCATTCAGATTAATATATAAGAAATATATATATATTAAGTACTTCTTTAAACCTGTCCTATATCCTTACTAATATTATAAATACTAAAGTAACTCTATCTGTCTGTCGCTCTTTCACGCCAAAACTACTGAACCGATCTAAATGAAATTTGGTACACAGATAGTCTAGAGCCTGATAAAGGATATAATATAAAAGATATAGGCTACTTTTTAATGCAAAAAAAAGTTGTAAATGGGATGCAAAGTTGTAAGGAAGTATCGTCATTTTTAAAGCCAAAGCTTGAAACTTATTTTTGGGCTATTGATTAGATATAAATAAATATGATATTAACATTTTGTAAAAAAATTACCCTTAAGAGGTAAAATCAAAATAGGGGATGAAAAAAATTTAGGAAAGTAACCTTTTACGCGGGCGAAGCCGCGGGCAGAAGCTGGTAGAATATAATTCATATATTATATTATGTATAAGACACGTTTCAGTATGATAATTTAAAATTAAGTTTTGGTTTTTTAAACGATAGAAATGTTAACTTAAAACTATATTTTTTAAAGATTACCAAATCTATTTCAAAAAAGTACCAGACGGATTAAAAATACAATTCACCAACCCCTTTGCTTAACTATATGTATCATAAAAGATGACTAAGGGATATAATATGTAGATTTGCAGATAACATCTATACTAGAGAAGAAAAACTCAAAATAAAACCTTATTTGAAATACCTCTGAACTGTGTAGGTCAATTTCCCTCCTATTGCGGAGGAGGCTCAAATTTATCAGTGGAACGTGGGTGGGCTGAAATAATGATTATCAAAAGTAGGACTTGGTGCATCTGCCTGCATCAATACAATGCCCTCCAAATAATTTTAAAATTAATTTACGGTGTTGTATTATATTAATTTATATAATAATTCCCGTGTGGTGATGGAATAAAAATACAATTCACCACCCCCTATCTTACCTGTGGGTGATCGTAAGAGATGACTAAAGGATATAAAATGCATTTAACATTTATGCGAGAGAAAGAAAACTCGAAACAAAATACTATACCAATACATCTGACCAGCGTGGTATAGTAAGTCAATTTCCCTCCCATTATGGAGGAGGCTCGAGCCCAACAGTGGGACATACGAGGGCGGTCCGATAAGTACTTAGTCTCACCGCCCGATTGCACCACTTTCGCAAGAGTCATGTACTATCATATAGTATATTCTTGTAGACGGCTCCTGTCAAAATTTCAGCTGAATTGGACTGGTAATTTTGTTTTGATAGCGTGTTGAACCGAGCAAATCGGAGGATTTTAGAAAAATGGAAAAAGAGCAATATCGATCGGTGATTCGATCTTGTTTTTGGATGGAAAATCGCACAGTGAAATTAAAAAGCGCTTGAATGCAGTATACGGTGACTCTTCTTCTTAGATGATAACCATCAAAAATTTATATAACTAGTTTCAACTTGGTTGTACGTCGGTTTTTGATGAACCACGCCCAGGTGCCTCGAAAACAACTCCTTTTAACTCGAAAAAATCGAGTTAAAAGGAGACTACGTTGATAATAAATCGCCGCTGATTTAAAATTTTCCTTTTTCTTTTGTAGGCTAAGTACTTATCGGACCGCCCTCGTATATGAGCTGAGATGATGTTGATATAACAATTAAATATTTCAATATTTTTAATTAATATTCTATGACCGTTTGATAATAAGTTAAGAATTAATTGCGTCACCACCCCTTACTTTCGAACGGTAATTATTAAAACTGGTTGAGGAATCATCAAAGCGAATGGGCAATGACACTCTTCCGGAGATAATATATAACCATCTGCTATCGCCAACTCACCTGCTATATATGGCCATTATGACACTGTCTTCTAGTGAGTAGGCTAATATCCTATTGCAGACGTCACTAAGTGAATGTATAACTCTATAATATCATTGTAATTTGCCTGTGCTCATTCAACATTAAGTGAGGTTGGCGCATCATGTTCCTGCCCTCCACGAACTTTTGTCAGCTATCTGTACACACTCATTGGTGGTAGGACCACGCTGTAGACAGTTCTCTGCCCATAGCGGCGGGCCGGTCCATCCGGGGTAGTACCACATTTTCGCAGAAGATCGACGTATGAGTAGTGATAGTGTGCTGTTGCGCTTCGTTCGGTGAGCGAGAGAGCCGGAAGCCTAACTGGGTGGGTTTAGGGATTATAACGGTGGGTGGGTTATAACAAACTTATATATCACTCTATTATATATTCATAATTATATTTTTTACTGTGAATGTGAGCAAAACCAAAATAATGGTCTTTGAAAGAGATGAAACCAGAACAGATGTAAGAGTAACAATAGGTAATGATTTACTAGAGCAAGTGGATGAATTTGTATATCTTGGATGTGGATTTCGCAGAGATGGAAGGTACAACACTGATATAGAGCGAAGAGTGAATGCGGGAAATAGAGTGAACGGAGCGTTGGGGCAACTTCTCGGTAGCCACCACCTCCGCCAGAAGGCACGTGTAGCAATACATAACGCAGTGCTTGTCCCAACATTACTATATGGAAGCGAGAGTTGCGTATGCAGAAAAGAGTATGAAAGTAAAATTAATGCAGTCGAAATGCGATCTCTGCGGCAAATCTGTGGAGCTATCTCCACAGATGTCAGCCTATGCTGACCGACCGCATTCGTAACGACGACGTAAGAGAGCGAGTAGGTATGAAAGAGAGTATTGGTGTAAAGATGCGAAAGGGAATTCTCCGATGGTTCGGACATGTGGAAAGAATGCCGAACGAACGTCTGGTTAAGAAGATATACAATGCGAAAGTGGAAGGATGTAGGTACCGGGGGAGACCGAGACTAACCTACCTAGACCAGATTGGTCATGTACTGAAAGAAGGTGGAGTCAAGAGTCTCCGAAACCGGCGAGCGTGTATGAAGAGAATTATGAATGTTGAGGAAGCGAGTGAAGTATGCAGAGATAGAGTTCTCTGGCACTCTGTTCTCTCTGCCTACCCTGCAAGGGATATGGCGTGATGATATGTATGTATGTATGTATATTTTTTACTGTATAGTGGTGACTACTAGCAACTCTTACATCGCTCGGATGTCGTAACAGATGAGCAAGAATTTTACATCGACCTGGACCAACTCCATCTTCCGTCTGGTAAAAAATTAAATTCCCAAAGGAGGTCAATCTGTACGATGGAAGAAGAGTACATACTGTGTCGCCCCCAAGTAATTGTGATAACAACAGAATAATGAAAATTCATAATAATAATTTTATTGCTTTTCATATATTTATAAGTAGATCATTTCCATTTATAATTGATTAACATTGTAAACGCATATACGTCTTTACCGTTTCATAAATCACATCTATTTCAAATATCATTTTAAGCTACAAAAATTAAAGGTAAAATCTCTGCGAAAATACTCGTTCACTTTATCTCTCAGTCCACTCTTCCAACACGTTTGGGGGGTTTACGCGGCATTAGAAACCAATTACAGGAATAATACCCACCGGTGGCCGCCGTCTTTTTACTTGAGCAGCTCAGATCCGGACTGAAAACAATATGATTATATGGTTGTATACTTACTTCGTTATAATGTTTTCACTAAATAACAGTGTTAATAGTGATTAACACATTCTTCCGCTTACGATTAGTTAACGTTACGATGTGTCTGGCATGTTATATTATTGCATTAAACACATAATAGAGATAAAAGGTAGAAATGGGGTGGAATCTAATAAATTCTCTGTGCGGAAGCGTAAACGATGTATCTACGCAGACTCGGGCACGTAGCATCGTCTCGTAGCGGCGCGCCGTGTCCCGTAGCCTCCCAGCTCTCGGTGGCCGGAGGGGCGCGTACCGCAAATGAGCCATATTAATCATCCCCATCACGGCAGCTCGACTTTTGAGCTTCCTCTACTCCCAGATTCTCCTTAATAAGACAACGTATTTCCTTTAGTTAAAATGAATGAAATAATCAAGTAGCGCACAAATTAATTAAAACTATTTATTGATCTCGGTATAACAAAATTTGACATACATAGAACTAACTTTTGCCCGCGATTACGTCCGCGTAGAAGTTATGACAGAAGCCACAGAGACGCTGCTCAGGGTCCTCAAGGTAGAGCAAATTTTAAACACCATGCACGGTAAAATCCGATTACGAAATGAAAAATGATGTCGCAAGCGGGATTCGAACCCGCGCCTATTGGGATTCCGGCCCAATCGTGCTCGGCCAATTCATTTCGTAATCGGATTTTATAAATAATTAAGCATATTAAATGCTAAATTTCAGTAATTTAAATAACAAGGTTGTGTCATCGTTTAATACAATTCTAACTGTAAAGTTTGAAGTATTAAGCCTATAACAATGTGTAAACATTGTCGGGTAGATAGCATACCGTCACCTTAAGACGTAAATACAATACGAAATGAAATTTGCATGTCCTACAATTAGTCGCGGTAGTGTAGTGGCAGCACGATTGGGCCGGAATCCCAATAGGCGCGGGTTCGAATCCCGCTTGCGACATCATTTTTCATTTCGTAATCGGATTTTATAAATAATTAAGCATATTAAATGCTAAATTTCAGTAATTTAAATAACCATGCACGGTGTTTTATTTTGCTTTCTATTTTTATTCATACTACAAACTACATCAGCCTTTAATGTCCTATTTACCTGTATGGCACCGTGTTAAGTACAAATGTGGTTACCCGTACGTAAAAATCGCCTCCAGGAAGAATGGGAATAGCTCCCTCCAGGGAATCTTACAACATGTCACTGCTATCGTCAACCTGCCTGCAAGTCGTGGCTATTATGGTATTCCCTCATTTGTGGTAGAGAGTTAGCTCAAACAGTGGATGGCGAAAGACTATATGGTGATAATATTCTATTATTGTTTTATAAAAAGATTAACAACTTTGCCACTGCATTTCACTTTCTTTAGAGTTTCATTTCACACAAACTTTTTCTTAATAAGTCACTACGTCACAAAAAGCAACTACGGTCATATTTTCATGTATTCTCTTCGGTGTAGTTTCGGCCCGGCGTTGACGTATTAGTCAACCAACTTCTTTACTACACCTATTTTACACCTTTAGATAATGAAAATTGACAAATGTTGACACACGTGTTTATTTATTTTTACCGAAAAGTAGATGTGCTTGATTTGAAAATAAACATTTTCTTTTCTCTCTTTACAAATTTTGCCTCTGCGTTTTGCCCTCTTTGCGGTTGAGTTTTGTAAAATCCTTTGTAGCGAGTCCCAAACGTCAAAGTTAAATATATCTTAGTTTTAGTATTTTCAGGTCGGCGTTGATGAGCCATTCAATCAGCTCCTTTATATAGAGAAGATATACAATTCCACAAACATCTCAAAGATCTTAACTTAAAAATAATTTGATTTGGTTATTAAGTCATGTCAATTACCAGGATATGATTTCAAGGTATTCATTTAAAAAAAGATATTAAGTCATATCCCAAATTATGAGTTTCAAATTTGTTTTATGTATTCAGTCGTTTTTATGTGATTGAGTAATAAAATTTGAAATATATAAACCTCATTTCCATGAGATTAAAATGCATTGCTACATTAATAATTCTTATTACATAATACATTAACTAAATATGAATTAAAGCAACACTTATAATCATTATCATCGTAATTTTGCTTCATACGTGTCCCACTGCTAGTCTCATACCTCCTCCACCATAGGTAAGAAATAAAACTACATTATTTTACTCCGTCATCTTACAAAAAAACTAGTTAACATGTAATTCATAATAAAAATCAGTCATAGCACCGCATGGTATTTTACGATGATATACCGTTGTTCCTACACTTACCATTTTTTTTCTTTTTAGGGGTGAGTTATGGTCGGCGCTCTTCTCGCACCACTCCGTCCGGGGCGATAGAGGGACGTACGCACGCATATCCGTAACCCACCCATGAACCTCGCCTACGTCGTTGGACCGGCCACTGGAGCAGCGTGAACTTGTCGTCAATGGCCGGCCCGACGGCATACCCCCCGAGAGGTACCCTCCCTTTGAGCGAGGTCCCCCTCCCCGGGGTGGACGTCGGTCCCTCCTCGCGCGGTCAGCCTCTCGGCGGGTGATGGACTAATTCCCCGGTCCAGTCACCCGCGGCCTCGGCTAGGACTTCCTACACTTACCATAGCAAATATTTAGCATTTTCCTATTTCATATGTCTATCAATAAATTAACTACACAGATTAGCATTGGTAGGATCACGCTGTTGACAGTTCTCTGTCTACAGTCGCGGGCCGGTCCGTCCCGGGTAGTACCACACTCTCGCAGAAGACCAACATCTGAGTAATAGCAATAGGATATTGCGCTTCGTTCGATGAGCGAGAGAGTCGGAAGTCCAACTGGGTGGGTTTCGTGCTTGTATTGCTAGGCAGCGGCCTAGCTATACCCTTGATATTGCAAAGATTGATATTGACTGCACAGATGGCGTAGTGGTTAAGATACCGACCTTCAGTGCCAGTGCCGTGGGTTCGATTCCTGCGCAGGACATTACTTTGTGCGATCCACAAAGTGTTGTTCTGAGTCTGGGTGTAATTTGTCTGCGTTAATTGCATGTTTGTAAAGTCCTCCGCAATACAAGGTTTATTTCTGGTTTGGTATATCGTTATTTATTGTGTCAGAAGAATATAGCATTTTGATAACAGAACTCTATCTCAATTACAAATCTAAGCCATAGACCATTAAAACATGTGAAAAAATTTCAGCTGTTTAGGAGTTCACTTGTATGTACATAATTATAGAATATTTATATTCCATAAAGACGTTCAAGCTATAAAAATTGGCTTACGAGTTTGTATGAAAAGGGTTGTATTTTACTTTAGGTGGGATAGTTTAGCAGTGTGTGCTAATTGAGCGTTTCAGCACGCGCTGGCGGCCGGAATGCGCGCCCGCCACACATTCGTTAGCAATATTCCGCTAACGAACCAAACTAATGGCTATTAAGTTGAATAACGTAGCACTTTACACCATATATACCGTACACATACTCGCTGACAGATATTTCGAGAACCGCTCATAGTTCACTCATTCAATTTTTTCACAAGCTTTTTGCAATCCGTATCAATCCGTAGTTAATTTCATATACATAGTTAAAATATGTGCGTAAATACCTAAAAGTATATCCGAAATGAGTGGTTTTTATTCCTGCCCTTGGTGGTATACGAGCAAGCTGCCTACCAGATTATAAATAATGACTGCCATTAATGGACCTTTGAAGTACCAGCAGTACAATCAGGTTCGAGTTTGGGCTCACAGCGCTTTCACTTTCTGAACAAAGCAAAATATTAAATTGCTACAACTTATATGTCAATTTTGTGATCGAGTGTGATACAACTGTTATGGTTTATATATAGAAAACTATCAGCAGAGTAATCCTTCCACTATTAAACTTACTTTTTTTATTCATACTTTCACGTTTCAAAGTCTTCGCTACTATAATATATGTTCGCTACCAATGTGTAACACCAAGAAAACTTTATGTTGTTAATAAATTTAATATTTATTTTATATTATGCATTATCTGTGAAATCACTTCCCTTCCACCTTCCTTCCTTAAAGATCCTTATTATAAGATCAGATTACTAAACGAAAAAGAAACTGGAAATATTTCAAAACTACACAGATGGTGTAGCGATTAAGATACCGACTTATTGTGCCAAATGTCAGTAGTTTGATTCTCACACAGGCCAATACTTTGTGCGGTCCACAAATTGTTATCGTGAAGACTCATGATAATAATTTGACAACACAACAGCAATATGTTTTCATTAATAATATATTTTTACAGTTTTACGCAATACAAGGTTTATTTGCTTAGTACAGGCTGTTTTTGTATAGTGTCTTTTGTAGAGAAAATAAAAAAAATAAAAACTTATGCCAAAACGCTTGACTCACATAGTATATTTTATAATACACTCATCACATAGTATGAATTTCTTTCCCATTATGAATACGACTTGTAAACAACAGTTGGACATATATAAACTATGAAAAAATACATACTTATGTTTTATTATCAATCTTCCAACAAATACACCCTATCTAATATTAAATTAATTGGAAAACATTTTCTGTAAACGTGTACACTCAATTTAATCTCTACGGTACGAGTACTACAAATGTCAGCCCACAATAAGCTCTGTAAGCTCAGACGATGAGAGAGCTATAAATTAAGTTTTCAATTTGCCAATGACGCATCGCTAAGTCTTGAACCAAGCGACCCCAGTTAATATATTTAAAAGACGCTTTCACAAAATTTGTAATAACGCTTTGCTTCTATTGTGTTGACATGGCCCTTAAATTTATTTAAAATTAATATATTATTATTAGATAAATATATACAATATTTTAAGTTAACAAAAAAGACAAATATCTATTTAAGTTTGTTACCCTTGTGTCTGTGGCTGTGTGGTAACGGCTACGAATACTATTAACCCTAACTTTGCTCGTGGATGTCGTTAAAGATGACTAAGAGCCTTATAACAACCTGGGCCAACTCCATCTGATGCCGTTTGGTCAACAATTACATTCCCAAAGAGGGTTGACGTCTGGCAGGCGGCCGATCATAAAACTATTGCCAATAACTTTTACAATATGTACTATGAAAGAAGAGTACATATTGTATCGACCCCAAGTAATTGGGATAAGAATAGGAGAATATTGATGAATGAAAAATTGATACAAAACAGTGTACAGATTCACAAACATCAGTGCCATATTATCACACTATAATGTTTTGTTAGAAATAATATTTTTAAGTTTTAACGTTACTATAGTTATTTTGTTTAAGAGTATCTCTATTATCTTTGCAAATATATTTTTAGTTACCAACTTGACCAAATTAGATAAGTCATACCTTGATCAAGTCAACATCTCAGCCTACATACATCCCACTATTGGGCTCGGGCCTCCTTGACAATGGGAGGGAAATTGATCTACTATACCACAGTGGTCAGACGTGTTAGTATAGGGTTTTATTTCGAGTTTTCCTTCTCTTGCACAGATGCTATATGCATATTATATCCCATAATCGTCTTTTACGGTCTTATACCAACGGTTAAGACAGGGGGTGGTGAATTGTATTCTAACTCTGTCATCACACGAAAAATATAGTTTTTTTTTTTTTAAAGACCACCCTGGAAGAGGCGGCGCGCAACCCCATGGACCCACCCTGCAAACACCACTCTTCGCCGTGCGAGCGGACCACCGGTACCCGATCTTTGTCTTCGGTGGCCCGCCCGGCGATATACCCTCTCGGGTTCCTCTCTCGTCGACGCCCCGACAGCTTTCGCTGTCGAGGCGTCGCCCTCACGCGGTGGCCTCACGTCGGGTGACCGGACAATTCCCCGGTCCGATCACCCGAAGCCTCGGTTAGGTCGGCATCAGGCGCAGATACTCGCGCATGCGCCGCCCCGGCCGCGGGCCGGGTCACGGGAATCCTCCCGGACTCGTTCCGCCGCCTCCTTCTGCGAGATGACAGCACCGCAGAAGGCGGCGACCGCGTCCCAATTCCTGACGCTGTCGACCATCGCTTTCACGACAGCCGGCAGCGTCAGGTCGGCACCGATGCCAGCGACGAGGTCACGGCGCTGCCCGTCCCAGCCCGTACGGTATGTACGGGCTGGGACGTACGACTCAAGCGTATGTTGCGCCGTGTCCTCGTCGCTACTGCAATGGTGGCAGGACGGAGTCCACTCGCGAGGCAATTGCGTCTGTAAATTCGCTCCGCCGCCGGCGGCCAGGGCGGAGGAGGCGTCGATATGCGCACCTCCTCCCACCGCCTTGAATGACGACAGGGCGTGGGCCAATGGCCAAGCGTTGGGGTGCCGGGGATCGAATGTCAGTAGACGATCTCTCTGGCACCCCGTAAAAGCGTGAAAGGGGCCGCTGTGGTTTTAGTGGGTATTCCGGTAAGGCAGCTGGCCGGCGAGTCCCACACTCCCCCTCGCCTGTCACCGGCGGGGGATAGCGCGGAAATGCGTATCCACAGCGTGAAAAAAAAAAAGAAAGGGACGGAGTCCACTCCCTCCGCACGACCGTGTGCAGGTCTTGTCGGGGCACGGTTGCTTCGGCAAGTACCTGCACAAGGGCCTCGACGGTAACAACATCGTGTCTAGGCCTCTCCAGCCGCGTAGCCCAATGGGCGATGACTTCTCGGCGGGCGTCCTCGCGCCAGGTGGCTATCTCGTTGAATGATAGGGAGCCACCGTCGTCGCGCATTGTGGTAACCCGCCGGTAGAGGGAGAGCATCTCCGCCTCTAGGTAAAAAAAGAACACCCTGCACTAAGGAAATAAACCTTGTATTGCAGGGGACTTTACAAACATGCAATTAACGCAGACAAATTACACCCAGACTCAGAACAACACTTTGTGGATCACACAAAGTAATGTCCTGCGTGGGAATCGAACCCACGGCACTGGCAAGGAAGGTCGGTATCTTAAGCATTACGCCATCTGTGCAGTAGATAAGTGCAGCTTATCTTGATAAAGCTAGCTAAAGTAAACTAAATTCTGAAAGATCGGCGATCATAATTGAATACGTAGAGAAAATTTCGATTCTGCGCGATTTACCGTTGAATACTTCCATTCTCATGTTCAGGAGTCATATCATGATGGCATTTATTCCGGCGATCATAATTGAACGCGTTTACATAATTTCGTGTTTGTACTGTTGAACAGTTTCGTAGTTGGAAGCCGAGGCTGGTTAGATAGTACTGTGTCATGTTGCCATTTTCCACAAGTACCGTGTGTGTTCACCGGTTTCTCCGTAAATTGTGGACCAATTTCGTTATCTATTTTACTTGAAACCAACATCAAACTGATATCAGTACATCGTCTTATTGATTATATCTGTATTGTGTTAGTTTACATTTTTAGTGTAGTACTTTTTTTGTGATTTTCAAGACGATTCATTTCTTTTAAAGTTTATTTTTATAAATACAATCTATTTGACACATAAATAAGTCAATTTGAATTGTTAGTTTCTGATATTATAGCACAATTATATATCAAATGACTCGCTTTCACATTTAACATGAAGGTGTATAATTGTTTTCTCAAAATATAAATTTAAACAAAAATATTTAACACATGTTTTTTTTTAAATACAGCTTTATATGCTTATTATATGTTTTATGCAATTATTTTTATTAAGATTACACATTGGTAAAACAAACGTCTGTAATAAAATAATTGATTGAAATCTAGTATTTTAGTAATCTTAGTTGATTTCCTCGAATAATTAAGTTACATTATTTTGCTAAAATTACTTTTTATCATTTCAAAGTCACGAAATAGAGATCGTTTAAAACAAAGGAAATAAAAATAAAAGTATCATTCAATATTACTTGAATTACTGCATTATAGTACGTTACTGCAGTGGCCAGCAAAGGAGGCAGAATAATCAATAGGCATTGATGGACAAACGTGTAAATGTTGGCTGAGGGGTAGCCGAGGCACACATACGTAAGTCCAGCAATTCCTAGCTGTGGCCAAGGCTTGTATAGTGCTTTTCTCAAATAATGCATGGAAATTAAAACTAAGTAGTACTAAGTAGAGTGTGTAGTATTTACGTGACGAACAACGAACAACATTTTTCACGTGCTGGGTTCATTTACTTTTTTTTTTAATATCAAACCGGTTTCTTTTTCAAGCCAGTTCGAAATTTAAATAAAACTCTTATAAGTTAGCCTATTAGGTTACCATGTTTTGAAGTAACAAAGCGTTCCATTTTCAAAATATACGATAAATATGCATTTACATGTATCTAATAATAATAAAATTTGGCCGCTAAAACACGACAGATATGGATTTTCATACATTTTTGCCGGCCGTTGCTAGCATGTATTTGGTCAATACAGCAATTTCGATTTATGTCGAAGAAGGTTGTCAAAATAATGCTCAAATATCCAAGCAAGTTTGAGAAAATTTAATTAATCCATATTTAATATATTCTGATATAAAATATGATGGAACGTCATATGCTAACTATATCTTCATACAAAAAGCTTAGGTTTTATTTTAGCAAACCAAGTAGTGTTGCAGTGCTTAATTTAGAATTTTCACGGTAGCAAAGCTTTTAAAACAACAAATGCTAACAAACGTACTAGTTTTACTTAGTCTTATATATATATATATATATAACAACGCATGCATGTATTTATAACTTTACTACTCATTATTTGAATTATAAAATTTAGTTTGACTATATACGTTTCATAAATAGAGAGTGTATTTAGAAAAGAACTTTGAACGTTGGCGGTTGCATGCAGCAAAATGCAACCTAGAGCTCCATTATGTGAGCCATAAATCAAGCGCATTGAAATCTCCTTCCTCCTTCGTGTTCGTGAGGCATCGTCGAGCGACGGATATTTGAACCAATGCACCAGTGCACCGACAACGCTACGTACTTTACTACAGTGTTCTAACTACAGCTATTGCCACCTAATTCTGATGTTGATTATTGATTTCACTCCGGAAATTTAATACTTTGAAACTTTTTAGATGTGTGTCCGGACAAAATTAATTAATTCAATTTAAAATAAAATAAAGTATAATAGTAAAATATCTAAATATTTCAATTAACTGCTTCTTCAATTACTCGCAACTAATGATTATAGGTATCGAATAGAGGTGTACCTGTACTACGGAAATTAAGATGATTATGTTGTATCATCAACGACCCTTAAATTACCTGAAAATTAATTTTATTAAAATTCAAATATTTAATTAACGTCGGTATTATTACCTGTTAGGGTTCGTCGGTGAAAACCGATAAAAAACTCTCTCTTATATGCTATTAATATTATTTTCTTTAAATACATATTATAATAATATACATATATATAATAAATTCGAAAGATAAATTATAGTAAGTAAAATTAAAGTGGTACCAAATGGAAAATCATATCAAAATTGATGACTAGACATTTATTTAACTCGTAACCACGTTCAACATCGCTCATATAATATATGACATAGAAAATAAAGCATTGCCATAACAATAGTATTTTGACAAAATCCATAACCATATATTTAATTTCAGCATATTACTATGTGGCAGCATTATATTTTGACTATCTAAAATCGCGGCTTCACTCGTGTTAGTGTAGAGTTTGTCAATTAAACCCATTCTACAGGAACTACATTTTTCGGCAGCCTACATACTATGTCAGATTATAATCTATGTCTGTGTAAATTTCCATCTAGATGTGCTCGCCTGTTTTGGTGTGATTGAGTAACAAACCTCCTACAACGTTTGAAAGTGTCGTACTTATAATAGGAAAGTGGTGCAAAGTGAAAAATCAAGTCAAAACTGATGACTAGACGTTCACTTAACTCATAACCTCATTCGACTTCGCTCATATAATATATATCATAGAAAATAAAGCATTACCATAACATCATCGTTATCTCAGCTCATATATGTATATCCCACTGCTCGGATCGAGCCCCCTCCGTAACAAGAAGAAAATTGACCTACTGTACCGGACTGATCAGACGCGTTGCTACGGGATTTTATATCAAGTTTCCCTTCCCTTGGATAAATATTATTTGTATATTCCCTTAGTCGTCTTTTAAGTAACATGAGTATGAGAGGGGATGGTGAATCGTATTCTTACTTTATCACTACATAGAAATTTACTTATAGTAGTAGTGAAATTTAAAATGTTCATATTTTCTTAGCATTATAGTTTAGGCAATAACCAAATTATCAATAACACAACACAACACAAGAATTAAATCACACCATTATCATCATAACTACATCACAGAGGACAACAACATCTACAAATAGAAGGGTTTCACTAATAACAAGACCACCAGCGCCAAGAAGAAACCCCAAAAAGACATGTAGTCACTTAACGTCTATGACACATGAATTGCGCTCTTAAAGCTTTAACCAACTGTTATAAAGCCACTTTAAGAAAATTAATTTTGTAAACAAACCACCATTAAAATTAAATTTAACATAAAAAGAGCATGGACAAAAACAAGTCTGTGGAATAACTTAGAATAAATAAAAAAAAAATATCCATAAAACCCGATTACGAAGCGAAAAACGATGTCACAAGCGGGATTCGAACCCGCGCCTATTGGGATTCCGGCCCAATCGTGCTGCCACTAAACCACCGTGACTTATTGTAGGACATACAAATTTCGCTACGTATCATATTTACGTCTTAAGGTGACGGTATGCTATCTACCCGACAATGTTTACACATTATTATAGGCTTAATACTTCAAACTTTGCAGTTAGAATTGTATTAAACGATGACACAACCTTGTTATTTAAATTACTGAAATTTAGCATTTAATATGCTTAATTATTTATAAAACCCGATTACGAAGCAAAAAATGATGTCACAAGCGGGATTCGAACCCGCTGTAGTGGCAGCATGATTGGGCCGGAATCCGAATAGGCACAGGTTCGAATTAATTAATTCGGTTCGGTAATTAAGCATATTAAATACTAAATTTCAGTAATTTAAAAAAATATCTGTTATAGGAACAAAATTTTAATCTTCTGCAAATAGTGGAGATGTGATATAATCTGAAACGTATCTGTAAATGTTGGCTGGGATATCTATTCATTCGGTTCTACTCAATGACTGTTGTATATGTATTCTGTAGACTATTCAATTCTGTTCATACTTCTATCCAAACAAAATTATTACCTTTCATGACATTGATCTTCATTTTAAGTAGATTTACTAGAATAAAACGTACAATATATGTGAGACTGTATCTAACCAAAATTAGGATTGAAACAATTATATTTAGGCTGCCACATTGATTAGTGCGTTGAGATACTAAAGTTGAGTAAAACCAGGATAGTTAATATTGTTTTCTAACAAAGACATAGTTCGTAATTTTATTCTTAGTTTATAAATATAAAATATTGTAGATATTATGTTGTTACATGTATAAATGATATTATATATTAAAAGCTAGTTTAATATTTCATAATCATTCAAATTAACGATTTGAAATAGCGCATTTTTCTCAATAAAAATTGTGTTCTGAAACGAATTAGACATTGGTTAAGAACATATCATTTTAATTTAGAACTAACTTATATACATATGCATATACTGATGCACATAAACATATATTCACATATATGTCTATCAAGTGATCACAATAAATAAAAACAAATATTTAAAACAATTTTAAATGGAAAGGTTTTATAAAAAAGAAACACACGGCAAAGATAATGTACTAAAAGCTAAAAAATAAATAGGTGGGTCCTAGATCCACCACTCTTCTAGTCAATCTAGGGCTTTGAACAGACTCTTAAATAAAATCGTAGCGTATAGTAACCTGAGTAAATATGTAAATAGCATTTAAATAAATTGTAATGCTATGAGCGGCTGACTGTTTGTAGAAATTCCACGCTCTCTACGATTTTATAAGTCTGATCAAGGTATTATATTGATGAAGAGAGTGGTGTATTAACCTTTACCTAATATATCCTTAGTTATCTTTAAGCTTTTTGAACATCACCTTTATCAGCATTAATTTTCTTATCAATAAAATCATTTAATTTAAAGTTTAATCAAATTTGTACCAGCCTATTTTATCTTCATGTTATCAGTTTTTATTTCATTTCTTAGTATTTCTGATTCTACGTTTTAATTAATGCCTTCAGTTTTCATTTATATTCTATATAACTATGAGCCCCTATCCACTGTGTTTTATTTCTTAAGCTCCTTCTTTTAATATCCATTACCTATATTAAAGCAATTAAAACCAAAATGAAATCGATAATTTTGTAACTGTGGCCAAATTTGAAGTTTTCATAGTGTACTGTATTCTACTACTCAAGCCCTTTTATTTTATTTACATATTAAAGAAGTTGTTTAAGACTATCTTATTCACTATTTTATAATGGCAGCCAACTTAAACTAACACAGATTTTTCTTTATTAATGATACAATATATTTAATTATGTAGTCATCAAAACTCAAGTGTTTATGAAACGTCAGGAGAATATTGATATATTCTACGTATACGTGTATACATATTTTACTTACTGATGTACGTAATAATTATATTTAATCTAAAAAAAATAACAAACAGTAACATTAATGAAAAAAAGCAAAATGACCTTGTGAATTAATGAAGATATTGATTTTGATACGAATAGGGTATTTTAAAATTGAAATTGCGATCCTATATGCATTTTATAAATACTCAAATGAAAACAAATAATGCTTCCAAAAGCCTGTCTACGAATATGCGTCGACTAAGCAGTGAGTGTCATGTATGGGTATCTGGGTAATACCTTGCCTGGGAGACATGTTGGTCGGCTCAGCGAAACGTCAAAGGGAAATTGAAAATTAATTTATGCTCGTAAACCTCATACACCTAAAGATAATGGAGACTGTAAATTATGATGAGAACTGTTCGTCTTTGTTATAGTAAATTGATTACATATTTAAAATGCCGTTATGCAGTTGAAATCTACACTATCGCAAAATAGGAGATATATTTATGCGATATCAAAATCAATTTATTCTAGGTATTATAATTAGGTAGATACAAATTAATTACCAGTACAAAAGGAAAAAAAGAATATAAAAATGTGGGTCCAAATTTAATATCTTATAGGGTAGATATAAATTTCTGTAATAATAATGAACCGTGACCATGATCACTGTAAAGTATTCAAAACGTCGGGAAATTAAAAATCAAATACAAACACGATAGAATCCGTAAAAGTAGTTTTATTTCAAATGTGTAACACTCGCGTAAACATTAGAAATCGTTAGGTAGACACTAGTGATGTAACGAATGTCATATTTTGGACATTCGCGAATGCGAATGCGGATGCGAATATCTGCTGCCAACATTCGCGGATGCGAATGCGAATATTTGGTTTTTGTTTAAATTTGGCGCCATTTGTCTATGGCTTTATTTAGTTACACCACCTACGAGTGTCCCCAGCGAGCGTAGCGTTTAGTGGCGCTGGACTTATTTACACGCCACATCGAAACAGACTTGAAGGAGACAAGGCATCAAAACTACTATTTTTAAAGTTTAATATTCCCCTACTGAAGTTCAATTATTAATATGAAAAATATATATAATTAACTGTTATTTTTTTAAGGTAGAGAAGTATTTTTGTTTGAGAATCTTATTTTTTTTTTGTTTGTTTAGAGTTACACTATTTAATGGTCTACTGTAAAAGAATATAATTTTTGTTTGATTATCTACATATTAAAAATATATCTAAAGACTGAGAATAGTTTAATAGGAAGAATTTAATTTTATTAGTTTCAATTTTATGTCACAAGTTCTAATAACAATTAATTTATTTAGCTTTATTAAAGTAAAAGACTTAATTTTATCTTTGTTTGCTTAAAGTGTTAACTGTTAACTCTTATGTAAAATGATTATATCCTTACTAATCTTATAAATACGAAAGAAACTGTCTGTCGCTCTTTCACGCCAAAATTACTGAGACGATCTAAATGAAATTTGGTACACGGATAGTCTAGAACCTGACAAAGGACATAGGGGATGAAGAATTGTAAAGAAGTATCATCATTTTTAATGTCAGAGGCATGAAACTTATTTTTAGGCTCTCGATTAAATGTAAATAAATATCACACTAAATTTTGTATAAAAAATGCCTTAAGGGGGTAAAATAAAAAGAGGGGATGAAAGTTTATATGAAAATTAGTTATTTTAAAAGCTAGATTGGTTAAAATATTCTTTTTTGGCTTTTGATTTGATATAAATAAAAATGGCATTACGTTGACCGGCTGCTGTCAGTAAGTAGTAGTAGAGGTATGGTACCTCTCGCCTCGCAGCTCAGACGCATAGTTAGCTAAATACAAAATGAGGAGAGACAGTCCTGCGATCAGCTTTTTGTTATATTTATTTATGATATCTCATCTTATATTTCACCATATTAATTAAAGTTAGCTATACATTCTATTTTGTAATTTTTCTATATTTCCAAATTTTTTTTATCCCAGTAAAATCACTTATGTATATGTTTCCTTTGCAAGGATTTCCTAGATTAACATATAGGATACTTTTATCCCGGTAATGTGTGCCCTTGCGATAACAGTTCAACTTTAGGAAAATAACCTTTTACTCAGGCGAAGCCGCGGGCAGAAGCTAGTTTATACTATAAATACTATAAACTATATAATATAGATATACTATAAACACTTTGTGATTATGATGACAGCAACTCATGTTAAAATTTTATTTGATTTTAATTATAGTTTATTTATTGTAGAAGTATTTGTAGATTACTATTTTTAGATAAAGCTAAAAATAATAATCTTTATTGTTATCATTAAACTTTGGTAAAAATTCATAGAAGATTATTTTTGTTTCATTACATTGCATTTAGGCAATTTAGTATATAGTTTTGTTTTTTAAATTGTTATGAAAGTTTGATTGTTAAGCTTCATTGCCCAAAGTTAAATAAATAAATGATATCAAATGATAAAGACAAGACTGATAACGTGATTACGAGGTAAAGTTACTTTTTATTGCATTAAAAAATATAAGAAATTAATGGAATTGGATTTTCTTATATTAACCAACTATTATTACCCACTTAAAAAAAAATATACGCACAAAAACATTCGCAAGAATTTCGCGAATGCGAATGCGAATACCTATGCAAAAATATGCGAATATTCGCAAATGCGAATGCGAATATTCGTTACATCACTAGTAGATACATTCAATAAACCTGCAAATAGATCTGTTTCTACTTAACCAAATTTAGCGTAATATTCTTTATATAAAATCGCCATGAGTATACAAATATACACAATGAAAATACAAATCCATAAGAAAATATAAGATAAATTGAAATATTTACAAAATACTACTAATTCATAAATCACTGTTGGTCACGGACCTCCTCCACAATGGGAATTGAACTACTCTATACCACGCTGGTCAGAGTTAGTATGTAGTATGAGTTAGTATAGGGTTTTAGTTTGAGTTTTCCTTCTCTTGCACAGATGTTATATGCATATTATATCCCTTAATCGCCTTTTAAGATACCCACAGGAGAAGGGGTAGTAAATTGTATTTTTACTCCGTCACCAAAATATTCACACGTATTTACTCAAAGATATTTACAAAAAAAATCAAAAACTCTCATCACTTGCTTTTATTTTATAAACAAATTTTTGTACAAACAAATACGATGAAAGCATACAGAAACGAGAAATAGGCGAACATGTAATGTGGGGCTGAACGCACTCGCGGGACGACTCCCAAAAAGAGTCATAAATACACCCGACACCGCTCACTTATAAATTAGGATCATAAAGCAGTTGCCGAACTTTGTTGGCGCACAACGATCATAAAACAACGCTTACCGCCTAAGGGGATCGACGACAGTACCACTTGTCTAGCCATCGCGCCTGATCTTTCAATTTCAACGGATTAAAATAAACCACCCTTATGAAATTAATCGAAGCGGATATACAAAGAGATAAAGTCAATTGAAATAGGTTTATTTGTAAAAGACTAAAAGCTTTCTAAACATGTAAAAGATAAAATAATTATATTTAAGTATATTTATAATTATCCTTTCCGAGGGTAGTGCAAAGCTCACCATGCTTGGACTACCGCCGATGAGTGATTATAATTGGTGTAATAAGTTTTCTGTGACTACTGCTGTCCATTCTCCTAGCGATGCCCTAGCTGATTTTTACAACTTCCATGGGAATTTGAGGAATGGTGACATTTTAACTATATTTTCAATCCGCTTTTATTATATATGCCACGTTACAGTTGAATGTAGCTGGCCGTAAATCCATCCGTCTCGAACAAAAATATATGTAATTGGCATGTACTTAAGACCACGCGATAGAAGAGAAAACTTCATCAAGGCGAGATTAATAATACGAAATATAACTGTTTTATCTATATTCATAAAGTATAGTATATACAGACACAATACATACAATTATATTTACAAGACATCATTATTCTCTTACTGTTATCGCAATTACTTAGGGTTGATACAATATGTACTCCTCTTTCATAGTACATATTGTAAAAGTTATTGGCAATAGTTTTATGACCGGCCGCCTGCCAAACGTCAACCCTCCTTGCGAATGTAATTGTTGACCAAACGGCATCAGATGGAGTTATCTGAGGTCGTTATAAAGCTCTTAGTCATCTTTTACGACATCCACGAGCAATGTAAGGGTTGGTAGTATTCGTAGCTGCTTCCACACAGCTGTATATTTAAAAGACATATAGTAATTATAATTGTGTCTATATCACTTTGATAAATTCTGCTGTTACTGGTAGTCGTTCGTATCGTAATCTAACAATTTGAAGTAGTAAATCATAAAGACTTGCAACATATGTAAAAAAACATGTGAAAAATATTATCTGATTGGCAAAGGCAGTGGTCAATTTGTGAGGTCCAACAATTCATTAAATCAATGATTCTAACAAAATAAGACTTGAAATGTGTTCGCCATTAGTAATACACTGAAAATATCTATTTTCTGATCTTAACCCTAGCTTAAGCGACGAGAACCGACTTTATTCGAAAGAGCATCAAATATTTAAGTGTGATGTCTCAATCTTATTCAATACCAAAAATAAAATAAAGTATGCGCATAAAGAATTTTTACGTCAAAAAATAACAAGTGTGAAATTGCCTGAACACCTATTAATATTATATATATATATATATATATATATATATATATATATATATATATATATATATATATATATTCAGTTTATTGAACGAATGCAGCTGACCAAACCGTAATTTCATTACAACGAATGGAACGAATCATTAAGTCTGTCAGCAATCCATTAATTAGTGTTTCATAAATTATGCAATTGTATTATAATTTCTATTAAGAACTGCGACCAGATCAATAATTTATATTCGATTTTTATATAGAATTAAAACTTTTTAGGTACATCATAGATTATTACAACAGTATTCAATATGCGACACACAAAAAAAAACATGGAAAGTTTATTCACTTTTTCGGTCATATCTCTTTACATATAGAAAAAGAATAAATTTCAATTTGATAAAAAAATATTAATTAGACTGCATAAATCTTGACAAAACCTCATCATCATTCTCCTACTCTTATCTCAATTACTTGGGGTCGATACAATATGTACTATTCTTTCATAGTACATATTGTAGAAATTATTGGCAATAGTTTTATGACCGGCCGCCTGCCAGATGTCAACCCTCCTTGGGAATGTAACTGTTGACCAAACTGCATCAGATGGGGTTGGCCCAGGTCGTTATAAGGCTCTTAGTCGTCTCTTACAACATCCACGAGCAATGCAAGGATTGGTAGTATTACAAGCCTCTTATTGAGAGGTCTTGACTGGAATCCATGGGGGCGTCCATATCCACAGGCGCGTAACAAGCTACGCTCCTACGGTATTCCTGTCATTGAGACGATGATTGCGAATTTCGTGTCAGGGCTAATGGAGGATTTATTTCCTCAGTCAACAGGACATATGCCTCCTGTGATGAGTTCCCCACCGGTGGTGGAGGAAGAGATGATAATCTCTCCCGTTACTGATGCGAAATTGGATAGGGCCCTTACTCGCCTTCGCGAAAAAAAAAGGCACCTGGTCCTGACGGTGTCCCGGGACTAGTAATTTGCATCGTCGCCCAAGAAATAAAAGAGGGGCTACGAAAACTACTTGACCTATGTCTGAGATCCGGGCAGTTTCCGGCACTTTGGAAAGACGGCAGATTATGCCTATTGTGAAAGGAAGGTCGCCCAGCCAATTCTCTCTCTGCTTACAGGCCACTAATGTTGCTGAATGAGACGGCCAAACTGAAAAAATCCTTGTGGGGCGTCTCGTTCAGCACCTTGAGGAAGTCGGTCCGAAGTTATCAGATGTACAATTCGGGTTCAGAGCAGGCCGGTCTACAATCCATGCATCCATCCATTTGAAAATAGGTATATACTCTGGGAGGGGGCGATGGGCGTTTGTTCCGGTGTCGCATGGAGTGCGGTGTTCCACAGGGCTCTGTGCTGGGTCCAACCTTGTGGAACATCGGATTCGACTGGCTCCTTCGAGGTGCTCTTCTTCCCGGGATGGGGGTAATTTTTTATGCAGATGACACTCTCATCACGGCGAGGGGTGGTAACTTTGAAGAGTCGGTTCACTTGGCGGAAGTCGGAACTGCGCTCATCGTTGACAGAATTGGTATGCTAGGCCTAAGGGTCTCCGTACACAAAACAGAGGCTCTTCTTTTCCATGGCCCTCGTCGAGGTCCCCCTCGTGGAGCACGCATTACTGTGCAGGGAATTGATGTGCCAGTACGGGCCCATATGAAGTATCTGAGCTTTCTTCTAGATGCGAGGTGGGCCTTTGGGCCATATTTCGCACAACTAGCTCCAAGGCTTTTAAAGACGGCTGGGGCTTTAGGTGGACTTTTGCCTAATCTGGGAGGACCAGGATCATCTTGCCGACAGCTATATGCTGGAATCCTGCGGTCCATGATACTGTATGGTGCCCCTATCTGGGCGGATAAGCTCACAACTCGCAATAAGGCTTTGTTGCAGAAACCGCAAAGGGCAATAGCGGTAAGAGCTATCAGGGGTTATCGGACGGTGTCATGGACGGCAGCAACACTGCTAGCGGGCGATCCGCCCTGGGAGTTGCAGGCAGAGCTACAGGCAGAGATCTACCGTTTCCGCACCTCGATGCAGTCTCAGAACGATCGGGTCAGCCACGGGGAGTTGGATAGTATAAAAGCGGTGGCCCAGCGAACCTTAATCGATCAATGGAGTGAAGACCTCAACTCTCCTGCAGCTGGTCGAGATACGGTGACTGCAGTTGGTCCTCATCTCCACCGATGATTGAAGAGGAGACAAAGTTTTAGGCTGACGCAGGTACTTACTGGACACGGATATTTCGGTAAGTACCTGCATCAGATTGCCAGGCAAGAGGCAACCCCTGGCTGCCATGAGTGTGGCGCATCAATTGACGATAAGCGCCACACTCTTGAGATATGCTCCGCCTGGGGGCCAAATCGGCACGCCCTGGTGAATGAGATCGGAGGAGATCTGTCACTGCAAGCTGTCATCGGCAAAATGCTCGACAGTGGCCCATGCTGGTCGGCCGTGGCCTCTTTTTGCGAAACTGTGATGTCGCGCAAGGAGGCTGCGGAACGACAGTGTGAGACAGATGCTGCCGCCGACATGCTGCGCAGGCACACTACGCGCGCTTTCTCCCCCAGTAGAATGATACCAGGGCGAGGCTAGTAGGCCTACCGTTGGAGCGTCCGAGTCGAATGCCGAAAGGCGAACCTCTGACACTCAAGTATACGAAGCCTCTACCACACAGCTAAAACCTAAGGTAGTATAAATGATAAATGTTATTAATATTATGAGTTATTTGTATTGCCTTAGATGTTATATAATATTCAATTTAGAAATTGTTAGTAATAAGATCCGTTCGTTAGGAAAAAATGGGAGAATCATAGTTTGGATAACATACACGTTTGCTTCAAAAGTTTGCTTCTGTTCGTTCATTGTAAATATTATGTACGTCTGATTAAAAGATTTAGAAAAAAACTGTACCAAATTATAATTTCCTAGTATTCAACCATTAGGAGGAAAATAGTTATAGAACGTAAGTTATAATTGATTTTGGCCCCTATGGAAATGAATAACCACGTAAATTTTAAAACATTACCTTTAAAGAAGTGTTTGGTAATTTTTTAATTAATATGTATTATTAAAGTATACATTTTTTTTTTTTTTTTTTTGGGGGGAGTGGGCTACGATCGGCGCACTCCTCGCACCACTCCATCCGGGGTGACAGAGGGGCGTAAGCGCGCACACCCGTAACCCACCCGTGACGTCGCCTTCGTCGTTGGGCCGACCACCGGAGCAGAGTGACTTGACGTCAGTGGTCGGCCCGACGGAATATCCCTGAGGAGTACCCTCTCCTCGACCGACATCCCCCCTCGGGTAGGATGTCAGTCTTTCCTCACGCGGTCGGCCTCTCGGCGGGTGACGGACTAATTCCCCGATACAGTCACCCGCGGCCTTGGCTAGGGCGGCATCAGGCGCAGGTAATCGCGCCTGCGCCGCCCCAGTCGCCGGCGGCGGCTCGCGCCGTCGAGGAGACGCTCCTCGCGCACGCCCTCCGCCGCCTCCTTCCGCGAGACTACTGCCTCACAGAAGGTTGCGACCGCGTCCCAGTTCCTGACGCTGTCGAGCATCGCCCTGGCGATGGTCGGCAGCGTCAGGTCGGCACCGATGATTGCGACGAGTTCACGACGCTGCTCTGCCCAAGCGGCACAAACCTCGAGCGTATGCTGCGCCGAAAGTATAGGACATGAATTACATTCAGATAAGAGTTGTAAGATTTAATTCCTGCTATATAAAAATCAATTCATCTGATCTTGATTATTAAATATAAAAATCATATAAAATATAAATTTCTTAAAGTTATATTTATATTTTCAATTAATTTTATTATAAAATCCATTATAAACTTGAAAATAACTTAGTAAATATATATGTAAGTCAATTAAAATCATTTTATAATGTAGGAAAATATAAAAATCTTTTTTGTTAATATTTGACACCCACATGTGAAAAGTTATATTTTTATTTAACAGCCACAGAAATGAGAATTTTACCCGTCATTTCGAGATCGCTAAATCGTTTGGAAGTAATTCGAGAAGGCGTGTTCACTACAGACGCTTTACTTACAGTACTTGAAGTGAGTTAGAACAAAGTTTGCCGGCTTCGGCACTCATACACTACATAACGTCAACTTGCTCACTTTTGATCACTTAAAGCTTAACGCTTGGTCATATGAAGAGGGTTTTATATGTGTATTTGCAAGTCATTCGTTAGTTAAGTTCATTAGAAAGTTAGGGACTACGAATATATAATATCTGGATAACCGCTTCCTCCCAGATTAGCTTAGTTGATAAAATAATGAAAAATTAATTAAAGTTAAAAAAAAGAAAATGAAAAAAAAAGGCTAATTAAGACCGAACCGATGCAATCTGGATTAGACTGCTCCATTTCCAAATTCAAATTCAAAACACAGAGGACAGTCCTCCCGTGACCATGATCTCTGTAAAGTATTAAAGTAGTTTTATTTCAAATGTGTAATACTCACGTAAACATCAGAAACCAAATTTACCTTCATATTCAAATTGTATATTTTTATTATCTGAAAATAGTGACAAAACGAGATTTTCTATAAATAAAACCTAGCTAGATCGATAGCCTTGAAAGCGCCTGCATACTAAATTTTATGGTAATCGCTGGTGCTGTTGCCGAAAATTATGAATATATAGAAATATACAAGTATAGAATATACAACAATCGCTCGTTCAAAGATATTAGATTAGATTTCATATAAAAATGTGGTAGTAATAGGAGGCTATTAGCGGTGAAGGTGATGGTGATTATCTTATGTGGTAACAGATCCTTTTCATAAAATTTCAAATGTAGATGCTATCTATAAAACTTTATTTCTCAAGATACAAAGTCGTAACTGGGTTAGTGTTTATCATTGTAGACAAGACTTTCGGAGCTTTAACAATATCTGTCCAGTGCTTCTTGAATTTGGTAACCTTGTTCAATTATTCATTTCTTTTTTATTGCTTTTGGTGGCAAAGGAGTAGGCAACACACCTGATGGTAAGTGTTACTGCCGCCTATAGACCTTTATAATAACAAGGGTATAACCAGGCCGCTGCCTACCAATAGAAGCCCTAAACCCGGTTGGACTTCCAGCTCTCTCACTCACCGAACGAAGCGCAATAGTGCATTGTCATTAGTCAAACGTCGATCTTCTGCGAGAGTGTTGTACTACCCCGGACGGACCGGCCCGTAGCTGTAGACAGAAAACTATAAACAGCGTGATCCTACCACTGAATCTTTATTTTATCTGCATGATGTGTGATTCATATAAAGCCATATCATCATCTCAACTCATATATGTTCCACTATTGGGCTTCGAGCCTCCCCCATAATAAGACGGATATTGAGCTGCTATACCACGCTGGTCCGACGTGTTGGTATAGGTTTTGTTTCAAATTTTCCTTCTCTTGCATAGATGTTATATGCGTTTTATCTCCTATAGTCTTTTCTTACAATCACTCACTGATAAGAAGATGAGGGAGTGGTGAATTGTATTCTTACTCCGTCACCACACGGATAGAGCCATATACCACAACCCGTCTAAGCAAGTTGGTGTAGTAGGCTAATTTCATTCATCTAGAGGAGACCCATGCACAACAAGAGGCAACTATAGATTGAAAAGAAAAAGCTCCTTAAACTTTTCAAATTGTATAAACGGCAACTTTAATAATATTGTAGCATTCTTGACGTCTGAGGTAAAGGAGGAGGCACAAAGTTCCATAAGATATTGTGCCACTGCTTATTTTATTTTAAATATACCATGGATTAATTAATAGCAATCGGATTACCATTTCGAGTAACTATAGGCCTTATAACCCATTCTTAAATTTGCTTAAACTTCAAGACATCACAGAAAAAATTACTTTAATATTTAATATTTTTATTATGAATATACATTTCATTTCATGCTGTTTGGTAGCGACTACGAATACTACCAACCCTTACTTTGCTCGTGGATGTCTTAAAGGCGACTTAGAGCCTTATAACGACCTCGGCCAACTCCATCTGATGCCGTTTCGTCAATAATTACATTCCCAAGAAGGGTTGATGTCTGACAGCCGGCTGGTCATAAAACTATTACCAATAACTGTTACAATATATACTATGAAAGAAGAGTACATATTGTATGGACCCCAAGTAATCGGGATAAAAGTAGGAGAATAATGATGAATATACATTTCGTCGAATTACTTTCTAAAAGCGTAAATATAACTTATAGCTTACTATAGATAAATATATGAATTTTAATTTAAAATACTGTGACAAAGTCTCATTTCAGACGTGTATATTAATGAAAAATTACATTTCAGTTCGCACGTGCACCTGTCCTCGTCACATCTCCGTCGTAGCTTAGATCCGCATTCCCTAAGAGTAACATGTGTGTAAATAATTCAGTCGATGCGAAGTCTGCTCCCAAGAGCTTTGCTTAGAATACCAACATTTGATCTGTGATTGCTCACGATAAATCCATTCCTTTCAACACCTATTGTTGTTTATTCCTAATAAATATTACATTGCAAATAAATCAACTCGCACTTTCGATAGTGTATTTGCATTATGCAAGGTTTATTTAGAAAATTTTGTAAAGAATAAAGACAAATATAACATTTTTATATGGAATGGACGCAGTGAGAACGAACGGGCAAATAAGCTAAAGCCGTGTGAATACGTGACATGCAATACAAATCGCGGCCGATGCAGAGCAAACTCGTGCATAACGTATTCACACCTATTCAATTGTTATTTTGACAATTATGCCTTTCGCTAACACTAGCTATGCATGTTTAATTTGAACACTGTTTTGGAATATCGCATATTGCTATAAATGTATCAAATGCAATAAAATACGATGTATATAACTATATTTATACTGAAGTAATTACGTATGCTTAGTTTTTCATAACTATAGTCATTAAAATATAGCTTGATATCTGTGACAGTTATCACTACTGATGCACTCTTACGAGGTGGTCCGTAATTTTGTCGATAAAATTCCTTATTTCTTAAAGTTATTTGCTATTGCAATTGAAAAACAATATATGAAAATCTTATTGAATTTCAATCAATTAGATGGGTGAATCGATTATAATTGTAAAACAATCTATTAAACTCGTATAGAATTTAAATCAAGGGATTTTATTTTAATTAAACTAAAGCTGTTAATTATAGTCCATAAAATATAGCATGATCTCTGTGACAGTTGTCACTAGTGCCGCACGCTTACGATGTAGTCCGTATTTTTGTCGACATAATTCCTTACTTTTTAAAGTTATTTGCTATTGCAATTGAAAAACAATGTATGAAAATCTTATTGAATTTTAATCAAATGGATGGGTGAATCGATTATAAATGTAAAACAATCTATGAAAATCTTATTAAATTTAAATTAATGGATTTTATTTGATTTAAACTAAAGCTGTCAATTAATTATTTTTATTATTCGAAAGGAATACAATCCAAGTACATCGTCACTATTATCATCATCGCTGGTGCATTCTTGTAGGTAGACGATGAGTCCTTGGTCACAGATTATTTCATGAATAATCATGTTTATTTTATAAAAAGATAATTTATTTATAAATACCCGATACGAAACGAAAAATGATGTCACAAGCGGGGTTCGAACCCGCACCTATTGGGAATCCGGCCCAACCGTGCTGCCATTTACACCATCGTGAACTATTTTAGGACATGCAAATTTCGAATCATATTATATCTTACGTCTTCAAGGTGACGTATGCCATCTATCGGACAATGTTTACACATTGTATAGACTTAATACTTCAAACTTTACAGTTAGAATTGTATTAAACGATGACACAACCTTGTTATTCAAATTACTGAAATTTTTAGCATTTAATATGCTTAATTATTTATAAATACCCGATACGAAACGAAAAATGATGTCACAAGCGGGGTTCGAACCCGCACCTATTGGGAATCCGGCCCAACCGTGCTGCCATTTACACCATCGTGAACTATTTTAGGACATGCAAATTTCGAATCATATTATATCTTACGTCTTCAAGGTGACGTATGCCATCTATCGGACAATGTTTAGGTGCGGGTTCGAACCCCGCTTGTGACATCATTTTTCGTTTCGTATCGGGTATTTATAAATAATTAAGCATATTAAATGCTAAAAATTTCAGTAATTTGAAGATAATTTATCTTTTTAATATAAAAGAAATGGTCTTATTAATATTATAACTGATGTCTGAATACTAAATTAATACAATTTACTCATTTTATAGCGTAACCATGTGATTTATATAGGTAATATATTGGTTATACTTGTTTTATAAATAATTAATAAGAATGTTATCGATTTACGTTTATCGATTGTCCCATCTCTGTCTTATTCTCAATCCAGCATGACCTTGTACTTGCGTAGGCATCATATTTTTATAAAATGGTTACTAAGTATTTTAAAACATATGAGGTACAAGTTTTGATGTAAATTTTCATATTTTTAGTATATATATATATATATATATATATATATATATATATATATATATATATATATATATAATAAAATATGTACATACATACATACATATCATCACGCCATATCCCTTGCAGGGTAGGCAGAGAGAACAGAGTGCCAGAGAACTCTATCTCTGCATACTTCACTCGCTTCCTCAACATTCATAATTCTCTTCATACACGCTCGCCGGTTTCGGAGACTCTTGACTCCACCTTCCTTCAGTACATGACCGATCTGGTCTAGGTAGGTTAGTCTCGGTCTCCCTCGGTACCTACATCCTTCCACTTTCGCATTGTATATCTTCTTAACCAGACGTTCGTTCGGCATTCTTTCCACATGTCCGAACCATCGGAGCATTCCCTTTCGCATCTTTACACCAATACTCTCTTTCATACCTACTCGCTCTCTTACGTCGTCGTTACGAATGCGGTCGGTCAGCCTAACTCCACAGATTTTCCGCAGAGATCGCATTTCGACCGCATTAATTTTACTATCATACTCTTTTCTGCATACCCAACTCTCGCTTCCATACAGTAATGTTGGGACAAGCACTGCGTTATGTATTGCTACACGTGCCTTCTGGCTGAGGTGGTGGCTGCCGAGAAGTTGCCCCAACGCTCCGTTCACTCTATTTCCCGCATTCACTCTTCGCTCTATATCAGTGGTGTACCTTCCATCTCGACTAAATCCACATCCAAGATATACAAATTCATCCACTTGCTCTAGTACATCATTACCTATTGTTACTCTTACATCTGTTCTGGTTTTATCTCTTTCAAAGACCATTATTTTGGTTTTGCTCACATTCACGCGTAGACCCCTTTTCTTACAATCTTCTGTCATTGTGTCGACTAGGGTCTGCAGGTCAGTCGCTGACTGTGCCAGCAGGACTGCATCATCTGCATAAAGCAGAGCAGTGACCACTGAGTCGCCCATCTGGACTCCCACATTCATATCGTTCAACCTTTGGAGACATTTATCCAGATATATGATAAACAGCCTGGCTGACAGAACGCACCCCTGCTTAACGCCAATATTGACGTCAAACCAAGGCGACATTCCATCATCCAGCCGCACACAGGCTCTACAGCCCATGTAACTGGACTGCACAGCCTGTAGCAGTTTACCGTTAATACCATACTCCGGTAAAATGTCCCAAAGTTCCTTTCGTATAACCGTGTCAAATGCTCTCTCCAGATCCACAAAACTGCAGAAAACCCTCTGACCTAGAGCCAGATGCTTCTCCACAATGTTGCGCAGAGAGAACACTTGATCCATGCATCCCCTTCCACTCCTGAAACCTCCTTGTGTCTCACACAGTAAACCATCGGACACCAATAAAATATGTAATATATAATAATTAATTTGTATAATATAATTATTATATATTACATATTATATTACATATTTTAATTCAGTTGAGATATTACTGGCACGTGAAGAATGAAAATATTGGCGATACAAAATGAAATAGTAAACATGACGCTAATTCAAAATTATTTCATCGATTTTGTAGCTATCTGTCACAGAGATCAAGCTATATTTTAAGGACTATAATTCTTTTTATTACTCGAAAGGAGTACATCCAAGTTCATCGTCACTATTGTCATCATCGCTGGAGCATTCCTGTAGGTTGATGATGAGTTCTTGGTCACAGATTATTTCATGAATAATCGGTGTAATGTTTATTATATAAAAGAAATTTTCCTTTTAATATAAAAATAATTCTCTTATTAATATTATAAGTGATGTCTGAATACTAAATTAACACAATTTATTTATTTTACAGAGTAATTATGTGGTTTATATAGGCAATGTATTGGTTTTACTTGTTTAATAAATAACTAATATGGATCCGTTATCGATTTACGTTTATCGATTGTCCCATCTCTATCTTATTCTCAGTCCAGCATGACCTTTTACTTGCGTAAGCATCATATTTTTATATAATTATTACTAAGTATTTTAAAACTTATGGGGTACAAGTGTTGGTGTAAATATTCATATTTTTATATTCATAATGTATTGCTCTTCAGTTGAGATAAAACTGGCACGTAAAGAATGAAAATATTGGCGGTACAAAATAAAGTTGTAAACATGACGCGTATTCAAAATTACTTCATCGGTTTCATAGCTATCTGTCACAGAGATCAATAAAGCTATATTTTAAGGACTATAAATATAACTACTATATCATAAAACTTTGGTTAGAATTGTCAACAAATAATTACAAACGTCTTCTTCAACGGGCTATATATATATCATAGTACTGGACATGGATCTAGCTATATTAGACATATAGAATTAATTTACTACAGCTACACTTCGTAAAAGCGCTGACATACGGTACTTTATCTTGTAGTGATATCTACTTAAATCTCTTAATCGTCTTTTTCTATACCCATAGATAATGAAGAGATGATAAATTGTATTCTTACGTCATCACACTGATATTATAAACCATATTCGTAACGAAAAGAAATATGGATCTCACAAATGTTTATACAGGAATGGAATCCTTAATATTTCCGCTTATCTGTCTGCACTATTGTATAATTTCCATACCTACTCGTTACTAAATTATTCTAGTTACTCCATGATATGTATCCAAATATTTAACATGAGCCGTCTCCTCAATATCTAACGAAAATTAATCAACCAAATCAACCACCAAAATTGTGAAATGTTTTGTTTATTGCTTTTTTAACATTCATATCATCAATTGCCTGCTTTTTTATCTATTTTCATAGACGAGCCACTTGTCTGACGTTAAACCTCATTGAAAACATACCGTTAATTTGAATATGTTATTCATTATATTTTTTAAATTTAAATATATGCACGATTATTCATGATGGTATTGTGTATCCATGCATCCATCAGGCTATTGAAGTCTAGTACTAAGTGTAGGTGATATTGCGATAACCGTCACGCTCGAATCGTCTCGAATTAGCGATCGCAGTTGAAGTTATCAATTCTTCAGATGTTGCGATTTCTCGTGGTAATCTTTCATCAACGACTCCCACGGGAAAGTAAAGGTTTGGTTATATTTTACACTCTTAACCTGTCAACACATAGAAGTAATGAAAAAAATTACAAATTGCAATCTTTTTTGGATTCGTATAATCAAATAAACTGCTACTGAAATGATTTCGTGATTCCAAATATTTTAATTGACAAACAGAAATGCTGTAAAATAGCGCTTAAATTGTGCTTGCATTTGCGGGATGTTAATTCAATGAATAAACATCACGCCAGAACAACATCAAAATCCACTTCCTACTAGCTATGGCGATACCTCACTTGTAGTGCAATTCAATTTAGCATTCGAATTTTTATCTACCAGCCAATATACTTCACAGCTATTCATCATATTTTATTTATAATTATATACTTTTATCCCCCAAATAGCGCTGTGTGGTAGCGGCTACGAATACTACCTAACCTACCCTTACTTTGCTCATGGATGTTGTAAAATATGACTAAAAGCCTTATAATGACCTGGGCCAACTCCATCTGACGCCCTTTGGTCAACAATTACATTCCCAAGGAGATTTGACGTCTGGCAGATAGCCGGTAATAAAACTATTGCCAATAACTTTTACAATATATACTACGAGTATGTAAGAAGAGTACATATTGTACCGACACCAGGTAATTAGGATAAGAGTAGGAAAATGATGACTTTTATCCCGAAATAGATAAACAAATATGGAAACACACACATTTCGCACACAATCTTTAGTCTCATAAAATACTATATAGCCTATTGTGTTTAACTGGGCACAGTCCCAAACTTCGGAGCTTATGGATGAGAATTTAACTAGCACATCTTCTAAAATCGAAGAAATTTGTAGAAACCTTAATATTAACCATCTCTTTTTTGGCCTAATTTAACCTAGAATTAACCTAAGATGTGCAGGTACTCATGTCACTCGATCAATGAGGCAGTCATTCATTACATTCAATTTATTCAAATCAGTCTTTAAACGATAGCGAATATATGTAATATTAAGAATACATATAATATAATTGCTACAGACTCGATGTCTATACGACGATCTAGCTATTAAAGAAATGTTAGAGCATGAAGCCTGCCGGGCTGAATAGGTCAAGAATTCGGTAGCAGTGGTCAGCCCAATGATGATGGGGAGTAAATGCGATGAGTTATTGGGCCCCGCGCCGTCTATTTGTCACCTCCTACGGAACGGACGGGATGTGTTGAGAGCATAGTTAGCCAAAAAAAGAAAAGAGCTTGCGGCCAAAACAAACCTGTTTTAGAATTTTCGTCTATCAGTCTATTTGTGTACGCAATTCGCAAAAAAACTACTGCATATAATTATAAGCATTTTCATTTATATATTGTTAAATGTCTAACTTAAAAAATGTATTCATCCATCCATCCCTTAGCCCGTAAACGTCCACTGTTGGACATAGGCCTCCACACTAGAATGCCATTTATAATGGTCCTGTGATACCTGCATCCAACGGTTTCCTGCGACCTTCTTAATGTCTTCTTTTTTCTTTCTTCCCCAACGGTTGTCGATTCATCGAGCAATATGGCCTGCCCATGTATTGTAAAAATATATTGTACGCTAAAAGTAACAATAAATCTCAAAATAATAAATATCTAAACACATGTGCAAGCAGAGCAGTAGACACAACTAACAGCATAATATAATACTAACACTAATCGGAACCCACTACAAAGAAATAAAAATAATAGGAATATATTCATATCAACAATATAATTCACCCCCTTTTTTTGGGTGGGTGGGCTACGTTTGGCGCACTCCTCGCACCACTCCGTCCGGGGCGACAGAAGGGCGTAAGCACGCATACCCGTAACCCACTGGTGAACCTTGCCTTCGTCGTTGGACCAGCCACCGGAGCAGCGTGAACTTGTCGTCAATGGCTGGCCCGACGAAATACCCCCTGAGGGGTGCCCTCTCCTTGAGCGACGTCCCAAGGGAGGACGTCGGTTTTTCCTCGCGCGGTCAGCTTCTCGGCGGGTGACGGACTTATTCCCCGGTCCAGTCACCCGCGGCCTCGGCTAGGGCGGCATCAGGCGCAGGTAGTCGCGCCTACGCCGCTCCAGTCGCCGGCGGCGGCTCGCGTCACTGATGTGACGCTCCTCGCGCATGCGCTCCGCCGCCTCCTTCCGCGAGACTACTGGCTCGCAGAAGGCTGCGACCGCGTCCCAGTTCCTGACGCTGTCGAGCATCGCCCTGGCGATGGTCGGCACCGATGATTGCGACGAGTTCACGGCGCCTCTCTGCCCAAGCGGCACAAACCTCGAGCGTATGCTGCGCCGTATCTTCGTCGCAATCATAGTGGTGGCAAGACGGTGTACTCTCCCTCTTGACGACCGTGTGCAGGTACTTGGCGAAGCATACATGCCCCGTCAAAATCTGCACCAGTTGAAAGGAGAGCACCCCGTGCCGCCGTTCCAACCACTACATCAGCACCGGCCGGAAGGCCTCCACGGTCCGCACACCGAACCGAGGCCTCTCCAGCCGGACTGCCCAATGGGCAATGATGTCTCGGTGAGCGTCGACGCGCCAGGCGGTGAGCTCCCTCAATGAGACCACACCGCCCTCCGCTCGCACCCCCAACACCCGCCGATACAAATCAGTGAGCATTTCCACCTCCAGGTCCCACGGGGGAGTCTCGGCCAACAGGCACGCGGCCTTCGTCACCACTGTGCGGTACCCGCGTACGGCCCTGACTGCCATGGCCCTCTGTGGTCGCCACAAAAGAGCCGTGAGCCTGACGGTCAGAGACCCCGCTCACACCGGTGTGCCGTACATGGCCATCAACTAGACGACCTCCGCGTACAGCTGTCGGCACGTAGCGCTCGGTCCGCCCACATTCGGCATAAGCCATGTAAGGGCGGACGCTGCGCCGACGAGCCGCAGAGCAAGCCTGCGGAAATGCTCCCGAAACCATCAATTCCCGTCGAACACCAGGCCCAAATACCTCATAAGGGCCCGGATGCTGAAGTCAACTGAATTTACGGTGATCGAGACGCCGCTGGGAGGGACCATGCGGGGCCCATGGAACAAGAGGGCCTCCGTCTTGTCCAAGGCCACCCTCAACCCCAGCGCCTCGATCCGCCTGACGATCTCCTTGGTGCTGAGAGTCGCCAGGCCTGCCTCCTCCTCCAGCGTCCCACCGCGGGCTGTCACGAGCATGTCGTCGGCGTAACAGATCATGCCCAACCCGGTTGGGAGGCTCTCTCTCAACGCACAGTCGTAGCCGATATTCCACAGGGTGGGTCCGCTGTGGAGCACCGCACGTCATGGGCGTTCGCACAACGTCCCCTACCCGATTGGTGTAGAGGACGCTACACCGCTCTAGATAGTCTTCCACTAGCCGCCTCAGGTAAACTGGCACTCCGCGGTATCGGAGCGCCACCCTGGTGCAGCTAAATGGCAGACTATTGAATGCATTGGCGATGTCCAGGGAGACCACCAACAGCACTCCTCCACTGGCCGACGGCCTCAGTCGCCACGGCCCTCAGGCGCAACAGAGCCGCGATTGTCGAACGACCCCTCCTGAAGCCAAACTGGGCGTCTGACAAATCAGGCCCCGTGTCGACGAGGTACCGCTTGATGCGGGCAGCCCGCATCCTCTCCAATAACTTGCCCGCATCGTCGAGCAGCACGATGGGCCTGTGGAATATAATTCACCCCTGTAAGAGTCATAAAAGATGTACAAAAGATTTAAGCAAATAGTATTATAATAAGAGAAAGATAACTCGAAATTAAATCCTACCAAAATAGCTAACTTATGTTAATTGGTGGCACCAAAAGAACTATTTACAATCCTTTGTTTCCTATCAGTATCATAAGAGATCACTAAACTATACAGCACCACGGCAAGAAAAGTAAAATTCGAAATAAAACTCAATGCCTAGATCGCACTGGCGTGATTAATAGTGGTACGAGTTCCTCGCCAATACACATACTCTAACAAAGAATAAAAAGGTTGACAAATATGAATCCTAGATATTCACGAAGGAAATAATCCTAGATATTTCTGTACAAGATTTCGTACAAGATTTAATTTTATACATTTTTTAGACTTTTGTGAAGGCTTTTTTTTTTTTTTTTGGTGGACTATGGATTAGTCTCGCCCCGCCAAATCGGTCCGGGGTGACGGAGAAGAACGGAGAAGGCGGCGCGTGACCCCATAGACCCACCGTAAAAACTCCTCTCTCTTCGCAGTGCGAGCGGGTCACCGGGACCCGATTTTTAACTTCGGTGGCGAAGGCTAATAGGTGCGTCAAAATAACCTAAACTTTGAAAAAAATATATACTGTATTGAGAAATGCAAAATATAGCAGCGGCTAAGTAGGTGTTCAATCGGCATCTTTTGGGTAAGAATATCACTTAAATATATAATACCTATAATAAATTAGTCCACAGAAAATTATAAAAAAAACAGCACATAATTATAAAAAAAACAACACTTGCGTACACGCATAATAGTAATAGTAAACATTAATGTCATATTACGTATTTGTAAAGTAGCACATTTATGATAAATAGCAATAGACCTCAAAATCAAATAAAATTATGGCCAACATCCATAAAAGCAGAGTTTTTAAAATAAGTACGCATCATACGCTTGCGAATGTACCGAGTCAATGAATCGCCTTTTGGATTCGTCGCATTTGGTAAAAATATAAATTTAACAACCCTTCCTTTCCTACGCGTATCTAGAAAAAAGATTTAGAGGTGTAATCAAATAATATCACTGCAAGAGGAGAAAACTCAACGTAAATTCTTATACCAACACGTCTGACTAGCGTAGTAAAATAGTTATATATGGTGCCTGATGCTGCTTGGACAACTAGTACAATACTATAGAAAACTATGCATTTTTTGGATTTCATTACATTTTATTTGTTTTTTTAAGTTTATTAACATTCATTAATTCCCTTTTTAACATACATTTCAGAGGACACACTTAAAAACATTTTTTTTATTAATAATTAATAATTCTGTAAAAATTATTTGTTTCATGGATAGAGTAAATGAATTTCCTTCCCTTTATTGAGACAATTCACACTAAATCATGAAACGTGAATGAACTAAAGAAGAAAAGTATACAAATATGTCTACATGAATTTCGTAAAAAACGTTTGCTTATATTAAATTATAAAACTAATTATATCATAATTAAGTTATTTCTCCGTCGTAGCAACATACTAGTTCCATTATATCATCTATTGTCCTCACAAGAAAATTCATTATACTAGGATTCAAACATCTAAAACACGCCTTGCGTGACTTGACATAATTATTACGAAAATGATCACCTTTTACCTGGATGCCACATTCAGATTTCATAAAATAAATTGTTGGTTCTACTAAAACTTTTCTTCAATTGTATTAGTTGAAAATTGATCGCTAATGTTGTTTGAAATTTTTGATCGTTAACCCAATTCGATCAAACGGTAATGGATGCATAAGTACGGCGTAATTCCTCTTTCTTATCATACCATACACATCCCATAGTGGAGTACAAATTTGTATCACAATTGGAAAGAAATTGGCATACACGCTGCCCAAATATGTTGACTTATACTTTTATTTTGACTTCTTTTCTCTTGCAGTAAATTTATCTCCTCGTATCCCTTAGTTATTTTGTATCCGCAAAAAAATTATACATTAGTATTTTTACTCCAATATCGTACGGATTTAATAGACACAAAAACAGGACAATTAATTGACTCGAATCTGAGAGGGACTTCAATGAGTTTCTACCTATAGTCGCTTACTTCAGCGAAACAAAATTTACATGTACATAACTTATTTGTGCCGGAGGTGCGTCAGCTCGTAAATCTCGCGACAAGGGGATTTCTGTTTGTGAAGTTTCTTTTTTATTTCCACTTTATCTGTGTAACGTAAAAGACTGTGAATACTCAAGCACAACTCGCGAACCCGCTCAACTTCAATAAATCAATTTGTGCACTTACCCGTACTTATAATGTTCTCGAAAAGTGAAGTTTAGTACGTGTCGAGACCAATTCTGAATATGTTGAAATAAAATTGCTAAAGTATAGCTTGTGTTACTAAAACTCTTGTTTTTACATTATTCGCTTCCCAAATAACAATAATTTTGGTAAGCAGAATGAAGATGGTTAACATAATAAATATGTTTTATTCTTTCTCCTTTTATATTAGATAAAATAGAGACTGCTGAGGCTATAGAAACGTGATTTTATTAAATAAAAAGAATTCGTTTATTTGTAGAGTTATTTTCCAATAACTTCTCAGATAATAAAATCAACTTCTCGTTATTATAGTGAGATAATCACGTATCAGGTACTGAAGGAAGGTGGAGTCAAGAGTCTCCGAAACCGGCGAGCGTGTATGAAGAGAATTATGAATGTTGAGGAAGCGAGTGAAGTATGCAAAGATAGAAGAGTTCTTTGGCACTCTGTTCTCTCTGCCTACCCTGCAAGGGATATGGCGTGATGATATGTATGTATGTATGTATGTAATCACGTAACCGCCAACAGTGAGATGTGAGATACGCATACTAAGCTGGCCAAAAAAATATATTGAAATTTTCTGAAGATAGTCTTAAAAAAACAGCACAAACTCGTAATGCTCCCGGTAAACTGCAATAGTCTCTTATTAAAAATAAAAAGGAACTAAAATTAAAATAGCAAATAAACTAAAAAAATGGTTTATTTCAATTCTACTTTTACACTTGGTTGTAATGCGCCCATACTTCACTCGACTATTTAGAGCGATGGCAGAGTTGCATAAGGCATCACATCCTACCATGTATAGCATTTCACTCCAACTATTGCAGAAGCTGCCAAAATCAAGGCAGTAATACCAATATCAGATGACAAATCTGTTCGATTACCTACACCCTTATTTATTCACGGTTATGCACCACACGTCCACATTCATTGAGGATGATGGAGTAATTATCAATCCAAAAATGGGCTGAATCAGTCTCAGGTACTCGTGCCTTTACTGCAATGTCACAGGCAAAAGGCGAACCGCGTTTATTTAATGACACTCCTAACCTTCGATCAAATCTATTGAATAATCACAAGCATTATAAGTAAACAATTATAACTAAAAATATTCAATAAGTTAAATCTCAAAACTTATTTCATATTCGGCAGTGGAAAGTTGTTTAACGGCAAATGTCCAATTTAAAATATCCTTTTTAATTTGCTATATTTGACTTTTCAGTCACTATTTATGCATTTAAGTTATTTTAACCGAAACAAAATAAGTATGCAAGGAGTTTGTCCACTTCGTCGTATTCATTTTGCATCACAAAGTTAGATGTGTCTGTCGTTCTATTTTAAACACGATAACGCCAACTTTCCAGGCCTCTAAATGTGAATACCTTGTTGCGAAAATGTGACTAACGGAAACTGTGTACAAGTAACTCACCTGTCCTTCGGATACACACATGACTGCCTGTATGCTAACAGAACTAGCCATTCACATTTCTTTAAAAATAAACAATGTCGCTCACTATTTGCTTAACTACATTATTATACTAATTTAATTCAAATAAATACGATGATGAAATGAATGAGAAAAGACTGTTTTTTTTAAAAAAGAATCCTGAAATAAAGAAAATAGAATAGTGCATGTGAGTCATAAAAATGAATGGATTTTTATGTTTGATTTTCATTCATCCGTCGGCATATAGACGTTCACTGTTAGACATAAACCTTCCCGAGCTCAGACAATGCCATAACTTCCATGCTGGGCAGAAGGGTTGGCAATCATAGTTGCTATTGAATTTATCAAAAGAGAACTACTACATATTTTCCTAATAATCTCTCAGATGATATATGTGACTCCTGCTGGAAAGTAAAGGGTATGATATCATATATTCTTAATACCTCCACTACACGGCGATCATATTTTACTTGTACTTTTTTTTATAAATATCAATAATTTAAAAATGATAAGACAGGGTCATACTTGGTCTTTAGATATAATTAAATCTTACTTACAAAGGTTCAGTTGTTTGCGGCTTTTTGCAAACATGAAACCAAACTAATCACAGTTAATTTATATGGAATTTTCTGTTCTTATTAGTTTAAAGAATACTTTCCATTAAAAAAATCAATTACTTCACACACGTTTGAAGGTAAATATATGCCGAAACGGGGTATAATTTATATTTATTAATTGAATAATTGTAAAGTCCTAGTGATAAACAGCTATATTTCTTAGTGTGCTATGTATTATTTGAATAAACAAATAAAGATTGCCGCCTTTATTTTTTAATTTAATGTAAAATTAACATAAATTAATAAAATTTTATTTGGACTTCTACCTGAGCACCTGTTAATTCAGCTAGGCGCATATTCTTAAGAAAACACAATAAATACACTTTGCATCCATGCGTTGAATAGAAATGATTGTGTAAGTGAAACATAAACATTACACCGTATCATATTTAAAGAGTCAGAGTAAATTAACAGGAACAAAAGTAAGTAAGAAGGGTTAAAGTTTCAGTTGAAATTAATGAAGATTACAAAATTCACGGCCATTGAGTTCCCCGCCTCGTCGAACCTTTGACTCTAAGTTGCTTGTTAGACTAAATTGAGAGAAATAATAGGACCCATTTGTTTGGTTTAAAGGTTTCCATTCCCAGCCGCCAGCGGAAGTTATAATTTCACCGCAATCAAAATGTCCAGCGGATTAATTATATTATAATTGTAAATAATTAATAAAGTAAAAAACAATCCTTGAGACGTGTCATACTCGTACATTAAAATTGTAATATTATTTAAAATTAGGTTAATTTAGGTTTTTTTTTAAAAGTATCATGCTTTTAAAGGTTTTACGTGTAGTACGTATGCACGAGTTCAGGGCATCCGATTCATGGTCGGGACTCAAGAATCTTTCTGCCCTAACACTTGCTGGTTCGACGAACAAACTGGCCTGCTCATTTCCTCCTCAAAGTGCGGTTATACCCGTTTTATTCGGATTTCCGTATGCCGAATTTTATCACTTAAGGAAATACCGAGCATAACGCTCTCCATAGCATGCTGGCGACTTTGAGCCTTTTTATGAGGCCAATATTAGAGACCACGTTTCAGTGCCTTAAGTCATCACTGTTAACACACACTGGTAAATCTTTGTTTTCAGGCACTACGAAATATTGGATGAGAAGAACCTCAAATGCTGACAAGTTATGTTGGATTCGTTGGATAACCTCTTTCTCGAAAGAAAATGGAATAAAAGGTATCAATGTACATACGTATTTTAAATAATAATATAATAATTAGATTATTATATTTTTTACTGCTTATAGTGCCAAACAAGGAAGCAGAACCTTATGGTAAGCGTTAATGCTGCTCATGGACCAATACCAGGGGTACAGCTAGACCTTCGTCTACCAGCTAAAACCCACCCCGAAAATTGAGCTTCTGGCTATTTCGCTCACCGACTGAAGCGCAATAGTACACTGTTCAGACGCTGATTTTATGTGAGAGCGTGATACTACCGCAGATGGGCCGACCCGTGGCTGTAGACAAAAAACTGTCTAAAGGTGTGGCCCTACCATCAGAGTCAGAAAACTATTACTAAAGTAAAGTAAAAATTTATTTGTGAAACATGTGTATACATACAAACATTAATGTGCATGCAAGATGTTACATTTGAGATGTTCAGACATGTTTGCCGACTGTGTGGCGTACAAATGTAAGTACTTATCATAATATTTTGGCTAGGTATTAAAAATAGAATTAAACAAAGTGGTCAAAATAATAACAGCCAATATGAATATCAAATAATAACATAATAATCAATGCAAACAGAATAATAATAAGCAAAAGTAATATAATAGCATAATAAAACAATATAGAAACAATAAACAATATAACAATATGCAGTCCTGCTGGCACAGTCAGCGACTGACCTGCAGACCCTAGTCGACACAATGACAGAAGATTGTAAGAAAAGGGGTCTACGCGTGAATGTGAGCAAAACCAAAATAATGGTCTTTGAAAGAGACGAAGCCAGAACAGATGTAAGAGTAACAATAGGTAATGATATACTAGAGCAAGTGGATGAATTTGTATATCTTGGATGTGGATTTAGGCGAGATGGAAGGTACACCACTGATATAGAGCGAAGAGTGAATGCGGGAAATAGAGTGAACGGAGCGTTGGGGCAACTTCTCGGCAGCCACCACCTCAGCCAGAAGGCACGTGTAGCAATACATAACGCAGTGCTTGTCCCAACATTACTGTATGGAAGCGAGAGTTGGGTATGCAAAAAAGAGTATGAAAGTAAAATTAATGCGGTCGAACTGCGATCTCTGCGGAAAATCTGTGGAGTTAAGCTGACCGACCGCATTCGTAACGACGACGTAAGAGAGCAAGTAGGTATGAAAGAGAGTATTGGTGTAAAGATGCGAAAGGGCATGCTCCGATGGTTCGGACATGTGGAAAGAATGCCGAACGAACGTCTGGTTAAGAAGATATACAATGCGAAAGTGGAAGGATGTAGGTACCGAGGGAGACCGAGACTAACCTACCTAGACCAGATCGGTCATGTACTGAAGGAAGGTGGAGTCAAGAGTCTCCGAAACCGGCGAGCGTGTATGAAGAGAATTATGAATGTTGAGGAAGCGAGTGAAGTATGCGGAGATATAGTTCTCTGGCACTCTGTTCTCTCTGCCTACCCTGCAAGGGATACGGCGTGATGATATGTATGTATGTAAAACAATATAAATGAAAAAACAATCATAATAGACAATGTAAGGTCAATTAGAATATATGTACAAGTCAAATAAGTTAATATATTATATAAGCAAAAATAGTAATACATCAAGCAATGTTTAATTTAAATTTGTATCTCCCAGAAATTCCGCTATATCATAGTATGCTTTGCCAGTTCAATACGATTTTAGTTTCATCTTTAAGTCATTTGCACTTAATTCCCTCCACTTTTTTGGCAATCTATTATAAATTATTGGAGCCATGCAGAAGATACTCTTGCCCATAAGTGCAGTTCTTGACGAATGCAATCACAGTTTTGTGTTGTCTCGTCTGTTTCGGACTACGGTATCATCTAAGCGAGGAAATAAAATTGGATTGCTTTTAACAAAAAGCACCATTTCCAGTATGTAAAGCGAGGGCAAAGTTAGAATTTTGTACTGTTAGAGAAAGGTATGCAACTTTTAGTACTTTTTAATAAAACATGCTTCTAAGGTATCTTTTCTGACCTTTAAAGATAATGTTTCTATCAGTCGAGTTACCCCAGAATATTACGCCGTACCTGAGTGTGGATTCCACTAAACCGTAGTAAGCTACAAGCACCGCATCTGTATTTATTACTCCTGATAATATGTATAAAGCATATACACTACTACAAATTTTCTTACTTGCGATGTCTATATGGGATTTCCAGTTCAAATTTCTGTCGATTGTAAGTCCCAAAAATTTTGTGGCATTAACTGCCTGATTGGTAAGGTTATTATGTTTAAAGTCAATAATCGTTGATTAAAATGCATAATTACAGTTTTATTAAAATTAATTTTAAATTATTCTTGAAATTTTGATCAAAATATATGTTGAAATTTTGATAGAAATATTGTTGAAATTTATTGTTAAAGACATATTATTGCAAAATATAATACTATTTTATACAATTTGTAATAAAACTTTAATAGAATTACTAGCAATTCAAAGTTATAAGCAGAATTTATTTAAGCATAGACAAAAATAAATATTGAATGGGAATGTAGTAGAGTACATGCAGATACTCACTGTAAGAGGCAGTATAAATATGCAAAAATAACGAATTCGACAATGATTAAATTAAGAAAAATAAATAAGGAAACTAAGTGAAATAGTTAAGACAAATAAAAATAGAGGGAGTAGTAGAAAGATTTATTTTGGTAATGGATTACCCCAATATTTTCAGCTGTATGTTTTTTTTTGGCAACCCATTAAATCAATGTAATCCATCATCAAATATATAAATTCATTCAATTGTTTGAAATAACTAAACAAAAATTAGGAAAATTAGATTTTTCTAAAGCCTCACCTGATTTTTGGCTTGACATAGGAATGATATATTTTCCTCAGATAAAAGTCAACCTGCATCCTTTTATTTTATAGAAATAATTATTAAAATTGTGTTAGTGATTTCTAGAGGCTTTTTATATCCTAACTTACAAATATACGAGTTTTACTTTCTTATAATATAAATATCTCACCTACAGAAGTATAGGTACCAAGATAGATCTCGGTGTTATATTTAAATTCCACAGCATTCACATATAAATTAAAAGAAGCGCTTTTTATTTTTCAAAAAACAACATATCTCCATATTTTACAACCACTTAAAGACTATTAACTGTAGATAATTATTCTTACTCCGTCACTCCTCCTCCTCACTCTCCGTGTGGTGACGGAGTAAGAATACATTTCACCACCCCCTATCTTACCCGTGGGTGATCGTAAGAGACGACTAAGGGGTATAAAATGCATATAACATCTATACGAGAGATGGAAAACTCGAAACAAAACACTATACCAACACGTCTGACCAGCAGGTATAGTAGGTTAATTGCCCTCCCATTACGGAGGAGACCCGAGCCCAACAGTGGGATATTTATGGGCTTTGATGATGATGATGATGATGATGAATATCTCTGTAAAATATGTCTTCACTATTTACAGATGTTGTAGAACACAAAGAAGAAAAAATTACAGTTAGCGTAATACAAAATTGACGCACCAAAAAAATATAAGTATATTCCAAAATCGATATTTAATCATCTTTCTTGATAATGATATATGTACATTAGGGTCTCCCTTAAATTTCAAGTTCGATATATTTTTACACATACCTTCTTAAAACTTTCGTAATAACCAAATATGATCAAAAAAAAATATTAGCCAGTTTTGTAAAAGATAACCCGTGCCGACTTGCAATTTAAACTTGTCCATACAAGTTTGCTGCGCTGTGACCTGTCACTACATGTTTCATTTTTTATTTCATATGTAATTTTTATATTATTAGTGCACCATCGTTTGTTGCGTAAAGATGACGCTGGAATTACGGAGTGATAAACAAAATGTTTTCCTTATCGGGCTGCCTAGCCATCAAATAAATGGTGCAAAATTACCATCGAATCGACAAGTTCTCGCCGTCTTATTTTACAATATTCGCGAAGTTAAGCTGACTGTCGGTGAAAGTGCAAATCTTGAGATTAGAGAGTGCATAATATTTTGGGAAAAAGCAAGAATTCCCTCCAAAGCATTTCCTAACTGCGTGAAACTTGTTGATTTATATCATATTTGGAGAGAGCTGCAAAAAAATTGTAAGAAAACTTAAATTACTTTCAAGAACAGAGAAGATAATTTTAAAATAGAACTTGATAACTTATTTGATATTGCACATGCTGATGCCCTTGAGAGAATGAAAATAGAGGAAGACAAAGTGTTTTTTAAAGAAACAGAGAGAACCAGGTCGATCGGGATGTTTAGCTGGTATAGACAAAAAATTGGCAGAGAAAGAAGAAAGAGCTAGGCAAAGACGATTGATTACATATAACATGAATATTATAATAGATTCTACGTTCTACTGTATAATTCTTCATAATAGGCGAGAATTTACCTAAGTTTACATTACTAATTCATTTTCACTAATTTATACGAACGAATTATTTTTACTCAATAATTCATTCATAAATATTTTATTAAACAATTAAATGACCTATTGAAGAACACTATTTCGCAATTTAAATTTAGGATATTTAGACTACTATTTGCATTATTTTAAACGACTGCTTATTTATTTCCCTGAGCTTAGGATATTTCTGCTATATACATATTTAATTCTGCTATAGACTGCACAGATGGCGTAGTGGTTAAGATACCGACCTACCGTGCCAGTGTCGTGGGTTCGATTCCCACGCAGGACAATACTTTGTGCGATCCACAAAGTGTTGTTCTGAGTCTGGGTGTAATTTGTCTGCGTTAATTGCATGTTTGTAAAGTCCCCCGCAATACAAGGATTATTTCCTTAGTGCAGGGAGGTGTCTTTTTAAAAAAAAAAAAAAAAAAAAAAAAAAAAATTCTCCTCTACCGTAATTAATTGAATTAATAGCTTTTGAAAGCACCGGTTGCGAATAATTTTTAATTTGCTAAAATCTGTATGAAATGGATTCTTATTTGGCAGTAACATTAAAATTCCTTATAAAATTATTAGCTGTCAGGTCCGGCTTTGCACAGTAGCTGTGTAAAAAAAGACGTATAATGTTTCTTTGACTATATTTCTCACCTCAGAGTAATATTTATTGAGATAAAAAATATCCTAACTCTGAAGTTGTACTAAGTGAAAAAATTTTACGGTGGTATTTAAATCACAATTCTGAAATTAAGTATTTTTTATTTAGTATTTAGGCTGCAGTCATTGCTTTGAAATAAGTTAAAATATAATAATCTTCTATATATTTTATTCAAAGATAGACTGTATACATTATTAGTTTATGAACATAACTATTCATTTTATCCCAACTAAATTAATATGTGGTCCGCGCTACATATCGTGCTACTTACTTCTCGTATGTACAAGTGGAGAATAAGCATGTGCATTCTAAAACCGGTTGATATATTCTATAGTATTTACGATCGTGTAAGAAACTAAACATATTATAGATCTATCATAACATGAAATTACATAATATATAAACATGGAATGCAATGTTATAAATCGATCTTTCAAGTGCAAGCCCCATTTTTCCATAAAGTGTACATCCCAAAAAAATAGAATAGATATACCCAAAATATATAAATTATAATAGGAGTATTTTATTGGAAACTATAATACTTACTTTCGACCTTTGTGGTCGGTGTAAACAATGTGGTTACGCGCAGCAGGAGTCTGTCGACTCCGTCCTAACGAGTGTGAATCCATCATCCGACAACCATGCCAGCTTATATTCCTCTGGTGAGTCTTCCCGTGTCACAAATCTGTAGTAAGAGAACCGCAAACACTGCCAAACTGTCTGGTACTCAGTTAGTAACCGCTTGGGTGAATGGCTTCACCACGTTTAACAAGTTTGGATGGCTAGCTTGTTAGAGCACACTCACTAACATTGTGTACACAGTTTCGACTTCTTAGTTGTGAAAGTTTCACTCGCTCTAGTGATTTTGTTTGTTAGCATTGTCCTGTTCAAGATTTATTTTCTTTGTGTTTATTAACTTTGTAGCTTAAATATCAGTACCGACATTTTCTTATGTATTAGGTATATATAATATTTACTTTACCATTTTAATCAAATAAATAATATCATCTACAATTTTTTTATATCTTTTTGACATATTATGTACACTTGCATTAGGTAAATTGTCTCTTAGAAAAATATTATTTATAATAATTTCCTATGTTATTAGGAGTACCTAAGCACACATTTTATGGTAATTTTAAAGCTGTTAAAGAGACTAATAGGTATATACTATTTCATAAAAACTTGTGCAAGTTATTACACCAAGATTTCATAATGGGCCTGAACACATATGGGTGTCAATCAAAGAACAATATACCTGTATACTTGAAGTATATAAAACTGTTTACATAAGTACTTATTTATCTTGTACGAGTAGGCGGAGCTTGGGATCGAGGCGGGCTTATTTGGAATCGACAAGGAGGTGGAGGCCATCTACTTGTTTGTCAATAACTTTGTTCCCTTAAGGAACTTGTGAGTAAAATAGAGTTCAATGTCTTACAAAGCAATAACTACTTTTAAGCAATTATAGACCACAGAACTTTATTAAAGAAACTATTTGTGTTAAATATTAATAGAAACATATATTTCAAGATACAAAATATTTGTTGAAGGTTGAACCGTTTTCTCATTTCATAAATTATATTTCGCAAGACAGTGTACAAATGGGCTTTAATTAACTGGGGAATGTCGGCGAAACGGCAAATATGCCAGGATCGTCGGGCGCCCCGCGCCCTCTACGCCCGCCCGGTGCCCGCACTCGGCCACGCTAACTACGATTTACATTCGCTCTTATTTATTTACAAGATAGACCAACACAATTTAATTTAATTTACGAACTGGGGTAATTTTACTCTAAAGACTTAACTGAAATTACTGACCATTTATCAATAAGAATTCGAGTACAATTTTCAGTCTCACGGGCAGCTCGTAGAGTAAAAAATTAAACTTTAATATGAAATTATAAACACTGTTACTAAATAAATTATTCAATATAATTATTTATAATAAATAAATCTTCATATAAATTAATTATTATATTGAAAGCAAATGTTATTTCAACTTGCATTGGTTCTTTAGATCAGATAGTTCATGAAAACTTTACATACAGATTCAATGTCGTTCTTGACTGACGTAAAATTAAATATTTCGTTATTTCACAATATTTATAGTCTATTATTACATTATTTATCACTAAATTCTGAAAACAAACAGGTTCAGTTCTATCCACTCTCGCGTTTCGTAATAAGTTACGTTCACGTTGCGCTCACGAGCAAAGTGTTTCGTACACTCACCGCCAAGGCTCGCAGCCGACTGAGCACTGTCTCTGTGCTCTAAAACATTATCCTGTCAACTAAAATCTACACAAACAAAAACCTTTCTTATGTATATAGATTTAAAGCTCTTTTTATCGCTGAACTATCCGAAAGCTCTACTTCAACATCAGTGAGGAAATTCGCGGGAATACGTCTTGAAAATCTAATTCTTCGTACACGAACATAATGACGGCTTTAGAACTGAGCACGAAGCAAGCCTCAAAATTTTCGTAAGATGAATCTCCAAAGTGAAAACCTCTATGCTGAAGATCTGAGGGTTCATATTGCAGGTAATGTACCCACGAGAGAGGCGGTCGTAAGGCTTCGAGGGGTGGCGCGTAAAATAGGCGCATGCGTAAATCTCTTAAATATTTCTCAAATCCTCAACTAAGTTGAACTGATTAAGGTTTGAGTTACAAGAAAAAAACACTGTCGTTTTTTTTTTCATAAAATAATATGTATCTTTTGGGCAATCTATCAAAGTGCCCACTTGTTATTAGGTAGCCCTACCACTATAGGTATTTCAGTTTAAACAGAATAATTTATTAATTTGTTATAATTTGAAAATTACATATAGTGTTGAAATTTTAATGTGTTTCATAACTTTTGTCGCTGAAATCTATGAACTAAATCTTTTCAGTCAATATTCATCAATGTTTATATATTAATATATGTGTATTCAGAGGATCATCCGAGAGTTAATTCCCATTGGTATTACATCGGTTTTCTAGTGAAATTGGTTTCGGCAAAATATTATTTTCCTTAGCTAACATCTGATCTATATAAAACAAAAGGATAAACATGTGGAATGCTTTGCCAATGTGAGTAAGACGCTTTAAAACATTGACTAGTTTTAAAATGTTTATTATTACTATTTGTCTCTCTAACCTTCAACTTTTTAGTTTTAGATCACCTTATAATTATTGTGTTATTCATTCATCTATAATTATATGTATATATTTAATATGTATTATTAAATATTTTTTCTATTTACTTTTCTTTCCTTCCTCTTCCATTTTTTTTTAATAGACCAGGGTGGTCTATTAAAAAAAGGAAATAATGAAGAGGAGAAAAGGAAATAATCCTTGTATTGCGGGGTACTTTACAAATATGCAATTAACGCAGACAAATTACACCCAGACTCAGAACCACACTTTGTAGATCACACAAAGTATTGTTCTGCGTGAGAATCGAACCCACGGCACTGGCATGGAAGATCGGTATCTTAACCATTACGCCATCAGTGCAGTTAACTTGAGGTGTATTTGTCTAGTACACCTCAAGTTATTGCTCACAAAAAAATAAAGTTCATCCTACGATTATCTGGATGAAATTGTAATATGCGATAAAACCGTCTAATATTAGATACTAATGTTAAATAATTTTATTTTGTTTTACCCCTGTGCTTATAAATAGAGTGCAATAAAAAAATATTGTATTGTAAATATATTCCTGAATTTAATCATATACGTCATAGATGATTGAGAAAGTCTAAGGCGACAGCTTAATAAAGTAATCACTCAGGCACTGATTTTACCCATGTTTAGTAGCATTTTTCTTGTATAAGTTTTACAACCCAAGCTTTAGGCAACACCTAAGGCTCTATGACTAAGGTATGTGTATGTGTGTGTATATGACTCATAACATCAATCGCTCGATTCGATTGATATTATTTGTCTATAACTTTTGTGGAGCGAATGCTATTGTATAATAAAAATAGTTAATTTTGTAGCACATAGCAACATATGTAAAGCACTGTTATTTCATATTCACAATAATTAACACTTTCTCTGTCTTCTTTGCATATATTAACATTATATTTATTTACTAAAACAACATAGTAGATAATAATACTGATTAATAAACACATGACATTTAATGTTCCCTCCAAAACACCGCTATCAGATTATTTTTACCTTAAGCACAGATAATTTTTCATTAGGACCATCTTTTCATTAGGATTTAATTAAAATTCTTTATTGTTTCTTTTAAATAATATTAAAAGCTTCCAATGTAATTTTCAGTTACTTTTTAATTATATCATCATCACAGCACATATCTGTCCCACTGTTGGCCTCGGGCTTCCTCCATAATTGAAAGGAATTTAACCTACTATACCGCACCTGTCAGACGTGTTGGTGTAGGGTTTTGTTTCGAGCTTTCCTTCTCTTGCACAGATGCCATATGCATATCCCTTAATCGTCTTTTACGATACCCGCGAGTAAGATATGGAGTGGTGAATTGTATTGTTACTTCGTCACCACACGAAGTTTAATTATATACCCAACTCTATTTTCAATGTTCGTTATAATTGATAACTTTAATTACGTGGACGAAAGTTGTTTTAAAATATATACTCCATTATGTATTAAATTATATTTGAATAACTATCTTCATAAAACAAATCATGTTCATTGAACATATTATATACTTTCGTGTGGTGATGTTGGTAAGAATACAATTCACTACTCCCTTCTTTGCACGCGGATAATTGTAAAAGACGACTAAGGAATTTGATAAGCAAATAACTTCTATGAAAAACAAGAAAAGGAAACTCTAAATGAAACTATATAGTAACAACCCGTCAGCGTAGCCCGCCGCCAAAATGAAATACCAACCCAACTGACCAACTTGGTGTATTAGGTTAAATTCCCTCCCATTATGGAGTAGGACTAGAAAGAAGTGAGGAGGCTTAAACCTAGTAGTAGTACGTATATAAGCTGAGATAAATAAATGAAAATAAACATATTATGTGAGAATAGCAAAATTTTCAAAAAGATATCGTTTCCTCGACATCAGCATATATCTAAAATCAATCAATAGTTTTGAATAAGAGCAACATATATTTTGAATTGGTTGGTGCATATGATAAAGCATATATCCTCACAAAAGAATATCTGTATCAGTATATCTAGATATACCATATATCATGGCTATTTAAATTAACAAATTCATCGGTTTCAATAGAGAAGATGGCTGATTAACCCATCAAAGCTTGATATATTGTAATAAACTCAATGCAAATTAAAACTAAGCAGACCATTACTAGATTGCATCACACTGTTAGCATTTATTGTATAGATCTGAACCACAATTACAACTACAATCTTAACATAGTTTAAATAAAACATTTAGCTTGATTTAGTGCTTACTAGCTTTTGCCCGCGGCTTCGCCCGCGTAAAGGTTACTTTCCTAAATTTTTTCATCCCCTATTTTTAATTTTCCCCTTAAGGGTAAATTTTTACATGTTAATGTCATATTTATTTATATCTAATCAATAGCCTAAAAATAAGTTTCAAGCTTCTGGCTTTAAAAATGACGATAATTCCTTACAACTTTTCACCCCCTTTACAACCCTTTTTTTGTATTAAAAAGTAGCCTATGTCCTTTATCAGGCTCTAGACTATCTGAGTACCACATTTCATTTAGATCGGTTCAGTAGTTTTGGCGTGAAAGAGCGACAGACAGACAGAGTTACTTTCGCATCTATAACATTAGTAAGGATTAGGTAATATTTAATTATTATATTTAATGTCACATTTATGTTAGACAGCTACCCCTGTCATACTCCTGCATACACAAATGAATAGAGAAGAGCGGCTTAGTATTACAGCATGACCACATTTGCCTTAGTACCTACCCAATCTATCATTTCCAGTAGTCGACACAATTTTACTGCCAAGGCGCGCAAAAAGATATTTCATATCACAAACTTTCAATACCTATCTATTATATACAGGTATAGTATGTTATTTACAAATCGATAGTGATGTCAAAAATACAACAATCATCAACGATGACTGCTCTCACGTCTTTACTTGTGTTCGGGTCGCACAATCGGCGATCTTCTTTCTTGCCATATTTCTGTAGTGCGCCCGGTTGCCGCCTGACCACAGCACTGCGCACTCTTATTGTCCTAACTTTTGAAATACTGTACCAAACGACACACGGTAAAAGGCAAAAAATATGTACTTTAAATATCGAAAGTAATAAAAGCATTTGTTTGCATAAGAATTAATTAGTTACTATAAAATGTGCATCGGCAATAAATACCAAATTATTTTGAATTTTTAATTTACAATTTTAACGATAAATGCTATAATATTAAAAATAGATATATAGAGGTACATTTCCACAATACATAACATTAGTCTGAGTTTCAAGATTTTTGCAGCGTATGCAAAAATAGCTCTCTACTCTCGCTTTTTTCTGACTTAAGCAATTTTTATCGTTATATTTTAACCTATTCACAAAATATCTCTATAAATTATAGCCTATGTGTTATTCTGATGTGTAAGCTATATCACTATAAAGTTTCATCAAAATCCATTCGCTAGTTTTTACGTGAAAGAGCAACAAAGATGTTCACATCCATACATTATTACAAACTTTCGCGTTTATAATATTAGTAGGATTCTTCTTGATAAATGTCAAAATCCAGTGTGCCATGCCTATTGAATTATTATCGAAATGTGGATAAACCATATTTCGATAACAATCCATTTTAATAATGACTAAAGTTATAATGTAAAAACAAAAAGCTTTGAATGAGAAATACATATATAAGCTAATGAAGACTAAGATCAGCAAGTAATGTGAATGAGACTTTAGAAATTATAATGACATTGCCCACCTTCATTAAAGTTATATGCTATCTCTGCTGATCTCAATCCTTCTCCGCAATAAGAAAATTAACCTACTATTCCCCTAGTCGTCTTTTACTATACCCACGGGTAAGATAGAGGGTACATACGTACCCATAAATAGACACCTTTATGGTAAATGAATTCGTTTTTAGTCATGATAATGCTCGCCCTGCACTTCTAATAGCTTACCTATTACATTTATGAAATAAAAAAGTTTAAAAATTAAAATGTGTCCTTTCTATAAAATTCTATTTTTTTCTCTTTAGGTTGCTCCTTGTATTTGGTTTTATTTCATACTTGGTTTCGATAATTCTAAATTGAATGCTATGTTCTAAATTTAAACATTAAAAATAAAGACTTCTAATGTTTACGCGAGTATTACACACATTTGAAATAAAACTACTTTTACGGATTCTATCGCGTTTGTATTTGATTTATAATTTCCCGACGTTTCGAACACTTTACAGTGATCATGGTCACGGGAGGACTGAGGTGTCTTACGTCCAATATGTCATTGTTATTACAGAAATTTATTTATATCTACCCTATAAGATATTAAATTTTGACCCACATTTTTATACAAAATTAATACAATTCATTGCCAGTACAAAAAGAGAATGATTATATATATATTCTCTTTTTGTACTGGCAATGAATTGTATTAATTTTGTATAAAAATGTGAGTCAAAATTTAATATCTTATAGGGTAGATATAAATAAATTTCTGTAATAACAATGACATATTGGACGTAAGACACCTCAGTCCTCCCGTGACCATGATCACTGTAAAGTGTTCGAAACGTCGGGAAATTATAAATCAAATACAAACGCGATAGAATCCGTAAAAGTAGTTTTATTTCAAATTAAAAATAAAATTGGGTTACTATCTAACTGCTAAAAAATTTTGTTTGTACTGTTTTTTTTTGGAATCACTTATTTAACCTACACACTAACACAATGTTTTAAATTGTTTTCTATTAATAGAAATAAGGAGGTGAAATATTTGTACATATGCCTACGACCCGAATCCTGCACCGGTCGTGGCGAGATGTAACTCTCAATATGAGCTTTGTTACCGCTTTGTGCCGCTATTTCTTGTGTCACTGCATTGAATATATCGGGTGCTTTCCTTTGTGCACGGAATATTGCTCGTCTTTTGTCGAAATGAACGTTACCTTCCCAAGAGTTGTTTCAGCAAAGAATTTCGCGATTGCAAAGTAATATTTCCCCTTAAGAATTTCGATGTGTTTCTTTCATGTCGAAGATGACTTTACTTTGGATTATATTGTGTCGGAAAATGTTATTTTAACTTTGATTTTCAATATCAGTGATTCTTTTGTAAGTTATTTGAAATACATTTGCGGTATTGCTATAGATTATTTATTTTTATTTATTATTATCATTTTGAACTAACATTTCAAAAAGCTATTTTAAGTAAAATAAACACAATACAATAAAGGAAATCCTTTGTTTCCCTAATTACATTGACCATTTCAAGTCCAATAGTCATCTGACCACTAATTAGAGTAGGATTAGCGGTACGACGGTGGGAAAATGCCCCGCACAATGTACTCTTGAGATTGCTTGTTAATTATTTCAAAGTTTACTCTTAGATATTTACATTACGATAACTGAGATAAATAAAAGAATAATTTTAGGGTTAGCAATTGAAATAACCTAAGCATGTAGATGCTTAGGTTATATAAGTAGTTAAGCATCTACTTATAGGCTGACCGACCGCATTCGCAACGACGACGTAAGAGAGCGAGTAGGTATGAAGGGGAGTATTGGTGTAAAGATGCGAAAGGGAATGCTCCGATGGTTCGGACATGTGGAAAGAATGCCGAACGAACCCATGCCGTCTGGTTAAGAAGATATACAATGCGAAAGTGGAAGGATGTAGGTACCGAGGGAGACCGAGACTAACCTACCTAGACCAGATCGGTCATGTACTGAAGGAAGGTGGAGTCAAGAGTCTCCGAAACCGGCGAGCGTGTATGAAGAGAATTATGAATGTTGAGGAAGCGAGTGAAGTATGCAAAGATAGAGTTCTCTGGCACTCTGTTCTCTCTGCCTACCCTGCAAGGGATATAGCGTGATGATATGTATGTATCTACTTATATAAATGATTTCGGGGTTCTGCTTAGTAAAATGAAAATACTACGCCTTCTGTGGCTTCACACTATTTTTTGCGGCGGCCTATGGTTTCGTCACAGCGCGCTAAATCCATCCGGAGTGACAGATGAAGCGGTGCGCGCGACCCCATAGAAAATGTATCTCCCCACGCCATGCTAGTAGCTCACCGAAACTTAGTCTTTGTCGTCGGTGCTGGGGCTTCACACTGCACTTCCATTGACTTCAATTTGACATTCTGAACGGATTATCATCAGACCATAACCGTCTCAAAGTTATTGCCTAAAAATATAAGGTTATATTTTATTGTTGGTATATTTCTATAAAACTTAAAATCAAAATTGAAACAAATGTTTATTGCTTCAATAAAGTAATTTATCATAAATATAATCAACTAATCTGTTATATTATCTTCCTCTTCCATCTTTCAATATATGTTGTATGAGTCAATGAAAGTACATATATATTAATGAAAAAGCAGTAAAAATGATCTAAAAGATTCGAGCCCGAGCGCCCGATAAGTCTACTGAGAGGGTTAGGCAAATTAATAAAATTAATACAAATCAATGTAATAACAAAAACACTTTCCATTTATTAATTAATAGAATTTGGCTGAAAAACAAACATGCTGCAAAAATATAGTTAACTAGCGACCCGCTCTCACTTCGCTTCGGTTATACAAATATATCTACCTAAATTCAAGTCTGTAGGAGCTATATTTAAAAAATATGATTTTTACATCCCAGCAACCCCCTTGCGGGTGGAATTTCGTAAAATCCGTTCTTAGCTGACCTTTACTCGACAAAAAGAATATTTCTACCAAATTTAAGGTCTGTAGACCTTATGGTTTTAGAGATATCGTGATGAGTCAATACATAGGTGGAAATCTCTTATATACATAGATATACTTAATTTTCTTATTTGTATCTCGTTAACAATGAAAGGGATCGTGGTATTGAAATTAACTACAGTTAAGCGTATATTATTATTGTTTGTTACTGTTGCAGGTTTCCGTGTGGTGCCGAAGTAAGAATACAATTCACCACCGCCTATCTTACTCGTGGGTGATCGTAAGAGACGACTAAGGGATATAAAACGCATATAACATCTATGCAAGAGAAGGAAACCTCGAAACTAAACACCATACCGACACGTCTGACCAGCGCGGTAAAGTAGGTTAATTTCCCTCCCATTACGAAGGAGGCCAACAGTAGGACATATATGGGCTGCGATGATGGCTGTTGCAGGTAGTATTTCGTGTAGCAATCAGCTGTTTTTTTTAAATTTGTTCCTACTTAATACAAAAATATCTATATCTACAAAAAAATCATTATAAAGTTGCAAATTTACGCCAAGTTAGGAAATATATATCTAAAAACAATGTTTTTTTTTTAAAACTGTAATGATGTATGTATTAGTCACTAGGTCTCGGGCATTGTAGGTGGATGTGATAAAACTAGATCGTATGCGGTACACGTTAGCCAGTTACCTTACTACGAGATAAAAGGTACACACCAACATGTTCAACTAATCGCACACACGGAGTAGAAAGATAGCCAACATATAAATTCGATAACATCATATTATGAATGTCTTCTTCTTTCTAAGCTCATTATTGAAAATAAATCGTGTGTATAATCACTCCATTGGATTTAGTTTTAATTATAAGTTTTTCAAAACACATATAATTATCTATAACAAATTTAATTTTCGTAGCTTATGTATAACAAATTTAGGTTTCATAGCTTTTCGTAGCGACAAAGATAAAAAGGGTATGCTGACGTGGTTTGGATATGTGGAAAGAATGAGTGAAGAAAGGTTGACTAAGCAAGTATACAAAGCGAGTGTGAGTGGGATTACAAGAGGAAGACCACGTCGTACTTTTCTGGATCAAATTGAAGATGTGTTTGCGAAAGGTCAGATTAAAAGTACGCGTAACCGTAGAGCATGCATGAAGACTGTAATGAGTGTGAATGAAGCGATGGAGGTATGTCAGGCTCGTGGTTTATGGCAATCCGTAGTCTCTGGCTATACCTCTAGAAAACAGGCGTGAGGCTATATATGTTTGTATGTAATTTACTTTTCTTGAACATCCTAATAAAAAGCATACCTAAATGTAAATAGATTCTTGTATATTATTCAATCAATAATAAAATAAATATTTATCGATCCATTGTAAATAGTCCATTAACATTTACTGCTGAATATATGCCTCCCCACGAGATTTAATTATTCTTCTTCTCCAGTCTTACATATGAGGCAACGGCCAAAAACTAAAATGTGACTGCGAAAATTAAATTTCAAGGAAGTTGATGTCCCATACAAGAAAATATTCAATACTAGCAATCCTGCGATTCCATCCACATAGTTCTATGTAGGTAAGCTTTCCATTAGTAAAAAGTGACAAATAAAACAAACTTACATTTACTTTTATAATATTAGTTAGTTAATATTAGCATATAGAAAGTAACTGCTCATGTCACTTTAGACTGCAAACTTCAACCAATTTGCTAGAATAAGCATCTGACCGTATGTCCGCCCACAACCACGCTCAACTAACAGCACTGCTAATTAAGGCTGGATTACGTAACAGACCCGTCCACGACTACTTACTGTTTACAACTAGATTTTAAAGATAAAGGAGATAATGGTGAACAATATCTCTAATTAACTGCAAATAGTTCTCTACCCAACTAATCTGTGGGTATAAACGCTTGACACTATTAAATTTGGGATATTGTTTTGTTTAAATGCAATAGCAATACATAATTATAACTAACGTTCCATGAATATTAATTTAATAGTGCCTTTGCTTAGATATCTCACAGACGAAATGAGAAAAAGTATGATGAGTTTTATTAGTTACTAGCTTTTACCCGCGGTTTCGTTCGCGCTGAAGCCCTAAAATAAATATCAAAGATCATATTCCAATAGAACTGAATCGATGCGATTCACTATTTAAAAATTACTACAATACAATGAAGTTTGAAAACTGAAAACATGCTTTATTGAAATACCTGCCAAAAAATATTTTTTCTAGACGTAAAAGAAAAAAAAATTAATAATAAGTATCCTATGTCCTTTCTAATACCTCGAAGACTATGTGTACAAAATTTTATGACAATAGGTTAAATAGTTTTGGCGTGAAAGTGTAACAAACAAATTTACATTCATATTTATAATATTAGTAGGGATTAATAAATAAGGTTATGCTAATCCATGATCACCATCATCACTGAATAGAATAAATAATTATTCTTACTCCGTCACCATACAGTTACTACAATATATTGAGACATATATTTCAAAAGTTTTAATATAATACAAAGCTCATTACATGCCACTTCTTTATTTCAATACACAGTCTAGTCATAAAACAAACCAATAATATCAATATTGAACGTTAATACGCCATGGTACAGTGAATGTACTTGTTTATTCTGCTCACAGCGACTACGGTAGTACCCGCAAATAACAGAAAGAGCAAGTCCTCAGGGCATCGCTTTAGCTTTTCAATTTCCCTTTCGGAATTATTCGTACTAATCGAATACGACCGCCGGGGTCTCGGGATGCGGTCGCGATGATTCATTCATGAGACTAATGTCGCAATCCCACTTAGATTACGCCTATTATTGTGGTCAGTAGCACTTACATACCTGTTGTTGGCAGTTCTCTTCGAAAAAGAATATTGAAATAGTTTTTTTTTTGCTAAACTGATAAAAAATTGTTAAAGTTAATTATATTTAGTCAGATTGAAGATGAAATTTCAATTACTTTTCGTACTAGCTATACTAAAGTAGCTGACTGCTCTTAAAAAAGGTTTTCATTTACACAACATTTCCAATTTAATTTATTTTAATGTGTAATATATAATACGTACAATAATAAAAAATAGCCATCTGGCTCGATATTAAGAGATGGTCGGTTAGTTTAATTTATAAACTAGTCATCATCATCATCATCATCTCAGCTCATATATGTCCCACTGCTTGGCTCGAGCTTCCTCCGTAATGGGAGGGAAATTAACCTACTATACCACGCTGCTTGTCAGACGTGTTGGTATAGGGTTTTGTTTCGAGTTTTCCTTCCCGTGCATAGATGTTATATGCATTTTATATCCCTTAGTCGTCTCTTACGATCACCCACGTGTAAGATAGGAAGTGGTAAATTGTATTCTTACTCTGTCACCACACGGATAATAAACTAGTAATTACTTTATAAAGTAGATGGTGTTTTAAAAACACGTTTCTTTGGTTAAGGACTTTCTTTTAATCAGAAATCGTCTTATTATGTAAATAGCGTATGAAAGTAGCGTATCTGTTTTAATATTAATTAATTATTGTAGACTTTCAACGTTACAAATTTTAATATAAATATTCTAATTTATTGTACCGTGTTGTTGCGATAAAAGCGACGGATGAGAGACGACTGCATGTAGCGGAGATGCGAATGTTGAGATGGATGTGTGGTGTGACAAGAATGGATAAAATAAGGAATGAACATATAAGAGGAAGTTTGAAAGTTGCGCCAGTGACGAAAAAATTAAGGAGTGAAAGATTGACATGGTATGGACATGTGATGAGAAGGGATGAAAGTAATGTTGTGAGGAAAGCTTTAAGCATGAATGTTGAAGGCTTAAGGGGTAAGGGAAGACCGAAGAAAAGATGGATGAAGTGCGTGAAACATGACATGGATAGACAAGGAGTGACCACAGAGATGACGTCTGATAGAGTTGTATGGAAGGAGAAGACATATTGCGTCGACCCCAAATAAATTGGGATAAGAGCAGGTTGATGATGTTCTAATTTATTGTACCGTGTGATGACGGAGTATAAATACAATACACCAGTTCTATCTTGCTCGTGGGTGTCGTAAAAATAAGACTAAGGGATAACGTTTATGCAGGTGGAGGTAAACTCTAATTAAAAGCCTATAAACCACGCCGTCTGACCAGCGTGTTGTATGCAAAAAAAAATCTCTTATTGTAGAGACCGTTCGAGCCCTGCAATAGTAATATATATGTATATGAGCTGATATAAATCATTTTATTCGTATGAATCTATAATAAACTAGCTTCTGCCTGCGGCTTCGACCGCGTAAAAGGTTACTTTCCTAAAGTTGAACTAATATCGCAATATACATTACAAGGATGAAAGTATCCTATATGTTAACCTAGGAAATGCTTTCAAAGGAAACATAAACATATATGATTTTACTGAGATAAGAACAATTTGAAAATATAGATAAAAACAAAACAAAATTTATAGGTAACTTATTTATATATAATTTAAATATAAGATGCGATATCATAAAAAATTATAACAAAAAGTTGATCGCAGGAGAGAGCATTTTTGTATTTAGTCAACTATGCGTCTGAGCTGCGAGGCATGGTACCGCGCAGAGCTACTGACAGCAACCGGTCAACGTAATGTCATTTTTATTTATATCTAATCAAAAGCCAAAATAAAAATATTTAGCCTATCTACACATACATACATACATATCATCACGCCATATCCCTTGCAGAGAAGGCAGAGAGAACAGAGTGCCAGAGAACTCTATCTTTGCATACTTCACTCGCTTCCTCAACATTCATAATTCTTTTCATACACGCTCGCCGGTTTCGGAGACTCTTGACTCCACCTTCCTTCAGTACATGACCGATCTGGTCTAGGTAGGTTAGTCTAGTTCTCCCTCGGTACCTACATCCTTCCACTTTCGCATTGTATATCTTCTTAACCAGACGTTCGTTCGGCATTCTTTCCACATGTCCGAACCATCGGAGCATTCCCTTTCGCATCTTTACACCAATACTCTCCTTCATACCTACTCGCTCTCTTACGTCGTCGTTACGAATGCGGTCGGTCAGCCTAACTCCACAGATTTTCCGCAGAGATCGCATTTCGACCGCATTAATTTTACTTTCATACTCTTTTCTGCATACCCAACTCTCGCTTCTATACAGTAATGTTGGGACAAGCACTGCGTTATGTATTGCTACACGTGCCTTCTGGCTGAGGTGGTGGCTGCCGAGAAGTTGCCCCAACGCTCCGTTCACTCTATTTCCCGCATTCACTCTTCGCTCTATATCAGTGGTGTACCTTCCATCTCGGCTAAATCCACATCCAAGATATACAAATTCATCCACTTGCTCTAGTACATCATTACCTATTGTTACTCTTACATCTGTTCTGGCTTCATCTCTTTCATCTCTTTAGTCTATCTCTTAGTCTATCTAGCTTCTAAAATAACTAATTTCCATATAAACTCCCGTGTGGCGACGGGATAGAATACATGTGTCGCCACCCCTTGCTTGCCCGTGGGAGTCGTAAAAATCGACTAAGGGTTCACCAGGAGAGTGGGCAGCAGCTCTCTCCTGGGAAACGTATTACACCACACTGCAATCGCCAACCCGCCTGCCAAGCGTGGCGATTACGGCTTTAACCCCTTATGAGCAACACAAATAGAGAAACGGCCCCCAGTCACGGCAGCTCCGCTATCCTACAGGCTCATCGTGGTAGCGGGCCTGGTAGCGATGGAGTAGGGGGTGCGAAGAATCTCCGGCAGCGATCCGACTACCAATCAAAACGACCTTTGGCCCTGGTAACACACAACATTCGGACACTCAGGACCGATGAGAAGGTCATCGAGCTGGAAGAGGAATTGAGCAAAATCCGCTGGGACATTGTAGGATTATCAGAAGTGCGAAGAGAGGGCGAGGGCACGATAATCCTACGTTCTGGAAACTTGCTCTTCTACCGGGAGGGAGATCACCCGTCCCAAGGCGGTATAGGGTTTATCGTTCGAAGGTCTCTCGTAGGTAACGTGGAGAGGGTCGAGAGTGTGTCGGCAAGGGTAGCATACCTTATACTCAGAATTACCAAACGGTATTCGTTGAAGGTCATACAGGTATACGCACCGACCTCGGCATACTCCGACGACGAGGTGGAGGTCTTTTACGAGGATATCTCGAAAGCCATACACGCGTCCAAAACCCACTTCACGGTGGTTATGGGTGACTTTAACGCGAAACTAGGCAAAGGGAGTGATGATGAGCTGAGAGTGGGGAAACATGGATATGGACAGAGAAACCAGAGGGGCCAGAAACTGGCTGAATTTCTGGAGAAGGAAAGCCTCTTTATGATGAATTCCTTCTTCAGAAAGCAGCCACAAAGGAAATGGACCTGGATTAGCCCCGATGGTTCAACAAAAAACGAGATAGACATCATCTTGTCGGACAAACGACATATATTTAATGATGTCTCAGTGATCAGCCGGATTAAAACTGGGAGCGATCACCGAATAGTACGAGGCACATTAAATATCCACACAAAAGTCGAACGGTCACGCTTGATGAAGTCTACCCTCCGACCTACACCTGTCCAATACCAGAACCTCGAAAACTTTCAACTCGAACTACATAATCGCTTCGAATGTCTAGACGAGTGCGAATCTCCGAACGATATAAACAACAGGTTCGTGGAAACTGTCCACGCGGTTGGGTCGAAATTTTTCAAGGCTCACCGCGCTAATAGACCTAAAAAACTTTCTGACCAGACTCTCAAGCTCATGGAGCGGAGAAAAGAAATGACAGTACAGTCTTCAGCCGATTGGTCCGAACACAGGCAGCTAAATAGGCAGATCTCCAGGTCTGTGCGTCGCGATATTCGCCAATTTAATACGCTCCGTATTAAAGAAGCGATAGAGCGGAATCGTGGCTCAAAAGTGTTGGCACAAGATCTGTCTATCGGGCAAAGCCAAATGACTAAGCTGAAGACCGATGACGGCACTGTCATTTCATCCCAAAGTGAGATCTTGGGAGAGGTCGAAAGGTTCTATGGACAGTTATATAAAACATCCCGAAATCCTGTTGTCGGCTTGGTCCAAGATCCCAGATCCAAGCTAACTCGGCACTATACCGAAGAAATCCCGGACATTAGCTTGTGCGAGATCAGAATGGCTCTCGAACAACTAAGAAACGGTAAGGCACCGGGAGATGACGGAATTACGGCAGAGCTCCTGAAGGCAGGCGGCAAGCCGGTCTTAAAAGCCCTTCAGAAGCTATTTAATTCCGTTATCCTCGGGGACGACGTTCCAGAGTCGTGGACCAGGAGTGTGGTGGTGCTGTTCTTCAAGAAGGGCGACAAAGCTCTTCTAAAGAACTACAGACCCATCTCACTCTTGAGCCACGTCTACAAGTTGTTTTCGAGAGTCATTACCAATCGACTCACGTGCAAGCTTGATGACTTCCAGCCGCCCGAACAAGCTGGCTTCCGAAAAGGCTATAGCACCATAGACCATATCCTCACGCTTCGGCAGATTATCCAGAAGACCGAGGAGTACAATCGGCCTCTGTGTATAGCGTTTGTGGACTATGAGAAAGCCTTTGATTCAGTCGAAACTTGGGCGGTGCTGCAGTCCCTTCAGCGGTGCCAAATCGACCATCGTTATATCGAAGTGCTGAAGTGTTTGTATAGGAACGCCACAATGTCAGTCCGTATTCGGGATAAGAGTACGAAACCGATCCAGTTGCAGAAAGGCGTGAGACAGGGAGACGTCATCTCTCCGAAACTGTTCACCACTGCACTGGAAGATGTCTTCAAGCTTTTAGACTGGACCGGACTCGGCATCAACATCAATGGCGAATACATCACTCACCTTCGATTCGCAGACGATATTGTCGTCATGGCAGAATCCATGGAGGACCTGGGCACCATGCTCAACGATCTCAGCAGGGTATCCCAACTAGTGGGTTTACGAATGAACATGGACAAGACGAAAGTCATGTCAAATGCCCATGTCATTCCTGTACAGGTCCTAGTTGGCAATGCGATTCTCGAAATCGTCGATCATTATGTTTACCTTGGACAAACAGTCCAGTTAGGTAGATCCAATTTCGAGAAAGAGGTCAGCCGACGAATCCAACTCGGTTGGGCAGCGTTCGGGAAACTTAAGAAGATCTTCTCATCGAACATACCTCAGTGTTTGAAAACACAGGTCTATAACCAGTGTGTGTTACCAGTGATGACTTACGGCACGGAAACGTGGTCCCTAAATGTAGGCCTCATAACCAGGCTCAAAGTCGCTCAGCGTGCTATGGAGCGGGCTATGCTCGGGATTTCTCTGCGAGATAGAATCCGAAATACGGAAATCCGCAGACGAACGGGTGTAACCAACATAGCACGAAGAATTAGCATGCTGAAGTGGCAATGGGCAGGCCACATCGCTCGAAGAACCGACAACCGCTGGGGAAGAAAGGTTCTAGAGTGGCGACCACGTACCGGACGACGCAGTGTGGGACGCCCCCCCACTAGGTGGACAGACGACCTAGTGAAGGTTGCTGGGCGTCGTTGGATACAGGCGGCACAGGACCGCACTCTGTGGCGTAAAATGAGGGAGGCCTACGTTCAGCAGTGGACGGCAATAGGCTGAAATGATGATGATGATGATATAAACTTTCATCTCCTACTTTTATTTTACCCCCTAAAGGTAAGTTTTTTTACAAAATTTTAATGCCATATTTATTTATATCTAATCGACAGTCTAAAATTAAGTTTCAAGCTTCTGGCTATAAAGATGGCGATACTTCCTTACAACTTTTCATCCCCCTTTACAACCCATTTTTGCATTAAAAGTAGCCTTTGTCCTTTGTCAGGTTCTAGACTATCTGTGTACCAAATTTCATTTAAATCGGTTCAGTAGTTTTGGCGTGAAAGAGCGACAGACAGACAGAGTTACTTTCGCATTTATAATATTAGTAAAGATTTCAGTGTAAATTATATAAAACAAATTATTAAACTATATCATATAATACTTTTTTGAATATAGTATAGCATAAAAATAGCTCAAAGCACAAACTAATTATGACTGTGCAGATTTAACTCGTTTCCATTCCTATAAAAGAGATAGTTATCACATTCACTAAATGTTGTTGCGAGTCTTAGTGTTCATAAAATACTATTTATATAGACTTAAAAGGCAACATAAACCTGAATCCATCCAAATGGTAATTGTTTTTTGTACTAAATAATTAAATATGTACCCTATAGGCACAATAATAGCGTTTAGAATTTTAATATCTCACTCGTAGCATCATTAATTATAACTATGTAATCGATACACATAAACAATGTCTATAGAAAGTTGAAACGCATTGTTCGATATGAGAACGAAGGCGTTGCATCGCGAAGCGGCACCGCGTCGCTACAAATGATGAGGGGTATTGTCGCAGCATTAATGAGCACAGGCCGGCCGGGACAGCAGTGCGGAAGAGGAAAATTAAACTCCTGGGCCCCGGGCTCGTGTTCATTACTCCACACCCGATTACTCCACCGCTGTTTGTGAATGCACACTAAAGTACTGAAAGAGACGCATTCAAGCATTGGAATTAGATACTATAATAAATAGTATAACACGATATGTGTTTAAATTACTGAAATTTAGCATTTAATATGCTTGATTATTTATAAAACCCGATTACCAAGTGAAAATTTTAATATTTTTCACTTCGTTTCTTTCACTTTCACTTTCTCTGTCCTACATTAAGTCACGGTGGTGTAGTGGCAGCACGATTGGGCCGGAATCCCAATAGGCGCGGGTTCGAATCCCGCTTGTGACGATATGTGTTACTCTTATTTATACTAATTTCATTATATAAATCAACCCATTTAAAAGGGAAAATATGAAGCAATGTATTCTTGTGATGATTGATTTATAATAGAATTCATCAACTCTTTCCTTAGCTGTGGGTGCGACTTGACTAAGGAATATTAGCAGTAAACATAATTCCAAGGAAAGACAAATGTCACTTATTCTATACCAATCTACCTGACCGGCATAATATAGTAGGTCAATTTCCCTCCTATTGTAGAACCCTGAAAGGAGTTACTTAAAATTATTTACCACTTCACTGTTTATTTCTTATTATTTACTTTTTTGCATAGGTAATGGTACTGTAACTTAATTTAATTCCCACTTAAAAGAAAAGTGATTTCTCAACTTCTCTGTTTATAAAATTTTTATACGTTCTTTTAAGTTTATAATTGCTATTATTACATATTAATAATATAATCCCATCACTTTCTTTGTGGTACTTTTTGAAGTTAGTTAAAATATTAAATATTATGATTAGTTGCAAGCATAGGAATAAAACTAATGAGTAATAACTGTGAAAACTATGCTTGCGACATTTAATTTTATATCTGTAAATATGTGCGTTTGTTTCCATTCTAGTTATAGTGACAGGTTTTCAAAGGAAACTCGACTCCGTGGAACGTTTCGTGTCGTCTGCAGGTGATAAATTGTCACGGAACATCACTTTTTACTAACGAGACATGGTGTCGGCTGCTTTGCAAAACATATTCAAATAACGATTGTTAGTGCCACGTCTATGCATCGTGTAAGATTTAAGATGTTATACAACAAACTTTTTATCACACCATTCATCAGCAACATTGAAATAATTATTATAGCACTGCAATATGGTTAACCGCTTCCTTTGCAAATATCAATAAAGTGATTATATTGATACAGTAATCAACTTATATGCATAAATATGTGGTTAGTAACTAATATTTTTGATGTTCCCGCGAGTATAGCACATTTGAAATAAAACTATTTTTACGAATTTACCGTGTTCATAGTCACAGCGGTCATAGTTTTCCGTGTGGTGACGAAGTAAGAATACAATTTACTACCCCATATCTTACCCGTGGGTTATCGTACGAGACGACTAAGGGATATAAAACCCATATAACATCTATGCAAGAGAAGGAAAACTCGAAACAAAACCCTATACCAACACGTTTGACCAGCGTAGTGAAGTAGGTCAATTTCGCTCCTATTATGGAGGAGGCTCGAGTCCAACAGTGGGACATATATGAGCTGATATGAGATGAGTCATCGGAAGATTTTTCACCGGTGATCATGAAATAAAATCGATAATGTCGACAAATTATAAATGAAATGTAAACGCAAAAGAAAAATAGCTAGTAATTGGCACACTTGATGGTAAGTGCTACAGCCGCTCGTGGACCTTTTTAACGCCAGAGATATAGCTACGGTAACCTACCAACCAAAACCCAACCAGAAAGTTGGGCTTCCGGCTCAAGCCAACAACTTCCGGCAACAACACATTATCACTACTTAGACGTTGATCTTCTACATCAGTACTGTAGTATCCTGGAAGGACTTGCCAGTGGCTATAGACAGAAAACTGTCAACAGTGAGGCCCTACCACTACTAAACTGATGGCGTTGACTGCACAGATGGCGTAGTGGTTAAGATACCGACCTTCCGTACCAGTGCCGTGGGTTCGATTCCCACGCAGAACAACACTTGTGCGATCCACAAAGTGTTGTTCTGAGTCCGGGTGTTATTTGTCTGCGTTAATTGCATGTTTGTAAAGTCCCCCGCAATACAAGGTTTATTTCCTTAGTGCAGGGTGGTGTCTTTTTAAAAAAGAAAATTAAAAAAAAAAAGAAATAAAACTACACTACTTTTATTTAATACTTACTACCTTCTGCCTGCAACTTTGCCTAAATAACAAATAAAACTTTTGCAAAAGTGAGTTATTATCTCAACACATACGTAACATTACTGGCGTACAAATTAACCTTAAACACAGTCAATCTAGGAACGTGTCTATCTATGTGCCAATTTTCATCCAAATCTGTTCAACGGTTTAGGCGTGGTTAAAATCTTCACAAACTTTCGCATTTACAATATTAGTAGGATTTAGTATATTACTAGCAGACCGGGCCACGCGTTGCTGTGGCTTAGGTTAGCCTCAGTAACACTTTTTGTTTATTCTAACAAATTTTAGCTTATATGACGCGTTTGCACATTTAACATAGCGCCATCTATTAAATACTTACTGAATCCAGTCAACAGATTCCGCCATCTTTTAAAATCTTTTTGATATAACATATGATTTTGACTGTCAAATATTAGACATATAATTTACAAGAAAATAATATTAATATAAATTGAGATTTAAGCTATCCTATCTTTTAAGTTGGATCAAACTACACTTGCTGTGCAAATTTGGTTAAAATCGGTTAAGCACTTTATGAGTCCATCGCGGACAAACAACGTGACACGTAATTTATATATCATCATCATCATCATTTCAGCCTATTGCCGTCCACTACTGAACGTAGGCCTCCCTCATTTTACGCCACAGAGTGCGGTCCTGTGCCGCCTGTATCCAACGACGCCCAGCAACCTTCACTAGGTCGTCTGTCCACCTAGTGGGGGGCGTCCCACACTGCGTCGTCCGGTACGTGGTCGCCACTCTAGAACCTTTCTTCCCCAGCGGTTGTCGGTTCTTCGAGCGATGTGGCCTGCCCATTGCCACTTCAGCGTGCTAATTCTTCGTGCTATGTCGGTTACACCCGTTCGTCTGCGGATTTCCGTATTTCGGATTCTATCTCGCAGAGAAATCCCGAGCATAGCCCGCTCCATAGCACGCTGAGCAACTTTGAGCCTGGTTATGAGGCCTACATTTAGGGACCACGTTTCCGTGCCGTAAGTCATCACTGGTAACACACACTGGTCATAGACCTGTGTTTTCAAACACTGAGGTATGTTGGATGAGAAGATCTTCTTAAGTTTCCCGAACGCTGCCCAACCGAGTTGGATTCATCGGCTGACCTCTTTCTCGAAATTGGATCTACCTAACTGGACTGTTTGTCCAAGGTAAACATAATGATCGACAATTTCGAGAATCGCATTGCCAACTAGGACCGGTACAGGAATGACATGGGCATTTGACATGACTTTCGTCTTGTCCATGTTCATTCGTAAACCCACTAGTTGGGATACCCTGCTGAGATCGTTGAGCATGGTGCCCAGGTCCTCCATGGATTCTGCCATGACGACAATATCGTCTGCGAATCGAAGGTGAGTGATGTATTCGCCATTGATGTTGATGCCGAGTCCGGTCCAGTCTAAAAGCTTGAAGACATCTTCCAGTGCAGTGGTGAACAGTTTCGGAGAGATGACGTCTCCCTGTCTCACGCCTTTCTGCAACTGGATCGGTTTCGTTCTCTTATCCCGAATACGGACTGACATTGTGGCGTTCCTATACAAACACTTCAGCACTTCGATATAACGATGGTCGATTTGGCACTGCTGAAGGGACTGCAGCACCGCCCAAGTTTCGACTGAATCAAAGGCTTTCTCATAATCCACAAACGCTATACACAGAGGCCGATTGTACTCCTCGGTCTTCTGGATAATCTGCCGAAGCGTGAGGATATGGTCTATGGTGCTATAGCCTTTTCGGAAGCCAGCTTGTTCGGGCGGCTGGAAGTCATCAAGCTTGCACGTGAGTCGATTGGTAATGACTCTCGAAAACAACTTGTAGACGTGGCTCAAGAGTGAGATGGGTCTGTAGTTCTTTAGAAGAGCTTTGTCGCCCTTCTTGAAGAACAGCACCACCACACTCCTGGTCCACGACTCTGGAACGTCGCCCCCGAGGATAACGGAATTAAATAGCTTCTGAAGGGCTTTTAAGACCGGCTTGCCGCCTGCCTTCAGGAGCTCTGCCGTAATTCCGTCATCTCCCGGTGCCTTACCGTTTCTTAGTTGTTCGAGAGCCATTCTGATCTCGCTCAAGCTAATGTCCGGGATTTCTTCGGTATAGTGCCGAGTTAGCTTGGATCTGGGATCTTGGACCAAGCCGACAACAGGATTTCGGGATGTTTTATATAACTGTCCATAGAACCTTTCGACCTCTCCCAAGATCTCACTTTGGGATGAAATGACAGTGCCGTCATCGGTCTTCAGCTTAGTCATTTGGCTTTGCCCGATAGACAGATCTTGTGCGAACACTTTTGAGCCACGATTCCGCTCTATCGCTTCTTTAATACGGAGCGTATTAAATTGGCGAATATCGCGACGCACAGACCTGGAGATCTGACTATTTAGCTGCCTGTGTTCGGACCAATCGGCTGAAGACTGTACTGTCATTTCTTTTCTCCGCTCCATGAGCTTGAGAGTCTGGTCAGAAAGTTTTTTAGGTCTATTAGCGCGGTGAGCCTTGAAAAATTTCGACCCAACCGCGTGGACAGTTTCCACGAACCTGTTGTTTATATCGTTCGGAGATTCGCACTCGTCTAGACATTCGAAGCGATTGTGTAGTTCGAGTTGAAAGTTTTCGAGGTTCTGGTATTGGACAGGTGTATGTCGGAGGGTAGACTTCATCAAGTGTGACTGTTCGACTTTTGTGTGGATATTTAATGTGCCTCGTACTATTCGGTGATCGCTCCCAGTTTTAATCCGGCTGATCACTGAGACATCATTAAATATATGTCGTTTGTCCGACAAGATGAAGTCTATCTCGTTTTTTGTTGAACCATCGGGGCTAATCCAGGTCCATTTCCTTTGTGGCTGCTTTCTGAAGAAGGAATTCATCATAAAGAGGCTTTCCTTCTCCAGAAATTCAGCCAGTTTCTGGCCCCTCTGGTTTCTCTGTCCATATCCATGTTTCTCCACTCTCAATTCATCATCACTCCCTTTGCCTAGTTTCGCGTTAAAGTCTCCCATAACCACCGTGAAGTAGGTTTTGGACGCGTGTATGGCTTTCGAGATATCCTCGTAAAAGACCTCCACCTCGTCGTCGGAGTATGCCGAGGTCGGTGCGTATACCTGTATGACCTTCAACGAATACCGTTTGGTAATTCTGAGTATAAGGTATGCTACCCTTGCCGACACACTCTCGATCCTCTCCACGTTGCCTACGAGAGACCTGCGAACGATAAACCCTATACCACCTTGGGACGGGTGATCTCCCTCCCGGTAGAAGAGCAAGTTTCCAGAACGTAGGATTATCGTGCCCTCGCCCTCTCTTCGCACTTCTGATAACCCTACAATGTCCCAGCGGATTTTGCTCAATTCCTCTTCCAGCTCGATGACCTTCTCATCGGTCCTGAGTGTCCGAATGTTGTGTGTTACCAGGGCCAAAGGTCGTTTTGATTGGTAGCCGGATCGCTGCCGGAGATTCTTCGCACCCCCTACTCCATCGCTACCAGGCCCGCTACCACGATGAGCCTGTAGGATAGCGGAGCTGCCGTGACTGGGGGCCGTTTCTCTATTTGTATTGCTCATAAGGGGTTAAAGCCGTAATCGCCACGCTTGGCAGGCGGGTTGGCGATCGCAGTGTGGTGTAATACGTTTCCCAGGAGAGAGCTGCTGCCCACTCTCCTGGCGAACCCTTAGTCAATTTTTACGACTCCCACGGGCAAGCAAGTGGTGGCGACACATGTATTCTATCCCGTCGCCACACGGGAAATTTATATATATTAAGATTATATTGTCATTATTTTTATTTAATATTTGTAAGCAGTAATTCCTACTTGTTATCACATAAGCAAGCAAATCATTGATATGAACCATCATATCAGGTTAATTCACCATAAAAAAATTACTCTTTGCAACCATATAGTAATATGTTTTGCGTATATGTTTAGTACTTAATTGAATGCTTATTTAAAGTTAATAGATATATGAGCCTAATTGGAATATATTCAGTATAAATAGTTTCTGGTTCGGTTACGTGTTGGAATGTTTTTGTCCGATTTCGGGAATGAAGATTTTTCAGCGCGGTTCAGTAGTCGCCGTGTCGTACAACTGCACCGATGACAATAAATATCGAACGCCGCCAGCCGTGAAATCGAATAGGCTCCGTCTGTGAACGCTTTACAATCAGCAGTCGGCTGTCGCACGCCTCCACTCGCACCGCCATAACTTACTAACGATTTCATACATAAAAACTTGTTTTATGTATATTACTTTGATTCAATTAATACGCATACCTTGAACATCAATTAGTAATGTAAGGTAAAGAATTATAATATTTATATCCTTTGGCAATAATAAAATATCAACAATAAAAACATCTATTATTTAATTTTTGCTGTGTGGTAGTGGTTACGAATACTACCAACCCTTACTTTACTCGTGGATGTCGTAAAAGAGTAAGTCCTTTATATCAATATGGGTCAACACTAACTGATGCTGTTTAGTCAACAATTACTCTCCCAAGGAGGGTTGGCAGGTCAAGGCGGCTGGTCATAGAAATATTGCCAATAACTTTTTTAACATGTACGATGGAAAACGTGTACATATTATGTCACCCCAATTAATTGGGATAAAAGTAGGAGAATGAAAATTATGATTTAATTTTGGATCATTAAGATAAAGTTCCACCTCTATAATGCAAACAAGATTAAATCTTGTATATTAAATTAAATCTTGTATATTGCATCACATATTACCAAGTTCACGATTTCTGTTGCAGATATATTTATAATTAATTTTTCATAAGGTATTTTTAATGTAATATCACCAAAAGCGTCAAGACGGCATAGGTTATTATTTATAAAGGTTTGTTTTGATTATAATAAATAACATTACACTGTTTATAGAAATTCAGCACAAATCACGGCAAACTCACCCATACTTTACCCTGCAGGAACGTCCGGATAATTCTGCTAATACATGTGTATTAATACCAACATTTATAGCAGACTACGAATAACTAAAAGTACCTCCCTATATTAATTTATAAGAAAAATTTCATGGACGCAATTCATATCCCCATGCTATGATAAGTTAAGAATACAATGTGTCACCTCTCTTGCATACTCATTAGAGTCGCGAATCGGATGATGGATCACCAGGTGAATAGGTCTTCTAGTAAACTACTATAACACCAACAGTGATTGCCAGCACTGCGAATATGGCACTGTTCTGCCTTAAAGAGGACTATATTCCGCAATAGATATCGATAAACCGATGAAAGCACTAATAAAATCAAAATAATCCATGCTTTTATGTAGGTATGTTTTTTTTTATATTAATTAATTAATGTGAAAAATAATTAATAAATTAAATAAATAATAGAATAATTAATTAATATAATAACAAATTAATGTAATAATTAATTAATAAAATAACTAATTAATGTAGTAACTAATTATTTTTAAATATTTTACACCCATGTAAAACTATTCTAAAAAACGTTACAAAAGATCTGGCATCAAAAATGCTTACCTATAGAGTTCACTTAATATTCCTCCTACAAACCTATCCTGAAAAGCAAATCGATTAGTTAGAAGGAATAAATAATTAAAGGTCATTAGACATTAACCCCCGTACAGTAAGAACGACGTTGTAAATATCTTAATAATACATTTTAAACATTCGCACGCAGAGTGCCGAAGTAATTTGCGGTTGTGATGCTCACCCGCCACCCACCGTGTCCCCTGACGCGTGTTCGATTAGAGTACAAGTAATTCCGGAAAGGAAATTGAAATCTTAAAGCAATACCCTACGGACTTTATGTTTCTACCAATGTTCTGAACGAGGAATAAAATGAAAAATAAATACAGACTAATTCCAAAAATTCGTACAGAGATTAACCAGTTGGTCCACAATATAACAAAATTAATTTTTACACTACACTGTTTATATTAAAATGTTATCTCTCTGTTTATAGGACATTATTTTATTTTTAACAACTACATTTAACCATAAACTCGCAGCCGAATAACTATGTACATACCTATTAAATTCTTATAGTTCTATTACAGGATATAAGTATATAACATAATAAAGCTATATTATAAGCAATTAGTTCAATATTTTTTTCTTTGCAAAGATTTCCAGTGGTAGGTTATTGAAAGCGTTACTTAAAATAACTGTATAATACGAGTAACAAATAGGTACTACCAACAGTGTGGTAACGGAGTAAGAATACAATTCAACACCCCCTATCTTACCCTTGGATACAAGATTTTACCACCGTGGTACAAGACGACCAAGGAATACAAAACGCATATAACTATAATAAAAAATAAATCTATGCAATAGAAGCAAAACTCAAAACAAAACTCTATACCAACACGTCGGACCAGCGTGGTATAGTAGGTTAATTTCTCTCCCATTATGGAGGAGGCCCAAGCCCAACAGTGGGATATATATGGGCTGTGATGATGATAATGATGATGATGAATAGAAACAGTAATCTTTGGTGTTGTAATAGACTAATAAAAAATTTACACTAACCTGGGAATTTCCATTCACACTTTCATTCGCCTATCAGATGTCCGGCTTTAAATAAAGTAATCTATATATAATGAACGAGGGATATTGTCATAATTGTTTTCTTTGCAAGAAGGTTTGGCGATCGCAATTTGTGTTAAATTACTTTCAAAAATATTCTCAATTTTGTGATATTCCTTTGGCCGGTTTTTACGGCTCCCAAAAGTAGGGATAGTAATATATTGTACACTAAACCTGATACCAGTCGAAGCTATTTTTATTCAGTCTATTGTCACATAATATAGGTGAAATCTCAATCCTGTGTACTATGCAATGAAGATGCTTGGTGTAATAAGGACAGGGCCCTATAAATCTACTATAATAAGTTGAAATAATTTACTAAAATTATTATGCAATTGATATTAATCATAAGACTAGTTTTGAACCTCAAATGATATTTGACCCAATACTCAACTAGTTCAAGTGTACATTAAAAAGCTGCCAATAACTTTAACATAACTGAATAGACTATAAAGTCATTTTCAGCTAAAAGCGTAAATTGTACGATGGTAACTCAATAGGAGTGCAGGATAGCTAATTGGTACAATGCCAACTCGGTGGATATCTTTGTTTTAATTCAATTGTGTTGAGGCTAATGCACTCAGTAGAGCAATCTTAACAATGTCCCGCCTGATTATGGTAACTGTGCAAGTTATATTTCAATGTAATATCAACTCAAAAATACTCTAGGGTGAAAAGTAACTCTGTCTGTCTGTCTGACGCTCTTTCACACCAAAACTACTGAACCGATGTAAATGAAATTTGGTACACAGATAGCATAGAGCCTGATAAAGGACATAGGTTACTTTTTAATACAAAAAAAGGGTTGTAAGGAAGTATCGTCATTTTTAAAGCCTAATCTAAAAGATATAAATAAATATGGTATTAACATGTAAAAATTTACCCTTAAGGGGTAAAATAAAAATAGGAGATGAAAAACTTTAGAATAGTAACCTTTTATGCGAGTGAAGCCGCGAGCAGATGCTAGTTGTAAATATATATGCGAATAGTCACGGAATAAGTATAAAAATCATTGCTCTTTCTATTTCGCTAGTGTCTTAAATACTCGTTGTAAGGTATTTAGGCAAATAATATTATTATAGAAAGAAAACTTGAAATCCAAGCTTATAAAATCATTTTATAGATTTTTTTTTTTTTCAATTTGGAGAACGCTTGTGCCCAGCAATGGGACGTGTATGAGATGGATGATGTATGTACCATTATTACATAAGGTTCTGAAAACGGGGTCAATAGTTTGCAGCTATAACTGTGCCTGATGTGCAGATAAAACCTCTGTAATATTGAATATGAACTGGATTAAATACTCTAGTCACCATGGATATTGTAAAGTAACTAAAACGTCATGACGATACCAAACAAAATATCCGCAACAAAATGAAAAAAAAATAGTTTCATTTCATCTTTCTCCATTTCTTTCTTTACAAATCATATGGCTTCTAGTACTAAGCATTCACAAAGCTTAATGGGCTACTTTACCAACTCATCTAAATTACTTGTTTGATGTTGGTGGAGTATTACACATTTGAAATAAAACTACTTTTACGGATTCTATCACGTTTGAATGGTCACGGGAGGACAGTCCTCCCATGGCCGCTGTAGTTTTCGAAACGTCGGGAAATTAAAAATCAAATACAAACGTGATAACAAAAAATATATCAATACACATGCATACATATCATCACGCCATATCCCTTGCAGGGTAGGCAGAGAGAGTAGAGTGCCAGAGAACTCTATCTTTGCATACTTCACTCGCTTCCTCAACATTCATAATTCTCTTCATACACGCTCGCCGGTTTCGGAGACTCTTGACTCCACCTTCCTTCAGTACATGACCGATCTGGTCTAGGTAGGTTAGTCTCGGTCTCCACCGGTACCTACATCCTTCGACTTTCGCATATAAATATATCAATAAATATTAGTTATTTAGGATTTTTATTTAACGTATATTTTTCTTTTTCATTTTAATACTCTCATCATCATCATCATCATCATCACACCCCATATATGTCCCACTGTTGGGCTCAGACCTTCTCCGTAATGGGAGGGAAATTAACATACTATACCGCGCTGGTCAGACGTGTTGGTAAAGGGTTTTGTTTCGAGTTTTCCATCTCTTACAGATGTAAGAGATGGAAACGCATGTAACATGGAGAGATCTCCATGTTACATGCGTTTTATATCCCTTAGTCGTCTCTTACGATCATCCACGGGTAAGATAGGGGGTGGTAAAATGTATTCTTACTCCGTCACCACACGGATAATACTATACACTAAGATATAAATTCCTGTGTTACGGGAGACTTTATAAACATATTATTGACGGACACAAATAACATCCAGACTCAGAATCATCACTTATGGATCACATAAATGAACTGTTCTGTATAGAGGAGCAGGCCAATACGTGACACGAGAGGTCTATACTTGGACTATTCCGCAGTCGAAACTAAATTAAATTATGTACACAATTTGCTATATGATAGTCCTTTCATTAATAATATAGATAATATAACAATGCTTTGAATAGCACTCCAAAAGCTTGTTATTTGTATCAATGATCCATATTTTTTCAAATTTTGACTGGATCAAACTAGATAAAAAAGCTCACTCAAATGCAATTGAGTATAATAAAATATTCCGTGTGGTGATGAAATAGAAATACAGTTCACCATCCTCTTTTTTATCCGTGGGTATCATAAAAGACGATTAAGTAAGTAGTAAGTAAAACTCAAAATAAAACCCTATACCAACACATCTGACTATAGTAGGTCAATTTCCCTCCCATTATGGAGGAGGCCCGAGCTCAATAGTGAAGCATATACGAATTGAGATAAAGATACGATGATAATAAAATAATAAAGGCTCGTAGAACTACTACTACAGTACTACTTGAATATAGCTACATTTGGAATTGTCAAACAATTTATTGGCAAGAAAATATGAAAACTAAAATCTCTTCTTTGAACAAATTTAGACAGATGAGCACGGAACCATTAAACAGACGGCAATTGTGTGTTTAGCTAGAGCAAATTGTCGACAGTTGCAATGCGTCGCTGTAGATAACATTGCTGTTGACTCGTATCAGGAGGTATATCTTTAGAGCCATGATTACCGCTTAGGTTAATCATTCTCTTTATAACGATGCTTGACAAATACACTGACTGGAAACTCAGTGTATCAGTAAGTATTGTGTTCACCTAATTAGATATTAATTAATTTATTGAAGTAAATTAGCTAGTTAGCTAAATATGAGCTTGTTTTAGATTTTGATTATAACTGAAAATATTTATTTGGTAGTATCTTTATCATTGATATATAATATTATTTAAAATAAAGTTTATTTATTGCTAGATAAAAATATGGATTTGGAATTTTCCTAAAGATTAATATTGCGCAAATTAAGATCAAGACTCATCTTAGTTTCGCATTTAAGTAACGCTATAGATGATAACATAGTCATTTTTTTTTTAATATACGTTGCAAATTTATTATCGCTTATTGTGTATCAAAGTCTTAATAATTTATTTAAAAATACTCCACATTTGTATAATATATTAAAAATTACATTGTCTAATATTATTTAAATGTTGCACGAAAAATGTAAAGTATAATAAAATTAAATTTGAGCTTTATGTTAAAATTATAGCTTTATGTTCATCAAGTAAATTTATTACTAGCTTCGAGACAATAATATGAATCGTCGACTCACTTACATCGTGATTAAATTATCATTGCAAAGTCAGCTCACTCGCACGTTATTTCTCGCTTTTCGCTCGGTGTTGCAGCGTATATTTTATTATTGTAATATTTAAGCTATTTATTAAATTAAATACACGCTATGGAGTATTTTTATTAAAGCTTTATAAATATTAGTTTTTACTGAATAATATTTAGTTCTGAATTTAAATACTATAAAAGGATGTTCGTATCAATGAATAGAACATTAACTAAGAGCAAATAGCCAAGGAAACTAAAAAGATTCATCAAATCCATCTTTTTAGTTGCCTTGGCTATATAATATACAAAATAGACGTCAAACTTCTATTTTGTTTTTAATCTTCTTCACGTATATTTATTTATTTATTGTACACTTTATTGTACACAACTATTGAATACAAAAGAGCTATATATATTGGATACAGTAAAATAGGCTTATCGCTATAAGCGATTTCTTCCAGGCAACCTTTGGATGGAATTAGCGCAGAAAAGAAAGGTGGTGTATATTACCACTGCTGGGAATGCCTGCTTCGTAACGAAAGTCTTTACTACAGTAACCATACCGCAGTCAGGGCGTGCCTTTAAATAAAAAGCAAATGTGAAAACAATGTTAAAAACAAATATAAAAACAATGTGAAAATGTGTCTTTAAAACAATTATGTCTTTTAATCATTTTCAAATGTCTATTCACATTTGATTCTTACATACATACATATCATCACGCCATATCCCTTGCAGGGTAGGCAGAGAGAACAGAGTGCCAGAAAACTCTATCTTTGCATACTTCACTCGGTTCCTCAACATTCATAATTCTCTTCATACACGCTCGCCGGTTTCGGAGACTCTTGACTCCACCTTCCTTCAGTACATGACCGATCTGGTCTAGGTAGGTTATACTAGGTCTCCCTCGGTACCTACATCCTTCCACTTTCGCATTGTATATCTTCTTAACCAGACGTTCGTTCGGCATTCTTTCCACATGTCCGAACCATCGGAGCATTCCCTTTCGCATCTTTACACCAATACTCTCTTTCATACCTACTCGCCCTCTTACGTCGTCGTTACGAATGCGGTCGGTCAGCCTAACTCCACAGATTTTCCGCAAAGATCGCAATTCGACCGCATTAATTTTACTTTCATACTCTTTTCTGCATACCCAACTCTCGCTTCCATACAGTAATGTTGGGACAAGCACTGCGTTATGTATTGCTACACGTGCCTTCTGGCTGAAGTGGTGGCTGCCGAGAAGTTGCCCCAACGCTCCGTTCACTCTATTTCCCGCATTCACTCTTCGCTCTATATCAGTGGTGTACCTTCCATCTCGGCTAAATCCACATCCAAGATATACAAATTCATCCACTTGCTCTAGTACATCATTACCTATTGTTACTCTTACATCTGTTCTGGCTTCATCTCTTTCAAAGACCATTATTTTGGTTTTGCTCACATTCACGCGTAGACCCCTTTTCTTACAATCTTCTGTCATTGTGTCGACTAGGGTCTGCAGGTCAGTCGCTGACTGTGCCAGCTGGACTGCATCATCTGCATAAAGCAGAGCAGAGACCACTGAGTCACCCATCTGGACTCCCACATTCATATCATTCAACCTTTGGAGACATTTATCCAGATATATGTTAAACAGCCTGGCTGATAGAACGCAGCCCTGCTTAACGCCGATATTGACGTCAAACCAAGGCGAAATTCCATCATCCAGCCGCAGACAGGCTCTACAGCCCATGTAACTGGATTGCACAGCCTGCAGCAGTTTACCGTTAATACCATATTCCGGTAAAATGTCCCAAAGTTCCTTTCGTACAACCGTGTCAAATGCTCTCTCCAGATCCACAAAACTGCAGAAAGCCCTCTGACCTAGAGCCAGATGCTTCTCCACAATGTTGCGCAGAGAGAACACTTGATCCAAGCATCCCCTTCCACTCCTGAAACCTCCTTGTGTCTCACACAGTAAACCATCGGACACCATCCTCATTCTCCTTTCAATAATTTTACCATATACTTTTGCTGCCAAACTGGTCAAGCTTATGGCTCTATAATTTGCGCAGTCATAACGGGAACCCTTGTTTTTAAACAAAGGCACGATGACTGCGCTATTCCAGTCCCTGGGGAACCATTCCCGAGCTCCAACATAAATTGAGGAGCAACAGGAACGCCTCCCAGACACAGGGGCCACCAAGCTTGATCATCTCGGCAGACACCATATCAATGTCCGCTGCCTTACCATTTTTCAAGCTTCTTATCGCCCATTCAACTTCATCCGTACTGATGCCATCGGGGGCCGCCATTGTCGAATGTTGATCTCCTAAACCACATGCGACACCGGCGCCAACTCGAGTATCCGCATACATATCGCCAAAATACTCACTCCATCGGCTTAACACGTCAAGACGTGTTAAGCCGATGGAGTGAATATTCTTATTATTATTATTTTATTATTATTATATTCTCTCTTATCTTATCTATATTATATATATATTATATATCTATTATTATTATATTCTCTCTTATCTTATTTCATTCTTACACAAACACAAGTGTTTGTGTAAGAATGTCTCCACCTTTAGACCTTATTTTATTCATTCTGAAGGCTGATCAACCACCCCAAGACTTCTTCACCTCCCTCCAAAAGAGTTTGGTGTTACCCTCGAAGTTTTTAGTCAGCCTATTTTCTGCACTTATACTTGCGCTATCACGTTTCTCTTTCACTAAGACCTTGGTGTCATTTTTACATTGCCGATATATTTCTTTCTTCTGTTCAGTCATACTGTCATTCAGATTCAAAGAAGAGACATAGTCCAGCCACGCTTTCTTCTTTTGCTCTACGGAAGCTGCCACTTCCGCATCCCACCATGCATCACCATTTGTTTTTCTATGCTTCTTTGAACTTCCACATACGTCTTTCGCTGTCTCTACCATACTCTCTTTCAATACTCTCCAGCATTCTTCAATGTCCGATTGCGTCTGGCTTGCCATCGTCAGCCGTTTTCGGACACCCTCTGCATACTTTTCTCTTACACACTCTTCTTGCAACCTTTCAACCTTTATTCTTTCAAGCCCTTCGAAGTGGACACGCTCTCGCCAGTGCCTCCACTTTCTGAACAGACCGCTAAATCTCGCAATAACGAGATAGTGGTCCGTATCGACTGTGGGGCCCCTGTAGGCTCTTGCGTCCAATATTTTGCTTCGGAGGCGACTGTCTACCAAAATTAAATCTATTATACTTTTCTGTTCATTCCTTCTCCATGTATACATATGGATGTCCTTATGTTGGAAAAATGTGTTTGACACAATAAGGTTTCTCTCCATGCATACATCCGCTATGAGCCTACCTGCGTCGTTCACTCTCTTATCACCAAATGGACCAAGTACGTCCTCATAGTCGGGACGCTTGGTCCCCACCCATCCGTTCAAATCTCCGCATACAATCACGCGTTCACTGGTTTCTGCCATATCCAGAACTTCCCTAACATTATTCCAAAACTTCTTTAGGTCTGATGCCACCGAACATTCTACGGGAGCATATGCTACAACCATGAATACCTTGGTGACACCTAGTTTTATACGGATCCAAAGAAGTCTGGGATCATACATTCCGTAATCCTTCACACCTGAAGCCAAGCGAGAGGACAACAGTACTCCTACCCCCATGCTGGCTCGATTGCTCTGTGGCACACCAGACCACAGAGTCATCCCGTCACCAGGAAGATCGCAGGCTTCGCTGCCCCTTCGCTTGGTCTCTGTCACACAGAACACATCTAGCTCTTTGTCCGCCATGACGAATATCAGCACGTGCAACTTACCTTCCACACAACCTCTTACATTCCACGTGCCCACCCGGCACTCTGCTCTCCTCGACTCGCCTGACTGGGCAAGGCGTGATGGGTGGCGGCCCCCATCGCCGCAACTGCCGAAGTTCATACCGATGGGAGCGGGTCGGTACGCGTCGCCTCCGAGGGACACCCTAACCCACATTGCGGTACGCATATCGAGCCGGATTAGCAGTCTAATTAGACTGGCAGGACGCGACGAGCACGCTCCGGACTATGACCCCCATGATTGATTTTGATTCTTTATTGATATAAATAGACATAAAACTTTAATTGTAATGTTGTTAATATTATGTGTTTTTATTTTATGCTATTTTAGTTGAAAATGAAATTTGCTGTGTGGTAGTGGCTACGAATACTACCAATCCTTACTTTGCTCATGGGTGTCATAAAAGACGACTAAGACTTTTATATCCACCTGGTCTAACTTCAACTGATGCCCTTTGGTCAACAATTACATTTCCAAGGAGGGTTAATGTCTGGCAAGCGCCACGTTATAAAATTATTGCCAATAACTTTTGCAATATGTACGATGCAAGCAGAGTACATATGTAGACGCAGTGCAGGAAGCCCCCTCATTAGATGGACAGACGATCTAGCGAAGGTTGCTGGGCGTCGATGGATGCAAACGGCACAGGACCGCACTTTGTGGCGTAACATGAGGGAGGCCTACGTTCAAGCAGTGGACGGCGGTAGTCAGAAATGATAGTAAAATTTCTTTAAAAGAAATAATAAAAAATCGGCCAAATGCGAGTTGTACTCGCGCTCGAAGGGTTCCGTAAAACTAAAAAAATATTTATGCAGTAGTTTTTTTTATATTTTAAATCAAGTTTTTTTTTGTCTGTGTGGTAGCGGCTACGAATACTACCAACCCTTACTTTACTCGTGGGTGTCGTTAAAGACGACTAAGAGCTTTTAACGACCTGGGCCATCTCCATCTGATGTCGTTTGGTCAACAATTACATTCCCAAGGAGGGTTGACGTCTGGCAGGGGGCCGATCATAAAACTATTGCCAATAACTTTTACATTATGTACTATGAAAGAAGAGTACATATTGTATCGATCCCAAGTAATTGGGATAAGAGTAGGAGAATGATGATGATGAATTCAAGTTTCTTTTTTCTTTGATATTAATTTAAGTTACACCTAAATTAGTAGTAAATAAAAATTAGTAGTTTTAATAAATATTAAAACTACTAATTTTTAAAACATTTAATGAACACGTTTTTAAACTATTTTATTTATAATATTATATTATAAATTATTATAAATAAATTTTGCAAAAATAAATAGCAAAAAGAGCTCGGCGGCGGTGAGATTCGAACTCGCGCCTACGGTGTCTTAAACCAGCGCCTTAGACCACTCGGTCACGCTGCCTGTTCATTGTCAGTGCAAAATTAACAGCTGCTTGTTAAGCATACACGTTCAGGTGAAAAGGGGTAGTGAGTTTAAAATGATTAAAAATATTTTTTTTATATGATGTAATCAAAAATTTAGAATTTTCACTATTTTTCCTTAATCTGTGCTATAAGACGTTGCTTCGTTCCAAATTTCAAGATTCTGAGTTCACGGGAAGTACCCTGTAGGTTTTGATTCCCTTGCGAGTCGAAAATTTGCAGAAATTTGCGACATAAATAGCTATATTTTTTGTTGCGTTAGCTTAAAAGTTTGATTTTTCACAGCTCTAAGGGACAGTAGACCTGAGTATTTGATATAAATTTCAGCTTGATACCTCCACGCGTTCCTGAGAAAAATAGTCTTGACAGACAGACAGACGGACGGACGGACAACAAAGTGATCCTATAAGGGTTCCGTTTTTTCCTTTCGAGGTACGGCACCCTAAAAATAATTTTATTTTACTTTCAGTTGAATAACACACTCATTTTATTATTACTGGATCTAATTAAACTTCGAAATTCAAAATTATTCGACTCATTTATTATTATTTTTAAAAAACGAGATACTGAAAAAATAAATATATTTAGATAGAAATTAACAATCTCTAAATTTTAAATTTAAAACAAAATACAACGTCGAGCAACGTAGTATGAAAGCTATGCTTGAGATCAACTTTTTTTTTGCGGTAGGCTATGGAGTGGCCACGCTCCGACAAATCGGTCCGGGGTGCCGGAAGAAGCGGTGCGCACCCTGCAAGCTCCTAAGCACCTCTCTTTGCCATGCGAGCGGGCCACCGGTACCCGATCTTTGTCTTCGGTGGTATGCTTGAGATCAACCTTGGAACACGAATATAAGGACACTTGATTAAATAATATGCTAAACTCGTAATAGGCAGAACTCTCAAAGAATTTATAATATATATTGTTTTTTTAAAGGCAACAAACACTACACCAAGAATTTACAAACATGCAATTAAGGGACACAAATTACATTCAGATTCAGAACCACAATTTATGGATCGCATAAAGTATTGTTTGCCATGGATATCGTGCATCTGACATAGGGGGAGGTTGCTATCTTAACCACCAAGCTATCTGTGCAGTCAAAATAGTAGTATATAATTAGTGTAAACTGGACGACGCAACGCAGTACGACCGTCTACCGACTGGAATACCAAAAGTCGTAGAACGCAAGCGACACTAAATTGCTCATTGCAGCATTTACTTGGAGAAGCTTATGTCTAGGCATGAAATAAAAATAGAGCGTAAAAGAGCCATGGAAACCTTTATAAAAATTAATAATTAAAAAATGAACATTTTGTGAATGATAGTATTAAAATGCTACAGCAGACTGGTAAATTGCTTCTCAACCTAATAAAACCAAAATGAAATATTATGTCATTTCAATTTCAAACGGTACGAAGCCTTACGTATTCTTAGTGGTGCCAAAAATAAATTATTTTAATAATTTAGCTCGGCGCAAAATAATGTTGTTAGCTTTTCCGGCGAGATTACAAACTAATAACGTTACAAAACAAGCTGTTTGCGGGTAAATTATGCATGCACTTTCGGATCATTACCAAGGCTTTGTTGGCCTCCGTTCAAAATCTTATGATTGCTACCGAACACCAATTCTTTTGCATCGTTTTAATGTCCATAATTATTCAAAGCATTTTAATCTATTAAATCTTTAATGATATGAATAATTATTTTTAATTACTCGATATGCGAAAGACAAGTTAAAACTTGATAATAGGACTCGAAAAATCAAAGCCAATTTTAACAGGTTATGTTCTAGTTAGACCCCTCTTGAACCTTCTGAAGCAACTAAAGGGCGCCGTGGAGCCCAATAGTCTGCTGTATTAACCTTCTCCGTTAATCAAATGGGCCACCGGAAGGGATTTCTTAACTTCGAAAGCGAAGTTGAAGATTAATACTGTTATTACTTCTACTACCCTAACAGTCTCCTTCTCGCATAATAATATTGATAAAAAAGAGCAATATAACTATTAAATTAGATTGTTACTTGGCTACGAAGATTATAGGCAGTTACCGTCTGGATACAGTTTTTAATGTTACTTGCAGGGGTTCGATTGACGAAAATAAATATACTCAATTGTATAGAATACCAAGACTACCCGCGCAGCGTCTGGCGTTGTAATCTGTATGGCCGTACGACTGTGGCAATACAGACACGGTAACTGTGTGGCGCGCGTATTTATAAAAATAATGGTGAGTATAGAAGCAGTCATCAAAATAGTGATAGTCACTATAATGAAATGTATTCATTCAGCCAAAATAAATACTTTATTTTTATCACCAATGGAAATTAATACCTAATTTCTACTTATTACGGACATTTTAAATTGATGAAACTTGCTGAAAAATGAACTTGATGAACTGAACTTGACAAAATGAAAATTGCTATTATACGTTTGTATTTCATTTATACTTTAACGTTTTTAATATAAATTTATGAGACTATAAAAGCATAAATGTCAAAAAATTCTTATTTTTTCAATTTCATAAATTTTATATTTAACTAACTTAATAAACTATTTTATACAAGTCACCGTAAAATCTTTTAAGTACTATTCACTACGTTATATAAAATAAATGACTGTAATTACATTAAATAGATTTATTTTAATTATTTTTCATGATTCATGTAACTATTATGTTTCGTTTGGTACCTAGATATTACGGCCCCAGGCTGCCTCATTTAAGTACCCACCTTTAAAAAGCGTGCCGCCGCGCCACATAGACAACACCAAGTAAAGTAAGAACGTATTGGGAGTTATATTAAATTAAACCAAACCAAGCTAGCAATTTTGTTTTCGCTCATTTTGCTTTGACATCCCTCACATAATCAATACGTGTAGAAACACAAAAAGGGTAAAAGTATATCCATTTATATAAGGAGAAACAATCTTAATAGCTACAACTACTAACTAAATGTTTCAAGCTATCAGCGTGTTGAAGTTTACTACTTTTCCACAAGGAGGGACAACTACAAGGACAAATTGAGAACATAAGCGACCGCAGTTATCCTGGTGATCTTAAGCCATTTATTACGATTCCCATGGGCAAGTAAGGAATGGTGACAGGTTGTATTTTTAACCTGAGACTATACAGCGTATATATGTATATATATATATATATATATATATATACACAATACAGTATATATTTCATGAACGATTGTAATATCGCAACGCGTCATTTCAAGAATCATCAACATTTCAGCTCATCATATACGGGATGCATATACTCCTGGGCTCTAGCATATTCCATAATAATAGGATATTTGGTATACTATACCACACTGGGACAGACGTCTGAATACAGAGTTTTATTTCAATGTTTTCTTCTCTTTCTTAGTTAGGCACAGGTAAGATAGAGGGTGATAAATTGTATTCTTACCCCGTCACCACAGGATTTTTTTAAGAATAATCGTGTGAAACTAGGAAAGTAAATACATATATAGATGTCGTATCAAAAATAGGTAACTTAATTGTGTGAGGTAGGGATCCGAATAACATACGAGTTACAAGAGCCTCCATCGGGAGCAGGCGGATTAGCACAATCTTTTCTAAATTGGGAGTAAACATTCGAGAGATCGTATCCCCTGAGTCAATATAAAGGTGAGTCTCTATTTTTTACTACAAACCACATTAATCTTACTACCTAACTATGAACGTTCTATTTATAAGAATATACATAACGTATTTTTAATATTACAAAAAAGTCAAACAGGCAGCCCAACGAGAATATATACCTCTGTAAGGGCCTTTTTCGGGGACAGGGGGTGTGATACATAGTACTCTTCATTCATCACCACACGGGAAATATTTAATATTCGGGGTTAAATATGAAATTGCCGTTTCGTACTGATAAATTAAAACCATTTTTTTTCCTAAAACAGATTTCATTAATTAAATATTTATTCTCGTTATCTATACATTTCTGCCATATAATTGGAAGATCATTTAAACCTTTGCGATAGAATTCAGGGGTCATGGACTCCACAAACTGTGTGAAGGTATTTTGTACTGCTTCCTCGGAAGAAAATATTTTCAGTGGATTAATAGGAAGGATCTAAAGCATCTTATATTCATTTGAATTGAAAAAAACCTGTGCATACATTGACTGCTAGGCTCCATAAAAGCTGGCTGCTGTAGTCAAAATACTGCCAAAACAAACTATTCACAACGCACTCTATTTTCTGTAATAACAATTAGCAATTCATTACTCTGTAAAACAAAAAATTGGTCGTTTTACCAATGCAATAATAGGAATAGTTGTTTTCGTAACTGCGATAAAATTTTATTATTTTTGTAAAATGTGTGTGTAATAATTCCCGATCGTATATATTTCTTTTTATTATTGCTATAATAATTGTACAAGAAAATTATAATTTAATTACTTTGACATGACATATTTCAAATTAAATCAATACAATTCCTACATACATCGAAGCTTAACACAAGTAATTTGCATTGAGATCGCTTACCATTCTACTCAGAACTGCTAAGATAAAAGCCAGAGAAATCCTCTTGAATGCTCAAATTCTTCGAGCGCAGTGGCGAACCGTCTTTGCCCGACGGGCGGTAATAAAAACGGCTTAAATAGGATTTTAACCGCGAGTTCCTCGCCTTAATTAAATTGGATTTGCGAATGAAAGAAATATACGTGAAAAATTCGTGTCGATTATGTCAGGAGAACGAGTTTTGGAATCCCTTTTAGTAAGCGGATTATATACGTCTCTCAGAGATTATATTTGTATTACTCTTGTTTCAATACGAGCACGTTTAATAAACTCTTAGTTGAAATAAACACTGCTCTACATTTGCTACGAATTACGGAGCACGCTACAGAAAGTCTACGACAGGAAGGAACAGCCGTAGCTTCTAAATCGTCTCGACTCTACGCCCCATGTAACAAAATGCCTATCTTAAGCCTGTGTCTACTTTTATACAGTATTGTAGATACATGTATCTGTATATGCAGTTCATACGTATTTATACAAAAGCTCGCACATCTTTAATAATTGTATTCACTCAAGTATATTTATATTATTGTTATTACTAAAGACTCATTTTCCATCGCTATTACACTAAATATAAAATATATTATTCTCCATCAGCCTACTGACTTTCACTACTGAGCAGATGCCTACCATATATGGTAATAATACAGTAACCGCTATGTTTGGTAGGTGGAATAGTGATAGTTAGCGGTAGTTGATGTTATAGTTTTCTAGTAATGTTCTCCATTATTCTAGTGAACTATATGGTTTTTACCACAAGAGGAGTGATAACTTATTGCACACGATGATAGCCATCTATCTATTATATCTACATTATGAATTAAATCTATCATATCTACATTATATATTCTGTATATTTGTTAATTATATTTTGAGCAATTTGTAAATTAACAATAAATACCTTAAAATATAATAAACCGATAGATGAGCTCGTATTATTATTTAACCGCTTGGTACGTAGCATCACGAAATATTAAAACTCTGAAATAACGCTAGTAACAGCTGCAATAAGGGGGTTTTAATTATCACTTACAACGCCTTTCAACCACGGAAAATTACTCCCATAAACCATTTAAAACAGAGAATAGCTAAACGATTTAGGATGCCAGTTATTAGAATATGGCGTTCTTCGTTTGACGCCTTGCATTCCGTGAACGAATTACAAACGATGACACTATATAATTTTAGAAACAAAAATTTTTACCACTAGTATTTTTGAAATAGAATAATATTTATGTTTGAACGTTATTTTAAACTTCAAGTAAGAATGTTATCATATTCTATACCTGATGATAAAAAATAGTAAATATTTTAAACGACTACGTATAGGATATAACATACAAGGTGAACAAAATGTACTGGGTATCTATTCTTGTACAAGATAATACTTTGTGTGATCCATATCTGTCAAGTGGTATATGATAAAAATTCGTGCGGTGACGGAGTAAGAATACAATTTACTACCCCTTATCTTATCCGTGGGTGATCGTAAGACACGACTAAGGGATATAATACGTATATAAAAACCTTGAAATAAAACCCTATACCAACACGCCTGACCCGGCATGGTATAGTAGGGTAGGGTAGGTGTAGTTTCCCTCTCATTATGGAGGAGTCTCGAGCCCAATGGTGGGACATATATGAGCTGAGATAATGATGATGATATGATAAAATATTTTCTTTAGTACTACGTCGTATTAAAATGCTCACGTCATATTAATATACTTTAGACTATTTTCTTCTTCTGACCTTAATTTAAATACAACATTGAAACATAACTATCGCCATTTAATGGCACGAACTGTCCAATGGATAATAATAAGTTTTTTATAAATAACCTAGTATGTTCAATGCTAAACCTCATGCATGTAATTTCTTTAAGTAGAAGAATGTACACGACAGTGGATCCACATCTACCTTTTTTCAAACCATTCACTACATGTATTCAAATTCAGTGGCGTGGTTTCTATGACCTAAGCACACCTTACTCAAACTTCCGGGGCAACAGACCAGCACGATGAGGGCCCATAACCCGTTGGTTTCATCCATAGTACTGGTTTGTTAGTATTATTATATATATAGTTGCTAGGATACACAACGGTGCATCCTCTCAAAGAAGCTTCCTCCAGCGAGTTATGGGCACCTCTGTCTACTTGACTATTGTGGTAAATTAGGTATATACTTATATTACTCTTTAGTCTTTCAAAAAAAGTTTATATGCCGATTTCATTCTAAATTTTCAAGTCATTGCTTACGTATGGATGAAAGGTACGTGGACCCGGCGAATTTCGCTCTGCCTAACAGTCAATGTATGAAAAGTAAAAATCCTACAACTTGATCGCAGCGCCATCTACTGGTTCCAATTGCAAATCTAAACCATTATCGAATTTACTTGAACATACACAATATATTTCAACAAAATATGTCCAGCTGTTTAAGAGGAGTTCAGTGACATACACACGTACATAAGAATTAATATATAGTTTGCAGGAAAAAATCGTTTAAATGTAACCGCTTGTTACGATAGACCTGTCAATGTTAAGTTAATGTTATTAACATTTATCGACATCACTTGACTTGTAACTAATTAAATCAATGGCAGTTTAGTATTGAATAACATTATCCCTCAATTAACATTCGAAGGCCGATTTTTAAAGCTACAAAGGCGGGCCGGTGTAGGCAATAAAACGGCTCGTCCCTTATCCGTCATTCAGCCCTTAGAGATTTCTTCTGGAGGAATAATTTACGTTGATCGCCCAGAAGGGGAGCGTAACTGCCTCACTGAAACTTTAAGCTTTCACTCAGAATGGTTGCGATTCGCGGTGTCTCAACTTTAAAGTAATAAATTGGATTCCATAGAAAACGTAGCGGTGTAATATCAATCTTAAATTAGTCGCTTATTTACATTTTTGTATATATGGAGAAAGTTAGTTTGATTTTTATGTAAATAATTTGAAGAATATTGAACTATTCGGACAACAAATATGAATTTCTAATTTGAAAGCATTTCTTTTAAAATTATAAAATTAACCAAATGAATAAAAAATAGGATTATTTAAAGAAACAGAAAGAGGATAAGTAAGAATATATTCCTATTAAAAAGGCATATTTGTAATATTGAATGGTGATTAATACCTTCAACAGCAAATGGTTTCAGGGACACCGTGTGGTGACGGGGTAACAATACAATTCATCACCCAGTCTATTGCCAGAGAGTATCATGGGGACAAAAACAAATAATAGATTCAATATTCATATAACATGCATGCAAGAGACTTACGACGACGAAAACTACAAATAAAACTATATACCAATTCAACTAATCAGCATAGTATAATAGGCCGATTTCCTTCCTATAATGGAGGGGAGGGAGCTCAGTAGTGGAACCTATTTGAGTTGAGATGATAATATACATCAGAATATGTGTATTCCGTCTATCCATCCATCCATTCAATAGCTCATTGACGTCCACTGTTGGTCAAAGGGTTTTTTTAAGACAGTACTCGGCACTAAGAAAATAATCCTTATGTTGCAGAGGACTTTACTAACATTTCAATTAACGGACATAAATCACAGTAAGACTTTGTGGATCGCACAAAGTATAGTATGAACCAAACCCACGACATTTCCAAGGCAGGTGAGTTTCTTAAACCATTACGCTATCGTGAAATCAAAAAGAGCAGAAAGAAATAAAGAGTTAATATCATATTCGCTTTAGTTGACTGATAGGTTGGCGTAAATTCTTATTATAAGATTCCTAGGAGAATACTCCCATCTCCTGCTGATCCATCTCCTGCTAATACCCATCTCCTGCTGATCCCTCAATCAGGTTATATGACCCCATGAGGAAGAATAGATGGTGACAGTTTATATCTCTTAACATGTCATCATATGTCATATTCATATATTTATATGTATTGTCAATATATTGGTCCTAAGTGGTGACATACGGGCCAATGCAAAAATATTTTTCAAATATTTTTTTTTGCGGCTTGTTCACAACTTTTATAAATCCTGTGCAAAAGGACGCTGGCGTTACGTGTCGATGGCTATGAATAAAGCCTTTGACGCCATTCGCCGCGTACATTTCAAACCAGCCGCTTCAAATCCAGTTTACACGCAGTCCTTGCCAGGAATCACTTTGCAGTAAAAATTCAAAGACTGTTAACAATAATTTACTCAAAAGGTACTTTTGTAGTTTTTTTAAAAACCTTTTTCCAAAATATTAGGCTTATTTTGTTTCGTCCACATGAGTTAAAATTCTGTATGCACCATCGATACGATAAAGTGCCATCAAAATGCAAACATAAAAACATTATATTTTAGCAATTAAAATAATAAATTTTATTATATTTATTAAATCAAGCATTTCTTTTTTTTTAATTCATTTATTAAATAAAGCTTTTAATAAGAAAAACGTGGGAAAAACCTAGAATACAACAAGAAGCCACAATACACAAAAATGTTAATAAAAAGTATCACACACTAGTGGTGCCCGCTGCTTTGGTTGCGTTCATTACTTGACATATTTATTAATGTTTTATATTAAAAATAACACTATGTTTTCGTTGAACCTCTTTTTTTTGGTTGGAGGTAGGAGGCATATAGTCACACTCTACCCGATCCATCCGGAGCGATGAAATGGACGGTGAGCCATAGCCTGTTAGGCACGTAGCTCTTTAGCTCCATATGGGTGGGCCATTGGTACACGGTCCTTGTCGTCGGTGCTTATTCGACCTCTAACAATACACCAATGGTAACAGCATTGAATTTCAATTCAGTAGTTTATGCATGATGCGTGTACAAACATAAAAACAGGCAGACAATATTCTAAAAAATACTGTAATGGCTTCTTTTAACAAAGACGCCGAATATTTACAGACATCGACCTATTTTAGTTTTATTAAATATGTAGACATGGATTCTACAAGCTCAAGTTAAAGAATAGAAGTATTTGAAACTTAACTAACGAGGGTGGGTATTTAACATTCTGTTACTGTGGCGAGCCCCGAGCGACGCTTCGTTAAGGAAAAGGTAAATCCTGCCATACATCAATCTTCCCAAATCTATGCCTACACGGATATTGTTTGATTTTAAGAATATATGTAAGAATGTAAACATAAACAGATTGATAGAGATCTATGCAATCATTTCCTATACTATTAAAAATTTTCAGTCTACATCTTTAAACACCTAACCAGTAATAACTTGTTGAAAAGATCACAAGTTTAGACCTATCATACGTACCTCTTGTCTGCGATTTTGTGCTTCACTCAATTATTACTTGTTTTAGTTGTGGAGAAAAGCATTTAATCATCATTAATAAATAAGCTTGTAAGTTTATGAGTTCTATAAAATATTCTAGACGATGTTTGAAGTCAACGCTGCGGAGATCGAGTTAAGCTGTTAATCCTGTTATAAATATCTACAGGCAGAGATCGATTATATTCTGCCAAACTTGAATAACCGAGAAAGCAATACGATTATTACTAGAAAAATTAATACTATTGAGATTAGTTAAGTCCAATTTAAAATTAAAACATAGTAAAAACAGCCATATTTTTAATCCTATCCATCCATCCATCAGCCCGTAAACGTCCACTGTTGGACATAGGCCTACCCACGAGAATGCCATCTATAACGGTCCTGTGCCACCTGCATCCAGCGGTTTCCTGCGACCTTGATGAGGTCATCAGTCCACCGAGTGGGGGGTCGTCCTACGCTGCGTCGTCCGATTCGTGGTCGCCACTCGAGAACCTTTTTTCCCCAACGGTTGTCGGTTCGTCGAGCGATGTGGCCTGCCCATTGCCACTTCAACGTGCTAATTCTTCGGGCTATGTCGGTTACACCCGTCCTTCTACGGATTTCCGTATTTCGGATTTTATCACGTAGAGAAATACCGAGCATAGCCCTCTCCATAGCACGCTGAGCGACTTTGAGCCTTTTTATGAGGCCGACATTTAGAGACCACGTTTCAGTGCCGTAAGTCATCGCTGGTAACACACACTGGTTATAAACCTTTGTTTTCAGACACTGCGGAATATTAGACGAGAAGATCCTCCTAAGTTTCCCGAACGCTGCCCAGCCGAGTTGGATTCGTCGGCTGACCTCTTTCTCGAAATTGGATCTACCTAATTGGACTGTTTGTCCTAGGTAAACATAGTGATCGACAACTTCGAGAATCGCATTCCCAACCAGGACCGGTACAGAAATGACATGGGCATTAGACATGATTTTCGTCTTGTCCATGTTCATTTTCAGCCCTACTAGTTGGGACATCTTGCTGAGGTCATTGAGCATGGTGCCAAGGTCCTCCAGGGATTCTGCCATGACTACGATATCATCTGCGAATCGAAGGTGAGTGATGTATTCGCCATTGATGTTGATGCCGAGTCCGGTCCAGTCTAAGAGCTTGAAGACATCTTCCAGCGCAGTGGTGAACAGTTTCGGAGAGATAACGTCTCCCTGTCTCACGCCTTTCTACAGCTGGATCGGTTTCGTACTCTTATCCTGGATGCGGACTGACATAGTAGCGTCTTTATACAAACACTTCAGCACTTCGATATATCGATAGTCAATTTGGCACCTCTGAAGGGACTGCAGCACTGCCCAAGTTTCGACAGAATCAAAGGCTTTCTCATAGTCCACAAACGCTAGACACAGAGGCCGATTATACTCCTCGGTCTTCTGTATAATCTGGCGTAGCGTGTGGATGTGGTCTATGGTACTATAACCTTTTCGGAAACCGGCTTGTTCGGGCGGCTGGAAGTCGTCTAGCTTGCGCGCGAGTCGGTTCGTAATGACTCTTGAAAACAGTTTGTACACGTGGCTCAGGAGTGAGATGGGTCTGTAATTCTTTAAGAGCGTTTTATCGCCCTTCTTGAAAAACAGCACCACCACACTCCTGGTCCACGACTCTGGAACGTCGCCCCCGAGAATGACAGAAATTAAATAGCTTCTGTAGGGCTTTTAAAACTGACTTGCCGCCTGCCCTCAGGAGCTCTGTGGTAATTCCGTCATCTCCCGGTGCCTTTCCGTTCTTTAATTGTTTTAGAGCCATTCTGATCTCGTACAAGCTGACGTCCGGGATTTCTTCGGTATAGTGCCGAGTTAGCTTGGATCTGGGGTCTTGGACCAAGCTGACAACAGGATTCAGGGATGATTTGTACAACTGCCCATAGAACCTTTCGACCTCTCCCAAGATCTCACTCTGGGATGAAATGACAGTACCGTTATCGGTCTTCAGCTTAGTCATTTGGCTCTGCCCGATAGACAAATCTCGTGCGAACACTTTGGAGCCTCGATTTCGCTCTATCGCCTCTTCAATATGCAGTGTATTGAATCGGCGAATATCGCGTCGCATAGATTTAGAGATTTGTCTATTATATATTATTTTTAATCCTAACCTTCTCCTTAATGAAGGAAGAATTTAACTATGACACCGCTGATGGCATCTATGCAACGATTCGTCATAGGTTTTCTTTTACAGTCGCGAGCGATATGGTATTTCTGCTTTCTCGCGTTCTATTAAATAATAACAACGAATGAATGATAAATATGAAAAAAAAAATTGAAAAAAAAAACATACATAAAAATATATTCTCTTCAAAAAATCATGATATGTTTAACTAATTTAAAAGCCTCAGAATTTCTACCATAGCCATAGCACTTCTCCAAACTATGGACGTTATCAAAACTTGGGTACAGAGGATTTTGTTATCGTGACCCATAAAAGGGTGTGTGGTAGCTACCGAGCTACACTAATTCCTCTTTACGAGCATCGATGGGTCGACTCGATATAACCATGCTAACCTTTTTCCTATTGCTAAAATAAAAGAGATCATCCAAATCGTTACGCAGTTTATAAAGTTTTTGATAATATGCAATATTTAACTCATTGAACAGCTATAAGAGTTAATATAACGTACGTTAGCTCTCAAACCGGAGAGCTTTTATCATGCCATCATAAAGGAGAGTGCAGTGGTCGATGCAGGTTTGGCGTTAATTCTTGTTTACGGCGATTCGCTTTTAGTGGCCCTGTTCAAAGCGATGCCGCCTGACGACTCGGGCGCGTGAGCCCCGATAGATTGCATTCACGCGTCTGCTTCGAGAAACCATTTACAACGCTACTACACCAACAATATTTAATCCTCATGAACTACAAATAAACCAAGAATATTTATTAATGCCAACTTAACAATAATGATAATTTTAAAGCAAATTTAGTTCATATGTGGCAAAAACTTTAAATTTCTTAAAGAGAGAGTAAGAGACTCTCTCTTTAAGTCATGCCAGATAGTATTTTTCTTTTTTTTCAACCTATATATCTCACTGTTGTATATGGGCTACCTCTACAATGGCGGGGAAATTTACCTACTGTACTACACTCAGAAATGTCCATAATATCGGGTTTTATATCAATTTTTTCTTGCCTTATAATATGCTTACGTGACTAAAGTATCATATTTTACATCTTATCACCAGAAAGAAGAGGTGGTGATATCCCAAGAAGCAACTATTATGTATAATAATTTTATATAATATTATCATTTTTTCTGTAATGAATTCTTAATGATACCTAAATTATACATTTTAAAAGACGTTAGAATGAAAAACAACAGCTAAAAATATTTTCACTTCTAATCCGTAATTTAATATTAATTTATAGTAGAAAATCACCGTCTCGCCGTCATCGAGTTGGAAAATAACGGAAGTATTTAAAAGAATAAGGCGGTGTTTTGAAGAGGTCGGAGGAACAATTAATCATTCTGCTCTTTTATGGAGGTAAAGGTTGGAAGACACGATTGTTCGTAATACTAGTGTTGTTCTTTTGTTATCATAAAAGTGAATGTATTACAATCAAACACTCATAGACAATAGACAATATAATAGTCGCTTATATGCCATTTGTCTGCCGCCATATAGTCGATACCTATTATTAAACGCTTTTAAATCAAAGTGATGAATTTACCGTCCTTGTTTAGATAATACTGCCAAATAATGGACGCCGCGATGCGCATTAATATTGAAGTAAATCTTATTAGGACCGCCTAAACGTTGCGATAATATCATATTGTTTTGGAACTCACCATCCGCGTTTCCTCTCTTATGCTTGGAAGGGTTCCATCCTCAGGGACAACCGAAGTCTCTGAATATTCATAGTATTATCACAAACCGACTTACAAAACTGAGCAGCGACGTAAATACATAATACCTTTCATTTTGAGATAATAATCATTTATGTAACTTTCATTATATCTGAACGTTTGTATGAAGTGTGGTTTTATATAGAAGAAAAACAATAATTTATTTAGTAATAGTAACGCGTCGTTCGGTTGGTTTTTCAAGGTTTACCGGGTATTATTGGAAGTAGCTTTGGCGTTGTAATTGTTGTGTTGATTTCCCCTGGGCAAAGCAAGTTTCTCCTGCCCGGCTCAGACGCTACCTGTGGTGTTTCTCACGTGCAACCTCGGCAAACAATAATCTGGCCTAATTATTATTTCATTTGTGGGCATTTTTATTACATATTACTTTATACGTGTATTGTGTATGTTTGACGTTCTTTAAATTGGTAACCATTTTTCACACATTTATGTTTTAAATGGTTTATTATTTCTATACAATAAACACTACGAATATGTATAAATTTATAATAATTCGTTTTCGCCTAAAATAGGAATGTAAAATATAATTAAATTTATAATTGAAACCATGTTGTCATTATGTCCATCAAAGAGAGAATACTAGCTCATAAATTAAACGAGATTTATTATCATTTTCAGCTTCAGCTTTACATTGAATTCATAACGCGGTTTAGATAATAATTATTGTAGAAAATTTTTAGATCTTTATTTTTTTATAGTTTCACAATCTTATTTAAGAAATGATATGCAAATGTGTAATATATCCTAATTTAGTTTATTTCTTGACTATGTCTAATATTCGCATTTAAAGTATGAATGAAATATTAGATTGTAGATGGTCCAGTTATGAAGCCGAAGGGGTTGCAAAACAAATTATATGAATGTTTGGTTATTACTCGAATGCCGCTTTTAATACCACGTTCCAAACTTCAAGCGTGCCATTAAAATTACTTAAGGAAACTATAATATTGCAAAAGGCTCGTTTTAGATTCACCATTTCATACAATGATAATGTAATGACAGAGGCAAAGCTCGCTTTTTTTTTGGATCACATTTAATTCAAACTGGAATAAAACTTGTGTCAGTTAGCATAGCATTTCTGTGTGGGCATTAACTAAGGCTGTAGTACAACTACAGCCTATTTCTGTGTGGGTATTAATTTAGACTAACCTGACATCCTTTCGCTAGATATTGTATTGTTGCAAGGACTCGGTACGGTTGGCTCACCCAAATGGTGATAGTGGGTCTGCTTGAGATATAACCGAACCATAACCTGACTCCAAAAGAAAAAGTATTGTTCAGATATACACGAGATTTAGTACTCATTCTCTTTGCTTCAACGACACGGGAATATTCACGTATGAATGGTGTTTTATTTTCTTTCTTTACCTGTAGTGATTTTCTTTATTTTTTATTTGTCTGCACTACACACTTTAATAGCGTAGTGGTTTAAGTAGAGAATTCTTATAACATGTCGTGACTTCGATCTCCACGTAGATTTTTAAGCGTTTATTTAGTAATTGATCCGAGTCTCGGTGTTATTGGTGTCCGTTAAAAGTGTATTTGTAAAGCTCTCAACGATACAAAAAGCTTATTCTTCAATGTGTATATTTTTAAAAGAAAAATATTTGTACCAATAATATTTCATATGTAATTACAAAATATAAATAAAAAACATAAAGAAGGAACCATTAATAAAATTCTATGGTTTCACAAAAAAAACGTCATTATGAATGTTCTAAAACATGCCTTATAGATGAGAAAATCATTAAATGTCCATTTTTGAATTATTGTATACATTATTCCGCGTCAAAGTATCACAAACTGTTGTTAATTCCACCTAATATCCACAACAACCTTTACACGGCTGTCACAACGGGTCCGATATAAAGATGATGGATATTCCCCATATAAAATGAAGCTTATAGCTTTATGTACAAAGGTCATACATTATGCTGTTGACTGTATTCATAACAAATGACTTTTATTTTCCATTTACTTTTTTTATAAATTTTGATATGGTCTTTAACTAACGATTTATGTCTTTGAACAGACATAATTGATTAATTATTAAGTAATATATATATTTTAAGGAGTAATTTTTGTATTATTATTATATTATTATTCCGAGTAATACGAAAACAACTCTATCTTTAAAAAAATGAGCAGATAGTTGAAGAAATAGATTGAGAACTACTATCATCATCTGTGTTCTTATTCCAATAACTTTGTTATCATACTGTTATAAAAATACTAGGTATCGAAGTAACACATCTTCTCTTTCAACTCTCCTATCACATATCTGAGTGTCAATCCTTTGTATCCAAATCACACAATTAGTAAAATTTGTCTAAGCCTTTAACTACTGCTTAAGGCATTAATCAATACTCAAATCGAAAAGATCTCAACAAAATTTCTTTTGTCTTGTTCAGTCTTTCGCACAGTCTTCAGATTTGCCATCACCGGCACAACTTTTAAACTTCCTCTAGTAGATTCATACCTTCTATAATCCATTCTCGTCACTTCAGACATTCAGCTCACTATTCGTATCTCCACTATACGCTGTCATCGACACATATTGATACACCAAACATGAATAATAATAGTATACTTCTTTATATGTATAAAAACATGAAATTACTTAAAGAAATTTCAACATAGGCCTGAATAAAAAAAGATAACGAGTCAGCTCTTAATGGTACAAAGGCAATCATTCCTTAACAAAAGATCTATGTTAAACTCAAGAAATTATTAAAAAGGAAAACGTTTGTCGGGCCGCTATCAACACTATCAATCATGCGTATAATAGGCCACGTTCCCTAACACACGTTCTTAAATAATTTGTCAAAAGTCGCTCCCTGCCCATGCTGCGAACATTCTACTTATTCTCGTTTTTTTTCTTGATACTTGTATGGGTAATTTTTCACTTAAATGACACAAAATCATGAAATGTGCCCTTTGTACACTACAAAATCGTATAATTGTTAACAACTTACCATAAAAATATTTAGAATTGATAACCCGTGCGAGGACGGAAATTATTTCTACTTATGTCCGTTATAGACGTAGAAAAGAAACCAACTGCCTGATGTACCCCAAGTTGCTATTAATATCTTTATAATAATGCTTACTAACTAATATTTGTCTTAACAAATAATACGAAGATTATTATAGACTTCTAATACCATGCATTAGGATTCGGTAACTGCAGTTTCGATTCGATTCAAGAATATTTTTAAATTTGTACAGAATACCGTCTATTGAATCAGCTGATAATGCATAAATTAAAAGAAAAGTTTGAGAGACACTTCATTGATGTGGTAGATACTTAAATTTAATGACGTCACATTATACTATGAAGTCATCATCATTAGCATCATCTCAGCTCATATATGTCCTACTGTTGGGCTCGAGCTTTCTCCATAATAGTAGGGAAATTGACCTACTATATACCACGCTGGTCAGTCGTATTAGTATAGGGTTTTGTTTCATATAGGCCATAGATGTTATATGCGTTTCATATCCCTTAGTACGTCTACGCATGGGTAAGATAGGGGACTGATGACCTCATCAAGGTCGCAGGAAACCGCTGGATGCAGGTGGCACAGGACCGTTATAGATGGCATTCTCGTGGGGAGGCCTATGTCCAACAGTGGACGTTTACGGGCTGATGGATGGATGGAAGATAGGGGATGGTGAATTGTATTATTACTCCGTCACCACACGGAAAAACTACTACTAATATGGATTACTACTACTATGGAGTATATTCTATTATTTTAAATCTAAAACATCTATCATAGAACTAAGTAGAATTTGCAGCAAAGCTACTACACATAAACAAACAAGGTGGTATATATTTTTTTTATTAATTGGAACCGGTTTGAACACTAACCCATAGATCAAGCACGCGCTAGCATAAAACCATTATACTTTGTTGACATCAACGAATGCCCTTTTACATATTCACCCCGAACACACAAAGATTGAGCCGTGAAATTGAAAATGGTTTCTATGAACAAAAAATATTCAATGCACGTAGTCGACATATCGTCAACATGAAGCTTGTATAGTAAAGTTATCATTGAATATTATGTTATAAAGTATCAATAATAGTCTGATTTCTACTGTCTATAAAATTTAATAAAAAGTTAATTATTAAAATTCATCATTATCACTCCTCCCTTATTCCAATTACCTAAAAGCGATGCCGTATGTATTCTTCATCCGTAGTTTTAGTAATAGTTTTATGACCGGCTGCCTACCTGATGACAGCCCTCCTTGGGAATGTAATTATTGCTCAGATGGCATCACATTAAGCTGGTCTAGCTCTATATAAAGCCCTTAATCGTCTTTTTCGACACTCACAAATAATGTAAGGATTAGTAGTATTCGTAGCCACCACCACATAGATTATTACAATATATATAAATGATGCAATAAATAAATATTTAATTAATATTTAGTACATATATACATATCATCACGCCATATCCCTTGCAGGGTAAGTAGAGAGAACAGAGTGCCAGAGAATTAGCCGAGATGGAAGGTACACCACTGATATAGAGCGAAGAGTGAATGCGGGCAATAGAGTGAACGGAGCGTTGGGACAACTTCTCGGTAGCCACCACCTCAGCCAGAAGGCACGTGTAGCAATACATAACGCAGTGCTTGTCCCAACATTACTATTTGGAAGCGAGAGTTGGGTATGCAGAAAAGAGCATGAAAGCAGAATTAATGCGGTCGAAATGCGATCTCTACGGAAAATCTGTGGAGTTAGGCTGACCGGCCGCATTCGCAACGACGACGTAAGAGAGCGAGTAGGAATGAAATGCTCCGATGGTTCGGACATGTGGAAAGAATGCCGAACGAACGTTTGGTTAAGAAGATATACAATGCGAAAGTGGAAGGATGTAGGTACCGGGGGAGATCGAGACTCATCTACCTAGACCAGATTGGTCATGTGCTGAAAGAAGGTGGAGTCAAGAGTCGCCGAAACCGGCGAGCGTGTATGAAGAGAATTATGAATGTTGAAGAAGCGAGTGAAGTATTAATATTTAGAGCCACATATAATTCCTTTAATACTCTAAAAGTAACTTTACATACTCGTTTCAATTACTTTAACAGTTAATTTACTAAAATAAGTTAATCATTTTTAGCTCCACCGTCATCTCAGCTCACACACGTCTCACTATTGGGCCCGAGACTCCTCCACAGTAGAAAGGAAATTGGCCTATTAAACCACGCTGATACGAAATATAATCCTATACTAAGCCGTCTAGTGTTAATACAGTGCCTTATTTCGAGTTTTCCTTCTCTCCATAGACGTAATATGCATATTATATAATATTAGTAATTTTTTACTAAGTCCACGGCCAAAATGTGGTGATGAATTGAATACCATTGCAAAATATATTTCAATATATATCACAAGATGATATTTCAATCTCTACTCACAAATAGATAATAATTAATTGAGCATTTATAAACAAAAATAAAAATAATAAAAATATAATATGCACATAAATAAGTAAGCGTCGTATTAAAAAACTAATTTCTCCCTTTCATCTGGCTATGAATGAACTATGTCATAATATACACGGTAGGCACTGCGGCATTTGCATTTGGGTGAATTTTATAACCGTTCTCACTTCATAATAATGAAGTAGCTTCTAAATTAAAATATGTATTTTTATTTATTATTTTTATTTTTGATGTAGTGACAAATTAAGAATACAATTCATCATTACATTTCTTGCCCATGGGTGATCTATGCAAAGGGTATAAAATTCGAAATGAAACACCAGCCCGTCTATCCAGCGTGATACAATTCAATTCCCTGCCTAATATGGAGGGGACTCGAGCCCAATAGTGGGATGTATGTATGAACGGAGATGAATTACTTTTTTGTTATTTGAAAATTTCTAATAAAATCAGCGCTTTTCGTTTAAAACTAAACACTAGCATTATCGTTGGGCCAACGTAAAATGAATTATTGGTCCGAAACTAGGACGGATATCGGATGTCGGATCGGTCTGTACAGTGCGAAAGTGGAAGGATGTAGGTATCGGGGGAGACCGAGACTAACCTACCTAGACCAGATCGGTCATGTGCTGAAGGAAGGTGGAGTCAAGAGTCTCCGAAACCGGCGAGCGTGTATGAAGAGAATTATGAATGTTGAGGAAGCGAGTGAAGTATGCAAAGATAGAGTTCTCTGGCAATCTGTTCTCTCTGCCTACCCTGCAAGGGATATTGCGTGATGATATGTATGTATGTATGTATGTAAACCGAAGCCGCTACAGGTTTAGTAATTGTAACCATATCCATTATTATCACGTACAATAGACGATCCATTGTACGTGAAAAAACTATCTATTTCTTACTTCTTCTCAGCTCATATACGCCCCATCGCTGGGCTCGGGCCTCATCCAGAATGAGAGAAAAATTGACCACATTGGTCAACTTTCTTTTTCTTGCATCGGTACTATTTTCATATTGTAGACCTTGGTCGTATATTACAATACCCACAATTTAGAAAGGGAATAGTGTATTTTAACTCGTCACCCCATAGCTATTTAAATTTGGAAAATTATACTTGTAGTTCAATCTTGTATGTTCAATCTTTATTATGAAAAAAAAAACATTTATCAATGCATAAAAAATTAAAGACTAATTTCTATTTTTAGCATTTAATCAAGCGTCATGTAATGGTCTTGTATTATATTCAATATCTTATTGTTTTAACTTGTTAGTAACAAGTTAATTAATAATTTAAATGTAATATGAAACAGAGTAACTACTGGAGTGTAGTGAACATGGTGTAAAAGTTTCCTGAGTAACTTAATAACTAATAACTATTAATATGACAATACCACTCCTTTGCAGTCGGGTAAAAAAATAGAGGTGTGAAGAAACTGGTAATTTATGAAAAAAATGTAACTGGACACTTGCAACAATGAGCCGATATTAGTAACTGATTGCCAATACAAAAAGAAGAAGAAGAAAACTCAATATATGCAAAATATTTTAAATTCAGTTTTTAATATATTATTCGCCTTTGAATAAACATTTATTCAGCTAGTAATAAAATGATAATGTATAATAGTTAATATCTTTCATATTTTGAATGATATTGTTATCTCTTTAAATACTTATATGCAATTTGAGGAAAGAAGGGCAGGCACAGGGAACGACGGCAGTGAGGCGTCCCGCTCAAGCTGTTTACCTTGTAAGTATTGCGAAAAGATCGAACTTAATCCCAGCGGGTTCGAGGCATCGTAGCGCTGGATGTGATAGATACTGAAAATTGCATAAAATCCATCAACACAACTACTTTGTGCCGAAGTTAAGTTGCTTTCGGATAGTTACAAAATACAAGCGAAATAGATGTAGTGGTTAATATTATCTTCGGAGATTTAAATTTTATTATAAGATATAATGATTTTATTATATAATATATATAAAAACGTCTAATAATATTTATTAGATTTTATTATGCTAATCAAATTAGAAAATACTACTATTTCTCGCATTATCAGTAATGCACTGGATACTTATAAAGTATGATTATTCTAATTTAATAACTTGAAAATTGAATGCTTCCTAAAGAGATTGATTTCCTTGCATTGTAGAATTTCCTGCATGTAAGAGGTTAAAGTGTTCTTGTAATCATCGTAATTAATGTAATACATTTTTTTCAATATCTAATTATTCAATACCTCTTTAAAGATTACAATTAATTAACTAAATATTTAAATTATTTGGTAGTGCTTTCTAATCTTTATCTACTAAGTTGAAGTAGCTACTGCTAATAGTAACAAGATTCTATTGCATTGGTCTTTTTTCAGAAGTTTGGAATTAGAGCTGGAGAGCGATGTTGATTTAAGTTACGATTTACGACGACTGGAAAACATGTCGTGCACGGTCTAATGATATACTCTCTCTCTCTCTCTCTCTCTCTGTGTGTGTGTGTGTGTGTGTGACTGTGAATGACTTTTTTGCGTTGCGTCTTCCGACACTGGCGGCGGAGGCGGAAGCGTGGATATTTATGTGTTATGGCCACGCGGGCCGTGTATGCTCTTTCTTTAGCGATAGTAATCGAATCGTCGGAGCCCGTCAGTCGGATCGCTGGGAAACACGCGCTTTTTTTTGTGTCTGGTTTCTAGCTGTTAGCCACAGATGGCTGTCACAACTTAACCCGAACTATGGGTGATGATATGATATACGGCCTCAGATGGCTATGACAACTTTACCCAGACTGTGGGTGAACGCTGAGGGCTTTCAACCCGATGGAAACTCGCACTTTTTTGTGTCTTTCTTTAGCTGTTAGCCGCAGATGGCTGTCACAGCTTAACCTGAACTATGGGTCAGCGCTGAGGGCTCTGAACCCGGTAGGAAACGCGCGGTTTTTTTTATCTGTCTTTTAGCTATTAACCGTAGATGGCTTTCGTCCCCGACGGCGAGGGCAAAAGCGCGAATATTTATGTGTTATGGCCGCGCGGGGCGTGTATGCTCTTTTTTGAGCGATAGGAATCGAATCTTCGGAGTCCGTAAATGTCGAGGACATCGGATCGCGGATATTTTAGGTGGGACGTAGTTAGACGCTCCAACCACTAAGGGGTTGCGCTGTGTCATGGCAGAGAAGACGCGCGTTTTTTTTTCTCTCTTTTAGCTGTTAGCAGCAGATGGCTGTCACAGCTTAACCCGGTCTATGGATGAGCGCTGACGGCTCTCAACCCAGGGTCTCAACCCGTTTCACCGCTCAGTTTATATAGCAGTGGGAAACCACGGGCTGCGGGTGTGAGACGTGCTTGACGACACATCTGTGTGGGACTGAACCTAGTGCTTGTATTTATTTAGTCCCACGGTATTTTAATTTTGCGATAACTCCTAAGGTATTAGTTAAAATTGTATGATATAATGTAGTACATTAAATGCTTAAAGTAACTAACGTATTTTATTTGATAATGATTATATAATATTATATAATGACTATCCTATTCGTCTAAATAACATTCAAATTATCACGTTATAATGTGGCCATTTTTTGATATTTTTTTTTTTAAACATTAAAATGGATATTGTATGTTATCCATAAAAGATAGACATATGCTATCGCGGACTTTTTTGTAGACTTATAAAAGATACATAATTCCACCATTTTTTTTTTCTTTTATTGGTGGGCTATGGATGCGTCTCGCCCCGCCGAATCGGTCCGGGGTGACGGAAAGGCGGCGCGTGACTCCATAGACCCACCGTAAAACCTTCTCTCTTCGCCGTGCGAGCGGGCCACCGGTACACGATTACATAATTCCACCATACATTATTTTGATATATCTCCAACGGATCAAACAGTGTTTTCGATAAAAGCTCCCGGACGCGCGGGCGGCTTGATTTTTGCCGACCTCTTCGACAATTATTGTCATATTTTAACCAATATACACAAAATCTTGATGTATTATAAAAACCTTCCTTATGAACCACTCCGTCGTTTGGTGAAAACCGTATGAAAATCTGTAGCGTAGTTTTTGTGTTCATCGCGTTCAGACAGACAGACAGAGGCGGCCGGGGACTTTGTTTTATAATATTTAAAGATTGACATGAAATAAAGCCTAAATGTTAAGTTAAGCTTACCACAATATATTAGCGGACAGCGTTTAAATCGGATAAGCCGTTTCTGAAATTAGCGTGCACAAACGCACAGACAAACAGACAAAAAATTTAACAATCATTGTTTTGGGTTCTATTTGTGTTGATAAAGGTTCCAGTAATATTTTTTCTCATATATCTTCCATGTACAGACAGCAATCCGTTACATTTTTATTACATGTTTAGATAAGCATCATATATGTAACTAATTGACGGATAAAATATTACTGTTTATAGATCCCTCAGTACAATACTTAGGGAGAAGCTTAGGCGAGTGGATAGTTCATTTTTTTAAAGGCTTGTGTACTTTAAACCAAGTTCGATATACTCTTACGGATTACTGGATTGATGCATAACTGTAGTTATGTGAGCTTAATACGTTCAGAATACGTTCGTAAAGCCATTCATTACAACTAGGTAAATAAACTACAAGCGCTTTAAAATAATAATATTTTGTTATTTGTGTTTATATCATACAATTTTTACGTTTGAATAACAACTAAAGAACGTTTGCACTGACAACCTCTAAATTAAATAGACTTCTTCTGTAGAACATGGCTTATCCGAGGGGAGATTGTATCATAATCGACATGCCTTTTCGGTTGATGATCACAGTTCACGTGAAATATTTCCCAGGGCACTATTGCTGACCATTTTCCTGGTAGTCCCTCAGCTGATTTCTCAAATCTCATGAGAAAATAAGAGATAGTGACACTTTGTATCCTTAACCTATCACCACATGGAAAGAGCAAGATGAACACAAATGTAATTAATTAACGAAATCTTAAAGTACGGATAATTCATTTGATTAATTTGTTTCATCATCATTTAACTAATTTATTAAAATTAAATAAATGGCATTTGTTAAAATCTATCAAATTAAATATATTAAATGAATCAAATAAAATTTATTAAAATGTATCAAATGAAATTTATTAAAATTAATTAAATGAGATTTGTTAAAAGAAACTAAATGAAATTTATTAAAATAAATCAAATTAGGGGGGCATAGTCCGGAGCGTGCTCGTTCGCGTCCCCTGCCAGTCTAATTAGACTGCTAATCCGGCTCGAAATGCGTACCGCAATGCGGGTTAGGGCGTCCCCCGGAGGCGACGCGTACCGACCCGCCCCCGTCGGTACGAACATCGGCAGTTGCGGCGATGGGGGCCGCCACCCATCACGCCTTGCCCAGTTAGGCGAGTCGAGGAGAACGGAGTGCCGGGTGGGCACGTGGAATGTAAGAGGTTGTGTGGAAGGTAAGTTGCACGAACTGATATCCGTCATGGCGGACAAACAGCTAGACGTGCTCTGTGTAACAGAGACCAAGCGAAGGGGCAGCGACGCCTGCGATCTTCCTGGTGGCGGGATGGCTCTGTGGTCTGGTGTACCACAGAGCGATCGAGCCAGCATGGGGGTAGGAGTGCTGTTGTCCTCTCGCTTGGCCTCAGGTGTGAAGGATTACGGAATGTATGATCCCAGACTTCTCTGGGTCCGTATTAAACTAGGTGTCACCAAGGTATTCATGGTTGTAGCATATGCTCCCGTAGGATCCTCGGTGGCATCAGACCTAGAGAAGTTTTGGGACAATGTTAGGGAAGTTCTGGATATGGCAGAAACCAGTGAACGCGTGATTGTATGCGGAGATTTGAACGGATGGGTGGGGACCAAGCGTCCCGACTATGAGGACGTACTTGGTCCATTTGGTGATAAGAGAGTGAACGACGCAGGTAGGCTCATAGCGGATGTATGCATGGAGAGAAACCTTATTGTGTCAAAAACATTTTTCCAACATAAGGACATCCATATGTATACATGGAGAACGAATGAACAGAAAAGCATAATAGATTTAATTTTGGTAGACAGTCGCCTCCGAAGCAAAATATTGGACGCAAGAGCCTACAGGGGCCCCACAGTCGACACGGACCACTATCTCGTTATTGCGAGATTTAGTGGTCTGTTCAGAAAGTGGAGGCACTGGCGAGAGCGTGTCCACTTCGGAGGGCTTGAAAGAATAAAGGTTGAAAGGTTGCAAGAAGAGTGTGTAAGAGAAAAGTATGCAGAGGGTGTCCGAGAACGGCTGACGATGGCAAGCCAGCCGCAATCGGACATTGAAGAATGCTGGAGAGTATTGAAAGAGAGTATGGTAGATACAGCGAAAGAAGTATGTGGAAGTTCAAAGAAGCATAGAAAAACAAATGGTGATGCATGGTGGGATGCGGAAGTGGCAGCTTCCGTAGAGCAAAAGAAGAAAGCGTGGCTGGACTATGTCTCTTCTTTGAATCTGAATGACAGTATGACCGAACAGAAGAAAGAAATATATCGGCAATGTAAGAATGACACCAAGGCCTTAGTGAAAGAGAAACGTGATAGAGCAAGTATGAGTGCAGAAGATAGGCTGACTAAAAACTTCGAGGGTAACACCAAACTCTTTTGGAGGGAGGTGAAGAAGTCTCGGGGTGGTTGGTCAGCCTTCAGAATGAATAAAATAAGGTCTAAAGGTGGAGACATTCTTACACAAACACAAGACGTGTTAAGCCGATGGAGTGAATATTTTGGCGATATGTATGCGGATGCTACGGTTGGCGCCGGTGTTGGATGTGGTTTAGTAGATCAACATTCGACAACGGCGTCCTCCGATGGCATCAGTATGGATGAAGTTGAATGGGCGATAAGAAGTTTGAAAAATGGTAAGGCAGCGGGCATTGATATGGTGTCTGCCGAGATGATCAAGCTCGGTGGCTCTTGTGTCTGGGAGGCGTTCCTGTTGCTCCTCAATTTATGTTGGAGCTCGGGAATGGTTCCCAGGGACTGGAATAGCGCAGTCATCGTGCCTTTGTTTAAAAACAAGGGTTCACGTTATGACTGCGCAAATTACAGAGCCATAAGCTTGACCAGTTTGGCAGCAAAAGTGTATGGAAAAATTATTGAAAGGAGAATGAGGATGGTGTCCGATGGTTTACTGTGTGAGACACAAGGAGGTTTCAGGAGTGGAAGGGGATGCATGGATCAAGTGTTCTCTCTGCGCAACATTGTGGAGAAGCATCTGGCTCTAGGTCAGAGGGTTTTCTGCAGTTTTGTGGATCTGGAGAGAGCATTTGACACGGTTGTACGAAAGGAACTTTGGGACATTTTACCGGAGTATGGTATTAACGGTAAACTGCTACAGGCTGTGCAGTCCAGTTACATGGGCTGTAGAGCCTGTGTGCGGCTGGATGATGGAATGTCGCCTTGGTTTGACGTCAATATCGGCGTTAAGCAGGGGTGCGTTCTGTCAGCCAGGCTGTTTATCATATATCTGGATAAATGTCTCCAAAGATTGAACGATATGAATGTGGGAGTCCAGATGGGCGACTCAGTGGTCACTGCTCTGCTTTATGCAGATGATGCAGTCCTGCTGGCACAGTCAGCGACTGACCTGCAGACCCTAGTCGACACAATGACAGAAGATTGTAAGAAAAGGGGTCTACGCGTGAATGTGAGCAAAACCAAAATAATGGTCTTTGAAAGAGATAAAACCAGAACAGATGTAAGAGTAACAATAGGTAATGATGTACTAGAGCAAGTGGATGAATTTGTATATCTTGGATGTGGATTTAGCCGAGATGGAAGGTACACCACTGATATAGAGCGAAGAGTGAATGCGGGAAATAGAGTGAACGGAGCGTTGGGGCAACTTCTCGGCAGCCACCACCTCAGCCAGAAGGCACGTGTAGCAATACATAACGCAGTGCTTGTCCCAACATTACTGTATGGAAGCGAGAGTTGGGTATGCAGAAAAGAGTATGATAGTAAAATTAATGCGGTCGAAATGCGATCTCTGCGGAAAATCTGTGGAGTTAGGCTGACCGACCGCATTCGTAACGACGACGTAAGAGAGCGAGTAGGTATGAAAGAGAGTATTGGTGTAAAGATGCGAAAGGGAATGCTCCGATGGTTCGGACATGTGGAAAGAATGCCGAACGAACGCCTGGTTAAGAAGATATACAATGCGAAAGTGGAAGGATGTAGGTACCGAGGGAGACCGAGACTAACTTACCTAGACCAGATCGGTCATGTACTGAAGGAAGGTGGAGTCAAGAGTCTCCGAAACCGGCGAGCGTGTATGAAGAGAATTATGAATGTTGAGGAAGCGAGTGAAGTATGCAGAGATAGAGTTCTCTGGCACTCTGTTCTCTCTGCCTACCCTACAAGGGATATGGCGTGATGATATGTATGTATGTATGTGTAAATCAAATGAATTATTGATTAATTTTACATGAATAAATTTAATTTTACTTTTTATTCATTTTAATTAATCCAATAAATGTTACAAAAAAGCTAGCAATATCATTTAAAAATAATATTATTAATATCAACTACACTTACCTACGAGTATGCGTGTAAGAAAGTAGATCAATACATCATACATGTTTTCAGGAGTCGAAGTACGAGAATAACATGTTTCTCTAAACGCTTACACGGCAAAATAGATTTTGTCTGTTAGCGTTTTGCTAGAGGTCGAGGCTGTGAGCCATATGTGGCCATGTTGTGGCTTCGATTGCTTATACGTATATAAAGCATATGTAAACATTACTCTATTGTTTTTTACACACTACGTAAATGTAGTAGACAATATTAAGTGATGAGTAGTTGGTGATCCGAATACTTCTTATTTTTCTTCATCTGTATGTTCTATTATTGGGCAGAGGCCAACGTAGAGGTTGGTAGTGTTCGAAGCCGCTGTCCCACAGGTATATGTATATACATATATGTATATAGTAATAGACTATTATATATAATACTAAACTCTTATATGTTAGTATATAAAAGAATACAAGAGTAGTCTAGTAGTTGTAGTTGTTGCAATGCTACAAATATTACTAAATAAAAATGTAAAACTTGAATAGAATGCAACGCCAACCCGTTTATCCAGCGTGGCTTAATAAGTCAAATAGTCTCATTTCCAACATTAATATTCATATGGGCTGGGAAAGGAGAAGGCTTCTTCATCAATAGATAATAATGCCATAAGTTTGGCTTGCTTTAGCTTGGCAAGTGAGTTTGTGATTACAGTTGTTATTATGAGTTTTCCAAAGAAGCATTAATGCTTTCTTCGGAGATAACTTAGCTGATTAATGTCTACCACGAAAAATTAAAGGGTGACGACACATCTTTTCTTAATCCCACATAAAATTAATGCCATACTCGTTAGAGTTTTTTTTTAAACTACAAACTCGGTATACATCGAAAATGTCACCTGTTTCAATGTCCCACTTCTTGAAAAGTTACGAAAACGAAATATTAGAGAGTTATGTCCATTTTCATCAACAAATTCTAAATATTGGGTAACCCCAAAAGCAAATTAAATTCATTCATTTATATAGTCTTAGGTGTTGCCTAAAATTTAAATATCGGTGAAAACTAGCCATGAAATTCCATTCCATTATTCTTATATATAACTTGATAGAAAAAAATAACAGTATTTTTTCAAGTACATGAAGTGAATCCAAATTTGCAAGTACCTTTGTTTTAATCCGGATTGTGGTCCTGTCTAACTTTGCTGTTGCTGTTATTTAAGTTATAATGGTTCTCTTTAGTGGCCAGGGAGTTAAAGCTTATGCCACTTGCATTCATAATGCATAAGTATGTGAACGTAGTATATATATTTCTATACAAATATATTAATTTCTTTGCACGGATATGTTTAACTTTTTGATGAGCAAACCATCATATGCGTCGACAAATAACATGGTATTTTGCTGCATTAAAATCAACTATAAACCACTATGTTAATAAATTAGTAAATATAAACAAACGAAAAATAAAGTTATTAAAGTTAATTCATTAGTTAAGTTAGTTAAGTTAAGTTCATTAGTAAAGTTAATTCAATCATATGATGATGGTTTATATGACATCTCAGATTTGTAATTAAAATATTAAAAATTCATAATCATTAACACTTTCTGTGTGGTAAGAATACTAGTCACCACTCCATATCTTGCTTGTGGGTATCTTAAAAGACGGTTTAAGGATATAATATGGAAGAAGGCCGGCACGGTGCCGGCTACCGCCAAGGCCGGGCAGCGGCCGGCGCCAGCGGCTGCACCGCAGGCTCCGGCCAGCGCACCCGCGACTGCGCCTGCTGTGCCCAGTGCTGCTGCCAGGCTCGAACAGGGCTGGTAGGTGGCTGGGCGGAGCAGGAAGGAACGCAGTCAGAAACGGAGAGCGGCAGCCAAGAGTGCCGCTGTGGCCGCTGCTCGCCAGGCGGGAGCCAGCAAAGGGAGAAAAAGGTCGCGCAGGGGCCTCAAGTCGCCGAAGACAGCTGCGGTCATCATCACCGTGCTGCCTGAGGGGCCTCAACTATGAGGCCGTCCTAAGACGCACCCGGCGGGAGCTGGACGTCTCCGACATCGGGGGTGTCGAGGCGAGGACCCGCAAGGCCCGGACAGGGGCTCGAATTCTCGAGTTCCCTGGGGCCAAGGGCGCTAAGGCGGCTGATAGTATGGCCTCGAAGCTGAGGGGGCTGTTTGGGCCGGAGGATGGAGTCCGAATCGCCAGGCCCGTCAAGTGCGCAGAGATACGTCTCACGGGTCTGGACGATTCCGTGACGGTGGAGGGCGTCCGGGAGGCCATTATGGTGGGTACCGGATGTGCCTCGCACTCCGTCCAGATTGGCACCATCCGTCCTGGTCCGGGCGGCGTCGGTGCTGTCTGGGTGCAGTGGCCGGTGGAGTCGGTCAAGAATTTGGCCGACTTAGGCAGGCTCCTCGTGGGCTAGAGTTCGGCGCGGGTAACTGTGCTGGAGCCCCGGCCCGCGAGGTGTTACAAGAGCATGGCGGTCGGACATACCCGACCAACGTGTCGCAACTGCTTTAACTGCAACGGGCTATGCTTCCACAGCGGTCAGGCTGGGCACCAGGCGGCATCGTGCTCTCCGGTGTCCCACTTGCCACTGTGTGCGGCGAGCAATAGGCCTGCCAAGCACCGCATGGGCTCTGGGGACTGCAGATCCCCGGCATCGGCCCCAAAGGGGCGTGGCGGCCCATCGACCGGGCCCGCTCCCGCTCCGATCGCGACCTGAGCGCCCGTTAGCGCAGAGGAGGAGACGATGGATACGGCCCGTTAATGGACCACGAATCCATCCGTCTCCTCCAAGCCAATCTCAACCACTCCGCCGGTGCGCAGGACGTTTTCCTGCAAGCCATGGCGGAGTGGTTGATAGGAGTACCCGTAGCCGCAGAGCCGTACGTGGTGCCCGACCGATCTAACTGGCTGGGTAGCACCGACGGCACTGTGGCAATCGTCGCCTCCACGTCGTGGCCTTCGTCGTCCCTGACCCTTAACGATAGGGGCGTCGGATACGTCGCGGCGGACTGGGGAGAGATTACTCTTTTCGGAGTCTATCCCTCCCCTAACAGGAACGTGACTGATTTTGGGGCCTCCCTCACCATCTTGGGGGCCTCGTTACGGCGACTGGCACCGCGCCAAGTCTTCGTTCTGGGGGACTTCAACGCCAAGTCCATGACGTGGGGGTCCCCCAGGACGGACGACCGAGGACGGGTAGTCGAGGAGTAGGTGGCGGCACTGGGCCTCTGTTTGCTGAACAGGGGCTCGGTGCATACGTGCGTGCGGCAGCGGGGCGGGCCGATAGTGGACTTGTCGTTCGCTAGCTCCATTGTCGCCGCACACGTGAGGAGCTGGTGCATCACGGAGGACATTGAGACCCTATCAGACCACCGGTATATCCGGATGGAAGTCTCCCAGACACTCCCGACGCCCGGTAGGGGTCATGAGGCGGACGGACGTCCCGCTTTCCCGCGATGGGCTGTGGGTCGTTTAGACCGGGACCTGCTGGCGGAGGCAGCCATCGTTCACTCGTGGCTGTCCTCTGCCACCAGTCTCAGCTTAATTTATCCCAAACATGCGTTTGAATGACTTGAACTGTATAAAAATATTGACTAATTTCAATAAAATTTTAAAGAAACTAGTCCGGCTGTTTTCAATTAGGTTACGATGATTGATCCCCTAACTTAACAATATTATTTACACATTCTTGACACGAGCTGTGATGGATAGTGTACCGAACCGTTTTAAATTTCGTAAATAATCGTAGTACTCATGTGAAAACTATTTGTACCAGTATAGAAAGTCGAATCTATTACGGATTAATTAATTTTTAAACGCAATTTAAATGATTTACGTTAATAAAGTTAAATGTTAAAAACATAATTAATAATAAGCACTGAATATGTTACCAATTAGTAAATAGAAATATATAATCTGCATATGATTACTGCATAAAAATATATTACCTAAAAATAACCTGATTTGTCGATCAAAGGTATATCAGCATACAAATTGTTGTCAATTCAACGTGTAATCATAGATTTAGCTAAATGTTTATTTTTTATCGTGTAATTCTCAATGGCCCACACTAGATCTATGGTTATGTAAATAACAATAATCTTATTCCCTATTACGAACGAGTGAAGCCATCACGAAAGAAGACACGAATTATTTTTTTTTACCTGCCTTTATTTTTTTAGCTACAGGCTATTTCTGTCCGGGGCGACAGAAAGAACCGCGCGCGACCCCATAGACCCACCAAACATGTACCTCCCTTTCGCTGTGCGATTGGGCCACCGGAACCTGGTCTTTGTCTTTGAAGGCCAGGTACAACCCTACCTGGGGAAAGTTAACTCTATTATATGTGTTAAAAGTAACTTATACATTAGAAATAGTTCAATAGTGATAGGACCAGGCTGTGGATAGTTTTCTGTGTACAGCCGCAGGCCGGGCCGTTCGGGGTAGTACCACACTCTCGCAGATGATCGCCGTCTGAGTAATGGCAATGTGCTATTGCGCTTCGTTCGTTGAGCATCAGAGCAGGAAGCCCAACTGGGGTGGGTTTGAGGCTTGTATTGGTAGGCCGCGGCCTAACTATACCCTTGGTATTGCAAAGGTCAATGGGCGGCAGTGATACTTACCATCAGGTATGCTATCTGCTCGTTTGCCACCATAAGTAATAAAAAAAGTAAAGAATATAAGTATCAAATTCAAATATGACGTAAGTAATCTCGGATTTTTTGGGAAATCGTATTTTTTGGATATTATATTTAAGTACAAATTACATACTCATGAAATCTTGCCGATTTAACAATAAAAATATGAACTGGTTAGTGGTTATGTAAATAAAAAATCACGAGTGCATTTATTTTAACATTTTATTAGAAACAAGTACTTACTTTATATAGTTTATCAATTAATGGTTTCTGATGTTTACGCGAGTATTACGCGCTTTGAAATAAAACTACTTTTACGGATTCTATCGCATTTTTATTTGATTTTTAATGCCCCGACGTTTCGAAACTTTACAGTGATCATGGTCACGGGGAGGACTAAGGTGTTTTACGTTCAAAAAGTCATCGTTATTACAGAAATTTATATAAATTTTAAATGTAGTTTCTTAATTAATGACGTAAGTATATAGTTTTTGTTCACAGTTTAAATTATGAAAATGGTGCCTCCCATACTATATTGCGGATGTGTCGAGAATATTCATTTGGAAGATGGACTTTCAATGTAGATGGTCGCCTTACTCTTGAAAATGCTGCATATAATATGCCATGCATGAAGACCGGACTGGACTTTAAGACAACTCCAACAGATTCAAATGTTTGTCCTTGGGATTTGTGGACAGTCATAGCAAATGCTCTGATCTAACTGGAAATTGGTGATGCTGCATGGTGCATCCCCGTTGTCCTTTTGATGAGTCAAGGGTTATCTTTAGTATGCGTACTTCTTTACCGTATTGTTCACCAGTAACAATTTTTGCCTTTATTATGTGATTACACAGACTTGTTACAATGAGTCTTACACCATTGCATAGTCCTTCTGATACATCTAAATTACGCAATAACATTATTAACGCATTTTTCTTTCGTGTGAATTTTAATTCGTGTGGTGGCCAGTCTGAAATGTTGACACTATTAAGAAATTCTGTTGGAAATTCGGTTGCTCCTTCAGGTTGATCTTTTATTGAGTCATGACTATAGTAAATTTTGTACTCGCCGGAAAGTTTGGCAACTATGTCATCATTAATTTTTTGAACATCTTTGTTAAGAGGCGCAAGAATTGCTCTAAATTTCACTCCCTCATAATTTCCATTGGCTAAGCAGTTACCAAATACTTCATCAATAAGATTGTTGCTTGAAATGATATTCTGTGGCAATTCAATTTGATCCATAATATTTAGAGTCAGTTCGCCATTGCGTAATTTTAGTAAATAATCAGCAAATTTTCGTTGCTCTATATTAACGCGCATATTTTCTTCTAGTTTGAAAGTCTTAAAAACGGACCATAAGGAACATCGCTTAATAGAAAGATCTAATAACTCAGTTTTATATGCGGCTGAACAGACAGACATTGGCGGCAATCTTCTCCTAGTACTATTACTTTCCACCGAAAGCGAGATCCGAATTTTCAATGGATCGCAAAAGTACATCAATGTTTTGTAAACCGTATTTTGGAAGCATTGGAGCTTCATTCATAAGAAAAATATCTATTTCTGCTAATTGTCTCGCTATATAGCAGTTAGGTTTAATACTTGAGACTGAACCTGGTGTCAATAGTATTTTTGTCTAAAAGTTATATGACAAGTACGTCAACGTCGTAGGCAACAATATGGTAAAAGTCATACATTTTATTTTGTATCGTTTTCCAGTCAACATGTAGTATAAAGTTTTATATATGAATCTCTTGTCAATTCCCCCTGGACCATCAATGAAGAAGCATTTAGTTTCAGACGCTCTATTATTTCCAGCTTGAAGAATGGAATTAACGACTTCAATCTGTTTTCCTTTTAGTAACTGGTACATTTGCTCTCCTAATACTGCTGATTCACTCGTTTTCAAATTCGCCTGATTATCTTCAATATCGTAATTATTAATGCCCTTAAAGCTAAAAGTAGTGGAACCCAGTATTGGAAATTTTAACCTTCTGTTGCTTCAGCGTTTAATTTTGTAACAATAATTCTGTAACCGCAATTAATTCCATTTTCTACACACTCTCCATTTTACTGGGCTGCATGTACAAAATCTTCTGACAAATTTTCTTTAAATTTTTCCCACAGACGCTTTAGGTTTTCAGGAGATCCGTAAATCAAAATTGAACAAAAAGGCAAGGGCATTCAATTGAGATAATGCAGATTCTCGTAATCCTTCTGAGATAATGCAGATTCTCGTAATCCATTGTTGATCATCGTAAGTCAAGCCTCGTGCTAGGCAAGTTTGTTTATACGTTTGATATCGGATATCTGTTACGGTTCGAAGGTCTTTAAAACTTGTTGCATCTTTTACATAAAATAGTAACAATCGCAAGTGGTAAAGTTCCGGTTGGGCAATGAAGTTTACATTGTGATTCCTGCCAATAACTCGCAACTGACGAACTCTTGGCTCCCATTTGCTGAACCTTCCGATCCATTTAAAGTTTTCAGGCATCTGCCAATATAATAGATATTGACGTGAGACATTGTCGCTTGACTTATTATGTCTTTTAATTTCAGCATTATGCTTAAAATAAGCTTCCAGAGTAGACTCCTTTAGGTCAATATCAGCTAAATCTGCATGGATTTGATCTAAGTTTACACAGTCGTTAAACACTATGACTTTTTTTGAATTTCAAAGGCAAATAATCGCCAACATGCTTCTGGTGGCGTGACGCAACGTCCTTCAATGTATGTATTTGTTTCATTATAAATCAGCGTCCTTTGATCTTCTATAATTTTGATCGATGCGAAGTCATGTTCTTTATAAATGTATTTATAAAGATACTTTACAGCTAAAATACTTCCTACGTACTCAACGTTAATATGACAATTATTTTTTTCAATAAATATGCTTTGTAGGGGCCACATGACGATTACCTCGTGTTAAACGACAACCATTTATGTCTTTGCGATAAACTGCATGTCCGTGTGAAAATTGGGGACTAAGAAAGTCCAACTGCGGATTGTAGCGTTGAGATATAGTACATATATAGATATGACGTGGACTTTATCTTTGTTATAAATACGTTACTCTTACCAAATATATGCAGTGTTTATTCAGCATTCGTTTGTTTTATTCGTCTCTAATAATCTATCCTTTACAGCGTCATCGGTAATTTGGTTTCCCATCATCTACTAAAGATGTAACTCCCTGGTTTGATTTTGGAAAGTTGAATAGACATTTTGTTCTGCCGTTTTTATGAACCATACACGTTGCATTAGGATTTAAAACGCCACATGGATTGTGAATCATCTATTTGAGTACTAATTTCCTGAACTCTAAGTCATCATTACCTGGTATTTCGGATGAAAACAAGTCATCGAGCTCTTCTAGTTGATGAATGTTGTCATCTAATTTCATAATTATAAGCAGATGCATGTGTGGTAGTCCTCGTTTATGAAATTATATAGTGTATTCAAAAGCTGATACCTTTGCAAAGACTTGTTTTTATCTAAATATTCTATTATTTGATCAAATTTTAACTTAGCAGCTCGAGCCACAATATCAGGACGATCCTATGGAAGCTGTTGCAAGATTGTTCCATCTTCTATGCCTGTTTTATATCTGGCCAGTTAGGATTCGATGTCATGTTGATAAAGAAATCAGGTGATTCAAGCCGTCGAACAATAGTCATTGCATCTTCATAATTTTTCGTGTAATACCTCGTCAAACCAGGAAAAGAAAAAGGTAAAATAATTTTTCACCAACTGTAGAATTTTTATTTTCGGCAAGTTGATTAATATAACTGGTTACTCTCTTATATGGTTCAGCTAGAATTTTATTTTGGTTATATTTTACCCATTGAATATGAGCACGCTCTACACGAATGTATGTATCCACTAAATATTGTTGAAATAATCGGGCCCTAAAATGCAATGCATTAAATGGAAGTGCCCGTACATCGGGTCCTTCTGTTGATGGAGGTTCTGTTAAAAAATTTATAAACTCTGGTCGAAATAAAAGTTTGTATTGTGCCATTTCAAGGCGATTTAAATGACTACGGCTGGCATAAGGCGTTTGTAACTGCAAATATGGGCTAAAACTATCCGTGCCGGCTAGGTAAAATAATGAATACGTGGCTGTCCTCACCACCCCCAGTGGACGGAGTGGACGCTGAGGCTGGCCGAATTCGCGATGCGTTAACGTAGATATGCGATGCGGCCATGTCCAGGCTACGGCGTCTACCTCCGAGGCAGGGGGTCTACTGGTGGTCCCTAAGGCTGGCAGACCTTCGTGTGGCGTGCATTAGTGCCCGAAGGTCCTACACCTGCAGCCGGCGGCATCGCCGCGATGCTGAGCGTGAGGCCCAGTTGTATGAGGCGTACCGCAGTGCGCAGACTGGCTTTCGGCTGGCCATCGGGTCCGCCAAGGACACGAGTTGGCAGGAGATGCAGGACGGTCTCGACCGTGACCCCTGGGGTCACCCGTATTGCGCGTCGCTGAATAAGCTTCGCGCGCAGTCTCACACACGTCTGGACAGTTCCCTGAGTGCTGGAAGGAGGAAAGGTTGGTTCTCCTGCCAAAGCCGGGACGGCCCCCGGATTCGCCGTCCGCCTACAGGCCCATCGTGCTGCTAGACGATGTGGGTAAGTTGCTGGAGCATGTCCTCGCTGTCCGCATCGTCCAGCACCTGGAAGAGGTGGGGCCCGATCTGTCGGACACTCAATTTGGCTTTCGATTGTGCGTTCGACCATTGGAGCCCTGCTACGCCCGAGGGAGACGGCTGCGGAGGCTGTCGCCGGCAGAGGAGTGTTGACGGTGTTATTGGACATCTCCAACGCATTCAATAGTACGCCATTCAGCTGCATCAGGATGGCTGAGGCAGGCGCTCCGATTCCATGGAGTGCCCTTGTACCGAGGCGGCTGGTGGCGGACTATTTGGAGGGGCGCAGTGTCCTCTGCGCGAGTTCCGCAGGGGACATTGTGCGGACGCCCATGTCGCGCGGTGTTTCACAGGGTTCGGTGTTGGGGCCGACTCTGTGGGACATCGGTTACGACTGGGCGTTGAGAGGGAGTCTCCCCCTCGGGCTGAGCGTGATATGCTACGCTGATGATACGCTCGTCACAGCCCGGGGCACGACACTCGAAGAGGCGGCGAGCCTGGCCACTCTCACCACCGAGGAGATGGTCAGGCGAATCGAAGCGCTGGGGCTCAGGGTGGCCTTAAATAAGACGGAGGCCCTTCTATTCCATGGGCCCTGCGTAAGGCTGCCTGTCGGCGCCTCGTTAGTCGTCAACTCCATCCACATCAGTATCCAGGCCCATATGAAATATTTGGGCCTGGTGCTCGACGGGCGTTGGTGGTTCCGGGAGCATTTCCGTAGGATTGCTCCCCGGCTGGTCGGCGCGGCGTCCGCCCTATCGCGGCTCATGCCGAACGTGGGCGGACCCAACTTCGAAGGCCTACGGCTGTATGCGGGGGTAATCCGCTCAATGGCCATGTACGGCGCACCCATGTGGGCGAGGGCTCTGAACGCTCAGCTCAGGGCTTTTCTGTGGCGCCCACAGAGAGCCATGGTATTCAGAGCCATCCGCGGATACCACACTATGTTGACCGCGGCGGCTGCGCCTGATGCCGCCCTAACCGAGGCTTCAGGTGATCAGACCGGGGAATAGTCCGGTCACCCGACGTGAGGCCACCGCGTGAGGGTGATGCCCCGACGGCGAAAGCTGTCGGGGTGTCGACACGAGAGGAACCCGCGAGGGTAAACCGTCGGGCGGACCACCGAAGACAAATATCGGGTACCGGTGGCCCCCTCGCACGCCGAAGAGAGGTGCTTGCAGGGTGGGTCTATGGGGTTGCGTGCCGCCTCTTCCATCGCCTCAGACCGATTTGGCGGGGCGCGACCACGTCCATAGCCAAACGCAAAAAAAAAAAATGTTGGCATCTAGCAGGCGGCCGGTCATAAAACTATTGCCAATAACTATTTACAATATGTACTATGAAAGAAGAGTACATATTGTATCGACCCCAAGTTATCGGTATAAGAATAGGAGAATGATGATGATGATAAGTTAGACTTTTAGCGCAATGCTAAAAATCTATACGATGAAAACTAATTATAATTCCACGCAGTAGATTTTACGTGATGTGTACAAACATATTGCCCACTACTTTAATAAAGACCTCATGTTGGTTTTCTTCAATGTTTTTGTACAGACATCCGCATTTTACAGCTTTATTATGTGTACAAACATTTTTTAACTTGCAATAATATTATTTGCTTACTTCCATTAGTCGTCTTTTACGACATCTAAGGGAAAAGAAGATCTGATAAAATATTTTATTCTTCACACGAATAAGTAATATAAATATGTACCCAACGAAGTATTAGAATAAATATAATACTGTGAATAACACAACAATCCGCATTCGTGACAATTCATTCCCCACAATCCCAAACAGCTGAATTCTTAATGAAACAAAAATTGCAAATGTCGCACCATATCTCTGCCAGAACCATGAATACTAAAGACGCTATTGTGGATCGTTCACGTGTATAAAATTGAGTCTGCCACTCATAACGCAAATGATACAGATATGTCAAGTGAGCTCACGAGAAACAATCCTTTATAAAAGTAAATTGTTTTAGTAATACTTTTTACAAACGAATTTGGATATTATCATAACGTATTTTTTTTTATTTAAAATAAGTATTTAATAGAATAGAATTTTAATAGAATGAAATTTATATAATAGAATTTTTGCTGCCTAGTAGCGGCTACGAATACTACCAACCTTTACTCGTGGATGTCGTAAAAGAGCAATAAGAGCCTTATAACGACCTGGGCCAACTCCATCTTATGCCGTTTGATCAACAATTACATTCCCAAGGAGGTTTAAGGTGGCCGGTCATAAAACTATTGCCAATAACTTTTACAATATGTACTATGAAATAAGAGTACATACTGTATCGACCCCCAATTGGGATAAGAGTAAGAGAATGATGATGATATATTTAATAGAATTTATATTAACGTACAACTTTTGAAAAAGTCATCCTTAAGCCCTTTTATTTGCTGCACTATGAGCAGAAGTCTCTTCTCAAAAAAAAATGAGTTTGAGTCCCAGAGTGATAGTCGCTCTGACTCAACACGAATATTAACTATTATTATTTAAAAATACATTTATACGTTATGATATAAGCAACAATAAAGTAATACTAATTACTTTATAGTTTCTTATACCATAACGCTTTATACGCTTTTATAATAAAAATAAATAAATCAGAGGACTTAGAATAAAATTGCCAATAGATGCATAGTAAATGGCAGAATGTTTCTACACAGCATAGCGTAAGCTTCACGTATTGTATTTTAAATCACACTGAAACCTGAGTTAGTTGACAAAATCTAAACCCAAAAAGAACCTGCCGGACAAGTCACCGAAGTCAAGGCATTAAGTATGTTGGCCCGCTCAATAGGTGAAAAAGGGAAATAGGTCATATAAATACGGAGAGTTATAAATAACAAAAATAAAAACTTACTTAAAAGGAATAAAGAATAAGAGTGGATTTATTTAGAATAACGTTTAATCAGCTTAATGTGGTACATTTATTATACCACATATCCACGTTCATACGTTTCTAGAGAAGGCTTGCTCACTATAAAGCAACAATATGAGCTATGCTGGTAACTTCATTTTGAGTGAAACATATGTATGATATTAATAAAATCCTATTAAAAACTCTTTTCATACAAAATATTATAACAAGCATATATAAGTATGTAACGAACTTGAAAGTACAATGATACAATAAATCATGAATCTGATTTAAAAGAATGATACACGTCGTCAGAAAACAATTGGAAAAACGTGACCGGAGCGTCGATCTCATCGTAGGGCGATCGCTACACGTCGCGGCGCCCAATGCATACTAAGTAATGACGCCAGTTTCAATTTGGCCTCCCCTTCTCTTCAAAACATATTTTAAAAGAAGAATACTCATCTTATTGCAAAAACTTGAAATTCGGTTTATTTCGAACCGTCCACATTTGTAGACACACTTGGAGGGCATTTTTAGTTCAAAGAGCACGTAGAACTCGCTTCACGAAGCCGTCTAGAAAGTGTCCTCGTAAATAACTTATTACCGGTGTCAGATCTATGACGTGACTCTAGGTAAGCCAAGTTTAAAGACGTAAAGATCTCAGACTTAAAAACTTTCTTTTTTAAATTGATTATTTACTGAAGACCTGGATATTATATAAGCTACAATGTTTTAAAAGTTATTGTGCTGAATTTATATCTCTTCATAGCATATGATCGATTAATATAAGAAAAGTAAATTTTATATTAATGATAACGATGTCACAACAATGATATTCTTACTGGAGGATTTGCGTACGTGCTATGCGACTGTTAGCTATGCAATTCTACATTAGTACGTTACTATACACTATTAAAAGATCTGTCGAAACTCAGTTGCCGGTAGATGATTATTCCGTATAAGTGGAATGATAGAGATCTGGTCTAGACACACGTAATAGCTATATTGCGCCAACACCATTAAGTTTCTCAACTCAAGTACTTCTTGAAGGAGTACATTCAAAAATATAATTATATTGACATAACAATAGCTACATATAAAATTTATACTGTACGTGTATTCAAAACTAAAACTGTAGCTTAAATTCACACACAATTTAATTAACAATATAAACCAATTAACAATTATAAATGTCAATAATTTTACGATAGAACACAAAGTAGAAATATATATATACAAGCATAAATTGAACTATTCAATTAAAGTAGTTTCAAACCATGACGTTTTCAGTACTTAGTATTCAAACGTATGCAAATTACAGACGTGCTATGCAATAAATGCCGACACACGGATCACAATTCGACAATTGGCATTTATGTCGCAATCGCGTTTTATAGATATACCGTGGTTTAGTTTCTATGATTCGTATCTAATTTCAACATTACTTATGATATAAACAGTTATATTATTTGAACGGGTACAAATTAAAAGTTTTATTTATGAGTTTGGATAAGTTTTAATTTATATTACATAAAGATTTGTTTTGATTAGTTGGGCCGTGCGTTCGATTCCAGTGTAGGACATTACTTTGTGCAATTTCTGTCCGTTAATTATGTCCTCTCAATCTCCCTGCAATATAAGGATTATTTTCATTACATACATCAACCAATAGCGTGTGTGCGCTCTCTCTCTCTCTCTCTCTCTCTCTCTCTCTCTCTCTCTCTCTCTCTCTCTGTCTCTCTCTCTCTCTCTATATATATATATATCTCTCTCTATTTCTATATCTCTCTCTCTATATATATCTCTCTATCTTTCTCTCTCTCTATTTCTCTCTCTCCATTTCTCTCTCTCTCTCTCTCTATTTCTCTCTCTCTCTCTCTCTCTATCTCTCTAGTGGAGGGTCAGATAGTGTGGATGCTACGAAGAGTCGCACAAAGAGGAGACTGAGAACGTCTAATGTGTTCTATCTCATTCTCTCGCCGGCTGAATCCTATACATTTATGTGTTTGTGTCTCTATGGACTTATTTTTTCGTTTCATCGAGTTTGAAATCACAACGATTCTAAAGAAGTTTCACTTAAAAAATGAAGTAGTTATTTTTCTGAGTTCCAGCTGCAGCAGATTGATTAAAATAAATCTAAGGTTCTTATATTGCTAATGGTCTTCGAAAAAACTATAGTTTTGTAAAACAAAAGGATAAAAAAAGACTCTATACAAGAATTTATAGATTCTAATACGATACGATTCTAAAGCAGCAGATAGGAAGGAGTAAAACAGTGCAAATTGTTTGTGTGTGTTCGGCAGTGATAAAGCGGATCTTGCAAATCGCGCGCTCGTAGGCCGTGCTACGATGTCGGCCGCCGGCACGCTTTGCCAATCTTACAATGTGGCCATGCAAACAGAGTTTACCGTTACTATACTACTTGTATATAATAAATAGTATTCTCGCCACAAGTTATATAAGATAGACTTTACGGCCCGGATGTAAAGAATATTCGAATAGATTAATATTCAGCGACAGAGTATAAACGATGCTTCGCTGATAATTAGCAACAATACATATACTACACTACAGATTTAACTTAGCTGCAAATAATACACACGTATATTCGATGTAGCTCTTATATCTTAATTATCTTAATATGTTTCTGTTATTTATAGATTTAATAAATTTTGTTAAAGTGATTTATATTTTTAGTTACTTACAAATATTATTAACTGTGTGGTGACGGAGTAAGAATACAATTCACCACTCCCTATCTTACCTGGGGAAGATCGTAAGAGACGACTAAGGGATATAAAACGCATATAATATCTATGCAAGAGAAGGAAAACTCGAAACTAAACCCTATACCAACACGTCTGACCAGCGCGGTATAGTAGGTCAATTTCTTTCCTATTGAGGAGGAGGCTTGTGCCCAACAATGGGACATATATGAGCTGGGATGATGATGACAAATATTATAAATTTATAATATTTTTCTGGTTTTCCTGGTTAAATTATAAGTAATTACTGCTTATCATTTAACTAGAAAAACTTAAATTATTAATATTGTCATTAAAACTTTCACATTTATAATAGATAGTAATAAGAGTATAACTATTCAACCAATGATAATGTGATACCCGCACAGAATCATTATATTATCTTTTCCCAGAATCAATATAAGGACCGTGCAAACAATATTCTCTGTAGGATTTAAACTGAATTATAAACATTAATAATGGTAAGGTCACCCTGTTGACAGTTTTCTGTCTACAGCCGCGTGCCGCTCTGTCCAGGATAGTACCACACTTACCACCGAAGACAAAGATCGGGTACCGGTGGTCCGCTCGCACGGCGAAGGGAGAGGACTTTTACGGTGGGTCCATGGGGTCACGCGCCGCCTTTCCGTCATCCCGGACCGATTTGGCGGGGCGAGACGCATCCATAGTCCACCAATAAAAAAAAAAAAAAGGGTAGTACCACACTTTCGCAGAAAATCAACGTATAAGCAGTTTTTATAACGTACAAGTACATTGCTATGTACAGTTGCGTTTCTGTCAGTAACCGAGAGGTCCAAGAGAACTGAAAGCTCTATTGATTGGGTTTTGGTTGGTAGGCAGCGGCCTAGTTATTGCAATAAAAAAATATATTATTGATATAGCATCTATATTCATAATTAATAACCATTTAAATGTTCAATAAAAACTCTTGCGGATTATATGAAGAAATATAAGTAGTACCTACACCCCACTTAAATTCACAAACCTTGTATAAAAAGGTTCAAATAGAGACAAACTCCCTTCGTAAAATAAAACCCGCATGTTCGCGTCTCTTCGATTACATACTTAGTTATTACGGTAATAAAACTTGTCTTTGTCGATTACATCTTAATACAAAGGGAAATATGTTCTAATTTTATCAAACAATATGTAAGAAGTTGTTGTGTAACTACACTCGAAAAGAAATCTTTCTTATTCCCTTCTTTTGCTAGAAAACAAATAAAATTTAAGTACAAAGTACAATAGAAATTACGTTAAAACTTAGCTTTACATATGACATACCTAACTATAGTTATACCCAAATAAATACCATATTGAAAATATATCCCGTGGAGCGATAAATTAAAAATATAATGCACACAGATGCAGGTAAAAAGAGACAGCTCTTTTTACCCGACTGCGCGACGCAAAGGAGTGATATTGTGTTTAACAGTCCATGTATGTATGTTCCTTTGAAGCACTATACAGGCCAAACGCCTGGGCCGATTTTTATGATTCTCACGTCAATCGATTCCTCTTAGTCCGGCGAGTGCCACTAAAGACATGACGTTAGTGAAAATTCCGGGATCCATTATTCGACAGCTAATCTAATTTTTCAATGGATCTTGACTGTTTAGTTGTTATGTTCCATTATTAGAATATATTTTATTTTCTTCAATAGTATTCATTCAATAATATATTATAAAATTCTAGATCATCGGACCTCTAAGTCCTTGTTTTTTTCTTTTCAGTTTTTTTTATTATGTACGTAATTTGGTTCACTTTTTACGCAGTCGGGTTTTTGATTTTTATTTCTCTTTTCTCTTTTACTCACTACCTTATACTTTCTCGTGAGAGTCGTATAAATCGATTAATTAATCAACAGGAGATTTGGCAACAGTACTTTCCTAGGCTACTTACAACACTTACAAACTTTCCTGTCAAACGTGGCTAATATGGCACTAGTCCCGCTCCCCAGTAGTGATTCCTGTATCCTACAATTGATGTCGGTGGGTTGTGATGATGAATACAATTTTTTCTTATTAATCAACACATTTTTTTTTCAGACGCACTTTAATCCACAACAGTAAGGATTTCCATTCTAACTAACTAAAGTTGTATACCAGGCAAATTTAAACGAAATCTAATACTGATCTATCTTGGTTGCCTGGTTAGACGGATTGCTATAAGATTCATTCTCATATTCCCTCTCTCACAGTCACATTATCCGCTTACCTTTAGTTGTATTTTTTAGATACACGCTGAATAATAAAATGATGAATTATTTGCTTACTCTCAAGTTACACCGAAAAAGAATACTAAGCAATGTAAAATAACTGCAGAGAAAATATTTTAAATGACATTTCATTAACGTCATCCTTTAGTTAATAGTTAATTACTAAGTATACTTGAAAGTGCTGTACTTTAGAGTAAGAAACTTGTACGAATTTAGATATACATCTAGACACGAGGTAATGTGTCAATGCATGTTCAAGGAATGAGAACTAGCGAGTCGCGCACTGAGTGTATTTTACATGAATCTTTACAACACACACACACACATGGGATTAAATCCCATCGGTACTATAATACTAATGAACACAAATGCATCAAATTCGGAATATATATTAAGACCCACAATATAAATTTGCATTCCAAATTTTATAAACACAGCTTAAATGGCTAAATAAGTATTAACATTCAAAAATTGTAATTTTTTTTTAATGATGAAAGCAAAAACCTCTTTCTTCCTCACAAGACAAATTTATTGTCTTGTGAGGATAGTGTCAGTACTTTTCTGTAACAATTTTACTACTCTTGTGGGTACTCTAGGTGTAGGCTTGTAATTCACCTTGTCGTAGGTAGTATTGTCCCTGAATAATTGCAAGATTTTATTTTCATAGGCCTCAACATTCATCACACCAGTGGCATTCCCCTTGTCGGCTGGCAGTACCAATATATCTTTGTTGTTGCGTAAATCGTGTAATGCTGCAGATGGTAGTCTTAACCACACTATCCACCGTAAACCTACGCACACAGACCGGTATCTTCATGCCAGTTCACACCATCACCCTGCACACTTGTCCTCAGTACCAAAATCACTTATTAACCGAGCTCTTCGAATATGTGACCCACAATATGTGAAGACAGAACTCGAGCACGTAAGAAAGGTACTAGAGGCCAACGGGTATAATTGGCAACAATGTCGTCGCTGAGCCAAGTCTAGTGAACGTAAGCGACCAACAAGAGTGGAACGTTCTCCGACTTACCTACCGTTTGTAAAGGGAACAACGGACAAAATCGGGTACCTATTGCGACGCAAGTATGATATACGAACGTTCTTTCACCCGCCTGGTCAAGTACGGCAAATGCTACGTTCACCCAAAGATAAGGACTACCTGAGCGTACCAGGAGTCTATAGAGTACCTTGTGACTGTGGCAAGAGCTACGTGGGAGAAACTCGCCGCAGCATCGCCACCAGACTAACCGAACACGTCAGGAGTATTAAGAACATGGACACCACTAAATCAGCCATAGCAGAGCACGCCAGTCTCTCGAACACAACACACTACATTCGGTTCGACAAAGCTTCCGTATTAGCCACAGAAAAGTATTTTTTATAAAATCCGATTACGAAATAATTAAGCATATTAAATGCTAAATTTCAGTAATTTAGAAAAGTATTTTATACCTCGCAAAATACGTGAAGCTGTAGAAATCAACCGACATCGTACGTTTAATAGAGACTGTGGGTGGACGCTCCCTTCAGCATGGATACCCCGGCACTCAATACTACCTCGACACACAAGGTTTTGTCTGGGATGGAGAGCGACGTGGTCAGCGTGGTATGTCAGGGTGATGGCACGCGGAGTGAGTTTGCTGTGAGACCATCAAATGCCCTCGGTAACGATCGTGACTCATCGGACGATTCCGCTGAAGACGCTCAAGAAGCAAGCAGTACCCCCCCGCCGCCCGAAGCTGTGTCACGACGTGCTGCACGTTACGCTAGCCGCAGTGCGCGTCGGGGGCTCGCAGACGCAGCTGCGCACTCGCCCTGATGATGAGCATGTTCGAAACCCGGGTCGACATAATCGACTCTAACGCGTGAGTATTGCCGGAAATACAACTGTTTAATATGTGTCAAACTCACGATAATTTTAAGACCATAAGTTATAAAATTTATGTAAATAATTCGACTAAGAAAATTTAGATGATGATTAATAAAACATTATTATACTAGTAAAAAGAAGAAATTATGTTTTAAAATTACTTAAGATTATTATACTTTGTTCTAATAAATTAATTTATGGGTTATCTGTAGAACTTGGCACCCATTTACATCCTAATTCTTTTGTTGGTAAAGCCGTCAAAAATACGATAATTATTACACCATTGAATAATAATAACACTTTATTGTACACCATATACATGAATTTAATAAAAAATAAATAAACATTGGTACAATTAAGCGGTCTTATCGCATACTGCAATTTCTTCCAGACAACCTTTGGATGGATTTTTAATTTTAGTGAGCCAGGTGCTTGACGTGTACTAACAACTCAAATAAAAGAACAAATAAAAGAGGCAAGGAAGAAAAGTAAACAGAAAAATGATATAATAATACACTGTGTAATAGATATACTAATTCACGTATACTATTACATATACCTATTACTTATCACATATACATACTATAAACATATACTATAAACATATACTATACATACATATTAATATACGAGTATATACATGAATTATTACATAGACACACATATACGTATACCATTATAGATAAATCAATTGTAAGAAGAATATAAGGTGGTCTGAAACTAAAAATACCAAAATTAAAGAAACAAGTAGTGACAGTAAACAAGTTTTTTAGAACTAGTAAATGTCTCAGCGCGTCTTACTCTTATTAGCAAAGCATTCCATAAACATGCAGCGGGTATCGTAAATGATTTAGTGAAAAACGAAGGGGAATATGATGGCAAATCTAGCGCCAAGTTTTCTGGTGATTGGAAATATCTAGTATAAGTATCATGGAGAAATGCAAAGCGGTTTTTAAGATAAGGTGGTGAAGCGAAATTAAACAGGATGTTATAAAGAAGACAAAGGATATGAGTATTATGTCCAAGGCGGATTTGGAGCCATTTGAGTCGAGTGCGAAATTCAGAAATATGATCATATTTACGTAAACCAAAAACAAATCTAATACAGAAATTTTGTAGGCGTTCAAGTTTGTCAAGTTGATTTTCGTTTAAATCAAGATAATATGTAACATATGTATGTATGTATGATGTAATTTCGTACGTATAATTAATACTTGCATTTATTTAGATGTAAATTTATGAATATTTTTACAGATTTAAAAATAGTTTTATCACTTCATGTAATCACTTTTACGAAAATAGAGGTTATAAAAATAGAAATACATATATGAATATTCGTTTAAACAGTATTATTGGTCAAATGAACTAAATATGCTACTGGCCATTATGATATTTTTTGTTTTAAACTAAACTCGAGAAAAAGTTTAATAAGGTTTTTTTTTCATGAAACTACTATATAAATACATATTTGTACTGAAGCAAAAAGGATCCACGGCATATTTATATATAAAATTATTATACTAAAAAATATAATGTTTTCTGAAGTATACGCGAGTATTACACATTTGAAATAAAGCTTTTTTTACGGGTTCTATCGCGTTCGTATTCGATATGTAATTGCCCAACGTTTGGAACACTTTATAGCACTTCATAGTCACGGGCGGACTAAAGTATCCCACTTCCAACTAAAAAAATAAAAAAATATAACAGACCGACATTCATTACTGTAACTTATAAGTTCGGCATAAATTGTTTCAGAAGATGGGTGCTTTCAAAATATTTGTAGATTTTTTAGTTCAAATAAATATAAATTCATTTATTATATTACTAGCTGATGCCCGCGACTTTGTCCGCGTGATATTCACTTTTATTATGCACCCCTATTTGAAACTTAAAAATCAAACTCGACCAAGTATGTCCGGCAGCCACTTGACCATTTTCATCAAGGACGCTTTCTCCAATTTTCTTTAAAACATCGGTAAATTCTTAAGCATGTGAATTAGTGTTGCACAAATGCAAGACTCTTGCGAGGCTCGCAAATCTTGGCACCTTTGCTTTTAGAATAACACGAAGTTGCTTGTTTTGATAGAAATAAAAAATCCCCATAGACATTAAAAATCCAACTAAATTAATAAAATTCTATTCATCTAGTGGCAGTAACTGTACAACTATCAATAATTAGGTACATACCACTAAACGGAAGTGGGGCTATTATTCTTCCGTGTACTGGTATTACTCGTAAGAATACGAAATGTTGACAATCCTTTCTTTGCTAAGAAAATCGTAAAGCAAATCTAGGTCTTGCATTTGGGCAACACTAATGTGAATGGTGACCTTGGCTTTGCTTGCATGTTGATTGTTAGGGTCAGCTTTCCTACTTGGGGCCACAGATAAGAATAATTCAGTGAAGAATTCATCTCATCAGTTCTATTTCCTCGAGTTTTAACAGGAAGAAAATCTCCAAAGAAAAGCACCATTGACTTTTCATTACGATCTCGTAGTGCTCGATCTACGGCCTCTACATTTTTTCTTTATTTACCATTGTCCAATCAACGCAAACGATTAGACAGAAATCCTTAATGAAAACACTAATAGTGGTAAAGCCACAGTTGATAGTATTCTTTCTACAGCCACGGGCCGGTCCGACCCCCAGTCGGACCTAGTACCCCACTCTTGCAGAAAAGCAACGTCTGAACAGTGCCAATGTGTTATTGCCGCTTCATTTGTAAGAGGCGGCGGGACGGTGCATGCGCGATTACCTGCGTCTACTTGCCTTAGCCGAAGCCGCGGGTAACTGGAACGGGGAATAGTCCGCGGAGAGGCTGACCACGCGAGGGTAAAGCCCGATGGCCCGGGGCGTCATCGGAGATGGTACTCGAAAGGCCCAATGGTGATGGGGAGGGAAAACGGTGGGTTATGGGGCCACGCGGACAGAATGCAAGGCGTGTGTCCAGACCATGGCCGGCCAAAAAAATAAGTGCATGCTGCTTGCTCGTTTACCACCGTACACAATAAAACAAACAACACTTTGAATGTGTCGCAGTTTCGTGTTATTGAACATCCGAGATGTTTCATTGCTTTATAAATCTATCGGGTTTATAAACAATGTACATAAATCTATCGGGTTTTTAAACAAAGCTGTTTTTACCACCAAGAAGTAATGCAGCTGCAGTTTCTGACGTAGTTAATTCCAAAGTTATATTACGCTGTCTCCTCATTTTGGTAAGATTGCTCTGCTCAGAGAAATCTTTTCAGGGCTACCCGGGGACATGAACATCTATCATCTCAGCTTATATACATCCCACTATTGGGCTCAAGCTTCGTCCGTATTGGGAGGGAAATTGACCTACTATATCACGCTGGTTAGACGTGTTAGTATAGGATTTTGTTTCGAGTTTTCCTTTTCTTCCATAGATGTATGTTAGGTATGATGTCCTTTAGTCGTCTCGTGGGTGATCGACCCATGGGTAAGAAAGCAGTTGGTGAATTGTATTCTAACTGCGCAACCGCACGGATAAATATATAATAAATGGCTTTCATTACGAAAGAATTAATAAAAATGAATTTCTTGGTTCATGTCGCGTTTTAGTAGCGTAGAATATCTTCAGATGGATATCTTTTCTATTTTATAATAATGTCAAAGGATTTGAAAGACTGTAAAACAATAGCATCATTAAAAGCAAAAGACTCAAACGAATGGGGCTATTACTATTACAGGCCTACTATTGGGAGGGAAATTGACCTACTATATCACGCTGGTCAGACGTGTTGGTATAAGATTTTGTTTCGAGTTTTCCTTTTCTTCCATAGATGTATGTTCGGTATGATGTCCTTTAGTCGTCTCGTGGGTGATCGACCCATGGGTAAGAAAGCGTTTGGTGAATTGTATTCTAACTGCGCAACCGCACGGATAAATTTATAATAAATGGCTTTCATTACGAAAGAATTAATAAAAATGAATTTCTTGGTTCGTGTCGCATTTTAGTAGCGTAGAATATCTTCAGATGGATATCTTTTCTATTTTATAATAATGTCAAAGATTTGAAAGACTGTAAAACAATAGCATTATTAAAAGCAAAAGACTCAAACGAATGGGGCTATAGCTATTACAGGCCTACTCAAGGGTGTCATCTCAGCGCTGATCACCTTCAAGTGCTCTGCAAGCTGCTTGAAACGTACCTTTACTAAGTTCAAGAAGTTAATGTAGTAGCTTTTGAAAATATAACGAAAAAATTATTTAAAGTTATAAACTAAATTATAGCGCCATCTATTGCTCATTTAACAAACTAAATAAATTTTGCATTTTATTAATTTATAGCTAAATTATATATTATTATCTAATTAAAACATTATTTTCTATCACAAATAGTTTTAATAGTTATTTTGACTACCTGACTAATGTTATGTATTACGTCAACTTCCCTTCAACTTTGGAGGAGGTTTGAGCCCAGCAGTGGGATTTATATGAGCTGAATTGATGAAACTACTATATAAATACTTTCCTTACACTATAGATAAATTAAATAATTATTTTGAATTAAACCTTCTAGTGACATAAAATGCGAGCGGTGATTTTAAAAACTTAAATGACCATAACTTTTTTTACAGACATCAGATTTCAATGAAACAAAGACTAAATGTTGCTCTGAATTGGGCTTAATCTTTTTATCAAAACTGCGAAACAATCCGTTCAGTAACTTCGGAGATTAGCGATTACAGACATACAGACAGACAATAAATTCCAAAAAATGTTTTTTGTTTTCTGTTAGTGTTTTCTTACTGCCTAGATTCATTTTTTAATAAATTTATCAAATGTACAGACACGGGATTTCTACTGATTTATTATATGTATAGATTGTTTAAATAAAATAATGAAATTAATTCTCTTGTCTACAATGTTTCATTACCCCTTACCGCCGTCGAAATCTTTTTGCGTGAAGACGACGCCCTGACATCGAGACATTAGTTGAGATAACAGGGCGTCGACCCGAGAGGATACCCGTGAGGGTAGACCAGATGGGCCACTGAAGAAAAGAACGCGTACCAGTGGCCCACCCGCAATGCGTAGAGAGGTATATTGTAGGGCGGGTCTACAGGGTCGTGCGCCGCTTCTCCCGTCGGCCCGGACAGATTAGCAGGGCGTGACAGTTCCGTAGCCCGCCGCCAAAAAAGAAAACCCCTTACCTAACCGCGAACGTAAAAAAAATTACCTATGCAATAGGGCAACAGTATTACACTGTGAAATTTATAACGCCAACTGCAGTCACTAACTCAACTGCCAAACAAAGCGATTATGATAACTTAGAGTGTCTATGTCAATGCATGTCTGAATACACGTAATGAAGATAATGATGAATATAATTTTCATATCTTTGCATCATTGTACACAGAAAATAAAAATCAAATATTAATATTAGAGCAGCTGTGTTGAGAGAAATTATGTGATAAAACTTTATTAAAAGATAAAATATAATATTTTGCAGCGCAGAAAATAGCAAATAGCCATGTTTAATTTAAGGAAGTCTTGTTTAATTTAATTAGTAAAATAGTAAACTAAAGTAACTCAATAGCTGTTATTTACGTTTTAATTTTAAAAATTAACTCTATATATATACTTATCGTAATATTATAGACAAATTACATTAAATCCTATAAATTATACACAATGTTTTTATAATATTAGTAGGATAGGAAATCAGTATAAGAAGCGCATGCAAAATAAAGGCCGATGAGTTTTGAAATTGAAACCTTGAAAAGACGGCTGCAGAAACAAAGTGTATAATCAGCTTTGCGTCGATTAATATCATGATGGCCGGCGGCGCAGTCCCTGGCTGCTTTCTCAATATTACCAGTACAAAGAACTAAATTACTTCCTCCATTTCTTTAGGCCTTATTTAGTTTATTTATTGTGGCATACTTCATTAAACGTTATGTAACACTTACCACTTAATATTCATATAGTTTAGTTAATAATTACATTTAATGATACTCAATGGTTTGCTTATCATGAAATAATATCTAATTTAACATATTCTTTAGTCTCCCTTTTCTATTGTCCCATTATTATATATATATATATAATGTACACATATATGTACGTACCTTGCATCCTAAGACAGAATTAACATGTGAAATACAAATAAATCTAACATTTCAGTAATAAATAATTCATGTTCCTTATACGTAGGAGTTTGAAATGTAGTATTTTATGTAAGAATTTCCTACTTTTATAGATTCGTGTAAGTATGAATCTGAGTCTGGTTTCTAGCATTAAATAATATCTCGATATAAAGATTTAAATAGATCACTAAGAATTATCGTAATTGCAAGCAACTATGTAAATATACTTTAATTTTACTTAGGTAATAACAACTAAAAGTTAGTTCTTTAGTAGTATTTGTAATATTACATTGTAAACAAATTGTATACAATGTACTATTTAAAAAAGAAAGTTTTGTTTCAGCTCGCATTCATTTTGTCTCAGCAACAACTTTTACTTTGTGCATCGACACCGTTCCTCGTAAAACGACTATCGATTTGCCACTTCGTAAGAAGAGCTGTAAACTCAAATTTAACATTCAATAACAGTTTAAAATAGGTAGTCGTGTTCAACGAGTAGTAGTCATGTTGGTCTTGTGCCAAACTATGCATATACAGCATATATAATTGTTTAGTATTATGTCTAATGCACTATTAACGACTAAGGTATCGCAAATGCTTTCCGCTACAGAAAATATTCGTTCGATTTTTATAAACGTCTATTCACATTCTCCATATATTGACGGGTAAGAATATAATGTTTTATTTACCACATACCTGTTGTAATCAGTCTTTTATATTTTATATTATCGGTCTAATATATATAAATATATATATATAACGTATATATATATATATATATATATTAGACCGATTAAAAAAAATAGACTAATTTTTTTTTCCAAACCCGCAGTCAAGTATCTTCCTAATCATGAAAAAAGAAGCCTGTGAAAACGGCAGCTCTTAAATTCAACTTTGGAATTTTATAACTCATTTTTAAATAAGTATATCAGAATGGGCGATACATATTTAACACTAGAAAGACGGGAGCAGTCATTTGACTGCAATTTGAATTTAAATGTTGATTATTTCAAAAACCATTTGACTTAATGTATTGAAACTTTGTGACTTTTAATAATATTAGTAGTTAAATGAAACGATGTATGAAACTTACTCGCATCCATTTTGTTTATTATTTAAAATCTTGATATACCTACAAAGACGGCGGCAGTCATTTGACCGCTGAGATCCGATAAGTGTTTATAATTATAACGTCTGGTGACGGAGTAAGAATACAATTCACCACCCCCTATCTTACCCGTGGGTGATCGTAAGAGACGACTAAGGGATATAAAATACATATAACATCTATGCAAGAGAAGGGAAACTTAAATTAAAACCTTATATCAACACGTTTGCCCAGCGTGGTATAGTAAGTCAATTTCCCTCCCGTTATGGAGGAGGCTCGAGCCCAACAGTGGGACATATATGAGCTGATATGATGATGATGATGATGATGACGAATGGTAACGTGAGAAGGTAGAACATAAATTAGGTACGCTTATCATTTGCTTGTAGTTTGTTAGTCAAAGGAGTCAGTACAGTAACTAAATTCACAGGCAGTCGAACTGCCAGTGAATTTAGTCGAAATTATTGTAAGTAATTAGTGGACAATGTCTCAAAGGGTTCAGGGTGAAGAAATACTTTCATTCTTACAAAACATTGGAGAAGATGAATCGGTTTGTGGCTCTGAAAATGCAGAACGGGATAATGACAATGATTGTGCGGTACCACTTTTCTCGTGGTCAAGGCCGTGGTAGGAGACATACTTCGGATGATTCTGAACTTCATGGTCTTATCACTTCGACCGACGGGACCTGGTGTACACTTCAAATGGAGTCAACTCAAAGTGGTCACCCAGCACGGCACAATATCATAACTTAGCAAGGAAGTAGTAGCACTGACGTAAGCCCACGTCAAATCATTTCATATGACTGAGCCTAAAATAAAAGTCCTGAAATCTGATAGATGTACACGCACAATTTATCGAGCTTGCTTAGCACGTTACATAATCATGTTGAAATAGACGCTAATAAAAGAAATAGCCAGAAACTGACTTTTTACAATGCTACCAAGTACGGCGTAGATTAGGCTGACCAGTGACCAGATGGCAAAAAAATATAGTGTCTAAGCGGCATCTCGAAGGTAGCCTGTACAAGTTTTTTCAATATATTAGATCTAGCAAGGTAAATTCTTTTTTTTTTGTGTAAGGAAATGTCAGGTACCAACATAAAACGAAGGAATTTTTTACTGAGTTTAGCAAGTGAACTTAGCGACTAAGTAGAAATTGAAGTCGGACTTTCTGGAACTCAACAATTGCCTGAAGAGTCTACACCTTCTACTTCTTGATCTTCTACTCAAATTCCGGCAACTCAGAAAAGGCGAGAATATTTCGTACCAATGTGCAAAAATAAAATTAATAAGGTATGCGACACTTGTAAAAAGCCACTTTGCGGCTCTTGTAAAGTAAACAAAATGTTAAAACGGCTTATCCGATTTAGACGCGGTTTTCACTAATATATTATGGTAAACTTCACTTAACATTTAGGCTTTATTTTATGTCAATTGGTTTATAAAAAAAAAAGTTATGTCAATTTAAAAAATGTTCGGAGAAAAAAATCTTTATCGATTTTTTTCAAATTACGTACAAATATTCTTCAGTAAAAATAAATAAACACGTGTTTCAGCATTTGTTGATTTTCACCCTCTGGGGGTGAAAATTAGGCCTGCAAAGCGGGTTGGACGACTTAATAAATCATTAGCGCCAAGCCGATATTATTGAAGCTGGCTACTTGAAATATTGACAGTGGTTTCTTTATATGACGTAGAAATTCACTAAGAAAGGGTTTTACGAAATTATACCCCTAAGGGGGTGGAGCAGAGTGGCAAAGTTTGTGTGAAGAGAAAAAATCTTTATTGATTCTTTTCAAATTACGAGTCGAATCAAATATTCTAGGGTAATCCGGCATTTGTCAATTTTCACCCTCTGGTTGTGTAAATTAGGCCTGTGAAGCGGGTTGAACGACTCATGGTAATGAGTCGTTCAAACGTTTGGCGGTAGCCAAGCCGAAACTATTAAAGCTAGAAACATTAAACTTTGAAGCACGTTTTTATTTATGACATAGAGATTCAATATGAAACGATTTTATGAATTCCGCCCCTAAGGGGGTGTAAAAAAGTGGCAAAGTGTGTATGGGGAGAAAATTTCTTTATCGATTCTTTTCAAATTACGTACAAATATTCTTCGGTAAAAATAAATAAACACGTGTTTCTCTCTCCCTCTCCATCAACCCCGCACCAGTGCCGTTGTGGCGACCAATTATATATATATATATATATATATATATATATATATATATATATATATATATATATATATATATATATATATGTATATATATATATATATATATATATTCCTATCATTATTGCTAATGTATATACTTTTAACAATAAACGTTTAAAAAAACCCGAACCCTATTAGGTTTTTTTAGGAAAGTTATTTTTTTCCGAGCCTTAAATATCATAATCTCAGCTCATATATGTCCCACTGTTCGGCTCGAGCCTCCTCCAGGATAGAAGAGAAATGAGATTGCCCTACTATATCACGCTGGTCAGACGGGTCGGGTTTTATTATAAATAGTGCGTCTCTTACACAGAAGTAATATGCAAATTATATCCCTTAGTAGTATTTTACGACACCCCCGTACAAGATAAAGGGTGGTGAATTGTAATCTTAGGCCATCACCACACGGTACATTATTCCATAGCTACATTATGCCCAATCGTATTGAGGTCGGCTTTCATGTATACACAAAAAAATGCATTTTTCCAAAGAGTGCTTGCCACCTGATCTCTACAAGACTGTGGGTTGATGATGAGATAGATAACGATTTTTTTTAATGCTTATGGTGGCAAACGAGCAAGCAGCACACCTGATGGTAAGTGTCACTGCCACCCATGGACTTTTGCAATACCAAGGGTATTGCTTAAGCCGCTGCCCACCAGTAAAATCCCCGAACCCACCCAGTTGAGCTGCCGGCTTCCTTCTCTCGCTCACAGAACGAAGCGCAATAGCATATTGCCATTACTCAGACGTCGATCTTCTGCGAGAGTGTGGTACTACCCCGGACGGGCCGGCCCGCAGCTATAGATAGAAAACTTTCAACAGCATGGTCCTACCGCTATTAAATAAGATATACTAAGATTAAATAATATATCAAGATATTTGAGGATACTCGCCCCTTATTGGCAGTAGCAGATATTCAAGCCAGCTGGGATCGAATGCTCAACGAGCTCTATGAGGCATGGTTTCCAGACATATAGAACATTTTATTTTATAAAACTCATAGTTATGCACATTTCTTCGTGATAATTTATCATATTAACCCACTATAATATACGTAATGATTTTTTTCACAAAATAACTGCCTTAGAATACATATAGTTTTGTGCTTTATAATGAACAGCCACATTTGACCGCAGTAAACAACTAGAATGAAACAGCAAACACCATTGGACCCCACCTTATCCATAACTCATAAAAATATACGGTGCAATCAAATATTGACCTTTTGTGTAAACGAAAACAAGTGCAACATCAAATACTACCCACAGTTAAGATCGTAGTCTTACTCTGTTCTAAAATACGTCGAACAATATCTTAAGTAAGAATTATTTAACAGGCCATTTTAATATCAGAATCTCTGCAATAAACTTAAATAACTTTCTTAATGAAATTGGTAATATTCGTTGAAGGTTTAACTAAATAAGTAATAAAGAGTGCATAGTAGCGTACTCGCTGTTTGGAATAATTTATTAAATGTAGATATAGGTATGTATTCGCAGAAGCAACGGAACTGACAGAGCGGTATTTTCATTAGGTACGTTGCAGTAAGTAAAAACTTAATAAAGTTTTACTAAAGAATTTCTAATTAGACATTTTAGCTCTTCACGACATAGCAATATTTCAGGCCCGTGATGGTATTTCCAATAAAGGACTTTGCCAAGTCATAATTCTTCAAAGTTACGTGTAATGAGATGTGGATATTACGACATTCTTATGAGATTTAGATGCTCTTGCACAGAGGGACGGGGTACCGTCACAACCTAAACTAAATGTAATAAAAATACACTGTAATGAAATATACATACCTGCGTAGCAATATTAATACAACTATGTTAATGAATAAAGTTGATCAGGAAAGAGGCTAATGACTAACAAATTCACACGTTAAGAAAATATAGGATATACAAAACGCTATGCTTAAAATAAATAAAAACTATGATATTACTGAAATAGTTTTCATATTATTCCGTGTGGTGACAGAGTAAGAATACAATTCACCACTCCCTATCTTACCTGTAGGTGATCGTAAAAGACGACTAAGGGATATAAAACGCATATAACACCTATGCCAGAGAAAGAAATCTCAAAACAAAACCCTATACCAACACGTCTGTCCAGCGTGGTATAGTAGGTCAATTTCTCTCCCATTATGGAGGAGGCTCGAGCCCAACAGTGGAACCTATATGAGCTAAGATGATGATGATTCATATTTGATGATAAAATTTATTTTAAATTATATTTTATGTACTTAATAATCTACGGAAATTCTACGAACAAAAACCAGATACAAAAATGGTCCTTAGTTTGTCCAACAAAACATTTCGATTGCGGTACTATCAAGGTAAGAGGATCAGAGTCGCCGTAATACCACGCGGCGTTCATTCTATATGACTCTCGATATTCTTATACTTCTAGCCAGTAGATTTTTTGCTGTTATTAACTGACTTCAACAATAAGTGTGTTGTCAATTCGTTGATATATATATTATATAATATGTTCTGAATAGATAAAAACGGCTGGACCGATTTCAAAAATTTATTTTTTGTCTGAAAGGCGTTAAATAAATCGCAATGATTATTGAAATTTTAGTAGTATACTTAATTTATTTGTCATATGAATATAAATAATATATCGTAACCTTGGTTAGAAATAAAATTTTATTGTTGGCTTTACTAAATTACAATAATATTATAGTATAGTGAACGATCAAAACGAGGATGAGTTTCAAGTGTGCAATCACGTCATGAAAGTCGACGTTTGAAAAGTGGTCACGTAAAATTTTACGTTTGAGCTCGGCGTGAGCGTACCAATGCCGGTTTGAACCTAATCCAATTAGAGCCAATGGCGCCTGGACATGGATGTCAATTTCACACATCGCGCATTCAATAATACTTTTCAGTCATATATGACGATTCTACTTCTGCATTTCATATTAGAAACTTCATTCATGCATAATCGAATACTGCTTGTAATCTCAATATAGGTATGTAACTTTCATATCTATTTTTTAAATGCGAATCCTTTTTTATGTGGTGACGGAGTAAGAATACAATTCACCAGCCTTTATCTAGCCTGTAGGTATTATAAAAGACGAGTAAGATATATAGTATGTACATAACATCTATGCAGGCCATCAAAAAATTGTAATAATACGCTATACCAATCTTTCTGAGTAGCATAGATCAATTGCCCTCCTATTATGGAGAAGCCTCGGTCCCAGAAGTGGGACGTATATGAGCTGCGATGATGATGATTATGGCGCTTTTCTTATTATAAATCCTATGAATCTTAATTAATGCATAATCGCAATCAGCAAGCATCAGATATACTGCAAATACAAGTCTACGAAATCAAGGTAAGTCAAAGGAAATCTGTACATATAACTTACATCTTAACAAGACAAACCTGTCCACTATAAATAAAGCTATATAATGCGGCTATTCTTTAGACTGATGAAGCGAAGTACTTTGGTATGCATTTGGACCGTAGACTTACATGGAGAAAGTACATCTGGACTAAACGCAAGCAGCTGGGTACAAAATTCAGAACTGTGTACTGGCTACTAGGACGCAAATCAAGTTTGACAAACGGTTTGACAAAGTTTCAGTTGCCTGTGGATCCTGTGTGCTTTAACATGCGCGAACATTACGCTAGCATAGGTCATGATTGGCCGTAAGCAAACGGTGTATAATCGAATTATAATTGCCATCTTATTTACGTAACTTTTACCATCTACCCACTTTACTAAGGAGTGGTAAGACCACGTTGTTGGCAGTTTTCTGTCTACAGCCACGGACCGGTCAGTCCGAGGTAGTACAACATTCTCGCAGAAGATCGAGGTGTGAGTAATGGTAATGTGCTGTTGCGCTTCGTTCGGTGAGCGAGAGAGCCAGAAGCCCATCTGGGTGAGTTTCTGGTTGTATTAGTAGGCAGGGGCCTAGCTATACCCTTTGTATTGCAAAGGTCTATGGGCGGCAGTAGCACTTGCATCAAGTGTGCTACTTGCTCGTTTGCCCCCAAATACAAAAATAAACTTATATAAGAAAATAATTAATAACACTTATTTCAAGGTTTTAAGCTCACTAAAATACCAGCTCCGTTTTAGTATGACGAGTTTTCAATAGTAGAAAAATTATAGTAGATGTATAACCTATGACCCAGGAATCAAACCCTAAAACTTTTGATGAACACTTCCATATATTTAACTAATGGAATATAAGTAGTCTATTGATTTATGGTAAGCGAGTCATGTAGTCTCCGTATATACAACAGACTGAGGCATTTAATACTTGGTATTATTTACGGGGCTAATAACAGTCGCGGCCGTTCACCAACAACCTGGTTACCAGCAACTACTACGGCATAGCACCGCTTGCAAAACACCCGCTTGGAATATTTAACGATTATTTAATGATAGCTTCCCCTAAATTACACTAAAACTTAGGCATTGTTTTTGACACATATATAATTCGTCATCCATTGGCTTCTAAAAAAATGATATCTAAGAAATTATGACACAGTAATGAAATATTGAAAGCGTTAAACCTTAATAGAATAAATAATTTATCCATATATTTTACGTTCGTATTTACATCACTTCAATTAGACTGCCATTACGCTTTCATATAAAGTTTCCTTACATTATCATTTTTCACGCTATGCTATTTCTTTTATACACTAGTTCATTAACAAATTGATAAATCTTTTTCTCTTCAGCATATATACATACGTATGTCCCTGGGCTCACTATTGCACGATGGTCAAATGAGCTAGCATATGATTTTGAGATTTTTTTCTCTTGCAATGATTTTAAATGATCTACTGCTGAAAAATCCTCCCTTGTGCTATAATCATCACGCTTGGGAGACAGGTTGACGATTGCATCGTTGTTATAAATTTTCCTTAGCCGGTTTTCAAGACTCCCACGAGTATATAAGAATTAGTAAAATATTACATTCATAACCCCACTACATTGCAACAATAAAGAACAACTTAATTTAAAATAGAATGAAAAGGAAATCCTTTTATATAACAAAGATTAGCAAGGTAAAATCTAATCCGAAGCATATATTAAAACTCGATACCATTATCTTTTATGAAAATACAATAAAGTGAAGAGTGGAGTGGAAGCAAATGGTAGTTAAACGATTTGTCGGCGTATTAATAAAACGATTAAACGAAGCTCTCCATGGTAATCTGAGAGCGACGCGCTGCGCGGCAGATGGCCACAATTCCCGAACTTTGATGACGACGCCTGGGATCCACAGACGAGTAGCAACCAACGATTTGTAGACTTTTGTTACCGACTACTTACATTTAAAAGGAACAAGTTTGTCGAACGCCTTTAAATTTTAGTCTTATTTCGCTTTCAAACTACCTGCACTAAAATTATAGTCACATTAAATTAAACCCACCTTCATAATTTGTCTCAGGTTGATAATGATAGGCTGATGTCATTAGATAACTACGTCAATCGATGTCCCTCGTTTGATGACTCGTCAAAATTGCTTCCTGTGTTGTTAAGTGCAGGAAATTGTGACTCCTCGATCGACACACCTTCCAAAAGCTAACTGCTTTCACTCATCCCTATACGCATCTATAATCAACTCGCTGTCAACATTATTTTGGTAAATGAACATGAGTTAAACTTCGCGACAGTAAATTGAGCCGACGTTTACATATTTGAAAAGTTATTTATAAAATCCTAGAATCAAATTTAATAGTTTAATTTTTATCTAAACATGATTGCATTATTATCACTTTAGTATGTGGAGGGATAAATCCACGCCAAAACGGTAAATGGTGCTTGAGGCAATATCTCGGCAACAGCAGCTGTGAAGTAATGGCGCCGACACTTTACGCGATGCGATTACGACCACCTAAACATTCATTACAAGTAATGTCCGTCATTTATCTGTCCTAATCACTGTGTGAGCGCTCGCCCTGCGCCTGGGCCCATGCGATTATTTTAAAAATAAGCTGAATAAACAAACTACCTCATTACCAACGCAACTGACTATATACATAATAAAACGATAGTGATACCAATGAAGGAGTCATACAAATAGTCATTCAAACCCTTTCATATTGAGGACTAAAACTAGCGCTAAATAATAAAATGCAGAATTAAAAATAAATTGATGAATTGGTACTGTTGTTGTTGCGATTCTTCAACATGTGAACACTGGCACTCTAGGAATAAAATCTTATATAAGACATTTCCATATATACATTCTCTATAGCATTAAATCTTGAAGGTGAATCTTGAAGTGATAAGGGATTGTAATATGGTAAATGCTAATATTTATAAGCTTCGTAGATCAAAATATATGAAAGGCACGCTTGATCTAGGTCTTCGATGGCAAAAACGAAAGAGCATAAATAAAAGAATAAGTAAATTTTAATTATTACTCCAAGGTCCTTTATAAATTCTCTTCATACACGCTCGCCGGTTTCGGAGACTCTTGACTCCACCTTCCTTCAGTACATGACCGATCTAGTCTAGGTAGGTTAGTCTCGCTCTCACCGGTACCTACATCCTTCCACTTTCGCATTGTATATCTTACCGTACCAGACGTTCGTTTGGCATTCTTTCCACATGTCCGAACCATCGGAGCATTCCCTTTCGCATCTTTACACTAATACTCTCTTTCATACCTACTGGCTCTCTTACGTCATCGTTACGTATGCGGTCGGTCAGCCTTACTCCTTACTTATGAAGAGAATTATGAATGTTGAGGAAGCGAGTGAAGTATGCAAAGATAGAGTTCTCTGGCACTCTGTTCTCTCTGCCTACCCTGCAAGGGATATGGCGTGATGATATGTATGTATGTCCTTTATAAATCAGAAACTTATAATGACTGAAAATAATAAAGATAAAAATAAAACCTTTATTCGTTTTTGTTATAAAGGTTGACAGGATTTGAGCTATTCTTACATTCAGACTTATATTTAAAGCAATCATATTCGAAGGTATTGTTAAAGTTTACTTAGGAATGTGTATATGATGAACACGCTTCTCTTAACATTCTATAGAGATTTTACTATCGCATTAATTACTCCCATAAGTGATACAGTACGCCACATAACATGCTATAATAAGCCCTCTATTAGCCTATTAACGCCCACTATTGGACGTAAACCTTCGAGGGAATAATCTCATAATCACTACGCTTGGTCATCGGGTAGATGATCGTTGGAGATTTAAACGGTTTCCCGTACTTCTCCTTCACCTGGTGATCACCCAGTCAGTTTTTACGATACCCACAAGAAATTAAATAGTGGTGACACATTGTATCCTTTACTTGTCACTACACGAGGAATATTATATATCTTGTATATTACTGAATTGATAATCAAAATGTAAAATACATACATACATACATATCATCACGCCATAGTTCCATCCATCGTTCCATCATAGTTCTTACCTACTTACCCTGCAAGGGTAGGCAGAGAGAACAGAGTGCCAGAGAACTCTATCTCTGCATACTTCTCTCGCTTCCTCAACATTCATAATTCTCTTCATACACGCTCGCCGGTTTCGGAGACTCTTGACACCACCTTCCTTCAGTACATGACCGATCTGGTCTAGGTAGGTTAGTCTCGGTCTCCCTCGGTACCTACATCCTTCCACTTTCGCATTGTATATCTTCTTAACCAGACGTTCGTTCGGCATTCTTTCCACATGTCCGAATCATCGGAGCATTCCCTTTCGCATCTTTACACCAATACTCTCTTTCATACCTACTCGCTCTCTTACGTCGTCGTTACGAATGCGGTCAGTCAGCCTAACTCCACAGATTTTCCGCAGAGATCGTATTTCGACCGCATTAATTTTACTTTCACACTCTTTTCTGCATACCCAACTCTCGCTTCCTTACAGTAATGTTGGGACAAGCACTGCGTTATGTATTGCTACACGTGCCTTCTGGCTGAGGTGGTGGCTGCCGAGAAGTTGCCCCAACGCTCCGTTCGCTCTATTTCCCGCATTCACTCTTCGCTTTATATCAGTAGCGTACCTTCCATCTCGGCTAAATCCACATCCAAGATATACAATATACAAATAAATAAAATGTAAAATAATTCTTTATTAACTGAGACAGTATCGCTCTATCACTTCAACAACTCTTTTTTTTATCTTTAAGTCTCAAGAAACTAATAATGAAAGCACTTTACATGTATATATTCTTCGAATGTAGTAAAGTATCGTAAGATATAAGTCTAACAAGTGAACTTCACTAAATGTTTCACGGTTTAATCAAACCCTGCTATCAAGCAAGATAAATAGTTAGCTCATCTGCATCTATACGAGTCAGAGTCGACGTAACCAACAAAGCATCGATATTTCACCCTAACTTCCTTAGAATAATGTATTGAATATTAAACGTATCTTACAAACTATTGCTTGCGAAGCTTTATTTTTTTTTTTTCTCTACTACTTCTCAGCTCAAGTACGTCTCTATCTGACGCGGAAATTAGTCTAATACACCACGCTTATCAGATTGATTGGCATTGACTAACATAGTGTGTTTTCCATGTGATGACGGAGTAAGAATACTATTCACCACCCCATATCTTACCCGTGGGTGATCGTACGAGACGACTAAGGGATATAAAATGCATATAACATCTATGCGAGAAAAGGAAAATTCGAAACAAAACCCTATACCAACACGTCTAACCAGCGCAGTATAGTAGGTGAATTTCCCTCCCATTATGTAGGAGGCCCGAGCTCAACAGTGGGACATTTTGGGCTGTAATGATAATTGATGATGATGAACATCAAACAACACAGTGTGTCAATAAGTACACAAGTATTCTGCCATAAAAAGGAAGGAATTATAACCACACAACAACTTACATATGATAAAAGTCATAAGTATTGAAACCTTAGTTAAGTGAAATACGGGTCGGTTGGCTATTAGGTACTGAATCGCACTAATGGTAAGAACCGCAAGCGTAGCTTCTGGGACATACTAAATGAATATGTAATGGTTATTCGAAGCAGTGTTGCTACACTTAGGCTTGGTTTAAATTGACCAGATCAGCTTACGTATATTTGCTCCCGATTAAAGTACACCGACTGTTTTTACAAGCAACGTCATTCACAAATTTTACTTTAATTGTTTTCAATGGATTTTAATAAAAGGTTTTTTTTTCTACCGCGCTATGGATATCATCATAACAGCCCATAAATGTCCCACTGTTGGGCCCGGCCACCTCTGCAATAGGAGGGAAGTTAACCTACTATACCGAGCTGGTCAGATGTATTGGTATAGGGTTTTGTTTCGAGTTTTTCTTCTCTCGCATAGATGTTATATGCGTTTTTATATCCCTTAGTCGGCTCGTACGATCACCCACGAGTAAGATATAGGGTGATGAATACTATTCTTACTCCGTCACCGCGCGGAAAGCTATGGACAACATCTCACCTATTGATTAGACTTTGACCGAATATCGCTCAAGAAGAATCGCTTAAGAAGTAGATATTCGAAAGATTAACTCAACAAAAGGGGAGGCAGGCCACTAATTAGATCTACCTACCTTCCCAGTAGCTTATTTAAAAAGCGTGGAGCATTCAGTGATTTATAAAACTATTAGAAAACTGTATGGTATGTGATCAGACGATAGTTTATCAGCAAATAATTTTATACCAGAAAGATTTTTTTATTTTTATGTCAAGTTTTCCTTCTCTTGCAATGAGTTACTTATCTAAACATTTAAAATAATACCTATATAAGAGAATGACATTAAAAACATGAACTCTCATTCCTCGAATACTACCGTAGTATTCTTCTGAATCTAGTAAATACAATGATCTACCTCGTGACTAAATTAAATACTACCAGCCATTGCAATAATTTCGGTGAGCCCCATATTTTCAAAAGAATTTTAAGAAAGTACGAGTGCAGTAAAACAACATTGGAGCCTTATTTGCTCGTTGCGAAATTGCAGTGGATTTAAGCGAGATTTCATTTGTATAGAAGCTGGTATAATCTGGAATAATGCCGCAGTAGCGGCGGAGGCCTTCAAAGACGCCACTCGTCCGCGCGTCGCTTGCTGCCTGTAATGAGGTTTTTTTTAAATACGCGACACATTCATTGCACTATGTCGAGTTTCACTAGATTTAATGTGGTGCAAATGCAATTTATAGAACCGTATGATTTCAAAATGAAATCTTTTAATATACTACCGACATAATATTGTATTACGTATATATTGTTTATACATACAGTTTCTTTTAAACACAACAATCACTCTGGACTAATAAATAAATCCTTGGATCTTGAAATACATTTTATACATACAAGTAACGACCATAGATTTTTCCCAAATAGAGAACCAATTAGTGGATCGCACAGAGCATTGTTTTGTACGAAGTTTATACCCACGACACTTGAAGTCAATATTTAAACACCTATATTATTTGTAGAGTTAAAATTATATTTATAGCATTTAATATAATATGCTATTTACACATTCATATCATACACATCGCTCTTGCCATGTATTACGCATGGCGAGGGCGATACAACTGCACTGAGGTACACAACATGTGTACTATACAATGTTGATATGTGATTGCAACGCACGTCTGCTACGGCTGTCATTACAAAACTAATCAAAACTATATAGGAATCAGTAATCAATATCTATAAAAAAAGTATGTTTGTATATATAACATCGCTAAACTCAGAAACTATTTGAATGCTCATTATGAAAATCGGTATGTATGTATATGTATTTTTTCACGGAGAAGGTTTATATGTTCTCACCGTGGATGTAAATACGCCACCAGGCATCGTTGCGTAATATCGAATTATACAAACAAACCAACGGGCAGGGTTTGCTAATGCTCACTGAAGACAAAGATCGGGTTCCGGTGGCCCGCTCGCACGGCGAACAGAGGCGCATTGCAGGGTGGGTCTATGGGGTCGCGCGCCGCCTCTTCCGTCGCCCCGGACGGATTTGACGGCGCGTGCCTATACCATAACCTCCATAATAAAAAAAAAGAAAAGGTTTTGCTAATGCTATAGGATTAGGTATCCCTACCTAAAGGTATATATAGGTACCTTTTGTCCAAAGCGCTCATGCATTACAATTATAAGATCACCTGTAAATATATGATCAGCACTCTAATTAAAACAATTCTCTTATACAATACAAAAGAATATATCTCTAACTTACAAAACGTATTAATCTCGTTTAATTTGATTAATAAAATTTTATAATCTTTTAAACATAACCCGTAACAGTCGTCCGCTCATCTTATATAGAGAATAAAATCTAGTTGAAGCCGTCTTGATTACAGCAATCCGACGGTTCAGAATTGGACGGATTATGAGGAATTTAAAGGGCGATGACAATTTGAATATAAACAAGTAAAGTGTTCTCTAACATTAGATTATATTTTTCTTTTTCAACATAAACGATCTTGCATTCATACAATGGGTACATAAATGTATATCATTTTGCGAACATACTGTGCATATTCATTGTTGTGTTGACGAATATCCATTAAAATAGATTACGTTTCATATGAAACCCTCATTATAGTGTGCCATTTATTTGAAAACATAATAAAATAATATTAAAATTATAATATGTCTACTGCTTTTTGTGAAATTGTGTTTGTTTTTACTGTTGAAGGATCCCAGGACACTGTTTAAAATTAAAATAATTTTGTATTAATAAGTTATTATACAGTATGAATGGTAAAATATTATACATATTGAAGGAAACGATAGACAATGATCACATGTAACCAATAACAATGTAATAAGAAGGCAATAATAATTCATCATCATCTCAGCTCATATATGTCCTACTGCTGAGCTCGAGCCTACTCCATAATTGGAGGGAAATTGACCTACTATAATACCACGCTGGTCAGACGAGTTGGTATAGGGTTTTGTTTCGAGTTTTCCTTCTCTTGCATGGATGTTATATGCGTTTTATATCCCTTTACGGAGGAGGCCGCGCGTTGCTGTGGTTAAGGTAACCTCAGTAATACGTGGTGGTTATGTTAATAAATTGTAGCTTATATGAAACGTTAGTACGTTTAATATAGTGCCATCTATTAAATTCGTACTCAATCCAGTCAACAGATACCGCCATCTGTTAGAATCGTTTGGAGATAACAGATAATTGTGACTGTCAAATAATAAACAAATAATTTGCATTAAAATAATCTTACTATAAATTGAGATGAAAGCTATCCTATCTTTTAAGTTGGATCAAAGTACACATGCTGTGCAAATTTAATTAAAATCAGTTAAGCACATTAGGAGTCCATCGCGGACAAACAACGTGACACGTAATTTATATATATTAGTTAAGTACTTTAGGAGTCTACGAGGGTCTTGGCTTAACCGCTCGGACCGCGAGGAAGACAACCTCTATAAAGAGTTCGAATCAACATTCGAATTCGGCAATCACCCAGAATCTTAAGTTCTGGCGTGCGGCGAGAAGGTGCATGGCAGATGGGTTGTTCTGTCGTTAGCACGCTCCAGCCAGGGTACCGGCCGACCCCCTGGTTGGTAAATGTAGGCTTGCCCGGGTACAGGGATCTCTACCCGGGTCGACCGTCTATTTCTCCCGTAATCGTGGGAATTGCTATGGATTTCGTACAAAAACCTCAACCACCAACACAAAACGGGAATCCAGAGGATTCCCACATCACGGCCTCGTCAAGCCAATGCAAAACTGACCAAAACGACGCCACGTCCTGGACGGACGGACTGGAGGCGTCTGCCAAGGGCCCGGCACAAACCACGGAGGCCCAAAAGAAGAAGCCGAGGAAGCGGAAACGGGCAAACTTCCCCGACAGAGAGGAAGCGTTTGGCGGAGCGGAGGGCGCAGAAGGAGGCCGCTACCGCCAAACTGGAGGAAGACGGCGGCAGATCCACTGCAGAGCCGTCAATGGACGAGGGCGACAGTAGTGTCGCAGAGCCGTCCAAAGATGAAGGCAGTGGATCTGCCGATAAAATGGACGAGTGCGGTAGTTCCGCGGAGCCGTCCAAGGAGGTCGGCGAAATACTGACGGCAAGGGAGGAGGCCCTCCCCTCGAAGTTGCGGAAGCGCCCCCTAAATAAGGAGGGCAGCTCAGGCGCCGATTCCGAGGGGAGCGTGGTCATCATGCCTCCTCCCAAAATTCCGGCCTCTCGCAGAGGGTGAGGGACCGCGGCTTCGGGTCAGCCGACCCACTCCCCAGCTGGCGGAGCACGTGGAGGGGCGGAGACTCGTAAGCGGGCTGACGACGAGGCGGCCGCCGCGAGGGTGCTGGAGGTGTTGTCCGGCATCCCTCCCACAGAAGTGGCGGCCGCTGGTGCCCGCGCGAGCGGGGACGCCCTGGACATGGAGGCCCTGCAGGCCAAAAACAACCACCTAGGTGGCGAGGTGTCAGGCCTGCGGGCCCAAAACCGCCGTCTGGGGCCGGAGCTGGACGCGGTGCGGACCAACCGCCTCCTCACCAAAGACGTGGCTGACCTGAAGGCCCAAATGGCGCGGCTCATGCAGCCTGCGCCAACCGCGTCGCCGACCAGCGCTGGCCGCCAAGGAGTTGTCGCCACCCCGAAGAAGACGCCGCCGACTGCAGGGCGTGCGCCGCCGCCAGCCGGAGCTAGCCCAAACGCTGCGGCGACGAAGCCGTCAAACGTCGCGGAGCGGGCCCCAACAGTGGCACAGCCAATAACGCCGATCCCACTGCCCGCGGTGGGGGGCGTGTCGGACGAGGCCTTGCGCGCCATAATAGACACCGTAGGCAATATGGTTAATGCGCGCTTGGCCGTTCTGGAGGCAAGGCTGCCTCCAGAACGGCCGCGATCTCGCCGCGGATACACGGCCACATGCGGCACCAGCCCCCGCCCCGCTACCTTGTCAGGGTGGCCGCGTGGGGTGGAGCTACGCCGCAGCCGCGGCTGGGCCCAAACAAAAGGGGCCCGCTCCAAAAAAGAAGACCCGGCTCCTGCCGGACCGCAGTCGTCGCCAGCACCAACACCGCCAGTGACGACCAGTGTGGCCGCGACTGCGCCCGGCACGCCCGCTGCGCCCGAACAGGGTTGGCAGGTGGCCGAGCGTGGCAGAAAGAGTCGCGGCCAGAGGAGGAGAGCGGTGGCCAAGCGCGCCGCTGAGGTCGTCGCCCCCCAGGCAGGAGCCGGAGGAGGTGGCACGAAGAGGAAGAGGCCGCGCAAGGGGCTTCAGCCGTCGAAGACAGCCGCAGTGGTGATCACTGTGCTGCCTGAGGCGGCAGAAAGGGGCCTCAGCTATGAGGCCGTTCTGAGGAAAACCCGGCAGGAGTTCGACGTCTCCGACATAGGAGGCCTCGAAGCCCGGACCCGTAAGGCCCGGACAGTGGCTCGGATTTTGGAGTTCCCTGGGGCCGAGGGCACCAGAACGGCCGATAGCGTGGCGTCGAAGCTGCGAGGTCTATTCGCCGAGGAGGGTGGTGTCAAAATCGCCAGACCAGTAAAGTGCGCTGAAATGCGCATCGCGAGTCTGGACGACTCCGTGACGGTGGAAGACATCCGGGAGGCCATTGCTTCGAAAACCGGGTGTCCCCTGGACACCGTCCGGGTTGGCGCCATCCGGTCCGGTCCGGGCGGCGTAGGTGTCGCCTGGGTGCAGTGAGTCGGTCAAACAACTGGCCGGCTCAAGCAGTGGTAGGCTCCTCGTGGGCTGTAGCTCAGCGCGACTAACCGTGCTGGAGCACCGGCCTGTGAGGTGCTTCAAGTGCATGGCAGTCGGGCATACCCGGCCGACATGCACTAATTGCTTTGACTGCGGCGGACTCTATTTCTGCTGCGGTCAGACTGGACACATGGCGGCATCCTGCGCCGCCTCGCCCCACTGCCCCGCGTGTGTGACGGGCAATAAGCCTGCCTGACCGGGAGGCCGTCGAGAGTGTTCCGCCCGTGACGGAGTCGGAAGTGGGAGCAGCCGTGGCGAAGATTCGTTCCGCCACCACGGCCCCCGGCCCGGACGGAGTCCCAGTCCGGGTGTTGACGTTGCTCCTCGAGCATCTCGAACCTCGCCTCAGGCGACTGTTCAACGCCTGTCTGACGTCTGGACAGTTTCCTGAGTGCTGGAAGGAAGGGAGTTCAGTTCTCCTGCCAAAGCCGGAACGGCCCCCGGATTTGCCGTCGGCCTACAGGCCCATTGTGCTCCTAGACGATGTGGGTAAGCTGCTAGAGCGTGTCCTCGTTGCCCGCATCGTCCAGTACCTGAAGGAGGTGGGGCCCGATCTGTCGGACGCTCAATTTTGGTATCGGAGGGGGCGTTCGACCATCGGGACCCTGCTACGCCTGAGGCAGACGGTCGCGGAGGCTGTCGCCGGCAAAGGAGTGCTGTTGGCGGTGTCGTTGGACATCGCCAACGCCTTCAATAGTCTGCCATTCAGCTGCATCAGGGAGGCGCTTCGGTTCCATGGAGTGCCCCTGTACCTCAGGCGGCTGGTGACAGACTATTTGGAGGGGCACAGTGTTCTCTACGCGAGCCCCGCAGGGGACATTGTGCGGACGCCCATGTCGTGCGGTGTTTCGCAGGGGTCGGTTCTGGGGCCGACTCTGTGGGACATCGGTTACGACTGGGCGTTGAGAGGGAGTCTGCCCCCCGGGCTGATCGTTATTTGCTATGCTGACGACACGCTCGTCACAGCCCGGGGCAGGACACTCGAAGAGGCGGCGAGCCTGGCCACTCTCGGCACTGAGGAGATGGTCAGGCGAATTGAGGCGCTGGGGCTCAGAGTGGCCCTAAACAAGACGGAGGCCCTATTCCATGGGCCCCGTGTGAGGCTGCCTATCGGCGCCTTGTATGCGGGGGTGATCCGCTCAATGGCCATGTACGGCGCACCCGTGTGGGCAAGGGCTCTGAACGCCTAGCTCAGGGCGGTGCTGTGGAGGCCACAGCGAGCCATGGCGGTCAGAGCTATTCGCGGGTACCGCACGGTGTCTACCGAGGCGGCATGCCTATTGGCCGGGACATCCCCGTGGGTCCTAGAGGCGGAGATGCTCTCCGACCTCTAACGGCGGGTTACCTCAATGCGCGAAGAGGGTGGCTCCCCATCGTTCAACGAGATAGCCACCTGGCACGAGGACGCCCGCCGAGAAGTCATCGCCCGTTGGGCTATGCGGCTGGAGAGGCCTAGACACGGTGTTTTTACCGTTGAGGCCCTCCGGCCCGTACTGATGGAGTAGATGGAGCGGCGGCACGGAGTCCTCTCTTTACGGTTGATGCAGGTCTTGTCGAGGCATGGTTGCTTCGGCAAGTACCTGCACGCGGTCGTGCGGAGGGAGCAGACTCCGTCCTGCCACCATTGCAGTAGCGACGAGGACACGGCGCAACATACGCTCGAGGTATGTTCGGGCTGGGACGGGCAGCACCGTGACCTCGTCGCTGTCATCGGTGCCGACCTGACGCTGCCGGCTGTTGCGCGAGCGATGGTCGACAGCGTCAGGAATTGGGACGCGGTCGCCGCCTTCTGCGAGGCTGTCATCTCACAGAAGGAGGCGGCGGAACGGGCCCGGGAGGATTTCCGTGACCCGGGCCACCGCCCGCGGCCGGAGCGGCGCAGGTGCGAGTACCTGCGCCTGATGCCACCCTAACCGAGGCTTCGGGTGATCGGACCGGGGAATTGTCCGGTCACCCGACGTGAGGCCACCGCGTGAGGACGACGCCTCGACGGCGAAAGCTGTCGGGGCGTCGACAGGAGAGGAGCCCGAGAGGGCATACCGCCGAGCGGGCCACCGAAGACAAAGATCGGGTACCGGTGGCCCGCTCGCACGGCGAAGAAGAGGTGCTTGCAGGGTGGGTCAATGGGGTTGCGCGCCGCCTCTTCCGTCACCCCGAACCGATTTGGCGGGGTGCGACGTCCATAACCCACCGCAAAAAAAAAAAAAGGAGTCTATAGCGGACAAACAACGTGACACGTAATTTATATATATTAAGATATATATATCTCATCATCATTCTCCTACTCTCATCCCAATTATTTGAAGTTGATACAATATGTACTCTTCTTTCACAGTACATATTGTAAAAGTTATTGGCAATAGTTTTATGAACCCTCCTTAGGAATGTAATTGTTGACCAAACGGCATCAGGTATCATCATCAATAAAAAACGAGATAGACTTCATCTTGTCGGACAAAAGACATATATTTAATGATATCTCAGTGATCAGCAGGATTAGTCGCAAAGTCGAACGGTCACGCTTGATGAAGTCTACCCTCCGACCTACACCTATCCAATACCAGAACCTCGAAAGCTTTCAACTCGAACTACACAATCACTTCCAATGTCTAGACGAGTGCGAATCTCCGAACGATATGAACAACAGGTTCGTGGAAACTGTCCACGTGGTTGGGTCGAAGTTTTTCATGGCTCACCGTGCCAATAGACCTAAAAAACTTTCTGACCAGACTCTTAAGCTCATGGAGCAGAGAAAAGAAATGACAGTACAGTCTTCAGCCGATTGGTCCAAACACAGGCAGCCAAATAGGCAGATCTCCAGGTCTGTGCGTCGCAATATTCGCCAATTTAATACGCTCCGTGTTAAAGAAGCGATAGAGTGGAACCGTGGCTCAAAAGTGTTCGCACAAGATCTGTCTATTGTATATATCATGGGATTTCTCTGCGTGATCGTGAATCCGTAATACGGAAATCAGCAGAAGAACGGGTGTAACCGACATAACACAAAGAATTAGCACTCTGAAGTGGCAATGGGCAGGCCACATCGCGCGAAGAACCGACAACCGCTGGGAGAAAAAAAACTAAAGTACCGGACGACGCAGTGTAGGACGCACCAAGAGATGGACAGACGACCTGGTGAATGTTGCTGGGCGTCGATGGATGCAGGTGGCACAGGACCGCATTCTGTGGCGTACCATGAGGGAGGCCTACGTCCAGCAGTGGACGGCGATGGGCTGAAATGGTGATGATGAATCATTATTCATTTTTCCATTAGATGCCGTTTCATTAAACGGCATCAGATGGAGATGGCCCAGGTCGATATAAGGCTCTTAGTCATCTTTTACAACATCCACGAGCAAAGTACGGATTGGTAGTATTCGCAGCTACCACACAGCATATATATTCTAACTATTAAAATTAAACTTTCTAGTTGGCATGTTGTGTAATCAGTTTTAATAGAAGGCTCATCTTCTAATAAAGTTAGCTTTATTTTCATATTTCATGAATTCTATTTTCATATTCGTAGTTACCTTAAGCATAAAATTAGATTTTTAATATAATCTTGTGTATAAAAATATTGTATCTAAGTATTACTGCAACTACTCTAGATTCGTTAAATTACTTATGACCTTCTTTTGGCGGTAGACTATAGTGCAGTCACACCTAGCACGCACAGTAATAAATATCCTTTTTCTAAGCTACCTTGTAAATCTAACAAAAAAAAATCTTTCGTTATCTGCCTTTTCTATTTATTTTCCTTTTATACTTATCATTTTTGCGAAGAATTTCTACTTACTATTATTGTTATTATGGGATCCCATGACGCTTCTCTATGTCCCCGGAAGGGTTAGCTAACCCAAGAAAAGATTATAACTTGATGGATCAAATAACAAAATGTGATGAAACATTTACGTGACATACCTTTTTTATTTAAGAAAGGTTGTTAAATATGATTTCATGGGAAATTTTCATTGGATAGTTGATAGTTATATAATTTATTATTTAAATATTAGTTCTACTTTCCTATAATAATAAGTCCGTAAAACTAGCATAATATAAGGTAAAAATACCTATACAGGTTTGAATTCAGTGTAATATGTGGAGTCAGATGAGCGAACGGAAGGAAAACGTTGCTAATTACTGGCGTCGCCCGGAGCAAAGTCAGATCTTGCATCCTCTAGCGAGGGAGACACGATGAAAGCAGGGGAAATCTACCTACTACTTACTTGTAACATATGTACGCATAACAATAATATCTGCTACATCATTATATCAAAATGATATAAAGATTTCAGTTATACTCGTTTTCATGAAGATAGTGTATAATGCGACATCTGTAGTATACATACATACTATATGAGTACGTACTTGATTAATTAATGAATTTATTACTTGATTTACCGGGTGATTAGTGAGTGATATATATATATATATATATATATATATATATATATATATATATATATATATATATATATATATATATATACATATATATATATATATGATAATATAAAGGAACATCCCCCATAACTTTTCCGTGAGTATCGTTAAAATGGATTAAAGGATGTCTGCAAACTATAAAATCACTGTGAAAAATCCAGATAGGTCAGCGTCAATCTTCTTTTTCTCAGCCCATATAATAATATGTATGTCCTACTGCTAAGGAAACCTGAGTCTCCTCCATACTGGGAAAAAAATTAACTTGCCAAGCTGATATCTGGTTAACTCATTTAAGTTGGCATAGGGTTTTATGTCAAGATTTCTTTCTCTTGCTTCTCATATTGTAGACAACTAAAGAATGACTCAAGGATACTTTAGTCGCCTTTTAAAACACTCACGGATAAGAAATGAGGTGAATGGTATTCTTAACTCGTCGATCAGCGTTATCCACGCTGATCGACGAGTTAAGAATACCAGCGTAATGCTGTAGACTAATCTTCTTAATTTGCACCAAACTGTTGTATCGAACAGTGGACATGCCACTGTAATACATTATTCGGATTGAAAAGAAGAAAAAGAATTATCCCATAACCACCAGACTATTCCCTATATTGATCCATCAACCTACAGACGTCTATTATTGGAATTAAGCCTACCCACGATAATGCCCCTTTTTTTTTTTTTTTATTGGTGGGCTATGGATGCGTCTCGCCCCGCCGAATCGGTCCGGGGTGACGGAAAAGGCGGCGCGTGACCCCATAGACCCACCGTAAAACCTTCTCTCTTCGCCGTGCGAGTGGGCCACCGGTACCCGAACCCACGAGAATGCCCCTCAAAATTATTTTGTGAAACCTGCATTCAACGGTTCCATCCATCTTTTAAAAAATCGTTAGTACGTGTTGTGGAGGACGATTGTTGTATAATAGTCAGAAAACTGATGTTGTATACAGAAAGACGATTGTTATATAATAGTCAGAAAACTGATGTTGTATACAGAAAAAAAACTGAATCGATTTAAATAATTACATATTCTAATTTGTATCGTGTAGTTCTCTAAATTGACATTCAAACTCACAAATGCTGTACTCTTTATAGATACCATATCGATCTTTATTGAAGCTTAAAAATATTATTCATTCAATTATAACAATAAAATCTGGCAATACTTTATTTCTAACTAGTGACCCGCCCTCGCATCGCTTCGGTTATGTCAGTTCAGTTGTATAGTTTACTTTCGCGACATAGAATTCCTTTCGGAAAAGGATTTTTTAAAATCCTACTTCATCTGACCTTTACAGGGCAGAAAGAAAGTCCACACCAAATTCCAAATCTGTAGGGGCAGTATTGTAAAATGTGGATTTTTTGGGTTAACACCTACACAATCCCCTTTAGGGGTGGCATTTTTAAAAAGCCGTTTTAGTTTACCTCTGTATCGTAGCACAAATATGCCCCCCGAAATTCAAGTCTGTAGGAGCTATATTAAAAAAGTGCGATTTCTACACCCCAACCAACCAAGCAACCCCCCTTGCGGGTGGAATTTCGTAAAATCCGTTCTTAGCTGATCTTTACTCAGCGAAAGGAATCAACTTACCAAATTTAAAGTCTGTAGGCCTTATGATTCCAGAGATATCGTGATGAGTCAATACATAGGTGGAAATCTTTTATCTATCTATACATATAATAAAAATGTAACTTTGAACAACCTTTTTCTTTAGCGACCGGCTATGGTATATAGACACACCGCGCCCACTCCGTTCGAGGTGACGCGTGACCCCATAGCGCGCCGTACACGTACATCTACGGTATGCGGGCGGGCCACCGCATGCGGGTATCATCTCGAGTCGAAGCTTTCATAGTGTGTGTGTGAACCTCAATACAGGTACTCACGCTTGCGCCGCACAAAGCACCGACGGTAGAGCGTGTCAACGCAGAGTATTTTCTCTCGGACCCACCCTATTGCCTAATTCCGTTAGACAACTAACTCGCAGAAGGCGGCGACCGCATCTCAGTTTCTGACGCTGTTAAGCATCGTCCTAGCGACAAACCTTCAACACCTTGCATTGCTTTTTCTATTTAACTCTGTCAGAGATGACTTCTGCGTGGACGAAGTCGCGGGCGAAAGCTAGTATATATATATATATATATATATATATATATATATATATATATATATATATATATATATATAGATTACGTACGTAACGCGCTATAATGTGAATGTTTCAAATACATTTCTACCCACACGCTTACCATTGGTCCAAATTGATCTGAAATCGCTTTTTGTTTGCGCATTCAATCCCAGAGTTAGAAAAACAATTTGATACTATTTACTGCTTCGTTTGTTTACGAAAGGGAATAATATAAAATTGCTTTGAGTTTTATCAATCTTTACTAATAATATAAATGTCAATCTGACTTTGTTCATTGCTGCTGATGCTGTCACGAATTAACTACTTAATCGAAATTTCGCAAACACGTAATCGTCTTTTTATGTCTCAGCTTCTGCGTCCCACTGTTGAGTTGGATCCTTCTTCATAATAGGAGGAAATTGATATACTTTACCACTCTGGTCAGACAAGTCATTATAGGGTGTTATTTTGAGTCTTCCTTCTCTTGCATATTATATGCCTTATGAAGGACATAACGTATATGCAAAAGTTAAAAACAACGGTATGTAGGTACCATATATCTTTAAATTACTGAAATTTAGCATTTAATATACTTAATTATTTATAAAACTCGATTACGAAATGAATTTTTCATTTCGTAATCGAGAGGTATGGTAGTAGTGGTTGAAGAAACTTAGACCTTTTCATAATCAGTACACATATCCTTAAATTTTTCTCGCTGTGTGGATTGTACTTATTCTAAATATTCATATCAACGTGATTAATATATACTACATTAGCACTATATAGATGATATTAATATATTGTTATACATTTCATAAATAGATAAAACATTAGGTGAGACCTATTTCCTTAAAAGTTGATAGTTTTACGACACACAGTTGAGCTACCCACCACGATAGATGAAAGGCAAGAGAAAACTTAGGGAAGCCATTCATAATATTGTAATAACGGCTTCTAGGAGCAGTTATTCCGTGCTTAAGCGTTTTACTGCGGTCATTATCTACCCGCTGAAAGGATATGCAAGCGATAAATTGTACAACGTTACCTACACACTTATCTAGGAATTGTTACGTATCTTTAATCTAATCGTAGCAAGCAATTTCTAAACTTGTAACGTTTAAAGTATAATTAATGACTAATGAATTGAATACACGTAATGGTCCGGATTTTCTGTGTGGTAGCAGAATAAGAATACAATTCACCACCCCCTGTCTTACCCGTGAATGATCGTAAGAGACTACTAAGAGATATAAAATGCATATAACATCTATCCAAGAGAAGGAAAACTCGAAACATACCCCATACTAACACGATTGACCAGCGTGATATAGTAGGTCAATTTGCCTCCCATTATGGAGAAAGACATATATGAGCTGAGATGAAATAATTCGGTATCTCCTTTTTAGCCCATTGTGGAACTCGAACTGTTACACTCTCCTCCTGTAAGCCTTTCTGCCTACAAGGCACTCTCTTCTCCTGACTCAGCATTTCATACACAGCGACCCTTCCACGCTTCACTCCCAAGTCAGTCCACTCCAAACATCCATCCAATACACACGTTCTTTTATAATATTGTCTTATCAAGTAAATGCTCGTAAAACATTTGAAATCTTTTTTTTAAAAAACCCTCCGAAAGGGTCTGGTATAACAGAACGAGTAGGTGGTATAGAGAAATACAATTACAGAAATCAGAATGAAGTATGCAAATATATAGTTCGATTCTGGCACTCTGTTCTCTCTGCCTACCCTGCAAGGGATATGGAGTGATGATATGTATGTATGTATGTAGGACTTTAATACCACACTGGTTTGATGTATAGGCAATACTAGTAACATGTGATATTCTTACTACAATCACCCTTATATCCGTAGAGGCTCGGTAGAGATCTTCAATATTTGTGTTATATCATTTCCTTTATGTTATGATTAGCCGACTCGAGGAACTCTTTGTCATGGTTCAAGCACCACCTTACCACCATCAATCAATCCGTGGATTTCAAGATTCAGTCGTATTGTCAGAAAACGCTTTACTATGGTATGTTTTATGATTCGTTTCTCGAAGTTTTTATAGACTTTGAAATAAATTAACTTCTGTAATATATTGAATTCTGTTGTTTACGTCAATATATTACAAATGTAAAATAAAACTATTTTTTTAGATATTATCACGAGAGGAGCCCGTGAGCATGTACTGAAAAGTGATCGAAAAGTAACGTAACGAATATCGAGAAAGTAAAAAGGAATGAATGATAGGTTATTAACCTTAAAAAAATAAAAAATAAAAATTTAAACTTATAAGCATGTAATTAACGGACACAAATTATACTTAGAATCAGTACAACAATTCGTAGATCGCACAAACTATTGCACGGCATGGTATTGAACCATTGACGCTCGGTACGGTCGGTCTACCTAACCACTACAACATCTACGCAGTCAAAATTTAGAAATGTTACTTATATGTACTGCTTAGCACGAACGTTAGTAGACAACTAATGCGCCACCTGTGCAACTAAAATTATCTGACCTTAGACTTCTCATACAGTCATTAATTAGACTCTCATTCAAAATTATATCAAAATTATATGATTTAACATTTATAACACAATTATTCATAATTTACTTTAAAATATAAAAGCTGCTTAACTCAATTACAAAGTATTCTACGTATAATACCTACTCCTTAAATGTTATTCAACTACTCCATATAATAACTTCTGTAACGTACTTATCACAGTGAAATGAAATTTCAGCTAAAGTTAAAAGAAATGGTTGCCAATGTTCTTTTTTCAAATCCTATCATCATCTTTCCCGTCGTATTTTGTACTAAAATAGATATCTCAATGTGCACATAAAGAGAACGCGCCTTTCCTTTAGCAATAAAGAGACCATTTAATCGAAGCTTATCTGCCCGGAAGCATTCATTAGATGATTGCGCCATTACTAGTGGACTTTTCCGAGTGGTTTCACCCACACAGAACGTTTATTTATTAACTAATATATGATAACATATCAGATACTCATAAAAAAAATAAAAGGAATCCAATTACCTACTGCTTAATACCTTATAACCGTTTTCACCAACAAGGTAAATAAATTTTAGGTAAGATCTAGAGCACCTTGAAAATCCATCATCATCATCATTAATCAATCATCAAATCATCCTTTAGCAATAAAGGGACCATTTAAACGAAAGTTAATCCTTAAAAATTAATCAATCGAAAGTTAATCCTTAAAAATGAAAGTTTATACTTAAAAATCATTATCATTCTCCTTTTATCCCAATTACTTGAGATCGACGCGATATGTACTCCTCTTTCATTGTACATATAGCAAAAGTTATTAATAATAGCTTTATGACCGGCCATCTGCCAAGCCTTTTTTTTTTTTGCATGGTGGACCATGGATGTGTTCGCACCCCGCCAAATCGATCCGGGGCGACAGAAGAGCCCACCTTGCAAGACTTTGTTGTCCCGACAGTATCAGATGGAGTTCATCCAGGTTTAATTTAAATGAACTAAACCTAAATAATACTTATTTATATTATTTAAGTATAATATATAACAAATAACATAAATTAATCATTTTTTAATACTTTATACATTGGCCACATATATATATGAGCCTCATTCAAAACGGAGGGGATATTAGGCTACTACACTGGTCACAGTTGGTATACGATTAATTTCGAATTTGCCTGCAATGTTATTTAATCTTACCGTGGGGGGATAATAAAATACGACTAAGGGATGTAAAACGTATATGCGTTTTACATCCCTTAGTGCTATACAAGAGAAGGAGAACTCGAAATTAAACCCTATAACCAACACGTCTGACCAGCGTAGTATAGTAGGTCAATTTGCCTCCCGTTATGGAGGAGGATCGATCCCAACAATGGGACATATATGAGCTGAGATGATGAGATGATGATGATGTTATTTATTTACATTCCTTAGTAGCCAGACATCCAATTGTGTAAGCATTTACACTATACATAATAACTTAGCAAAAACTTAGTTGTAGGCTAAGTAATTTGTAGGTTTACTTAGCTAAATTTAATATAAATTAAGCGTATTTATTCTATCAATTTATTTTAGGGGGGGTAATAAAGCGGAAATATGAGTTGAAGATGGATTAGGGCGCGTAGATTGAGGTATCTGTCCTAAATCAACATTGTGTAACAGGCGCTCGTGTAAATGTCTTGTAAATACGATAGAGAACAAATATCTCAGAGACTTCAATGCAATGGGAAGACATGAAGAACCTATACATGATTGTGTATCTACTTGAAAATTGTTGGACAAACTTATAAATTAAGTTTTGTTCGTATTTATTTTGGAAATGGATGCTGGTCAAGCTGGCTAGAATTTGATATGTTTTCTCTTGGATATTCTTTTCCTTATACTGACGTTATCTACGACTAAATGAATAAGGGATATAACTCTTGTCTGATACAATACAGGCCTATAATAACCTCTTGTGTCCACAAGAGGTTATTATTATACCGTATTATAACTGCATCGACAATAAAAAAAACTAATGTCACAATAGCTGAAAATTGTATATTTTAAGAAATTATATATATATTATATTTTTCATGCAGATATTTTCAACTATTCAGTCGATATACATGGATGTAGGTACCGGAGGAGACCGAGACTAACCTACCTAGACCAGATTGGTCATGCACTGAAGAAAGATGGAGTCAAGAGTCACCGAAACCGGCGAGCGTGTATGAAGAGAATTATGAATGTTGAGGAAGCGAGTGAAGTATGCAAGCAAATAGAGTTCTCTGGCTACTCTCTTCCTACCCTGCAAGGGATATGGCGTGATGATATGTATGTATGTATACAAAAACGATATGAGACTTAGAATAATAATTTATGAATTATAAAAAGAATTGTCCGTTGGAGGATCGAAGCTCGACACAAGAAGTCTCATTCTAGATCTCTGCTGCATCTATGTAGTCACTTTCAAAATATATTTACATTGGCTTATGATAGTAATGGTTTTATGTAAGTAGAATTTAATTAAATCAAAAATGTCAACAAAAATGTTACTAACATAATATGGTAAGCAGTTCAAAAGTGGTGCATAGCATCGAATGTAGTAGGAGCAGGTCGCAGCGGGCACCGCGCGCCGGCAGGTGGCTTAAATTACCGCATTTGTTACACGTTTACACGAAACTGTATCAATATTTCATGTGGATTTACACCAGCTATCGCGATGGTTTGCATTTTGCTATCTTTAAAATATCCACCCGGCAATAAATACAGATATTTTAATTTATAGCACTCTAGGCCGCGATACAGATTTTTTTTTATATTAAATGTTAAGTAAATATCAAAACAAACTGTTATTCCAAAATATTTTTTCTTTTTTCTCGAGTTATTCAATATCTATATTCTTATGCTGTTATATATTATTTATATTACGACCATATTTCAGCAATTAACGGTCTGAATTGAAATAAAAAATAAGAATTTAGAAAAAACCCACTACTACTGGATATAGGTGTTGTAATCAATATCTATAAAAAAATAGAAAACTATTATGCTATTTCCGTAAAGATAATAAGTTATAATTCCTCTATTCTAAAAATTCTGATTTGTGGTGAAATCTGCGATATAAATAACGTAGGTGTGCTGATAAAAAACTGCATTGGTCTTTTATATATTACATTTTCTTATAGATTTTGATGGCCTAAAACCACAAACGAAAAACCATATTTTTTTTACAATTCATTTTTTATTTTTTATTTTGTGTAAAATTTTTATTTAATTATCATTAAGATTTCTTACTCTAATTTTAATAATATGTTTATCTGGGAATAAAGAAAAAAAATAATGGTCTCACTCAGTTTATATGAAGAAAAACTACAATGACTTAGCTACAATTCTTGAGAAAATCAAATATCAAGAACTTTGTAATTACTTTTATATTTTTGTATTTATTTTTTGCAGAGATAGACACAGTAGTAGTATAGAAAAAAAAATTTGAACCTTATTGATATAAATATAAATCAAAAAAACATTTCAAGTATATTTCAAATTAGATATGTATTTCATTTATAGTCCAATATTTTTAGGCAAAACTGTTTAATATCTCTTCGAAAATAATAATCCGTTATAAGCGTTTTAGATAAAAAAATACTGAAAGGCTAATTAATACAGCTAATAATGGAAGCTGAACAGTAACCATAAATGTTCGAAAACAGCAGAATGTAGAACAACGACAGGAAACGATGCCGCGTAGAACACTAACGCACTTTATACCATTACCCCATTAGCTACTGCTACTAAACTGAATAGTTGTAACTTTTAAAAACGAATTTAATACATTGTTTGCACTAATTTATGATCTCGGTGTATGCGTTTTATGATTTCGGTATAACCATTTTATTGCATTGCTTACAATTGCTATTATGCTATTGTTCCTCTGTTCGTCTCTGCGGCACGTTTTTCTCTGTCCACTCATCATCATCATTATTTCAGCTCATATACATCACACTTCTGAACTTGAACTTCACAATATGACGGAAATTAGCCAATAATGTGGTATGACACATAGCAAGTCAATTTTCCTCCTAAGCCCTTATCAACCTATCTGACCAGCTATAGCTAGTCAAACGTAATGATATAGATTTTCTACATATTAATTCGAGTATTTTTGTCTATTATGAGTTTTCTTTCTCTTTCATAGATGTGATATGCATATTATATCCCTTAGTTTACTTCTGCAAAACTCACGGGTCAGATAGGGAGTAGTGAATTATATTCTTAGTCCGTCACCACACAGATGGTCCACTCACTGTGGCCAAATTGCTTGCTCGATCTAAGAGTTCAAGAGTAATAAATATTCGAGTTAACAGTGCGAGTTAAAAGTGGTAGGACTACGCTGTTGATTGTTTTCCGTTTACAGCCGCGGGCCGGTCCGTCCGGGGTAGTACCACACTCTCGCAGTAGATCGACGTCTGAGTATTGGCCTTCCATGTGCTATTGCGCTTCGTTCGGTGAGCGAAAGAGTCGAAAGCCCGGGGTGTATTTGGGGTTTGTAATCGTAGGCAACGGCTTAGCTATCCCCTTGGTATTGCGAAGGTCCATGGGTGGCATTAACACTTACCATTTGTGGTGCTTGCTCGTTTGCCACCATAAGCTATAAAGAAAAAAAATGTCAATCAGAATTGGCTCAAAATTCAGTAGAATGTAACAGTACAGGTTTTAAACGCACAACATAGTGAAAAATATTTTTCATAAAAAAAAAGATATAAAAATATAAATAATGATATTATTTTTCTGTATTCACTGAAAGTGGATTAAATTTTTATAAGGTTCTATACATATAAGAAATACGGCACGCATGTGCGCGATGTAGACAAGGTATGATGGTAATATGACCGCTTAGGCAAGCAATACAAAAATGTCAATGGCTGGAAGTTGTTCTTTAATCTGAGATCTTTCTGTATTGTATATACGTTCTTATAAGAGCTATTATTTCAATAACACTGAATTCCTTCACGAATCCCTACAATGACAACTCACTCAAATGTAAACGCGAACTATTTCCATAAGAAAGGCATTGCGAAAGTTTTTCAATTTTCAAGTGACGCAGGTATGATGGAGAACTTTGGACGCAATGACGACGCTTCGTTCGCCCGCACTCGCCTCACAGCATTATTGTGGCTGTCGGTACACACCAAACTACGATAACTATTGTTTTGCTTCAAAAGCAATACTTGTTTGCATAAAATATTGACTATAATCTTTTATATTGATGTATTAGTCTAATTATTACATTTAATAATGATTGTTAGACTAATAAATGTTTATAGTAATGGAATTAATTATAAAAACCTGATTACGAGCGAAAAATTATTTTCACAAGTGGGATTCGAACCCATACCTATTGGAAATCCGTTCCAATCGTGCAGCCACTTACACCACCATAAACTATTGTATGACATTCAATTTTCGCATCGTATTATATTTTCGTCTTTAAGGAGACGTGTGCCATCTACCCGAGATTGTTTACACATTGTACAGACTTAATACTCAAACTTTGCAGTCAGAATTGTATTAAACGATGACACAACCCTGTTATTCAAATTACTGAAATTTAGCATTTAATATGCTTGATTATTTATAAAAACCCGATTACGAGCGAAAAATGATTGTCACAAGTAGAATTCGAACCCACACCTATTGGAAATCCGTTCCAATCGTTCTGCCCCTTACACCACCGTGAACTATTGTAGGACATTTAATTTTCACGTCGTATTATATTTTCGTCTTTAAGGAGACGAGTGCCAACCCGACATTGTTTACACATTGTACAGACTTAATACTCAAACTTTGCAGTTAGAATTGTATTAAACAATGACACAACCCTGTTATTCAAATTACTGAAATTTAATATGCTTGATTATTTATAAACGACGGTACGACACCGCAGCAGGTTTCATCCATTTCACCTGGGAACGATACAGTCTTCGACTGTACGTTTGCAGCGATCATTTCTCCCACGTACGTGCAAGATCTGGAGTGAACTACCTGCTGCTGTGTTTCCCAAGCAATATGACATGGCCTTCTTCAAACAAGATTTAAGGAGAGTACTTTTTTCACGGTAGACAACGGCCTAGCTGTGCCCCTGGTGTTGCTAAACGGTCGGTCAGGGACCCCGCCCACACCGGTGTGCCGTACAGGGCCATCGACCGGACGACCCCCGTGTACAGCTGTCAAATTAATACTACTACCATATTTCGTACACATAAAACTTTGTACCTACTCCCCTCAATAAGTCGCCATATTACCGAATAGGTACACCATTTTGCAAAAATATTCGGTAATAAGCTCAACATTAGCAAAAAGTAGACAAGTATATCACGTTTAACCAAACTATGAATTTAACAAAGTTAGTAAAGTAGACTGCTATTCAGACCTAAATTTCAAACCCTGCATTTCACGGTCAGCAGACTTATATCACTAGACCAACGGGTCAGCGTTTAATAATTCTACAATATTAGTTTCGACTGTTTTTGGGTGATATCCCAGACGCCTGTATTTCGGTTACTAGGCCAATACCTCGAAAATAGCTCACTGTTCATTTTATAAAGTGTGTTCCCGTAGACGGCAATAGCTTCGCCTCTTATAAATGAGACTAGAGATTAGCTTTATGTGAATGTAGTATATTGTAATCACTTCTTCAGGTATGTGGAAAAGTGATTTTTTTGTTAAATTATTCATTTTTATACAAAATTATTTGCAAATTGTTTAGTAAATATTAATTCTCATGTGATGGCCTTCAAAGCAGGCTATAATTTTCGAAAATATAATATAAAAGGCCTCATGGCCACACCACATTTCACAAGCAGCCGCCGATCTTGACTACTAGAGCAGCCATCACTGTGCTTAATGATCACTATATTTTATATTGTTATTAAAGCTTTATCATTTTGACAATCATCGATACGTGAATAACCTGTACTTCTCGAAATTCTATTTTCACACATATTCGAAAAAAAATTCTTTGTATTGAACACATGTTAGATATGCAGCTTTCTTCGCGATCTTTTACTTTGTCAGTAAGCAGCAAGTAATTATTAACAATAAAAAATCTTTATAGCTTTCAAAAGTCAGAGACCCGTCCTATTCTTATTATGAATTCAAACTCGAAACATCTTAGTTGACAGTTATATCCATCCATACAATCAATCTATTTAAATCCATTATTGGACATAGAGGTCCCCAAGGAGCAGGCAGGGTGGGGATGGCAGTTGCTTTTATGAGTTTCTAAGAGAGAGTACTTTTTCCTTTAAACCTGGTCTCTCAGTCAGTTTTTATGACTAGCCATAGAAAAGAAAGTAGTAGCGATCCATCGTATTTTTAACCACAACACATGAAGAGGAGAGTTGTGTAGGTATGTGAACGAAACTATTGTATTAGGTGCATAATCTTGAATATTTTGTATATCAACATTGTAGTGGAGTAGAGTTTTATTTAAATTTATAATAGATTGAAGGTAGGGCGTGCGGGGGCCGCAACACAACGTCGGCAGTGGTGGCGGAGCGTCGGGACATTATGCAGCATCACGCGGGGATCACGGAGGATTGTTTCCTAAAACAGGATTGAGTGGGGAACTGTGCCTGAATTAAGCGGCAACTCACCATTTCACACTTTTATGTGACATTTTATTTGAAAAGATAAAACAAAAAATGTTTACTTTGTAGCCATGTCAGTATTTAAGTTTCATTAAATTCCAGTTTCATATGCAATTGCACATAATTGTATTATTGTAAATGTGTATGTACAAACACTCGGTCTCCAATTAAAATTTATGTAAGAGATATTCAGATATTTTAAATTCACAGTAAATCATTAGTAAATTATTAGTGGTAGGACCACGCTGTTGACAGTTCTCTGACTACAGCCGCGAGCCGGTCCGTTCGGGGTAATACACACTTGCCACTTCTCGGGATAAAAACCATTCTATTTCTTAAGTTGGACCTAACAAAAGAATAAAATCGTACAAACGGTTTTCAAGATTAAATGGAATGAACGTTATTGATACGTGATTTTTATATAAAAGGAAGATAAATATTCCTCTTCCATTTCCTACGTTGTAATAAGACTAAAGAATAGACCTATGGCAAATAACGTAATTATATTGCAGTTGTAAAAGATTAAAATTTCGACTCGAAAAGAAGCTATATGCCAACTCGCCGAGCTAGTGTAGCGTATAATAGTAAACCAAGTTGGTATTGTTAAGATGACTCGAGCTCAACAGTGAAAATTAAATGAATCGAGAAGACGGAATGATTCATAAAAAGACTTATTCATAAACTTTATAAGGTTCAATAACCTTAGGTATTCATAAGAGACCGGTGGCCCGCTCGCACGGCGAAGAGAGGTGTTTGCAGGGTGGGTCTATGGGGTTGCGCGCCGCCTCTTTCGTCCGATTTGGCAGGGCGCGACCACGTCCATAGTCCACCGCAAAACAAAAAGTTTTCATAGCAGTTTCTATACGTAGATGCATTGCACATTGCTTACGAACGATGATCGTTTATTATTTTAAATTTGATTGTTATTTGTTATTCACTGTGGCTTGAGTTTATATGAAAAATGATTCAATTATCATTTTTTTTTACTTTTCTTTATTCATTCCGATGTAGTGATAAATTAAGGTCCTTCAGCAAGTTTTGTGACTCCCACGGAAAATTAAGGTGCGAAAACACTTTATTTTCTTAACCGGTCACCGCACGGGAACAATATATATACGTGTGTAAAATGTATCACCATTCAGCCCTATCAAATGTTGGTTGTCTTCCTTTGATGGAGTTATTGCCATAATTACCAGGCTTGGCAAGCTCTGACTGGTCGTGGCCAGACGGCTAAGCGTAGGGGTGTCGGAGATAGAATGTCAATAGACGATCTCTCCGGCATCCCGTAAAAGCGCGGAAGGGACCGCTGTTAGGTTTTAGTGGGTATTCCGGCCGTCAATCTCATGGCCGGCGAGTCCCACACACCCCTCCGTCTATCACTGGCGGGGGATGTGCGCAAAAGCATTTCCTCAGCGATAACAAAAAAAAAAAAAAAGGCTTGGCAAGCTGGTTGGCCATCGCATCGTCGGCGTGGGCCTGGGCGTCGGCGTGGGCCAAGACGTCGGCGTGGGCCAAGGCGTCAATGTGGGCCAAGACGTCGGCCAAGGTGTCTGCGTAGGTCTAGGCGTCGGCGTGGGCCAAGGCGATGGCGTGGGTCTAAGCGTTGGCGTGAGCCAAGGCGTTGGCGTGGGCTTAAGCTTCGGCGTGGGCCTATGCGTCGGCGTTGGCCAAGGCTTCGACGTTGGCCAAGGCGTCAGCGTGGGCCAAGGCGTCGGCGTGGGTCTAGGCGTCGGCGTGGGTCTTGGCGTCAACGTGAGCCCAGGCGTCAACGTGGGCCAAGACGTCGGCCAAGGCGTCTACGTGGGACAGGCGTCGACGTGGGCCAAGACGTCGGCCAAGGCGTCTGCGTGGGACAGGCGTCGGCGTGGGCCAAGGTGATGGCGTGGGTCTAGGCGTTGGCGTGAGCCAGGCGTCGGCGTGGGCATAAGCGTCGGCGTGGGCCTAGGCGTCGGCGCGGGCCAAGGCGTCATAGAGGGCCAAGGCGTCGGCGTGGGGCTAGGCGTCAACATGAGCCCAGGTGTCAACGTGGGCCAAGACGTCTACCAAGGCGTCTGCGTGGGACTAGGCGTCGGCGTGGGCCAAAGCGGTGGCGTGGGTCTGGGTGTTGGCGTGAGCCAAGGCGTCGGCGTGGGCCTAAGCGTCGGAGTGGGTAAAGGCGTCGACGTGAGCCAAAGCGTAGACGTGGGCCTAGGCGTCGGCGTGAGCCAAGGCGTCGGCGTGGGCCAAGGCGTCGGCGTGGGCCAAGGCGTCGGCGTGGGTCTAGGTGTCGGCGTGGGCCAAGGCGTTGGCGTGGGTCTAGGCGTCGGCGTGAGCCAAGGCGTCGGCGTGGGCCTAGGCGTCGGCGTAGGCCTAGGCGTCGACGTGGGCCTAGGCGTCGGCGTGGGTCTAGGCGTCGACGTGGGCCTAGGCGTCGGCGTAGGCCAAGACGTCGATGTAGGCCTAGGCGTTGACGTGAGCCTAGGTGTCGGCGTGAGCCAAGGCGTCGGCGTAGGCCAAGGCGTCGGCGTGGGCAGAGGCGTCGGCATGTTCCTAGGCGTCAGCGTGGGCTTACGACGGCTTCGCGACGCCTAACGTCGGCGTAAGCGAAGGCGTTGGTGTGAGTGTAGGCGTGGGCGAAGGCGTTGGTGTGGGTGTAGGCGAAGGCGTTGGTGTGGGTGTAGGCGTGGGCGAAGGCGTTTGTATGGGTGTGTTTCGGCGTCGGCCTTAGCATCGATGTGGGCGTCGGCGTATGCCAAGGTGTCGGAGTGGGTGTGGGCGTGGTCATCGGCGTGGGCCTTAGCGTCGGTGTGGATGTTGGCGTTGGTGTAGGCGTGGGCGTCGGCGTGGGCCTTGGCGTGGGCATCTTAACAGTTCGTGTAACCACGGACCGTTGGTTAAACGCTAAGGGCTTTCAACCCGAGTACATTTCCACTTCAACCAACCTTTAGTATTTCAAGAAGTAGTAACTATGAAATATAACGAAAGAATGATTAAATAAAATTATAGAGATCACAATCATAAACAATGTTCATTTAACAAACTAAATAAATTCATTATTAATTTCTCCCATGGGCAGTTATATGTGGCATTCTCCAGAGCAAGCTTACAGAGTATATAAGCCTGGTATGCTATAATTAGCATCTAACGGGAAAATAAAAAAATATTGTTTACATAAAAATACTGTAATTGGTGTAGTATCGCAGGTGGATGGACCGGGTATTAGTGCATCGCCCGCATAGAGGTCGACCTTGTGACGGCGACGCCTCGGCATCATAGTTGTTTGTTGCCGGGACGTCGATGGTGATGATACCCGAAAGGGTAACCTACCGAAGCTGTACCAGTTATCGCTTTAATGTCGATGGAGAACACGGTGGATTATGAGGCCGCACACCACTCTGCCGTCGCTTCGGTCGTAATGGATTGTGGTGTAGTTTTAACAAGTACATTAAGCCCTACTCAAGTCTTTGCTTCATTGAAAAATTGATATCAATTAAAAATTGTGGTCATTTAAGTTATTAAAATCGACGCACGCCTTTTGTGTCACTAGAAGGGTCAATTCAAAATAATTATTTAATTTATCTGTAATGTAAGAAAATATTTGTATTACTTAATACAATAGTTTCATCAGTTCAGCTCATATATATTCCACTGCTGCGCTCAAGCCTGTTCCAAAGTAGAAGGGAAGTTGACACATGCTATATGTATATAACGTTGGCCAGGTAGTCCGAATAACTCTTAAAACTATTTGTGATGCAAACATTTTTTTAATTGTTTAAGAATATATACATACATACATACCATCACGCCATGTCCCTTGCAGGGTAGGCAGAGAGAACAGAGTGCCAGAGAACTCTATCCTTGCATACTTCACTCGCTTCCTCAACATTCATAATTCTCTTCATACACGCTCGCCGGTTTTGGAGACTCTTGACTCCACCTTCCTTCAGTACATAACCGATCTGGTCTAGGTAGGTTAGTCTCGGTCTCCCCCGGTACCTACATCCTTTCACTTTCGCATTGTATATCTTTTTAACCAGACGTTTGTTCAGCTTTTTTTTTTCACATGTCCGAACCATCGGAGCATTCCCTTTCCTATTCGCTCTCTTACGTCGTCGTTACGAATGCGATCGATCAGCCTTATAAGATAAGAATATATATTAAGAATATATATTATATTAATAGCTTTAATGGCAATTAAACCCTTTAAGGCAATTTAACCTATAGACGATGGTTTTCAAATTGTAGGCGTTAAACTCGGGAGATGTTGGACGGTCTCGACCGTGACCCCTAGGGTCGCCCGTATCGCGCGTCGCTGAACAAGCTTCGCGCGCAGGGCCCCCCCTCACCGAGATCCTCCAGCCCGACTTCCTCTGTAGGGTGATCGAGGAGCTATTTCCACGGCAGTCGGGACACACGCCCCCGGTCATGGCTTCGCCAGATCAAGACCGGGAGGCCGACGACGAGAGTGTTCCACCCGTGACGGAGTCGGAGGTGGGGGCGGCAGTGGTGCGGATTCGCTCCACCACCACGGCCCCCGGCCCGGACGGAATACCAGTCCGGGTGTTGACGTCGCTCCTCGAGCACTTCGAGCCTCGCCTTAGGCAACTGTTCAACGCCTGTCTGACGTCTGGACGGTTCCCTGAGTGCTGGAAGGAGGGGAGGTTGGTTCACCTGCCAAAGCCGGGACGGCCCCCGGATTTGCCGTCGGCCTACAGGCCCATCGTGCTTCTCGACGATGTGGGTAAGCTGCTGGAGCGTTTCCTCGCTGCCCGCATCGTCCGACACTTGGAGGAGGTGGGGCCCGATCTGTCGGACGCTCAATATGGGTTTAGGAGGGGGCGTTCGACCATCGGGGCCCTGCTACGCCTGAGGCAGACGGCCGCGGAGGCTGTCACCGGCAAGGGAGTGCTGTTGGCGGTGTCGCTGGACATCGCCAACGCATTCAATAGTCTGCCATTCAGCTGCATCAGGGAGGCGCTCCGGTTCCATGGAGTGCCCCTGTACCTCAGGCGGCTGGTGGCAGACTATTTAGAGGGGCGCAGTATCCTCTGCGCGGGTCCCGCAGGGGACATTGTGCGGACGCCCATGCCGTGCGGTGTTCCACAGGGGTTGGTTCTGGGGCTGACTCTGTGGGATATCGGGTAGGACTGGGCGTTGAGAGGGAGTCTCCCCCCCGGGCTGAGCTTGGTGTGCTATGCTGACGACACGCTCGTCACAGCCTGGGGCAGGGCACTCGAAGAGGCGGCGAGCCTGGCCACTCTCGGCACCGAGGAGATGGTCAGACGAATCGAGGCGCTGGGGCTCAGGGTGGCCTTAAATAAGACGGAGGCCCTATTATTCCATGGGCCACGCGTAAGGCTGCCAAGCGGCGCCTCGTTAGTCGTCAACTCCATCCAGATCAACATCCAGGCCCATATGAAGTACTTGGGTCTGGTGCTCGACGGGCGATGGTGGTTCCGGGAGCATTTCGACAAATTGCTCCCCGGCTGGTCGGCGCGGCGTCCGCCCTTTCTCGGCTCATGCCGAATGTGGGCGGACCCAGTTTCGAGGGCCGACGGCTGTATGCGGGGGTCATCCGCTCGATGGCCATGTACGGCGCACCCGTGTGGGCGAGGGCTCTGAACGCCCAGCTCAGAGCGGTTCTGTGGAGGCCACAGAGAGCCATGGCGGTCAGAGCCATTCGCGGGTACCGCACGGTGTCGACAGAGGCGGCGTGCCTATTGGCCGGGACAACCCCGTGGGACCTAGAGGCGGAGATGCTCTCCGACCTCTACCGGCGGGTTACCTCAGTGCGCGAGGAGGGTGGCTCCCCATCGTTGAGCGAGATAGCCACCTGGCGCGAGGACGCCCGCCGAGACGTCATCGCCCGTTGGGTTACGCGGCTGGAAAGGCCTAGACACGGTATCGTGACCGTGGAAGCCTTCCTGCCCGTATTATTGAAATGGATGGAGCGGTGGCACGGGGTCCTCACTTTCCGACTGGTGCAGGTGTTGACGGGGCACGGGTGCTTCGGGAAATACCTGCACACGGTCGTGTACAGGGAGTGGACTTCGGGCTGCCATCATTGCAGTAGTCACGAGGACACGGCGCAACATACGCCCGAGGAATGCTCGGGCTGGGACGGGCAGCGCCGCGACCTCGTCGCTATTATCGGTGCCGACCTGGCGCTGCCGGCTGTCGCAAGGGCGATGGTCGACAGCGTCAGGAATTAGGACGCGGTCGCCGCCTTCTGCGAAGCTGTCATCTCGCGGAAGGAGGCGGCGGAACGAGTCAGGGAGGACTCCCGCGACCCGGGCCGCCGCCAGCGGCCGGGGCGGCGCAGGCGCGAATACCTGCGCCTGATGCCGCCCTAACCCAGGCTTCAGGTGATCGGACCGGGGAATTGTCCGGTCACCCGACGCGAGGCCACCGCGTGAGGGCGACGCCCCGACGGCGAAATCTGTCGGGGCGTCGACGAGAGGAACCCGCGAGGGTAAACCGCCGAGCGGACCACCGAAGACAAAGATCGGGTACCGGTGGTCCGCTCGCACGGCGAAGAGAGAGGATTTTACGGTGGGTCTATGAGGTCACGCGCCGCCTTCTCCGTCATCCCGGACCGATTTGGCGGGGCGAGACGCACCCATAGCCCACCAATAAAAAAAAATAAAAAAAATAAAAAGGCGTTAAAAAAGCCGCGAAATCGGGTGTCGTTCTTCGCGTCACAAATAAGAGGCAAATTAAAAAATTAGAATCTGTTGATACCATTAAAGCCACTGGCTTGCGTTTAGAAAAACCGAAAGGTAGACGACCGCGCTTATTAATCAAGGCTGTTCCCATTTCTATGGAAGACAACGCGTTCCTTGTCGCACTTTACCGTCAAAATATCAAAGACAAGATGTCATGTGGCTCTATCACTATTAGTGTTATAGAATTGCACTCTAATCCTTTAGGATAAATGGACAATGGTAAATAAAAGCCGTAGAGGTTGTGAATCGAGCACCACGATATTGGTGCTTTTCTTTAGGGATTTTCGACAAATCCTTTTGTTCAGACTCGAGAAACTAGAGCCCATGAGATCAAGGTTTCACTGAAGCATTTTTATTTGTTGCCCTAAGTAGAAAATCTGAGTCTAACAATCAACATGCGAGCAGAGCCATAACGACCATTCACTCACTGACTCAAGAATGTGCTGATGTTTTAGTGAAAATTGGAGATGGCAAAGAAGTCTTTTGATGTTTTCATCAAGGGACCTCTTGGCCAAGTAGCTGCCTAAAACTGAATTTCATGCGGATAAAGTCGCGGGCATCAGCTAGTCGTACATAAACTCCTACTAAGCTCTAAACAAAAAATAGGGTAATTTTAGCGTAATTTTCTTGTGGTGACGGAGAGGAATACAATGGTCACCAGAGGAAGGGGTCTCTCGTGGGTGATAGTAATAACGTTACTGAAAGAGAAGGAAAACTGAAAATAAAAACCTATACAAACCTGTGTGACCAGCATGATACTATAACATTAATTTCTTTCCCACTATAAAGAGGCTCGAGCTCAGCAGTAAGTCATAAATGTATTGAGCTGAAAATGATGACTGAAAAGTTTTATGCAAAGATAATATGCTAATAATAACAACAATAATTAATTTATTGAGCGTAAACATTTATCCGATGCAGTTTGAAACTCTGTACTACTTAGAATCTCACGACGGGAAAACCATATAATCCAACCCAAGAATGAAATCACGCAAGAAACACCTACGCGGTCAGCTGTATGTTAACGCAAGGCCAACGTAACGACGAACAAATAGTACCAATTTTATGACTACACTTTATACGTCCATTCTATTCTCGTAACATAATAATTTTATGGATCAAGAATTTAAAATATGTATGCAGTATTTGTGTACAATAAAAAAAAAACAATCTGAAATCTTCCCTCGCATCGCCCTTTACTCTTTTTCTTATCTAAAAGTGCCGGCGTTGATCTCCCCGAGGGCTGACATTTATCAGCTCAATAAAACTTCCATGAAAACATTCAGTGACATCCAATATGATTTCATTGCTGTTTCCAAAAAAAAAATATCCCAAAAGGATGACATAAAATATTCTAGATATTCGTTCGCAACTCCACACGCACATGTTAACATTCATTTTGAATCAAAGGACAATGTTTTATGATTTTATTTTATTTGACAATTCAAATGTAATGTTTTGTTTCAATTGTCAATTCAATTAACTGTTTAATTTAATTTCATTTTTTTTTTACTTTATCGCAATATGATTTTAAGAACTAAACAGATTATCTCATAAAAACTATTAAGTATTTACGATTGCGTTTTCATGTAAATAAACGAAAAATAATGTGTTTACAAAATCTTAACCCATTGAGTATATGTTTCGTTTGATATAATATTGAAAATATGATACTACATGTTGCCATTATTAATTTTTAATTATTTTTCATAAAATATTAAATAAGCCAACCAACTAATCCTAAATATTTTCATGATAATGTAATACCTAGTTATAATATCAAAATTATTATTTGGGACCGACGGCCAGTAACACGAGGAAGGTATCAAAGGTAATTACTGTTGTCAGGGTCGTGTCCGCTTTAACTATTTACAAGTTTATATGAACGTGTCAGTTAATGACACGTTAACGTTAACTAGACGCTCGTAATAGAGAGGAGCCCAGCTGTATCCAGAGCGTTGTCGAGTTATGTCCCGCGCGAGACAGGCGCCTGATTAAAAATGCAACACTTCAAAACGAGGTGGATTTGGCAGTGCCGTCGCTCGCGCATGCCAGTGTTGTTATGACGATGGAGCAGATAGCTCGTTGTCATATAATTTATATAACTTATTAAATATGATGCATTATAATAATTAATTATTCAATAACGATAATGTAAATTTTAAGTGAATCATTCTTAAGTGTGCCTAAATGAAAAGACCTACACATATTTAATAGATTGTGATTTTGAAGCCAATTCATTCAGTTTATAGATGCAGGCATTGAGGCGGGATAAAGCTCGACATTTATTTTTAAACCATCTGTATCAGATCGATCGCATCTACCGGGATTTATAAAATAGAAACGCGGTTATCGAGAGAAGTATAGGAATGCTGTAAATGTCGGTATTTTATTTACGTGGAGAGCTGTGATACCCGTTGTGCTTCTATTTTCGCACTATATCGTTTATTATGAGGGTCAACGGCGTCGGCTTGGGCGCACTAAAGACGCCGCACGTCGGACGAGAGTTGAGCGCAGGCCACTCCACTGCCTGATATTATATTCTGGAGCACGCCGCCTCACCTCGCGCTAGATATTTCGAGTGTTACTTCCACCACCTATGAATTTACCTAGCCTCAGTCACAATACACGCCCGTTGCAGCCGGCTGCTTTGCTCAATTAATACTTCCATTGAACAGTATTGATGATAAAAGTTTAAATTTTCTGCGTCAGTGTATTTTAGTGATTATGAAAAAGTGAGTTATTTATGTGTTTAAAGTACGTAACAGTATTCGCTCAAATCAACTCAATGCCAAGAATCAACCACAACTGTCGAAGAGGCGTCAACTCTTCTAGTGGCGCTTAAGGTAAATCTCATTAAAAACTTTTAATTGTACTCAGATTAGAAAATAAAATATTCAGTGAGAGTACAAATAAGTGATATATATATCTACAAGCAAATGCTGAATACATGTGTGTATTATAGATGAAAATAAGTTTAGCCTCTATTTAGATTTATCTTATCTGTTACTATTTGTTAATCTAAACATATTTTCCAGTGCCTCATTTCATTTATTATTATAATTTTAAAACGATATTTATATCATAGATGAAATGAATTTGGAAAAATATCAAATAGAAATATATGAAATGAAATCTGTTCAATATTGAAATTTATGTATATTATTAATATATGATGTATATTATATCTGTCTATCTCCGCGTGATGACGGAGTAAGAATACAATTCACCACACCCTATCTTACCCGTGGATGATCGTAAGAGATGAGTAAGGTATATATAACGCCTTTAACATCTATACAAGAGAAGGAAAACTCGAAAACAAAACCCTATACTAACACCAGTCAGTCAGTCTGACCAGCTTGGTATAGTATGTCAATTTCCCTCCCATTATGGAGTAGGTTCGAGTCCAACAATGGGCCATATATGACCTGAGATGATGATGATAATTATGTATATTATATGTATGTTAATATATACATTGCAATAAATAGATACTATATTCAAAATAACTAGACCTAGATAAAACTATAATTTCTAATATAACTTTATCGTGATGGAATTCTAACATAAGAGTAGAGTGGCCTATTGTGAGTGCCCTATATTTCAGAAACGCTTCCTCAACAAAGCCATCTTGTCAATATCTATAATAGTCTAGCCGTTAACTATATACTAACCACCATATTACTTTTTAGATTTACATCATATACTCTTGTTCATGTATTGTAAATAAGTTGCCAAACAATCTGCAAATACTGAGAAAACATAATGTTTTAATAAAGCACGAACAAATAAAGCACGAAAAAAATCATTCACAGCACATTTGTACATACAAACATAAATGAACTGACGCCTGTTTTCCAGGGTAAAGTAGAGACTAGAAATTTCCAGTTAATCCAATCCTGATAAACCTTTTTTACTTTATTTACGCTCGTCACATACACGATACACGTATAAGCTGAAATGAATTTTATGTGTATTAATTCCTTTTTATGTCGAAATAGAAAAATAACAAGTTAAATGTCCATCATCTTACTACGCAACATTTGAGTTTAAGACGATCGTTACTATAAATAAATTTATGTGGAATTTTATAATATGCTTCAAAGGGTTGAGTGCCAAAATTCAAAGCAAACAGCATATTTATCGGCTTGCGAACGGTTTATATATCATTCATTTGTATTAAACATTAATTGCATTCATAAATAGTTTTATAGTAGAAAATTACCTAACAAATAGTAAAGTCCATAAACGGAAGCTTAAAAATATCGCCACTCATGAGAGAAAAAGGCCAGTAAAAGTTTAAAATTGGACTCGGTGAAAATTTAAATAGCACCGCGAGTATTGGGCAGTCATAACCATATGTGTTATAACAAGTAAGTGCATTTCGTTGCGCTGGTCACTTATCATTTAAAAGCTAAATATGAAATAATTAGTTTGTATATTAATACGTAATTTGATTTGACGTCGTCTGTTTGTGCACAAAATGAATAAAAGGCATTAGTTTTATATGTTTATGTAATAATAGACGTACGAGTACATACTAATAAGGTTAAATTTTATTATCATGAAATTCGTCATGTACATCATCATCTTACGTCATATACGTACCACTACCGTGTCCAAGCCTTCTCCACATCATCATCATCATCATCATTCTCCTACTCTTATCCCAATTGCTTGAGGTCGATACAATATGTACTCTTCTTTCATAGTACATATAGACAATAGTTTTATGACCAGCCGCCTGCCAGACGTCAACCCTCTTGGGAATGTAACTGTTGACCAAACGTCATCAGATGGAGTTGGCCCAGGTCGTTATAAGGCTCTTGGCCATCTTTTACGATATCCACGAGCAAAGTGAGGGTTGGTAGTGTTCGTAGCCGCTACCACACGTTCCAAGCCGTCTCCACAATGAGAAAGAAAATGAAAATATTATTTTTTTAATATCATATACATATGGTAATCTCGTAGATGAGAATACAATGTACCAGCACTTACCCACGGGTAATCACATTTCTTTTTTATTTATTTATTTCAAACTAGCGGACCCGGCACACTTCGTTCCGCCTAACAGTTAGTGAATGAGATGAGCAGATTTCGATCAATTCAAAATTATTAATATTATTTTTTATTATGATAATAAATTTGTATAATATATAAAATCAAAATAACAAGCATTTTAATAACGTGCCAGCAAGACGATGAAGTACCGTGTGTTATATGACATTTTTCTTCATGTGCGTTGAAAATGATCTAGTTGTTGATCTCTTAAATTTGCATTGTCAACCAAGCCGTTTCACGGGTTGCCACAAAAATGTGCAATATCTTGTTCTTCTGCCGTGGTTAAATTCATGATGTTTCGAATTCTAATTGCGTTACGGCTTTTGTCGGGAATAATTTGATCTTATTGGTTGCGGCATTGTTGATCACAATATAAACACAATATGGTTTATTATAACAATATTCGTAAAAATTTGTAACACTCGCACAAAACGAACTCTGACCGGTCAAATTTAATTTCAACTTTTTGCGGTATTTTTCAAACAAACTATTAGACCACGTAATGACGTAAGCTGTCAGTTGCGTTTTGTTACATCCTCAACAAATGGACGTTTAGCACTGATGTTTTTTAATGATTTTTTTTGTTTATTAATATCATATTTTAATATCTTATTCTCGATGACAACAAAATCAAAAACATAAAAATCATAAAAATTGGTGCAGCCGTTCTCGAGTTATAAGTGTTGTAACTAACACAACTTTCTTTTATATATATACATAGATATACTATCTTTACAGGAGAAATACCTAATGCGATAGTGCAAACAATATTTTATACAACTTAGTTCTATAATATCACATACTTGTTTATTCTATATTTTAATTTACTCCATAACTTATTGTAAATAACAATACCTTAGTGAATTCACTTAATGAAGACGTGAAAATATCGATTTTGATATGAAAATTATGCTAAGTGCTTACGTCATAGCCGTTCTGGCGGGCAGGTTTGTTCTAGCCGTTAACAGGGCCAGCAGTGGTGAGCGGCGTCGCCTCCATATATAATTTCAAATAATTTCATGATAATAATATAAGGCGACTAAGGGTCGTAAGCAGATAACATCACGGCTCGTGCATTGTACCCAATTGTGTCTTGCTGTGTTTAGTGCGTATTTACGTTTATTACGATAAGTATTTGTGTTTATTTATTCTATAATCCTGTTTAAATCGGTAAGTCTTTTATTTTTCTTAAGTAGTGGGTAGCGGAGAGTTACTTTTATAAACGTTAAAACTTTTATTCGTAAATTAATAGTTTGTTTACATTGTTGATTATTTATATTTTTACTTAAAAATGCAAAAGTGTTATACGGACACTGAACCCCCTGATCGTGGGGAAGGTGTTTTTCGTCTGAGTCAATTGACTCCACGATCGACCCCTACCAGAAATACCAGACGCGCGCTTTATAACCAGCCGTCACCTGCCTATGTTACACCTGAAACTAGGCTTCAACAGGAGAACAGCAATAAAAATTCTCCATCACTCAATATTAGCGATGTTAGACAGGCCGATTATTGCGATCTTGTGTCTGAGGCCTCGTTATTTTTATCGAAAATTAACGATTTAGTTAATGATCAAGGTTCTCGCATGAACATCGCGAATAAAACGGCAATTATGGATTACACTCAATGTATTACTACCATCGTATCCCTCTTAGCTTTAAAGTCGTCGTGTAATGAGACAAAACTAGCAAATATTGAGTTAGAACTTTGTCAAATTAAAATCCAACCGCCGTCAAATGCTCAAAAAACATCTTACGCCGAGAAATTAAAGTTACCAAAGGTTGTTTCAAGTGTTGAGGTGCGAACATCGCGCGCTCCCTGTGTCATCGCTTATCCGATTGCTGAACGATCAGCTGATTACGCGTCTTCATCCGCTACGAAGCAAGCATTACTGACCGCGATTAAACCAATTGACGACGGATTCCAAATTGTAGGGCGTTAAAAAAGCTGCGAAATCAGGTGTCGTCCTACGTGTCAGTAATGAAAAGCAAATTAAAAAACTGAAATCTGTAGCTGTCATTAAGGCCGCGGGTTTGCGCTTAGAAAAACCAAAAGGCCGTCGACCTCGCTTATTAGTTAAGGACGTTCCCATTTCTATGGAAGACAACGCGTTCCTTGTCGCTCTCTATCGTCAAAACATTCAAGTTGAAATGTCAATTAAACAGGACGATTTTATTAAAGCCACTAAAATTATTCGAAATCGGAAACTACAGAATGGACAAAAGTGGATAGGCGTGGAACTTGACCCAAAAGTACGGTCCCACCTGTTAGGCACTAAAGAAAAATTTTTTATAGATTGGGCTAGCTGTCGTTTTTATGATGACCTTGAAATCGTACGTTGCTCGAACTGTCAGCAGTATGGTATTCGAGAGCGTTTAGAGAAAATATGGTTGGAAATTGACCCCTTTGTAGTACAATTCCTCACTGGTTATGGGAATTTTAGAGGTAAATTATTTTATTTTAAACTTGTAGCTTCACCATTTTGTCAATGTTCTACATCTAAATGCGAGTTTGAGCAAACAGCTCACCACATCCTCTGGGAGTGCAGTCTCTGGCGTAACGAGCGCGATCTCATGTTAGACAGTCTGAAAATCACGTCTGGGGTAGTATATTATACAGACCTTGTATCAACTCGAGAAAATTTCTGCGCGGTAAGGCGCTTCTGCCATACCTACTGTTGCAATCAATGTTAAGGCTCACATATAGGCCCCATAAGCGTTGCCATATCCGTGGTGCTGTACTGCTGCACTTCACGTATCAGTACATACTCTTATCTATTGGCCTATTAGCCAATTTTTGCTTCATATCTCCCGCTTTGCATAGGAGGGAAGTGGAATTTTTTCAACTCCTCCTGTTTTTCTTTTCTAATTAAATTTGTTGCAGGTTCCAAGACAGTTAAAAGCGTTGCCCGAGACTTCCCAAGGGTCAAACCTCGGTGTCTTATACGGAGACCATTGTGGATCCTGGCTTACAAGAGTTACAGTGGTGGGAATGTGTGGTGGGATTAGTCCCAAAAAAAGAAGGAAATCTGAGAATAAAACTCTAAACCAACCCATCTAAACAGCATGATATAATAAGCCAATTATAGAAAAGACTCTCAGCATGAGCTGAGATGATGATGATGATGTTTCTCTTCTGACTCGTGAATTTTTATTTTTGTTAATATTATCTAGAATACTTTTGTTACGTATATTAAATAGCGGGCGAGGCTTTTACTCGGAATTCTTATGTATCGTTGCGATTCGATATAGAATTTCTAAACTCGGCACCGATCACAGTAGATTGATATCAATTAGCTTGTAACGTATACAATTACGTGCGTTGGATATGTTATTTATAAATATTTAAGTCTCTTTTAAATTTAGTTGCTTGCAAGCTTCTTATAACGCAAAATTATATCCAATCCAATCCTGCATTTTATATAATAAAACTATATAGATACCAGGCTGAGTTTCACGAGGTCGCTCAAGAGAAGAACAAAAAGCTATGCTGTATAAACTATTTTCCGTGTGGTGACGGAGTAAGAATACTATTCACCACCCCATATCTTCCCCGTAGGTGATCGTACGAGACGACTAAGGGATATAAAACGCATATAACATCTATGCGAAAGAAGGAAAACTCGAAATAAAACCCTATACCAACACGTCTGACCAGCGTGGTATAGTAGGTTAATTTCCCTCCCGTTACGGAGGAGGCCCGAGCTCAACAGTGGGACGTTTGTTGGCTGTGATGATGATAATATACACATACACACATACATATCATCACGCCATATCCCTTGCAGGGTAGGCAGAGAGAACAGAGTGCCAGAGAACTCTATCTCTGCATACTTCACTCGCTTCCTCAACATTCATAATTCTCTTCATACTCGCTCGCCGGTTTCGGAAACTCTTGATTCCACCTTCCTTCAGTACATAACCGATCTGGTCTAGGTAGGTTAGTCTCGGTCTCCCCCGGTACCTACATCCTTCCACTTTCGCATTGTATATCTTCTTAACCAGACGTTCGTTCGGCATTCTTTCCACATGTCCGAACCATCGGAGCATTCCCTTTCGCATCTTTACACCAATACTCTCTTTCATACCTACTCGCTATCTTACGTCGTTGTTACGAATGCGGTCGGTCAGCCTTACTCCACAGATTTGCCGCAGTGATCGCATTTCGACCGCATTAATTTTACTTTCATACTCTTTTCTGCATAAACAACTCTCGCTTCCATACAGTAATGTTGGGCCAAGCACTGCGTTATGTATTGCTACGTGCCTTCTGGCTGAGGTGGTGGCTGCCGAGAAGTTGCCCCAACGCTCCGTTCACTCTATTTCCCGCATTCACTCTTCGCTCTATATCAGTGGTGTACCTTCCATCTCGGCTAAATCCACATCCAAGATATACAAATTCATCCAATTGCTCTAGTACATCATTACCTATTGTTACTCTTACATCTGTTCTGGCTTCATCAGATGATGATATAAACTATGCATTCACAAAGGTTTTATTAATCAGCTTATAGGCGTCAACCTTTTTACATAGATTTCACCATTAGGGTGGCCTGAGGTCTCATAACCTGCCGTTAATACGGATTTTTTTTAATTCTCTCTACCAATTGAGCTAACCACCGGACCTCTTGTCTTCAGTATTGAGACTCTCTAGCTAGATATTTAATGCCGTAAGCGCTTGGCATATACGTTGACATTTGCAGTTCATGCTATATGATTCTTAGAAGAATGCTGTAGTCCGTTGTTTTATTAATCTTTATACCGCTTTATATGATTTCAACAAAAAAGTAAGGGTGGTAACGCATTTTATTTTATGCCCATCACCACAAGGGTTTCGGATAATAGCAGGATCGAACACATTATGTTAGTATAGTTAAGATAAATATTATTCATAAACACCATATACTCGTACCTACTGCTTTTTCCTATAAGGAATCAATGTAATAATAGAGTCCGGGTCTTCAAAATTGGAATTTGAAATCAAGTTTTGTGTATACAACTAAAAACTTAAGAAATATGGATGTGAAAGTACTACCACCATAGATATATAGTGGACTAACCTTAGATTATCGTTATCCCTTTAGGGTACAGAGGTCAGATAGAAATCGCTACGAATAAATATTGATTACTAACAGATCGGGCTTAACTTTTAAATCAATCAAAATATAATTGAACTAATGATGCGAAATGATGTAAATGATGTTGTACGGCATTTCTTTTAATAACAAAATCATAAATAATTTCATTTGCAATTATATGCATTAATATATCATATTTACTCCAAAAATATGCTTTAATATTTATTCCTAATCTTACTAACTATTTTGTTTTAGTAGGCAACGTCTAAGTTATTGAAAATTGCAGTCCCAGGGGAATGAACCAAGCTAATCGACCTTGTAATTTATGCACTATATTATAAAATATTCCAATGCTCAAAATGGATTCTCGAGTGTATCGAACTCATTTAAAATAAACTTTGTGTCCGAAGAAAAAAGTTGAAATCGATGCAGTAAAAGGTTGCTTATTTTTTCTTTTGTTCTGTTCATACTGAAATCTTCTTACAGTAGTAACTTTTTTAAAATATATGGGTTCTATAAAACAGCTGTTGATGTTTTCTTTAGTATAGGTTCATTATACAGATTCATCTATTTCTTTATAATTCAGAATGCATTTTATTGCAATCGTAGGATAGATACTACGGATAAATTAAAGCAAGCTTACATTCCAACACTGAGCGTTTTCATAATATACGTTAACTTTTGTTTGATAATCCGAGCTATTTTTAAAAGCCATTTCAGGTTAACAACTAGATACACTTAAAAAAAGTAAACGTCGTTGATACATATACTTAAACTAGAATATATATAATACAAGTATAAAATTAATATATCTGGATAACTGAACTTAGCTCGGTATTTATTTTTTTGATAAATTGGATAAATAAAGGGAAAACCAAGAAACGAATCGGGGTGATCTGTATTCCTCGATTTCTCAAATGTGCTATTTCTGTTATAGAAGACATTGGCTAAATTTACCTTCTTATTCTAATTAGTTATCCAATGAAAAAATATAAACACTGACAAAATGTTCTACTATCTAATTCTATTTCTTGATCGGGCAATATCCTATATTCGCCTACATATCATGGAAATCATTGGTACCGTTTCCAAGATTCTGAACATATGGCAATATATATGAATTGTTTGCTTAAAAATAATAGATAGATTGAGACAAAAAATGTCCACAAAATATTTTTACAAAAGACATGCTGAGTTATGATTATATTTTAATTGTATTATTAAATCTCCATCACTTTTTGCGCATGGCTTCAAAAAATAAAAGTAATATTTTAAATATACAGATATACTCGCGAAAATCTGAACAAGAATAAAACGATTTACTATTATGGTAAACGTATTATTAATATAATACAGAGAAAGGTAATTAAAGAAGTAGGCTTATGTACAAAATGTTAATAACAACATTCGCCGTAGTTAATGGATGTTTTTCGGAAAGCTCCAGTGTTATATTCATTAGCTGTGCGACGTTCATTAGTGTACTACAGTGCGCTTTATCTGCAAGTTTTGTCTCGTTCAACCTTGTTTTTTATTCAATTACAAACTAACTAATTGAAATATCACGCTACAAAGAATATATTGCAACTGGATAATACAAATAATTTCACTCTAGAGCTGGTTCTCAGATTGCATTGCCTTTAATCACTGTAGGTCTCGTCGTGGGTATAATGAATTTAACAATCGATAATTTTTATAGTAATAATTTACTTCATTCTGAAGGCTGACCAACCACCCCGAGACTTCTTCACCTCCCTCCAAAAGAGTTTGGTGTTACCCTCGAAGTTTTTAGTCAGCCTATCTTCTGCACTCATACTTGCTCTATCACGTTTCTCTTTCACTAAGGCCTTGGTGTCATTCTTACATTGCCGATATATTTCTTTCTTCTGTTCAGTCATATTGTCATTCAGATTCAAAGAAGAGACATAGTCCAGCCACGCTTTCTTCTTTTGCTCTACGGAAGCTGCCACTTCCGCATCCCACCAAGCATCACCATTTATGTTTCTATGCTTCTTTGAACTTCCACATACTTCTTTCGCTGTGTCTACCATACTCTCTTTCAATACTCTCCAGCATTCTTCAATGTCAGATTGCGGCTGGCTTGCCATCGTCAGCCGTTCTTGGACACCCTCTTCACACGGACACCTTCAGAATGAATAAAATAAGGTCTAAAGGTGGAGACATTCTTACACAAACACAAGACGTGTTAAGCCGATGGAGTGAATATTTGGGCGATATGTATGCGGATGCTACGGTTGGCGCCGGTGTCGCATGTGGTCTAGTAGATCAGCATTCGGCGACGGCGTCCTCCGATGGCATCAGTATGGATGAAGTTGAATGGGCGATAAGAAGTTTGAGAAATGGTAAGGCAGCGGGCATTGATATGGTGTCTGCCGAGATGATCAAGCTTGGTGGCTCCTGTGTCCGGGAGGCGTTCCTGTTGCTCCTCAATTTATGTCGGAGCTCGGAAATGGTTCTCGGGGACTGGAATAGCGCAGTCATCGTGCCTTTGTTTAAAAATAAGGGTTCACGTTATGACTGCGCAAATTACAGAGCCATAAGCTTGACCAGTTTGGCAGCAAAAGTGTATGGTAAAATTATTGAAAGGAGAATGAGGATGGTGTCCGATGGTTTACTGTGTGAGACACAAGGAGGTTTCAGGAGTGGATGGGGATGCATGGATCAAGTGTTCTCTCTGCGCAACATTGTGGAGAAGCATCTGGCCCTAGGTCAGAGGGTTTTCTGCAGTTTTGTGGATCAGGAGAGAGCATTTGACACGGTTGTACGAAAGGAAATTTGGGACATTTTACCGGAGTATGGTATTAACGGTAAACTGCTGCAGGCTGTGCAATCCAGTTACATGGGCTGTAGAGCCTGTGTGCGGCTGGATGGTAGAATGTCGCCTTGGTTTGACGTCAATATCGGCGTTAAGCAGGGCTGCGTTCTATCAGCCAGGCTGTTTATCATATATCTGGATAAATGTCTCCTAAGGTTGAACGATATGAATGTGGGAGTCCAGATGGGTGACTCAGTGGTCTCTGCTCTGCTTTATGCAGATGATGCAGTCCTGCTGGCACAGTCAGCGACTGACCTGCAGACCCTAGTCGACACAATGACAGAAGATTGTAAGAAAAGGGGTCTACGCGTGAATGTGAGCAAAACCAAAATAATAGTCTTTGAAAGAGATGAAGCCAGAACAGATGTAAGAGTAACAATAGGTAATGATGTACTAGAGCAAGTGGATGAATTTGTAGATCTTGGATGTGGATTTAGCCGAGATGGACGGTACACCACTGATATAGAGCGAAGAGTGAATGCGGGAAATAGAGTGAACGGAGCGTTGGGGCAACTTCTCAGCAGCCACCACCTCAGCCAGAAGGCACGTGTAGTAAAAAGCACGTGTAAGCAATACATAACGCAGTGCTTGTCCCAACATTACTGTATGGAAGCGAGAGTTGGGTATGCAGAAAAGAGTATGAAAGTAAAATTAATGCGGTCGAAATGCGATCTCTTCGGAAAATCTGTGGAGTTAGGCTGACCGACCGCATTCGTAACGACGACGTAAGAGAGCGAGTAGGTATGAAAGAGAGTATTGGTGTAAAGATGCGAAAGGGAATGCTCCGATGGTTCGGACATGTGGAAAGAATGCCGAACGAACGTCTGGTTAAGAAGATATACAATGCGAAAGTGGAAGAATGTAGGTACCGAGGGAGACCTAGACTAACCTACCTAGACCAGATCGGTCATGTACTGAAGGAAGGTGGAGTCAAGAGTCTTCGAAATCGGCGAGCGTGTATGAAGAGAATTATGAATGTTGAGGAAGCGAGTGCAGTATGCAGAGATAGAGTTCTCTGGCACTCTGTTCTCTCTGCCTACCCTGCAAGGGATATGGCATGATGATATGTATGTATGTGTATAATTTACTTGAATTTTTCGATCAAAATACATGTTTAACAGCAGTAAATAGACTGAGACTTTCCGTGGGATTAACGGCGTAAGAATACAATTCACCACCTCTATCTTAACCTTGCGTGTTCGTAAGAGATGACTAAGGATATAAAACGCATATAACATCTATGCAAGAGAAGTAAATCTCGAAATAAAACCCTATACGTCCTATCCTATACGTCTGACCAACGCGGTATAGTAGGTTAATTTCCCTCCCATTGCGGAAGAGGCCCGAGCCCAACAGTGAGATATATCTCGTATATGGGCTGTAATGATGATGATGATGAATGTTGTATAAATACAAGGGTTTGATTTTTAAATTCAATGTTTTGGATTTGTTATCTACACTGAAAAAAAATTTGTGACTTTATTTTAAGTTCTCTTTTTAAGAAATTCTAACATCTCCAAAATTATAATGATATTCTAAGGTTAACCACGATTTCGAGATATTTGAGACAATTTATAGTGAATGTCTTAGATGTAATCTTGTAGACATGGAGTAAGAATACATGCAGCACAAGATTCTCAAACAGATGGCGGAGTAGTTATAGTAATAACTAAGTACCTCTCATGCTGTGGATTCAATCCCCACGCAATTCAGTTCTTTGTACGATCTATAAATGATTATTCTGGGTCTGTGTGTTTCAAATTACTGAAATTTAGCGTTTAACATATTTGATTATTTATAAAAACTTGATTACGAGCGAAAAATGATTGTCACATGGGATTCGAACTCACACCGATTGGAAATCCGTTCCAATCGTGCTACAACTTATACCAACGTGAACTTTTTTGTATGACATTCAATCTTCGCCTCATATTATATTTTGTCTTCAAAGAAGACGTGTGCCATCTACCCGACATTGTTTACTCATTTTACAGATTTAATACTCTAACTTTGCAGTCTCCTTTAAAGACAAAAATATTATACGAGGCGAAACTATGCTGTATTTACTAGGCAGTAGGTTTAGCGATCACAATTAATTTATAAATTTTCCATGAGATTGCTAGTAGTCATTCTCATGATGATTCCTTAGATGGTTTTTAGATCTCTTTAGTGTAAGGAGTGATAACACTTTATTCTTATTATTATGGTATACTTTCACTGCATAGATGGCATAGTTGTTAAGATACCGACCTACCGTACAATAGGTCACGAATTCGATTCCCACGCAGGATAATATTGTATGCGATACACATATTGCTAGTTTATCCGCCCAGATGGGCGTGTTTTGTATCCGTTAATTATGTTTCCTCCGCGAGACAAACATTTAATCAATAACGCGGGAACTAATCTTTCAAAAAAATTCGCAACCACACATGGAACTATCAGTGTCCCATAATATTTGCCTACAGTGGTTTTACTCAAGCAACATTAGCTGTATTTGCCGGCATAAAAAAACTTTTAAATTAGGATCACGATATTGCAATTCTATAAAAGTCCTCGTGCCATTAAAATTTATTGAATAATGCCAATATTAGTTTGAAGACTTAAAATTATAGGTGTAAAATTATAATATCTGAACTGTATGCATATGTACCTGTAATATCACATAGACGTCACTTAGCCCATATAAGTCCTGCTCTTGGACTCAAACCGCCTTTTTTTAAAGGACACCATCCTGCACTAAGGAAATAAACCTTATAATAAATATATATATAAATATATAACCCTTCCGTGTGGTGACGGAGTAAGAATACAATTCACCACCCCCCTATCTTACCCGTGGGTGTTCGTAAGAGACGACTAAGGGATACAAAACGCATATAACATCTATGCAAGAGAAGTAAAACTCGATACAAAACCCTATAACAACACGTCTGACTAGCGTGGTGTAGTAGGTCAATTTCCCTCCCACTATGGAGGAGGCTCGAGCCCAACAGTGGGATAAATATGAGCTGAGATGATGATGATATAACCTTAGGCAACTAATGCAGTTAAATTACAACCAGACTAAGAATAACGTTTCGTGGATCACACAAAGTATTGGCCTGCATAGGAATAGAACCCACAGAACTGGCACGGAAAGTCGGTATCTTAACCACTACGCTATCTGCATAGATAGCGTAGTGGTTAAGATAGTCTTTACAAGGTGAGGGAAATTGGTCTAGTATTCCATGCTGGTAAGACGTGTTGGAATAAGGTTCTATATCGAGTTTTCCTTCTCTTGCTTCAATGTTACCTGCATATATATTAGTCCTCGTTCACGACAACCATGGATCAGAGGGGGAGTAGTTAATTGTATTAACTCCATGGCCATAAATCATCATTCTCCTACTCTTCTCCCAATTACATGGAGTCGATACAATATGTACTCTTCTTTCATGGTACATATTGTAAAAGTTATTGGCAATAGTTTTATGACCAGCCGCCTGCCAGACGTCAACCCTCCCTGGGAATGTAATTGTTGACCAAACGGCATCAGATGGAATTGACCCAGGTCGCTATAAGGCTCTTAGTCGTCTTTTACAATATCCACGAGCAAATATCCATATACATACGAAAAGTATATCTAACATACACGTAATATTTGCTATTAAATAATTTGATACTTATCTCTGTTTCAGAATAAAAGTGAACTGCAATAAAGTAATCTAAGATAGTAATAATGAGCATCGAAAACAGTGCTCCAAGCACAATTCGTGGTTGGGGCTGCACGCCTACTGGTGATCCACCCCCTGCTGCTGCAGCTGCCACCGAAGAAACTACTAATAAAGGATGTCTAACATTATTATTTACAAGAGGATGGCGAAGAACTGCACTATATGGCATCCTTGTGTTCCTCATGCTCTTAGTATTTCTCAATATTGCATTGACATTGTGGATTGTTGGTGCTTTAAAACTAACAATGGTATGTTTACTTGGTCATTTTTTAACAATATTTTAAGGTCTTTAAGAAAATACGAATCAATTGTTACAATACTGTAATACACCGATTTCGTTTTTGGTAACTATAAAAAAATCAACTACTAATCTAGCTTCTTTAAGATGCTTTTCAACAATTTGAACTCCCTTTCGACACTTAATGTGATTTTTTAAACATTAAATCAAGATGGAAATTAGAGAATTATCAATAATAACAGAATTGCTGAGCAACAGCTTCACCATATTCCCGATGATTATAATAATCATAAATAGTAATTTTTTTTTTTTTTTTTTTTAAACACCACCCTGCACTAAGGAAATAAACCTTGTATTGCGGGGGACTTTACAAACATGCAATTAACGCAGACAAATTACACCCAGACTCAGAACAACACTTTGTGGATCACACAAAGTAATGTCCTGCGTGGGAATCGAACCCACGGCACTGGCACGGAAGGTCGGTATCTTAACCACTACGCCATCTGTGCAGTCCTATAACCATAAAGAAAAATAGTACTCTAGACTATTATTATCGTATTAACTTGCTCCTTTACTTCAATGTACATTAAAAACATTTAAACAACTATAATTTACAAAACAATAGTTTGACATATGAGAGATATATCAATAGAAATATTTACTGACAGATTTTATGGTTATATGATAAATCATATTGAAAGCTTTTTCGTAAGATTTGTCACTTGATTGTAGCCTTGTTAGAGAGGAACGAAAACATGCGACTGCCGATGGTAGGGTTCCAGGTTGTGTATTATGTACCCCGGGTTGACCAAAAATCAGTACCAGTGACCCAATGGCGATAAAGTGGGAACACAATAGGTTATGGGACTACACGCCGCTCATAGCGAAATATAGGTTCTTATCTTCACAATATGTATAATATATAGTATACCTATACAGGGTGCAAGTGGACCACTCCCGAAAACAAAGACAGGTTACCCTACTAGCCCTACTTGTAACGATAGGCTAGCAAAAGCAGCGGTTCAGATGAAAAAAAATTTTTTTTTCACCACGCGACGTCGTTTAACTCTTGAACATATGATCGTGAGTTTTGAATAGATTGCGTCTTTTCTCATCTGAGTAAAGTTACGTATTTTTATGGCATTATCGTTACATGGCACTGTCCTAATAACGATGGAATGTGAAACAAACTTAAAAGTCGTAGTAAAGAAAAATATCCGATTCGATTTTTTTTTCTAGCCTATCAATACAACTAGTAGGGTCACCTGTCTTTGTTTTCGGGAGCGGTCCACTTCCACCCTGTATATGTATAGTATATTTAAACTCAACGCTGTAGATATATGTATATCTCGCCATTTATTTGAAAACAAAAAAGAATATTAAAAGTACATTTATTTACCTATATACTCACTGTAACGTAAGATTTACATTTTGAATATAAATTCTCATTCGTTTCCAGAATGGTATTGGACCTATAAGAATAGTACGAGGCGGCATTCATCTAGATGGCCACGCTTGGATAATGGATAATCTCGTTGCCTCTACAATAAGGTCACAAGTTGCTCAACCCATTACCCTGCATTCGTATCGGAATTTCACTGTAAAAGTTGGTGAACCAGAGCGTACAGAACATTCGAGACTTTTTATAAGTAAGTTTTTATAAGTATACATGTTTTTTTTGAAGCCACCATATATTAAGATATTTTGACCTTTTGTTTCATAATTCAGCCATATAAATGAAGCAGTTATTAATATAACGCACCGATGATTACGACGAGTTCATGGCGCTGCTCTGCCCAGGCGGCACAAGCCTCGAGCGTGTGCTGCGCCGTATCCTCATCGCAACCGCAATGGTGACAGGACGGTGTACTCTCTCTCCCGACGACCGTGTGCAGGTACTTGGCGAAGCATCCATGCCCCATCAAAACCTGCACCAGTCGGAAGGAGAGCACCCCGTGCCACCGTTCCAACCACTGCATCAGCACCGGCCGGAAGGCCTCCACGGTCCACATACCAAACCGAGGCCTCTCCAGCCAGACTGCCCAACGGGCAATGACGTCTCGGCAAGCGTCGACGCGCCAGGCGGTGAGCTCCCTTAATGAGACCACACCGCCCTCCGCTCGCACGTTGCAAAAGCAAAAGAATATGGAACTCATTGTTCTATTGTATGCATAGAATAATTCTAGATTCAATTCGTATATGACACGTATGTTTCGCTCAAATAAAAGTTCGAAAAGAAAGCTTAAAAAAGAGGCACGTTGACTTCAACCAAGCAGCAAGCCAACAAAAGAGAGCCCAACTACTAATGCCCTACGTCCACTTTCTTAATCACCATTATCATGTAAATCACTCTTGTTAATATAACTTCTGAACTATGAACTACATTGAACATAACTTCTTTGATATATATCGGATGTACTTCTACGACAGGATTGTAGGTTTTATCCCCTAAATAATATGATTTCATAACAAACGACTTTATAACGAAAAGTACATTATTATTTATTTTCAGAGCGGGATATCATCGAATTTCGGGGTCGCGCATTGCACGTGCGCGATATGCGTGGAGTAAGCGTATTTCATGCATCACGGGACGAGGTGCGCATATTTGCCGATGCGCTGGCGGTCGACGGACCAGGAGGTCTTACAGTGCATAATGCTGTACAAACACCACATGTTTATGCACCACCAGCCGCTAACTTGACGTAAGATTTAATAATATAAAGGGTGATATTAGCTCCACTCTCGCTAAGACCGTCTTAGACCATACCGAAGCCTTTAGACAAAAGAGAAATTAAGGCGCAGTGAGTGTATCTATTACCACTTGCAAAATGTACATTAAACAATAGTTTCTACCTTTAAAATGATTTGGTACGATTTAGAAGAAATATTTTGGAAAATATTGATAACATTATCTTATGATCTTTTATTCTACTTTTGTCATATTTAAGTGATAATTTCTAACGTTTACGCGAGTATTGCACATTTGAAATAAAAAACTACTTTTACGAATTCTATCGCGTTTTTTATTTAAACACTGTAAAGTATTCAAAACGTCGGATTATTAAAAAATCAAATACAAACGCGATAGAATCCGTAAAAGTAGTTTTATTTCAAATATTTTAGTGAACTCAAATTATTTATTTAATATCTTGAGCACCATGCCTAAGAGGAAAATGTATTAAATACAAAATTGAACGTCACTTAGGACATAGTTGACGTTATACATTTATCAATACGTCTTCCATATACGATTATAAATTTGCTGAATGTTTGAAGTTTCATAGTCTACGTTTAACGTAGACTATGACACTAAAAGTTGAAAAGCCAAAATCTGGTGCTTTATTCCGATAGTGACACTACGATAGAATGACAGATACAATGCAATAAGTAAACTTATAAGACAATAAGGTATGCAGCAATACAAACTAACACGTCGCAGTTATTCGGATGTAGATTTTTGTTGCCCCACTAGATTTGACTGATTTTAATTTTTTATGGAAATCATCAAAATAAAGCATCAGACTTATCAAAAGCATCAAAATAGAACGTCAGACTTTTTAAAATCAAATACCTAGTGTGTTTTTTTTTTAATTTTAATTTTTATAGGTTGGAGTCTCTTACAAGAAAATTGGATATAAGTGCTCCACAATCCATATATCTTGAGAGCAGAGCGGGGAGCATTGATATAACATCCCATAGCAATATTAAATTGGATTCTGTCGTGGGAGCAGTGAGTAATTTTGTATCAACTTAATTATTTTATTTTAGTTGACAACGCTGTAGGTTATGAGAATTTAACACTTCATGTGGTACCTCTACCTTGTGCTACCTCTTTGTATAGAGTCAAAAATATCTTACTTATTTAAGTGAAAGAAAAACAAATTTTGCAATACCAAGCTCTTGATTGATAAGCAAAAAAATATATAAACCATGCTAATATAAACCATGGTGACGAACTAACAATAAAATGAATCGCACTATTTCCTTTTGTATGCGTTTCGATATTGTATGGTAAGTCAGCTTAGCATTGCAAGAAAATGCCAATTTAAAAAAAATCTCTAGACCAACCCTTCTGGCTGGCAGAAGATTTATCTTTCATTGCGGAGGTGGACCGTAAATAAAACGAAAGAGTCTGAGAGAAAAGTAGTTGGAACGATGAAATCATGTAATATTTTAGAATACGGTCGTTTTTATAGTACAACTGGATAAAAATTTACTTTCTTCCTGACGTAGTACTTATCAATATTCCAATTGACCAAGTGCGGTTCTCGTTGGTGCTAACTCTAAGTTTTGAAGCTTTTAACAGGTACAGTTTAGTGGACACTCTCAAAGTCATACTAATTCCTTAATCAACTTATCCGATGTTATAAAAACCACTAAGAGCTGTAACCTATACAACAGCACTGTAAAAAACTTTAAAAGAAAACCATAATTCTGTCTCTCACCAACAGTGTATAGACATGGTTCAATTTCTCTTCTAATATTAAGGCACAAAAAACATCTTTTGTTACATATATTTTATTTATTTTTAGATTAAAATCGACGCACCCAACATAATCATCAAAGACTTAAAAGAAGCTGTTTTAATAAAGAAACCACAGAAAAATCTAAGAACTACGAAAGTATACCAACTATGTGCATGTGCAACGGGCAAGCTATTTCTCGCTGCTCCTGAGGCACCTTGCATTGCTTACGATGATGATACCCAACTATGTCGATGATGATATACCAAACCATGCCAAACAGTTCATGGTAGCTATAATATAATTAATAAGCAGGGTATATCTTCACTACAAAATTGCATTTCGTGAGTAATTTCGTACCAATACAGCGGTATTATACTGTTATTGCCAAGACTTTTGAAGAGGTTCTTATATATTGAGCGAAATCTTTAAATTAAATGTTATAACATTTAGATTTTTTTTTCACGAGGCGATGAGAAACAAGATGTTTGCACCTATTAAATTCAAATGTCTTGCCTCATCTCACCTTCAAGAGAGTGTATACTAGTCATTACTAGAGATACAGCTAATACATGCAAAGAGAAGAATGCATATAAACTGCTATACCCATGTAGTTTACGACGAAGACTAAGTAATTTTTTTAAAACATTTTATTAATTAATATAACTATTTAGAAAATAAATATTCTTAATGTTTTTCATAGTTTTCTATTACGAACTCATGTATATGACAAGAGAAAATCAGCAACTCAAACTGTAAATAATATCAACGTGGTTGATTGACGATGTTGTGTATCAAACAACAAATAGTAATAATTGTATAGCGATAGCAAAATCAAACATAACAAATATTTATAAAAATTATGAATTAACTTATTCACAATCAATAAAAAAAATATGGCAACATGCTATTCTATTATAAAGTATGTTTACGAATATATATGAATGTATAATACAAACTGTGTTTACAGATTTTATAGCGTCAGAATAACGTGGCATATAATTTTGATATTGATGGCAACGTTTTATAAATTTAAATACAATTCCTAAATGGAAATGTAATAAAAAACCGTAAAACTATTTCTGTTTCATATATTTAATGCTCATATAAATACAAAAAAAACATTATGTACTATGACTGTTTAGTGTTACACCTTATCTTCGGTGACAACATAAAATCTAGTAAAATTAATTATCATTATGTAATTTAAAATTATTTATTTAAAAGATATCTAATGGTAAGTAGATAAATCATTTTATTTATTATTAAGTTTAATAATAAAAAAGATTGTGATTGATAGTTGGCCTCTTATACAATTGTTCCAAATATATATTGCAATTTTCTCGTTTAATTATATATTTCTTATACTAAGACAATATCGTACGTCGTGCCTTTTTATAGGCGCCTGATCGAAAGAGAGGCGACGCACCCCCTAATAACCTACCGTATTTATCTTTACCGTATTATCTACTATACCCTCAGCTAAACCCGGGGAAGTGTCCATAAGGTAAGGGTAGTATTTATCGTAAGACAATCCTACTCATCAGACAAATTAAATATACATACATACATAGCTTCACGCCTGTTTCCCAGAGGGGTAGGCAGAGACTACGGATTGTCACAAACCACGATCCTGGCATACTTCCATCGCTTCATTCACACTCATAATAGTCTTCATGCATACTCTACGATTACGCATATTCTTAATATGACCTCTCGTCAATACATCGCTAATTTGATCCAAAAAATTATGACGAGGTCTTCCCCTTGTATTCGTCCCATTCACGCTTGCTTTATATATTTTCTTCGTCAACCTCCCCTCACTCATTCTTTCTGAGTGTCCAAACCACCTCAGCATACTCTTTTTGATCTTTGTCACTACTTCTTCATTCACACCACAGCGCTCTCTTATTACACTATTCCTAATTTTATCTCACATCACACATACTACGAAGAGCAATAAACTGCTTCAATACACAACTTTCTTAGTAATTGTTGCAAACATTAAAGAATGACGAATAATGAGTTTTATTTTGTAAGAACGAAAGAACCGCCGTTATGTCAAATACTACGAGACCAATGGAAACTTACTCAAGAGCTGGTGCTCTATACTGAGAAATTCAGCGACTGAATGTCCGTGTAGAAATATAAAGATAGATACATGAATACATGTCACAATACAAATAACCAAACAATACGAGGTGGAAGACCTTCGCACTAGTGAAACTTTGACTTTTTATTTATTTTTATATTCTCATGGCCAGAAATTCGTCTTCTATTCTTATTCTTAATTATATAACTAATTAGTATTTTATTGACAATGTATATTCTTTATTATTACCAATCATTTAATATAATTATTAATTTGTACATAATTAGACACTTATAACTTTTTTAAGAATAACGCATTTAAATAAATTATATGTATGTTACACATGCAATGTAAATTAAAATAACGAAGAAAACAGTATGATATATAGAATGTAAAATTAATGATATCGTTTAAAAGGAACTGTTACATAGAACTAAATATAATACAAATTGATATTATAGTCATTGTTACTATTGAATAGGAAAATTCTTATGACTAGACGCCTTATTTTGTACATTATACCATAGTATTCTGCACTATAACAATTTAATAATGAATAAATATAAATGTACATTAAAATATATATAAATATTATTATTAGTACCATAATTTCTTTTATTGTTAATTGAAATATATTGGGTGTGTAATTTGCGCTAAATAAATTTGCAGATTAACGAATTCAAAAATTCAACCTCTGGTTAATTATATTGATTATTTAATAAAGTTTTTTTAGTGATAGGACAACCCTTATGACCTTTTCCTATCTATAGCCGCGGGCCGGTCCGTCCGTGGTAGTACTACACTCTCGTAGAAGATCGATGTCTGAGTAATGGCCATGTGCTATCGCACTTCGTTCGGTGAGCGAGAGTGTCGGAAATGCAACAGGGTGGGTTTTGGGTTTGTATTGGTAGACAGCGGCCTACCTATAATACCCTTGGTATTGCAAACGTTCATGGGCGGCAGTAACACTTACCATCAGGTGTGCTGCTTGCTCCTTTGCCACCATAAGCAATAAAAAAAACTTATTGCAAAATTGCTAATGTAGTGATTTGTGATCAAAGTGTATGTATGTCTTATCTGTATTCTAACGCAGTAAGAATATAATGTATCACTAACTCATCTTATTCCGTAAGTGTCGTATGAGAAGAGATGATCTTTACATCTGTAAAGATCATCTGATCATTCTGTCTTTATCCTGAAAAGAAACCATCTCGTGCTAGAATTTACGGATTCTATTCACTCGGCGCTTCAAATAAACATATACCTCAAGTTCGGTATCTGACTGTATTTCTTTCTACCTTCTCTCTAGCTGGATGACGGCTTGCTGAGTTCAAGTGTTGACGAATAATATTCTAAATATTACAAAGTATTTTTTTTTTGTAAAATATTTAATGGTGGAAATTATATATAACCAAGAGAACTCTGCACCAATGTACTAATTAATTTCTCAAAATTCCTTTTGTTAATGTAGTTAATTAACTAATTTATTATAGTTTAAATTGCAAAAGTATTACAGTTTCATTATTACATTCAACTGCAATTAAAAGTATAAAACATAGATTAAAACCATAAAATGACCTATTGCTACTCGAAATTCCTTCTTATTTGAGATGATTATCGTAAATGTCCGTTTAAGTTGAATTGTTCACAACAGATTTCAAATGTAGCGAGTATAGATTTTGTCTATATTTGTGTCAATTACCTACTTACTTCGCTTGGCAATGTATTTGCAATACTATTTAGTAAAGACGGTACTAATAAAACAGGCATAAGTGATGGAGAAAAATATTTTCCTATTTCATATTTTTGAATCCTGATTTTTTTGTAGTCGGGTTAAATTCACAAACCTGCTTTTGGTTACACCATATTCGGATAAAAGAACACATTATAGACAAATCTTTTAACCAGCAAAGACTGGAGCAAATATATATTTAACCATAATGCAGGTACAAAATAAAGCAGTATTATTTTAGTTAAAGTAAAGAATAAAATAGAAGAAGTTTTCCGTGTGGTGGCGGAGTAAAAATACTATTCACCACCCCATATCTTACCCGTGGGTGATCGTAAGAGACGACTAAGGGATATAAAACGCATAATAACATCTATGCGAGAGAAGGAAAACACGAAACAAAACCCTATACCAACACGTCTGAGCAGCGCGGTATAGTAGGTTAATTTCCCTCCCATTACGGAGGAGGCCCTAGCCCAATAGTGGGACATTTATGGGCTGTGATGATGATGAAAGAATAAAAATAACTAATATGCTATGGGAATTAAATATTACGTAAATATTCATTAAAAAGTTCCTTTACAATAAATAATTGAAATGAGGTGGACAAAACTGAGCTAGATTATTATAGTTTTAAAATATAGAATTTTAAATCTGCCACATAACTAACCAACATACACAACAGAATAAGATGTTGTACTTTACTGTAGTGAAATTTAATCTCATGTGAACGAAACAAGGACTTTATAATCTATCGAAACAAACATTAACAATAGTCGTTTTCCCGTTCGGGTTGATGCCCGACACCCCGACGTGTTACGACTATTGGAACACATAATGTCAATGAGCCAACAAACAAATTGATATTGAATAAAACAAAATTGAACCTTACTATTTCAGGCAAACTCTTCTTATTATTTGAATATCGTTAAAGGTCATATCGTCATATTTCCATATATGTCAGTAGGCAAATTGTATCCATATCTAATAGTGCGATTATGAATAATTTAATATATGTAATAAGTTATAGTATACAAACTACTGATTTTTTTTGCATTTAATATGCTTAATTATTTATAAATACCCGATTACGAAGCGAAAAATGATGTCACAAGCGGGATTCGAACCCGCACCTATTGGGAATCCGGCCCAATCGTGCTGCCACTTACATCATCGTGAACTATTTTAGGACATGCAAATTTCGCTTCATATTATATCTTACGGGGGTTTACCTTTCGCTTCGTAATTGGGTATTTATAAACTTATAGTATAGTTTCTTACCATCCCTACTTCCCTACTAATATTATAAATGTGAATATAAATTTGTTTGTGCCGCTTTCACGCTAAAACTACTTACCTGATTATCATGAAACTTTGTACATTTAGTCTTCGAGGTATTAGAAAGGACATAGGATACCTATTATTATTATTATTATTATTGGAACGAAGTTCCTTATCATGCGCGCGCGTAATATAGCTTGCTCATCAGAATAACACATAGGCTATAATTTATAAAGATATTTTGCAAATTGGTTAAAATATAACGATAAAAATGCCGAACGAACGCCTGGTTAAGAAGATATACAATGCGAAAGTGGAAGGATGTAGGTACCGAGGGAGACTGAGACTAACCTACCTAGACCAGATCGGTCATGTACTGAAGGAAGGTGGAGTCAAGAGTCTCCGAAACCGGCGAGCGTGTATGAAGAGAATTATGAATGTTGAGGAAGCGAGTGAAGTATGCAGAGATAGAGTTCTCTGGCACTCTGTTCTCTCTGCCTACCCTGCAAGGGATATGGCGTGATGATATGTATGTATGTATAAAAATCGCTTAAGGCAGAAACAAATTATATAATTAAAATAGAACTTCGTTCCAGCCGGGTGTCCCTTGACACCTCTCGTTTTTTTTTACGTAGAGTAAAAAGATTTTTTTTGCCAGGCATGATAGCTGACCGTCTAGGGTCGACGTTGCTAGATTTTCAAATTTTTTCACAAACAATCGTGTCTGACAAAATAATTTTTTTTTACCCTCCGTAAAATCTTTGATATTTATTTAAGGGTTTCAACGCTAGCGAAGCCTCAAGTAAAAGCTAATTCCAGATATTTTTATTCTATTTTTTTTTACTTGCGGAAAAGGAATAGATTGTCTGTATTCTTAATCTCTTTTAAGAATTCACCACGGTGTTTTGGATTACAAAACACCATTTTTTTATAAGTAGCGATTTGTGGTAATAAAATGTTGAAAATCTTTATGAAAAAATTATATCTAATGCTATAACGAGATACAGCATTAGTGAGTAAAGTTAAGATTACGTTTTACATCATATGATCCAAGGCATTCGGCATAACTTACAGCATTATATTTAACATGTACGTCATCGGCAGGTAATTCATTAGCCTATTGCCGTTCAGTCTTGGTCGTGTACATCGTCAAGGGTAGAAAGTGGCTTAATTACTACACTTGGTAAGTCAGTCTTCAACCGCAGGCATTAAATTTATTTATTGCTTTTGGTGGCAAACAAGCAAGCAGTACTTGATAATAAGTGTTACTGCCACCCATGAACAGCTAGGCCACTGCCTACCAATAAAAACCCCCAAACCTGTCAGCTTATTTGCTCACCGAACGAAGCGCAATAACACATTAACACTCCTCAAACGTTGATTTTCTGCGAGAATGTAGTAGTACTATTGCAGCCGCACCGGCCTGCGGCTGTAGACAAAAAACAGAGTGGCCCTACCATTATTGTCTTTTATTCTCTCGCCTGGTGATCGCTCAGCCACTTTTATATAATTCTAGGAAAGTGGTGATATATGGCATTCTTATCCAGCAATAACACAAAGTTTCGAATATAAATATTATTCATCATGAAATATCTATATGAGACGATTTTAACAATTTATAAAGTACAAATTAATAAATCTAAACGGTGATTAATGTGGCGTATATCAGTAACGGGACGGGGCAGCAAAAGCTGTAGCCACCAGTTTGCTCCTAAGTAATTAGAGCTAACCACCGACCAATGCTTACCACGGATACCGGCTACCCTAATTGAAACCGCAGCGACAACGTTTTGTTATTACTTTTTTCCAAGATCGTTAACGTGACCTTACATTAGGACTAACGCGATTGCTTATATTGTAAGAGGTGGTAGAGTAAGAGTATTATAGAATTAATACCCTACTATAATTAGGGTTATAATAATATCTTTATTTCTTTTCTTTCTTTAAACTTAACTTTGAGGCAATAATTTTTGTGTTACGGAGGATTTTACAGATACAAATTACACCCAGACTCTAAGTCTGAATATATAACTATTTGTGAATAGTACAAAGTATTGTCCTCTATGGGAATCAAATTTAAAATACTCGTACGGTAGGTCGGTATTTTAACCACTACACCATCTGTGCAGTCATGTCAGCCAGTCATCAATATCTAAATATTTTCCTTGAGGTAATAACGGTTTTCCTTGTGAGTTACATGTGTAGTACAATTCACCACCCCCTACGATCACTCACGGGTAAGATCCGTGAGTGATCATAAGAGACGAAGTATAGGATATAAAACGCAAAAAAAACATCTATGTCAGAGAAAGAAAACTCGAAACAAAACCCTATATCAACACGTCTAACCAACGTGGTAGTAGGTCAATTTCCCCCCCATTGTGGAGGTTGTTCGAGCCTAACAGTGGGACATATATGAGCTAAGATGATGAACAAAACGTCTCACCAATTCCTAGACCACTAGTAGACCATTTTCTTTCTGATTGTGAACGTGAAGAGCTATGCTTAATATTAGACATATGTAAATATAGCTTGAAAAGATATCTTACATCTACGATGGCAAAATTACTTGGTGTTACAACATTGGTTCATACATTGGTTTTTTATTTATTAAAATCAGATCATGAATCATTAGCTATATATAATAACAAGAACAATTGCCATATTTCGAACATTTAGCATTCTGGAATAGCACTACGTGGAGAACATCACTCGGCAAACGATAACCACGTATCGATAATCTACTGGCATACTCTTTCATGAGTTGTTCTATATTCAGGGATCTACATGAAAAAAGTAGATTATGTAAGATTATAATGATTACGATGCTATTCCATCATTTCAGTTCATATACTGCTGGACTCCAGCCTCCTCCATAATAAGAGAGAAATTAACCTACTGGAACATCAAACAGGCGAATTTTCCTTCTCTTATTATATCCCTAGACCTCTTTTACAATAACGAATAGCAAGGCGGCATATAATTGTAATCTTTCTCCGTCACCACATGGATTATATTTTTATTTATTATATATTTACTAACTACATAACAAAAGTAAGGAAAAGCATTAAGATAATAGTGTCGAACAAACTAACGAACCTCTAAAATAATAATGGTAGGACCACGCTGTTGACAGTTTTCTGTATACAGCCGCGAGCCAATCCGCCCGGGGTAGTACCACACTCTCGCAGAATATCGACGTCTGAGTAATGGCAATGTGCTATTACGCTTCGTTCGGTGAGTGAGAGAGCCGGAAGCCCAACTGGGTGGGTTTGGGTTTGTATTGGTAGGCAGCGGCCTAGCTATACCCTTTGTATATCAAAGGTCCATGGGTGGCAAGTAACACTTACCATCAGGTGTGCTGCTTGCTCGTTTGCCACCATATGCAAAGAAAAAAAAAACATCATGATAATAAAAACCAATTAAAGTTATATTAGATGTTAGACACATACTAACGTGAACCTCTGAATAAAAAAAAAAACATTTAAAGTTATATTAAGCGTATCTACTCGTAATACTAACATGAACCTATGAATAATTACAGATCGTTGTAGTTTTTATTAATGATAACAATGACAATGTATATTGAATACATATAAACTAATAGAAGTCATATTTGTCAGGAAACATATATTGAGGAAAAATTGTAACTCTATCCGATAACATAATGACTTCTAATGTTTACGCGAGTATTACACATTTGAAATAAAACTACTTTTACGGACTCTATCGCGTTTGTATTTGATTTTTAATTTCCTGACGTTTCGAACACTTTACAGTGATCATGGTCACGGGAGGACTAAGGTGTCTTACGTCCAATATGTCATTGTTATTACAGAAATTTATTTATATCTACCCTATAAGATATTAAATTTTGACCCACATTTTTATACAAAATTAATACAAATTCATTGCCAGTACAAAAAGAGAATGATTCTATATGTATAAAATTTATGTTTTTTATGATTTGTTATTATTAAAAGTATTTAATTTATGATAATTATTATTGTGGCAATTTTACAATTTTAAAAACTAACAAAACTATCTATATATATATATATATATATATATTCTATATATATATATATATACATATATTTGCTGAGAGACGAAGCTTATCGGATGGAATATATATATATATATATATATGCAGCAAAAAAAAATGTAGCTATATAATTGATTGTATAATAAATCAAATTTCATCCATTTATAAATGGCAACAGATTTTCGTATTAAATTTCTATGTATATTATCTAAGCAAACAATAACACGATGGCCATAGCCAATTGGAAGACGAGTCGTCTCGAAGAATGCTCGTTGAGACTGAATTTTATTTGTTTGCTTTATCCTCCCCGTAACATAAAAGGAGCCGTGAACTGTTACATTTATTTCAGAAGAGTTTTTTTAGTTACGACTCAATAAACAAAGACAATCGTGTTCAAATATTTGAACGGAGTGTGATTTTTATTTTTCTTTTCTATTAAAATCATTCGTCACCCATATTTACAACTGTTTCTATAAAATCGTTGCAGTTAATTCACTTTTACTATGTTCATATATTACAAGAACAAAACATCTCGTGGTTACGTTTCTCGTCGTGGTCGTCGTTTCGTGTCGTTTATGGCAAGAAAGGCACTAAACGGTATCGATTCAGGTATATATAGCACATCTATTCAACTTGTATGCTACTTATGAATAATATTTGTATTAATGATGCATGCTTATACGTTACAATAATAAAATATAATAAAACGACACTTTATGAAAATAAATGGAATCGATTCAACCTAGGAATTATCATCATCATCATCAACATCATATCAGCCTATCGCTGTCCACTGCTGGACGTAGGCCTCCCTCATGGTACGCCACAGAGTGCGTTCCTGTGCCGCCTGCATCCATCGACGCCCAGCAACTTTTACCAGGTCGTCTGTCCAACTAGTGGGGGGGGGCGTCCTACACTGCGTCGTCCGGTACATGGTCGGCACTCTAGAACCTTTTTACCCCATGCGGTTGTCGGTTCTTCGAGTGATATGGCCTGCCCATTGCAACTTCAGCGTGCTAATTCTTTGTGCTATGTCGGTTACACCCGTTCTTCTGCAGATTTCCGTATTACGGATTCTATCACACAGAGAAAAAGAATAGGAATTATAAAGGCGATTAAATGGACCTCAAAATTAATTATCTATTGATCGTTAACACATATTAAATTTATTTATTCGACCAACTTAATAATAGTGTTTGTATCAATTCAAAAAACATGACTATTAAGGCGGTTGTTGAAAAGTTTCGTTCCATTTTCCCCGTTGTTTCATTTGTCGCTAAGGGCACAAGTTTCTTTACGACTCTCCGGATACCTTTTAAATACGCCCCCTACAGTAACACTGTCTGCCGTTTTATCAGATCACCACGCATTACGAACAACATGCACATATGTTTCGCAGTTTCCTGTTAATGTTTATTTTGTTTGGATTATAAATAGATCTAGCATATAAAAACAAACAAGATTTGCCTTTTTTTTCATTCTGTTTATTTAAATCTCTTCATCGTGATTAATTTTTTTTGCTTTTTTTTTGGCATTTTTCAATAATATTATTCTTTCACTTTGCCGTCTTAGATAATACAAATCTTCTTAATACTGCGGTTGGTTATTATAAATATCTACACCTTGGGGTAGTTCTACTTAGTATTATCAGATGCTTATTAATTCCCAGGTGAACGGTTATCAGTATGCGAGTCGAACCTAAGAATTACAGTGTGCTCTGCTCTTCTTCTAGTTACATAAAGAGACTAAAGTTATTTGCAAAGAAAACATGTCGTTAGAGGTTAAATAATATTAAACTCATTAAGTAGAAGCTCATAAAGCTAAACAGTGTGTTTATACATAAAATAATCAGGCATTTGTAAAATATTTTTGCATTAATTAACTTATTTATTGAAATACGATAACACATAGATTTCTTTCTGAGAATTCTGCAATCCTCACCATCGTCTATTTTTTTAAACGTAACGCAATATCATCATCATCTTGCTCTTATCCCAATTATTTGGGGTCGACGCAATATGTCATCTTCCTCCATACAGTCCTATCAGACGTCATCTCTGCAGTCACTCCCTGTCTATCCATGTCATACCTCACGCAGGCCATCCATCTTTTCTTTGGTCTTCCTGTACCCCTTAAGCCTTCAACATTCATATTTAAAACTTTCCTCACAACATTACTTTCATCCCGTCTCATCACATGTCCATACCATGTTAACCTTTCACTCCTTAACTTTTCCGTCACTGACGCTACTTTCAAACTTCCTCTTATATAAACGTAACGCAATATAAGTGCAAAAAAGAATATCCAACCCAATTTCAGAAACTCAAATTCAAATGTCACTTAGTATATTGCTTTTTTTATTGCTTATAATGGTAAACGAGCAAGCAGTACACCTTTTTCTCTTTTTTTTGTAGGTTATAGTCCTAAGCAGTACACCTGAGGGTAAGTGTTGCTGCCCCTCATGGACCTTTGCAGTACTTTAAGTATATATGCCGCTAGCTACCAACCAAAACCTACTCAAAAAGTTGGGTTTCTGGCACTTTTGCTCACCAAACGAAGTGCAACAACACGTTGCCAGTGCTGGGACGTAGATTTTCCGTGAAAGAGTAGTACGCCGAACGGACCGGCCCGCTAGTTTATATAGAAATTTTTCAGCAATGTGATGACTACTTATAGATATTGACAATTAAAATATTGAGAAAACTAACCTAGACATGTCAACATTCACTATTCGTTAATATTCGTTAGACATCATAATTTTCGGGCCGGACACTGACGACAAGTTCACGCTGCTCCGGTGGCCGGTCCAACGACGAAGGCGAGGTTCACGGATGGGTTATGGGTGAGCGTGCTTACGCCCCTCTGTCGCCCCCGACAGAGTGGTGCGAGGAGCGTGACCCACCCCACAAAAAAAAAAAAAAAAGACGTCATAATCTGCTAGATGATCGATAATTTATATTTTCATTCTCTCTCGCGGCATATAGGTTTATGAATAATCTTACGTTGCGAATATTGTTGACATACTGCCGAGTGTTGAGCTAGATAAATAATATCTACCAGTAACATCACAATTTATCGTTCATATTTATGTAGGTATACATAGATATTTGGATATGTATATTTGGTACTTGCCTTCTATTCCAACTTATGGTTCCCATGAGGATCTAACACTTTACGAGTAAGTTTTATGCTTAAAACCACATAACATACAACACTCTCACTTTCGACTATATGCTTTGAGATTGTGCGCAAAGATACACCATAGTTTTACAACATTTTATTGTAAATCTATTGTGAAAAGCAGTTCGTATATTACTACGAAGTATTAGAAAAAAAAAGAATAACGTTTTGATAACTTATTAATAAAACGCAATGGTATTTCTCAACATTAAGATTTTCCTCCCATTGTGGAATAGACCCGTATGGAACGTTGTTAATGTTGTTTATGAACGTTGTTGTTGGTTAAATAAAAAGAAGACAATCATATATGTCACTTAAACATCTAAACTACCTACATTAGTATATCTGTGTAACTACAACGATTGATTCCTTTTAGTTGGTCACTTTCTTGATACTAATGATTCATCATCATCATCATCATCACAGCCCATAAATGTCCCACAGTTGGGCTCGGGCCTCCTCCGTAATGGGAGGGAAATTAAACTACTATACCGCGCTGGTCAAACGTGTTGGTATAAGGTTTTGTTCCGAGTTTTCCTTCTCTCGCATAAATGTTATATCCGTTTTATATCCCTTAGTCGTCTCGTACGATCACCCACAGGTAAGATATGGGGTGGTGAATAGTATTCTTACTCCGTCACCACACGGATAGTAGCAGATATACTAATGATTGTAGCAAGATAATTATTTAGGAATTCAGATATAAGAATTGTTAGATTCAGTTATTGAAAATTAATTAGATTTTTTAATAACTAAATCTAAAAATTCTTATATTTAAAAACTTTTCTCATATATAATGTAGACGTAATTATTATGTAGTCTACTGTGATTGTGTTATAATTTACAGTAAACAACTTTTTCAGCTTCAAATCTTATGAGATTTGAAGTTGAAAAAGTTGTATTCAAGTGATGGTATTGACGACATGTAGTGAACTGGAGAGTGACAGAAAGTGTCCGAGAGTTCATCGACTTGTCCACATTATGTAGATGAGGCCGCAGGTGCTCGTTATGTAGCCCAAACGCTACACGGTATAAAAACTTCGCCGAACAAAACGACCCTTACTCACTATTTCTTGGCAATGCTCTCTGTTGTTTTCCTAAAACTATAAGGTTATGGATAGAAATTTATTTTCATTGTGATTGCAGTTTAATGTTTCGTTGCTATAATAAATGAAACAAGGTGAGATTGATACGTGTATATACAGACAACTAGGTATGTATATATCATTTTATTCTCAGTAACAGCTTTTAAAACGATGCTAATAGATTAACCCATACCCTAGGCATTACAAAAAAAAAATATTTTACCATTTAATTACAACAAGTGCAATGAATACCGGCCTTTTCTTTGATCGTCTGATCATGTATGGCGAAACCGTTATCATTAGTAAAAATCAAAATATCTTATTTCGTAAATACCTATTCAATGATACCCTGCTTAATATAATAGTGCGACTTTCATATTCCTGTTCTTTTTCACAATGTGGCGTCTGAATGTCGCTGTATTAAGTTTTAACTACTGTCATGTACTTAGTGATACTCTCAAGATGAAAACGAATTGATTAAACCAATAACTTTAGTGCGATATAAAAAAAAACCAAATACGTAAGCTGGTAAACATATTCATCGAACCTTTTTTTTTTTTTTTTTTTTTTTGGGGTGGGTTATGGTCGGCGCTCTTCTCGCACCACTCCGTCCGGGGCGACAGAGGGGCGTAAGCACGCATACCCGTAACCCACCGACGAACCTCACCTACGTCGTTGGACCGGCCACTGGAGCAGCGTGAACTTGTCGTCAGTGGCCGGCCCAATGGAATACCCCCTGAGAGGTTCCCTCACCTTGAGCGACGTCCCCCCCCCCAGGGGCGGACGTCGTTCCCTCCTCGCGCGGTCAGCCTCTCGGCGGGTGACGGACTAATTCCCCGGTCCAGTCACCCGCGGCCTCGGCTGGGGCGGCATCAGGCGCAGGTAATCGCGCCTACGCCGCCCCAGTCGCCGGCGGCGGTTCGCGTCGTCGAGGAGACGCTCCTCGCGCACGCGCTCCGCCGCCTCCTTCCGCGAGACTACTGCCTCGCAGAAGGCTGCGACCGCGTCCCAGTTCCTGACGCTGTCGAGCATCGCCCTGGCGATGGTCGGCAGCGTCAGGTCGGCACCGATGATTGCGACGAGTTCACGGCGCTGCTCTGCCCAAGCGGCACACGCCTCGAGCGTATGCTGCGCCGTATCCTCGTCGCAATCGCAGTGGTGGCAGGACGGTGTACTCTCCCTCCTGACGACCGTGTACAGGTATTTGGCGAAGCATCCATGCCCCGTCAAAACCTGCACCAGTCGGAAGGAGAGCACCCCGTGCCGCCGTTCCAACCACTGCATCAGCACCGGCCGGAAGGCCTCCACAGTCCGCACACCGAACCGAGGCCTCTCCAGCCGGACTGCCCAACGAGCAATGACGTCTCGGCGGGCGTCGACACGCCAGGCGGTGAGCTCCCTCAGTGAGACCACACCGCCCCCCGTTCGCACCCCCGACACCCGCCGATACAAATCGGCGAGCATTTCCGCCTCCAGGTCCCACGGGGGAGTCCCGGCCAACAGGCACGCTGCCTCCGTCGCCACCGCGCGGTACCCGCGTACGGCCCTGACCGCCATGGCCCTCTGTGGTCGCCACAGAAGAGCCCTGAGTCGGACGGTCAGGGATCCCGCCCACACCGGTGCGCCGTACAGGGCCATCGACCGGACGACCCCCGAGTACAGCTTTCGGCACGTAGCGCTCGGTCCGCCCACGTTCGGCATAAGCCACGAAAGGGCGGACGCCGCGCCGACGAGCCGCGGAGCGAGCCTGCGGAAATGCTCCCGAAACCACCAATGCCCGTCGAGCACCAGGCCCAAATACCTCATATGGGCCCGGATGCTGATGTCAACCGAATTGACGGTGATCGAGACGCCGTTGGGAGGACTCATGCGGGGCCCATGGAACAAGAGGGCCTCCGTCTTGTCCAGGGCCACCCTCAACCCCAGCGCCCCGATCCGCCTGACGATCTCCTCGGTGCCGAGAGTCGCCAGGCTTGCCGCCTCCTCCAGCGTCCCACCGCGGGCTGTATATTCATCGAACCTTGAAATAAAACCGAAATATAAAGAAAAGTCTGAATAACAAAGAATACAAAAACTCTATTCTATTAATTTTCCTTTTTTTTTTATATGGACTGTAACCTAATATTAATACGTTTAGGTATAGAACCTAAACGTATTAATATTAGGTGCGAACTTCTTCGAAAACTAGTCTACTATGGAATAATGGTGAAAGGGACTAACTTTTTCTGTACATCTTCTGTTAGTCAGATGATAAACTGACCCATGTTACTTCTGACACTGCTACGTCGTAAATAAAGTGGGCACGCATGGTAGTCATCTCCTAACATAAGTTGGAACACAAAATTATTTTGTACATAAATAAAGCAAATACAAACTATAAACTATTAACTTTTAGCATGCACGGAACGGTGTATAAATATCAAATTTGTGATAAATTGTAACATTTGGGAGTAGGCACTTGGATGACAAATATGGCTGTTAAGCCCACCTGGCTACGATGCTTGTCTGCAACCAGTATTTACGTAATACCACATGTGAGCTGTTCTATACTATGTAAATCGTAGAATATGACATGAGAGTGTTGTTTATCGAAAAAGAAAATCTTATTATCTCAACTTCATGTGTGCTGCATTAATTATTATCAGCTGACTAGCCACGTACCAATTATTTGTGCCCAGATTGACTTTATGTCAATTTTCAAAATTGCGTTTTGGTGGCAACGAACAAGCAGCCCACCTGATGGTAACTGGTAACTGTCGATTACGAAAATAACAGAAGCTCAGTCAAATCATTACCTACCGTGATCAGAGAGCTCTTCTTAAACCTCGTTTAAAGAAAGATATGCAACAGCACTCGTCAAAAGCCTCAGTAGGTCGTTGAGTTTAGAGCCTGCACGTGCGTGGGAGAAATAAACGATGAAAATGTACAATCGAGAACAATTTCAAATCTAGGTGCATTGGGTGAATCTTATTGTGGTGTGACTGATACAATTATAGAAAAGAGACTATAGTACTCAATCAAACAGGCCCTCAGAGCACTACCATTAAAGAATCAATAGAATACTCAAAGAGACCCTAGGTCTTATGAATTTAAAATATTAATAAAATTAAGTTTTTCGAATAGTAAACAAGATATTTTCAAAATTGACATAACCTTAACATTTTCTATGTATTTATAGTAATGATTATGGTAATCTCAAATGTAAGATATAAAATACAATGAATTTAAAAATACATCAAATAAAATAATATTTACGGCTCTGTGTTTTAAAAAAAGGAGATATAAAAACATAATGAGGAAACACAAAATGTAATTTTAATTTTATTCTTGCCACTTTTTCCACGGCTGGTAGCGCTTAATCATAATCACGGTGGAGCGTGATAATCTCAGGCCAAGAATGAAGAGGAAACGACACACGGATTATTTTTCTCGTTATACGCCTTATGAATCATTTTACCGTGCATCTCTTTGTGCTTTTAAAATGTAAATTCCGTTGTAACCAAACGTCTTGAGCTTCGGTATCATTATTTATTATCAGGTTTTATAATATTTTTTCTTTATCATTATTACGCATGTTATAGATAAAGTAATTGTAAGTTATAATATAATTATTAATAGCATAGCTAAAGTTCTTTACTGAATTATTATTAGAAGGCAAGATAATCTTTCTCTTCAATTTTAGAATTCTATATCAAAAGGGTGCCAACGAAGATCTGTTTACACTGTCCGTCCTGCCATTTGTCTGACATTGGACTGTATCTCACAAAACGTAATAATTAGATGGTTGATATCTTCATCAAGTATATATTTCTATTATCGTCGTACATTCTTATAACAATAAATAATAAAAAAATAAGAAAATACAAATTTAAAAGGACCGCAATAGATGTCCTCTTTGATATTTTTTTTATAAATTCATTGTATTTTATACCTCACATTTATCATCATCTCAAATGAGAATTTCCAAACAAAATAACCCAGCTCTGTTTTTATTTTATATTGATTTTTGTTATACATATCTATAACAAAACCGTCCTTATGGCTCTTATGTTTTGTTTTTGCAATTACAACATTTCAAATACTTTTCAGTGTCCATAGTGACGAGGTAATTAATAGACATGTGTAAGTAATGCGAGTGATGTATCACACGTAATATTACCCGACCGCGTACTGTCATATTACACATTACGCGACTAAACATCACATCACATTAAACATCACACATCACCTTAGACACGACGCGAACATCCGTGTACTGTTCTGCATTTCTGCAATGTTCGGTGTCTGGCAATTCAATATTTATTTTGAGCTTTATTTTCAGAACGTTAAGGCTTATATTTCTTAACGCCACCCGCCGTATTTATAGAGCGCTATCGCATTACGCGACATGAAATGTCATGTGTGATGTTTGAAGTGATGGTAAAATGTAATATTAGTCGGCACGAAATGCCATATCACATCACTTCGCGAAGTACCGTTTCGCGCATGTCTAGTAATTAAGACTTTCAAGACACTAACGAATAAATGTAACGAATAAATGCACTTCATACTAACGAATAAATGTAACGAATCAGTTATAACGACCTAGGCCAATTGCATCTGATGCTGTTTGGTCAACAATTACATTCCCAATGAGGGTTGACGTCTGGCAGGCGGCTGGTCATAAAACTATTGCCAATAACTTTTACAGTATGTATTATGAAAGAAGAGTACATATTGTATCGATCCCAAGTAATTGGGAGAAGAGTAGGAGAATGATGATGACTAACGAATAAATGTATATAGCCTGCGGAGTATTACCTAATTATAATTCCGAGCGTGACAACTTCTAAGCCTCCGTTTTACTATAATCGAATTAAAAATATTACCTAACTAACACCATTAATAATCTGTCAATCAAATAATTGTCCTTGTAAACCCACATAAACATCAGTCTTGCTTAGGGGAATAACTTAGTTAATTTTGTTTTTGAAAAGAATTAATGGAGAGCACAGGTGACACACCGGTAATAAATAAGTTCCGTTCAGATTAAAACTCAATTAGAGCAAAGGAAAAACATTGTTATTGTTCTTTTTGTCTTCTAGATAATTTGAACTATGGCAATTTATTTTTTATCTGTGGAACTCTATAGATACAATATAAAAATTTGTATTCAAGAACTAAATTACTACTCACATTCTGATATTTATTTGACGTCATAATCTATTGATGTCTTTGTTTCGGTATATTCAACAATAGTGGTAGGACCACGCTGCTGACAGCTTTATGTCGACAGCTGCGGGACAGTCCGTCCAGGGTAGTACCACACTCTCGCAGAAGATCGACGTCTGAGCAATGGCAATGTGCTGTTGCGCTTCGTTCGGTGAGCGAGAGAGCCAGCAGCCCAACTGGGTGGGTTTGAGGTTTATATTGGTAGGCAGCGACCTAGCTATACTCCTGGTATAGCAAAGGTCCACGGGCAGCAGTGACACTTACCATCAGGTATGCTGCTTGCTCATTTGCCACCAAAAGCTATAAAAAAAATTCGGTATATATCGGTTATTCGGTATTCGGAGGTATATGTATCCCTTACTACTACTGTAAAAATCGAATAGGCTGGATGAGGAATCACTGGCATAATAGATAGCAGCACCCTTCTAGGGAATTTATAACACCAGCTACAGTTGTCAAACCACATACCGTGAGTCGTGATTATGGTATTATATCCCCTTTGTAAGTACTATAGCGTATACGAGTACGTCGATGGGCTAATGTATGGATTTTTCCTTTACGATTTTTATTTACTTTTAAACTTTTTGTTGCTTTACTGATAACATGACTTATTTACATTTTAAAATATATTATTTTTTTGTTCACGCTCTGGAAAATACATTTAAGAATCTCCAGCCTGGGGCAAAAGATATGTGGAAAACACTGAAGCAGAAGTTAACTTTTGGCGCCAGATTGCTTAAAATATATACATTATTCGTCTAGATTGTGGCGCGCAGTGTCGATTCACGCACCACGTTCTTGACATCTAAGTGAGGCAGCCGCCTGGTTATCTTATGCAGTTATCTACCGAAACTCCCGTGTCCAGTGAGTTCCATTTTAATCATCCTGCAATCTATATGTTAAGATGCTAATCCAAAATTATGAACAAACCTGTATATATTGTTCACATGAATGAATCTGAAATTTGGTATATTGTAAAATTCATTGGAGAAAACTTGCACAGAAGTTCAAGATTTTATGTGTTATGTGCAAATATATAAAATTAGGTTCAGTAAACAGTTGACAACCTTCATTGTTTACCAAAAAAAAACATCTCCGTGCATGCAATTGTATTAGTCCGGTCCGAGTGCCTTGTTGATATAATTCCTATACTCAATATTGACTTCCAACTAGCGAACTATTCAACATCATCATCATCATCGTTACCCTGCTCTTATCGCAATTACTTGGGGTCGATGCAATATGTTCTTTTCTTCCACACAATCCTATTCGATGTCATATCTGCGGTGACGCCCTTCCTATCCATATCACGCTTCTCGCAATTCATCCATCTTTTCTTCAGTCTTCTTTTACCCCTAAAGCCTTCAACATTCATAATTAAAACTTTTCTCACAACATTACTTCGACCCCTCTCATCACATGTCCATACCAACTCGGGCGTACACTTTTCAACTTTGCCGTCACTGGCGGCACTTTCAAACTTTCTCTTATACACTCATTTCTTACCTTATCCATTCACGTCAGGCCTCATCCATCTTAACAAACTATTTATATCGAACTATTCAACATGTAGTAACATTAAGCACAGCCATAAAATTTTGTATATACATCCAATTATTAACGGGCATACATGTTAATCCGATCTAAGTATATAGTTTCTGTGCTCAACTTTTACACCTGACCAGCAAACTATTCTGTCAAAAACATAAACACGAAATTTAGTACACACATAATAGTAATAGCTCGTACTACATGCGACCATGAAATTATTGTTACACTCAGGTTTCGTTCCTGACGATAAAACTGTTGCAACAATAAACATAGATAGAAAATTTTGTATACTTATTCAATTATAATTAACTATCTAATCCATGTAACTTCGTTTGTCACATAAGAGAGAAAAGAGTTGGAGAAAGAGCATCGTAGGCCGGTATAACGCGTAGCGTAATGGAAGATGTCAAAAATATGGAAATTGTCGGTTTTGTAACATTTTTCTTTGATGGCCATCCCTTATTAGTCGTGGTGTGATTTTATATAGCCCATAGCCTTCCCCGAGAAATAGGCTATCCAATATTAAATGTATTTTTAATTCGAACCAGTAATTCTTCAGAGCGCATGCAAATCTTTGAACTATGGCATCCAGCGCAATTCTTCTTATTTTATTTTGATTCCTAATATCTGTACAATCATGAATTAAAGAGGCATTCTAACAAAATATATTCAAGTTCTACGTTTACATATAAATTATAGATGAAATCCTAATAGCCGCACTAAATCTTTGCAAAAGGAAAGAACGAAAAATAGTAATGAAATATATCGTTGATTTACATCCTTACCACAATGCAAATGTACTGTGGAGACAGAGTACGAGGTGCCTCACCAACATTACATGGCAATCCCACTTTATCAAGGCTCCTACTTGCCCGTTATTGTGGCATGTTTCACTAGCAACACTCTAACGGAGCGTACTGTAATAACATTTACACAAGGGAAATTCAAACGTCGAACTATTTGCGCAAAATGGAATTTCTTTGTTACAGCATCTATAAATATTGTATGAACGATGTGACAAAGAAGTCAAAGGTAACGTTTTATGCTGCCATCAAATATTAAAGGTTCAAAGGTACATAAATGTATATGGGTAACTCAAAATACCTGCTTAGGGGATGCTTGGCATACATAGATATGACGCATCAGACTAACTGTAATGAATAAATAAAAAAAAGCTTTTCATTCTCACTTCACTGTTAATTCCATATTAGATGAATATTTCAATCCGCGTTCAATCTCAGTCCATATAATATGGTAGAATAAAGGACAAATTAAGAATTTTCTTATTAAATAAAGACCTCAACTAATTTACAAAGTCTTATTATAAAAATAAGCCAAACGGAGGGAGCTAATTTAAGTAAAATCTGTAAATAAATAAAAATTGTCAATAGTAGACTACTGGTTTTTTTCTACGTTTATTCTGTTAAGTTGCGATTACTATTATTTCTACTTAAAAATCCACAAACAAAAAGTTAATATCATTCTTGGATTGGATAGGAGTTGAGGTAAAAAGCAGCTAAGCGGCTAATGGTAAATGTTTTAAATTAATCAAGGCAAGACTACAACCGCCTGATTTGCATTTATACGAGTTACTCGCGCTCCGGGTCAAACCGCATCGATAGCTAAAGAGGGTGTCTTTAAATACTGACAAAATGAATACATTTCTTGCTATCTAATAATATTGATCATTACCAATATAAATAATTATAGACATTTTCTATTAAGCATCACCATTCTTCTACTCTTATCTCAATTACTTGGGGTCGATACAGTATGTACTCTTGTTACATAGTACATATTGTATAAGTTATTTTCAATTGTTTTATGACTAGCTGCCTGCCAGACGTCAACCCTCCTTGGGAATGAAAATTGTTAACCAAACGGCATCAGATGGAATTGGCCCAGTTCATCATAAGGCTCTTAGTCGTCTTTTACAACATTCACGAGCAAAGTAAGCGTTGGTAGTATTCGTAGCCGCTAGCGCACAGCTATTAAGCGTCAGACATTTTCTATTAAGCAATAAACCATAATAGAGCAAGAGCTCAGAGTAAAGCCCAGACACGCTTTAATTTGTTAAAGACTACTTGCAAGATCTTGAGTTGTGTAGTATTTATATACACATTGAATATAATTTTATTATATGATTTAAGTAAGAAAGTTTTGACACTATATACCTAACTCGTCACCATACTCTCATTTCATTCATACCGTTCATTAATATTATATGAAATAAAACTAATTTTATTATCACTATCCAAATATTTATTTTGCAGCAACTATGGCCTAAGAAAATGAAAAATATGTCCAACAAAATAAAAACAGTGAATTTTTTAAAACGTGTTACATTTCATATCACCCGTGAATATACACTAGTCACAAAAATTAAGGGATATAAAAAAAATTCCAAATTTTTGGGTTATTTTCAACGAGCTGTAACTCCGAGGAAAATGGTCGTACAAAAAAAATAAAAAAAGTAAATTGTAGCTCCAAGTGTCTAGTTTTGAGATATGACTATAAAAAAATTTTATCATGTCCAGGTCTGGAGAAATCCTAAGAAAACTACCAAAAAAAATTTTTTCAAATTTATTCTCGTCTAAAAAAAGGTCCACGGGCTTCAAAAAATTTTTTTTGATTGTTTCGTTTAAAAACTCTTTTAGAGAATTTAATACTCTTTAATTTGACGTATTCAAAACGCCTGTACAACGATTTGTCGCGGAGTTATCGTCAATCAAAGCAAAAAAGATCTTTTTAACTTTGATAATCAATATCTCTTGAAATAATGACTGATTTTTTTTTTCAAAGTTCTTAAACAGTTAATCTTTTTGATCAAAAAAATAAAGATTTTAGAGAGAAAAAAATTTTTCCATTGAAAAAATTAATAAAAATCACAAAATTGCTCATAATGGTGATTTTTGCAAAAACAAAGAATTTGAAGCTTCGGGGCACAATGAAAAAAAATCGCAGCGCTTTGAATTTTTGAGGGATTTTAGGGGACACTTTAAGGTTAAAAAATTACCGACGATATCTTTCGTTCATCCATTTTATCCAAAGTTATACCAAGTTATCCAAATATCCTTAATTATGCGAATTTTTGTCTTTTTTTCAGTCCAAGTTTTCAATTCAAAAAAATTTTTTTTCTAAAAGATGTTTACATTTTCTTATAGAGGATATTGTGCAGTTTTCAAAACCTTCCTTCAATTTTCTATACAATCATTATTTCCGGAGTTATTGATTATCAAAGTTAAAAAGATCTTTTTTGCTTTGATTGACGATAACTCCGCGGCAAATCATTGTACAGGCTTTTTGAATACGTCAAATTAAAGAGTATTAAATTTTCTAAAAGAAATTTTGAACGAAACACTCAAAAGAATTTTTTTGAAGCCCGTGGACCTTTTTTTAGACGAAAAAAAAATTTGAAAAATTTTTTTTTGGTTGTTTTCTTAGAATTTCTCCAGACCTGGACATGATAAAAAAAATTTATAGTCATATCTGAAAACTAGACACTTAGAGCTACAATTTGCTTTTTTTATTTTTTCTGTACAACTATTTTCCTCGGAGTTACAGCTCGTTGAAAATCACCCAAAAATTTGGATTTTTTTTTATATCCTTTAATTTTTGTGACTAGTATATTAAAAAATTATAAAAAAATATCTGTAAATGGAATATTATAATCATTATCATCTTTCAGCTTTTCGTCCACTGCTAGATGTACGCCTCGCCTATAGATCGAAATATAACGTAGTCATTAATCAAAGGGGTTGTTGCCATAATCACCGCGCTTGGCAAGCGAGTTAGCAATTGCAGTAAGGAGTAATAAGTTTCCCAGAAGAGCGCAGCACCCCATTCGCCTTTTTTTTTGCGGTGGACTATGGATGTTTTCTCGCACCGCCAAATCAGTCCAGGGTGACGGAAGAGGCGGCGCGTGGCCCCATAGACCCACCATGCAGAACTCCTCTCTTCGCCGTGCGAGCGGGCCACCGGTACTCCATTTTTGTCTTCGGTGGCCGCACCCCATTCGCCTAGAGATCCGACAGCATTTTTGTTCAAGTCCCACATGCAAGTCAGCAGAGGTGACGATTGTATTTTTCTCCCGTTGCCATACGGGGAGAATGTTAGGTATAATAGTTAATGTTAAACGTCGATGCGGCTCGCAACCCTTCACGTCTCGATCCCAATGAGGGTGAAAAGCGGTCTACGGAGTGCCGCTTTGCCACTCTAAATGTAGGAGGAGGAATGAAAGAAAAATTAAATGAGGTATGTCAAATGATGGATGATAAAAAAATTGACATTCTTTGTGTGAATGAGACAAAGCGAAAGGGATGTGAGGTAACTAGTGATGGACCTTACACGGCATACTGGTCTGGAGTATCAATGACTACTAGAGCCTGCCAGGGAGTTGGTCTCCTTCTCTCTGCTCGAATGGCTCAATGTGTTAAAGAGTACGATTGTGTGAATGCTAGATTAGTATGGTAAAAAATTAAAGTGGGTCTGACCCGTATTTTTGTTGTAGGAGTATATGCTCCGGTAAACACGGGTTTGACTAAAAATAAATGTGAACAGGACGCAAGAGAGAAATTTTGGGAAGAACTAAGAGATGTTTTGAGATTATGTCAGTTGAATGAAAGGTTGATTTTGCTAGGTGATTTTAATGGATGGGTAGGAATAGGTCGAAAAGGATTTGAAAAGGTTTTAGGAAGGTTTGGTGATGAAAGTATGAATGAAAATGGTCAAAGTTTACTAGAGGTGTGCTTGGAATGGAATCTTTGTATTACAAACACTATGTTTGAACACAAAAAGATCCATATGTATACACGTGAAGCAAAGAATGTAAGAAAGAGTATGATTGACTTTATAATAGTAGATGAAAGACTTAGAAGCAAAGTTCTAGACACTAGGGTGTATCGCAGTGTTGGTATCCATATAGACCACTTTCTAGTAATGACTAGAATAAGTGGTCTCGTAAGAATGTGGCGAAACCGGATACATAACCCGCCAAGTGTACTAGAAAGAATAAAAGTAGAAAATTTGCAAGATGAGATTGTTAGAGAGAAGTACAAAAGTAAACTGACGGAAAAGTTGTATGATTCGGTTGATATTAGTAATATGGAAGAATTATGGAAGACTTTTAAAGAAAATGTGATAAAGACTGCTACAGAAATATGTGGCGTGACCAGAAGAAGTAAAGTAAATAAGATGAAGAATATATGGTGGGATAAAGATGTGAAGAGTGCAGTTTGTGAGAAGAAGAAAGCCTGGATAGATTGGCTTGCAATGAGAGCCAATTAGAGAATAGAAAAGGCAACGAATGATGATATAGATATAGCCAAAGAAGACTACAAGAGAAGAAAAATAGAAGTGAAAGAAATTGTTAGAAGAAAGAAAGAGGATCAAAAAGACGAGTATGATAGAAGATTATCGCAGGATTATCAATCCAACTTAAAGATTTTCTGGAAGTCGATAAGATCAGCTCGAGGTAAAGCTCAAAGTACAGAGCTTGCTTCGATCATGGATAAGTATGGAAGGATGGTGAATAGAGAAGAACGTGTACTAAAGAGATGGAAGGAATACTTTGAAAGCTTATTTGAAAGAGAAGAGTCACAAAACCTGTCATCTGAAAGTGAAAGAGATCTTGATATTGGAGAATGTATAACTATGGTGGAAATTATGAACGCATTGAAAGGTATAAAAGCGGGTAAATCTGCAGGATACGATAGGATTACAGTTGAAATGCTGACGGCTGGACAAGATATCATAGCTAACATGCTATACCGGCTCTTTAATCTCTGTTGGACTAATGGCCAAGTACCTGACGACTGGTGTAAGGCAGTAATTGTATCTCTGTACAAAGGGAAAGATTCACAGCAAGATTGTGCAAACTACAGGGGCATAAGCCTCCTTAGCATTGTCGGCAAACTGTATGCGAAAGTATTGATTGAAAGAGTAGTGAAAGTAACCGACAAGAAAATATGGGATGTACAAGCGGGTTTTCGAAAAAGTAAGGGTTGTACGGATCAAGTCTTCTCCTTAACATTCATGACGCAGAAATTTTTGGCTAAAGGTCAGAAAGCTTTTTGCACATTAATTGATTTGGAGAAGGCTTATGACAAAGTGAGGAGGAATGAACTGTGGTCGGTACTGTCTATGTATGGGGTGGACAGCCATCTTATTCACGCTCTGAAGTCCATCTATAAGGATTCCAGGGCATGCGTAAGATTAAACGGATCCTACACGGAATGGTTTAATATCGATAAAGGTGTTAGACAGGATGTGTAGCGTCACTGTGGCTGTTTAACCTATTCATGGATAATTGTCTAAAAGATCTGAAACATAATGATTGTGGTTTAAGAATGAATTAGTTACTTATCAAATGTCTTCTTTATGCCGATGATCAGGAATTACTTGCATCGTCGGCTGAGGATTTACAGAGAATGGTAACTACTATGCATGAAGCTTTTGAAAGAAAAGGCATGAAAGTAAATGTAAGTAAGACGAAAATAATGGTTTTTGAAAAGGATACAATGTATGACGGAATGTAAAATTAGTGTAAATGGTGAGGAATTGGAACAGGTGAAAGAATTTTTGTATTTGGGTGTATTGTTTACTCGAGATGGTAAAAATGATAATGGTATTGAAAGAAGAGTAAATGTTGGTAATATAGTGAATGGGGCACTGTACACCTTTATGAGAAGCAGAAATGTGTCCAAAAAGGCACGTCTAGCTGTGCATAAGGGAGTATTAGTGCCTACCCTCATGTATGGTAGTGAAAGTTGGATTTGGCAGAGAAGACATGAAAGTAGAATAAATGCTGTAGAGATGAGAGCTCTTCGTAATATGTGTGATGTGAGCCTGAAAGATAAAATTAGGAATAGTGTTATAAGAGAGCGCTGTAGTGTGAATGAAGAAGTAGTGACAAAGATCAAAAAGGGTATGCTTAGGTGGTTTGGACACTTAGAAAGAATGAGTGAGGAGAGGTTAACGAAGAAAATATATAAAGCAAGCGTGAACGGGACGAATACATAGGGAAGACCTCGTCATAATTTTCTAGATCAAGTTGGCGATGTATTGACGAGAAGTCATATTAAAAGTATGCGTAATCGTAGAGCATGCATGAAGACTATTATGAGTGTGAATGAAGCGATGGAAGTATGCCAAGATCGTGGTTCGTCGCAATCCGTAGTCTCTGCCTACCCCTCTGGGAAACAGGCGTGAAGCTACGTATGTATGTATGTTAATAGGTATAACTCAACATTTATATATAATACTACATTCTACCCGCGACTTCGTCCACGTGGAATAGTTACTTTGGGCTATCGCTAACTTAAGAGAGAGACATATGCTGTCACGGACTTTTTTTAGAACTTTAAAAGAAGAATAATTCTGTCATATTATAAATACCCGATACGAAACGAAAAATGATGTCACAAGCGGGGTGACATCATTCAACCCCGCTTGTGACATCATTTTTCGTTTCATATCGGGTATTTATAAAATAATTAAGCATATTAAATGCTAAAAATTTCAGTAATTTGAATTCTGTCATACATTGTTTTTTGCGATAGTTTAACCGTTTACGCAGCACACGCAGCAGAACCTCACAAAAGGAAAAGGAAACCACTGATATTGAAACATTCTTCATTAGTGTTCCGCTTCTATTGGTCGTAGTATGCCAATATATAGCCTATAGCTTTCTTCGATAAATGGGCTATCCAACACTCAAAGAATTTTTCAAATCGGACCAGTAGTGCCTGAGATTAGCGCGTTCAAACAAATAAACAAACAAATTCTTCAGCTTTATAATATTAATAAAGTATAGATTTTTAAACAAGTAATTCTTGTATATTTCTATATTTTCAGAATCTCGGAAATGGCAGCAGCGATTTCATAAAATTTAGTATGCGAGGTATGTAGGTTTCGAAAGCGATAAATTGATCTAACTAGGTTTCATGTAAACTTATAACAATTACTGAGATTGCCAACCCGCCTACCAAGCGTGGCGCTTGCAGCGTTACCCTCGTTGGTAGAGCAACCTATGTCTTTTTTTTTTTTTGCGCTGGGCAATGGACGTGGTCGACGTGGCGACGAAAGAGGCGACGCGCAACCCCATAGACCCACCTCGTCTGACACGACCACCACCGCGGGCAGCGGGATTGGTGTTACCGACTGGACCTCTGCCGAGACCTGCTCCACGACGGCGACATTTGGCGGGCTGGTGCTGGTCGGCGGCGTCTTCGGCGCGGCGGCAACCGATGGACGGCCAGCGCCTCGGGGCGGCTTCGGAGTGGCGACGACGGCGACGGTTCCTCGGCGGCCAGCATTGACCGGCGGCGCAGGCGGCACGAGCCGCGCCATTTGGGCCCTCAACTCGCAAATGATGTGCCTTTGCGAGGACGCGGTTGGCCCTCCTAACCGCGGCCAGCTCCGCCTCTAGGCGGCGATTCTGGGCCCGCAGGCCTGACACCTCGCCACCAAGGCGGGCGTTTTCGGCCTGTAGGGCCTCCATATTTGCGGCTGGGGCGCTCGCGCAGGCACCAGCGGCCGCCACTTCGGTGGGAGGGATGCCGGACAACACCCCAGCACCCTCGCGGCGGCCGCCTCGTTGTCGGCCCGCCTACCAGCCTCCGCCCCTCCACGCACTCCGCCGGCCGGGGAGTGAGTCGTCCTGCCCGTCGTCGCGGCCCCTCGCTCTCTGCGAGACGCCGGCACTTTGGGGGAGGCATGATCACCACGCTCCCCTCGTAATCGGCGCCTGAGCTACCCTCCTTGTTCAGGGGGCGCTTCCACACCTTCGAGGGGAGGGTCTCCTCCCTTACCGTCAGGGCCGCGGTCAGGGCCGCCGCCGCAGGACGCGGTGACGACCTGACGGCGGCGACTTCTTCAGCCGACCCGCTGACCTCCTTGGACGGCCCTGCGGAACTACCGCCCTCGTCCATCACATCGGCAGATCCACTGCCCTCGTCTCTGGACGGCTCTGTGACAGAACTGTCGCCCTCGTCTGTTGACGGCTCTGCAGTGGATCTGCCGCCGTCCTTATCCCGCTCGCGCGCGTAACGCTTGCGGTTTTCGGCACTCCGCTTCTTTTCACGAGCGTTCGCTTTCGCGCGGCTTGCCCTCATGTGAACCGCGCCGGTCGACGCTTCTTCGTCTTCGAGGTGGGGGGGGGGTTGCTGTGGTCGGTGCCGGGCCCTCGGCGGACGCCTCCAGTCCTAAGGACGAGACGTCGTTTTGATCAGTTTTGCATTGGCTTGACGAGGCCGTGATGTGGGAATCCTCTGGATTCCCGTCTGGTGAAGGTAAAATAGGTAAATCCATATGGTTCCCATGAGAATGGGAGAAAAACCGTCGACCCGGGCAGAGACCCCTGTACCCGGGCAGAGACCCCTGTACCCGGGCAAGCCTACATTTACCAACCAGGGGGTCGGCCGGTACCCTGGCTGGAGCGTGCTAAGAACAGAACAGCCCATCTGCCATGCACCTTCTCGCCGCACGCCAGAACTTAAGATTCTGGGTGATTTCTGAATTCATTGGTCGAATTCTTTATAGAGGTTGTCTTCCTCGTGGTCCGGGCGGTTAAGCCAAGACCCTCGCTCCTGAAACTACGCCTCACGACAATATGTCTTAAAGCAAGATATCAGGTTTACGATATGTTGGCGGTGGCATAAGCCTGCCCAGCCCTCAAATTAATGAGTGACCGGGCCCGTCCGAAATTTCGCCTCCTGTACCCTCTACAACTAGAGGGTCAGGAGCAAATTGGGGCTCAACCCATTGCTGGGGAACCCCTCCTCGCGCCAGAAATTCGCTGCGAGCGACAATTCTTCAGAAGGATCTGGGGGACTGTCGCTCACACCCAGGGCGCTCCACGTGGAGGTTTCTGGCATCGTACCCCAGAGCAGCCTATGTCTAATAGTAGGTGTCAGAAGGTTGGCAGCTATTATAATACACATATACGAAATACCAATAATGACGATGGAGAGCCTATTGACTTTTTCGACCGATTGTTATAAAGAAATTGTTATACATATTAATATAATAAACTTTTAAATTTATAAATTATTTATCTATAGAAAATATATTTTTGTCAATGTTATCGGTCAATGAAAAAATATAATTAGAATATGCAAGGAAATTTGGTCACTATCATCAGGAAGATATGTAGATAATAGACTGATAGATTATATAGCTCCGTTGACAAATCAACCCATCTAATTGAGACAACCCCGGTTCGATCCTTTATTCTCCCTTTTTTATTATTTTGCCGTTTTTAATTATTTTCATTTTTTTTTTCATTATTTCATCAATTATTTTTTTGTTATCTAAATATATTTACCAAAAAACACAATTTACTAAAAAAAAATACTGTAATAAGTTTGCTCATCCAGATATCAACACATTAAACTAGGAGGCACGTAAGCAATAATAGATGGCAGTCTATCATGTTGCGATTAGATAAGCTCTTAATAGCCTGTGAGTTAACATGCTTTGATTATGTCGCCGCATATAATAATCATATATAATATGCACTGAGTATACTCGCAGCCAAAGTTATGTATATATTGTACACAGTACACATATTTCTATATTCTCCATTACCCTTACTTCGCTTGTGGATGTCGTAAAAGACGACTAAGAGATTTAAATCCACCTGGGCCACCTCCACCTTATGCTAACTTATATTCGTTGGTGGTTCGTTGGTGGGTTGACGTGGTAGAGGCCGCCGCGTATAGGTATAGGTTTTTATTCTGAGTTTTCCTTCTCTTACGTCGATTTTATCTGTATCTTATATACCTTAATCATCTTTTACGACACCCACGGCCAAGATAGATGGTGGTAATTGTAACCAGACGGAAAGCTCTTTATCGTCGTTATAACCCCCATCAAATAGTTAAAGAATAATGAAACTTTATATGTCATTATCTATATATAACTAGTTTAACAATATTCAATTGTATTTAACAATATTCTATGTATTTTAACAATAAAACTAACCTAACACCATATTTCTACCGTGACCATTAATATCAATAAAAAGGGTCTTGACAGACAGACAGACGGACGGACAGACAACAAAGTGATCCTATAAGGGTTCCGTTTTTTCCTTTTGAGGTACGAAACCCTAAAAATAGTTAAACTGTATGAGATACTTTTATTTTTATTAGATTTCTGCTCTAAGTAATTAATATTTTTCATTTCGAAATACATATACAATTATTGGATAATTATTACGCCCAGACTCAGAACAATAATTTATGGATCGTACTAATAATTATCATACGTTGAAATCGAACTAGCGATACTTGGCACATATAATGAAGCATATTGTATTTAAGTATTACACAACATTACATTATATTTACACACAACATTAGTATTGGGGGGCATAGTCCGGAGCGTGCTCGTTCGCGTCCCCTGCCAGTCTAATTAGACTGCTAATCCGGCTCGAAATGCGTACCGCAATGCGGGTTAGGGCGTCCCCCGGAGGCGACGCGTACCGACCCGCCCCCGTCGGTACGAACATCGGCAGTTGCGGCGATGGGGGCCGCCACCCATCACGCCTTGCCCAGTTAGGCGAGTCGAGGAGAACGGAGTGCCGGGTGGGCACGTGGAATGTAAGAGGTTGTGTGGAAGGTAAGTTGCACGTGCTGATATCCGTCATGGCGGACAAACAGCTAGACGTGCTCTGTGTAACAGAGACCAAGCGAAGGGGCAGCGACGCCTGCGATCTTCCTGGTGGCGGGATGGCTCTGTGGTCTAGTGTACCACAGAGCGATCGAGCCAGCATGGGGGTAGGAGTGCTGTTGTCCTCTCGCTTGGCCTCAGGTGTGAAGGATTACGGAATGTATGATCCCAGACTTCTCTGGGTCCGTATAAAACTAGGTGTCACCAAGGTATTCATGGTTGTAGCATATGCTCCCGTAGGATCCTCGGTGGCATCAGACCTAGAGAAGTTTTGGGACAATGTTAGGGAAGTTCTGGATATGGCAGAAACCAGTGAACGCGTGATTGTATGCGGAGATTTGAACGGATGGGTGGGGACCAAGCGTCCCGACTATGAGGACGTACTTGGTCCATTTGGTGATAAGAGAGTGAACGACGCAGGTAGGCTCATAGCGGATGTATGCATGGAGAGAAACCTTATTGTGTCAAACACATTTTTCCAACATAAGGACATCCATATGTATACATGGAGAAGGAATGAACAGAAAAGCATAATAGATTTAATTTTGGTAGACAGTCGCCTCCGAAGCAAAATATTGGACGCAAGAGCCTACAGGGGCCCCACAGTCGACACGGACCACTATCTCGTTATTGCGAGATTTAGTGGTCTGTTCAGAAAGTGGAGGCACTGGCGAGAGCGTGTCCACTTCGGAGGGCTTGAAAGAATAAAGGTTGAAAGGTTGCAAGAAGAGTGTGTAAGAGAAAAGTATGCAGAGGGTGTCCGAGAACGGCTGACGATGGCAAGCCAGCCGCAATCGGACATTGAAGAATGCTGGAGAGTATTGAAAGAGAGTATGGTAGATACAGCGAAAGAAGTATGTGGAAGTTCAAAGAAGCATAGAAAAACAAATGGTGATGCATGGTGGGATGCGGAAGTGGCAGCTTCCGTAGAGCAAAAGAAGAAAGCGTGGCTGGACTATGTCTCTTCTTTGAATCTGAATGACAGTATGACTGAACAGAAGAAAGAAATATATCGGCAATGTAAGAATGACACCAAGGCCTTAGTGAAAGAGAAACGTGATAGAGCAAGTATGAGTGCAGAAGATAGGCTGACTAAAAACTTCGAGGGTAACACCAAACTCTTTTGGAGGGAGGTGAAGAAGTCTCGGGGTGGTTGGTCAGCCTTCAGAATGAATAAAATAAGGTCTAAAGGTGGAGACATTCTTACACAAACACAAGACGTGTTAAGCCGATGGAGTGAATATTTTGGCGATATGTATGCGGATGCTACGGTTGGCGCCGGTGTTGGATGTGGTTTAGTAGATCAACATTCGACAACGGCGTCCTCCGATGGCATCAGTATGGATGAAGTTGAATGGGCGATAAGAAGTTTGAAAAATGGTAAGGCAGCGGGCATTGATATGGTGTCTGCCGAGATGATCAAGCTTGGTGGCTCTTGTGTCTGGGAGGCGTTCCTGTTGCTCCTCAATTTATGTTGGAGCTCGGGAATGGTTCCCAGGGACTGGAATGGCGCGGTCATCGTGCCTTTGTTTAAAAACAAGGGTTCACGTTATGACTGCGCAAATTACAGAGCCATAAGCTTGACCAGTTTGGCAGCAAAAGTGTATGGAAAAATTATTGAAAGGAGAATGAGGATGGTGTCCGATGGTTTACTGTGTGAGACACAAGGAGGTTTCAGGAGTGGAAGGGGATGCATGGATCAAGTGTTCTCTCTGCGCAACATTGTGGAGAAGCATCTGGCTCTAGGTCAGAGGGTTTTCTGCAGTTTTGTGGATCTGGAGAGAGCATTTGACACGGTTGTACGAAAGGAACTTTGGGACATTTTACCGGAGTATGGTATTAACGGTAAACTGCTACAGGCTGTGCAGTCCAGTTACATGGGCTGTAGAGCCTGTGTGCGGCTGGATGATGGAATGTCGCCTTGGTTTGACGTCAATATCGGCGTTAAGCAGGGGTGCGTTCTGTCAGCCAGGCTGTTTATCATATATCTGGATAAATGTCTCCAAAGGTTGAACGATATGAATGTGGGAGTCCAGATGGGCGACTCAGTGGTCACTGCTCTGCTTTATGCAGATGATGCAGTCCTGCTGGCACAGTCAGCGATTGACCTGCAGACCCTAGTCGACACAATGACAGAAGATTGTAAGAAAAGGGGTCTACGCGTGAATGTGAGCAAAACCAAAATAATGGTCTTTGAAAGAGATAAAACCAGAACAGATGTAAGAGTAACAATAGGTAATGATGTACTAGAGCAAGTGGATGAATTTGTATATCTTGGATGTGGATTTAGCCGAGATGGAAGGTACACCACTGATATAGAGCGAAGAGTGAATGCGGGAAATAGAGTGAACGGAGCGTTGGGGCAACTTCTCGGCAGCCACCACCTCAGCCAGAAGGCACGTGTAGCAATACATAACGCAGTGCTTGTCCCAACATTACTGTATGGAAGCGAGAGTTGGGTATGCAGAAAAGAGTATGATAGTAAAATTAATGCGGTCGAAATGCGATCTCTGCGGAAAATCTGTGGAGTTAGGCTGACCGACCGCATTCGTAACGACGACGTAAGAGAGCGAGTAGGTATGAAAGAGAGTATTGGTGTAAAGATGCGAAAGGGAATGCTCCGATGGTTCGGACATGTGGAAAGAATGCCGAACGAACGCCTGGTTAAGAAGATATACAATGCGAAAGTGGAAGGATGTAGGTACCGAGGGAGACCGAGACTAACCTACCTAGACCAGATCGGTCATGTACTGAAGGAAGGTGGAGTCAAGAGTCTCCGAAACCGGCGAGCGTGTATGAAGAGAATTATGAATGTTGAGGAAGCGAGTGAAGTATGCAGAGATAGAGTTCTCTGGCACTCTGTTCTCTCTGCCTACCCTGCAAGGGATATGGCGTGATGATATGTATGTATATTGTATTTAAACATAACTACACTTGTGGCGACGAGATAAAAATACATTTGTCAACACTTCTTACCCGCGGGAAGTGTAAAAAATATGACATATAACTCCTCACTGCGATCGCTAACCCGCTTGCCAAGCGTGGCGATTACGGCACTATCCCCTCATATGAGGGAGGCCCACGTCCACCAGTGGTCGGCAAATGGCTTAATGATGATAAAATTCAAATTCAAATTAATTTATTATGCATAAACCCTGCGAGGGCACTTACATATTGTCATTTAGTACATGTTTATTATTTAATTAGCTTCAGTGCGATGCCCTTCGAACGCAATAGTTAAAATACAATAGACCATGACTGGACCGGATCCCACAAGCGGCACCCGATCACGAGTTAACTACTAGAGCAGCCATCACTCCCCTCAACCACCTTGGAGGGAAGGGAGACACTACAAGATGGTACTAACTCAGTTGTGTTAAGATATACAGAGGATATCTCAGGTGCAACAGGAACCAAGCCTGGGGCACTGCTAACCAGCTCGTCAAACAAACTTTGGTTCAGTGAGGCTGTTACATTAAACTTAGTATTTTCTAGTTCAGTTATTTGGTTATGAGCCTCCTGCAGTTGGTGTTCCAGAGTGTTAATGCGATTAAGAGAGTTTACATACTCAAGACTACACTCTTGAAGGCCATCCACAATAATTTGCAGGCTATCTCGCGCTTGTACAGCCTCACTAAGTTCCGTATGAAGCTGAGCCATATCTAATTTTTAATTTTTATTTACTTCAAGTAAATCCAACAATTCCCTTTCATTGTCATCTCTCTCTCCGCTCAAGACGCTACACATTTCTTTTGCTGCCTTCAATTCTTTCAAGGCCAAATGCAGTTTAGATTCCTCCTGGCGAGCGAAGGCTTTGCGAGTCAGCATAATGTTATAAAATAATATAAAATTCCGTTAAAAGCAAATGAAAAGCGTAGCAAAGCAGGAACATAAAGTTAAAGTGAATGATTTTAAGATTTTTTTTTTGTTTTCTAAATATACGTATTTACCAAGAAATATCGTGCTCAATGAACAAAAGAGCAACGAATTATATGAAATAAAGGATTATAACATAAAGATAATGTACCTTATTATGAGATAACAACGACAACAGCAATGATATTTCAAATCCAAATCACCAGCCAGATAGTGATGATAATTAAACATACAAATAAATTTATAAAATCCGATTACGAAATGAAAAATGATGTCGCAAGCGGGATTCGAACCCGCGCCTATTGGGATTCCGGCCCAATCGTGCTGCCACTACACCACCGCGACTAATTGTAGGACATGCAAATTTCACTTCGTATTATATTTACGTCTTAAGGTGACGGTATGCTATCTACCCGACAATGTTTACACATTGTTATAGGCTTAATACTTCAAACTTTACAGTTAGAATTGTATTAAACGATGACACAACCTTGTTATTTAAATTACTGAAATTTAGCATTTAATATGCTTAATTATTTATAAAATCCGATTACGAAATGAAAAATGATGATGTAGTGGCAGCACGATTGGGCCGGAATCCCAATAGGCACGGGTTCAAATCCCGCTTGCGACATCATTTTTCATTTCGTAATCGGATTTTATAAATAATTAAGCATATTAAATGCTAAATTTCAGTAATTTAAATACAAATGAATTTGTATTTAGCGAAATTCACTTTTCACTTACCTACATGGGAAGTGAAAAGTGATGTGATAAAATAAATGAATAAATAAAATTAGATCCAAAAGTATCACATAGGTTAATAAGTGAAACGTGATTTCGTTACAAAATTGATAAACTGGTTATTCATCAGTCTTACCAATCAATACAAGCTAATCGTTATTGGCATTATACATAAGCAATTAAGTTTTATCTCTTGCGTAATAATACCGTTACGCTTGTGTTACATCAAACACTTTATTGAAAGTGCTCTTAAGCGTTGTCCTTTTATGTAGCTACTCTATAAATGTTTGATAGGGCTATCTCGGTAAATCTCCGTCTTCATTCGCAAAGGGTCTGCAGTCAAATAAAACTGAAATCCCAAATATTATTCCGCGACGTTTTCCCTTTTCCTTCGATGTGAACTTTTATTTTTATGCCCTTACGTATTCTTATCTGAGTACAGACACACTCCCAGAGAGCTTCTGACATACTGACTTAAATCCTTCACCCAAGAATGTAAGTTTGTCTTGGATTACACTTTCTTCGCCTTTCTTACATATTATTGTAGCAATTTTTGGATTTATGGTATAAAGGGAAGATTGTTCAATTATTCGTTTAAGTCTTGTAGGATTTATTTTAGAGATGTAATAAATAAGTAAATGTAAAATATTTAAAATTTTAATTTAAAATTTATTGCATTTCGTATTAAGAGTTTATTAGAAAATATGGCGAAGATAGTGGAAAATATATTGTTATTTTTTATATTTATTTATTTTATTTGTAATCGTAATAATAATAAAGAAAATATATAATATTATTTGGGTTATATATATATATATATATATAAATGAAAGTTGTGTTAGTTACAACACTTATAACTCGAGAACAACTTAGAAGCAGCTAATTTGGCCGATCAGTGTTCGTTTTGTGTGAGTGCTACGGATTTTTACGAATATTGTTATAATAAATCATACTTTTTTTTTAATGTTCTTTATTACAATAAATAAAAGTGACACGCTATACATAAAATAATAAAAAGATTATGTTAACCACCATAACTTATAAGCTATTCTTTACAGGCGAAGTACATACGCCTTTATAGAATTTTAAAGTAACAATGAATGTATTAGTTTTTAAGCATGAATAAATATTATGAAGAAAATAAAACATGCCAGACTAAATGCCAGGTTAGATACTTACACATTTTTAGTTACATAACAAAATATAAAATAAAAGTTATTATAAAATAAAAGTTATTACCTGATTATGTGCGTACCCACGATACGAAAGGTAACTTTGTAACAACGAGTAACAACTACTTTAACACAATACACATCATGACTTCTAATGTCACAGACCATTCAACTATGTGAAATGTACTTAACGAACTAATTAACTATTTAGTGATAACATATGAAAATACAGTAATAATAAAGAAATAAAAACCTATCAATTGACATGATGAAGAAATTACTTTAATTATCGCAGGTTCTGACTCCGCTTGGATTGAAATGCATCTTGCAAAATAAATGCCTATATTATCTAAGTCCTAATGCAGTATATTACATCAGCTCGAGTTGTGTGCATGACCTACAAGTATAAAGTCCACTAGATCATGGGGGCGACAGGCGGCACAAATTTAATTTAACACGTGTCCACTAACAGCAGATAAACAGTTTCTATGTCTAGTAACAAATGAAAAATAAATGCCATACAAAATTTTACTTTTCCAAATATTTTAAAATGTTAACTTCTACATGTATTCTAAAACTCACAAATGTAGTTTCACGTTGTGGTTTTGTATTAGTTTGACTGCACAGATGGCGGAGTTATTAAGATACCAAATTGCCACGTCTAGTGTCGCAAGTTCGGTTTCCACACTAAACAATACTTTGTGCGAACCACAAATTGTTGTTTTAAGTTTTAATGTAATTTGAGTCTGTTAATTGCACATTTGTAAAGTTCTTCGCAATACAAGGTTAAATTCCTTACTGCGTTGTATTATCTTTTAAAAAAATCTTACCGTATCTGGAAAAACGACGTTTAAATAGTCACTTTATCGATACATTTCATTCACTGAGTGACAGAGCCCTGGGTTCAAGGCTCCTTCTTCACTCTAGGCTGTATCATTAGTATTGAAGAGCTAAACGAACTGTAGTTATCGCTTACCATTAGATGTGCTGCTTGTTCGTCTCAAAGCTATTATCACCGTCCATCTGCTCTTATCCCAATTAATTGGAATCGACGCAATATCATCTTCCATCGTACATATTGTAAATAGTTATTAGCAATTAATTTATGATCTGATCTATAATTGATAATGTAATTGTGGACCAAACGGCATCAGATGGAATTGGTCTACTTAAAGCTCTTAGTCGTCTCTTACGACATCCACGAGCAATGTAAGAGTTAGTAGTATTCGTAGCCGCCACCACACAACACTAAGACCGTCTACAACCAAAGACAATGAAAACAATTGTATAACATCCTTATACTTGTCTATATAAATAAAAATGAATAGCTGAAATGTATGTACACACATAACTTCTGAACGAGTCCATCAATTTGAATAATTCTTTTTTCTTTCGTGTTCATTATTGTCAAGACAAAGTTTTTATAAAAGAAAATTTAAATAATCTTACGGATTTTTTTATATCTCAATAAATGTAGAGTGTGTGAATGATATAGTAGGTTGTGAGAGATTTTCAATATATTGACAGAACACTGACAGATAGATGTATCAGAAAATTAGCCAGCAGTTGATAACTTCAAAAATATTTACAGTATTTTAATTGGTTTTAATTCAAGTTCATTTATTATGTATAAACCGTGCGAGGGCAGTTATATATTTTCAATTTTAACATTTTAAATTAATCCAACAAATAAACACAAGATCGGAACGTAACCGCTACTGAGGAGATCTGGTAAGAAGCTCAACGGGTGTGTCTATTAGTATTATTTCTTTACTGATTTTTATAAAAAATAGTACATTTTTAGTAAGAATTAGCTCCTCGAACCACGATATAATATAAAATTCAAATATTACGTTAATCCACAAGCGGCACTCGATCACGAATTAACTACTATTATAATTGCTATTAATTCGATTATGAAATTTAGAATAGAAGTTTAGAATTTATTGAGAAAAAAGCAAAACGAAGCAAACGAAGTTATTAAGCATACTAAGATAAAGTATTCTTCTAAATTAACGGATTTATGACTTATGTTCGAAATTCAAAAACTTAGCACATCAAAAAGTCAGTTTACAATCAATTATGTTATTTCAATCAATGACATACACGACACCAATTTAATAAAAATAAGATAAGAATATTCAACTTGTTTTGAAATACAATGTCAGAATGTAGAGTATATAAAAGATAATAATAGATACTTACATATAATGCCTATAGTATATAATAATTAACTATAACCTGCGATCTATAATATCTACAATAGGTATTATAAGTTATACCAAATTGAAAATTAGCGCTTTATTCTTCCAACATTTATTACGTGTTGAATATGAAATGTAAGGTTGGTTCTCTCGTCACATATTTCAGTAGCGTCACCTACCACTGTATTAGTATGCCACGCCACAATAACCGAAGTCGAATCACAAAAGATTTCCGGCGCGCGACTTGCACAAGGGATGAAAACCAACATTGTGTAATCAGAAGGGTCGCAATCTAACCTCACCCTCTCGTCTTGTCGAACACAGCTTCATCAACAGGGCTCTTTCTACTCATTGTGACGTTTCCAATCTCAATAGAAACGACATTGCGGCTGCAACACAACAAACATATGAATTAGGTTACTTTTTTTCATCAAGCTCATAATATAATCTTTGTATGTATTGAGTATGGAGGCCGTATGGATAACATAGTAGAGGTCGAGAAATTCCTACAACTTTGGCTTCACCCCACATATTATAAAACATAGGACAAATATTTTGAAACTTTTTTGTGATTCTTATATAAATGTTCCAGCTCTGATTGCATATACTTTATATAGTTTGCTGGAGTCTTTGCGTTTATTAAATCAATTACAATGTTAGAATTAATTGTTATAATCTAATTAAATTAAAAGCAAAATAATAATATTTTGACTGTACAGGCGACGTAGTAGTTTTTAAATAGATCTCACATGAAGTGTTATATGTTCGATTCCTGTGCTGGCCAATTCTTTGTGGATTACACAAATTATTGTTCCGAGTCTCTGGAATTTTTGTAAGTTAATTGTATTTACCCGACTGCGCAACGCAAAGGAGTGGTAATAATGGAACATAACAACTGAACAGTCGGGATCTATTGAAAAATTAGATTTGCTGTCGAATAATGGATCCCGACTGTTCAGTTGTTATGTTCCATTACTAAAATATATTTTATTTTCTGCAATAGTATTCATTCAATAATATTACCGATTAGAATTCTAGACCACGGGACATCTAAGTGCTTGTTTTTTTCTTTTCAGTTTTTTTATTGTGTACGTAATTTGGTTCACTTTTTACCCAGTCGGGTTTTTGATTTTTTTAATTATTTTTTTTTATATGCTGAAATTGCATCCCTGTAGCGACGGAGTAAGAATGCAATTTACATTCTCCTTTTTACCCGTGGATGATCGTAAGGGGTCGTCTCTTAAGGGACGCAATCAAATAACATCACTGAAAGAGAAGGAAAACTCGGTTTAAAATCCTATCCACCAATGCGTCTGACTAGCCTGGTTTTGTAGGTCAATTCCCCTCTCACTGTAGAGGAGACTCAATTCGAGTAGTGAGACATTTATGAGCTGAGACGACTTTAATTGAAGATTTTATTCCTGAAGATGTTGCAGTTTGGCAATTCTATGGTATGAAATTCTAATATATAATATATAATTGTACCATTATATAATACTTATTTTGTAATTTTCCGTGTGGTGACGGTGTAAAAATATAATGCACCACCCCCTATCTTACCCGTGGATGATCGTAAGAGACGACTAAGGGATAAAGACTGGATATAACATCTATGCAAGAGAAGGAAAACTCGAAACAAAACTCTATACCAACACGTCTGACCAGCGTGGTATAGTAGGTCAATGTCCCTTCAGTTATGGAGGAGGCTCGAGCCCAACAGTGGGACGTATATGAGCTGAGATGATGATGATGATGATGAATGTATTTCATTTTATATCTCCTCATGATTCCGCCTAATGTAAAAAACATTAGCAGTATGTCTTTTTTTTTTGTAACGCAGAAAATACATGCTGCCTTAGTTTTGGTCAAACTTTTACTACCGGCGCCTGTCTGATCACACCTCCTTGAGAACGCAATCGTTAAATAGGTAAAATTTTTCCAGATCAATGATAATTTGTATGGTTTTCGTAAGCTCCATCATTGACACAAATATACAGACTGGGCATGTAAGCACAGAGGTTTATTTCGTAGAGCGGTCAGTTCATAATAATATGTAATATATCTATATATATCTATATATGTGTAATATATCTATAGCTATCACACACTAAAGGTATATAAGTAAAAGTATCGAGAATTTTGTGTATAACAATATTTTTATCTACGTCTACACAACAGTAATAGAAAGAGATGTCATGGTTGCCTATCAAAAATAACGAGCGACTTTGACAGAGCGACGACGATAAGACCGCCAACATATATGCAAATTACGATATTTTATTGTAACCCAGCGATTTGACATTCTATCAAATTTATTTTTGGCAACGGATATTGTCGTTTAACCTTTCGAACGTTCTGTGCACCCCTCTGAAACCGTCTTGTCACAGATCTGTGCCCGTTTCTTTTTAACCACTTTTAATCCTTTCGGTCGCTGCAACAGACGACGTAATTTCTGTTGGCGCCCACGTGACATTCGAAAGGTTAATTCGTAAAATTTCCCATTAGTGACGGGGTAGCTAGATGACCTGACGATATTATAAAGGTCGCAAGAAACCTAGATGCAAGTGGACAAGACCGTGCTGAGTGGCATTCTTGTGGCATTTTATATGCAACAGTGGAAATCTACGGGCTGATGGATGGATGGATGGTAACGGAGTAAGAATACTTTTTTCTCCCATTCTTACACGGGTACGTAAGAGACAACTAAAGGACAGCAGATAACATTAGTACAAAAGAAAGAAAACTTGAAATAATACCCACGTTTGACCAGCGCTGTATAGTAGGTCAATGCTCCCAACGTAGTATGTAATAGCTCTCGACCCCAGCAGTGGGACATATATGAGCTGAAATGAACACAATTTTATCCATCTATTTTTTATACGAGTATCATAAAAAATGATTCAGGTATAAGATTAAGCATATAACATCATTGCATGAGTAGGAATGACTAAATAAAAATCTATGCAAGTGCAGAAATGTCGAAATATCAATTTATGCTAACCTGTATAGCCAATTAGGGAACGTATTTATGGTACGAGAGCTATTTTTATAATATTTTTTTAATTCCCCTTCACCAGTAGGTGACTGTCCGTAGTATCTGACTAATACCCAACTTTGATCAAGCGCAGTATTCTTGAAGATCCCATTCACCTACCTTCAAATAGATCATGTAATATAGATATGTTGCCGTATTTATAATAGACCAGTTTTTGTTTTTGGGATGAGTTACGGTCGGCGCTCTCCTCGCACCGGGCGAGGGGGGCGACGGGCGCATTCATCGTCATCGGGTGGAATGCGGCGTCCCACAGGGATCGATCCTCGGCCCAATCCTGTGGAACGTCGGATTCGACTGGCTCCTACGGGTTTGGCTTCTGTTCGGGATGGGGTTCATCTGCTATGCGGATGATACCCTCGTCACGATGAGGAGGCCCGACTATATGGGGGCTGCCCGATTGGCAAGGGAAGGGGTTGCGCTCGTCATGGGCCGGATTGGTAGATAGATGAAATATCTGGGTCTGCACCTTGATACTAGATGGAATTTCGGGCCTCACCTTGCCCAGCTCGTTCCTGGGCTCATCAAGCCGGCCGCGGCGCTAGGTAGGCTTCTGCCAAACACTGGCAGTCCCGGGTCGTCTTGCCGTAGATTATACGCCGGAGTCGTACGGTCCATGGTACTGTATGGTGTCCCTATATGAGCGGACTTCCTTGCCGCCCGCAACAGGGCCCTTCTGCGACGTCCGCAGAGGGCCATGGCGGTGAGAACCATCAGGGGCTACCGTACGGTTCCGTGGACCGCGCCTTGGCCATTTGTGGCTAAGGCCCTGGCGGAGGTCTACGTAGTAAGTAGTAAGTCCCCTTACGGAGACTTGCTCGTCGTTGGCCCGCGCCGCAACACGCGGCCGAACGACGAGCAAGTCTCCGTAAGGGGACTGGACAGAGCCTTGGAAGTGGCCCGAAGGGATGTCATCCGGTGGTGGAGAGGGGAATTGGAGTCTCCCGTAGCAGGGCGGGGGACTGTGGAGGCGGTTGCGCCGCATCTCCGCCGCTGAATTAATAGAAGGCACGGCAGCCTAAGTTTTAGGATAGTGCAGGTGCTTACCGGACACGGGGTCTTCGGTAAGTACCTGCACAGAATTGGAAGAGAAGTGACCCCAGGATGTCACGAGTGTGGCACGCCACACTTTGGAGGTATGCCCCGCCTGGGGGCCCCAGCGCCACGTCGACCAGCGACCTGTCGTTGTCGCCCATCATCTCGAAGATGCTTGACAGCGACAGGTACTGGTCGTCAATGGCCTTCTTTTGTGAGGCCATCATGAAAAGAAAAGAAGCAACAGAGCGGGAACGCGAGGCGTTTGCGTCCGCCGACTCGCTCCGCCGCCGGCGACCGGGGAGGAGTAGGCGCCGTTATGAGCACCTCCTCCCACCGCCTTGAGGGACGGTAGAACGTGGCCAAAAGGCCAAGCGTTGGGGTGCCGGGGATCGAATGTCAGTAGACGATCTCTCCGGCGCCCCGTAAAAGCGTGGAAGGGGCCGCTGTGGTTTTAGTGGGTTTGCCTGTCGGGTTTCAGCTAGCCGGTGAGTCCCACACTCCCCCCTGTCTATCACCGATGGGGGATAGCGCGTAAATGCGTTTCCACAGCGACAATAACAAAAAAAAAGGATAATACCACGGATAAACCAAGTTGATGTTAAGTGTGTTAAAAAATAAGCTGGTGCCTGACAATGGAACGTAAATAAGTTGTGAAGATTTTATAGCTGATTATTTTTAACCTAATTTATTACGTTTTCACTATGGTTGTAATCAAAATAAAGTAAGTTGCTTATCAAGGAGTATTTTTATTATTCTTTTAAAGACACTCTGCACGAAGTTTATAACTTTTATCCTTACAACACGAATTTATAAACATACAATTAAAGGATATTAATCACATTCGGACTCAAAACAACAATTTGTGAATTACATAAAGAATTGTCCTTTGTGGGAATCGAACCCATAACACTGAGTACGATAATTACTACTACGCCATCCCTGCTGTAAACAAGCAGGATTAGAAACTAAATTTTATCGTGAGCTGTACCATAATTTCTGCTTTCACTTCTTTTTTTTTCACACTTTTGCTGAGAATGATATCTTTTGCTGAAATAAAAATTAACAGACTTCAAATGACTTATTATTGAAGGAATTGTTGAAATCGGATTAGCACTCATAGATTATGTAGTCAGGGATCTCTTTTATATGGCCAGGCAAGTAGTTACGATACGTAACAATACAATTTAACATGTTTTCAGTTTTATTTCTCTTGCATGCTTATCTGCTTACATATGTGGGTCTCTTTGTTGTCGTCTCATACATCTCCCGCAGTAAAAGAAATCTTATATTCTTTCATCGTCACTACAAGGCAAATATACCTTTTTGACTACGTATAATGCAGAGGCACTCCGTCCAGTCATTCGCCTTTGACAGGCCACCGGTCGTAGGAAACTATTTAAGAAACGCATATGATAGAGATATATACCGTGGGTTCAAAATCGAGACCTCAACTAGGCAGTTATCAACTGCCTGCTGTATTATCTAAAAACTGCACATTAAAAATAGCATACAAAAAATATTAATGAAAACTATTTTAAAAGGATTGTGTTATGATATTATGTAAGGTTTAAAAAAATATTTTAAAGTTTATTGAAATTTTGATAAGTTCCCTGTCCTGTGTATTACTAGACAACAGTGATACAATATCGCAACAATGCTTATTCCTAATACCTCAAGAGCACAACATGCCACAGTTTCAAGTTTGAATTTCTTGAATTTAAATTTATTTACTCAATTCAATAGCGAAATGTTGCTTGACAACAATTCTCAATAACATGGGCTTCAATGTCAAGTCGAGAATTTCAATTTGAGAGTTTTAAAGTATTTTGGCGGATAGTTGAAAAAGTCGAGAACCTTTGAAATTGCACCTAAATGCGTTTGATGCATTTACTATTGGTATGCGTTCATATAGATTTGAGAAAGTAGGGTAGCTAGTATCTCCATAGAAAGAAAAAAAAATCTACTGAATTTAGTTGTACACTAGCCTTGGTTATTTTCATACTGATATAAATTTATTAACAAAGGTTGTCATTTAATAACAAGGCTGTACAAACTGATGTCCAAAGGGAAGTGACACGTCACTCATGACCCGGCCGACCCATGAGCCAAGTGACTCGCCGCGACGTGGTCCCTATTCCCACACCTCGTTATTGTTTCATATAAACCACACCATGATTTTATCTTACCGTTAATTGGGTTAAAGACCTCAATTTTGGTTTAACTCTTGACATGTTACACGACGTGATACTGAAAAGGCATTGTTAACATTTATATATTTCTTTTTTAATATAAATCGTTAATACATAAAAGACTTTCATGTCTTTTATGTATTGAGTATGGTTTTAAATGCTTTGTCTGAAATCCTTACTTCCTTACTAATATTATAAATACGAAAGTAACTCTGTCTGTCTGTCGTTTTGTCGCTCTTTCACGCCAAAACTACTGAACCGATCTAAATGAAAATTGGTACCTACACAAAAAGTCTAGAACCTGACAAAGAACATAGGCTACTTTTTAATGCAGAAAAAGTGTTATAAAGGGGGATAAAAAGTTGTAAGGAATTATCGTCATTTTTAAAACCAGAAGCTTGATACTTATTTTTAGAGTGTCGATTTGATATAAATAAATATAACATTAAAATTTTGTAAAAAATTTACCCTTTTTTCGGTCGGCGCCCTCCTCGCACCACTCCCTCTGGGGCGACAGAGGGTCAGCGTGAACTTGACGTCAGTGGCCGGTCCGATGGAATACCCCTTGAGGGGTACCCTTCCCGTTGAGCGACGTCCCCCCCTCGGGGAGGACGCCGGTCTTTCCTCGTGCGGTCAGCCTCTCGGCGGGTGAGGGACTAATTCCCCGGTCTAGTCACCCGCGACCTCGGCTAAGGCGGCATCAGGCGCAGATAATCGCGCCTTCGCCGCTCCAGTCGCCGGCGGCAGCTCGCGTCGTCGAGGAGACGGTCTTCGCGCACGCGCTCAGCCGCCTCCTTCCGGGAGACTGCTGCCTCGCAGAAGGCTGCGACCGCGTACCAGTTCCTGACGCTGTCGAGCATCACCCTGGCGATGGTCGGCAGCCTCAGATCGGCACCGATGATTGCGACAAGTTCACGGCGCTGTTCTGAACAAGCGGCACAAGCCTCGAGCGTATGCTGCACCGTATCCTCGTCGCAGTTGCAGTGGTGGCAGGACGGTGCACCCTCCCTCCTGACGACCGTGTGCAGGTATTTGGCGAAGCATCCATGCACCGTCAAAACCTGCACCAGTCGGAAGGTGAGCACACCGTGCCGCCGTTCTAACCATAAACCCTTAAGGGGTAAAATAAAAATAGAGGTGAAAGTTTATATGGAAATTGATTATTTTAGAAGCTAAATTGACGAAACATCTTTTGTTGGCTATTGATTAGATATAAATAAAACAAAAAAATGGCATTTCGTTGACCGGCTGCTGTCAGTAGCTCTGCGAGGTGCCATGCCTCGCAACCCAGACGCATAGTTGGCTAAATACAAAAATGCTATCACCTGCGATCAGCTTTTTGTTATAAATTTTTATGATATCGCATCTTATATTTTAATTATATGTACTTAAGTTAGCTATAAATTTGGTTTTGTTATTTTCTATATCTTCCAATTTTTCCTTATACCAGTAAAATCACTTATGTTTATGTTATGTATATGATATAGGATAGCCTACGTATCTTGTTTGTATATGTTACACACACATGCTGCGCCTTCTATGTAGACATGTGTAAGTAATGCGAGTGATGCATCACACGTAATATTACCCGACCGCGTACTGTCATATTACACATTACGCGACTAAACATCACATCACATTAAATATCACACATGACATTAAACATGACGTGAACACTTCTGCACGACGAACGAACTGTTCTGCATTTCTGCAATGTTCGGTAATTTGGTAATGGTTATCTATCTCTCAAACGCGCCGTGAGTCTTTTCGGGAGAGTGAGAGGGATAGAACGACTGGACCGCGCTGCGCCTGCGGTCGATAAATATTTATTTTGAGCTTTATTTTCAGATTATTAAGGCTTATATTGAATGAAATGTCATGTGTGATGTTTGAAGTCATGGTAAAATGTAATATGACTCGGCACGAAATGTAATGCCATATAACATCACTTCGCGAAGTACTGTTTCGCGCATGTCTACTTCTATGTCATTGTATACGTTAGAAATAAACAGTGTGCTTATAACTGTCGTTAGTTTTACTTGTCCCTAGCGTACATAACAGTTTATGTTTCCTTTGCAAGCATTTCCTAGATTAACATATAGGATACTTTTATCCCGATAATTATATTATCTCTTGCGATTATAGTTCAACTTTAGAAAAATAGCCTTTTACGCGGGCGAAGCCGCGGGCAGAAGCTAGTATCTTATAAGAACTTCTAATACAATAAATAAAAAATAAGCTAGATTTTCCATTTGTTTCTTTGCGCATTTTTTTTTTATAAATTTAACTATAATCCATCCATCCATCCATCAGCCCGTAAACGTCCACTGTTGGACATAGGCCTCCCCACGAGAATGCCATTCAACACGGTCCCGCGCCACCCGCATCCAGTGGCTTCCTGCGACCCTGATAATGTCGTCAGTCCACCTAGTGGGGGGTCGTCCTACGCGACGCCGTTCGATTCGTGGTCTCCACTCGACAACCTTTCTTCCCCAACGGTTGTCGGTTTGTCGAGCGATGTGGCCTGCCCATTGCCACTTCAACACGCTAATTCTTCGGGCTATATCAGTTACACCCGTTCTTCTACGGATTTCCGTATTTCGGATTCTATCACGTAGAGAAATACCGAGCATAGCCCTCTCCATAGCACGCTGAGCAACTTTGAGCCTTTTGATGAGGCCAACATTTAGAGACCACGTTTCAGTTCCGTAAGTCATCGCTGGTAACACACACTGGTTATAAACCTTTGTTTTCAGACACTGCGGAATATTAGACGAGAAGATCCTCCTAAGTTTCCCGAACGCTGCCCAGCCGAGTTGGATTCGTCGGCTGACCTCTTTCTCGAAATTGGATCTACCTAATTGGACTGTTTGTCCTAGGTAAACATAGTGATCGACAACTTCGAGAATCGCATTCCCAACCAGGACCGGTACAGAAATGACATGGGCATTAGACATGACTTTCGTCTTGTCCAAGTTCATTTGCAGCCCTACTAGTTGGGAGGCCTTGCTGAGGTCATTGAGCATGGTGCCAAGGTCCTCCAGGGATTCTGCCATGACTACTATATCATCTGCGAATCGAAGGTGAGTGATGTATTCGCCATTGATGTTGATGCCGAGTCCGGTCCAGTATAAGAGCTTGAAGACATCTTCCAGCACGGTGGTGAACAGTTTCGGAGAGATAACGTCTCCCTGTCTCACGCCTTTTTGCAGCTGGATCGGTTTCGTACTCTTATCCTGGATGCGGACCGACATAGTAGCGTTTTTATACAAACACTTCAACACTTCGATATATCGATAGTCAATTTGGCACCTCTGAAGGGACTGCAGCACTGCCCAAGTTTCGACAGAATCAAAGGCTTTCTCATAGTCCACAAACGCTAGACACAGAGGCCGATTATACTCCTCGGTCTTCTGTATAATCTGGCGTAGCGTGTGTATGTGATCTATGGTACTATAACCTTTTCGGAAACCGGCTTGTTCGGGCGGCTGGAAGTCGTCTAGCTTGCGTGCGAGTCGGTTCGTAATGACTCTTGAAAACAGTTTGTATACGTGGCTCAGGAGTGAGATGGGTCTGTAATTCTTTAAGAGCGTTTTATCGCCCTTCTTGAAAAATAGCACCACCACGCTCCTGGTCCGTGACTCTGGAACGTCGCCCCCGAGAATGACAGAATTAAACAGCTTCTGTAGGGCTTTTAAAACCGGCTTGCCGCCTGCCCTCAGGAGCTCTGTGGTAATTCCGACATCTCCCGGTGCCTTTCCGTTCTTTAACTGTTTCAGAGCCATTCTGATCTCGTACAAGCTGACGTCCGGGATTTCTTCAGTGTAGTGCCGAGTTAGCTTGGATCTGGGGTCTTGGACCAAGCCGACAACAGGATTCAAGGATGATTTGTACAACTGCCCATAGAACCTTTCGACCTCTCCCAAGATCTCACTCTGGGATGAAATGACAGTACCGTTATCGGTCTTCAGCTTAGTCATTTGGCTCTGCCCGATAGACAAATCTCGTGCGAACACTTTGGAGCCTCGGTTTCGCTCTATCGCCTCTTCAATACGCAGTGTATTAAATCGGCAAATATCGCGTCGCATAGATTTGGAGATTTGTCTATTAAGCTGCCTAAGTTCGGACCAATCGGCTGGAGACTGTACTGTCATTTCCTTTCTCCTCTCCATGAGTTTGAGAGTCTGGTCAGAAAGCTTTTTTGTTAAATAGTTAACTATAATAAAGTATTAAAATTTGTTTCAGAAACAAAATGCATAAAGTCGTGCAATTTTGTTCTATTTTCTAAAACCTACTTTTTAATTGTAGTTACACGTCATAAAAGCAATCTGTGGTCCAAAATTCTTGTTGTAATACCTACAGGTTAGTTAGTCATTTAGTAAAGAATTTGTAGCGCTTGTATATTATATATCGAAGTCACATTTCACACCATCATTATATTAGCTAGAGCTCAAGACAAATTTTGACAAGGTTTTCATAATTTTTATATAATGTTCTCCGTAATTTCTGCGTTCTTTTTGACTATATATAACTACGGTAAGTTAAGCGTGTATCATAAATTTAAATGTGATTTAATTACTCATAATAAAATCCTTACAAGATTCTTCATTTCATGTAGTAAGGTTTTTATTCTAACTTCAGCTCTGTTTAAATTCTAGCTTTGAAAGTTAACAAAATATTTGACTCTAATAAATGCTGACATTCAGATTTTTACTGCACTTATTAATAGTGCGCGCGTGCTTACATATTAATGCCTACCTACATTATATTATGATATCAGATGCGAAACTAATCTAAGATTGAAAACTGTTTTACCTTTATATAATATAAATTCGTTTACTTCTATACTCGAGTGTCGTTCACAGAAAATTTTACATTACGCCTTGCTCCGTACTTTATTGTTCGTAATTGTTTTTTTTGCCTTTTACGTACGTACGAAGTCTAATTGAATTGTATGCTATCCACTTTGAGCTGAACACGAAACAATACTAAGTTTAAGTAGCAACAGAATGTTATATTCAACAAGACAGAAATCTTTTAAATCATTGTTTATCAGTAAATCAAGCCAATATCTTTAGTAAAAGTATAGTTGTCCTAATCAATTTTTTTAAGAAATTTGATAAAGTATTCATATAGTTAGTTACTTCACTTTAGCCATTTCACTGTACCTATTACATCAGATGAAATGGCAACAAAATTATTTATTATAATACCCTAAAACTGTACAAATATTAAATTATTTTTATATTATATTGTCAGTAATTATAATTATAATATTCATTTTCACTATTATCATGTTGTGTTGTGGCGCCTAAGAATACTATCAATCCTTACATTGCTCGTGGATGTCGTAAAATTCATAAAACTATTACCAATACTACTCTTGCAATATATACGACGGCAGAGCAGTACACATTTACTTGGGGTAAATGGAAAAAGCAGGATGATGATGAGTATTCATTATAAGATTATAACGAGCGAAGACAGGGATATTACCTACGCTGGCTACTATATAGATTTTTTGTCAATAAATTTATCCATACTATATTATCCCATAACTTTTTCTGTATTCTTGATATATTAACTTACCTTTTCTGTATTATTGCTTATACATCGCATCTTTGCTTCAATAATGTGATATCTTGAATAATTAAATTTTAGAGGAGTGATTTTGGGGTTAAAAAAAAATTAATATATAAATCTATGATTTTAATTATTTCATTATTTTATCATTAAATAATCCATAATTTAAATCAGAATTACGATAAAAATATATTCGTTGCGATTGTTTCGCATTTTTTTTAATTTTGAAAAATATTCGTCACAAATTTCATTTTTCAAGATTTTAGAAAAATATTTTTGAAAAATATTCCTCTAAAATTTCATTTTTCATTATTGAAGCAAAGAGGCGACATTTTGTAACTGTTGTTGTTTATACACGAAATTTCAAGATGATACGTTGAATAGTTCAGGAGCAAAAGTATAAGAAACAAACGTTACGATCAATGGGTCAAATATTTATCAGTATAAAATATTTTATTGAATGTTATTAATATTATAATATTTTTTATACTTACTCGTAACCGAGTACCGCTTGTGTGATCTGTTCAAGCCATAATCTTTTATATTGCATTTGAATTTTACATTAGATTTGGGATTTTTATCACACTATTATCGATATCGAGCTATTTATTACTAATCATGTTGTACTATTTTTATAAAAAGTCAATAAAGAAATAACAATAATAGGCGAACCCGCTGAGTTTCTTGCCAGATCTTCTCAGTAGCGGTTACGTTCCGATCCGGTGGTAGTTTATTTCATTAATTTTAAATGTTAAAACTGACTATATGTAAGTGTCTTCGGAAAAATTTTAAATGAATTTAAATAATTATTTTAATGCATACCTACCCAATTGAACAGAATCTCGTTCGCATTTATGACGTACAGTCCACTACACGCATTCCAAGTTTAAATATAAAAAAAACTTTGATACATTTTAAGTACAGTACAATTTATAATCCGAGTAATTATATTAGATACCTAGCTGAAATTATAACTCAAGAGATGTCACTCAGTGCAATAGCGAGCATTTCTTATATATTTATAAACGATAACCATTTATTTAATAAAGTAAATTAAAAGAATAACTTGTGTAATAAGTACAGTTGAAGGCACGAGCCTCATCGTTCGTTGCATTTAGCCTCCGGCTGTAATTAAGAATTCAAAATGCCTCTTTGTGATAGAGTTAAGTCGTTAAACCACGACCAGATTTTACTTACTTTATTAAATTAACTAAGTTACTTATCACAGAAGTATCTAATGAAGAATAATTTGGATGTATTAGTGAGGTGTACTGTTTAAAATTCCTTCCTCATCCAATACTTTGATAAATAATTCGTCTGAATAAAAGATATTTTGGCATTTAATTATACTGTTAATTTAGATTTGTAACGAATAAATTTAAACAGAAATATAACGTAAACACAAACAGCGTAGTTGTCCAGTTGCGACATTCTTTGCCGAGTCTGGAACATCAATTTAGTTGCGAATCACAAATGATTGTTCTATATGGTACTGAGTCTGCTTGCAATTTGTGTCCATTAGTACATATTTCCATAAGCCATTCAAATGTTCTCCACAATATTAAAATATTTCATCTATAATATTATAATCATCCTCATTATCTCATACACGTCTCAGTGCTGGGCTCGAACTCACTCCAAAACAGGCGGGAAATATACCTACTATACCACGTTGGTCAGACGGTTTGGTATAGGTTTTTATTTCAAGATTCCCTTCTCGTGCATAAATATTATGGTGGCACTATGTATATTACAAGCCTTAATCATCTTATGTAACATCCACGTGCAAAAAAAAAAGAAGTATTCAATTGTGTATTTGTATACTAATAGTAAATGTATATTAATAATAAATTTTGCTAATTATAACTATTGCTGATAGTGAAAATATTGACAGACTGTTACGCAGAAGTCTATGGCTCAAAATTATGGCGCGTAACTGGAACTCCAGGAAATAACGTGCATTTCAGATTATTAAACATTACTAGACTTTAACACTGAAGATAAAATATTATGATGAAATTTGCATATTTCTGTGAGAGATTTTAGCGATGGCACGCGAAGTTTACCAGCGTACTCAAAGCAACGTTTTGCTATTAGTCTATTCTAAGTAATGGAAACATACATACATACATACATATCATCACGCCATATCCCTTGCAGTGTAGGCAGAGAGAACAGAGTGCCAGAGAACTCTATCTCTGCATACTTCACTCGCTTCCTCAACATTCAAAATTCTCTTCATACACGCTCGCCAGTTTCGGAGACTCTTGACTCCACCTTCCTTTAGTACATGACCGATCTGGTCTAGGTAGGTTAGTCTCGGTCTCCCTCGGTACCTACATCCTTCCACTTTCGCATTGTATATCTTCTTAACCAGACGTTCGTTCGGCATTCTTTCCACATGTCCGAACCATCGGAGCATCTTTACACCAATACTCGCTTTCGCATCTTTACACCAATACTCTCTTTCATATCTACTCGCTCTCTTACGTCGTCGTTACGAATGCGGTCGGCCAGCCTAACTCCACAGATTTTCCGCAGAGATCGCATTTCGACCGCATTAATTTTACTTTTATACTCTTTTCTGCATGCCCAACTCTCGCTTCCATACAGTAATGTTGGGACAAGCACTGCGTTATGTATTGCTACACGTGACTTCTGGCTGAGGTGGTGACTGCCGAGAAGTTGCCCCAACGCTCCGTTCACTCTATTTCCCGCATTCACTCTTCGCTCTATATCAGTGGTGTACCTTCCATCTCGGCTAAATCCACATCCAAGATATACAAATTCATCCATAATGGAAACAGTGTTGAGATAATAACAAAAACTTGAAATTAGAATTACATAGTTACTAAAGAGTTGGGAGTTATAGCATACACACAAGGAGCGATAAAAGAAATGCCGCAGGAAGCTAAAATCACGTAAGCTTCCATTCATATGTTCTACTTTTATTTTGTATGTGTGCATGAAGGTTGAAGGTATATTGTATCGGCACCATATAAAATATACTTTATTGATTACTGTAGACATAAAAAAAAACAAGACAGAAACATAATAATAACGACGAAGCGGTGATCGTACTCCGACATACTTCAGTGACATATACAACATATGTCACTCGTACGATTTGTGGAACAAACAATTCATATGATTTTTGTATGATTTTTTAAAATAACCTACTAAATCTACTGATATTATGAAGTTTTTGGTAGAAAATACCATTGTATTTTCTTTGAATGTAAAATTTAGTTGACTGGTATAATCAAATCCAAATAAAAAGTATATATAGTGTAATTCCATTACTGATAATGCGATAGCTGTAAGGTTTTAATAATCTTGAAATGATCATTAAATAGACAAAAGTGAAGTGTATGTTTAATAATTTCATAAAAATAAACGAGCAAATCTCCTTCGCGCCGAGTGGGAAAGCAGTTCGTGCCTGGAATAAATTTCTTCAAAGGGATCGTTTTCAATTTCATGGCTCAATCTTCGGGATCTCACTGAGAATATGTAAAGGGGCATTTGTCGGTGTCAACACAATGTAATGAGCCCCTTTCGCATCAGCTACGTGCTTACGGCTGTTTTTATCTACCCTCGTTCTTGTATCTATTGGCGATATGATATTATAGATATTGAACTTTGATTTTTGTGGCTCTACTAAGAGGGGTAAAGGAAAGTATGGTAATTGTATGAACAGTAATCATTTAAACATACCAGTTAACGACTAAAGGACGAAACACAGCTAACAAACCAAAGTAACATTAAATATTGTTCTTGGTGGCAAACGAGCAAACAGGACACCTGATGGTAAATGTCACTGCCGCCCATGGACCTTTACAATACCAAAGGTACACTTAGACCGTTGCCTACCAGTACAAACACCAAGCCCACCCCAGTTAGGGTTCTGGCTCTCTCGCTCACCAATCGAATTGCAATAGCACATTGCCATTACTCAGACGTTGATCTTATGCTAGAGTGTGGTACTACCCAGGTGGAACCCGCCCGCGGCTGTAGACAGAGAACTATCCACAGCGTGGTCCTACTACCACTGGTACCACTATTAAACTTATTAGATAATATAGCATATCACAAACGGAAATGGTATTTGACTTTTAATTTCAATCAGTTTTATTCGATTGATAAATTTCCAATGGGACCCGTGAGCGTCGTCGACTGGCTAAGGAAGTAACTAAGAGAATTAGCAGTAGAACTCTTTTGGGACTCCTTACATAATCTGCAATGCCCAAGCGTGATAAATTGTTCCCTCTTGACAAAATCCAAGAATGGATGTTGGTGGACAGATTAATAATTAATTAATAAGGCTTCTTAAACAATTATAATGCCGTAGTAATATTTGAAATAAAACATTTTTAGCTGACGAAAAAAAACGGAGGAGGTTCTCAAGTCGACGCGTATGTTTTTTTTTATGTATGACCACGCACATTTTTTTATAGAGCAGTCCAATTTTGAAAATTATTTTTATTGGAAAGGGCAATACCCCGAAGTTGGTCCCACATAAATTTGGAAAAAAATGCAACCCTAAGGGCAGGCAAGCAGGAGATGATTTATAGTTCATTCACAGATTTTATTATAGCCACAAAAGATTATAAAATAAAAGAAATTATTTAAATTACTGAAATTTAGCACTTAATATGCTTAATTATTTATAAAATCCGATTACGAAATGAAAAATGATGTCGCAAGCGGGATTCGAACCCGCGTCTATTGGGATTCTGGCCCAATCGTGCTGCCACTGCACCGTACCACTTAAAAGAAATTAACCAACAAATTAAAACTGAAAGTCAAAAAAAAAAAAATTTGTTTTTATTGAGGTAAATAACTAAGTTCCTAAACTATTTTAAATATACTTAGTAATTTTGAGACGGCTTCGAAGGTAATTTAGTGATCACTGTTCATAGGTGTACATAAAACAGTTTAAGAACTTAGTTATTAAGGTCAATAAAAACAAAGTTTATTAATTTTTGCTTTTCAATTTTTTGATGGTTTAATTATTTTGTTAAAAAGTTTTACACATTTTATATAGAACAACAGTTAAAAATTATTTCATATTTTTTTACTAAAATAAAGTAAGCCGCCTCTTAAAAGTCAATAATTAGAATTACGCCCTTTGAGTTTTCTTACCGGGTCTTTTTTAGTGTGATCACCTTGCAATCAGGTGGTAGCTCATTAAATATGTTAGATTTAAATTAATAAATTGTCCTAATATTAGGTCCTTACATAGGAAAATAGCGTTTTGCCGTACTGACCACTTAGATCTGAAATATCTCCTCTTTGGTTAAGAATTCCAAATTCAAATTAATAAATTCATTTAGCTGGTACATTTAAGTTTTGAAAACAGTCATTCATTTGCTTTTCTCTCATTGTTTTTTTCTTTGGCTTCGCTTATTACCGCACAATGGAAAACATGAAATATCGGTATATTTACGAGTACGAGTTCTACCGTGGCACCAGTGCTGCAGAAACAGCTCGAAGGATTAATGATGTGTATGGCACTGGTGTCGCAAAAGAAAGCACGGTACGATTTTGGTTTCAACGTTTTCGTTCTGGAAATTTCGACCTTCAGAACCAACCCCGTGGACAGCCGGAGACCAAAGTGGAAAATGAAGAATTAAAGACTGTTATGGAAGCGGATCCATCACAAAGCACTTCAAATATAGCTGCAGGCTTCGAGATAAGTGACAAAACTGTATTAATCCACTTGAAGCAAATCGGCAAAGTAAAAAACTTGAACGATGGGTACCTCATGAATTGAGTGAATCGAACTTGCAAACACGCGTCGACTACTGTGTTACTTTGCTCAACCGACACAATAATGAAGCGATTTTCAAATCGAATCATTACTTGTGATAAAAAGTGGCTACTGTACGATAATCGGAAGCGCTCGTCGTAATGGCTGAACCCTGGAGATCCAGCCAAAACCTGCCCTAAACGAAAATTGACTCAGAAAAAGTTACTTGTGAGTGTTTGGTGGACTAGCACTGGTGTTGTTCCCTACAGCTTTCTAAAATCTGGCCAAACGATTACGGCAGATATCTATTGTCAACAACTGCAAACCATGAAGGAAGAACTAGCTGCTAAACAACCGAGATTAGTCAATCACTCTAGGCCATTGCTGCTTCACGACAATGCAAGACCACACACTGCACAACCGACAACCACACAGCACAATTGAAATGTCTGCGACATCCACCGTACTCCCCGGACCTTGCTCCAACAGATTACCATTTTTCCGGAATTTGGACATCTTCTTATAAGAAAAAAATTCAATTTCGATGTGGCAGTCCAAACCGCCTTCAAAGAGTTTATTGATTCTCGCCCCCATGGTTTTTTTTAGTAATGGGATCAATGAACTACCTATAAGATGGCAAAAGTGCATAGATAACAACGGAGCATACTTTGATTAATTAAATATATTTTACAAAAAAAAAATACTTTATATTTTTCCCGTACAAAACGCCAACTTCATATGTGAGGACCTAATATAATAAGTACCAAAAAAATTATATTTTATAATAATTGACTAAAATTATATATTTTTCATAGAGAATCATATTATTTACATATGTTAAATGAAATAATTTAGTAGTATTATCATCGCAATTTGTCCCGGAGGTGGGAGCCTGGTGATATGTGACACAGGGTTCCCTATTACAGACATCAGTCTCTCACAAAGGAATGAGTGTAATCATAACTAAAGTTCTCGAAACGTCGTGAAATTAAAAATTAAATTCAAACTCTATAAAATCCCTTAAAAATAATATGTACTTACTTGCATAAAACACCAGAAATAATTATGTCAACCATGTTAGCATTATAAATATTACTATTTTATATACAAACATTCTATTTTTTGCTTTTGAGTTTATGGCTTGGTTTCTATAACCTGCCAAGTCTTTATTTATAAATTAACTTCAGTTATAGTCATCCTCCGTCAGTAAGTCAAATGATCGCCATCGACAGTGCTATGGCCACACTGTTAAGGGATCGTTTAAGCATTTTAGTGGAAAATGAAAACGCGTGTAAGGCACTGTTATATCATATTAACTACACCTCAGTACTTACTGCGCATCAAATTACATAAAATGCCATCAAAATTACTTAATATAACACGTTAAAACACTAAGATATTGAATATATATAACAAGAGCACCATATGACACTTTTTTTTTCCGCTTAACTCCTACAAACATTATACTCAACTCAGTCTATAAATAAATATATAACAATACACATAAACTTGGAACAAAAGTTTACATACCCCACGAACATTTTCCTCCCGCGGGGTTCAAAATCATAACACTTTTCACACGTTACCATCCTTGCACTCAATCTCTCCAGTAACTTGGTTTTATTGCAATCGAACTAAATGGTTCCGAAACAATATACAAATCAAATGATACTTTCAAAGAAACTTTATTCAAAGAAAAAAACTTCGCAAATGCGCTTACTAGGTACCATCTAAAGCTTTTAACTTGCATTTAAGTTTTAAGAAGAATTATGAATCAGAATTGAAAGTACGTGGAAGTTGCATCAAGTTATAAGTTTCTAGACGAACTTAAATACGAAGGGCTAATCACTACATAGTATAAAACAAAGTCGCTTTTTCTGTCCTTATGTCACCTTGTATGCTTAAATCTTTAAAACTACGCAACGGATTTTGATGTGTTTTTTTTAATAGATAGAGTGATGAAAGAGGAAGGTTTATATGTATAATAACATCCATTAAATAGTAGAGAAATACTGTTATTTTTGAGTTTGCTAATGTGATGTCGTAAATAAACACATTATTTTGCGCTTACATTGCAAACGCTCGCTGAACCCTACGAAATAGATCAAAATAATGTACTACAGTATTGTACAGCTTAAAAGTGCCTACAAAAAAGTCTGCGATGGTATATCCTTATCTCTTAAGGATAACATACTATATCCATTTTAATACTTTAAAAAATGGTCTATTATAAAACGATAATTGAAAAGCTATTTACACAATTACTGTATTAATCCTTATCATTTTAAATACATTAGTTGGCTTGAGCATTTCACGAAGATATTTTATTTTCAGACCATGCAAATCAATACCTTAGGAGAGGAGATATATATAGCAAAATCAAAATAACGCGCAACGAAATTATTTTCGGGAAGCCGCGCCGCCTGTGATTCAACCGGGCCGCGCGGCCACCTCGCGTTCGAGCTCGGGGCCCATAAGTTTTGGTAGTGTACTGAAATTGTACGAGTATATCTTATATATGCCTACAAAAAAGTCCGCCATAGCATAAATGTCTATATGCTCAAGATGGGCGGGCCACTGAAGACAAAGATCGGGTACCGGTGGCCCGCTCGCACGGCGAAGAGAGGAGCAAAAAATCTACATTTCCATATACTGGCCCTACAGACTTCAAATTTGATGTGGACTTTCTTTCTGGCCTATAAAGGTCAGATGAAGTAGGGTTTTAAGAAATTCCTTTTTCGAAAGGAATTATATGTAGGAAAAGTAAACAACACAACTGAATTACCGTAACTGAAGCGAAGCGAGGGCGGGTCGCTAGTTAAGTTATAATTGACGAAATACTACGTTTAAAATATAATATGATATTATCTTCATTAAATGTATAAATATGCTAGCAAAAAATAAAAGGTCTTACAATGAAATATTTTTGATAAATATAAGTAACACTGAGAAAACGTACTGTATGCAAATATTTTTTAAGTTTTTATGGTTTACTTAACTATGCATGTGGTGTGGTGACGGAATATTAATATAATGGATAGGGGATGCTTCTTTGCGGTTATCTTAAAGAGATGTAAGTTGACAATAAGAAAATGAAAACAAGATGCAGGAAAACTTGAAACGTAAGCCTATACTCATTCTGACCAGCGTCGTATAGCAGGTCCCTTTTACTCTTTATGGGAAGGAGGTTTGTTCTAAGTCTGGATGTGTATCCACATACATAAATCCGCATGAAGAAGAAAAAATATTACACCCGTATTTTAACCCGTCACCGCTTATGGTTAAATAAGAAAACTGAGCCACTATACCATGCTACTTAGATGCGTTGGCAGAACCGGAGATTGAATTTCGCCAAAATTTTTTTTTGCAATGTGGTTATTGGCCTACATTCTTTAATTGTCTTTTAGGACATTCGCGGGAAAGAAAGAAAGTCACTACACAGAAATTCTAAATCTTAGTCTAGATGATAATGTCGCCATAATTAAGTTTAAATTTGAAAACGTCAAATTTAAGAAAATCTCATCTTATAATTAATATATTTCTACTAACATTTTTAAAATATTCCATAAACAAAACAGGCAGTAAACTAAATACTTTTCGATTTAAATACCCTTATGTTCACAGGTTGACAAAACGCGAGTACAACTTTTGTACTTTTTCACCGGCCCCAGCTTGCCAACCACACGTTCTCTATTACTCGAAACTCCCTCTCTCCATTATCTCTACGACCGAATTTGTTTTAAATTTCCATGCCACTTTAAAAAAAAAATACGCAGCTTGTTTTTATTTAACACGTTCCCAGTAAAAGTTTTGGAGGAATTGCACAATGTTTTAGTTTTAACAATAAGAATGTCCATGTAAATGCATATGCCAGGCTAACCGAAAATGTTTTTCAAATTTGGAGTATAACTATTCCATAATTTATAGAATGTTGACTGCACAGATTGAGTAGTGGTTAAGATACCGAGCTTACGTTCCAGTAGCATGGGTTCGATTCCAATGCAGGATAATATTTTGTGCGATCCAAAAAGTGTTGTTCTGAGTCTGGGTGTAATTTGTCGCGTTGTCTGCGTTAATTGGATGTCTTTGTAAAGTCACTCGGAATACAAGGATTATTGTCTTATGCAGGTGTCTTTTTTAAAGAAATAAAAAAATAATTCATTATTTTTACACGTTGCACGTTTACTCCAAGGACATCAAAATTTTAGGCAAGCTATTTCGATTGCCTAAAATTTTGTTGACATATCTATTAATAATTGATGTTAACTCATTTGAATTAACAACAATTATTGATAGATATGTCATTCATTGTTTAATTTTGATCTTTAAATTATCTTAGGTGTCACTTAAAATATAAAAGTCATTCGTGGATACGGATATAAGTTTATTATTACAATTTTTTGATGTACGGTCCCTATCTATTTTCAATATTTGAAATAGATCTGCTATTCGAAGTTTAAAATTAATCAATATTTTTTTTATTCTGACCATACTCATTAATTTTTTATGTTGTGACAAATTACTAAGTTCTTTTAGAGAAAACAGAAATCTAGTGATTTGGCCGTGTAAAAGTTTTGTTTTATAAAAGTATTGTTGATTTTTGTTTTTCTTTTATTAATGAATTGCCATCAAATTATTTTAAGTGCGTATATACAATATGTATAACTTGTGTATACAAGTTATACAATAAGAAAGAAAGAAAGAACAATAAAATAATTGTATAAGTTTAAGTGGAATATAAGGCATACTCAGAATTATCGTAAACTATTATTTTGCGACAAACATAGGTACACACACATCGTCGAACCTTAAATAAATCAATGGACAACATAAGATTATAGGGAGCTATACATAAAGTTAGAAATCAATCAAAGTTAGAATCGCAGCTTATACTTACGCCTACTATTGGGCTTAAGCCTCCTCCAAAATGAGAGGGAAAATTGACCTAGTATACCACGCTGGTCGGACGTGTTGGCACAGAGTTTTACTTCGAGTTTTCCTTCTCTTGCATAGATATTATGTACGGGTAAAATCTGAGGTGGTGAATCATATTCTTACACCGCCACCACACGTATAAGATATGTTCAAAGATTATTATTATATTATGTGGCATTTAACGCCATAACATACATTTAATAACACCGTCATATTATCAATATAAAGAAGCAAAAATATCGCGAGCGTAATTCGTCATGTCATTATGCAAGAAAAGGGCGAACTTTACGAGTATAATAACGGGAGATGTCTGACTCGGTGCCTCATGAATGGTGAAACGTTCTTTATTGTGCTGTGTTTTATGTGAACGATTAACCTTTTAATGTTAGCCGGCCGCTCGATATGAAATCCCCTATCTATACGCTTTCTATATTTATGAATATACGATGGACTTCAAATGTATTAAATACCTACTCAATTGTTTAAGCGTCTGCGTCTGTACTATATGCTTGGAGGTAGTGTGTTTCATGCCTGTACAAGTCGAGTATTATGTAACTTGTATATAATTATAAATAGATCACACAATGTTTTTTTATTGCTTATAATGGCAACTAAACAAGCAGCATACAAGTAGTAAGTGTTACGTCGCTTATGGAGCTTTGCAATACTAGAGGTACAGCTAGGCCTACCAACCAAAACCCATCAAGAGATTTGAGATTTCGGCTTTCTCGCTCACCGAGTGAAGCGCAACAGCAAATTTCCTCTGCTCAGATGTGATTTTCTGCGAGAGTGTCTACCTATCTACCTAGTACCTCAGACGGAACGGTTCACGGCTGTAGATAGAAAACTGTCAACAATGTTACCACTTTTAAGTATTTGTATTAGTATTAATATTGAGATCAAATTATTGTTTTAATTACAAAAATGTTCGCTGTTCTTTTCTTTATATTATAACCGCAATGGGTAAAGTGTTTATAGAAATTATTATAAGATTGTAGAAATGTTAAATCGTGCTATAATTCCACGGAGAGGGAGCACCACGGCAACATAATTTGTTTTTGATGAATTCTGCCTGATCGCGTTGTTCTTGTCAAATCATGCGGCTAATGAAGTTTCTTTACCCCTTTTCGTCGACCATACTTAAGCTAGTTCGTTTTTTATTCTAAAAATAAAATACTACGAACATTAACAAATTGTAAATCTTACTTTGCACAAATCTATGTCAATTACGTAAATTAAAATACAATATTTCAATTCATTTCAAACTCTTTAAACTTGGCATTTATTTAAAATTAACAGTAATCATTTTTCATATAAAAAAATCATAATATAAAATTATTATATTCTGAGCTATTGTCTAACTGTTAGATACAGAAGATCATCCCGCATTAAAAAGTCAGACTTGTTAGACTATAACAAGTCTGACTTTTTATGCGGAATAATGTATCTTATGAATCCACAAGAAACTTTCACTTCATAAAATTATTTAAATAAAACGTATATATTAATATAATATATTAAGTATCTATAGGCTATTAACTTGATTCTCGATTATTATATTATCTTTCAAAATATCGCATCGTTATGATAAACAAACTCGTATTATTTTCATAACATCGATAGTTCACGTAGAACAACTTCATTAAGCCGACCATGTTCAATTATTATCGAACAGTGCATAGGCCGCTACCTAGGCTGTTTGGCTGAAGTACACAGATATGGCAATACATTTACGCTGACATGTACATCTAACATGAAATCATAAGTCAATCTATATTTACACAAAATGAGGACGACACTAATTAAAATATTCTATTATCAACATGCTTATACATTTTTAAACATGTTTGAACATTTACAGCAGTGCATCAAAGCTTTTAAAATTTTAAATCTCTAACATAAAATAATCATCATTCTTCTACTCTTATCCCAATTACTTGGGGGCAATACAATATGTACTCTTCTTTCATAGTACAAATGTATTGTGAAAGGCAATAGTTTTATGACTGGCCGCCTGCCAGACGTCAGCCCTCCTTGGGAATGTAATTGTTGACCAAACGGCACCAGATAGAGTCAGCCCAAGTCGTTATATGCTCTTAGTCATCTTTTACGACATCCATGTACAAAATAAGGGTTGGTAGTATTCGTAGCCGCTACCACACAGCTCTAACAAACAAGAATATAAACCTACGAGCAAAAACCTTTGTTGTGTGGGAGCCCCCTTAAATATTTATTTAATTGTTTTTTAGTATTTGTCGTTGTAGCGGCAAATTCATCATCTGACTACCTGAAATCCATCGCTCACACGATGCATTACAGTTTGTGTGACAATATCCGTTTGTGTCATGCTACGGCGATGGTCGATACTCTATTTCAGAAGTTGTTTGGTCTTTGAATTGTGCTAGGATATAGCCATTGCGATACTAAAACCACAAACACCGCTTTATAAAATTATATCTACTGCAACTTTATATTTTACCCTATAATGATTAGGAAAGGAGTATAAGATCATCTGCTATATTTTCGTTCGCTGTGTAGTCAGTTTTTAATCAACATGTTTGCAAAAATTGAAACAGAAAGGATGAGTTATAATCTATATATATACTAGCGACTCGCCCTCGCTTCGCTTCGGTTACGTATACTTTCGCTCTTTTTTTTTTAACGTTGTCCGGTCGGCCCAACAATGCCCTCCAAGTCACAAGCAGCAGTGTTTAGGGCGTCGACTAAGGCAATTGCCCAATTGGCAGAGATTGCCTTGGCAGGTGACAGCTCAGCGCGTCTGCTCGCCGATTTTAACGCTCGCCTTACAAAGTTAGAGGAAGCTAAGGCGAAGCTGGAAAACGCATATCTGGAAATCCTGGAGGAGAAGGATATCACTCTCGACCAGGAAGCCAGTTATACTTCCAAATACGAAGCGACAGTGGGGGACTATTACAAGATTTTAGCCGTCAATGAGGGCATGCGGCTAAAATCAACCACCACTTCGTCAGCACATACACCGCCTACGTCCGTTCTACCAAAAATCGAGCTCCCAAAATTCAACACAAAGGTCGAGGATTGGCATTCATTCATCGCGATTTTCCGGAGCCTCACCGACCATATGCCTACTCTTTCTGATGCAGTAAAGCTGCATTACCTCATCTCCTGTTTGACTGGTGAGGCGCTCAGTATGGTGTCTCACCTTCAAATAACTGACAGTAACTACTCTGTCGCCATGGATATTCTTGCCAGGCGATATGAAAATCACAAACATCATATTGAGTCTCTGAGCTCTCCTCAACCTGGATCTGCCCATGAAAGACAGTGATTATGTTTTTGTATCCATAGTGGTACGAAAACTAAAAGGGGAACTTCGCACATTATTCGAGCGCAAATATGGTTCGAGTACCACTCTGCCCACACTTACAAACTTAATTTCCTTTTTAGAAGAGCACGCGCGCTGCGTAGAGACAGAGTGGTCCAGCTCAAATCCAATCAGCCCAAACCAGTCCACTACTCCGCCTAGCGCTTCACGCAGGAACTCACCTATATTCACACCTGAGCGCGTTCCACGTTCACCCACCGCTCAGCGCTTTCGGCCAATTGCTCCAGTCCGTTCTCGCGTGACGTATCCGCGTTCACCCTCTGCTCAACGACGGCAAGTTTTCTCTGCTCAGCCATCACAAACCAAGACTGCCACTTGGTACTGCCCCTACTGCCGCCCAAGGGAACACAAGCTGATAGCATGTCCCCAATTGCTTGATCACAGGCCTCTGCAAACTTCCATATGCCGTATCTAGGTCCACAACACGTAGAACACGAAGATATAATTTTATAAAGCGGTGTTTGTGGTTTTGGTATCGTAATGGCTATATCCCAGCACAATTCAAAGACCAAACAACTTCTGAAATAGAGTATCGACCATCGCCGTAGCATGACACAAACGGATATTGTCACACAAACTGTAATGCATCGTGTGAGCGATGGATTTCAGTTATTCGATGCAAGGTATTACCATGGCTTGGAATTACAATATTCTGCTTAGAAAAATACCGTCCAATCATTTCAAATTTCAAAGTCTACGTTTATATGAAGCCGTGTCTTAAAAGTACATGACCTCTCTAAATTTTAGAAACTTAAAAACACTGTACTAATATAGTGCGGTGACATTCGAGACATTTCAATTTTAAAAAGTATTTGCATTGTACCAATCGTTTATGTGACATCAACCTTTTTAGAGTTCCATACCCAAAAGATAAAACAGGACCTTATTACTAAGATTCCGCAGTCCGACCGTTACTTCGCCTGTCTGTCACCAGGATGCTCTCATGAACCGTGGTAGTTGGACAGTTGAAATTTTCACAGATGATGAATTTGCCGCTACAACGACAAATACTAAAAAACAATTAAATAAATATTTAAGGAGTCCCACACAACAAAGGTAATCTTTTTGTTCGTTTTTGTTCGATATTGATAACAAAAATAGGTAGACGTTTGAGATATTCTCAGAATATTTAGTAATATATTCACTTTAGAAATAAATAATTAAATTAAAATAAAACAAATAGAGAATTTAAGAGGGGCTCCCATACAACAAACATGATTATTTTGCCATTTATAGATAATGGTACGGACCCCTTCGTGCGTGACGCCGAGTCGCTCTTGGCCGGTTTTTTGAATATAATCGAATTGAGTTTTCAAACATGTGTCAAAATAAAATGTCTTTTAAATCAAAATCACTAAGAAGTATTGATATCAACTTTAAAGCAAATCACCCCTAAAATAACTTTCCGGCCCTTTTTAACCCAGTTAGGACATAAATCTCAATAAAATATGAATCACGTCTTTCATCAATTCTGTTAAAGAATGTTTATGCAAAATTTGAAATAGATTGGACCAAGAAATCACGTTGTCCCATACAAACTTTACCCTGATTTTTCACCCCCTTAGGGATATAATTTCGTAAAATCCGTTCTTAGCTGACCTCTACTCGGCGAAAGAAATATACCTGCCAAATTTAAGGTTTGTAGGCCTTATGGTTCCAGAGATATCGTGATGAGTCAATACATAGGTGGAAATTTCTTATATATATATATATATATATATATATATAGAAATAGATACGTGTTCGATGTAAATCTAATCTACATAATACTTCAAAACAAAACGATATGTTTATTTAGTCGAAAAATTTTTCATCAATGTGATTAGAGCTTTTAATTCCTTTAAAGTTATGATTGAATGGAAATGGCTTTCAATTAGAAACAAATGAATATAACTCAGATAAATCGACTGACACCAATACAATTGGTAATAATAACGAATAGTTCGTAGAAGTTCTTTTGAAAGAAATATCGAAAGAAATACGTTATAGTACATTACTGCAGCGGCCAGCAAAAGAGGCATTGATGGACGAACATGTAAATGTGGGCGAGGCACACATACGTAAGTGCATCAATTCCTAGTTGTGGCCAAGGCTAATATAGTGTTTTTCTCAAATAATGCGTGGAAATTAAAACTAAGTAGTATTAAGTAGAACTGTATACATGACGAACAACGAACATACATTTTTCACGTGCTACAGGGTTCATTTGTTTTTTTTTTCGATATTTAACAGCTTTCTTTTTCAAGCCACTTCGAAATTTAAATAAAACTCTTATAAGTTGCCTATATGGTTACTACAATTAGAAGTAACAGATCGTTCCATTTTTAAAATACACGATAGATATAAATTTACATTACTTATTTGGCCGCTAAAACACAGATATGGATTTTCATACATTTTTTTCCGGCTACTGCTCGCAAGTATTTGGTCCGTACAGCAATTCCGATTTATCTCGAAAAGGTTGTCAAAATAATGCTCAAATATTCAAGCATTTTGAGAAAATACTATTAAACTATAAATACAATGTGTAAACAATGTCGTGTAGATGGCACACGTCTCCTTAAAGACGAAAATATAATACGATGCGAGAATTGAATGTCCTACAATAGTTTACAGTAGTGTACGAGTAAGTGTCAGCACGATTGGAACAGATTGCCAATAGTGTGGGTTCGAATCCCACTTGTGACAACCATTTTTCTCTCGTAATCGGGTTTTTATAAATAATCAAGCATATTAAAAGCTAAATTTCAGTAATTTAAAATATAAATATTTAAAAACTGAATAACTATCTATTATAGTTTTCTATGTTTAATTTGATAATGGTTAGAGTTAATAAAAATATTTATGAATATAAACTATAATAGTTATAAAGTAAAAAGAAAGTGCAGTGAACTTTTAAAAAAAAAATAATGTCTATATTTTTAACATATTTAATCAGACATTGCCGTGCGGTGACGAAGTAGGAATACAATTCACTATCTCCTTTTTTACCCGTAAATAGAGAGTTAAGTCTTACAATATACAGATTAAATATATCCAAGAGAAGGAATCTCGGCATAAAACCGTATACAACCCGTCTGACCAGCTTGGTGCAGTAGGTTAATTTACCTTCTATTGTAGAGGAACCTCGAGGTCAACAGTGAGACGTAAGCTGATGATAATGGTAACTCAGTCAATAAATGCATCATGTACTTTACTCGCCTTATACGTATGTAAAAATATGCAATAAAATATAATTATATGCTTAAATTAACTTCATTATTTTATCTAATTTTATGTTGTAATTATTTTATCAATTTTCATTAAAATCTGATCCATAGATTTTATGGTAATAGTTGATGCACATATCCACAAACTAAAACGAATATTCTCTCAAAGTTTTGCATTTATATAATAACGGTAGAACAAATTTTTCTGTATGTCGAACGGACGAAGAACGAGTATGTCAATCGACTCACTCGTTCTTCACTTCTAAATTTGGGATTTTTCAAATAAGATTGGTAAATTTTCAGATTTATAATAAAATCTTTTTTTTTTTGGTTTATAATATCAAATATAAATCAGTGATTGTCAAAAATGATAATTCAAGTTTGTCTAATTGTTTTTAGTTCCAATGTAGATGAGACTATAAAAATTTAATCGGCTTTTTCGGTGTATTTAACGACCACTTTACTAAACGAGTAACAAAATCCTATCGAAGATATAAAATCGTTATCTTACCAGTTTAGCAGTAGAAATAGATTCTACTGCTATACTAGTAAGATAACGATTCTGAAATGGTTTTACATAAATACATCTTTATAATTAAGAAAATAATAAAAATAATTTGAAAAATCCAAAAGTGCACGCCTCATAATTTTTATATTATTTATCATTTATTTATTAGTCAATGCCAGAAATGAAAATAAAATTAAAAAAAAAATCCTTTTTTAAAAGCAAGCTGTTTATTATTTGCTAATAAATGCAACACACTTTTATTTATAAAATTGGGACTGTGATAAAAACGGGCAGATTGAATAATTATGGTGTAAAGTTTTAGTGTTAAAAATATATAATTATGTCATCATCATCAACCTGCTCTTATCCCAATTTATTTGGGGTCGACGCAATATGTCTTCTCCTTCCATACAACTCTATCAGACGTCATCTCTGTGGTCACTCCTTGTCTATCCATGTCATGTTTCACGCAGTTCATCCATCTTTTCTTCGGTCTTCCCTTACCCCTTAAGCCTTCAACATTCATGCTTAAAGCTTTCCTCACAACATTACTTTCATCCCTTCTCATCACATGTCCATACCATGTCAATCTTTCACTCCTTAATTTTTCCGTCACTGGCGCAACTTTCAAACTTCCTCTTATATGTTCATTCCTTATTTTATCCATTCTTGTCACACCACACATCTATCTCAACATTCGCATCTCCGCTACATGCAGTCGTCTCTCATCCGTCGCTTTTATCGCCCAACATGCTGATCCATACAGTACAGCAGGTCTTATTAGGCTTTTATATATTTGGCACTTTAATTTAAGGGGTACTTTGGGGTCGCATGTTGTACCCGTGACCTGCCGCCATTTCATCCATCCCACATCAATTCTGTGCTTCACCGCACGATCCAGGTCGCCATCGCTTTGCATAAGAGAACCGAGGTATCGAAAGTTCGAGCATACTGGGATAGGTACTCCATCTAGAGTTATGGGTGTAAAATTGGAGAGACCGCCGAAATCGCAGAACATGTATTCTGTTTTTGGTCTGCTGATTTTCAAGCCTACATTCTCCAACTTACAGCGCCACTTTTCCAGCATGCTCTGTACCTCAAGGCCCTCTTTCCCGACGAGAACAATGTCATCAGCGAATAGCATGCACCAGGGTGCCTCTTCCTGTATCTCCGATGTTAATGCATCCATTATCAACAGGAAGAGATAAGGACTTAACGCCGACCCTTGGTGCAGACCTACTTCGACACTGAACTCGTTGGAGTCTCCAGCCGCTGATTTCACGTACGACCTAGATTGTCGGTACATGGCACAGATTAACCTAACATACTTCACAGGCACACCTTTCTTGTTCAGTACCCACCACAAAACTGTTCTCGGTATTCTGTCATAGGCCTTCTCGAGGTCAACGAATACCATGTGCAAGTTTTTATGTGCACCACGATATTTTTCGCACAGTTGGCGCAGTGCAAACATGGCATCCGTTGCCCCGCGGCCCGGCATAAATCCGAACTGGTTTTGGGTGATCTCACTTTCTTCTCGCAATCGTTTCTCAATCAAAAATATATAATTATGTACGATATGGAATTATTTTGTTGTTGAAGATTAATAAAAATATCGTTAAAGGTTACAATGAACTTATAAAGTGTTATATGTCTGATTAGAGTTAATTTATTTTTAACTTTTTAGTTTATTATATTAGCAAATAATAAAAGCTTGTTTTTAAAAAAATATTTTTCTTTAATTTTATTTTTAACTTTTTAGTATTTTTATTATTCGTGTTGTTCCCACAAATATAGGACAAAAAGGGTTCATCACCCCAGAGGTCCATTGTGGAGGGATAAGGGCTTCAGTATAACAGGGTTGGCCCTGGTACTCTGAGGCGCAACGTTAGCGATATGGATATATAATTACGGAGTTCTTATGGCCAGGTTCCAGGTCCATCGTCAGACCCTGGTTACTATATAGTCTCAAAGTACTCGTCAAGACGAATCAAACGAGCCCAAACTCGATGGAGTTGCGTCGCTTAATTATGGCGTTCCTATGGACAGCTTTCAGGTCCATGATCAGACTCTGGTTTCCATATAGTATCAAAATACTCGTCAAGACGAATCAAATAAGCCCAATTTCGATCGGGTTGCGTCGTTTAATTACGGAGTTCCTATGGCCAGCTTCCAGGTCCATCATCAGGTCAGCTCTGTCTGTCTGTCACAATAATATTGCATTGTCATCTAATTTATACATGCATGCAAAATTTCAGCTCAATCGGAAACCGGAAAGGGGATCAAATTTAACTTGCAAGATTTGATTACAGACAACGGGACAGGTGAAACTAAATAAAAGCTTGTACATACTCGTAATGAAAGAAAAAAAAATACTTTAGATATCTTGTGCCATTCTCGACGTAGAGCTAAACATAGCTGTATAGGCTGAATGGGATTTATTTCCTTTGCTTGTCCGAATGGACGAACAAAAAATATAACGAACAAAATTTTCATAAAGTATACATACACTAATGACTAAGCAGTTTAGTTTTTTATTAATTGCAATTAAACGACAAAGAATTACCAAGCCATTTTCGAAAGGAAACAGCGCGTTGCGATTATGAAGCTTTTAATAAAAGAAAAACTTCGATACATTCATTTTTACGGTCGACAGAATGTCAGATACTTTTACGGTAACATCCGGACGGCCCCGAATATTTTTATTAATCAACTTTTTTCTTACTTTAAACAAAATAATTGCTTTTTAAAAATATCAAATACGTTTAGACGATTGTTTTTTCTTGACATATGTATAATAATATTATCCTATAAGTGCAATGTGAGAAAAATACAATCATTTTTAGGTTTGAAAAGTGCTTGATTTTCATAAGTCGAGAGTAGAGCAAGACCTCAACGCTTCGCTTATGAGGCGTGCAATATGCTAAAATACGTTTCATCATCATCATCATCATCACAGCCCATATACGTCCCACTGTAGGGCTCGGGCCTCCTCCGTAATGGGAGGGAAATTAACCTACCATACCACGCTGGTCAAACATGTTGGTATAGGGTTTTGTTTCGAGTTTTCCTTCTCTTGCATAGATGTTATATGCATTTTATATCTCTTAGTCGTCTCTTAAGATCACCCACAGGTGAGACAGGGGTGGTGAATTGTATTCTTACTCCGTCACCACACGGAAAAATATGTTTATGTTTTGCAATAGATTAATTTGATTAATTTTATATGTTGCCAAACAAAAACACTTTGAACTTTATATTAAGTAAATAAATATAATAAATATATTATGATACTGGCTGACTGATAACAGCGAGTTTTGCTATATGCCGTTCTTTATTATTCCATGGAAGACTAACCTCGGTAACCTCTATCAGAGTGATAAAATTATAATTGTTATATTCGAATGTGTAAAACAATGGCAATGTCTTTAGTTTTAATATATTATTTTTACAATATTGCAATATATTATGATTTTGATGTCAAAATTATGGTATATGTAATATAGTGGAAACTCGATTAACCGGACTAACTGTTGTCGTTAAGCATTCGGATAATCGAAAATCCGGATAATAGAATGTACGAAGAAAAGCTGTTCTTGTACATGTTGTATGTTATGAATAGTAGTTAGGTGTTTATTAAAAATAAATATAACTTATCTACTCTATTAACTAATAAATGTTTATTAAGAAATTAACATTTTCTAACGTACAACGTATGCACATTACTATTTATGTGTGTACTTACATACGTATTTTTTTAAATTAAAATAATGATGAAAGCCAGTATGTACATGTATACGTAATTTAGTTTAATTTGTTTATAATATTCATGTAGTTTAATTAGGGTTCAAATATTTGGTAATTGTAATTTGACGCATCACGAATTCTTTGTAAGTTGTAGTACACATACATACATACATATCATCAGGCCATATCCCTTGCAAGGTAGGCAGAGAGAACAGAGTGCTAGAGAACTCTATCCTTGCATACTTCACTCGCTTTCTCAACATTCATAATTCTCTTCATACACGCTAAGTTGTAGTAAAACTCACAATATCACACCCTATGGGATACAGTAGAGCAATAATTTCTAACTAAATATAACAATAACGAAACGCGTGGAGTAATCACGTGAAGCGCAGGCGTGTATCTTATATCTTTAAACGAGCAATTCTTGTATATATATATATATTCTGGATCTCGGAATCGGCACCAACAATTTTCATGAAATTTAGCATGTAGGGGGTTTCGAGTGCGATTAATCGATCTAGCTAGGTTTCATTTCTAGAAAATATTGTTTTGTCCGCATTTTCAGGCAATAAAAAATATAATTTTTCATTGGCTGAAAACTATTAACATATGAAGGCAAATTTTGACGCTGTCATTAAGAATAGACATAGCTCAGTTGGAACATTGAGTAGTCTAATCCTAACAAACCGGAGCACGGTTCGGATCCTTAGCTTCCTTTTTATTTTTTGCCTTTTTTATTTTTTTTATTATTTCATTAATTACTGACATTTGCCTGCGTTTTCATCCGCGTAGAAGTCGAAAATGGTTCTAATAGATCTTTTTTGGTTTTTTACGTTATTAAATTTATTATTATTTTTTATAAATTATTATTTTTACATGTTTGTAGGGTATTTAAAGGTCTAATAAATATAACAATAAAATGAATAGTTTGTTATATATTATGGACACAAGGCTTTTTTCTTAGGAGGCTACATTTTGAACAGCTGCGCCCATTTACCAAGGCGACGGCAGGGCAGTGTGCGGCCCCATAACCCACCGTGCTTAGCATCGAAATTAGGCCGATCTCTGGTACCGCTTCCTTGACATCCGTGGCCAGCCCGGCGGGATATCCTTTCGGGTACCATCACCTTAGACGCCCCGGCAACAAACAACTATGACGCCGAGGCGTCGCCCTCATGAACCTGATCTTTCTGCGTGTGACGAACTAAACCCGGTCCATGCACCCGCGATACTATACCAACTGCAGTATTTCTTTGTAAACAATATCTTTTGTTTTTTTTTCGGATTAAAATGAGAATTACCAGGCTACTCTGTGAGCTTACTCTGAAGCATGTGCTCATGGCAGAAGCAGCTTTCTGTCAAGTCTACTCCCGCTACCTTAAGAATTTGACCTCGAGCCTCGAGATTTGAAGAGATAATTTGATGGCATTTAGAGATTCTTAGAATGTTTTCTCTTGCAAACTTGCAAACATTGTATAAATTTAGCGCGCCAGCTCTCAATTTTAAGATGTGAGCTGGGATACCGGGAGGCTTCGGTGTATTCAGGAACACGACCGGTTGTTTGAAGCGAGGTTTATCACTTACTCAAAGGATTTATTTTGATATTTGACCCCTTCGAATGTTTTCAAATATTTGCAAGTAAATGGTTTAAAGAAATTGATACGACCGTAGTAGCGCACATAGGTACGTCATAGCGTCTTGCGACCATCTGATCAGCATCAATATGCTGTCTCCATATCGTATCTTATTGATTGTTCCTAATATAACTCAACCTTTCCGTCTCGATTTTTATAAATACATATGTTGAATTAAGAGCTGACTAAACAGCGAACAAAATATATTTTTGTTGCAAATGACTATCTTCCCCTTTCCTAATCATTATACGGTAAAAATACCCTCGCCAGAGTCAAATAAAAACAGTTAATGCATCTTATGAGCGATGGATTTCAGTTATTCGATCCATTGCGTTATCATGGCTCTCATTTACAAAATTCTTAGAAAAATGCTATCCAACAATTTCAAATTTCAGACTCCACGTTCCTATGACGCCTTCTCCTAAAAGTGATATGACCTTTTTAAAGCTTAGAAACCTTCAATTGCCGTATTAAAACAGTATTCCCATTTTAAAGAGTATTTCCATTGTACCAAGCTTTTATGGGAGTTCAATCTTTTCAGGGTTCCGTACCCAAAGCGTAAAACAAAACCCTATAAATAAAATACCGAGCAAGGCTCGGTCATCCAGATATTGCCAGTATTAATACGTTCACTTGCATTGCTTTATTGCAACTGTATTATATTGTATTGAATATGCAAGATCGCGATTAGTAGTCCGGATAATCGCGAATCCGTACAATTGAAGGCCGGATAATCAAGTTTCCACTGTAATACAATATTTTACAAAAAAACTCACTTCAACAGGTAACCAGAGGACTAAATCGAAATAGGACCACACGGAAAGCACCAGCAAATAAAAAATTAACCATCAAAATCGGTTCACTCCGTCGATAGTTCTGAGGTAACAAACATTAAAAAAGAAAAAAATACAATCGATTTGAGAAAAGGAAGACTATTTTGAAATTGGTTAAAAATAATAATATGAAAAGACATTTTTCATAAGTTAAAATACCCCAATATACATATTTAAATAGAAGGAAGTCAAATTTACTAATTATAATATATTCTCATATAAAATATAACCGATTTGAAATAGACTTTAGTTGTATATTTACTCGTACAAGAGCAATAAACGTCACAAATCCAACGCGTTGTTTAATTTTACGGTTTCTCGCGCATTATATTTATATCAACATTCCCTCGGAGCAACGCAACTTGTTTATACATAATCTACAAATAAATACATTATTTTTGTCATTAGCGTTGCGTTTTTAATAATAAAAATTTGCGTACAAACCGCAAATTACGTAGAACATTTATAACATGTACAAAACTGCTCATTCATCATAAACTACCAGCCTTGTACAAATTGTGTCCAGACCATTATCTTCCAAAAAAGCCTTGTACAAATTATAATTTTCATTACCTTTAAAAAAATAAGTGTCCGAATGCTGATCCTCATGAGGCCTTAGATTTGAAATCCGAGTTGTGCAACAGTGGTATTAAATTTGCCCGCCAAAACGATTTCGTCTTCTTTTTTTCGTATTGGCAATCAGCTACTTTAAGAGCCATTTTTGCCAGTGTCAAGCTACAACTTTATTCACGTCTTTAATATTTGCATATTAGTCATTGTCCGTCAGTATGTCAAGTTGTCGCCATCAACAGTGCTATGACCACACTGTTAATAGTAAATTTTCAGAATTTTGAAGGAAAACGAAAACATTGTAAAGCACTTTTATATAACATTCACTACTTCCCAGTAGTTCCGTCACATGACATTATATAAAATGCCATCAAAATTATCTAATATAACACGTTAAAACACTGAGGTATCGAATATAGTACAAGAGCTCCACATGACGTCTTCAGATTGCCGTCAAAAGTCAAAAACGATTTCTGTAGTAACCTCTTTAAGAGTTGTGTCCGATTTTATATCAGGATTGATACTTTTCGTTGGCACAGGGCCCGATCTGTCGGACGCCCAGTTTGGGTTCAGGAGGGGTCGTTCGACGATCGCGGCTCTGCTGCGCCTGAGGGCCGTGGCGACTGAGGCCGTCGCCGGCGGAGGAGTGCTGTTGGTGTTGTCCCTAGACATTGCCAACGCATTCAATAGTCTGCCATTTAGCTGCATCAGGGAGGCGCTTCGATACCACGGAGTGCCAGTTTATCTGAGGCGGCTAGTGGCAGACTATCTGGAGGGGCGCAGTGTCCTCTACACCAACCGAGTAGAGGACGTTGCGCGAACGCCCATGACGTGCGGTGTCCCACAGGGGTCGGTCCTCGGACCCACCTTGTGGAACATCGGCTACGACTGGGCGTTGAGAGGGCGCCTCCCACCCGGGCTGGGCGTAATCTGTTACGCCGACGACACGCTCGTCACAGCCCGCGGTGGGACGCTGGAGGAGGCGGCAAGCCTGGCGACTCTCGGCACCGAAGAGATCGTCAGGTGGATCGAGGCGCTGGGGTTGAGGGTGGCCCTGGACAAGACGGAGGCCCTCTTGTTCCATGGGCCCCGCATGAGTCCTCCCATCGGCGTTTCGATCACCGTCAATTCGGTTGACATCAGCATCCGGGCCCATATGAGGTATTTGGGCCTGGTGCTCGACGGGCATTGGTGGTTTCGGGAGCATTTCCGCAGGCTCGCACCGCGGCTCGTCGGCGCGGCGTCCGCCCTTTCGTGGCTTATGCCGAACGTGGGCGGACCGAGCGCTACGTGCCGAAAGCTGTACTCGGGTTCGTCCGGTCGATGGCCCTGTACGGCGCACTGGTGTGGGCGGGATCCCTGACCATCTGACTCAGGACTCTTCTGTGGCGACCACAGAAGGCCATGGCGGTCAGGGCCGTACGCGAGTACCGCATGGGGGCGACGGAGGCAGCGTGCCTGTTGGCCGGGACTCCCCCGTGGGACCTGGAGGCGGAAATGCTCGCCGATTTGTATCAGCGGGTGTCGGGGGTGCGAGCGGAGGGCGGTGTGGTCTCACTGAGGGAGCTCAGCGCCTGGCGCGTCGACGCCCGCCGAGACGTCATTGCTCGTTGGGCAGTCCGGCTGGAGAGGCCTCGGTTCGGTGTGCGGACTGTGGAGGCCTTCCGGCCGGTGCTGATGCAGTGGTTGGAACGGCGGCACGGGGTGCTCTCCTTCCGACTGGTGCAGGTTTTGACGGGGCATGGATGCTTCGCCAAATACCTGTACACGGTCGTCAGGAGGGACAGTACACCGTCCTGCCACCACTGCGATTGCGAAGAGGATACGGCGCAGCATACGCTCGAGGCGTGTGCCGCTTGGGCAGAGCAGCGCCGTGAACTCGTCGCAATCATCGGTGCCTACCTGACGCTGCCGACCATCGCCAGGGCGATGCTCGACAGCGTCAGGAACTGGGACGCGGTCGCAGCCTTCTGCGAGGCAGTAGTCTCGCGGAAGGAGGGGGCGGAGCGCGCGTGCGCAAGGAGCGTCTCCTCGACGACGCTAACCGCCACCGGCTACTGGGGCGGCGTAGGCGCGATTACCTGCGCCTGATGCCGCCCTAACTGAGGCCGCGGGTGACTGGACCGGGGAATTAGTCCGTCACCCGCCGAGACGCTGACCGCGCGAGGAGGGACCGAGGTCCCCCCCCCCCCCCCCGGGGGGACGTCGCTCAAAGGGAGGGTACCTCTCAGGGGGTATTCCGTCGGGCCGGCCACTGACGACAAGTTCACGCTGCTCCAGTGGCCGGTCCAACGACGTAGGCGAGGTTCGTGGGTGGGTTACGGGTATGCGTGCGTACGCCCCTCTGTCGCCCCGGACGGAGTGGTGCGAGAAGAGCACCGACCATAACCCACCCCTAAAAAAAAAAAAAAGAATTGAGACTTTTGAAATAAAAAAGAAATAATAGTAGCATCCATTGAAAAGGAAGAAAATATAACAAAAACAAAAGGAAAAATAATTTACGGGCGATCTGAGGTCGGGAAGTGGAAGGTGGTGAGTTTTTAAGGGTAAAACACGGTTTATATCAATTTCCGGTAAAACTACAAGTCCTATGGAAAAAGTTAAAAAAAAAGTTGTGGATAATAAATAGATCTACAACTATTTTATTTACCTTTTTTTCACATAACCTCGAAATTTATGTGAAAAATTTAAATAACCAAGTTTTGAAATTACTGAAATTTTTAGCATTTAATATGCTTAATTATTTATAAATACCCGATTACGAAACGAAAAATGATATTACAAGCGGGGTTCGAACCCGCACCTATTGGGAATCCGGCCCAATCGTGCTGCCACTTACACCATCGTTTTCCATCATTTTTCGTTTCGTAATCGGGTATTTATAAATAATTAAGCATATTAAATGCCTCGCGTAAGATTTAATAACGCGACCGTTAAAAAGAAAGAATCGGTGTGTTACCTTGGCTTGGTATTAGAAAAAAAATTCTCGTTCATTGAACATATTAAGACTGTAAGTGAAAAGGCGAAACGGAATTTTTACGCACTCACTAGAATCTCCACGTCCACATGGGGCCTACGTTTTAATACGCTTAAAATCCACACACCACATATCTGGAGTATATAATATGTTATGGCGCGCCAGCCTTTTTTTTTTTTTGTTTTTTTTGTTTTTTTTTTTGTGGTGGGCCATGGACGTCGCACCCCGCCAAATCGGTCCGGGGTGACGGAAGAAGCGCGCAACCCCATTGACCCACCCTGCAAGCACCTCTTCTTCGCCGTGCGAGCGGGCCACCGGTACCCAATCTTTGTCTTCGGTGGCCCGCTCGGCGGTATGCCCTCTCGGGCTCCTCTCCTGTTGACGCCCCGACAGATTTCGCCGTCGAGGCGTCGTCCTTACGCGGTGGCCTCGCGTCGGGTGACCGGACAATTCCCCGGTCCGATCACCCGAAGCCTCGGTTAGGGCGGCATCAGGCGCAGGTATTCGCGCCTGCGCCGCCCCGGCCGCGGGCGGCGGCCCGGGTCACGGGAATCCTCCCTGGCCCGTTCCGCCGCCTCCTTCTGCGAGATAACAGCCTCGCAGAAGGCGGCAACCGCGTCCCAATTCCTGACGCTGTCGACCATCGCCCTCGCGACAGCCGGCAGTGTCAGGTCGGCACCGATAATAGCGACGAGGTCGCGGCGCTGCCCGTCCCAGCCCGAGCATTCCTCCTGCCTGCCTACCTGCCTACCTACCACCTATACCTGCAGTATTTCCCGAAACACCCGTGCCCCGTTAACACCTGCACCAGTCGGAAGGTGAGGACCCCGTGCCGCCGCTCCATCCATTCCATCAGTACGGGCCGGAGGGCCTCGACGATAGTGACACCATGTCTAGGCCTCTCCAGCTGCGTAGCCCAACGGGCGATGACTTCTCGGCGGGCGTCCTCGCGCCAGGTGGCTATCTCGTTAAACGATGGGGAGCCACCCTCTTCGCGCATTGAGATAACCCACCGGTAACCCGAGGTCGGAAAGCATCTCCGCCTCTAGGTCCCACGGGAATGTCCCGGCCAATAGGCACATGGCGCGCCAGCCTGGGCCGACAGAACTACGATAGGCGCAGCACGTCGTAAACTACTTCAAAGTCAACGATTAGCACTAATATTCTTATGTAAGGCATACAGAACAGTTAGTACCGAAGCCTTGCCAGTGCTTGCAGGTTTACTTCCGGTCGACTTAGAGATACAAAGGCGCGCGTCAATGTATTATTCTACCAGGGAAAACATGAGCACCGATTTTCTTCTACCACGCGATCGTATTAAAATTACCAGACTTTTCGCACCGCAATCCGTTGTGTACGAAAAGCTCCTGACCGAATGGCAGGAAAGGTGGGACTCATCAACTAAGGGTCTTCATTTACATCTTTTCTTCCCATCTATTCGAGATCGTTTAGAGAAAATATGGTTGGAAATTGACCACTTTGTAGCACAATTCCTTACTGGTCATGGGAATTTTAGAAGTAAATTATTTTATTTTAAACTTGTAGCTTCACCATTTTGTCAATGTTCTACATCTAATTGCGAGTTTGAACAAATAGCTCACCACATCCTCTGGGAGTGCAGTCTTTGGCGTAACGAGCGCGATCTCATGTTAGACAGTCTGAAAATCACGTCTGGGGTAGTATATTATACAGACCTTGTATCAACTCGAGAAAATTTCCGTGCGTTCAGGCGCTTCTGCCATACCTACTGTTGCAATCAATGTTAAGGCTCACAAATAGGCCCCATAAGCGTTGCCATATCCGTGGTGCTGTACTGCTGCGCTTCACGTTGATACGTGAAGCGCAGCAGTACAGCGCAGATGTACTGATGTACATCCTCTTATCTATTGGCCTATTAGCCAATTTTTGCTTCATGTCTCCCGCTTTGCATAGGAGGGAAGTGAAATTTTTTCAACTCCCCCTGTTTTTCTTTTCTAATTAAATTTGTTGCGGGTTCCAAGACAGTTAAAAGCGTTTCCCGGGACTTCCCGAGGGTCAAACCTCGGTGTCTTATATGGAGACCATTGTGGATCATGGCTTACAGGAGTTACAGTGGTGGGAATGTGTGGTGGGATTAGTCCAAAATAAAAAAAAAATATTAAATGCTAAAAATTTCAGTAATTTGAATAACAAGGTTCTGTCATCGTTTAATACAATTCTAACTGTAAAGTTTGAAGTATTAAGCCTATACAATTTGTAAACATTGTCCGGTAGATGGCATACGTCACCTTGAAGACGTAAGATATAATATGAAGCGAAATTTGCATGTCCTAAAATAGTTCACGATGGTGTAGTGGCAGCACGATTGGGCCGGATTCCCAATAGGTGCGGGTTCGAACCCCGCTTGATACATCATTTTTCGTTTCGTAATCGGGTATTCATGAACCAAGTTTTCATTTTAATTTTTTCTTCTACAAAAAAAAATAACGAAATTTGGTGAAAATTTGGTGAAAACTTATGTTCCAAATACACTGTAATTTTTTTGATTTAAAATATTAATATTTTCACTTTATTTTGACTAAATACCGAAAAAGCATCCTAATTTTCAATCGAGTGTCGTTGAAATCTCTACTTTGTGATAGTATATCTAGTATCTGCTTGCCCTCTCGGGGATTTAAGTTAAGAAATAAACAATTATTACTAAAAGAGACGCTTCTAAAATAAATAGTAAAAAGGGATCGATTCTCATACGCTGCGACTACCACCATATAATATCTAAAATGCTTTCGAGCCTTAGGTATTTCAATAAAGCCAAGCTGATGTTAGTCATTTATCTGATTGTGGTAGACATTAAACGAGATATACGTTACTAAACCCGATTACCCCAGTGGATTTTCTCTTGTGTTCAAAGAAAACGTATTCGAGCGGAATTTTCCACGTCAGAGGTAAAAGCAAGTATTCATGTTTAATTTCATACCGTATGAGAGCATGTAAAAAAATCTTTTACCTGGACCCGAATTCTTAAGAAAGAATTGTTTCATAAATATCTTTTCACATTTTTTTATAGAGACTATGATTTAGGGTCGTCTGTTATTATTTATTTTTCAAAAAGGATACAAATTAGAAAATACCTCGGTGGTAGAGTTTAGTACTGAATAAAATTTTTATTTTAACGAGTAAGTAACATAGCGGTTTATGTCCGTTGCAAGCAACGAAGCGAAGCTCCCTCAAAGCGTAGTTGCGAAATACTTATAATATTATTATTTTATTTGATAAATATTTCTTCTCTATGTCTTTGATATTAGTGAGTCTATAAGAGTGGTTACCACTTACAACCAGATAGAAAATTGGAACACTTTCCAGAATCTAAAAATATAAAAATGTATATATTTTTCTAAAACATTTGTTCAACTTTATTGTATTTTATTCAATAAGTAAAAACGTTATAATCTCATCACAAATATGTACCTAAATACCAGAACTCACTGCCCTTCACTAAATCTTATAATAATCCATTGACTGCACAGATGGCGTAGTGGTTAAAATACCGACTTACTCTGCCAGTGTCATAGATTTGATTCCAACGTAGGACAAAGTATTGTGCGATCCACAAATTGTTGTTCTAAGTCTATCTGTAATTTGTTAAATTTAATTTTTGTAAATCTCCCGCAATACAAGGATTAATTCCTTAATGGAGGGAGAAAAAAGTGGAACCAATGAGCACTTTATAAGTAAGTACCTATTTCACATTTTCATTTGCAAAACATTCTTTGTGCGGTCTACTAGTACATCTAATTTGTGTTTGTTAATGTATCTCAAAAAATATAAAAACAATCAAACATAGAATTTTCACTTTCAAGTCCTTTAACAAATAAATAATAATAATATTAATTCTTTATTGCACAACCAACAACAATTCATAATAAGATTCAGTTACAAATAGGACTTAGTATATAATGAAATATGATCCCTGAATCCTAAACTAGGTTTAATCTCTGTGTTTTAGGAATCAGTCAATCATTCCGCCATAACAAAAACATGAAAATACTTTAGTTTAGATTGTGATGTTATTTTATAATATTATGGTAAAAAGAATACAAAAATAAAACTATGTAATAAAAGAAAAGAATAATTTGGAAAATCCTAAAGTGCACGCCTCATAATTTTTATATTATTTATCATTTACTATTAGTCAATGCCAGAAATGAAAGAGAAATTAAAGAAAAAAATCCTTTTTTAAAAGCAAGCTGTTTATTATTTGCTAAAAAATGCAACACACTTTTATTTATAAAATTGGGACTGTGATAAAAACGGGAAGATTTAATAATTATGGTGTAAAGTTCTAGTGTTAAAAATATATAATTATGTACGATATGGAATTATTTTGTTGTTGAAGATTAATAAAAATATCGTTAAAGGTTACAATGAACTTATAAAGTGTTATATGTCTGATTAGAGTTAATTTATTTTTAACTTTTTAGTTAATTATATTAGCAAATAATAATAGCATGTTTTTTAAAAAATATTTTTCTTTAATTTTATTTTTAACTCTTTAGTATTTTATTATTCATGTTGTTCCCACAAATATAGAACAAAAACGGTTCATCACCCCAGAGGTCCATTGTGGAGGAATAAGGGCTTCAGTATAACAGGGTTCGCCCTGGTACTCTGAGGCGCAACGTTAGCGATATGAAATGTTTATACACCCTCATGCCATTCAGCCCTCGGCACGTGCTTACTTTGGTATTAGGTCATCCATCTAATCAATCAGACATAATCCACATTCATAATAAGCGGAACGAACTTTATTTCCCAATTTGTTGGATTTGCATATTCACGCCAACCAAGATACTCGTCAAGACGAATCAAACGAGCCGAAACTCGGTGGGGTTGCATCTTTTAAATACGGAGTTTCTATGGCCAGCTTCCAGGTCCATCATCAGAACCTAGTTACCATATAGTATCAAAGTACTCCTCAAGACGAATCAAGCGAGCCCAAACTCGATGGGGTTGCGTTGTTTAATTACGGAGTTCTTATGGCCAGGTTCCAGGTCCATTGTCAGACCCTGGTTACCATATAGTCTCAAAGTACTCGTCAAGACGAATCAAACCAGCCCAAACTCGATGGGGTTGCGTCGCTTAATTACGGAGTGCCTATGGATAGCTTCCAGGTCCATGATCAGACCCTGGTTTCCATGTAGTATCAAAGTACTCGTCAAAACGAATCAAACGAGTCCAAACTCGATGGAGTTGCGTCACTTAATTACGGAGTTCCTATGGCCAGCTTGCAGGACCATCATCAGAACCTAGTTACCATATAGTATCAAAGTACTCGTCAAAACGAATCAAGCGAGCCCAAACTCGATGGGGTTGCGCTGTTTAATTACAGAGTTCTTATGGCCAGGTTTCAGGTCCATCGTCAGATCCTGGTTATCATATAGTCTCAAAGTACTCGTCAAGACGAATCAAACGAGCCCAAACTCGATGAGGTTGCGTCGCTTAATTACGGAGTTCCTATGGACAGCTTCCAGGTCCATGATCAGACCCTGGTTTCCATATAGTAACAAAGTACTCGTCAAGACGAATCAAATAAGCCCAATTTCGATCGGGTTGCGTCGTTTAATTACGGAGTTCCTATGGCCAGCTTCCAGGTCCATCATCAGGTCAGCTCTGTCTGTCTGTCACAATAATATTGCATTGTCATCTAATTTATACATGCATGCAAAATTTCAGCTCAATCGGAAACCGGAAAAGGGATCAAATTTAACTTGCAAGATTTGATTACAGACAACGGGACAGGTGAAACTAAATAAAAGCTTGTACATGCTCGTAATGAAAGAAAAAAAAATACTTTAGTACTTGTGCCATTCTCGAGGTAGAGCTAAACATAGCTGTATAGGCTGAATGGGATTTATTTCCTTTGCTTGTCCGAATGGACGAACAAAAAATATAACGAACCCAATTTTCATAAAGTATACATACACTAATGATTAAGCAGTTTAGTTTTTTATTAATTGCAATTAAACGACAAAGAATTACCAAGCCATTTTCGAAAGGAAATAGCGCGTTGCGATTATGAAGCTTTTAATAAAAGAAAAACTTCGATACATTCATTTTTACGGTCGACAGAATGGCAGATACTTTTACGGTAACATCCGGACGGCCTCGAATATTTTTATTAATCAACTTTTTTCTTACTTTAAACAAAATAATTGCTTTTTAAAAATATCAAATACGTTTAGACGAATGTTTTTTCTTGACATATGTATAATAATATTATCCTATAAGTGCAATGTGAGAAAAATACAATCATTTTTAGGTTTGAAAAGTGCTTGATTTTCATAAGTCGAGAGTAGAGCAAGACCTCAACGCTTCGCTTATGAGGCGTGCAAAAAAGGAACATAGCGTGAGTGATATAAAGTGGAAGGTGTGTATATGTATTGTGTGTAAATGGTGTTGAATGTGTATGAAGATATGTGTGAGTGAATGCAGTACTTACGAATTGAGAATCAAAACTAATTGAAATGATTAATGAGAATTTGTTACAAGATCTTTAGTCTCGCGACACCCCAATGTTTTCAGATCGTCTGTAACAGTTTTTTTTTTTAGATATTATTTTAGGTAAATATTCCGATATTAGTTATGATTAAGTTCCAATTATGTACTGAGATTTAGTATATAACATGCTAGGTTATTCAAATTACTGAAATTTAGCATTTATTATACTTGATTATTTATAAAAACTTAATTACAAGCAAAAAATGATTGTCACATAAAGGACTCGAATCTACACCTATTGGAAATCCGTTCCAATCATGCTACCACTTACACCAACGTGAACTGTTGTATGACATTCAATTTTCGCATCGTATTATATTTTCGTCTTTAAAGAGACGTGTGCTATCTACCCGCCATTGTTTACACATTGTACAAACTTAATACTCTAACTTTGAATGTCATAGAACAGTTCACGTACCAACGTTTTTGTGCTACCACTTACTGGTGTAAACAAAAAACAATTAGAATGCAAGGTTATTTATAAAAAAAATAATTACGAGTGAAAAATGTTGGTCACACGTGGGGCTCAAACCCACACTTATTCGATTTCCAATAGGTGTGGATTCGAGTCTCTCATGTGACAATCATTTTTTTTCGCTCGTAAACAAGTTTTTACGATTAAGTGTATAAATGTGTAAAAAATCTAAATAAACAAAGTTTTAACATGCAATCGTGACTATCAAACAATTTTGTCAGAAAAAACAACAAGCAATTGTAATCCCGTAAATGCGTGCCACGTTGTAAGGAATTAACAACTTTGATTGGTATGCGGCCCGTTCGGCGCCAATAAGGCAAACTCTTTATCCCGCTTTCACCCAATTCGTTCACATTCATTGTATTATCAATAAAATATTGCATGTTCTATTTGTTTACTAACAATCTTTTTTTTTTGTACCAGTGTTACACACCTTATAGTAACAATTATTTTTTAAATGGTCCTAATCCCCCACACATTCCTACCACTGTAACTTCTAAAATCCACAATGGTCTCCACAAAAGACACTGAGGTCTATCACTCAGAAAGTCTCGAGAAACGCTTTAAATTGTCTTGGAACCCTCAACAAAATATAATTTAAAAAGAAAATCGGCCAAGTAAGTTGTACTCGCGCAGGAAGGGTTCGGTAAATGAGGTTGGTTCTCCTGCCAAAGCCGGGACGGCCCCCGGATTCGCCGTCGGCCTACAGGCCCATCGTGCTCCTTGACGATGTGGGTAAGCTGCTGGAGCGCATCCTCGCTGCCCGCATCGTCCAGCATCTGGGCGAGGTGGGGCCCGATCTGTTGGACGCTCAATTCGGTTTTAGAATGGGGCGTTCGACCATCGGGGCCCTTTTGTTTTTTTTTTTTTTTTTTGTTTACGCTGTGGAAATGCTTTTGCGCACATCCCCCGCCAGTGACAGACGGGGGGGTGTGTGGGACTCGCCAGCCAGCTAGTCTGGCCGGAATACCCACTAAAACCACAGCGGACCCGCGTCCGACGCAGAGTAGGGGGCCGGAGAGATCGTCTTTCGACATGCTATCCCCGGGACCCCCGCGTCGGGCCGTTAGGCCACGTCCTCCATTCCGGTCCGGCGTTACAGCCAGCGGAGCATTCGCTCAACGCTTTCTCAGTTGCAGGACATGGCCTCGGGTCTGTCGGCCCGTTTGGCCTTCTTGGAGGGGGCCTTGCACAGGCGTCCCCCCATGGTGTGCCCTGCCGGGCAGCCAGCGGACTCGCACACCACGCAGTGTGGTACAGCCGCACATGCGGCTGACTTATGTCCCCGACCGCTGCATCGGAAACAAAGTTCTGAGCGGTCAACCGAGGACGAGCACAGCGCTGCGGTGTGCCACAACTCTAGGCATCGGAAGCACCGCAAAGGGAGGGCCTCCAGCACCTCTACACCAGCCGAGCTCCAGCCAACCAGTAGCCTTCCGGCATCGGCGAGCGTCTTGGCGGCGGAAACGGGGCACCGCACCTTCGCCATACCCATACCGCGAGGTCCACGCTGGACTGCGCCAACATGCACCACCGCGGCACTGCAACCGCAAGCACGGACCACAGCCATTTGGATTCCCTCCACTGTAGCGGAGTCATCCAGTCCAGTCAATCGTATATCCGCATGCTTTACTGGACGAACGATATTCGCCACTCCTTCTAGCGCAGTGCGCAGTGAAGCCGCCAGTGCGTCTGCAGTTTCCGGCGTTTGAGTTTTGGGCAACTGGAGCACCCTCGACCCAGTCGCTGCCTTCCTGATTTTTAAGCCTTCAGTTATCCCCAGGCTAGGGAGACACACATCATGCTCAGCCTTAACCAGGGCATCAGCATACGTCATTCCCCTAGATTCGGCCTCGGGAAGCAATGTCAGAATTACTGCCTGAGAGCGGGGGGCCGTCAGCTTCGTTCTTCGCCTTAGCGGCATCGCAGACTTTTCAGCCACGGGTGCGGCGGTACGTGGGATGCCAGCAGCGGGCACATCCACAGCTGGAACAATTGCTTGTGAAGCAGTCTTTTTCCTTCCTTTCCTTTTGACAACCGTCGCCCAGCTTACCGCAGATGCGGACTGGGCCGGCGTGCCTTCTGTGTCTTCTCCTGTCGTCACAGTCCTTCTGTCTGCCGCTAAGGGCGGACGGTCAATCTTTGGGGGAAGGAGGCGGTCCTCCAAGGCAGTAAACCTAGCCGTCATCATCTGCCCTATAGACCTAAATAGATCCGCCTTCATGGTCTCGAAATCAGGTCCCGACGCCGTAGCCGTAGCAGGAACAGCCACTGGTGTTGGTGTTACAGAAACAACCGTCTGCAATGCCGTTTTGGCCTCTTGTAATTCCTTCGTGAGGGTCAAGATCTGCTCCTCATATTTTGTCCGCAAATCGTCTATTTTCGCACAACTAGCATATGAGACTTGAATACTGCTAACTTTTTCCTCTAACGCTGCGTTTGCCGCCCGCAGTTTCTTCACCTCCTCTAATAGAGGATTTTCGTCCCCAATCCTCTTCTGATATGCATTGTGAAGACTCACAATGAACTCCGTAGCGTCTTTAATTTTCTTAACGTGTGTGCCCTTCAGGTTCTTTGATGTCCGAACCGCCTTTAAAATATCAGCCTGACTGCTTAATATAAGCCCTTTAATTTCATCAGCCTTTAAGTAACGCATAAGGTGGGGCCGAATTTTTCCAACAACAGTACCCCGGTCAGACTCATCAGAGACGTCTGACATTTCTGTGCAGTCACCATCTTCAGCCGCCATGTCTAGGCGTTCCAGCCGCACTTCAGCACGCTTCAAGCCCCAAGAGTGGCCTTTGGGTTGGGCCCTACCGCGACTCGCCGTATTAATTTTGGGTGGAGGCTCCGCAGCCAGATCGTCGCCTAAGTCGTAATCAGGTTGGCTAACCGTATTAGCCTTTTTGGTCCGCTTCACGGACTTTGAACTGCCAGTGGGCGGAGGCATTTCTGCCTTACCCTTCTTCTTACTATTTATGTTTTCCTCTGCGCTATGCACCTCCTTCTCTTCGTCATGTGTTTTATAATTATTTAATGAATCCATGTAGATCCCACGAGTGCAGGGTAAATAGCACTCCACCTGAGCAGGGACCCCGATGCCCAGGCAACCCGATTTAATACTCACGGAGGTCGGGAGGTATCCGTGGTTGACCTCTAGCGGGTTGATGCTCTCCACCAACCACCCATAAGGGGCGCCCCTAGGCGGAACTGTCGACGCCTAGAGACTTTGAGGATTCTTTATTGTGGTTTACTCCACGCGGGCCGGCCAATTAAGGCAAGCCCCTCACCTTCCAGCGAGTTTGCCGACGGTGGCCGAAGCCTGGCTGACTGATCGTGTCTTCACAACCAGTCGTCCCCGCCGCCTGAGACCTGCGTCGCCACTACTCGGAATAAGCCCAAGATGCCGACCAGACCCTGCTGCCATTTCTGGCTCTCTCCCTACGTCTACAGCTTCTGTCGCAAGACACTCGTAGACCTAACTCCCATGTCAGTTATCTGCCACCAGCGAACGCTCCCGAAACAATTGGTCCGGGGGCGATCGCTGGGCCCAGGGTGCACCACGGGGAGGTTACTGACGTCGCACCCCGACCATCGGGGCCCTGCTACGACTGAGGCAGACGGCCGCGGAGGCTATCACCGGCGGAGGAGTGCTGTTGGCGGTGTCGTTGAACATCGCCAACGCATTCAATAGTCTGCCATTTAGCTGCATCAGGGAGGCGCTCCGATTTCATGGGGTGCCCTTGTACCTGAGGTGGCTGGTGGCGGACTATTTGGAGGGGCGCAGTGTCCTCTGCGCGGGTCCTGCAGGGGACATTGTGCGGACGCCCATGTCGTGCGGTGTTCCACAGGGGTCGGTTCTGGGGCCGACCTTGTGGGACATCGGGTACGACTGGGCGTTGAGAGGGAGTTTTCCCCCCGGGCTGAGCTTGATATGCTATGCTGACGATACGCTCGTCACAGCCCGGGGCAGGACACTCGAAGAGGCGGCGAGCCTGGCCACTCTCGGCACCGAGGAGATGGTCAGGCGAATCGAGGCGCTGGGGCTCAGGGTAGCCTTAAATAAGACGAAGGCCCTATTATTCCAGGGGCCACGCGTAAGGCTGCCAATTGGCGCCTCGTTAGTCGTCAACTGCATCCAGATCAGTAGTATCCAGGCCCATATGAAGTACTTGGGTCTGGTGCTCGACGGGCGATGGTGGTTCCGGGGGCATTTTCGCCGAATTGCTTCCCGGCTGGTCGGCGCGGCGTCCGCCCTATCGCGGCTCATGCCGAACGTGGGCGGACCCAGCTTCGAGGACCGACGGCTGTATACGGGGGTGATCCGTTTGATGGCCATGTACGGCGCACTCGTGTAGGCGAGGGCTCTGAACGCCCAGCTCAGGGCTGTTCTGTGGAGACCACAGAGAGCCATGGCGGTCAGAGCCATTCGCGGGTACCGCACGGTATCGACCGAGGCGGCATGCCTACTGGACGGGACACCCCCGTGGGACCTAGAGGCGGACATGCTCTCCGACCTCTACTGGCGGGTTACCTCAGTGCGCGACGAAGGTGGCTCCCCATCGTTGAGCGAGATAGCCACCTGGCGCGAGGATGCCCGCCGAGACGTTATCGCCCGTTGGGTTACGCGGCTAGAGAGGCCTAGACACGGTGTTGTTACCGTTGAGGCCCTCCGGCCCGTACTGATGGAGTGGATGGAGCGGCGGCACGGGATCCTCTCTTTCCGACTGGTGCAGGTTTTGTCGGGGCACGGTTGCTTCGGCAAGTCCTGCACACGGTCGTGTGGAGGGAGTGGACTCCGTCCTGCCACCATTGCGGTAGTGACGAGGACACGGCGCAACACGCTCGAGGAATGTTCGAGCTGGGATGGGCAGCGCCGCGACCTCGTCGCTATCATTGGTGCCGATCTGATGCTGTTGGCTGTCGCTAAAGCGATGGTCGACAGCGTCAGGAACTGGGATGCAGTCGCCGCCTTCTGCGAGGCTGTCATCTCGCAGAAGGAGGCGGCGGAACGAGTCCGGGAGGTTTCCCGCGACCCGGGCCGCCGCCAGCGGCCGGAGCGGCGCAGGCGCGAATATCTGCGCCTGATGCTGCCCTAACCAAGGCTTCGGGTGATTGGACCGGGGAATTGTCCGGTCACCCGACGTGAGGCCACCACGTGAGGGCGACGCCCCGACGGCGAAAGCTGTCGGGGCATCGACAAGAGACGAACCCGCAAGGGCATACCGCCGGGCCGGCCACCGAAGACAAAGATGGGGTACCGGTGGCCCGCTCGCACGGCGAAGAGAGGTGATTGCAGGGTGGGTCCATGGGGCTGCGTGCCGTCTCTGCCAGCCGATGCCGATGCCCCGGGCCGATTTGCCGGGGCGCGACCACATCCATGGTCCAACCTTGCGAAAAAAACAAAAAGTAAAGCTAAAAAAAAAGTATGTGATATAATTAAAATTTAAGGTTTTCTGAATTTTTCCTTTATATGTGCTATAAAATATTGCTTCATGCCAAATTTCAAGATTCTAGGTCGACTGGAAGTATATATATATATATATATATATATAATACACAAACATACATAATACACAAACATACATAATACACATATATGTACATATATATTATACATTTCCATAAACATATATATTATACATTCACGAATTATTATTACTACAGTCTACATTTATATACTTAAAACAATAACACAACTGTCGATGTCGCGTACGGCTGCATAACATTCTCACCACTAGCGGTGCAACAGTTTGTTGCATACCGCCGCCGGCGCAACGATCGATCGACTGAAGTGAGTCGGTATACCTCGGTGACGCGAAGCGCAGGTCGCCTATTTAACTATCTATACATCCGCCACGACGCGTAGTGTTATTGTTTGTTACTGTGCTATCCTATGTGTACAAAGTTCTTCCACTACCTAAACTGTATGTACTTTCTTTCTTACTAAATTTCTTCTACTGTACCTTCATAAACTATCTACTCTATTGTGCCTTCTGATAAATCATATAATATACAAACTGTGGACAGTATTTTTGTTTTTGTTTGGTATATACCGCTGAACCCTGGTACAAACGCCATCAACCAACCATACTTTTGATTGCGTTGACATAGAAGTTTGATTTTTTTACAGATTAAAGGTATTATAGACCTGAGTATTTGATATGAATTTCAATTTAATACCTCTACACGTTCAGGAGGAAAGGGGTAGTGAGTTTAAGATTATTAAAAATTTACGATTTTCACAACTTTTCCTTTATCTGTGCTATAAGACGTTGATTCGTACTAAATTTCAAGATTCTGAGTTCACGGGAAGTACCCTGTAGGATTTGATTCCCTTGTGAGTGTCGAAAATTTGCAGAAATTTGCGACATAGACAGACGGACAACAAGGTGATCCTATAAGGGTTCTGTTTTATCCTTTCGAGGTGCGGAACCCTAAAAACGGGAGGAGTTAGAAAAATCCAATTCCCTCCTATGCAAAGAGGGAGATATGAAGCCAATAGATAAGAAGATGTACCGATACGTGAAGCACAACAGTACAGCACCACGTTTATGACAGATATGAGGCACTTAAATGTGAGCCTTAAGATTAATTATTGCAATAACAGATATGCCAGAAACGCCTGAACACAGGGCAATTTTCTCTAGTTGCTACAAGGCTGCATTATACTACCCCAGACGTGTCTTGCAGATTGTCTAACATGAGGTCGTGAACGTTACACCAGACATAGGGGTATGGTAAGCCATTTATTCAAAATCGCAGTAAGATGTAGGAAATTGACAAAATGGTGAACCTACTAGTTTAAAATAAAATAATTTACTTCTAAAATGCCCATGGCCAGCGAGGAATTAGGCTACATTGTGATCAATTTCCAGCCATATTTTCTCTAAACGCTCACGAACAGATAGAAAGAATAAATATATGTAGACAACAGCCATTCGCTCAGCTCTTCGTACTTGACGGATTGTGGCGCGAAGTTTGCTAATTTTACTACAATCACGCGGAAAAGAAAATCTATACTCTTTTTTCCCTGGTGGAACAATACATTGACGCACACTGTTTATATTTCCAAGTCGACCAAAACTTCACTTCACTTGGACGCGTACTGGTAAGATCTTCGGTATTAACTGTTCTGTATGCCTTATACAAGAATATTAGAGCTAATCTCCAGGGTAAACTCTAGAATTTCGTTACACATTTTACTTACAGTTTTAATATGTTTAGTGAACGAGATTTTCTCTAAGACTAGGCCAAGGTAACAAACTGTCTCTTTTATCTCCAATTCAGTTCAGTTTTTTAATAAGTTTAACTCCATCGACGACCAATGATTCTGCCAATGTCAAGGTGGAGAGTAAAAGCAAAAAACTAGTATTTGTGACAGTTGATCAGTCTTCTAGCAATGGTTTCTCTTGGGTAGGCTGAAAAAGACCTCACAAATTGTTAGTACATTAACATGCCCGAGTACTAACGCACACAAGAAATAAATACACAACATTATATAACAGGATTAAATAGGGGATTAACATACATATGTTAATCCCCTATTTAATACATATGCGAACATATATATATACGCATACATATGCGAAAGTGCTGATGCGAAATAATGATGCGAAAGTGATGCAGCTCTGAAGCTAACCTAAAGGTTAAGCTGTTTTTGCTAATACCTAAATCCAGGTGAACTTTCGGTGGGAAAATCAAAGAGTGGTAGTCACAATCGAAACGTGGGTTTGAAACAGTTTGGAAAATATATACGGGTAGCCTTTTAAATGAAACGAACGATTATTATATGAAACGACCAAGTGAGGAGGAGCCCCTATGAGACTAGTAATTGAAAAAAGAAATTAAAAGGATTAAAGTGTTAAGAATAGGAAAATGATATAAGTACTAATTTGAATGGTTTTAGAGGGAAATCTGTCGGAGAGATATTTACGACGCAGATGAAGGAGAGGCTCCATACATTCAATTTGTAGGGCGTTAATAGCTGAACGTTTCATAGCACGTGTGATAATGCGTAGGCACTTTGACTGAATTTTGTCCAGCTTAGAAAGGACAGACTTATTACACAGCTCGAAAAGAAAGCAACCACAATCTAGATGGCTACGGACTATCGCATTATACATATTTTTTTGGCAGAAAGCATGTGAACTCCAGCGAAGTCTCGAGAGAGCCCGCATAATATTCACACCCTTCTCACATTTCTTTACAATGTAATTGAAATGGGAACGACTTGATAATTTAGCCTCCAATATGAGACCCAAGAATTTTACCTTTTCTTAATAGGGATTGTTTCATTTCTTATATATAGACTTATGTTGGGTATGATTCGTTCACGAAAATATATGACCGCATTGCATTTCGAAACAAATAGGAGCTAATTATGGTTGAGAAGTCATTATTCAAGTGATAAAGTGCAGAATTTAAACGAGAAGAAGCATTGAAGAAAGAAGCGGAAACAGAGTAAAGAGTGATATTATCAGCATATTGAAGGGTTTTACTGAATGAATTAATAGACATAGGGGGGACATTAGGGGGGCATAGTCCGGAGCGTGCTCGTCGCGTCCCCTGCCAGTCTAATTAGACTGCTAATCCGGCTCGATATGCGTACCGCAGTGCGGGTTAGGGCGTCCCCCGGAGGCGACGCGTACCGATCCGCCCCCGTCGGTACGAACTTCGGCAGTTGCGGCGATGGGGGCCGCCACCCATCACGCCTTGCTCAGTCAGGCGAGTCGAGGAGACCAGAGTGCCGGGTGGGCAGGTGGAATGTAAGAGCTTGTGTGGAAGGTAAGTTGCACGAGCTGATATCCGTCATGGCGGACAAACAGCTAGACGTGCTCTGTGTGACAGAGACCAAGCGAAGGGGCAGCGACGCTTGCGATCTTCCTGGTGGCGGGATGGCTCTGTGGTCTGGTGTACCACAGAGCGATCGAGCATGGGGGTAGGAGTGCTGTTGTCCTCTCGCTTGGCCTCAGGTGTGAAGGATTACGGAATGTATGATCCCAGACTTCTTTGGGTCCGTATAAAACTAGGTGTCACCAAGGTATTCATGGTTGTAGCATATGCTCCCGTAGGATCCTCGGTGGCATCAGACCTAGAGAAGTTTTGGGATTATGTTAGGGAAGTTCTGGATATGGCAGAAACCAGTGAACGCGTGATTGTATGCGGAGATTTGAACGGATGGGTGGGGACCAAGCGTCCCGACTATGAGGACGTACTTGGTCCATTTGGTGATAAAAGAGTGAACGACGCAGGTAGGCTCATAGCGGATTTATGCATGGAGAGAAACCTTATTGTGTCAAACACATTTTTCCAACATAAGGACATCCATATGTATACATGGAGAAGGAATGAACAGAAAAGTATAATAGATTTAATTTTGGTAGACAGTCGCCTCTGAAGCAAAATATTGGACGCAAGAGCCTACAGGGGCCCCACAGTCGATACGGACCACTATCTCGTTATTGCGAGATTTAGTGGTCTGTTCAGAAAGTGGAGGCACTGGCGAGAGCATGTCCACTTCGGAGGGCTTGAAAGAATAAAGGTTGAAAGGTTGCAAGAAGAGTGTGTAAGAGAAAAGTATGCAGAGGGTGTCCGAGAACGGCTGACGATGGCAAGCCAGCCGCAATCGGACATTGAAGAATGCTGGAGAGTATTGAAAGAGAGTATGGTAGATACAGCGAAAGAAGTATGTGGAAGTTCAAAGAAGCATAGAAAAACAAATGGTGATGCATGGTGGGATGCGGAAGTGGCAGCTTCCGTAGAGCAAAAGAAGAAAGCGTGGCTGGACTATGTATCTTCTTTGAATCTGAATGACAGTATGACTGAACAGAAGAAAGAAATATATCGGCAATGTAAGAATGACACCAAGGCCTTAGTGAAAGAGAAACGTGATAGAGCAAGTATGAGTGCAGAAGATAGGCTGACTAAAAACTTCGAACACCAAACTCTTTTGGAGGGAGGTGAAGAAGTCTCAACAAAATAACGTCTAAAGGTGGAGACATTCTTACACAAACACATGACGTGTTAAGCCGATGGAGTGAATATTTTGGCGATATGTATGCGGATGCTACGGTTGACGCCGGTGTCGCATGTGGTTTAGTAGAACAACATTCGACAACGGCGTCCTCCGATGGCATCAGTATGGACGAAGTTTAATGGGCGATAAGAAGTTAGAAAAATGGTAAGGCAGCGGGAATTGATATGGTGTCTGCCGAGATGATCAAGCTTGGTGGCTCCTGTGTCTGGGAGGCGTTCCTGTTGCTCCTCAATTTATGTTGGAGCTCGGGAATGGATCCCGGGGACTGGAATAGCGCAGTCATCGTGCCTTTGTTTAAAAACAAGGGTTCACGTTATGACTGCGCAAATTACAGAGCCATAAGCTTGACCAGTTTGGCAGCAAAAGTTTATGGTAAAATTATTGAAAGGAGAATGAGGATGGTGTCCGATGGTTTACTGTGTGAAATACAAGGAGGTTTCAGGAGTGGAAGGGGATGCATGGATCAAGTGTTCTCTCTGCGCAACATTGTGGAGAAGCATCTGACTCTAGGTCAGAAGGTTTTCTGCAGTTTTGTGGATCTGGAGAGAACATTTGACACGGTTGTACGAAAGGAACTTTGGGACATTTTACCGGAGTATGGTATTAACGGTAAACTGCTACAGGCTGTGCAGTCCAATTACATGAGCTGTAGAGCCTGTGTGCGGCTGGATGATGGAATGTCGCCTTGGTTTGACGTCAATATCGGCGTTAAGCAGGGGTGCGTTCTGTCAGCCGGGCTGTTTATCATATATCTGGATAAATGTCTCCAAAGGTTGAACGATATGAATGTGGGAGTCCAGATGGGCGACTCAGTGGTCACTGCTCTGCTTTATGCTGATGATGCAGTCCTGCTGGCACAGTCAGTGACTGAACTGCAGACCCTAGTCGACACAATGACAGAAGATTGTAAGAAAAGGGGTCTACGCGTGAATGTGAGCAAAACCAAAATAATGGTCTTTGAAAGAGATGAAGCCAGAACAGATGTAAGAGTAACAATAGGTAATGATGTACTAGAGCAAGTGGATGAATTTGTATATCTTGTATGTGGATTTAGCAGAGATGGAAGATATACACCACTGATATAGAGCGATACACCACTGATATAGAGCGAAGAGTGAATGCGGGAAATAGAGTGAACGGAGCGTTGGGGCAACTTCTCGGCAGCCACCACCTTAGCCAGAAGGCACGTGTAGCAATACATAACGCAGTACTTGTCCCAACATTACTGTATGAAAGCGAGAGTTGGGTATGCAGAAAAGAGTATGAAAGTAAAATTAATGCGGTCGAAATGCGATCTCTGCGGAAAATCTGTGGAGTTAGGCTGACCGACCGCATTCGTAACGACGACGTAAAAGAGCGAATAGGTATGAAAGAGAGTATTGGTGTAAAGATGCGAAAGAGAATGCTCCGATGGTTCGGACATGTGGAAAGAATGCCGAACGAACGTCTGGTTAAGAAGATATACAATGCGAAAGTGGAAGGATGTAGGTACCGGGGGCGACCGAGACTACCCTACCTAGACCAGATTGGTCACGTACTGAAGGAAGGTGGAGTCGAGAGTCTCCGAAACCGGCGAGCGTGTATGAAGAGAATTATGAATGTTGAGGAAGCGAGTGAAGTATGCAAAGATAGAGTTCTCTGGCACTCTGTTCTCTCTGCCTACCCTGCAAGGGATATGGCGTGATGATATGTATGTATGTGTAATTAATAGACAGTTCGAGATTGATCGATCGAGGATGTGGCTTAAGACGAATCCCTGAGAAAGACCCTTCCAGCATAGCTGAGGTGGAATAAGGGTGCCTTGGTACCTGATGAATATAGAGCGGGTCATCAGCAGTTTAAAAATGACATTTTTTAAATTCTCGGGAATATTCAGCTGATGTATTTTCTGCCTGAGTATCGGAAGTAACACACGGAGTGCTAACTATATATGTGTGAGCTTGAAGATCATATGATATAAGAATTTGGGGATGCAGTTACGGTAGTTGAAGATTGAGTCTTTTGAGAAAAAGAGAGGGTGATTGTAGACGTGTAACAGCTTCTGAGTATAAGCACCTGGAGTGTGGAAACCTAGCAGAAGCTTCTAAGTAATATATGTTCTCCTGAAACTGAAGTATGTTAAAAAAGTATTGGACAACAGATTAATTAATTAATCTGTTGTCCAATACAATACCAATACTTTTTTAACATACTTCAGTTATCATCGACTAATTGTCATAGTAATACCGTCAGAGGCAATATCGGATATTACCGAAGTCATTCAAAACCAACTATTACCGAAGTTACAAATGAAAATAATTGAGCTGTAGCGATTTTAAAGAAATTTTTGATTTTTTTTTTGTATATAAAGAGAATAAATGTTTATTAAATAAACTGTCATCATTTTCTGGAGAGAATTCGTAATATTGTATATTTTCGGCATTCTATATTTAGTTCCTGTCATAGTCTGTACTGTATAATTTATTACTTGTACAAAATAATTTCGATGTTTAACATCTGGCAGCAACCACGTGACTGCTATTTAAATATTAGAATATTGTATTCATTTATTAAATGTCATTATACGGTATGTCTGATTCTTTACGAATAAAACCATATATCTTCTCAATTGGTATTTAATTGTACTATAACTATGAACAGACTAACGTGTGCGATAGTTTCTGAAAAAGATGGATTCATGCTCGATTAATATCGATATACAAAATAAAATTTACAATGTTTAATTTAAAAAATAAGAAAGAATTAAAGTATATTACTCCATTCATGGATTGAACACATTACTATGTTTAAATATAACTACTTAAAAATAAAGAACTACTTAAAAATATGTAGAAGCACTAATTCTTTTGTATAAATTAAAAACACATAAAGACAACTAATCTAAGATAAATAAGCTAATTTTTCAGTAAAATAAAAACTGGCGCTTTTAAAGTGTTTTTGAGTATAGGCTTAGTACAGAATTGCTTGCCCATGCTTGCGCTTCAGACATTTAAGTTTCGTTAACTTTGAACTATTTACAAAAAAATTTGTTCAAACGGAACATCAACTCTAAACAGAAAAATTATTTTCGAGTTTTTAGATTGAAATAATGAACCACAAAATCTATTCACAAAATCGGTATTAAGTGAAATATCAAACTATTTGGACCAAAATATCGATTCTTTAATTAATAGATTTCCAGATTCCCCTCCTTAGGACAGGCTCTGGGGGGGCACACTTAAAACATTTCTTATTTTTACTGACCGTCGCGCCGCCTGCAGATTGGTTGTACAAACTTAACTGCTGCCATTTTGTCCTGCCTGTCAAACGTTTGACAACTGAGAATTGTTATTTTTTGTTCCTAGCATAGGTACTTATTGTCATCGATCTATTTGCGGTTATTGATATTTTTTCTGAAAATTATCTCAAGTTTCATTGTTAGGCTGATATTATTATTGTTTAGTTATCAGCTGATATGTTATTTTTTATATTTCAGGGTAGCTTTCATAGTAAAAGAAAATTCTATGTAATTACACATACACATGTAGATATGTATATATATTACTTCAACTTTAGTTCACCGCCTAAACTCTGGGTGGCAGCACTTTCCATACATGCATATTTTATCATCGAGTTGCCACTCTTTTTCAATTTAATAACTTTACTCTTTGGACAGGCTCTAGACTTACTAACTGTCATGGTTTTTGGCGCGGATATGGAAATGTCATGTCACGCTCTTATATTATATTCATTTCTTTAGTGTTTTGTAGTGTTATATTGAATAATTTTGCTGGTATTTTATGGAATATGATACAGTTAAAATGCTGAAGTGTAGTGAATATGGTATAATAGTGGTTTTCGTGTATTTTCGTGTTCACCCAAAATTCCCAACGAAACTATGAATTTGGTTATCAGCGCCAAATTGATAGTAACGACTTGACTTACTGACGGACAGTGACTATCAAGGACTAATTACAATTTGAAGAAGTGGTAAACAATAATACGGAAGACAAGGCACGAAGTGTCTAAACTATGAAGACTTGGCTTAAAGGTCTAAGTAACCAAGCCATAAATTCCAAACAAAAAAAAACTAACTGTCATTATTGTCAACCTTTATTACTACTAGTATAGTTTTTAACTTTTTACGATTTCATATTTAATTCGCATAATATAGGGGTTGTGAGCGCTAACAATAAGAGTTACCTCTACCTCCTATTTAAGTAAGAGTAACAGTAAAATATTTAATCTGTAAAAGTATCATTTTTTTTTTAAACTTCGTGATTTTTAAGTTTAAGTAAAGGTAAGCATCAACAGTTTTCCTTTCTCGATGAAAACAAATGTATTTTCTCAATAGTCAATGCCATTCAATACAGACACAAAACATCTATACCAGAAAACTTAGTTTGCGTCACTCGCTAGCTAAAGTAGAATGCCTTTCAATTTTTGTGTTTTAGAAATCTAATTAATGTTGTATGTGATACTTTCTTTTTAATTATTAAATGCGCTGAACATTTGAATTACTTAGTATCATTTGTTTGTTTTAATCTTCGTAATTTTTAGTAGTAACTATATTATAGTTAAACTACTGCTAATAATTTACAAAAGGTGAATTATTTTATATTTACAGACAAGAAATGGCGAATCAATGGGGACAAAAGGCAGAAGAATTAGAAGTTACGAATAAAATAGCTGGACTTGGATTGAAAAAAGATCACAACCAAACAACAGAATCTGAAGAATCACCTGATGCTGCAAATCCAGCTGACACATCACTTTTGATGAAAATAATTAGGCAGGGCTTAGTTGAATCTAAATTAGATATTGAAGTTCAAAGAAAAGATCCAAATTCACCTTTGTATTCAGTGAAAACATTTGAAGCACTACATTTGAAGCCTAATTTACTCAAAGGTGTATATGCAATGGGTTTTAATGCTCCTTCTAAAATTCAAGAGACGGCTTTACCAACGCTTTTAGCTGATCCTCCTCAGAACATGATAGCACAATCTCAATCAGGAACTGGTAAAACTGCAGCCTTTGTGTTAGCTATGTTAAGTAGAGTAGACTCTTCTAAGAATTACCCTCAAGTACTCTGTTTAAGTCCTACATATGAGCTTGCAATACAAACAGGAGAAGTTGCAGCTAAGATGGCCAAGTTTTGTCCAGAAATTAAACTTAAATATGCTGTCAGAGGTGAAGAAGTACCCAGAGGCACAAAAATCACTGATCACATTATAATTGGAACCCCTGGCAAGATGTTAGATTGGGGTGTGAAATTTGGGATGTTTGACATGAACAAAATTAAAGTGTTTGTACTTGATGAAGCTGATGTTATGATAGACAGACAGGGTCATCAAGATCAATGTATTCGTATACATAAATGTTTGCCTACAACATGTCAAATGATGTTTTTCTCTGCCACTTATGATACGGCTGTAATGGAATTTGCTGAAATTATTGTGCCTAATCCAATCATTATTAGATTATTAAGAGAAGAGGAATCATTAGATAATATTAAACAATACTATGTAAAGTGTAAAAGTGCAGATGAAAAATATAGAGCAATTTGCAATATATATGGAGTTATAACAATCGGTCAAGCTATAATATTTTGTCATACAAGAAAAACAGCTGGTTGGTTATCTGAAAAAATGTCGAAAGATGGACATTCAGTTGCTGTACTATCGGGGGAATTAACTGTTGAACAGAGAATAGCTGTACTTGATCGTTTCAGAGCTGGTCTTGAGAAGGTATTGATCACAACTAATGTGTTATCTCGTGGCATAGATGTAGAACAAGTTACACTTGTTGTAAATTTTGATATGCCAATGGATATGGAGAAGAAAGCAGACTGTGAAACATATCTGCATAGAATTGGACGTACTGGAAGATTCGGTAAAGCTGGTATTGCTATCAATTTAGTTGATTCACCTCAAGCTATGAATATATGTAAAGAAATAGAAGGTCACTTTGGCAAAAAGATACAACTTCTTGACATTGAAGATGCTGAAGAAATTGAGAAAATTGGTGCATAGTATTAAAGAATTATAATTTTGTTACATATTTTTCTTTTGAGCTATGCAATGTTATGTAAAATAATATTTGGCTATTAATAAAACAAATATTTTCTTAATTTTTTGTTGTTACTCTTATCCTATGAAGTTTAATTTTTCTATCTACATAACAATTGAATATAATTAATATCTATAATATAGATTCTATATATACTTAGCTCAAATAGTCTTAACTCAGATGAAATAACAATCTAAGGAACCACCTCGCATTCTAAATATCATCATTTTAATTTTCTCACAAGATAATTATTTATGTGATCCAATAACTATATTATGTAGTATTAAGTTTGGCTATCATTGTCCCTTAGAAAGTCCCTAGTATATTTTTATAAAAAAAAACTCCGTGAAATATTCCTAAAGAGATAACATTGTCTTATAATAATAAATGGCAGTTGTTAATTGGCAACTATGTACCTTCTTTTATACTCATCTGATCTTCAAGCAGTTCCCTTTTTTTTTAAGTCCTTTCAATAACGCACACAATGGACGGAGTAGTAGATTATAAATATAATAGAAACAACTTCTAAAGCTTTATTACCTAACTAGGTATTAAACAGTTTTCGTTATAAGTTGGAATAGCTATCAAATTAATATTGTAAAGGCATTCTGCCGTGGTTTAAAATAGGTAAAACTCAAATACTATTCAAATTATATCATTTAAATGCTGTCGTAGATATTTTTAACAGCTAGAATGAACAATTAACAGGCGCTCTAATGAGTTGGCTCAGCACATTTTCCAAGATTCATAAGTGAGAAGACACTTTCATGTGTATTAACTTTTTCAAAGCCAAGATAAGGATTTTCGTTAGATATCTATAATGTAGTAGTTGCCTGCACATTTCAAAGTGAGAAACTAATAACTGTTCCCTTATTACCGTGGATGGTATCCATGAGCTTAGTTTAATACTTATCCTGAAGTGGATCAGTAACCTCTCTGCTGACTCTTAATCATGTACTGCCAAATAACACACTAATTTCTTTTTTAAGATTTTTAATAAATTACATAATTAAACAATTTATGTAGGTAACTACATTAAATCTAAACACATTTTACTACTGAAGACATTATCTTGCACCTTGGGCAGCTGGTTCAGGATTTGTTGCACCCGAAATCATTAGGAAAATAGCAATGGGCACTATGTACATCCACTGAAACAAAAAATACTTAATTGGATCAGATCATTTTTAAATACATATGTGTTAAAACATTTCTAAATTCAAAACCTATATGGATGCATGAGCTGCTTACATAGATGCCTCATACTTAATGATCATGCGACGCAAGGTCGGTATGCGCCGCTAATGAAAAATATAGCATGTAATAAAAACAAATGGTGATGCATAGTGGGATGCGGAAGTGGCAGCTTCCGTAGAGCAAAAGAAGAAAGCTTGGCTGGACTATGTCTCTTCTTTGAATCTGAATGACAGTATGACTGAACAGAAGAAAGAAATATATCGGCAATGTAAGAATGACACCAAGGCCTTAGTGAAAGAGAAACGTGATAGAGCAAGTATGAGTGCAGAAGATAGGCTGACTAAAAACTTCGAACACCAAACTCTTTTGGAGGGAGGTGAAGACGTCTCGGGGTGGTTGGTCAGCCTTCAGAATGAATAAAATAAGGTCTAAAGGTGGAGACATTCTTACACAAACATAAGACGTGTTAAGCCGATGGAGTGAATATTTTGGCGATATGTATGCGGATGCTACGGTTGGCGCTGGTGTTGCATGTGGTTTAGTAATGGATGAAGTTGAATGGGCGATAAGAAGTTTGAAAAATGGTAAGGCAGCGGGCATTGATATGGTGTCTGCCGAGATGATCAAGCTTGGTGGCTCCTGTGTCTGGGAGGCGTTCCTGTTGCTCCTCAATTTATGTTGGAGCTCGGGAATGGTTCCCGGGGACTGGAATAGCGCAGTCATCGTGCCTTTGTTTAAAAACAAGGGTTCACGTTATGACTGCGCAAATTACAGAGCCATAAGCTTGACGAGTTTGGCAGCAAAAGTGTATGGTAAAATTATTGAAAGGAGAATGAGGATTTTGTCCGATGGTTTACTGTGTGAGACACAAGGAGGTTTCAGGAGTGGAAGGGGATGCATGGATCAAGTGTTCTCTCTGCGCAACATTGTGGAGAAGCATCTGGCTCTAGGTCAGAGGGTTTTCTACAGTTTTGTGGATCTGGAGAGAGCATTTGACACGGTCGTACGAAAGGAACTTTGGGACATTTTACCGGAGTATGGTATTAACGGTAAACTGCTACAGTCTGTGCAGTCCAGTTACATGGGCTGTAGAGCCTGTGTGCGGCTGGATGATGGAATGACGCCTTGGTTTGACGTCAATATCGGCGTTAAGCAGGGGTGCGTTCTGTCAGCCAGGCTGTTTATCATATATCTGGATAAATGTCTCCAAAGGTTGAACAACATGAATGTGGGAGTCCAGATGGGCGACTCAGTGGTCACTTCTCTGCTTTATGCAGATGATGCAGTCCTGCTGGCACAGTTAGCGACTGACCTGCAGACCCTAGTCGACACAATGACAGAAGATTGTAAGAAAAGGGGTCTACGCGTGAATGTGAGCAAAACCAAAATAATGGTCTTTGAAAGAGATGAAACCAGAACAGATGTAAGAGTAACAATAGGTAATGATGTACTAGAGCAAGTGGATGAATTTGTATATCTTGGATGTGGATTTAGCCGAGATGGAAGGTACACCACTGATATAGAGCGAAGAGTGAAGGCGGGCAATAGAGTGAACGGAGCGTTGGGGCAACTTCTCGGCAGCCACCACCTCAGCCAGAAGGCACGTGTAGCAATACATAACGCAGTGCTTGTCCCAACATTACTGTATGGAAGCGAGAGTTGGGTATGCAAAAAAGAGTATGAAAGTAAAATTAATGCGGTCGAAATGCGACCTCTGCGGAAAATCTGTGGAGTTAGGCTGACCGACCGCATTCGTAACGACGACGTAAGAGAGCGAGTAGGTATGAAAGAGAGTATTGGTGTAAAGATGCGAAAGGGAATGCTCCGATGGTTCGGACATGTGGAAAGAATGCCGAACGAACGTCTGGTTAAGAAGATATACAATGCGAAAATGGAAGGATGTAGGTACCGAGGGAGACCGAGACTAACCTACCTAGACCAGATCGGTCATGTACTGAAGGAGGGTGGAGTCAAGAGTCTCCGAAACCGGCGAGCGTGTATGAAGAGAATTATGAATGCTGAGGAAGCGAGTGAAGTATGCAAAGATAGAGTTCTCTGGCACTCTGTTCTCTCTGCCTACCCTGCAAGGGATATGGCGTGATGATATGTATGTAATAAAAACTGCAGGCGCGACACAGACTCGGCAATGTATTGGATTTAAAACTTTAAACTGTGTACTTGGGACATAACATCATTATTTTGTTTGGTGTGACCAATATTGTTTAATAATAATTTAAATTGATATTATAGTGATTTTTATTATTGCATGCATCTAGGAAATATAATTGAGAAAGAGAAATAATTATTACAACTGGATTTTAAATCAATTAATTTTTAAGATTCATCTCAAAAGGCTTAGCTCAAAAAGTTAAATAAGCCATTATCAGTTTTTTTATGATGGAACATTTTAAACCCATGTAATATTTTTTGTACTTACATATTTTGCTAAGAAAGATCTGTTATCTTTCAACTCTCCCTTTTCTCTGGCTTCCTTTTCTCTCTCTAATTTTTGAATATATGAAGCTGTATCAGGTCTGAAAGTACACAAAAAATATTTTGAAAATAAATGGCACTAAGAATACAACTAATGAGTTTGACCCTCTGTTCTAACTTGTAAGCTTTGATAAGTTACCACCCTACCCACCTTATCAAATATGGTATGTAAAACATGAAAGTTTTAATCCAATATATCACTTTGATGTACACAAAGGTAATGCAGGCATCTTAAATTACAGTGCCAAATATTATGCGATGAAATGTTTTGTAATAACAAATACGAATCAATTCAAATAATTAATGATACCCAAAGAAATAAAGTGAGTATAGTATACCGAAACCAATGCTAAATGCAAAAAGTCACATTTATTAAAACCTGTACTCCAACTTTACCAAATCTTAAAAATAAAATTAATAGTTAATTTGAGAAAACCAAGAGCTGAAAATATATTCTAAATAAAAACTAATTTTATATATTAAATATATACAATACTTACACAGGAGCTTGTTCCACATACCGAAGGAAGAAATTAGAATTTATCCTATAACCTTGATTACCCTTTTGCAAAGACTCTGAAGAGTTTGTAACTTGGAAATTCACAGCTGTTACAGCTCCATTAGGTAATACCCAAGCACTTATCACATCTGTGAGGCCATTAGCCAGAAATGTATTAGCTTTCACTGAAGACAGGAACTCTGTTCCTTTACTATTGTCAGCTGATGTGACAATTGATCTCATAGTATAAAAGCCATTAATGTCAGCTAAACTCTGAAAAATATAAACATATTGTATATAACAATGTAGTTGTTGTATTTTGATATAAATTAGAGATGGTACCCAAAAGTAAATAACAATATTGTACCCTAAAATTAAACCACAGGAAATATGTAATGAGAATATTGTCTTCTTTCGTTAGAGTCCCATTTATTTTAGTTCCTCTTTACCAGTTACACAACTGAAAGTCTATGATTTTTTTATTGAACTCCTCTGGTGGATAGGCTAGAGCTTGGCTTTGCAGAAATGGCAAATTAAAAGATATATGGTATGCACCAAAATAAAGAAATAGTAGATAAAACTAAAAATCCTCCTTATATTATACTCTAATTAATTATAGAACCTGTAGGTGAATGAATAAAAGTGTAAATGGTACTGACATGGAGTCATCTTAGTGAACAACATAGTGATATAAACATGTGAAGTTAAATATATATGTACACACCTTCAAGTCATCTATGTGGTCTTTAGAGAATGCTATTTGATCTATGATTGCTCCTGTTCCTGCACGAATACTTTTTAGTAATATATTACCCCGAGAACAATACTTTTCATTCTTGCAATTTAATGAGTGCTCAATTTTAATATTCAACCAACCATCGTAGTCAATACCAACCTGCAAAGAAAGTTCAATATGATTTGCGATAACCCTCAGAATATTACAAATTTAAATATGTTTGTGTGCAAAAATTGGTTTAAAATTCTGTAAAAAGTTCATACTCACCACGTAATTAAATTGTAATAACGCAATAAAATAAATACATAGATGTGTTAAAAGTTGTAACTGCATCGTTTTGTTAGTTATTTTAATGTTTAAGAGGTTGGAATTATTTAAGACGTATTATTTCACGGAAAAAATTAAAATTTTAATTTCATTCCGAAATATCGCTGAAGATATATTTTTTATTCTGTTCATCCGTTCGGACAGGCAAAGGGAACAAAGCCAATACAGCCGAGTTTATCCCCGCGTTCTTCCTCTCTACAAAGTATACTTCGTGGACATAATAATAAACCCAGATCTTAGTTCTCCTTTCTGCTACTGGCTTCGCTAGAGCTTAGGAGTGCAGATGCTATTATTATTATTTCACTTTAACACGCGTTGGCTCGCGAATGTTAAATTTAATTAATTTAAATACAAAATTCCAGAACTGTCAATAGCAACAAAACATTGCAAAGCGGCTGTGCTAGGTTTAGGGCGTACCGATGCTATTATTATTATTGAGACCATCCATTCAATATCATAATAGGTACCTATGTAATATAATTATATATTCGAACTCCTTGTATCTATACTTTGTGGTCCCACTGAATCTATGATAGAAAAAGTCAGGTTGTCATCTTTTAAGGATGTAACATTGTAGATAAAAAAACGATTATTACTTAATCGATTTTTTTAACATGATAAATGGCTTAATAATAAAATCGATTTCCTTTTAAAAATAACACATTAACATACATATTAACGCTTTTGCCTAAAAACAAAAAAAGACAAATTAATGTTTTAAAAAAATCTACACAGACAATAACTGTATAAAAAAATATATAAACAATCGTGGATGTCGTCAAAAAGCAACTAAGAGCTTATAGATCAATACGAGCTAATTCCATCAGTTATAAAACTTAAATAACGAGTGCATATCGCGTCTACTCAAAATAATTGGAATAAGAGCAGAATGATGATACATACATACATACATATCATCACGCCATATCCCTTGCAGGGTAGGCAGAATGATGATGATTAATAATAAATAGAAACTATTTTAATCAGAGCTTTATTATCCCAAAAATACACAACATAAGTTACAAACTTTAATATAATCAATGAATAACTACGTAAGGGTTATGCTACATGTCCTTAATAGTTTATTACAATATTTACAGTGTACATTGCCATATTTACTATCAATATGTATATATTGACACCTGGTACGAATTAACCTTTAGGTCACTCCCGATGGATTCGGTGGATTCTAACTACAGCATAGCCTGCCACCATAAAAGAGAGACTTGGTTGACTATCGGACCATTTTTTTGTGATTTATTAGCTAATATTAATGAACTAATTGTTTTTAAAGTACATTTTCCTTTTTATTTTTATGACTTCGTAACTTACACTTTTAGATCCATTTTAAGGACAGAAAAGATGTTTTGCAATAGTGATGATCTACTTGTACTTCTGGCTCCACAGTCTAGACTAAATCTCGGGAGGTCGCGGTACCGGAAAAAAAACGGTCATGCGTAAACAAAAATTAACCGTTAATAAATTTTCCGTAATATTATAATCGCTTAATAGATAAAATCAATTAATTTAGAAGAAAATCGATTTTGGATCGATTTTCTTACCTATTATTTTTTTCACATTCTTACTGTTAATTGATCAAAAATTCGTAATTCTTATCAGTGCAAAATTCCAAATAGTGCCGAAAATCACGAAAATGGAAGAAGTAGATTTAATTATTCTAGATTTTCTTCGTCAATTGAACATGTTAGTATAAAAAACTTAATACTTAAACATATTTATCTTTTAAAATTAAATTGGTTTGAATAACACTATCAGATTGAGCATTTTTGTTTTTGTTTGTTTACTATTCTCAGACACTACTAGACATTTGACGATTATTTTTATTAATTGTGATAGATAAAAACAATACTACACGTTGAATTATAGAGAATGTTTATACTGTACTTTCAATACTGTCTAGTAGTCTCTACGAATACTACAAAACAACATTCATGTACCTGTCGTAAGAAGGCTCTTAATACAACAGTTTTGCACTGATCTGGTTAAATTCTTAGTGTCTACCCAGCACTAGACAGGCAACGTTTTCGTAATAACAAATATTATGCAGCATGTTATGCTATTTTTCCAATTACATGTCATGCGACGACCCCACGGGATAAGAATAAAATAATAATAAACTTTATATTTATTGTTAATATATCAAATATTGATCATGTTTGTAGCAAAATAGATGAAGATATTAAAAATATAAGTGAATTACCCATTAACATCATCATTGAATCTGCTTCAACATGCCTAAGTACAATTAATCCTTCAGTCAAAGTAGCAAAAGTCTTACCATCTGGGATATCACATAGAATCGAAGTAGCTTCACAGATAGCTTCTATATGTAAGGTAAATTATTTAACATACAATATAGTATATAGTGGTCATGCCCCAGCCCCTTAGTGTGTAAACCAATCAAATGGCCTGTAGAATTGCTTTAATCTATAAAATAGTACTATTAATAAAATAAATATTTGTATATATGTATTAATTAAATTAACTATATTTATATTTTACCCATATAATAATCAAGTTTAACTGACAAATAGATTTCGCAGGCAACTTTGCAGTTCATTCTGAAATTGATTACTTGTAGATAAGGAGCTGGTCCAGTAACATAAAAAGTCACTACTATACAGGGTGCCGATTTTATTACTAGAATAACTTAAACTAGGTGTAGGAATGACGTCATAAAATTAGTTGTACATTAAAGTTAGATGCAGACTCCTAGCTCTGCCCAATCTCAAGATAAAGTGATTTGTTTCTTATCAAAACAGTAGGTTTGTCACCGTACATTGACCTGTAGGTACATTGCGACCTAGTTGTGGGGCGGTGAGCGCAGCGTGAGCGGGGCTGTTTGGCTACTAGTTCAGTGTCACACGCATGAGTATATGCCTACATCGAATTTTTATAGTACAAGTGTATTGACCGCTTATCAGTATGGCAATTTAATCAAAACGTAGGTACTATTTTTTTTACTGATTTGGATAGTATATCATGGTCTGATACACACCCTTCAAGGATTCTACTAATTAAGTCGGCAACCTGTATAGTCCCAAATAGTCACCTATGACATCCAAGCCAATAAAATGTTATCTATTTATTATGTTTTTAAAAATTTATATTTGAAATTCTTAACACCAATAGGGAGTATGAAAGTGTGACATAGCTACAAGCTTTTCAATATGATATTACCCTGTTTTATTTTAGAATTACAAAGTTATATGATGAAATCTGTTTACATCAATTATACATAAAGCTTGAAAGAAGGAAAGTGTGAGGTAGTCATGCTAAACCACTGAACAGATTTTAATGGCCTATTCTCTACCTGAACTACTCTTCTTCTCTACCTGAACAGGTCACAATCTGTTCGGGATAATGAGTTTTTAATGTTAACAAGCTTGGTCACAAAGATAGGGGGAAGGGTCTTTAGGTCATTGTCACGTAATTGACATAAATTCATTCATCATCAAGTTTTCTTTAAAATCTTGTTAGCAAAATATTATATAAAAATATGTGGACTTGATTTATTATGTAAAAACTAAAATCCTTGTGGTGACAGAGTAAGAATACAATTCACCACCCCTTACCTTCCTCTAGGTGATCGTAACAGACGACTGAGGGATATAAAATGCATATAATATCTTTGATAAAGAAGGAAAACTTGAAACATAACTGACCAGCATGGTATAGTAGGTCAATTTCCCTTCCATTACAGAGGGGTGAGGATATGAAAAATTATTTAAATGAATTGCATATTATAGATACATTCTTTTACTTTATTAAGGGTGTACCACTATGAGAATATGTTACAATTCATTTTTTAATTCAGCAAAGTTTATCATTCACATTATGTTTGAACAGGATTTAGGCTATAAAAATGATGTTGGTTATCAGACATTCTTATACCATAATGAATGTGAGTTGAGACAAGTTTTTATGTTTCTAATAGAGAGATTACCAAATGAAGGTAAAGCTATAAGTTCTGTGCAATCAGCTAGTAAAAAGGATTTATTTTTGCAAGAAATAAGTTACAAAATAGCAGAAGAATTTAAATCTGTGTGGATACCGCCTTGTTGCAAATATAATTCTACAAAAATTGGGGATCATTTGAATTCAGGTATTTATACTATTCATATAGTAAAGTATTTTCGATTGATTACAAAATTTTACAAATAATTTTAAACATATTTTATTGTTTTTATTTTTTAGGTATATTTAAATTTTAACTTTTGCAATAATGTAAGTGAACCTCTTTATTAACTACTAGCTTCTGCCCGCGGCTTCGCCCGCGTAAAAGATTACTTTCTTAAAGTATTATCCCAATGGAACACATTACCGGGATAAAAGTAGCCATTTTTATTTATATCTAATCAAAAGCCAAATAAAAAATGTTTCATCAATCTAGCTTCAAAAATAACCAATTTCCATATAAAATTTGTCTATTCTTATTTTACCCACTTAGGGGATTTTTTTTTTACAAAATTTTAATGTCATATTTATTTATATCAAATCAACAGACTAAAAATAATTTTCAAGCTTCTGGCTTTAAAAATGACGATACTTCCTTAAAACTTCCTTTAAAACTCTTTTTTCGCATTAAAAAGTAGTTATGTCCTTTATCAGGCTCTAGACTATCTGTGTACCAAATTTAATTCAGATCGGTTTAGTAGTTTTAGCGTGAAAGAGCGACACGGACAGAGTTACTTTCGCATTTATAATATTAGTAAGGATTAGATATCTATCCTATACCTACTTTTGTTTATAGGAAGTATTTGATCTTCGAATTATATTAATGTCCTGTTACTATTGTGATGTTTAGAGACATCCTGTAACTTTATCGTTTTCTACATTTCAAGTCTCTTCAATTAATACACATTTTGAGAATCTGTTTAAAAATAAAGTTGCGCCCTTAGTCAATGCTATTGGTATAGAATAACTCATTTGGTTAAAAACAATTCTATGTATACTGATATTGTCAGGTCTCTGTTTTGAACCTTGTACTGACGAAAGTATTTTTGGGATTGCCCAAAAAAAATTAATGCCTAAAACTACCGTTTTAATAACAATCTGTATAGACTTGCTTGAACTTGACATGTAGTAAGTACTACATAATAGACTTAAAATACTCCATACTAAAAAGTAGATGTTTCGAGATTAAAGGCTGAAACTATAACAAAATACTAGAATAAATGTAAATAAAAATAAATGCTTTAACAATATTTCATTTGCCTGAAAATGATATTTGTGCGCAGTGGACAGTGTGAGATCACTATGCTTCCTCCACCTGATGATCAAGATCGGATATGCCCAAAATTCGGGTCGACGTAATCGTAAATGTTAATCATTTGCCGGCTAATTAAATTTCTAATGTGTCAAGCTCTCATAAGTTATAGTTAACTTCAATACTAAAATAAAACCCTAATACCTACCATACGTATTTATTTTTATGACTTTATTTTAGATCCTATAAAATTCAAACAAACGAATCTAACTGACGAGGAGATAATTCAAAAGCTAATAAAAATGAAAGAACAGCATACAAAGAGTGAGCCTGCGCAATCAATTCAAATACCAAAAGAAAATGTTGAAAAACAAGCAAAAATTGAAAACCAACAGAAGCCAGAGATTAATCATGACTCTAAAAGTCTGAAGGAATTGAAAGAAATGGCAATTGTTCTAAGACAAAAATTAGACGTTCTTGAAAGTGAAAAAAATGTTATGGAAGTTGAGTATTCACAAGTAAGCCAATTTTTAATTTACGAAAATTCTTTAAGCAATTAGTTTTTGATGAATATGCTTTGAATGAATTAGCATGTGACAAGAAGGGTTAGAGTCGTAGCTTATTTATACATGGCCGAGCTCCGATACCGCTCCCGCACGATCAAGAGGTGATGGCTACTCGCTGTCCACGCGCCGACAGAAAGCAGGCCACCAGCTGTCCACGCGCTTACAGCAGTCAGATAACTATCTGCCCACGCGCTTAGAGCTAAACGTCTGTTAGATCTAAGCGCGTGGACAGCTTTTTCGCGCCAATTTTCGCGCCAGACTTGTTTGTATTGAGTCTCCATTAAAAAAATCGTTAACACTGATTTGACTATATATCATCGTTTGTTTAAAATGACAACTAAGGAAAATGCATGATAGCAAAAAGTACAAGCTAGCAACGTGCTTCAAGCCAGCAGTCTCCGTACGAACATCGCGTGGAACGCCTGCTTGAAGCCCGTGGCAAGCATGCGATAAGCGAGGCATGAACTATCGGGTGATGCTATAGCGGTAAGCTCGTTTGCAACAAGCTGTCCGCTAATTTCTGGTGTTAATGTAAAGCGTGTCTACAGAGGACCCTCAGAAGTTCACATTTCAATAAACAGTATTTTGCCATGTCGGAGTGGTATTGCGGAGCGGTATATAAAAATAGGTTTATATGAATGTGAATAGACATATGAATCGTAGCGGGCCTAAAAGTGATGTCTGGATTGAATGAATGAAGATATGTGTATGAAAGGAGTAAGTGCAGATATTCCGGTTGACAGGAGTACTATATGGATATGTTGTGCTGACCCTACTTAGAGTGGGAGGAGGGCAAGCTAATGGTGATGATCCTTTCAAAGAATAGACATTCCATAATATTTAGTTACCTATGTGATGGTTCATGTGGAGGACGCTGGTGCCCAACAGTGGGATGTAAAGAATTGAGAATAGGCATATTTAGTTTCTCAACAGAATCGCCAATATATTTTTAAGGACGACAACGCCAATATATTTTTAAGGGCTCTTAGGACGACTTCACTGGGCATCTTTTTCGACATAAGAAAACTAGCCGAAAATTTTAAGAATGTATTGGTTATAGCGTGTTGGTCGTGCTTTTTTTTTAGTGTAAGTACTTACACTATAGTTCGTCCACCGCCACACGTGATGCTCCTCATCTAGCGATGCGCCTACTCTATCTATTGAGCGGACTATAGGCTCAGTGTGTCCCACACATACGTCGGCTTAATCCTTTTGGTTACCATCGTGGCAAAATTCCGTTTGCCGCAATTACACTGGCCGTTTCCATTAACCAAGTTACACGGAGAATAAAGGTCCTTTGCCGTTTAACGCGCATAGTACAGTAGGCGGGGAAAGGTTCTTCATGGTTGCTTTTTTTATAGACAAAACATTAACAGACACAAGTCGCATCCACACCCTGAAGAACAATTTGTGTAAATTACACAAAGTATTGTTCTGTTTGGGCACCGAACCCGTGGCATTGGCACTATAGGTTCTTATCTTAACTACAACGACGACAACACTACATCTGTGCAATTAATATATATGGTACTCTGAACTAGTTGACGCACAAAGAGAGAGAGGTCTTTAGAATTGTTATGATAACAACTAATGATATTTTTTTATTATAATATACGTATTTTCTTTTTAGACACAGAAGTCATGTGAAAAAGCTGAATCCGATTTAAAAAATCTTCAAAATATTTTAAATAGTCTTGAAATATCGGACGCTGAAACCGATGACATAACAGATTCTTTAATTGATCAAGTTGAAAAGAAAATAAACATGCTACACAGAAAAAGTGAAGAACTAACCTCAAGAAATTTGTCTTTAAAAGTTGAAATTGATAAATTGAAAAGTGATCTGGATTTATCCGAGGTATGTATAGTTGTAAATTTTATGATTGACTAACACATTAGTTAAAATACCAATTGATAATAAAATATGGGCTTATTGAAATAAGTGACTGTACTGGCTGACCTTGTAGGTTTATTGACTACTATTTATGCTAGGGCCGCACCTGCGTGTATCGTTCAGAAGTAATGTGTGACGAAGCTTCGTACGTTTTGTACACTAAAAAAGTTATCGCGATAAAACTGTGGTCATATTAGCGAATTCGGTATTTTACATGAAGTATCGTGCAATAATTAAAGATAGCTGAAATCATTTTCACGCGTTTAACTATGGATGACGTGTTGCTTTGCTTTTACAGCTATTATATGCTAATAATTATATAATGATTTTTTTGGATCCCATCATGGGTTCAGCTTCATAATGGTGTAAAAGTTCCAACATCATTTCATCGCTCCTATCCATATTTATTGACTAACTGGAGATCCTCGAATGCGTCTAAACACATCAAAAATGTCCGCCGAAATGAACAACGCTAGTCTGACCACTGAGCGCGATATATTAGCGCGCTAAAACTCGTACCGCCAACCAAGCGATAACGCATACGAAGCCCGAATGTTTGCGACGATAGCCGATAATGGCCGTCACATCTGCGTGTATCGTCTCATTGCACGAAGCTTCGTGACGATTAGCATTACTGAAAAATTACATCAATGTATAATGTTACAATGTTACGATAGTGCTTAACATTTCAATGTTACATTAGAATTATATTGTCACCGTGCCTATTATAGTTAAAGATGCGGTCGCCATTTTTTACAAGATCGTGAACCAATGCCCCCATACCTGATACCCAAATCTGATTTCTGATACGGGTTCAGCGGGAAAAAATACGGCAGAAAATCATAGGCGAATACCCAACATCACATTACTTAATTTTCGAGGACCTGTGCTGCCAACATATATAAATATAAAGCAAAAATGTTTTTATTATTTAATTTATTTTTATTATCCCAGTGGGTTTCAAATTCTTATGTGACTTAACAGGTCCCTGGTGATGGACTAATAATATAAAATGTGTTCACTCCTTTCATCCTATAGGAGTACGCATAACGGACATAAGCACATTACGAGTACATTGTTGCAAAAAACTCGAAAAAATAAATTCTACGCGTTAGACTAGCATTGAATAGTGAATAAATATCCTACAGTGTAGAAGACTAGCGAATAATATAACTTATGTGTAATATAATATAAAGTAAATTGAAAAAAAAAACAAGCAATCCAAGCTTTATATATTTTTTTAGTTGCACAATTGTCACCAAGTAGGCATTTAAAAATTGCAAAGATTTATATTCCCATATTTTTATTTGAAATTAAATTTTCAGTCTGAGAGAAGTAGATGTCGAAAAATTCTAACTAACTTGAAAGAGGTTGCTAAAGCATTGAAAGAAGAATACGAAAAAGAAGAAGTGTTAAAAAAACAATATAAGGAAAAATATGAAAAAATTCGAGGTGGTAATAAAAGGTATCTAAATGACTAAATTATAGATGGCTAAATTATATATTAAAGGAATACTACCATGAGCTAGGCGTAAGGGGTTATTACCCATTGATTCCTCTGGAATCGCCTTTACATAGTGTTAAACTCAATGATCTGAGGATACTAGGTATTGCAATATTACATTACAGATGTTACAATTATAAAAAAAAATTAAATCTATTTGATTAAAAGTGTGGTCAATGTCAATCTCATAACAAGGTTCAAAGTCGCTCAGCATGCTGTGTGATAAAACGTGAAATACAGAAATTCGTTAGAAGTATCAATATAAACCATATAGCTCGAAGAGTTAGCACATTAAAGTGGCAGCTGGTAGCCCATTCCGTTCGTCGAAAAGACAACTATTGGGGAAGAAATGTTCTTAAATGGTAACCGCGAATCTGACGAAGCAGCGTAGAACGACACTACACTAGATGGACTGCTGATATCATAAAAATCACAAGAATTGGATTAGAGAATGTTATGCCTACTATTATGTCCTTGGTTTGCACTTTTGTTTAAATTATTAACATACTAGTTTGTACCCCTCACTAGGAAATAAAGCCTTGTGTGGTGGTGGACTTTGCAAACATAATTTGCCACAAACAAATTACACCAAAATTCAGAACAATATGTTTTTAGATAACACAATTGTCCTGCTTGAGAATCGAACTCACTACTTTTGACAAGAAAGATACAAAAGATACTTTAGTCTACGGATGAAAGTGCATTATTGATAAATTTATATTTTAACTTCCCAATAGGAAATAAAATATTATAATAATAAACCTCGTATTCGTCGTTTATTAAAATGGCATTCTAACAGTCATTTGTAATGCCAATTACACTAATTCTATTATAAATAAACTGTAATAAACAGCCAAATATAATATTTTTTACTTACATACATACATACATATCATCACGCCATATCCCTTGCAGGGTAGGCAGAGAGAACAGAGTGCCAGAGAACTCTATCTCTGCATACTTCACTCGCTTCCTCAACATTCATAATTCTCTTCATACACGCTCGCCGGTTTCGGAGACTCTTGACTCCACCTTCCTTCAGTACATGACCGATCTGGTCTAGGTAGGTTAGTCTCGGTCTCCCTCGGTACCTACATCCTTCCACTTTCGCATTGTATATCTTCTTAACCAGGCGTTCGTTCGGCATTCTTTCCACATGTCCGAACCATCGGAGCATTCCCTTTCGCATCTTTACACCAATACTCTCTTTCATACCTACTCGCTCTCTTACGTCGTCGTTACGAATGCGGTCGGTCAGCCTAACTCCACAGATTTTCCGCAGAGATCGCATTTCGACCGCATTAATTTTACTATCATACTCTTTTCTGCATACCCAACTCTCGCTTCCATACAGTAATGTTGGGACAAGCACTGCGTTATGTATTGCTACACGTGCCTTCTGGCTGAGGTGGTGGCTGCCGAAAAGTTGCCCCAACGCTCCGTTCACTCTATTTCCCGCATTCACTCTTCGCTCTATATCAGTGGTGTACCTTCCATCTCGGCTAAATCCACATCCAAGATATACAAATTCATTCACTTGCACATCACTACCTATTGTTACTCTTACATCTGTTCTGGTTTTATCTCTTTCAAAGACCATTATTTTGGTTTTGCTCACATTCACGCGTAGACCCCTTTTCTTACAATCTTCTGTCATTGTGTCGACTAGGGTCTGCAGGTCAGTCGCTGACTGTGCCAGCAGGACTGCATCATCTGCATAAAGCAGAGCAGTGACCACTGAGTCGCCCATCTGGACTCCCACATTCATATCGTTCAACCTTTGGAGACATTTATCCAGATATATGATAAACAGCCTGGCTGACAGAACGCACCCCTGCTTAACGCCGATATTGACGTCAAACCAAGGCGACATTCCATCATCCAGCCGCACACAGGCTCTACAGCCCATGTAACTGGACTGCACAGCCTGTAGCAGTTTACCGTTAATACCATACTCCGGTAAAATGTCCCAAAGTTCCTTTCGTACAACCGTGTCAAATGCTCTCTCCAGATCCACAAAACTGCAGAAAACCCTCTGACCTAGAGCCAGATGTTTCTCCACAATGTTGCGCAGAGAGAACACTTGATCCATGCATCCCCTTCCACTCCTGAAACCTCCTTGTGTCTCACACAGTAAACCATCGGACACCATCCTCATTCTCCTTTCAATAATTTTTCCATACACTTTTGCTGCCAAACTGGTCAAGCAAATTACAGAGCCATAAGGCTCTGTAATTTGCGCAGTCATAACGTGAACCCTTGTTTTTAAACAAAGGCACGATGACTGCGCTATTCCAGTCCCTGGGAACCATTCCCGAGCTCCAACATAAATTGGGGAGCAACAGGAACGCCTCCCAGACACAAGAGCCACCGAGCTTGATCATCTCGACAGACACTATATCAATGCCCGCTGCCTTACCATTTTTCAAACTTCTTATCGCCCATTCAACTTCATCCATACTGATGCCATCGGAGGACGCCGTTGTCGAATGTTGATCCACTAAACCACATCCAACACCGGCGCCAACCGTAGCATCCGCATACATATCGCCAAAATATTCACTCCATCGGCTTAACACGTCTTGTGTTTGTGTAAGAATGTCTCCACCTTTAGACCTTATTTTATTCATTCTGAAGGCTGGCCAACCACCCCGAGACTTCTTCACCTCCCTCCAAAAGAGTTTGGTGTTACCCTCGAAGTTTTTAGTCAGCCTATCTTCTGCACTCATACTTGCTCTATCACGTTTCTCTTTCACTAAGGCCTTGGTGTCATTCTTACATTGCCGATATATTTCTTTCTTCTGTTCAGTCATACTGTCATTCAGATTCAAAGAAGAGACATAGTCCAGCCACGCTTTCTTCTTTTGCTCTACGGAAGCTGCCACTTCCGCATCCCACCATGCATCACCATTTGTTTTTCTATGCTTCTTTGAACTTCCACATACTTCTTTCGCTGTATCTACCATACTCTCTTTCAATACTCTCCAGCATTCTTCAATGTCCGATTGCGGCTGGCTTGCCATCGTCAGCCGTTCTCGGACACCCTCTGCATACTTTTCTCTTACACACTCTTCTTGCAACCTTTCAACCTTTATTCTTTCAAGCCCTCCGAAGTGGACACGCTCTCGCCAGTGCCTCCACTTTCTGAACAGACCACTAAATCTCGCAATAACGAGATAGTGGTCCGTATCGACTGTGGGGCCCCTGTAGGCTCTTGCGTCCAATATTTTGCTTCGGAGGCGACTGTCTACCAAAATTAAATCTATTATGCTTTTCTGTTCATTCCTTCTCCATGTATACATATGGATGTCCTTATGTTGGAAAAATGTGTTTGACACAATAAGGTTTCTCTCCATGCATACATCCGCTATGAGCCTACCTGCGTCGTTCACTCTCTTATCACCAAATGGACCAAGTACGTCCTCATAGTCGGGACGCTTGGTCCCCACCCATCCGTTCAAATCTCCGCATACAATCACGCGTTCACTGGTTTCTGCCATATCCAGAACTTCCCTAACATTATCCCAAAACTTCTCTAGGTCTGATGCCACCGAGGATCCTACGGGAGCATATGCTACAACCATGAATACCTTGGTGACACCTAGTTTTATACGGAACCAGAGAAGTCTGGGATCATACATTCCGTAATCCTTCACACCTGAGGCCAAGCGAGAGGACAACAGCACTCCTACCCCCATGCTGGCTCGATCGCTCTGTGGTACACCAGACCACAGAGCCATCCCGCCACCAGGAAGATCGCAGGCGTCGCTGCCCCTTCGCTTGGTCTCTGTTACACAGAGCACGTCTAGCTGTTTGTCCGCCATGACGGATATCAGCTCGTGCAATTTACCTTCCACACAACCTCTTACATTCCACGTGCCCACCCGGCACTCCGTTCTCCTCGACTCGCCTAACTGGGCAAGGCGTGATGGGTGGCGGCCCCCATCGCCGCAACTGCCGATGTTCGTACCGACGGGGGCGGGTCGGTACGCGTCGCCTCCGGGGGACCTAACCCGCATTGCGGTACGCATTTCGAGCCGGATTAGCAGTCTAATTAGACTGGCAGGGGACGCGAACGAGCACGCTCCGGACTATGCCCCCCAAATTATATATATATATATTTTTTACTTCAGATCAATATATACAAAACGTATATTAGAAATAATAAGTAATGTTGATAAGCAAAATATTGAAATAAAGAAGATCCTAGACGATACGAGACAACTTCAAAAGGATATCAATACTTTGGAAGGTCAACTGGATAGGTGTTTCTCCATAGCTGATGAAACACTATTTAAGGTAAGTGCTCAAACTTTTGTCCCAAAATTATGAAATCTTTTCATTTAATCATTTATATTGCCTTTATTTTCCCAAATGTTTAAACATAAGAAACCCATATTTCGTCACGTATTTTTAGTTTCACTTAAAATTCCCACTACCATTAATCAGATACAGGTATAAACTTCAAACTTGATATAAAAAAATTGTAATGAAAATATCACTTAATTGCTTTCTGTGCATATGCATAGAAAAAAATAGAGGTGACCATTGTACTCTCCCTTTGACACGGATATTCCTAATACAAGTTTTAAAAAACTAGCTAACTTAATATCAATTTAAACATGACTGCCTTGTTGTTTTAGTGACATATTAAGTGACAGTGGATCCAAAGGTTGCGAATATATATATATATATATATATATATATATATATATATATATATATATATATATATATATATATATATATATATATATATCTTTAACAAAAGTGCTATTGAATTTTCCACCTGAAAATTTTCTAAATAGCAATCGCGAATACTGTACATGGTATTGCCATGCAAGCCACCTGTGAATTTATGTACCAACACCACCGGGTAGTCCTTCAGGGATAAAAGATTGATATAAAAGATATTAATTAATTCTTTTTATTTTTGGTGTGCTGAAGTGTTATTCGAAAACTTAAAGAGAATCTAATATTTGAGTAACATTTGTATAAGGTTGAACTCAGGGCAAACTCTTTTCGCATATAGTCTGTATAACCTTTTAATAAAATCTCTTCGGCTGTACTAGTTGTATCTGGCTGGTTTTGATACCATTAAAAAGGTTATATTTCAAAAAAAGAAACAATTTAGTAAAAAAATGTTTACCGCCGTTTTTGAAGTTATACTTCTTTTGGCGCGTTAGGGAAAATGATGAGAGTAAATTTTTACGATGCGCGCGCGCACCGTCACGAAAAACCGACACCCTGAAGTTAGCTATAGTCAAACTTTTTAGTTTTTCAAAAAAGTTACCAACAAAGTAAAAGTAAGGACATCTATGTATGTTTGCGTGAGAACTGATAACTGTAGTCACGATATTTATTTATTTTATGATATTTAAATAAACGTTATTTAACTAGATAATGCGTTATAAAACTTTCAATATATTAAATACCTTTTTTATTGTTAGTGTCGTTTTTTCTACAAACGTAGAATAAGGCGAAAGATAAAATTTTTGAAAAGATTTTTATCTTGTTACACCATAGAAGTACAACTTCTAACGCGTGTACATCCACATATACTTTTTTTGATTTGCTTTTCTTTCTGTCAAAATGAGTGTCATATAATGAAGAAATTCGATACATTTTAAAACTCATGTAATCTTAGAGTCATATTCACCGGCTCTTTACATATTATTTTATATCGTACAAATTCCTTCGTTTGACGGCCTATGAACGAGTTTTACAGGACATTGGCGAAGTTGCGGTTAACCACTAACAGAGGCAATTCTGCAAGAAGAAAAAGAAGTATATTTTAAAATGTTATTACATGAAAGGAATAACTGCAACGCAATCCGCGACAAAAAAAATTGTAACGTTTATGGACCTAATGCAATGACAGTAACAGTGGCACAAATTTGGTTTAAACGTTTTCAAACCAGGAATTTTCATTTCAAAATTGCACCTCGCTCTGGTAGCCCTGTCACTGATGAAACGCCATCTTTGAAAATGTAGGATAAGATCGGCATATGAGTAGTTACAACGTAACTAAAGATCTGATACTTGACCACAAAACAGTTTTGACCTATATATAATATATTTTTTTTTACAGGACGCAAAGAAAGATGACCAAGCAAAGAAAGCATATAAGTTGTTGGCATTACTTCATTCAGAATGCAACACAATTGTCTCACTTGTAAACGATACAGGTGCACTGGCAAGAGATATTGTTGATTTAGAAGAAAACATAAAAACTGAAACTGCCAAGAGAACTGAAGATACATTGAGAAAAATACATTTAGATCTTACCAAAATGCAGGAAGAGCGTTAGATAAAAGATTATCTATACATACATCAGCCTTTCCACATCCACTACTAGGCTTAAAACTTTTAAAGTGTCATGCTTAGCAATAGGGAATATGCACGTGACTCCAAAATGAACAAAATATTTTTTTTTGTAATCTTACATACATACATATCATCACGCCATATCCCTTGCAGGGTAGGCAGAGAGAACAGAGTGCCAGAGAACTCTATCTCTGCATACTTCACTCGCTTCCTTAACATTCATAATTCTCTTCATACCCGCTCGCCGGTTTCGGAGACTCTTGACTCCACCTTCCTTCAGTATGTGACCGATCTGGTCTAGGTAGGTTAGTCTCGATCTCCCTCGGTACCTACATCCTTCCACTTTCGCATTGTATATCTTCTTAACCAGACGTTCGTTCGGCATTCTTTCCACATGTCCGAACCATCGGAGCATTCCCTTTCGCATCTTTACACCAATACTCTCTTTCATACCTACTCGCTCTCTTACGTCGCCGTTACGAATATAGATGTTATATGCATATTATAACCCTTAGTTGTCTTTTACGACACCCATGGGTAAGATAGGAAGGAAGATAGGTGATCAATATCACTATAGGAAAAAATACAAAGTCAATAAATTTTAACATAAAAAAATGTATGATGTGTAATTATTAAATTGCTATATTAAAATAAGTTCAAAACTTAAACTCGACTACTACGCGTTCTAAAAAAGATGTAACAAGAAAATATTTTACATAGCCGGTCAAAGCAGTAGCCATAAAGCATCTTACCAAGTGTCGCTCACTATTATTGTGTAAATTAACCTTCGGGTAAGAGTTATACAATCAGGGTTACGCTTTGAATAAGCTTTGTGCAATATTTTTTGTTCTATACTTTTGGATATCGATTAGTTTACGAACTTATTTTTATTTAAATTATATTGGCGTTTTATTTGCATATAGTTTTAAAGCATAAATAGGTACTATTTGAAAAATACCTCTTATTTGGTAGTAATACGCAGTTATCGAAGAAATGCAGCATGGATTACAAAATTATGCATATTTAAGAGTGAATGTGGGAAATTGAGTGAATGGAGCGTTGGTGCAACTTCTCTGTAGCCACCACCTTAGCCAGAAGGCACGTGTAGCAATAGGTACATAACACAGTGCTTGTCCCAACATTACTATATGGAAGCGAGAGTTGGGTATGCAAAAAGAGCATGAAAGTACTGTCACTATCATAACTTGACTGATCACTTGAAATGTTTTCAAGAATTAATAATAAAATTCAATTTTCCATCAAAACCTTAGAGGTATACGCACTAAGACATGTGATGTGTATAACAATGTAATTCAAAATAACTACAACGTCATTACTTTCTGTGAAACTTGGCTGAATTCGAACATTATAGACGCTGAAATTATTGATGATAGATACACAGTTTTTCGCAGGGATCGTGATCTAACCCTGACTTCAAAATCAGATGGAGGTGGCATTTTGATCGCCGTGTCACGTTTTATTCCTTCATGTAGAATGTTCGCCTGGGAAAGTGACTGTGAAGACATTTGGGTAACCTTAATGTAGTTCAAGATAATATTAGTAGAAAAATCGAAATTTGCGTCGTATACTTACCACCTCCAGTGAAAATTGAAGCCCTCAATATATTTTTACATAGTGTAAGCCACGTAATTAACTTAGTAGATAATATTATTATTATAGGAGATTTTAACTGATTTTTTTCAATTAGAACAGAGATGTGAATATGCAATATATGTCTCCTAGTATTAATTGCACGAATAATTATAATAGTCGATTAGGATTTCCACTCACTGATTTCATAGCTTTATCTGCACTGGAACAGTGTAATTGTATTGCAAATAGTGATGGTAAAATATTAGACTTAACATTGAGTAACATTAACTGTAAAGTCATATCAGCTGAACCAGTTAGTAAAATAGAGCCGAATCATCCTCCCTTTGAAATAACTCTGAATTTGACACCTATCATTAATTTAAGTAGTAAACCTCGAGTGGATTACAATTTTTATAAGGCGGATTACAACGTAATTACTAGTGTACTCAATAACTTAGACTGGTCTGAAAACTTTAATAATTGTCAAAATGTTAATGATATGGTTTCAATTTTCTATAATAATATCAGGTCAGTTATTAACGAACATGTACCCAATCGTCAGTCTAACATAATCGTTATCCTATTTGGTACACTCGTGAATTAATTAATATTTTAAAGGTTAAAAATAAGTTGAGACGAAAATTTCATCAATTTAAAAACCCGAGAGATAAACTAAAATATCATAATATAAAAAGTATGTGACAAACTTCAACGTAATTGTTATAAAAGTTATATAAATACTATAGAAAGCAACCTCAATAAAAATCCTAAGGTATTCTGGAACTTTATAAAGCATAAAAAATCATCTTCTGTTTTTTTACCCGACTGCAAAGGAGTGGTATTGTGTTTAACAGTCTATGTATGTATGTTCCTTTGAAGCACTATATATACCAAACGCCTGGGCCGATTTTTATGATTCGCACGTCAATCGATTCCTCTTAATCCGGCGAGAGTCACTAAAGATATAACGTTATTGAAAATTCAATATGGCGACAACTGGACGCCATATTGTGAAAATTAAAAAAATTAAAGTCGAACTATATCGAGTGGCGTATCGTTAAATAGGTATTTAAAAATCATTTTTAGTTTGCTCTCAACATTTTTCGATTTGACTGTCCGTTTAGGATCTATATCGATTTAAAGTTTCGTAACAAACTTTCTCACATATAGGTTTTTTAGACAGTAGAAATTTACGATTAAAAGACGAAAAATTCATATAACTGGATGTGGATGGAGATATACTGAAGTATATATACATAAGTAGGTGTATTGTCCAATATACCTTAGGTAGTCCTACCTAAAGTATCTAATGTCTGACGCGGTCGCCCATCTCCAATTTCTAACGATTTAGTACTCAACTTCAATCGAAAAACTATATAAGTATAGTTAGGTACTTACCTACTTATTAATAAATAAGATAACTATAGCTACCTAGGTATTTATAACTAAAAAGTATAAAATAAAAAAAATGATTAAAAAAATCAAAAAACCCGACTGCGTAAAAAGTCACCAAAACTACGTACATAATAAAAAAACTGAAAAGAAAAAAACAAGCACTTAGATGTCCGGTGGTCTAGAATTCCATAATATATTATTGAATAAATACTATTGCAAATGAAATATATTTTAATAATAGAACATGACAACTGAACAGTCGGGGTCCATTGAAAAATTAGATTTACATACATACATACATATCATCACGCCATATCCCTTGCAGGGTAGGCAGAGAGGACAGAGTGCCAGAGAACCTCTATCCTTGCATACTTCACTCGCTTCCTCAACATTCATAATTCTCTTCATACACGCTCGCCGGTTTCGGAGACTCTTGACTCCACCTTCCTTCAGTACATGACCGATCTGATCTAGGTAGGTGAGTCTCGGTCTCCCCCGGTACCTACATCCTTCCACTTTCGTATTGTATATCTTCTTAACCAGATGTTCGTTCGGCATTCTTTCTACATGTCCGAACCATCGGAGCATTCCCTTTCGCATCTTTACACCAATACTCTCTTTCTTACCTACTCGCTCTCTTACGTCGTCGTCACGAATGCGGTCGGTCAACCTAACTCCACAGATTTTCCGTAGAGATCGCATTTCGACCGCATTAATTTTACTTTCATACTCTTTTCTGCATACCCAACTCTCGCTTCCATACAGTAATGTTGGGACAAGCACTGCGTTATGTATTGCTACACGTGCCTTCTGGCTGAGGTGGTGGCTGCCGAGAAGTTGCCCCAACGCTCCGTTCACTCTATTTCCCGCATTCACTCTTCGCTCTATATCAGTGGTGTACCATCCATCTCGGCTAAATCCACATCCAAGATATACAAATTCATCCACTTGCTCTAGTACATCATTAGGGGAGAGGGGGGCAGCTTTGAACGTTTTACAAACTTTATCCAATAAATTCGAAATTTTTGAAATATTGCAAGATTTTCCTTTTTAAATAATAGCCTTTGTTATCAAGTAGTAAAATTACTATGTTTTTTTAGCATTACTCTAGATAATAAGTAGATAAAATGACTTTTACAAAGGTATGAAAATGTTCAAAGCTGGGGCAGCTTCTATATCTATGGTCTATCTATATATCTATGGTCTATCTATATATCTATGGTCTATCTATATATCTATGGTCTATCTATATATCTATGGTCTATCTATATATCTATGGTCTATCTATATATCTATGGTCTATCTATATATCTATGGTCTATCTATATATCTATGGTCTATCTATATATCTATGGTCTATCTATATATCTATGGTCTATCTATATATCTATGGTCTATCTATATATCTATGGTCTATCTATATATCTATGGTCTATCTATATATCTATGGTCTATCTATATATCTATGGTCTATCTATATATCTATGGGGTAGTTTTGAACAGGCCTGGGGCAGCATTGAATCATTGGTTTTACGAAGTGAAAAAACAACAGAGACGAAAATTATTTGGTTTATTGACAGGCCAAATACACTATAAAGACTAAAGTAAAGTTTCTAACAACTGGAGAATGTCAGATGTTGTTGGTAAAGGACGATTAATCACCTCTGCGCAGACGAAATCTTCATCAGAAAAGGCGTTTCTGTTAAAAGGGTAGATTGGGCTTGGAAAATCCTGCGAGTAAATTGCGAACAGTATACGACTGATTATACGTTGGTGTCACAATCCCAGCTAAGTCATGTATGGTTAAAGTTTTGCCAGGATGGTTTACGAGCCATCATCATTTTGAGCGATAGATAGCTTTTGTTTGAAAGGACCATTGACTGCAACATCTAATGGTTGCATGCGGTGGGTGCAGTGTGGAGGAAATGTTGCCATAACAATGCCATTTTCGCAGCAATAATTGATGGCTTGTGGCTCTCATGATTATTCATCAATACTAAGATAGGAGGATCCTTCTTCGAGCACCTGGTCAGCTTCTTTATATGTTCAAGAACCTTAATGAATAACGACCCAGTGATCCAACCGCTAGTGGGACTGTTAGCGTAACCGATTGAACCAGGAGGCCCTCCATTAAGCATTGAATGGAACATGGGCTCGAGCGAATATGAAAACAGGAGGAAGAGAATTTCCTATAGCATTTCCTACTCCACATATAGTGATTAGTTGACCACGTTCCGCAGAAACACTTTGAACTACTTGCTTCACCCCAGTTTGAGCTATGACATTTGGCGCTTGTACAACGGTCATAATATTGGTCTCATCAAGATTGAAGATTCGGTGCGGTGTGAAATTATATTTCCTCAGTAACTTTTTTATAGTTATTATAGAACTCAGTTACATTGTGTTTATTGAAACTGGTTGAGCGGGATAAGCTAGTTTTTCCGGGTTTCCGAAGAGATAAGTCTCGATGGCGTTTCATGAATCCTTTCAACCAGTCAGTACCGGCCTCTCTATTTTCAGTCCATTTTGCTGGACACTTACCCAGGGTGGTCGCATATTCATACGCTAGCTGCCGTGTTTGTTTATACATCAACCCATAGTGCATCTTAGACCGCGTAGGTAATTATATATAATTTTAATAACCTCTCTTCGTGTTTGTTGAAATCTTGGGAAGTAGAGTATTTTGTTGTGAAATTTTCCGATTTCAGCTGGACATCTTCTTTGTACTTCTTTATTCTGTAGTGTAAAGTATTAGGTTTTATGTTATAAGCATCAACAGCTTGCCTCAGTTTCATTTCACCAGTAATAACATGAAGTATAGCATTTTTTACATCAGCATCATTAACTTCCGTTTCTCTCTTTTTTTTGTAATTTCTTACCCTTTTTGCCTGTGAACATATGATACGTGTAAATAGATACATAGAAAATAAGATCAGAAAGTAATCTTAAAGTACTGTGTTTGAGACTGGGGCAGCTTTGAACGAAATTCAAAGCTGCCTCGCTTATTTTGTTCAAAGCTGCCCCGCTTATTTTGTTCAAAGCTGCCCCAACAACAATTGTAAAAGAAATTAAATAATTTTCCTATAAAATAACGAAAAAATGTTAATATTCTTACATAAGCTTACACATAATAACATCCTAATATTAATCGAAATTAACTTACCTCTCTTCATAAACGTAGTCGTAAAATCCCAAAGAGTAAAGTTATTAAATTAAAAAAGAGTGGCAACTCGATGATAAAATATGCATGTATGGAAAGTGCTGCCACCCAGAGTTTAGGCGGTGAACTAAAGTTGAAGTGATATATATACATATCTACATGTGTATGTGTAATTATATAGAATTTTCTTTTACTATGAAAGCTACCCTGAAATATAAAAAAAAACATATCAGCTGATAATTAAACAATAATAATATCAGCTTAACAATGAAAATTGAGATAATTTTCAGAAAGTACATCAATAACCGTAAATAGTTTGATGACAATAAGTACCTACGCTAGGAACAAAAAATAACAATTCTCAGTTGTCAAACGTTTGACATACAGGACAAAATGGCAGCAGTTAAGTTTGTACAAACAATCTGTAGGCGGCGCGACGGTCAGTGAAAATAAATAATGTTTTAAGTGTGCCCCCCCAGTAAAATCCTTACAACGAATTTCAAAATTATTTAGTTCGCACTGCCGTAAACAACACAACTTTCTCCCTTGTTCGACGTTGAATGACAGACTAGAAATGATAACTGACAGATGTCGGGATTAGTGTTGCCCTCAGAAAAAATAATATTCTGTTAAAGTTGCGCTCAAATTAACTCTACTAGCACACTTGTTCAAAGCTGCCCCTGTACAAAGCTCCCCGCCAAAGAGTAAAGTTATTAAACTGAAAAAGAGTGGCAACTCGATGATAAAATATGCATGTATGGAAAGTGCTGCTACCCAGAGTTTAAGCGGTGAACTAAAGTTGAAGTGATATATATATACATATCTACATGTGTATGTGTAATTATACAGAATATTCTTTTACTATGAGATCTACCCTGAAATATAAAAAAAAAACCATATCAGCTGATATCGAAACAATAATAATATAAGTTTAACAATGAAAATTGATATAATTTTCAGAAAGTACATCAATAATCGAAAATAGATCGATGACAATAACTACCTACACTATGAACAAAAAATAACAATTCTCAGTTGTCAAACATTTGACAGACAGGACAAAATGGCAGCAGCTAAGTTTGTACAACCAGTCTGTAGGCGGCGCGACGGTCACTAAAAAAAGTATTGTTTTAAGTGTGCCCCCCCAGCTCCCCGCTCTCCCCTACCTATTGTTACTCTTACATCTGTTAACATCATGTCTTACATCTGTTCAATAATATATTATAGACCACCGGACATCTAAGTCCTTGTTTTTTTTTTCAGTTTTTTTTTATTGTGTACGTAATTTGGTTTACTTTTTACGCAGTCGGGTTTTTTGATTTTTTAATTATTTTATTTATTTAAACTTTTTAGTTATGAGTATCTAGCTAGGCTATAGTTATTTTATTTATTAATGAGTAGGTACCTCCTTATATACAGGATGGAAGTGGACCGCTCCCGAATACAAAGACAGGTTACCCTACTAGTCCTACTTGTAATGATAGGCTAGAAAAAAATCGATCAGGATGAAAAAAATATTTTTTCACAAATATTTTCAAGTTTTTTTCACTTTCCATCGTATTAGGACAGTGCCATGTAACGATAACTCGATAAAAAATGCGTAACTATACTCAGTTGAGAAAAGACGCAATCTATTTAAAACTCACGATCATATGTTCAAGAGTTCAACGACCTCGCGTGGTGAAAAAAAAATTTTTTTTTCATCCGAATCGATTTTTTTTCTAGCCTATCATTACAAGTAGGACTAGTAGAGTTGCCTGTTTTTGTTTTCACCCTGTATAGTTTTTCGACTTAAGTTGAGTACTAAATCGTTTGAAGTTCGAGATGGGCGACCGTGTCAGACATTAGATAGTCCAATCCAAAATAGTAGGTATTTACTAGATAATTTAGTATATATGATATATGTCCATTCACATGCACAGTCATACGAAATATTCGTCTTTTCATCGTAAATTTCTACTGTCTAAACATCTATAGGTATGTGAGAATGGTGGTTACGCAACTTTAGATCGATATAAATCCTAAACGGTCAGTTGAATCGAAAAATGTTATGATAAAATTAATAATGATTTTTAAATATCTATTCAACAATACCCCACTCGACATAGTTTGTTGACTTTCATTTTTATAATTTTCACAAAATGGCGTCCAGTGGTCGCCCTATTGAATTTTCACTAACGTCATGTCTTTAGTAACACTCGCCGGATTAAAAGTAATCGATTGAAGTGCGAACCATTAAAATCAGCCCAGGAATTTGGTCTGTATAGTGCTTCAAAGGAACATACATATATACATAGACTGTTAAACACAATACTACTCCTTTGCGTCGCGCAGTCGGGTAAAAACTAAACGGCACACAAATACGCCTTTGCTTGTATGCATAGACATACTGACCGCCATGTTGCAAACGGAGTGTCGCGCCAGTCGCATTACAGTTTATGAGTTGACAAGACGTAACGTGTTTTCTCGCAAGGTGAGTAAATTTTTTACCTAAGTTTAATTCGTAATTGTAAGTAGAATTGTTATGTTTTTGACAAAATAGTGATGAGGGCCCGTTCAAGTATTACGTAACTCAATTTTTGACTTGTAAAACGTTACAATGCGTTACACAGCCGGGAGGGGGGTTTAGACAACGCGTTACGTAGCATTGTTTTTTATTAATAAATAAAAACTAGGGAATTAAAATTTCCAAGGTGGCAACCCTTTACGTTTAAGTTTTACGGCGAATCCCTCGATTGTGTTCATCAACTCCTCTATTCTGTTCTTCAAAGTTGGCAGCCCTTTACGTTTATGTTTTATGGGGAATCTCTCGAATGTATTGTACGTCATTTTTAGGGTTCCGTACCTCGAAAGGAAAAAACGGAGGCCTTATAGGATCACTTTGTTTTAAGAATTTATTATAATAGTAAATATAACTAAAATAGGAAAATAAATCATGAGAACAATGGTAGATGAAGCCAAAAATATATGTAAGGATAAGATCAAGTCAGCGACACGGCGCCGTATGCGATCAAATTCTGTACGAGCTGATCTCGACAGCGCTGTGATCTCGTCGCTGTCATCGGTGCCTACCTGGCGCTACCGGCTGTCGTGAAAGTGATGGTTGACAGCGTCAGGAACTGTGACGCGGTCGCCACCTTCTGCGAGGTAGGTAGAAGGAGGTGGCGGAACGATTCCGGGAGGATTCCCTCGACTCGGGTCGCCGCCAGCACCCTGGGCGAATACCTGCACCTGATGCCGCTCTAGCCGAGGCATCGGGTGATCTGACCGGGGACTAGTCTGGTCACCCAAAGTGAGGCCACCGCGTGATTCGCCTGACCATCTCCTCGGTGCCGAGAGTGGCCAGACTTATCGCCTCTTCGAGTGTCCTGCTCCGGGCCGTGACGAGCTTGTCGTCAGCATAGCATCGACTCTCTTTCAACAGCCAGTCGCAACCGATGTCCCACAGAGTCAGCCCCAGAACCGGGTTTGTGGAACACCGCACGTCGTGGGCGTTCGCACAATGTCCCCTGCGGGACTCGTGACACTGCGCCCCTCCAAATAGTCCGCCACCAACCGCCTCAGGTACATAGGCACTCCATGAAAACGGAGCGCCTCCCTGATGCAGCTGAATGGCAGACTATTGAATGCATTGGCGACGTCCAACGACACCGCTAACAGCACCCCTCCGGCGTCAGCCTCCGCGGCCGTCTGACTCAGGTGCAGCAGAGCCCCGATGGTCGAACGCCCCATTCGAAAGTCGAATGGAGCGTCCGACAGATCAGGCCCCACTTCACCCAGGTGCCGGACGATGCGCGCAGCGAAGATACGCTCCAGCACCTTACATCGTCCAGAAGCAAGATAGGCCTGTAGGCCGATGGCGAATCCGGAGGCCGTCCCGGCTTTGGCAGGAGAACCAAACTGCCATCCTTCCAGCACTCAGGGAACTGTCCATCCGCCAAACAGGTGTTGTACAGTCGCCAGAGGCGTGGTTCCAGATGCTCGAGGAGCAGCGTCAACACCCAGGCAACGGCCGGGGACCGTGGTGGCGGAACGAATCCTCGCCACAGCCGCCCCCACTTTCGACTCCGTCACGGGCGGAACACTGTCGTCGGCTTCCCGGTCGTGATCTGGCGAAGCCATGACCTGAGGCAGGTGTTTCGTCTGCCGCAGAAAAAGCTCCTCGACCACCCTGCGGAGGAGGTCAGGGTGGAGGGTCTCGGTGAGGGGCGGGCCCTGCGCACGAAGCTTGTTTAGCGACGCGCGATACAGATGACCCCAGGGGGCACGGTCGGGGTTGGCGCCATCCGGTCCGGTCCGGGCGGCGTAGGTGCTGCCTGGGTGCAGTGCCCAGTGGAGTCGGTCAGGCAACTGGCCGACTCAGGCAGGCTCCTCGTGGGAGCTCAGCGCGAGTCACCGTGCTGGAGCACCGGCCTGCGAGGTGTTTCAAGTGCATGGCGGTCGGGCACACCCGACCAACATGCACTAATTGCTTTGACTGCGGTGGACTCTGTTTCCGCTGCGGTCAGACTGGGCATATGGCGGCATCTTACGCCGCCCCGCCCCACTGCCCCGCGTGTGCGGCGGGCAATAAGCCTTTTTTTTTTTTAATGGGACTAATCCCACCGCACATTCCCACCATTGTAACTCCTGTAAGCCAGGATCCACAATGGTCACTATAAATGACACCGAGGTTTGACCCTCAGGCAGTCCCGGGAAATGATTTTAATTGTCTTGGAACCCGCAACAAATTTAATTAGAAAAGTTAAAGAGGAGGAGTTGGAAAAGAGTGATTCCACTTCCCTCCCAGGCAAAGCGGGAGACAGAAAGCAATATTGACTAGTCAGCCAATAAGTAAAGGGTTGTACATAGAAGAAATAAAAGCAGAGTTGATAACTTTATCAAGAATAAATATATATTTCTTATAGATAGAAAAAAGTACAGTGCGCCATTAGTTAAATCACAAAGTAAAAAAGGACCATAGATAATAAATTTGTAGTGATGAGCTTAGTAATAGGGTTGGCGTTCATCTCTCAACATCCTCTCCTGGACGCAAACCCATTGCATTAGTGAAACCTTCATGTTTAGGACGATGTAAGCCCTTGGTGAGAATATCAGCCAGCATGTTTTCTGACTTCATAAATTTCACAACAATTTGATTTGCAGTGATCTTCTCTCTGATGAAATGATACCGTATGTCAATATGTTTGCTTCGGGCTTGATAACTTTCGTTACCTGAAAGACTTATACAACTTTGATTATCACAATACATATACATAGGATTATTTTTAAACTCAGGCCAAAACTCTTGTTGCAGTTGTTTTAACCACATAGCTTCTTGTACAGATGCAGCCAGAGACATATATTCAGCCTCGGTGCTGGATAAGGCAACTGTTTGTTGTCTCTTAGAGCCCCAACTTATAGTGGCTCCCTGAAAAAGAAAAATATATCCTGTGCAGGATCTTCTATCATCAGGTTGACTTCCCCAATCAGCATCACAATAGCCAACTATTTCACTATCATCTCTTTTGAATGTTAATTTGTAATGTATTGTAGCCTTTAGATACCTTAAAACTCTCTTTAATGCACTCCAGTGTTGTGCCGTTGGTTTGTTATTGTATTTACTTAAAGTGTTCACTATATAAGCTATGTCGGGTCTTGTGCCTTGTGATAAATATAGTAGACATCCGACAGCCTCATGATATGGAATATTCTTAAGTACTTCACCCTCATGTTCAGCCTTCTTTAACTGAGTATTTGCTTCACAAGGTGTATAAACAGGCTTACAATCTTGCATTTTGAAGCGATTTAGAATTTTCTCAATATATATAGACTGATCCAATGAAATTTCCTTTTCCTTTTGTATAATTCTAAAGCCAACACACTGTTTCACTCTTCCTAAATCTTTCATCTGAAATTTATTTTGTAGTTTATATTTTATGTTATCCATTGTAGTTTTATTGTTAAAGAAACAGGCCAAATCATCTACATATACAGTAATGAATAAAATATCTTCTTTGCTTAATATTCTGTAATAAATACAAGGATCTACATTTGAACGGGATAGCCCAATATGCAACAGAGCATTGTTTAGCTTTTTGTTCCATTGTCGGCTTGCTTGCTTAAGGCCATATATTGACCGATTCAAACGACATACTTTCTCTCCTTGCTCAAAAGATGGCGGTTGAGCCATAAAGATTTCTTCTTTGATGTCACCTTGTAAAAATGCTGACACGGCATCCATTTGGTGAATTTCTAAGTTATATTTTGTAGCTAGTCCAATTAGATATCTAATTGAAGAATATCGGACAACGGGTGCGTATATTTCATTATAATCTGTCCCTTTCTTTTGTTGATAACCTTTAATGACTAGCCTTGCCTTATAACGTATAACATTTCCGTTCTCATCTAATTTTGATTTGTACACCCATTTGCAAGGTATAATTTTCTTACCTACTGGTTTATCTACCAGTGACCATGTATTATTTTCAATCAGCGAATCATACTCTTCACTCATTGCTTGTTTCCATAGGTGTGCTTTTTCACTTTTTAATGCTTCATCAAGGTCCTGCGGATCACTGTAAAGTAAACTTGGTAATAACTCAGTATTCATACAAAGGTAAGTAGTTGAAGTGTGGTCATAAAGTTCCATTCGCCGCTTTGGTATAAGATGTACCTGAGATTTTTCAGGTGTTTCAATAGTTTCATCTGGTAAGTATGTATCATCATTAGGATCATCATAGTATGATCCTGAATCTGAGTCTGAATTACTAACTGATTGATTTTCAGATTTCGCTTCAGGCTGCAGTTCAGTTAAAGGTAAGTTTACTTTGTTTTTCATTTTATTATTCATATTAATATCTTTTTTAATTTCAGGTTCAGCAGTGGGGACAATATTTCTCTTTATACTCCCTTCCAGAAATACCACATCTCTACTCATAATTGCCTTTTTACTTTTAGGTTCAATAAATCTATAACCTTTAGTAGTTTCAGAATATCCAACAAATATTAACTCGCTTGATTTTGAATCCAATTTTTGCCTTTTTTCCTTTGGTGTATGTACCATCGCTTTACAACCAAAAATCTTCATGTAACTCAAATCAGGTTTTGTTCCTGACCAGACTTCTTCAGGTGTAGTATTTGAGAGAGTTTGTGTAGGTGAGCGGTTTATAATGTGTGCAGCAGTGGCTACCGCTTCAGCCCAAAATTCTTTCTGTAAACCAGCATTGAACAACATACATTTAGCTCTTTCAATTAATGTGCGATTCATTCGTTCGCTTAAACCGTTTTGTTGCGGTGTATAAGGATTGGAAGTTTGATGCAATATTCCACCTTTTTTAAGAAAATTATCAAAATTTCTACTCATGTATTCTGTCCCATTGTCACTCCTTAAAACCTTTATTCTTTTATTTGACTGATTTTCTACCAAATTTTTAAATTCAATAAATTTATCCAGTACTTCAAATTTATGTTTAATGAAATATACAAATACTTTATGTGAATAATCATCAATAAAAGTTGCAAAGTACCTCGCCCCTCCAATGGAAGTAGTTTGCATCGGTCCACATAAGTCGGTGTGGATCAGCTCTAGCAGGTTATGTGCTCGGGAGCCGCTACTTGGAAAGGGTTGCCTAGATTGTTTTCCTTGAAGACATGTGATACAAGTATAACTTTCCTGTTGTGGTGATAAATTTACTCCAGTGGCTAATTTTGGTAATTTATTAACATCTTTCATGTTTAAATGCCCCATACGCAAGTGCCATAAGTAACTATCAGTTTCTACAGATGCTGCCATTGCTAGAAATTTGTTCATGACATTTAATCTGTAGGTATCATTAATAATATTTGCAGAAGCTAAGATTTGCTTATGTTGATTTTGTATCAAACATCCAGTCTTGTCAAATATTACATTGTATCCAGCCTTTATTATCTTACTTACAGATAGTAAGTTGGTTGATAATTCTGGTATGTATAAAACATTTCTTACCTGTATAGTACTGTTGTTTTCTAATTGAATAGTTACATTACCACAACTCGCTACATGCAGTAATTTACTATCAGCAATTTTTATGACTGAAACAGGCGGAGTGGTTTCATCCTCCAACCACTCTCGATGCATGGTCATGTGGGCTGATGCACCGGAGTCTACATACCAGTTGTAAATGTCATTCAAGTGCATTGCTGAAAAAGCTGCTATAAAACCATTATCTTTATTATTGTTATTTTCAGATTTGTCTTTTCTATACCAACAGTTTTTACTAACATGGCCATATTTATTACACTGAAAACACCTTGGGCCTTTTGGTTTAGACTGAGACTGCTTTTTAAATGAAGAGGGCTTTTTATGCAAGTTTGTGTAAAATGCAGTAGTATCTGGCTGTTTCACTTCTTGTAGAAGTTTGGTTTTTATTAAATCAGCACTAATTTTTACACCGGAACTCTCAATACCCATTATCATAGGTTTGTACATGTCTGGCAAACCTGCCAACATCAAAGTCCCAAGCCACTCATCATTTACCTCAAATGAAATATTTCTCAACTTGTGAGCTGATGTCATTATTTTATTGACATAATTCTCGACGCTATTACTATTTTCTAATGTTGTGTTTATAAGGTCTTTCAATAAACCAACCTTTCGTAGTAGACCGGAGTCTTGAAAAGCTTTAGATAAATTATACCAAACCTCTTTAGCTGACTGTGCTTCTTGGATGTGAATAAACAGAATTGGGTCTACCAATAGTATAAGCTTAGACTTAGCCCTTTTGTCCTTAATTTTGTCAGTGGGTCCATTTTCAATAATCTCCCAAAGATCTTCATGCTCGAGGTAGGCTTTTGCTGCAAAACTCCATGTTGCCCAATTATCACGGCCAGTGAGCTTCTGAATCAGTGTCATTGTGTTATTTGAATTCATTTTCTTTATTATTTTCCACCTAAAAAAACTGAAATAGAAAAAACCGGCGACCGCGTGGCAACTAACTAGGTTATGTCTACTTATTTTGTTAATACGCGAACTTTTAACGAAAAAACTACGTACAGGCACTACTGGGCCCATAACCTGAAGAAATAAAAGCAGAGTTGATAACTTTATCAAGAATAAATATATATTTCTTATAGATAGAAAAAAGTACAGTGCGCCATTAGTTAAATCACAAAGTAAAAAAGGACCATAGATAATAAATTTGTAGTGATGAGCTTAGTAATAGGGTTGGCGTTCATCTCTCAACAGCTACGATAAGCGCAGCAGTACGGCACCACGGATATGGGATAACTTAACGGGGCCTATATGTGAGCCTTAAGATTGGTTGCAGTAGTAGGTATGGCAGAAACGCCTAAACGCACGGAAATTTTCTCGAGTTGCTACAAGATCCGTGTAGTATACTACTCCAGATGTTACTTGCAAACTGTCTAACATAAGGTCGCGCTCGTTACGCCAGAGATCGCACTCCCAGAGAATGTGATGTGCTGATTGTTCATACTCGCGGTTATTTGTAGAACATTGACATAGTGGTGAAGGTACGAGTTTAAAAGAAAATAATTTACTTTTAAAGTTGCCATGTCCAGTTAGAAATTGAGCTACAAAATGGTCAACCTCCAGCCACACTCTCTCTAGGCGCTCGCGGACGCATGGGAAAAATAGATAGAGGTGACGGCCCTTCGATGATGAATCCCATCTTTCTTGCCATTCAATTAAAAGTTTTTCATAGACAACGGACTGCGGTGCAAACAATCGAGCGATTTTATTACGGTCGCGCGGTAGAAGGAAATCTGTGTTCATATTTTCCCTTGTCGTGTAATACATTGATGCCCGTCTCTGAATCTCCAAATCAACCGGAAGTACACCCGCGAGTACCGGCAAAGCCTCGGTACTGACCGTCCTGTAGGCTTTACACAAGAATATTAAGGCCAATCGTTGGCTTTGTAATAATTTAAGGCGAGCTGCCCCTATGGTAGCCCTATCAGCCCAAACGGGTGCAGCGTAACAAATACACCCCAAATATGTGGCCATATATATAGTTTTCAGTGTATTAAAACGAAGGCCCCAGGTAGACGTTGATATTCTAGTAAGCGCATAGAAATTTCGTTTCGCTTTTTCACCTACAGTTTTAATATGCTCGACAAATGAAAAATTTTTTTCTAAGAGTAGACCAAGATAGCAAACTGAATCTTTCTTTTTGACTGTCATATTATTGAATTTTATACGCGGCAACGATTGTAAATTTCCTTTTAATAAAAGGTGATACGTTTTTTGTGGGGCAAATGTAAGCCGATTTCGTGTGCCCCATTCGAGTATATTATTGAGACAAATTTCTGCTAATTTCTCTAAACCGTCTCTAGTGTTGGATTCTACGAGTAGAAGACCGTCGTCGGCATAGCCGATCAATTGACAGTGTTTCGGCAGAGGTAATTTGAGGAAATCGTCAAAACCTAAATTCCATAGATATGGACTTAGCACCGAACCTTGGGGGCAGCCCATCGTCAGTGGCTTCGACACAGCATGGTGACCAAGTTTCAGTTTAGTCGAGCTTTGTGAAAAGTATGACTGTATAATTAGGTAGATGTTCCTATAGCACCCACGAGTCTTTAATTTAAGAAGTAGCATTGGCCACCAGGCGTTGTCGAAGGCGCCTGAGATATCCAGGAAAACGCCTAGCACGTATTTAAAAGCGGATGTATTAATAACTTTTCTCACCGCAATGGCTGCGTCGATAGTTGATTTACCGCGAGTGAAACCGAATTGTTTATGGTTGAATGTTGGTCCACCCGGCAATAAACGAGGAACAATTAGCCGTTCTAAGAGTTTGCCTAGTGAGGGCAATAAGGTGATTGGTCGATATGATTTCGGGTCATCTGGTGGCTTATCACCGCCTTTAGGAATTATCCGTATATATCCGCGACGCCATGACCGAGGAAAAATACCTTCAGATATACAACGATTAAAAACCATTAACATTGAGCTGCCCGATGCTCGACTAGCTTCTTTGATCATTTTATTTGATATTTTATCTTCACCAGCAGCTTTGTTGAGGGGAAGAGCTCTAACGGTATTCATAAACTCGGCAAAAGACGGAAGGTCAGACATAGGCGAGAGAGGTGGGTCAGCGGCCCACGCGCGTATTTGTTTATGGTGTTCGCTGTCGACTGATATGTTATCGTCTGGAATTAACGTATTTAATAAAACTTCCGTGGTCTCCTCAATACCCGTAGTGTGTTTATCATTCACTTTGATATTTTGTACGTAAGCTAGGTCGATTGAGCGATTTGCTTTAAACTCATGATATAGTGGAGACCACGGACCTTCACTTTCTAATTTTTCAACAATCCTATTTAATAAAGCGTCTTTCGACTTTTCCACCGCAGTTCGGTAGCAAGACCGGGCAGCTTTCAGTAAAGATAGAGATTCATCAAAGGCCGCTCCCATCCTGCATGTCTTTTTGAGTTTATTATGTTTCCTGCGCGCCTTTCGGAAGCGTTTGCGGAGCTCTACTAAGTGATTATTCCACCAATCACACCTCTTAGTGTTAGGCAGGGATGTTCGACCCAAAGCTATATCAGCACAGTATATTAGAGAGTTTGACATTATTTCAGCACTTTCTTCTGCGGTTAATTGACTGCGAGTGAAATCCCTAGCACATGAGGAAAAGAGCGAGCTGAAAAAATCCCAGTTAGCTCCTTTAGATTTATATCTAAAATTGTAGCTCTGTCTAGTAGGAGGATCCTGCGACAGACTCGATCCAAATTCGTACACGATCAGACGGTGATCACTACACGACGCGTCAGGGAGAACGCGCCATCTATTTAAGCGGACGTCTGCGCTTGAAAGCGTGACGTCAATAGAAGATTCACCCATAGGGCTGCAAAATGTTGGTGGTGCATCGGGTGTATTGTGGATGGACAGATTCATCTCAGCGATGAAATCTTCTATCGCACACCGCCGATCAGTGTCGGTGTATCTAAACTTGCCATACCAGAGAGTAGATGACGCATTCACGTCAGCACCTATTATAATTTTACGGCCCGTGAGAGACCGCAAAACATGGCGAAGATGGTGTAAATGTGGATTTACGGGGTCTGAATATTGAAAATAATAGCTCACAACGTAAACCCTACAGGATGAGGATGTAATCTCAGCGACAGCACAGTGTGACGTCATAAGATTTTGTAGTGACGTAACCGTAAATTTGGCACTTGCAACATAGATGCCGGCTCGTGCTTTGTTGTCCAATTGTACAACCCTATTACGTAAGCGAGTACTATGGTATTGTTCTTGTATAAGTACGATATCTAGATTATATTCCATAACTAGACGGTCTAGCTCTGATGTCGCTACCCTATCATTATGGAGATTTAATTGCCCTATATTTAAACTATCCATTTTTTTTTTTTTAATAATTTGTATTGAGTACTAATTGTTCTAAATTTAACTTGTAGGTGGGGCAGTCCGATGCGCCACATAGATGATCATAAGGTTTTTTAAAACGTTTACACGACGCACATTTTGGTTTAAAATCTGATTTGTCTTTATATGGGCAGGACTTCGTGATATGTCCTTCGGTACAGTGACCACACGTAGGTGTTTTTTCTGTACAGTACTTCGCGACATGACCGTGAACCTGGCAGTTTGAGCAACGTACTACTTCTAAATCATCGTAGAAGCGGCAGTTGGCCCAGTCTATAAATAGTTTTTCTTTTGTGGTTAACAGATGGACGCGCACTTCGCGATCAAGTTCGATGCCGATCCACTTCCGCCCATTCTGTAATTTTCTATTACGGATAATTTTCGTAGATTTAATGAATTCGTCCTCTTTAAGTGACATTTCGTCTTTAATATTTTGACGGTACAGTGCGACAAGGAACGCGTCGTCTTCCATAGAAATCGGCACGTCTTTAATTATTAAACGAGGACGTCTACCTTTCGGTTTTTCTAAACGTAAGCCAGCGGCCTTTATAGCGTCGACTGATTCCAGTTTTTTAATCTGTCTCTCATTAGTAACGCGAAGGACGACACCCGATTTCGCGGCTTTTTTGACGCCTACTATTTGGAAACCGTCATCGATTTGATTGCCTTCAGTAACGCTTGTTTGGTAGCTGAAGATGACGCGTAATCAGCTGTACGTTCGGCCGTGGGATATGCAATTACACAGGGAGCGCGCGACGAGCGAACCTCGAACTGTGGCACCACATTTGACAGTTTTAATTTTTCGGCGTAAGATGGTTTTTTAATATCGTTTATAGGGAGCTTAGTTTGAACTTGGCTTAATTCTCGTTCGACGTTGGCCAGTTTAGTCTCATTACAAGATGATTTTAATGCTAAAATCGATACAATGGCCGTAATGCGTTGGGTGTAATCCATAATGGCAGTTTTATTTGCGTTATTCATACGTGAACCCTGATCATTTACGAGCTCATTTATTTTTGACAAAAAAGTTGACGCCTCGGAAACCAGCTCGCAATAATCGGCTTTTCCCGTGTCACTAACACTAAGTGGAGACGAGTTATTCGCGATATGTACCGGTATGGATTTCGTCTCGGGTGTAACGTATGCCGGAGACGGCTCATTGTAAAGGGCACGTCTGCTGTTACCGGCTGGTGGTGAGCGAGGTGTTAACTGACTCAAACGAAATACGTCGGCGCCACGATCAGGCGGTTCGCTATCATTATAACATTTAGGCATTCTAAGTACAACGATATAAATTAAACGAAGAAAATAAAATTAAATCCCAATGTTAATAATAATATAAACCTACCCACTACTTAAGAAAAATAAAAACTTACCGATTTTAACACTATTAAATCATAAACAAGAACAAATACTTATCGTAATACACGTAATCGCGAACAAAACACTACAAATCACAATTGGAAACACTGCACAAGCCGATAGAATATCCTTAAAAGGACAAAACTATTTTTATTCTACGCGCGAATCAACTTCGCACTGTACTAGGCTAAGGCGGGAGGGGCAATAAGCCTGCCAAGCACCGCATGGGCTCTGGGGCGTGCAGACTTCCGGCTTCGGCTCCAAAGAGACGGAGCGGCCTTTCGACCACGGCCGCTCCCGCTCCTAGCGTGGCCCGATCGACCGCCGCAAGCCAGGAGGTGATGATGGACACGGCCCATTAATGGCTGCCCAGTCCACTCACCTCCTGCAGGCCAACACCAACCACTCCACCGGTGCGCAGGATCTCCTCCTGCAATCCATGGCGGAGTGGTCGATCGGTGCAGCCGTAGTCGCGGAACCGTACGTCGTGCCTGATCGCCCCAATTGGGTGGTCAGCCGGAACGGAACCGTGGCAATCGTCACCTCCACGCAGCGGCACTTCCCGTCCTTATCCCTCTTGGATAGGGGCGAGGAATTTGTCGCGGCGGATTGGGGAGGGGTCACGCTCTACAGTGTATACCTCTCCCCTACCAGGAGGATGGACGATTTCGGGGCCTCCCTCACCACCTTGGAGGCTTCGTTACGGCGACTGGCACCGGGCCTCGTCGTGGTCCTGGGGGACTTCAACGCCAAATCCACGGCGTGGGGGTCCCCGATGACGGACGATCGCGGGCGGGCGATCGTGGAGTGGGCGGCGTCACTGGGCCTCTGTGTCCTAAACAGAGACTCAGTGAACACGTGTGTGCGACAGCAGGGTGGGTCGATAGTGGACTTGTAGTTCGCTAGCCCCGCTGTCGCACCACGAGTGGGGAACTGGCGTGTCCTGGAGAAGGCGGAGACCCTGTCGGATCACCGATACATCCGGATGAAGGTCTCCCCTCTCCGGGACCCCAGCAGGGATCACAGGCTGGACCGGGCTCCCGCATTTCCGCGGTGGTCTGTGGGGCGTCTAGATAGGGACCTACTGGCGGAGGCGGCCATCGTGAACACGTGGCTGTTCTCACCACCCCCAGCGGACGGAGTAGACGTTGAGGCTGTCCGCATCCGCAGTGCGTTAACGCAGGTTTGCGATGCGGCCATGCCCAGGGTGCGGCGTCTACCTCCGAGGCAGGGGGTCTACTGATGGTCCCCAAGACTGCCGGACCTTCGTGCGGCGTGCATTAGTGCCCGAAAGACCTACACCCGCAGTCGGCGGCGTCGCCGCGATGTTGAGCGGGAGGGCCAGCTGTACGAGGCGTACCGCAGTGCGCGCACCGCCTTTCGGCTGGCCATCCGGTCCGCCAAGGACGCAAGTTGGCAGGAGATGCTGGACGGTCTCGACCGTGACCCCTGGGGTCGCCCGTATCGCGCGTCGCTGAATAAGCTTCGCGCGCAGGTCAATCACCGAGACCCTCCAGCCCGACCTCCTTCGTAGAGTGGTCGAGGAGCTGTTCCCGCGGCATTCGGAGCACACGCCCCTGGTCATGGCTTCGCCAGATTACGACCGGGAGGCCGTCGAGAGTACCGCTGGACGACACGAAGGCACGGCAACCTGTCCTTCAGGCTGACGCAGGTACTTACCGGAGACGGGATCTTCGGTAAGTACCTGCACCGAATTGGACGTGAAGAGGCCCCTGGATGCCATGAGTGTGGCGCGCAAATCGATGACGCGCGTCACACCCTGGAGGTATGTCCCGCCTGGGGGCCTCAGCGCCGCGACCTGTCGGCGGTCATTGGAGCGGACCTGTCGTTGTCAACCGTCATCAACAAGATGCTTGACAGCGACAGGCACTGGACGTCGATGGCCTCCTTTTGCGAGGAAGTCATCTCTGCAAAGGAGGCCACGGAGCGAGAACGCGAAGCACTCGCGTCTGCGAACTCGCTCCGCCGGCGGCGACCAGGGAGAGGGAGGCGCCGCTACGCGCACCTCCTCCCACCGCCTTGACGGCTGACTGGTCGTGGCCAGATGGCTAAGCGTAGGGGTGTCGGGGATAGAATGTCAATAGACGATCTCTCCGGCATCCCGTAAAAGCGCGGAAGGGACCGCTGTTGGGTTTTAGTGGGTATTCCGGCCGTCAATCTCATGGCCGGCGAGTCCCACACACCCCCCATCTGTCATTGGCGGGGGATGTGCGCAAAAGCATTTCCACAGCGTAAACAAAAAAAAAAAAAAAAAAAGGCCGTCGAGAGTGTTGAGAAGTGGGGGCAGCCGTGGCGAAGATTCGTTCCGCCACCACGGCCCCCGGCCCGGACGGAGTCCCAGTCCGGGTGTTGATGTTGCTCCCTCGAGCATCTCGAACCTCGCCTCAGGCGACTGTTCAACGCTTGTCTGACGTGTGGACAGTTACCTGAGTGCTGGAAGGAAGGCAGGTTGGTTCTCCTGCCAAGGCCAGGACGGCCCCCGGATTTGCCGTCGGCCTACAGGCTCTTTGTGCTTCTGGACGATGTGGGTAAGCTGCTGGAGCGTGTCCTCGCTGCCCGCATCGTCCGGCACCTGGAGGAGGTGGGGCCCGATCTGTCGGACGCTCAAGTTGGGTTTCGGAGGGGGCGTTCGACCATCGGGGCCCTGCTACGCCTGAGGCGGACGGCCGCGGAGGCTGTCGCCGGCAAAGGAGTGCTGTTGGCGGTGTTGTTGGACATCGCCAACGCCTTCAATAGTCTGCCATTCAGCTGCATCAGGGAGGCGCTCCGGTTCCATGGAGTGCCCCTGTACCTCAGGCGGCTGGTGGCAGACTATTTGGAGGGGCGCAGTATTCTCTACGCGAGCCCCGCAGGGGACATTGTGCGAACGACCATGTCGTGCGGTGTTCCGCAGGGGTCGGTTCTGGGGCCGACTCTGTGGGACATCGGGTACGACTGGGCGTTGAGAGGGAGTCTCCCCCCCGGGCTGAGCGTTATTTGCTATGCTGATGACACGTTCGTCACAGCCCGGGGCAGGACATTCGAAGAGGCGGCGAGCCTGGCCACTCTCGGCACCGAGGAGATGGTTAGGCGAATTGAGGCGCTGGGGCTCAGGGTGGCCCTAAACAAGACGGAGACCCTACTTTTCCATGGGCCCCGTGTGAGGCTGCCCATCGGCGCCTCATTAGTCGTCAACTCCATCCACATCAGTATCCAGGCCCATATGAGGTACTTGGGTCTGGTGCTCGACAGGCGATGGTGGTTCCGGGAGCATTTTCGTCAAATTGCTCCCCGGCTGGTCGGCGCGGCGTCCGCCCTTTCTCGGCTCATGCCGAATGTGGGCGGACCCAGTTTCGAGGGCCGACGGCTGTATGCGGGGGTGATCCACTCAATGGCCATGTACGGCGCACCCGTGTGGGCGAGGGCTCTGAACGCCCAGCTCAGGGCGGTGCTGTGGAGGCCACAGCGAGCCATGGCCTTCAGAGCCATTCGCGGGTACCGCACGGTGTCTACCGAGGCGGCATGCCTATTGGCCGGGACACCCCCGTGGGACCTAGAGGCGTAGATGCTCTCCGACCTCTACCGGCGGGTTACCTCAGTGCGCGACGAAGGTGGCTCCCCATCGTTGAGCGAGATAGCCACCTGGCGCGAGGACGCCCGCCGAGACGTCATCGCCCGTTGGGTTACGCGGCTGGAGAGGCCAAGACACGGTGTCGTTACCGTCGAGGCCCTCCGGCCCGTACTGATAGAATGGATGGAGCGGCGGCATGGAGTCCTCTACTTTCGGCTGGTGCAGGTATTGTCGGGGCACGGGTGTTTCGGTTTGTACCTGCACACGGTCGCGTATAGGGAGTGGACTCCGGCCTGCCACCATTGCAGCAGTGACGAGGACATGGCGCAACACACGCTGGAGGTGTGTCCGAGTTGGGACGGGCAGCGCCGTGACCTCGTCGCTGTTATCGGTGCCGACCTGACTCTGCCGGCTGTCGCAAGGGCGATGGTCGACAGCATCAGGAACTGGGACGCGGTCGCCGCCTTCTGCGAGGCTGTCATCTCGCAGAAGGAGACGGCGGAACGAGTCCGGGAGGATTCCCGCGACGCGGGCCGCCGTCAGCGGCCGGGGCGGCGCAGGCGCGAATACCTGCGCCTGATGCCGCCCTAACCGAGGCTTGATTGGATCAGACCGGTGATCGGACCGGGGAATTGTCCGGTCACCCGACGTGAGGCCACTGCGTGAGGACGACGCCTCGACGGCGAAAGCTGTCGGGGCGTCGACAGGAGAGGAGCCCGAGAGGGCACACCGCCGAGCGGGCCACCGAAGACAAAAATCGGGTACCGGTGGCCCGCTCGCACGGCGAAGAAGAGGTGCTTGCAGGGTGGGTCAATGGGGTTACGCGCCGCCTCTTCCGTCACCCCGGACCGACTTGGCGGGGTGCGACGTCCATGGCCCACCGCAAAAAAAAAAAATAAAAAAAAAAAAAAAAAAGGGGGCACGGTCGAGACCGTCCAGCATCTCCTGCCAACTTGCGTCCCTGGCAGATCGGATGGTCAGCCGTAAGGCAGTCCGCGCACTGCGGTACGCCTTATAGAGCTGGCCCTCCCGCTCAGCGTCGCTGTGACGCTGCCAGCTGCGGGTGTAGGACCTTCGGGCACTAATGCACGCCGCAAGAAGGTCCGCTAGCCTTGGGGATCACCAGTGCCCCCTGCCTCGGAGGTAGACGTCGTACCCTGGGTATGGCCGCGTCGCAGATCTGCGTTAACGCACTGCGGATGCGGGCAAACTCGGTCCATTCCGTCCGCTGGGGGTGGTGTTTTTCACTCCTAAATGGCGAATTATGCAGCTTACCCGACAAATGCCTCTTTTTACAATATACGCTGTTTAGAGCCTTTTATTTAATAATTGAAGGAATACATGTAACTGCTATAAAAATTTATATACAAAATCTATGTCTATGTACACGTAAACTGCTTATTCGTCGAGTTTTTTCCATTAGGCTGATCTGATGACAGATTACAGATCATATACTACATAAATACATACATACATATCATCACGCCATATCCCTTGCAGGGTAGGCAGAGAGAACAGAGTGCCAGAGAACTCTCTCTCTGCATACTTCACTCGCTTCCTCAACATTTATAATTCTCTTCATACACGCTCGCCGGTTTCGGAGACTCTTGACTCCACCTTCCTTCAGTACATGACCGATCTGGTCTAGGTAGGTTAGTCTCGGTCTCCCTCGGTACCTACATCCTTCCACTTTCGCATTATATATCTTCTTAACCAATCGTTCGTTCGGCATTCTTTCCACATGTCCGAACCATCGGAGCATTCCCTTTCGCATCTTTACACCAATACTCTCTTTCATACCTACTCGCTCTCTTACGTCGTCGTTACGAATGCGGTCGGTCAGCCTAACTCCACAGATTTTCCGCAGAGATCGCATTTCGACCGCTTTAATTTTACTTTCATACTCTTTTCTGCATACCCAACTCTCGCTCCCATACAGTAATGTTGGGACAAGCACTGCGTTATGTATGGCTGGCTGAGGTGGTGGCTGCCGAGAAGTTGCCCCAACGCTCCGTTCACTCTATTGCCCGCATTCACTCTTCGCTCTATATCAGTGGTGTACCTTCCATCTCGGCTAAATCCACATCCAAGATATATATAATTCATCCACTTGCTCTAGTACGTCACTACCTATTGTTACTCTTACATCTGTTCTGGTTTCATCTCTTTCAAAGACCATTATTTTGGTTTTGCTCACATTCATGCGTAGACCCCTTTTCTTACAATCTTCTGTCATTGTGTCGACTAGGGTCTGCAGGTCAGTCGCTGACTGTGCCAGCAGGACTGCATCATCTGCATAAAGCAGAGCAGTGACCACTGAGTCGCCCATCTGGACTCCCACATTCATATCGTTCAACCTTTGGAGACATTTATCCGGATATATGATAAACAGCCTGGCTGACAGAACGCACCCCTGCTTAACGCCGATATTGACGTCAAACCAAGGCGACATTCCATCATCCAGCCGCACACAGGCTCTACAGCCCATGTAACTGGACTGCACAGCCTGTAGCAGTTTACCGTTAATACCATACTCCGATAAAATGTCCCAAAGTTCCTTTCGTACAACCGTGTCAAATGCTCTCTCCAGATTCACAAAACTGCAGAAAACCCTCTGACCTAGAGCCAGATGCTTCTCTCCACAATGCTGCGCAGAGAGAACACTTGATCCATGCATCCCCTTCCACTCCTGAAACCTCCTTGTGTCTCACACAGTAAACCATCGAACACCATCCTCATTCTCCTTTCAATAATTTTACCATACACTTTTGCTGCCAAACTGGTCAAGCTTATGGCTCTGTAATTTCCGCAGTCATAACGTGAACCCTTGTTTTTAAACAAAGGCACGATGACTGCGCTATTCTAGTCCCCGGGAACCATTGCCGAGCTCCAACATAAATTGAGGAACAACAGGAACGCCTCCCAGACACAGGAGCCACCAAGCTTGATCATCTTGGCAGACACCATATCAATGCCCGCTGCCTTACCATTTTTCAAACTTCTTATCGCTCATTCAACTTCATCCATACTGATGCCATCGGAGGACGCCGTTGTCGAATGTTGATCTACTAAACCACATGCAACACCGGCGGCAACCGTAGCATCCGCATACATATCGCCAAAATATTTACTCCATCGGCTTAACACGTCTTGTGTTTGTGTAAGAATGTCTCCACCTTTAGACCTTATTTTATTCATTCTGAAGGCTGACCATCCACCCCGAGACTTCTTCACCTCCCTCTAAAAGAGTTTGGTGTTACCCTCGAAGTTTTTAGTCAGCCTATCTTCTGCACTCATACTTGCTCTTTCACGTTTCTCTTTCACTAAGGCCTTGGTGTCATTCTTACATTGCCGATATATTTCTTTCTTCTGTTCAGTCATACTGTCATTCAGATTCAAAGAAGAGACATAGTCCAGCCACGCTTTCTTCTTTTGCTCTACGGAAGCTGCCACTTCCGCATCCCACCATGCATCATTATTTGTTTTTCTATGCTTCTTTGAACTTCCACATACTTCTTTCGCTGTATCTACCATACTCTCTGTACGGTGATATTGACGATTTGCTGGGATTAGTAGGAATGAAGAGACTTCTTGTTCAGTAGATTAATCTTGCTTTATTTTCTTAAGAGTTGTTTCTTCGGAGAGAAGCACCTGACGACGGTGCCGGTACCACTTTTTTTTTTTTTTTTTTTTTTTTTTTTTTTGTCTGTCTTTTAGCTGTTAGCCGCAGATGGCTGTTACAGCTTAACCCGGACTATGGGTGAGCGCTGAGGGCTCTCAACCCGGTAAAATTTTAAGCGACAACGCCCGAGGGCTCACCCTGTGGTGAACGGACCTCGGCTCGGGGCGTCGCTGATAGCAAAGTGGGCGTGCCCACGTTTAAGTTTATGACTTTTACGCGTCGCAACTTACGACCTCGGCGGCGAGGTCGGAAGCGCGGATATTTATGTGTTGTGGCCGCGCGGGCCGTGTAGGCTCTTTCTTGAGCGATTGTAATCGAATCGTCAGAGTCGGTCAGTACATGTCGAGGACGTCTGATCACGGATATTTTAGATGGGACATAGTTAGCCGCCCCAACCACTAATTGGTTGGGGTGTGTCATGGCAGAGTCAATGAACCTCTGGGAGCACCGCTTCATGTATTGCCTGATGGTCGGCAATTCGAGGTCGATGTGAAGGTCGACGTTTCGAATGAACCACGGTGCCCCCGTGGCTCGACGCATGAACCGGTTTTGTAGTGTTTGTAACCTGCGGATCCTTGGTGGATTAACGTGTGCGAACACTACGCTGGCATAGGTCATAATAGGCCGTATGCAGGCAGTGTATAATCTGACCTTGTTCTTCAAGGACATTTTGGATTTAGCGTTTAATAAGCAATGAAGGCGGCCCATCACAAAGGCGGCACGCGCGCGAACTTGCCTTATGTGTGGTATGAAGGTGAGTCGATTGTCTAGAGTCACTCCTAGGTATTTAGCTTGCCTGCACCAAGTGACAGGCTTATTGAATAATCTGAGGCGAGGGATGTCTTCCGGAGAGCAGATGCGGGCAGATCGTTTAGTGAACATGACCGCCTGACTCTTCTCGGGATTGATTTCTATTCTCCATTTCCTATACCAATTGGCAAGGGCGGTAACCGCTTTCTGGAGTGTCTTAACTACGGTTGTCGGGGTATTACCTGCACAGAAGAGTGCGGTATCATCGGCATAGAGAGCCGTGTGTACGCGAGTGAATACGGGTAAATCGCTAGTGTATAGCGTGAAGAGGTACGGAGAGAGGACCGATCCCTGAGGGACGCCGGCCTTGAGAGGGTGGGAGGTCGACAACGTCCCTTCCACCCTGTAGCGAAAGCTGCGATGACTCAGATAGTCATGTATTATTAGAATTAAATATTCAGGGATTTTTAAAGTATATAATTTGTAAATTAGGCCCTCATGCCATACTTTGTCGAACGCTTTCGCTACGTCTAGGAATAATACACCAGTGTATCTGCCCCTTACGAACTGACCACTTGTGTATTCAACTAATCTATATACCTGTTGTACACAGCTGTGCTGCGTACGAAAACCGAATTGTGTGTTAGGCACGAGGTTGTTGGCCTCGGCGAAGGTGCGTAACCTACTGAGTACTATACGTTCGTATAGTTTTCCTAAGCTGCTTAGTAGGCTGATAGGGCGATAACTACTAGGTTCGGTACGTTTTTTGCCGGGTTTGTGGATTCCGATTACCACGGCCTCTTTCCACTGTGAAGGAAAGATGTTATAAGTGAGGGCTGCGTTAAAAATACTACACAGTATTAATATTAGGTGGGCGGGGAATAATTTAATGACTCTATTTGTTAATCCGTCCGAACCTGGGGCTTTCCTAGCTTGTAAGCCCTTGACTAGCGACTCGACCTCGTCGGTGGACACTGCTGGAATAGGTTGATCGTGACTGTCGTTTATTTGCGATCGCGAAAAAGTGGTACGACGGACCACTTCGGTGTTGATGTGGTGGTGGTGTACCGCGTCTTGGTCGTATAGTGTACTCGGCGTACATTGAAGCTCCAGACTGTCGGCCAGACATTCCGACTTGTCGTCGTCCATGAATGCCGGCGGTTGGTTGGGTCGGTTGAGAGGGGGAAGTGTGGACACTATATCCTTTTTGAGAGAGCGGGAAATCTGCCAGAAGGCTGTGTGCGAAGGCACTAGCTCTTCTAGTGTGGCGTCCCATTTGCTCTGTCTGAAGTTACTAATTTCGAGTTTGACCTTCCTTTGGAGGTGCCGCAGGCGTTTGCGGTTGTCCTCGGTAGGATATCGGTCGTACGCGCGGGTCGCGGCGTTCTTTTGTCTTAACAGCTCACGTACGTCGGCCGGCAAGGGCCCTCTACGATCACTCGTATCGGGTACTCGCCGCGAGCAGCCGTCAATTAACGACTGCACGTGTTCTGTGAACGAATCGATCGCCTGGGAGGTCTCTTCCTTGGACCTAATGTCCTTCGGAATTTGATCAAGGTGTACCGATGTGGTCGTCTGTAGATTTCTCTTCAGTCGAACCCAATCGGTGGTCAGCCTTGTCGTTACGTTGTTTTGGCCTGAGGGGCCTGGGGTGGGGGAGGCGAATTCCAGAGTCACCGGACGGTGATCTGAGTCTAATTCGTGATGTACTTCTATTAAACATAAACGTAAATTTATGTTTTTGAGTAGTACTATATCTAATATGTCTGGCGTGTGCGAGACGATGTACGGGAAGTGCGTCGGCTCTAATGGCCCTATGACGTCAAACCCTAATCTGTCTGCGTATAACTCTAGAGCCTTGCCCCTCTTGTTGGAACTGAGACAGTTCCATGAGGTGTTCTTGGCGTTAAGGTCACCGCCAATGATGACGGCGCCGCCCAAGTCAAGCAAGGCTTTGAGATCGCTTTCTATGAGATGATTATCCGCTCCCCTAGGGGAGAGATAGGCTGAGACTATTGTAATTGGCTGATGGCCGGTGAGGGCTAGGCAGCATACGGATGCTTCAATGTGCGCCATAGGGGGCGGATCCACAGGCGTGCAGTGCAACGATTTCTTATAGTATATGAGAGTTCCCCCCAGTCGCCCGGTAGTCCTATCATTACGAACTATATTATAATTCGCAATTTTAGGGTCCCGGTTGAAAGGTTTAAGGAACGTCTCCTGTACCAAAAGAATGTCGAGCTGATGTTCCCTTAGGAATGTACCTACTTCATCCCTCTGTTTGAACAGGCTATTGGCGTTGAATGTTCCTAACTTGAGGTGTCGTGGTTTGACTCTACCGCTAGGATGTGAATCCATTTTTAGTTGATTTTTAGAGTGCCCAGCCTTTCGAGCGTGGGAGCGAATCTGATGGCGATATTGAGGAGGGCGAGGGCATCTCCCTCGTTCCTCCTCATTTCCGCTGCTATTTCGCGGATCTCCGCGTAGTTTATTTGAGCCGCGAGGTTTAGCACAAGGGCTAGCTCCGGGTCTATGCCCTGTGGGGTTTTAGGGAGCGCGTTGCTCACTGCTCTAACCGGCGGTGTCGCGGGTTTGTTGATTTTATTGCCCATAAGGGGCTTAGGGTGGCCTCCGGTAGGCTTGTTATGCCCAACGGTTGGCGGGGGAGCTGTTGATGTCACCTGCCTAGTGGGGGGGGACATGGGGGGCTGCCTTTGCGGGAGGGCGGGGAAGGCCTCCTTAGTGATAGCTAAGGGGCGGTTCCATGCGTTTACGGTGGGGAGGGGGGCGGGCACGAAGGCCTTGTTATAGTAACGCGCCCTGCTTTGTTGCGGGGGCGTTCTTCGCGGGGCTCTTGGGCAACCGCGATAGTTGGCTGGGTGGCCTGCTTCTCCACACAGGACGCACGAGGGCGGCTCTGTGCAGAGTGTGTGGTCTTTGGGCCGTTCGCACTCCGAGGTGTGATGGTCACCCAGACACTTCACACATCTCGGACGGGCGAAGCAGTTATTGGACGTGTGTCCATATAACTGGCATTTGTGGCATTGCGCCAAGTTGCCGGTCTTGCAGGGGGGCTCTACCGAAACCCCGGAGAGGCCACACACTTTTGTGACGCGGTAGATGCCTTTACCCCTGGGGGGGCACACTTAAAACATTACTTTTTTTTACTGACCGTCGCGCCACCTACAGACTGGTTGTACAAACTTAGCTGCTGCCATTTTGTCCTGTCTGTCAAACGTTTGACAACTGAGAATTGTTATTTTTTGTTCATAGTGTAGGTAGTTATTGTCATCGATCTATTTTCGATTATTAATGTACTTTCTGAAAATTATAACAATTTTCATTGTTAAACTTATATTATTATTGTTTCGATATCAGCTGATATGGTTTTTTTTTATATTTCAAGGTAGATCTCATAGTAAAAGAATATTCTGTATAATTACACATACACATGTAGATATGTATATATATCACTTCAACTTTAGTTCACCGCTTAAACTCTGGGTAGCAGCACTTTCCATACATGCATATTTTATCATCGAGTTGCCACTCTTTTTCAGTTTAATAACTTTACTCTTTGCTTTACCCTCTGGGGTGTTGGCGAGGCAAACAAGGACCATGTTCAAGGCCATACGGCCCTTACCGCGGACCATGCGGTGGACCTCTTTAACTGAAAGATCTTGGGGCTTGAGGGACTCGAGGATCTCCTCAGTGCCGATCTCCCTTGGGATATTGCGCACTACGGCGCGAAGTAACTTTGCCTCTGGCATAGTGTATGTATGATAGGGGATACGCTGTTCCCCTAGCATCTTGGACAGGGCGCGGTGATCGTCTGTGGTGCAGACGTCAACCCTTATCCCTTGCGGCGTTGATTTGGCCGTCTTGTAATTGACATGGTGCGTGTAGCACCATGAGGAAATGGCAATCCATTTCTCCTTATCCCTGATATACAGGGGGGGAGGAGATGGAGCCTTTGGGGTGTTTTTGGAAGGGGCCGAAGTGGCGTTTGGGGTCTGGGTGGCGACCTTAGGGGTCGGTGCGACCAAAGGGGTCGTAGTAGCCTTGGTGGCTAGGGAGGGTGGCGTTATCGGCGCTGGTGGCACCGGCCGGGTGAGGTGTGAGGCCGGGGAGTCGGGGATCGGGACTGTCTCATTTTGAGACGTGACTTTGATGGCCTTGGCGGCCTTATTTTTAATGGCCTTTCGGCGTTTACGGGATGTCGCCTCTTGGAATTCACCATCATTTGGCGAATCTTCGGCGTCGGAGGAGGTAGTGGAAGAGGAGCGGGCCGTGGCGGAATCCGCTTCGGTTTCCGTCTCCGTTTCCATCTCAGTATCATCCTCGTCCCCGCTTTCGGGGGTGATGGTCATGGCTGGGGATGCTGGGCGAGATTGACTTCGGTCCGGTGCGCGGTCACCGTACCTTTGGACGATTATCGCCCACATATATTCGTCCGCGAGAATATCATCAAAACCTACCTTGTCCATTTTTAATTGAAAAAATTAAAAATAGATAGGTAGGTGCGGCTGTCTGCCTATGCTAATTGCGCATAAATTGTCTCCTAGCTGGCCCTACCACACCGGGGGGAGAACCCGGAGGTGTGTAATTGTGTTCCCTCCCAACCGGGATAGGTCGGGAGGATGTACTTAGTACTAAGATGAGCCCTAAGCTTGTATCCGTTCGCCGATCTTAATGTGCGAGACGGTTCCTAACTGCCTAAGTGCAGGGGTGGTATGTGCCCTTACGGGCAGGCACACCCAAACTCAGCACCCAGGGATGGATGGAGGGATCGGAGGGGTTGGTATAGGCGATACCTAGGGCCGACTAGGGGCAAACCCCAAGGCCGGCTGTTCTAGGCCCGTCCGTTTGTTTTGCCGATCCCTGAGGGGGACCGGCAGGCGAGTCGGGGCCTCGCCCACTCGGCTTGGTTAGCACCGTTAGGTTTCCACCGAGGACCAATATAAAAATTGGATTTACCCTTATGGGGTCACTTGACTTTTATCTGTATAATAATAGAAAAATATTCTCCTTCCTGTAACGGCTTTGTGCCGAGCAGTAAGGAGAATATGTGAGACAAACAATTTGCCTTGAAAAAGACGGTTTGTTCGTCCACTCGATGTCCGTAGCGACGGTTGGGCGAAAGCGCGCGAAACACTCGTGAGCGGGGAACGCGAAACGGCGGCACGTGTGCACGCCAGAACGGACCAACGCAGTATGCCGGTACGACATACTGCGTTGGTCCGTTCTGACGGTTTGGTCCCGTATTTATATATTTTTGGCCGACCCCGCGATTGGTCGTAATTTTACAGTTTTTCTTGACCAATCACGGAGTCGGAATTATAGCCAATCACAAAGCTCTAAATTTTACTTAAGTACAACGGAGCATTACTTTCGCGAGAGCCGCGCTCAATTTCAATACAATTAATTACCTTAAGTACTATGCGGCGTTACCGTTGCGAGAGCCGTTTACAATATTAGTACTTACGTGCTATGAAATCTATATTTATTCTTTATTTAATTTTGTAAAATCTTATAACTAACTACTTTAATTAATTACAACTGTTACAAACTATTCTTAAAACTATTGTTTATCTGCTGTCCCGCACATCTCTCCCGCCGTGCGACTGCGTTGCATCAGGTTCCGGTGCGGGTTCGGCGTCGGTGTACAGCGGCAGGATCACCAATTTCCGCACTGGACGTCTCAGCACTCCACCCTTGGTCCGGATGTCCACAGTTCTCACGACGTTGTCTGGTCCCGGGTATGTTGCGACGACTCGACCCCGTATCCACACGTTGCGGGGTAGGTTGGTGTCCACTACTCGCACCAGGTCGTTGACTCGTACTGCTGCTCCTTTCCCATGGGGCTCCCGCCGGTTTTGGAGTTCGGGAAGATACTCCTTCAACCAACGTGTCCAGTATATGTCGGCTAATCTCTGAGCCGCTCGCCAGCTGGTTTTCGATAGGACGTCTCTGTCGGTGAATTCACCCGGATGTGGCATTCGTCCAGGTCCCCCAGCAGGAAGTGATTGGGGGTCAGAGCTTCTGGGTCCTCGGCGTTGACTGATACATGCGTCAGCGGGCGGCTGTTTACGGTGTTCTCCACCTCGGCTAGCAGCGTGGCGAGAACTTCTTCTGTAGGATGTCGTTCGTGTAGCGTTGCTGCAAGTGCGGTCTTGACTGAGCGAACCATTCTCTCCCAGGCTCCGCCCATAAACGGTGCTCCCGGCGGTATGTAGCGCCAAGAGATTGTCCTTTTTGCTGCTTCGGTTTCGGTTGCTTCGTCGACTGCTCGTCGTAGTTCTTTGTCTGCTGCCTTCAGGTTAGTGCCGTTATCCGACCAGATTTCCGTCGGACATCCTCGTCTCGCGATCATTCTTCTCAGTGCCATTACCGCGGAGTCAGCGCTGAGTGAGCCGGCTATTTTCAGATGTATAGCTCGTACGGTGAGGCATGTGAAGATGGCTACGTATCTCTTCTGATGTGTTCGTCCGACAGTCACAGAGAGAGGACCGAAGTAGTCGACCCCGGTGTAAGTGAAAGGTCGTCTGTGGTGAGCTAGTCGACAGGCTGGCAGGTCTCCCGTCCTTGGGTATGGTGGCGCTTGTGTTTTCATTCGACAGAACAGGCACCTTCGCAGTATCGTGCGCGCAATAGGACGTAAGCGCAGCACCCAATACTGTTGTCTGCAGTCGTTGACTGTTGCTTCCACACCTGCGTGATGTAGTTGTGAAGAAATAAAAGCAGAGTTGATAACTTTATCAAGAATAAATATATATTTCTCATAGATAGAAAAAAGTACAGTGCGCCATTAGTTAAATCACAAAGTAAAAGGGACCATAGATAATAAATTTGTAGTGATGAGCTTAGTAATAGGGTTGGCGTTCATCTCTCAACATCCTCTCCTGGACGCAAACCCATTGCATTAGTGAAACCTTCATGTTTAGGACGATGTAAGCCCTTGGTGAGAATATCAGCCAGCATGTTTTCTGACTTCATAAATTTCACAACAATTTGATTTGCAGTGATCTTCTCTCTGATGAAATGATACCGTATGTCAATATGTTTGCTTCGGGCTTGATAACTTTCGTTACCTGAAAGACTTATACAACTTTGATTATCACAATACATATACATAGGATTATTTTTAAACTCAGGCCAAAACTCTTGTTGCAGTTGTTTTAACCACATAGCTTCTTGTACAGATGCAGCCAGAGACATATATTCAGCCTCGGTGCTGGATAAGGCAACTGTTTGTTGTCTCTTAGAGCCCCAACTTATAGTGGCTCCCTGAAAAAGAAAAATATATCCTGTGCAGGATCTTCTATCATCAGGTTGACTTCCCCAATCAGCATCACAATAGCCAACTATTTCACTATCATCTCTTTTGAATGTTAATTTGTAATGTATTGTAGCCTTTAGATACCTTAAAACTCTCTTTAATGCACTCCAGTGTTGTGCCGTTGGTTTGTTATTGTATTTACTTAAAGTGTTCACTATATAAGCTATGTCGGGTCTTGTGCCTTGTGATAAATATAGTAGACATCCGACAGCCTCATGATATGGAATATTCTTAAGTACTTCACCCTCATGTTCAGCCTTCTTTAACTGAGTATTTGCTTCACAAGGTGTATAAACAGGCTTACAATCTTGCATTTTGAAGCGATTTAGAATTTTCTCAATATATATAGACTGATCCAATGAAATTTCCTTTTCCTTTTGTATAATTCTAAAGCCAACACACTGTTTCACTCTTCCTAAATCTTTCATCTGAAATTTATTTTGTAGTTTATATTTTATGTTATCCATTGTAGTTTTATTGTTAAAGAAACAGGCCAAATCATCTACATATACAGTAATGAATAAAATATCTTCTTTGCTTAATATTCTGTAATAAATACAAGGATCTACATTTGAACGGGATAGCCCAATATGCAGCAGAGCATTGTTTAGCTTTTTGTTCCATTGTCGGCTTGCTTGCTTAAGGCCATATATTGACCGATTCAAACGACATACTTTCTCTCCTTGCTCAAAAGATGGCGGTTGAGCCATAAAGATTTCTTCTTTGATGTCACCTTGTAAAAATGCTGACACGGCATCCATTTGGTGAATTTCTAAGTTATATTTTGTAGCTAGTCCAATTAGATATCTAATTGAAGAATATCGGACAACGGGTGCGTATATTTCATTATAATCTGTCCCTTTCTTTTGTTGATAACCTTTAATGACTAGCCTTGCCTTATAACGTATAACATTTCCGTTCTCATCTAATTTTGATTTGTACACCCATTTGCAAGGTATAATTTTCTTACCTACTGGTTTATCTACCAGTGACCATGTATTATTTTCAATCAGCGAATCATACTCTTCACTCATTGCTTGTTTCCATAGGTGTGCTTTTTCACTTTTTAATGCTTCATCAAGGTCCTGCGGATCACTGTAAAGTAAACTTGGTAATAACTCAGTATTCATACAAAGGTAAGTAGTTGAAGTGTGGTCATAAAGTTCCATTCGCCGCTTTGGTATAAGATGTACCTGAGATTTTTCAGGTGTTTCAATAGTTTCATCTGGTAAGTATGTATCATCATTAGGATCATCATAGTATGATCCTGAATCTGAGTCTGATTTACTAACTGATTGATTTTCAGATTTCGCTTCAGGCTGCAGTTCAGTTAAAGGTAAGTTTATTTTGTTTTTCATTTTATTATTCATATTAATATCTTTTTTAATTTCAGGTTCAGCAGTGGGGACAATATTTCTCTTTATACTCCCTTCCAGAAATACCACATCTCTACTCATAATTGCCTTTTTACTTTTAGGTTCAATAAATCTATAACCTTTAGTAGTTTCAGAATATCCAACAAATATTAACTCGCTTGATTTTGAATCCAATTTTTGCCTTTTTTCCTTTGGTGTATGTACCATCGCTTTACAACCAAAAATCTTCATGTAACTCAAATCAGGTTTTGTTCCTGACCAGACTTCTTCAGGTGTAGTATTTGAGAGAGTTTGTGTAGGTGAGCGGTTTATAATGTGTGCAGCAGTGGCTACCGCTTCAGCCCAAAATTCTTTCTGTAAACCAGCATTGAACAACATACATTTAGCTCTTTCAATTAATGTGCGATTCATTCGTTCGCTTAAACCGTTTTGTTGCGGTGTATAAGGATTGGAAGTTTGATGCAATATTCCACCTTTTTTAAGAAAATTATCAAAATTTCTACTCATGTATTCTGTCCCATTGTCACTCCTTAAAACCTTTATTCTTTTATTTGACTGATTTTCTACCAAATTTTTAAATTCAATAAATTTATCCAGTACTTCAAATTTATGTTTAATGAAATATACAAATACTTTATGTGAATAATCATCAATAAAAGTTGCAAAGTACCTCGCCCCTCCAATGGAAGTAGTTTGCATCGGTCCACATAAGTCGGTGTGAATCAGCTCTAGCAGGTTATGTGCTCGGGAGCCGCTACTTGGAAAGGGTTGCCTAGATTGTTTTCCTTGAAGACATGTGATACAAGTATAACTTTCCTGTTGTGGTGATAAATTTACTCCAGTGGCTAATTTTGGTAATTTATTAACATCTTTCATGTTTAAATGCCCCATACGCAAGTGCCATAAGTAACTATCAGTTTCTACAGATGCTGCCATTGCTAGAAATTTGTTCATGACATTTAATCTGTAGGTATCATTAATAATATTTGCAGAAGCTAAGATTTGCTTATGTTGATTTTGTATCAAACATCCAGTCTTGTCAAATATTACATTGTATCCAGCCTTTATTATCTTACTTACAGATAGTAAGTTGGTTGATAATTCTGGTATGTATAAAACATTTCTTACCTGTATAGTACTGTTGTTTTCTAATTGAATAGTTACATTACCACAACTCGCTACATGCAGTAATTTACTATCAGCAATTTTTATGACTGAAACAGGCGGAGTGGTTTCATCCTCCAACCACTCTCGATGCATGGTCATGTGGGCTGATGCACCGGAGTCTACATACCAGTTGTAAATGTCATTCAAGTGCATTGCTGAAAAAGCTGCTATAAAACCATTATCTTTATTATTGTTATTTTCAGATTTGTCTTTTCTATACCAACAGTTTTTACTAACATGGCCATATTTATTACACTGAAAACACCTTGGGCCTTTTGGTTTAGACTGAGACTGCTTTTTAAATGAAGAGGGCTTTTTATGCAAGTTTGTGTAAAATGCAGTAGTATCTGGCTGTTTCACTTCTTGTAGAAGTTTGGTTTTTATTAAATCAGCACTAATTTTTACACCGGAACTCTCAATACCCATTATCATAGGTTTGTACATGTCTGGCAAACCTGCCAACATCAAAGTCCCAAGCCACTCATCATTTACCTCAAATGAAATATTTCTCAACTTGTGAGCTGATGTCATTATTTTATTGACATAATTCTCGACGCTATTACTATTTTCTAATGTTGTGTTTATAAGGTCTTTCAATAAACCAACCTTTCGTAGTAGACCGGAGTCTTGAAAAGCTTTAGATAAATTATACCAAACCTCTTTAGCTGACTGTGCTTCTTGGATGTGAATAAACAGAATTGGGTCTACCAATAGTATAAGCTTAGACTTAGCCCTTTTGTCCTTAATTTTGTCAGTGGGTCCATTTTCAATAATCTCCCAAAGATCTTCATGCTCGAGGTAGGCTTTTGCTGCAAAACTCCATGTTGCCCAATTATCACGGCCAGTGAGCTTCTGAATCAGTGTCATTGTGTTATTTGAATTCATTTTCTTTATTATTTTCCACCTAAAAAAACTGAAATAGAAAAAACCGGCGACCGCGTGGCAACTAACTAGGTTATGTCTACTTATTTTGTTAATACGCGAACTTTTAACGAAAAAAACTACGTACAGGCACTACTGGGCCCATAACCTGAAGAAATAAAAGCAGAGTTGATAACTTTATCAAGAATAAATATATATTTCTCATAGATAGAAAAAAGTACAGTGCGCCATTAGTTAAATCACAAAGTAAAAGGGACCATAGATAATAAATTTGTAGTGATGAGCTTAGTAATAGGGTTGGCGTTCATCTCTCAACAAGTTGTCTATGCACTGATTCTATCCAAAGTTTTACTGTATGGTGGTCACCGTCGAGCACCAGTGGGCTTTTGAAGTCCTCCGTAACGTTGCGTGTAGCTTGAATGCGACTCCTGAGTCTTACGGTTTCGTTCACGTATTCGACGCTTAACTGCTTTAGTCGACTCTCTCTGCTGACTGTTCTATTGTTCTTCAAGTCTTCTATTTCAACGTGAAAGGAGTCCTCCTGTGAGGAGCGCATGAGGAGTTCTTCTGCTTGCTTAAGTATTTCAGCGGGGATTAGTATCAGTTTTCTCCCGCCAGGTACCAGCGTCTTCTGTGTTGTATTTGTGCCCGTTGGTTTGACTATCTTCTTCCAATCTGGATCCTTTTCTTTATTTTTATTCGTTCTTCTATGGTTCACAGATTGTTTCGATGATCTGCAGAGTTGAATGAATTGCAGAACGCGAGCTGTTGAATATCGAAGTCGGTGCCAGTTGGAGAATCTTGAGGGTTGAGGAAGACCTTCCGAGAGTTTCAATTTTCCTTCTCGTATATGATGTACTCTCTCTTCTCCTGAGGGTTCTGGTATTGCTGTTGTAGAGGATTCGGTCGGCCAGGCGTCTTCGGTTTCGTGCAGAAAGTCTGGGCCCTTATACCAACGGTGATCTTTACTGAATCCCATTGGGACGTCCCTGGTGGCGTCGTCTGCTACGTTCATCTTTGTCGGGACCCAACGCCAATCGTTGACTGTAGAGCACTCTTCTATTGCGGCCAGCCGATGAGCTACGTACGGTTTATATGACCTCGACCCAGTCTTTATCCAGGACAGGGTTGTTTTGCTATCCGTCCAGAAGATCTTGCGTTCAGGTTTCCTTTCGTGCTCCGCTATGACCGTTTCTGCGAGTCTGGCGCCCATGACTGCTGCTTGTAACTCCATCCTTGGTATCGATGTTAGTTTCAGGGGTGCCACCTTAGCCTTTGCCATCACGAGCGATATGTGTACTTTGCCGTTCGATGTTACTGCTCGCCAGAATAGGACTGCTGAGTAGGCTGCTTCGCTGGCATCGGTGAAGATGTGAAGTTGTAGAGAAGTGGCATCGCTGTAGTGAAGGTATTTCCTTGGTATGGTTACGTTGCAGAGGTTCTTCAGGTGTGTCATCCAGTTTGCCCATTGATCCGCAAGGTCTTCGTCTATTTCGTCGTCCCACGACGTGCCTCGCCGCCATACTTCCTGTAGGATTTGCTTTGCTCTCACGGTGACGGGCGATGCAAGTCCGAGCGGATCGAAGAGTGACATCACTATCCTGAGCGCTTCTCTCTTTGTTGGATTCTTTCCTTCCAATAATGTCGGTGGTATTCTGGCTAGGTTCAGGTTGAAGGTGAGTACGTCTGAGTCGACCTTCCAAATAATGCCTAGCACTCGTTCCGTTTGTTCCTCGGATGTGTAGAGTTCCATATCCTCTACGTGTTTGGTTTCACCGAGTGCTTCCAAGAGGGCTGGTGAATTCGATTTCCATTGTTTCAGATCGAAGCTGGCTTTCAGATGAATTCTTCTTACATCCTTGGTGATTCTTTCGGCGTCTTCTATGCTTCTGAAGCTATCTAGGTAGTCGTCGACGTAGTGCTTATGGACGATGGCTGCTGCGGCTTCGGGGTGAGTCTCCTCGTGTTGCATGGCATTCAGGTTCTTGACATATATTGCTGTTGAAGGCGAACACGATGCTCCGAATATTAATGACGTCATTCGGTATTCTTGTGGTGGTCGATTATCACGTCGGTTCCCTCGCCATAGATATCGAAGCGAGTCTCTGTCTTCGGATCGGAGCTTCACTTGCATGAACATTTCCTTGATGTCAGCTGTGACTGCGATCTCGTGCTGTCTGAACCGCATGATTACGCCTGGTAACGATTGTAAAAGGTCCGGCCCCTTCAGTAGCATGTCGTTGAGGGAGATACCCTTAGTCTTGGCTGCAGCGTCGTGAACCACTCTCAGCTTGTCTGGTTTCATGGGGTTAACTACACTGAAGTGAGGTAAGTACCACGTCCTGTTCGGCGTTTTCTGTGCTGGAGCTAGTTCAGCGTACCCCTTTGTGATGAGGGCTTCCATCTGTTCTGTGTACTTTTGTTTCAACATAGGATCACGATCAAGCTTCTTCTCGATGTGGACCAGCCGCTTCAGCGAGTTGTCGTAGTTGTTCGGGAAGGTGACGTGTTCGTTACGCCAGAGTAGGTTGGTTTCGAATCTTCCGTTTTCTGTTCTGGTCGTCGCCTTCTCAAGTATCCGTAGCGCTTGTTCTTCAGGATCGGACTTCGGTCTTCTAGGATTTAAGCAGAGGGCGTCCATTTCGAAGTATTGTTTCATCATCTTTTCTAGGTTGTCCTCTGGTTCTTCGGTTTCTTCTACTATGTGTGACACGAAGTTTATGCTGTGGCTGCGGTTGCGTGTTTGGCTGCCATGGAGTACCCAACCCAGCGGTGTTAGTGACGCCACCGGTTGGTCCCTGTCTCCTTTCCTGACCTCGGATGTTAGCAGTAGATGCCAGTTGTCTTGCCCGATGAGTACTAAAGGCTTGGCGTTCGGATAAGCGAGGTACTTGTTGATGTCTGCCAGGTGTTTGCATCCTTCCACTATTGTTCCTGAGACTTGTTGAGACGAGACGTGTAGATTCTTCACTGTGCGCGCTTGTACTTGTTCCTCGTGATTGTTGAGCCCTTTTATATTGATGGTGACTCTTCGTGAAGTCGATTCCGATGTCTTCATGTCGTTGATGCCTTCTATCTTCAATGGGTCTATGGGACCGGTTGCTCCTATGGTGTCGACTATGTTGTTGTCGACCAATGTCACTGTACACCCGTCGTCCATCAACGCGAAGGTGTCGAAGGATCCCTTCGGACCTCGTATCTGTACTGGTAGAATCTTCAGATAGGATTGTTTCTTCTTGGCTGACCAGGTGGAATTAATTGCTTCTACGTGGTGCGTTTCCTGACTCTCTTCAGTGTCTGTCTTTTCTATCTTCTTAACGTAGTGCAACAACTTGTGGTGAGTATTCCCACAGTCGTTGACACCACACGGCTTGGTTCGGCAGTTGTGAGTCTTGCTCCTATATCGAAGACATCTGAAGCACAGGCGTTTATTCTTCGCTACATCCCATCTTGAATTTTCATCTAAATGTTTGAATTCTTCGCAGTCAGATGTGGTATGTCCCGTTTCATCACACACTGGACACTTCGGTGTATAAGTAATATTGTTGACCTTCTGCGTCCTTTTCTGTATAGTGGTCGGTGGATATATTTTTTCCGTAATATTGTTGACCTTCTGTGTTCTTTTCTGTATAGTGGTCGGCGCGTGTGACGTCACTGGTTCGGGCGCCGCGTACGGTGCGCATAGGTCGGCTTCTTGTTTGAAAAAGTTTTCTAACTTCATAAGATCCGGGCTGTCTTGCGGTTGTTTCGCCGAGAAGTCGTAATATCTGTAGCGGAGTGTCGGGGTAAGCTTGTCTATGACGGCTTTCGTAACTTCGGGGTTGTACAAGTAGTTAGTACAATTTAGAGTCTTCAGAGTTGCCACGATGTTGGATATTTTTGTCGCGTAGATGCAGATGTCTCGTGGTGATTCTGTGAGGCGCGGTAGACCACGGAGCGCTTCCATATTCATCATTGCGATCGCTTCTGGTCTTCCAAATCGGGACTCCAAAGTCTTCATCACTTCCATCGGATGAGCGTTGGTGATCAGCAGACCATCGACGGCTTCCTTCGCTTTACCCCTCAAGTTTCTTCTTAGGCGGTTAGTATTCTCCACTGTGGTGAACATTTTTTCAGTTTCGTAATACGCGGCGCGGAACGGTAGCCACTCTTGATGTGACCCGTTGAACGTTGGTAGCTCGATGAATTTTGGTCGGTGTGCAGCTTTGATGGCGAGGGTGATGGCGTCGGTCATCATCTTGACGTCAGATTGCACTCCCGCCGGTGTCTGTAGTGGCTGCTGCGGTTGATGATGCTCTTCGGTAGGTCTGGCTGGAGTCTGCGGCTCGGTGCTGGCGATCACTGGGTCTTCCACTGGGTGGGTTTGATGCGCCTGGTTCTTCAGCCAGTTGTCCACTCGTTCGTTCGCGTTCGACTTGGAGCAGATTGAGACATCATCTTCTTCATCATCATTGCTATCTTCGGTTTCTAGTGCGGCGAGGCGTGCGGTGGCCAGTTCGACTTGTAGACGTAATAATTCTTCTTTAGCTTTCGCTATCTTGTACGCCTTAGTCTTGCTATGGGTAGATACCCCCCCACCCCCCTTCTTGTTGGAGGGCCGAGGATTCGGTGGTCCACTCGGCGGCGACGGGCCGACTATATTCTTCGCTCGTTTCACTGTATCGGTTTCTTGACGAGCCTCTCTTCGATTTTCGGTGACCGTAGTAGGCGGCTTCATGTTCGTATCCACGGGCAGCGTCGTTGCGGTCGAGTAGGCGACGGCGTCGGCGGGGGACGAGGTAGCAGCGGGCTCGGCGGTTGCAGCGGCGGAGACGGCGGATTGGGCGGTCGCGGCGGAGGCTTCTGTACGTTCGGTTTGTTCGGTTGTTTCCGTAGCGACGCTTGTTTCCCCGCTGTATTCGGTTGCCGAGGTAGTTGCGGTGTTCTCAGACGACGACTGAGTTTCTGTAGGCTGCTTGCGACCTTTTCCCTCGGAGCGTGTGACCGGCATACTTGCAACCAGTGGCTTCTTACTTGCTGTTTAGACTTTGTCTACCAATAGATAATAATTTTCTTCGCTTCCCACTGGATCCGGCTCGGTAAGGACCATTAAATGTACGGTGACATTGACGATTTGCTGGGATTAGTAGGAATGAAGAGACTTCTTGTTCAGTAGATTAATCTTGCTTTATTTTCTTAAGAGTTGTTTCTTCGGAGAGAAGCACCTGACGACGGTGCCGGTACCACGGTTTGGTCCCGTATTTATATATTTTTGGCCGACCCCGCGATTGGTCGTAATTTTACAGTTTTTCTTGACCAATCACGGAGTCGGAATTATAGCCAATCACAAAGCTCTAAATTTTACTTAAGTACAACGGAGCATTACTTTCGCGAGAGCCGCGCTCAATTTCAATACAATTAATTACCTTAAGTACTATGCGGCGTTACCGTTGCGAGAGCCGTTTACAATATTAGTACTTACGTGCTATGAAATCTATATTTATTCTTTATTTAATTTTGTAAAATCTTATAACTAACTACTTTAATTAATTACAACTGTTACAAACTATTCTTAAAACTATTGTTTATCTGCTGTCCCGCACACTCTCTTTCAATACTCTCCAGCATTCTTCAATGTACGATTGAGGCTGGCTTGCCATCGTCAGCCGTTCTCGGACACCCTCTGCATACTTTTCTCTTACACACTCTTCTTGCAACCTTTCAACCTTTATTCTTTCAAGCCCTCCGAAGTGGACACGCTCTCGCCAGTGCCCCCACTTTCTGAACAGACCACTAAATCTCGCAATATCGAGATAGTGGTCCGTATCGATTGTGGGGCCCCTGTAGGCTCTTGCGTCCAATATTTTGCTTCGGAGGCAACTGTCTACCAAAATTAAATCTATTATACTTTTCTGTTAATTCCTTCTCCATGTATACATATGGATGTCCTTATGTTGGACAAATGTGTTTGACACAATAAGGTTTCTCTCCATGCATACATCCGCTATGAGCCTACCTGCGTCGTTCACTCTCTTATCACCAAATGGACCAAGTACGTCCTCATAGTCGGGACGCTTGGTCCCCACCCATCCGTTCAAATCTCCGCATACAATCACGCGTTCACTGGTTTCTGCCATATCCAGAACTTCCCTAACATTGTCCCAAAACTTCTCTAGGTCTGATGCCACCGAGGATCCTACGGGAGCATATGCTACAACCATGAATACCTTGGTGACACCTAGCTTTATACGGACCCAAAGAAGTCTGGGATCATACATTCCGTAATCCTTCACACCTGAGGCCAAGCGAGAGGACAACAGCACTCCTACCCCCATGCTGGCTCGATCGCTCTGTGGTACACCAGACCACAGAGCCATCCCGCCACCAGGAAGATCGCAGGCGTCGCTGCCCCTTCGCTTGGTCTCTGTTACACAGAGCACGTCTAGCTGTTTGTCCGCTATGACGGATATCAGCTCGTGCAACTTACCTTCCACACAACCTCTTACATTCCACGTGCCCACCCGGCACTCTGCTCTCCTCGACTCGCCTGACTGGGCAAGGCGTGATGGGTGGCGGTCCCCATCGCCGCAACTGCCGATGTTCGTACCGACGAGGGCGGGTCGGTACGCGTCGCCTGCGGGGGACGCCCTAACCCGCATTGCGGTACGCATATCGAGCCGGATTAGCAGTCTAATTAGACTGGCAGGGGACGCGAACGAGCACGCTCCGAACTATGCCCCCCTAAATCATCATCATCATATACTATCTAGATCATATACTATCTAGATCATATACCTACTATCTAGGGCGAAAGTCCATTTGTATGACTCATCATTCTCCTACTCTTATCCCAATTACTTGGGGTCGATACAATATGTACTCTTCTTTCATAGCACATATTGTAAAAGTTATTAAAGCAATAATTTTATGACCGGCCGCCTGCCAGACGTCAACCCTCCTTAGGAATGTAATTATTGACCAAATGGCATCAGATGGAGTTGACCCAGGTCGTTATATGGCTCTTAGTCGGCTTTTACGACATCCACGAGCAAAGTAAGGGTTGGTAGTATTCGTAGCCGCTACCACACAGCTTGACTCTTCATCAAAATTTGAGTTTATTTAAAAACAGTAGTTTTACGTGAATTTAATAGATTTTTTCATAGTTAGTTAAACAATTTATCACATAGTATGGTGAAACTTAATACAAATATTCTCATTTATTATATTTTTAATAAAGTATGGCGATCTTCGACGCATTTTGGTAATTAAATAACAATATCAATAATTAAATAAACAACATATGTACACATGTATTGTGAGTTCGGAATCTCTTGTTTTAATTATTATTGCCGCATACATGTTTAAAACGGTCACTTGCGTGTTACGTAACTTTTAGGTAGGGGGGATACAGAAAAACGTTACGGCGCGTTACATGGGGGGGAGGGAGGATCAAAAATTGCATTACGTAATACTTGAACGGCCCCTGATTCATTAATGTTAATATTGTTTATTTTAAGTTTTAATTGTTAGTGTTTCTTAAACTAAATTAGAATTTGTATAAAATTGTATTTTAAATTTGTACAAGGCATGGGGTGCATTCGGACAGCCAAACAGGGGGACCCTTTTGATTATATTACCCACCAGTACATCAAAATACGATTTTTATGAAATAAGATATATGTAGCTATACCTTTTAAAATTATCGTATCGATAACATATGTGTATATATTTTCCTTTTATAAAATATCCTACATCTTACAAAATTAATAAAAAAAATTAAGTAAACCTTATAATTAATATTTTATTGCAGAATCATGGTGCGAAAATATAAAAAAAAGGTACGCGTACTGAAGAAGTGGATGAAGAGTCCATGAATTTAGCAATCGATGATGTGGTACAAGCATGGTTGTCATATAGAAAAGCCGCGTTTAAACACAATATCAAATCATCAACGTTAGAAAGCAGAGTCAAGAAATTTAAAGATGGCCCTAACGCCGCTAGACCTTCACGAACTTCTCACTCAAAATTCACGAGTCAACAAGTCTTCTCCCTGGAAAAAGAGGCACGCTTAAATGACTATATCATCAATTATTGCAAAATGCATTATGGGCTGACGATACTACAAATTCGGAAACTTGCCTACGAATATGCGAAAACGTTGAATTTAAAATATCCTGCGAAATGGGACGAAAATCAAATGGCCGGCTTAGAGTGGATGCGTAAATACAGAGAACGAAACGCTAATCTCAGTCTGCGAAAACTAGAAAACACTAGTGCTATTTTTTTTCTTGGGACTAATCCCACCACACATTCCCACCACTGTAACTCCTGTAAGCCAGGATCCACAATGGTCTCCATAAAAGACACTGAGTTTTGAACCTCAGAAAGTCCCGGGAAACGCTTTAAATTGTCTTGGGACCCGCAACACATTTAATTAGAAAAGAAAAACAGGAGTTGAAGAATTTCCACTTCCCTCCTATGCAAAGCGGGAGACATGAAGCAAAATTGGCTAATAGGCCAATAGATAGAAGTATGTACTGACACGTGAAGCGTAGCAGTACAGCACCACGGATATGACAGAGCTTAAGAGGCCTATATGTGAGCCTTAAGTTTGATTACAATAGTAGGTATGGCAGAAGCACCTGAACGCACGGAAATTTTCTCGAGTTGCTACAAGGTCCGTATAATATATAACCCCCGACACGACTTGCAGGCTGTCTAACATAAGATCACGCTCGCTTTGCCAGAGACTGCACTCCCAGAGGATGTGATGGGCTGTTTGTTCAAAAGTGCAATTTGGTGTGGAACATCGACAAAATGGTGAATCTACTAGTTAAAAAAGAATAATTTACTTCTAAAATTACCATGGCCTGTGAGGAATTGTGCTACATAGTGGTCAATTTCTAGCCAAACCTTCTCTAAACGCTCTCGAATAGATGGAAAGAATAGATATAGATGACGGCCCTTCGTTGATGAGTCCCACCTTTTCTGCCATTCGGTCAGGAGCTCCTCGTACACAACGCATTGCGGCGCAAAAAGTCTAGTAATTTTAATACGATCGCGCGGTAAAAGAAACTTGGTGTTCATATTTTCCCTGGTGGAATAATACAATGACGCGCGCCTTTGTATCTCCAAGTCGACCGGAAGTGGGTGTACTTCACTACTGCAAGCACTGGTAAGGCTTCGGTACTAACTGTTCTATATGCTTTACATAGGAATATTAATGCTAATCGTTGACTTTGGTTTAATTTACGCCGTGCCGCGCCTATCGTAGTTCTGTCAGCCCAGGCTGGGGCACCGTAACATATACACCCCAGATATGTGGCTGTATATATGATTTTAAGTGTATTAAAACAGATGCCCCAGGTAGACGTTGAAATTCTAGTAAGAGCATAAAAGTTTCGTTTTGCCTTTTCACCCACAGTTTTAATATGTTCAATGAATGAGAAGTTTTTTTCTAAGACTAGGCCAAGATAACAAACTGACTCTTTCCTTTTAACTGTCGCATTATTAAATCTTATGCGTGGCGTTGACTGCAAATTACCCTTTAATAAAAGATGATAAGTTTTATGAGGAGCGAAATTTAGCCGATTTCGTGCGCCCCATTTAACTATTAAATTAAGACATGTATCCGCCAATTTCTCAAGTCCGTCTCTAGTGTTCGATTGTATGAGTAGAAGACCGTCGTCAGCGTAGCCGATCAATGAGCAATTTTGAGGTAGAGGGAGCTCAAGAAAGTCATCGAACCCTAAATTCCACAGATATGGGCTTAACACAGATCCTTGAGGACAGCCCATCGTTGGGCCACCGAAGTTAAAAATCGGGTCCCGGTGGCCCGCTCACACGGCGAAGAGAGAGGAGTTTTACGGTGGGTCTATGGGGTCACGCGCCGCCTTCTCCGTCACCCCGGACCGACTTGGCGGGGCGAGACGCATCCATAGTCCACCAAAAAAAAAAAAAAAAGGTCAGCCCATCGTTAATGATTTACACTAGTGCTAGTCGATCATTCGCATTTAATAAGACCGCAGTTCAAGAATTTTATAATAATTTGACTAATGTTAAAGCGACTTAATTTTGCTGCTGACAGAATATTTAACTTTGACGAGACCGGCGTGTGTACTGTTTTAGAAACTCCTAAAGTTTTGGCTCTTAAATCACAGAAACAAGTGGGACAAATCGTGTCAGCGGAAAGAGGCGAATTAATAACATTTGGTGCCATTATATCTGCAAGGGGAAATACTATCCCTCCCTTATTTGAATTTCTACGTGTTCATTACAAAGCCCATTTTCTTGAAGGTGCGCCTGAAGGCAGTCTTGGAGCTGCTAATAGAAGTAGATGGATAAATGCTGACATATTTGTTTCAGTACTAAAGCACATTCAAAAACACACACTGAGCTCTAAAGAGCATCCGATTTTACTGTTATTTGATAATCACGAAAGCCACATCAGCTTACAGGCTATAACACGTGCTCGAGATAATGGCATCACTTTTGTGTTTTTTCTCCGCACACAGTCATCGTTTACAATCTTTAGATGTTGGAGTGTTCGGCCCATTCAAGGCAAAGTTGAAAATAGCGTTCAATAATTGGCACATGTCGAATCCTGGCAAAACAATCAACATTTATAATATCCCTAAATTGGTAAAACTTGCATATTTCGAATCTTTTACCGCAAAAATTATTACAAGTGGATTTGAAAAGCCAGGTATATGGTCATTCAATGAAATGGCCTTCAGCGATGAAGATGTCGCTCCCGTTGATGTCTATGCTTCAAATAATTCGGCAAATGTGCCACCTTCAGACACAAGTACTGTCGCACTTGAAACACAACCTTGCACCAGCGTGCCTGATACAAATGAGTCAGTATTGACTGATACAAATGAGTCAGGTATTCGTGAGCTATCGCCTTATTTGATCCAGAATCCTCAGCACATTGTTACCGGAACTGCTGAATCTTCCACCCAGCTGAGACACAATCTGATCCGAGTGCGTATCTTCCTATAACACCTGAAGTCATAAGATCTTATCCTACAGCTGTTAGAAACAGAAAAACCAATAAAGGAAAATGGTAAATCCCGTAGGGGAGACCGAGGGTAGTTGAAACAAAGGTGATTTGAAACAGAACGGATTTCTCGGCACTTAAAACCGTTGGCGAGTTGGCAACATCGCTTTTTAACCACTTTACTCCGCCCGCGGTCGTGTCAGTTCGCGTCGGTGGCGTAAGTCGTGCGGTTGTGGAGTTCTGCGTGCCATGTGACAAAAATCGTGAAAAGTAAGTTTTTAACGTTTTTTTACGATGCCTATATTTTGGTAAGGGTTTTGTATTTTGGTTTAAGTTATATATGTTTCGAAAACTCAATATCTAAAGATTTATTATATATGTTCGTAACAATTGATTTCTGTGTATATGCTTCTTGATTGTGGATTAAATAAAAATTGGTAGGTTTTTTCGTACTGAGGAGATTTGAAACAGGCTGTTTCAACTCTCCTCGTTTTCAATTTCATATCGAGACAGCAGTCAATAAATAACGGGCACAAAAAACATTTGATTCAATTTGTTTATTCTGTTTCAGTATGCCTACTGATTATAAAAGAAAGACTGACAGAGTTATGGCGAGTCGCGAAATATATGATCTCGCAGCAGAAGAAGTAACTTTGCGACAGAAAACTTTTCGTGAGGCGGCTTCGAGTTACAACTTGAACCATACCTCCCTCTACAGGTATATTAAAAAAAAACTGCTTATGATGTTAAAGAAACGGCGACTGCTCCAGCGGTTGGATATCCCGAAAATACTGTTTTTACATCTTCAGAGGAGAAGGTACTCTGTGACTATCTTTTAAACTGCGCTGCTGCTAACTTTGGCCTAAGAACTAAGGAAGCCAGAACTTTTGCCTATAGGTTGGCTGTAGAATATAATAAAAAGATTCCTTCTTCTTGGACTGAGCATGAAATAGCTGGAGAGGTTTCGCTTCGATCTTTTATGAAACGTCATCCAGTTCTTTCTCTGAGACTACCTCAACCTACAAGTATCGCTAGAGCTACAAGTTTTAATAGAACAAACGTGCAACTTTTTTTTCAAAATCACACCGCTGTAGTTGACAAACACAAGTTGCAAGGGAAGGATATATGGAACGTTAATGAATCTGGCATCACAACTGTTCAGAAACCAGACCGCGTCATTGCCCGACGAGGACAGAAACAAGTGAGTGCCATGACTTCCGCAGAGAGGGGAACATTGGTTACTATAGCACTAGCAGGCAATGCCCTTGGGAATCACATACCTCCGATGTTCATATTTCCGCGGAAAAGATTTAATGATCACTTTATTAAATACGCGATGGACCTAGTGGATCAATTGGCACCGCGAACGGGTCAGGATGGATGCAAGAAGAAGACTTCTATATATTTCTTAATTTTTTCAAAGACCAAATTAGGTCATCAAAAGAAAATAAAGCACTATTGTTATTAGATAACCACGCTTCGCACACAGCAGTTAAAAATATCGAGTTCTGCAAGGAAAATGGCATAATTCTATTGACTTTCCCATCTCACTGCTCCCATAAATTGCAGCCAATGGACAGAGCCGTTTTTGGGCCAGTAAAAAAAGCAGTTAACACTGCTTGCAACAATTGGATGCGGTCTAATCCAGGAAAAGTAATGTCCATCTATGATATTCCTGGGATAGTGAAAACATCGTTTGATATAGCCGTCACACCGCGTAATATATCTTCCGGATTCATCCATACCGGACTTTGGCCAGTTAACACTGAAATATTTCAGGACGCTGATTATCTTCCGAGTCAAATTACTGATCGCCCTTTGGCAACTTCCGTTAGTCCTGGTCGATCCAGCTCTAACTTGGTGGGAATTTCAAGAAGAGAAGAGCCCGAGCCATGTCCTACTTCTGGCACAAGTGATGAACGTCCCCTGGCAAACAGTATTTTACATGATTCTCGTACACCAAGTCCATCAATTTTAAATTTACCGGCTACTCCTCCTCAAATCAACTACGCAACAGAAGACGTACCCAAGTCTGCAGAGTAAGATCGGAAGTAATACTTAATACTATCACGATACCTTCAACCACTGAAGATATAATACCTGTAGCATCTACATCACGAGACGCTTCAGTTAGTGTGACAGCAATTCCATTTTCACCTGAAACTCTCAGACCATTGCCAAAAGCTCCACCAAGGAAAGGAAATCAAACAAATAGACGCCAAGTGAAATCCGCTATCTTAACTGACACTCCCGTAAAAGATGAACTAGCTGCGATCGAAGCAGCTAGAACAACCAAGAAAAAGGTGAAAAACCTAACTTTGAAGAAATAAAAACAAGAAAAAGATCAAAACCAGGCACTAAAACTAAAAAGGTCAAGGCTGTCAAGAAACAAAAAGGAAACGAAGACAGTGCAGAAGAAGAAGAAGAATCCTTTTGCCTTTGTTGTTTAGAGCCATATTCCAATAGCAGAGCCAAAGAAAAATGGGTGCAATGTCTGGAATGCCACAACTGGGCTCATGAAGCTTACACTGCTGGGGAACTTTCTTATGTTTGCCACAACTGATTGTCAGATTGAGGCGTTTATTTTCATAATATTTTTATTTTTGACATTTGTGAGATTATTGTAACTCAAATATTTGAAGAAATATTGATCAAGACTGATTGTATACTTAAGAAACGACTGAAAGTTAATAATTATTTTATTTCAAAGATTTAGAATGTAAAACATTTTGTTTATCTGACTGTTATTTTATATTTTAATTAATGTTACAAATAGGACGTTACGGTACTTTTAACTACTTTACGAGTTGATTAATGTATCAGAAATGTAGTTAATTACCTACTTAACTGATATATCAGTACAAAATATTAATTAAAAAGTTTGTTTCGTACTTGAAAAATTTAATTTTAATAAATACCTTTAAATTATATCATCATTATTAGTTTATAGCCTTCAATTATTGTCAAAAATCATGTTTCAACTCACCTCGGGTTCTGTTTCATCTTACCTCGGTATGAGGGGAGGTGAAACAAGTTGACTTGTTACGGTTAAGTCGATTTTTCACCACAATATTTAACACTTGCAATTTCTTTATGTTAGTCATTCGCAAGTGTAAAGAATGATCTATCGATTGGTACTAATATCATACGGTTTCTCTCTATAGTATTTTGTGTATGAAACAAAATGTGAAAATTGTTTCAACTCCCCTCGGTCTCCCCTATATATACAGATACATACATACATACATATGTTACATACATACCATCACGCCATGTCCCTTGCAGGGTAGGCAGAGCGAACAGAGTGCCAGAGAACTCTATCCTTGCATACTTCACTCGCTTCCTCTACATTCATAATTCTCTTCATACACGCTCGCCGGTTTCGGAGACTCTTGATTCCACCTTCCTTCAGTACATGACCGATCTGGTCTAGGTAGGTTAGTCTGGGTCTCCCCCGGTACCTACATCCTTTCACTTTCGCATTGTATATCTTCTTAACCAGACGTTCGTTCGGCATTCTTTCCACGCTGCTGAGCCCAGGTAACGCAGCCCTCGAGCGTATGCTATGCCGTGTCCTCGTCACCACCCTACTTAACAGGTCGCAGTCGTCTCCTTCCCTGCGACCGTGTGCCTTGTCGTGTGCATATGCCGAAGCATCAATGATGATCCATGCCCCGACAACACCTGCGCCAGTCGGAAAGAGAAGTCTCCGTGCTGCCGCTCCATTCACTCGATCAAGACGGATCCCCCACCCTCGACTTCCCTGTGGATGCCACAAGAGTGCCGCGAGTCAGACGGTCAGAGGCCCTTGCGGCTGTGCTGTACAGTGTCATTAAGCAGATCACTCTCGCATACAGCCGTGGACATTGAATACTGGGTCCGCCCACATTATCGCCTATCGTGGAAAAAACTTATATCTACTGCGATCGGCAATCCGCCTGCCAAGCGTGGCGATTATGGCATTATTCCCTCAAAAAAAAACGGATGCTAAAGCTAGCCACGACCCAGGCATAAGTCAAAATTAACAGATAGTATTTAGATCTTCAATAGCAAATAAATAGTTTTATATTTATTTCTCTTGAAAAAACAACACCCTACAGTAAAGAAATAATACTTTGAATTCCGATGGACTTCACAAACATTATGCCTTTATAACTTTAAATTCACACACAAATTATAGTCTGACTTGGAACAATTTATGAATAACGCAAAATATTATTCTGCATGGGGAATTGAACGTCGGATCTAACCGACACGCCCTCTTTGCAGTTTATCAGTTCTCTGTCTATATATTTTGGAGTTTCCAACTTTGGTTCAGCATGTATGGCCTTACAACTAAATATTCAAACGTATTTTTAATCACTCAGTTCCTAGTATATGTGTATTATGAAATAAAATGTATGATGATATACCCAAATATTGTTCATTTTAATAACGCATGAGTAAAAAACATTTGTATCTAGTGCTAGTTTTATTTTCAATCTATCTTCGTTTTGGTAAAATTTCGGGTGGTACATAGTTCTCATCAACAACAGCCTTAGAGGTCTTCTTTGAAGATTTATTAACAATAACCTTCTTTTTCTCTTCTATCTGCAGGTCAATTTGTTCTTCATTTTCAAAGAACCATAATTTCTGTTCTTTCACATTCATATCTTTTTGTTTTTCTTCTATAAGCTGTAAACGGCGCGCTCTATCCAGGCGTTTAATTTGTTCATCTAGACGATCTTCCCTCATTTTTGCCCATGATTTGAATAACTGGAATATAAATAAGTATTTCATTGTTCAATGCAATTTGGCCTAAAATATTATATATCAAAATAAAAAACTTTAAAATAAAACTAATTTTACAGGAATAATTAGAATCCATAAAATATATAAATAAAATAAATTTTAACAATTTAGGTTTCATCATCATCATTCATCATCATCATCATTTCAGCCTATTGCCGTCCACTGCTGAACGTAGGCCTCCCTCATTTTACGCCACAGAGTGCGGTCCTGTGCCGCCTGTATCCAACGACGCCCAGCAACCTTCACTAGGTCGTCTGTCCACCTAGTGGGGGGGCGTCCCACACTGCGTCGTCCGGTACGTGGTCGCCACTCTAGAACCTTTCTTCCCCCATCGCTACCAGGCCCGCTACCACGATGAGCCTGTAGGATAGCGGAGCTGCCGTGACTGGGGGCCGTTTCTCTATTTGTATTGCTCATAAGGGGTTAAAGCCGTAATCGCCACGCTTGGCAGGCGGGTTGGCGATCGCAGTGTGGTGTTATACGTATCTCAGGAGAGAGCTGCTGCCCTCTCTCCTGGTGAACCCTTAGTCGATTTTTACGACTCCCACGGGCAAGCAAGGGGTGGCGACATATGTATTCTATCCCGTCGCCACCGGGCCACATAGCAATTTAGGTTTACAAACTATTATTGGCCGGAACACCTCCGTGGGACCTGGAGGCGGAGATGCTCTCCAATCTCTACCGGCGGGTTTTTTTTGTACGCGACGAGAGTGGCTCCCTATCGCTCAGCGAGATAGCCACCTAGGCGAGGACGCCCGCCGGGGCGTCATTGCTCGTTAGGTTACGCGGCTGAAGACACATAGATACGGTGTTGTTACCGTTGAGGCTCTCCGGCCCGTACTGATGGAACGCGAACGATGGCCCGTCGTGAAAGCGATGGTCGACAGCGTTAGGAACTGGGAAGCTGTTGCCGCCTTCTGCGAGGCAGTCATCTCGCAGAACGAGTCCGGGAGGATTCCCTCGACTCGGGACGCCGCCAGCGCCTCGGGCGGCGCAGGCGCGAATACCTACGCCTGATGTCGCCCTAGCCGAGGCATCGGATGATCGGACCGAGGACTATTCCGGTCACCCGCCGAGAGTCACCGACCGAGAGGCCATCGCGTGAGAAAATGTGCCCCGACGGCGAAAGCTGTCGGGGCATCGACTCGTGAGGAACGCGTGAGGGGTAAACCGCCAGGCGGGCTACCGAAGCCAAAGATGGAGTACCAGTGGCCCGCTCGCACGGCGAAGAGAGCCGCTTTGCAAAGTGGGTCTGTGAGTTCGCGCACCGCCTCTTCCGTCGCCCTGGACCGATTTGGCGGGGCGTGACCAAGTCCATAGTCCAACGCAAAAAAAAAAAAAACGTTTACAAACTATCATAGTCACTAATATTCATAAAATATTTGATTAACAGGACTTATACCATGTATACCGGCAATATAAAAACTACAAGATTTTCGATATTCTAGCACTATTGCAAGTCCCATAATCATTGAAAAACTAAAGTAGCTGCGGGTGAGTAATTTATTAGGTATGAGACATATCTGGAAACTTAATGGAGGAGAGGATCTTCTCATCCAACATACCTCAGTGTCTGAAAACACAGGTCTACGGCCAGTGTGTGTTACCAGTGATGACTTACGGCACGGAAACATAGTCTCTAAATGTAGGCTTCATAATTCGCACTCTGCGGCGTAAAATGAGGGAGGCCTACGTCTAGCACTGGACGGCGTAAGGCTGAAATGATGAGACATAGATATGTCTAAGTGTAGCCTACCCTTATCACTCAAAGTGCTACCACTGGTCTCACTATAAACTTGATCATGACACAACACTAACGGTGTTAACCCTAGGTTTTGAGGCATTTTCATTTGTGCAAAGAAGAAACACTGCTTGCCAGATGCTAGATAATTAAAGTCACCAAATTTGTTAAAATTGTCAAATTAAAATTTTTCATAGCTAATTCAGTTCTTTCTTGATTACGGTGCTTGTATCAGGGCCAAAATATTGTTAACCCCTAAGTTATAATATACAATTTCTGTTAAGCTGTTAACCAAAACTTCATGAATAAATTATAGCATTTAAAACATACAAAGTATTTTCTGAGTAATAATTACTCCTACCATATAGACTATCAGATTAGAGAAATCAATCTGAGATAAGGGTGAGAGGGCTTTACAAATTATGAAAATAGTATCCCAGAATTTCTGAATAGCTTTTTATACATATATACACTTACTGTCTGTTGCTGTGTGATATCATTTTTTTGTGATTTATTAATAGCATTTTCAATTAAAGTTTTCATACTCTCTTCTAGTGATGTTTCAGATTTCTGTTCCAATTTACTTAAAATTGAAAGGCATTTTTCTAATATTGATTTAGATGATTCTTCTGCATTTGTAATAGCATTATTTAATAACTCTAAAACTTCTTTGTATAATTTGAATGTGCTATTTTTGCTCACTGTTTCAGAAAAAGATAATAATTTATCATATTTTTGGTAAATAAGCCATCCAATTAATTGTAAGTTATCATTAAGATTATCTGATGTTCTTTCTGATATCCAAGCTAAAGTTTTTCCTGACAATGTAAGGACATCAGGTATGTCAAAGTGATCATCGAAGAATGGATTTCTAAGATATTTAACTCTGATTTTAATTTCTTCAATTTTTTTGTTTTTTTCTACAGGCGGTAATGGCTCTGGTGGTATGTATCCAACTATATATTTGTAACATGCATACTGACATAATGCACAGGTTATATTATTCTCAAATTCTTCTTGAAGCATAATTAGAGATGCCACTCTAGCAGCTAGATTATAGTTTGAAGATGCTATTAATGTGTCGAGAAGTATATTTGCACTATAATAGTCAAGAAATACTCCAAAATTTAAAGGATCCCTCAACATGCCTACTAATTCTTCAAGATCACCAAATTGCAAGTAATTTCGAACCGTAGCATGTCTTGTAGACTCCAATGTGTTACCTGTTTCTGCTGAAAGCCTAAGTTTATGTAAGAGATCTTTTAGTTCCTCGAGATGGCTCGAGTCTTTTATAGAATTAGCAAATAAGTCCACATCTATGGCACTTATAACACCTTTGGATGAATGATTTTGATCGACTCTATTATAAAAATCTTGAACGTTAATTTTTTCAATGAACGATGATGAATTCAGGTTATTCCAAGCATCACTGCATTTGTAATCATCAGTCAGAAAAGTTTTATGCCGAATAAATGTTAAGGAAGCATTTCTCATGAAGAATATTCGCCGGCAACTACTTAACATCTTGCCTAAAATATTGATTAAAATGTGTATATAATAAATGTATATTAAACGCGACAAACAAAAACATTCGCGTTAATATTATATTTATTTAACTTGGAGGTTATTAAATTATTTTTTTTTATTCTCTTCGTCCATTCGGACAGGCAAAGGGATCATAGTACCTATATATTTAAAGTACTCTATGGATCAAAACCTAAAGCAAAGAGTAAAGTTATTAAATTGAAAGCCTAAAGTCTTATTTAATTTTGTTCATGTATTATTTATCATTTCTTCATATCATATTGCGTTAGTAGTCATTGTCTGTCAGTAATGCTAGGGCCGCACCTGCGTGTATCGTTACGAAGCTTCGTGCAATGAGACGATACACGCAGATGTGACCGGTCATTATCGGCTATCGTCGTGAACATTCGGGCTTCGTGTGCGTTATCGCTTGGGTGGCGATAAATCAAAGGGTTTTAGCGCGCTAATATATTGCGCTCTGTGGTCAGACTGGCGTTTTTCATTTCGGCGGCAATTTTCGATGTGTTTAGACGCGTTCGAGGATCTCCAGTAATCCAGTTAATCAATAAACATGGAGTGGAGTGATGAAATGGTGTTAGAATTTTTACACCATTATGAAGCGTAACCCATGAAGGGATCCAAAAAAACATTATGTAATTATTATAGTTCATCTAATCTAAGAAGTGCATTTTAACGTTTTGCATTTTTTAATACACAATAACCTCGGTCAACCGTATACACATGATTGTAAACACTAAATCTGAAATTTTAAACAACTATTAAGTTATTTACATAATTAACATTGCAGGTGACTTTCTTGTACAATAATCTAATGTTGAAACTCGTAAAAATCATTTAAAATAAAAATAACAGGGTAAATAGTAATTGTCATTGACGACCTAACAATATCACGTTCTATACAGTAGTGCTTGACAACTTCCAATTCACGAATATCTAAATAATCGGTAAAAATATTAGAATAATACAATTAATCGAATAGAGATTTTGACAGAGATGTACATTTCGATACTTTGATTGATGAGGAAATAATTATTAATGTTCGCGACGCTGATAATTCAAGTAATAGTAGTAATTCTTAATAAATAGCCATTTACAAATCCAGTTTTTGTTTTTAATTAACCTAATCCTACTAAATATGATGAATAGATTCTATGCTGAAATAATTAAATTTGTTTAGTACTAATTTAGCACTTAATTTATTAATCACCTTTTTGAAAAATAAAAAATAAACCGATTATTAATTATAAAGAATCAATATCGATTTCTCAGTAAAATCGAATATTTTCGATAGCGATTATTTGGTTCACATACCTAGACAACTTACTCAGACAGCTGTCAAAGTGCACTTCTTAGATTAGACAGACTATAGTATAATATAGCTGTAATAGTAAAGTAATTCGTCATCCATAGTTAAACGCATGAAAATGATTAAGGCCATCTCGATACTTCGTGTAAAATACCGAAGTCGCTAATGTGACCACAGTTTTATTGCGATATCTTTCTAGTGTACAAAACGTACGAAGCTTCGCCACACATTACTTCGGGACGATACACGCAGGTGCGGCCCTAGCATAAGTCGTTACCATAAATAATATACTATTCCTATCAATGATTTGGACATTTTAGCAAAATATGAAAATGCACGTAAACCACTATTATACCATATTCACTACATTTCAGCACTTTAACTGTATCATATTCCATAAAATACCAGCAAAATTATTCAATATCACACTACAAACAATTTTTCACATTCGCGCCAAAACTCGGTTATTTAATATTATCATGGAAGTAATAAGTACTACGAACTATAGTCTATCTAAGAAGTGCACTTTGACAGCAATTAACACTAAACAAATTTAATTATTTCATCATAAAATCTATTCATCATATTTAGTAGGATTAGGTTAAGTAAAAACAAAAACTGGATTTGATTTGATTTGAAAATAGCTATTTGTTCAGAATCATTAGTATTACTTGAATTATCACCGTCACGAACATTAATAATTATATCCTTATCAATAAAATTGTCGAAACGTACATCTCTGTCAAAATCTATATTCGATTTAATATATTAATCTAATATTTTTACCGATTATTTAGATATTCGTGAATTGGAAGTTGTCAAGCACTACTGTTTAGAACGTTATGACGTGATATTGTAAGATCGTCCATAATAATTACTATTTACAATGTTATTTTAGTTTTAAATTAGTTTTACAAGTTTCAACATTACCATATTGTACAAGAAACTCACCCGCAACGTTAATTATGTAAATAACTTAATATTTCTTTAAAATTTCAGATTTATTGTTTTCAACCATGTGTATAAGTTTGACCAAGGTTATTGTGTATTAAAAAAAGCGAAACGTCAAAATGCACTTCTTAGATTAGATGAACTATAGTACTTATTACTTCCATGAATATTATAGACTTTAGACTTAGACAATGAACCGACATGACTGACGACTAAAATATAAATCTATTATAACTTTTTAACTTTAACGAGTGAAGTATGCAAAAATAGAGTTCTCTGGCACTCTGTTCTCTCTGCCTACCCTGCAAGGGATATGGCGTGATGATATGTATGTATGTATGTATAACTTTTTAAAATTATTTTACTTGACATTGGCGAAGTTGTAGTTAATTACTTACAGAGGCCATTCGTTAAGAAGAAGAAGATAGACTTTAATTTACATTTTACCATGGAAGTAATAAGTACTCTGTACAACAGGAATGAGCTGTTGTCGCAAAATTAAAGCCGAGCGAGAGCTCAGAACTGTACCTTTTATCCCTCTCTGGCGATGGTGACCATATTGAAATATGATTTAAGGACAATAATTATAAAAAATATTTGTGATCTGACGTCAGCAGATCATTGCTTCAGATGGATTTTAATCGAAGATGCTAATTATAAACTTGCCCTTTGTGGCACTATACATTTCCTGTTTTTGCTTGCTTTTCACACTCGCGTCATATAAGTAGGTACTTATCTACTGGTCCATGTGGGACACGACATGCAGCTGGACTGAGATAAAATTACGATAAGGTGGTGTGTGGTATATTTAATTAAGAAAAAGCAGTTAAGTTTACATTTAAGTTTAATTCTAAATCAGACATTGCTAAATAAGACAGTCTTGTGAAGTTTCTGCCGCAAACCCAGCTTATTCCTTATATGTTTCATTGATTCTAATTTTGCATTGAGTTAAACGTAAATTGAGATATGAATTCGCTAACGCCTTCACCAATAGAATATCATGTGGATCTTCAAATATAGATTGAGCAGGATGTGCTGATTCTAACGATGTATGTAGTTTGCTATAAAATTCTCGGACGACATACCTACATGATAATTTTATTTTGTTTACGTTTTTTAACGATTGATTTAATAATGTAATAAACAGTGTTCTATGGTGTTGTGATCCAATAACACCACACAATTTGAACAAGAAATTTTGTGAATCATCCCATTCACAATATATCCAGCAATATAAAAAATAATGTTCAGTTTAAAATCTGAAACACAAGCGTTATCTACGAGATCTAACAATTCATCTATTGATGTCGATCATGTCGACTGATCTTTATTACATTCTTCCACAATAGCTTTCTTTTTGTTCCTAAATTTTCTAAAGAACTTAATGTTAGGGACATTAAGATCTTTAGGAAATTTTAAATCTAAACAAAGTTATTTTCATAAAAAAATAAAAAATACATAGGTATTTAAGTTATTTGTTCTTGAACTAGAATTGAATAGTCATGCATGGTCACCGTAATTCTTCACTAACAAATTATGTTATTATTATTATTTACGATTTCATGTGGGGTTGTCAGGTCAGGTGTCCGTATTTAATACATATAAAAGAAAACCTATACCCCAATCGCAAAATGTTTGCGTTAATAAGGTTTTACACTTAGCAAAAAATAATATTGCTTGACATATTAAATGTCGGTAATAAATTATTATTTATATTTAAAAACATTTTAGAAGTAAATGTTTTTACTTCATTACATTACATCAATCGCATATTTTTCTACCAACAAGGAAAGGATTGAAATCAATTTAACTCTGGCAATTCTAAGTCCACTGTTAGAACGGGACACAGGGTACACTGGTTGCTCTCTCACTCGGCTTCATTTTTATTTTGCGCGCAACAAGACTCTTACTACTCTAGCATAAGGTTTTATTTTCTTTATTTTTGCTGCAAGATGCACAGATAGAGCTCATTCCAGTTGTACAGAGTACTTATTACTTCCATGCATTTTACACACATCTTTTAGCTGTAGATATTTAAACGTAGTGAGCGCAGACAATAAAATATTCTGAAACTAAAAATGAAATTTTGTGTCAATCCGTCTAATCACATGGCGTGATATTATAAGCTAAGCAGGTATCGTTAAAACTGAAAATTCAACATGTGTTTGTTTACTATTACAAATAATAATGTGGTGCGCTGTACAAGTACTGGGTCTAGTAGTAATGTATTTATGTACTGTACTAGTGTCAACATTAACCTGCTGCTGTTTTTATCCTAGTTCTTTGGAGTCGATCGGAATCGAATATTTACACCTCCGCCATCGCATATATTGCTAAAGTTATTGGTAATAGTTTTATGACCAGACATATGCCTGACCCTCCTATACGTCATATATATATATATATATATACACTAGTCACAAAAATTAAGGGATATAAAAAAAATCCAAATTTTTGGGTGATTTTCAACGAGCTGTAACTCCGAGCCGCCGCCGCCGGCGAGCTTTCTGCCGCTGGATATTAGAACAGCAACAAAATTTGCCTGGTTTCATTGAGCACGTGATCTGGACGGACGTGTCGACATTTACCAGAAACAGACTGTGGAACAGAAGGAAAATGTGTGTAAGATTTATGCCGAGATGAATCCGCATGCGGGTCGTTTGACCGGGCATCAAACCCGATAGTCAGTTAACGTATGGGCAGGTGTATTTAAGGATGGCATACTAGGACCAGTGTTTTTGTCACAACGAATTGATGGACAAGGATACTTTAATTTTATTAATAAACATTTGTTGGATATTTTAGACAACTTATCGTTAGCTGAATATCGCTTCACATGGTTCCAACATGATGGTGCACCTCCACATGTCGTGAGATCTGTCCGTGAGTGTCTCACCGAGCTCTTTGATAATCGATGGATGGGCAGACTAGGACCTCACGCTTGGACCCCTCGCTCGCCTGACCTCACCCCGATGGACTTCTTTCTATAGGGATATGTCAACGAAAGGGTTTTTAATAGTAAGTGTAATAGTGCTAACGAAATGCGACAAAAAGGATCGTGGATGTTTTTGACAAATTACGTGCGGACTGTATCGAAGACCCCACAATGATGACTCGCCTGCATGAGGAGACGCAACGGCGAGCATAAATCTGCCTTGAAATGAATGGAGCACAATTTGAGCCACATCTCACAAGGCCGCGGAGGGTTCAGGTAAGTAGATAGTTAGTTAGTTTAGACCAAAGAGTAAAGTTATTAAATTGAAAAAGAGTGGCAACTCGATGATAAAATATGCATGTATGGAAAGTGCTGCCACCCACAGTTTAGGCGGTGAACTAAAGTTGAAGTAATATATATACATATCTACATGTGTATGTGTAATTACATAGAATTTTCTTTTACTATGAAAGCTACCCTGAAATATAAAAAAAAACATATCAGCTGATAATTAAACAATAATAATATCAGCCTAACATTGAAACTTGAGATAATTTTCAGAAAAATATCAATAACCGAAAATAGATCGATGACAATAAGTACCTACGCTAGGAACAAAAAATAACAATTCTCAGTTGTCAAACGTTTGACAGGCAGGACAAAATGGCAGCAATGAAGTTTGTACAACCAATCTGTAGGCGGCGCGACGGTCAGTAAAAATAAGTAATGTTTTAAGTGTGCCCCCCCAGGTTTAGACATACTTTTTAATAAATTAGTTCTGAACCGATAGGTATTTTTTTAATATTGAAATTATAGTGAATTTTATTGTTATTAGAACCGATTACGTTAATAATACGTTAATCAGTATTGATATACATACATGGAAGGAGTTCGCAAGTGTGTAAGGCCCGTACCTAGACGCATGATACCTACAAACGTCTAGCGGGGCGCGGGTTTATTGAACTCTCACATATGATATTGAAATTTGAATACATTGCGTCTTTTCTCATCTGAGTAAAGTTACATATTTTTATGTAATTATTGTTACATGGCAGTGTTCTAATACGATGGACTGTGAAAAAAACTGAAAAATCGTTGTGGGAACAACCATTTTTTTTCTTTCGAATCGATTTTTTCCTAGACTATCATTACAAGTAGGACTAGGAGAATCACCTGTCTTTGTTTTCGGGCGCGGTCCACTTCCACCTTGTATATACTAGGTGGAAGTGGACCGCTCCCGAAAACAAAGACAGGTAACCCTACTAGTCCTACTTGTAATGATAGGCTAGAAAAAAAATCGATTCGGATGAAAAAATTGGCTGGAGACTTATAAGATAAGAGAGCGCTGTTATGTGAATGAAGAAGTAGTGACAAAGATAAAAAAGGGTATGCTGAGGGGGTTTGGACATGTGGAACGAATGAGTGAAGAAAGGTTGACTAAACAAGTATACAAAGCGAGTGTGAGAGGGACGATTACAAGGGGAAGACCACGTCGTACTTTCCTAGATCATATTGAAGATGTGTTAGTGAAAGGTCTGATTAAGAGTACGCGTAATCGTAGAGCATGCATGAAGACTGTGATGAGCGTGAATGAAGCGATAGAGGTGTGTCAGGATCGTGGTTCGTGGCAATCCGTAGTTTCTGCCTACCCCTCCAGGAAACAGGCGTGAGGCTATGTATGTATATATGTATTATTAAATTTTAAATTATTATAAATAAATTTTGCAAAAATAAATTGTAAAAAGAGTTTGACAGCGGTAGGATTCGAAACCACGCCCTTTCGGACTGGTGCCTAAAACCAGTGCCTTAGACCACTCGACCACGCTCCCTGCTTAACGTCATTGCAAAATTAACTGCTGCTATTCAACCATACAATCTATCAAATAAACTACATGATAAGCGGGTGTTAGGTTTTATTTTCGTTACGGAATTTCTTGATTTTATACTGCATAAATAAAAAATAAATAAATAATTATAATTGCATAAGTTGATAAAAAATGTTATGCAACAGCTTTACCGCGGCAGTCCCCAAGTGCCATTCATATTTTTATCTAAAGAAATATAGTGTATTCTCTTTTGACAACTTAATGATACAAAAACATGTGAAATATTATTCTTGTCGGCGGGCCCATAACTTCTTGTTATAGGCAAAACCTAACATTACATAAGTTATTAAACTGAAAATTACAATTTTTTGCTCAAAACTGTGATATATTTTTATAGTCAATAAAATATAGCTTGATCTCTGTGACAGTTGTCACTAGCGCTGCAAGCTTACGATGTAGTCCGTATTTTTGTCCATATAATGACTTATTTTTTAAAGTTATTTTCTACTGCAATTGAAAAACAATGTATGAAAATATTATTGAATTTCAATCAAATGGATGAGTGAATTGATTATGAAGTAAAACAATCTATGAAAATAAAAAAATGTAAACTAAAGCTGTTTTATGCTGTGTTTTAGCTGTGTTAATCACTTTTATTATTCGAAAAGAGTTCATCCAAGTTCATCGTCACTATTATCATCATCGCTGGAGCATACTGTAGGTTGATGGTGAGTCACAGATTATTTCATGAATAATCATGTTTTATTTTATAAAAGAATTTATCTTTTTAACATAAAAGAAATGGTCGAATTAATTTTTTAACTGATGTCTGAATACTAAAATAACACAATTTATTTATTTTATAGCGTAACCATGTGGTTTATATACGTATTATATTGGTTTTACTTATTTAATAAAAAAAACTAGCGGACCCGTCACACTTCGTTCCGCCTAACAATCAACGAATGAGCAGATTTCGATTAATTTATTATGATAATAAATAAATTTAAGAATACAATATAAGCGAGGGGGATAATCCGGAGCGTGCTCGTCGCGTTCCCTGCCAGTCTAGTTAGACTGCTAATCCGGCTTGATATGCGTACCGCAGTGCGGGGTAGGGCGTCCCCCGGAGGCGACGTGTGCCCCGCCCCCGTCGCTACGAACATCGGCAGATGCGGCGATGGGCCGCCACCCATCACGCCTTGCCCAGTCGGGCGAGTCGAGGAGAGCAGAGTGCCGGGTGGGCAGTGGAATGTAAGAGGTTGTGTGGAAGGTAAGTTGCACGAGCTGATATCCGTCATGGTGGACAAACAGCTAGACGTGCTCTGTGTAACAGAGACCAAGCGAAGGGGCAGCGACGCCTGCGATCTTCCTGTGGCGGTGGCTAGTGGTGGGATGGCTCTGTGGTCTGGTGTACCATAGATCGATCGACCCAGCATGGAGGTAGGAGTGCTGTTGTCCTCTCGCTTGGCTTCAGGTGTGAAGGATTATAGAATGTATGATCCCAGACTTCTTTGGGTCCGAACAAAACTAGGTGTCACCAAGGTATTCATTGTTTTATACGATTGACGAATTAATGGATAGGTCAATTACCGATTGTGAATGACTTTTTTATCTATTTATTTTTATTTTGTTTTTATAAAATGCTAAATTATTGTCATGACATTAAGTTATAACGAAATAACAATTATGTAATCAAAACAGTTTTGACTTGTAATCTTATATATTACCAATAAAAATGTTTATCCTGTTTATCCTGTTGTAGCATATGCTCCCGTAGGATCCTCGGTGGCATCAGACCTAGAGAAGTTTTGGGATAATGTTAGGGAAGTTCTGGATATGGCAGAAACCAGTGAACGCGTGATTGTATGCGGTGATTTGAACGGATGGGTGGGGACCAAGCGTCCCGACTATGAGGACGTACTAGGCCCATTTAGTGATCAGAGAGTGAACGACGCAGGTAGGCTCATAGCGGATGTATGCATGGAGAGAAACCTTATTGTGTAAAACACATTTTTCCAACATAAGGACATCCATATGTATACATGGAGAAGGAATGAACAGAAATGTATAATAGATTTAATTTTGGTAGACAGTCGCCTCCGAAGCAAAATATTGGACGCAAGAGCCTACAGGGGCCCCACAGTCGATATTACGACGACGACGACCCGACAGCTTTCGCCGTCGAGGCGTCGTCCTCACGCGGTGGCCTCACGTCGGATGACCGGACAATTCCCCGGTCCGATCACCCGAAGCCTCGGTTAGGGCGGCATAAGGCACAGGTATTCGCGCCTGCGCCGCCCCGGCCGCTGACGGCGGCCCGGGTCACGGGAATCCTCCCGGACTCGTTCCGCCGTCTCCTTCTGCGAGATGACAGCCTCGCAGAAGGCGGCGACCGGGTCACAGTTCCTGACGATGTCGACCATCGCCCTCGCGACAGCCGGCAGCGTCAGGTCGGCACCGATAACAGCGACGAGGTCACGGCGCTGCCCGTCCCAACTCGGACACACCTCCAGCGTGTGTTGCGCCGTGTCCTCGTCACTGCTGCAATGGTGGCAGGCCGGAGTCCACTCCCTATACGCGACCGTGTGCAGGTACAAACCGAAACACCCGTGCCACAACAATACCTGCACCAGCCGAAAGGAGAGGACTCCGTGCCGCCGCTCCATCCATTCCATCAGTACGGGCCGGAGGGCCTCGACGGTAACGACACCGTGTCTTGGCCTCTCCAGCCGCGTAACCCAACGGGCGATGACGTCTCGGCGGGCGTCCTCGCGCCAGGTGGCTATCTCGCTCAACGATGGGGAGTCACCTTCGTCGTGCACTGAGGTAACCCGCCGGTAGAGGTCGGAGAGCATCTCCGCCCGTCCCACGAGGGTATCCCGGCCAATAGGCATGCCGCCTCGGTAGACACCGTGCGGTACCCGCGAATGGCTCTGACCGCCATGGCTCGCTGTGGCCTCCACAGCACCGCCCTGAGCTGGGCGTTCAGAGCCCTCGCCCACACGGGTGCGACGTACATGGCCATTGAGCGGATCACCCCCGCATACGATCACCCCCGCTCGAAACTGGGTCCGCCCACATTCGGCATGAGCCGAGAAAGGGCGGACGCCGCGCCGACCAGCCGGGGAGCAATTTGACGAAAATGCTCCCGGAACCACCATCGCCCGTCGAGCACCAGACCCTAGTACCTCATATGGGCCTGGATACTGATGTGGATGGAGTTGACGACTAACGAGGCGCCGATGGGCAGCCTCACACGGGGCCCATGGAATAGAAGGGCCTACGTCTTGTTTAGGGCCATCCTGAGCCCCAGCACCTCAATTCGCCTGACCATCTCCTCGGTGACCATCACCCTGCATTAAGGAAATAATCTTTGTATTGCGAGAGACTTAGATATATAATTAAGGGATAAAAATGACATCCAGACTCAGAACAACACTTTGTGGGTCGCACAAATTATCGGACCATTATCTCGTCATTGCGAGACTTAGAGGTTTGTTCAGAATGTGGAGGCACTGACGAGAGCGTGTCCACTTCGGAGGGCTTGAAAGAATAAAGATTGAAAGCTTGCAAGAAGAGTGTGTAAGAGAAAAGTATGCAGAGGGTGTCCGAGAACGGAACTGACGGTGGCAAGCCAGCCGCAATCGGACATTGAAGAATGCTGGAGAATATTGAAAGAGAGTATGGTATGATACAACGAAAGAAGTATGTGGAAGTTCAAAGAAGCATAGGAAAACAAATGGTGATGCATGGTGGGATGCGGAAGTGGCAGGTTCCGTAGAGCAAAATAAGGAAGCGTGGATGGACTATGTCTCTTCTTTGAATCTGAATGACAGTATGACTAAACAGAAGAAAGAAATATATCAGCAATGTAATTAGTGAAAGAGAAACGTGATAGAGTAAATATGAGTGCAGAAGATAGGCTGACTAAAATCGTCACAGCCCGCGGTGGGACGCTGGAGGAGACTGCGTTGAGGGTGGTCCTGGACAAGACGGAGACCCTCTTGTTCCATGGGCCCCGCATGGGCCCTCCCATCGGCATCTCGATCACCGTCAATTCGGTTGACATCAGCATCCAAGCCCATATGAAGTATTTGCGCCTGGTGCTCGACGGACATTGGTGGTTTCGGGAGCATTTCTGCAAGCTTACTCCGTGGCTCGTCAGCGTGGCGTCCGCCCTTTCGTGGCTTATGCCAAATGTGGGCGGACCGAGCGCTACGTGCCAGCTGTACGTGGGGGTCGTACGGTCTATGGCCCTGTACGGCGCACCGTTGTTAGCGGGGTCCCTGACTGTCCAACTCAGTGCACTTCTGTGGCGACCACAGAGGGCCATAGCGGTCAGGGCTATACGAGGGTACCACACGGTGGCAACGGAGGCAACGTGCCTGTTGGCTGGGACTCCCCCGTGGGGCCTGGAGGCGGAAATGCTCGTCGACTTGTATTGGCGGGTGTCGGGGGTGCGAGCGAAGGGCGGTGTGGTCTCATTGAGGGAGCTAACCGCCTTGCGGCCGGTCAACGATCGACGCTTTGGCCGCCCTGAAGACCCTGGCCATCGAAGCGGTGGCAAAAAAGGATGTGGTCCTGACAGTCTCGCTCGATATTAAAAACGCCTTCAATAGTCTCCCACACGAGACTTTAAAGGAGGCGCTCCGATATCATGGGGTGCCTCTGTATCTCCGGAGGCTGTTGGAGGCGTACCTCGAGGGAAGGCACGTGCTCTGGGAGGGGGACAACGGGCGCATGCATCGCCATAGGGTAGAATGCGGCGTTCCACAGGGTTCGGTCCTTGGTCCGACTTTGTGGAACGTCGGATTTGATTGGATGTTGCGGGGCCAGCTTCTCCCCGGGATGGGTATTATTTGTTACGCAGATGACACCCTCATCACGGTGAGAGGGGCTGACTTCCGCAGCGCCGCCCGACTGGCAAGAGTCGGAATAGCGCTCGTTGTTGACCGGATTGGCAAGTTGGGCCTGAGGGTCTCATTGGAGAAGACAGAGGCCCTCCTATTTTATGGTCCCAGCCAAGGTCTTCCCCGAGGGGCACAACTTAGTGTGTCTGGGGTTGCCGTGCCGGTGCAGACCCGGATGAAGTACCTGGGTCTGTATCTAGACAGTAAGTGGAATTTTGGGCCGCATTTTGCCCAGCTCGTCCCTAGGCTTTCAAAGTCGGCCGCGGCGCTGGGTAGGCTTCTGCCCAATACTGGAGGTCCCAGATCGTCCTGCCGGCGCCTTTATGCCGGTATCTTGCGGTCTATGGCACTGTATGGTGCCCCGATCTGGTCGCAGTCACTCACCGCCTCCAATAAAGCCTTACTACGCAAGGCGCAGAGGGCTATGGCGGTGAGGACAATACGGGGGTACCGTACGGTGTCCTGGACTGCAGCTACATTGTTGGCGGGCGATCCGCCCTGGTCACTTCAGGCTAGGGCTCAGGCGGAAGCCTACCAGTTCCGCGCTGCGGCGCGGGCAAATGGTGAACGCATCACCACGAGGGGACTGAGCAGGGCGAAAGAAGTGGCTCAAAGGGCACTAGTCCAGCGGTGGAGGGAGGAACTAGAGTCCCCCGTAGCAGGACGGGGGACCGTTGAGGCGGTAGCGCCCCACCTTCACCGCTGGACGACACGAAGGCACGGCAACCTGTCCTTCAGGCTGACGCAGATACTTACCGGACACGGGGTCTTCGGTAAGTACCTGCACCGAATTGGACGTGAAGAGGCCCCTGGATGCCATGAGTGTGGCGCGCAAATCGATGACGCGCGTCACACCCTGGAGGTATGTCCCGCCTGGGGGCCTCAGCGCCGCGACCTGTCGTTGTCAACCGTCATCAACAAGATGCTTGACAGCGACAGGCACTGGACGTCGATGGCCTCCTTTTGCGAGGAAGTCATCTCTGCAAAGGAGGCCGCGGAGCGAGAACGCGAAGCACTCGCGTCTGCGAACTCGCTCCGCCGGCGGCGACCAGGGAGAGGGAGGCGCCGCTACGCGCACCTCCTCTTACCGCCTTGACGGCTGACTGGTCGTGGCCAGATGGCTAAGCGTAGGGGTGTCGGGGATAGAATGTCAATAGACGATCTCTCCGGCATCCCGTAAAAGCGCGGAAGGGACCGCTGTTAGGTTTTAGTGGGTATTCCGGCCGTCAATCTCATGGCCGGCGAGTCCCACACACCCCCCCGTCTGTCACTGGCGGGGGATGTGCGCAAAAGCATTTCCACAGCGTAAACAAAAAAAAAAAAAAAAAAAGGGAGCTAACCGCCTGGCGCGTCGACGGCCGTCGAGACGTCATTGCCCGTTGGGCAGTCCGGTTGGAGAGGCCTCGGTTCGGTGTACGGAGCGTGGATATGGAACGCTGTCGAGCATCGCCAGGGCGATGCTTGACAGCGTCAGGAACTGAGACGCGGTCGCAGCCTTCTGCGAGGCAGTAGCCTCGTGGAAGGAGGCGGCGGTGCGCATGCGCGAGGAGCGTCTCCTCGACGACGCGAGCCGCCACCGGCGACTGGGGTGGCGTAGGCGCGATTACCTGCGCCTGAAGGCGCCCTAGCCGAGGCCGCTGGTGAATGGACCGGGGAATTAGTCCGTTACCCACCGAGAGGGAGAGGGTACCCCTCAGGGGCTATTCCGTCCGGCCAAACACTGACGACAAGTTCACGCTGCTCCGGTGGCTGGTCCGACGACGAAGGCGAGGTTCACGGGTGGGTTACGGGTGTGTGCGCTTACGCCCCTCTGTCGCCCTGGACGGAGTGGTGCGAGGAGTGTGCCGACCGTAGCCCACCAACAAAAAAAAAGGTATCCTACAGAATAAAATCATCTCATAATATCACTCCAAGCTGAAGGATGGCTATGGGATTTTATTTAATTGTGATACATATTTTCCGTGTGGTGACGGAGTAAGAATACACTTCACCACCTCCTATCTTGCCCGTGGGTGATCGTAAGAGACGACTAAGGTATTTAACGTATACAAAATCTATGCAAGAGGTGAAAAACTCAAAATAAAATCCTATACCAACACGTCTGACCAGCATTGTCTAGTAGGTTAATTGCCCTCCCATTACGGAGAAGGCCCGAGCCCAATAGTGGGACATATATGGGCTGTGACGATGATGATGACATATTATATAGTCTGTGGTTTAAGTAGCTTTTGTTGTAAGCGATCTGGGAGTTTTGGCGCGAATGTGGAAATGTCATGTCACGCTCTTGTATTATATTCATTTCTTTAGTGTTTTGTGGTGTTATATTGAATAATTTTGCTGGTATTTTATGCAATATGGTACAGTTAAAGTGCTGAAGTGTAGTGAATATGGTATAATAGTGGTTTACGTGTATTTTCATATTTGCCCAAAATTCCCAAAGAAAATCATTGATTAGGTTATCAGCGCCCGATTAATGGTAATGACTTGACTTACTGACAGACAATGACTATTAAGGCTACATAATATGAAGAAATGATGAACAATATATGAAATTAATTAAGACTTGGCTGTATGGGCTTTGATCCCTTTGCCTGTCCGAATGGACGAACAGAACCAAAAAAAAAAAATGTAAGCGATCTGTGACTACAATCTGTGCTACAACAATCTGTCAAAAAAAGTTGCGACAAGAATTTAGACTTCCTCGGATTATATAATTTTTAGGTACTCGAAGATAAATTAAAAAAAATGGGCAAGCATTTCGGAGAGCTCGCTAAAATCCGAGGATTAATAACATATAAGTTATCTCATCATGAACAACGTGCTTTTGCTGGAGCCATTTCTAGTGGATTACCTAATGTTTTCCGTAGATTCCGCGAAAGCGTTTTCAGAGTATTACCGCGTAAGTATATGTTTTTAATTCTTTTATTATTTTCTCTTTTAATAAATCGAATATTTATAGCATTAATCAAAATTCAATAGTTAATGGTTTAAATTTTGACATTTACATACTCAAAAAATCGCATTATTTTAGGTATGTGTCACATTAAACAAATAGCTAATTAATAGCATCATATGATTTGTAAATGGCACTATGTAGTACTTGAATTGACCAAACAATGATTCAGAAGAACTTTGTTTTATGAGGTGCGAGATATAGCTCTAAGAATGCAGACTACCACTACACAGCAAGCTTTGCCTTTTGTGTTGTTTAGGTTAACCATGTTGCTTAAATATAACGAATCTAGTTTATCAGTGTTGCTTCAATGAAGTGCTTATTTAAGTCTAAAGAGGGGGAACTCTCCACTGAGGTTAAGTACTCAGAAATTGGTAACAGTGGCCAACCATCATTCTCCTACTCTTATCCCAATTGCTTGGGGTCGATACAATATGTACTCTTCTTTCATAGTACATATTGTAAAAGTTATTGGCAATAGTTTTATGATCCTGCCAGACATCAACCTTCCATGGGAATATAATTGTTGACCAAACGTCATCAGATGGAGTTGGTTTAGGTCGTTATAAGGCTCTTAGTTGTCTTTTACGACATCCACTTCGTAGCCGCTACTACACAGCTTTAACTGGTAACAGTGGCCAATCTAATGGTAAAATGTAGAGAATAAAGTGGATTATGGGGATGTACCCCAATCATTTGTCGTTCTGGATGGTAGAGGCAAGACGTGTCCAGGGCCATACCCTATCACAAAAAAAGGGTGTTAATAATAAAGAAATCAACACATTTTTGAGCATAACAAAACTAGCCAAAATAATGATGAATTTGCATGTAACAATAATAATAGGATTTAATATCTCCTCTGTCAAATACACAATGCAGATATAGGCAAATCTGTTTATAAATGAACTTTTAATGTTATAAAAATGCAAAATCTAATGATTGTGCTTTTGTTTCAGCCTTTGTCATTGGCTACCTAATCTATGAAGGAGTGGAAAGAGAACACCACCGCCTTGGTCGCAAGAATCCTGCTGATTTTGAAAATGATCAATAAATAAGAATGTTATTTCTTATGATTACCATGTTATTTATGTTTTAGATAATTTAATTAAAGCTATCTCTTATAAATGTATCACAGGTTTCTTTTATTTATTATTTTATGTAAACCAACAATGAAGAAATCTCCAAGCTCTTATAGTCTGTATTACATTAAATCTCTAAGATCAGATTTACATTATAAATTGAAATCAATTTATAGATGATATTGCAGTGAACTCCTTGAAAGATCATATTTTACTAGGGATGTGAGATTACTGGAAAAAAATCGATTAAATAAAAATCGTTTTTTTTTTATTTAATATTAATCGATTTTCCGAAAATCGATTATAATCAAAATAAATAATCGATTTTTACGAAAAAATCGATTTTTTTTTCTATTATTTAAAAATGTATATACTTTTCATATTCCAATAATAAACCTAAAAGATTCATATTAACAATTAATCAGATTAAAATCAAAATTATATGAATAAAAAATCAACCAATTCAAATATAAAATTCATCAAAGCGAATATTCCTTTAAATTTTCAAGGTAAGGAAACCAAGTGTAATTATTGACACATTTTTTTTATAATCATAAAAATGAAATGATGAGCGCCCTAACAAAATAACAACCTTATTGTCTCAAAACTAAAATATAAATCACAACAAAAAAATGCCATAAATGTCCAATACTATTTTGCATTTAGGCTTACGTCTAGCAGTGGACGACAATAGCCTGACATGATGATGATTTTTTTTTAGGGAGGCATAGTCCGGAACGTGCACGTCGCGTCCCCTGCCAGTCTAGTCAGACTTCAATCCGGCTCATATGCGTACCGCAGTACGGGTTAGGGTGTCCCCCTGAGGCGACGTGGGTCGAGCCAGAATGCTGGAGAATATTGAAAGAGAGTATGGTAGATACAGCGAAAGAAGTATGTGGAAGCTCAACGAAGCATAGAAAAACAAATGGCGATCCTTGGTAGGATGAGGAAGAGGCAGCTTCCGTAGAGCAAAAGATGAAAGTTTGGCTGGACTATGTCTCTTCTTTGAATCTGAATGACAGTATGACTGAACAGAAGAAAGAAATATATCGGCAGTGTAAGAATGACACCAAGGCCTTAGTGAAAGAGAAACGTGATAGAACAAATATGAGTGCAGAAGATAGGCTGGCTAAAAACTTCGATGGTAACACCAAATTCTTTTGGAGAGAGGTGAAGAGATCTCGGGGTGGTTGGTTAGCCTTCAGAATGAATAAAATAAGGTCTAAAGGTAAGACATTCTTACACAAATACAAGACGTGTTAAGCCGATTGAGGGAATATTTTGGCGACATGTATGCGGATACTCGGGTTGTCCCGATTATCCGTGGTCTAGTAGATCAACATTCGGCACCAGCGTCCTCCGATGGCATCAGTATGGATGAAGTTGAAGGGGTGATAAGAAGTTTGAAAAATGGTAAGGCAGCGGGCATTGATATGGTGTCTGCCGAGATGATCAAGCTTGGCGGCACCTGTGTCTGGGAGGCGTTCCTGATGTTCCTCAATTTATGTTGGGGCTCGGGAATAGTTCCCAGGAACGGGAATAGCGCAGTCATCGTGCCTTTATTTAAAAACAAGGGTTCACGTTATGACTGCGCAAATTACAGAGCCATAAGCTTGACCAGTTTGGCAGCAAAAGTGTATGCTAAAATTATTGAAAGGAGAATGAGGATGGAGTCCGATGGTTTACTGTGTGAGGCATAAGGAGGTTTCAGGAGTGGAAGGGGATGCATGGATCAAGTGTTCTCTCTGCGCAACATTGTGGAGAAGCATCTGGCCCTAGGTCAGAGGATTTCCTGCAGTTTTGTGGATCTGGAGAGAACATTTGACACGGTTGCACGAAAGGAACTTTGGGACATTTACCGGAGTATGGTATTAACGGTAAACTGCTGCAGGCTGAGCAGTCCAGTTACATGGGATTTAGAGCTTGTGTGCGGCTGGATGATGGAATGTCGCCTTGGTTTGACGTCAATATCGGCGTTAAGCAGGGGTGCGTTCTATCAGCCAGGCTGTTTATCATATATCTGGATAAATGTCTCCAAAGGTTGAACGATATGAATGTGGGAGTCCAGATGGGCGACTCAGTGGTCAGTGCTCTGCTCTATGCAGATGATGCAGTCCTGCTGGCGCAGTCAGGGACTGACCTGCAGACCCTAGTCGACACAATGACAGAAGATTGTAAGAAAAGGGGTCTACGCATGAATGTAAGTAAAACCAAAATAGATCGGAGCGTTGGGACAACTTCTCGGTAGCCACCACCGAAGCCAGAAGACACGTGTAGCAATACATAACTTGCTTGTTCCAACATTACTATATGGAAGCGAGAGTTGGGTATGCAGAAAAAAGTATTAAAGTAAAATTAATGCGCAATGCGATCTCTACGGAAAATCTGTGGCTGTGTTAGGCTGATCGATCGCATTCGTAACGACGACGACGTAAGAAAGCGAGTAGGTATGAAAGAGAGCATTGCTGTAAAGATGTGAAAGGGAATGCTCCGATGGTTCGGGCATCTGGAAAGAATGTCGAAAGAACGTCTGGTTAAGAAGATATACAATATGAAAGTGGAAGGATGTAGGTACTCAGGGAGACCGAGACTAACCTACCTAGACCAGATCGGTCATGTACTGAAGGAAGGTGGAGTCATGAGTCTCCGAAACCGGCGAGCGTGTATGAAGAGAATTATGAATGTTGAGGAAGCGAGTGAAGTATGCAAGGATAGAGTTCTCTGGCACTTTTTTCTCTCTGCCTACCCTGCAAGGAACATGGCGTGATGGTATGTATGTATGCTGTTTTAAATTTGTAGTATTACTGCAGTTTTTAGCTCTTTGGAACAGTACTTGCATATTGCTGTATGTTTCTTAATCGTAAAATATTTTCGCCAACCGCTTTTAGATGTTTTACTATTGGAAGACATTTTTATGGTTTACCAACAACTACATATATTATGGCACTCTTAACTTGTAAATAATAATGGATTTACTTCGAGTTTTATTCATCCGTTCCATAGATGGCGCTTTTCATAAAAATCGATTAAAACGCATAATTTATATAATCGATTTTTTTAAAATCGATTAATATTGCTATAAAAATCGATTTTTAGAAAAAAATAATCGATTAAAATAAAAATCGATTATTTTTTAACATCCCTATATTTTACTGAGTTTCCAACTAGTGGGTCCTTAAGTGAGTATGGACAACTTGTCTGAACCCCATATTCTTACATTAGAGGTGTTAGGTGCGACTCGAAATTTGGCGATTTGGCCTATGAGGCACAGGATAGTGTTGCATATCGATAGTCTACTATCGATAGACAATCAATTGTATATCGATAGTTAACATATAAGCAATAGTATATCGATTTTATTGTAATACGTTAATACTATCGATAGTTCTCCACGAGCAATACTATTAATAACAACAATACTATCGATAGTTATTCATTCGATAGTATCGCTAATACCATTAGTTTGAACTTAAAACTATCGATAGTATCGACTATTTTGGACTATCGATAGCAAGCAACTATTCGATAGTATTGTTGTCTAAAGTTATGTTATGTAGTAAGCCAAGTACTGACATTATTATTAAAGAAATTTATTTAAATTTGGGTCTTCATAGAGTAGAACAAATTTTAGTCAGGTGAATAACTTTAAATTTGTGATACTAACAAAGTGAAACAATTATAATAGCAATACTTGCTGCTGTCAATATTTCTTGAGTTTCGGTGGGAATGTGGAAGTATTATGTCACATTCTTGGATTATTTCATTTTTCTAGTGTGTTTATCACTATCACACAGTGTTATATTACATTCATTGGTATATACTAAGACAGGGAAAAATTCTTTTCGCATATAGTCTGTATAAACTTTTAATACAATTTCTTTGGCTGTACTAGTTATATCTGGCTGGTATTGATAACATAATAAATGTATCATTTAAATAAAGAAACAATTTAGTAAAATGTTATTTTCGTCGTCTTTCATTTTATTTTCTTTCTGTTAAAATAAGTCAATCCTATGAAGAAATTCGACATTTTAAAACTTTATTACAAAAAAGATACATGCAACGCAAACTGTAAAAAATTGTGACGTTTATGGACCTAATGCGGTGTCAGAGAGAGTAACACAAGTTGGTTTAAATGTTTTCAATACGGGAATTTTGATGTCAACGTTGCATCTCGCTCATTTCATTTTCAATTGTATATTATATACAATTGAAAATTGATTCTGGATTCAGTTAGATATATGTTTCTATATCCCTATAATGTGAAGTTACATATATGTAAGCATATTTTTAATAGAGCATTCTAGATGGATTACATTGCAATCGAGCGTACAGAGAACTTGTTTTTCGGACCCTGTTAAATTTATTTCACTAGATTAATATTGCTAAAAATACAGCAAATCTAATGACAAATTGCGACCATAATTCTGTGTAGAATTGTAACTCAGAATTCTAGATTTGGTTTTTCTTAATTTTGTTTAACCGAAACTTTCAAAACTAATAATTACAATAAAATTTTACAGTAATAGACATTCTGAGTTTCATTAGTATACTGGAACAAACCATTTTTTTTTATTTTATTGCTTATGGTGGCGAACAAGCAAGCAGCACACCAAAGAGTAAAGTTATTAAACTGAAAAAGAGTGGCAACTCCATGATAAAATATGCATGTATGGAAGGTGCTGCTACCCAGAGTTTACGCGGTGAACTAAAGTTGAAGTGATATATATACATATCTACATGTGTATGTGTAATTATATAGAATTTTCTTTTACTATGAAAGCTACCCTGAAATATAAAAAAAACATATCAGCTGATAACGAAGCAATAATAATATCAGCTTAACAATGAAAATTGAGATAATTTTCAGAAAGTACATTAATAACCGTAAATAGATTGATGACAATAAGTACCTACGCTAGGAACAAAAAATAATAATTCTCAGTTGTCAAACGTTTGACATACAGGACAAAATGGCAGCCGTTAAGTTTGTACAAACAATCTGTAGGCGGCGCGACGGTCAGTAAAAATAAGTAATGTTTTAAGTGTGCCCCCCCAGCAGCACACCTAATGGTAAGTGTAGCGACACGAAAAAAGCATCGATACTTTGTGGTATCGAGTATAGTATACGCCAATCTTTATGGCCGCTCTGAATGTAGCCGTCGGTACGATCTTGCGCATGGTACAGTCGGGTGGACATTTCAAAACCAAGTTTTTTTTTGTAATTATTGAAAATTAAAGTTATAAAATTAAAATCCTTAGTTACGTTGTTAGATTAGCTATATTATATTGTTTAATTACTTATTCAATCAAATTCGACTAATGAAAATTCAGTTAGGTGAAGGGACTTCTTAATTAAAAAAATACACTAGTTACGACAAAACAATATTTATTTTTTTACATCATACATACATACATCTTTTGATAACACCTTAATTAAAATTGTTGATTTCGGTCACCCTTTTTTCCCCGCCCTTTTCTTTCCGGGTGTACGAAAAACTGCTATCAAACTCGAGCTGGGGTCATTTGCAGTCGTCGCAATTCGTCTCACTGTTCTTTCAGATACACCTGTAGCTGCTGCAGTCCGCTTTTGGAATGACTTCAAGTTATACTGAAGGCCTTCCTGAGCTTCCTTCTTCATAAACGTAAATACGTCAAACACCATTTTCCGCGTTTGGCGACGTAAAACATTATAACGACCGCGAGGCATGATTAATAAAAATGGTAACTATAACAGTACAAATAACAACAAGAAACAATAACGATAGCAACGAGAAACAAATAACAAAGACGTAACAATATAAAACTATTCTGAACGCGACGATACTGTCAGCTCAGCGAGTATGTGATTCGTCTACGAACGTAGCGTACGTAACATAGGGTGGAAGACAGCGCGCGCGGGCGTGCCCTGCCTCCACGCTCCTCGTACGTCCCGCTGATACCTGATTTTGTGTTCTGCGCAGCGTAATGGGGCTAGGTTCGGAGCGGCCATAAAGTTTGGCGAGTGCTGTACGTTTCCTTTCGATACCAATACTTTTGTACTCGATACTTTGCATTCGATACTTTTACTGAATTAGTACTTTTGACAGGTATCGTATCGAATAAATCTTAGAAATTACCCATTTAAAACTTGCGACCTTACGGCTCATGTTTATGGTAACGCCACCTAGTTCAATCGTTGTAAACCTAAAACATTACATCGACCATTGCTCAAAATCGTTCCTTCCGTTCACAAATAAGTTCCTAACCTTTCCTTCATTCATTTACTTTACACTCACTCTATACACTCTAATCTGTGTCTGTGATACTCACTCAACTAATCAACCAGTCACTCGTTCACCGTTATTATTTTTATTTATTTATTAATTATAATTAATGCGGTTGACCATTATTTTACTTTACTATTGTTTGATTTATTATTCTATTATTGTGATTATTATTTGATATTTGAGTCATAAGAAAAATGGCACCTACTATAGTTGTCACAAAATAAAAGGCCCGTTTGGAAATTTGTCTTATTGATGGATATAGTGATATAACCATACGACTCAGTACTCGATACTCACGATATATCGATTCAAGTTTGCGTGAGTATTTAATCGATTTGAATATGTATTGTAAAGTGCATTGGATTAAAGTTCTGATTTGAAAATTTAAGTTAAAATTTTGATATTAGGGGTATTTTGAAATGACACAATGTTATGAAAGGTCAATTTTCTATCATTATAAATCATGGAAGTAATAAGTACTCTGTACAACAGGAATGAGCTGTTGTCGCAAAATTGAAGCCGAGCGAGAGCTCAGAACCGTACCTTTTATCCCTCTCCGGCGATGGTGACCATATTGAAATATGATTTAAGGACAATAATTATAAAAAATATTTGTGATCTGACGTCAGCAGATCATTGCTTCAGATGAATTTTAATCGAAGATGCTAATTATAAACTTGCCCTTTGTGGCACTATACATTTCCTGTTTTTTCTTGCTTTTCACACTCGCGTCATATAGGTAGGTACTTATCTACTGGTCCTTGTGGGACACGACATGCAGCTGGACTGAGATAAAATTACGATAAGCTGGTGTGTGGTATATTTAATTAAGAAAAAACAGTTAAGTTTACATTTAAGTTTAATTCTAAATCAGATATTGCTAAATAAGACAGTCTTGTGAAGTTTCTGCCGCAAACCCAGCTTATTCCTTATATGTTTCATTGATTCTAATTTTGCATTGAGTTAAACGTAAATTGAGATATGAATTCGCTAACGCCTTCACCAATAGAATATCATGTGGATCTTCAAATATAGATTGAGGAGGATGTGCTGATTCTAACGATGTATGTAGTTTGCTATAAAATTCTCGGACGACATACCTACATGATAATTTTATTTTTGTTTACGTTTTTTAACGATTGATTTAATAATGTAATAAACAGTGTTCTATGGTGTTGTGATCCAATAACACCACACAATTTGAACATGAAATTTTGTGAATCATCCCATTCACGATATATCCAGCAATATAAAAAATAATGTTCAGTTTAAAATCTGAAACACAAGCGTTATCTACGAGATCTAACAAATCATCTATTGATGTCGATCATGTCGACTGATCTTCATTGCATTCTTCCACAATAGCTTTCTTTTGTTCCTAAATTTTCTAAAGAACTTAATGTTAGGGACATTAAGATCTTTAGGAAATTTTAAATCTAAACAAAGTTATTTTCATAAAAAAATAAAAAATACATAGGTATTTATGTAATGTTGGGATAAGAACTGCGTTATGTATTGCTACACGTGCCTTCTGGCTGAGGTGGTGGCTATCGAGAAGTTGCCCCAACGCTCCGTTCACTCTATTTCCCGCATTCACTCTTCGCTCTATATCAGTGGTGTACCTTCCAAAAGCCTTGTAAAGCACTTTTATATGATATTCTCTACTTCCCAACAGTTTCATCGCATCACATTACGTAAAAGCCATCAAAATTATCCAATATATAATTATGTGTGTTAAATGTTTTTTTTTATACTAACACGTTAAAACACTAAGATATCGAATATTGTACAAGAGCACCACATGACGATTTTAGATTCCCACCAAAATTCCAAACTTTTCGTTCTATACATGGAGACTAGAGTAAGGAGTACCATCTCAGTGTATTAAGAAGTGTCCATTGAACGGGAGCAAATTAAGGTGGCGCTATAGTAGCAATTTTAAAAAGAGCGCCACAAATTTCATAAAATGTGTAAATGGGACTTTTGGCGGGAATCTAAAACGTCATGTTGTGCTCTTGTATTATATTCGATATCTTAGTGTTTTAACGTGTTATATTAGATAATTTTTATGGTGTTTTATGTAATATGATGTGACAGAACAGCTGGGATGTAGTAAATATCATATAAAAGTGCTTTACAACGTTTTCGTTTTCCATCAAAATTCCTACAACATACCATTAACAGTGTCACCATAGCAGTGTTGATGGCGACAATTCGACTGACTGACAGACAATGACTAACTTGAAGAGATTAAGAACGTGAAGATAATTATAACTCGACACTGGCAAAAATGGCTCGTATAAGTAGCTGATTGCCAATAAATAAAAAGAAGAAGAAGAAGAAGCTGCAACTTAACTTTGACATTGGCTTAAGTATAAACAGAGCCACAACAAAAAAAAAAAAAAAAAAAAAAAAAAAATGTTTAAATGTCAACAGTTCATTGGCAATTGGGAGAGTTTTGGCGCGAATGTGGAAATGTCATGTCACGCTCTTGTATTATATTCATTTTTTTAGTGTTTTGTAGTGTTATATTGAATAATTTTGCTGGTATTTTATGCAATATGGTACAGTTAAAGTGCTGAAGTGTAGTGAATATGGTATAATAGTGGTTTACGTGTATTTTCATATTTTGCCAAAATTCCCAAAGAAAACCATTGATTAGGTTATCAGCACCCGATTAATGGTAACGACTTGACTTACTGACAGACAATGACTATTAAAGCTACATAATATGAAGAAATGATGAACATATATGAAAAATAATTAAATAAGACTTGGCTGTATGGGCTTTGATCCCTTTGCCTGTCCGAATGGACGAACAGAACCAAAAAAAAAAAAAAATCATTGGCAATTGGCATTGTTATACGTGTCTGTCAAGAAATTGCTATACAATCCGTAGTTTTTAATATCCTCATTTTAATTGCTATTACTTGTGTACGGCAACAAAAGTTTATTTATATATTGTAAAGATAAAATTAGTTAGTAAATAATCTATATTGCGATACGCTAGTTTGATATTATGTCCAAAAATAATTAATGTAAATTTTCTTCAATACAAACGTACCACTCTAGTAAGTATTATGCTTTGATGCTTTTTAATATTTATACTAATGCTATTACTAAATAAAGCTATACATTTAGGGTGTTATCGTATCAAAATAAAATATTCGTATTTGTCAACTTGTGGCATATAAAAAGGTTACCGCTATTTGCTATCGTCTGTGCTTCCTGCATACATAGTATTATATTTAAAAATATTAGTAATGCAAAAAAGTAATTAATTGCTGTGTCCAGTACTTACCAATGGGTTACTTCTGTTAGGTATCTCTGCACTCCCGTAATAATATTAAATTACTTTAACAATCATGAAGTGTAAATAATAGAAAATGATTTGAAAATGGGGTTTTAATTATAACTCAAGTTGAGTATGTTAATTTGTTTTATAGCCAGAAAGTTCTTAACGGAAGGATTCAGTCTTTAATTATTTTTGTAGAATACAGTAATGCCTACTGTTAAGTATTTAAAGTTTTATAAGCCCATATAACTACATAATCTCACACACACACACATATATATATATATATATATATATATATATATGTGAATATATATATATATATATACACATACATACATACATATCATCACGCCATATCCCTTGCAGGGTAGGCAGAGAGAACAAGAGAACAGAGTGCCAGAGAACTCTATCTCTGCATACTTCCCTCGCTTCCTCAACATTCATAATTCTCTTCATACACGCTCCCCGGTTTCGGAGACTCTTGACTCCACCTTCCTTCAGTACCTGACCGATCTGGTCTAGGTAGGTTAGTCTCGGTCTCCCTCGGTACCTACATCCTTCCACTTTCGTATTGTATATCTTCTTTGTATATCTTCTTAACCAGACGTTCGTTCGGCATTCTTTCCACATGTCCGAACCATCGGAGCATTCCCTTTCGCATCTTTACACCAATACTCTCTTTATATATATATATATTACATTTCTGTCTTCTCCTTTCAGGATTAAGCACTGAGACTACAAAATAAAAACCAGTGTTGAATGAGAATTACTTTTTTTTTAATATAATCTTTCAATCATGCAAATAAACTCACTCTAACACTTCTACCTATTGCAAAAGCTGCTTATAAACTCTCACATTAACCTGTGACATTGATGATTCTTTTTCCAAGGAAGTTTGACATCAGGTAAGTAGTCTATGGTGTAGCTTTGCTAAAATTCTTGAAATATGTTCTATATTTTTTTTCAAATTATGGTTAGAGGGAAATACTGTACTCAATGCTAATTGGACTTTAGTGATTGAATTTGGAATTCAATGGTTCTTATCTAATTATAATTTTACCATTAAAGTAATATTTCCCTTAAATAAAATAATTGTGATAAGATATTCTTTATCTAATACAAAATCAAATTACTATGAATTTTTTGTTTAACTTTGATGTTATCTGTTTAATGTATGTTAAATGTTTTCATTATCATACAGGTACCTATGAAAAATATAGAATCACCTAGCCATCAATCCGTTGAACAGTTGGAAACGGACGTGGCTCATATAGAAGCTGCAACACAATTAAATACTGAGACAGATATGGACAGTGATGAAAAAAAAGGGCAAGCAAATGTGCACAATAGGAGAGTTAACAATGGTATGAAATTTATACTCTGTATAACACTTAATATAAGAATGTATAGTTTGTTATTGTTTTTTGCAAACGATAATCACTTGAACTGGCTATTATGATTTAAAATGATTTCAATAATAAGAAATATATTATTCCTTAGTACTATAGCCTAACTTTTATCTTCTGTAAATATGCCATTGCCACAGGAATAGAGAATCCAACTTTTCATATGCATTAGCAAATATCATATTTATATATATAAAAAATTTCTCTGTGGTGATGGAGTAAGAATACAATTTACCACCCCCTATCTTACCTGTGGGAGAAGGTAAAAAATGTCCAAGGGATATACAATGCATATAGCATCTATGCAAAAGAAGGCAAACTCGAAACAAAATCCCATATTAACATGCCTGACCAGCGTGATATAGTAGGACCTACTCCTATATTTCCATCCCATTATGGAGGAGACTTGAGTCCAACAGTGGGACATATAAACTGAAATGAATTATTGAATATAGCTTCTTTGTTTAAATTAATAAATAGAACACTGGATATTTTAAGTAATATAAAAATAATGACAAACTATAACAGGAAATACTATTCATTATTGATAACAAAGTTAGAGGAAGTTTAAAAGTTGTGCCAGTGACGGAAATGTTAATGATTGAACATTTGACATGGTATGGTTATCAGACGGGAGGAAAGTAATGTTGGGTGAAAGTTTAAGTATGAATGTTGAAGGCCTTAGGAGTAAAAGAAGATCAAAGAAAATACGAATGATATAGATAGACAGGAGGTGACCATAGAGATAATGTCTAATAGGATTGTATGCAAGATGAGGACATGGTGTCAACTCCAAGCAATTGGGATAAGAGCATGATGAATATCATCATGATAAGAAAAATTGATGTTTTTAGTTAGTAAGTTATTATCTATGAATCCCCTGAATCTGCATTGTTGGATAATAGACCTCACTAACTGAGAGAATACCATTACCATGCTAAGCAACTGGATTGACAATTACAGTTGATGTCGTAAATTTTCCATGAGAATGGTGCTGCCAATTCCCTGTCGATCCATCAACTGATTTCCATTGGTTAATAAGTAGTAGTGACACACAGTATTCTCAATGTTTCCACCACTCGTTACACTTTATGGTGATAAAGAATTGTATGTAAATTCTAATTGTTTTGACCATAAGCGTTAGGCAGCCGTGTTTTCCATGGTTAAGCTTATTTTTTTTTTGGCGGCGGACTACGGTGTTTTCGCACCCTGCTAATCAGTCCGGGGTGACGGAAGAAATGGCGCGTAACCCGTAGACTCGCCCAACAACGTCCCTATCGACGCCGTGCGAGTGGGCTACCAGATCCCGGTCTTTGTCTTCGGTGGCCCACCCTCCATGGTTAAGCTGCCCAGCTTAGTCACTACACATACACACTGCAGGCAAGCCAGACGGACTTCACTACCATTAAGTCTGGATATTATTTTAGTGTATTATCATCGTAGACGGTCCGGCAGACTGCCTGTTAAATCTCTGGGCGATAACTTCTTTTTGCGCGGCATGCAAATCGTTATCGGTCGACAGTAGCAGCACTCTTGGAAAATTTTAAAAACCAACCCCAACACAAACATTTAAAAAAATCATTGACTTCTTAGTGATATAATCATTCGGCAAAGACAGATCATACTCTTAAAAAATCACCAACACAAAAACAAAACATTTGTCGACATTTAGAAGGCAATAAACATTTGTTTGAAAACCCTGTCTAAATTGACAGCATTGAAAATATATGTTTTGGTTCATCAGTGTAATTGCTTAAGACTAGTTTACCTCGACTGAAGATATGTTAAATAGCCAAAGCATCTGTGGTATTTGACCTTTAGTTATTGGCCTTGTACATCTATACACATATCAATATTATGCTACTATCTCCAGTATAATGGTTCCTCACGGCCTCAGATTAACGATCCACTGGGATTAATAACCAAAAATTTGGCTTATTTTAATATGCTCTCCATATCGGACCTTAGGGATTAATTTCGAATTGCCCTTATTTGCAGAAATGTTATCTGCTTTTAATCATTAGTCTTCGGTTAAGCTATAGTAATTATTTGTCCTTCAGTTGAGTATAAACGTGAGGAATAACTTTAAATGTTTATTAGATGATGGAACAGTTTTAATTATGCGGGTGATAGAGAAATTGTGTTTGTAAATTTTATGTAACAACACGTTTGTATGATACTGGGCCTATTCAAATTAGTTTGCTGATGCTGCATATTTCTATTATTTACGTAAGGTTTCTTTTGTCATTTTCAATGTAATTTTAGAATAGCAATAAAATATTCGAGCGTCAAAACCTCAGAATCTTTTACGCGATATGTTTTTTCATTGCCTAAATTGGCAAACGAGCAAGCAGTATATATACCTAATAGTAAGTGGCTTAGCAATACCAAGGGCATAACTAAGCGGCTGCCTACCGTTAAGAAAATTAAAGTCTACTTAAAACGCGTTTAAAAAATATATATGGTACGAACTCGAGATCTTACGATGAAGTAACATGTACATGCTCACGCTATAGACTGCCTAGTTATTATTTAGGAGGACTTGAAAGTCAATTTCATAGGAGCATTTTCCCGTGGCTCCGCGTTGTCTTTGATAACATCATATTTTTTTAGCAATGATGTCATTTTGATCTTGTGTTTGTTTGGCTATAAGTAAATATTAATTTATATTATAATAGAATAGTTTATGGTAATACTTATCGTATGGCCTTAACTGTATTTTTTGTTTCAGGTTATATTAAATATGTAAGTTTATTTATATTGACTGTGCAGAATGCTGCACTAGGACTTAGTATGTATTATGCAGGCACAAGAAAAGGAGTAGATAAATTTTCACCGTCAGCGGGTAAGTTTGAACTGAAAAATAATCATCATCACCATCATCATTCTCCTACTCTTATCCCAATTACTTGGGGTCGATACAATATGTACCTACTCTTCCTTCGTAGTACATATTGTAAAAGTTATTGGCAATAGTTTTATGACCGGCCGTCTGCCAGACGTCAACCCTCCTTGGGAATCTAATTGTTGACTAAACGGCATCAGATGGAAGTGGCTCAGGTCGTTATAAGGCTCTTAGTCGTCTTTTACGACATCCACGAGCAAAGTAAGGGTTGGTAGTATTCGTAGCCGCTACCACACAGCTACAAAAAGTAATTTCCTATTAATTATCAAAGATACTTTAGTCACACTGTATGATACCCTCTATTTTTCACACCCCGCCTAAACCGTCTGAGGCTTCCGAAGGAAGTGCGCACAGCTCCATAACTTGACGTACCTCTCTGCTGCCAATTGTGCTAACCACCGATACAAAATATTAATACAACCATATATACATTATCATTGCAAACATTACTGCAACCAATAGAGTACTGTGTGATCATTGATAAGATCGCAAGATTCTATTGAGCCACGGAATATATTCGGCAACAAATTACGACACAATAAAAAATAGCATAATAATAATGATTAAATCAATATGAAAATAAATAATACACACACAAAACATATACAACATAAAAGTAAATAGAGCTATCATAGTATAGCACATTTACAGTAGCCAACACAGAAATAAACCATGCACACACAACGCACACACTATATACACGAACACCTGAACACACAGTAACATAACAAGAAGCCCAAACAAAAACCAACATACCAGTAATAGCGAATGGCACGGAATGCCACGGAATAAATAAATAAGTAAATTTAAAAACAATAAATTATAATAATGATAACTGCAAGCACTAAATATAAAGTATTAAATATTGTTGAATAAATAAATAAACAAAAAGCCACACAAACTTTGAAATCAAATTACAGGCATAAAAATTTTAAAACTGGTACACATAGAGATATGAAATCTCTGATTAAGTTAGAGGACCCGCAGTTCAGACCTCAAGTGTCTGAACAAAAAAAAAAAAAAAAAAACCACCGATACAGAGTTCCTGTCTTCTGTATCTTGCTCTCAACTTTTCAAATATTTAAAAATATTGACCTCTACTTTGGTAGATTAATCCTCGGCCCAGTCAACCGCAGATACAATATCCTCTGATATTGTTCGTCGGACATACACGGATATTTATTTATTTAAATTGTATGTCCAAATAACTGTTGAATTAATTATCAATATAGTAACGTTACCTATATGTTGACGAGTTGAAAATACAATGTTTATGCTGTACCATAATTTACCGTAGAAGTTGTAAACTCCTGCTGGGAGTTCCCAAAGTGATGAAAATGTACAGCAGCATTCGTCGGGAAAACATACAAACTGCGGTCGCCCGTCAATAATATCACCAAGTATAGGCACTATATGGACCCTTGGCTGTTAGTGGCTGATGCTCTGGCGGAGGCTTACCGAATCTGAGTTGCGGCGCGGGCCGTCGGAGAGCAAGTCTCCGCAAAGTGACTGGGCAGAGTATTGGAAGTGGCCCGAAGGGGAGTCATCCAGCGGTGGAGAGAACTGGAGTCCCCTGTACCGGGGCAGGGGACCGTGGAGGTGGTTGCGCCGCATTTCCACCGCTGGATCATTAGTAGGCACAGTAGCCTAAAGCTTCAGGGTGGTGCAGGTGCTTACCGGACACGGGGTCTTCGGTAAGTACCTGTACAGAATTGGGAGAGAAGGCGTCTACAGACTCACTCCGCCGGCGGTGGCCAGGGAGGAGGAGACACTGATATGCGCAGTTCCTCCCACCGCCTTGAATGACGACAGTGCGCGGCTCGACGGCCAAGCCTTAAGGTGTCGGGGATCGAATGTCACTAGACGATCTCTCCGGCACCCCGTAAAAGTGCGAAAGGGGCCGCTGTGGTTTTATTGGGTATTCCGGTCGGGCAGCTGGCCGGCGAGTCCCACAATTCCCCCGTCTGTCACTGGCGGAGGATATCACGTAAATGCGTGTCCACAGCGTAAACAAAAAAAAAAGTAGGTTAGAGTCGGGTGAGTCTGACTTAAGTAGGTAATTTTGTTCTACCATTTTGGATAAGGTTTGTAGGGACAACGGGGACCAACAGTAGGACTGTCCCATATACACACACATATAGGATAGTCCTAAGTAACCTCAAGGCAAAGGACTAGGAAGTAAAACCGGCGTCAAATCATGATAGTTATTTATAGTTAAACGAACCAAAAAATTAGGGACCATATAGCACGTCAATCCAGCTTGCCTGCTATGTAATGTTACAACTTTACATGTGTCCACATAAATTGCACTTATCAATAAAAATATTTTTTTTCTATCAATTTTCAGCTGTTTTTATGGCAGAAATAGTGAAACTAGTTATTTGTATATTCCTTGTTATACAAGAATCAGGCAATGTGGGGAAAGGAATGCAGTCGATGTATAAGACAGTAATATTGAATATACGTGATACATTAAGAGTCGGTGTGCCATCATTTCTATACGTTATACAGAATAATTTGCTATATGTATCAGCAGCTAATTTAGACGCGGCTACTTACCAGGTAATTATTATTTTATAATATAGTATGGACCTGAGACAGGATGAATGTCATTTTGATAAGACAGATATGAATGTGGATTACTATAAGAGCTAAAGAAAATCTGGATGGCATGTGTTTAGTTTATGTTATGGACGAAAAGAAGATAAACGTGGATCATCTCCACGCATATGACTGACAGAAGTTTCTGGAATGATATTAGTGATTCTTTGCTAAAAGTTGTTTTCCTTTGGAGATAATAGTCTAAACGCTTGATGGATGATGGGTCAATCTTAGTATGTTGTAAAATTAGTAAAACAACACTGCTGTCCATTCTGGGCAGACCTTAGCACGTTGGGATCATTTCTCCAGCAGCATATATGTACCAACAGTATATTTTTAAGGGAGCAAGTACCTACTAATTGCATATATATTGTTTTTAGGTTACATATCAATTAAAGTTACTAACCACTGCATTTTTCGCAGTGCTAGTATTAAAGAGACAGCTTAAGAAATGGCAATGGTGTGCATTGGCAATTTTAGCAGCTGGGGTTACAATGGTTCAACTTTCAAGTTCTACAAAAGCAAAAACTGTCTCTGAAGGCGAACAATCTAAATTAATTGGTTTTAGTTGTGCACTAGCGGCGTGCTTTATATCTGGTTTTGCTGGTATTTACTTTGAAAAAGTTCTCAAAGAATCAGACGTATCTGTAAGTATCTATCAATCTATCGGCCCATCAGCGTCCATTGTTGTAAATAGTTAAACGGCATAATCGTCACATTTAGCAGACGGCTGCTGACGGCTGTTTAGCAGACGGCTGCTGACGGCTGTTTAGCAGACGGCTTCAACACGGGTTGAATGGTAGTGTCATATTAATATTATCACTACTTCTATGGGTGTTGTTAAAGACAAACCATGGAAACGGACATTTATACAAACTCGAATTAATATTCTATCTCAATCTGTTAGTATAATTGTACCTTTTTACTTATAATGGAGTTGCCTCCATAATGGGAGGGAACTTAGGTTTATTTCATACCCAATAGTGGTACATAAATGGACTGTCTAAAAAAGAATACGGGAAATACTTGAATTTTCCCCATTCGTTAAGTAAGTACAATACATATAAAAATTTCTATGAATAGTGAAAACTGATAGATAACCTTTTTTCTCGATCAATTAGTGTCATTCTTTTAATTGACTGCAAATGGAAAGCTATTAAGTATCGCTCTCCCATCCCGAATCAATTCAATTCCCACACAGGACAATATTTTGGTGTGATCCACAAAGAGATATCTTCGGTAATTGTATGTTTGTAAAGTCCTCTGTGAACACAGGCATTTAGAATAATGTTATAGTTTTTAAATAAAGTAACTGCACATCTGCGGGCGAGAATTTTAAATGACCTGGACTTTGACATTTCCTTATTTTTATTGTATGCAGTTTGCATACCTAGTATTAGACCCAATTTATGTACTATGCTTAGTAATTGAATTTTTTTTCAGGTTTGGATGAGAAATGTGCAACTTAGTCTTTTGTCATTACCATTCGGAGCCATCACTTATCTGGCAAAGGAAGGCGTTCATAATAATCTATTGAAAGGCTTTGATGGTTTTGTTTGGTATCTTGTTCTCTTACAAGCTGCAGGTGGCCTTATTGTTGCAGTTGTCGTCAAATATGCTGATAATATATTGAAAGGATTTGCAACTTCGGTTGCTATTATTATAACATGTATAGTGTCCATGTGTCTATTTGATTTCAAACTAACAGTACAGTTTACTATTGGTACATTTTTCGTGATTGCTTCTATATTCTTATATGGATATGTACCGAAGAAAAAAGAAGCACGATCATCGTTAAATGTATGATATTACAACAGTTTTACTAGCGTAGCTTCTATCTTCAGCCTCTAACCTCATATATTAAGCTTTTAAACTTCAAACACTCGCATTATTGTCACCAATCTACATTTACAAATCAATAATAATGCTATCAGGGTAATATTTTTACACAACGTAATTGACAATTGAATTTATTTATAAGTAACGATTACGGCCTGCCAATTATTTATAAATTATATGTACTTATTATTACAATTATTGTATATAAGAAATGTTTTTATACATTTGTGCTTATTTCAATTGTGGATAAGAATCGTGTCTGTCAGTGGGATATTTATAGATCGTAAAGATGGAAGAAAATAGACATAAAATGTCAAAATCATGAAATTGTAGAATAAAATATTATTTATTATTTTGAGATTTTCAGAATTTACTTCTAACAAGTATTTAAAAGGAAACTATCAAAGTATTAGTCAGTTATGTAACTTAAAATTTAAAGATGACTGACATAAGCCGAACGTTTAAATTGATTGAAGATTAAATTAATTTTAATGTAAAGGTATGAAATATTAAATTAGTAATAAAAAGATTATAATAAAAATTTGAATCTATGTTATATTATATACTAAACGAATTTATTAAATGATTACAATTTTAATATGAATTTATAATCTTCCTCTTCCTCATTTGTTCCAGCCAACTTTCAAGTTGTTGCTGAGGAGTCTTTGGATTTCTTTTATAATAATCTTCAGGTGGTATACCTTCTTCGAGTCTTACAAAATAATGACAGAATTGATACCTAACTTCGCCCATCCTTCCCCTTGCATGTCTCCTCACCCCTTTTATCGTCATACCTTTGCCTGAAAATGATTCCGCTGAAAACCACTGACATATTAACAAAATGCTGGTAATTATTTTATAGACATACGGCAATTAGTATGATAGTATAATTACACATACTTATCCTATGGCAGTTTAAGATTTGTAAATAAAACCAATACATATAATAAAACAATATTTCGAAACTGCATAGCCATATATTTAATTTATCAAAAAGTTAGGGTGAACAATACAATAGAAAAAGGTCTCAAAAAAAATAAAAAATTTTATGTCTCTTACGTATACGCAAAACTCCCAAAGAATATTTATTTTATTAATTAAATGTATTTTTTCGCAATTTTTATAAATAGATTAAAGCCAGATTTTTTTGAGACAAGCTATGGTATAGTCGCACCTCACGGGATCTGTTCGTGGTGACGTGCGTATGTCCATCACTAACGCCATGTGCGCGAGCCACTGATACCTGGACTCACGTCATCGTTGGCCCGTCCGCCAGGTTACTCTTTGGGGTATTTGATGTACAGATTGGGACAACATGTTTTCATTTCATTAAAAATTGAGAACAATTTTATATGTTATAGTTATTTAAAGATAATTTTAAATAATCCCTAGCCTGTTAAAAATACATTTACCTAGGACATTGTTTGTTTAAAATGTGTGAATTTGTAAATAGTAGTTAACTACAAGTCCATGGATTAGTTGGATAAATGAACATCAAATAGTACCACAAGCTTTTTCTAAATTTGTACTATAAAAATTCAGACTGTAAAAATAAACACTAAGCTTGTGAGTGTTTGAGTTTTCTTTAATTCTAAAACAAACCGATCCTGATCGCAAATTTTAATAAGACAACTTTATTGATATTTTGATATTTGTCATGTCAATTGAACACAAAATGTTTGACAACAACACAAATCGTTGGTTAGAAATATGTTTCAATTAATATACACAGGACCACAGAACTACATGCCACATCACTATATATAGCAAATAGCAACTATACAATAATGCGCGAATTTGAAGCTTTTTATATTTATATTGCTTCTATCATTAATACTATTTTTGGTAAGAATTTTTAAATGATTTTACATTTACTAATGCTTACTAACTTTTTAGAAATCATTTTCTAACATTGTTTGTTATTATCATAACTTAAGAATCGAGTTTACACTGATTTACAGTTTGCATATCAGGGTAAAAGCATTTTTGATGGTTCCAGGAAAATCATGACTCCCGCAAAACTTTCAATGAAAATATGCATAATAATTAAAATTCACCATACTCACCAACCCATAAGTTACTTTTGAATTCAACATTATGTTTTTTTACTGCAAGTTCCTGAGCTTCAAGTATTGCTTCCTTAACATATACTGCACCCTTTTTGTTCACGAAACTGAGTTGCTTTACAGCTTCATCTACTGTCATTCCTCTAACAAAACTGGCAATATACCACATTTTATCAGGGCTGTATTTAATATTAGTTTTTTGATGACATATAAACTGGAAATTTGAAATATAAATTATTTTGTGTAAATTATATTATCACCATCATCTTGCTCTTATAGCGTTGACACAATATTTATTCTAGTTCCATTGTAGATATTGCTAAAGGTCTGCCAATAGTCTAATAATATAATTCGGCGATAATTCTGTTATGACTAGCTAGGCAGACCTGACGCCAATCATCCTTGACAATGTAATTGAAGAGCAGACAGTATCAAATAGAGTTAGCCCTGGTCAACGACTCTTTTTCTTCTTTTATAACACCCTCAAGCCATGTACGGGTTGGTAGTATTCATAACTGCCACCACACAGTAGAAAATATTTTATTATGAGTATTTACACATATTAATTTGTCTTTTTATGTGAATTTACATCTATACCTCATGACATGGCAATATTACTTACTTGCCAATGGGACTCATATAAAACTGGGTAAATAGGCATAAGTTGAATAGGCAACTATGTATTCTTGGAAAAATAATAACACCAACTTAAAATTGTTAACCTGCATTTCAATTAAGGCATTACCCACCTTTCATGGGATAATCTATGTTAAGCAGTAAATGTGGATAGGCTAATAGATAAAAGAATGATTTAACTTTTCACGCCGATCAACTAGATATTCACAAATAGAAACTTGCTATATACAACTATTACTTTTTCAGAATTCTTATGGCAAAGTAAGGGGTATTTTTAACCAGCACCCAAAGGTATTCTTAACCAGCTCCCAGTGTTGATCATGATTTATTATAATCTAAAACTATCAAACCATATTGCCTATCTAAACTATCAAGTTAATTTACATGGGTTGTAGATGTATTTTATACACAGCATTTGTAATATAGCGATATTATCCACATATATGAAATATCCAACTCTGTATAAAATTGTTCTTATTTAGCAAAAATGTTGTAATTCAAATGTAAGATGGATTACTCTTACACAAGAACTATTTTATTATATTTTTATTGTATTGTCAACTTAAAAATAAAATACTTATTTTCAGGAACATTAACCATCATACACAGCAGAGCCTTTATGTGTAACTACTAAGTTCAGTGATCAAATAAATATTTAGCATATAATCGACAAAAATATAACAATACATTAATTAGTGATGTAATATAATTAAATACAATAAGACAAGGCAGTTGCGGCAAGATTTTCAATTCAACAATTTGGGCTCCTATTTGATCAAAAAACCAAATATAATAACTTACTGCAGGTCTTGGTTCGTCCGTGATTGCTTGTGGAGGATAAACCACTTTATTGTATCTGATAAATCTTTTTGGGGTATCTAATTTGGACCAAGCAGAAACAGATGAACTTGTGTGAATATTGGTTACTTGGTTAGTTTTTAACCCAGTAATAATAAGACTTTTAAATAATTGATTCATTGTTTATATGTATTTTGTCTATATTTTATCAAATTTAGTTTATATATTTTATGACAAAATTAAATTTTAAACGATTTAAATATATAACCTCCACATTTTGGATAAATATAAGTCAGTGTCAGTTAGTGTTGCATATCAATAGTCTACTATCGATAGACAATTAGGGATGTTCGATATACATCGAAATCATCGATGTTTACAATGCGATACATCGAATCGATCCGATGTTTTGAAGGCTATCGAAATACTCGATGTATCGATGTTTTTTTCATAAAACATCGAAACGATGATAACCAGTAAATGCCACAAAAAAGACCTTTTTTTTTAGAAATCTGTTTGACAAGGGACTGTGGAATAGGTATAAGGGCATTTTCACAAAAATAGGCAGTACTAAAAAACACATGATTTTTTTAAACTTTCATTTTAAGGTGATATTATATTTGTTAGTAATAATCTAATTTACATATCGAATTTCAGTTTTTAACTTGGATTGATTGCATAATTTATTAAAAATAAGCAAAAACGTAGGCCTACTCAAACAAAAAGATGTCAGGTTTGTTACTTTTGTATAACATGATTAAAATGAAACAATAAATGAAATACCTCTCTTTTTAATAAAAAACCAAAAAGAACATGGTTGAACTACCTAATTATGTAACTTCGTGAAACAAACTTGAAAAAATATGACGATAATTAGCAAGTTTTGTTACTGTTGATAACAGAAGAAACACTTATTTTAATTTTTTTTTATGTAAAACTAAGTTTCTTTTAATATAATTATAATAATAAAACAGTTATCATATACCTTATCTTAAATTACGGTATTAAAGCCTGAAATATAAAAAATAGAAATTAAATTGAAAATTTTTGGGGACAGTAACAAAACTGATGGTAACAAAATTATAAAGAACCATTTACATTATCATCAGAATCCAATAATAAGTTCTAAAATCTCTCATTGAAACTAAATAATTACTTTGATAAAACCAACAAAATCAATTAGACAATTAATAATCAAAATAAATTATATCAAATATGTTGCTTAACATCCGTTTAAATTTTTAATCATAAACATGGACACAAACCTCCATTCTACAAAGCAGTGTTGCATAAAAATCGATAGTTTGACTATCGATAGTTAACCTCAAAAAGTATTCATACTATCGATAGGACTATCGATAGTATCGTACATATCAATACTATCGAGACTATCGATAGTATCGATAGCTCTCCACGAGCAATACTATTAATAACGGCGATACTATCGATACTATCGATAGTGATTCATTCGATAGTATCAATACTATCGATAGTATCGTTAATACCATTAGTTTTAGCGTAAAACTATCGATACTATCGATAGTATCGACTATTTCGGGCTATCGATTGCCAGAAAATTTTCAATAGTATTGCTTAAAAATATAAATACCGTAGTTGTGTCCCTGTTGCTTGTTTTCAGTGAATTTTGTGGTGACTTTTCTAGCAGTAACGTGCATTTGCGTTCTTACTTTGAAGCCCAAGTTAGCTAATAATGGTTAAGATCAATAGCCATTGAAAGTTGAGTAAAATTATAATGCTGCGAGACTTCTGGACAATTGGGTCGGAATGTGTGAATGAATGTAAGTGGTACCTTGTACTTGTACCACCCTATTGACAGTTTTCTGTCTACAGCCGCGGGCCGGTGGTTCCGGGGTAGTACCACACTTTCGCAGAAGATCGGCGTCTGAGTAATGGCAATGTGCTATTGCGCTTCGTTCGGTGAGCGAAAAGCTGGCAGTTCAACTGGGTGGGTTTGGGGATTTTATTAGTAGGCAGTGGCCTAAGCTATAACCTTAGTATTGCCAAGCTCCATGGGCGACTGTGATACTTACCATCAGGTGTGCTGCTTGCTCGTTCGCCACCATAAGCAATAAAATGAAAAAAAAAATGGTTTGTTCCAGTATACTAATGAAACTCAGAATGTCTATTACTATAAAATTTTAGTGTAATTATTAGCTTTGAAAGTTTCGGTTAAACAAAATTATGAAAAACATAATCAAGAATTCTGAGTTACAATTCTACACAGAATTATGGCCGTAATTAGTCATTAGATTTGTTGTATTTTTAGCGATATTAATCTAGTGAAGTAAATTTAACAGGGTCCGAAAAACATAAGTTCTCTGTATGCTCGATTGCAATGTGATCCATCTAGAAGGCTCTATTAAAAATATGCTTACATATATGTAACTTCACATTATAGGGATATAGAAATATATATCTAACTGAATCCAGAATAATTTTTTAATTGTATATTATATACAATTGAAAATGAAATGAGCGAGATGCAACGTTGACATCAAAATTCCCGAATTGAAAACATATAGACCATTGTGTTACTCTCTCTGACACCACATTAGGTCCATAAACGTCACAATTTGTTCACAGCTTGCGTTGCATGTATCTTTTTTGTAATAAAGTTTTAAAATATGTCGAATTTCTTCATAGGATTGGCCCATTTTAACAAAAAGAAAAAAAAATGTGTGCGTGTAAACCTTTACGCGCGATTGAAGTAAAACTTCTTTGGCGTTGACGACATATATCACTGAAATGATTAAATATTAACTTAAATAAATAAATATTATATTATAATTATATCTATTATTCACGTGCTTTACAAAGATTATTACAAATGTTATATTAATATTGTTCATTCGAAACAGGTAATTGAAGCAAGTACAGTAGTTTAATATAAATTTTAATATATATAGTTAAAATTTGCAAAAATTACTATAGCGCGATTTAGACTCTAATAGATGTCCTCTTAGAATCCATTAACTTTGTTACAGCGCCATCTAGTAATAAATTATGATCCTATTTAAAAAAATCTGTGTTACTCCCTAGTCGCGCCTAAAGAAGTTTTACTTCAAAAAGAAAATAAATAAATGAAATAATCCAAGAATATGACATAATACTTCCACATTCCCACCGAAACTCAAGAAATATTGACAGCAGCAAGTATTGCTATTATAATTGTTTCACTTTGTTAGTATCACAAATTTAATGTTATTCACCTGACTAAAATTTGTTCTACTCTTCTTCTTCTTCTTATGTATTGGCAATCAGCTACATATACGAGCTATTGGTGCCAGTGTCAAGTTATAAATATTTTCACGTTTTTAGTCTTTCAAGTCAGTCGTTGTCTAAGTCAAACTGTACCATTAACAGTGCAATGGCCACACTGTTAATGGTATCTTGTGGGAATTTTGATGGAAAATGAAAACGTTGTAAAGCACTTTTATATGATATTCACTACATCCTAGTATCGCCGCACATCACATTACATAAAATGCCATCAAAATTATCTAATATAACACGTTAAAACACTACGATATCGAATATAATACAAGAGCACCACATGACGTTTTCAAATTCCCGTCTAAAGTCGTCTTGTTCTACTCTATGATGACGCAAATTTAAATAAATTTCTTTAATAATAATGTCAGTACTTGGCTTACCACATAACATAACTTTAGACAACAATACTATCGAATAGTTGCTTGCTATCGATAGTCCAAAATAGTCGATACTATCGATAGTTTTGAGTTAAAACTAATGGTATTAGCGATACTATCGATAGTATTGATACTATCGAATGAATCACTATCGATAGTATCGATAGTATCGTTGTTATTGATAGTATTGCTCGTAGAGAGCTATCGATACTATCGATAGTATCGATAGTATTGACGTATTACAATACAATCGATATACTATTGATACTATTGCTTATACGTAAACTATCGATAGACAATTGATTGTCTATCGATAGTAGACTATCGATATGCAACACTACTACAAAGTGACTTGTTAAAAAAGTATGTTGTGTGTGTGGTTATAGCAAAGAGTAAAATTATATTAACTGAAATAGAGTGGCAACTCGATGGTAAAATATGCATGCATGGAAAGTGCTGCTGCCTGGAGCTTAGGCGACGAACTAAAGTTGAAGTAATACCAAAGAGTAAAGTTATTAAATTGAAAAAGAGTGGCAACTCGATGATAAAATATGCATGTATGGAAAGTGCTGCCACCCAGAGTTTAGGCGCTGAAATATCAGCTGATAATTAAACGATAATAATATCAGCCTAACATTGAAACTTGAGATAATTTTCAGAAAAATATCAATAACTGAAAATAGATCGATGACAATAAGTACCTACGCTAGGAACAAAAAATAACAATTCTTAGTTGTCAAACGTTTGACAGGCAGGACAAAATGGCAGCAGTTAAGTTTGTACAACCAATCTGTAGGCGGCGCGACGGTCAGTAAAAATAAGTAATGTTTTAAGTGTCCCCCCCCAGAGTAATACAACACGTAACATATACCTACGTATCTACATTTGTGTATGTGATTATATAGGATTTTATTTTACTATGAGACCTACCCTGAAATGCAAAACAAAACATATCAGCCGTTAACGAAACGGCAATAGTATAACCTTAACAATGAAAATTGAGATAATTTCCAGAAATAACATCAAAAACCGAAAATAGATTATTGACAATAAGTACATACGCTAGGAACATAAAATAACAATTCTCAGTTGTCAAACTTTTGACAATCAGGACAAAATGGCAGCTATGTTTGTACAAACAATCTGTAGGCAGCGCGACGATCAGTAAAAATAAGTAATGTTTTAACTGTGCCCCCCCAGGGTTATAGAGAGATTATGTTTGCAAGGTGAGAAATGTAATTACCTAAATTCTATTAAATTCACTAATGTAACAGTAGTACAGTACAGAGTAGTCTTTTATATTCAATCATAAAATAATATTAAAATATGAATACTTGTTGCACAATTTTTTCACGAAATATTATTGTACTTATATTACGGTAATACACATAGTAAAATAAATTATACAGTGACTTTTTGGCGTTTTTAAATTGTTTACATTAAAATTATGTTCAGTCTTTTTAAAATATGTGGTGCGAATTAGTATGTTATTAAACATACTAACTCGCACAACAGTATAATATATATTACACTTCGTCATTAAAATAAAAATATTTAATAAATTAAAATATCAAACATTGCTGGCATTCGTCTGCCAGATAATGATCATAGACACTAAAATCACAATACCACCAAAAATAAGGTATCTTTATTAAGAATTTGCTGTTCTGTCGACTCATTGGCAAAAAGAAGTATAATAATCATAAATCTGAAGCCAGGACCTTCTTTTTGACTGGGACGCGGTCGCATCCTTCTGCGAGGCAGTAGTCTCGCGGAAGGAGGCGGCGGAGCGCGTGCGCGAGGAGCGTCTCCTCGACGACGCGAGCCGCCGCCGGTGACTGGGGCGGCGCAGGCGCGATTACCTGCGCCTGATGCCGCCCTAGCCGAGGCCGCGGGTGACTTGATCGGGGATTTAGTCCGTCACCCGCCGAGAGGCCGACCGCGTGAGGAAAGACCGACATCCTACCCGAGGGGGGGACGTCGGTCGAGGAGAGGGTACTCCTCAGGGGTATTCTGTGCTGTGTGTCGGGCCAACCACTGACGTCAAGTCACTCTGCTCCGGTGGTTGGCCCAACGACGAAGGCGACGTCACGGGTGGGTTACGGGTGTGCATGCTTACGCTCCTCTGTCACCCCGGACGGAGTGTGCCGACCGTAACCCGCCCCCAAAAAAAAAAAAAAAAAGGACCTTTTTGCATCCAAAACAGTATTTCGACAAAATAAAATGTGTGTAGAAGGATGAATTATGTTTTTTTTTTCATATTATATCGATACTCTAGTAAAATTGTAAATATCAAAAAGTCTGTTTATTAAAAATATGTCTTCGACAATCCGGTTTCATCATATCTGTCTGTCCATCTGTCACTTCTGTTACCTAACAACTTTAAGAGCTGAACGAATTTTAATAAAAGATGGGAGGCATACATACCTCCTTTTGGTAAGTTGGTAAAAAGTGTAATGGCCAGTCCAAAGAGTAAAATTATATTAACTGAAAAAGAGTGGCAACTCGATGGTAAAATATGCATGTATGGAAAGTGCTGCTACCTAGAGCTAAGGCGGTGAACTAAAGTTGAAGTAATATACATATATACCTACGTATCTACATATTGTGTGTATGTAATTATATAGGATTTTTCTTTACTATGAAACCTACCCTGAAATATAAAAATAACATATGAGCCGTTAACGAAACGGCAATAGTATAAACATAATAATGAAAATTGAGATAATTTTCAGAACGAACATTAATAACCGAAAATAGATTATTGACAATAAGTACATACGCTAGGAACAAAAAAATAACAATTCTCAGTTGTCAAACTTTTGACAATTACAACAAAATGGCAGCTATGTTTGTACAAACAATCTGTAGGCGGCGCGACGATCAGTAAAAATAAGTAACGTTTTAACTGTGCCCCCCCAGGGCCAGTCTCCTTTATAGTCAATTTTGTTACTTTTTAGGTCATACTATATGTTACCATACAAAACTGACGTAACGTTATCTTACCCTCGCATGATTAATAATTATTTAAAAAATATACAATTGTGGTAACGTCTCATCAACAGTTTTATAAGTTGTATTAGATGATAAATATTATGAAAATAACCACAAAATATGTTTACTAATTAATGCGTCAAGAAATATTGGTAACACACCTTGACAAATAAAGTACGCCCACACGAAGCACTGAATCATAATGTGCTCCTCAAATAAAATTTTGGCAGAAACTAAACAATGTTTACAAAATAGGCACCAAATAAAAGACTGTTATTGTTGTTATTACATAAAACATACAAAAAGTGTAGTATTTTATAAAAAAATATGGTAACAAAACTGACTGTGTCAGGGTTTTTAAAATGCACTCCAGTAATTAAATTATATTTATTTTTTTTATTTTGCGTTGTGATACTATATATTTTTCTTAAAATGACCCTACATTATCACTAGAAAAATAAAATACTGCCCTGATAGCAAATTTTAACAACTAATACTTAAATTCGATGTTGAAATATCGTCTGCTTGCAAAGGGACACGGTAAAATGATAGCATTCTATTGTTTTATTATTTTTTAATCAAAAAGTTATACTACGATTGGCTTTAATAATATTATAAAATATTAGTTAAATGTATAATAAACCCAATGTAAAATTTTGTTCTAGTTTGAAATAGAATGAATTGATTAAAAAAAATAATGTTTTAGAGGGACAAGCCTGAAAACGTCCTTGCCCATTTTTATGAAAATGCCCATAAATGCCACAAAAAGGACCTTTTTTTTAGAAGTCAGTTTTATAAGGGATTGACTTTAGAAAAAAGTACTCTATGTTTAAAAACATCGATGTGTTCATCCGATACATCGAAAGACATCGATGTACAGTTTCGATTTATCGAATCGAAAAAAACATCGATGTGTTTTCAAAGTGCACACCCCTATAGACAATCAATTGTCTATCTATAGTTTACATATAAGCAATAGTATCGATAGCATATCGATTTTATTATAATACATCGATATCCAGCAACTTTTGATAGTATTGTTGTATATTATAATTATGCAGTAAGACAAGTAACGACATTATTATTAAGGGGGTATTCTAGTCTAGAGGTCTGAATTTCGAGCGTTTTTTGGCAATTAATATAAAAGAAGCAGTTAATATTTTTACCATACAATTTTTTATCATTTGTTTATTGATATTTCAAGAATACAAAAAAATACATTTAAAAAAAAATAATAAATTTTCAAAAAGATATGTCCTTGAAGTAGAGAAAAAAAAGGGCGGGAAGCGTTCGATTTTGGCGGGCGCGTTTTTCAGACCTTAATAATTAAAATTGATTTTTCCTTAAAATATTTGATCAGTGGTGGTATTACTTTGTTGTACATACATACATACATACATAGCCTCACGCCTGTTTCCCAGAGGGGTAGGCAGAGACTACGGATTGCCACAAACCACGATCCTGGCATACTTCCATCGCTTCATTCACACTCATAATAGTCTTCATGCATGCTCTACGATTACGCATACTCTTAATAAGACCTCTCGTCAACACATCCCCAACTTGGTGCAGAAAAGTATGACGTGGTCTTCCTCTTGTATTCGTCCCATTCACGCTTGCTTTATATATTTGCTTCGTCAACCTCTCGTTACTCATTCTTTCTAAATGTCCAAACCACCTCAGCATACTCTTTTTGATCTTTGTCACTACTTCTTCATTCACACCACAGCGCTCTCTTATAACACTATTCCTAATTTTATCTTTCATACTTACATCACACATACTACGAAGAGCTCTCATCTCAACAGCATTTATTCTACTTTCATGTCTTCCCTGCCAAATCCAACTTTCACTACCATACATGAGAGTAGGTACTAATACTCCCTTATGTACAGCTAAACGTGCCTTTTTGGACACGTTTCTGCTTTTCATAAAGGTGTATAGTGCCCCATTCACTCTATTACCAGCATTTACTCTTCTTTCAACATTATCATCATTTTTACCATCTCTAGTAAACAAAACACCCAAATATAAAAATTCTTTCACCTGTTCCAGTTCCTCACCATTTATAAAAATTTTACATTCCGTCATACATTTATCCTTTTCAAAAACCATAATTTTCGTCTTACTTACATTTACTTTCATACCTTTTCTTTCAAAAGCTTCATGCATAGTAGTTACCATCGCCTGCAAATCTTCTGCCGATGATGCAAGTAATACCTGATCATCGGCATAAAGAAGACATTTGATAAGTAACTCATTCATTCGTAAACCACAATCATTATTTTTCAGATCTTTCAAACAGCTATCCATGAATAGGTTAAATAGCCACGGGGACGCTACACATCCCTGTCTAACACCTTTATCGATATTAAACCACTCCGTGTAGGCTCCGTTTATTCTTACGCACGCCCTGGAATCCTTATAGATGGATTTCAACGCGTGAATAAGATGGCTGTCCACCCCATACATAGACAGTACCGACCACAGTTCATTCCTCCTCACTTTGTCATAAGCTTTCTCCAAATCAATGAATGCACAAAAGATTTTCTGACCTTTAGCCAAAAATTTCTGCGTCATGCATCGTAAGGAGAAGACTTGATCCGTACAACCCATACCTTTTCGGAAACCTGCTTGTGCATCCCATATTTTCTTGTCGGTTACTTTCACTACTCTTTCAATCAATACTTTCGCATACAGTTTGCCGACTATGCTAAGGAGGCTTATGCCCCTGTAGTTCCTACAATCTTGCTGCGAACCTTTCCCTTTATACAAAGGTACAATTACAGCCTTACACCAGTCGTCAGGTACTTGGCCATTAGTCCAGCAGAGATTGAAGAGCTGGTATAGCATGTTAGCTATGATATCCTGTCCAGCGGTCAGCATCTCAACTGTAATCCTGTCGTATCCTGCAGATTTACCCGCTTTCATACCTTTCAGTGCGTTCATAATTTCCACCATAGTAATACATTCTCCATCCTCAAGATCTCTTTCACTCTCAAATGATAGATCTTGTGGCTCTTCTCTTTCAAATAAGCTTTCAAAATACTCCTTCCATCTCTCTAGTACACATTCTTCTCTATTCACTATCCTTCCATACTTATCCCTGATCGAAGCAAGCTCTGTACTTTGAACTTTACCTCGAGCTGATCTTATGGATTTCCAGAAAACCTTTAAGTTAGATTGGTAATCCTGCGATAATCTTCTATCATACTCGTCTTTCTGATCCTCTTTCTTTTTTCTGACAATTTCTTTCACTTCTCTTTTTCTTCTCTTGTACTCTTCTTTGGCTATGTCTATATCATGAATCGTTGCTTTCTCTATTCTCTCACTGGCTCTGATAGCAAGCCAATCTATCCAGGCTTTCTTCTTCTCACAAACTGCACTCTGCACATCTTTGTCCCACCATATATTCTTCATCTTATTTACTTTCCTTCTTCTGGTCACGCCACATGTTTCTGTAGCAACATTTACCACATTTTCTTTAAAAGTCTTCCATAATTCTTCCATATCACTAATATTAACCGAACCATACAACTTTTCTGTCAGTTTACTTTTATACTTCTCTCTAACAATCTCATCTTGCAAATTCTCTACTTTTATCCTTTCTAGTACACTTGTCGTGTTATGTATCCGGTTTCGCCACGTTTTTATGAGACCACTTATTCTAGTCATTACTAGAAAGTGGTCTGTATGGATACCAGTACCGCGATACACCCTGGTGTCTAGAACTTTGTTTCTGAGTCTTTCGTCTACTATTATAAAATCAATCATACTCTTTCTTACATTCTTTGCTTCGCGTGTATACATATGGATCTTTTTGTGTTCAAACATAGTGTTTGTAACACAAAGGTTCCATTCCAAGCACACCTCTAGCAGACTTTGACCATTTTCATTCACACTTTCATCACCAAACCTTCCTAAAACGTTTTCGAATCCTTTTCGGCCTACTCCCACCCATCCATTAAAATCACCTAGCAAAATCAACCTTTCATTTAACTGGCATAATCTTAAAACATCTCTTAGTTCCTCCCAAAACTTTTCTCTTCCATCCTGCTCACATTTATTTTTAGTCAAACCCGTGTTTACAGGAGCATATACTCCTACAACAAAAATACGGGTCAGACCCACTTTCATTCTTAACCATACTAATCTAGCATTCACACAATCATACTCTTTCACACATTGAGCCATTCGAGCAGAAAGAAGGAGACCAACTCCCTGGCAGGCTCTAGTAGTCATTGGTACCCCGGACCAGTATGCCGTATAAGGTCCATGACTAGCTATCTCACATCCCTTTCGCTTCGTTTCATTCACACAAAGAATATCAATCTTTTTATCATCCATCATTTGACATACCTCATTTAATTTCTCTTTCATTCCTCCTCCTACATTCAACGTGGCAAAACGGCACTCCGTAGACCGCTTTTCGCCCTCATTGGGATCGAGACGTGAAGGGTTGCGAAACCGCATCGCCGTCATTTGGACTTTTAAAATTTTTTATACAATCCATAGCGTTCCCACGAGTAGTACTTTGTTGTAAATTGTAAATATATATTTTTTCTGTAATATTAGTTAGTGTTTCTTATCTGGTAAGTTTTTTTAAATTTTCTTATTAAAATGAATGAGCCGCCCGACCCCGGTGGGACAGCTCCGCAACCCGCAGCGTTTGTAACCGTCTCCTGTGAGTCCGGAATGGACACCGACGGTTCAATTGCTACTAAACGTCCGTATAAACGCACTAAAACCATTACTAGCTCTAAAAAGAAAAAGAGGACCGCCAACAGCCGCCCAGATTGTCTGGGTTCTGATAGCGACTCTAACTCAAAAAATTCAATTTCGAGTCCTCCTACAGCCCCTGCTGTAGTACCACAGCCGCAGACAATTACCAACACATCTTAAACTTCATCCCAACTACGAACTTTATACCAGTCCTCCGACGCAGGCCCATTCCTAATCCATGTCCAAAAAATTCAAACTTCTCCGAGTGACGGCACTGTGCTGCACCCCATTACTTTTGGTACTTTTCTTAAAAAGAACATCATACATAATATCGTCAACGGCAGTTTAAAAAGAATAGGGCGCAACAGACTATCGCTTGAGTTTACCAACTTTAAAGATGCAAATACTTTTGTAGAAAATGATATCTTAACCAAACAAAATTTTACTGCATTTATACCGTCCTACAATATTTCTCGTATTGGTGTAATAAAGGGAATTCCAGTTGAATGGACTGATGACGATATTAAACTAAATATGGTGGTTCCTCCTGGATGTGGAAAAATAGCTAAAATTAGAAGGCTCAATTTTAAGTCCATTGTGGATAAGGTTCCTGTATGGAAGCCATCACAAACAGTGGTGATAACTTTTGATGGGCAGGTTCTACCGTCCAAAGTATTTGTTTGCTACAACGCCCTACCTGTAGATTTATATACATTCCCGACAATTCAATGCTACAGTTGCTGTCGGTTTGGCCACACTCAAATGCAGTGTCGCTCTAAGCCTCGATGCTTTAAGTGTGGACAAGAACATACTGGCAGTAGCTGTAGTGTTAGTGAAGACTGCACAGTATGCTGCTTGTGTTCTGGATCACATATTGCTATTAGCAAAATATGTCCTGAATTATGCAGACAGAAAAAAATTAAGTTATATATGGCACAAAACAATGTTTCCTATATAGAATCTTCTAAGCTGTTCCCTCCATCCACAAAATCTTACTCAGAAGCATTGACAAGTAGTATAAAATATAGTAAAAATATCTCCATGCCACCTACAGTTATTGATAGTTCAGTACAGTCACACATTCCAGCACAAAAACAATCATACACAAAAACAATATTTCAGAAACCTAAAACACCTCCAAAACTAAACATAGGCTATGATAAAATAGCTCACAATAACATTATCAATAACAATATGTCTACATTGCCAAATGGTAGCGCACTCCAATTTAAATCTAATATTAGTGATGACAGTAGTCATCAACCTGTTATACAAACTATTATTACATTGATCCAAACTTTATTAAATACAAATATTTTACCGTCCAACGTTGCCCCTGTACTATTTGCAATAATCAATTTACTCACCAACAATGGATCTAACAACATTGCTCCAGTGGAATTGCCGTAGTGTCATCAATAAAAAAAGTGAAATTATATACCTTGTAAATACTTATACACCTTTCCTTCTAGCTTTGTCAGAGACTTGGCTCAAACCTACTTCTCTATTTAAGATAAAAGGTTATTCTATCACTAGAGAAGATAGATTAGATGGGTATGGTGGTGTAGCCTTACTCATTCATAATTCATATTCATTTGTACAAATTCCATTACCATCTCATTGTGAAAATTTATCCATAGTAGCTATTAGTGTAAATAATATCTCATATGTGTCTATTTATATACCTCATCCCTCTCTTGCAGTTTTCCATGAAGTTAATAATATATTGTCAGTAGTTCCAAAACCATACATCATTTTAGGAGATTTCAATACACAACATCAGTCATGGGGCAGCTCTATTGCTAGCCAATATGCAGATACATTATTGGACTTGATTGATGAACATAATCTTTGTGTTCTTATCACTGGTCTTCCAACCAGGAGGACAGAACCAACTCACAGGAACAGTGTAATTGATCTTTCAATATGTACATCTAATTTATCATCTATGCTATCATGGTGCACTCTTAACTCTACTTTTGGTAGTGATCACTTTCCTATTTTGATTTCATTTCCTCAACCAAATGCAGAGAAAAGAATAAACAGTCCTCGTGTTAGACATATTTTAAATGACTCTCAATGGGATAAGTATAACGAGATAATTGAGAGTAAAATTTCTTCTTTACCTGAGCCATTTGTCAATCTAGAAGTTGATCTCTGTGTTCAAGCATTTTCTGGTGTTTTAACAGAAGCTGCGGATACAGTCTTCCTTAGAAAGAATACATTTAGTTCAAAAATACCTTCACCTTTGTGGTGGGACAAAGAATGTACTGAGGCAGTAAAACACAGAAAAAAAACAGAAAAACTATATTCTTGCAATATGTCAGTAGAAAATTATGATATTCTTATAAAAACCATCGAAGAAACACGCATTCTGTTAAGGAAAAAGAAATTAGAGAGTTGGAAAAGATACTGTTCATCAATTAATCCCCAAACCCCACCATCCATTGTTTGGCGTAACATAAGGCGATTTAAATCAGCATTTAATTCATCCACTTCTTTACTTCCTTCATCACTATCTGATAGCTTTTTAGATAAACTAGCTCCTCCTTCAGTCCCTGTAGAAGTAGAAACAGTTTCTATACCACCATCTGTAATGACAAACAGTGATACCTATCAACTGAGTTCCCCTTTCCGTATGAGCGAGTTAAGGGGAATTCTGTCGATGGTTCAAGATTCCTCACCTGGTGTTGATGGGATATTATACTCATTCTTGGCTAATACTGGGGACTTGGCTTTACAATACTATTTAAATATTGTAAACACTATAATGACAACAGGTGACGTGCCGCCATGTTGGAAAGTGCAATTAGTGTTGCCATTTCTTAAACCAAATAAACTTCCACACGATGTGAGTTCATACCGTCCAATAGTCTTGTCTTCCGTATTGGCCTGGGGGGGCACAGTTAAAACAGTACTTATTTTTACTGATCGTCGCGCCGCCTACAGATTGTTTGTACAAACATAGCTGCCATTTTGTTGTAATTGTCAAAAGTTTGACAACTGAGAATTGTTATTTTTTGTTCCTAGCGTATATACTTATTGTCAATAATCTATTTTCGGTTATTAATGTTCGTTCTGGAAATTATCTCAATTTTCATTATTAAGTTTATACTATTGCCGTTTCGTTAACGGCTCATATGTTATTTTTATATTTCAGGGTAGGTTTCATAGTAAAGAAAAATCCTATATAATTACATACACACAATATGTAGATACGTAGGTATATATGTATATTACTTCAACTTTAGTTCACCGCCTTAGCTCTAGGTAGCAGCACTTTCCATACATGCATATTTTACCATCGAGTTGCCACTCTTTTTCAGTTAATATAATTTTACTCTTTGGTATTGGCTAAGATTGCAGAACATCTAATAAAAAACCGCTTAGAATGGCACTTGGAGAACAAGTCACTATTATCAAATTCTCAATTTGGCTTTAGAAAAGGTAGAAGCACTATAGATAGCTTAAGTATTCTCGTTTCAGACATTCGTTTGGCGTTTACTCATAATAAATCGGTAGTTGCTTCATTTCTAGACATTACATCTGCTTATGATAGCGTAGTTCTTAGTATTCTAAGAGACAAATTAAGATCACTTGACGTTCCGTCTCCCTTAATTAATTTCATATTTAATTTATTCCATCAAAGGACACTTTTGCTAGATAATGATTCATCTAGATCTAGGACAACATGGCAAGGATTACCTCAAGGCTCTGTACTGAGTCCATTACTGTACAATGTTTACTCGTGTGACCTAGAATCTGCCCTTCATAGTACCTCTAAGGTTTTACAATATGCTGATGACTTAGTTTTATATTGTGTTGACACTTCTATAGAAACTGCTTGTACCAATTTAACGTCGTCTTTAAAGTTCTTAAAAAAATGGATGGATTACAATGGTTTAAGTCTATGTGCTTCTAAAAGCACTGGCGTTGTATTTTCCAGATCTAGAAATATCCCTACCGTATCTGTCACTTATAACAATATGGAAATCCCTTTTAATAACCAGGCGAAATTTTTGGGTGTAATACTTGACTCGAAATTGACAGGGGTTCCTCATTGTGATTATATATCCGCTAAATGCGAACAACGCATTAATATATTGCGATGTCTCTCTGGAGTTTGGTGGGGAGCACATCCTTGGTCTCTTAAATTAATATACAATGCCATGATAAGAAGCGTTATTGATTACGGATTGTTTTTGTTAGAACCATGCAACGTATCTGGCTTGAAAAAACTTGAAGCTATCCAGTCTAAAGCTCTCAGAATAATCGCTGGTGCTATGAAGTCTAGCCCTCGGAACGCTTTACAAGTGGAATGTGTTGACCCACCATACTCCTTAAGACGTCAATATCTTTCAGACAGATTCTTGTTCCGTTCACTTCGTTTCTCTAATCATCCTCTTCTCCCTATTCTAAATGCTATTTCCGACTGTGTAAATTCATATAGCTATTGGAAACACAAATCAATCCCTTGTCTGATAAAAAGCCTTAAAAAATCTAACGCATTATCATCTCCGATTAAGAATTACAAACGCCTTCCCATTTTTTCTCATAATTATGAGTGCCTTACATTGTCACCAGAGATACATCTCGATTTAAATATCGTTAAGAGTGATCCTGGTGCAAATTCTCAGTTTAATATATTAATCCACGAGAGATGGCCGAAGACACATTTAATTTTTTGTGATGCGTCGAAACAACGACAGCAAGATTGTGTCGGTGTAGGCATTTATCATCAACAATATGAGATCGTTCAGAAAATAAAATGTCCGCCAGAAACATCTATATTTACTGCAGAGTGTATTGGCATCCTTAAATCTCTGGAATATATACTTTTATGCAAAATTAAGAAGTGTACAATTTTCTCAGACTCATTAAGTGCTTTACAAGCCCTTCAAAAATTTCCATTTAAGACTCATAGCCCTTCCGTTATAGTAGAAACCAGACAACAATTATATCAGTGCTTAATTAAGGGATACTCTGTTGCGTTTGCTTGGATACCAAGCCATTCTGGTATTCTTGGCAATGCTATCGCTGACGATCTGGCAAAAGATGCGGTGAAATCTGGGGACCGTTTCCCATACCTAATCCATAGTGAAGACCTTTCTGCGCTACCGGAGAGATATCTCCGCGTGGCTTGGAATGAGTCATGGACAGCGAGCAGCCAAAAAACAGGCCAATATTATGCAACCGGCACTGAACACTCAATCGCGATTCGCCCATGGTTCTCTAAAATTATTCTAAGCAAGACGATTACTTCAGTTTTGATGCGCATGCGATTAGGACATACCTGCACACCTTCCCATCTTTATAGACTAAAAATTATTAATTCCGACATCTGCGACTGTGGTACCGATGATGTAGGGGACATCAATCATATTTTATTTTCATGTCCAAAATATGATCGAGAGGCATTTATTCAAGACCTCGTTGACCTTTGTGTTCCATTCCCGACTCATGTCTCCCTTCTATTATTTCCTGCTAACTCAGATATTTATTTTCTCTTAAACAACTTTTTGCTTTTAAATAATATTAGAATTTAATCTGTATGTATTACTACTCTATTTTGTACTTACTCTATATTATTCTCTATCTTATATTATGTATAACTCTGATGATCGTATTGATATATTTATGTATGTTAAATTATTATTTTTTTTCTTTATCCCTACTTCCCTGATCAAATTTTCTGAAGTCCCGATTCCAAATTCCTTTTATAATTCCTACCATTGCTTCCTTAACTTTGACATTGGCTTAAGTATAAACAGAGCCACAAAAAAAAAAAAAAAAAAAAAAAAGTAGAGAAAAAAGAAAGGCCGTGTCCTCGTGAAGAGGATTTCTCCCTTTGTATCCATCTTAAAAAAAAAACAATGCCAAATTATTGATCAGTACAAATGTCATTATCGCACAAACCAACAAAACTTAAAAAAAAATATTTTTCACAAAATGGCGGCTGTTTAAAAATAGAAGTCGATATTTTTATTCATTTTTCAACTTACTCCAATTTTTTAAAAATATTACAAATTTGAAATTTTCAATTTTTATTGCTTAGTGCGAAAGCGAGATAATTGAAGAATATTCATGCTAAATTTCAAGTAAATCGGCTGATTAAAACCTAAGATATCTGCATCATCGTATCGAAAAAAGTAGTTTCGAGAAAAACGTGTTTAAAGTTTAACGTTCAGTTTCAGGCAGCGTAACTGATAAAATAGTACGTATAACTTACATTCTCTTAATCAGCCATCCCAGCTTCATACATTGGGCCTTCCTCTACTTCATATTGACTGTTTTCAGCATTTCTCTCTGTATTTCTTCAAATAAAAAGTTTAGAACCACTGAAAGATTGTTTACATTTTTTATCTCGTCTCGTTGGCCTTACTTTAGTTGCCACGACACTAAAACGGCTGTAACTTTGAAAATAATTTGAATTTTGAAAAATCCTTTCAGGGAGATAGATATTTTTGAATATCTAAACTATCGAATTACGAAAAAAAAAATTTTAGACTAGAATTAGAATCCCCCTTAAAGAAATTTATTTAAATGTGCGTCATCGTATGAGAAGAAAACAAAATTTAGTCAGGTGAATAAGTTAAATTTGTGATACAGTGAAAGAATTATAATAGCAATAGGTACTTGTTGCTGTCAATATTTCTTGAGTTTCGGTGGGGATATGGAAGTATTATGTCACATTATTGGATTAGTTTCATGTTTTAGTGTGTTTATCACAATCACACAGTGTTATATTACATTCATTGGTATATACTAAGTCATGGAAAAAGTCTTTTCGCATATAGTCTGTATAAACTTTTAAGACAATTTCTTTGGCTGTACTAGTTATACCTATCTGGTTGGTTTTGATAACATATTAAATGTCATCATCATCATTCTCCTACTGTTACCCCAATTACTTGGGGTCGATACAATATGTACTCTTCTTTCATAGTACATATTGTACAAGTTATTGGCAATAGTTTTATAACCGGCCGCATGCCAGACGTCAACCCTCCTTGGGAATGTAATAGTTGACCAAACGGCATCAGATAGAGTTGGCCCAGGTCGTTATAAGACTCTTAATCGTCTTTTAAGACATCCACGAGCAAAGTAAGGGTTGGTAGTATTCGTAGCCGCTACCACACAGCTAACATAATAAATGTATCATTTAAAAAAAGAAACAGTTTAGTAAAATGTTATTGCCTGCCGTCTTTCATTTTATTTTCTTTCCGTTAAAATGAGTCAATCCTATGAAGAAATTCAACACATTTTAAAACTTTATTACAAAAAGAAACATGCACCCCAAGGGACCTAATGCAGTGTCAGAGAGAGTAGCACAAAGTTGGTTTAAATGTTTTCAATTCGGGAATTGAGATGTCAACATTGCATTTCGCTCTGGTCGTCCTGCCACTGATAAAATTGACGCCATTCTTGAAAAATTGAAGTAAGATCGGCAGATCAACAGTTACGATGCAGCGGAAGATTTGGTTATTGACACACCAGCTCATTCCTGTTGTACAGAATACTTATTACTTCCATGGTTAAAATGAATGTTTTACTCAAATACAACTAAGCCCGTATAATATAAATTAATTTTATATTAGTATTGTAACAAAGCTTAATATTAGCGCCATCTATTGCAACATGGTAGAGTTAAAAATCTCACAAAATATAGGCGAGCTGATAAGACACTGACACCAGTGTTGCATAAAAATCGATAGTTTGGCTATCGATATTTAAACTCAAAAAATATTCATAATATCGATTGTATCGTCACATATCAATACTATTGATAGTGTCAATAGTATTGCTTAAACCATTAGTTCTAACCTAAAACTATCGAAAGTATCGACTATTTCGGGCTATCGATTGCCAGAAAATGTTCAATAGTATTGCTTAAAAAATATAAATAACGTAGTTGTGTCCCTGTTGCTTGTTTTCAGTGAATTTTGTGGTGACTTTTCTAGCAGTAACGTGCATTTGCGTTCTTACTTTGAAGCCCAAATTAACTCATAATGGTTAAGATCAATAGCCATTGAAAGTTACGTGAAATTATAATGCTTCGAGACTGCTGGACAACTGGGTCAGAATAGTTTGTTATACTAATGAAACTCAAGAAAGCCTATTAGTGTTGCATATCGATAGTCTACTATCGATAGACAATCAATTGTCTATCGATAGTTTACGTATAAGCAATAGTATCAATAGTATATCGATTGTATTGTAATACGTCATTACTATCGATAGTATCGATAGCTCTCTACGAGCAATACTATCAATAACAACGATACTATCGATACTATCGATAGTGATTCATTCGATAGTATCAATACTATCGATAGTATCGCTAATACCATTAGTTTTAACTCAAAACTATCGATAGTATCGACTATTTTGGACTATCGATAGCAAGCAACTATTCGATAGTATTGTTGTCTAAAGTTATGTTATGTGGTAAGCCAAGTACTGACATTATTATTAAAGAAATTTATTTAAATTTGCGTCATCATAGAGTAGAACAAGACGACTTTAGACGGGAATTTGAAAACGTCATGTGGTGCTCTTGTATTATATTCGATATCGTAGTGTTTTAACGTGTTATATTAGATAATTTTGATGGCATTTTATGTAATGTGATGTGCGGCGATACTAGGATGTAGTGAATATCATATAAAAGTGCTTTACAACGTTTTCATTTTCCATCAAAATTCCCACAAGATACCATTAACAGTGTGGCCATTGCACTGTTAATGGTACAGTTTGACTTAGACAACGACTGACTTGAAAGACTAAAAACGTGAAAATATTTATAACTTGACACTGGCACCAATAGCTCGTATATGTAGCTGATTGCCAATACATAAGAAGAAGAAGAAGAGTAGAACAAATTTTAGTCAGGTGAATAACATTAAATTTGTGATACTAACAAAGTGAAACAATTATAATAGCAATACTTGCTGCTGTCAATATTTCTTGAGTTTCGGTGGGAATGTGGAAGTATTATGTCATATTCTTGGATTATTTCATTTATTTATTTTCTTTTTGAAGTAAAACTTCTTTAGGCGCGACTAGGGAGTAACACAGATTTTTTTAAATAGGATCATAATTTATTACTAGATGGCGCTGTAACAAAGTTAATGGATTCCAAGAGGACGTGTATTAGAGTCTAAATCGCGCTATAGTAATTTTTGCAAATTGTAACTATATATATTAAAATTTATAATAAACTACTGTACTTGCTTAGATTACCTGTTTCGAATGAACATATTAATATAACATTTGTAATAATCATTGTAAAGCACATGAATAATAGATATAATTATAATATAATATTTATTTATTTAAGTTAATATTTAATCATTTCAGTGATATATGTCGTCAACGCCAAAGAAGTTTTACTTCAATCGCGCGTAAAGGTTTACACGCACACATTTTTTTTTCTTTTTGTTAAAATGGGTCAATCCTATGAAGAAATTCGACATATTTTAAAACTTTATTACAAAAAAGATACATGCAACGCAAGCTGTGAACAAATTGTGACGTTTATGGACCTAATGTGGTGTCAGAGAGAGTAACACAATGGTTTAAATGTTTTCAATTCGGGAATTTTGATGTCAACGTTGCATCTCGCTCATTTCATTTTCAATTGTATATAATATACAATTAAAAAATTATTCTGGATTCAGTTAGATATATATTTCTATATCCCTATAATGTGAAGTTACATATATGTAAGCATATTTTTAATAGAGCCTTCTAGATGGATCACATTGCAATCGAGCATACAGAGAACTTATGTTTTTCGGACCCTGTTAAAACTTCACTAGATTAATATCGCTAAAAATACAACAAATCTAATGACTAATTACGGCCATAATTCTGTGTAGAATTGTAACTCAGAATTCTTGATTATGTTTTTCATAATTTTGTTTAACCGAAACTTTCAAAGCTAATAATTACACTAAAATTTTATAGTAATAGACATTCTGAGTTTCATTAGTATACTGGAACAAACCATTTTTTTTTCATTTTATTGCTTATGGTGGCGAACGAGCAAGCAGCACACCTGATGGTAAGTGTCACAGTCGCCCATGGAGCTTGGCAATACTAAGGTTATAGCTAAGGCCACTGCCTACTAATAAAATCCCCAAACCCACCCAGTTGAACTGCCAGCTTTTTCGCTCACCGAACGAAGCGCAATAGCACATTGCCATTACTCAGACGCCGATCTTCTGCGAAAGTGTGGTACTACCCCGGAACCACCGGCCCGCGGCTGTAGACAGAAAACTGTCAACAGGGTGGTACAAGTACAAGGTACCACTTACATTCATTCACACATTCCGACCCAATTGTCCAGAAGTCTCGCAGCATTATAATTTTACTCAACTTTCAATGGCTATTGATCTTAACCATTATTAGCTAACTTGGGCTTCAAAGTAAGAACGCAAATGCACGTTACTGCTAGAAAAGTCACCACAAAATTCACTGAAAACAAGCAACAGGGACACAACTACGGTATTTATATTTTTAAGCAATACTATTGAAAATTTTCTGGCAATCGATAGCCCGAAATAGTCGATACTATCGATAGTTTTACGCTAAAACTAATGGTATTAACGATACTATCGATAGTATTGATACTATCGAATGAATCACTATCGACAGTATCGATAGTATCGCCGTTATTAATAGTATTGCTCGTGGAGAGCTGTCGATACTATCGATAGTCTCGATAGTATTGATATGTACGATACTATCGATAGTCCTATCGATAGTATGAATACTTTTTGAGGTTAACTATCGATAGTCAAACTATCGATTTTTATGCAACACTGAAGCCTATTACTGTAAAGTTTTATTGTAATTATTAGTTTTGAAAGTTTTGGTTAAACAAAATTGAGAAAAACGTAATTAAGAATTCTGAGTTACAATTCTACACAGAATTATGGCCGCAATTAGTCATTAAATATTGTTGTGTTTTTAGCGATATTAATCTAGTGAAATAAATTTAACAGGGTATGAGAAACATAAGTTCTCTGTACGATCGATTGCAATGTAATCCACCTACATAACATATATTTAACTCACATTCCATCCATCCATCCGTCAGCCCGTGAACGTCCACTGTGGACATAGGCCTCCCTACGAGAATGCCATCTATAACGGTCCTGTGCCACCTGCATCCAACGGTTGCCTGCGACCTTGATGAGGTCATCAGTCCACCGAGTGGGGGGGGGGGGTCGTCCTACGTTGCGTCGTCCAATTCGTAGTCGCCACTCTAGAACCTTTCTTTCCCAGCGGTTGTCGGTTCATCAAGCGATGTTGCCTGCCCATTGCCACTTCAACGTGCTAATTCTTCGGGCTATGTCGGTTGCACCCGTTCTTCTGCGGATTTCCGTATTCCAGATTTTATGACGTAGAGAAATACCGAGCATAGCCCTCTCCATAGCACGCTGAGTGACCTTGAGCCTTTTTATGAGGCCGACATTTAGATACCACGTCTCAGTGCCGTAAGTCATCGCTGGTAACACACACTGGTTATATACCTTTGTTTCCAGACACTGTGCGGAATATTAGACGAGAAGATCCTCCTAAGTTTCCCAAACGCTGCCCAGCCGAGTTAGATTCGTCGGCTGACCTCTTTCTCGAAATTGGATCTACCTAATTGGACTGTTTATCCTAGGTAAATATAGTGATCGACAATTTCGAAAATCGCATTCCCAACCAGGATCAGTACAGAAATAATATGAGCATCAGACATGATTTTCGTCTTATCCATGTTCATTTGCAGCCCTACTAGTCAGGAGACCTTGCCGAGGTCATTGAGCATGGTGCCAAGGTCCTCCAGGGATTCTCACATTATAGGTATATAATTTCAATTAATTCTAGATTCAGTGTATTTTATATATAAAGTTATTACGAGATTTAGGCAATAATTATCTTATTTTATCGTATGTGATTCACTTTACATCAACAGTTATTAATCTCTTCAAAAACGGTTCGGTTTTACGTTTTAATAAAAAATCGCAAATGAGTACACAGTTCATTTAGTGAGCTCGTATGACACCCATTTGGATGCCCAGCTTTTTTCAAATGGGTCAAAACTGTTATGTGGTCAATAACCAAATCTTCCGCTGCATCGTAACTGTTGATCTGCCGATCTTACTTCAATTTTTCAAGAATGGCGTCAATTTTATCAGTGGCAGGACGACCAGAGCGAAACGCAATGTTGACATCTCAATTCCCGAATTGAAAACATTTAAACCAACTTTGTGCTACTCTCTCTGACACTGCATTAGGTCCCTTGGGGTGCATGTTTCTTTTTGTAATAAAGTTTTAAAATGTGTTGAATTTCTTCATAGGATTGACTCATTTTAACAGAAAGAAAATAAAATGAGTCAATCCTATGAAGAAATTCAACACATTTTAAAACTTTATTACAAAAAGAAACATGCACCCCAAGGGACCTAATGCAGTGTCAGAGAGAGTAGCACAAAGTTGGTTTAAATGTTTTCAATTCGGGAATTGAGATGTCAACATTGCATTTCGCTCTGGTCGTCCTGCCACTGATAAAATTGACGCCATTCTTGAAAAATTGAAGTAAGATCGGCAGATCAACAGTTACGATGCAGCGGAAGATTTGGTTATTGACCACATAACAGTTTTGACCCATTTGAAAAAAGCTGGGCATCCAAATGGGTGTCATACGAGCTCACTAAATGAACTGTGTACTCATTTGCGATTTTTTATTAAAACGTAAAACCGAACCGTTTTTGAAGAGATTAATAACTATTGATGTAAAGTGAATCACATACGATAACATAAGATAATTATTGCCTAAATCTCGTAATAACTTTATATATAAAATACACTGAATCTAGAATTAATTGAAATTATATACCTATAATGTGAGAATCCCCGGAGGACCTTGGCACCATGCTCAATGACCTCGGCAAGGTCTCCTGACTAGTAGGGCTGCAAATGAACATGGATAAGACGAAAATCATGTCTGATGCTCATATTATTTCTGTACTGATCCTGGTTGGGAATGCGATTTTCGAAATTGTCGATCACTATATTTACCTAGGATAAACAGTCCAATTAGGTAGATCCAATTTCGAGAAAGAGGTCAGCCGACGAATCTAACTCGGCTGGGCAGCGTTTGGGAAACTTAGGAGGATCTTCTCGTCTAATATTCCGCACAGTGTCTGGAAACAAAGGTATATAACCAGTGTGTGTTACCAGCGATGACTTACGGCACTGAGACGTGGTCTCTAAATGTCGGCCTCATAAAAAGGCTCAAGGTCACTCAGCGTGCTATGGAGAGGGCTATGCTCGGTATTTCTCTACGTCATAAAATCTGGAATACGGAAATCCGCAGAAGAACGGGTGCAACCGACATAGCCCGAAGAATTAGCACGTTGAAGTGGCAATGGGCAGGCAACATCGCTTGATGAACCGACAACCGCTGGGAAAGAAAGGTTCTAGAGTGGCGACTACGAATTGGACGACGCAACGTAGGACGACCCCCCCCCCACTCGGTGGACTGATGACCTCATCAAGGTCGCAGGCAACCGTTGGATGCAGGTGGCACAGGACCGTTATAGATGGCATTCTCGTAGGGAGGCCTATGTCCACAGTGGACGTTCACGGGCTGACGGATGGATGGATGGAATGTGAGTTAAATATATGTTATGTAGGTGGATTACATTGCAATCGATCGTACAGAGAACTTATGTTTCTCATACCCTGTTAAATTTATTTCACTAGATTAATATCGCTAAAAACACAACAATATTTAATGACTAATTGCGGCCATAATTCTGTGTAGAATTGTAACTCAGAATTCTTAATTACGTTTTTCTCAATTTTGTTTAACCAAAACTTTCAAAACTAATAATTACAATAAAATTTTACAGTAATAGGCTTTCTTGAGTTTCATTGGTATAACAAACTATTCTGACCCAGTTGTCCAGCAGTCTCGAAGCATTATAATTTCACGTAACTTTCAATGGCTATTGATCTTAACCATTATGAGTTAATTTGGGCTTCAAAGTAAGAACGCAAATGCACGTTACTGCTAGAAAAGTCACCACAAAATTCACTGAAAACAAGCAACAGGGACACAACTACGTTATTTATATTTTTTAAGCAATACTATTGAACATTTTCTGGCAATCGATAGCCCGAAATAGTCGATACTTTCGATAGTTTTAGGTTAGAACTAATGGTTTAAGCAATACTATTGACACTATCAATAGTATTGATATGTGACGATACAATCGATATTATGAATATTTTTTGAGTTTAAATATCGATAGCCAAACTATCGATTTTTATGCAATACTGGTGTCAGTGTCTTATCAGCTCGCCTATATTTTGTGTGAGATTTTTAACTCTACCATGTTGCAATAGATGGCGCTAATATTAAGCTTTGTTACGATAAAACTAATATAAAATTAATTTATATTATACGGGCTTAGTTGTATTTGAGTAAAACATTCATTTTAACCATGGAAGTAATAAGTATTCTGTACAACAGGAATGAGCTGTTGTCGCAAAATTGAAGCCGAGCGAGAGCTCAGAACTGTACCTTTTATCCCTCTCTGGCGATGGTGACCATATTGAAATATGATTTAAGGACAATAATTATAAAAAATATTTGTGATCTGACGTCAGCAGATCATTGCTTCAGATGGATTTTAATCGAAGATGCTAATTATAAACTTGCCCTTTGTGGCACTATACATTTCCTGTTTTTGCTTGCTTTTCACACTCGCGTTATATAGGTAGGTACTTATCTACTGGTCCTTGTGGGACACGACATGCAGCGGACTGAGATAAAATTACGATAAGGTGGTGTGTGGTATATTTAATTAAGAAAAAACAGTTAAGTTTACATTTAAGTTTAATTCTAAATCAGACATTGCTAAATAAGACAGTCTTGTGAAGTTTCTGCCGCAAACCCAGCTTATTCCTTATATGTTTCATTGATTCTAATTTTGCATTGAGTTAAACGTAAATTGAGATATGAATTCGCTAACGCCTTCATCAATAGAATATCATGTGGATCTTCAAATACAGATTGAGCAGGATGTAACGCTCAGTGTAAGTCAGTTTAAAATCTGAAACACAAGCGTTAGGTATCTACGAGATCTAACAAATCATTTATTGATGTCGATCATGTCGACTGATCTTTATTACATTCTTCCACAATAGCTTTCTTTTTGTTCCTTAATTTTCTAAAGAACTTAATGTTAGGGACATTAAGATCTTTAGGAAATTTGAAATCTAAGCAAAGTTATTTTCATAAAAAAATAAAAAATACATAGGTATTTAAGTTATTTGTTCTTGAACTAGGATTGAATAGTCATGCATGGTCACCGTAATTCTCCACTAACAAATTATGTTATTATTATTATTTACGATTTCATGTGGGGTTGTCAGGTCAGGTGTCCGTATTTCATACATATAAAAGAAAACCTATACCCCAATCGCAAAATGTTTGCGTTAATAAGGTTTTACACTTAGCAACAAATAATATTGCTTTAATATGTCGGTAATAAATTATTATTTATATTTAAAAACATTTTAGAAGTAAATGTTTTTACTTCATTACATTACATCAATCGCATATTTTTCTACCAACAAGGAAAGGATTGAAATCAACTTAACTCTGGCAATTCTAAGTCCACTGTTAGAACGGGACACAGGGTACACTGGTTGCCCTCTCACTCGGCTTCATTTTTATTTTGCGCGCAACAAGACTCTTACTACCTTAGCATAAGGTTTTATTTTCTTTATTTTTGCTGCAAGATGCACAGATAGAGCTCATTCCTGTTGTACAGAGTACTTATTACTTCCATGATTTTAACTCCTTTTATTTTTATGAATTACATGCTAATCTTTATACATTTTATTGTTTCATTCGTAAAAAGAACAGTGCTGCCGTCATGGCAGCCATTTAAAGAAAATTACCATGCGAGCAGTGTGACCAGATTTAGCAGAATCCTGCGATTTTCGCAGAATTGGATCTCAAATTTAGGACTTACCAGATTGTGTCGCAGATTTGAAAATTTGGCAGATTTTGGCATAATATTGAAAAAAAATCCGCAGGAAACTAGCAGCATTAGACATTAATTAATTACCTGTGTTTCACTTCGGTAGTTACGCTAAACATATTAAAAAAGAAACCTGTCTTTCTTAATGTAAGATTTTTTCTTCTGAATTGGCACCTCTCATATACATTCTTGGGGAAAATACCCGTTAAATCAAATCATTTATTACGCATAAGCCCCATAGAGGCACTTACATACTGTCAATTTTACATCATTATTTTTTAAATTTAATTTAATTAATCTACCACCTGAGCGGAAAGCAGCCACATACTGAGAAGATCCGGCAAGAAACTCAGTGGGCCCGTCATTTTTTTTTTTTAGTTATACATTTTCACGAAAGAGATACATACATATTTAATTTATGTTAGCTCCAGTGACATGCCCTTCGAGTAAAGATTCATTTTATTAAATTTTGTTTTTGAAATATATATTTTGTTTGTTGTTTAAAATCCACGGGGAATAGTCCGGTCACCCGATGCGAGGTCACGTGAGGACGACGCTCCGACGGCGAAAGTTGTCGGGGCGTCGACTCGAGAGGGACCCGCGAGGGTAAACCGCCGGGCGGGCCACCGAAGACAAAGATCGGGTACCAGTGACCCGCTCGTACGGCGAAGAGAGGAGATTTACATCGTGGGTCTATGGGGTCACGCACCGCCTCTTACGTCACCCCGGACCGATTTGGCGGGGTGAGACCACATCCATCATCATCATCATCATCATCATTTCAGCCTATTGCCGTCCACTGCTGAACGTAGGCCTCCCTCATTTTACGCCACAGAGTGCGGTCCTGTGCCGCCTGTATCCAACGACGCCCAGCAACCTTCACTAGGTCGTCTGTCCACCTAGTGGGGGGGGCGTCCCACACTGCGTCGTCCGGTACGTGGTCGCCACTCTAGAACCTTTCTTCCCCAGCGGTTGTCGGTTCTTCGAGCGATGTGGCCTGCCCATTGCCACTTCAGCGTGCTAATTCTTCGTGCTATGTCGGTTACACCCGTTCGTCTGCGGATTTCCGTATTTCGGATTCTATCTCGCAGAGAAATCCCGAGCATAGCCCGCTCCATAGCACGCTGAGCGACTTTGAGCCTGGTTATGAGGCCTACATTTAGGGACCAAGTTTCCGTGCCGTAAGTCATCACTGGTAACACACACTGGTCATAGACCTGTGTTTTCAAGCACTGAGGTATGTTGGATGAGAAGATCTTCTTAAGTTTCCCGAACGCTGCCCAACCGAGTTGGATTCGTCGGCTGACCTCTTTCTCGAAATTGGATCTACCTAACTGGACTGTTTGTCCAAGGTAAACATAATGATCGACAATTTCGAGAATCGCATTGCCAACTAGGACCGGTACAGGAATGACATGGGCATTTGACATGACTTTCGTCTTGTCCATGTTCATTCGTAAACCCACTAGTTGGGATACCCTGCTGAGATCGTTGAGCATGGTGCCCAGGTCCTCCATGGATTCTGCCATGACGACAATATCGTCTGCGAATCGAAGGTGAGTGATGTATTCGCCATTGATGTTGATGCCGAGTCCGGTCCAGTCTAAAAGCTTGAAGACATCTTCCAGTGCAGTGGTGAACAGTTTCGGAGAGATGACGTCTCCCTGTCTCACGCCTTTCTGCAACTGGATCGGTTTCGTACTCTTATCCCGAATACGGACTGACATTGTGGCGTTCCTATACAAACACTTCAGCACTTCGATATAACGATGGTCGATTTGGCACCGCTGAAGGGACTGCAGCACCGCCCAAGTTTCGACTGAATCAAAGGCTTTCTCATAGTCCACATACGCTATACACAGAGGCCGATTGTACTCCTCGGTCTTCTGGATAATCTGCCGAAGCGTGAGGATATGGTCTATGGTGCTATAGCCTTTTCGGAAGCCAGCTTGTTCGGGCGGCTGGAAGTCATCAAGCTTGCACGTGAGTCGATTGGTAATGACTCTCGAAAACAACTTGTAGACGTGGCTCAAGAGTGAGATGGGTCTGTAGTTCTTTAGAAGAGCTTTGTCGCCCTTCTTGAAGAACAGCACCACCACACTCCTGGTCCACGACTCTGGAACGTCGCCCCCGAGGATAACGGAATTAAATAGCTTCTGAAGGGCTTTTAAGACCGGCTTGCCGCCTGCCTTCAGGAGCTCTGCCGTAATTCCGTCATCTCCCGGTGCCTTACCGTTTCTTAGTTGTTCGAGAGCCATTCTGATCTCGCACAAGCTAATGTCCGGGATTTCTTCGGTATAGTGCCGAGTTAGCTTGGATCTGGGATCTTGGACCAAGCCGACAACAGGATTTCTGGATGTTTTATATAACTGTCCATAGAACCTTTCGACCTCTCCCAAGATCTCACTTTGGGATGAAATGACAGTGCCGTCATCGGTCTTCAGCTTAGTCATTTGGCTTTGCCCGATAGACAGATCTTGTGCGAACACTTTTGAGCCACGATTCCGCTCTATCGCTTCTTTAATACGGAGCGTATTAAATTGGCGAATATCGCGACGCACAGACCTGGAGATCTGCCTATTTAGCTGCCTGTGTTCGGACCAATCGGCTGAAGACTGTACTGTCATTTCTTTTCTCCGCTCCATGAGCTTGAGAGTCTGGTCAGAAAGTTTTTTAGGTCTATTAGCGCGGTGAGCCTTGAAAAATTTCGACCCAACCGCGTGGACAGTTTCCACGAACCTGTTGTTTATATCGTTCGGAGATTCGCACTCGTCTAGACATTCGAAGCGATTGTGTAGTTCGAGTTGAAAGTTTTCGAGGTTCTGGTATTGGACAGGTGTAGGTCGGAGGGTAGACTTCATCAAGCGTGACTGTTCGACTTTTGTGTGGATATTTAATGTGCCCCGTACTATTCGGTGATCGCTCCCAGTTTTAATCCGGCTGATCACTGAGACATCATTAAATATATGTCGTTTGTCCGACAAGATGAAGTCTATCTCGTTTTTTGTTGAACCATCGGGGCTAATCCAGGTTTCTGGCCCCTCTGGTTTCTCTGTCCATATCCATGTTTCCCCACTCTCAACTCATCATCACTCCCTTTGCCTAGTTTCGCGTTAAAGTCTCCCATAACCACCGTGAAGTGGGTTTTGGACGCGTGTATGGCTTTCGAGATATCCTCGTAAAAGACCTCCACCTCGTCGTCGGAGTATGCCGAGGTCGGTGCGTATACCTGTATGACCTTCAACGAATACCGTTTGGTAATTCTGAGTATAAGGTATGCTACCCTTGCCGACACACTCTCGATCCTCTCCACGTTGCCTACGAGAGACCTGCGAACGATAAACCCTATACCACCTTGGGACGGGTGATCTCCCTCCCGGTAGAAGAGCAAGTTTCCAGAACGTAGGATTATCGTGCCCTCGCCCTCTCTTCGCACTTCTGATAATCCTACAATGTCCCAGCGGATTTTGCTCAATTCCTCTTCCAGCTCGATGACCTTCTCATCGGTCCTGAGTGTCCGAATGTTGTGTGTTACCAGGGCCAAAGGTCGTTTTGATTGGTAGCCGGATCGCTGCCGGAGATTCTTCGCACCCCCTACTCCATCGCTACCAGGCCCGCTACCACGATGAGCCTGTAGGATAGCGGAGCTGCCGTGACTTGGGGCCGTTTCTCTATTTGTGTTGCTCATAAGGGGTTAAAGCCGTAATCGCCACGCTTGGCAGGCGGGTTGGCGATTGCAGTGTGGTGTAATACGTTTCCCAGGAGAGAGCTGCTGCCCACTCTCCTGGTGAACCCTTAGTCGATTTTTACGACTCCCACGGGCAAGCAAGGGGTGGCGACACATGTATTCTATCCCGTCGCCACACGGGAAAGCAGGGGGTGGCGACACATGTATTCTATCCCGTCGCCACACGGGAAGGGAACATCCATACTCCACCGCAAAAAAAAAATGTTAAAACCACGATTAAAACAATATAGTCTAGGATTTTTTTAATCTGCTCCCCTCTATACAGAATCCTGGCTACGCCTTTGCTCAAGTGGGATTGGTTCATTCTCGATGAGACTTCGAAAACAGCCCAATCCGAAGTACTTCAGAAAAGTTTGAATTAAGAAATTGAGATAAAATTCGGAGGACGAAAATTGCCCGCTTCTAGGAGATTATCTCGAAAGGCATCCCATATGAGATTATGAGCACTACACTGACACTAATGTTGCCCTCCTAAGAGGGATTTCAGCGTTTAACTAGCAAAATGAGATATTGGGTATTATAAATTCGGTCTTAGTTTGCTTGTGGAAATTGGGTCTACATAATTAGTAATTACTCTGTTTGATCGAAGATTTTAATCGAGAGGTTAACATGGTGGTCTAGCAACATATTAGACCGACGTGTAAACATCAAATATAAAAAAAGGCGATAAATAGGAGTCTGTTTTATTAGAATAAAGAAATTAGAAAATAATATGACTTAAAACATTTTTCTTCTTAAAAATCAAAGCACCCCTATATAAATACACAAAACAATTCATAACTAAATTATGGTACAATAAGTCTAGTATTTGTAAAACAAAAGCTTATTTTCTAGTTTTTTATACAATATTTAATCATTTGTATTTGATTATCTTGAAACCATTATAATATCATAAGCCCTATAATGTCACATTTTGGCTATAACATACTTAACATGGTGGGCGAAAGATATGTTAGAATAAAAGAGTTAAATTAAAAAATATAAATCAATACGAATTGACAGTTGAAATAGCAAAACATAGGTATTTGTGGAACTCAAATATGTGGAGTATTAAAATTCAACATATACTATGATTTGCTGCTATTCAGTGTGAGAAATGGCTGAATATACTGCTAAAATATTCAGCCTGATTAATACTTCTTTAAAAATTGATGTAAACCATGTGATGATAGAGATAATGAATTTAATTATAAAATATATTAGGTGTACTAAGGAAATATATGAAGCAAAAAAAAGATTAACTTGTGTTTAAGATTGGGCAATGTTGCACTAATTACCCATATGAGGTTAATGAAAATTAACCTCAGCTATGTTGTGTAACTCATAATTACAGTGAATAAAAGGTTGGATTAACTTAAGTTAAGAAAACTTAAAAAAAGTGGTCAGTAGTACTACAGCAATAATGACAATTAAATCCCCTTGTTTCTTGTTTATTACTCTAACTACAGTTTTAACATATAGACATTCATACACTTAGATAAATGAATAGACCAAATATCAAATACTATATTCACAGTAATTCTTCCATTTATGAATTTGTCATCTCTGAAAAAAAAGTATATGCTATTTAAATATGAAGGCACTAAACTGTCACTAGTAAACACATACTGCAAGTATCAGTAAGCAATTTATTTTATATAGACACAATAAATTTATTTTATAGATACAAAATATTGTATGGCATAGGCAGCACAAGGTTTAGATGAATTGGACATTTAATGAGGCTACTGCCGATGGTGGCGTTATTATAAAAAAATGTTCATATATTCTATGTTTTATAGTCATACCTACCATTATACTAGAAAAGTTTAGGCATCACCTATGCCTAAAATACATATCAGCATGAAATTTATGGGCTGCCTTCCAAGCACATTTGCTTAGGTTAGAATGGCCATAAAAATAAATCTAAATCATTCAACCAAATCAAAAATACCTCTTAGAACAAAGAGGCAGTACAATCTTTAAAACAAATTACACAACTAAATATTAAAAGGTGACCCATTGTTTTTCTATGTTAAGTGGTTGTTGTATACTGCTATTTTATTCTTCTGGAGTAATGCAATCTCTAGGGCAAAAGGTCATGGAGATAGTTTTAACAACAATAATATTAATAAAACATAATGCAATTCAAAATTGGCCGCTGACACTTTGCTTCAAACTCATGAAGGAGTTCATCAATATCATTGTCTAAATCATCACTTTGAGCCATTTTTGTGACCATGTCACTGATGAGGAAAGCACCAATAGTTGCTTCTTCATGATTATCTTGTATGTCCATATTTACTACATGCACAGGCTGATTATACACAGATCTCCTGGAGCCAAACCATTCAATCACTTGGTCATAAACTCTTTCCTCACATGTTATTATAACATCAAATCTTTCTGCTGAAACTTGAAATTTCTCTGGATAAGGTTTTATTCTACGGTTTCTATCTAACATATGCAATATTCCATTTTGTGTGTAGTAAGATTTATCTTTTTCCATTAGGTCATTGTAAATATCATCATAAGGGACCCCGAACTCATAACAATTAGGTCGATCAGCGGATGAGCCTGGTAATTTAACTTTCTCTCCAGTTCCATAAGACTTCACTTTAAAGCCTTTTTTTACCAAAAATGCATGAGCTTCCATGCTACGATTCATGTTCGAAGAACACACAACTGCTATATATATGTCACACATTTCAATTGTAATAAGTTTAATCGAAAATAATTAAAAATTGCCAAGAACCATTGCATTGGACTATAAGTTTAACGTCATATATAAGAACTGCTGTCGCATTTTTGTGTTCATAGAATTTTCAAAACTGCAGTGTAAAAACGTTTCATAAAGACGATTGTTTTGTATCATTAAGTAATAGTAAAAAGTTTAAAACTCAGTTCAAAATTCATATCAATATTGAAATATTGTCGACATTATTTGCCTACCAATTTTGACAAGAATCATTATTTTTTGTATTCATATCCATTTCACGAGGCAATGGGAATAAGGCCCATACAGCTTTTTATATTTTTTTACAAATTAGTGGCAAATTTTTATCTAAGATGACTACTGTAACTAACTAACAGTCATCATTTTGCTAATCAAATCAAATTATTTAATATGCATAAGCCCCATAAGGGCACTTCTATATTGTCAATTTTACATTATTTTTTTAATTAATCTACCAATATCTTTGCTACCGCCGTAAGGTAATTTGCTTTGAGTACTGCCACGGGTGGATCGTGAATTTGTGGGTATAATTATTTGCCCTGGGGGTATTACTACACAGGGGCCTACTTCATTCAACTGTCATTCTGCAAAGAAACTGTTTTCCATAACGAAAATGATATAGGAAAAATAGAAAAAAATGAGAGCATAGAGAATTTTGTTTATTTATAATTATTAAGTATGCGCTACACGGTTTCAAACAGTGGTTTGAAGCAACGGCTTCAAACAGTGTAGACAGATGTTTGATGCCAAATTTCGCATGACCTCTAAACGCCCTTGGTAGCGAGGCTTGCGCTACAAACCACTGGCCAAGCGTTCGATTAAATCTTGTTTGAAACCATCTAGCCGCTTGCTTCAAACCAAATGAACGATAGTCACGCTGCAGCGGTGAGCGCAGACGCACGTGACGACGTTCTGCGCGTGAACAGACAGAATGCAATCGCGATGTTATTACTCAACTTCTCGAGTTATACAAAGACTTGCCCTGCCTTTGGGAGTTAAATTGTGAAGCTTATAAAACTATTACACAAAAAAGAAATGCGTGGGATATTTTAGCAAATAAATTTTTCCTTAGTAAAAATGGTCAAGCCTTTTTCTTCAATAAATTGTGTAAAACCCAACTTTCCAATACAACTATAGCATCTATATTTTATTTATAAATAATAAATAAAAATGAAAAAAATAATAATAAAAATAATTTATAAATAATATTTATAAATATTTAATCCGTGTGGTGACGGAGTAAGAATACAATTCACCACCCCATATCTAACCCGTGGGTAATCGTACGAGACGACTAGGGGATATAAAACGCATATAACATCTAAGCGAGAGAAGGAAAACTCGAAACAAAACCCTATACCAACACGTCTGACCAGCGCGGTATAGTAGATTTCCCTCCCATTACGGAGGAGGCCCGAGCCCAACAGTGGGACATTTATGGGCTGTGATGATGTGATGATGATTTTATAAAATGACATCTCCGTGAATATCGTACCATCAGACTGGCTCCCATTTGAGCCTTTGAACAAATATTTGGAGTAACCATTTTTTTTTGTACTTTTGATAGGTAAGGCACCAAGACGTCATTGTAGTAAATATACGGTACGCGAGCGTAAAGACGTCCTATCCGCGCCACGTTCTCTGAAAATTGTTGGTTTCAAACTAGCTTTGAACCATGTAGCCAGCAAAGCGTATTTCTGCTTTTTCTGCTTCAAACCACCGTTTGAAACCGTGTAGCGCATGCTTTAGGCGTTTATGTACCTATCAAAGAGTAAAGTTATTAAACTGAAAAAGAGTGGCAACTCGATGATAAAATATGCATGTATGGAAAGTGCTGCCACCCAGAGCTTAGGCGGTGAACTAAAGTTGAAGTAATATATATACATATCTACATGTGCATGTGTAATTACATAGAATTTTCTTTTACTATGAAAGCTACCCTGAAATATAAAAAATAACATATCAGCTGATAACTAAACAATAATAATATCAGCCTAACAATGAAACTTGAGATATTTTTCAGAAAGAATATCAATAACCGAAAATAGATCGATGACAATAAGTACCTATGCTAGGAACAAAAAATAACAATTCTCAGTTGTCAAACGTTTGACATGCAGGACAAAATGGCAGCAGTTAAGTTTGTACAACCAATCTGTAGGCGGCGCGACGGTCAGTAAAAATAAGAAATGTTTTAAGTGTGCCCCCCCAGGTACCTACCCACGAAGTATAGATACACAGGAGTCCGAACGTAATGTTAAAAGAATGGTCTCAATTTAGGGGACAGAACTTTTTGCCGGTAGAGCGCGCCACTTTTCAAGATTTACGTGCATAGATCAATATACCTTTATTTACGTGGGAAGTTTTGTTGCTATTAACAGCTCTGAAAAGTATTCTATAAACGATAAAGCATCATTGCTGTGTATTTGGATGTAGGAAACCAGGGAACTATTCATTTCCAAAAGAAAAAAGCTAGAAAACTATGAGAAGCAGCAACTCGTAGACTTTCAACCCAAAGAACATTTTAAAATATGTTCAGCATATTTTAAATCCGAAGATTTCATTCAAATTGGAAAGCATTCAGGTGATTTAATCTCATTTATAGAATAATATTTACTTTTATCACCTAAAACAAGTATTTATGATTTTATTCCTAACATAACCTAAAATCTTAATTATTATTTCCAGGACTAAATAATACCAGCCGCATTTTAAAGAAAGGAATGGTGCCTTCAGTAATTCCATGGACTTAAATTGAAGATATAAAGTCTAAACAAAGGCGTGAACGTGATCAGCGCGTGATTCTAAACGAAATTTGTGTTTTTCATATATTGAAAAGTGTGATGGCTTAGCTCATACTCCAAGTGTTGCTACAGCTACATGCAATACTTCATCCAAGGCGACAGCATTGGACATTGGCGTCGATTGTGTTGAAGAAATTGTGATCCAAGAAAATAGTGTATATAACTCGGAAAATGTGCAAAATGATATTGGTATTGTTAGTGAATGTGCAACTCAAAAAAATTACCAATTCTACACAATAGAATCTTTTAAGAATTATGATAAAGGTATTGGCTCTTTATACTGGATTTGAATCATATAGCAAATTTATGTTTGTGTTTTATATTTTGTGCCCTGAAGCCTATTCAATAACTTATAAAAGAAGTTGTCTTAGGTCTGAGTGTTGAAGACCAGTTTTTTTTGACATTAATGAAGTTGAGGAGAAATAAGGAAGACTATGAGCTATGCCGTTTTTTTTGATGCAAGTCCCTGTATTGTATCAAACATATTTATTACATGGATTAACTTTTTGCGTCAAGTGTTGTCAATGTTGAATATTTGATAGCCTGACAGGGAATTAGTGGATTTCTACATGCCTGAAGGATTTAAAAAATATTACCCTTCTACAAGAGTCATTGTAGATTGTACGGAAATACCTATACAACGACGTATTAATCCAGCTACACAAAGAGCCGCATGGAGTTCATACAAGAATCGTTCTACTGTTAAGTATGAAGTAGGTGATGCTCACCAGTGATAGGCAAATTGTAGAAAGAAGTGAACTTTATCGAAAATGTGAAAAAGGAGACAGTATTACGGCTGACCAAGGGTTTAACGTGCAAGACTTATTTGTTCATAAAGGTGTTGTTGCTGTAAATTTACCTTCATTTTTTAAGGGAAAAAGTCAGTTGCCTGGTATGACTGTTGTAGCAGATCGGAAACTTTCTTCAAAGAGAACACACATTGTACATGTTATAGATTTAACTAAAACCTATTGTATAATATTGCACAATCCTGTGAATATTATGTTCCTCTCTTGTCAAAAATATATTTTGTATGTGTTATGACATGTAACTTCCATGAAAATATTGTTAAAAGTACAGCATAACTTCTTCCACTCTCTAGTTTTTAACTTTAATAAAGTTTTCTAGTTTTTAACTTTAATAAAGTTTTCATTTAATATTTTTGTATTTTTATTTAAAACAATTTTTATAAAGTAAATAAACTCATTTATCAAAGTAAACTCATTTATTAATCAATAATTTAGCAATCACATGTGGGTATTGCTTAACATTTAAATTATTTATAGAAAAATTTGAGATACTTTAAACTTTAAAAAACAGATGTAAATATCGCTTAATATTAAAATTATTTAAAGAAACATTTGGCATACATTTAACTTCAAAAATCACATTATAAGTATTGCTTATTATTAAAATAATAATTATTTGTAGAATCATTTGGCATAGTTTTTACAGAGTACTTTTTCTAGTAATGCTGATTGGAAATAGTCTTCATAAAACATATCTAATTTGTTTTCATCTCCTTTATAAACGTGTCATTCCAGGGTACATCAATTATGGTCCATTCTACAAATGTGTAAATGAATAAACTAGCATACTTTCTACCGGTAACCATCAACTGGCCTTGTATTCGATAGTAATATGGATGTGTCTTTTCTAGACACAAATTGCCATATTTATTTTCCACAAGTAAGGAATTGTTTCATCACTAATTGCATAATTACTTTGATTGTAAGGGCACTTTACCTCTAAAATCGTTTCTTTGCCAATAAGTCCATCAGGAGACGCCCCCAAATATGGCTTATTTTTAGATAAAAACAATCCACATTTCTGCACCTTCATTGCAGTATATTCTTCATAAAAATGTATAGCCCCTGACTCACAGTCTTTTCCATGTAATGATTGTTTGCTTTTGAACTCCAATGTATTCAAAATTTTTTGGGCTACATTATTTTTTGCTTTTATAGAAACTGCTTTGCAACATGTATGGAAGTAACTAGCTGTTATATGATTTCTGAGAATTTTATGCCATTCAAAGTTATCAGCCTGATTTCTCGTCAATTGTTCAATATCTCTTATATCGCTGTCTGTTTCTATAAAAGCAAAAAATAATGTAGCCCAAAAAATTTTGAATACATTGGAGTTCAAAAGCAAACAATCATTACATGGAAAAGACTGTGAGTCAGGGGCTATACATTTTTATGAAGAATATACTGCAATGAAGGTGCAGAAATGTGGATTGTTTTTATCTAAAAATAAGCCATATTTGGGGGCGTCTCCTGATGGACTTATTGGCAAAGAAACGATTTTAGAGGTAAAGTGCCCTTACAATCAAAGTAATTATGCAATTAGTGATGAAATAATTCCTTACTTGTGGAAAATAAATATGGCAATTTGTGTCTAGAAAAGACACATCCATATTACTATCGAATACAAGGCCAGTTGATGGTTACCGGTAGAAAGTATGCTAGTTTATTCATTTACACATTTGTAGAATGGACCATAATTGATGTACCCTGGAATGACACGTTTATAAAGGAGATGAAAACAAATTAGATATGTTTTATGAAGACTATTTCCAATCAGCATTACTAGAAAAAGTACTCTGTAAAAACTATGCCAAATGATTCTACAAATAATTATTATTTTAATAATAAGCAATACTTATAATGTGATTTTTGAAGTTAAATGTATGCCAAATGTTTCTTTAAATAATTTTAATATTAAGCGATATTTACATCTGTTTTTTAAAGTTTAAAGTATCTCAAATTTTTCTATAAATAATTTAAATGTTAAGCAATACCCACATGTGATTGCTAAATTATTGATTAATAAATGAGTTTACTTTGATAAATGAGTTTATTTACTTTATAAAAATTGTTTTAAATAAAAATACAAAAATATTAAATGAAAACTTTATTAAAGTTAAAAACTAGAAAACTTTATTAAAGTTAAAAACTAGAGAGTGGAAGAAGTTATGCTGTACTTTTAACAATATTTTCATGGAAGTTACATGTCATAACACATACAAAATATATTTTTGACAAGAGAGGAACATAATATTCACAGGATTGTGCAATATTATACAATAGGTTTTAGTTAAATCTATAACATGTACAATGTGTGTTCTCTTTGAAGAAAGTTTCCGATCTGCTACAACAGTCATACCAGGCAACTGACTTTTTCCCTTAAAAAATGAAGGTAAATTTACAGCAACAACACCTTTATGAACAAATAAGTCTTGCACGTTAAACCCTTGGTCAGCCGTAATACTGTCTCCTTTTTCACATTTTCGATAAAGTTCACTTCTTTCTACAATTTGCCTATCACTGGTGAGCATCACCTACTTCATACTTAACAGTAGAACGATTCTTGTATGAACTCCATGCGGCTCTTTGTGTAGCTGGATTAATACGTCGTTGTATAGGTATTTCCGTACAATCTACAATGACTCTTGTAGAAGGGTAATATTTTTTAAATCCTTCAGGCATGTAGAAATCCACTAATTCCCTGTCAGGCTATCAAATATTCAACATTGACAACACTTGACGCAAAAAGTTAATCCATGTAATAAATATGTTTGATACAATACAGGGACTTGCATCAAAAAAAACGGCATAGCTCATAGTCTTCCTTATTTCTCCTCAACTTCATTAATGTCAAAAAAAACTGGTCTTCAACACTCAGACCTAAGACAACTTCTTTTATAAGTTATTGAATAGGCTTCAGGGCACAAAATATAAAACACAAACATAAATTTGCTATATGATTCAAATCCAGTATAAAGAGCCAATACCTTTATCATAATTCTTAAAAGATTCTATTGTGTAGAATTGGTAATTTTTTTGAGTTGCACATTCACTAACAATACCAATATCATTTTGCACATTTTCCGAGTTATATACACTATTTTCTTGGATCACAATTTCTTCAACACAATCGACGCCAATGTCCAATGCTGTCGCCTTGGATGAAGTATTGCATGTAGCTGTAGCAACACTTGGAGTATGAGCTAAGCCATCACACTTTTCAATATATGAAAAACACAAATTTCGTTTAGAATCACGCGCTGATCACGTTCACGCCTTTGTTTAGACTTTATATCTTCAATTTAAGTCCATGGAATTACTGAAGGCACCATTCCTTTCTTTAAAATGCGGCTGGTATTATTTAGTCCTGGAAATAATAATTAAGATTTTAGGTTATGTTAGGAATAAAATCATAAATACTTGTTTTAGGTGATAAAAGTAAATATTATTCTATAAATGAGATTAAATCACCTGAATGCTTTCCAATTTGAATGAAATCTTCGGATTTAAAATATGCTGAACATATTTTAAAATGTTCTTTGGGTTGAAAGTCTACGAGTTGCTGCTTCTCATAGTTTTCTAGCTTTTTTCTTTTGGAAATGAATAGTTCCCTGGTTTCCTACATCCAAATACACAGCAATGATGCTTTATCGTTTATAGAATACTTTTCAGAGCTGTTAATAGCAACAAAACTTCCCACGTAAATAAAGGTATATTGATCTATGCACGTAAATCTTGAAAAGTGGCGCGCTCTACCGGCAAAAAGTTCTGTCCCCTAAATTGAGACCATTCTTTTAACATTACGTTCGGACTCCTGTGTATCTATACTTCGTGGGTAGGTACCTGGGGGGGCACACTTAAAACATTTCTTATTTTTACTGACCGTCGCGCCGCCTACAGATTGGTTGTACAAACTTAACTGCTGCCATTTTGTCCTGCATGTCAAACGTTTGACAACTGAGAATTGTTATTTTTTGTTCCTAGCATAGGTACTTATTGTCATCGATCTATTTTCGGTTATTGATATTCTTTCTGAAAAATATCTCAAGTTTCATTGTTAGGCTGATATTATTATTGTTTAGTTATCAGCTGATATGTTATTTTTTATATTTCAGGGTAGCTTTCATAGTAAAAGAAAATTCTATGTAATTACACATGCACATGTAGATATGTATATATATTACTTCAACTTTAGTTCACCGCCTAAGCTCTGGGTGGCAGCACTTTCCATACATGCATATTTTATCATCGAGTTGCCACTCTTTTTCAGTTTAATAACTTTACTCTTTGATAGGTACATAAACGCCTAAAGCATGCGCTACACGGTTTCAAACGGTGGTTTGAAGCAGAAAAAGCAGAAATACGCTTTGCTGGCTACATGGTTCAAAGCTAGTTTGAAACCAACAATTTTCAGAGAACGTGGCGCGGATAGGACGTCTTTACGCTCGCGTACCGTATATTTACTACAATGACGTCTTGGTGCCTTACCTATCAAAAGTACAAAAAAAAATGGTTACTCCAAATATTTGTTCAAAGGCTCAAATGGGAGCCAGTCTGATGGTACGATATTCACGGAGATGTCATTTTATAAAATCATCATCACATCATCACAGCCCATAAATGTCCCACTGTTGGGCTCGGGCCTCCTCCGTAATGGGAGGGAAATCTACTATACCGCGCTGGTCAGACGTGTTGGTATAGGGTTTTGTTTCGAGTTTTCCTTCTCTCGCTTAGATGTTATATGTGTTTTATATCCCCTAGTCGTCTCGTACGATTACCCACGGGTTAGATATGGGGTGGTGAATTGTATTCTTACTCCGTCACCACACGGATTAAATATTTATAAATATTATTTATAAATTATTTTTATTATTATTTTTTTCATTTTTATTTATTATTTATAAATAAAATATAGATGCTATAGTTGTATTGGAAAGTTGGGTTTTACACAATTTATTGAAGAAAAAGGCTTGACCATTTTTACTAAGGAAAAAATTATTTGCTAAAATATCCCACGCATTTCTTTTTTGTGTAATAGTTTTATAAGCTTCACAATTTAACTCCCAAAGGCAGGGCGTACTCAGAATTTACCTATATCAAGGAGTGCTAATTTTTTTTTATTTCAAAGATACAAACAAATCTTATTAGCTGTTTGCTCTATTCAAATACAAATGTTTATAATCAAATAATTCTGCATAGCGAATAGGTGTATGACTACTGTTTTTAACCGAAAATTTCTTTATAAGGCTCGTCAGCATTGTTCATAATGTTAATTTATATTTATATATTATATATCATAATTTATATTGTGGTAGGACCACGCTGTGGACAGTTCTCTGTCTACAGCCGCGGGCCGGTCCATCCGGGGTAGTACCACACTCTCGCAGAAGATCGACGTCTGAGTAATAGCAATGTGCTATTGCGCTTCGTTCGGTGAGCGAGAGAGCCGGAAGCCTAACTGGGGTGGGTTCAGGGTTGTATTGGTAGGCAGCGGCCTAGCTATACCATTGGCAAAGGTTCATGGGCGGCAGTGACACTTACCATCAGGTGTGCTGTCTGCTCGTTTGCCGCCATAAGCAATAAATAAAAAAAAATAAAAAAATATTTTATGAAAAATCCATCTTTTCTTTACTGTCATTCTGATAAACTCAGAAGTTTAGAAACCTTTTTTTCTTCATATTTGTGTCCTTTTCATACGACCAAATAATACAATTATTTGTTTGGGTTTCTAACAAATTGTCGAATGAAAGTAGTTGGACTTTTAGTAAATATGTTAGTTACACGATATTATTTCCTTCCTTTTTGTCTTTTCCATATAAAAAAGAATCAAACCACTCTATTAAAATAAGGCTTTATACAATTGATAATGCAACAATGGTGTCAATGACCAAGACATGTAAAAGAGTATTTCAAGCGAGCAGACCAGCCCCCCCCTGGTAGCAACCGTTTGATTGACGCACGGGCCATCTAAAACTTAGCCATGCCAAAGGTAACTTGAAGACCCGGTCTTCGACGCCACCACCATTTTGAATATTTTTGTGACGTGCTCAACCTCGTTAATCTTATCAAGAAATTGCATCGAGTGCAATTACATTATTAATAAATAAAGGAGAAAGGGTGACATTGGTTCCAATAATAAAAATGAAATACTCTTTTGTATCATATATTTCTTGAGCTATACCTAGTCTTGCCCTAAATACAGTAACAAAGAAAAACCTTTTTCTATTGCAAAAAATATTTATGACTTTTACAGTGTTAGTTTAATACATAAATATAAAACAATTTAAAATATAAAAAGCTTATTCGAAGTGGTTTCTATTGGCTGCAATACAGTCCTTTAAATCTTCATTGTTAAAATGAGAAGAACAAATCTTTGTATATTTCGTAGGAGTCCAGTTTTTTTATTAATTTTTGAAATCCATTGCTTCTAACATCGTCATTGGACGGTATTCTAAAACATACAAAATTTACAGTTTAATTATAATAGGTTCATTTAAAGTAGTGTAAAAAATATTTTTCTTTGATGAAAAATCCGAATATTATAATTATATTCTAATTACGACCCTGGATTTTTGACACTTTTATAGTTCTTCATAGTTAACGACAGCTGGCGTATTGCTTACAAAATAATTATTAACTACATATAAAACTCATATTTTTGTTGAGGTAAAAGGCTTTGGGTATAAATTTTAATACTCATGGTTATTAGTTATTATAATAATCTTAATAGTTTGAACTGTATGTGCTTTTATTGTTCTGGGTCCTATTACGAAAAGTGGTGCCATCTAGCGTTGAGTAAAATTATTTCTGAACATGATACCGTCAAAAGAACTTTCTAGAAATTATTTTGATAAATTATGAATAAATATACTTACAAATGGAATGTGATTCTTTCCATAGCATCTGTACGTTTATTGAAGTAGTTTTTACATGATAAAACACAACACTTCATGGTTTTCTTCGTAATAACATAAAAATACACCAAAAATATAATTTTATGCACCGTACGAACACCGTCAGCGACGACAGAAGACTAATAGGCCACGCCTACTATTGATGTTATTCAAATTCATTTGTTATGTATAAACCCTGTGAGGGCACTTACATATTGTCAGTATTAACAATTTAATTTTAATCTAATAAACTACCACCGGATCGGAACTAGACCACTACTGAGAAGATCCGGCAAGAAACTCAGCGGGTTTGTCTTTTATTATTTCTTTTCATTTTTTTTATATATATAAAAAGAATGGTACATGAAAGAAATAGCTCCAGTGTGATGCCCTTCGAACCTAATAGTTTAAATACAATGTAAAATAGCCAATAATGGCTGGACCAGATCCCACAAGCGGCACCCGATCACGAGTTAACTACTAGAGCAGCCATCACTCCCCTCAACCACCTTGAAGGGAAGGGAGGGACCCGCTCGACGCAGCTACCGCAAGTAGACCTTTCAGTGAGCATGACCAGTACAATGTATTACTAACGCTAACCAAAGTTAAAATTCGTTAGGCAAGACACGCTACGCTTCACAGGTATGTAAGATCATTATAAAAAAAAACATAAAACAAACAGTTTACAAAGACAAGGTAATTTCTGAATGAGGAGCTGCTCATAGCCAGTCTGTACTATCGCTTAGATAATCCGAGATTTTATAATAACCTTTCTTACAGAGTCTGTTCTTGACAGCCCTTTTAAATTTATTCACAGGCATGTCTCGGATATCTTTTGGCAGTTTATTATAGAAGCGTATACATTGCCCCATAAATGACCTATTAATTTTTTCGAGACGAGTCGTGTGTACAACTAATTTGTCCTTATTCCGAGTATTAACACAATGAATGTCACAATACCTTTCAAAATTATTGATATTTCTTTTTACATACAATACGTTTTCGTAAATATATTGCGATACAACAGTCAGAATATTTACTTCTTTAAATTTTTCTCGAAGTGAAACTCTTGGGCCTAGTTTATAAATTGCGCGAACAGCCCTTTTTTGAACAAAGACACTACTCAGATCCGCGGAGCATCCCCACAGTAATATGCCGTATGACATAAGACTATGAAAATAAGCGAAATAAACTATTCTAGCCGTTTCAATATCGGTCAATACTTGAATTTTTTTGACCGCATAAGCTGCTGAGCTAACCGCATAAGCTGCTGAGTTAACGTGATGACGTCACGGCCTACTTGAGAATCACAGTGCACAGTTACTTAGGCCGTCTCCTCTTTGTATTTGCTCCGTGGTAGTGCGCCCGGGTGCTGCCTGACCACAGCACTGCGCACTCTTATTGTCCTAACTTTTGAAATATTGTACCAAACGACAAACGATAAAAGGCAAAAAATATGTACTGTAAATATCGAAAGTAATAAAAGCATTTGTTTGCATAAGAATCAATTCCTTACTATAAAATGTACATCGGCAATAAATATCAAATTATTTTGAATTTTTAATTTACTATTTTTATTATATAATTTTTTTCTGCCTTAAGCGATTTTTATCGTTATATTTTAGCCAATTTGCAAAATATCTTTATAAATTATAGCCTGTGTTATTCTGAGATGCAAGCTATATTACTATAAAGTTTCATCAAAATCCATTCGGTAGTTTTTACGTGAAAGAACAACAAACATGTTCACATCCATACATTATTACAAACTTTCACGTTTATAATCATCATCATCACAGCCCATAAATGTCCCACTATTGGGCTCGAGCCTCCTCCATAATGGGAGGGAAATTAAGCTACTATACCGCGCTAGTCAGACGTGTTGGTATAGGGTTTTGTTTCGAGTTTTCCTTCTCTTGCACAGATGTTATGTGCGTTATATATCCCTTAGTCGTCTCGTATGATCACCCACGGGTATGACATGGGGTGGTGAATAGTATTCTTACTCCGTCACCACACGGATTATCACCACACGGATTATCACCACACATTTATAATATTAATAGGAAATAGGATAATAGGATATATAATTCCACTAGACTACCAAGACTTTTGGGCCCCGAGCTCGAACGCGAGCCGGCCGCGCGGCGAAACGAAATTAATTTCGTTGCGCATTATTTTGATTTTGCTATATCTCTTAAGGTATTGATTTAATTTGCATGGTCTGAAGGAAAAAAAATATCTTCATGAAATGCTCAAGCCAACTAATGTATTTAAAATGATAAGGATTAATACAGTATTTGTGGAAATAGCTTTTCAATTATCGCTTTATAATAGGCCATTTTTTAAAGTATTAAAATGGATATAGTATGTTATCCTTAAGAGATAGGCATATACCATCGCGGACTTTTTTGTAGGCCTGTTTAAGCTCTATAATACTGTAGTACTTTATTTTGATGTATTTCCTAGGGTTCAGCCAGCGTTTACAATGTAAGCGCAAAATAATGTGTTTATTTACGACATCACATTAGAAACCTCTTAAATTATCAGTGTTTCTCTACTACATTATGCATATATTATACATATAAACCTTCCTCTTGAATCACTCTATCTATAAAAAAAAAACCGCATCAATATCTGTTGCATAGTTTTAAAGATTTAAGCATAAATAGGGATATAGGGACAGAGAAAGCGACTTTGTTTTATGTTGTGTCGTTACAACTTTGGTGTGTCGGTAGTAATTTTTCCCGTCTAGCCCCCTTTCGCAACGCGCGATAGGGAACTTCGTTCCAATAATTATAGTCCTTAAATTATAGCTTGATCTCTGTGACAGATAGCTATAAAACCGATGAAGTAATTTTGAATACGCGTCATGTTTACAATTGACGGAGCGCCTCGCTGATGCAGCTGAATGGCAGACTATTGAATGCGTTGGCGATGTCCAACGACACCGCCAACAGCACTCCTCTGCCGGTGACAGCCTCCGCGGCCGTCTGCCTCAGGCGTAGCAGGGCCCCGATGGTCGAACGCCCCCTTCGAAAATCGAATTGAGCGTCCGATAGAACGGGCCCCACCTCATCTAGGTGTCGGACGATGCGGGCAGCGAGGACACGCTCCAACAGCTTACCCACATCGTCGAGAAGGACAATGGGACTGTAGGCCGACAGCGAATCCGGAGGCCGTCCCGGCTTTGGCAGGAGAACCAACATCGCGGCGACGCAGACGGCTGCGGGTGTAGGACCTTCGGGCACTAATGCACGCCGCACGAAGGTCCGCCAGTCTTGGGGACCACCAGTAGACCCCCTGCCTCGGAGGCAGACGCCTTACCCTGGGAATGGCCGCATCGCATATCTGCGTTAACGCATCGCAAATACGGCCGGCCTCAACGTCCATTCTGTCCGCTGGGGATGCCACGTGTTCACGATGGCCGCCTCCGCCAGTAGGTCCCTGTCTAGACGCCCCACAGCCCACCGCGGAAACGCGGGAGCTCGTTCCGCCCTGTGACCCCTGCGGAGAGACCTCCATCCGAATATACCGGTGGTCCGACAGGGACTCCGCCTCCTCCAGGACACGCCAGTTCCTCACTCGTGGTGCGACACCCGCTGTCGCACCGCGCTAGCGAACGACAAGTCCACTATCGACCTACCCTGCTGTCGCACACACGTGTTCTCTGAGCCTCTGTTTAGGACACAGAGGCCCAGTGACGCCGTCCATTCCACGACCGCCCGCCCGCGATCATCTGTCGTAGGGGACCCCCACGCCGCGGATTTGGCATTGAAGTCCCCCAGGACTAGGATGAGGCCCGGTGTTAATCACCGTATCGAGGCCTCCAAGGTGATGAGGGAGGCTCCGAAATCGTCCATTCTCCTATTAGGGGAGAGGTATACGCTGTAGAGTGTGACCCCTCCCCATTCCGCAGCGACAAATTCCTCGCCCCTATTCAAAAGAGACAAGGACGGGAAGTGCCGCTGCGTGGAGACGGCGATTGCCGCGGTTCCGTTCCGGCTGACCACCCAATTGGGGCGATCAGGCACACAGTACGGTTCCGCGACTACGGCTGCACCGATCGACCACTCCGCCATGGATTGTAGGAGGAGATCGTGCGCACCGAGGGAGTGGTTGATGTTGGCCTGCAGGAGGTGAGTGCATTGGGCAGCCATTAATGGGCCGTATCCATCATCACCTCCTGGCTTTCGGCGGGCGATCGGACCGCGCTAGGAGCGGGAGCGGCCGTGGTCGAAAGGCCGCTCCGCCCCTTTGGGGCCGAAGCCGGAGGTCTGCACGCCCCAGAGCCCATGCGGTGCTTGGCAGGCTTATTCTCCGCCGCACACGCGGGGCAGTGGGGCGGGGCGGCGCAAGATGCCGCCATGTGCCCAGTCTGACCGCAGCGGAAACAGAGTCCGCTGCAGTCAAAGCAATTGGTGCATGTTGGCCGGGTATGCCCGACCGCCATGCACTTGAAACACCTCGCAGGCCGGTGATCCAGCACGGTGACTCGCGCTGAGCTCCAGCCCACGAGGAGCCTGCCTGAGCCGGCCAGTTGCCTGACCGACTCCACTGGGCACTGCACCCACTACTAATGCCTTTGGAAAATTTCAAGTTACAGTAATACACAAAGTATTGAAATGGAAACGTGTGTTAAAAAATGTAGTAAAAAAAATAATAGCATAGACCCTTCTGTGATGTTAAATTTTCCTAATTTTTAAGAAAAATCAGGTAGAGTATCAAAAGGGCGGGTCGCTAGTTAAATTATATATCCTTTATATATAATTTAACTAGCGACCCGCCCTCGCTTCGATTCGGTTTCGGTCGCTCTGACCCGCGTTTCCAATGTCTAATACCTACCTTCAAAGATATTTGGTATTATTCCTACATTAATAATTGCCTGAAAAAGCCCCTTTGATCTATATCAAGTGCACCATGTCTAATGTAAGTATTTAATTGAATAATAAATAATACTGTATTGTTTAAAATACCTTCGTAAATAACACATTATATTTTAGTAATAAATATATAAAAGATAGAAGCTGTGTGATAGCAGCTACGAATACTACCAACCCTTACTTTGCTCGTAGATGTCGTAAAAGATGACTAAGAGCTTTATAACGACCTGGGCCAACTCCATCTGATGCCGTGTGGTCAACAATTACATTCCCAAGGAGGGTTGACGTCTGGTAGGAGGCCGGTCAAAAAACTATTGCCCATAACTTTTACGATATGTGCTATGAAAGAAAAGTACATATTGTATCGACCCCAAGTAATTGGGATAAGAATAGGAGAATGATGATGATATAGAAAAGATAGCTTTTGCCCGCTACTTCGTCCATGTAGAAGTTATCTCTGATGGATGTAAATAGAAAAAGCAATGCAAGATGTTGAAGGTTTGTCGTTAGGACGATGGTCGATAGCGTCTAAATCTGGAATGTGGTTACGGTCTTCTGCAAGGTATTTGTCTCGCGGAATTAGGCGATAGAGCGGGCCCGAGAGAAAACCCTCTAAGGTGACACGCTTTGCCGGCAGTGCGTTAGGCGTGAGTAACTACGTCAGATGCCGCTCTAGCCAAGGTCGCAGGTGATTAGACCGGAGATTAGGCCGTCACCTGTAGTGAGGTTCATTAGAGACGCCTCGACAGCGAAAGCTGCCAGAGATTCGACTCGAACTGATACCCAAAAGAGTAACCCGCGAGACGGGCCACCGCTGACAAACATCCAATGCGGTGGCCCACCCGCACGGTGTAGGCAGGTACGCCTACGGCAGGTTAAGTGGTCGCGTGCCGCCCCTTCCGTCACCCCGGAGGGATTGTGCCTATAGGTATACCATAGACGGTCACCAAAGAAAAAGATTGTTTAAAGTACGTTGAACTATAGAAACTCAGCGTGGTTTTGTATTTCCATTCATACTACAAATTATTCTGCCTTTAATATTATATTTTATGTTTGGCGATGGGTAAGAATATAATTATCGCCACCTCTTATTTGAGCGTTTTGTTCTCACCAGCGAAATGCGCTGCAGCCACCTCCTACGAAAGTTATAACACCTCACTGCTATACTAGCCAGCCGACCAAGCGTAGCGATTGCGGCACTCGTCTCATCTGTGAGGTAGGCGTCCAATAGTGAACGGAATATATTCTGTGAACAGTGAACGGAATATGTTCTGCCGGGCCGGCCACAGATTTTAGCGAGTCTCTAGGAAAAAAGTTAACTGTGTAGTAACCTACTTGTGCTAAGTTTTAATCCTATAATGAAATAAATGTATCACCGCAGAATATTATTTTTTTAAATTATCTCTTAAACTATGCAAGCAAAAAAACATAAAGAAAAAACGAATTTATCTAAAACTATTAAAGATCAAATTTTCTTAGTGATAAAGCAATAGAAAAATCATCTAATAGAAGTATCACTCAATAGATTAATACACGGTCGCAGGTCCATACCTATGTCCTATTATCTCTTTAACTATTCGTCCAAATTATAAACAGTAAAAGGGAGCAGTCTTTTGATTTAAACACTCAAATATCCATCCATCTATATCTAATATCTATAAAAACTCTCACGTTTATAATATTATAATTTTTTTTTTTATAATATTATTAAAAAAAAAACGCTACTCATATGAGTAGTGTTGGAGTTTTTTGGCGGGAATCTAAAACGTCATGTGGTGCTCTTGTATTATATTCGTTATCTTAGTGTTTTAACGTGTTATATTAGATAATTTTGATGGCATTTTATGTAATGTGATGTGACGGAACTGCTAAGATTTAGTGAATCTATACTAATATTATAAAGCGGAAGAGTTTGTTTGTTTGTTTGTTTAAACGCGCTAATCTCAGGAACTACTGGTCCGATTTGAAAAATTCTTTTTTTGTTGGATAGTCCATTTATAGAGGAAGGCTTTAGGCTATATAACATTACGCTGCGACCAATAGGAGCAGAGCAACAATGATGAATGTGTAAAAATCGGGTTTATGTTTCCTTTTGAGAGCTTCCGCTGCGTAAACGGTTAAAGTTGCGCAAAAATTATGTACTACATAATTGTTCCCCTTTCAAAGTTCTAAATAAAAGTCCGCGACAGCATATGTCTATCTTTTAAGATTGGCTCACTATAACCTTTTTTATGCTAATCAAATTTGTTTTAAAATAATGTAATATTTTCGAAGGTGTTTTTATAAACATAATATTAATCCTTATCCAAATAAATGAGTTATTCATCACAAGTATTTAATTTAAAACAAAATTGCTCTTTACATTATTTGATTTCAATGAATATCTTAGGAAATATCGCAGTTTAAAAATAACATCGCAGCAAAATAATGATCAAGTACTGGGCGCGCATTTACGATAAAAATACTGGATCTTATAATCTTATATTAAAAAAAAACTCAAACTAATGTTATTTCAAAGTACTTCTGCACACACTACATTTTTAGTTTTGTTTTCTTCTCATGACCTTCCGTCGGCTTTACACATCCTAAATAATAATAATAAGTATAGGAAGTATTAGTGCCTGCCCTCATGTATGGCAGTGAAAGTTAGATTTGGCGGAGAAGACATGAAAATAGAATAAATGCTGTAGAGCTGACAGCTCTTCGTAAGCTGTGTGTGATGTAAGTATGAAAGATAAAATTAGGTATAATGTTATAAAAGAGCGCTGGTATGCTGAGGTGGGTTGGACACGAAGTGGAAGAAATAATGAGTGGGCAGAGGTTGACGAAGCAAACATATAAAGCAATCGTGAATGGGACGAATACAAGGGAAAGACCTTTTCTGGACCAAATTGGCGATTTGTTCACGAGAGGTCATCATCATCATCATTCTCCTACTCTTATCCCAATTACTTGGGGTCGAAACAATAAGTACTCTTCATTCATAGTACATATTATAAAAGTTATTGGCAATAGTTTTATGACCGGCCGCCTGCCAGACGTCAACCCTAATTGGGAATGTAATTGTTGACCAAACGGCATCAGATGGAGTTGGCCCAAGTCGTTATAAGGCTCTTAGTCGTCTTTTACGACATCCACAAGCAAAGTGAGGATTGGTAGTATTCATAGCCGCTACCACACAGCGATTTCATACACATTAAAAGTATGTGTAATCGTAAATAGGCGTAAGTGTATGTATGTATGTATAATATACATACATTGTATATATCTATAGAAAGTATAGATAAGACCCAATACTTTTACTTGCATTACTTTATATGGTACTACATTGCATTATATGGATTACGTCAAACTTGAATCACTTTTGAATACTTATTTCGCGTAACTACAAATACACACAAAAAAAAAAGAAACACATACATGCACGCACACTACATCACAAACACACGCACACCACACACACACACACATACACACACGCACACACACACACACAAACACACGCACACCACACACACACAAACAAACGCACAACACACACATACACACGCACGCACACACACCCAACGTGTGAGCGCGCTCACTAACACGTTAATTCTCACTCATTCATTTATTATAGATTTCTTTATCATTAGTCTTTATTACGTAAGATATATATATTCATTATTTATAATGTATGTTACTGTAAAATAATTTGATGTTCAAGATTTATGTATTTCGGGAAGGAACTGTCTCTTGAAACACAGGTATTACCTAATTCAAGAGGCAAAGACATCTTATGTCAACTGTCATATGTATTTAGTTTTCAATAAAGATTATTATTATTATTTTACTTAAGGTTAAATGTTCTACTCTTACTAATAAAAGGGTCATGTAGGTACCTAAAACAGCTTTAACATATGTATTATTTAAAAATATTTCCACCTTTTACGTAAACGAATTCGCGAGTTGAAGTTAACGTTAGCCCAAAGTAACCATTCCACGCGGACGAAGTCGCGGGCAGAAGCTAGTATCATATAAAAGTGCTTTACAACGTTTTCGTTTTTCATATGGAGGGTAAAAACTAAGGAGAGCCATCTTGTATGGGGGATTAGTCCAAAAAGTGTCCACTTGTAAACAGCAAATTATTGTTCGAACACTCACCGAAACAGCGCTAGTGTAGCAAGTGGAAATGATATGAATGTAGCAGTAATAAGCAGAGTGAAGTGTGCTGAGTTACGTAGTCAGCTGTGATTTGATAAATAATAACCTATGAACCATGGAGACTAGAGTAAGGAGTACCATCTCAGTGTATTAAGAAGTGTCCAATGAACGGAAGCAAATTAAGGTGGCGCTATAGTAGCAAGTGGAAGCATTTTAAAAAGAGCGCCACAAATTTCATAGGTTATTATTTATCAAATCACAGTTGCCTACGTAACTCAGCACACTTCACTCTGCTTATTACTGCTACATTCATATCATTTGCACTTGCTACACTAGCGCTATTTCGGTGAGTGTTCGAACAATAATTTGCTATTTACAAGTGGACACTTTTTTGACTAATCCCCCATACAAGATGGTACTCCTTACTCTAGTTTCCATGCTATGAACCTATGAAATTTGTGGCGCTCTTTTTAAAATTCTTCCACTTACTACTATAGCGCCACCTTAATTTGCTCCCGTTCAATGGACACTTCTTAATACACTGAGGTGGTACTCCTTAGTTTTTACCCTCCATAGTTTTTCATTAAGATTCTCACAAGATACCATTAACAGTGTGGCCATAGCACTGTTGATGGCGACAATTCGACTTACTGACGGACTAATGACTAATCTGAAGACACTAAAAACTTGAAGATAATTATAACTCGACACTGGCAACAATGGCTCATTTAAGTAGCTGATTGCCAATACATAAAAATAAGAAGAAGAGTAGTATTTTTTTTTGGATTGACATTTTTAAACTCGTAATACCTATCTTTTGAATGCAATGGCCGAAATAATAATTCCAATAGTAATCTTCTGGTACTGAAATAGTTTTAAATAATAAATACTTTATTTGGGTAACGATTAATACAAAGACATGAATAACGTGGTCTTTTAGGCATGGTTTGGTTTTTGTTAACATTTATTTCAAAAAAGAGCCAGAGCCAAATGCGGTCGGTCAGCCTAACTCTACAGATTTTCCGTAGAGATCACATTTCGACCGCATTAATTTTGCTTTCATGCTCTTTTCTGCATACCCAACTCTCGCTTCCATATAGTAATGTTGGGACAAGCACTGCGTTATGTATTGCTACACGTGCCTTCTGGCTGAGGTGGTGGCTACCAAGAAGTTGTCCCAACGCTCCGTTCACTTTATTTCCCGCATTCACTCTTCGCTCTATATCAGTGGTGCAGTACCTTCCATCTCGGCTAAAACCACATTCAAGATATACAAATTCATCCACTTGCTCTTGTACATCATTACCTATTTTTACTTTTAAATCTGTTCTGGCTTCATCTCTTTCAAAGACCATTATTTTGGTTTTGCTCACATTCATGCGTAGACCCCTTTTCTTACAATCTTCTGTCATTGTGTCGACTAGGGTCTGCAGGTCAGTCGCTGACTGCGCCAGGAGGACTGCATCATCTGCATAGAGCAGAGCACTGACCACTGAGTCGCCCATTTGGACTCCCACATTCATATCGTTTAACCTTTGGAAACATTTATCCAGATATATGATAAACAGCCTGGCTGATAGATAGCGCCCTTGCTTAACGCCGATATTAACGTCAAACCAAGGCGACATTCCATCATCCAGCCGCATACAAGCTCTACAGCCCATGTAACTGGACTGCACAGCTTGCAGCAGTTTACCGTTAATACCATACTCCGGTAAAATGTCCCAAAGTTCCTTTCGTACAACCGTGTCAAATGCTCTCTCCAGATCCACAAAAATGCAAAAACCCTCTGACCTAGAGCCAAATGCTTCTCCACAATGTTGCGCAGAGAGAACACTTGATCCATGCATCCCCCCTTCTACTCCTGAAACCTCCTTGTGCCTCACACAGTAAACCATCGGACACCATCCTCATTCTCCTTTCAATAATTTTAGCATACACTTTTGCTGCCGTAGTGGTCAAGCTTATGGCTCTGTAATTTGCACAGTCATAACGTGAACCCTTGTTTTTAAACAAAAGCACGATAACTGCGCTATTCCACTCCCTGGGAACCATTCCCGAACTCCAAAATAAATTGAGGAGCAACAGGAACGCCTCCCAGACACAGGGGCCGCCAAGCTTGATCATCTCGGCAGACACCATATCAATGCGCTGCCTTACCATTTCTCAAACTTCTTATCGCTTATTCAACTTCATCCATACTGATGCCATCGGAGGACGCCGGTGCTGAATGTTGATTTACTAGACCACATACAACACTGGCGCCAACCCGAGTATCCGCATACATATCACCAAAATATTCACTCCATCGGCTTAACACGTCTTGTGTTTGTGTAAGAATGTCTCCACCTTTAGACCTTATTTTATTCATTCTGGAGGCTGACCAACCACCCCGAGACTTCTTCACCTCCCTCCAAAAGAGTTTGGTGTTACCCTCTAAGTATTCAGTCAGCCTATCTTCTGCACTCATATTTGCTCTATCACGTTTCTCTTTCACTAAGGCATTCAGTCATTCTTACATTGCCGATATATTTATTTCTTCTGTTCAGTCATACTGTCATTCAGATTTAAAGAGACATAGTCCAGCCACGCTTTCTTCTTTTGCTCTACGGAGGCTGCCACTTCCGCATCCCACCAAACATCACCATTCACAAAGTACACATAGTATACTATCAAGGGTCACCACAACAGGTCGCGAGAGGATGCATGGCCCCTAACTGAGCCCTACACTATTTTATAACGGTCGTAGACATTGATGAGGTATCAATTATTAAAACGAAAACATGTTTTGTTTCTTTTATTTATTTTTAGTTACAATTTTACCCTTACTGTAAATTAACGTGTACATTGCAATTTGACTGTAGGTTTGGCACACAATTTAATCGAATCGATATGCAGATTTATATCGATATACGATATTGCAGTTTATTTAGCTACCAAGCACCGAGTACAAAAGCCGGCGAAATTTGGACAAACATTTTAGGCGAATTAAACAGGTTGTTTGTTAATATCATTTAATGACATTGATACATAACCATATTTAAACTTACATAAACTTAACGAAATTAAAAAAAATAACTATACTATTCAATAATAAATTCGTATCAAATAAAATACATGTAACAATTAAATTGTTAATTATTTTGGTTTTAATAAATTCGTAACATTTTTTTTTTCAGTAAGCCAATACTTATCACATAAGACAGCTTTTTGGGATAAATAGGAATTTCGAATGGTACAATATTACAATATAATAACATAAAATCAGGTGCACCCGTCTCCTTAATATTGATAAAATATAAAACAAAGGCATTATTACCTAACAAAATTATATATACCTTACCAAAGTAATTAAATAATGGGAATGTTTTTTGAGTCATCAATTAAAATAGCAACACTAAGCGAAGGATTCCTTCAGAATTTGTTAATGGTAACTATTATAAATATCATTTTAATGTATAGTGCCACAAACTTATATGACCCGGTGGCAAATTGATGAACTAATGACGCCATTTTGAAATGTCATCAGACGTCAATCGTCCTCCCTATATGCAGATATTTCAGTTGTTGGTTGTTTACTCCATGTTTATTTACTTTTTGTGGTTTTAAAATGCGATATGTGATGCAGTAAATGTTATATTACAAGTTTTAAGTTATATGAAGGAAGAAAAACATCTTTTTTTTTTTTTTGGTTCTATTCGTCCATTCGGACAGGCAAAGGGATCAAAGCCCATACAGCCAAGTCTTATTTAATTATTTTTCATATATTGTTCATCATTTCTTCATATTATGTAGCCTTAATAGTCATTGTCTGTCAGTAAGTCAAGTCGTTACCATTAATCGGGCGCTGATAACCTAATCAATGGTTTTCTTTGGGAATTTTGGGCAAATATGAAAATACACGTAAACCACTATTATACCATATTCACTACACTTCAGCACTTAAATATACCATATTGCATAAAATACCAGCAAAATTATTCAATATAACACCACAAAACACTAAAGAAATGAATATAATACAAGAGCGTGACATGACATTTCCACATTCGCGCCAAAACTCCGAAAAACATCTTCAGGCATCATTAATACCTTTTGAAAAATTATATAAACAGCCACAGGTTAGTGTTGCTAGTTTTTGAAATAAAAAGATCACTATTAATAAACATTATGTATAATTTGTTGTGTTAAATATAATGAATTAATTTGTTCTTAGTTTAATTATATTTTGAATATAATTATTATATATCTATACAAACAATACAATAGTATTCTATTTATGTAAATTGAATTGTAATGGATGTTCTTGATTGTTATTAACTGTAACATAATTTTCTTGTAAGTACATCGTTAGTATATATATGTATGTATCTCTGTGTATAGATCTATCTGTTTATGATCAGAAAATATATGTGTATTTAATGTAAAAAATATTTTTTTAAGGGTTGGAGAACGATTTGTAAGAAAACTTGTAAAGGAAAAAAGGACAGGCCGATGAGAGTGGAGTAAAAATTTCTACACCAAAAAAAAGACTGAAGAGGACGAAAAGTAAAATTGAAGTTGGTGATTTTGATCTCGGTGTCAATAGACTAAAAATACATCAATTTTACAGTGTGCAAAAAATAATTCCCACAATTCCAAAATTAATGATGTACTTCAAGAGGAGATCGATTTTAAATGGAATCAACGGCTTACAAAGGCGCAGCTTTATGAAATAATTAAGACACAAGTCTAAGCGAAGTTATGAAATTGACGAAATCCATTCTACCATACCCTTGCGATTAAATCCAATTGAAATGATTTGGAGCTCTATGAAACGAAACATAATAGAGCAGAATATAAAAACTCTAATTCAACAACGCCTAAATTAATTGCAGAGGCTATTAATAAAATAACTATAAACGAATGGAAAAATCACTGAAATCACGTGAAAAAATTTGAAAACGAATACTAAAGGGATACATATTTAGAGGAGCCTTCCATTATGACTTTAGACAGTGACAGTGAGACTGAAAGTGATGATTCATATGATCAAGTGACTGACGATTCAAATGACTATACCTGGAATATGTTCATTACAAATAATTTGCCCTATATTTGTAGATCATTAATTATTGTAACACATTTATCTACTTCCCATCCGTGAGCCCACGGGTGAATATGCTATAATTCCATTTTTGATGACTTCCACAGAAAATTCTGTAAAGGAGTTGAATATTGTTTTCTAAACCCGTTACCACATGGGGAAGTACTTACCGATTTTATTGCAAATGGAATTTTACTGGCAACACTAAATGCGATAACAATGACGCTGTCACCGGGTCAGATAAGTTTGTGGCACTATAATATACATATATATATTCATATCGTTATATTTCATATTCATAATCAACTAAATTCTTTGAAGATCTGATCTCTCAACTCGAAGTACCTAAACAATCTTATTTCTGCGTACCTGGAAAATTTAATTAGGAATAATAAATTACAATAAAATATTTTAGAGTAGGACCACACTGTTGACAGTTTTCTGTCTACAGCCGTGGGCCGGTCCGTTCGAGCGAGAGCCCGAAGCTCCAACTGGAATTGGTTGGCTGCGGAATAGTTATACACTTGGTATTGCAAAGGTCCATGGGCGGCAGTAACACTTACCATCAGGTGTGCTGCCTGCTCGTTTGCCACCATAAGCAATAAAAAAAATGTTTTTTTAATGTTTTACTGTGATTTAACGAATATCTCTTTACAAACAAACACATGGCGCGTAGTCTACGCCGAAATAATGAAATAGATACTTTTTGTTTCATTGCTAAAATTTTTATTTACGGTAAAATTCAAAAATAGACAAAGACTTCATGAATAGACAGAATGTGCCTCCTGTATTGTTTCAATGGTTTTAAGCCATCTTAGCATTATTAGCTTTCTAATAAAATCGGTTTGGAGCATATTGGTTGAATAGTTTCAAAGTCAATAACGGATATTATACATACGTAGAAGTAATGCTTATGTTTTGTATATATGTATATGTAGATTCATATTTTTTATTGAGTTTGTGACAAAAACGATTCGTTGCGCAGTACCGAATAATTAGCTATCGTGCTTTTTTATTGTAGGTTTCAATATTAGGTGCGACATCTTACTTTGTACATTATGTTCTCTCACGTTTCACTAGGCCCGCATGTCTATTACGACTTCTTTATTTACTTTAATAGCAAACGAACGCAGAGACCACCTGGTCATCATCATCACATCATCATCATCATCACATCATCATCATCACAGCCCATGTATGTCCAACTGTTGGGCTCGGGCATCCTCCGTAATGGGAGGGAAATTAACCTACTATACCACGTTGGTCAGACGTGTTGGTATAGGGACCACCTGGTAAGTGGTAACTAATAATCTCTGCAATAACAGGGACACAGCCAGTGCGCTGCCGACCGTAAAGTGAGCTTTGGATCTCCGGTTTTCTTGTTCACCGAACAAAACATAGCAGCAAATTGCAACTACTCAGAAGTCGTTTTCCTAAACCCGATCGAGCTGACCAAATCCGCTATCAAACTCTTTTTGATTGGATAATCGATCTGAGGTTTGTAACTTGATTCGGCGACTCACACTCGAATTAATTTCGTTTGGCATTTGTGAGCTCGAATCAACACGTTAGTAAACATCTGACCGCTCGGCTAGGGATCCAAAACGAGACATCGCATTTAAAAGGATTTGATGGAAAGTTTTTGGACTTCGGGTTAAGAGCCCTCAGCGCTCACCCATAGTCCGGGTAAAGTTGTCATACGCATCTGGGGCTAACAATTAAGACACTCACAAAAAGAAAAATTTTTGGACAATGATTATCGAATGTTTATTTAATTAAATTTTATTATCAAATTCAATTAATTCCGCTGGACAGTCACGTCGTAACACGGCATCAACTAAGAAGCTGAATATACATTATTGACTATGGTCAACGTGACCCATTTTTTTACATTTTGTAAACCCCCTGTGACATATACATAAATGTATGCGGTCAAGACCCAAATTTCTTCCAGTATAGTATTTTTGAAGAACGCTATAACCGAAATATGTTACAGCAATGGTCTAACTTGTAACCGGAACAGTGCGCTATTAGTGACACTAGGCTCGCTCCCTATTACGTGGAACTAAAAATGATGAGGGGGGAAATATGGATGTATTAAAACTCTGCTTACTCTTTTGAGGATAAAGATCTATATTTTGCTCACTCTCTCTCACGCTCACTCACTCAAAGATCTAATTTTTTTTCAGAACAAGTTGAGACTTTTAAAAAAAATTAAATATATTTTATAGCTTACCTGCCAAAATCAAACTCTATGTCGGAATGTTCATATTGTACAAGTGACCAAATGCCCCACAAGAAATGAGAGACCAGTGCTAGTTGATTAACTTCCACATAAACCTTTTCTATTTGCTCGTCTGTTGGATTACTATTCATATACTCTGTTAAGTATACTTTGATCCAATTCAATTGGAACTCTTTGCATGGATATTTTTTATAATCAATGTCTTCTATTGTCAAACCTAAAAATATAATAAATTATTAATAATGCTTTTCTTGTGAACAGCAGCCGTTCATCAATTTTTCTAAAGATATTAAATACAATTTGTTACTATACTATTAAAGTTAATATCAGAAAATGTATTTTTAATAATGATAGCAAATATTTAATTAATAATAATAGCAAATTAATAAATCCAAATAATTGTCAATTGGAATCGTCTTATTACGAGCTTATATGGTTGACATAGAGAGACGCGTGCACAACGACGCCCGCCAGCTCCCGATTGGCACTGCGCTGCGTATTGTGGTAACTTAAATTCTGAAACGTCAATTTAATCGTGGAATTCCATCAAACAATTTCATTCTAATTGGGTAGGTTAACGTTCGACCTAACTAAATAAAGAGGTGTCCTAGCTAAAATATTAAAGATCCTAAATTTATTTTGAGTTAAACTTACGTGCATTCACGGACTAAATATATGTATAGAATGTCACCACTATAAATAAGAAACGCAGCAAGAAAGTAATTTACCTAGACACACTGTGCGTAACATAAATAATAAAGACATTCTTGATGAATAAACACCTAAACCAGCTAATAAATGGCGTTACGAATTGTATTTTTCTAACATTATCCTGTCTATATCCTCAATATCCAAGGCAATTCGATAAACTTACATCACATGTTATAATAATATTATGCTATTATGCTGACCTTAACAACTTCCGAATGATCAAGAAGTATAATGAATACAGTATATTCCCAAGGACTAACACTAAATGACGAACAATGAGATATATTACTTACCAACGAATTCATTAAAGTGGTTCGCAATGTCGTACGCTTGGTAGCTATACGCAGCATATTCATAGTCAATGAAAGATATTGAGTCTTCATCTTTGTTGTAGATTACATTTCCTAGAAGCAAATCATTGTGAGCAAACACAAGAGGACTGTTTGTCTTTGACAGATATGATTTAAGACGCTCGTACTCTATCCGTAACTTTGTTATCGAGTTGAAATTATTTGCGAATCTATAAAAGAAAAACGTCATTACATTCTTTGAATACGTTATTTCGACGTGCCCCGCGAATAATCTGCATTACGGACGTGCTATTACGGAGTATTTCCTGTTTCCCTTTTGAAGTGAAACTTTTTTGTGCGCATGAGGGTAAAATTTTTACAGATGAAACGCAATAGGTATTAGTGACACGAAAATGTGGGACGTTTTTGTTCAAGAAGAGGGAGAGAGAGCGATTGAGACCGATTGAGAGAGAGCGTGAGAAAGGGCGAACATAGCATGAAGGGACAGTAGAGAGCAAGCGAGTGAAAAAGATCGAGAGAGAGTGAGATAGAGCGAACATCGCATCACGCACAGTCCCATTGAGCGAAAGGTGGGAGAGAGCTAGCGAGAAAGATTGAGAGAGAGTAAGATAAGACGAATGTCGCATAACGCACATAGCCATGAAGCGAGAGTAGGGAGAGAGCGAGAGAGAAAGGGAGATCGAGAAAGAATACTAGCATAATATATAGCAAGAATACAGCTAGAATGGTTGATGTGTGTACACGAGATTTAAAAATTTGTTTACCAAAGAAGTTTCACTTCTGATATGTGCTTTGTACGCACGCACTTTTATGTTTTTTTTTTTGCATCTAGTGGCCATATTATAATAACCTTGTAATTTTTTTTTCAGAATTTTGATATCGATATTTCCAAATACATAAAATCTTACGTATATATTCCATAACAACAATATATACGATTTAGAACGAATAACTTTATATTTATTTGTTACAAAATATTTGCAGCAAGTTTAGGACAGTGAACATTTTTTATTCGAGCTAAAACTTCATAAAGATTTAAATGGTAAACGCTATTACCAGGTTTTTTATATGACTGTCATAATGTGCATTACTACACATATAATGATATTGTTTGAAAAATAAACTTCATTTCACAAAGGTGAAAATAAAATCTATATATTTCAGGCCAATATCATGTATTAGGTCGATAATGAATTCCTATATTAGACTTTCTAAAGGAAAAAAATAAAAAACTACGTTTAAAAAAACCGACAATCTTGTTTAGGGCTTCGCACCGACTTCAAACTTATCAATAGATAGCACATACAAATGATAGTATTTTAAGTTATTTTGTACCTTTAATTTTTGAAGTCGGTTTTTTAATTTTTCATTCGGTTCATTACATCTTAAGTAATGCTAAAAAAAAAGATCACGTAATTAATGGACATCCCCTTAATAGAATATAAAGAAAATTATAATAGATACTAGAAAAAATGGCTTTAACTTGAAGTATAAATGTCATTCGAGATTTATTTCTTTATGGAATTATTGACAAAAAATAGCGTTTTCCGCTGTAAAATCAAAATTCGGATTATTCGGCGGGGGCAACGATTTATCGAATTTTCTATAGTAAATTTTAATTATCGAATTTTCTATAGTTAATCTATTTTTTTTTCAGCAACAATGTACTGAGCTCTTTTAAATTATAGTTCATCTAATCTAAGAAGTGCATTTTGACGTTTCGCAGTTTTTAATACACAATAGCCTTGGTCAAACGTATACACATGATTGCAAACAATAAATCTGAAATTTTAAAGAACTATTACGTTATTTACATAATTCACGTTGCGGGTGACTTTCTTGTACAATATTGTAATGTTGAAACTCGTAAAACTAATTTAAAATAAAGATAACACGGTAAATAATAATTAGTATTGACGAACTTACAATCTCACTTCATCAGGTTCTATACATTAGTGCTTGACAACTTCCAATTCACGAATATTCAAATAATCCGTAAAAATATTAGTTTAATATATTTAATCGAATAGAGATTTTGATAGAGAAGTACGTTTCGACAATTTTATTGATAAGGAAATAATTATTAATGTTCGTGACGATGATAATTCAAGTAATAGTAGTGATTCTGAATAAATAGCTATTTTCAAATTCACCTTTTGGTTTTTTTTAACCTAATCCTAATAATTATTATGAATAGACATTATGATGAAATAATTAAATTTGTTTAGTATTAATTAAGCACTTAATATTTCATCTCCTTTTTGAAAAATAATAAAATAAACCGATTAATAATTACAAAGAATCAATATCGATTTCTCACTAAAATCGGATATTTTCGATAGCAATTATTTAGTTCACATACCTAGACAACTTACTCCGACAGCTGTCAAAGTGCACTTCTTAGATTAGATAGACTATAGTCATTGCCCAATTTTATTCATGAAAACGTAAGTTACTAATAGAAATCTGATAAGTTTGCTTAAGCATAAATTTCAATTCTATTAGCATAATGTACCCCAACAGCAGATAAAAGGTTATCAATACTATGACACAATTCGTATATTTCTAAATAAATAACTTAGAGCTATTTAAACTATTTCATATCCACTCGTATTTAATTACATTTACCTAAACACGTTTTTATGTTTTAATACTAGGTATTATTGGGGGGCATAGTCCGGAGCGTGCTCGTCGCGTCCCCTGCCTAATCCGGCTCGAATGCGTGCCGCAGTGCGGGTTAGGGCGTCCCCCGGAGGCGACGCGTACCGACCCGCCCCCGTCGGTACGAACATCGGCAGATGCGGCGATGGGGGCCGCCAACCATCATGCCTTGCCCAGTCAGGCGAGTCGAGGAGAGCAGAGTGCCGGGTGGGCACGTGGAATGTAAGAGGTTGTGTGGAAAGTAAGTTGCACGAGCTGATAACCGTATGGCGGACAAACAGCTAGACGTGCTCTGTGTAACAGAGACCAAGCGAAGAGGCAGCGACGCCTGCGATCTTCCTGGTGGCGGGTTGGCTCTGTGGTCTGGTGTACAACAGAGCGATCGAGCCAGCATGGGAGTAGGAGTGCTGTTGTCCTCTCACTTGGCCTTAGGTGTGAAGGATTACGGAATGTATGATCCCAGACTTCTTTGGGTCCGTATAAAACTAGGTGTCACCAAGGTATTCATGATTGTAGCATATGCTCCCGTAGGATCCTCGGTGGCATCAGACCTAGAGAGGTTTTGGGATAATGTTAGGGAAGTTCTGGATATGGCAGAAACCAGTGAACGCGTGATTGTATGCGGAGATTTGAACGGATGGGTGGGGACCAAGCATCCCGACTATGAGGACGTAGTTGGTCCTTTGGTGATAAGAGAGTGAACGACGCAGGTAGGCTCATAGCGGATGTATGCATGGAGAGAAACCTTATTGTGTCAAACACATTTTTCCAACATAAGGACATCCATATGTATACATGGAGAAGGAATGAACATACATACATAGCTTCACGCCTGTTTTCCAGAGGGGTAGGCAGAGACTACGGATTGCTACAAACCACGATCCTGGCATACTTCCATCGCTTTATTCACACTCATAATAGTTTTCATGCATGCTCTACGATTACGCATACTCTTAATATGACCTCTCGTCAATACATCGCCAATTTGATCTAGAAAATTATGACGAGGTTTTCCCCTTGTATTCGTCCCATTCACGCTTGCTTTATATATTTTCTTCGTCAACCTCTCCTCACTTATTCTTTCTAAGTGTCCAAACCACCTCAGCATACCCTTTTTGATCTTTGTCACTACTTCTTCATTCACACTACAGCCGAATGGAATGAACAGGAATGAACAGAAAAGTATAATAGATTTAATTTTGGTAGATAGTCGCCTCCGAAGCAAAATATTGGACGCAAGAGCCTACCGGGGCCCCACAGTCGATACGGACCACTATCTCGTTACTGCGAGATTTAGTGGTCTGTTCAGAAAGTGGAGTCACTGGCGAGAGCGTGTCCACTTCGGAGGGCTTGAAAGAATAAAGGTTGCAAGAAGAGTGTGTAAGAGAAAAGTATGCAGAGGGTGTCCGAGAACGGCTGACGATGGCAAGCCAGCCGCAATCGGAATTTGAATAATGCTGGAGAATATTGAAAGAGAGTATGGTAGATACAGCGAAAGAAGTATGTGGAAGTTCAAAGAAGCATAGAAAAACAAATGGTGAAGCATGGTGGGATGCGGAAGTGGCAGCTTCCGTAGAGCAAAAGAAGAAAGCGTGGCTGGACTATGTCTCTTCTTTGAATCTGAATGACAGTATGACTGAACAGAAGAAAGAAATATATCGGCAATGTAAGAATGACACCAAGGCCTTAGTGAAAGAGAAACGTACATACATACATACACATACATATCATCACGCCATATCCCTTGCAGGGTAGGCAGAGAGGACAGAGTGCCAGAGAACTCTATCTCTGCATACATCACTCGCTTCCTCAACATTCATAATTCTCTTCATACACGCTCGCCGGTTTCGGAGACTGTTGACTCCACCTTCCTTCAGTACCTGACCGATCTGGTCTAGGTAGGTTAGTCTTGGTCTCCCTCGGTACCTACATCCTTCCACTTTCGCATTGTATATCTTCTTAACCAGACGTTCGTTCGGCATTTTTTCCACATGTCCGAACCATCGGAGCATTCCCTTTCGCATCTTTACACCAATACTCTCTTTCATACCTACTCGCTCTCTTACGTCGTCGTTACGAATGCGGTCGGTCAGCCTAACTCCACAGATTTTCCGAAGAGATCGCATTTCGACCACATTAATTTTACTTTCATACTCTTTTCTGCATACCCAACTCTCGCTTCCATACAGTAATGTTGGGACAAGCACTGCGTTATGTATTGCTACACGTGTCTTCTGGCTGAGGTGGTGGCTGCCGAGAAGTTGCCCCAACGCTCCGTTCACTCTATTTCCCGCATTCACTCTTCGCTCTATATCAGTGGTGTACCGTCCATCTCGGCTAAATCCACATCAAAGATATACAAATTCATCCACTTGCTCTAGTACATCATTACCTATTGTTACTCTTACATCTGTTCTGGTTTCATCTCTTTCAAAGACCATTATTTTGGTTTTGCTCACATTCACGCGTAGACCCCTTTTCTTACAATCTTCTGTCATTGTGTCGACTAGGGTCTGCAGGTCAGTCGCTGACTGTGCCAGCAGGACTGCATCATCTGCATAAAGCAGAGCAGAGACCACTGAGTCACCCATCTGGACTCCCACATTCATATCGTTCAACCTTTGGAGACATTTATCCAGATATATGATAAACAGCCTGGCTGATAGAACGCAGCCCTGCTTAACGCCGATATTGACGTCAAACCAAGGCGACATTCCTCCATCCAGCCGCACACAGGCTCTACAGCCCATGTAACTGGATTGCACAGCCTGCAGCAGTTTACCGTTAATACCATACTCCGGTAAAATGTCCCAAAGTTCCTTTCGTACAACCGTGTCAAATGCTCTCTCCAGATCCACAAAACTGCAGAAAACCCTCTGACCTAGGGCCAGATGCTTCTCCACAATGTTGCGCAGAGAGAACACTTGATCCATGCATCCTCTTCCACTCCTGAAACCTCCTTGTGTCTCACACAGTAAACCATCGGACACCATCCTCATTCTCCTTTCAATAATTTTACCATACACTTTTGCTGCCAAACTGGTCAAGCTTATGGCTCTGTAATTTGCGCAGTCATAACGTGAACCCTTGTTTTTAAACAAAGCCACGATGACTGCGCTATTCCAGTCCCCGGGAACCATTCCCGAGCTCCAACATAAATTGAGAAGCAACAGGAACGCCTCCCGGACACAGGAGCCACCAAGCTTGATCATCTCAAAGAGAAACGTGATAGAGCAAATATGAGTGCAGAAGATAGGCTGACTAAAAACTTCGAGGGTAACACCAAACTCTTATGGAGGGAGGTGAGGAAGTCTCGGTGAGGTTGGTCATCCTTCAGAATGAATAAGGTCTAAAGGTAAGACATTCTTACAAAAACACAAGACGTGTTAAGCCGATGAAGAATATTTTGGCGATATATACGCGGAGTCTCAGAACTCGAGTTGGCGCCGGTGTCGCATGTGGTTTAATAGATCAACATTCGGCACCGGCGTCCTCCAATGGCATCAGTATGGATGAAGTTGAATGGGTGATAAGAAGTTTGAAAAATGGTAAGGCAGCGGGCATTGATATGGTGTCTGCCGAGATGATCAAGCTTGGTGTCTACTGTGTCTGGGAGGCGTTCCTGTTGCTTCTCAATTTATGTTGGAGCTCGGGAATGGTTCCCAGGGACTGGAATAGCGCAGTCCTCGTGTCTTTGTTTAAATACAAGGGTTCACGCTATGACTGCGCAAATTACAGAGCCATAAGCTTGACCAGTTTGGCAGCAGAAGTGTACGGTAAAATTATTGAAAGGAGAATGAGGATGGTGTCCGATGGTTTACTGTGTGAGACACAAGGAGGTTTCAGGAGTAGAAGGGGACGTATAGCTCAAGTGTTCTCTCTGCGCAACATTGTGGAGAAGCATCTGGCTCTAGGTCAGAGTTTTCTGCAGTTTTGTGGATCTGGAGAGAGCATTTCACACAGTTGTACGAAAGGAACTTTGGGACATTTTACCGGAGTATGGTATTAACGGTAAACTGCTGCAAGCTGTGCAGTCCAGTTACATGGGCTGTAGAGCCTGTGTGCGGCTGGATGATGGAATGTCGCCTTGGTTTGACGCCATTATCAGCGTTAAGCAGGGGTGCGTTCTGTCAGCCAGGCTGTTTATCATATATCTGGATAAATGTCTCCAAAGGTTGAACGATATGAATGTGGGAGTCCAGATGGGCGACTCAGTGGTCACTGCTCTACTCTATGCAGATGATGCAGTCCTGCTGGCACAGTCAGCGACTGACCTGCAGACCCTAGTCGACACAATGACAGAAGATTGTAAGAAAAGGGTTCTACGCGTGAATGTGAGCAAAACCAAAATAATGGTCTTTGAAAAAGATGAAGCCAGAACAGATGTAAGAGTAACAATAGGTAATGATGTACTAGAGCAAGTGGATGAATTTGTATATCTTGGATGAGGATTTAGCCGAGATGGAAGCTACACCACTGATATAGAGCGAAAAGTGAATGCGGGAAATAGTGTACGGAGCGTTGGGGCAACTTCTCGGTAGCCACCACCTCAGCCAGAAAGCACGTGTAGCAATACATAACGAAGCGAGAGTTGGGTATGCAGAAAAGAGTATGAAAGTAAAATTAATGCGGTCGAAATGCGATCTCTACGGAAAAACTGTGGAGTTAGGCTGATCGATCGCATTCGTAACGACGACGTAAGAGAGCGAGTAGGTATGAAAGAGAGTATTGGTGTAAAGATGCGAAAGGGAATGCTCCGATGGTTAGGACATGTGGAAAGAATGCCGAACGAACGTCTGGTTAAGAAGATATACAATGCGAAAGTGGAAGGATGTAGGTACCGGGGGAGACCGAGACTAACCTACCTAGACCAGATCGGTCATGTACTGAAGGAAGGTGGAGTCAAGAGTTTCCGTAACCGGCGAGCGTGTATGAAGAGAATTATGAATGTTGAGGAAGCGAGTGAAGTATGCAAGGATAGAGTTCTCTGGCACTCTGTTCTCTCTGCATACCCTGCAAAGTACATGGCGTGATGGTATGTACACTACCGTCCAAAAGTTTGGAAGCACACCTGTTTTCAAACAAAACAAATAAATGCCGACTAATAGCGGTAAAAATTAGCAATAATCTTAAGTTTTACAACCTTTTACGACTGTCTACACAAACACAAAAGGATTATTATCCTACATTCATCAAGTTTTATGGAATTCCTTAATATTGACGAAACACGTGTTTTATGACTTAATCCGTCGGCTACTTTATCCTATGCAATGGTGTAGTTTTATTGATAATGTTTGCTGGTTTTAACTTTTTTAGACCTTATTCAGTCGCACTTGAGCATTGGCACGTGAAAGTTGTGATATTAACATTGTCTGTATTCGAAAGATATCGGCTACTACTTTGACCGTATTTTTTCTTCTGAAAATGGCAAAACGCAAGCAAATCACGCTTGAACAGCGAAGCGCTATTTGCACTCTACGCGAGGAAGGATACAGTGAACGTCAAATCGCAGAAAGGCTCGGAATTTCTTGTAAAGGTGTCCACTATACCCTTGCTAGAAAACAAGAAACGGGGAAAAATGAAGATAGAAAGAGATCTGGTAGGCCCAAATCCACAACAAATCAAGAGGACAACTTCATTAGAGTTCTTTCTAAACGGAATCGACGCTTAACTGCACCACAGATCACTGCAGCTCTGAATGATACGCGAGAAACACCCATTTCAACAACTACTGTTAAAAGACGCTTACTGTCTGCGGGATTAAGAGGATGTGTTGCTGCTAAAAAACCCAAACTAACAAATCGACATAAGAAAAATAGACTAGAATGGGCAAAAGCGCATAAAAACTGGACTATAGAACAATGGGAAAATGTCCTTTGGAGTGACGAATCAAAATTTCAGATTTTCGGATCCAATAGACGTGTCTTTGTACGCCGGTCAAAAGAAGAGAGGGCTTCAGAGGCATGTACAGTGCCTACCATCAAACATGGTGGTGGTAATGTCATGGTTTGGGAGTGTTTTGGCAACAGTAAACCCGGCAATCTTGTGAGGATAACCGGAAAATTAAACAAGGAAGGCTATTTAAAAATTCTCCAAGATTCTGCCATACCCAGTGGACTAAGTCTCATTGGTTCTGGATTCATTTTTCAACAGGATAATGATCCTAAGCATTCGTCTAAATTGTGCCAGAACTTTTTAAACAAGAAAAAAGCTGAAAACATTTTAAACATCATACAATGGCCATCTCAATCCCCTGATCTTTCTCCCATTGAACTTGTTTGGGATGAACTTGACAGGAGGGTGAAAAGTCGTTGTCCTACGAGCTCAGAACATTTGTGGCAGCTATTAGAGAACGAATGGAACAAATTAGATAAAGATTATTTTAAAAAATTGATTAATAGAATGCCCAGAATATGTGAGAAGATTATAAAGGAGAAAGGTGGACACTTTGATGAAGCTAAAATTTAATCTAATTTACCATTGTATATTATTTTTTTATTTTGTTTAAGTTAGTTTCTGTTTGTTCTTTATTTTTTTATCAATACATTTAAATTTAAATGACTTAGTTTGGTTTTATTCGATTTTACCTTGCTGCTTCCAAACTTTTGGACGGTAGTGTATGTACTAGGTATTAACAAATACAGCAACAGTAGTAAAGTGGTTGATTTTTTTTATCAAAAAATTGTCAATATTGTGAAAATCAGGTTTCTTTAATATACGAGTTAACAAGAGGAAGCTAATTTTAGATAAGTCGAGCTGAGTGTATTCGTTCACAGTAAAAATCAAACTATTTTTTTTTTTTTTTTTGTGTGTCTTTTAGCTGTTAGCCGCAGATGGCTGTCACAGCTTAACCCGGACTATGGGTGAGCGCTGAGGGCTCTCAACCCGGTAAAATTTTAAGCGACAACGCCCGAGGGCTCACCCTGTGGTGAACGGACCTCGGCTCGGGGCGTCGCTGATAGCAAAGTGGGCGTGCCCACGTTTGAGTTTATGACTTTTACGCGTCGCAACTTACAACCTCGGCGGCGAGGTCGGAAGCGCGGATATTTATGTGTTGTGGCCGCGCGGGCCGTGTAGGCTCTTTCTTGAGCGATTGTAATCGAATCGTCAGAGTCGGTCAGTAATCAAATCTAATTGATACATCGCATTTATACACAAATCTTATTGCTTAATAATTTGATCAACTTACTTGTCATTGGATGCCTGAACGTGAGTATTATTAATTTTCACGCATGAGATAGGTAGGTACAGTGACAAGATTTTATTATTTAATTAAATATTCTTACGGAGTGAATTATGGTAAGTGGCGAGAACATAATAAGACTAGACTCGATTATAAATAAAGAAATCTTTTACGACTTCAAAATCATTTCGCAGATTGCCGACTAATTATGCAAAATTATGTAAGTTTGGTTATATTCTCATTATTCATGGACATGAATTATTAGTTGATTGAAGGTAAAAAAAAAATAAACGTAAGGAAACCTGCCTGTGTAAGAGTTCAATAAAACGTTTTCCACACATGAAAAGGACACTTAAATAGACTGATATTTTGGTCTATTCATCCATTTTCATTCCATTCGTCTATCAGCCCATCATACTACAGTATTTTGAAGATGTACCCCCCGCCCCTTAAACAGTTCACGTAGGCTAGGTACGTTCCCTTAGTCCGATGATTTTAAAAAAGTTTGCTAGAAAATATACAATATTTACATATGTTTCAAATTAATGTACTACATTACTCATACCTGCTTTGCTTGGCTTCTGTCGAAAAAGGTTGTGGAATTAAACTCAAAAATTGTTCGATTTTATCCCAAACGAATGGTTCCTTGGGTACCTGCAAATAATTACTATTCATTATTAATGTGGAGGACTATAATATAATAGTGTTGTATAATAATATGTAGCGGTGCACAAATATGATTGCGGTAATACGTAAAATAGACTTGAAGTACTCGTATTTTATATTTTTATTGTATTAGTGCCTTGCTGAAGCAGAAGACTGAAGTATAATTATACTTATGTAATGCAAAATTGTAGTGTCTCGATTTTATGATGAGTCCATTATTATATTATCATTGAGTGTTGTAGGTTAGTTTTTCTTGTGTAAATGAGTTATTCCTGCAGAAAGAGCAAAACCATGCTTACGGCGGGCGCGGCGTTGCGAAAAATGACAGATATATATTACTGACGCAACAAACATTGGCATTCGCATTGGGATGTTTTCCAACGTCTGCATTCGCATTCGCAAGAAACGATGGGAATGTTCAGCAAATGTTTTTGAAAACCGAGATAATTATTTGTGGATAATTATGATGAAACATTTATTGGTCGTTAGTAATTGAAAAAATATATTAAAATGATTTATACTCGAAAAAAGCATCGATATATATGTACTACGTACTAGATTTCGCGTTCCGAACACTTGCTTTGTTCGATTAAGCTGTACTGCAATCCGTACACCTCACTTTAGTGTGACTGCGACCATCATGGAGTGTAGGTGTATACAGAGCAGCGTTGTTAATACGATAATTCGAATAATACCAATCAAAACTTGCACATGTGGATGTGAAAAAATTCTTTATTTAACTAAGTAAAATGTTTTGTTGTTAAAGTGCTCAAATAGGTAATAATATCGAATTAGCACAATAAAAATAAAATTCTACCTTTAAATGTCACGCCATCTTTGATTATAGACTAAAGCCCGCAGATGTTCAATTACAATGGTCGGAGGTAAAAATGTGTGACTAAGCACACTTGACGTAATGTCTAGAAAGTATTTTGATTATTTATATTCTTTTTCCTTTAGTTTGTGTTATCAGTTGATACTTATTTGTCAAAGATCAAACAGGTTGGTATAGGGTTCTGTTTCGAGTTTTCCTTCTCTTGATAGTATAGTAGTATATGCATATTATATCGTTTAAAGGCGACCTTTTACGATATCCACGACCAAGACAGGTAGTGATGAATTGTATTCTTATTCCGTCATCACACGGATATTCAAAACTATTGTCGTATGTTAAAGCAAAGTTTATATAAACAAAAAGAAAATGAACTATTATATAGTTCATTTTCTTTTATAATTTACTATTATTTTTATTTATTTAACTACTGAATAATACACTTTGAAATAGAGTATGCTGTATAAGTTCTAATGAATGTTTGTAGGTACAATAACTGTGTCAATTCTGCGGTGTAACATCTATGGTAACACACTTTGTTACATAACGTTGAACGAAACGCGTAAGTGCGCATGAAATGCCTACATCTTACGACGTTTTGGTCGCGAGAAAATTACAACTATAAAGCGATCTAGCGCTGTGTGCTTCAATGTTCGCGTTAGATTGCCTATTTATTCTTTTAGCGCTGCAGCGGACTTTAGTTTAACTGTTACCAAAATGGAACAAAATATTTATTCGGGATAGCTTCTCTATATATATAACACTATGGAAAAAAAGAAACGAAATTAGTTAGCCCTCCATTTGGTGACGGGATTCCTTACTTGGCCGTGGGAGTCATGAAAACCGGCTCACAGTTTACCAGGCAAAAAGGCAGTAGTACTATCATATGATACTTATGGCAATTACGGCATTATTTCGCTTTGGAGAGCCTTGGGAAGAAATTGATAGGCAAATGGATGGATGTTAATAATAGAAGTTCTAATATCCAAAACTTCTAATAACCAAAGGACCTTTGGTTTCAACGATAGGTACATTTTTTCGGACAGTGGCAGTAGGTATGGTATTGTCCTGGAAGAGCCGGGTCTTTTAGGGATATACGTTGTCAACAGCATGGCTCTACCTTATTTCTTCTCAAAATAAATGTTTTCGAATATGTTTGTATCAAACTATTGAACTTTCCTTCAACCTATATCGACCAATTTTAATATGACACCATAAAATGTTAAAGTTGACTGCAATTGCCGCAGTTTTCATTTCGAAGTCTATATTCGTATTCGCGCAATGGGCAAAATCAATATTTTGTTACATTACTAATATGTATCTGCAATCATATGTCAGTTAGCAACAGCCCAGCAATCGGTGCCTTGAATCTATCACGGTATGTAATGAGTAGGTACCTAATCTTATGTAACTGTAGTTATTCTTATCTAAATACAACATAGGTAATATCTTGACGTCTCTGGATAAGATAATTTTCACTCCATTGATTAAATACGAAACCCAACTATTAACAACTGTTTACCTTTTATAAAATTCTAAGTCTTATATGCCTAAATATCTTTTCTAATGTTTACGCGAGTATTACACATTTGAAATAAAACTACCTACGCGATAGACCCCGTACAACTAGTTTTATTTCAAACTTGCTAACCCGGCGAACTTCGTGCCTAACAGGTAATGAATGAGCTTTAGGATTTTTGATTAAAGTTAATTCATTTTTTTTTTATTTTTTCTTATGATAATAAATAAAATATAAATTTAAAAATCAATTCTTTTAATTACGTGCCAGCAGAACATTTGCTTCATTATTATTGGCCATGTATTTTGGTACATTGGTTGCACACTGTAGTGAAGCACCTTATGATGTACGATAGTTTTTTCTATTGTTATCAGACGCAAGGACATTTCTTCTTGAGTCAAAATTTATCTGGTTGTTGATCTCTGATGTTTGCTCCACGATTTCGCATTGCCAACCGAGCCGTACCTGCCTCATTTTGCTCTTGTGGTTGAGAAGCACAAAGACAGGCCATACTAACGCGGCGCTCTTCACATGCAATAATCTTTTTCTTCTTTGAATCCTAATTACATTACGGCTTTGTCAGGTATTACGGCTTTGTCAAATATTAGATCTTCTCGGTCGCGGCTTTGTTAATAATAATGTCGACACAATAAAATTTATTATAACAGTACTCGCATCACTCGCACAAAATAAACACATCGACTGGTCAATTTTAATTTCAACGTTTCGCGGTATTTTCAAAACAAACCATAGACAACAATGCGTAAGCTGTCAGTTGCGTTTTGTTATATCATGAACAAATAAACAGTTAACTTGATGTTTTTAACTTTTTTTTTGTTGATAAATATATTTTAATATATATTATCCTATTCCCGACGAAGACAAATCCAAAAACAGAAAAATCATAAAAAGGGTGTTTGGCTTGGTTGGGAGGGAGAAGGTGAAATATTGTAAAAAATGGGTCACATAGTGTAGGTGTTCCCTTACATGTAATACATACATCATTTCCAAGTGAGACCTTATGCATTCTTGCAAGTTGTTTTGCAACTAAAGGCCATATTTTGTCATCTATAACTGTATCCACATCCAAAGTATTTCCAGGGTAGTATTGGTATGCAAGTCCATTTTCAAAAATGCCATAAAGTTGTGGAGCCAGTCCAAGAACATTTAGTGTTTTGATATTTCTTAAATCAAAATAAAGACATCATTTTTATATTTTATAATACATGCTGCCTTAATTTTTTTTTATGCTTTAATAGTAGACAGTAGCTTAGTTGCTTTAATTTTTACATCTGAATAGATGTAAAAGCTGAGTTTATTTTGATGAAACTTAATAGTCTGACTGAACTTAGTGGTCTGAAAGATATATATGATGTGCCCAACAACTGTTAGACAACTATTTTAAATAAATTCCTGGAGTAGTGATACACAAATATAATATGTAAGAAAATCTTACAAACATATGCAAACTGCTTTCCAGTTTGTATTATGTAGAATAAGTAGTGGTTTACTTAGAATATAATAATATATGAAGCTGATGAACTCACACAATTGTAATGTTAGAGTGAGTATAATAGTCTTTTGTGAATAGGTAGGAATTTCGAAAAATGCGTTTTTAAATTTTAGTGTTGTATTATTTTTGTTTTATGATTTTTTTTTAAAGTAAATCACCTCTATGAAATGTATATTTTAAAAATAAATAAAGACCCATGCAATATAAGATGTAGTAGAAAATAATTAATCTTAATAACACCGGCACACAAAAAAAAAAGTTCTCTGTACTTTTGACAAGATCCATATATTTTTATGTATTTTGACCCTCTGAATCCGAATATGAGGCCATTCATCATATTCACACACATTCATCATTCATATCCATTTAAGCCGTACACCTTCAAAATTACGAGAAAACTTTAAAAAACCGAAAAAAAATACGAATATCGGCGTTTCCGGTGATGTAAAAATTTTTTTTGACCTAAACCAAGCATGATTTTTATGTATTTTGATCGGCTAAATATTTATTGATTATTTATTATACTTATTGATTATATATATATATATTGATTCAGCGGGTCAAAATACATAAAAATATAGGGGTCTCGTCAAAAGTACAGAGAACTTCTTTTTTTTTTGTGTGCCTGTGTAATTAAACTTGCCCACAATTTGTTGTGGTTGAGTCTTAATTATTAAAAGTAAATAATCTTTATGAAATATAAGTTTTATGAAAAAAATATTGTTCAATATTATTTAAAATTGCTCTGGTTAGCCATTGAATACAATGAATGGCAAAAAAAGAAAAAAGATTTTTTATTGAAAAGCCAGTAAAAAGACAAATTTTTAATTGTCTATTGTCCACATGAACAGAAATGGTTTAGCAACTCTAGAACATTCATGAAATTTTGTTGGCCATGAGAAAAGCATTAATTTTATAAATTCAAGCAGCACACTTACAAAGATGGTCCTTGAGCCTCATCGAAATTTAGAGCAAATGCAAGGTGCATCAGATGAATTGAGATAATTGCAAAGTATATCAAACAATAAAACTGTTTAAAGATCCAAATTACTAACATTATCACATTTTGGTTACCTGATTTCTGCTGTTCGGTCAATAAATAAATCAGTTTTGTTGCCATAAACTCTTACAAGTATAACATCTTTTTCTTCCTTTCCCAAATGTTGACATGACACTAATTTATTAGTTATGCCATCTGTGAGAGTCTAAAAATTATATTTAAAGGTATATTCATTATCTTTCACTTAATTATTTTCAGATGTACACGTAATAAGGAAAAGGTTTTATATTAAAAAAAAAGCATTTGGGGATAGATGTATGTTGTTATTACATAAGAAATGTATAGATTTGCAATAACGGCATAGAGGTTGGATAAAAGAAAACTATTGTTCGTTTCCCAAACTCATGTGATATTTACTTAATTTAAATGGGTGTATTTCCGAACTTCCTAACAAAAAAAAATATTGCAAATCCATCTATATAAGATAGAGTTATATGTCACCATAAATAAAAAAGTAAACATGAACATCTAAATGAGAAAACCTCCTCCTTTTTTAAATTGAGTATAAAGTGCATAATTGATAAAGAAGTACTATTCTGTCAATAGAAATGTAGTTAGAAATTTTCTGTATTCAAGAATTTGATTTCTTTTAAGTTTGATGTGCGGTGATTATACTTAGTTCTAAAATATATAAATGCATACATATAATTTTAGTCTAGCAAGCAGGTAAAAGAAATATACTAACCTTGAGTTTAATGTTATTTGCAGCCCAATCGGGCTTTATAGCTTCGAGTAATTTTAAGACCCCCGCATAGAGATTATTTTCATCAATTTTAACTGCAACAAACTTATCTCCAGCAGCTAGACAGACAGACGACATATCGCTGTGCTTAAATTTTCAGTGCAGATTGAACTTCTTGTAAAACATATAGGTGTTTCCTTAATAAATAATTTAAAAGTACTATTTTAGTTGAATAAAGTTGTATTTAAATTAGATATGTAAATTTATAAGCACTCTGTATTATTTTCGTACTGCAGTTCAGTACTATTATAATCTACACTAAAAAACAAATACAATACAGCAACCGGCACTACTTCAATCTTCGTCGCTAGCGTGACTGATGAATGACACTTATGAGTTGTCTATCTAATCTAAGAAATGCACTTTGACAGCTGACGGTGTAAGTTGTCTAGGTATGTGAACCACGATTTGGCGGGGTGCGACGTCCATAGCCCACCGCAAAAAAAAAAAAAAAAAAAAAAAAGGTATGTGAACCAAATAATCGCTATCGAAATTATCCGATTTTGGTGTGAAATCGATATTGATTCTTTTTAATTAATAATCGGTTTATTTATTTTTTTTCTAAAAGGAGATGAAGAAATTAAGTGCTAAATTAATACTAAACAAATTTAATTATTTCAGTATAAAATCTATTTCATCATATTTAGTAGGAGTAGGTTAAGTAAAAACAAAAACTGGATTTGAAAATAGCTAATATTTATTCAGAATCACTACTATTACATGAATTATCATCGTCGCGAACATGAGTAATTATTCTTTTATCAATAATATGTCGAAATTTACATCTCTGGCAAAATCTCTATTCGATTAATTATATTATTCTAATATTTTTACCGATTATTTGGATATTCATGAATTGGACAATTATAATTACTATTTATCATGTTATTTTTGAATTAGTTTTACGAGTTTCAACATTAGATTATTGTACGAGAAAGTCACCCGCAACGTTATTTATGTAAAAAAACTTAATAGTTCTTTAAAATTTCACATTATTTTTTTGCAATCATGTGTATACGTTTGACCAAGGTTATTGTGTATTAAAAAATGCAAAACGCCAAAATGCACTTCTTAGATTAGATGAACTATTGATTAGTGCACCGAGTAGATTCGGCAAGCGTTACGTTGGATGTCTCTACGTCACTAGTTTACGTCGAGACTACAAGTTCAAACTTGCATATTAAAATGTAAACAAACATTAAATTCACGTTCGTCAGCTTATAGTTTTGTTATTATCTAGTATATAGAATCAAAAATAATTAAAATCTACTTGTTGTTTGTTTACCATATAAATATTATGAGTACTTATTGTCAAAAGCTAAATTTAATTTTGAAATAATTTTCATTTTTAAATAAGAACTGATAAATTTATTTTTTAGGCAATTTACAGTCATTTTTAGATGATAATTTAAGTGGTTTTAAAAAGTCATTTTTTGTTGATTAATGACATAAACAATATTTTTATATTAAAATACAAAACATTGTTTACCTTCTGTATTAATCAACAAAGAAAAATAAAATGAAAAAAATTGTATAATTAATTTTTAATTTAATATTTTCACATACCTTATGAAAATTTTTAAACTATAGTTCATCTAATCTAAGCAGTGCAGCATTTTGACGTTTTACATTTTTTAATACACAATAACCTCGGTCAAACGTATACACATGATTGTAAACACTAAATCTGAAATTTTAAACAACTATTAAGTTATTTACATAATTAACATTGCGGGTGACTTTCTTGTACAATAATCTAATGTTGAATCTCGTAAAACTAATTTAAAATAGAAATAACATGGTAAATAGTAATTGTTAGTAACGAACTAACAATGTCACGTCTTCTTCTTATTTTTATGTATTGGCAATCAGCTACTTAAATGAGCCATTGTTGCCAGTGTCGAGTTATAATTATCTTCAAGTTTTTAGTGTCTTCAGATTAGTCATGTCCGTCAGTAAGTCAAATTGTCGCCATCAACAGTGCTATGGCCACACTGTTAATGGTATCTTGTGAGAATTTTCATGAAAAACGAAAACGTTGTAAAGCACTTTTATATGATATTCACTACATCTCAGCAATTCCGTCACATCACATTACATAAAATGCCATCAAAATTATCTAATATAACACGTTAAAACACTAAGATATCGAATATAATACAAGAGCACCACATAACATTTTAGATTCCCGCCAAAAACTCCCAATGTCACGTCATCACGTTCTATACAGTAGTGCTTGACAACTTCCAATTCACGATTATCCAAATAATCGGTAAAAATATTAGAATAATACAATTAATCGAATAGAGATTTTGACAGAGATGTACATTTCGACACTTTGATTGATGAGAAAATAATTATTAATGTTCGCGACGCTGATAATTCAAGTAATAGTAGTAATTCTTAATAAATAACCATAATTAAATCCAGTTTTTGTTTTTAATTAACCTAATCCTACTAAATATAATGAATAGATTCTATGCTGAAATAATTAAATTTGTTTAGTAGGTACTAATTTAGCACTTAATTTACTCATCACCTGCTTGAAAAATAAAAAATAAACCGATTATTAATTATAAAGAATCAATATCTATTGATCAGTAAAATCGGATATTTTCGATAGCGATTATTTGGTTCACATAAATAGACAACTTACTCAGACAGCTGTCAAAGTGCACTTCTTAGATTAGACAGACTATAAATTAATTCAAACTTAGCTCGAGTAATAAATTCTTACTCAAGTTATAAGGAGTGTAAGAAATTTATTCGAGTGACTCGAGTCACAAGATCTTACTAGAGTCACATCACTAACACAGAATACTATACACCGTGATATAGGGGTGTCCACTTTGAAAAAACATCGATGTTTTTTTCGATTCGATAAATCGAAACTGCACATCGATGTCTTTCGATGTATCAGATGAAAAAAACATCGATGTTTTTAAACATCGAGTACTTTTTCTAAAGTCATATCAAAAGTGTTACTTCTAAAAAAAAAAACGGTCTTTTTTGTGGCATTTATACCTATTCCAATCCCTTATAAACTGACTTCTAAAAAAAAAGGTCCTTTTTGTGGCATTTATACCTATTCCACAGTCCCTTATCAAACAGATTTCTAAAAAAAAAAAGGTCTTTTTTTGTGGCATTTACTGGTTATCATCGTTTCGATGTTTTATGAAAAAATATCGATACATCGAGTATTTCGATAGCTCTTCAAAACATCGGATCGATTCGATGTATCGCATTGTAAACATCGATGTTTTCAATGCATCGATGTATATCGAATATCCCTACCGTGATATATTTATATCGTCTTATGCTAGGGCCACACCTGCGTTTATCGTCCCGAAGTAATGTGTGGCGTAGCGATATTTATATCGTCTTATTCTAGGGCCGCACCTGCGTGTATCGTCCCGAAGTAGTGTGTGGCGAAGCTTCGTACATTTTGTACACTAGAATGTTATCGCGATAATACTGTGGTCATATTAGCAACTTCGGTATTTTACACGAAGTATCGTGCAATAATTAAACATGGCCGAAATAATTTTCATGTGTTTAACTATGGATGACAAGTTGCTTTACTTTTACACCTATATTATGCTAATAATTACATAATGATAGCGCCACCCAAGTGCTAACGCACACGAAGCCCGAATGTTCGCGACGATAGCCAATAATGACCGGTCACATCTGCATATATCGTCTTATTGCACGCAACTTCGTGACGATACACGCAGGTGCGGCCCTAGCATTACAAAAGAAGTGCCATAAAAGTATCCGACCAAAGAAACATATTTAACATTGATTGTTCAATAGTGGTAGTGATAAAAAAATTACAAAATAAAATAAAGTTAATATTTAATAACAACCTGGTAAATGTTTACATTTTAAACAAAAGAAATCATACGGCATTCCGCATGATATTGATTGGCTAACGTAATTACGTTATCGGGGCGTCGCCCTCACGCGGTGGCCTCACGTCGGGTGACCGGAGTATTCCCCGGTCCGATCACCCGAGGCCTCAGCGTACCTACGCCTAGGTAGTAACTACACAGTAGGTACATAGCTGGGCATTAACTCGTTAATCCGTTAATCGTTAATTAACGAAGTTATCATTTTGATTAAGGGATTAACTTTTAAGTTAACTTTTAAAAATGTTAATGGACATGTTAACTTAATTCCGTTAATATGCAGAAGTCCGTTAATCGTTAATCCAAAGCCGCACGTCCAAGTTACCGCACGGCACTGACAAGTGCCGGGTGGCGTGTGACAGCGAGTGAAACAAAAAAAAGTAGATATATTTCGCCGGCGTGTGCGAGTGAGAAAGAAAACTGCGAAAAGATTTGTTTCGTTTGATCATTTCTTAACTTCAACGTGTTAATGTTCATGAAGGGGAATATGTACCTAATACCCGACGATTAAATTACACATTTGAATTATACAAGTATTTTGTTTTGATCCTAACCAACAGGTTTTATAAGTTTACTAACGCAACGATATATAGATGCAATTTTACACATATTAACGATTAACGTTAACTTGCGTTAATTCTTTCGAAATGTAACGCTTTAACGTTTAACGAAGCTAATTCTTTTTTGTAGCGGATTAACGTTTAACGAAGTTAACTATTTGATTAACGGTGCCCAGCTATGAGTAGGTACCTACGTAAGTTATGTCGAGTAGCTAGCCTACCGCTTCCTACATGACCTTACTATTTTAATTAGTAATTATTTATAATAATTTTTAGTAAAAAATATTCGAGTTCATATTTTTTTAAATCTTATTTTTACGAATGAATAGTAGATACTGGATACGTTAACTGAACTGCTTTTGTAAGACGACAAAAAGGTCACCCTGTATATTAGGCGGCCCCCTAGACCTACAATATCTCGGGTTGAGAGCCCTCAGCGCTCACCCATTGTTCGTGTAAAGTTGTTAAAGCCATCTGCGGCTAACAACTAAACACACAAAAAAAGACCTACAATAAATCTGGGTTGAGAGTCCTCAGCGCAATCAGCAGACCAAAAACAGAATACCTACATGTTCTGCGATTTCGGTGCTCTCCAATGATACACCCATAGTTCTAGATGGAGTAGGTACTTATACCAGTATGCTCGAACTTTCGATACCTCGGTTCGCTGATCGAAAGCAGCGGCGACTTGGATCGTGCGGTGAAACACAGAATTGATGCGGGATGGATGAAATAGCGGCAGGTCACGGGTACAATATGTGATCCCAGAGTAGGTACCCCTTAAATTAAAGGGAAAACTTTACAAAACTTTAATAAGACCTGCTGTATTGTATTGATCAGCATGTTGGGCGACAAAAGAGACGGATGAGAGATGATTACATGTAGCGGAGATGCGAATGTTGAGATGGATGTACGGCGTGACGAGAATGGATAAGATAAGGAATGAGCGTATAAGAGAATGTTTGAAAGTAGCGCCAGTAACGGATAAGTTAAGGAGTGAACGTTTGACCTGGTATGGACATGTGATGAGACGGGATGAAAGTAATGTTGCGAGGAAGGTTTTGAGTACCTATGAACGTTGAAGGCTCTAGTATAAACAGGTAGTGACTACAGAGATGATAGGACTGTATGGAAAAAGAGGACATATTGCGTCGACCCCAAGTAGTTGGGATAAGAGCAAGAGAATGATGATGATTAAGATTGAAAGATGCTTTGCATCTAAACGATCGATTATATTGCACAAAAATACGAACTGCTCAATGTTTTCGTGTTCAGTTGAAGCAACATGTCCGAACAAGATGTTGCTGCACAGAGGGTATTTGTTGCATGTACCTACTCTATTTCAAGATGAAACACAGGCTAAAAATAATGTACAATAAAAATTAAACACACTCAAACTTTTGTTCAATCATTGCATGATATTCAATATTAATTTAGCCTAATGCCTAATCGGTTAATTATATTGCGCAATTCGTAATATGGTATGGCGCAATATCCATCATCTAGGGCCCGCCTTAGGTTATGTGAATGTTTTGAAAGGTGGCTTGGATGTGAATTCGATGCACTTCTATACTAGCTATTTTATATCATTTATGAAAAAAGAGACAGTTATATAAAATTAGCTGTGCTATCGTTTTGTCATTAAGAAACTTTTTTTTATTATCTCCATTTGCAAATCATATTTTTAAGGATAGTTACTAACAAAGATCTTTATGCTAAATCTTTATCATGAAATAGGTAACATTGTCTCTAAAAAAATATATCAAATTGCAACAAAATTATTACATCTATATATTAAAATAATAGTAGAGCACTAAATTAACCCTTACCTACAGGTGCCCGCAATAATTCTTGCAAATCATAAGTTGCAGATAAAATTACAAGTGATGTACATACAATTACAAGTGATGTGATACATATTATACTTACTTGATGTTCTAGTTATTTATTATAATGCTGTAATATAACATGACATGAAAGCAGTGGCGGACTAACCCCGTCAGAGGCCCGGGGCGGCAAAACTGAATGAGGCCCCTTTCTTTTTTTTTCCCGCAAGGTGGACCATGGATGTGGTCGCGTCCCGACAAATCGGTCCGGGGCGACAGAAGAGGCGGCGCGCAACCTCATGAACCCATCCTGCGAGCACCTCTCTTCGCCGTGCGAGCGGGCCACCGGTACCCGATCTTTGTCTTCGGTGGCCCGCCTGGCGGCTTACCCTTGCGGGTTCCTCTCATGCCGACGCCCCGACAGCTTTCGCCGTCGGGGCGTCGCCTTCACGCGGTGGCCTCACCTCGGGTGACTCGGGGGACAATTCCCCGGTCCGATCACCCGAAGCCTTGGTTAGGGCGGCATCAGACGCAGATATTCGCGCCTGCGCCGCCCCGGCCTCTGACGGCGGCCCGGGTCACGGGAATCCTCCCGGACTCGTTCCGCCGCCTCCTTCTGCGAGATGACAGCCTCGCAGAAGGCGGCGACCGCGTCCCAGTTCCTGACGCTGTCGACCATTGCTTTCGCGACAGCCGGCAGTGTCAGGTCGGCACCGATAACAGCGACGAAGTCACGGCGCTGCCCGTCCCAGCTCGGACATACCTCGAGCGTGTGTTGCGCCGTGTCCTCGTCACTACTGCAATGGTGGCAGGACGGAGTCCACTCCCTATACGCAACCATGTGCAGGTACAAGCCGAAGCAACCGTGCCCCGACTATACCTGCACCAGCCGGAAGGAGAGGACTCCGTGCCGCCGCTCCATCCATTCCATCAGTACGGGCCGGAGGGCCTCAACGGTAACAACACCGTGTCTAGGCCTCTCCAGCTGCGTAACCCAACGGGCGATGACGTCTGACGATGAGGCCCAGCTTTAAAAAACATGAAATTTTACAAGCTCTTTTTGAAGTGTAACTTTTATTGGCGCCATACACGCTATTGGTTGATGTATGTATGTAAAGGAGATGAAGAGTAAAGAGAATGAGAGACTGGTACAGATCTTGACGGGGCATGGTTGCTTCAGCAAATACCTGCTCACGGTCGTGAGGAGGGAGAGGACACCGTCCTGCCACCACTGCGATTGCAACGAGGACCATCGCTAAGGCGATGCTTGACAGAGTCAGGAACCGGGACGCGGTCGCCACCTTCTGGGACAGTCGTCTCGCGGAAGTAGGCGGCAGCAGGGCTCTGAGAAGAAAACCTCTTGTGTGACATGCTCTACCACCGGTGCCTGGGGCGGCGCAGACTCAAGTAGGTACCTGCGCCTGATGCCGGCCTAGCTAAGGCCGCGGGTGACTGGACCAAGGAATAGTCAGGGCGTCGAAAAGTAATGATGAATAACCCGAAAGGGTAACCCGCCGGGCGGGCTATGGATGGCAAGGAAGCGGTACCAGTGGCTGGCGCAATGGCGATTGGGAGGGAATACGGTGGTTTATGGGGCCACGCGCTGCTCTTCCATCACTCCGGACGAAACGGGAGGCGTGTGTCCAGACCACAGCCTACCCAAAAAGAAAAGTATAGAAAGCCAGAATTGTATATAGGTTAGAAAGCTAAAATCACAAATAGCCGGTAGGAGCAGGTTTGCGCCTGATCTTGTATCTAGATTTGCTTTTGATGGATCTTGAAAATGTTGTGTCGGCTGTAATGTTTTGATCTTGATGAAATTATGAAGCTACTAAGCACATTTTCAAAGTCTTGTTTAGGATTTGATCAGGGGAACGTATGCGCGAATGCGTCCGGCATTGGGGGGCCCCCCAAGTCCAGAGGCCTGGGGCCGGACGCCCCTTCCGCCCCCTGTTAGTCCGCCACTGCATGAAAGAGCCTAGCATATCAAGTCTACATAATCATTTACACTTTAGACTCCAAAATTAGCAAATGAAAATTTTCCGTTAAAATACTTAATAGAACAAAAGTTTCGTACTAGGTATTTGTAGTGACTTAGGTTAGCAATGAATACAGAATAGATGCATGTTATAACTTTCGCATATAGTTATCGTCATCGTCCTGCTAAAACTATTAATCGTCATCGTCCTGCTCTAATTACCTACTTGAGGTGGTCCCTATGCACTTTTCTTCACTCGGGGAGAGTTAACTACGCAACGAAAACCTAACACCCACATAAAAGCTCCAGCGTCCACTAAGCGGCGATAACACCCCCGTTAGATACCTATATCCTAAACGTAAATCGCTCTAAATGGGTATAATACACCACACTTCGTATTTCCTTTTGATATGTTTATTACCACACTCAGCATTTCATTTCTACAATTCCATAAAAAAATTCAAGCTACGTAAATGAAATAATTTAATATCCGTAACCGAAACCGGTATAACGTTATTCTAATATCCGTATCCAGACCCTAAACTTCATATCCATAACATCCCTAGTTATTGCTACATAATAAATTACATAAATAATTATAATTCGTTGCTGTTGGTAGGGCGTCGACGGTGGAAAGAACCCGAAAGGATAGTTAAGAAATTTCCAGTTCTAGTTAAGAATTTCCTTCCAGAATCAAATCAAATCCAGAATCATTACCAGTGGTTACCCAATGGCACTTTTACCGCCCCTGATGGAAAGGACGTAGTGTTTTTATGCCATAGCCTGCCCCTTAAATAAAGGAGGCTTTTGTCCAGGAGAAAACTTTACTCATTGAAGGTACCTACGTCTACGCGAAACGATTATAGTAAAACCTCTTATAGCCTTTACCAAGACTAAATATTTGTTGTTAGGCATTTTATAAAATAATGTCAACAATTAATAAGTCACGATTTATCGTCAGATCCTTGACATTTCACATTTTCTTTAGATCTGTCAGTTGAAAAGATTTGATTTTTACAATCATTTTTTATTGGAATAGTACCTACATATTTCTTTAATAAGTATGGGTAAGCTCTTTGGAAACTTGGCTGTTATTCGAGGGATACTATATTACACGATATCACCTCATGAACAGCGGCCATATGCAGGAATGATAAAAAATGGGTTACCGAATTTAATACCAAGAGCTTTTGGCACTATGTGGACTTATATGCCAGGTAACCCTTAAAGTAAATACTCTGCTAAAATTTGACGTCGGGATATAATATTTACAGCAAGAAGAGAATAATACAAACTTAAGATAAGAAAAGATTATCGATAGCTCGTGTTTTTTTATCTCTATCCTGCCTTTTATGACTTCGTCTACTTCTCCGTGTCTTCTTCTACTACGTAGAAATCATGTGTGACGTCTCCGTCAAATGTATATTTCATTATTAGTGTTAGAGGTAAGAGTTAAGGGTGTAAATTGTATTTAGCTTTAATAAAGCTAAACTCATCTTCTAATATAGCTACATCCTTAGAGCGGATTTTATACTCTGGGTTGGTTTGCTGAATATTATTTTCAGTGTGTTTATATCGTAAAAGACGCTGTATAGTAGGTACTTCTTTGTCCTAATTTTTAATTCAATAAAAAATCAAGTAAAAATTTCAACGTAAAGTGGAATCCTCTATTTAACACCGTAGGAGGATGAAAATTGAGAAAAGCTTAAACACGCGGTTACTTTTAGTAGTAGTACATAGTTGGTAATGAGTAGAGTTTTTTCCTTCCCATATAAACTTTGCCATTCCGTTGATGTAACGGAATGGCAAAGTTTATAAGCCCATTGAGGGGCCTTTTTTGTAAAATACTTTTTAGTAGTCTCTACATAGCAAAAATTTCCATTAAAATTTCATATTTCAAATTTTAACGGTTTCAAATTAGCGTTGATGAATCAGTCAACCAGCTTCTTTATCTATAGGTATATCTATAGGTATCTATATATTGACTATAATTTCAGGGTCAAATATTAAGTATTACTGAATAGAAAAAGATCATGATAATTTTTCATCATCTCATATACTTACACTTCTGAGTTCGAGCCTCCTCCATAATGTGAGGGAAATTAATGTAGGTACTACGCCACGTTGGTCAGAAGGGTTGGTATAGACCCAATTGGGCTTTCGGCTCTCTCGCTCACCGAACGAAGCGCAATAGCACATTGCCATTACTCAAACGTCGATCTTCAGCGAGAGTGCGGTACTACCCCGGACGAACCGGCCCGCGGCTGCAGACAGAAAACTGTCAACAGCGTTGTACCCACCACTAATAATCTAATCTAATCTCGTAATCTTACTCCGTCACCACACGGAAAATATAATTATTTATCTATTACTGCATTTTTTATTATTTGTGTCTCAGGGTTGATGGCTTACCAATGTGTCAATTCATTGGGTTAAGGGTTCATTGGGTTGGTTAAGGGTGCAAATCATGAATAAGGTAAAGTATCACTGCATTTGTCGTTAGATGTTCATCACTCACATAAAAAATGTCAGCATTAAGCCCACAGCCACTTAAAATCAACCCTTAAAAGTTGCATGTTGTAATTTTCCGTGAGGGGACGCAAAAATTAATTATGGTAGAGCCACACTGTCGACAGTCATCTGTTTACAGCTGCGGGCTGATCTGTCCAGGGGAGTACCATGGTATACCAGCGGTGCAGCAATGTGCTATTGCGATGCGTTCGGTGAGCGAGAGAGCCGGTAGCCCCACTTAAGTGGGTTTTGGTTGGTAGTAGTGGTAATACTGCAAAGATTAATGGCTACAGTTACACTTACTATCAGGTGTGCTGCTTACTCGTTTGCCACCATAAGCCATAAAAAATAAAATACGTAGGCGCATCGTAAATACGACTAAGGGACGTAAGCAGATAACATGAGTTAGAGAAGGAAAACTTGAAATAAAGGACTATACCAACTGGTTTGTCTAGCGTGACACAGTAGGTTAATTTCTAACCCATTTTAGATGAACCTCAAGCTCAGCAAAAGGTCGTACCTACACATATGAACTGAGATGATGGTGGAATGTGGCTGTTATAGCTTTGCTTAGATTTTCAGAACTTAAAACTTAACTTATTTTCAGACTAAAAATTCATATTTTTGTGTCTAGAACATCATATAGTAAATAAATCTAAACATAAATTAACGTTTCATTTATCAGTTTTTTTGCTGGGTTACGCGGTCTATGTGGGAGTTGAAGATGGCTATCGTCGCTCCAAGAGAAAGAACCCTAACGATTTCCTAAATGAAGTTGATCCAAACCCACCTCCTCCTCCCACACCCACGGATGACACATCACCAAAAAAGAAGTGTTAGAAAGAATATAAAAGACCTTATTGGTGATTAAAATTGTTACATATTATTAAAAATAAATTAGGGTAAATTATTGGTTTTATTTGCGACTTGCGCGCGTAGCCAAATTGACAGGCCTTTGTCGCACGAGAAAATTGGCTGTGTCTGTTTACGATATAAGTATTTGATATTTTTTCTATAAGTGTACATGTGTTTGGAAATGAACTACTCCTAAAAAATTCAATAAACTTTGGTAACAATATTTTGTATTCAAGTAAATCGGTCCCTGGATGGCTTATATTCATAATTTTTATTATGAAATAAACTGCAAATAAATTTTAAACCTCGACAAATCGTATCTTAATTTCTAATTCAATGTACTTTATAATTTTTATTTGTGACGAATGAGCGTTATGAGAGGTACGCTTTTGGATTTTCCAAATTATATTACTCTACTGCCATCACTAGGTGAAGCTCTTAGAACGTCTAGATTTTCCTCTCTAATACTGGGTGACTCGACATTCAATATAAAATAATTTGAATTTTTTTTTATATGTACCTTCTTTCTAGCATGAGGGTAAAATTTTTACAGATGAAACGCAATATTAATGACACGAAAATGTGGGACGTTTTTGTCCAACAAGAGCGAGAAAGCGATTGAGAGAGTGAGAAAGGGCGAACGTAGCATGAAGCACACAGCCATGGAGCGATAGGGATGTTAAAAAATAATCTATTTTTATTTAAATCGATTATTATTTTCTAATAATCGATTTTTAATTAATTGATTATATAAATTATGCGTTAAAATCTATTTTTATAAACAGCGCCATCTATGCGACGGATGAATAAAACTCGAGGTAAATTCTTTACTATTTACAAGTTAAGAGGGAGATAATATAGTGTGCTTTCCATTTAATACAAAAAGTGACGCAGTGTAACGCAGTAGTCATGTGCAAATTATGTTCTGGAGCGGATCGGACATGGAACGATTCCTTTTTCTGTCGGAACTATATCCAGGAAACATGTTCGCGGACCTATCTAGTTCCGCTGACCGATAGTACATGAGTCCTATCCTATCGGTTCTAATGACATGATTATGCAATCCAATCCAACGTAACATGTGCGGACATAATTTTAATCGGCTCCAGCCATTCAAGATCCATATTTCGTAGTTTATAGCTCCTTTAAATTTAGTATTTTGAAGGATCTATAAGCTACGAAATACAAGTTATTTTTAGGTACCGTTTATTTGTCTTCTTCTTCTTATGTATTGGCAATCAGCTACATAATATATACAAGCTATTGGTGCCAGTGTCAATTTTCACGGTTTTAGTCTTTCAAGTCAGTCGTTGTCTAAGTCAAATTGTCACCATTAACAGTGCAATGGCCACACTGTTAATGGTATCTTGTGGGAATTTTGATGGAAAACGAAAACGTTGTAAAGCACTTTTATATGATATTCACTACATCCCAGTATTTCCGCACATCACATTACATAAAATGCCATCAAAATTATCTAATATAACACGTTAAAACACTAAGATATCGAATATAATACAAGAGCACCACATGACGTTTTCAAATTCCCGTCAAAAGTCCCGTTTATTTGTCAGTAATTGTCGGAATATCAGTTGATTTACCCTCATACTTGACATGACAGGGTTAGGACTGACAACCAAGATATATAGAAGAATATTTAGGCGCATGCATGACGCACACTTTATTACTCGGTCGTCGGAACGATTCGGTCGTCGGAACGACTCGGTCGTCGGAACGACTCGGACCTATGGAACTATGTCAACCGTGTGGTTGGATTGGAACTAGATCGTTCCGGCAAAAGACATAGTTCTCGGAACTATTACGGTCCGGAACTATATAACGCAGTGCATCTCTATAACGCAGTGTTCGATAAAGCGCTTTCCATTAACGACACTGTTGAACACAGCCGTACACTGTTCGACACTCGAAAAAGTGGTGTTTGACAGATGCTTACCTACTTTCATAGAGTACTTTAAATATATAGGTACTACTTTGCTTGAATTAGGTATCATTACTTAACCTCGTAATTTATTTACGGCATATTCTAGTAGTATTATTTGAGATTATTAAATTGAGCTTGTCTCTTACTGCTAATTAAAATTTAATAAAATGTTCAAATGTAAATATTGCATTATTGAAGTGAGCCCTGATAATATGGTTATGTTTATAAATTATTGAGCCAAGACTTTGTCAAGGAACTTGCATTTAGGTATACGACACCCAGAATTTTGCGATATTGATGCACTCTAGTGTTATTTTGAGACGACTACCTGTTTCATTTAAACTTTTACACAGTGTTTGGCAGTGTTTCACAATGTACCGCAGAGTCCCTCTGTGTTAACTAAATGGAAAGCAACCATAGTAGTTGATAAAATAAAAATGTCTTTTAACCGTAAAACAGCTAAAAGCAGCTGGCGAAAATATTTTATAACGAAGAAGGATAATACCACAGCAATATGCATGTACTGTCCGAAAGAATTAAAAATTTGTAGTAATACTACAAATTTAAAATAGCATAGTACGAAAACATCCCACTGTCTTACAGGTAACATAAATGACTGTATTTCATAATAATTATTGTGTTCTGTATGACAGCAAAATACTGGTCTCTGTAAAATTCGTTCAAAAAACTAAAAACATCTCTCATGCGAGTCATACGTTTTATAACCTCAACATTTTCAATAAAAAATGTGTTATGGTAAAGTTGTCATCAATAAATTTTTACAAATTAATATTTTATTTTAAAACTAGTCAAATATAAAATCATCATCATCATTTGACTGCACAAATGGCGTAGTGGTTAAGATACCGACCTTCCGTGTCAGTGCTATGGGTTCGATTCCCACGTAGGGCAATACATTGTGCGACCCACAAAGTGTTATTCTGTGTCTGGGTGTAATTTCTCTGCGTTAATTGCTAGTTTGTAAAGTCCCCCGCAATACAAAAAATATTATTTCTTTACTGCTAGACTTTAAAAAAAATGAAATATCAGCCCATTGCCGTCCACAGCTGAACGTAGGTGTAATTGTAAAATAGTAGGTACTTGATATTTATGGCAATTTTCTTTTGTTCTGATTTATATTTTAGTTTTTGAGACAATATGGTTATCTTGTTAGGATGCTCATCGTTTCAGGATGTCACGAGTGTGGTGCACCAGTAGACGATGCGCGTCACACTTTGGAGGTATGCCCCACTTGGGGACCCCAGCGCCACGTCCTATTGGCCGTCGTTGGGAGAGACCTGTCGTTGTCGACCATTATCTCGAAAATGCTTGACAGCGACAGGTGCTGGTCATCAATGGCCTTCTTTTGTGAGGCCATCATGAAAAGGAAGGAGGTTGCGGAGCGGGAATGCCAGGCGCTTGCGTCCGCTGGCTCACTCTGTCACCTGCGACCGGGCAGGAGGAGGCGCCGTTATGCGCACCTCCTCCCACCGCCTTGAGGGACGATAGGACATGGCCAGAAAGCCAAGCGTGGGGGTGCCAGAGATCAAATGTCAGTCGAACTCTCCGGCGGCCCGTAAAAGCGCCGAAGGGGCCGCTATAGTTTTAGTGGGTATTCCGGTCGGGCCACAGCTGGCCGGTGAGTCCTACACTTCCCCGCGTCCGTCACCTACGGAGGATAGCGCGTAAATGCGTTTCCACAGCGATTACAAAAAAAAGGATGCTCATCATTTCAAGTTTTTTTTATAATAAAATGGTACTGAAAATTTGTATCAATAATGACATTTGGTTTCTTTATGCCTTACTTTGAAAATTTAAAGGAACCTTCGGTTTGATTTTTAGTTGTGAATTTATTTATATCATTTTATTTGATTTTTAATCTGATAAATTGTTGATATGAATCTCTTAGGTTTATTACCGGAATACAAAAAGCATATAGATTTTTAAATAATAGAAAATATCGATTATTTATTTTTATTAAAATCGATTAATATTGAATAAAGAAAAATCGACTTTTATTTAATCAATTCTTTTCCATTAAACTCACATCCCTATGGAGCGAGAGTAAGGAGCGAGTGAGTAGAGATTTTCTCGGATATCTCACGTGCTTTTAACAATGCCTGGTAGCCAATGTTACTACTAGTCTGTGGTTACTACTTGGCTAGAGCTCAAATGAGCAACTGCAGCAAATGATACTGATCAACCAAAAAAAAAGCGATCAAGTCGGCAAACTGTAAATAAGAACCGTGCGTTTAGGCGCTTCTGCCATACCTACTATAGTAATTAATCTTAAGGGTCATATGTATAGCGCCGGGCTGGTCACGGAGGAAGCGGTACCAGTGGCCGGCCCAATGACGATGGGAAGGGAATACGGTGGGTTATGGGGCCACGCGCTGCCCTGTCGTCGCCCCGGACGGAAAGGGCGGCGTGTGTGTGGACCATAGCCTACCCAAAAAAAGCGGAATATGTAGCCCACACCCCAAGGGCTCTGTCATATCCGTGGTGCTGTACTGCGTTCACGTATCAGTATATCCTTTTATCTATTGGCCTATTAGCCAATTTTTGCTTTGCATAGGGAGGAAGTGGCATTTCCCAACTCCTATTTTTTTTCTCTTTTTAAATTTATTGCGGGTCTCAAGACAATTAAAAGCATTGCCCGGAATTTGCAGAGGGTCAAACATCAGGGTCTTTTACGGTGATCATTGCGTATCCAGACTTACAGGAGTTAGTGGCGGGAATGTGTAATGGGATTTAGTTTCAACTTAAAGGAGTATGAAACTCTGTTATAGTTATACCCGTATACACGCCTTATCTCGATAGAGATAAGTTATATAGAAAAAGAGCTGCTCAATTCTAATATTTAGAAATATCTAATACTAATATTTATTAGATAATTTATGGGGTCGAGTGAACAATGAATTAAGTGAATGAACCTTAACTCTGTGCTATTTTCTTACTTACTATATGTTTACTATGCAGTCTTCTTAGAGATGTTCATTGATAAGTGATTTTAGAATTCACCTGGAACATACATGCAGGCTCAAAATAACCTTCTTTTGGCTTCGTCGTAGTCAGATGTAAGACGGGTTAAATAATAATTAACTTGTCAATGTTAAATCATCAATTTACTAAGCTTTCAATGCACAAATAATATAGCAATGGTTAAACCATTATTTGCGAATATACAACATAGGCCAAAGTATTTAGCAAATAAATCGGTTTAAATGAAATAATTTTGCATTAGAGTGTTTACAATTAATAGTGAGCGCTACAGAATCTCACACTATTTCTAATACCGGGCTGATGTTTTACAGGTGGAACCAAGATTATTTTTATATAGCAATCTGCCGCAAAATCTTTTTAAAGCATCCTTTGTTATGTCGTTTAGCGCAGATAATGCATGTCTGTAAACATGTTCTTACATCACATGAATTTAATCTTTCTTCAAACATTTTCAATTTGGCATAAATATGAAGACAATTTCAAATTGAAAGTTTAATGCCGAATTGCTGCGATATTACACTTGTAATGTCGTCACAATATGCACATGTACTACAACAATTTGTACCGCCTAAACACAGTACGATCTCGAATAATTGCGATGCCGCAGCAATCCAGCACCACCATCAAAACTGGAAACACCGATAAATTTGTAATCAGGCCCTTTTTTATTCTTAATGCAAGTCGATTATATCCAAAACACCGGTAGGTGCAAATCTACATGGCTACACTTTTAGTTTTCTAAGACACACAGTTAAAGAAACTCATGTGCTCATTTCAGCAAGATCACATTGGCTTGGTATTACACACAACTCACGTTTTGGATGTAAGACATGCGTATAAAAAGTTATAACACGCAAAGCAATTTAAAACCTTATATAAATAGACAAATTTTTTATCATCATCAATTTACAATTATGGTATAAATAAATATTTGAAAGATAGCCATTTGTGTACTTTCTAAAGGCTAGTTCACATTTGCAGTTAAGTAGCGCTTTAATCGCGAGAATCACGGGGATCCAGTTACTATGTAACATTAAAATTCCAAATCGGTGTTTCGTTAGAGGGGAATTTAGACAGTACCAAATTGATGATAAGTTGAAAGATTCAATCACTTTCTATTTTCTTATGTGGGTGGGTTTACCACCTTCACTCACTGATCTTTACGATTATAATATCGAGCGATCTGTTCGTTGTCACGGTTATTATTCGATTATTGCAAATGTAAGCCAGCAGGTACGGAATGTACAAATAAAAACTTTCTAAAATGACCATCAAATATATTATAATAAATCCCTTAAGAATTCGATGATGCCACTTTTAAACTTGTGCAGCGGTAAGAAAATATTACATTTTTTTAAAGTGAAAAAAAAACTGGCTTGGCAGTGTACTATTTGACAAAACTTCAAGTTCATGATAGTGCCTAGGATGACTATATAATTGAAAATCATAAGCTCTAATAAATATATGTAGTATATTATATATATATATATAATCACAGTACAAATTTTGTTTTACTATGAAGCTAATATACTTAGTTCATTTTCGTTGAAATCTCATCTCTATATGTACTTTTAGCTATCGATATGTGATAACTTTCTGGAATATTAGACTCGCTTGACAATTAGAACATTTAAGGAGGCGACAGACGTTGATTCCATATAATTATCCCGAAGTTTTAACGATTCAAACGCATTAATTCTGTGTAATATAGTAGTGAGTATAGTACGCCCCTTCCTGGCTTGTAGTGATTCCGCTTACAAGGCTCTTTAGCGGGATTATCATTGAATCACTTCACTACGCCATAGATTGGAAACCCAACACGGTAGTGATATATACTCGGGAATAGCAATAGCGGACATTCGTCTACATTATTCGATGTCCGACGACTTTAATGAACCAATGGAGCAACGCATCAGAGTATACATGTTATTCAATGTGATGCCAGTACCCGGATTAACTATTTCAGTCTAACAAGAGACAGCAATCGCTACAATAGCGTAGTTTCTCTCACCCGAGGGAATCATTGACATATGTAAGTCTTATCTTTGGTTCACTGAATCAATTAAGAAGCACAGGTAGATCGGAAGCGGACATAGTTCCTCTTTTCGAATCGAGAAAATATTTGTCTCCTAATGATAATTTTAGTAAATACGAATTATTCGGGTCATTGAATCTGGTGTCCCTCAAGACTATAACTCTCCGCCATATTTAAAAGCTTCCAGAGTGGAAGCATGCAAGATACACAAATGTAATTCTGTTGTTATCTCGATATTCGGACCTATCGACCCTGAATTACTAGAAATCGTGAGATATTTCATGAAATACCTGACGATGGTCTATGCATGCTCGCCACGGTGTACATGCGAGACTCATTAGTTGGGATGAGACAAGTACATTTTTTTTTAAATTTTAAACTTATGCAAAATGTTGTAAGTACAAGACATAGAATTATGCTGGTGACTATATACTATATATATAGACTTCTAGCATCTTGAAATGCCTCTACATTGTGATGTCCAGATATTCTAAAAATACATTGAATTGAATTTACAGTGACATTTTAGAAGTAAAATTAGACACGGTTATTTAATAGTTAATATTAGATAGTATTAATTTTAAAAAAGAGCAAGACTTCTATGTTATGAACTTTCGTGTATTGGTTTAAATTGATATAGGTACATTAATTATACATACACAATTTATCATTCCTGACTAAGGACATCGTAAAATATAACTGAAAAAGCAATTAATATATTACAGATTTCTGATGAGAAAACATTTCTATATATAGCATTATTCCTGGTAGTCCTGTACTTAAACAATTTATGTATCAACAGATAACACAAAAATACTTAACTATTGCACATAGATGAAATACAAACTCTTTAATCAACTTAAATTCAATAATGAACTAAGTATGAACAATTTCGTCTTCATATTTGTATTATGTGCTCACCATAGGTGTAAAATTTAATGGCTAAATAATAATTATTAACTAAATTCCATTCTATCACATCACATGAAATAAAATTGCTAGTAGGTACAGCAAAAAAAAATGCAGTAAGTAGGTATACAAAATGTAACTAATTATAAATTATGTTAATACAAGTGTTACATGTCGAGAATATAAAATGCTCAAATAGTTAATACCACAAAAATATAAAAGTTAATTGTGGCTTAGTAAAATGACTTCTAAGTCAATCGAACATTTGAATGAAAATAAATTTCCACAACAAATTTAACCAAACATTTATTTTAAGTGGACTATGCGGTGTTATCATAAAACTAAATAATAACACTGCCCGATTAAATACTAGGCCACTTATATTATGTACATTTTATAAATCTTGGAGAACAGTAGATAAAGAATCCAAAAAAAAAAAAATTAAACTTTAACGTGTAAAGTATTACCATATTTAGGCATATGACGATGTTTTCACTACTGAGTGTTATGACGAACTGAAAAGTTGATGATATAAATGAGAAGAATGAGTTTATGAGAAAGTATATGAAGATAGATGGTCACAAAACAATTGTTACAAGTAATTTATAAAGTATGAGGATTTTCAATTACTATTCAGACATATTTTTTTAATAAGATTGAATTAACTCTGAAACTGGAAATGTTATAGAACTCTCATTTTGTTTATAATTTCAATATTTGTACAAAATTCATGTTGGTTACATTATATTTTAAATTCCACTATTCCATCAACATCCATTTGTTCTTGTGTTTGTTGCGCATCGCTCGGCGTGTTGGCGTCTGCCTGGCCATCGCCAGAAGTCGGGTTAGGTGGTGGTGGGGTTTTTTCTTTAGGTTTTGGTTTATTTAAGATAGGGTTTACAGTGTTCTCAAAGGTCTGAAAAAAATAGTTTAGGATATTAATTAATGTCTATCAATCTTAAGGCTCACATATAGGCCTCGTTAAGCTCTTCCGTATCCGTGATCCCGTCTAGCCAATTTTATTTTACTGTCGCCCGCTGCATAAGAGGAAAGTGGAATCATTTCTTCCAACTCTTCTTCTTTAACCTTTTTTTGTTAAAATATGTTGCGGATCCCAAGACAATTAAATTATCTCCAGGGACTGCCTGTGGGTCAAACTTTAGTGTCATTTATGGACACCATTGTGGATCCTGGCTCACAGGAGTTAGAATGTTGGAAATGTGGGATTAATCCCAAAACAAAAAAAAATATTAAAAATATATAGGTTATAAAATGAAACACCATACTTCACTTCCAATGCGAGATATAAAAACCGGCTAATGGATCACTACGAGTATGGGCAGCAGCACTTTCTTCGAAAACACCAACTGCAATTTTACCACCCCGCCTGACAAGCTTGGCTATTAAGGCATTAGCCTCCTTGTGGATTGATACCTATGTCTAACGGACCACGACGGATAACGAAAATAAAATGTTTACCATTAAAACATACACATTTACAATTTTAATAAAAATGCCTTTCTTTTGTCTGAGCAGGCAGTGAAACAGATAACATATCTGCATGAGAAAATAAATTTGAATTAAAATACATGGGTTGACAATCTGGCCAACATAGTGTTAGTAAAGCAAATTAAACCATCTCAATGACGCCCTATATGGGCCGAGATGACAATTTTGTATGACTACACACTTAAGTTTTTGGTAGCCAATTATCTATTTGTGCTCTATGTAATCAACTATGGTCATAACTTCTCTATGCATTGGGAATAGTTTACAAGGGAACTAAGACTATACTTTTCTGTATTCCTGACTATATACTAAATTTCAAGACCATCAATTGAGTAATGAAGGCATGAAGAAGCAAGTGTAACGATTAGATTCGCATCTGCATTTATAAAGTGAAGACAAAAATTGGCAATAGCAATTACCTGTCGTTCTTGGCGTATCTGATGAGTGGTGTGTGGCGGTGGTTGATGACGTGGTGTATGAGCGAGAGCCTGACGAGCATTTTCGAGCCAATTGAGGGCATTTTTCGCTGCTTCAGATACTTTTTGGATGTCAGTTTCAGCCAAATGAGAGTATTTAACATCGCCAGACCTATAAGATATATGAAACGGTTAATTTCTTTCTCATAATGTTAGCTACATTCAAATTTATTGACGCGCAACACAACAAAAACGTTGTGTTAAGGATGGAAGCGTCCTCCCAAGCCATTATTAATAATATTCTTTATACATCAATCACATTTAGCTGCCTTGACAGTGGCAACTACTCATACTCTTTGCCTAATTTGTTAACATTTATAGCGACTACTATATAGCTCTTATTTGACGCAGTGTTATGTATTATAGCACCTTTTTTTTAATTGCTTATGTTGGCAAACCTGACGGTAACTATTACTGCCGCCCATGGACCTTTGCAATACCAAAAGCATAGCTAGGCCGCTGCCTACCAATACAAACCCCAAACCCACCCAGTTGAGCTACCGGCTCTCTCGCCCACCGAACATAGCGCGATAACACATGGCCATTACTCAGACGTCGATCTTCTGCGAGAGAAATGTGTACAGCATGGTCCTACCACTAAAAACTTTTCTCGATAAACAGGCTATCTAACACAAGATTATTCGGCATCCAACTAGTACTTTTCGATAGTAGTTAGTACGGAACAATCACCTCCTCAGCTTTAAAAATGTTAAAGTCAGAATATAAACATACTTGTATAAATCAATAGCTTTGTTTGCTAATTGAATAACTAGTGCAAAGTCATCTAAAGCGCCAGGACGAAGCTCAAATTCTAAGCGTCGTTGCTTTATGGGCTCTCCTTCGGTGCGTAGTTCTGTTAGCTTATCGCTATACACCTGAAATAAGATTAAATGGTAATGAGTTAAAAATGAAAACACTAGAAGAATGCTTAGCATAATTCTTTTGCATTACTTATAATATTATTTTAATCACCAAATAGAAACTCAAGCCGCATAGGCTGTGTATATGTATCACTAACCCTTATATTTCCGTGATAGTTGTAAAAAGCAAACGAGGTAACGGAAAGTGGCAAAACAAAGCTAGGAAATTCACAACAGCAACTGCTAAGAGGCTCATGTCCAGAAGCGGAATTCGATAGCCTGATTCAGGAATGTGAAAAAAAATTATAGCTAAAAGATGGTTGTTTCACAACATCTATGTGTCTCTAAGCGAGGCTTAACCTTTCGAACGTTTTGACACAGTTCTGTGCACCCCTCTTAAACTGTCTTGTCACAGATCTGTGCCCGTTTTTTTTTAACCACTTTTAATCCTTTCGGTCGCTGCGACAGACGACATGAATGTTTTTGGCGCCCTCGTGACATTCGATTAATTATATGAATTCAATAACATCTTTAACATTAAGTACTTCAATACTCACGATATACTCTTATATTATATTTATTAGAAGACATACTTTTATATCATCGCATCTAACGACCACTAACCTTCACCAAGTCGTTCGTCCACCTGGTGAAAGGCTTATAGCATTTATAAATTATTAATCGCATCTCAATAACTACTTATTGAGATGCACCACAGGTTCGAAGCAGAGATCTTTGTTTAGCTATCTAGCTTTTTACTAAGTTGCCACTACAGTTGAATCTCCCAGCTTATTGCACAATGAGATTATAGGGCATTATCACGACTACTAAAACAAAATTAGGTAATAATTAGTATTAGTAGTTACCTGTCGATGTTGATCTTCGCCTTCGTCGTACAGCCACTGCTCCAAGGCGTCCAGTTGGTTAACAAGTCGGTTACGTTGATCGTCAGCTATAAAGCTGTGCAGCGCCTCTCCCTCAGACAATTTGCCGCGCAACTCATACACGTATTCTTCTAAAGCATTCCGAGCATCAGCTCGTTCTTTCTCCTGTCTATCTTGAGCTTGCATTTTACCCTGAAAAATGTTAAGATATTTATGTACTATCCATAAATATTCTTCATGTGGTTACGAAGTAATAGAAAAAGATAAATATAATTCAACTCTCTGTCTTGTTAGTATGTAGAATATAATATTAAAGCTGTTAGCAGTAAATAATGCAAGTTTATGTATCATCATCACAGCCCATATATGTCCCACTGTTGGGCTCTGGCCTCCTCCGTAATGGAAGGGAAATTAACCTACTATACCACGCTGGTCAGATGTGTTGGTATAGGGTTTGTTGCAAATTTTCCTTCTCTTGCGTAGATGTTATATACGTTTTATATCCCTTAGTCGTCTCTTACGATCACCCATGGGTAAGATTGGTGAATTCTATTCTTACTCCATCACTACACGGACCAAGTTTATATAATATACAAGGTGGAAGTGGACCGCTCCCGAAAACAAAGACAGGTGACCCTACTAGTCCTACTTGTAATGATAGGCTAGAAAAAAAATCGATCAGGATGGAAAAATTTTTTTTTCTTCACAAATATTTTTAAGTTTTTTTCACATTCCATCATATTAGGACAGTGCCATGTAACGATAACTCGATAAAAAATGCGTAACTATACTCAGATGAGAAAAGACGCAATCTATTCAAAACTCACGATCATATGTTCAAGAGCTCAACGACCTCGCATGGTGAAAAGTTTTTTTTTTTCATCCGAATCGCATTTTTTTCTCGCCTATCATTACAAGTAGAACTAGTAGGGTTGCCTGTCTTTATTTTTGGGAGCGGTCCCCTTACACCTTGTATATATACCAGCAATAACGTAAATGTGGAAATGGGAGCCAAGTTCAATATTAAGTAATTATGGTTAGTGTAGACTTAACTTGTAAATTCTTTTATAATACTTAAAAAAAAAGGAAAATTGTAACCCAGGAAATATTATATCTCAGGAATCTCTTGGTATTATTTGCTGTAACAGCTCTTAAGAATTTTGTTTACGAATTGTGATGAAACTATTTTTACGGATTCTATAGCGTGTTTGTATTTGACTATTAATTTATAAATACAAACAGCTTACACTTTACAGTGTGAAGTGTTCGAAACTTCGGGAAATTAAAATTCAAATACAAACGCGATAGCATTCGTAAAAATAGTTTTATTTCAAATGTGTACTTGCGTAAACAACAGAAATCATTTTGAATCATGATGAATGAATGATACGTAAACATAATGCTTAAGAGCTGTTAAGTCCTCTTAATATATCCCCTTATAATACTAACTGAGGTCACTAACCTGCCTGTAGATCATGGCGACTTATGTAGGTATTATTATCCCCCTAGGACTTAGGGGAGGCTTATGTTCATGTATAGATTAATAAGTCAATGTATGTATGTAAAAAATTAAAATGACATATTTTAGTAAATACCTCTTGTTCCATGTAGCTATTAAGATCATGCTTTGAGAAACCATGTGTTTGAGCATCAATGGGTAGTTCAATTGTCTTCACAAGTACTTTTTTCTTGTCTTTTGATTTGTCCTTTTTGTCATCATTTTGTTCCTGAAAATAAGCCCACAAGTTCAAATCATTTAAATAAATATTATTCCCCACCACCATCACTGCTTGGATATATAACTTATGTGCGATCCTTTTCTTTAATGTTTCGTATTTCCATATTCTCAGACTTAAATTTTTATATCTTCCAAGCAGTGAGGTTGACCCATTTGCAATATTGATATAAATAAAATCTACCGATTAATTAAATGTTATAAAAATATATTATCTTCTCTGAATTCCAAGGTTTCTGTAGAAAGAAATAGAAAATAAAATCGTAATAAATAACCAAGATGAACAAAATCATGCGTGGACACAGATAAGATCTATAAAGTTGGAAGATAGATGTAGAAATCATGAAACGAAAAACTAGTGCAAATGGGACCTCAATGAGAGGGTGGGGATGAAACAAATCATTGTGGTGTCTGCTGCCAATGATGTTCACAAAACTGAGAATAGATAAATTGATAAATGCTTAAAATAGGGTATTTGACTATTCTTTTAAGATTAGCATGTTAAATTGCATCTCTAAAATATTGCACATAATAAGGAAAGCCACACAAAAGCCTGAGTGAATTCAATGTTATGCTATTCTTCTTCTAGTTTTCTATGGTAGATTCATTAAAATATTATTTGCTGAAAAAACTAAAAAATCTCAAATATCTGTTATAAGTATACTTTTGAGAACAGATATTTATTATTAATCTATATGAATGTCAAGTACCCTATTTAAAAAAGTTTAGAGTATAAAAAGTGTAGTCTATACAGATATTTAACATGTGCATAGTGTAAAATAAACCAGTATGCACTAATGGTAGTAAGACAGAATTGATATTAAAAACACCAAAGAGATGTCCTATAGTTTGTTATTGTACTTTGTTAATACATTTGAGGACACATATGTATTATACAAATAGCAGTAATCAATAACAATGATTGGTACTAACTAATATATACATATATATTTTATATGGCAACCGCTCACAAATTGATTTACAGATTCACATTTAATATAGCTTTTTTCATCATTATGTTCAAAATCGTATATTTTGTTATTAATCATATGCATATGTTGCAAACCATATATAAATTTAGAGTCTGAAAATATTAATAATTTTATGTATTTGTATTAAGTCTCTCAAGATTTTGGACTTACACCCATTATAGAGTATGCAATTCTCATGATAATGGCCATGTTTAATAAAATACATAAATATCAAACGTGAGCAATGTTGTAATTATAGTTCTACACTAATATTATACTCTAAGGGTTAAGAAGATAGCGGGCAACAAACAACACGTCATGTGGACACACTCGCTATCGACACATACCCCACTGAACCACGATCCTACTTTCTGTGTCCACGATTGTTTTTGTTGAGGCTCCCCTTTCATTTCCACATCTCTCACCTCTTGGTTTTCAGGACTATTTTGTTGATCTTGACTGGACCCATTCGTATCCATAGCTGCGTCGGGGCCTTGACCACTGTCATTTGCATTCTCCATTTCAATACTTTCATTCTGAGCTGCATCCTGTTTCTTTTCAACAAGAGAAGCAGAGGCAACTGTTATAATGCCATGAATATTAACACGGACTTTCAGTTTCACTTTTTGTGACTCTCCCTCCGATGTTGGTTGAACACCTCGAATTTGCCATTGTCCTAAAAATGAAAAAGTATATTAAATAAACTACTCAAAATGTGCATAGCATAGATTTGCATAAAAATACACATACCAATAAACTGATCAGGATAGGGAATTTGATCAGAGTAGTAAGCACGAACAGAGAATGGCTCCTTTCTGTAGAATGTTAACATCTTTGAGAATGGAGCAGCATGGAAGGCAGGGAATACCTGAAATTTATCATAATATTTAAGATTAATTGCTGATAGCATATAGAATTAAATAACATTACATTTTCCTTCTTTATGAACCCTATACCCGAAGGAATATAATATATCGGGGGGCATAGTCCGGAGCGTGCTCGTCGCGTTCCCTGCCAGTCTAGTTAGACTACTAATCCGGCTAGAATGCGTACCGCAGTGTGCTGTGCGAGTTAGGGCGTCCCCCGGAGGCGACGCGTACCGACCCGCCCCCGTCGGTACGAACATCGGCAGATGCGGCGATGGGGGCCGCCACCCATCACGCTTTGCCCAGTCAGGCGAGACGAGGAGAGCAGAGTGCCGGGTGGGCACGTGGAATGTAAGAGTTTTTTTTGAAGAAGGTAAGTTGCACGAGCTGATAACTGTCATGGCGGACAAACAGCTAGACGTACTCTGTGTAACAGAGACCAAGCGAAGGGGCAGTGAAGCCTGCGATCTTCCTGGTGGCGGGATGGCTCTGTGGTCTGGTGTACCACAGAGCGATCGAGCTAGCATGGGGGTAGAAGTGCTGTTGTCCTCAGGTGTGAAGGATTACGGAATGTATGATCCCAGACTTCTTTGGGTCCGTATAAAACTAGATGTCACCAAGGTATTCATGGTTGTAGCATATGCTCCCGTAGGATCCTCGGTGGCATCAGACCTAGAGAAGTTTTGGGATAATGTTAGGGAAGTTCTGGATATGGCAGAAACCAGTGAACGCGTGATTGTATGCGGAGATTTGAACGGATGGGTGGGGACCAAGCGTCCGGACTATGAGGACGTACTTGATCCATTTGGTGATAAGAGAGTGAACGACGCAGGTAGGCTCATAGCGGATGTATGCATGGAGAGAAACCTTATTGTGTCAAACACATTTTTCCAACACAAGGACATCCGTATGTATACACGGAGAAGGAATGAACAGAAAAGTATAATAGATTTAATTTTGGTAGATAGTCGCCTTCGAAGCAAAATATTGGACGCAAGAGCCTACAGGGGCCCCACAGTCGATACGAACCACTATCTCGTTATCGCGAGATTTAGTGGTCTGTTCGGAAAGTGGAGGCACTGGCGAGAGCGTGTCCACTTCGGAGGGCTTGAAAGAATAAAGGTTGAAAGGTTGCAAGAAGAGTATGTAAGAGAAAAGTATGCAGAGGGTGTCCGAGAACGGTTGACGATGGCAAGCCAGCCGCAATCGAACATTGAAGAATGCTGGAGAATATTGAAAGAGAGTATGGTAGATACAGCGAAAGAAGTATGTGGAAGTTCAAAGTAGCGTAGAAAAACAAATGGTGATGCATGGTGGGAGCAAACGAAAGCGTGGCTGGACTATGTCTCTTCTTTGAATCTGAATGACAGTATGATTGAACAGAAGAAAGAAATATATCGGCAATGTAAGAATGACACCAAGGCCTTAGTGAAAGAGAAACGTGATAGAGCAAATATGAGTGCAGAAGATAGACTGACTAAAAACTTCGAGGGTAACACCAAACTCTTATGGAGGGAGGTGAAGAAGTCTCGGTGTGGTTGGTCAGCCTTGCGAATGAATAAAATAAGGTTTAAAGGTGGAGACATTCTTACACAAACACAAGACGTGTTAAGCCGACGAAGTGAATATTTTGGCGATATGTATGCGGATACTCGAGTTGGCGCCGGTGTTGCATGTGGTTTAGGAGATGAACATTCGACACCGGCGTCCTCCGATGGCATCAGTATGGATGAAGTTGAATGGGCGATAAGAAGTTTGAAAAATGGTAAGGCAGCGGGCATTGATATGGTGTCTGGGAGGCGTTCCTGTTGCTCCTCAATTTATGTTGGAGCTCGGGAATGGTACCCAGGGACTGGAATAGCGCAGTCATCGTGCCTTTGTTTAAAAACAAGGGTTTACGTTATGACTGCGCAAATTACAGAGCCATAAGCTTGACCACTTTGGCAGCAAAGATGTACGGTAAAATTATTGAAAGGAGAATGAGGATGGTGTGCGATGGTTTACTGTGTGAGACACAAGGAGGTTTCAGGAGTGGAAGGGGATGCATGGATCAAGAGTTCTCTCTGCGCAACATTGTGGAGAAGCATCTGGCTCTAGGTTTTCTGCAGTTTTGTGGATCTGGTTTTGTGGGTTTTCTGCAGTTTTGTGGATCTGGAGAGAGCATTTGACACGGTTGTACGAAAGGAACTTTGGGACATTTTACCGGAGTATGGTATTAACGGTAAACCGCTACAGGCTGTGCAGTCCAGTTACATGGGCTGTAGAGCCTGTGTGCGGCTGGATGATGGAATGTAGCCTTGGTTTGACGTCGATATCGGCGTTAAACAGGGGTGCGTTCTGTCAGCCAGGTTGTTTATCATAAATCTGGATAAATGTCTCCAAAGATAGAACGATATGAATGTGGGAGTTCAGATGGGCGACTCCGTGGTCACTGTTCTGCTCTATGCAGATGATGCAGTCCTGCTGGTACAGTCAACGACTGACCTGCAGACCCTAGTCGACAAAATGACAGAATATTGTAAGAAAAGGAGTCTACGCGTGAATGTGAGCAAAACCTAAATAATGGTCTTTGAAAGAGATGAAGCCAGAATAGATGTAAGAGTAACAATAGGTAATGATATACTAGAGCAAGTGGACGAATTTGTATATCTTGGATGTGGATTTAGCCGAGATGGAAGGTACACCACTGATATAGAGCGAAGAGTGAATGCGGGAAATAGAGTGAACGGAGCGTTGGGGCAACTTCTCGGTAGCTACCACCTCAGCCAGAAGGCACGTGTAGCAATACATAACGCAGTGCTTGTCCCAACAATACTGTATGGAAGCGAGAGTTGAGTATGCAGAAAAGAGTATGAAAGTAAAATTAATGCTCGAAATGCGATCTCTACGGAAAATCTGTGGAGTTAGGCTGATCGATCGCGTTCGTAATGACGACGTAAGAGAGCAAGTAGGTATGAAAGAGAGTATTGGTGTCAGGGTTGGGCAAAATCTGATTTTTATTAAAAAAATCATGATTTATTTGATTTTTTAAATTTGAACATAAAATTTGAACATTTTGATTCTTTGAAATTATTGTTAATTATTTTAATGTATAAGTCTAAAAATTATAATACAATTCGCGCCTCAAAAACTTGTGACAACGCATTTGTCGCGCTTCTTGCTTCTTGCAAGAAAATTCTTGTCGCGATTTGTTTTCCTTCTGTCCTATACACTCACTCACTATACAGTGTCGAGTGAGGCACGAACGCGTTTGTTGTGCTTTTTGCAAGAATATTCCTGTCGTGTCGTGTCGAGGCTTGTTTTCCTTTTCAACCTATAAATTGACATTCGCGCATTTCGCTAGTTTAGTTAAGTTAGTTAAGTGAAGTGAAAACATATAAATAAAGTAAAATGAGTGGAAGAAAAGAGGACCCAATATGGCAGTTCTATATTAAGACAACAAATCCAAATAAATTGGGGTGTAGGGCTATTTGTAGAAAGTGCAAGAAAGATATTTAAGGGTTAGTCCAAAGACTTAAAGCACACCACGATGTTTGTAATTATCAAGAGAGGAATACAGGTAATTAAATTATTAATTTTATTTTATTTATATTTTAGGCATATATGATTGTTTTTTGTTTTCAAATGTTAGGTGAAATCTAACACGTGGCGTGGCCTTTAATATAACTTTTTTAACGCGACCTTTCCCAGGTTAATTATTAAAGATTATCTTTACTCTTCTATACTTACTTAATTTTTAATTTTTTTCAACTTAAAAAAATAAATTTGCCTTTACATCTCTATTGAACATTTTAACTTTATTTTAAAATCAATAATTCAATACTATATCAATATATCATCAATTATAATTAATCAATATCAATTTTCAGTTATGTTTTTTCTCTTTCCAGAGAGTCGAATGTCGCTTGACAGTTTTGCTAGCACATCATCTGCCTCAAGTTGTAGTTCACTCATGACGAAAGTACCAACACCAACAAGTCCAACAACTTTTGAGCCAGTCCAAAAAAAGAAAGCAATCGAAACTCAGCCTACCATGAGTACCATGAGTAGTTTTGTAATGCGGACTTCAACTGCTGAAAAACATAAAATTGACAAACAAATAGCAAAGACTATTTTTGCTACTAATTCGAGCTTCAGATGTATTGAGAATTTACGAGGTGAAAAAAGCTATTCAGTTATTAAGGCCTGGTTATACACCGCCCTCGAGAAAAACGGTAGCAACAAGTCTTTTGGACGAAATCTATGAAGAGGAAAAAGAAAAATATTTCTCCTCCCTTTCAGGACAGTCCGTAAATATGTCAATTGATGGGTGGTCAAACGTGCACAACGAACCAGTGATATGCGCAACGATAACCACTGAAGATGGACAAGCCCTCCTATACGAAACTATAGACACATCAGGAAATCCACATACTTCAGAATATTTAACTCAAATAGTTTGTGACCTGATTTCTTCATGTGAATTAAAATACAAGTGTACCGTAAAATCTTTTGTGACAGACAATGCCGCAAATATGACACTTATGAGAAAAACATTAGAAGAAAAAACGAACGCAAAAGTTATAACTTATGGCTGCTCTGCACATATTTTTAATTTACTGTGCAAGGACTTTCAAGTTAAAGACGTTATAGAACATGTGGTCCAAATTGTTAAATATTTTCGAAATAACCATTTGGCTAGAGCTAAATTCAGTCAAGCAAGAGGCAGCGCTTTAGTCCTTCCAAGCGATGTGAGATGGAATAGCCTTGGCAACTGCTTAGAGATGTATGTCACTCAGTGGGACATCATATTAAAAATCTGCGAAGAAAATAAAAACGAGATTGATTCCACTATTTACCGAAAAGTTTCAAATATTGCGATTAAACATGCAGCGCAAGATTATTTAAACATTTTAAAACCTATATCAGTTGCTCTTGATACTGTGCAGAGGAAAAATGCTACTATTGCAGATGCTGTAGAGCAGTGGAAACATTTACAATATATCTTTGATGAATCTGTGGAATTACCATTACAAAAAACACAACAATTTAATAATCGATATAAGCAAGCACTAACGCCATATCATTTTATAACGTATATGTTGAATCCACAAAAAACAAAATACCAGTTAACACCAGAAGAAAAGAATATAGCTTTAGAAACAATTAAGGGTGTAGATCGTGAAAATCACCGAAAAGAGTGTTACGATTTTTCATATTTAACCTATTTACATATGATTGATATCAATGATAATTTGTATATATTACAATGAAAGACCAATAAGTATGTTCATGCTTATATTAAACTCTTAAACCTAATAGTTGTTATATAATAAACGTCAACAAACGCACAAAATTGAGTAAAAATGCAAAAACATGACTTCGTATTTTTCAGATTTAACCCCATAAATCAACACAAATTGATAAAAAGAAACACTTTTTGAACACTGAAGAAACCAATAAGTATAGCTGTATACTTCTTTTTATACCTTTACAAACAAAGACTTCCTCTTTTAAAGCCCTAAAATCTAGATATATTTTAAGGTAAATTTTTCATACACAAATGTATGGGATAAAGCGTTCGTTTCATTCGTGCAATCTCGGTGGTCACTAACGGCAGTTCCTTTCTGTAAGTGAACGCGACACCACGCTTGTCGGCTGCAGACAGCAGAATTACGTATTGTGAATTTATGTTTTTTGTAAAAAACTGTAAGTATAACATTTTTATAATTAATTTATTTTCAGTTAGTAGAAAGTATCAATATAATGAATGTCTGAAAGAAAACCATGATGGAACTAGATATAAATCGTAAAAAATACAATATCTACACTAATTATTTAGTTTATAGATTTTATGTGTTTTCATTTATTGTAAGGTTTAATGTTGTTTTTCTCTGTGTTCCTAACGTCTCTCCTATGTGGCACTAAATAAATACTTTCTTTCTTTCTTTCTTTCTTTCTAATAGGTATTATAAAGAGGAAAGATTTGGATTTTTGTATGTAACGAATAAACTCAAAAAGTACTGGACCGATTTTAATAATTCTTTTATCATTCGAAAGCTACATTATCACTGAGTAACATAGGCTATTTTTTTCGCAGGACTGATTGAATTTGAGTGTCATGCCAGGGAAAAGAAAGTTTTGTACGCATTATAAAAATATGAAAGCCAAAAGATCTCGGAATAAAATGTAAGTTCCTCCCTACTTATTTATTATCGCATTTGAACAGGGTACATTACACAGCTAATACAATATGTCATATGATTTAGATCGCCCGATTCAGACTATACCTACAATAACATGTAAATATTGGTTTGTATTATCTATATCTATACTGATAAATAAAATTGAAGTATCTGTATGTAATATCAAAATAATAGGATTTTAAAAAAAAAAAAAGGCGATACGGAGTTCGCCGGGTCGGCTAGTATTGTCTAAATATCAAATTGTGGAAGTAGGTAGGCGACAGCGCAACTTTGTCGACATACCTATACCGCCAAACAGATGCGAGGCGCCTAGCGTCTGGCTTAGGGTTGTACAAAACAAATAAAAAGTGGATAATATTGATGAATAATATTTCCAGTATTGAAAATAAAGAAAACCTTGGGGCCGAGACTTTGAGCAACAATGCTACGCGCTGTATAGAGGTAAGTTGTTATACGTAATTCTTGTAGACTTGTTACATAAATAAACAAACTACTTAGTTAGTGATGGGCGAAGACAAAATCTCAATACCTACCTATAGATTTTTTCTTGCAATATTTATTATTTTCATCGAGAGACAAACACCTTAGTACCGAAATACTTCTCAATTACTTTCTCAAAAGAAAATTTATTTTCAAATAGGTGACGTCATAAAAAAACAATACCTAATGCGTAAAGAAATTATAATTTCTATTCATCAGGAACCTAATATTGTATTAATTCTTTTGCATTTTTTTAAATTTTTAATTATTTTTTATAAAAAAAATCAAGCCATTATCTTTCTTTACAGGAACTAGTTATTGAAAACGACCAAGAGGGAAAGGTGGATGAAATGGAAGTTGGGCGTAGAGTTGTAGACGTTTCTTTTTTTTTTAAAGCTCTTCAGGCCATAGGGGACCACGGTCCAATGGATTGTAAGTTAAGTTACCTCAGTATAATAGGTGAAGTAAAAGTTGGTCTGGACTCAAAACTCATCATGAAATGTAGTATGTGTAGTATGAAATTTACTGTGTGTTTGATTGAAAAGAAAGAAGATAGAATGGAAGTGAATCATCAATTTGTATCTGGTATCATATCATCTGGTGGGAGCTACTATCAGTTAAAAACATTAACATTAACTGCAGTAGCCCTACCAATCATGTCACCTTCATTATACAATGAAATTAATAATACGGTTTGCGATTGGTGGGAAAAGACAGCAGCACATTCCATGGCAGAAGCTGTCAAGGAAGAAGCGGAGTACGCAGTGTCTATAGGTAGTGTTGATAAAAATGGTACACCATTAATATCTGTTGCTGTTGACGGTTGTTGGAGCACGAGATCATATGGTAAGAATTTTTCCGCCTTGTCCGGCGCAGCTGCGATAATTGGCATTAAAACTAATAAAGTATTGTTTTTTGGAGTTAAAAATAAATACTGCGTAGTTTGTGCACGAGCCGCAAAGAACGACAGACGGCCCTCGGAACACCGTTGTTTCAAGAATTATTCGGGATCATCTACCGGTATGGAATCGACCATAATAGTTGAGGGGTTTAAACGTTCCATTGTTGATCACGGTGTAATTTATAATAAATTTGTAGCAGACGGCGATTCCAGTACTTATAAAAAAATATTAGATTCGCGACCGTACGGTAATTTAACAGTAGAGAAAATTGAATGCAAAAATCATCTTTTACGAAACTACTGCAATAGCTTGGAGAAACTGTCGAAAGACACTAAGTATCCTTGCGAATTGCGGAAATTCCTAAAAGAAAGGTATTTGGCTTTAAGAACGGGTGTAAAATGCGCTATTAAATATTGGGGCGATCAAAATCAGTCACTCGAAGAAAAAATAAAAAATCTTAGTGAAGATATCCTAAATGGTCCACAACACGTATTTGGTAATCACCAATATTGCAAGGAGTATTTCTGTAGACCTGATACTCGTCGAATAGAACCTGTTGGGTTGCTTCCAGCAATTGTTGGATGCGGATTAATGGACGCGGTACACATTTTAAGTAAAAGACTGTCATATCATTCTAGAAGTTTAATTCATAATTGTACAAGTAATATAGTTGAAAGTTTTAACGCAGTGATTGCCAAATTAGTAGGGGGTAAGCGTGTAAATTATTCTTCCCGTGGTTCTTATGCGGGCCGATGCGCAGCTGCTGTTGTGTCTTTTAATACAGGATCGATTCATAGTAAAACTCATGAAGTAATATTTAAATCTAGTCCTAATCCTTTGATCGCGAAAGTGGAAAATTGTAATCGTAGAATCCGTTTAATTGCTAAACCTAAATTTAGATCGAAAAAGAGCCACAGCGCTGTATCGAAAGACGCTCACTATGGACCAAACTGCGAAAAACCTGATCTGAGTCCAGAATTATATGAGAAAGCCAAGTCATCTTTTTTAGCCGATTTAAAGTTGTCTTGTGCTGAAAGAGAGCGACCCATTTGCAAAGAAGTAGTTCTGAGTGGATGAGTACAAGGAGAAAATTACTAACCTCATCATCGTTCGGGGAAGTTTGTAAGAAACGAGAGAGCACAAGTTGTGCTGTTCTTGTTCGTAAAATCGTTTATGGTAGTAATATCTCCAGTTTGCCTGCTGTACGGTACGGTATCGAAAACGAAGAAACCGCAATTAAACAGTTAGAAATTCAAGATAATATTAGTATACAAGGTTGCGGTTTGTTCGTCGACGATCAATATGAATTTCTTGGTACTACACCAGATGGCATTTATGAAAACGGTTTAATTGAAATTAAGTGCCCACATTCTTTAGCTGGCATGACTCTTGATGAAGCAATGGCCAAACATACCTTTTGGGTTAAGGACAAGGCTTCCAAGGGTTATGTCATAAATAAAAATCATAACTGGTATTTCCAAATTCAGGGACAGGTACATATTACTAAAAGAAACGTTTGCATGCTTGGCATCTGGTTTGGTGCTACTGTACCTATGAAAGTTTATATTATAGAAAAGGACGACAAATTTTGGGAGGAGAAAATGGAGATGAAATTAGTTAGGTTTCATTACGATTGCCTACTTCCAGAATTAGTTGATCCTCGGCAGTCACGAAGCATGCCCATTCGTGACGCGCCCAGTATCATAGAGGCTATGAAAGAGAGGAAAGAAAGAGCTTTACGTGTTATGAAAGAGAAGAACGCCTAATGATTTTGAAAGATACAGGTAACTTAACTACCCAGCCAGTCGATTCACGTAAACACGCCAGTCCAAAAGTCGTTTTAACTTAGGAACTTAGAAATCGCCTTTTGGTTTTCTGTTTTAAACGCACTTACTTATCTAGTCTTGGATTGTCATAAATCTTCCAATAGCTCAATTACTATACAATTTCTGAGTTACCTGGTGTAAAGAATCATAAAAATTGGTTCAAAAATACAGTGAATTGAGAATTCTCCTTTTTTTAAGTCGGTTAAAAGGGCTAAATTTGCAAAAAACTAAGTGACGTCACTGCGCTACGGTTTTTATTACTTACGTGAATCGGGCAGCTGGTAACGTTTTCATTCTGATAGGTTTTGTGATAGCCATTGATTTTATCATCAAATTAGCAGAAATCAGAACTTGATCCGTAATCGAATGAAAAAACATTAGAATTTTGAACTCATATTTCGTTATTGTTTAATTACATACTTTTAATTAGTATATTAATAATTTACAAACTTCTGTTAAAATTAGTAAATAAATGAATTATTTACTAATTTTTGTACAACCCTAGCACGCTTTTGAGATAGCGAGTAATGGCGACTCATATTTGTTATTGTGTAGTAAATAAATCATTTTTATACTTGTGTTTCATTTATTGACATTTTTTTTAAAACCCTAGGATTTTTTTTAGATATCGACGAGGTGATCGTAAACAAAAAGTAAGTATTTGAGTTTACGCAATAGGCACATTTCCTTGCGTAGAGATAAACACACTTCCTACTGAATTTGCAATTATTTTATTGAATGAATATTTTACGAATTAGAATAAATTTTGGTAGTGAAATTACAAATAAATACATAGTTGGAATTTTAGGTAAGTAGAATACAAAAATGTCAGTCCGGACCTGCTCTTGATTGTATATTATATTATAAACTAGTAACCCGCCCTCGCTATCTTCGGCAATATTCACTTAAATTACATACTATAAAAAGCATATTGATCTATAATAAATGCAAAATTTATTTAAGGTACTTAATTGGATAAGGATTAATGCTGTATTGTATAAAATCACTTAGTAAATAATCATTTTTTAGCAGAGGATAAAAAATGGTTATGGTGGGTTATCCCTAAGAGATAGACATATGCCATCGTGGACTTTTTTGTTGAACTTTTTAAGATGGATAATACTGTAGTACATTATTTTGGTCTATCTCGTAGGGTTCAGCCAACGTTTGCAATATAAGCGCAAAAAAACGTGCTTATTTACGACATCACATTAGAAACCTCTAAATTAATCAGCGTTTCTCTACTATATTATGCATGTATTATACATATAAACCTTCCTTAAGAATCATTCTATTTATTAAAAAAAACTGCATCAAAATCCGTTGCGTAGTTTTAAAGATCTAAGCATACATAGGGACAGACAGACGGCGGATAGCGACTTTGTTTTATACCATGTAATGTAATGATAGAAAAACATAAAAATTGTGTCTCAACTACTCTTATTAATCTATTAAAAAGAATCAACAGCTAGTTTCCAAAAATTCAACGTTATTGTTATGCTGTAAATATTCAAGTTCAATAACAATTTCTCAACGTGGAACGTTTGTTGCAAAACATTTTGAAAATCGCGCTCTCTAGGTCATTCATCCGCCCCGTCGGATGTTACATTAAACTTTGGCGCTGCGGTCGCTCGAAATCGAGATCTCAGGCCAACAATCTACACCCTTAAAGAGTTACATGAAAACAATGGACTGTTACCTTTAGTAATAAAGTTAAATGCCCGCAGTGCTCCATTTATGCAAGTTATGTTTTCGGACGAAGTAATAAAACATGTAAACGGACTTTGTGATAACCACCATTGTATGGTGGTTATCACAAAATGATGAGCCGGAAATCTTGAAACAGTTGCCAATAATAAAACAGTTCCTGTGTGCAACTGCTTCTTCAGCTTCAGTAGAACGCGTATTTAGCTCTTTTGGTCTTGTACACTCGGATATTAGAAACAGATTAGGCATAGAAAAAGGAGGAAAACTCGTGTTTTTGTTTAAATTGTATAACGAAAATGAATAGACTGAAAATATACGGTAATAAAATTTAGGTGTTACGTTTAGTTTAAGAATTTGGAATTATGTACTTCTTTTTTGTTGTTTTTGCTAAAAGCAGATACTTCTTTTGATTTTTGAGAAAACTTTTATGTTATGTTGTTATCTGGTTCTGAATAAAAAGGAAAAAAAATGATTTAAATCATGATTTTAATTTTAAAAATCAAGCGATTTAAATCATGATTTTAATCACTTGATTTTAATCAGCCCAACCCTGATTGGTGTAAAGATGCGAAAGGCAATGCTCCGATGGTTCGGGCATGTGGAAAGAATGCCGAACGAACGTCTGGTTAAGAAGATATACAATGCGAAAGTGGAAGGATGTAGGTACCGGGGGCGACCGAGACTAACCTACCTAGACCAGATCGGTCACATACTGAAGGAAGGTGAAGTCAAAGAGTCTCCGAAAACGGCGAGCGTGTATGAAGAGAATTATGAATGTTGAGGAAGCGAGTGAAGTATGCAAGGATAGAGTTCTCTGGCACTCTGTTCTCTCTGCCTACCCTGCAAAGGACATGGCGTGATGGTATGTATGTATGTATACCCGAAGGAATAGACAAGATGCTGCACAGGAGGAAAGGGAGATTCATTAAGTGAAATAATATGAAACAATTCAAGTTATTATGAAGGTCACTGCTTCGCCTTTTAAGGTTTCCTAAATTGATGTGTAACATAATTAATAATTAGCATTATAATTTAACTTTTTCAAGGTCATGACCTTTGTTCGTGTTTCAAATGTTAATTCATATTAAATATATGCCTGCTTTAATTAAAAGTAGCTGTAACTAAGAATAAGAAATATCATTCAAATCACACATATAAATATAGTCTGCTGGATTCAATTACTTTTCTTTTTCTTGGAAGTCTGAAGCAGAAAGTGAATTGATGAGTCAATGAGCTAATATAAAAAAAATGATTACAACAAGCACTGACCTCCATATCTCCATCTTCTCCTTTAGCAGCATCCCAGGCAAGTCGTACGGCGTAAGGTTGCACATCTGCCATGTTGAACTCACGAACACGCACTGCCGGGCTTAGCATGGCGCACTGGAGGGCGCAGCCTCTGGCTACAGCTTCATCCTACCAAATAATGTAAGCTACAATGTCTACTTCCAATGGTTTAGCAGAATGGTAAATTAACTATCTATAGGAATATATTAAGAGGGTGAATTTTAAGCTTTTAGATGAACTTAGTCAGGAAGTCTCTGCATCTAGTATAATATAAAAATGTTTTATTCCTAAAACTTCTCTTGAAGTTCAAATCTCATTATACAATTATACTAATCTAATGATAAAATAAAGTATTACCTGATTTAAGGTGGTTGAAGCATGTTTTCCTAACACATTTTCGATCAAGCTTTTAACTGCTGGAATTCTAGTAGAGCCTCCAACAATTTCCACAGAATGAACATCTTCAGGTCTAAGCTCTAAAAATAATTTAAATATGTAATATACTGCTATTCATCACTAAAAATGATTACTATAGCTCATACTTTTCATATGGTGACAACAAAACATGCTAAGTGTAACAATTAAATTGCAGATTCATTGGCTTTTACATTTGTGAGTACACTATACAACTTAGCAATAGATAACCTGTCAATTTAATATTCTCGGAACATTCGCAATCAATGCTATGGCCGTTGAAATTATAAAAGTAATAACAACAACAGTGTAACAATTAATCATGGCAATTATACAGGGCTACTATTGCAAGAAGGCTAAGCTATCTAATGATAAAATAAGAGTGAATTAAGAAATAATAACAGTAATAGTCTCAAAACTTTACTGACTTGCATTGTACAAAATTGCTCGCAAAGCCATTTCGACACGTGTGAAGGTCTCAGCACATAACTGCTCCATTTGAGAGCGCTGCATGTCACTTGACACATCGCGTTCTTCCATAAAGCATTCAATGTTCAAAGGCAGTCTAGTACTATTAGCAGACATCTGTTTCTTTAGTTTTTCTATTTCCTGAAGGAGCCGCAGGAAAGCCCTGAAAACAATAATATATAAATTAACTATATCATCAGACAATTATTGTTATAAAGTTTTATTTATAAGAGTTGAAAACTCCTTATTTTATAAAATACCATAACAGTTGTTGACCTGCCTTTGTATATCAGCTTATAATCATGATAAATTCTACATTCAACACAATGTTTCTGAAGAAATTCTCAATACCAAGTACAAAATTTGAATAGCTCACATTATGAGAGGCTAAAAATTATATAGTGAAAAATCTGAGTCTGACTTATAAAATTATTTAAAGGAGTTTATCTGGAAACAGTTCTCACCGACTCTTTTGTTACTAAATATATATCATGAGATAGGCACCTGAAACACAGCAACACAATATCGCTGTCTGCCTTTCAGCATAGTAATGCCCTGATTCCAATTTTGAAAGACTTTACAACAAAGTTTTGGTTAACTTACTAACCATATACACAAAAATATTTAATTTCACAAGTATAATGCGAAATTTTAATTAGTAAAGCTGGTTGTCTTTATGCTAATCTATAATTTATGACAAATATTGCACGTAATTTTAATAATTATCAATTAATTTCAGAATTTCGCAACTTTTACGAGATGCAAATATCTATTTTGATTGATTACATTTAATTGTTACTGTTTGGAATAAATGATGCGTCAAATAATTTTCTGCATTCATGATTATAGAAGAGGATTTAAATCTCAACAATACATTGTTATTAAAGAGGTTTTCATCTACCCATAACATGTTAGACATCAAATACTTAATCCCATAGTGATGAATAAATATGAAATAGTAAATATTGAAATCTGTATAAGAAGTTATATATTTTAATTAACAATTAAATATACAATTTCTTATTTTAACTATAAATTAACAATCATAAAAGTTAAGGAAAGATTTAATTACAAACTGCCACATATAATTTAAACATATTATAATGTATATTTATATTTTCCTTTAGAATGGGGATTTTTATATTTAATTTATTATCTTAATTTGGACTAGGCCGCACTACGGTGAAACCGCAACGGTTTTTAACCATGTGAGTTTATGAAACAGAAAAACGAATACAAGCAGCCGCACTTACGGTTTTTACCCGCGACTGATTTTAAAACCGCGAAATTTTACAAAATTATCGCGGTAAAAAAATTTTTTTTTCTAGTAGTACAATACATACTGCTCTTTTGAAATCCATCTTCAAACTGTGAAAATCACGGGCGGTTTTGCTGTTTATAATCGTAGTATGAGCATCTCAAGTGGTTTCGCGGTTAATCGCTACGGGAAAAAAATTGTCGTGTGGCCTAGGCCTTTGTGTTGTTTATAAATCTTATTAGAAAATCACTTTCTAAGCATAGTGAAATATAATCAGAAACAAAAAAATCTAATACTTCAAAACAATTTATTCTAACATTTATAGAAGTTATAAACTATATATATATATTTTAACAAGTTATATAAATCTTATAATACCTTTGGTTTTTCCGGGCATCAAGTTTATATTTAGTTATAAATTCTTGACAAAAGTGCTCTGCAAGGGCCAAGTCAATATCCCTGCCACCACAGTGTGGATCTGAAGAAGTTGCCAGGACACGCAATTTACCCTTGTTAAATGCACAAGCAGATACCTAAAAATGTCCAAACTATATAAGATACATATCTAAAAACCATGTCATGTTGTTTATTTAAAGTATTTCATTTTGTTTTGTAAATTAAATTTAGAAATTTTTGTATTGCCCAGAGCTACAAGTCACTGGAACAATATCACATATAATTTAAATAGTTGAGAGATCACAATGAGTTCTAAGACATTCTTCTTTAAATTTTCAAGCATTTGTTTACAGCAATGCTCTTTATCTAAAAATCCCTATAAATAAAAACTCAATTACCTGAAGTGAACTGTGTCCAAAATCAACAAACACAATATTCTTGGGTTTCTCTTCTGGAGCTGGTAAATCCTGTTTGTAAATACCATAAGCTAATGCAGTTGCAGTTGTTTCATTCATTAAGCGCAGTACATTAAGTCCTAAAACATCAAACATTTTAATAAATGTGAAAATTAAATGATTCATAACACTTTCTATCATTAAGAATTATAATATATGTATTAATAAAAATTACATACCAGCAATACTTGCAGCATCTAGCAGAGCATTCCTCTCAGCATTTGTGAAATAGCTAGGTACAGATATGACACAATCATTAATTGGTGTCTGTAATGCAATGGCAGCAGAATCTTTGAGTTTTGTAAACAACATGGCTGTTATCTGTAAAATAAGTCAAAAAGAAATCTGTAAAAGCAATAATGACGGGTAAAACATCACATAATAGAATGGCCATTGTATCTTCCTATCTTTTCTGTGTGGTGACAGAGTAAGTATACAATTCATCAGCCTTTCTGCTTGTGGGTATTGTATAAGATGACTGAGGAATATAATATGCATATAATATCTATACAAGAGAAGTTAAATTCAAAATATAACCTATACCAGGGGTCAGGAACCTGTGACTTGCGAGCCACATGCGGCTCTTTGGATGTGAAGTTGCGGCTCTTTAGTTCTATATGCAAAAAAAATATTTTATAAAGAAAACATTTAAAACTGGTTTGTTAATTGATTACCCCGAGCATTAGACACAAACTATTGATGCCGAAAAAAAATATTGTGGCTCTTTAAAAACTTTAAACTTTTAAAGTTCAAATTTTTGTCTCTTCTGACTCAAAGGGGGGCCGACCCCTGACCTATACCAATCCATTTGACCAGCATGGTAAAGTAGCTCATTACCTCCTGTTGTGGAGGAGGCTCAGAACCCAAGCATTAGGATGTATAGAGCTGAAATGATGATGTATCTTGCTACTAATGATGTATGTTCATTTACACAATACCTAGGGTATTTAATAAACCAAATGTTATAGTACTTTTTGAGTACTATGGTATGCACTTCAAGTTAAGTAGTGATTTGGCTATACCCTCAGTATCCACAAGCGTCATGAATATGAGTTGCCTTATCATCCAGTAAACCAGCTTATCAGCAGGACCAATGACAATACAATAAAATGTGTGCATGTCAATATCATAAACATTTGAAATGCTCAAGAATAAAGCATCACTCTAATAGGTCCACCATTAAGGTATGCATGCATTAGTATATGGATGGAACAAACACAGAGCTGAAGCGCCGATAAAGTACTGTTATGCACAGTACTGGATGCTATGGAATCATTCCTTTAGCCGAATTTTGAGACATCAGAAAAAAGAATGGTGACATTTTGTATTCTTGCTAGTCATCACAGAATGGAATTATACTGACAAAATTAGTCAATTACTGCTATATCGAGAAAAACGAGATTAGTGCTTGATTTTAAACAAAACACACATGTACCTGTTCTGGGCTGAAAACATTATCTTCACCAAGATAATTTATTCTAATACCAATTCCACCATCAGGTCTTGGTTCGACTTTGAATGGAAAATGTTTCAGATCTTTCTCAATATGAGGGTCATTATATTTTCTACCTAACAGTCTCTTGAATCCAAATACAGTGTTCTTCATATTTGTTACCATCTGATTTTTGGCAGCCACACCTAATATTCGATTCTTTGGAGAAAATGCTATACATGATCTGGAAAGACACATTTTTATAATTATTTCTCTAACGAGCCATTTTTTTTCAGCAGAACAATAATTCTGAATGCTCTCTATGGCATTCCTGGGTGTAACTATGTAATGTAAGCAGTCCTTGTATATAGAATTTTGTAAAATACTTTAAAACTGCATTTTAGCCTGGCATTTTAAAAGTCAATGTGGAGTATATAGTACCTTTCACAATCACTAAATTGCTAAATATCAACCAGTTATGGCACAGTTATGCCAGTTGTAATGGCGTGGAAGCTTGATATGATCTAGTACCCAGCTTAACTGCGAATCTACCCTTTGATTGGAGAGAATCTACCGTTTGACTGGACAATGTTGTTCTTAATGTTTAATTTCCAAAAGTTATTTTGCATGGATTACAATAAAGGCACAAAGGTTAGATTATTCCTATTGCTCTCATTGTAAATATAATCAAGTAAAAGGCTGTTTACCCTTATTACTTTTAAGAGCCCATGGGGTCATTCTACCCATAAACCATACCATACATTTAAATATGCATTTAAAAGCATGTAGCAAATTCAGATGTATTTCATCAGAAATAATAAGACACAAAAGGTGTACAATATGTATGAATGAAGTAATCACTAACATATCTAGTGCACAAAATATTTTTTTTAGAAATTCATAGATAGTAAAAATGCATAATGGACTACCTACTAAAATTACATGAAGCTAGCCATCTACTGTCAAGAGTATACAAAATTTCATTTTCTAGAGAATATTTCCCCATAAGGTCTGAACATGACAAGCAGTTTAATGAGATTATAAAGCTAGATCTATAATTTGCAGAAATTTTTAATGATATCGACGTTATTTAGGAAAAATATACGTATATTTCGTAATTTATTAAAACATTGTATTTTACTTACGGAGTACCTCGAAGACTGTAATCGTTGGCTATTGTCTCAATACCACCTGCTTTTGCGACAGCGATATAACATGATTCATTACCGAAATCAATACCAATGACAGACATAGCAGCCATTACGAACAGAAACTTGTTTCAATTTATTAAAAGAATAGATAAATCTTACTCCTTTATACAATTACACAAAGAGAAAACACGTTGCTGAAATCGACAATCGATCAATCTATCCTAGAATTTGCCGGTTTAATGCTGCATAGTGTCTTTGCTCGCGATCGTGCCCGAATTTTCTAGAAGTGTGGTAAATAGTGGTGTCATTGACATGACAAATTTGTTTAGTCGATTTTAAAGCATAAAGCCATATGTTGCACTTTTGATATTAAGTTTTAAATCAGTACAATCTTCGGTAAGAAAATTATTATAGTAATGTAAAATTGTATCAGTTTAATAATTGTTTCAAAGTTTAAGGGCTGGATGTTTCTTAGTATAACCCATATCTTGATCTACGTATAATAGCAAGAACCATTGAGTAAAGCAATTTCTGACAGAGCAAGACCAATTTCTATTTTGATTATTTTAAATTTAAATGCTAATTAATTCCTTACAGTTAAAATGAAAAGTTAATTATTGGAATGACATATTAAATTTAACAAATTATTATGTATAGGTACAACGTATGCTCACAAAGCAAAAGTTGTAAAATCTAAAACACAAGGCTCTCGATTTTTTTTATAAATAAATTCGATTGTCACATGATTCATCGTGTTAGGTCCGTTCACCCAACAGTCCGGATAACATTGTGTCATAGCCATCTGTGGCTAACAAATATGTCACATAAAAAAACGTTTCATTCTTTCCTGTCACGGGCAATCGAACAGTGGAGGGCACTGTACTTTACTTTTTACAAATCAATGACGATTATAACGAGAAGAGGGATGTCGGCATAGACGTCATCGTTTTACGCTAAAGTAAAATATATATGTATATATATTTATATATATATATATATATATATATATATATATATATATATATATATATATATATATATATATATATATATATATATATATATATATATATATATATATATATATATATATATATATATATATATATATATATATATATATATATATATGTATATATATATAGTTCATCTAATCTAAGAAGTGCATTTCGCCGTTTTACATTTTTAAATACACAATAACCTCGGTCAAACGTATACACATGATTGTAAACACTAAGTCTGAAATTTTAAACAACTATTAAGTTATTTACATAATTAACATTGCGGGTGACTTTCTTGTACAATTATCTAATGTTGAAACTCGTAAAACTTATTTAAAATAAAAATTACATGGTAAATAGTAATTGTTAATGACGACCTAACAATGTCACGTCACATAGTGGCCTGAAAATCGCGTTTCATAGACATAGAAACTTAAATTATTACATATGATTTTTTTGTGTGGGAATGGGTTCTCCTGATCATTACTACATTATAAAATATCATATGAGATAATTTGGTCAACAATTGAACGAGTTATGATTTTTTTTAGAAAAAAATGTATGGAGCCTATATGAAAAATGAGGATATCTCTGAAATCGTAAGGTTGGCCGTTATATCCTCGCAGTCGTATATAGTAATAATTACTTATGGTTTTTTAACGTACTTCGTATTACGACATCGCTTGCGATATTTTTTTTAAAAATCGTCAAAGTATTAAATTTTTATTTTCGTTGATAACTACTTTTACTTGTACATTTATTTAATAATAACGTTTAAATTTTTCAAATACGCATGTATCTCGCTTACATACAAAGAAGTGTAATAAATCACGTTAGTCCGTTGTTTTATTTATTGTTTATGTCCTTTGAACGTAAGTTAGTAATCTCTAATTCTTAGGTACTATACTATTACTTAATGACTTCGCACTAGCTAATCATTTCAAATATCGTTAAGAACCTTCATTATACTTACGGCATTGCTTAATAAAACATAAAAACACACACACAAAAGAAATAAAGGAGTATATGGTTAATGGTGCAATTAGGTAATGTCATGAGCACCGTGTATTTAAGAAGAGTATTGTGTTTTCTTAATTACCTACCTTCTAAAACATCAATTCCTCAATAGCAATAAATAGTCAAAATTGAAATCGAAGTTTTAGTTCATTTCGAGTATTTCTACCGCTAAAATCTTTTAATATTTTTGTAAGTTGTGATTGTGAATAATGGAAAGTGTAATTACAAACTTGGACTTGTTCCTGACTACTCCTGTTGTATCCTGACTACTCAAAATAACATTTTGAGTAGTCAGGATACTATTTCGTTTGATCACGAAGTATTATTCAATTCACTAGTAGTTCGATTGGGTTCTAGCCTTTCTGATGAAGACAGTGTTACATTCAAGGAATTTTGCCGATGATTTACACGAGCTGTTCAAAAGAGGTGGTTGATCCAAACGTAATTCTGAGAAATTTAGACGTGACTACTCTAATTGGCTTCAGACAAATATCAACTGGCCGAGTTGCGTGCAATCTGATTTACTCATCCAACATCCGTTCAAAGAAAATTTGAGTGACGAACCTTTACCATCAACGTCAACCATGATATCGATTTCAACAATGACAAAAAGATCTCGGAAGCCTTTTGAAGATCTAGGCAATAAGCAGAAGAAGAGAAGGTCTAACGAACATAACGGCGAAAAACCTTTTGAGTTAGCATATTCAGCTGCAGCACTCTTGAAAGAAGATGGTCGTGAAGATATTGCATCCGTTATTGAGTATATGCTCAAGAACCCACAAGCAGCAGCAAAATTCAAGGAAATAATGAGGAAACCAGCTTCTTTATCATTATTTTCGCCAGAAAAAGCGAGTGCATTGCTACTTTCATTAAAACTCTCAAAATGGTAATATATCTTATTATAAAGTACAAAAAGCTAAGATGCAGTGTTACCCTCCAAAAAACTTCGTAACTGTAACGGAATCTTCAGCTAAAATTGCACTTCAAGCATTACTGGATTTAACAGTAAACAGGATTCTAGAAAATCTTCCTGGTGCTATTAGAATACAAGACCAGAAATTGAATTTTATATCAAAGTGGGGATTTGACGACTAACCAAAGCCGATATAAACAGAAAATGGACAGTGAGCAAGATGATTCCAGCATATTCATGACCTCTTTGGTTCCACTAAAATTGACAGCTGGAGATGAAACATACATACATATCATCACGCCATATCCCTTGCAGGGTAGGCAGAGAGAACAGAGTGCCAGAGAACTCTATCTCTGCATACTTCACTCGCTTCCTCAACATTCATAATTCTCTTCATACACGCTCGCCGGTTTCGGAGACTCTTGACTCCACCTTCTTTCAGTACATGACCGATCTGGTCTAGGTAGGTTAGTCTCGGTCTCCCTCGGTACCTACATCCTTCCACTTTCGCATTGTATATCTTCTTAACCAGGCGTTCGTTCGGCATTCTTTCCACATGTCCGAACCATCGGAGCATTCCCTTTCGCATCTTTACACCAATACTCTCTTTCATACCTACTCGCTCTCTTACGTCGTCGTTACGAATGCGGTCGGTCAGCCTAACTCCACAGATTTTCCGCAGAGATCGCATTTCGACCGCATTAATTTTACTATCATACTCTTTTCTGCATACCCAACTCTCGCTTCCATACAGTAATGTTGGGACAAGCACTGCGTTATGTATTGCTACACGTGCCTTCTGGCTGAGGTGGTGGCTGCCGAGAAGTTGCCCCAACGCTCCGTTCACTCTATTTCCCGCATTCACTCTTCGTTCTATATCAGTGGTGTACCTTCCATCTCGGCTAAATCCACATCCAAGATATACAAATTCATCCACTTGCTCTAGTACATCATTACCTATTGTTACTCTTACATCTGTTCTGGTTTTATCTCTTTCAAAGACCATTATTTTGGTTTTGCTCACATTCACGCGTAGACCCCTTTTCTTACAATCTTCTGTCATTGTGTCGACTAGGGTCTGCAGGTCAGTCGCTGACTGTGCCAGCAGGACTGCATCATCTGCATAAAGCAGAGCAGTGACCAATGAGTCGCCCATCTGGACTCCCACATTCATATCGTTCAACCTTTGGAGACATTTATCCAGATATATGATAAACAGCCTGGCTGACAGAACGCACCCCTGCTTAACGCCGATATTGACGTCAAACCAAGGCGACATTCCATCATCCAGCCGCACACAGGCTCTACAGCCCATATAACTGGACTGCACAGCCTGTAGCAGTTTACCGCTAATACCATACTCCGGTAAAATGTCCCAAAGTTCCTTTCGTACAACCGTGTCAAAAGCTCTCTCCAGATCCACAAAACTGCAGAAAACCCTCTGACCTAGAGCCAGATGCTTCTCCACAATGTTGCGCAGAGAGAACACTTGATCCATGCATCCCCTTCCACTCCTGAAACCTCCTTGTGTCTCACACAGTAAACCATCGGACACCATCCTCATTCTCCTTTCAATAATTTTTCCATACACTTTTGCTGCCAAACTGGTCAAGCTTATGGCCCTGTAATTTGCGCAGTCATAACGTGAACCCTTGTTTTTAAACAAAGGCACGATGACTGCGCTATTCCAGTCCCTGGGAACCATTCCTGAGCTCCAACATAGATTGAGGAGCAACAGGAACGCCTCCCAGACACAAGAGCCACCAAGCTTGATCATTTCGGCAGACACCATATCAATGCCCGCTGCCTTACCATTTTTCAAACTTCTTATCGCCCATTCAACTTCATCCATACTGATGCCATCGGAGGACGCCGTTGTCGAATGTTGATCTACCAAACCACATCCAACACCGGCGCCAACCGTAGCATCCGCAAACATATCGCCAAAATATTCACTCCATCGGCTTAACACGTCTTGTGTTTGTGTAAGAATGTCTCCACCTTTAGACCTTATTTTATTCATTCTAAAGGCTGACCAACCACCCCGAGACTTCTTCACCTCCCTCCAAAAGAGTTTGGTGTTACCCTCGAAGTTTTTAGTCAGCCTATCTTCTGCACTCATACTTGCTCTATCCCGTTTCTCTTTCACTAAGGCCTTGGTGTCATTCTTACATTGCCGATATATTTCTTTCTTCTGTTCAGTCATACTGTCATTCAGATTCAAAGAAGAGACATAGTCCAGCCACGCTTTCTTCTTTTGCTCTACGGAAGCTGCCACTTCCGCATCCCACCATGCATCACCATTTGTTTTTCTATGCTTCTTTGAACTTCCACATACTTCTTTCGCTGTATCTACCATACTCTCTTTCAATACTCTCCAGCATTCTTCAATGTCCGATTGCGGCTGGCTTGCCATCGTCAGCCGTTCTCGGACACCCTCTGCATACTTTTCTCTTACAAACTCTTCTTGCAACCTTTCAACCTTTATTCTTTCAAGCCCTCCGAAGTGGACACGCTCTCGCCAGTGCCTCCACTTTCTGAACAGACCACTAAATCTCGCAATAACGAGATAGTGGTCCGTGTCGACTGTGGGGCCCCTGTAGGCTCTTGCGTCCAATATTTTGCTTCGGAGGCGACTGTCTACCAAAATTAAATCTATTATGCTTTTCTGTTCATTCCTTCTCCATGTATACATATGGATGTCCTTATGTTGGAAAAATGTGTTTGACACAATAAGGTTTCTCTCCATGCATACATCCGCTATGAGCCTACCTGCGTCGTTCACTCTCTTATCACCAAATGGACCAAGTACGTCCTCATAGTCGGGACGCTTGGTCCCCACCCATCCGTTCAAATCTCCGCATACAATCACGCGTTCACTGGTTTCTGCCATATCCAGAACTTCCCTAACATTGTCCCAAAACTTCTCTAGGTCTGATGCCACCGAGGATCCTACGGGAGCATATGCTACAACCATGAATACCTTGGTGACACCTAGTTTTATACGGACCCAGAGAAGTCTGGGATCATACATTCCGTAATCCTTCACACCTGAGGCCAAGCGAGAGGACAACAACACTCCTACCCCCATGCTGGCTCGATCGCTCTGTGGTACACCAGACCACAGAGCCATCCCGCCACCAGGAAGATCGCAGGCGTCGCTGCCCCTTCGCTTGGTCTCTGAACAATATGGACGAATCCAAAACCCTCCTCATCTACATATTGTCGTCCAGTGCAGTTTACTTTCATAAAGGAGAGTAGAGACGTTGTCATGAATGAAAAACTAGGATGGATAACGAAATCGAAGCACTGCTCCCCACAAAATACAAAGCAAATGAGGTCAGTCACCAATTATTGATGACAATGATAGACGGTAAAATTTGTACATATTTATCTGATGCCAAACCAAGTGCTGCTTGCTACTTGTGTTTAGCTAAACCTACAGAAATGAATAATCTAAATAGCGTTACGTCAAAGACGGTGTCTTTTGGTGTATATGAATTTGGATTATCATCACTACATGCCCGCATTAATGTGATGAAATGTTTTCTACATATAGCCTATCGTCTCGATTTTAAAAAGTGGTCTGCGAGAGAAGAATTTCACAAACAGATGTTAAAGTCAAGAAAAAAACTTATCCAAGATAAATTTAACAATGAACTAAATCTTTTAGTCGACATCGTTAAGCAAGGATCTGGCACAACTAATGACGGTAATACCGCGAGAAGGTTTTTTGAATTGCCTGACAAAACTGCTGCAATCACTGGACTAAATGAAAACCTAATTCGCAGGTTTGCTGTGATTCTGCAGACAATCACTTCTGGTGAGATTATAGATGTACCGAAATTTAAAGAATATGCCAGAAAAACAGCTGAGAAATATGTAGAACTATATAATTGGTATTACATGTCGTCGACAGTCCACAAGTTGTTAATCCATGGAGGTGACATAATCGCAGAAAATGCTATTGTACCAATTGGTAGTCTTTCAGAAGAAGCTTCAGAGGCGCGCAACAAAGACTTCAGAAGGTTTAGAGAACACCATTCTAGGAAAACAAGTAGGCAAACCTCTAATGAGGATATTCTCAATATGCTTATCCTCTCATCTGATCCCCATATTACAGCAATAAGACCAAAGCTGGACGCTTATAAGAAACAAGCATATTTTAGTGAAACATTAGACCTGCTTAAACTCCAGGAACCTTCGATAGAGTTTTTGTGTGTAATGGAAAACATAGAGTCCGATTCTGAAGTGGATTCGGATGGTGATGAAGAATATTAGTTTTTTTTTAATTTAGTTAACTTAATTATTGCAGTTTATTTTTGTTACTTTAGGTTAAGATTTATTTATATCTAAATATCATGTTAATTTAAATAAATATAATATATTAGATATCGTATACTTACTCTATGTAACATTTATTTGTGTCTAGTGATCTGAAGCATTTTTTTATTTATAAAATGTATATTTTCTTTTCCTTTTATTAAGTTTTTTGTAATGTAGTTTTAGTTTCTTTAATTAAATAAAAATAAATACTATATTTAAAACTATTTTTATGAAAACATTATAATTTATATTTTTAGCACTTTTTTAATAAAATGCGTAATATTATAACTGTTTTTATCATACAATCCAACTAATTACAACAATAGACGCTTTTATGTTTTACTAAGCAATGCCAAAAGTATAATGAAGGTTCTTAATGATATTTGAAATGATTAGCTACTGCGAAGTCATTAAGTAATAGTATAGTAGGTACCTAAGAATTAGAGATTACTAACTTACGTTCAAAGGACATCTCACTACATAGTATAAAACAAAGTCGCTTTTTGTCTTCTTGTCCCCTTGTATGCTTAAATCTTTAAAACTACGCAACGGATTTTGATGTGTTTTTTTTTAATAGATAGAGTGATTGAAGAGGAAGGTTTATATGTATAACATACACACATAAATAACGTAATACATCCATTAAATAGTGGAGAAATACTGTTATTTTTGAGGTTTCTAATGTGATGTCGTAAATAAACACATTATTTTGCGCTTACATTGCAAACGCTCGCTGAACCCTATGAAATAGATCAAAATAACGTACTACAGTATTGTACAACTTAAAAGGGCCTACAAAAATATCCGCGATGGTATATGCTTATCTCTTAAGGATAACATACTATATCCATTTTAATACTTTAAAAAATGGTCTATTATAAAACGATAATTGAAAAGCAATTTACACAATTACTGTATTAATCCTTATCATTTTAAATACATTAGTTAGCTTGAACATTTCACGATAATTTTTTTCCTTCAGACCATGCAAATTAAATCAATACCTTAGGAGATATAGCAAAATTAAACTAATGCGCAACGTAATTATTTTCGTGTCGCTGCGCCGCCTGTGATTCAACCGAGCCGCGCGGCCGCCTCGCGTCCGAGCTCGGGGCCCAAAAGTTTTGGTAGTGTAGTGGAATTGTACGAGTATATCTTATACCTATATGCCTACAAAAAAGTCCGCCATGGCATAAATGTCTATATGCTCAAGATGGGCGGGCCACCGAAGACAAAGATCGGGTACCAGTGGCCCGCTCGCACGGCGAAGAGAGGAGCAAAAAATCTACATTCCCATATACTGGCCCTACAGACTTCGAATTTGGTGTGGACTTTCTTTCTGGCCTATAAAGGTCAGATGAAGTAGGGTTTTAAGAAATTCCTTCTTCGCAAGGAAATCTATGTAGGAAAAGTAAACAACACAACTGAATTAACGTAACCGAAGCGAGGCGAGGGCGGGTCGCTAGTAAACGATAAATAAAACAACGGACTAACGTGATTTCTTACACTTCTTTGTATGTAAGCTAGATACATGCGTATTTGAAAAATTTAAACGTTATTATTAAATAAATGTACAAGTAAAAGTATCAACGAAAATAAAAATTTAAAACTTTGACGATTTTTAAAAAAAATATCGCAAGCGATGCCGTAATACGAAGTACGTTAAAAAATCATAAATAATTATTACTATATACGACTGCGAGGATATAACGGCCAACCTTACGATTTCAGAGATATCCTCATTTTTCAGGTTCGCTCCATACATTTTTTTCTAAAAAAAGTCATAACTGGTTCAATTGTTGACCAAATTATCTCATATGATATTTTATAATGTAGTAATGATCAGGAGAACCCATTTCCACACAAAAAAATCATATGTAATAACTTAAGTTTCTATGTCTATGAAACGCGATTTTCAGCCCACTATGCGTCTTCTTCTTCTTCTTCTTTTTATGTATTGGCAATCAGCTACTTATACGAGCCATTGTTGCCAGTGTCGAGTTATAATTATCTTCACGTTCTTAGTCTCTTCAGGTTAGTCATTGTCTGTCAGTAAGTCAAATTGTCGCCATTAGCAGTGTTATGGCCACATTGTTAATGGTATCTTGTGGGAATTTTGATGGAAAACGAAAACGTTGTAAAGCACTTTTATATGATATTCACTACATCCCAGTAGTTCTGTCACATCACATTACAAAAAATGCCATTAAAATTATCTAATATAACACGTTAAAACACTAAGATATCGAATATAATACAAGAGCACCACATGACGTTTTAGATTCCCGCCAAAAGTCCCACTATGCGTCATCACGTTCTATTCAGTAGTGCTTGACAACTTCCAATTCACGAATATCCAAACAATCGGTAAAAATATTAGAATAATACAATTAATCGAATAGAGATTTTGACAGAGATGTACATTTTGACACTTTGATTGATAAGGCAATAATTATTAATGTTCGCGACGCTGATAATTCAAGTAATAGTAGTAATTCTTAATAAATAGCTATTTTCAAATTCAGTTTTTGTTTTTAATTAACCTAATCCTACTAAATATGATGAATAGATTCTATGCTGAAATAATTAAATTTGTTTAGTTCTAATTGAGCACTTAATTTATTCATCACCTTTTTGAAAAATAAAAAATAAACCGATTATTAATTATAAAGAATCAAAATCGATTTCTCAGTAAAATCGGATATTTTCGATAGCGATTATTTGGTTCACATACCTAGACAACTTACTCCGACAGCAGTCAAAGTGCACTTCTTAGATTAGATAGACTATAGTATAAAAAAAAAATTATATATATATAGTATGAATGACTATACACAGTGACAGCATGTCACTGTGTATAGAAACTATCATTCTGTCAAATCGGTAATAGGCCTGTTGATATTTTTTTCGGACTTTTGACGGGAATTTGAAAACGTCATGTGGTGCTCTTGTATTATATTCGATATCTTAGTGTTTTAACGTGTTATATTAGATAATTTTGATGGCATTTTATGTAATGTGATGTGCGGAAATACTGTGATGTAGTGAATATCATATAAAAGTGCTTTACAACGTTTTCGTTTTCCATCAAAATTTCCACAAGATACCATTAACAGTGTGGCCATTGCACTGTTAATGGTGACAATTTGACTTAGACAATGACTGACCTGACAAGACTATAAACGTAAAAATAATTATAACTTGACACTGGCACCAATAGCTCGTATATGTAGCTGATTGCCAATATACAAAGAGAAGAAGAAGATATTTTTTTCGGGACTTTTGACGGGAATTTGAAAACGTCATGTGGTGCTCTTGTATTATATTCGATATCTTAGTGTTTTAATGTGTTATATTAGATAATTTTGATGGCATTGTATGTAATGTGATGCGGCGGAACTACTGGGATGAATATTATATAAAAGTGCTTTACAGGGTTAATATTTGCAAATGAACATATTAGACAATTTTAAAGAATGAAAAAATAGTACTTACAAAACTGTTCTTTAGATATTTAAAGCAAAGCTGATAGCATACACATACAAAAAAATGCACGAGACCAAAAAATAAGCCTTTATATACGTCACAATTTGGATCTGAAATTATTGTGCAAACGGTAATGAGAAATTAAGCCAATGGTGGTGCAGTAGAGCTTTTGGTTTTGTGTTAGGACTCTGTAAGCGTTTCCTAATTCTCAGAATTATTTTTTGTATTTGTTATTTTTTTTTCTTCAATAACTCTATTTCTATTTTATCTTTTTGTGCCTTATTCGCCATATATTTCTTCAAAGTTCTGATTCAAAGATTGACAGTAACAGAAAGAAAGCGCAGAAAGTGCTATTTTGCGCTTTTTTGAATCTGAAATTTGTATTTTAGTAATTTATACGGCAGTTTAAATTGAAACAATATTACATTTAAATAGAAAAAATACCTACTTACCATTCCAGCTTACTCCTTACCATTCGGGTAAAATATGAACGGGGAAAATGGTAAATAGTAAAATGGTAAGTAGATATTTGGAAACATTTGTGTACGTTGCATTATTTATTAGACTTATGAGACTAAATAGTTTATCAGACGAGAAATAATCTTATGGCAAATATTTATATCATTAATTAAATTAATCTGAACAAATAACTTACCTTTAGAAGACACGAACGGTAAGGAGATTTTATTTTGACCTGGACGATTTTTTGTAGATTATTATTTTTTTGTTGGCGCCAAAATGCTCTTTAAGACGTGTGATCTGCTCAAGTCACTAGCGGGCACTGAGGGTGAGGAGTCGTCGTGAGGACTACATTTACCATTGGGTACAATTCTATTTCACTGTCGGTATTCGCGAACGGTAAGTAGTACGAAGGGTGGGACAATTTTTGAATTGGTATAAAATTAACTGAAACTGTTCTGTATGTCATATATTTTATTTCAGTTTATACATTTACTATTATATTTACTAAATGTGTGTCATATAAGGAGGCCTCCTCCAAAATTTCCTCCATCCTACCGATCCTTTTTAGAGATTGCTCAAGATCTCTTTGCTCATCCCTCACTTCTCAAACCTATTTAGAAACAGATCTCCACTATTCCGTCAGAATCTCACCCGTCCAGTCCTTACGAAAACGTTATGACAAATTAACCCATAATAATAAAATACGCACTCCTAAGACGTCAATGTTTAATGGTTGTGTACTACTTAACCAGCCTCCTCTTCAAAATGAAAATACGTTAGATCATTTACTAAGTTTATTACTTGACTTTATTTTATCAAATCCTCATCATTTGTCGTCCAACGTTGCCTCTAAACTTACTCAACTCTCTTGTTTGCTGTTTTAAAATGGATCCAGTGAACATTCTACAGTGGAACAGCCAAAGCGTGCGCACGAAAAGGCATGAATTAACTCTCTTAACTAACAAATTTGCAGAGATGTGACTTATCTAAGATACAAGTATCTAAAATACTGATACCAAATACGTATTTCCATCTTGTATCTAAGATACTTTTTAAAAATTCATTTTGTATCTTGTATTTAGATACCTTTTGTTCGGTATCTTAGTATTTTATAAATAATTTTTCTAATGAAATACTTTTAGTAATATGTTAACAGACATTATATATATTGTATTAGCCATTAATCGGGCGCTGATAACCTAATCAATGATTTTCTTTAGGAATTTTGGACAAATATGAAAATACACGTACACCACTATTATACCATATTCACTACACTTCAGCACTTTAACTGTACCATATTGCATAAAATACCAGCAAAATTATTCAATATAACACCACAAAACACTAAAGAAATGAATATAATACAAGAGCGTGACATGACATTTCCACATTCGCGCCAAAACTCTCCTCAATTCTACGTTTTTTTTTTGTTGTTCTGTTCGTCCATTCGGACAGGCAAAGGGATCAAAGCCCATACAGCCAAGTCTTATTTAATAATTTTTCATATATGTTCATCATTTCTTCATATTATGTAGCCTTAGTAGTCATTGTCTGTCAGTAAGTCAAGTCGTTACCATTAATCGGGCGCTGATAACCTAATCAATAATTTTCTTTGGGAATTTTGGGCAAATATGAAAATACACGTAAACCACTATTATACCATATTCACTACACTTCAGCACTTTAACTGTACCATATTGCATAAAATACCAGCAAAATTATTCAATATAACACCACAAAACACTAAAGAAATGAATATAATACACTGGGGGGGCACACTTAAAACATTACTTATTTTTACTGACCGTCGCGCCGCCTACAGATTGGTTGTACAAACTTTACTGCTGCCATTTTGTCCTGTCTGTCAAACGTTTGACAACTGAGAATTGTTATTTTTTGTTCCTAGCATAGGTACTTATTGTCACCGATCTATTTCGGTTATTGATATTCTTTCTGAAAATTATCTCAAGTTTCATTATTAAGCTGATATTATTATTGTTTAGTTATCAGCTGATATGTTTTTTTTTATATTTCAGGGTAGCTTTCATAGTAAAAGAAAATTCTATGTAATTACACATACACATGTAGATATGTATATATATATTACTTCAACTTTAGTTCACCGCCTAAACTCTGGGTAGCAGCACTTTCCATACATGCATATTTTATCATCGAGTTGCCACTCTTTTTCAGTTTAATAACTTTACTCTTTGATAATACAAGAGCGTGACATGACATTTCCACATTCGCGCCAAAACTCCCCTCAATTCTACGTATATAGCAGTGTTTCCACTATCAGATTTTAGTTTTACCCTAGATTTTCTATTAATTGCCCTAAATACCTTAATTATTCTCCGAAAATCCTTGATTTAGGACGCAAAATTTAAATGACTTCAAAATATAACAAAACTGGATGGTTTGAATATTTATTTTAATTTTCGTCTATTAATAAGAGGTAGTAAACAATTAATCACAAGAAGAATTCATTTTAATCTGTGGAAGAAGTAGATGGTGAACAATGTGATGCTGAAGCTGAAGCACTGGGCTTAAGTTTCTGAGCTGCATTCAATATTTGTCTGTTGGGTTCTAAAATCGAGCCTGTCATACCTACTCGTAGTTTGGTATGCAACAAACCGTTGAGTTCGTTTCATTGTGAAGCCTATTTCTTTAATAAGTTTTACATTTTTTAATATACTTAATAATCTTTCCACCTCAGTATTCGATGATGGCAGTGCTAATAGAAGTGAAATCACAACTTCACGGTTTTGGTATTTGTAAGTTCCAAAATGATCTTTCAAGCTCAACACTTTATTCCAGTATACTTCTACTGGTAATTTTGTGACCTCTTCTTCACTTTTTACCTTGAAATAATTCGCTTCAATGAGGGCTTGTTGACGCCATTCACTATCTGCTTTTTCTATATTACATTTATTACTTAAAAAACTGAAATGGCTTAACACATCCTTTAAAGAACAATTTTCCAACTGTCTTGCAATTTGTGGGTATACATATTTTATTAAATAGAAAAGATTTATAAAGTCAAATCTGAATTCATCATCATCATCTATTCAGCCAATTACCGCCCACTGCTGAACGTAGGCCTCTCTCATGTTACGCCACAGAGTGCGGTCCTGTGCCGCCTGCATCCAACGACGCCCAGCGATGTTCACCAGGTCATTATACCCCAAATTACCCTAAATCCCTAAAAATATTAAATAGCCCTAAACCATATTTTAAATTAGTAGTTTCACCCTGAAAAAGGGCGAAATCCCTTAAAGTGGAAACACTGGTATATAGTGCAATATATTATATTAATCTGTGGTCAATTCTATCAAGGCCGTGTAGCGAATGCACTGAGTTGATTTTTCTTAATTTTGTATTTTTTAGTTACTAACGCACTAGTTGCTACTTCAAGTCTATTTGCTTGTCTTTCAATTAGTAACTAGTTCATTATGAGTGGTGAACCTCAAGCCAAGCGGACTAAAATGAGCGCCCTAGACCAACTGAAACAATACACCACTGTGGTGGCCGACACCGGTGATTTTGAAGGTTAGGTGCCCTGTTTTTGTAATTATTTTGATATTTGTTGACAATATTACTTAATAATTTAGTAGTTAGAGGATCGTTAGTTTAATATTCAAATAACAAATTATTTGGACTGATATTATTCTTTAAATTTTTAAACTTACTAACACGCATGTCATACCTATTCTAAGATGATAAAAAAATCTGGGAAAGTTTTTGATATTAAACTATTTTATTATGTGATACGCGCAAGCCTTAATAATATTCTTCCTAAATAGTATGGCAACCAACTTTCTTAAATGTAATAAATAATGTCATTCTGACCTTGTCTGCTATCAAGGACATAATATAGGAAAATTATATTTTAAAAGTGAAACATTAGAGATTATTAGATACTATCTTGTGAAGTCTTGGAAAAAATGTAGACTATCCTGCATTATTATTAGTTGTAATGTGACTTGTGTACATAGATGAACTCATCTAATTGTGAAAATAGAGAGATTACTTTGAAAATGAAAATTAATTTGTGAAATGAAAAAATAATTAACACACAATATCTAAACCCATATCTAATTGAAAGTCATTCCAACAACCAGAGTTATTAATAATATTGTTAAATGTATCATTGATAAAAATATTCTGAAATCAACATTTGGTCATAGTGTTAATTACTATGTAAACCAAACATTTTCCGTGTGGTGTCAGAGTAAGAATACAATTCACTACTATATTACTCGTGGGTGACCGTAAAATATGACTAAGGGATATAAAAAGCATATAACATCTATGTAAAGAAGGAAAACTCAAAATGAAAACCTATATCAACATGTCTGATAGGTCAAATTCCTCTCCCATTATAGAGGAAGCACGAGCCCAACAGTGGAACATATATGAGCTGAATTGATGAAGCCAAGTAGTTAAATTAAATTAATTTTACATACACTTCAAACTAATGTGTCAAAATTCACAATTTTTGTTCTGTCTTATTCATGTTTATGAAATCAATCAAGTTTGATGAAAGCAGATTTGATATTAATTATCATGAAATATCACTAAATTGCATTATCTATGCAATAATTACATTTAAAATTGTGCTGTGTGGTAGCAGCTACAAACACTACCAACCCTTACTTTGCTCATGTATGTCGTAAAAGATGATTAAGACCCTTATAATAACCTGGGCCAACTCCATCTGATGCCGTTTGGTCAACAATAACATTCCCAAGGAGGGTTGACATCTGGCAGGTGGCCGGTCATAAAACTATTGCCAATAACTTTAACAATATGTACTGTGAAAGAAGAGTACATATTGTATTGTTCCCAAGTAATTGGGATAAGAGTAGGAGAATGATGAATTAAATTTAAAAATTACAGTTCATTAGCTAATATTCAGTTTGAATCATTGTTACATTATCTTGATGAATAGATAATTTTTTTAACTATAGTAATAAATGTATATATAACAGTAATATTTACATAGTGTTTTACCTATATTTAAAAACTTAAACAGTGCTATACATATATATCATGACTATATTCTGTATTACATTTATAATAACTTCTGTTTTAGCAATGAAAGCATATAAACCCACAGATGCTACAACCAACCCTAGCCTGATTTTGTCAGCAGCTGGTATGGAACAGTATCAACATCTGTTAGATAAGGCTATTAAATATGGTAAAGATGCTGGAAGGTAAGATATTGCAAAGTGTAAAAAAAGTTTGTAAAAAAATAAAGTTTACAAAAATAATCAGTCAATGGATTGTTTTTGGAAATCTTGTTTATATTAAGTATATTTGATGTTCAAATGGCTTTTGTATATAGATTTTACATTTATAAGAATAGCCACAAGAAGGTATTGGTAAATCATGATTTTAATTATTCTTTCTGATCATCATTTTTGTGTTCATATTTGATGTTTAATTGCCTAATTATTTATTTTGTTATTAACAACAAATTGTCCTCTAATCATTGACTGGTGACTTTATAAATTACGCCATTGTCAGATCAGGCTTATCAATCAGATTAATTAGGAGTAAAAGTCAAGGTTCTAAAAACTGATTTGTCATATTTTTGATTAAACTATATTATAAATAACTATAATACCAAATAGCCCCATGGATTAAAAGAATTACTCTTATATTAGTTAAAAATAATGTTTATTTTCATGTTTGTAATTTTTTTACAACAAAAATTTAATTTATACTAGTCATTTATAACTAACTGGGACACTGGACTTTCATAATTATGTTTTAAAAATTAACAATGAGATAACTATATTATAAATAACTATAATACTGAATAGTCCCATGGATTAAAAGAATTAGTATTATATTAGTTAAAAAGAATGATTATTTTCATGTTTGTAATTTTTTTACAAAAAAAAATTAATTTATACTAGTCATTTATAATTAATTCGATCATGCCAGCATGGGGGTAGGAGTGCTGTTGTCCTCTCGCTTGGCCTCAGGTGTGAAGGATTACGGAATGTATGATCCCAGACTTCTTTGGGTCCGTATAAAACTAGGTGTCACCAAGGTATTCATGGTTGTAGCATATGCTCCCGTAGGATCCTCGGTGGCATCAGACCTAGAGAAGTTTTGGGATAACGTTAGAGAAGTTCTGGATATGGCAGAAACCAGTGAATGCGTGATTGTATGCGGAGATTTGAACGGATGGGTGGGGACCAAGCGTCCCGACTATGAGGACGTACTTGGTCCATTTGGTGATAAGAGAGTGAACGACGCAGGTAGGCTCATAGCGGATGTATGCATGGAGAGAAACCTTATTGTGTCAAACACATTTTTCCAACATAAGGACATCCACATGTATACATGGAGAAGGAATGAACAGAAAAGTATAATAGATTTAATTTTGGTAGACAGTCGCCTCCGAAGCAAAATATTGGACGCAAGAGCCTACAGGGGCCCCACAGTCGATACGGACCACTATCTCGTTATTGCGAGATTTAGTGGTCTGTTCAGAAAGTGGAGGCACTGGCGAGAGCGTGTCCACTTCGGAGGGCTTGAAAGAATAAAGGTTGAAAGGTTGCAAGAAGAGTGTGTAAGAGAAAAGTATGCAGAGGGTGTCCGAGAACGGCTGACGATGGCAAGCCAGCCGCAATCGGACATTGAAGAATGCTGGAGAGTATTGAAGGAGAGTATGGTAGATACAGCGAAAGAAGTATGTGGAAGTTCAAAGAAGCATAGAAAAACAAATGGTGATGCATGGTGGGATGCGGAAGTGGCAGCTTCCGTAGAGCAAAAGAAGAAAGCGTGGCTGGACTATGTCTCTTCTTTGAATCTGAATGACAGTATGACTGAACAGAAGAAAGAAATATATCGGCAATGTAAGAATGACACCAAGGCCTTAGTGAAAGAGAAACGTGATAGAGCAAGTATGAGTGCAGAAGATAGGCTGACTAAAAACTTCGAGAGTAACACCAAACTCTTTTGGAGGGAGGTGAATAAGTCTCGGGGTGGTTGGTCAGCCTTCAGAATGAATAAAATAAGGTCTAAAGGTGGAGACATTCTTACACAAACACAAGACGTGTTAAGCCGATGGAGTGAATATTTTGGCGATATGTATGCGGATGCTACGGTTGACGCCGGTGTCGCATGTGGTTTAGTAGAACAACATTCGACAGCGGCGTCCTCCGATGGCATCAGTATGGATGAAGTTGAATGGGCGATAAGAAGTTTGAAAAATGGTAAGGCAGCGGGCATTGATATGGTGTCTGCCGAGATGATCAAGCTTGGTGGCTCCTGTGTCTGGGAGGCGTTCCTGTTGCTCCTCAATTTATGTTGGAGCTCGGGAATGGTACCCAGGGACTGGAATAGCGCAGTCATCGTGCCTTTGTTTAAAAGCAAGGGTTTATGTTATGACTGCGCAAATTACAGAGCCATAAGCTTGACCACTTTGGCAGCAAAGATGTACGGTAAAATTATTGACAGGAGAATGAGGATGGTGTGCGATGGTTTACTGTGTGAGACACAAGGAGGTTTCAGGAGTGGAAGGGGATGCATGGATCAAGAGTTCTCTCTGCGCAACATTGTGGAGAAGCATCTGGCTCTAGGTCAGAGGGTTTTCTGCAGTTTTGTGGATCTGGAGAGAGCATTTGACACGGTTGTACGAAAGGAACTTTGGGACATTTTACCGGAGTATGGTATTAACGGTAAACCGCTACAGGCTGTGCAGTCCAGTTACATGGGCTGTAGAGCCTGTGTGCGGCTGGATGATGGAATGTCGCCTTGGTTTGACGTTGATATCGGCGTTAAACAGGGGTGCGTTCTGTCAGCCAGGTTGTTTATCATAAATCTGGATAAATGTCTCCAAAGGTAGAACGATATGAATTTGGGAGTCCAGATGGGCCACTCCGTGGTCACTGTTCTGCTATATGCAGATGATGCAGTCCTGCTGGCACAGTCAGCGACTGACCTGCAGACCCTAGTCGGCGCAATGACAGAAGATTGTAGGAAAAGGGGTCTACGCGTGAATGTGAGCAAAACCAAAATAATGGTCTTTGAAAGAGATGACGCCAGAACAGATGTAAGAGTAACAATAGGTAGTGATGTACTGGAGCAAGTGGATGAATTTCTATATCTCTGGATGTGGATTTAGCCGAGACGGAAGGTACACCACTGATATAGAGCGAAGAGTGAATGCGGGAAATAGAGTGAACGGAGCGTTGGGGCAACTTCTCGGTAGCCACCACCTCAGCCAGAAGGCACGTGTAGCAATACATAATGCAGTGCTTGTCCCAACATTACTGTATGGAAGCGAGAGTTGGGTATGCATAAAAGAGTATGAAAGTAAAATTAATGCGGTCGAAATGCGTACTCTACGGAAAATCTGTTGAGTTAGGCTGATCGATCGCATTCGTAACGATGACGTAAGAAAGCGAGTAGGTATGAAAGAGAGTATTGGTGTAAAGATGCGAAAGGGCATGCTCCGATGGTTCGGACATGTGGAAAGAATGCCGAACGAACGTCTGGTTAAGAAGATATACAATGCGAAAGTGGAAGGATGTAGGTACCGAGGGAGACCGAGACTAACCTACCTAGACCAGATCGGTCATGTACTGAAGGAAGGTGGAGTCAAGAGTCTCCGAAACCGGCGAGCGTGTATGAAGAGAATTATGAATGTTGAGGAAGCGAGTGAAGTATGCAGAGATAGAGTTCTCTGGCACTCTGTTGTCTCTGCCTACCCTGCAAGGGATATGGCGTGATGATATGTATGTGTATTTATAATTAACTGGGACACTGGACATTCATAATTATGTTTTAAAAATTAACAATGAGATAATACAAATGTTTACTCGGATAACGATTGCCAATATTTAGGTGATTATTACATACCTTTGGACGTCGCACCCCGCCAAATCGGTCCGGGGTGACGGAAGAGGCGGCGCGCAACCCCATTAACCCACCCTGCAAGCACCTCTTCTTCGCCGTGCGAGCGGACCACCGGTACCCGATCTTTGTCTTCGGTGGCCCGCCCGGCGGTATACCCTCTCGGGATCCTCTCTCGTCGACGCCCCGACAGCTTTCGCCGTCGAGGCGTCGCCCTCACGCGGTGTACTCACGTCGGGTGATCGGACAATTCCCCGGTCCGAGATTATTACATACCTATGTGAAATAAAACTACTTTTTACGGATGTTATCGCGATTATTACATCAGTATATGAAATAAAATCATTTTATGGATTTTATTACGTTTGTATTTGATTTTTAGTATCTCGACATTTCGAACCATTCAGCATTCATGGTAACGAGAGGACTAAGGTGTTTCATGTCTAACATACATAAAACGCACGCATTTAGAGCAGTCATCATACGTAATCAATCAATATACAATAATAATATTCCAATAATTTTTCTTGTGATAAGTTTCAATGCCATAATATTCACTCGCTCTTGACACGCGAGGGAACATACAAACGTGACACGCGTATAGTACATGGCACGCAAAAGATGCGGGGATGATATGGCTGTGATACGCTGTTGATATCTTCTAATGGTATAGTAGCCCGTGTCACGTTTCTTTTCGTACATGATACGTTCCTGGGACACTCAAATTATGAAATGATGCTATTGGCAGACAGTTTCACTTGTATATTTCACCTTGGACGACTATGTGCTCTGCTGAGATGGGTGTCATGGCTAACTTATTTATGCAATAATAATAGAGATAGATACTCGTAGGCAAAATAAGTTGAATACAAATAAAACTAAATAAAATATGTAAAGTATAATTAGTCAAATATTAAATACTGGGCCACCCCTAATAAAATTAAAAAAGCAAAATATACTTCTTTAAATCACATACGTCCTACTATTGGTCACAGACTTCAGATGATATGGGTAAATTGACCGATGATAGGAGGTAAATTGACCTACAGTATTACATAATGACTTCTAATGTTTACGCGAGTATTACACGGGAGGACTGTCCTCTCGTGACCATGATCACTGAAAAGTGTTCGAAACGTCGCGAAATAAAAAATCAAATATAAACGCGATAGAATCCGTAAAAGTAGTTTTATTTCAAATACAGTATTACACTTGTCAGATCGTTTGCTACAGACCTTTATTTCTAGTTTTTTTTATTGACTATGGGTCCGACGAGCAAGCAGTACACCTTATAATAAGTGGTAACTGCCCTTTATGGACACAATACAAAAGATTCAAGCAGGTCACTGTCTATTGTAAAGGTGGATTAAAATCCAATCAATTCACTGACGACGAGAGTCAGTGTCTCTCGTGGAGACCTAAAGGTCTCGTATCGTCATCAGTGGAGTTTCTTCGTCAGTGAGAGTTTCTTCTCTAGCAGAGTCGTCACCCGTGTCAGCCGTTTTTATGATATAGGTAGGTTGTGAATTGTATTCTTGTTGCGATACCATATGGTTAACTTTAGATTATAATTTTCTATATTGTTTCATGTCTCCTCATGGTTTTGTAAATTCTTACTCTGTATGTTTGTATGTGTATACTACACAGCTCGATTCTGCTATTTGCCGCAAAATCCATTACTAATTTGACAGGTGTAAGGTATCTAAATGAAGCTCCTGCTGAACTGTCCTGAATATTTACTAATTATCGTAATATAAATATTTTATATTTATAGCTTGGTAGATAAGATTGAGTATGGTCAAGACAAGATATCTATTTCAAATCTTGTTAGAACTAAGTCAGTGCGACTTAGGAAACTATTGACCATAGTAAAATTTTAAAAGAAAATCATCGTCATTTTCATCTTTCATAAATCAACAATGTTATTTGTGGTATCGCAGTCTTTATATTGTGATCTTATTAATAAAGAGTCTCAAATAGAAGAGTATTGAAAGGTTATTAATTCTTACAAAGATAATGTATCTTTACCAGCAGTAAGACAATTAAAATAAAAACGGTTAATGATGATGGATAATTTAACAGTTTCATATAAATTTCAGCACGATTGAGGAACAAGTTGCCGAAACACTTGATATGTTAAGTGTGCTGTTTGGTTGTGAAATACTCAAGATTATTCCAGGTCGAGTGTCAGTCGAACTTGATGCAAGGTATTTATATGGTTGATAAACCTTTTAGTTAGGTTTTCGACTTTTCCACCCTTACGTTAAAATTTATACTTGCCTTAGTATATACATATTATGTTCTTTCATCTTTTTAATTTGTATAATTCATTTCATTATTTGTAAATGGAGAAATCATGCTAGTTTCTGTTAAAAATATTTTTCTGTGATATATAAAATACAAGGCCAAAGAAATTGTTTATACTATAAACAATTTCTTTGGCTTTGTATTTTATGATTTTTGGTATAATAAGTTCTCGTAGTGGTCATTATGACCTCCATAGTTTATTGATGAAATAATGACAATAGAAGACGTGTCAGCACGAATTGAAGTAAAATCATCTTTGCGAGTGTTATGACTTTGATTACTACATACAGTACATACACAATTCACACATACACAAATCTGCTCGATCTACCATTATTGTTAAGATTAAGTGGTGTGCATTGTACATTAACGTAATATTCGTAAAATGCTCTACAAGTTTTTTGCACGAATTAATATAATAAATTTTCGGTTAGGTGTAGAAAATATTCATAAATACACTCTTTATTTCATTATTGAATTAAAATAATTATGTAACTTTTAACTTTCAGATTGTCATTTGATAAGGACGCTAGCATAGCAAAGGCTATCAAACTGATTAACTTGTTTGCCGAACATGGTTACAAGAAGGAACGCATTCTTATCAAGTTGGCCTCTACTTGGGAAGGCATTCAAGCAGCGAAGTAAGTCATACTACCTATACGATAATTATGAATGGTTTTTTATATGTGTATTGGACACTTAATTTCATAATTTATTTTATTTTACGAAATTTGAATGAGACTGTTACGGTAAGCTTAATACAAAAAATATTTTTTAGCAACAATATGAACCCTAATAATATATATACACGTAGAAATCCAGTAATTTTTGTTAACTTCGTCTAATACCTGAACTTTTAATACGCTCCAAAGATGTTTTAACTTTACTCGGCTCGACAATGTCTATAAAACGAAACCTGTCATCCGGTAATAAAATATTTATTCATAAGTGTTTGTTATACTTTTAAATAAGGAAGTATATATATATATATATATATATATATATATATATATATATATATATATATATATATATATATATATATATATATATATATATATATATATATATATATATATATATATATATATATATATATATATATATATATATATATATATATATATATATATATATATATATATATATATATATATGTATTAATGGAATATAATAAGTGACTAAGCATTTTTAGTACCTACCTAAATTATTATTATTAATAGCACGAGTAATGGGGAACACGTGACTTTAAAATAAACAAAATACTTTTATTTGTAATCTTTGTAATATTTGCTAAAAAACGTACCTTTTTTTTGGGGTGGGCTACGGTCGGCGCATTCCCACTCCAGGCCGAGAGGCTGACCGCTGAGCCGCCGCCTCCATCCGCGAAACTACTGCCTCACAGAAGGTTGTGACCGTGTCCCAGTTCATGACGCTGTCGAGCATCGCCCTGACGATGATCGGCAGCGTCAGGTCGGCACCGATGACTGCGACGTGTTCACGGCACTGCACTACCTAAGCGGCACAAGCCTAGAGCGTATGCTGCGCCACCACTGCAATGGCGACGAGGATACCTCGTCGCAATCGCAGTGGTGGCAGGACGGTGTACTCTCCCTCCGGACGACCGTGTGCAGGTATTTGGCGAAGCACCCATGCCCCGTCAAAACCTGCACCAGTGGAAAGGAGACCACCCCGTGCCGTCGTTCTAACGACTGCATCAGCACCAGCCGAAAGGCCTCCACGGTCCGCACACCGAACCGAGGCCTCTCCAGCCCGACTGCTCAACGGGCAATGACGTCTCGGCGGGCGTCGACGCGCCAGGCGGTGAGCTCCCTCAACGAGGCTGCACCGCCCTCCACTCGCACCCTCGACACTCGCCAATACAGGTCGGCGAGTATCTCCGCCTCCAGGTCCCACGAGGGAGTCCCGGCCAACAGGCACGCTGCCACCGTGCGGTACCTGCGTATGGACCTGACCGCCATGGCTCCTCTGTGGTCGCCACAGAAGAACCCTGAGCCGGATGGTTAGGGACCCCGCCTACACCGGTGCGCCGTACAGGGCCATCGACCGGACGACCCCCGCGTACAGCTGTCGACACGTAGCGCTCGGTCTGCCTACATTCGGCATAAGCTACGATAGGGCGAACGCCGCGCCGACGAGCCGCGAAGCGAGCCTGCGGAAATGCTCCCGAAACCACCAATGCCCGTCGAGCACCAGGCCCAAATATTTCATATGGGCCCGCATGCTCTAAAAAACGTACCTATACATTTCTTTTTTAAAATGTTCATATTTTAAATAAAAGTTAGTTAACAGTAAGTGTCCTTTTTGAAATTCTTTCTCACATTGCCAAAATGAACGCTATTGGTGAGACAAAACGTGACGTCAACATCCACTCGATCTCTTCTGGCGTCGAGTTATTTGTATGGTTTCCAGTGATTATTTGTATTATTAGAAGCAGTTTTGGAATTATTTGGGCCCATACGCGACACACAATAAATATAATAGGCTAACATTGCCGTAACCATTAGCAATGAAATTACATTAAACAATGAAAGAAATAGAAAATAAGTCTAAAAGTAGAAACTGCTACGAACGAATTGTCCTAAGGGTCGCTTACTGCTATTTTCTTGTATTTGTAATAACATGCAATATATTGTTATCGAAGTGATCCACACTTTCACATATATTTTTGAATTGTTATTATGGTAATGAACAAATTATTATAATATCCAAGCGTTTGATTCATCCTTAATTAACAACAAAATGATCTTAGTCGAAATATGAAAGAAGTTTAGAAGTTAGGAATGAACAGATGAACGTGTATAATTGTATATACTGGTCAAAATTATAACCCTCCATTTAACTTCGCCGTAGTTAAATAAAGTGAAGCCGTGCGGCAAGTACGGAGAGGTTCGCACCGAGTTTTGAAGTCCATAATCTGCACTAGGTCAACAAGTGACTCACATTGCGATATTATAACTTTCTCATTGATATTTTCGCCTTGAGTTTGAATTGATTAAAAACAAAGCTGTGTGTGTCTGTGTGTTGTATTTCATTTTATTCGGTTTTTTTAGTATGTATTTTTGTGATATTTTATAAAGAAGTACCTTCGCCTCCTTCGTCGCCTATTGGGATTCAAGCCCAATCGTGCTGCCACTACACCACCGTGACTAATTGTAGGACATGCAAATTTCACTTCGTATTATATTTACGTCTTAAGGTGACGGTATGCTATCTACCCGACAATGTTTACACATTGTTATAGGCTTAATACTTAAAACTTTACAGTTAGAATTGTATTAAACGATGACACAACCTTGTTATTTAAATTACTGAAATTTAGCATTTAATATGCTTAATTATTTATTTATATTGGGATTCCGGCCCAATCGTGCTGCCACTACACGGCACGGGTTCGAATCCCGCTTGTGACATCATTTTTCATTTCGTAATCGGATTTCATAAATAATTAAGCATATTAAATGCTAAATTTCAGTAATTTAAAGAAGTACCTTATAAATCTACTTCTTCTTGGTGAATGGCTTCTGTTAGCGATTAACCACAACTTCGCCAATATAAAAATAAAACAAGTTGTAAAAAATTAGTAGATTTACATTTTAGTCGTCAATAAAGTCAAATCATTTTTCATTTTTTTTTAACTTCAATTCGCTATAAACCCTTATAAATCTATCAATATTGTAGTTTTATGTCATTTGATGTTAACGCATAAAAATCACAGAGTAGAATTGATTATGCATTACTTAGTTCATTCAAGGTCTCAGTATAATGTCTTTGAATGCGAACGAAGTGTTACTGGATTATTCTACATAATTTATTGTGGAAATTGACTTTTTTTGGGTCAGGGTCTGGCCACACACTGTCCAATCGGTCCGGAATACGGCAGCGGCGGTATTCATTCCCATAAACCTCATACCAAGTTCTTGTTTTTGGTTGTGGGAAAATTTACTGGGATTTTTTTCTAGATAATGTTACCTACATTTAAGTTTTTTCATTTGTTGGTATTTTAATGTTACTATAAAGTATTCGGGATTCATATGACATGTGAATACTTATGAAGTAAATATGGTGACTTAGAATAGTAACACATGTTATTATTCTAAGCTGATGGTAGTTTTTGTGTACTCAAACTAATATTATAAGTTTCATAGTTTTAATCATAAGCAGCTTACATTTATTAGTAGTATTACATTTATTAGTAGTAGACTTTGTTAATTTCTTTCTTTTTTTCGCCCTTCACCATAATTACTCAATCGTTTATCATAAAGTTTAGTCTACTATTAGTAAATTATATAATGTTATGATAGAGTATATGAAACAAATAAAGGGATCTGTGGTGCTTATTTAAAAATAAACTAATATCATCATTCATCATCATCGTTCTTCTCTTATCCCAAGTTACTTTGGGATCATCGTAATACTCTTCCATCGCACATATTGCAAAAGTTGTTGTCAATAGTTTTATGACCGGCCTCCTGCCTGACTCCTGTCAACCCTACTTAGGAATATAATTGTTGACCAGACGACATCAGGTGGGGTGCCCAAGTCGATGTAATGCTCTTAGCTCTTAGCTTTCTACGACATCTACGAGCAAAGTAAGGGTTGGTTGTATTCGTAGTCGCTACCACATAGCAACAAGACACTGTCTGTAAAAAAATCTCTTGTGCATTGAGCCACGTGTATGCCATATGTTTGTATACTATTAAAAATTACTGAATTTTGTATTTTTTTTTTACGATATTTGTAACAAATATGTGTTCTATTTTATAGGGAATTAGAAAAGAAACATGACATCCATTGTAATCTGACATTGCTGTTTAATATTTATCAAGCGATTGCGTGTGCCGAAGCCAATGTCACACTTATATCACCTTTTGTTGGAAGAATATTGGATTGGTGAGTATTCATTTATATTTATTAGCTTCCTTATTCTGTGTGGTAACGGTTACCATACATTCGTGAGCGTTGAATAAAATCCACCACATAATATCAAGCACATAGCATTGATGCTTTTGCCTTGAGGCAAGAGGACTATCGAAAATTAACCGCATACTAACATGTTAATATAAATAATCGTCATCATCCTGCTCTTATCCTAATTAGTTAAGGTTAACACAATATATACTCTTCTTCTATCGCACATGTTGCAAACGTTTTATGACCGGCCGCTTGTCTGACCTCAATCCACCTTGGGAATGTTATTAACCAAACGGCATTAGCTGGAATTGTCCTATATTAAGCTCTTGTCATCATTTGACATCCACGAACAATGTAAATGTAGTATCCGTAGCCGCCACTACACAGCAACCCGTTTAATATAAATATGTAGAATATAAAAAGTATGTAAATAAAGCTGAAAACAATATACATATATGTTGTGCTGTTTGTTAATTAGAAATGAATGATGTATCCTATTTTCAGCTCTATATAGAATGATGTAACGTTGTTATTTATTTATCACTTACAATTGTTTGCATTGTCTATTTCTACCAAGTCTCAGTCGATTTTTACCGCATCCATTGTACCTACTTATGTGTCGTATCATGTTTGAGTTTTCCTTATGTAAATCGTATCATGTTTAAATAATCATATTACTAGAAGAAATGTTACTCTAAAATTTGCTGCCCTGATTCGATTTAATATTATAAATATTTAGACACGGGATGCACTTAGTATAATTTTTCATGGCATTGTGATAAATATATTTTTTTGTGAATCAATATTTTTACATCGAGGTCATGGATGAAAATGGACGTTTTTTACTATTAGAAATGTATTGAATAGGTACTTGGATTGATTTCTTTCTCTTACATTTATGTTGTTTCTGATCTCTTCATAAGAACGTGAACGTTTGTGAAAAAGGATTTCACCAACATCTAAATCTTCGATAACTCTTAAGGTAATTTCAACAGTAAGTTACATGTTGAGTGACGTACATCAGTCACATGTTACCTGTTACATATTGTCTTTGGTGTTAGGGAGTTGTTGATGAAAACTCATATTAATCGTCTATAAATGTATAAGAGGTAATTGAAGAATAATTAAATAAATATACAGCATTTATTAGCAATTTTATTAGTGTACATTACGGTACCTTTTTGAATATGTTTTTCCAATTTTTTAATAGTTAATGAGCAAAATGTAACTACTAGTGGTTAATGATATCATTACTTTATTGATGATTATGTGGGTGAAACTTACACCACTAATTATGATTGCATAACCTGTTAATCGTAGCGGACTAAATACCATTATTTTGTCCCCTTGGTAGGGAACATATGTCTAATATTGAACAGTTTTCCGTGTTGTGATAGTACAAGAATATAATTCACCGCGCCCTATTTTGCTCGTGGGTGTAGTAAAATATGACTAAGATAGTCTAGTTTTGATGTATACCATACATAACGTGACCATTTATTCTTTGCCTCGACATGAACTGAAACGGGACATTTAAAAAATACCCGAAATGTTTAGTTGTACTTATATTTATCAGAGGAACAAATTTACTTTAAAATATCTATCTATGTTAAGTTTTTTATATTGACTTTAATTATCAACATGGCCTTGAGAACTGAAATTTGTAATTGGATTTACTGGTAGGTCCACAATTTGTTCCTCATAGAAAATACTATTAACAAAAAAAATAGTCATCAAAGCGCGGGTGAGGACTCGGGCACTCTCACCTATCTTCGCGTCGTCCGACAACGCTCATGTACACCGCCCGCTCTGGCCGGCCGGCTCGACTACTTAAATTTTTGCGCGATTGCCGAAAACGGGACAATTTTGCATCCCAGAGTTCATTTCGGGGACACCGGGACTCGTTATTATAAAAAGGTACAGTCCCTTTCAAAACGGGACGTCTGGTCACATTATGTATACATGTTGTCTACATTATCAAAACTGGAAATAGAACTCTATACCAACCCGCCTGACCAGGGCGGTATAGTGTATCCGTTTCCCTTCTTAAGTAGAGGAGGTCCGAGCCCAGCTGTGGGAAGTATATGAGCTGAGATAGATTTGAGGTGACGAATTATTAGTGCAATGAGTCACCACCTATTTTTTTTCCGTGGAAGTACTAAAAGTCGGCTGAGGTATCACTAGCAAAATGGGCGGCAGCACTTCTTTAGGAAACGTAGAACACCAACGACAATCGCCAACCCGCTTGCCAAGCATGGCGCTTTTGACGTTATTCCCACCTATGGGAAGGACTATGTCACAGGTTGGACTTTCATAGGTTGATGATGACGATGATAAATTAGCATTTCCTTCAGTTTTAGAACTTTATATAATAATTTTTCATCAGTATTGTGGAGTTTAATCGAAACAATTTTTTTTCTTGTTTTATAGGTATGTTAAAAGTACAGGCAAGACCTACGACAGTAAGGAAGACCCTGGTGTAGTTTCTGTAACTCGCGTCTACAATTACTACAAGAAGTTTGGATATAAGACACAAGTTATGGCTGCGTCATTCCGTAGCTCAGGAGAGATTCTTGAGCTAGCCGGATGCGACCTGCAGACTATCGGTCCGAAGTTTCTCAAAGAGTTGGCTGCGAGTGAACAAACTGTGAAAAGAGTGAGTAATCTATATATGTACATATATTACTTCTAAAAAACAGGTGATTAGATTATTCAAATCAACACCTATACATCATCATCACTATACAAATTTAATTTCCTAGTTTGAAAAGTTAAAATTTATTTGAAGCAATGGTCCAAATAATGGACAGGAGCCGAGACATTCTTAGGGTTTCATAAATGCCGCGGGTGACCAGACCGGGGATTACCGCGTCGTCCTCACTCTGGTCGCCCCGGAGTGAGGACGACGCCCCGACGGTGATGACTGTCAGGGCGTCGACTGAGAGGATACCCGCGAGAGTAGACCGCGGGGTGAGCCACCGAAGGAAAAGACCGCACTTCGGTGACCCATCCGCGCGGCGTCGAGATGTACGTTGTAGGTCTATGAGGTCGCGCGCCGCTTCTTCGCCCCGGACGGATTAGCGGGGTGTGACCACTCCATAGCCCGCTGCCAAAAAAAGGGTTCAATAAACGCTGACTCTAAAAGAATCGTCATGAATCATCTCTTGGTCAAGCCCTTTGGGGATCATCCAATTAGGAGTGGTGGTAACGGATAGAATACAATACGTTACTCCCCAGTGCTGATAAAGGCAAGTTTTCTATTTCTTTCGTCCTGAAGAGGCTAACATCAAAAAAAAAAAAACAGCTATATGCCAATCCCATTGTCTTTACTATCCATCTTACATTGTCTTTCATCACATCTTGTACAATCTCTCCTTACGTATAGTTTCGTGTCTCCCAAATACTGGAAGATTATCGCTCCTTTTAAAGACTTATAGTATGTTCGTCATATTTGGCAAGCAAGTTGGCTATGGCAATGAAGCGTATATTTTTTAAGTCTCGATACTCGCTTTTTATTTTCTATTATGCTTCTCTTTCTTGCTATCAGTCCTTATTATACGTTCCCAATCTCGGTCACGAGACTCTTCCACAATTCGATGGGGTTTGACCGTGGACGAGACAGGTCGGCGTTGTATTTTATTTAGAGTTTTATTTTCTTACGTTGCTTTTATCTGCACACGTCTGAGTTGTTTTTAGATAAAGTTGGAAAGGGATAATTTCTATCTTGCTCTGTCACCACATGGAGACTGATATTTACCTAGTCGGATTCTATGACACCAACAGTGGGACACAAAGTAATCTATATTGAAATAATGCGGCGAAATCTCTACTAATATTATAGAGCGGTAACTTTTGTAGGTTAGTTTGTAAGTTTGGTTGTATCCCTGATGAGTCAAAAAGATCCAATTTTAGTAACCTTAATAAATAGCACTTACATTGTCCTTGAATGTCTATCTTTTATTCTGAAAAAATATTGATTATATCGGAGAGGAAGAAACCACGTGAGTTGCATACAATGTTTAGTTATAACTATAAAACTTGATGTTTTTACAGGTACTCGATCCCAAACTGGCCGAAGAATGTGACTTGGAGAAGATTTCGTTATCCGAGGCTCAATTTCGTTGGAATATGAATGAAGATCAAATGGCAACGGATAAACTGTCAGAAGGCATTAGGGTGTTCGCTGCGGATACAAGAAAATTGGAGTCTCTCATCAAGACTATGCTTGCTTAAAAGTAAAATATGAATAATACTTGGTACCGATTTTATCACTAGTGCTATTTTAGAATCGTCTCTATACATTATAGTTGCTTAAAATTTTAAGAATATTTGGATATATCGCTGTAAATGAATACGATGTGCTCTATGTCAATGTTTTCGGGCACATTCTTGGCAAGATCTTAAGGTAATCAGACGTTTTTGATAGGTATATTATATCGCACAATTCTTATTGACTACTACTTGAATATGAGAAGAGACATTTTAATTCAGCCATTAACAAGAATTACTCAAGAGAGAGAGAGGACAGTGTTGTCTTGTATTCTTAATATATTCGTCTACATCGTTGCAATATTGGTGATATTCAGACTACATAATGTTATGTTGTATAATCACTGATAAAATTTTGATAAATTATATTAATACCTATCTAATCTTTGATCTTAGATAGTAAGTTATTGATAAAGTGTTGATAAATAGCTTTTTTGATGGTAAATTCGACATGACATTTTACACATAGCAGTGTATGTGATCAAATTGGTACTTATAGACGAATTGGTGTCTGTTAAACTCTAGCATAAGAAAGGATTTTGGTACCTAGTATAGAATTTTTACAATGTTATATTAAAATTTTTCTATGTATTTTTTTTTCAAATGGGTCCACAAAAGTTGTTGTTACATTCCTATTGGTACAAATCTATATTGTATACTAATTATAATGAAGAAGGTTTAATTGGATATTAAAGAACGTTTCTATGAATATTTTTTTTATAAACCCATGCCCCAGCGCATTCACATTGCATCATACAACTTTAGCCTCATATGGAATTAGCCTACTGCCCTCCATCAATTCCAAATATCTTGTTTGCTATTTAGGATACTCTTGGCGAGAAGACCTTTGTATGAGATGACTGAAAGAGATGCATATCGTCACTGTAGAAGAGAAGGCAGTCTCCAAATTCTGGTCACTTTTGTTCCGCGGGCAAAACTCTCCTAGAGGCAAATGAGACTGCCGGCTGATACTGTGATTAACAGTTACCAGAAGAATCAAATTCGGACAGATAAGTGTTATTTACTGTTGGTCCCTGTGGTTTAGAGTATATAGAATTATGTATATAATAGATCCTTACATATGAAATTAGCGTTTTGTCGTAATGACCACTTTCATGTGAAATATCTCCTCTTTGGTTAAGAATTCCAAATTCAAATTTATAAATTCAAATGTACCAGACATTTGAGTTTTGAAAAAGTCATTCATTTGTTTTTTCCTCTTTTTTTTTTCATTGGCGTCACTTATTACCGCACAATGGAAAACATGAAATATCGGTATATTTACGCGTACGGGTTCTACCGTAGCACCAGTGCTGCAGAAACAGCTTGAAGCATTAATGATGTGTACGATACTGGTGTCGCAAAAGAAAGCACGGTACGTTTTTGGTTTCAACGTTTTCGTTCTGGAAATTTCGACCTTCAGAACCAACCTCGTAGACGGCCGGAGACCAAAGTGCAAAATGAAGAACTAAAGGCTATTGTGGAAGCGGATCCATCACAAAGCACTTCAGAGATGGCTGCAGGCTTCGGGGTAAGTGACAATACTGTATTAATCCACTTGAAGCAAATCGGTAAGGTAAAAAAACTTGAACGATGGGTAGGTACCTCATGAATTGAGTGAATCGAACTTGCAAACACGCATCGACTGCTGTGTTACTTTGCTCAACCGACACAATAATGAAGAGATTTTAAATCGAATCATTACTTGTGATGAAAAGTGGATACTGTATGCTAATTGAAAGCGCTCTTCGCAACGGCTAAACCCTGGAGACCCAACCAAATCCTGCCCTAAACGAAAATTAACTCGGAAAAAGTTACTTGTGAGTGATAGGTGGACTAGCGCTGGTGTCGCTCACTATAGGTTTCTAAAATCTGGCCAAACGATTACGGCAGATATCTATTGTCAGCAACTGCAAACCGTGAAGGAAGAACTAACTGCTAAACAACCGAGATTGGTCAATCGCTCTAGGCCACTGCTGCTTCACGACAACGCAAGACCACACACTGCACAACAAACAACCACTAAGTTAAATGAGCTATCATTGGAATGTCTGCGACATCCACCGTACTCTCCGGACCTTCCTCCAACAGATTACCATTTTTTTCTGGAGTTGGACAACTTCTTACAAGGAAAAAAAATCAACTCCGATGCGGCAGTCCAAACCGCCTTTAAAGAGTTTATTGACTCTCGCCCCCATGGTTTTTTTAGTAAAGGGATCAATGCACTACCTATGAGATGGCAAAAGTGCATAGATAACAACGGTGCATACCTACTTTGATTAATTAAATATATTATACAAAAAGGAAATGACCTGCCGTACAAAACGCCAATTTCATATGAAAGGATCTAATAGAAGTATGTTAAATCCTAATTTATAAAAATACAACTATTTTTGTACATTGGTACTAAATAATAATAGGTACTCAGATGACGATACAACAATGAGCATACATTATACTTTGTAAATTTAGAATAATAACACATGCTGTGCGGGACAGCAGATAAACAATTTTAAGAATAGTTTGTAACAGTTGTAATTAATTAGTTATAAGATTTTACGAAATTAAATAAAGAATAAATATAGATTTAGTATTAGCACGTAAGTACTAATATTGTAAACGGCTCTCGCAACGGTAACGCCGCATAGTACTTAAGGTAATTAATTGTATTGAAATTAAGCGCGGCTCTCGCAACGGTAACGCCGCGTTGTACTTAAGTAAATTTTAGAGCTTTGTGATTGGCTATAATTCCGACTCCGTGATTGGTCAAGAAAAACTGTAAAATTACAACCAATCGCGGGGTCGGCCAAAAATATATAAATACGGGACCAAACCGTGGTACCGTCCTCGCCTCAGATTATTTAATAAGCCTGTCACTTGGTGCAGGCAAGCTAAATACCTAGGAGTGACCCTAGACAATCGACTCACCTTCATACCACACATAAGGCAAGTTCGCGCGCGTGCCGCCTTTGTGATGGGCCGCCTTCATTGCTTATTAAACGCTAAATCCAAAATGTCCTTGAAGAACAAGGTCAGATTATACACTGCCTGCATACGGCCTATTATGACCTATGCCAGCGTAGTGTTCGCACACGTTAATCCACCAAGGATCCGCAGGTTACAAACACTACAAAACCGGTTCATGCGTCGAGCCACGGGGGCACCGTGGTTCATTCGAAACGTCGACCTTCACATCGACCTCGAATTGCCGACCATCAGGCAATACATGAAGCGGTGCTCCCAGAGGTTCATTGACTCTACCATGACACACCCCAACCAATTAGTGGTTGGGGCGGCTAACTATGTCCCATCAAAAATATCCGTGATCAGACGTCCTCGACATGTACTGACCGACTCTGACGATTCAATTACAATCGCTCAAGAAAGAGCCTACACGGCCCGCGCGGCCACAACACATAAATATCCGCGCTTCCGACCTCGCCGCCGAGGTCGTAAGTTGCGACGCGTAAAAGTCCTAAACTCAAACGTGGGCACGCCCACTTTGCTATCAGCGACGCCCCGAGCCGAGGTCCGTTCACCACAGGGTGAGCCCTCGGGCGTTGTCGCTTAAAATTTTACCGGGTTGAGAGCCCTCAGCGCTCACCCATAGTCCGGGTTAAGCTGTAACAGCCATCTGCGGCTAACAGCTAAAAGACAGACACAAAAAAAAAAAAAGTGGTACCGTCACCGTCGTCAGGTGCTTCTCTCCGAAGAAACAACTCTTAAGAAAATAAAGCAAGATTAATCTACTGAACAAGAAGTCTCTTCATTCCTACTAATCCCAGCAAATTGTCAATGTCACCGTACATTTAATGGTCCTTACCGAGCCGGATCCAGTGGGAAGCGAAGAAAATTATTATCTATTGGTAGACAAAGTCTAAACAGCAAGTAAGAAGCCACTGGTTGCAAGTATGCCGGTCACACGCTCCGAGGGAAAAGGTCGCAAGCAGCCTACAGAAACTCAGTCGTCGTCTGAGAACACCGCAACTACCTCGGCAACCGAATACAGCGGGGAAACAAGCGTCGCTACGGAAACAACCGAACAAACCGAACGTACAGAAGCCTCCGCCGCGACCGCCCAATCCGCCGTCTCCGCCGCTGCAACCGCCGAGCCCGCTGCTACCTCGTCCCCCGCCGACGCCGTCGCCTACTCGACCGCAACGACGCTGCCCGTGGATACGAACATGAAGCCGCCTACTACGGTCACCGAAAATCGAAGAGAGGCTCGTCAAGAAACCGATACAGTGAAACGAGCGAAGAATATAGTCGGCCCGTCGCCGCCGAGTGGACCACCGAATCCTCGGCCCTCTAACAAGAAGGGGGGTGGGGGGGTATCTACCCATAGCAAGACTAAGGCGTACAAGATAGCGAAAGCTAAAGAATTATTACGTCTACAAGTCGAACTGGCCACCGCACGCCTCGCCGCACTAGAAACCGAAGATAGCAATGATGATGAAGAAGATGATGTCTCAATCTGCTCCAAGTCGAACGCGAACGAACGAGTGGACAACTGGCTGAAGAACCAGGCGCATCAAACCCACCCAGTGGAAGACCCAGTGATCGCCAGCACCGAGCCGCAGACTCCAGCCAGACCTACCGAAGAGCATCATCAACCGCAGCAGCCACTACAGACACCGGCGGGAGTGCAATCTGACGTCAAGATGATGACCGACGCCATCACCCTCGCCATCAAAGCTGCACACCGACCGAAATTCATCGAGCTACCAACGTTCAACGGGTCACATCAAGAGTGGCTACCGTTCCGCGCCGCGTATTACGAAACCGAAAAAATGTTCACCACAGTGGAGAATACTAACCGCCTAAGAAGAAACTTGAGGGGTAAAGCGAAGGAAGCCGTCGATGGTCTGCTGATCACCAACGCTCATCCGATGGAAGTGATGAAGACTTTGGAGTCCCGATTTGGAAGACCAGAAGCAATCGCAATGATGAATATGGAAGCGCTCCGTGGTCTACCGCGCCTCACAGAATCACCACGAGACATCTGCATCTACGCGACAAAAATATCCAACATCGTGGCAACTCTGAAGACTCTAAATTGTACTAACTACTTGTACAACCCCGAAGTTACGAAAGCCGTCATAGACAAACTTACCCCGACACTCCGCTACAGATATTACGACTTCTCGGCGAAACAACCGCAAGACAGCCCGGATCTTATGAAGTTAGAAAACTTTTTCAAACAAGAAGCCGACCTATGCGCACCGTACGCGGCGCCCGAACCAGTGACGTCACACGCGCTGACCACTATACAGAAAAGAACACAGAAGGTCAACAATATTACGGAAAAAATATATCCACCGACCACTATACAGAAAAGGACGCAGAAGGTCAACAATATTACTCATACACCGAAGTGTCCAGTGTGTGATGAAACGGGACATACCACATCTGACTGCGAAGAATTCAAACAATTAGATGAAAATTCAAGATGGGATGTAGCGAAGAATAAACGCCTGTGCTTCAGATGTCTTCGATATAGGAGCAAGACTCACAACTGCCGAACCAAGCCGTGTGGTGTCAACGACTGTGGGAATACTCACCACAAGTTGTTGCACTATGTTAAGAAGATAGAAAAGACAGACACTGAAGAGAGTCAGGAAACGCACCACGTAGAAGCAATTAACTCCACCTGGTCAGCCAAGAAGAAACAATCCTATCTGAAGATTCTACCAGTACAGATACGAGGTCCGAAGGGATCCTTCGACACCTTCGCGTTGATGGACGACGGGTCAACAGTGACATTGGTCGACAACAACATAGTCGACAACATAGGAGCAACCGGTCCCATAGACCCATTGAAGATAGAAGGCATCAACGACATGAAGACTTCGGAATCGACTTCACGAAGAGTCACCATCAATATAAAAGGGCTCAACAATCACGAGGAACAAGTACAAGCGCGCACAGTGAAGAATCTACACGTCTCGTCTCAACAAGTCTCAGGAACAATAGTGGAAGGATGCAAACACCTGGCAGACATCAGCAAGTACCTCGCTTATCCGAACGCCAAGCCTTTAGTACTCATCGGGCAAGACAACTGGCATCTACTGCTAACATCCGAGGTCAGGAAAGGAGACAGGGACCAACCGGTGGCGTCACTAACACCGCTGGGTTGGGTACTCCATGGCAGCCAAACACGCAACCGCAGCCACAGCATCAACTTCGTGTCACACATAGTAGAAGAAACCGAAGAACCAGAGGACAACCTAGAAAAGATGATGAAACAATACTTCGAAATGGACGCCCTCTGCTTAAATCCTAGAAGACCGAAGTCCGATCCTGAAGAACAAGCGCTACGGATACTTGAGAAGGCGACGACCAGAACAGAAAACGGAAGATTCGAAACCAACCTACTCTGGCGTAACGAACGCGTCACCTTCCCGAACAACTACGACAACTCACTGAAGCGGCTGGTCAACATCGAGAAGAAGCTTGATCGTGATCCTACGTTGAAACAGAAGTACACAGAACAGATGGAAGCCCTCATCACAAAGGGGTACGCTGAACTAGCTCCAGCACAGAAAACGCCGAACAGGACGTGGTACTTACCTCACTTCGGTGTAGTTAACCCCATGAAACCAGACAAGCTGAGAGTGGTTCACGACGCTGCAGCCAAGACTAAGGGTATCTCCCTCAACGACATGCTACTGAAGGGGCCGGACCTTTTACAATCGTTACCAGGCGTAATCATGCGGTTCAGACAGCACGAGATCGCAGTCACAGCTGACATCAAGGAAATGTTCATGCAAGTGAAGCTCCGATCCGAAGACAGAGACTCGCTTCGATATCTATGGCGAGGGAACCGACGTGATAATCGACCACCACAAGAATACCGAATGACGTCATTAATATTCGGAGCATCGTGTTCGCCTTCAACAGCAATATATGTCAAGAACCTGAATGCCATGCAACACGAGGAGACTCACCCCGAAGCCGCAGCAGCCATCGTCCATAAGCACTACGTCGACGACTACCTAGATAGCTTCAGAAGCATAGAAGACGCCGAAAGAATCACCAAGGATGTAAGAAGAATTCATCTGAAAGCCAGCTTCGATCTGAAACAATGGAAATCGAATTCACCAGCCCTCTTGGAAGCACTCGGTGAAACCAAACACGTAGAGGATATGGAACTCTACACATCCGAGGAACAAACGGAACGAGTGCTAGGCATTATTTGGAAGGTCGACTCAGACGTACTCACCTTCAACCTGAACCTAGCCAGAATACCACCGACATTATTGGAAGGAAAGAATCCAACAAAGAGAGAAGTGCTCAGGATAGTGATGTCACTCTTCGACCCGCTCGGACTTGCATCGCCCGTCACCGTGAGAGCAAAGCAAATCCTACAGGAAGTATGGCGGCGAGGCACGTCGTGGGACGACGAAATAGACGAAGACCTTGCGGATCAATGGGCAAACTGGATGACACACCTGAAGAACCTCTGCAACGTAACCATACCAAGGAAATACCTTCACTACAGCGATGCCACTTCTCTACAACTTCACATCTTCACCGATGCCAGCGAAGCAACATACTCAGCAGTCCTATTCTGGCGAGCAGTAACATCGAACGGCAAAGTACACATATCGCTCGTGATGGCAAAGGCTAAGGTGGCACCCCTGAAACTAACATCGATACCAAGGATGGAGTTACAAGCAGCAGTCATGGGCGCCAGACTCGCAGAAACGGTCATAGCGGAGCACGAAAGGAAACCTGAACGTAAGATCTTCTGGACGGATAGCAAAACAACCCTGTCCTGGATAAAGACTGGGTCGAGGTCATATAAACCGTACGTAGCTCATCGGCTGGCCGCAATAGAAGAGTGCTCTACAGTCAACGATTGGCGTTGGGTCCCGACGAAGATGAACGTAGCAGACGACGCCACCAGGGACGTCCCAATGGGATTCAGTAAAGATCACCGTTGGTATAAGGGCCCAGACTTTCTGCACGAAACCGAAGACGCCTGGCCGACCGAATCCTCTACAACAGCAATACCAGAACCCTCAGGAGAAGAGAGAGTACATCATATACGAGAAGGAAAATTGAAACTCTCGGAAGGTCTTCCTCAACCCTCAAGATTCTCCAGCTGGCACCGACTTCGATATTCAACAGCTCGCGTTCTGCAATTCATTCAACTCTGCAGATCATCGAAACAATCTGTGAACCATAGAAGAACGAATAAAAATAAAGAAAAGGATCCAGATTGGAAGAAGATAGTCAAACCAACGGGCACAAATACAACACAGAAGACGCTGGTACCTGGCGGGAGAAAACTGATACTAATCCCCGCTGAAATACTTAAGCAAGCAGAAGAACTCCTCATGCGCTCCTCACAGGAGGACTCCTTTCACGCTGAAATAGAAGACTTGAAGAACAATAGAACAGTCAGCAGAGAGAGTCGACTAAAGCAGTTAAGCGTCGAATACGTGAACGAAACCGTAAGACTCAGGAGTCGCATTCAAACTACACGCAACGTTACGGAGGACTTCAAAAGCCCACTGGTGCTCGACGGTGACCACCATACAGTAAAACTTTGGATAGAATCAGTGCATAGACAACTACATCACGCAGGTGTGGAAGCAACAGTCAACGACTGCAGACAACAGTATTGGGTGCTGCGCTTACGTCCTATTGCGCGCACGATACTGCGAAGGTGCCTGTTCTGTCGAATGAAAACACAAGCGCCACCATACCCAAGGACGGGAGACCTGCCAGCCTGTCGACTAGCTCACCACAGACGACCTTTCACTTACACCGGGGTCGACTACTTCGGGCCTCTCTCTGTGACTGTCGGACGAACACATCAGAAGAGATACGTAGCCATCTTCACATGCCTCACCGTACGAGCTATACATCTGGAAATAGCTGGCTCACTCAGCGCTGACTCCGCGGTAATGGCACTGAGAAGAATGATCGCGAGACGAGGATGTCCGACGGAAATCTGGTCGGATAACGGCACTAACCTGAAGGCAGCAGACAAAGAACTACGACGAGCAGTCGACGAAGCAACCGAAACCGAAGCAGCAAAAAGGACAATCTCTTGGCGCTACATACCGCCGGGAGCACCGTTTATGGGCGGAGCCTGGGAGAGAATGGTTCGCTCAGTCAAGACCGCACTTGCAGCAACGCTACACGAACGACATCCTACAGAAGAAGTTCTCGCCACGCTGCTAGCCGAGGTGGAGAACACCGTAAACAGCCGCCCGCTGACGCATGTATCAGTCAACGCCGAGGACCCAGAAGCTCTGACCCCCAATCACTTCCTGCTGGGGGGACCTGGACGAATGCCACATCCGGGTGAATTCACCGACAGAGACGTCCTATCGAAAACCAGCTGGCGAGCGGCTCAGAGATTAGCCGACATATACTGGACACGTTGGTTGAAGGAGTATCTTCCCGAACTCCAAAACCGGCGGGAGCCCCATGGGAAAGGAGCAGCAGTACGAGTCAACGACCTGGTGCAAGTAGTGGACACCAACCTACCCCGCAACGTGTGGATACGGGGTCGAGTCGTCGCAACATACCCGGGACCAGACAACGTCGTGAGAACTGTGGACATCCGGACCAAGGGTGGAGTGCTGAGACGTCCAGTGCGGAAATTGGTGATCCTGCCGCTGTACACCGACGCCGAACCCGCACCGGAACCTGATGCAACGCAGTCGCACGGCGGGAGAGATGTGCGGGACAGCAGATAAACAATAGTTTTAAGAATAGTTTGTAACAGTTGTAATTAATTAGTTATAAGATTTTACGAAATTAAATAAAGAATAAATATAGATTTAGTATTAGCACGTAAGTACTAATATTGTAAACGGCTCTCGCAACGGTAACGCCGCATAGTACTTAAGGTAATTAATTGTATTGAAATTAAGCGCGGCTCTCGCAACGGTCAGCATTGTTGTTTGTGTTTTGTTGTACTTAAGTAAATTTTAGAGCTTTGTGATTGGCTATAATTCCGACTCCGTGATTGGTCAAGAAAAACTGTAAAATTACAACCAATCGCGGGGTCGGCCAAAAATATATAAATACGGGACCAAACCGTGGTACCGTCACCGTCGTCAGGTGCTTCTCTCCGAAGAAACAACTCTTAAGAAAATAAAGCAAGATTAATCTACTGAACAAGAAGTCTCTTCATTCCTACTAATCCCAGCAAATTGTCAATGTCACCGTACACATGCGTTATATTCTAAGTTTATAAAGACGAACTTTGCCGGTGATGCCGGAGTAAGAAACTACGGAAAAAATATTGTAAAGATAAATGACGCGATTTTCCCGGGCAAATCGCGTCTTTTATCTTTGCAATTTTGCACACGTTTTCTCAGAGGTATTACAAAAAGATAACTAAGGCAACCATAATACCGACGATAAAACTGAGAAGGAAAGTAACAAATTTTATGCCAAACAACGAACTAGAGATAGTAGGAACTTTTCCCTGCCACCGTGGAGGAGGCCGGTAGTGGAGACTATGTGTGTTCCAAGGAAAATAATGGGTGACGAAATCGATGTCCCATCATCATAATTTTCATTCTCGTGGGTATCATAATGAACCTTTGTACGTAAATATAAAATCAATAAGAGAATAAGACCAGGGAAACTCAAAGCAATATTCAGCGTGGCTTAGTAGGCTAATTTCCGTCATTGTAAAGGAGCTTTGCCCTAAACAAGACAAATATGTGCCGTATAGAACAAAGAAGAATCTAGAAGAGACTAATATAATGTTTAGATACAAGCCTAAATAGCTTTTAATTATATTTTGCAAGTAAGGAGATAATAACGTTATTGTTAATTGAAGCTTGCTTGACTCGGTTCGGCGAAGATGCTCCTGTTTTATCGATAGCAATCATATGTTTGGTAAATACAATTAATGGAAAACGTAGCGGGTGTATAAGAATTATGTAAGTGTTAGTCTGTAGGGTTTTGTAATATATTTTTAAAGAAAAGGATTAATGGACAATGTTAATTATATCATTAAGTTATAAGCAGAAGTAGCATGCGTCGCATATAGCAGGTTCAACCTCGCGCCCGCTCTTTGAATTTAATTGAACCGCTGATAACGTTTGCTGGCTGTACATTTGGATCAAATCTACGATAGTCTTTGATAATTCATTACGATATGTGGGCAATCACTACTCCGTAAAGTGTGAATAACAATTGGATTATGATGTATGGAAATCAAAAAGCATAATTATATTTAGAAGATTTTCATAAAGGTTCTTAAATGTGCTTAAATGAATCAAGATAATTTGATGAAGGTTAGGTTAGTAGAGGGTACACATATATACATATCATCACGCCATATCCCTTGCAGGGTAGGCAGAGAGGACATAGAGAGTAGAGGGTTTCCTTGCTAAATAAGGTCTGTGTGTTAAAAGAAAAGAAATTGTTTTAAACTTTATGGAGATAAGTAAACTTATGGAATCTGCTTTTTGTAGCGTTGGGATTGATTTTATAATTGAACGCTACCACGCCAATTAAAAAACGAATGAGCGAGATTTGCGATTTTTAGATTCACGACGAGCTCTAGCTTAGGGGGGCATAGTCCGGAGCGTGCTCGTCGCGTCCCCTGCCAGTCTAGTTAGACTGCTAATCCGGCTCGATATGCGTACCGCAGTGCGGGTTAGGGTGTCCCCAGGAGGCGACGCGTACCGACCCGCCCCCGTCGGTACGAAAATCGGCAGATGCGGCGATGGGGGCCGCCACCCATCACGCCTTGCCCAGTCAGGCGAGTCGAGGAGAGCAGAGTGCAGGGTGGGCACGTGGAATGTAAGAGGATGTGTGGAAGGTAAGTTGCACGAGTTGATAACCGTCATGGCGGACAAACAGCTAGACGTGCTCTGTGTAACAGAGACCAAGCGAAGGGGCAGCGACGTCTGCGATCTTTCTGGTGGCGGGACGGCTCTGTGGTCTGGTGTACCACAGAGCGATCGAGCCAGCATGGGGGTAGGAGTGCTGTTGTCTTCTCGCTTGGCCTCAGGTGTGAAGGATTACGGAATGTATGATCTCAGACTTCTTTGGGTCCGTATAAAACTAGGTGTCACCAAGGTATTCATGGTTGTAGCATATGCACCCGTAGGATCCTCGGTGGCATCAGACCTAGAGAAGTTTTGGGATAATGTTAGGGAAGTCCTGAACTTCCAATATATGGCAGAATATGGCAGAAACCAGTGAACGCGTGATTGTATGCGGAGATTTGAACGGATGGGTGGGGATCCAGCGTCCAGACTATGAGGATGTACTTGGTCAATTTGGTGATAAGAGAGTGAACGACGCAGGTATGCATGGAGAGAAACCTTATTGTGTCAAACACATTTTTCCAACATAAGGACATCCATATGTATACATGGAGAAGGAATGAACAGAAAAGTATAATAGATTTAATTTTGGTAGACAGTCGCTTCCGAAGCAAAATATTGGACGCAAGAACCTACAGGGGCCCCACAGTCAATACGGATCACTATCCCGTTATCGCGAGATTTAGTGGTCTGTTCAGAAAGTGTAGGCACTGGCGAGAGCGTGTCCACTTCGGAGGGCTTGAAAGAATAAAGGTTGAAAGGTTGCAAGAAGAGTGTGTAAGACAAAAGTATGCAGAGGGTGTCCGAGAACGTCTGACGATGGCAAGCCAGCCGCAATCGGACATTGAAGAATGCTGGAGAATATTGAAAGAGAGTTAGGTAGATACAGCGAAAGAAGTATGTGGAAGTTCAAAGAAGCATAGAAATACAAATGGTGATGCATGGTGGGATGCGGAAGTGGCAGCTTCCGTAGAGCAAAAGAAGAAAGCGTGGCTGGACTATGTCTCTTCTTTGAATCTGAATGACAGTATGACTGAACAGAAGAAAGAAATATATCGGCAATATAAGAATGACACCAAGGCCTTAGTGAAAGAGAAACGTGATGGAGCAAATATGAGTGCAGAAGATAGGCTGACTAAAAACTTCGAGGGTAACACCAAACTCTTTTGGAGGGAGGTGAAGAAGTCTCGGTGTGGTTGGTCAGCCTTCAGAATGAATAAAATAAGGTCTAAAGGTGGAGACATTCTTACATAAACACAAGACGTGTTAAGCCGATGGAGCGAATATTTTGGCGATATGTATGCGGATACTATGGTTGGCGCCGGTGTCGCGTGTGGTTTAGTAGATCACCATTCAGCACCGGTGTCCTCCGATGGCATCAGTATGGATGAAGTTGAATGGGCGATAAGAAGTTTGAAAAATGGTAAGGCAGCGGGCATTGATATGGTGTCTGCCGAGATGATCATGCTTGGTGGCTCCTGTGTCTGGGAGGCGTTCCTGTTGCTCCTCAGTTTATGTTGGAGCTCGGGACTGGTTCCCAGGGACTGGAATAGCGCGGTCATCGTGCCTTTGTTTAAAAACAAGGGTTCACGTTATGACTGCGCAAATTACAGGGCCATAAGCTTGACCAGTTTGGCAGCAAAAGTGTATGGTAAAATTATTGAAAGGAGAATGAGGATGGTGTCCGATGGTTTACTGTGTGAGACACAAGGAGGTTTCAGGAGTGGAAGGGGATGCATGGATCAAGTGTTCTCTCTGCGCAACATTGTGGAGAAGCATCTGGCTCTAGGTCAGAGGGTTTTCTGCAGTTTTGTGGATCTGGAGAGAGCATTTGACACGGTTGTACGAAAGGAACTTTGGGACATTTTACCGGAGTATGGTATTAGCGGAAAACTGCTACAGGCTGTGCAGTCCAGTTACATGGGCTGTAGAGCCTGTGTGCGGCTGGATGATGGAATATCGCCTTTGTTTGACATCAATATCGACGTTAAGCAGGGGTGCATTCTGTCAGCCAGGCTGTTTATCATATATCTGGATAAATGTCTCCAAAGCTTGAACGATATGAATGTGGGAGTCCAGATGGGCGACTCAGTGGTCACTGCTCTGCTATATGCAGATGATGCAGTCCTGCTGGCACAGTCAGCGACTGACCTGCAGACCCTAGTCGATACAATGACAGAATATTGTAAGAAAAGGGGTCTACGCGTGAATGTGAGCAAAACCAAAATAATGGTCTTTGAAAGAGATGAAGCCAGAACAGATGTAAGAGTAACAATAGGTAATGATGTACTGGAGCAAGTGGATGAATTTGTATATCTTGGATGTGGATTTAGCCAAGATGGAAGGTACACCACTGATATAGAGCGAAGAGTGAATGCGGGAAATAGAGTGAACGGAGCGTTGGGGCAACTTCTCGGTAGCCACCACCTCAGCCAGAAGGCACGTGTAGCAATACATAATGCAGTGCTTGTCCCAACATTACTGTATGGAAGCGAGAGTTGGGTATGCAGAAAAGAGTATGAAAGTAAAATTAATGCGGTCGAAATGCGATCTCTACGGAAAATCTGTGGAGTTAGGCTGATCGATCGCATTCGTAACGACGACGTAAGAAAGCGAGTAGGTATGAAAGAGAGTATTGGTGTAAAGATGCGAAAGGGAATGCTCCGATGGTTCGGACATGTGGAAAGAATGCCGAACGAACGTCTGGTTAAGAAGATATACAATGCGAAAGTGGAAGGATGTAGGTACCGGGGGAGACCGAGACTAACCTACCTAATCGGTCATGTACTGAAGGAAGGTGGAGTCAAGAGTCTCCGAAACCGGCGAGCGTGTATGAAAAGAATTATGAATGTTGAGGAAGCGAGTGAAGTATGCAAGGATAGAGTTCTCTGGCACTGTTCTCTCTGCCTACCCTGCAAGGGACATGGCGTGATGGTATGTATGTATGTATATACGAACTCTAAAGAGTAGTAAACCCATATGAAAAACATTTAAAAAAATCATTAAAAGACTATTAGAAGAGAAGAATTTCTGCAATTAGATATAGGCATCAGACGCCGGCACTCCTGCCTGCGCCACCACATGCGCCGGCGGCGGAGCTTGTCACTGAAGAGGATTTTCTCTCGGACCCGCCCCCGGCGCGGGCGCCTCCTTCCGCGAGACGACTGTCTCGAAGAAGGCGCCGAACGCTTCTCAGTTCCTGACGCTGTCGAGCATCGCCTTAACGATAGTCCACAGAGAGGTCAGGAATTGTAGGAACGTGATGTCAATTTTTCGGTAAAGAGTATCATCGAGATCACAATTCTCGCATATTGTGTCTTGCCGTCGGCTCACCTGTCAAATATCACCTATGTTGTTTGATGTCGTTGAGATAACTATTGTGTTATTTACTTTGCAAAATATCTTAGAGTTCATGAACTTGATGTTTGCCAATGATAAACTAGTGAAAAAAAATTTGCAAATGATGAATTAGTGAATTGGTTATCTCGCTGGTGTACCTTTGTGAATGAGTGTGACAATCTCGTCATCAATGAATAGCTGTAATCAATGGATAATGTTAATATTTGTCTTGTATAGGAATCGAATTCTTACGCTAGTCCGTTCCATGTGGTGACGGAGTAAGAATACAATTTACCACACCCTATCTTATCCGTGGGTGATCGTACGAGACGACTAAGGGATATAAAACGCATATAACATCTATGCGAGAGAAGGAAAACTCGAAACAAAACCCTATACCAACACGTCGGACCAGCGTGATATAGTAGGACAATATTACACCTCATACGGAGGATCCTCGACTCCTCCATGAGACATATATAAGTTGAGATGATGACGCCGGTCCTAGGAAGTCCCTATCGTTGTTTAGACTATTTTATCATCTGCAGTTGAATGCACATGAAAACACATAGTCATTTCTAAATAGAGTAAAAATTATTAATTATATCATTGCTAATCCCTGCAAATAAGACCATAGTGGGCGGTCATTGGTAGCATTTTCAAGGATAGTTGATCTTAGGTAGGCCGATTGTAAAACTTAACCAACTTCTTGTAGTGTGTTCTCCTCTTTTTTAACCGACTGCTGCTATAGGTTTTTAGACAGTAGAAATTTACGATGTAAAGACGAAAACTTCGTATGACTGTGCGTGTGAATATGAATGGACATATACTAAAGTATCTAGTAGGTATATTGGACTACCTAAAGTATCTAATCTCTGACACGGTCGCCCATCTCTAACTTCTAACGATTTAGTACTCAACTTTAGTTGAAAAACTATATATATGTAGGTACCTACTGATTAATAAATAAAGTAACTATAGCTAGCTAGGTACTCATAACTAAAAAGTATAAATACCCGATTACGAAACGAAAAATGATGTCACAAGCGGGGTTCGAACCCGCACCTATTGGGAATCCGGCCCAGTCGTGCTGCCACTTACACCATCGTGAACTATTTTAGGACATGCAAATTTTCGCTTCATATTATATCTTACGTCTTCAAGGTGACGTATGCCATCTATCGGACAATGTTTACACATTGTATAGACTTAATACTTCAAACTTTACAGTTAGAATTGTATTAAACGATGATACAACCTTGTTATTCAAATTACTGAAATTTTTAGCATTTAATGTGCTTAATTATTTATAAATACCCGATTACGAAACGAAAAAAGATGTCACAAGCGGGGTTCGAACCCGCATGCAGCACGACTGGGCCGGATTCCCAATAGGTGCGGGTTCGAACCCCGCTTGTGACATCATTTTTCGTTTCGTAATCGGGTATTTATAAATAATTAAGCATATTAAATGCTAAAAATTTCAGTCATTTAAAAAGTATAAAATAAAAACAAAAAAATCAAAAACCCGACTGCGTAAAAACTGAATGAAATAATAATAAAAAAACAAAAGAAAAACAAGCATTTAGATGTTTGGGGGTCTAGACTTCTTTAATATATTATTGAATGAATATTGAAGAAAATAAAATATACCTATTATAATAATGAAACATAACAAACGAATAGTCACGATCCATTGAAAATTAGATTTGCTGTCGAGTAATGGATCTCGACTGTTCAGTTGTTACGTTCCATTATTAGAATATATTTTATTTTCTTCAATGGTATCTATTCAATAATATATTAAAGAATTCTAGACCACTGAACATAAAAATGCTTGTTTTTTTCTTTTCAGTTTTTTTTATTATGTACGTACTAGTAGTTTTGTTCACTTTTTACGCAGTCAGGTTTTTTAATTTTTAAAATTATTTTGTTTTTATGTACCTCTTATTTGGGTGATTATCACAATACAGAGATTCTATTCCATCCTAATGATGTTTCACATATGTTTTTCCTCAGTAAAATGATGTCCATGTTGACCATTAATTCTTTATGCAATACATAATGATCTCTCTATGTATCTTCATATCTTGTGAAATCATAATATAGAGTTTTATAAAACACAGCTAAGTTGAAAATTGAAATGTTTTTGGGTGCCTTATCAGCGGAGCGAGAGAAAAACATTTTGGTGCGTCATGTACGAGACCACTTTGAATTCCAAAATAATTTTCTATTCAATTTTCAGATTTTAAAACTACCGTTTTTATTCCTATTTTATATAATTCCTTTATATAAATAATGTCTGTTTTATGTAACAGGTGTTTACACAAATCATTACTGAAAACACTGATACAATGAGAATCAGGAGATTTTCCATATTATGACGTACTGAAGAAAATTTTCACAAGGGGTAAAGGAGGGTGCGGCGTGAGGGGTGTGAGGCAGAGGCTTGATATTGACCTAGATGTTCATTCAGAGTTCGGTCGATGCGAAACTTGACATCTGCGCGTTCCTGCGTTTTGTATTTTTCGATTTAATGTACATTTAACTCCCTTGCTTTTTGTTTCTTTTAATCGGCCGTATTTTAATTGATGTTAATAGTTAAGTAATTTGTGACATCCTTGTTTCGTCCTTGTGTGATGTTCCCTAAGATATCCAGTATACCTCGTGGCTTTGGTGCGGTAGTGATTGCTGATATAACGCTAAAACTGCGATGTTTTCTGAAATATTCGTAGTTTCAGTTATATTTTAATTCGACATGAAGAAGTCACCAGAAACAGTAACTTCTGTATCAACAGATATTTCTGCAGTGGATAAAAACATAGCCGAAGTAAGTCCATTAAATATAAGCCATGTTCGTAATACTAGAAGGTTTTGAGTTATGTAATTAAAAATATACGACAATATAATTATAGTGTTTATAAAGTGTTTAATGGGTCTCTAATACTTAGTAATGTAGGTCACTTATTCGCACTATAGATTCGATGGCTATGTAGGCATGGGTTCGCAACAATGACGATATTAGGCTCCAAGAGCAGTATATATTGAGCAAGACAGCTGTTTATGGTAAAGTTGTATGATTTGCATTGGCAAATACCTAACAAGCACTAGGCACGCAATTGACTTTTATTTTATACATGAATATTTATAAACAAAATACATAACACAAAAAATCGATAATGCTAAATAATTACAGATTAGATGAGATCTGTCTTTGGTTCGAAAATCAATTGGTTTTGTCCAAACGAAATTAGAATGGTTTATAAAGATGTATTATTTTATACTAAAAATCACTTATACATGTCTGCAAAAGTTTAATCACTCTGTATATACAATTATTTGTAATAATTTAAATAAACTTAAATAATGATAAATAATTTTCTTGTCAACTTATCACCCCATGCCCGCAATTGTGTCCTTGAATTTTAACTCTTTCTGTGTATAAGAAGAATTTAATATTTTTAATATACCTTAATAAGGTATATTAAAAATATTAAATTGGCATAGTTTTTTTGGTTTGATAGTGATTCAGTCTGGTAACAAAGTAAGTATTAAATGCGCCCCCATTTCTAATTCTGCCGCGCGTATTGTAAAAAGCAAGTAAAGGATGTAAGCCGATAATACAATTACATGAGAACGAAAACTTGAAAAATAAATACTTTGTGGCAACTACTCTGTCCATCATCCCACAGTAGAACAATTGCCTGCCTTTGTGGAGTACCTAAACTCAATAGTAGAACGTGAATGGATCAAAAAAAGAAAAAAAATTTTTAGCACACTTCCAATGATTCGATGAATATTTTGATAGAACTTAGTGGGTATGTTAGGAACATAATTAAGGATAACAGAAATTATACCCCATGTGATCAGTGTTAGCTGCTGCATAAACTGAACAATTTGCAGAATATCGTTAAGAGTACGTACCCTTACTACATGATCCATTTTTTGCATTTTTAACTCCCCATTACGTGACCATTCGTAGTGTAAAAAATGATTCAATTTTGTTCGAGCGTAGTATTTTGCAAGACAGGCGGTCTTCGTTCTTGTGCTCCTAAACAGTTCATGTAAGTTGGGTACGTGCCCTAAGCTATTATCTCTCATGCTTCAGAAAGAAATTAAGAAAATTGTTTATTTTCACCATTTCTTCGCGAGCCCTAAAACGACCATGGCCGGGACATTACCTGGTTCAGACACGGCACCGGGATTAACTAAGGAAGTAGGTAATAGGATGACGACATTTGTGTCTTTATTTAATCATCACACGGACAACGAGAACTTGTATTCAAAATTAGAATGTGTCACCACCACACTCTTAAAATTACTTTCTTTAAGTACGTGACTATTGAAAAAATTGTTACCTACTGCGACCTGTGTAAAGCGTACGTAGTTTTTATTATCGTGTGACCTCATATACAACCGTCATGAACATTTACGGTAGCTGATACGGGAGTAACCCTTAAATATATGGGTATACGATTTTAGAATATTGTTATCGCTTTGAGTTCATATGAAAATCATTTCGTGAGAAAACGATTTACATTTATAAAAATCATTTGATTTGCATTGGTTTAACTTAAATCTGATCTAATTCAACAGTAAGTAGTTTACATATATCGTACTGTTTTATATTCATATTTATTGATTTACTAGCAAAAAGGTAAGCTTTGTAAAGGCTCGCGTCTTTCTAACGGGTAATAATGTTTAAGAGAGTTAATTAAATTTTTATTTTTTATATTATATAGCATGATTGATATGGGGTTTCGTAAAAAAATCACATGGCCCATTATTTTCAAATATATTTTGATTTATCATACATGACGATATGACGTTAAATTACTATGTTAAAGCACAAATCTATAGGCGTTATAGTTTTTCAGTAAACTATAGCACAAAAATACTTAGGATGTGGGATAGTATTAGGGCTCACTTCGCTCGCCTGGAGAATAACTTTTCATTAAGGTTTTTTCTGATTATGCTATATATTTTCAAAAGCCTTTTTAATATTTGGTTGGAAATTTCAACAAGAAATTAATGTCTATGGTATGACAAATCTTAGTTTAGTAATAACTTCAGTCGTCATGTAGTGGTGAGTTAAGAATACAGATGTCAACACCCCTTACTTTCGTAGGAGTCGTAAAGTACTATCCTGGAAAACTTATAACACGATCGCTAGCTCGTGGTGATTACGGCATCTCATTGAGTAGGCACATGTCTAGTTGTGGACGTTGATGGGCTGATGGATGCATGGAATAACTTTATATCAACAGTAGATCACGATTTCATATATGAATCATCAGTCACCAACGTAAATAAATACATGTTACCTTTTCACTCCTTTTTGTTAGGTTAAGGGTCAGTTAAATCATGATCTGGATGCAAAGACTGCCGGGCAAGCTCGGGATATAGAGAGGGCGGAAGATTCAGAGGATGCAGAAAATTTAGAAGACGCACAGCCGGAGCGGGGTAACTGGACCGGACGTTTTGACTTCCTTCTGTCATTGCTAGGCTACAGCGTGGGTTTAGGAAATGTTTGGCGCTTTCCATATCTATGCTACAATAATGGAGGAGGTAAGTAATTAAATTAAATTTAGTATTAATATTATGTGTTACCTGGCAAGTAACGCAACCAAGGAGGTTTACTAACTGCTTTAGACCAGCACGTCCATAATTTTTTAGCCTTTTCACCAGTGTTAGTTAGTGCCGGTGGAAATGCTGAGTATGCTTTGTTACATTAAAGTAAAGCTCACTTACCCGCTAGAATAGTCGAAAAGAGCGTACTAAAGTGTTTGAGTGGGTGATGATTCTATAGTACCATGTTATCTATCCAGAAGGTGCTATGTAGGGACAAGTTATATTTTCTGGCCTGAGAAAATGTATCACCTAAGCATATTATATACCTGTGTGGGAGTGGTTAAGAATATATTCTTATACCACAAGGAATCATTTCTTTATCCTGGGCGTTGTTGAATGAACGACCAGTAAAATAGGCAGCAATACTATCCTGAGAATTTATAACACACTCTGATTGCCAACCTACCTGTCAAGCGTGGCGATTGTAGTGTTAGGCTGTGTTCAACAACTGACATTAATAAGCTGATAGGTGGATGCCAGTATGTCAAAATTTACCGAACTAGGTCTATAAAAACTATTGGGCTTGATCTATTTCCAAAAAGCGCGATAGCATGATTCAAATTAGCTTTATTTAGAAAGCTGGTGAAACATAATTGTTCTACACCTTCGAGGATTAATGAATGAGCCTGATAAAGGAAATAAATCTTAATATATATAAATTACGCGTCACGTTGTTTGTCCGCGATGGACTCCTAAAGTACTGAACGGATTTTAATCAAATTTGCACAGCATGTGTTAGTTTCATCCAACTTAAAAGATAGGATAGCTTTCATCTTAATTTACAGTCGCAATATTATTTTATTCCAAATTATTTGTCTATTATTTGACAGTCACAATTATCTGTTATCTCCAAACGACTCTAACAGATGGCGGTATCTGTTGACTGGATTCGTAAATATTTAATAGATGGCGCTATTATTATTTGGCGCTTATATTAAACGTACAAATGTTTCATATAAGCTACAATTTATTAGCATAACCACCAGGTGTTACTGAGGCTACCTGAGCCACAGCAACGCGTGGCCGTGTCTACTAGTTTCATATATTTATTTGCATTTTTGTTATTTGCTATTTCTTGCATTTTTTGTTTGCATTTTTGTTATTTGCTCTGCTTGTGATATTATTATCTTATCTCCCAATTTATAACCACCATAGTCACAGGAGGACTAGCTGAAGATAAGCGAATGTGGATACATTTCTACACCTTTATTCAATTAATGGTCTTGATATTTTTCATACAATTTTTAGGGATACTGAAAAGTCTATAGTCTAAAGTACATATAATTGAAATATTGATGAATATCTATATATTATTGTGTAAATATAAGTTAGAACAATTTTGTTATGCCCGCGGGTGCATGTACAACTATTACTCATGTTATATTTTTATTTCTTATGGTGGTAAACGAGCAAGCAGGACGCCAGATGGTAAGTGTTACTGCCGCCCATGGACCTTTGCAATACCAAGGGTACAGCTAGGCCGCTGCTTACCAGTACAAACCCATCCAGTTGGGCTTCCGGCTCTTACGCTCACCGAACGAAGCGCAATAGCACATTGCCTTTACTCAGAGGTCGATCTTCTGCGAGAGTCCACACTAGTACCTCGGACCACTACTACCCCGGATGGACAGGCCCTCGGCTGTTGACAGAAAACTGTCAACAGCGTGGTTCTACCACTAAAAATGTAAAATAAATAAAATATTTTTTGTTTGCAGGAGCCTTTCTTATACCGTTCACCGTGATGCTGATAATAGCGGGTTTGCCCCTTATGTTTATGGAACTATCTTTCGGTCAATACGCTGCTTTAGGACCAGTTGCCGTCTATAATAAATTTTGTCCTCTCTTCCAAGGACTTGGCTATGGCATGGTCATCGTTTCCAGTATTGTCATGTTGTACTATAATCTTATCATCGCCTGGACTATATATTACATGGTTGTGTCATTCAATAGTATCTTCTATCAATTGCCTTGGCAGAACTGCGATGCTGATTGGAGCACAAAACGTAAGTATTACCTATTTGATTTAAAAGAATATCTTGTATTAAAAAAACATTTGGTACTTGTGTCGCGGGCGGTTTTATAAACGTGCAATTACGACATAAACAATACACAGACTCAAATCAATTATTTGTAGATCGCACAAAGAACTGCAGAAAGAAAGAACTGAGAAGGGATCAAAACCACCCCACTTGGTATTGGAAGTCGCTCCTTAATTCGATATCTGAGCATGCAATCAGTCAGTGCAGTTGTGTTTACGTTTTATATTCTGCTCCCGCATCTTACACCTAATTGAGTTTTAATTTTGTTTAGTTATTACGTTCCCGTTTGCCGTATAGTGATAACTACGATTACTATCAATCCTTACCGTGCTCATAGGTGTCGTGAAAGATGACAAAGAGCTTTACATCGACCTGGGCCATCTCCATATGATGCCGCCTGGTCATCAATAACATTCCTAAGTGGGGTTGACGTAAGGCAGGCGGCTGGTCATTAAAACTATTGTCAATAAATATTTGCAATATACACGATAATATTACATATTTCGCTGACCCCAAGTAATTGGGATAAGAGCAGGGTAATGAGGATTAGTTATCCAAACTGTCAGTCCTCCGTGCAATTTCATACAGGTCGTGTGCAACAGGAATAGCGCTCTACGAAGTCGAAGTTAGGCGATTGTCTCTTTTCAAGGGTCGAGGTGCAATACTTAAATTATATAAGCAACAATATAACAAGCTGTACACATTTTATATTACATTCATGATACAAAAGTAGGTACAACCATATATTAACAAACTAAATGTAAGCACTGATTGCTGTTTAAATATCTTGTAATCTTTACTGTCAGAAATATCTCTATTCTAAGTATTTTTTATGGAAACTGCCTAAATTATTGGCATCAATTAGCCAGTATAGCATAAATATTGGTTGGTAGTGGTTAAGATACCAACCGACAGTGCCAGTGTCAAGGGTTCGATTCCTACGTAAGGCAATACTTATTGCGATCCTAAAATTGTTGTTCTGTGTCTGGGTGTAATTTATGTCCGTTAATTATATGTTTGTAAAGTCCACTACCAATACAATAATTATTTTCTTAATTCAGGGTGTTGGTCTTTAAAAAAGTGCTGGTAACTCCTAACTAACTAGTTACCGTTATAGAGGCTTACTATGCTTAATTGATCTAACTGCTTTATTTGTCCTGTGGCTTGTATGCGTAATCCGGGCAATAGGTTTCGGTTTCGGCATTCACCCGGTAATTACGTGACATAATTCTTTATCAATTTGTAGCTGTGTTATGTCTTCACCTAACCATTTGAGATTACATACATACATACATATCATCACGCCATATCCCTTGCAGGGTAGGCAGAGAGAACAGAGTGCCAGAGAACTCTATCTTTGCATACTTCACTCGCATGTTGAGGAACAACATTCATAATTCTCTTCATACACGCTCGCCGATTTCGAAGACTCTTGACTCCACCTTCCTTCAGTACATGACCGATCTGGTCTAGGTAGGTTAGTCTAGGTCTGCCCCGGTACCTACATCCTTCCACTTTCGCATTGTATATCTTCTTAACCAGACGTTCGTTCGGCATTCTTCCACGTGTCCGAACCATCGGAGCATTCCCTTTCGCATCTTTACACCAATACTCTCTTTCATACCTACTCGCTCTTTTACGTCATCGTTACGAATGCGGTCGGTCAGCCTTACTCCACAGATTTCCGCAGAGATCGCATTTCGACCGCATTAATTTTACTTTCATACTCTTTTCTGCATACCCAACTCTCGCTTCCATACAGTAATGTTGGGACAAGCACTGCGTTATGTATTGCTACACGTGCCTTCTGGCTGAGGTGGTGGCTACCGAGAAGTTGCCCCAACGCTCCGTTCACTCTATTTCCCGCATTCACTCTTCGCTCTATATCAGTGGTGTACCTTCCATCTCGGCTAAATTTATTATCCATTCGGCCATTTGAGATTCTTTTCATATAATTATAAAAATGTTAAATTACATGTTTTTAATTAACTAATATTTTTAGATTGCTATTCTTATGAAGAAGCAGATAGTTGCGAATTACAAAATGGCACTTACTATTTAAGACAATGTATCAATCAATCTTATTCCATGACGCACAATGTTACCGCATTAGCAAAAGTCGCTTTGAGGCGTCCCCCAGCAGAAGAATACTTTACGTGAGTGATACAATATTTTATTTATATTAAATGTTCAGTTCGTTGATGTTTTCATTTGTACGAGTAAAGACGGAACAGAATGTTAGTACCTAATATGAGAAAGTGAAATGCAAATGATTTTAGAGAATATGAACGCACCTACTCATATATTATAAGTAACAAACCTTCAAAGGTATTTTTACATTTTTTTTCATTATTTGTATATAATTTTTTTCTTACGTCTCACCTGTATAGGTGAGACGTAAGAAAAGAATTATATACATAATATTTGCTTAAATTGGTTTGCATATTTGGGATGGATTACGAGTACGGTAATTCACGATGTGCTTAATTCTTAAAATAAGACTATACCTACTAACTTCAACAGTTGTTAATGCCTCAAAAATGAAATTGATTCATAATGTAATCCGTCTTCCATCTCCTTCATCACAAATCTTCAAAAGTAAGTATTAATTTAGACACGCGGTAACGTATCAATCAGTGTCAAGACAACTACAAGCGAAAAGAAAAGGCGGGCTGCACCGTGTGTAAGTTTACACGAACTATTTTTGAACCCTTCGTAAGAATGAAGTCGTGGGTAGGATAATAAATAAATGTATGCAATATACATATAATACATTAATTGATACTGTTTTAATTAATTTTAGGAACCAGGTATTAGGGCTATCATCCGGAATTGAGGAAACTGGTCAAATTCGTTGGGGAATGGCTGCTTGTTTATTTGCTGCTTGGCTGATAGTTTTTCTTTGCTTATGCAAAGGTGTACAGTCTTCTGGAAAAGTAAGTGTTGATGAATATGGTTTGGCGAATAGGCATTATTTGTTAGTGTCTATCTATTTGATATCTATGTGATGATTGCGTAATAAAATTTTATGAAATCATCCCTATCATTTCCCTTGGATTTATAAAAAAAACTTTATTATGAACTTTATAGCGAAAATGGGATTCCTGTGGATGTCGTAAAAATGAATAAAGTAGGCAATTAAGCAATTAACATCACTGCCAGATTGGAATAGTAAGTCAATTAAAATTTTAGGGGCTGCTCGGGTCCCATTCAAATCATTCAAATGTGTAACATTAAGATTATAAATTCAATACCCGTTTTTTATTAGAAGTAAATATTCCTATACTAATACTTAAATTGACATAATTTATCCATATTTGGGCGAAGATACAATTTTTTTATTACGGCGATGCTCAAAATGTTATTACGTTCTGCATGATACGTATATACTATACAGGAAATACTATGATGCTATAAGTACAACACCTGTCAATTACATCATAATATTCAAACATTTACATTTAAACGCAATCGCGTAATTATTAATCAAATCCCAATTACGGATCGTTCGTAACTTTAGAAGAACCAGTTTTAAATAAAATATTAGTTAACGTAAAATATTATTTAACTGCGGAAGTGAATGTAAAAATAATATACCTACAACACTTTCTTTTACGAAATTATAAAACTGAAGTAGGACAGAAAATTTGATCACGTATAATATCAGAAAGTCAGAGGTAACTAGGATTCAAATTCGCAACTTTACAATCTTATTTCTTAATCTTTACGATAAGCATTTTCTTTATTATTTTTTTTTCTAAAAGACAAAAAATGGGTTGAAAATTTTCGATATGAATTGTCCAAATTGTTTTTATTTTATTACAATGTGGTTTAAAAGACGATGGAGACGTTTTTAATTATATATATAAGATTTTAAATTATTTATTCATATTGATTGCATTATAAAAACTAATCTTATGATTTTTCTGATCAATCATTTGTATTAATATAAATTACATATATTTGCTTTTTAATGTTATATTAATTTTAATCAATTCGAAATTAAATTAATTGACTTTTGTTTTTTAAAATGCCCGGTTTTTTTTTGTTTTAGGTGGTGTATTTTACGGCTCTTTTTCCGTATGTGGTGTTGGTAATATTATTTTTTCGAGGTGTGACTTTACCTGGAGCTGGCACTGGTATTATTTTCTACTTAAAACCAGATTTCAGTCAACTTGCTAATGCGCAGGTGATTTTTAACATAACCTACTCACAAATAAACATTGAAGAGAATTAAAATCTATTACAATTCATATAACATATTAATTTTTAGGTGTGGGGTGATGCAGCTGTTCAAATATTTTTTGCTCTAAGCCCCGCTTGGGGTGGTCTCATAACTCTTTCCTCTTATAACAAATTCTACAACAACTGTTACATGTAAGTATGGTGTAAAGTATTTAAATGGTAGGTACCTAAATAATTATATAATGTATGGTGACGGAGTAAGAATACAATTCACCACTCCCTATTTTACTAGTGGGTGATCGTATGAGCCGATTAAGGGCTATAAAACATATATAACATCTATGCAAAAGAAGAATAACTCGAAACCAAACCCTATACTAACACGTCTGACCAGCGTGATATAGTAGGCCACTGACATTCCACTTACGGGAGGTTCGAGGCCAGCAGTGGGACATATATGAGCTGAGATGTGAAATAATTATAAAGTGTTGAGCATGATAGCATATAAGATTTTGTATTTATATTCTATTGTAGCTGTGTGGTAGCGGCTACGAATACTACCAACCCTTACTTTGCTCGTGGATGTCGTAAAAGACGACTAAGAGACTTATATCGACCTGGGTCAACTCCATCTGATGCCGTTTGGTTAACAATTACATTCCCAAGGAGGGTTGACGTCTGGCAAGCGGCCGGTCATAAAACTTTTGCCTATAACTTTTACAATAGTAAAAAAGTATGAAAGAAAAGTACACATTGTATCGACCCCAAGTAATTGGGATAAGAGTAGGAGAATGATATTCGATTGTTATGTTATAATGTCAAGACATATTTATTTTCAGAGATTCTCTAATAGTTGCCGTATCAAATATAGCAACGTCATTTTTTGCCGGTCTGGTAATTTTTTCCGTAATAGGATTTTTGGCTCATGAACTCAATGTTGAAGTGGACCGAGTAGTGGATCAAGGAGCAGGGCTTGCTTTCATTGTATATCCTGAGGTGGTAACTAGATTACCCGTGTCGCCACTTTGGTCTATATTGTTCTTCGTCATGCTATTAACTCTTGGTTTGGATTCACAGGTAACATATCTATATATTTGTTTTATAATTATTTAGATATTTCAATTTGATCGAGTTTTTATATGGGGCTGGAGCGATATTACAATAGTCACCACCCCTTCTTTTCAAATAGATATCGTAAAAATAGATTATGATGTTTATCCAGATAATAATTTCGGAAGAGAAACTAATTTTGAAATGAAACCCAATGCCAACCCATCCTGCTGTATAACGTAGTAGGCTAATTTCTATTACCTAAAGGAAACTCATTCTTAACGTTGTAATTTTTATAGGCTGAAAAGAAGAGGATGATTAATATTTATTTATTGTTGACAGTTCGCATTAATGGAGACTGTTACTACTGCAATATTAGATAATTTCCCCAATTACCGTCAGAGAAAAGGATGGGTAGTATTTTTCGTTGCTGTGTTTGGATATTTGGGAGGACTTATATTCACAACGAATGTAAGTGTATATTTTTTTAATATCCCACGTCCCGAAAGTTATTATAACATTTTGAAGATATAGATAACTCTTAAAATATAATGAGATAGGGTGATCTTATGTCTCTCTTATGTTAGCTGTGTGAGGCTATTGCTATCTGCTGAAATACTCTCACCCTAGAGTTATAATATGTGTTTCTTTCAACGAGAATATTTGTCACAGTATTCATTACCTTCCTGCTATGATGCTTATGTTGCTAAGGTTCTATGATTTGCAGAGACCATGCATGACTCTGATTTCGTCTGCCTTCAAAGGCTACAAAAAACAATTCATGTCTGCCAAGTGACAGCTATGACGTCATAGTTAAGCGGCCGCATTTATCTTATTGTATCTAGGGGGCCGATAAATATTTAATAAAAAATCATAAACCTTAAGTAGTATCATAAATCTCAAGTAGTGTAAGTAATTCTTCTGTACGTGTGTATATGAGTGATATCCTAAATTGCTGAACAGATTTAGACGAAAATTTATGTGTTTGTATTGGTTCCAAATGATTTAGATTCACGATTGTACACGGTAGACGGCGTAGAGAAGATCCGGGAACTTTAATTATTTATTTTTTTGCCCAAGACGTCTTCTGGGTCATGTAGTATATAATAATTTTCTTCTCAAGTTCAAGATTTAAAAAATGTTACTGAAGGTACACACATCCACAGTAAAATTTGCACTTGTCTTTGTAATGTAAAACTTAACTTCCTATACAGTATTTGCGTTCATGGAGCATTATTTAGGATCCATACATCAACATAAATTAGTAAATTATAAGTAATTATTATTCTCATCTATATAAAGACGTTGAAGAACCCTCGTTTCCATAGTATCAAGCACATTGCTGTAAGGTTCTCTGCCTCGTTTTCTAGCAATAGAACTTTCTGGTCGCTTTTCAAAGCGATCGAAGGCAATTTCCGTCGATATTCACCGCCTTCGTTTTGATGAAACTTGATGTAACACGTCCATAATATAATTCCTATATTCGCGTTCTATCATAGAAACAGCGGGCTTTTATCTATCCGATATAGGTATTCCATTTGTATAAAGAATTTTACATCATTTATAAAATACGAATGGTTAGGCAATTGAGTAATTGGCGCCTCTTGGTATCACCAACCGATTATAAATTAGTCACTCTTCAAAGTAAGAGTGGATAAAAACCTTTTAAATACGTCGTGTATCTCACCATAATAAAATTACTTACTCTAACTTTTAAGCATTAATATGTTTTAGAAAAAAAAAAGAAAATAGTTTGTAACTCAGAGCATCAAGTGAAATGTCACACGTTAAACTTTTAGTAGCGACATTTGTTACTCTATATGACTGTTTTAAAATTTATTTTTTTAGAGTGGCATGTACTGGCTGCAACTTATGGATAAGTACGCAGCAAATTGGTCGGTTCTAATCATAGCTATTGGAGAATGTATTTTGATAGCATGGATTTATGGTGCAGAGAAATTTTGTCGTGATATCCAGCGAATGATTGGTCGTCAGTCCAAGCTATGGGTATTCTTTTGGAGTGCTATGTGGAGATTGATCACACCTGCTGCTTTAGTGGTAAGTTATAATTATATGCCCCATTATATAGGTCTCATTCCGATTAGTGATGGATTAAAAATACAATGTGTCAACCAACCATCATTTTCATGTGGGTGTCGTAAAAAATGGCTCATGAATCACCATGAAAATAAGCAGCAGTACTTTTCCGAGAACTAATTTTCCTATAGCACCAACTATGATCTCTAAGCTGACGTCAGGGGTAACAGTTATGGTATTACCTACTTTGGGGAGGCCTAACAATGTACGTTGATACGCAGATAGATATAGATAGATATTTTGTGTAGACTGATAATTAAGACCATTGACCCTTTATTTTTAAAATTATAGTTAATTTTACAGGTTATATACAATATTGAATTAAATATCTATTTTTTTATATAAATATATACCGTTTTCCGTGTGGTGACGGAGTAAGAATACTATTCAACACCCTATATCTTACCCGTGGGTGATCGTACGAGACGACCAAGGGATATAAAATGCATATAACATGTATGCGAGAGAAGGAAAACTCGAAATAAAACCCTATACCAACACATCTGACCAGCGCGGTAGGTTAATTTCCCTCCCATTACGGAGGAGGCCCGATCCCAACAGTGGGACATTCATGGGCTGTGATGATGATGATGAAATATATACCGTACGGTTAAATGCTGAATAGTATCCTCAAGTTTAAAATTATTCAGAGTACCTATAGTAGAATTCATTTCAGTGGTTTCCCCAGATGCCAGGGGATCAACTAAGTAGTTTAATGAGTCAGTGATTATGTCGTTTTCTGTTAATAGTTTATTTTGGTATTCAACTGGATCGAGTACAAACCAGCTTCATATGGCAACTATGTGTATCCGATGTGGGCTGATGCAGTTGGTTGGTCCATCGGAGTATTACCTGTCGTGGTGGTTGTGCTAATGGCCGTTGATCAGATCTGTAACGGACCTGATGACCTAACTATAATGGAGGTATGTTGATTACATAATTAACATATCATGTAGAGCAGGTCAAACGGACATTATCTCACTTCCATATTTCATAAACATTACCTTATAACCAATCCATATTAAGTTGAATTTATTGAGGCTTTTTAATTATTCCGTTATTGCAATTATCGAATGAGAAAAATAGCTTCAATTAGTATAGTTTATACTAACAAAATAATACATTATACTTAGGTTTTGCAATGCATCTAACGATCTTTTTAAATCTGTTTATTATAAATTTATTTCTTTGATATTAGTTTTTATTTAACAAAAGGTTTTGTCAATGCGAAAGGTCCCATTTTCAGAAATATTTACCTGTATAAAAGTAATTAGGATCCAAGATGGATCAGAATCTCTATGTTAATCAACCGTAATGATACTAAATTATGACAATATTATGTATATATACAACGCTATACAAAATATTTTCAAAGAACATTAAATAAGTTTTAATGTAGTAAATACAAATTTTGGAGTCCTGAAATTTGCTATAAAAATTCGTAGCCACCGCATCTTGCTTTCTCGGTGTATCATAAATATCGATTACAAGATTTAAGTAGATAATATCAATGCAAGAAAAGAAAACTTTAAGTAAACCTTATGTCAATTCGTTTGGAGAGCGTGATATAATAGGCTAATTTCTTACATCAGAAAGAGGTCCATACTCAACACTTTTAAGTTCAAAAAAGAAGATAAACGAGAGAAGAAACTTTATTTCGTATAAAACTACCTACAACTAATATGTGTTTGCAGAAAGCGCGAGTACTTGCTCGACCGACTGATGAGTGGGGTCCTGCATCCATGGCTAGTACGTTGCATACTGAGACGCAGTTGTCTCCTCCTGTATTGCTTCTCCACGGCCGTCCGGTGTTACGTGAGCGCGGTGCTTGACCCCCGCAGACACATCCGCTTGTCATTATGCGGAAGGTAAACCTAATATTACGTTATATATTAATTTTAAAATTTATAACCTCTATTCCAGAAGATATAGGCAAAGACGCATTTTGACGCGCAATATAGATCTCTTAATTGTGAATGAGGTTATTGTCGCTATCAGGTAGGGGTCAATGACACCGCAATTCGTGCTATTGACAATTTCAAGGCAAACAAATTCAATACAATTTAATAAATAAATACAAGAAAACTGCCTTAAAAATGTACTTGTTTTCAGAGTTTTAAAGCTTTAGTTCTTTTAAAGCTCTTTGTATGCTACGGTTGGACACCAGTATAATGCTGTAATCGCTATGCTGTGTAGACGGATTGACGATCGCATTTAGTGTTATAAGTTATCTAAAAAGCCGTTATCCATTCTCTTCGATCACCAAGGAATTAGAACAAGAAAGGAATCATATTCTTAGCTGGTATTTTAGACTCCTATAGAAAAGTAAGCTGTGGTAACAATTTGTATTGTTCACTACATGACTTTCCAATATAGGACTACAATGCCACTTTTATTAGATGCAACACTCAGTTGTTAAGCTCTTTCTTTTTCTTACTAAAAAGATGCATTGATTTGATATTATGGACTCGCTTTTTTATTGTGAAAATTTAAATTAATTGAAAACTTATAAATTTTAGACCTCTCAAGACGGCAGCGACAACACTTCTGTTACTGGTAAAATAGAAAATGAAATTAAGAAATCAACAGCAATAAATACTAAGAAAACTTCTATCAAACGAAAAGTTCAAAGTCTTAGTCATGAATCTGATGATGCTGTTATAGAGCCGCTTCTGAAAAAGGAAGATGACAAGATAGAAATGAGAAGCGCCAACCAAAGTGCCAACAGTAACTTATTATCAAAAATGAAAATTGAGAGTATAGACAAAACAAATATTTTACAATCTAGTGACTCCGAAGCATCATTGCCATTTTATAATTGTACTGCAGTAGATACAGTTACATCAACTTGTAGGTCAGATGCGTTGCAAAAAAGTACAAGTGGTATATCTTCTCTACATAACCATATGAACACTAATGTATTTAATGATACTTTGAAAGGTTTTAACCCACTAAAAAGTCACATTCTTGTTGAACTAGATGGGGCTAAATCAAGTGGATATAGTCCCAGTCCATTGATATTTACCACAGCAAAAATTCACACTGATGATCAAACGAAACATGTGGAATCACTTCAAGTTACACCTGTACCGATACTTTCAACTATAGAAGTGAGTATTCATAAAGGTAAAGGCACGAATGAAAATGGAAATGAAACTACTGGACGCGTTACTTCACAAATAAACACAGGTTATACTAATACCGTTAAAAGTAATGCAAATGCATCTGATAAAGGAAAAAATAGGTTATCAGATAATTCTGAAATATCAACAAGTAAACCCAATGGTAAAATGGTAAAGTCAAGTGAAAACGTTAAAAATACAATGGGTAATGAGTTTAGTACTTCACAAGACACAAAAGTGTCTGAATCAAAGCTAACCACCAATAATACCATAAATAATAGAAATATTTCTATAAATAAGGTAAATAATTCTATAAATAATGAAGAAAAAACAGATAGAAATACACCAGGTAAGCAGACCAAAAATATGGTATCTCAGGGTGTTAATAGTTTGAGTTCGGATAAATTAAAACCTAGTACTGACTTAGGTGATATCATTAAAACTGTTACTCCTACAATTCCTACAACGGGTTTGAAACAAATTGAGAAAAATATCAACGCTTTTAATCATCGAAATGCCGGTCAGTCCCAATCATTTGATAATATGTCGCCTGCAAATATTATTGACAAAAATGTAATCAAGGGTTCCACTGAAAACAAACAGTTACGCCGTCAAAAAGCAGCCCTTGATGAACCTATATCCAAAGTCAATTCTACTACAGATAGTTTATCCACGGGTAAAAATATTGCTAATGTAAAAAATTTAGAATCTTTAGTTCCGTTAACAGATTCACGTACGCCACAGCTTAATCCAGGTAATGATATTAGTAGTTTAAGTGATAAAACAATATTGTCAAAGTCGACTGCCAATAGTATTCAAGTTAATAGTTCTGTTACTCCAATTAGCCATAAAATAAATATGCCACCATCTACTAATTCAATACGTGAATCAAATACATCCACTATTGCTTCTTCTGCAAAACCAGACACAAATTTACAAAAAACTGCGATTTCGATACCAAAAATACCAACAACGAAACCTAAAGATGATGATGTAATATCAATTACACAGCCTTCATCAGCAGCAAAACATTTATCAAACAGTTCTACTTTGATTGTAAGTGAGACGAAACCAATTGGCGTTGAATGTAGCAAGCCTTCATCTTCTTCACCTTTAGTAGATACTGTTACAAAGACAATAAATGCATCAATGGTCGAGGCTCTACCTTCTCTGTCCACTAACAAGCAAGCAAGTGCATTACAATCTAAAAAAGCTGTCACGAAAACGGCTCCACAAGCTGCAGGAAGCAAGTCTATCGAAAATATCAAACAGAATTCACCTGTGTCTATAGATGTTGTAAAACAAGTGCCACAAGCTACAGCCAGTAAGTCTATAGAAAATACTAAACAGAATCTGCTTGCGTCTAACAGTGCTACAAAACTGATATCACAAGCTACAGCAGGCAAGTCTATAGAATATACTAAGCAGAATCCGTCTATTGTAAAACTGATACCACAAGCTTCAGATGGCAAATCGATAGAGAATACTAAGCTGCCTATTGCTATCAGTGTTGCAAGAAGTCCAAAGTCGTCAAAGGAATCTATTAAGAATTCATCTTTAACAGGAAATAATGTAAAGCCTTCAGTAGCTAAGGTTAATATTGCGTCAGTCGGTGACGCTACCACTCCATCACCCTCATCATCGGTCTCAACACTTAGCAAACCTACAATTGCAACTCTTACTTCAAATACAGTTTCATCAGAAAAAAAAGATGCCAAATCTACAGAAATCATTAATAGTAACAAAAATTTAAAATCTTAACACTAATTACAATTTCGAGTTTATAAGAGATAAAATTGTCGCTCAAAATACGTGTTTAGATGTAATTTTATTTTAAGCAAAGACAAAATTTGTGTTACACAATATTGCGTAATATGTTTAAAATAGTTAACAGAGGCTTATACCTCAGATATTGTAGTGTAGATGTTCTGAAAGAGTAAGCCGCCAGGTGGACTATTAAAGTCAAAATAACTACATTACCAATGATACGCTTAAAAGGCAGAGTGAGATCACATGGAGAACTGTGGGGCCTCGCCCTGTTGTCTCCTGGATAACGATCTTGCTCTTGTCGCCAACTATACAATATCCATTAATTATTATACTTTATATACATAATTTTAGGTAGACTATTCCTAGCTCCGTGTCAAATATAGCAGCTAAATAGCTTATTATTATTAGATGTAAGCACATATAGCAAGTAAAAACAGTTCTGTAATTTAACTCGATATATTAGTAATCGTCACTTTAAATGCCAAATTTTATCAAATTCGTAAAATAGGTAAAATGCGTATTAGTGTTATGTTATAGTTATAAAGGAATTGAAAATAATAAGTATACAAAAAAAAAAACAAATACTTATCATTTAAATTGATGGATTTATATACCTTTTTTAGTATATTTTATAAATTAATCCAAACATCCATTACATAATTTCGAAAATCGAGCAATAACTATATAATAGTTTAATCAATACAAGGATTGTTATTGACGGACAAGTGCGGTAGGTTAGTGGTGCTAAAATATAACAATATTTTTCATAGACAATATTGTTATTATATTTTCTATACCATTTAGAGATGATGACTTAGTTTCATCTCACATCGTCAATTTGTATCATTATTTGAAGAGAACCTTATAAAAAAATCTTACCTATTAATAGGTGTTCTATAAACTTATTTAATGACGAGAGAAAATTAAAAAGCAGGGTAGGAACAGATAATACAAGAATTGCTTAATGAATATATAAAGTATAATGCATGTCATTGAAGTCTAATACTAAATTAAAATTTAGAGAAATTTCGAGAGAATCGCGATTTGTGTAGACATAATATGTAGCCTAAAGCATTGATTTGATCTTCTTATTAAATAACGTGATATTTTAACGTGTATTTTAACTTGAAATTAAAACAAGAGATTTATTTTTATTAGTGTTATGTATCACGCTGCTGAGCTTTTCGGTTGAGTATCATATTTTCTCGCTATACAAGTAACAAATCTAGATTTTGGAAATATTATAAACTATATCCCATAAATTCACATTCTTATTAAAATTAAAAAAATAAATAAATGATAATAATAATAAATCTATCTAAATATTATTTTGCGACGACACTGAGGAGTAAATGTCTATGTTTCATTTATGGATTACAAATATACCTATAATTTAATAGAAATTAAACTTGCACTGAACACAATTAAAGGGTGGGTTGTAGAATGGTTTGCCCGTCGTGAGAATTGTTAAACTTTTAAGAACGTATGTTTATTAAAGTATATAAATATACAATTGGTAGGTTACGGTTATATATACAAAAAATCCTAATAAACATTATGTTTTCCACAAAAACTTACGTAGTAATTTTTTTACCTAGTAAAAGGATCAACAGAATTAGAGAAAAAACTAAATTTATAATATACCTAGTATAAACCTATTTAACCTATTATTGAAATACGATATCGTGCCGATAATATGCCTGCTAATAACATAATAATTTAAAATCAAAAAAATTAAAATCATGTTAGTGCCTATATTAATTGAGAGTGCGTATTAATTTTATTTTTTCATAGATTTATCGACGAGTTTGTTATTTTTACTTTATAATAATATATGTATATAGTATTTAATTATTTTAAATATTTTTATTGTAATTGATCAACTCATCACAATAGTACATAGTACTCAAATTAAGACTGCAAAGCCATATGTACTACAGTAATATAATTACTGCATTAAATTGTGCCAAATTCTAGTTCAAAATTATTTTTATTTAAGAATTTGTTTCCAAGCGATCAGTTCACTTTTATATTAAAACAATAAAATGTTGCTATCTTATGTGTACTTATCTACATTTTTTTACTAACATATGTAATGGCCAAAAATTTCGCTTATTCATATCAGCTTTTTCTATGAATATCCTGCCTACCTATATACATTTATAACATTAAAATATAAACAGCACATGTAAATCAAAATCTAGCTAGTTTAGTAGATACGTCCAACTCATAATGGAGTCCGTCTCTAAACACACTATTGTCAGATTCTGATAATCGTAATTTTGGGCGTTTACTATTGCATAAATTCTATGGCAATTAGATAAACTTCTATATTTTAATAGTTCTGTCATATATCTTATATACTTAATTACATAGCAATAAATATATTTAAACACATTATCCCTAAGTTAAAAATTTAAGATTCTAGTTGCCAGCTTTGTTTAATGTTGTTGATTAATTTTCTAAGACATCGCTTGTGTATGTATATATATATATATATATATATATATATATATATATGTATATATATATATAAATATATATATATATATATATATATATATATATATATATATATATATATATATATATATATATATATATATATATAAAAGTACCTTTATTTAAGAAGTCACCTGACTATAATTAAAAATATAAATATTAATATTATCACAATACAATAAAAGAAGAAATTGTTGTTGGTACGAACGTCAAGAAATGTAGTACTAATTTGTTCATTATTTTCCTAAATGACATTGTTTGGAGATTGTTTGGAGAAATGATAGGAGCCTAAAAGAAAATTTAAATTAACCTAAATACCTGGATTAATTAAAATAATACTCTTTGTTATATACATTTAATGGAGATTATCATTTTAACTATTTATTGTCATGTAAGTGACATAAACGATTATATTCAAACAATGAGCAATTAGTTTTTGTTAGTTACCTCAATTTTATGTTCCCTTAATTACCTACATACAATTATATAATGAAGATTATTCTTTGCTCTTCTGAATGTACAACATTTTGAATTAACACAATGCATGTTGTGTTCAAAATGACAGTATATTCTATTTAAATATGTCATATATTATTTTTTTATAATTTTCTGCTGATCTTAAAGATTTCAAAACATTGTAATGGAAACGATAGGTAACTTTTAATTTATGTTATTACAATATTTATCGCATCCCTAACACGGATATGAGAGCGTAACTTCAGGAAAAAATATCAATTGTTATTTATGAGTTACATGCAAAAATAATAGTTGACATTTTCGTATATATTGTGAATTTATTGACTAATTGTTTACTGATGTTTACGCGAGTATTACACGTTTGAAATAAAACTATTTTTACAGCGTTCATGGTCACGAGGGAGTCTTCCCGTGACTATGAACGAAACAAGACGAAAGTGTTCGAAACAGCGGGCAATTAAAATTCAAATACTAACGCGATAGAATCTTTAAAAATAGTTTCATTTAAAATGACTAATTGTTATTAATAAGTTGTGTAAAGTTGCGTCGAGACGTTCTGAGTTTTAGAATATTTTATTGTTATATACTAGAAAAAGTCTAGTTTTAGATATATTAATATCAGTACAAAATGGCAGCTAGTTCATGTGTAAAACTTAATATGAGTTATGTAAAATATTTGTTAACAATCGGGGTGATTGACGAGAATTAATTTGTTTTTTTTAAAACAAAGAGCAAAAGAAAAACTTATATTTCATTGCGTCTTAATTAGGAATGAAAAATAACGTTTTTCATATCAACAATTTTAAATTATATAGTTACTCTTGTTTCCAATTACCCCGTTTGAATCTGTGTGATTAGACTGAGTGATTGTTTGCAGAGTATGATGAAAGGATTCAGCTGTTATATTGATAATTTCTACTTGATTTGCTCGTAAGTAGGTAGATAGTCTAGGTAGATATTTCATTAGGTGTACTAAAATTAATTTAAATAGGCAGTGGAATATTCAGAAATAATTTATTCGAGCTCATCTTTGACTGCACTTACTATATAGACACATATTTAAGCACCGATGCGTTATGGCGCACTAAAATTTAACATAATATTAGAATTACCTATGTTCATTAAATAGAGTTTAGAATGTCAAAAAAATATATAATCCTAATTTTTGTTACCATAGTGAGATATTTTATTTGCATGTACTTCTCTGCACTTTATATAACTATGATAAATAAACATTCTAATTATTAATTTATTAGATAACAATCAATAAAGATTGTTTAGAAAAATGCATTCGAAGTATTAAGGGTTCTTTGCATCATTCGTAGCTTCGATTCAATTAATGGAGTCTGAAGGATTGAGTAAGTATGTACCTTAACTAACTGTAGACGAGTTTGTAGATTAGATTCGTCGTGTAGATATTTTACTCAAATTGTAGTTTTGTAGAATTTAGCAAAGTTAACCTAGAATTTATAATTAAGTTGTTACAATTTTTTTGAAGGCTTTATTTTGATAAATATCATGTTTTATCCTGTAAGAAATGATTTTATAAAGGAACTTATCTTAATATATGTATGTTTAATATAAATGTAGTTCACCTATTTGTTTTCGAATAGGCACAACTACTGATTTTGTTCTCCATATAAACTTGATAGATTTATATAGAAATTTGGAAATGGGCTCATTTATAGGCGTAGGCTGATCCTGTACTTGTAGGATGACGAGAAAACACCGTGGGAAGCGCGGTGACAATCGATACTAATTCACCGTTACAGGGCTATAAGGATATGAAGTAATGATAATGATATACGTACGTTTCTACAAGACAATTAATGAGCCTAATCGAATAGAAAATTGTTGTTGAACTTGATGTATTTTAGAGGATTATTGATCAAATCGATGTTATATAGATGTTTATTGTAAATATTAGGTTTAAACGTATTCGAGGAAGTGTGAAATGGTATAGCGTGTTATAGAAGGCTGTATTTTTGGGTGATATTTTAGAACGGAAGGCATCATATCTTTCATAACACAATATAAATAACACACTATAAACCAGATATGATATGAGAGAGTATAGAGTTGGTAATGATGTGATAATGATGGATTTTAGTGTTAGTGTTGTTGTGCTATTTAATAAAATATGTTCAAATGTGGTTATTTGTTGTTTTTATTATTATACATAATCATTCTCCTACTCTTATCCCAATTATTTGGGTTCGACACAATATGTACTCTGCTTCTATCGTATATATTGCAAAAAGGTATTGGCTATAGTTTTAGTTGGCCGTCTGCCTGACATTAACCCTCCTTAGGATGAAGAATAGAAGAAGAATGTAATTGTTGACCAAACGGCATCAGGTGGAGTTGGCCCAGGTCGACTTAAAGTTTTTAGTCGTCTTTTACGACATCCACGAGCTGATAAGTGTTGATAGTATTCCTAGCCGCTACCACACAACAATTTTGTTTTATTGTTGATGTATATACAAAATTATAAACGCTTTATTATCCTTATGATGGTAGAGTAAGAATACAATTCAGCACCCTCTTCCTTGCCCGTGGGTATCGTAAAAATATCCCTTATGATATGCAGATAATCTTTGCAAGAAAAAAACAACTAGAAATAAAACCAATCCGTTTGATGAGCGTTGTATAGTAGGTGAATTTTCCTCCTATTCTGGAGGAAGCTCGAGTCCAACAGTCGGAAGTATGCCTAAGAGTTGGGATGAATGAATGACTATACGAATTATCTACGCCCTTTATTTACTCGAGGGTATCTTAAAAACAGTATAAGAAGACATCAAATACATTCAACAGTCAATGGGTTGATGGTAATATTTGCATACCGTAAGTTTATTATTTTTTTTTTTTTTGATACACCTCCCTGCACTAAAGAAAATAATCCTTGTATCGCGCGGGGGACTTTACAAACATGCAATTAACGCAGACAAATTACGTCCAGACTCATAACAATACTTTGTGGATCGCACAAAGTATTGTCTTGCGTGGAAATCGAACCCGCGGCACTGGCTCGGAAGATCGGTATCTTAACCACTACGCCATCTGTGCAGTCAGTAATTTATACCAATGTCAGGATAGTGACAATTATACATACAATATACCATTCATTTCTTTTCCGTAAGCATTGCAAAGTATTTAGACAATTAAGGGACGTAATCAGATAGTATAATAGCAGTTGTAAAAAAAATTTAAACCTTATTTATCTCTCTAAGCAGCTTGCTAGGGTCAGAGACGTGAACATCTACGCAGCCCTACCTACGCTAATGCCTTGTTTGATGCTGTTCTAGCCAAGGCCGTGGATGGTCCGATCGTATATTAGTCTGCCACCCGAAGGGCGAACCTCTTGCTCTTTATTGTCGTAACATTCCTGGATGTTAGTATCTGAAAGAGTAACCCGTAAGGGATAAAAGTACAAGTAAGGTTTAACTCCTAGGTTTCGGAGTCATGGAATCAGTTTCGATAGCCTATTCTATTACCATGAGGGGTAATTTGAGAGTTAACGGGGTCTCACGCCGCCCTTCTGTCGCCACTGACGGCTTGGGTGGGTGTGGTCAGGCTAATAGATAGGAAGTGAGTTGGGAATACTATTCCTGCCAAAAGACAAACATATTTTAATTGTGAACAGTGGAGTCAATTTTTATAGGCGATCTATACTTAAGCTTGATTACTTTTATACAATAGTTAGAACCGTTTTTATGAAATGTTACGCAATTTTTATCGTTCTCTTTTAGGCATTTTTTTTTTGTTAAAGTTTTTAAATCAATTTCTTTAAAACATAGTCATAGCAAACAGTTAATAAATCTAGCACATACTTGCCAAAAGAATAGATACTAACTACCTACAAAACTTATGATTGGACCTTGACCAAACCTAATAATATAGAGAATGCTTTTAATGACTTTATAGAGAGTAAAAAAATATTGTGTCTGACATTGAACTAAATTATAAATTAGATTTTTTGAAACCTCAATCGATATTTACGCAGCTTATTCCATAAGGTGACATAACTATTGCGATAAGATTGATAAAAATATATAAGTACTTATTTTAGTGGATGTGATGCTGTGATATGTGCTGTCTTAGAATATATTGCGGAAGAGATAACACCAGTTTCATCAAATATTATCATTCTATAAAGGCACACATGTATCCAATAATAAGTATTATTAATATATCTGTCCTCAAAAAAGGCGAGAAAACTTGTCTTAATAAATGGAGATTAAAAATTTCTTATTCTCAAAAATCTACAAAAAAAATATTATATGTTTGCTTGAATTATTGTGTCAACATACGAAATTATCACTCCATATTTGGTCTTCCACGAATACAAATTTTGCCAATGAACTTCCACTTACATATTTGGCTATTTTAACACGTTTAGGTATATTAACTTAGTTTGTAACGGAATCTTTGAACGTGTTTTTAGCATCTCCTAAAGTCGGATTAATATGACACTGCACATTTATCAGAGACAGATGACAATGCAATTTATATATTATTATTATTATATAATATTTTCAAAATGACTTTTCTTTTACCAATATCTAATCAATAAATGATTTATAACAATTGACATCGAACATCCTTTTTTTGACAGGCATATGGTTTGTACACAACCCACCGATTCCGTCCTGGGCGACGTACAGGCGGCGTGCGGATCCATACCCACTGTGTTGCCTCCCCACTGTCATTAGGCCGACCACTGGTAGACCGGGTTCCGGTGGCTCGCTCGCTCGGTGAAGAGAGGTAGGTACATGTAGGGCGGGTCTATGGGTCCCGCACCGCTACTTCTGTCGCTCCCGGACGGATTTAGCGGGTTGTTGACCACTCCATAGCGCGCCGCAAAAAAAAAAAGGCCGACCACTGGTACCGCTTCCTTGACATTCGTATGCAGCGCGGCGCCCCTTACGCGTATCATCACAAGCGACATCAGATTAAGAATAAAATGTGTTATTAACCCTCGCTTGCCTGTGAGAGTAGTAAAACTAGACTAAGGGATCATCACTAGAATGGGCAGCACTCTCCTAAGAATTTTATAACAATAATTACGATTGCCAGATCGTCAAGAGTGGCAATTAGGTATTATCCTCCGGTCTACTTCCAACACTGGACGTCGGTAGACTTTTGGATGGATGGTTGTATATAGTTCAACTATACTGTGTAACTGTTGTGGTATTGCCCATAGATGTCGTGAAAATCGATTATAGCCATTACAACAACCTGTGTTGATGTGCAGTCGCATTGTGGTATGGAAGCATTACCAAGGAGAATGGACATTAAGAAGGTGTTCGATTTTAATACCTGTTGGTTATAGTCTTCTTCCAACAACATTGCTCAAAAAGAACGTGTTCCATTTAAGTTGATATATATTCATCAATTGTTGAAATACAGGTTATCTACCTGTTTATTAATTATACGTGTAGGTTATAGCTGCATGTGTGAGCTGTCCGGTCCTAGTTAATATATAATAGCAATATATGAAGTCTTTAGTTCCATGTTACTTTCCTTGCGTCTCTATGTTTTCTTACATAGACAATACACTACCTTATAGATACACTAATTCAAATTACTGAAATTTAGCATTTAATATGCTTAATTATTTATAAAACCCGATTACGAGTAATCGGGTTTTATAAAAAATACACTAATTCACTTATTTTTTTTTAGAATAACGAGAAATCTTTATTCTAACGACTGTGCTGTGTGTTGACATTGCTTCTAAAAGTTAGATTACAACATCTTGGTTAAACCTAGATTGTGATGAGATTAAATATCATATATTATACACATCTTGCTGCGGCATTTACAGCATAATTATCTGCGGTTTTAGTTGTTTCCGACACCTGTGCACTTGCATATATAATTCTAAGAAAGAATTTATGTATTAATAGTTATTCCTGCTAGCCTTCCGTGGTACATTGTGTACAATTTTTACTATAGTACGTCGAAAATAAATAATTTATTCATATTAATTACTATTTTATCTAATTGAATTTAGTAACATGTAGTAGTTTAACAAAAGAAATATATAAAAAGCTCCCATTGATCCGATCGCTACTAAATCTAACAGGCTTACTCCCTATGCTAATCTGAAGATTTCTTAAAGATTTCATTAAAAACAGTCCAGCTGTTTTCGAGTATATAAGTAATATGTATACTATTGTATACACATATTGATTTATATATAAACAAAAAGATCCTTTTGTAGACAAATAGTTATGTCACAAATGTTAATGTTTTGGAATCCGATCTAAGTTCATATTGGTTATTTTATCTAAGAACACTAAAGGTTGATAACATGTTAATTATTATCATAAAAGTCTTTGATTTTATAAAAAGCTAAGTTATATTTAGTCACACCTGGCCTTACTAATCAAACTCATAAGATCGAAGAGACTTTGAAACTTTTGTGAACCAAGTATACGAGGAATTCTTTCTTACATATACTGCTAGTATTCAGCACTGCTGTCATTCAGTTGTCTTACTTTAGCGTAATGATTTCTAATGTTTACGCGAGTATTAGACATTTGAAATAAAACTACTTTTACGGATTCTATCGCGTTTGTATTCGATTTTTATTTTCCCGACGTTTCGAACACTAAGTATTTTTACTTAAGTAGTTTTACTTTAGTGTTTAATCTACTTCACTCACATCAAGATTTGAATTCTGTAGATTTAGTAAATACTCTACGACAAGTTAAGTGAAGACTCCATTTAAGCTATTGCCATTAAAACTTGTCAATTCAATTGAGCTATCTCGTGTATACCAGTGCTCTGTTAAATGTTCAAATATTTCAGTTTATAATGTTTTTATTATTTTCTTTTATTGTCTATAGTGGTAAACGAGCAAGCAGCACATCTGAGGGTAAGTAATACTACTGCACATGGACCTTAGATATACCAGAAGCACAGCCAGGCCACTGCCTACTGCGAAGAAAGTGCTCTTCTTAAACCTTGTTTGAAGAAGGACACGTTATAGCGCTCGAGAACATAGCACCAGGTAGTTTATTCCAGATCTTGCACGTACATGGGAGAAATGATCGCTGAAAGCATGCAGTCGTGGACCGTATCGTTTGCAGGTAAAATGGATGAACACCGCTACAGTGTCCAGTGGTACAGAGGTAAAACCGTGACAGTGGTACCAAATCAAATAGTTCTTCAGAGCACTCCCAGTGAAAGAGCTAATAGAGTGAAAAGAGTGACCTAAAGTCTCTCCGCTGCTCCAGCGACTTTAATCCTTTAACAAAATTACAACTACAGCTTGTTCTATCCCTGTTAAGCAGCTTTGAATTTGTTGATCAACTAAACATATACATATAAAGAATTTGGAGTTTGAAAAATTAATTTAATACATTATTTTTGAGTGTACAGATTGCGTAATGGTTAAAACTATGGCACTGTCATGTGTTTGATTTACATGCAAGACAATACTTTGTTCGATCTACATTATATTGTTCTGTGTCTGGGTGTAATTTATGTCCATTAATTATATGTTTGTATAGTCCTCTGCAATACAAGAGTTATTTCCTTAGTGTCTTTTCAGAAAACATTAAAAGAATCATCATCAAGACATCATTTTTCGTTTCATATCGGGTATTTATAAATAATTAAGCATATTAAATGCTAAAAAATTTCAGTAATTTGAATAACAAGGTTGTGTCATCGTTTAATACAATTCTAACTGTAAAGTTTGAAGTATTAAGTCTATACAATGTGTAAACATTGTCCCATAGATGGCATACGTCACCTTGAAGACGTAAGATATAATATGAATCGAAATTTGCATGTCCTAAAATAGTTCACGATGGTGTAAGTGGCAGCACGGTTGGGCCGGATTCCCAATAGGTGCAGGTTCGAACCCCGCTTGTGACATCATTTTTCGTTTCGTACCGGGTATTTATAAATATTATATGCTAAAAATATTAAATGCTAAAAAATTTCAGTAATTTGAACATAAAAAGACTTTTGTCTAATAGATATTATATTTGATCTAGATACTTTAGTGGAAAGTTGCAGAGCATTTTCCTGAATCTTAATTCACTGTTTGTCACTATTCAGTGAAGCCCTCAGAATTCTTAATAACAGCATGGAGTCTACAAGTACGCTCTGTAGATTGCTATTAAGTTCCGTCTAATATTACGCCTGACTCGTAAAAACTGCTGTATGATATGTTATTGGGTTTCGCTTAAGCTTTCCCTTTTTGGAAAAATAGTTATGAGGATATGAAAACATACTTACTACTCATTTAACATATATTGTAGATGTGAGTTGAATTATGTGATTCAAATGTATAGTTTAATGTAATGCAAGTAAATAAATAACGGGACATGCGGTGTCTCATCTAGTCAATACACGTAACGAAACATGAGTTATTGGCTTCGAATCGAGCAGCTGGTTCGTTGTACGCAAAGGCTTTTATCGATGTGACGATGACGTCGAACTTTCTTTAAATGCCTTATTTTTTTTTTGTCATTTGTGTCGGTGAGTCGGCGTGCGCACACGTCCGTTGTGGTCGTTCAGTTAGCGCCCCGCACTCCATGCCATACCGTCGATTCTCGTACAGTAAACGCGGCAGCCGTTGCCACCAGACATTACCGCTCTCCATAAACTAACCGTGAATATAACTTGATAATTCTAATATAAACCTGTCAAATAAACTTTGTGTGTATATTACATTAAATAGTGTGTTGTGAAAAAAAAAATTCTAACAATTTGTACATTCAAGTGAAATGAAACTCAGTGAGGCGATGTTTCGTTGGTACAATTTACCAGAGGGGAAACACTGATAAAATTGAAATTTGATTTCGAATAGTAACAGGTCAGTGTTCTATCATTATTAGTAATTAAGTTAAAACTTAAAGCTTCAATAAACATTATTTAATGACAAAATTAATATTTTTATTATATCTGTTTATTATTAAGATTATCAACATCTTTTGATAAGTCTGTCACTACAAATACCTGTCAAGATATTCGGTGGCAATGTACATCAATTTGCTATCATTATTCCTGTCATTTGATGCTGTCATACTTCTCACTTAACCCATCCATAACTTTATACGTATTGTATAACACAATTATATTGTCTGATTAACCGTACAGATAAATACATGGAACGGTAAATCCTCTGCGTTGAAGTATTATATATCACCTCGGTTGCACTGTTTGCATGCCTTTGGATGTTTGTAAACCTGTTGTGTGTTAAACCGTTTGTCTGTCTTGACTAGTTTCATTAAATAAGTGGAGAACAAGTTTTATACTCCTGTTGTAATATATCCTCATTCTCCAGCAGGCTAAGCTTCTCTACAATCAGATATTAGTATGCCATTTTATTTGCCATGCCATTTTATTTTCATATTTTCCGTGTGGTAATAAAGTAAGAATACAATTCATCAACCATTTAAAACAAAGACGACCAAGGAACGTGAGCAGATAATATTACAACACGAGAAGGGAAACTCGAACAAAAACCCTACGTCAACTTATCTGGACAACGTGGGATACGAGGTCATTAACATTACCGTGATTACGAGGCAATTAGGGCTGAAACCCTAAAAAGAAGAAAGACTATTATGTTATTACATAGTCTCTTATTTTGCCTTCAGAGCTGAGGATAGAATGTACCTACTGAGAAATGTAGTACATTCATTTTTGAAAACAAGACCCGCATTCTAAAATGTATATCTTATGTGAAAAATGATTTGTGGATCTCACACAGGATTGTCCTGCTTGGGGAACGAGCCTCACGTTACTTAGATCATTTGGCCATCTGTCCAGTTATATTTAAAGTAAATATCTGCTTAAAGTTAGATGGTTTAAGACTCTGTGATGTTACTAGTCTATTCATCTGCTAGTAGACATAGGCTGTAGGGAGGATGATTCCTTAATCACTATATTTGAAAAGCGTGTTGGCCATCCCAATATATGTTTTGTTTTTCAGAGTTCTCTAAGACAGTGCTGCTGCACATTCGCTTGGTACTCCACGGCTCGTGGTACTCTCTTAGTCCGTTTTTAATTCTCCCACGAAAAAATGAGGGGTAGTGTTGCTACTGTTAATGACGGATAATTATCAGTTCGCATGTTTATATCATTAGACTAGCGATGTAATCGTTCTTTCATTTAAACATTGTATGTGTATTTACTTTGTTATATCGCTTTCAATATTCGTGTGCATAGAGGAATTTCTAGCATAGCAATTGTTGTTATTATGTAAAATTACATATATTATCTAATACATTTTTAAAGTAGGAATAAAAGAAACTTCAGGTATATGATGATATCAGGTCTAGTTACTTTTAACAATAAAGAATCGAATTCGATGCCCAGTTAAAAATCGAAGTCCTCTCAGCATTTTCAAAATGATCCATTACAGATATTTTTATCAACCGTTGTATGCTGATGAACTTATGGTGTTCAACGGAGCAGTGATCATTTAGATTGACCTCATAGTATAATAGTGGTTTCAATCAACCGAAAAACGGTTTTACATGGCGAATGGAAGATCATCATCATCATCATCTCAGCTCATATATGTCCCACTGTTGGGCTCGAGCCTCCTCCATAATAGGAGGGAAATAGACCTACTATACCACGCTGGTCAGGCGTGTTGGTCTAGGGTTTAGTTTCGAGTTTTCCTTCTCTTGCATACATGTTATAAGCGTTTTATATCCCTTAGTCGTCTCTTGCGATCACTCACGGGTAAGATAGGGGGTGGTGAATTGTACCTATTCTTGCTTCGTCACCACACGGAGTATGGAAGATACTGTCAGTAAAAAGATCACAATTTTTTTTGGCGGTATAAAGTCTAACAATGTGTGTGAGCCCTCGCGGTTGTCTCTCTTTCATGTTTTTTTTACAGCTCATTATATATTATGTATCATCATCATCATCTCATCCCATTTACCTATGTTCCACTGTTGGGTTCGAGCCTCCTCAATAATGCAAGGGATATTGACCTACTACACCTCGCTGGTCAGACGTGTGCTATAGGTTTTATTTCGAGATTTCCTTCTTTTGCATAGATGTTATATACGTTTTATATCCCTTAGACGTCTGTTACGATCACCCAAGGGCAAGGGGTGTTGAAATGTATTCTTACTCTGTCACCACACGGAAAATATTTTTATATCATTGTTAATCACGAGCCTCTATTGTATTAGGATGAAAATGGGCTATAACTTTACTAGTTAAAGGGTTAGATATTTTCTCTTACACTTAACAATATCTGCTTACGTTTCTGAGTCATCTCATTCTATCATCACACAACAAAAAAAGATATTAAGATGATAGTGAAAACAAAAGTATGCTATGATTATAAAGAATTTTACATTAGCATTTCATTTACCACAGTATTTCAACGTAAACTAGAGCATGGATAACTCATACACAATTTTTGTTACTCATTTCTAAATTACATGATTACTGCTTCTTAATTATTAATTCTCGTACCGATCATTATTTTTCAAAATAACATACCATACTAAAGAATAGATAGAGACCTGTGTCGTTAGGTAGTCCAATTTTGGGACAAATATTTGTGGATCACACAAATATTTGTCTTGAGCGGGGTGGCCAAGACACTCGTTGCGAAAGTTCTTTGATCAAACCACTGTTCACTATTTTCTTATCTCTGAATAATTTGCCTGTTATAATTACGTAGATCTTTATCCCAGACTTTTTTTCTGAACCTATATTAACTTGAATTATTTTGAATCGACTTTCTAGTTTGACTACTTGACTAGTTTCAGTAGAATATTATTTTTACACGCAGCGATTACCATTTACCTTTACTTACCTCCGCCATCCAAATGGATAAAGATATTATAGGATAGAACACGATATCAGGATATGTGAGACTCCTAGTATTGACTGTCTTAGATATTCGTGACAGCTGGAGCTGATGGTTTAACGTCCTCTATGGGTCACCGATTTTACACACTTTCAAAAACATTTAATAAAAGTCTTAGACATGGATGTTCCTCAATGTATTTCCTTCGTCTTTTATTATCAGTAACTGATTATAGTTGAATATTTATAATTAATACTTAATTCTCATCTTCATCATCATCATCACAGCCCCTATATATCCCACTGTTGGGTTCGGGCCTCCTCCGTAATGGGAGGGAAATTAACCTACTACACCACGCTGGTCAGACGTGTTGGTATAGGGTTTTGTTTCGAGTTTTCCTTCTCTTGCATAAATGTTATAGGCATTTTATATCCCTTAGTCGTCTCTTACGATCACTACGGGTAAGATAGGGGGTGGTGAATTGTATTCTTACTCCGTCACCACACGGAATAACTTAATTCTAAACTAATGAGAATCAGTAATGTAAAATTCTGTCTGATTATTACAGCACTAGGAAGTTCGATAGAGCGATATACATTTACAGTTACGATGACTAAGTAAACAACATTGTAATCTAAATGTTCAGTCAATCTATTCGGCTAGTTTTAAAATATCTAACTAGTTTGGCGGTATTGCACCAGTCGATTTCTACATAGTCAACATTCCCGGACACAAAAGGTTCAGTTGAACCTGATAACAAATAACAATACATAAAATGAATAATTTACTATAATAACTAATATTTAGATAAAGAATTAGCTATAAATCAAAAATATCTTAGTCTTCCATAAATAGCCAATGGAAATAACGCATGGTGATAATTATAAATAGGTATTTAGAAAATAATCATGTGGCTTTTACTAAGCTATATGTGAGCGTGTGAATTAAAATCGCGATACAGCGTTGTCTAGTCCGAGAGCTCACTTTCCATCCATTCATGGTGTCTCCAACTTTTTTTACATCGATTTCTTTCTCATGCCCATGTAGCACTCTCTATGGTCTTATAGCAGGTTTTCAGCTTTCTTCTTTGTTGGCGCCGTTCAATTGGTACTATTTACTACTTAATGTTTATAACATTATCAATTTGTCTATGCAATTGCAATATGATATTTTTTGCATTGCCTTTTTCTTCTTCTGATTCAATATGTGGTATAATGCTTTAAAATTATATATAATCATTATAATGAAGCACGGCTGAAATATAAGCATAGTTTTTTTCTTTGTTTTAATATTATGTTTAAAATTTGTTATATCATCAAAAGTAGTTCTTCTATTATGATTTGTTAATTATATTCGGAAGTCTCTTATATAATAAATACTTAAGGAAACATTACGTTTAGGTCATAGCTAATAATTTAATACGACTTTGTCCTCATAAAATTTAAAAAACGTAAAGCGTATTCGTTTTGAATAAAGTAGCTTTCTAATAGTGAAAGAATTTGTTAATTTAGTCCACTAGTTTTCGAAACGCTTCTCTAAAGAAAGAGATTGCCTTGATTTTTATATAATTAAGATATTCTGCCATCTGCAATTATCACTTCCAGTCCATAGCTTTATCATGATGTGTTTGGTTGTGTAAGATTACAGTCTTGCTTTGACCCTTTGATAGCCTTTCCTTCATAAATTACATAACGCAATAGTTTTAAGGTTTATTAATAATACACAGTATTATTATACAATATCTTAAATATTTCTAGGCTTCAGCAAAAATCCATGCTGTGAAGTTTTAGAAAATAAATAATAAAAGACAATTGCACATTAGAAGACACACAGTCATTTATGTATACCTATTGTAGGTACTTACTTACGTACATTGAGGTATGGTTTTCTTTGTTATATGAGGTGGATGAAATCATAGAAGTGTTATGTGGTTAATAAACGAACTGTGGTTCTAAGCAGAATACTATAGTCCGCTAAGACACATCAGTGTCTGCAAAGCGTCGTGATATAGGTAACTATTAATTATTTAATCCTAATAGTGTCTGTGAAAATAAAAACAAAATCTTGAATCACTGTATACTTTTGTAATGATTACTTCTAAATTGTATATGTATGGTATTGCTCAGAATAATCGGTGAGGCATGCGGCCCAGAGGTCGGAGGCGGTTAATTGGCGAAGAGTCGCAATGGCCGGTTTGACCGCTACTCGTTGTTTTACGGCATTCCTAGTTTTGTAGGCTAGCAGCGCTACATTCGGACACCATTGCTAATTTTGTTAAGTGGCACATCCTTTTGTATACACGAAAATATATTTATTAAGAATATATATAATTTTAATTATATTTTATAGAAAATATAGTTTTCTTAAAAATATCGGCGTGCTCTTCCAAATACAAATGAATAACGTATAAAAGGTTAATTTAAACCTAACACACCTACCTATTTATGGAATAAGTAATTTAACTTGTATTATTATTAAATACAAGCGAAAAATATTCTTTACCAGAGGTCTCAATAAGTACTTGTACTTTTTCATTTTTATATTATAGCTATACTATTTGTATATAAACTATATTATTCAAGGGTGTAATGTAATACACATATGTATAATACTATGACGTATCAGCGTGACATGCATAAGGCTTCCTTGACTAAGCCGGAAATTAAGAATCCCCTCACTAGTAGACAAAATCGATTCCCCAAAAGTTTTAGTTATGTTACCTAGCAATATTGATCCGTTTAAACAATGTACGCACTTCCTTTTATATTTATTAGGAAAGGTTGCATTTGAGTCTAGTTTGGATGAATCATAAGCGTGAAAAAACTTTTTAATAAACAATATTTTACTATAACGAATCCGTATCAATGCTAGTTGATGCCGCAAAATGTTTGTTTTTCAAGGATAAAACAAAACGGTATTAAAGATAGATTATCCGTGATCTTGGTAGTTATGTGGATTCGGTTGCGGGCAATGATCTCTACTTAACTAAAAAAAACGAGGGAACAGTTGTTGACCGGGGCGGCGGGGATTAATGGTTGAGTGCTTTTGCCACCTGCGTTACATCTACATCGCACTACCCGCATCATAAGCCTAATATAGCACACTTTAGTCATAATATTTTATCAACAATATTGAAACTATTAAGTCGTTCGTATGATTAGTTAAAAGAATGTCTACAATATTAACTTTGGGCACATGTTAATATACGAGTATATTCAGTTTTGGCCACATACACGCACTAAACAAAGAAAAATCTTACCAAATATGAATAGAATAAATAACATGTGCAAATATGGATTACTATTCTAAGAAACTGAGCAGGTTATGCTTGCAGTTTGCGTTGAGTTGTTACTAGTTATTTTTTCCTCCTTCCTTTCTTTCATTTAAGAATGCATGTAATATACAATGGGAACCTATGTCGATCGAAGACAATCTTAATTGTGTTGTATTTTACATGGCTCAAATATTTTATGACAAGTTTCATCATCATCTCAGCTCATACGTGTCCCACTGTTGGGCTCAAGCGTCCTCCGTAATGGGAATTTTGAATGGGAGGGAAGGAAAATTGACCTATACCACGTTGGTCTGACGTGTTGGGGTTAGGATTTTGTTTCGAGTTTTCCTTCTCTTGCATTGATGTTATATGCGTTATATCCCTTAGTCGTCTCTTGCGATCACCCACGGGTAAGATAGTAAGTGGTGAATTGTATTTTTACTCCGTCACCACACGGATATGTTTTTAATTATGACGAGTTTACCTTAAGAATATTGAAAACTCATAAGTAGGTATTAGTTATTCTTTCCTCTGCTCCTCTAAGCCTCTGATGTTTCCAAAATGCTTTCTAGTGTTTATTATTCCTTATAGATAATTTTAATGACAACTTGTAGATGTACTTTTTGTCTATATGTAAATAGTCATTATTGCTTTGCAAGTTTATCGTTTAAGGCAATTTAATCACTGAAGTATTAATGAAATTCATATATTATAGTATTAATATATGAATGTTAATAACACGTTTCTCTTAATAGAAAACAAAGAGAAAACTAAGCTAGTTGGGCGAATTAATATATTTTTATGTGTAATAATTATAAGTTATGTGAATTGTGCAATGTCATCTAGCGTGAAGAATATTTGCAATGGAACAAGTTGCAGGAGGTTGCGCTTGTGCACAGGTCATTGTACCGCTTGCCCGAGGAGGCTGCACTCTAATCCTCGCCCCTTGCCCCTCGTATTCGTAACTATCACCCGCAAAGCCGCATCCTTTAAACTCCTATTTAAAACCACAATGATGATACGAAATTGTACACAATCTGTTAAGAAATCTAGTAACACCTTATATAAGAGCCAATATTTGCTTTGCAGTTTTATTTTAATAGCAATAACAGATTGACGAAATGATTTGACTAATATCTTATAAAAAGTACTATATTTTTAAAAGAATTAGTAATTCTTTGTATTAATTATTTTGATTGAGACGATAAATTAATGTTGTTTCTTTTAATCAAACTTTTATTAGGGTTCCACAAATATTACTTCGATAATTATATTTACCGAGGTACCAGTTGGATAGCATGTTATATAAACAAGTTCAGGTTTAGATAACCAGATCCTGTTCACAGTTTGAATCACTGATGTTGTTTTAATAATAACTGATTTCAGTTCACATTTTGCAATAGCCAACTTGCGATTGTGTGGATGATATATTTGAACAGCAGTTTTGAAAAATATCTAACGCTTTGTTATGAGAATAAAGAGTAAACTATAGCGGAATACCTACATTGTGACCTTTGCTCAATTTTAATGTTGTATAACGATAATGTCAAGGGGAATAGTAAAAATGGTTTCTTAATGCCCTTAGCTTTGTAAGGATTGGAATCCGTTTAACTATAATTTGAAAACCTTTTTATATGTCATTCATTCATGAGTGGTGCATATAGGTATGTCAGGGACAAATAAAAATCCCTATCAATATGTTTTATCTTCTTTTCAGCCCATATATGTTCCACTGTTGGGCTCGGGCGTCGTCCGTATTGGAAGGGAATTGACCGACTATACCAAGCTGGTCGTGTTGGTATAGGGTTTTGTTTCGAGTATTCCTTCTCTCGCATAGATGTTATATGCGTTTTATATCCCTTAGTCGTCTCGTACGATCACCCACGGGTAAGATAGAGTGGTGAATGATATTCTTACTCCGTCACCACATGAAAAATAAATTATAGATAATATGTGTTATATTATCTATAATTTAGTTTTAAAGGGCCTGTCATCATCATTTCATTTTGCTGAGCTAATACTTAAGGCCACAGTATTGCTTAAGATTTAGATCTACGAGGTTTGAGTTCTGCTAACTAATTAAGGTTGTTGTTGGTACATATTGCAGTATTATCTTATACAATATGTCAAACTAAATTACTTAACAGTGCAATGTGAGAGGAATGATTTCGTCTACCTGCCTCTGCCTCATAAGTTCTATTAAGTTTAACACCTGAGTCAAACCGATAGATCGTATTTTAGATTAAATTTGTATTGAATGATTTTTCGCTTTTTATTGTAGCGCCTAGTTTTGAATTTATTTATTCTTATTATTAGCTGTGTGGTAGCGGCTTCGAATACTACCAACCCTTGCTTTGCTCGTGGATGTCGTAAAAGACGACTAAGAGCCTTATAACGACCTAGGCCGACTCCATCTGATGCCATTTGGTCAACAAAATACATTCCCGAGGAGGGTTGACGTCTGGCAGGCGGCCGGTCATAAAACTATTGCCAATAACTTCTACAATATGTACTAAGAAAGAAGAGTACATATTGTATCGACCCCAAGTAGTTGGGATAAGAGTAGTAGTAGTAAGAGTTTTGAATTTATTTATAAATTAAGTGAAATTTCAATTTATATATATAAATATAAAATTTAATTAAACTGCGTTAGTCTCGTATAAAATAGATGGTGGCTTGATCTATTAGATTTTTTTTTTGTTCGATAAGGCCGAAGGATATGTCATTTACTTTTCATGAATGATTACAGCATTCACCTGGAATCTTAACAATATCAGCTGCGATCATCAACTCGATTACCAATCATAGTGTTAATGAAATTATTCTCCGTTGGGGAGGGAGATGTCTAATACTGAACATCGATAAGTTAAGAGATGGCCAATAAAAAATAATCAAGCATAAGTTACTATTCATAAATGAGGTATTATATCATATACAGGATATAAAATAATCTAATTGGCGCAAAAATAATAAAAAAAAAAAGTTTATAGTGTACAAGTTACATAAAGTGTTTTCTCATGATAAATAATTCGACATTAACATGAGGAAGACTACAGACTGTATATACCTACTATATTAATTAGCAACTACATGTTGTATTCTGCACTAGTTGCGCCCATGTAATTAAATTTTTCGTGTTGTGACGAAGTAAAAATAAAATTCAGTGCATCTTTCTTTTCGCGACGAAAGACGACTAAGAGATATAAGCCGATAACATGAGAAAAGAATAACTGAAACCAAAGTATATTAAAGTAACAACACTCGTTTCGTTTTATTGATTTCAATAAACTATTGCTTCATTGATTCATTAATTTCAGGTCATACATGTACCACTGTTGGGCTCGAGCCTCCTTCAAACGTGAAGGATATTACCCTATTATAGGTACCACGTTGGTTAGGCGTGTTGGTATAGGGTTTTGATTCGATTTTTCTTTCTCATGCATAGATCTTACATGCGTTTTATACCTCAGTCGTTTCTTACGATCACCTATGGGTAAGATAGGGGGTGGTGAATTGTATTCTTACTCTGTCATCACACGGAAAGTGTAATACTACATTTACTATATTTAATATTACAAAGCTGATACATTATAGTGGCTCGATATAGATCTACAGCATATTTTAGTGGCTCGATAAATCCATTTCTGCCTGATCTAGCATTGGCATACGCGACATCGCTTTCGCATTGTTTATTCTACATCATCATCATCTCAGCTCATACACGCCCCACTGTTGGGCTCGAGCTTCCTCCATAATGGGAGGGCAATTGACCACTATACCACGCTGGTCAGACGTGTTGGTATAGGGTTTTGTTTCGAGTTTTCCTACTCTCGCATAGATGTTATATGCGTTTTATATCTCTTAGTCGTCTCATACGATTACCCACGGGTGAGATAGAGGGTGGTGAATTGTATTCTTACTCCTTCACCACACGGACAATGACAATTATTCTACATGAAAGAATAAAATAATTGAAACTCGAGAAATCTGAGACCAACCATATAAATGCTAAATAACCTAAATACAAGAACAAAATGTTTAATTACATATCATTAACACACATAGCTTCTAGTTTAATTACTGTCGATGGCGCGTTTATGTCTAATAAAGGACATAATTAACTACATATTAAAACATGATGTCTAAAGCGAATGTTTGTTATGATTCTAGTTTAGATAAAACTTTCAGTTGACATAAAATATTAAGTATCGAAACGAATCGAAGCATTGCGAGGATTAGACACCCACCGATAAAACTCGGCGACTATCTCCGCCTCCAGATCCCACAGGGACGCTCCCAACAGTCTGTGGATGCCACAAGAGAGTCCTGAGCCGGACGGTCAGAGACCTCACCCACACGCGCGTACAGTACGTCGTAAAGCGCCATTGAGCAGATCATCCCCGTGTATAATCGTCGACATTCAACGCTGGATCTGGCCACGTTTGGCATAAGCTGTGAGAGGGCTCACCAGGGAGCAAGTCTGCGGTAATGCCCCTGAAGCACTACCGCCCGTTAAGCACCAAACCCAGATGTTTCATCTGGGTCTGAATGCTGATTGAGGTGGAGTTGATAACAATTAAGGCTCCGGTAGGTGGACAGTTACGGGGCCCATGAAACAATGTAGCCTCCGTGTTATTAAGGGCGACCTTAAGCCCTAGCGTCTCGATTCGCCTGATCATCGCCTCAGAGGATTGTACCCCTGTACCCCTTTTTTTTTTGGTGGACTAGACCAGAAAAAATCATCCTGTTCTTGTCTCCTATAACCTCTTATAATAAATTATCGATTCACGGAGGAGGAGGATGCGTACATATTCATTGTAATATGGCTAATTTATAAAACATATTTAAATATTACAATGTGTGTTATCCTGCATATAATCTATAGTATTTCAGACTTGAAATAGAACAATTTTTACGGAATCTACCGCGTTCGTCTCAGCACTGTTTGACACTCCGCCCGTGACCATAAACAATGTAAAGAATTCGAAACATCGGGCAATTAAAAATCAAATACAAACGCGATTGAATCTATAAAAATAGTTTTATTTCAAATATATAATACTCATTACTCGCGTAAACGTCAGAGATCAGTATTTCAGAGTTTTATCAAAGTCCATATAGTATAATACAATACACACATAAGTGCTCATAAACTTTCATGTTTATAATATTAGTACAATAAGAAAAGTATACATAGCAACCAGTTCTTTCAAATGCGTGGAATTTTGAGATTACTCATAAAAATGTAATAAAATTGCATTTTGATGATAGATAACAACATAGAAGAAACAATAATTTGCGTCGTTAACAAATCAAAGTTTCGTTTATATTCTATATCTAAACGATTAGTTATGCTTTTCGTTTTTACTAAATATAAAAACTTTATTATTTTTACAACCATAACTAACATCAAAGGGTAATTAAATCTGTCCGGTATTTATAAATATAAAATATATAATCAACTGTAGCTAGGCTAAGACGGTTGCCCTTATAGAATTATAAAGATTAGGCAATAGTGCAATTGTTACAGTTCGTCAGTTCTATTTCATTGCTCTGGTAGGCGTATTATCAGATTTCCATAATAGCAATTATTTTGACTACATTATTCTGTATATAAGCTTATTCATCAGGCACACTCATAATTCTGTAGGTATTTAAGTTAATAATAATTTTGAATACAATTATTTATAAATAATGTATTTAATTTTTTATTATGGTATCACAATTTGATATAAAACTATTTTCAAGGATTTTATTGCATTTGTTTTTTAATTGCCCGACGTTTCGAAAACTTTACAGTATTCATGGTAACAGAAGTCCCAGTCATGTGACAATGAATGCGATAAAATCTGGAACCATAGTTTTATTTTAATAAAAGGGGTAAGCTCGTTAAGTCTTCAGGCAGATCTTCTTAATAAATGTTGCTGGGTGATCCGATGCTAATTAATAAGACAAATTTCAGACAAAGTACAGACATTTAGGACAGTAGAAACCCGATTGAATAGCTGTGGTTGTTGTGTGGCGAAAGTTATATGTGGAGTCTTTAATTGTTGAATTTAAAATAAAAAAAATCATGTAAAAAAAGAAAAGCTATTATTATATCTACATATTTTTATTTACAATTTAAACATAGTTATTACATTCAAATAAGGTTTGTATATTACAATAATATAAGTATGACTAAATCTTAATAATATGATAATAAATTATATATAATGTTATTGGATTTCAAAATGAAAATATTATCAGAAAATTTGATTACACGAATTATAATGTGAGTGTAGGAATATAGTTTTCATCTCACCACATATACTTCCCAATGCTAGGTTCTGTAATAAGAGGGAAATTGATGTATTATACCACATTGGTCCGATGTGTTGGCATAGGGTTTTATTTACTGGGACGCGGTCGCAGCCTTCTGCGAGGCAGTAGTCTCGCAGAAGTAGGCGGCGGAGCGCGTGCGCGAGGAGCGTCTCCTCGACGACGCGAGCCGTCGCCGGCGACTGGGGCGGCGTAGGCGCGATTACCTGCGCCTTATGCCGCCCTAGCCGAGGCCGCGGGTGACTGGACCGGGGAATTAGTCCGTCACCCGCCGAGAGGCTGACCGCGTCGAAAAGACCGACGTCCTCCTCGAGGGAGGGGATGTCGCTCAAGAAGAGGGTACCCCTCGGGGGGTATTCCGTCGGGCCGGCCACTGACGACAAGTTCACGCTACTCCGGTGGCCGGTCCAACGACGAAGGCGAGGTTCACGGGTGGGTTATGGGTGAGCGTGCTTACGCCCCTCTGTCGCCCCGGACAGAGTGGTGCGAGGAGCGCGACGACCGTAGCCCACCCCATAAAAAAAAAAAACCAAAAATAAATAGGGTTTTATTTCGAGTTTTCCTTCTCTTACACAAATATTATATCCCTTAGTCATCTCTTACGACTCCCACGAATAAGATAGGGGGGCGGTGAATTCTATTCTCACTGTTCATCACACGGATAGTGTAGTTTATACATAATGTATTATTTGAGTACGACTGTTCCCGGTAGACAGTAACAGGCTGGCATTTTAGCTTTCTTCTTTACATTTCGTATAGGTTTATCCCGTTGTTGAGCACGTGCTTCCTCTATAGTTACAGAAAAATCAGCCTGACACGCAGAATTAAAAAAATATCACAAGAACATATATTATGTATTTTGTATACATGCATACATGCTAGCTTTTAATAAGATTAAAATCCAAAATATTTATTTATTTTCTTAACGGTTCACTTCCCATCCAGTTCATTCATATTTTAACACTATTACATATTATATTAGATATATAAAAAGTGCATAAAGTGACTGACTGCTGGCGTAGTGGTTACAATAACGACTTACCGTGCCAAGTGTTATTGGTTCAATTGCCACGCAGTACAATACTTTGTGCGATTTATCAATTATTGTTGTTCTACCTGGGTGTAATTTGTGTCTGTTAATTGTTTGTAAGGAAACAATCTTTGTAAAATCCTTACAAGGATAGAAAAGGTAAAGTAATGTATTATTGACGATTGTCTATGATAATAATAAAATCTCTCTAATAATTCATAATAAATCAAGCGGTTTACAGTCTTTGACATTGCTATTTTACATTGTGCGCTATCTTATATCAATCAATTTTATTCAATAGTAGTTTGCTTGCATATATGTAGGTAAAGCGGACAAATACGTATCTTCAATCCAAGTAATACCTATGTGTATTTAATAAATAAGTATTAAATATTCAGACTACATTTATGCATTCAGACTTACATTTTCAAAATACGTTTGAATTTTTTTCATTCGCTATGACAGTTGTTATGAATATTTACTATGTTAAGTATACAATACGAAGAAAAATCGTATTAAAATTCTATGCAACCCACCGTGGTATTATATATTACTTATCCTGTAGAAGGCGTTTGTCCTGTAGCAAAGCTTTAGTTAAGATTGCAGCAGAGCTATTTTTTTTTGTATTGTATTCCTGAGCTTCATCTCCGCATAAGTACTTTCAATGGTAGACTCCCTATTTCTTCACAGTATGGATAAGGCTCCTGATCCACACTGTGAAGAAAATTTACCTACTATACCACGCTGGTCCGTAAAAGGTATTATTTCGAGTTTGCCATCTTTTGTATAGATGTTGCATACATATTGCATTGCTTAGTCGTCTTTTACAACACCCATGGGTAAGACAGGGGTTGGTGAATATTCTTACTCCATTACCATACGGAAAGCTTTTCTTTCTGAGCTTATAAAAGCTAAACTTTATGGTATTAAGGCTATAGCATGGTAACCAAACGATATTAAGTAAATTGTAGAAAAATATATCTAGTGGGAATCTATAAGGGGTATAATAGATGTTGAATATAGTCTGTTTGCACCTAATCACATTAGCGTATAAATATGATTCTTTTTAATTTTCCTGAGACTTAATACAAATAATAAATTAATAAAATCCACCTTCTCGTATAAACGGGGATAAGGAAACAATTAGTATACTAGAGTAGTTGGCTACAACGCTTAATGAACCTATAACCATAGGGGCAGAAAGATTATCGAGTGATGGCCATGTATGACATGATACAGTGTAGAACGCCCTATCCCATCAGATAGATTGATGACTTTGTGAAAGTTACAGGGGGTCTTGTTCTATATGCTGTTCTATGAAGAAAATTATGTTCAGCAATAGACGGCGAAAGAGTAAATAATGATATAGAAATAAGAAACACACTACCATTTTACTACAGATGAGCATAGGAGAATAATGAATGCTATTACGCTATCATTTACAGTACGAAGATGTACTCCACGTCTACAGCGTCTACTACGACCTCTGGATCTGGTCGTGCGGCTGACACGGCCACAACTGATCGGCGTGTGCGCGTCGTGAGGCTTGTGCGCCCGCGCAGAGCCTCCTCTGCATATGGTTTTGCTCTCAGAGGCGGCCGGGAGTATGCTACTGGTTTCTTCATATCAAAAGTCGACTTCAACTCTGAAGCTCACCTACAGGGATTGAAGGTCAGAAATTTGTTTTATTTTATGTAAATCTAATTTAAATTTATTGATACTTTTAATATTTAATGTCTTTGAATTCTCAAGTTACTGAATGCGAAGGAATTGTTGATTAACGTTGAAACTTAAACAAAACGCGTAGCAGCAAAGTGTTTCACTCTGATAGATAAGAAGGCCGTTTATATTCATTAGCCTTCTCCTGATTAGCAGTGATATTTTTGGTACGAACTTATCGCTTAGGCATCTCGTCTGTTCATCATTAAGACAATTATATATGACTGTTTTCCAAAACGTAGTCAAAGAGTGAAAAATGTATTGTTATTATAAACTAACGATTTCACTATGAAAATTGCGATTAATATAGGTACGTAAAACGGCTCTGGTATAGTAATTAATTTAACAATTATGTAGTTATTTATGTATAAAATAATATAATTTCTATTATAAAGACATTTCTGCTTTCCTTTTTGCTATTGGGATTAATCCCATCACACACTTACATCATTGTAACTTCTGTAAACTAGGATAAATAATGGTCTCTATAAATGACACTGACGGTTGACTTTAGGAAGTCCCGGGTCCCGTAATTTAATTTAAAAAACCGGAGGAATTGGATACTATTTCAGTCCTATTGCAAAGCATGAGACCTGAAAAAATTAAAAAAAAAAAACTCATAAATATGAGGATATCCAGTTACGAGAATCGTAGTAGTACAGTACCACGGATGTTACAGACCTCAAGGGTAAACCTTAAGATTGATTGCAATAGTAGATATGGCAGAAATGCTTGAACGCACGGCGATTTACTCGAGTAGCAACTCAACTACTCGACGTACGTGTATTACGAGTATACTACTCCAGACGTGACACTGAGATTATCTAACATAAAAAAATAAGAAAATAATAACGACAGTGTTGTGGATAACCCTATCATATTTTCCACATTACAAGTACAGACGGGAACTGTAGAAAAAGAAGAGGTGACACATTGGCTCTCGTCTTATATCATCATATTGCCATCGTTAGGCTGGGATTGTCTCATTTATTATAAAAATGAAGTATAAACGATTTGATTTTATAATATCTAGTAGTAAAATAATAAAACTTTCAAATGGCGATAAGCTTTGTGTGCGATAAAATATACGGGTTATATAAATGATGATAAGCTTTGTGTGTGATAAATAACTGTAGTATTGTACACATTTTGGATAATATGTTGGCATAAACGTTAACCATACAATATTTTTGTAATATGTTCGATATTGACCTGCACTGAATTTACAGGACTCATTCAACACTTCGGTCTTCCCGTGACCATGAATGATGAAAAGTGTTCGGAATCCATAAAAATAGTTTTATTTTATACAACCCAACATGCTTCTTCCAATGCACAACTTTCTGGGTGGGATTGGCTTGATGGGAAACGGCTTGACTGTGTCGTTGGTATTACAAAATTCCATGAGCGGCAGTAATGCCATTAAAGGTTATCGAGTGATGACCATGCATCATATAAATGCTGTTTGCTCGTTTGTCATCATACGCAATAAAAAAAAATACAATCAAATTTTGAAGGTGACGTCAAAAGCTTAGTGAGCTTATTTTGCGAAATAAAAGTAATTTTTATTCGACATTGATGGGGTGGGTGGTAATGATGGGTGATAGTGATCTGATTGACCTAATAACCTTTCTCTTCAAGTATGGAAGGTTTGCTACTCACACAATACAATTTTTTGTGGGACCATCGAATAGTTGTTCTGAGTCTAAATTAATGTTGCCCAAATGCAAGATGCTTGCGAGTCTCGCTAGTCTAGCAACTCTCGCTGTTAGAATAATACAAAGTCACTTGTTTTGATACAAATGAAAAATCCAGCTAAATTAATGAAATTCCATTCATCTAGTGGCACTATCAATAATTAGGTACATACCAGTTAACGGGAGTGGGGTTATAATCACACCTATATGTATATCATGAGAATGTTTAAAATAACATCAAATTATTTCCCTGTGTACTGATATTAAGAATACAAAATGTTGACAATCCTTTCTTTGCCAAAGGAATCGTAAAATGTCGTCTTAGGGAGGCGGGAGGAGGCGAGACTCTTGCAGCGAGTCTTGGTCTTGCATTTGGGCAACACTAGTCTGAATATAATTTGTCTTCTGTTTTCGTGTTTGTAAAAACATGGTCAATATTGTATAAAATGGGTAATAAAATAGTAATAGAAAAAAAGATCGTAGCATGGGAAAATAAACTCGTGGTCTCACAAGCTATAATAAAGGTATAGTTAGACTCTAAACTTTAGAGTCCATATCTTTCAGATGGCTTAATCATATTATTTTATCATTGTTATTATCAAAATTATCATCATCTCAGCTCATATTCTTCACACTGCTGGTCTCCTCTATAACAGGATGTAAATTGACTGACTACACTACACCAGTCAGAAGGTTTGGTATAAGATATTATTTTAAGTTTGCTTTCTCCTATATAGGATAGTATCCGCATATTATATTCCCTAGTCGTCTTATACAATACCTATATGTAAGAAAAAGGTGGTGAATTGAGTTTTTACACCGTCCCTACACGGATGTATTGCCAACTAATTTCGTACAAAATGTCTATACGAGAAAAAAATAGTTTTTTAATTATTATAGTTTAGCTCTCTTTATGTAAAACTTTTATTTAAATACAAATAAAACTGTTATGCATCATTCGTCTAACATACAAAATTTTAAAATATTCAATGCTTATATGCGATATGCCTTGATTATTCTCTGTTTGCAAATACTTGCTGTCAAAAGGTCATTGTTTGCATCAAGTTTACAAACAATAATAATAATTTAATAATTGTATATTATATATAGATATTTAAATATAGATTATTGATTAGAATCAAAATCAACCAATTTTTAATAAAATACTAATTCCCTTCAGCTCATATATTGACTGCATGGGTTAAGTAGTGGTTTAATTACCACCTTCTTATCCATGTGTCGAGTTTTCAATTTGATCCTCACGCACGACAGTTCTTTGTACGTTCCACAAATGGTTCTTCCGACTCTGTGTGTAAGCTGTGTCTATTAATTATATATTTTTAAAGTCCTCCACGATGCAATGATTTATTTCTTATGCAAAGCGTTGTCCTTAAAAAAAAGTAACTCCCACTGTTGAGCTTAGACCTTCACTAAAATTAGAAGGAAATTGACCACGCTGGTCAAATGGGTTGACATGGGGTTTTATGTGGAGTTTAACTTATCTTCCATTACATCAATGCTGCAAATCTACATATTATATTAGTCATCCTTTGAAGCACCCATGTGCAAGAAAGGGGGTGGCGAATTCTTATAACATCATTATCACATGAAAAATATTAAGACGAGTTAATACTATTTAAGAAAAACAATATATAGAAGCGAGACCTAAGTTTACGACAATAAATTCCTAAAAATATAGTTGCAGTTAGTTTATGCTTTTACGGTTCACGCCAAAATTTGAAATATGCATCAGTAATTTGACTTTGCTTAATAACTTTATTTAAGTTCATTTTTTTTATTTAAACATTTTTATTACTTGCTGAAATGGGAGCGCGGCGTTTTTCAGTGGTTAAGGCTTATACAATATGGTGACAAAAACATTCAGAACATTTAACAAACTTCTTTGCTCAAAGATACTTTCAAATTCGTCTAAACGTCCATCGTTCACTGTTTTATCTTATGCAATACAATCACTAAAATATAGCAACTGTTAGGCTATAGTAATTTGATTATTAACAAAATTCGCTAAATAACTTCTTTTACGTGCTTGTCCTATGTACTTGTATAATGTTCAATAAAGATTGTTATTTTCTTGCTATAAGTTCCTGTGACTATTAGGAAACACCAAGACGTATGAAATAATATGCATTGTTTCGTGCGCCTTTCGTTTTTACGTCAGCAAAGGGAAGATTTAATCTCCATTGACATTTTTTGTAGATGTTACCTTACATAATTTCCCACGGCGAGCGAGTGTCCCACCGAAGTCGACGCGGAGCCAGGCGCGTGCGAATAACTCAAGTCCCCAATTAAACTACTTGCCACTGTGCAATTACCGTACAATTGAGGTTGTTTTACTGTCGCAACTTCTATTATTTTAACCACTCGTATAACTATAGTAAATTTTGCCACAATTTAATCTCAGTTCTATTTAACTTGATGATGAATATGATGATCGCGTGGTCCCATACATATTCAATTCTGGGTCAAACATTATTTAACCTGCTGTCGTGAGCTGCGGTTAATTTATTGGTTAACAGACAATAGAGGAAATCACTCGTATTATTTCAGTGTAAAGAGGCCATTATGTGATATTGATTTGAATTAGATACTTTAAATTAGAACATTCTTTTGTATTTCAATTGCATAAGAAACTATTTTATTATAATAATTTATATATAATGCATTTTACACAAGAAATCATTATGTTAAGATGTTTATAGATAAAAAAATATTGTATATTTATATAAAAAAGACATATTGGGTTTTTTTGACGTTTTGATTTAATTTTTATAATATGAAAGTGAGAGTAAAATCCGCTCTAATAACTTTGTTTCTATACTTGGTAAAGATAAACTAGCATATTACGATTATTTAAAGTTGATAAAGTTTGGGCACTTGACATAGGTTTCTTTTTGTAGAATTTAATTTTTTTTTAGTTCGTTTAGAACTGCAAAATTAGGGCCTTGTAGTTAAAGTAGTAGAGGTTTGTAATTAAAATCTCATATAATCAGTTACTAATTCTATTGATTATATGTATGATTTTTACAATTAATATCACATATGTAAACAATTTACGACTGCTAACTGAGAGATCAACAATTACGCATAATTGTAACAACGTTAATAACAGTCTTAATACTTTCTCTGTGTTATTACAAATATTTTCAACACAAATAGTGCTTCAATGTATCAAAGAGCACGCTCGTACTCGACAAGCACCTGTGAAAAATTATCACACATTTGCATAAATTACGGATTCAAGAAAATACGGAATTCGAGTTTTCTTGAATATATAATATATTTATGCTCGTCTGGGGATATTGATGTATCTTCTTGTGACGGGAAGTGGTTAGACTAGATACTACACCGCACAATATTGTTATCAGAGAACGACAGGGTAGATCGCAAACCCATATGCCACATTGCTATAGGTATTGGGCGGTATACTTTGATCCTGTCTTATTAACTTTAGCGGCCTTGTCAATGGTTAATGCGAGCACATATCATCTCTTTGCTTCAATAATGTTATCTTGTAATTGTCTTTTAAGTTTCAAAAAATAATTGATATATGAATCTAGGATTTTAATTACTTAATTATTCTATAATTAAATCATCCATGATTTAAATCAGATTTATGGTAAATAAATATTTGTTAAGACACAAATATTTTTGGAAACTTGAAAAACATTCCTCTAAAATTTCATTTTTCAAGATAACACATTGTTGAAGCAAAGAGGCGATATGTATGTATTATTATCCCTCCAGTGACGATAATATGTTTGTGGATGTCTAGTCCTATATTGATTTATGATTGATTGAGTGCTGCTGAAATTGCTTCTACTGGTAGTTTCCGTTCGCAATACATTTCTCATATTTGTAACATCAATCAAGCTACATGTGTTTTTATTGTGGTGGCAGAATAGTTAATAATTTTCCTGTAGTCATACCTAAGGTTAAAAGTATTGATCTATCCATTAGTCTGTTAACCACTACTGTTGGATATAAGCCACCTTATAAAGAAGGTAATGTCATAATCGCTACGCTTGGTAAGCGGATTGGCGGTTGCAGTTCCTACTCCCACGTCTTTGTGCTCCTTTTAGTTCTTAGTTTTTACATTGTTGAATCGGAAATTGGATGTTTTCGTCCATCATCATGAAGGGGATAATAAGGTATAAACTAAATAAAAAAGTATGCAGTGTTTCGTATAATTTTTTTACTGCTCTTGGGGATGTCGCTTGGGGATGGTTTTCTGTTTTAAAGTTTCAATAATCATTGCACACACATTTTTAGTAATGATACCCATCTTGCCAAATTATATAAGTTATAGTGTGAAGCTAAGCAAGGTAAGTAACACAATCTAAGTTATGTAAGACTTGAGAGTCGGCTACCATAATTGAATGTATACACAGAATTCCGGTTCTATTATGTTGACTATTGAACAGTTTGCTAGGAACGAAAGACCACACTGGATGATGCTTTGTATAATCATCTATGACTATTGAATCTCAAAATTTACTCTGTGCTGTGCATATACCCTCGTCTTAAGTCAATCAGATGTGTAGCAGCCATGTAGTATTCACACTTAAGACGTAATATCATAATGGAATTTGTATAAACTTTTTTGTTTCTACCATTTAATGTCATTGAACATATCTTTTTCTTTTGTTGTTGGACTTTCATTATTGGATAACAGAGAAGGCTCTCCGCTTTGTAAGTTGGTAAACTGTCCGCGCGCGGCTTGCCTCAATAGGCATCTACTCTACAATGACGTCTTCGCCCACATGGGTCGTCGTCTCTTCCGATGTGCTTAATTGCAGGTGTCGACTACTCCTAGTCATCGTTCATCTCGGGGTCTTAGCTCAAGCAGCATCAGGCTCAGGAAAATGATTCTCCTTCCTTCCATCCACCATCTTATTTTGCGAAATGATAATCTCACAGAATGCGACTATCGCGTACCAATTCCTGATGCTGTCAGAATACAGTATTATAAAAAGTTTATTATGATAATCGGAAGTATTTCGAGAAGACCCTTTAGATATTTCCACCTCGTGCTGTGTCGACGATTAGGTAAATGAAACTAACGTCAATTATGCTGTTTACAGCAAAAGTTAACTAAAACTATTTCACTTTGTTCTACTCTGCTCTTAGTTTTTCTGAATTAAAATCAAAACAATATCTAAATATAAAGTAGTCTTTCATACTATTGTATTTTATTAATATCATTAAGAGCTTTTAATTGTTTAATAAATACGATACGGTATATTAAATGTGACTATTATACGCTTCTGTATTATCTGGTGATGCAATCCTAAATATCGCAAACCCCTGCGTCTATAGTGTTCTTGTGAAAGTGAGTGTGTTTGTTTTACGTACTCTCGCATGTAAACCAATAATCATGAAATTTGTCATGTATACCTTGGATCTATAGCTTTGAACACACTAATGTGTAATCCGAAGAAAATTTATTTATTACTTTTTGTTAAAACGGTTCGAGTAATTTAGAAGTATTATCGGTGTCTAATAATAAGATTCTATAGCTATGACTGAAATGTGGTCGATATACTCCAACCCCATAAGAAAGCACAAATTCGTAGAGCGTGCTAAGGAGAAGTTATGCTCAGGATTTCTCTACAAGAATACCAAAATCAGTAGAAGAATGATTGTAAATTTCGTAGGATTAGGATGGCGATTTAGCACTCCGTATTAGTGGGCCGGATGCGAATAAATGATAATGATACATCGATCGGCGAAGTGGCATCTGTTTAGGAAATAAGGTTATTGCGACTACAATTCAGACGACACAATGTAAGACGATCGTCCACTAGGTGAATTGACGGCATTGTAAAAGTGACAAGGAATATCTGAATTTAGAGGACATAGGATCGGTCCATTTCTAACAGTGGATGTTAATAAGCTGAACGATGATGGGTCGAGTTGACATTTCGTGAGTTTAACAAAATCAACGTAGGTTGATGTCTACGCGAGTATTACACGTTTGAAATAAAACTACTTTTACGAATTCCATCACGTTTGTATTGATTTTTAATTGCCCAACGTTTCCAACACTATCAAGTGATCATGGTCAAAGGTCGCCTCGTGTACTAAAAAGTAGTTTTATTTAAAAAAAAACTGCCTGAAACAGTGATAAAAAATAGGTAAGATTTTAAATGTAAACAATAGCTTAAGTATTATGTATTAAACAAACAACACCGGCGAGATTTACATTCACTTTCGTTTATTTTCTCAAGAGCATACGAACGATGTATGTGTGTCAGTGATAGGGTTTATTATTTTATGATAATCTCATCGCAGCAGACTTTTTATACGTAATATTTTGTCATCATAGTCGTAGAAATGTCATTTACGTTCGTTTTCATCAATATGTTTTATTTCTCGCTTGGGTTATTCAATGACACTTCAATGATTTTAATACATCGGCAATTAAGCGTTGATACATTGGAGATAATTATTCTCCAATTGTGAAAGATCATCGCAATCTGTTTTCTAGCATATCCCTATTCATAGGAGGTCAAAGCGGGAGCCAGTTTTCTATAAACACAGTTGTAAGATCCTGAATATTGTTTTGGTAAAATCATAAGATTGCTATAGGAATCTCATTTCAATCAAATACATATAACAAATATCATTACGTAAGTTTTTTTTAAAGACACCACCCTGCACTAAAGAAATAATCCTCGTATTGCGGGGGACTTTACAAAGATGCAATTAACGCAGACATATTACACCCAGACTCAGAACAACACTTTGTGGATCACACAAAATATTGTCCAGCGTGCGAATCGAACTTATGGCACTGGCACGGGAGGTCGGTGTCTTAACCACTCCACCATCAGTACAGTCGATTTATGTAGTATTCATCTCAGCTCATACACATCCCACTGTTGGGCTCGAGCCTCCTCCATAATTGAAGGGCAATTGACCTACTATACCACGCTGGTCAGATGTGTTGGTATAGGGTTTTATTTCGAGTTTTCCTTCTCTCGCATAGATGTTATATGCGTTTGCTGCTCGTGATGCTCGTATGATCACCCACGGGTAAGTGAATTGTATTCTTACTCCGTCACCACACGGAAAAATGTGATAAAAACATAGTATTAGTAATAATATATTCAATGGCGCCTGTTATTATAAATGAAAAGAAGTAACCTAAATATTTCACAAATCTACACTTGAATCGAATGTTGCCGCCCTAGCCGAGGCCGCAGGTGACTGGACCGGGGAATTATTCCGTCACTCGCCGAGAGGCTAACGGCGCGAGGAGGGGCCGACGTCCTCCCCGGACGGGGACGGGGGACGCGGGGACGTCACTCAAGGAGAGGGTACCACTCAGGGGGTATTCCGTCGAGCCGGCCACTGACGACAAGTTCACGCTGCTCCGGTGGCCGGTCCAACGACGAAGGCGAGGTTCATGGGTGGGTTACGGGTATGCGTGCTTACGCCCCTCTGTCGCCCCGGACGGAGTGGTGTGAGGAGTGCGCAGACCGTAACCCATCGCAAAAAAAAACCGGATGATTGCGGGGGACTTCACAAACATGCAATTAAAGCGGACAAATTACACCCAGGCTCAGAACAACACTGTTGGTTGGCACAATGTATTGTCCTGTGTAGGAATCAAACTCACGGCACTGGCACGGGAGGTCGGTATCTTAACCACTACGCGAAGTGTTCAGTCAACGATGATGATTAATAAAAACATATCCAGATAATTAGGCAGTCGCTTTCCTGAGCATAGATTATGAAACGTCCGGACTATATGATACTAAAAATAGTAGTATAGTAATAATAGCTTTAGTAAAAATTTTAAAACCGCTTATGTGTGGTGATTCACCACATTCACCACTGGTGAATAAAAAATAATACAAACTATCATTATCTCTTCCTTTTTCCTGGACATCGAAGGGAGAAGAATAAGAGATAAGAAGTCGGTTAAAAATAAATAAAGCACGATTGCAAGAAATATCTAATTTGTAAAAATACTACATAACGCTGTCTAGTTATTTTTTTTATTGTTTGGTGGCAAACAAGCAAGCTGCACACTTGATTGTAAGAGTTATTGCCGCCCATGGACCTCTGCAATACCAGGGGTATAACTAGGCCGTTGCCTACCAATACATATCCCAAACCCACTCAGTTGGGCTTCCGGCTCTCTCTTTCACCGAACGAAGCACAACAGCATATTGCCATTGCTCAGTCGTCGATCTTCTGCGACAGTGTGGCTGTAGACAGAAAACTGTCAAGAACGTGGTCCTACCACTACTAATCCGCTTAGTAACTAGTCCACTTAGTAAGGTAATTCCTTCCCACTATGGCTTAGGTTCGTGTTGAATAATGCTACAGACGTATGTATATATATGGTTTAATCTTAAAAAGTAATAATTTAAAAAAGTAATTTTAAAAAGTAATAAGTTTCTGGAACTTGAGCTGACTTTCCTATGTACATTTAAATATAATCAAACATTTTCAATATAAATAATTAGACATATAATAATTATTGTAAGGTTTAATTAAAATCCATTCAGTAGTTTTTTGCGTGAAATAGAGAAACTTTCGCGTTTATAATGTTAGTATAAAATAAGATAACCAACCAATCTAATAGTTTTTTTACTGCATAAAACTATAATTTGTAATTTTGACATATATCTATTAATTAACAAATTTATATTGTGTCCTCGCAAAGAGAAGGTATTTATTTCTAATTAACAATAAGGCCGTTTTGCTTTAAGAGAAGCAAAGAAAAATGGCGTGATAAAAATAAATAGAACTTTTGGAAGGCAAGGTGAGTAATAAACATTTTTCTGTTTGAAAATTGGTTTGCTGCGTGATACTTTAATATGTTTTGATTTTATGATCATCAAATTAACTCGAAGTTTACATAAATGTTACTTAGCTGGATCTATAAAATGCTTAAAGATCATACCGATGTTTTAACAATAACTTATGACATTACTATAGCTAGGGATGAATCGATACTACCGAGTACTCATATGGTATCGATACTCTCCAATCGATACTACTGCTTGTAGTACATAACACTAATATTCGGTACTGAGTACTGGTATCGATAGGGATAAATCGATACTACTGAGTACTCATATGGTATTGATACTACTACTATGGTATCGTATAGGCAGTGACTCACCCGCACGGCGTTGAAAGGCGAATGTTGACAACCGCAGATCTCCAAAAAAAACGGAGGTACACGACACTACCGTAGTATTTCCTCATTGTAAATACGCCTCGTTTGTCTAAAGTATGGTAATACTCTCTCGTTTACTTTGAGAATTGCAAATTTATGAGTACTCAAAAGTATCGATACTTTGATCCGATACTACTATCGAGTACTAGCATCGAAGAGAGAATAGTATCGTTTCATCCCTAGCTATCGATACTTTGATTCGATACTACTATTGAGTACTAGTATCGAAAAAGAATAGTATTGTTTCATCCCTAACTATAACATAGGCACAGTCTTCTCACAGACTTTTGGCGGGAATCTAAAACGTCATATTCGATATCTTAGTGTTTTAACGTGTTATATTAGATAATTTTGTTGGCATTTTATGTAATGTGATGTGACGGAACTGCTGAGATGTATATCATATAAAAGAGCTTTACATCGTTTTCATTTTTCATTAAAATTCTCACAAGATACCATTAACAGTGTGGCCATAGCATTGTTGATGGCGACAATTTGACTTACTGACGGACAACGACTATGGGTTGTCCGTCAGTAAGTCAAATTGTGTAGATTCTGAAGACACTAAAAACTTGAAGATAATTAAAACCCGACACTGGCAGCAATGGCTCATTTAAGTAGCTGATTGCCAACACATAAAAATAAGAAGAAGAAGTCTTCTCACAGATGATTGCCTTATTTAAAATTAAAGTTATCAAAACTTTAATTTTTAATGAGGTCATGTAATCTTTTATATTATATTTTCTTCAATATGTTTAATATAAAGACATTGTGAAGTGTAGATGGAAATACATATTTTTAAACTGATTATGAATATTATACATCTTTCTGCGGACAAGTGGTAAGCGGTGAGTGTTTTCAGTTCAAAATTAAAGAAGAACGTTTACTCATGAATTATAAATTATAGTTCAACATGACTGACTGCATATATCAACATACATATTATATTTATGAGTATTACAAAACTTTTCACACGATTACTTCCTTGACAAAGAAGTTACGAAAAATTCATGTACATCCGCTATTATTAAACATTACAATGAGGTGTTTTGAGAAATTACAGAGGCGCTTGAGAAAAAGTTCACTAAAATATTGTAGTTTAGTTTATTCTAGTTGTGTACTTGATGTCAATGACTTCGATAATCTGTTAGTTATTTATGTAAAATAAAATAAATCCTGATGAGTTTATATATTAACATTAAATATTAATCACAGACATAAATATATTTTTTGCATAGTGAATGTCTGAGTTTTGTTAAAACTGTGATTTTAAATATTTCTTTTTAGAATATAGTCAAACGGAATCGGAACGGTAATAACGGGGTCCACCGCTTTTTGTGTAGATGCTTAATAATAATTTATTTATTTTATCTTCAACTGTTCATATTTAGATTTAATATACTACATCTAAGTTACTACTACTCTTCAGCCTGTTTATGAGCTCATATAGAGCTCATTTATGAGCTCATATAGCCTGTTTATGAGCTCATATAGAGGAGAGCCATGCCTAACAGGCATGGCTCTCCTCTAGATAAAGGAAAATTACCCGCTATACTCTATTCATATAAGAATAATAATAATTTAATCTAATAATGCGAAAAGACGCATATCCGGCACATCTTATTACGCGATGATGCTAGCACGTTTACATTGAATAACTCAAAGTTTATATGTTGTACTATTTAGGAATACATTGCTACTTAATATTACAAGGAATGTTGCTCAGCACTCTATAGCTAACTTTTTAATTTTCGATAAAATTTCTTTGGAGAATTAATAAAATAAATTTAAATTTTATGCTTTTACTTTGAGGCTTCCGTTAAAGATTTAATATTATATGTAATACGTTCTCTTTATATATAGCTGAGTGGTAGGATACGAATACTACCAATCCTTACTTTGCTCGTGGATATCGTAAAAGACGACTAAGAGCCTTATAATGACCTAGACCAACTCCATCTGATGCTGTTTGGTTAACAATTATATTCCCAAGGAGGGTTGACGTCTGCCAGGCGGCCGGTCATAAAACCAATGCCAATAACTTTTACAATATGTACTATGAAAGAAGAGTACATATTGTATCGACCCCAAGTAATTGGGATAAAAGTAAGAGAATGATGTGTAATACGTTATCTATACCGAGGCATCATTAGCTACTCGTATAATAAATATAATTTATTATACTCCTGAGGTGTTTCGTGAATATAAGTTAAACAGAAAAGTCCATAGAAATATGCATACAAAACTCAATATACCTAACGGTAGTCAATTTACTGATTCATTTAGAACAATCTTATTACTTTATAATCTGTCCAAACACAAATTTAAAGAATAAATAAACCTAATTCTTTACTTTGACGTAGATCTCTCAGTCTCGATAACGTTTTTGTGATCCGTAGATAATTTTTTCGTGACTTTGTTTTATTGAATTGAATATTTTTTTTATATTCTTTTACAATTCCTTTACAGTTAAACTATATTTCAAATATGTCTAGAGGCAAATTAATGATTTTTTTTTCTTGCTTTTAGTGGTAAAAGAGCAAGCAGCACATCTGGTAGTAAGTGTTACTGCCGCCCATGGACTTTTGCAATACCAAGGGTAAAGCTAGGACGCTGCCTACCAATACATAACCCAAACCACCCAGTTGGGCTTCCGGCTCTCTCGCTCACCGAACGAAGCGCAATAGCACATTGGCATTACGCAGACGTCGATCTTCTGTGAGAGTGTGGTACTACCCCGGACAGACCGGCCCTCAGCTGTAGACAGAAAACTGTCAACAGCGTGGACCTACCACTATTATTAAATTATTATTAATTTGATTACATGTTAAAAAACTGATAAAAATAACACCGATATGTATGCAAGGTACAGTTTTCACATGTGTATTGACTTCATTAAAGTAAAATATACATTTACAATAATTTAAGTAAAGACTTGCATAGTTAATTATATAGGATGAATGCTACTTGCGTGGGACAGGATATGAAACTCGATAAAATATACTGTTTAAAATATAATATTATAAAAGTAAATTGCGTGTTGCGTGTAGCAAAATACTGGCTCTACGACATGCACACCGACTCGGCCGGCAGAAAGAATATTATGCTTTTAAATCGGTGCAAATGGATACTGCTGATAATATATAATCAATAACAGTCATGCCTATCGACGTCCGCTGTTCGACATAAGCCTTCCTAAGGAGGGGTTAATTCCATAATCGCTACAAGACCTAGTCTTATAAGTTTCCCAGGAGAATCCTGCTTTACTTTCAACTGGTGATCCCTAAGTTGTTTTTTTTTATATTTCCACGGGAAAGAAATGTGACAAATTGTATTCTTAATCTTTCACTAAACGAGTAAAGGTTCTCAAGTGGCGACCACGAATCGGATGACGCAGCGCAGGACGACCCCCCACTTGGTGGACTGATGACATTATCAAATTCGCAGGAAACCGTTGGATGCAGGTGGCACAGGACCGTTGCAAATGGTATTCTCGTGGGGAAGCCTATGTCCAACAGTGGACGATTACGAGCTGGTGGATGGATGGAAACGAGTAATAACAAACACGTCTCCTATATAAAGTAATAAGACAAATGACATAAGCATGTGACTAGGGTCGCATTAATTATAATTAATATTGTTAGGTTAAAGACGTCAGAGTTCTTAATAGAAAGCATGGAGTCGTGTGATGATGGCGTTATTATATGTTTTATCATAGCTGCCTTTACCACCGTAAACATATTTACAATAGTATTGTGATATATACAGTCAGATATAAATATTGCAGGAGACCAATGACTGGAAATGAACGATATCGCTACCCATCTGGTTCGCGTAAACAATTGATTAGCAATGGAATGTTATTAACTTGCCACTATGGAAGGGACTCCTTGTGAATAATATTATATATACCTATGTAGGGATTTCTGTCACATACACGTATATCTGTAATATGAAATATAAAAAAAATATCTTACGGATTTTATTTACACGTATAAAAAATATAGGATCTCAAAATACTTTAATCCTCTCGTAACCAAATTAAAATTATGGAAACTATTCAAAACGTCGGGTTATTAAAACAAAATTAAAATGCTATGAAATTGTTAATAATATTTTAATTCATATAACATATACTGTGTGGTAGCGACTACAAAACCAGAATAGCGACTACCAAATCTTGCATTGCTCATGGGTGTCGTAAAAGAGCTTAACATCGACCTGGACAAACTTCATCTAATTCTATCTCGTTAAGAATTATATTCCCAAGGACGCTTAACCTTAGACAGGCCACCGGTCAAAAGACTATTGTTATAAGTTTTGTAATTAAAAAAAATATGAATCCCAAGTAATTGGGGTAAGATCAGGGTTTTAATGATTCATTCGTGTTAATGTAGATTTTATCAATGAATTTTACTAACGCTTGATATCAGCCATTTTTCTTAGATGAAATATTTATTTGTATATCTGATTCACCTTGAATGTGAAATTTCAAGACTCGATTGAATACGGTGTGAAAGTATAACCAACAAATTGACATTCGTATTTATAATATTAGTTAACATTAAATCTATACATATATAATAAAGCATATTTGCTTTAAGAAAAGAGTGTTTTAGTTAGTTTAAATGTATGCGAAAAGTTATAGGTGTAGGTTAAAAAAGTCGCCGAGCTGTAGATCACACATGTCTAGTGTTCAAATGTAAGTGACCAGTGCGTGAGTCACTCAATTACTCCATTGCGACTTTCTACCACTTTCTGTTCGCGTGCGCCTCACCGTCTTAATGCTTTTTGTATAACGGCTACTAAAACAGAAAAGTGCTAATGTCGTCCTTTATGAAAGGGTCACCACACATCTAGGACACACCTACATATTTTTTTTATTTTTGCTTAATTGTTTTCAATAACCTGACCGATGTTACAGCTGGACTTGATTTATATCTCTGTATCTATGATGACGAAATAAAATTACAGTCACCAACCCTTCTTTTTCTACAGCGGTTGTATATTATTATATTATGCATATTATTATATTATGTATATTATTATATTTATATATTATGTATATTATTATATATTATATTGACAAAAGAAGAACAAGATAAAGTCGCTGTAACAGATGGAACAAATCAAATAAAACCTTATGCCAACCCTTTTGATCAGCGTATTGTACATGTAACGCGTATAGTAGACCACCTGTAACACGTGGTGGTTGATTTCGTTGTTGTGAACGTTTGTACCCAACACGGAGACATATATGCGTCTTAACAAGGAGACATATAGACGCAGATATAGCTTCCTTTTCGTGTGATGACGGAGTAAGAATACAATTCACCACCCCTTATCTTACCCGTGGGTGATCGTACGAGACGACTAAGGGATATAAAACGTATTCATATCTATGTGAGAGAAGGAAAACTCGAAACACAACTCTATACCAACACGTCTAACCAGAGTGGTATAGTAGGTCAATTAACTTCCTATTATGGAGGAGATTCGAGCCCAACAGTGGGACATGTATAAGCTGGAAAGATGAAGCTGAGAAGAAGAATAATAGCTTGTGTTTCATAATAACAATACTATCTGTATTTAATCAACGTTGCACCGTTTTTTTCCTTTTAGTCCTAATTTTTTTGTAAACAGCCAATAGAAATACAAGTTAAATTTGTCTGTATTTTGTTAAGACGGTTTATATTTAGTGTGATGTAAAATAATTGTAAGATCTGTAAACAATATCTATTCAATGCAGTTCCGAAGATTAATAATTAAATTTAAGTGAATATGGATAATGTATATACATATATCATTGTAGGGGGGCATAGTCCGGAGCGTGCTCGTTCGCGTCCCCTGCCAGTCTAATTAGACTGCTAATCCGGCTCGAAATGCGTACCGCAATGCGGGTTAGGGCGTCCCCCGGAGGCGACGCGTACCGACCCGCCCCCGTCGGTACGAACTTCGGCAGTTGCGGCGATGGGGGCCGCCACCCATCACGCCTTGCCCAGTCAGGCGAGTCGAGGAGAGCAGAGTGCCGGGTGGGCACGTGGAATGTAAGAGGTTGTGTGGAAGGTAAGTTGCACGAGCTGATATCCGTCATGGCGGACAAACAGCTAGACGTGCTCTGTGTAACAGAGACCAAGCGAAGGGGCAGCGACGCCTCCGATCTTCCTGGTGGCGGGATGGCTCTGTGGTCTGGTGTACCACAGAGCGATCGAGCCAGCATGGGGGTAGGAGTACTGCTGTCCTCTCGCTTGGCCTCAGGTGTGAAGGATTACGGAATGTATGATCCCAGACTTCTTTGGGTCCGTATAAAACTTGGTGTCACCAAGGTATTCATGGTTGTAGCATATGCTCCCGTAGGATCCTCGGTGGCATCAGACCTAGAGAAGTTTTGGGATAATGTTAGGGAAGTTCTGGATATGGCAGAAACCAGTGAACGCGTGATTGTATGCGGAGATTTGAACGGATGGGTGGGGACCAAGCGTCCCGACTATGAGGACGTACTTGGTCCATTTGGTGATAAGAGAGTGAACGACGCAGGTAGGCTCATAGCGGATGTATGCATGGAGAGAAACCTTATTGTCTCAAACACATTTTTCCAACATAAGGACATCCATATGTATACATGGAGAAGGAATGAACAGAAAAGTATAATAGATTTAATTTTGGTAGACAGTCGCCTCCGAAGCAAAATATTGGACGCAAGAGCCTACAGGGGCCCCACAGTCGATACGGACCACTATCTCGTTATTGCGAGATTTAGTGGTCTGTTCAGAAAGTGGAGGCACTGGCGAGAGCGTGTCCACTTCGGAGGGCTTGAAAGAATAAAGGTTGAAAGGTTGCAAGAAGAGTGTGTAAGAGAAAAGTATGCAGAGGGTGTCCGAGAACGGCTGACGATGGCAAGCCAGCCGCAATCGGACATTGAAGAATGCTGGAGAGTATTGAAAGAGAGTATGGTAGACACAGCGAAAGAAGTATGTGGAAGTTCAAAGAAGCATAGAAACACAAATGGTGATGCATGGTGGGATGCGGAAGTGGCAGCTTCCGTAGAGCAAAAGAAGAAAGCGTGGCTGGACTATGTCTCTTCTTTGAATCTGAATGACAGTATGACTGAACAGATGAAAGAAATATATCGGCAATGTAAGAATGACACCAAGGCCTTAGTGAAAGAGAAACGTGATAGAGCAAGTATGAGTGCAGAAGATAGGCTGACCAAAAACTTCGAGGGTAACACCAAACTCTTTTGGAGGGAGGTGAAGAAGTCTCGGGGTGGTTGGTCAGCCTTCAGAATGAATAAAATAAGGTCTAAAGGTGGAGACATTCTTACACAAACACAAGACGTGTTAAGCCGATGGAGTGAATATTTTGGCGATATGTATGCGGATGCTACGGTTGGCGCCGGTGTCGCATGTGGTCTAGTAGATCAACATTCGGCGACGGCGTCCTCCGATGGCATCAGTATGGATGAAGTTGAATGGGCGATAAGAAGTTTGAGAAATGGTAAGGCAGCGGGCATTGATATGGTGACTGCCGAGATGATCAAGCTTGGTGGCTCCTGTGTCCGGGAGGCGTTCCTGTTGCTCCTCAATTTATGTTGGAGCTCGGGAATGGTTCCCGGGGACTGGAATAGCGCAGTCATCGTGCCTTTGTTTAAAAACAAGGGTTCACGTTATGACTGCGCAAATTACAGAGCCATAAGCTTGATCAGTTTGGCAGCAAAAGTGTATGGTAAAATTATTGAAAGGAGAATGAGGATGGTGTCCGATGGTTTACTGTGTGAGACACAAGGAGGTTTCAGGAGTGGAAGGGGATGCATGGATCAAGTGTTCTCTCTGCGCAACATTGTGGAGAGGCATCTGGCCGTAGGTCAGAGGGTTTTCTGCAGTTTTGTGGATCTGGAGAGAGCATTTGACACGGTTGTACGAAAGGAACTTTGGGACATTTTACCGGAGTATGGTATTAACGGTAAACTGCTGCAGGCTGTGCAATCCAGTTACATGGGCTGTAGAGCCTGTGTGCGGCTGGATGATGGAATGTCGCCTTGGTTTGACGTCAATATCGGCGTTAAGCAGGGCTGCGTTCTATCAGCCAGGCTTTTTATCATATATCTGGATAAATGTCTCCAAAGGTTGAACGATATGAATGTGGGAGTCCAGATGGGTGACTCAGTGGTCTCTGCTCTGCTTTATGCAGATGATGCAGTCCTGCTGGCACAGTCAGCGACTGACCTGCAGACCCTAGTCGACACAATGACAGAAGATTGTAAGAAAAGGGGTCTACGGGTGAATGTGAGCAAAACCAAAATAATGGTCTTTGAAAGAGATGAAACCAGAACAGATGTAAGAGTAACAATAGGTAATGATGTACTAGAGCAAGTGGATGAATTTGTATATCTTGGATGTGGATTTAGCCGAGATGGACGGTACACCACTGATATAGAGCGAAGAGTGAATGCGGGAAATAGAGTGAACGGAGCGTTGGGGCAACTTCTCGGCAGCCACCACCTCAGCCAGAAGGCACGTGTAGCAATACATAACGCAGTGCTTGTCCCAACATTACTGTATGGAAGCGAGAGTTGGGTATGCAGAAAAGAGTGTGAAAGTAAAATTAATGCGGTCGAAATGCGATCTCTTCGGAAAATCTGTGGAGTTAGGCTGACCGACCGCATTCGTAACGACGACGTAAGAGAGCGAGTAGGTATGAAAGAGAGTATTGGTGTAAAGATGCGAAAGGGAATGCTCCGATGGTTCGGACATGTGGAAAGAATGCCGAACGAACGTCTGGTTAAGAAGATATACAATGCGAAAGTGGAAGGATGTAGGTACCGAGGGAGACCGAGACTAACCTACCTAGACCAGATCGGTCAGGTACTGAAGGAAGGTGGAGTCAAGAGTCTCCGAAACCGGCGAGCGTGTATGAAGAGAATTATGAATGTTGAGGAAGCGAGTGAAGTATGCAGAGATAGAGTTCTCTGGCACTCTGTTCTCTCTGCCTACCCTGCAAGGGATATGGCGTGATGATATGTATGTATGTGTATGTATGTATATCATTGTAAGATACATATATCATTATAAGAGAGCGAGTAAGCGAGCGAATGCCGAACGAACGTCTGGTTAAGAAGATATACAATGCGAAAATGGAAGGATGTAGGTACCGGGGGAGACCGAGACTCACCTACCTAGACCAGATTGGTCACGTACTGAAGGAAGGTGGAGTCAAGAGTCTCCGAAACCGGCGAGCGTGTATGAAGAGAATTATGAATGTTGAGGAAGCGAGTGAAGTATGCAAGGATAGAGTTCTCTGGCACTCTGTTCTCTCTGCCTACCCTACAAGGGATATGGCGTGATGATATGTATGTATGTAGTTGGGTAACCTTGCTGAGGTCATTCAGTATGGTACCGTGTTGCTCCAGGGATTTAGCTAGAACTTAACTTGGTGATGACGTATTAGGAATGTAACAGGCAATAAACACTCTCCACCCCCGTTCCTTGCTTCTTTGTCTTGTTTACCTTGTGGAAATGCATTTACCTACTATCCCCGCCGTTGACAGACAGAATGGGTGTGTAGCACTCGCCAGTCATTTTTACAACTGGAATTCTCACAAAAACCACAGTGGTCCTTATTGTCTATTGACATTTAATCCCTGCACGCCAACAATCTTACTACTCTCTAGCTAAAAGAGCATTGATGGATGTAAGTAAATAACTTTGAGAAAAGGTGAACTACAACTAAAATCCTATCAACTCAATTGACCAAAGTATAGAAGATATTCAAGTAGGACGTCTTTACGTATAGTACACTCATCGATCACAAGCGTTATCAACAATTAGTAGTTAAGTCGTTAAGTCTCTATTGACAGATTTACTGCATAGGTAACACTTTCAATCACATTTGTACACCTTCAGCTTGGTTATATAATGGTGCCTCCATTGGGTAACGTACAGAGGGTAACGTTAAGAGTAACGCAAAGTAGTCATTGAAAAATATGTATACTCGTAAATAATATACTTAAACTCTAACTCAGTACATTAAATTTTATTGGATTGTTGCTGTTGATATATTTAGACATAAAATGCTTCATCCACATAGACTTGCGTTAAAAGTGATTCATCTATAAATGTCTTAACAGTATTTGAACAATCAGATTGGAATTGTTGGAAGTAAAACTATTTCTACGGAAACTATTTCCATCATCATCTCAGCCCATACATTTGCCACTGTTGGCCTCGAGTCTCCTTCATAATGGGAGGTAAATTGACCTACTACGCCACGCTGGTTAGACTGGCTTGGTCAGTGTTGGTATAGGGTTTTGTTTCGAGTTTTCCTTCTCTTGCATATATGTTATATGCGTTTTATATTTTAGTACCCTTAGTCGTCTCGTACGATCACCCACGGGTAAGATATGGGGTTGTGAATTGAATTCTTACTCCGTCACCACACGGAAATCGATTCTATTTTAACAGTGAATATTTTAACAGAGGTAGGGTCACACCGTTGACAGTTTTTTGTCTACAGCCGCGGTCCGGTCCGTCCGGAGTAGTACCACATGAGAAAACATACAGAGACCAAGCTTCTAAGGAGTGAGCAAAATTGTTACCTATTCTGATAAGGTTGGCACATGGGGATGAAAATAAATACACTAAACGTTTGTCAGCTTTTTTATGTATGGATATTTTTTTACAAATTGCTTACTCTAAATAGGTTTTTTTGTAATTTTTGATTTTTAATAATTTGTTATATCTCTTAATCGAATGATAAATTCTAAATCTAATATAAAGATTTTTTAAATAATCAATGAGTAAGCACTTGCATGACATATCAAATTTACTATCTTGTATACGTTTTAGTATATCACTACCAATATTAACAATATTTATTACTACCTAGATCGAAATATTCTCGAAATTTCTTCTCAAGCATTGTATACTGCTGCATTAAAAAAACAATTGTATACTGCTTTCGTTAAAGTCTTTGTAATGGCTGAAAAAAGAGTCTTTCCCCATATTTATAGGTTGTTCAGATCTATTAACATACAATGTCATTTTCAAAAAAAGATATATTTTTATTTTTTCTATTGTTGTTCATGCATACAGTACAATAAACCATATTTACACTCTTTCTAATTAATTGAAATTTCAAATTTAAACAAACACGCACGACGCGATGCACAGTGAGCGGTGAGTGGGCCCTTTGTTTGAGCACTGGCCGAACCAGCCTAAACAGGTTTCGTTCCGTACGTGACGAGCCGCCAGTGCTCACGCGCACACGCGCATCATATTTGTAGTGATGTACCTACCGTGGCGCGGTTGTTTGAAGCTTTGTCTCTGTACGTTTATTTACTCATGTGGTAGTACTACACTCTCGCAGAAAAACGACATCTGAGCAGTTGCAATGTGCTGCTGTGGTTCGTTCGGTGAGCCAGGAGCCTAACTTGGCTGTGGTTCGTTCGGTAGGCCAGGAGTCTAACTTGCTGGTTGGGTTTGGGTTTTCATTGTTAGGCAGCGGCCTAGCTATACCCTGGTATTGCAAAGGTCTATTGGCGGTAGCAACATCAGGTGTGCTACTTACTCGTTTGCCGCCAAGAGCAATAAAAAAAATCAATCGCGCTTGTATTTGGTTTTAAATTTTCCGACGTTTCGAACATTACAGCGTCCTCCCATGAGCATAAACGCTGTAAAATTTTCGAAACGTCGGGAAATTAAAAATCAAATACAAAATCGATGGAATCCGTAAAAAATATTTCAATTGAAATTAGGTGAATATAAATAATAGAACCAATACGCGTCATTTAGGTGATTTAAAAAAAATACTAATCAATATGAAGGTTATGTCAATGAAAATCAAATAAAACTATATAGATCTAAAAAAAAATATCGTTCTAAAAGATAAATAAGTTTTTAGAACACTTGAAACATGACTCAATCGATTATTATTGAATCATGATAGGTATTCAATATTCATATCCTACTATATTTCATTTATTAGCAAATGTACGTAAACACTTGTACAAGTAGATAGGTACCAAGTGTCTTTATCAAATAACTAGCATTGAATAAATGATGACTCATACTGAATTTACTTTTCATAATAAAATCCGCTATCATTTCAGCACAATTAATGTTATTAAACTGGTTTTAAATTGCACATTCAAATTAAAATTGATCACAGAATAAGAGCGTAACCAACGTTCTTACTATGCGATAAATTATTTTCAAGTATTTTGTTAGTTCCTAGCTAAATTTTAAATTGTTATTGTTAATTTTGTGGTGATTTGAGAAAGTGAGTGGACAATTAATTCCTTGTAGGCACATATCGAATAGGTAAAGAGTATTTTACTTGTAAGGAAATCACGCTGTATGACCTTCTATTCTACTCAGTACAACTACATTACATATTATAAATAGATTAAAACGCTATGGATAGTTCTTCCTTAAGATTTTCGAGGACAGTAATCAGAAAGGAAATTGTGAAAACGATTTCTTTAGAACTACTCTCATTTACATTATTAAATAAAACCTAGGTATATCTATACATATGTAAAATAAATGATAAAAACAGCTTTAAATTTTGTTAAAAAAGAACTAATAAGTTTTAAATAATCCTTTAGTAACAGGAAAATGTATTAATTCTGCCTTTTTCCGCTGCTGTGAAACATGAAATCTTTTATTTGATATTCATATTTAAAGGATTGTTAAGAAAATTTAATCATAATTTTGGAACAGCGCCAATATTAAATTTAATGTGATGTTTGTTATTTTATTATTTTCTTCCCTTCAAGCCCTTTAATTTCATACGTACATAAAGGAGATTAAATGAGAAAAATATAAACAAACATCTTGGAACGGTAGCCATATTAAAATTATTACAATATTGAATAGTTATTCATATTATATTCTCACCAGAATCGTGTATGCAAAATTTCACCTCAGTCGACTGCTAAAAAAAAGTTTATAAAAAACCATAAATCTATTGCAAGTTGATCACTATTGATGTCGTAAGACGCGCAAGTATTTTAAATGCTAAGTTACTTACTATACGCGTTAACTGTTTAGAAATACTGGTAAAATATTTAACAGTTTACAACCATTTATAATCTATGGCAAATTAATAGCTGTAATAAACACGAGTTATTAGCTCATATAAACTTCTTTTACCTATATAATAAAATAAATCAATCACGGTCATTCCAAAAAGAAAGCGAATTCATTGGGAGGGCCGGGCGTCGTTGAGTCTGGCGTTCCTTTGCGTCACTAGCAAAAAAAGAAGAGTTGTATGTAACGAAAGTCTGATCGAAAGTTGTCCGATATGTGGGTTACAAAGCGACCTGTCCGGCTTCTTTTTACCACGCACGTGAACGTGATGAAACCGATGAAAGTGCTATCAGCTGTGCTGGTGATGAATGATACTCAAATTTCAATATTTGTATGACATCTATTTATTACAAATGATAAGTGAAAGAAAGATATAAAGATAAATAAGATAAAGATATTTGACGTCTGCATGTTCATAGACCGTATTTCATGTACGTTTAATTAATAGTTTACATTTGACTGGCGTGTATATTAATTTTATATTATAACTTATAACTTACATCGTTTGGGATGTCATCGACCTAAATATATACAAATAAATTATTGTCATATTGGCACCATGCTAACGAAACCTTGAAATAAAAATCTCTGCTGAATTTTAAAAGTTTCGATACATAAAAAGCTATTTCTGCATTCGAAACCTAACGCAATAATCGCCGGTGTAAATAATAAAATCGCTTGTAATCCTTTGGAGGAAACAAGGTCACAGTTATGGTTCAAAACATTTTTACTTGGAACGACTTAAGTTATATTAGTTCTTGTCGATGAGATACACCTAAGATGTTTGCAATTATGTTTGATTGCCTATTTGTATAATTATTCACTTTATCTGTAAAAATAATAATTTAAGAGTTTTAATATTATAATTATCCATTCCTCCAAAAGTATTGAAATGTTTAAACGATTGTTACTTAATCATACCAATACTGCGTTAGGCAAAAGATAGAATTGACATGCTTGACGACTTAGAAGTTACGAATTGCTCTAATAGAAATGTTGAAATAATGTCGTTATTTACTTAAAGTAAGTCGCCTTATGCCCTTAAAATATTTCTTTTATTCACAAATGAAAAAGAAAATGTATTTTTCTATATTCTTGTATTCTTTCTATAGTCAATATTATAGAGAATATAGAATATTGATATGCCTAGATTATTCATTATAATATAAAGGTAAAAAGATAAAACATTTATTAGCACATTGTCTTAAATTTACAAATACTGAAAACAGTTTTATCATATAATTTACTTTGGGCCTTTTTTAAATCAAGATGATTTTTATTTAAATAGAAGTGAACTCTGTCCACCCTAAGTAATAGTTCTTTGTGCTCCAGATGACTTTGCAAACATACGATTAACAGATACACACAAAATACATCTAGACTCAGATTTAACATTATGGATGTCAGAGATCACCACGGCACTAGAGATTACAATGTTACTGCTTCACCATTTGTAAAATCAAAAAATATTACAGTTATCATTCCACATTTTTTCATTTTTTTTAATCGTTGTTGTTCTCTCTATTATTTTAAACAATAGACAATAATTTATATTATTGACTTTTGAAGAAACTATAACATGATTAGTGAAAATATAACACAATAAATATCAATACGGCCTTTCGCTTATTTTAACATTGAAATGTTGCAACAAAAATAGTTAAAAGTTAAAATACCTGCTGTGAGTTCTGTCACTGTTTCATGGTAGTGCGGTTGCACAATTCTGCTCTAAAGCAATAACTACACGTGCCTAGTCCATTGTATTTCGACACTTGTGAAATTATTTACGAACCTACAGCAATTTTCTCATCGTCCGTGTAAATTTATCTTTGGGCACATACATAATTATCGTTGCTATTAAGTTTGTCGAAAAATCTTTTAAAGAGGAAGCACAGTTTACTGATTACCAAAATAAAAAAGAAGTTATGTAAATAGACGATAGAGAAGAATATATTTACTTAATTATATATCATATTTATAATTTCATTATGACGAACGAATGACGTCCACAGTTGGACACAGGCCTATCACAGGATACAGATGATAAACGTTTTGTAAATGAGTTTGATTGATTGAGTTTCGATCGCTAATGAATTATCAGGTGACACCAGCAGCACCACTAGCTTTCTCACCCGGAGAAGACACGCTGGGTTAAAAAGCGCTGAATGATCTCCGGCCATTAGCAATGAGCATTGGCTTGAGGATAATGAACCTAGACGTCTACGTCTAGGTTTTCCAGCAAGTAGAAGTAGGCCCGATACGGTGCACTGCACGTGATTCGCGTGTATGCGTCTAAAAAGTAAAACGTCTCAGAAGTAAGGCAAGGCTGTTTCAACTAGCCGTGGCTGCACTGCAGTATATGACAGTCCAGACCTGCCGACGGTGGAGTTTTTAGATTTATTGTAATGTATTGTGATAATTGAATATTATGGTTTATAAGAAAGTATGTTTAAACTAATCGGTTGATTATTTTAAATAACAGAACAAGATTTATTAAAGTCTATAACTGAATAAGACTATTTACTTAAACGTAGTTACATATTGCCAGTACAATTTTGTCTTGCAAACCGTATCATGGGACTACCTAGATACTTTCTAGCTAAGCCATAAAACATGCAATAAAAAGAAACTTCAAAGCATAATAAACTAGGGCCGAAAATGTATTTAACGTTTAATTTAAATTTACGTAGCTATATGCATAACCTAGAGTGTCCCAACTCTATCTGATGCCGTTTGGTCAACAATTACATTCCCAAGGAGGATTGACGTCTGGCAGGCGGCCGGTCATAAAACTGTTTCCAATAACTTTTACAATATGTACTATGAAAGAAGAGTATATATTGTATGGACCCCAAGTAATTGGGATAAGAGTAGGAGAATGATGACTATATTTTAAAATGCATTCAGGTATTTAACTGAAAAGATTGTGTACTTAGTTTTTTTATATGGCTTTTATCATTATCCTAAACGTATTACTGTGACAATTATTGATAAGTCTAAATAAAGTTATCCAAATACTAATAGCTAAAAAAGATTTTTTCAATAAAGTATAACATTTCATATCTATATTAAACGTTAGTATGTAATGCTTTGGCAAGCATGATATAAAACATGAAATATTTACACGAGAATTTAATTTTTTAATATAGATTTAAGTAACTGACTTATTTTCAAGATTTTACTTACGTAATCCATAAAATGTATTCCCTATGTCTATTAAGGTTAAGTGTTTTATGCTTTGGCAAAGAAAATATATAGCATGGAATGTTTAATCGAGAGTAAAGTTTCTAATTCAGATTGAAGCGACTAACCTTTTTTTCTTTTACTTTCTTGAACAATCCAATGGTTGTTTGTTGCAGGTCGGTGACCAGCTGGTAAGCGTGAATGGATACAGGGTGGACGATGCAGTGCATGCTGAATTAGTTCACTACCTTGCCTCACAATCACGGCTGAAGTTCAAAGTTAGACGTAAGTTCGTTTTATGGTTAAACTTTATATGTAATAAATATATTCCATTTTTTTCTCTTACTCGTGTAGTGAGAGGTTAAGTTAATATAATGTGTCACCCCAATATCCCGTGGAAGTCGTAATCCGGCTAAAGCAGCACTGTAAGAATGGGACAGCCGCTGTCTCCTGGGAAACTTATAACACCAATTACGATCGTATATGCGCATACGAAGTGTGATGATTATGGCTCCCTTCGTGGGGAAGCCTACGAGTATGTTCAACAGTGAAAGTCTAAAATCTTGATTACGATGATGAAGACGATATGCTCAATTTAGATGTGCTGCAGTCATGACAGGCTTAGTTACCAGGAATAAAATAGCACTAGGTATCTGTACTTATTTATTGTCCATATGGTACAGAATAGGAATTAATATGTCACCACTGCTTTTCTGTAAGTGTCGGAATAGACGTCTAAAGACCCTAAGATCCTAGCTCAAGAGGGTCTGCATGTCTGGTCAGTCTTGTATAGAAGCCTAATTTCCATGCTTTACCTTGCCATTATGAAGGAGGCCGTGAGTGGACTTCCCTCATAAATTACTCTACGTAACCCTTCCTTACATATTTTCAATAATTACTATATGTAGCGTGTGTTTGAATAAACCAATATATCTCGTATATACTATTTTACTAATATAATAGGTTTACAACTAAATATAATTTAATGCATCGTACATCGTCTTCTTTACGATTTAATTAATTTATATTCTCCAGAAAACAATACGATACTAAGTTTAATTTCATTTGTTGTCATTCTTAAAGACTAGATTTTATTTAATCACTAACCAGAACACAAATAGGAAATTCATTCAATTAATTATAACAAAGTAAATATTATACAATTATAAAAAAACAATATATGTTCAAAACATAAGTATTAATGTTTTTACAGAATGTTTTTAAAATAATAATTAATGTTTAAATATAATTAGATATGTTACGCCTTAAAATTTAAACATTTAGTTTGACAGTAGATAACAAAAGCTAGATAGAAGTATTAGCTTCTCTTATATTTGATGAGATATAGGCGAAAATTTGCTCCACATTATAATGATCATACCGCAAAATAGAAAGTTAATTTATGTTTTAACTTTAATGTTAATTCTAATTCCGGAGTATGTATGTGTAATTCCGGAGAATCTAATGCCTCGGCTATTATAAGTATCTATGACAATCAATATGAGACAGTACGAGATACTCAAGCTCAAATCTAACGCTAGTATATATATCTTTATAATTCAAGTTTGTGTAAAGTGTCACCAATATAATTAGGATTATTAAAAGCTAAGAGAATGATTAATTTCAACTAATCGAATTCTGGGTGGACATTTATTAAAACATGAAATTTGTAGCTATTATAGCCCGTAGTTTAATCATGAGATTCATCATGATCTCAGATAATATACATCCCAATACTGGGTTTAAGCTTCCTTCACAATACAAGGGAAATTGATCTTTTATATCACTCTATTCTGAAGGATTGGTATATATTTGTATAGGATTGGTAATAGCTTTTATTTCGAGTTTTCCTTCTCTTGCCTATATTGTAGGTCATCATCATTCTCCTGCTCTTATCCCAATTACTTGGGATCGATACAATATGTACATATTCTTCTTTCATAGTACACATTATAAGTTATTGGCAATAGTTTTATGACCGGCCGCCCGGCAAACATCAACCCTCCTTGGGAATGTAATTGTTGACCAAACGGCATCAAATGTAGTTGGCCCAGGTCGTTATAAAGCTCTTAGTCTACTTTTGACGACATCCACGAGCAAAGTAAGTGGTAGTATTCGTAGCCGCTACCACACAACATTCTTGTCTATATATCTTTGTATCTTGCCTATATTATAGGTATATATCCTTTAATCTTCTATTATCTATTTTCTACACGAGCAAGAATTGGTGTGGTCAATTATATTTTTACTCCGTCACCACACAGATAATATTATCAGATTATCATCGCTTAATATTGATGTATTACGTACATTATGATTATCACAGGTTTTATACTAGTTTGAATTGTTATTTAATAATCAAATACACGTAATCAAGGCGTACTCGCATTATTATGTGGGCGCATTATCTGACAATATAGCAGTGAATAAAATTATGATAATTAATTAAATGTTAGTAGACGCAACTGATTATAGATGTTGCAAAGATGTTTTTATAATAAATGAGAAAGCGCGTGGGCTCGTCTGCTTATAATATTACATTGCCTATCACTGATTCGATTGCGTAAGACAAATTAATTACAAATGATTTGTTAGATTGTATACCCACTACCTACATGCAATTTGTATTTATAATGTGAAAAGTAAAAACTATATAAAATTAAACAGTGTATGGGCAGAAAACACTAACAATATATAATTTTATTCTGGCATTCCATTATAACATTAACTATTATGAGAATTTATGTTTTAGTTTCTTATATTTTTAAGTTACCTTTTTTTTAACTTTTTAAGTTATACAATCGGTATCTTTAGGTAAATGAGTACGTTGGCAATTTCTCAAAATGACGGAAATAAACTACAACGATGAAAGAAACAACAAACAGGGCAAACCTCAGCGTGTAAAATCTAAAAACCAATTCTAGAACGGCAAGGCTGTTAGAGTAATGCTAAATAAAACTCTAATATCCCTGTATTTGTAAAAATATAGTACATTTTTATTTTATTGAATTTCGTTAAAAAATAAGGAACGCTTATAATAGGCAATATTAACATCATAACTTTTATAATAAATTATGTTGTGCTGAATACTGATGGAACAAATTCATAACTTACTTTTTTTTTGCAAAATTTCTTAAATACGAACGTCCTAGTTTATAGGTCGCAATCGTTTTACAGTTAATTGTATTTTCAAATTAGATTATTTGTTTAATAATTGTTTTAAATATTGTTAATTGCTTTTACAGATGTGGGTATGCTGCCAGTCAAAGAGTAAGTACAACTTTTTATATATAAATTGATTTCTCTGCACATTCAATTATATTATATTCTATTGTTTTACTCTAATATCTTATAATATCTTATAATAATAACTTGCTAACAATTATTGTTAATACGTAGACTTTCTACGGGACAAGAAAATGCGTTTCGTAGTTTAACATATTATGTTCACAGTTTGATAGATTCATTTATTTTTGATCGTTTAGAAAATATTCATCAATTAAATGATTAACAATGTTAATAAATAAGGCTTAATAATTAGAAATTATACCGAAGTTAATAAATAAAATGAATAAATTATTAATTTATTCATTAATCTTTGAATAAAAAACTTATACGTCGTTCGATGAGCTATTTGCTGTAGCTAACATGAAGTTAATAGTCTTGGTAGATACCTAATAGTTTATAGAATTAAGACGTAATTCTTAGTAAATCGTAAATCTTGACAGATTTCAAGTGCATGGTTTTTTTTTGTAAACCTCGCGAACAGTACTTTAATACTGGTTAAAAAAGCTGTGATTACAGCTTTTTGTTTTGGTGTGTGTGCGAAATTTCAATATGATTGTTTGAGTAATTAAGGCATGAAAATGTAACAAACAACAATTATATATTCGCGTTTATAATATCAGTTGGGGCATAAAGTTTTATTTTTTTCTTATCTGAATCTCCTTAACCTAGTTTTACTACAAACGAATACCGTGAATAAGTATACTCTTAAATATGCTTATATATTCTATTGCTTATTTTTGAATAACTAAAAATGAAGAACAAATAATTGTAAGGAAAAAAATCATTAGCAATAAGAAAAGATAATTTAATAAATATTAAAACAAATCGAATTAGTTTTTTATTGTGATATTAAACACGATACAGGAGAACTTTATGTATTTTTTACATTAATATTATTACAATAATATGTTACATATATAAATTTTCCAATAATTTGGCTTATTAATATATTTTTGCTAGGTATCGCCGTTATTTGTTGTAGAAAAATAATAATTTCACAGCCTTGTTACAAAAGTGCTAGTAGAAGTTAAAACCACTATTTACTATTAAGTAAATTAAAAACTTACTATTAAATTAACCATAGATCAAGTATAAAATTAAAATGTTTTTTTTTTTTAATTTTAACCATATTTATTTAATATAATGTGTAGCTGAATTATACCTATATACTTAGTTGCAGTATAAATGCATAGTTGTTTGAACAAGTGTTTAATATTTCAGTAAGGTGCACGAGGCTCTATCATGGCAGTTCGTATCGGAACGTGCGTCTTTAGGCTCCGACGTGTCTTCGTCGCCAACGCTCTGTCACGACACGGAAAGACTCACAGATATGCGTCTGTCGATACTCGTGCCGCCGAGAGCGAAGCTTGGTTGTGGGTCAGTAAACATTATACAATCTTTTTTACATATTAACAACTATAGATGATTGAAATGCATTATTAATTATCAAAAGTGAAAAGGAATCCAATTCAAAAATTTCACAACATAATACGTTTCATTTCTCACAGATAACTACTTCTTATTTCTATTTGTTTCCCGTGTGGTGACAGCTTAATAATATACCTAATGCGTTTTTCTGTGAGAGTCGTAACCAGCAAAGGATCACGAGGAGAAAGGCAGTATTCTTCTAGGAATCTTATAACACTAACTATGATCACCGATCTACTCGTCAATAATGGCGATTATGACATTTCCCCCCTTTACCATAACTACGTCCGATAATGGTTATCAACGGGCTGATGGATGAAAGTATTTTAAGACATTGACAAATTGAACATAGCTTTTGGAGTGACCTGTAAGTTTAAGGGGTGCCTATAAAGCCATTGAGCCGAAACTATGCTTCAATGTGATTACATTACGTTTTATAAAAAAATGCAAAAAATATAATAGAGAACACACCAAGGTTACCAGCAACTAACAAGTGACAAAAAGTTTATAAGACTATAATCATTACACTACCGCTATAATTTGTAAGAAAAATTACGTTCTCTGGCACTCTGTTCTCTCTGCCTACCCTGCAAGGGATATGGCGTGATGATATGTATGTATGTATGTAAAAATTAAGCATTTCTATAGAAATTTAAGTACGAGTAAATGTACATAAATGTCTATACAAATATTTATAAGATATATGTACGTTTATGTATAGAATGCTGCAACTCAAGAGAACTTGCCGATGGAAGTAGAATGTGAAGGTAAAACTATTTTTATGGATTCTATCGCAGTTGTATTTGATTTTTAATTTCCCGATGTTTCGAATACTTTACAGCATTCATGGTCACGGGAGGATAGTCATAGATAGAATTCGTAAAAATAGTATTATTTCAAACGTGTAATATTCGCGTAAACATCAGCACTCATTAAGAGTACGAGTATGAAGGTCTCATAGAACATCAAACTGACGTGACGGTAATATCTAGGCTTATCATTGAAACATAAACTAGGCCCTTATTCGTTATGACTAGACAAATACTTAAACCCGGTTACGATTTTTGTCAGTGGTTTGGGATTCTCCATTTGTTCTACAAAGATATTTTTACAAATACCTTTAGCATTTGAATTTTGAATGTGTTGTGAATTGCCGACGACAAGTGACAAATTAAGATTCAGTATAGTTTTATTAATCCAGTAACTATATCATTAAATAAGAATTTTCAACAAAACAATCAACACTTAACTACTTATCAATTTTATTTTATTCATGTGTTAAATATCAAATTTAATTTTTTGAAGGAATTGGGTTTGTTGTTGCATCTTTGGGGACGTCCATTAATCACGTGATTTTTTTTTTAGCATTTTTGCTTTTTTATACTTCGCAAAAAGGTCTTTATACAGATCACCTACTTTAAACTTCGTTCGTTGCCTGGCAACAGCAAGTCAAAGTCACACTACACGACGTTTTCCAGTATAGAAATCGCAGCGTTTGACGAAAAAATAAATACACGTGATATCTTACTACACCCCCTTCCCCTTGTGATATTTCGTGATTTTTGTCAAAATCGTTCCCCATCCTTTCAAACCTCACGTGATTAATGGACGGCCCCTTTCTGTTTTTCGGCAATTACTATAGTATTTAAAAATAAGCTGACATTTCAAGACTATATAGTAACGATTATAGCAGATAATTTACTTAGTTCTAGTTAGAGCTGAGATGAAGACAGTCATAATCACCGTCACCATCTCAGTTCATATACTTTTCAATTCTAAGCTCGAGCCTCCTTCACAACGGCAGGGAAATTGATTTACTATGCTTTGCTAATCAAACGGGTTAATATAGGGTATTGTTTCGAGGTTTACTTCTATTGCTAGATGTTATCTGCATATCACATCCCTTAGTTGTTTTTATGATCCCCATAAGCAAGAAAAGGAGTGATATATTATGTTCTTACTCCGTCACCAAACGATAAATTTACTTAGTTGCTTTATTGATATTCAACATTTATGTATGTTAAAAATATCTTTTTTTAAATTTGGCTATATAATTTCATTTGCATGTTATAATTAGTGTTAGATTTGAACAGGTGTGGCTCGATGATTATAAACTTAGAAATTTAATATTATGCAATCGATTAATTTTGTGAATTGATTTCTGCCTATCTATTTGTTACCTCATCACAAAAATGGATGAACAGCTTTCAAGGAAATTTTATAGAAAATACGTATTAGCCCAAATTACAAACTAATTATCAAAACGCAACATATAACACGCAACATCCTTAGATATGATTATGATCAGGATGATATTGTCGGTTACGCGGTTGTTTCATATTTTGTAATTTCCTTGTTGTAACCTAGAAGTAACTTTCAATTCGATATACCGGAACATTTCAAGCTTCATTACTAACAACCTTGACTTTAATAAAATCGATATCTTCAACTACTGCATCGTCGGCATAGTTTAATATGCATGTAGTCTTGAGTTCGGTTCTTGATCCTGAAAACTAATGCTTCTGAATATTATCGCCAATAAATTATCAGTACAGCAACAAATTTGGATTTGTGCGCTACAGATGGCAATTGATTTGACTCTTAGTAATATAAGATGGAATCAAACGCGATAGAATATGTAAAACTAATTTTATTTCATATACATATACTGTCGTAATTTGTAATATATTTCATTGATGCTCTAATCACTTAAAAATATATAACTTCACCTCGTCTACCATGCACCTTCACAAAGTAAAGTGCGGTCGCCCTCCTTTAGCTGATCACAGGCATCGTGTATGCTTTTTACGTTATCACATATTTCGTACTGTCCCTAGTCCGATCACCCACAGCCTCGCTATAGTCCACAGGCTACTCAACCAAGTTTATAAAATATTATTAATATTAGATCATTCAAATATATTATACAAGATACATCACTTTTGGTTATTTGATAATTGCCATTGATAGCGATTGACAACCGAGACTGTTAAGACAGGACTGCTCTGTCGTGATAATCTATAAGGCTTTCTGGCAATTCCATCTCTAAAGTTTTTTTTTTAAAGGATGAATGATTGTATGAAGCTGCGCCTTTTCCAAAGTAACAAGCATGAAGTTTCTTACACAAGCTAATTGTTAGAAATAAATGTATCATGTAACACTGTTTGTAGAACTTGTTCTCTTAAGATCGATGAATACAAGTTTTAAATTCCACCAAATAATTGATTACTATAATGAAATAATACAAGAATACAATTTTCTAATAAATTCTAAACTTAAATGTACAAGCTGTGAAGTTGAAACCCACCAAAAAAAATAAATATAAAAAAGAGAGCCAAGGTCAATATTATGATAATTATGGTGGCTGAAGATATCTTGAAATTTATTTACTACTTTTTTTTTCTCCGCAAGGTAGACCATGGATGTGGTCGCGCCCCGACAAATCGGTCCGGGGCGACAAGAAGAGGCGGCACGCAACCCCATGGACCCACCTTGTAAACACCTCTCTTCGCCGTGCGAGCGGGCCACCGGTACCCGATCTTTGTCTTTGGTGGCCCGCCAGGCGGTATACCCTTGCGGGTTCCTCTCATGTCGATGCCCCGACAGCTTTCGCCGTCGGGGCGTCGCCCTCACGCGGTGGCCTCACGTCGGGTGACCGGACAATTCCCCGGTCCGATTACCCGAAGCCTCAGTTAGGAAGGCATCAGGCGTAGATATTCGCGCCTGCGCCGCCCCGGCCACCGGCGGCGGCCCGAGTCAAGGGAATCCTCCCGGACTCGTTCCGCGGCCTCCTTCTGCGAGATGATAGCCTCGCAGAAGGTGGCGAGCGCGTCCCAGTTCCTGACGCTGTCAACCATCGCTTTCACGACAGCCGGCAGCGTGAGGTTGGCACCGATGACAGCGACGAGGTCACAGCGTTGCCGGGCCCAGGTCACGCAGACCTCCAGCGTGTGTTGCGCCGTGTACTCATCACTGCCGCACTGATGGCAGGACGGAGTCAACTCCCTCCGTACGATCATGTGCAGGTATTTGCCGAAGCAGCCGTGCCCCGAAAACACCTGCCCCAACCGGAAAGAGAGGACTCCGTTTCGCCGCTCCATCCACTCCGTCAATACGGGCCGGAGAGCCTCAACGGTAAGAACACCGTGGCTAGGTCTCTCCAACCGCGTAACCCAACGGGCGATGACGTCTCGGCGAGCGTCCTCGCGCCAGGTGGTTATCTCGCTAAGCGATGGGGAGCCACCCTCGTCGTGCACTGAGGTCACCCGCCGGTAGAGGTCGGAGAGCATCTCCGCCTCTATGTCCCACGGGGGTGTCCCGGCCAACATGCATGCCGCCTCGGTCGACAGCGTGCGGTATCCGCGGATGGCTCTGACCATCATGGCTCTCTGTGGACGCCACAGAAAAGCCCTGAGCTGGACGGTCAGAGACCTCGCCCACACGGGTACGCCGTACATGGTCATTGAGCGGATTACCCCCGCATACAGCCGTCGGCCCTCAAAGCTGGGTCCGCCCACGTTCGGCATGAGCCGTGATAGGGCGGACGCCGCGCCGACCAGCCGGGGAGCAATTCGGCGGAAATGCTCCCGGAACGCCCATCGCCCGTCTAGCACCAGGCCCAAGTACTTCATATGGGCCTGGATACTGATGTGGATGGAGTTGACGACTAACGAGGCGCCGATAGGCGGCCTTACACGGGGTCCATGAAATAAAAGGGCCTCCGTCTTGTTTAGGGCCACCCCGAGCCCCAGCGCCTCGATTCGCCTGACCATCTCCTCGGTGCCGAGAGAGACCAGTTTCGCCGCCTCTTCGAGTGTCCTGCTCCGGGCTCATTTACTACTAGCTAACCCGGCGAACTTCGTTCTGCCTAACAGTCAATGAATAAGCGGTTTTAGGCTTTTAAAATTAATTTAAAATTATTAAGCTCATTATGATAATTAATATAAATAAAATATAAATTTAAAAAATCAAGTATTTTAATGACATGCCAGTTAGACCTTTGCTTCATTGCTATTGGCCATTAATTTTGGTGCATTGATTTCACTCTACAGTGAAGCCAAAAAGTGTAGGAATTTCATTACAGTAAGTACCTAAGCTGTTTATAATTTTGTTAAGGGCTTGGCACCGATTTCAAACCTATCAATAGATAGCACATACAAATGATAGTAATTTAAGTTATTTTGTACTTTTCACATTTTGAAGTCGGTTTTTTAAACGTATTTTTTAATTTTTAATACTTATTATCCTATTCCTGACGAAGACATATTCCAAAAACTAAAAAATTGGTCCAGCCGTTCTTAAGTTATAAATGGTGTAACTAACACGACTCTCTTTTATATATATTGATATAATTATTTATATCATTAAATATTCAGAAAAAAATAATTTATTCAATAGTGATCTACCGGCCATATTGCATGTTATGTCACCAATATTCTCGTTTTCTACTTTACAAGGTACAATTGATACAAATATTATTGTGAAAAGAGAAATCTAACCAGAGATGTACCATCTTGAAACGGCGGCCATATTGAGTTCAATATGATGTCATTCATTATATCATTTTCTGCTTTTTAATTTATTTCATTTTTTATCCATATTAAGGGGGTTAAAAAGAAAATATAATCAGCTATCTCAGAACGGCTGCCATGCGCCGTGACCTCGTCGCTGTCATCGGTGCCGACCTGACGCTGCCGCCTGTTGCGCGAGCGATGGTCGACAGCATCAGGAATTGGGACGCGGTCGCCGCCTTCTGCGAGGTTGTCATCTCGCAGAAGGAGGCGGCGGAACGGGCTCGGGAGGATTCCCGTGACCCGGGTCGCCACCCGCAGCCGGGGCGGCGCAGGCGCGAATACCTACGCCTGATGCCGCCCTAACCGAGGCTTCGGGTGATCGGACCGGGGAATTGTCCGGTCACCCGACGTGAGGCCACCGCGTGAGGGCGACGCCTCGACGGCGAAAGCTGTCGGGGCGTCGACGAGAGAGGAACCCGAGAGGGCATGCCGCCGGGCGGACCACCGAAGACAAAGATCGGGTACTGGTGGTCCGCTCGCACGGCGAAGAAGAGATGCTTGCAGGGTAGGTTAATAAGGTTGCGCGCCGCCTCTTCCGTCACCCCGGACCGATTTGGCGGGGTGCGACGTCCATAGCCCACCGCAAAGAAAAAAAAAAAGAACGGCTGCCATGTTGAAATACATAAATACATATGTATGTAGCAAGCACAAGCACCTGCAAGGGATATGGCGTGATGATATCATCACGCCATATCCCTTGCAGGGTAGGCAGAGAGGACAGAGTGCCAGAGAACTCTATCCTCGCATACTTCACTCGCTTTATCAACATTCATAATTCTCTTCATACACGCTCGCCGGTTTCGGAGACTCTTGACTCCACCTTCCTTCAGTACATGACCAATCTGGTCTAGGTAGGTTAGTCTCGGTCTCCCCTGGTACCTACATATTAAAATGATAATAATATTAAGTATTACGTATTACACTATCATCAGAACTAGAGGTGTATATACAATTTCAGCTTAATCGAACAGCGGCAAGTGTAAAAAATTTAACGTGCACGATTTGATTACAGACAGACACCGGAGCAGGTGAAACTAAATTTACTGTTTTCTGTTTTTTTTCCTTTGTGTACACACAAATACCTAGGTATTTGTGTACCTGGTATTCCAATACCTAAGTATTTGTTAATCTGGAAAGTTTAAATTTGGCATCCAGTATCCATAGTGGATGCCAAATTTGAACTTTCTAGGTCCTGTGGAAGTGGGTTAAGTATGTGATCGATATGTGAATCAATCAGTCGTAAGAATAACATTTTTTGACATTAATATTTATATAACCGCTTAAGCTGTATTTATATAATTTGCAATCCTAACTTACCCTGAGGGTCTTAACATAAAAAAAAACTCAATTTGACATGTTTATATACAACCAGAATTGCTGGTAATTAATAGTGCGTTAGTTATGTCTGAGACTATTGTGCTGTTAATCTTTTTGAGATTTATTTATGCGATCAGTCTGAGAGTATATCACGTATTTAACTTCGAAGGTGTAGGAAGGGGATGTCAGGATGTCTATGTGATGATAGCATAAAAATAAAATTGTAAATATTGCTCAAACTATTATAAAAGATGAAGCCAGAACAGATGTAAGAGTAACAATAGGTAATGATGTACTAGAGCAAGTGGATGAATTTGTATATCTTGGATGTGGATTTAGCCGAGATGGACGGTACACCACTGATATAGAGCGAAGAGTGAATGCGGGAAATAGAGTGAACGGAGCGTTGGGGCAACTTCTCGGCAGCCACCACCTCAGCCAGAAGGCACGTGTAGCAATACATAACGCAGTGCTTGTCCCAACATTACTGTATGGAAGCGAGAGTTGGGTATGCAGAAAAGAGTATGAAAGTAAAATTAATGCGGTCGAAATGCGATCTCTTCGGAAAATCTGTGGAGTTAGGCTGACTGACCGCATTCGTAACGACGACGTAAGAGAGCGAGTAGGTATGAAAGAGAGTATTGGTGTAAAGATGCGAAAGGGAATGCTCCGATGGTTCGGACATGTGGAAAGAATGCCGAACGAACGTCTGGTTAAGATGATATACAATGCGAAAGTGGAAGGATGTAGGTACCGAGGGAGACCGAGACTAACCTACCTAGACCAGATCGGTCAGGTACTGAAGGAAGGTGGAGTCAAGAGTCTCCGAAACCGGCGAGCGTGTATGAAGAGAATTATGAATGTTGAGGAAGCGAGTGAAGTATGCAGAGATAGAGCTCTCTGGCACTCTGTTCTCTCTGCCTACGCTGCAAGGGATATGGCGTGATGATATGTATGTATGTATGTATGTACTATTATAAAAACGCCAAGAAGTCTTTTAAAATATATTTATATATTAAAATAAATTCCTATTACAATACAATACAAAACTTAGCGCAGGGTGTTGTTTAAAAACCTGACGCTGCCGGCTGTCGCGAGGGCGATGGTCGACAGCGTCAGGAACTGGGACGCGGTCGCCGCCTTCTGCGAGGCTATCATGTCGCGGAAGGAGGCGGCGGAACGAGTCCGGGAGGATTCCCGCGACCCGGGCCGCCATCAGCGGCCGGGGCGGCGCAGGCGCGAATATCTGCGCCTGATGCCGCCCTAACCGAGGCCTCGGGTGATCGGACCGGGGAATTGTCCGGTCACCCGACGTGAGGCCACCGCGTGAGGGCGACGCCCCGACGGCGAAATCTGTCGCGGCGTCGACGAGAGGAACCCGCGAGGGTAAACCGCCGGGCGGGCCACCGAAGTCAAAAATCGAGTATCGGTGGTCCGCTCGCACGGCGAAGGGAGAGGAGTTTTACGGTGGATCTATGGGGTCACGCGCCGCCTTTCCGTCACCCCGGACCGATTTGGCGGGGCGAGACATATCCATAGTCCACCAAAAAAAAAAGGGTGTTCTTTAAAAAAAATATATTATATTATACTAGCTGACCCGACACACTTCGTTCCGCCTAACAGTTAATTAATGAGCAGATTTCGATTAATTCAAAATTATTAAGCTTTTTTTTATTCTGATAATAAATATGATTACTTAATATATAAATTTCAAAAACTCAAGTATTTTAATAACGTGCCAGCAAGACGAAGAAGTACATACATACATACATACATATCATGACGCCATATCCCTTGCAGGGTAGGCAGAGAGAACAGAGTGCCAGAGAACTCTATCTCTGCATACTTTACTCGCTTGCTCAACATTCATAATTCTCTTCATACACGCTCGCCGGTTTCGGAGACTCTTGACTCCACCTTCCTTCAGTACATGACCGATCAGGTCTAGGTAGGTTAGTCTCGGTCTCCCTTGGTACCTACATCCTTCCACTTTCGCATTGTATATCTTCTTAACCACACGTTCGTTCGGCATTCTTTCCACATGTCCGAACCATCGGAGCATTCCCTTTCGCATCTTTACACCAATACTCTCTTTCATACCTACTCGCTCTCTTACGTCGTCGTTACGAATGCGGTCGGTCAGCCTAACTCCACAGATTTTCCACAGAGATCGCATTTCGACCGCATTAATTTTACTTTCATACTCTTTTCTGCATACCCAACTCTCGCTTCCATACAGTAATGTTGGGACAAGCACTACGTTATGTATTGCTACACGTGCCTTCTGGCTGAAGTGGTGGCTGCCGAGAAGTTGCCCCAACGCTCCGTTCACTCTATTTCCCGCATTCACTCTTCGCTCTATATCAGTGGTGTACCTTCCATCTCGGCTAAATCCACATCCAAGATATACAAATTCGTCTACTTGCTCTAGTACATCATTACCTATTGTTACTCTAACATCTGTTCTGGCTTCATCTCTTTCAAAGACCATTATTTTGGTTTTGCTCACATTCACGCGTAGACCCCTTTTAAATAGAAGAAGAAGAACCTTGTGTTAAGAAGTACCTTGAAGTACCTTTAACCCTAAGAAGTACCTTGTGTTATATGCCATTTTTCTTCACGCGCGTTATAAATTATTTACTTATTGATTGCTCGACAATTTCGCATTGTCAACCGAGCCTTTTCAGGGGCTGCCTCGCTTTGCTCTTGTGATTGAGAAGTACGATGTCGGGTCATATTAACGCGGCGTTCTTCCAGTGCAATATCTTGTTTTTCTGCCGTGGTTACATTCGTGATGTTTCGAATTCTAATTGCATTACGGCTTTGTCGGGAAAGATTTGATCTTACTGGTCACAGTATTGTTGATGACAATATAGACATAATATGATTTATTATAACAATATTCGTAAAAATTCGTAACACTGGCACAAAACGAACACTGACCGGTCAAATTTAGGTTCAATTTTTCGCGGTATTTTCCAAGCAAACCATTTTTTTATTCGCCCTTATTTTTTACGTTTAACGTTTAGAACTGTTGTTTTTTTAATGATTTTTTTGTTTATTAATATCATATTTTAATATCCTATTCCCAACGACAACAAACTCAAAATCATAAAAATTGGTTCAGCCGTTCTCGAGTTATAAGTGTTGGAACTAACACAACTTTATACATACATACATACATATCATCACGCCATATCCCTTGCAGGGTAGGCAGAGAGAACAGAGTGCCAGAGAACTCTATCTTTGCATACTTCACTCGCTTCCTCAACATTCATAATTCTCTTCATACACGCTCGCCAGTTTCGGAGACTCTTGACTCCACCTTCCTTCAGTACATGACCGATCTAGTCTAGGTAGGTTAGTCTCGGTCTCCCTCGGTACCTACATCCTTCCACTTTCGCATTTTATATCTTCTTAACCAGACGTTCGTTCGGCATTCTTTCCACATGTCCGAACCATCGGAGCATTCCCTTTCGCATCTTTACACCAATAATCTCTTTCATACCTACTCGCTCTCTTACGTCGTCGTTACGAATGCGGTCGGTCAGCCTAACTCCACAGATTTTCCGCAAAGATCGCTTTTCGACCGCATTAATTTTACTTTCATACTCTTTTCTGCATACCCAACTCTCGCTTCCATACAGTAATGTTGGGACAAGCACTGCGTTATGTATTGCTACACGTGCCTTCTGGCTGAGGTGGTGGCTGTCGAGAAGTTGCCCCAACGCTCCATTCACTCTATTTCCCGCATTCACTCTTCACTCTATATCAGTGGTGTACCTTCCATCTCGGCTAAATCCACATCCAAGATATACAAATTCATTCACACAACTTTATATATATAGATATAGGATCTCAAATACTAATTAGGTTTTGGTAATATTAGGCATTCTAATATCGTCACCATCATTATCCACTGCTAGACGTTGACTTAGGCACAATATGATTTATTATAACAATATTCGTGAAAACTTGTAACACTCGCACAAAACGAATACTGGCCGGTCAAATTTAATTTAAATTTTTCGCGGTTTTTCCCAAACAAACCAGTAGACTACGTAATGACGTGAGCTGTCAGTTGGGTTTTGTTACGTCATTAACAAAACGTTTAGAACTGATGATTTTTTAATGATTTTTGTTTTGTTTATTAATATCATATTTTAATATACTATATCCTATTCCCGACAACAACAAACTCAAAAACATAAAAAACCATATAAAATGGTTCAGCCGTTCTCGAGTTATAAGTATTGTAACTAACACAACTTTCTCTTATATATATAGATTATCCACGTAATGATGGAGTAATAATACAATTCTCCAACTCTTTTATTCACTTGGATAACCTAAATTACTACTAAGTAATGTATCGTCTATCTATTATCTGTATCTTAATGCAAAAGAAACCTTCACATAAAACACTACGTTAACCGGTCTGGTTACGCTACTATCACGGCTCTTCTACATCAACAGTGGCCATCTGTGAATGAATTAATGATGAGTGATCACTATCATGACATAGCGCGTTACATTACGTAGGTCAGGATTGATTATATTATGACGTTTTTAGGCGTCGTAGTTTTAGAACAGTATCTACGTTATAAACCGGCACGGAAACGGGGTCTCTAAATGTAGGCTCCATAACCTAGCTCAAAGTCGCTCAACGTGCTATGGAGCTCGCTCGCTCCATATTTCATCGACATCGACTTTGAGCATAGCTATGCTCGGCAATTTCTCTGTGAGATAGAATCCGAAATACGGAAATTCGCAGAAGAACGGGTGTCACCGACATAGCACGCTGAAATGGCAATGGGCAAGCCATATTATATTATTATATATACCATATATATATATATATGGTATATTATATATACCAAGCCATATTATATTCACTGCAAAGAAGGACCCGTTTGTCATGGCTCCTTAGTTCCACGGAGTAACTCTCCAAATTGCCGACAGTATTGGGATCCTCGGCGTCGAACTATCAAGCAAAGTCCAGTTTAGGAGTCATTTGGAGGACAAAGCCAAATAGGCAAGTAGAAAGCTGGGCGTCCTGAACAGAGGCGGTACTTCACACCGAGACAATGTCTTGTGCTATATAAGGCACAAGTCCGCCCTCATGTGGAGTACTGCTCTCATCTCTGGGCGGCGCGCCCAAATATCAGCTAGACCCACTTGACTCACTGTAAAGACGTGCTGTTCGAATCGTCGGTGATCCCAATCTCACGGAAAGACTGGAGTCATTGGGGAGCCGGAGAGACTTTGGGTCTCTCTGTGTACTCTACAGGCTCTTTCATGGGGAGTGCTCTGAGGAACTATTTGACTTGGTACCACCGTCACCATTTTATCACCGTACCACTCGACACCGCAGCAGGGTTCGTCCATTTCACCTGGAAACGATACGGACATCTACTGTACGTTTTCAGCGATCATTTCTACCACGTACGTGCAAGATCTGGAATGAACTACCTGCTGCCGTGTTTCCCGAGCGCTATGACATGTCCTTTTTTAAACGAGGTTTAACAAGAGCTCTTTCTTCACGGTTAGCAGCAGCCTAGCTGTGCCCTGGTATTGCAAAGGTCCATGAGCGGTAGTGTCACTTACCATCAGGTGTGCTGCTTGCTCGTTTGCCACCACCGGCAATAAAACAATAAAAAAAAAATATCACTTGACGAACTGTTGTGGCAGAAAGGTTTTCGAGTGGCGACCACGTATCGGACGACACAGAGTAAAACACCCCCACCACTAGGTGGACAGACGACTTGGTGAAATTTTCTGAGCGTTGTTGGATGCAGGCGGTACAGGACCGCACTCTGTGGCGTGAAATAAGGGAGACCTGCGTTCAGCAGTGGACGGCGATATGTTGAAATGATGATGATGATGACTTTATAAAGCTATAATACCTAAAAACGCCCTTCTTCCTAAAAGTACGCCAGGTTTATAGAGCCTTGAAAACACTATATAAATTATTTATATCTATGTATTTACATAATTGAATATAAATTTAAAAAGGATTGACTAAATTCTTACATACATACATATCATCACGCCATATCCCTTGCAGGGTAGGCAGAGAGAACAGAGTGCCAGAGAACTCTATCTCTGCATACTTCACTCGCTTCCTCAACATTCATAATTCTCTTCATACACGCTCACCGGTTTCGGAGACTCTTGACTCCACCTTCCTTCAGTACCTGACCGATCTGGTCTAGGTAGGTTAGTCTCGGTCTCCCTCGGTACCTACATCCTTCCACTTTCGCATTGTATATCTTCTTAACCAGACGTTCGTTCTGCATTCTTTCCACATGTCCGAACCATCGGAGCATTCCCTTTCGCATCTTTACACCAATACTCTCTTTCATACCTACTCGCTCTCTTACGTCGTCGTTACGAATGCGGTCGGTCAGCCTAACTCCACAATTTTCCGAAGACATCGCATTTCGACCGCATTAATTTTACTTTCATACTCTTTTCTGACTAAATTCTTCTCATAGAATAAAGGCTAAATCTATTTAATCTACTAGATATTAAGTATTTCACATATAGATATAAGTATATAATAAAAAATATTTGTTGTTTCAGAATTTGCAAAGGTCCTGAATGGAAACCGGGTATTTTTGTACAGTTCGTAAGAGAAGGAGGCATTGCTCGCGAGGCGGGTCTACGACCAGGCGATCAGATATTGTCGTGCAACAATTTAGACTTCTCTAACGTCACTTTCAATGAAGTAAGCACTAATTTAGTACATGAAAAGGGGAAATCATAAATAAGTACATGCAATAAATGACAAATAGTGATATCTAGAAAATTTAAAATATACATTTTAAATTCAGTAGGTAGATGAATAAGCCTAAAGTGGTGTCCAGAAATAGCCGGCATGCGACATCCCAGCAGTGAAAATTTTGTGAAACTGAGGACTGAGGACTGATAGAAATATTATATCTTAAATTATCTTTTGGCTTTCTGATTGATTGTGACATCTTGTCTATAATACCTTTATCTTTGTTGGTTCTAAAGATTAGCTGACAGTTGTTTTATAATAAAATAATATTGCGTGCAATATGTTTATGCTAAAACGCCAAATGCGCTATAGTTGACAAAAGACTTTTTTGTCTTTCCCTTTTTTGTAACGCTAAATATATTTAATGTAGTTCCTGCTTTCTCATTAATAGTAAATAAGAGGGATTTTTTTAGGAAGTCATCGACTGATGATGAGGATGACTATCCTGCAGCATTTGAAGTTGAATTTAACTCATATGACTTTTAAATGAGTTGTAAAAAAACTTATCAGAGGTTTTTCTGTGATCCTTTGATCTCCTAAAATGATATATACATATTAATTTCTACAGTACCTTCATTCGTAAAAGTACAAAGTACAGCACACTAATTTGTAAAAACGCAACAAAATTACGTTTAAAAAAATAAAATGGTCGTGTTATTTAAAGGCGAAATTAAAAATCACTAAAATTTAGCACCTTATGTTAATATTAAGATCTTTAGATGATTTTTTTTCATCATCTTGATCATATTTTCACTAAACAAAAACTTTTTTTAATATACCTTAACACATACCTTGTATTTATGCACATCATTATAAATGCAAATTCAAAATATTCTATACCTGCACGCGGCCATTACAACATACGTCACTGTAGCTTTCATGCAAGTCAGTTTTGGTGCACCTGGCTGGCATTTGCACCGACTATCAAGTAGCGTATGAGACAGTGCTTCCATAGATACTTCGATTCTGCCTCGACCTACCATAACCCTCCATGGTGGCCGTTGCCATCTACATTTCGTTCTAAATATTATTATTATTATAGTCACTTGGCCAAGCCTTTCCCTCGACTAGATGATAACTAGTGCTCAGATAAGAGCTTATGCAGTCCTCGTCGTCCAAGTATGACCCCGTGCTACGTGATAATAAATCTTCTACACGTTAGAACACCCGCTTTGCCTTTTTCAAAGGCTCAAAGAGAGGTTCTTACGTCCTGTTATTTAATATTTGCAGCTGAGAGACTTTTGCGCTCACTATTAATCTGAATAACTATTATATATAAAAAGATCACTTAAGAATTCTTGTTTAGTATTGCCCACCATAGTAACAATCTATTACTTATTTTTAAGAGACATCTTCGCGGTAAGGAATAAAACCTTATGTTGCAGGGCACTATATAAACATACAATTAACGGATAAAAGTAACTTTAAAATTTGGCATAATCATTTCTGGAACTGACCAGCTTGAGGATCGAATCCTTGACACTTAGTATGACAAATTACCGCTACCTAAACCAATACGCAATCTAGGCGAATGTCTATTTGGAATCAAATAGATGGTGTGAAAAAGGTGTTATACAAAGGGAAGCCCTTTACAATATTTTTTTATTGCTTTTGGTGGCAAACGAGCTAGCAGCACAACTGCTGGTAAGTGTCACTGCCACCCATGGATCTTTGCAGTACCAAGGGTATAACTAGGCCGCTGCCTACCAATATAAAACCCAAACCCACCCACTTGGGCTTCCGGCTCTTTCGCTCACCGAACGAAGCACAACAGCACATTGCCACTGCTCAGACGTCAATCTTCTGCAAGAGCGTGGTACCACCCCGGACGGACTGGCCCGCGGCTGTAGACAGAAAACTGTCAACAGCGTGGTCCTACTACTACTACATATTATATAAAAAAGTCATAATAGTGTCTTTTTTATCAGTTTAGTAAGAAAGTTAATTTGGAGTGAAAATTTGGAACACAATTTGTTAATAATTAAAACTTAGTTGCTAAGAAAGAAGATAACAATAAGTATAACTAAATAAATGATCAGCACTCTAATATCTTAACTAGATAACCTTTAATTATGGTAAATGAAAAACGACAGTGAATTTGCATATTTAAATATCTTTTTAGGCCATTTCGGCAATGAAAGCAACTGGGCGTTTGGAACTAGTGATACGAGAAGGTGCTGGCACCGAATTGGTATCACCGGAAAGTTCTGGGTACAACAGCTCAGCGTCATCTGCAGCTGGTGAAAGGAGTCCTGCGCCTGTGGTGCCACATGCGCCACTAGCTCCACCTGCTGCATTACGACGTAGACTGGCTAGTGTTGCAGAAGAAGCGGCTGATCGTGCTGACAGGTAGAGTTCAACAGATAAATAGTGCGTAACAAGATTTCACCGACCGTCTTTAGTTATAAACCACAGTAAAGGGGCAATTCATGAAATCGAGATAAAAATTGAAATCTCAACTGTGCACAAACGGGATTGGTGCGTTCTCGAAGACTCCTCAAGAACGGACTAATCTAGCTTGAGAAAAATTTTGAATTACGAAATCGATATAAAATTAGGATGACCTTGGGATTAAATTTGGAGGCAGATTAGCCTCCAAATTTAAATTTTTGATTTGGCCTTTAGGCCAAAATATTATGATATTTATATCATAATATTTTCCATGTGATGATTAGATTACAATTCACCTCTTCTCTTGACTATAAATAGGTATCCTAAAAGACGACTAAGGGTAGAAGACATATAACGTCTAAGCAACGTAGATAAACTGAAATGGTGGTGATGAAATATGATAACGACTCCTAACCTCATATTACTGTAGTCAGATATGTATAAGGCCAATGTCCCATTCTTTGGGGTGCTTTGGAGAATATTTACATAGAAAAGGATATTATATGACTCATACTCACGTTATTAGTACATCTATTCATTCCAGGTATAATATGGCGATATATTATACCTGGTATAGACAGATGATTGATGTGAACACAATAAAACCCTTTTTTATTTATGGTATTTTGTTATTATATGCTATGTATTGTTTCAGACTGACCATGAACAGACTAAAGAGAAGAACGTGGGATAGTTTAGATTTCGAATGGAAGAATGGTGATATACATAATTTCGATGCACCTTCTGACATAGAACCCGATTACGATAGTCCGAGCATACCAAACAATCCTCACACTTATGAGAATAAGAGTAATATGCGATGTAAAAATAAGAAGGAATACATCACTAGTCCCTCTAATAGGACTATAATAAATTTAACAGAGGATGGTGCTACTATACAATGCAGTTACGATAATCAATCTCCTAGAAAAAATGCTCTTATAGCAAACCATACGAATAGAGATAACGATAAAAAAACAATAGTTGTTGAAGTTCATCACACTAGTACAACTACTTGTGGGAAGAGCGCTTGCAATTATCCACCGCCTATGAAAAATGAATGTGATTCTGATTCCTTAAGTCTGTCTAGTTCTGCTACGTTATCAAGTGCCATTGCTGAAGAAATACAAAAACGTAAATTGGTGAGTATTCGTGCAAGGTGAGGTAGATAAGATTGTGTGACATGTAAGATGCATTATATATTAGATAATATTTACGTTTTGTTATTCAATGAAATTGATATTTTATCAATTAGTTAGCTTGATATGACATTTAAAATAATCAAATTTATAGCAAATTACTAAAGTACATATAACAATTTAACGATGATTACTTTATAAATGATCAAACCATTTATATATACTTTACCATATATATATTTTGAGGGGCATAGTCCGGAGCGTGCTCGTTCGCGTCCCCTGCCAGTCTAATTAGACTGCTAATCCGGCTCGATATGCGTACCGCAATGCGGGTTAGGGCGTCCCCCGGAGGCGACGCGTACCGACCCGCCCCCGTCGGTACGAACTTAGGCAGTTGCGGCGATGGGGGCCGCCACCCATCACGCCTTGCCCAGTCAGGCGAGTCGAGGAGAGCAGAGTGCCGGGTGGGCACGTGGAATGTAAGAGGTTGTTTGGAAGGTAAGTTGCACGAGCTGATATCAGTCATGGCGGACAAACAGCTAGACGTGCTCTGTGTAACAGAGACCAAGCGAAGGGGCAGCGACGCCTGCGATCTTCCTGGTGGCGGGATGGCTCTGTGGTCTGGTGTACCATAGAGCGATCGAGCCAGCATGGGGGTAGGAGTGCTGTTGTCCTCTCGCTTGGCCTCAGGTGTGAAGGATTACGGAATGTATGATCCCAGACTTCTTTGGGTCCGTATAAAACTAGGTGTCACCAAGGTATTCATGGTTGTAGCATATGCTCCCGTAGGATCCTCGGTGGCATCAGACCTAGAGAAGTTTTGGGATAATGTTAGGGAAGTTCTGGATATGGCAGAAACCAGTGAACGCGTGATTGTATGCGGAGATTTAAACGGATGGGTGGGGACCAAGCGTCCCGACTATGAGGACGTACTTGGTCCATTTGGTGATAAGAGAGTGAACGACGCAGGTAGGCTCATAGCGGATGTATGCATGGAGAGAAACCTTATTGTGTCAAACACATTTTTCCAACATAAGGACATCCACATGTATACATGGAGAAGGAATGAACAGAAAAGTATAATAGATTTAATTTTGGTAGACAGTCGCCTCCGAAGCAAAATATTGGACGCAAGAGCCTACAGGGGCCCCACAGTCGATACGGACCACTATCTCGTTATTGCGAGATTTAGTGGTCTGTTCAGAAAGTGGAGGCACTGCCGAGAGCGTGTCCACTTCGGAGGGCTTGAAAGAATAAAGGTTGAAAGGTTGCAAGAAGAGTGTGTAAGAGAAAAGTATGCAGAGGGTGTCCGAGAACGGCTGACGATGGCAAGCCAGCCGCAATTGGACATTGAAGAATGCTGGAGAGTATTGAAGGAGAGTATGGTAGATACAGCGAAAGAAGTATGCGGAAGTTCAAAGAAGCATAGAAAAACAAATGGTGATGCATGGTGGGATACGGAAGTGGCAGCTTCCGTAGAGCAAAAGAAGAAAGCGTGGCTGGACTATGTCTCTTCTTTGAATCAGAATGACAGTATGACTGAACAGAAGAAAGAAATATATCGGCAATGTAAGAATGACACCAAGGCCTTAGTGAAAGAGAAACGTTATAGAGCAAGTATGAGTGCAGAAGATAGGCTGACTAAAAACTTCGAGAGTAACACCAAACTCTTTTGGAGGGAGGTGAAGAAGTCTCGGGGTGGTTGGTCAGCCTTCAGAATGAATAAAATAAGGTCTAAAGGTGGAGACATTCTTACACAAACACAAGACGTGTTAAGCCGATGGAGTGAATATTTTGGCGATATGTATGCGGATGCTACGGTTGACGCCGGTGTCGCATGTGGTTTAGCAGAACATCATTCGACAGCGGCGTCCTCCGATGGCATCAGTATGGATGAAGTTGAATGGGCGATAAGAAGTTTGAGAAATGGTAAGGCAGCGGGCATTGATATGGTGTCTGCCGAGATGATCAAGCTTGGTGGCTCCTGTGTCTGGGAGGCGTTCCTGTTGCTCCTCAATTAATGTTGGAGCTCGGGAATGGTTCCCGGGAACTGGAATAGCGCAGTCATCGTGCCTTTGTTTAAAAACAAGGGTTCACGTTATGACTGCGCAAATTACAGAGCCATAAGCTTGACCAGTTTGGCAGCAAAAGTGTATGGTAAAATTATTGAAAGGAGAATGAGGATGGTGTCCGATGGTTTACTGTGTGAGACACAAGGAGGTTTCAGGAGTGGAAGGGGATGCATGGATCAAGTGTTCTCTCTGCGCAACATTGTGGAGAAGCATCTGGCTCTAGGTCAGAGGGTTTTCTGCAGTTTTGTGGATCTGGAGAGAGCATTTGACACGGTTGTACGAAAGGAACTTTGGGACATTTTACCGGAGTATGGTATTAACGGTAAACTGCTACAGGCTGTGCAGTCCAGTTACATGGGCTGTAGAGGCTGTGTGCGGCTGGATGATGGAATGTCGCCTTGGTTTGACGTCAATATCGGCGTTAAGCAGGGGTGCGTTCTATCAGCCAGGCTGTTTATCATATATCCGGATAAATGTCTCCAAAGGTTGAACGATATGAATGTGGGAGTCCAGATGGGCGACTCAGTGGTCACTGCTCTGCTTTATGCAGATGATGCAGTCCTGCTGGCACAGTCAGCGACTGACCTGCAGACCCTAGTCGACACAATGACAGAAGATTGTAAGAAAAGGGGTCTACGCGTGAATGTGAGCAAAACCAAAATAATGGTCTTTGAAAGAGACGAAGCCAGAACAGATGTAAGAGTAACAATAGGTAATGATATACTAGAGCAAGTGGATGAATTTGTATATCTTGGATGTGGATTTAGCCGAGATGGAAGGTACACCACTGATATAGAGCGAAGAGTAAATGCGGGAAATAGAGTGAACGGAGCGTTGGGGCAACTTCTCGGCAGCCACCACCTCAGCCAGAAGGTACGTGTAGCAATACATAACGCAGTGCTTGTCCCAACATTACTGTATGGAAGCGAGAGTTGGGTATGCAGAAAAGAGTATGAAAGTAAAATTAATGCGGTCGAAATGCGATCTCTGCGGAAAATCTGTGGAGTTAGGCTGACCGACTGCATTCGTAACGACGACGTAAGAAAGCGAGTAGGTATGAAAGAGAGTATTGGTGTAAAGATGCGAAAGGGAATGCTCCGATGGTTCGGACATGTGGAAAGAATGCCGAACGAACGTCTGGTTAAGAAGATATACAATGCGAAAGTGGAAGGATGTAGGTACCGAGGGAGACCGAGACTAACATACCTAGACCAGATCGGTCATGTACTGAAGGAAGGTGGAGTCAAGAGTCTCCGAAACCAGCGAGCGTGTATGAAGAGAATTATGAATGTTGAGGAAGCGAGTGAAGTATGCAGAGATAGAGTTCTCTGGCACTCTGTTCTCTCTGCCTACCCTGCAAGGGATATGGCGTGATGATATGTATGTATGTGTGTGTGTAAAAACGTTTAATGTCCAATAGGATAGATTAGAGAGAGTGGGGAGGAGAGTTACGTTGGTTTAACATCATAGGTGAAATTTTCGATTTGTAACGATTGTTGCATCTTTCTGCCTGACAAATATCTTAGGTATATGAGAATAATATAGATTAGGAGAGTCGTTTAAATCTGACGTAGTTTCTCTTTATGTATTTATTGTTTTATAAAATCAAAATATGAATTATTTTCACGAATTGTAGGTACCGCGATTCAATTTTGTTTTCATTATCTCGAAGTTTTGAATCCTTTCAGAATTTATAGTCACGGCATATATAACTATTTCAAGTCCACCAAGTCATTGTCATTATCTAGTTTTCATCTGTCCACTATAGGATTTATAAAATATTATTGGATTAATTCTTATTTATAAAATATCAACCGTTGATCAATTAACTCCTTTTTGTTCATTAATTAAATAATAAATTATAGTTATTTCGACAAATCATTAAATTATAACTGACAGGTAGTTCCACTGAGAAAGATCAGGTAAGAAAATTTGCTTCGTAATAGTGGTTCTTGACTTTTCTAACTTCTAATTTTCTGGACACAAGTCGTTCGGTCCTTCTGGGGCGATAGCAGAGCGGCGCGTGGCCCTATAACCCACCATATTCTCTACCGATCGCCATTGGGCCAGTCACTAGTACCGAATCTTTGAAGTCCTTGACCAGCCTGGAAGGTTACCCTTTCAAATCCCAGCGACGTCCTGGCTTGCTGCCGGGGTGTCACTCTTACGTGTTCAGCCTCTCTGCGGTTAGAGGATTTTTCCCCGGTCCAGTCACCCGCGGCCTCGGCTATGGCGGTATCAGGCGCAGGTTACTCGCGCCTGCACCGCCTCAGGCGCCGGCGGCGGCGTTTGTCGCCAAAGAGAATTACCTCTCGGACCCGCCCTGCCACCTCCTTCCGCGATACGACTGTTTCGTAGGAAGTCACATTTTAGCTTACTGAATATTTTTTTAACTAATATTGTGGGATAGATGCATAGAATAAATACTCACGGTTTTTGCAGTATTGTGGTGAATTGTTTAACATTCTTTACGTTTCTTACAAAAGCCTAACCAAATAGCTAAATATAGCCATCATTCGAAACTTCGAGTTAGTAAAATCTAAATTCAATGAATTGAACTATATAAATAAATTGTTAATATTATAAAAATAATGTCTTTAAAAAACAATGTTCAGCAATGCTAAGCGCATTATTTTATTGATTGCTCGAATAAGGAAGACAGGTAAACCCGTCACACATCTACTACTTATTATATTTACCCTGTTGATAGTACTATGTATAATTTCTATCCCAGTTGAATACTTTATGTACAATAAGTCATGGGTTATAGGACTATTAAAGTACTTTTTATTTTTACTAACTTTATCGTGTTTGCATTTGGCAACACCCGTAATAATAGGTTTTATTCATATATTTAATACTCGCTTAAATCGCAGAAATCGTAAGACTTTGAGTGTACATAAAAATATGTACACTCAAATTTAGACAATGGCAGAGAATATATAATATATTATATTATTGTTTATGATTAAACGTAACGAAGAATGTTATCATATTACAATAATATACAATGGGTGTGTAATTTACAGTATGATCTCAATTGCAGTTTAGATGTTTACGAATTGTATTTTCGCGTTAAATATAGCTAAAGATATTTCTCAGTCAAAAATCAGCAGTGTTGTAATCAACCCACTTTTTCGTGGCTTATATTGAAAATTTAAACAGTTTGTAGAAATGCTATTTAATAATACTAATTTGTTGCAATTACTACTACAGAATAAGAAAAAAAATATAGAGAATGGACCGCCACCTACAGCTAAGAAACCAGTTTTACCAAAATCGACTGACGACAAGAAGAAACAACAGCACAACGCATTAATGGACGAATTTAAAAAGGTTCATCGAAAAATGTTTGCGAACCAAGATGGCGACAACAGTACTGCGGGCACCCTAAATACAAATGGAGAATTATTGGTGAGTGTCGCAACATTTAATCCCTTAAACAATTATAGTAGTGTATATCTGTTTTCATGAACGACACTTAAATTTTAGATAATACCTAAGGTAATTCAAGGGTCAATAATTAAATATTACATGTTGAATGACACATAAAATCCATTAATGCTATATAATACATCACAATGGTTTTTGGAATTACCTAAAATTTAGAGGTCTTTAGGAAAAATGGGTATACATTATGGTCTTTTTTTAGTTGTTTCATATAAGTGTCGAGCGACATTAGGTTTCTGTTAGTGAGTATATTGAATGTTATCTGGACACTGGCAGAATTTACTGATAGAATCGTTAATTCCCCATTATATAAAAAAACAAGTAAAACCGAATTACATGTTTATTGAAATATTTTGTTAGTTTAGTAAAGCCTCCCGACTAGAAAAAAAGTATGGTTCAACCAGATCATGTATCTGGACCCGATCAAGATAGAATGAGGCATGCCGGATCCAGCAAACCCTATCAGGACCAGGTCTTGTCCTGATCAGGATAGCCTGATGTGAAATAACATCAAGTATGGTAAGGCATACCGGATCAGGACCAGATCAGGGCCAAATAAGGATAGCCTGATGTGTAATATCATCAAGTATGGTAAGGCATACCGGATCAGGAACCGATCAGGATAGAATGAGGCATGCCGGATTCGGTAAACCCTATCAGGACCAGGCCTGGTCCTGATCAGGATAGCCTGATGTGAAATAACATCAAGTATGGTAAGGCCTGCCGGATCAGGACCAGACCAGGATGGTAAGGCATGTAGTATATCAGGACCAGAAACAGTTATCGTAACACAAAAAAGATATCAATCAAAATTCAAAAAGTATCATATCATGATTGTCATATTTATGCCACGGTGTAAATTGTATTTGCGTCAGAGGAGATTAATCTAAAATCTTTAATTAATCATATGTATTTAATAATAATTATAATGTTTAATTAATAATATAAAAATATTTTATATTTAAAGTAAAAACAAAAATAAATAATAGGCACATTTGAAAACATAGATAGAAATAAATATAATAATATTGTAACAACCATTCTAACATTTAATGGTTTGGGTCATAATAAATTGATGGCGTTAGTAAGATGACGTCATTATCTGAATCGCGGTGTTAAGATTCTCCGAAGCGTAATGACATCGCCTAATATTAAATTAGTTGTTATCGAATCAGATCAAAACAGATCGATCAGGTCATGAATGAGAAATTTAGGCGACAGTTGAAGTCGTTAGTATCTGGTGGTTGCGCCCTAATTGGAACGGCTCATTGGGACTCTATGATAAGAATATAGCACTGCATTCGCTGCCTACGTCATATATTAATTTATTTTTTTTATCTATTAAACATGTTCTTTAAGATATTCATATTATTTAAAAGGACCGGACTGGGCATACTCATTATGGATCAGGCAAGATATATAACGCAGATGATTGATTTGGTTCCGATCAGTAAAATTTCATCCAGACCCGATCAGGATTGCCTGATCTGGACCCGATCAGGAATGCCTGATCTGGACCCGATAAGTTTTTCCTGATCGGGTCCAGATATATCTTCTGCTTAACATACCTTATCTGGTCCAGATCGGGCATGCCCGATCCGGTCCTGCTAAGGAAGACGAAAAAATTTCTAGTCGGGCTGTGGATTTAATGTATTAAATTAGTAGATATTAGAATAAATTGTGACCCCGTTCAAGAAGCAGCGATTACCCTTAATAGGCACACTAATAAATTACTGGAAATAGATATTAATTTTGATACCCAAGGTTTCATCATTTGTATATCTAAAAGATTTTGTCAACCACTTCTGAAGTCTCCCAGTTCGCATTACCGCAATATGATGAAGCTTCAACCTCTCCATTTTAAAAAAGAGACCTCCATTTTTAACAGATAAATAAATGAAATGTGTAATTTTAGAATGCAACTTATACCGTAGGTATAACTTCTATAATAAATCATTAACATAAGCGAAGCTGTAGGTACTAGTTAATTTATGATATCATCGCTACTTAGACTGGAAGATATCTTATCCATTATCGGTATCGTCAGAAACAAATAGATGAAAAACACTGTACGTGTAATATTTTATCTCTCATAAATGCTCTCACATGCTTCACCAAAACTATTTTTAATTCCTCATCATTATCTTGCTTTGATCCCAATTACTTGGGGTCGGCGCAATATGTATTCTTCATCCAACGTTACAGGTAGGTATACGATTGATTGCAAAAGTTGTAGCTAAAATCTAACACACATGAGCAATGTAAGGGTTGGTAGTATTTGTAGCCGCCACCACAAAGCAATAAGCTATGTTTAATTATCATTTTTTTTAATATTACCATTTACAATAATTTTATTTAATTTTCGATAATGTTCTTCAAAATGAATAGTGATAAGATTTGACAATATGTCTAGATTGAACTTCTTTATCGATTCAAAATGTACTTCCAAATTCAAAAGTGAACGTTTTAGAACGCATGAAAGATACATCAATCATCGGAGTTTTGGCGGGAATCTGAAAGCGTTGTGATGCTCTTGTATTATATTCGATATCTTAGTGTATTAACGTGTTATATTAGATAAGTTTGATGGCATTTTATGTAATGTGATGCGAAGAAACTGCTGGGATGTGGTGAATAGATATAAAAGTGCTTTACAACGTTTTTGTGTTCCATCAAAATTCCCAAAATTTACCATTAACAGTGTGGAGATAGCAGTGTTCATGGCGATGATTTAACTTACCGACGGACAGTGACTAACATGAAGATATTAAAGACGTGAAGAAAGTTGTAACTCGCCTCGAAACTCTGAGAAGAAGAAGAACAATACTATCTTCAAAACATTTTGGAATACCTACTTAATTTTCGTTTCGATTTGTAGTAGGATTCATTCGAATTTCGTAGTAAACCTACACACGTAATACATTAAAAGTCATCAAACTCTTGACGTAACTTTAAAAATATGTTATCGGTTGATATAGCCTTATAAATACCTATTTCAACAGACAACATAAACTTGTCAAGACGTAATCCTGCATTAATGTAATCTTGCAAAGAAGGTATATAGTCGTCATCAACTACCGATAACCTACCACGATTTATTTGTTTATTTTTTTTTCTACAAAGCATGAGCAAATGTCTCATTATTCCACGCTGAGTTGTCTTTTTCTTGCAGAGATGGTAACTAATTACCTTTTTGCGTCATCTTTTAAAATATCTGTGGTAAGAAATTGTATAAAATATACAATACTATTTATCTGGTTTTTAGTTTTTAAATAAGGAAAGAAAAACGAAAGCTTTGAATTAATAAATGTACTTTTTTAATAAGACACCTTACGAGAGGGAGTATGTGATATCCCACCTCCGACCGCTCTTCACTTTATTAGAGGACCTCTGGTGCCCAGTGCTTTTGATGTAGTCTTCGCTGCTGTTGACAAAACTCATAATCGATGTTATCATCATTTCTACAACAAAGGAGTTTATGGCGCTGAGTATAATACACCATGTTCTCTTTATGTCATGTCATGTCTCTTAGAACATGGTGCACGGTATTGGTTGCCGCCACGCCACTCTATACAGTTTCTTGTCGAAGTCTTTATCCGCATATTAGATACATACATGCCATAAACATCGAAACGCGCCCAATAAATTTCGATCCGCCCATTAGCCTATCTATAAAAACTGCTAAACATTGGCCTCCCCAACGAAGACTAAAGCCATAACTACACCTAGAAGACTGATTGGCGATCGCAGGAGAGTGTTGCCTATTCTCCTATAATACCCATTAACTGTGCCCATAAACACTCATGTGGAATATTAAGGGTCGGTGTCACATTATATTCTTAGCCCTTCAACATATAGCGAAAAGCTAGTGATGAAATGCAGATTTCATTTGGCACTTGTAGCTCTTAAGGTTTGTGCGATCAAGCCAACAGTTAAACAAACTCTTTATTATCTTAATGATAACCAGCTCTTTATATCCTAGTTCGTACTGTTTAGTAAAGTAAGAACATGCAAGTTAACTATAAACACTAAGTGGCCATAGCCGGATGTCATTGTTTGGCCGTATTTCAACTCATAAAAAAGTTTTTTAAACTTTACGGTTTCATGTTGAGTAAATGTATAAATGTTGATCAGAATTAAATAAATTATATGGGCCCTTTTTAACCACATTTAAATAACTGTGAAGGGTATCATAGTCATTAAACGAAGGAGATTTTTATTTATATGTTAACTATAAACGGCAAATCGATGAATAACATGACGTAAATTTTAATTAAAAGATAAGCATCTAAATTGTAAATATGACGCCCATACTACATTGAAACAACTTGTACCTACTACATATTGGAAATCTGATTTCGTTATCATACTAGATAACGCTAATTTATAAGTATACCTGACACGTCATTATAAAAACGCCATTATATCGATAATATTCTTTTTATATGTGTATAGACTTAAATGAAATAAATAGTTGACTGGTGAAGTATTTACCTGTTATATTAGCTATAACAGGTCCTACCAACCTACGGACAATTCTGAAATCTAACTTTAATTACGTTACCTCCTTAAGTACTCGTGACATTTTAATGAAAATTTTAAGCATATTTAAAAGATTAACTTAGCGCAAATAATGTCAACTTTATTCTTTTTTAATTTATCTGACGATCATTTTACAATTCGAGCTTTTGCAAATCGGTTTACAAATTTTGAAGCAAACGATCTACGTACGAATACAGCATTTTAACCAGAGGTTGTACATACATACATACACACATATCATCATATGCCTTGCAGGGTAGGCAGAGAGAATAGAGTGCCAGAGAACTCTATCCTTGCATACTTCACTCGCTTCCTCAACATTCATAATTCTCTTCATACACGCTCGCCGATTTCGGAGACTCTTGACTCCAACTTCCTTCAGTACGTGACCAATCTGGTCTAGGTAGATGAGTCTCGGTCTCCCCTGGTACCTACATCCTTCCACTTTCGCATTATATATCTTCTTAACCAGACGATCGTTCGGCATTCTTTCCACATGTCCGAAACATCGGAGCATTCCCTTTCGCATCTTTACACTAATACTCTCTTTCATACCTACTCGCTATCTTACGTCGTCTTTGCGAATGCGGTCGGTCAGCCTAACTCCACAGATTTTACGTAGAGATCGCATTTCGACCGCATTAATTTTGCTTTCATGCTCTTTTCTGCATACCCAACTCTCGCTTCCATATAGTAATGTTAGGACAAGCACTGCGTTATGTATTGCTACACGTGCCTTCTGGCTGAGGTGGTGGCTACCGAGAAGTTGTCCCAACGCTCCGTTCACTCTATTTCCCGCATTTACTCATCGCTCTATATCAGTGGTGTACCTTCCATCTCGGCTAAATCCACATCCAAGATATACAAATTCATCCACTTGTTCTAGTACATCATGACCTATTGTTACTCTTACATCTGTTCTGGCTTCATCTCTTTCAAAGACCATTATTTTGGTATTGCTCACATTCATGTGTAGACCCCTTTTCTTACAATCTTCTGTCATTGTGTCCACTAGGGTCTGCAGGTCAGTCGCTGACTGCGCCGGCAGGACTGCATCATCTGCATAGAGCATCTGGACTCCCACATTCATATCGTTCAACCTTTGGAGACATTTATCCAGATATATGGTAAACAGCCTGGCTGATAGAACGCACCCCTGCTTAACGCCGATATTGATGTCAAACCAAGGCGACATTCCATCATCCAGCCGCACACAAGCTCTACAGCCCATGTAACTGGACTGCACAGCCTGCAGCAGTTTACCGTTAATACCATACTCCGGTAAAATGTCCCAAAGTTCCTTTCGTACAACCGTGTCAAATGCTCTCTCCAGATCCACAAAACTGCAGAAAACTCTCTGACCTAGAGCCAGATGCTTCTCCACAATATTGCGCAGAGAGAACACTTGATCCATGCATCCCGTTCCACTCCTGAAACCTCCTCCTCCAGAGGTTGTAAATCGCAATTTGTTACATCCTTATCATATGTTTTGGTTCTACAGATCAACTCATTTTTTTTTGGTAATTTCTAACCTATATACTTACCTACACCTTATTAAATAATTAATAACAATCTATGACTGTGCGTTCGTTTACGACGTAATCACATGGAACAAACATTACCTATACATTTTTAATAATTACTCATAATAGCATAGGTGCATAATAGAAAAGAATCATAATAGCAATCAGTTATCCTGACATGTTGCATTTAATTTTAGAATCAGTTTTTCAATATATGGAAAGAGGATTTACGTATTCACTATCCTGCAAGTTTCAGTTGATATAATTTTACCCTTTGCCTGCAAGTAAGCAATGCCGACAATCTCGATTTTACAAAACAACCTAACTAATTACTACAACACTTTGTAAGTTTCACAATTATACAAGCAATGAGGAAATCTTTCTCATATATTATAATAATAATAATAAAAATAAAATAAATAAAACTAATAATAAATAAAACCGCAGGGCAGCTTGTGGCGAGCTGAATGTGAGTGGCGACACTGCGGTCCCGAATACTCCAGAGAGTCGATCAGGGCCTCGTCTCTAGCTGGCCTTCATTGGCTGGCTAGACTGGAAACCGAAGAGTGCCCGAAGGACTCTCCGCTCTGGCTTGCCTTAAACAGCTGGTCAGAGAGGGGTCGCCAGAGCTATATGCTCGGGGGTGGAAGTGTCATTTTCAAGGGCATAACTACGGGGAAACCATGGCTCTGTTTATCACAGACTCAATGGTGAAACCGGCGCCGCACCGTTCGACACCCCTAGCCACTTGCACCAATGTTGCCCCCTGTTGCCCGTATGGCTTGTGTGCCTGTGGCGACTGTTTAGGGGGCCCATTCAGTGAGTTGGCGAGTCACCGTCTGCCACCGTTCATCTCTCAATATGGGTTTGAAGGCAGACGACAGTTAAAAATTCATAGATTTAAGATGAACCAGTCCACTAAGCACCCACTCCCATAATCAGATATTAGCTACCATAATCACACAATAGTTTTACACTTACCGCTGGCAGTCCACGTATGTTATGTGCAGACGTGGAATGTCATCGGTAGATGTCCCATCCCAATATTTAGATTAAATTTCTCCAAAGGCCTCTGCGTGTTGGATCCATATCCCCATGTAAGCCTCCCAAAGGACCGGGCATCTTCCCTATGGAAGATCCCGTGAAAAAAGGAGATACAATAATAATAATAAATCTTTATTTGTTCAAACATGTGTACACATACAAAGCATGCAAGATGTAATTATTTTAGAGTCCAATCATGTTTGGCCGTTTGTATCGGCGTACAAATATTTCATTAATAAAGTCCACATTAATCAAGAAATGTCATTATCATCAAATTAATAATATTTCTCAACAAATTAAAGTAAAAATTAGAAGATATTATACATGCCAAAGTCATACATCATATTAAAAGTCAAATATCAAATATTTATAAAATTCATGTCAAAAAATATATTTTCTATTAAGTTAATACAAAGTAAAACAATATCGAATTAAGTAAATTTACAAATATGTCTAGCATCTTATTATCAATAGCTAATTCAATTCTGTCCAGTCTTTTTCTTCTAGATAATCAACAAGATTGTAGTATGCTTTATGGATTAAGAAATTAACTAATACACGTTTGAATGTCTTGTTGTTCAATTCCCTCCAATGTTTAGGGAGTTTATTATATATATTCGGAGCCATACATATGACACTTTTGCGCATGAGTGCAGTTCTTGCTGGATGTACACAGATTCTATTAGCATCACGTCTATTGCGCGGGACGGCGTTTTGTAGTCGAGGAAATAAATTAGGGTTATTCTTCACGAACATTGCAGTTTCCAAGATATAAATACAGGGCAGAGTCAATAATTTAAATTTTTTAAAATATGGTTTACACGTTTCTATTATTTTCAACCCGAACATAGATCTAATGCACCTTTTTTGGGATTTAAATGCGATGTTAAAATCTGTAGAATTACCCCAAAAAACGATGCCGTACCTTAAGTGTGTTACAGCTAGTCCGTGATACGCCATGATTAAGCTGTCTATATTGACAGTTCCACTGAGAGAGTGTAACGCAAAAGCTGACTTACTAACTCTTTTACTAAGGGTCTCTATATGTGACTATTAATGAAGAATCGTGGCTAAGAAATGGAACAATAAAAAAGAGGTTGATTATGACAAGCGAATATCCTCCGTATCACGTATCAGGCAAACTGTTATTGACAATCATTTTTGATGTTATAAATATGTACGTAAGGGTGGCCTTTTTTTTAAATAATAGGTAAAAATTTATTTAAGTGACTAAGAACTATCAAATGAAATCATCTAACTGCTAGATGATTTCATGTTGATTTACTAGATTCGAGCACCTCCAATGTGACGCATAATTCGATTTTATTTTCTTTATTAATTTTAAATTCAGCACTGGTTAAAATTTGCTTTGTCATGAACTAAGTATAGTTCATGACAAAGTAAATTGTATATTCAATGTCACTTGCGTAGTAAAGAAAAACACATACTAAGTTTAATTATCGTCATAGAACAACAGCCAATCTCAATAGATACATGCCATCACAATTCACTTCTTCACGTTCACCTTCAAATGTTAATGCGCGCGTGCATCCGTAAAATGAGCTCATTTTTATGACACGGTTTTAGGTTCGCAAAGTAAAATGTCGCCTAATTCACTGCAATTTGTGTAAATAAATGCTTTGACTACATTTGTGGCGTAGAGATTAAGTATCAACGTCTCATACCGAGTATCGTGGATGTGATGTTACCACACAGGACAATTTTGTGAGATTCCTAAATGGCTGTGGTGTAATTTATGTCCGTCGATTGTATGTTTGTAAGGTCCTTCACGATCAATCATCTCAGTTCATATACGTCCTACTGTTCACATTGGGAAGAAGATTAACATCCTAATCATCCAATACCACGCTGGTCAAACGTATTGGTCCGAGTACCTATAGGTTTTGCTTCTCTTTATTTCCTTCATGATCATTATGTCCTTTACAGTATAATTTTGTAATCCTTAACGCTAAGTATTATAAAACAATTACTTGTTTCTGTTACAAATATATACTAAAAAGAAAGACTAGAGAATTCAATACTATAGTAATTCATCAACACTTTATGAATCATATAAATCAAGTAATGAACGTTAATGACGAAATGTCATAAGTCACATATCCTTCGATTTTTTCGGTAGTAAAAATATCGTATTTGTGTATTGTTGTTATTATTATGATAAGGTAATAAATGCCAAGAATAAAATCAATAGTAGTTCAATAAAAATATACTACATATTTTTATTGAACTAGGATGATGCGTTTAAAGCAATGTAAAACAAAAACAGACATATTATTAGATACTGTGATATTAAATCATAAAGCATTTTTTTGGCCGCATGATGTGGCTAATGTTAACCTATTAATCCACACTAACAGCTATATCCATTAATATTATACGGTAGATAAATTATTGTCATTAAAAATTCATTATGGGCCCGATATTCTTCGATTTAAATTCTTTAAGCACATATTTATATCATTTTCACTGTTTACTTGGAGTAGTATTTTAATGCACGTCATAAAGAATTGTTATTTGTATATGTGACAAACGTTTACAATCGATTTACTGTAGATGAAACCACAATATCAAGATAATAGCGGTAAACATAATCGTAATTTCAACGCACACTTGTACCTTTTCGTTCTTTTTATTCAAATCAGGATGATATTATGCGAATATTAAAGTTCAGAAGAAAAGACACTATGCTTGTTTAAAAAAGAAGATATATAGCATGTACTTATAATACTATTTTCAAATCAGGTTTACTTTTTTAAAAGTTTAAAAAATGACCACAACAAACACGCATGATAGCGATTTACTGAAAATCATGGCAAATATAACGTTGTTTATTTTCGTCTATTTTCATAGAGCTCAAAGCTAGCCTCATAAATTTTAGACGAGTTAGGATAGGTCATAAGAAAGTAGATTAAAATAATTTCTAGAATTTTATTTGGATAGACATACAAGAGCGAGAAGAGAAAACTTTCTAAAAATGTTTATTTTTACACATCTCTTTCCAATTTCCTTTCAATATCCGTAGCATATCGGGCAATTAGTTATAAAATATCATCAAACTCCACCTGAGCGACCATATACTATGATCCAAAATACATCCAAGTTGCAATGCAGGCATTTAAGTTTGCATCTCAATTCATTACTTTAAATGCAAACCCCCATTTGAAAGTTTTAGTCGCTTCCAGTAAAGAGGGATTTATCGCACTCGATAAAAGAAAAGGAAGTAAACTAGAAAACAAAATAATATAAACAAAATATTATAAGTTCGTACATTTAGATAAAATCTTTATTTACATAAAAGAGAAAATGCAAATTTCTTTTCAAATTAATGTTAATTAATGCATATTATTATATTTTTAAGTGTGTGAAAACGTTTCTCATCTTGGTAACTACACAAATTATTCTTTGTACAAAGTTATCTAGGTTATATAATATTTTCAACGAGTTTCGAGACAATTGGCTTACGAAATTAATTGGGGCAGTTCGACACGAATCATTAGTTACCACATGCTTACATAAACCTTTGAAGTTATTGGAGCATTACTATTCGTAGCTCAGGAAGTGTAAATGTCCAAAACTTATTACATATTATGACGTATTTGAATATATATATATATATATATATATATATATATATATATATATAATATATATATATATATATATAATATATATATATATATATATATATATATATATGTACCTATTATTCAAATACGTCATAATATGTAATAAGATATACATTAGTCTTAGGTGAGCGCTGTAATGATGATGATAAGGCTGTGCGGTAGTGGCTAAGAATACAACCGATCCTTACTTTGCTCGTGGATGTCGTAAAAGGCCAACTCCACCTGATGCCATTTGGTCAACAATTACATTTCCAAGTAGAGTTGACGTCAGGCAACTTTTTGCATTATGTACAATGGAAGCAGAGTACATATTGTATCGACAGAAGAATCGAGAGAATGATAATAATTACTGACGAGTCTTAGATGAGCGCCATGTTTAACTCTTTTTTTTTACAATGCATTGCTAATAACTTTGTTGCCTAAAATATTTCATTCGTATGAAATAAAATAGTTAAGAATGTGAATAGATATGCCATCACGCATAATTATGTTCTACCTTGGCGTATGCCCTCGATCATAGTATTTAAGTATGTATAACTAATGTAATAAAAAGGCGCATTGCAAATAACATAATATCCATCCATCTATTCTATAACCTATGAATGTCCCCTGTTGCCGATTTACCGCCCAACTATGAATAACAGCATTATTGTCATTCTTGCACATTGCATTCTTAAAGACGAAAATATAATACGATGCGAGAATTGAATGTCCTACAATTGCTCACGGTGGTGTGTGGCAGCACGATTGGAATGGATTTGTAATAGGTATGGGTTCGAAGCCCACTTGCGACAATCATTTTTTGCTCGTAATCGGGTTTTCAAAATACATGGTAAAAAATACAGTACCTAAATTTTAATGATACATTATAGCTCAAATAAACTAAATAACAGCAAATGTTTTCTTCTGATAATATTGTTTAGACCATTAGAGCAAAATTATTAAATTATAACCGTTCCTTGTGTCAGTTAATACGTGTGTAATTTTCAAAATAAATAAGCAGACCTATATAAGTAAAATGACATTGAAAGATTCCGTTATATTGATTGATGCATAGAGATTAAATTAATAAAAGCGTGTTACTATAAAAATGCATTCTGTGAGAAATGTTTCCATCTTTAGTCACGCTAAATTTCAATCAGATAAAATGACAATAGCTTTAATTGTGAGAGTGGAGTGATCTACAGATATTTCAAATTGGTATAAGCGTCTGATTAAACGGTTTATACCAGGTCGCTATTTCGTCAATTTTGATTAACATTGTCAAACATTCAGTATTTTTATGCTTCTGCGTTTGTATATTAATATAAATAGCTTCGTTGGTTAATAATAGAATGTAATGTTTATTTATGCTCATTGACTTGTATATATTTATATGAAAATTTAAATACACCCAATGTCAAATTTTATTATGTTGTTGCAACAATTTAGTGTGATTGTTGTTGATGATATAGTGTTAAAATTATAATTATCATTTTTTCATCAATTTTCACTGTATCCTCAAAACAAATTTTCTTGAAATTAGAATAATATAATAATATAGGTAATATATTTTTATTCCCATAAAAGGCTAGATTCTTGTGGGGTTAACAAATAACATTCGATGGATTAGTTCTATGTATAGGATGTCCGATTATACATTACCTACATACGATTTATCATGAGTTACGCCAGTGCAGTATTCGCGTATGTGAGGTAACACAGAATCCACAGCTTACCAATACTATAACATATATGCGGCGTATTACGGGAGCATCGTAGTTCATTCACAATATCGCGATCCACATATCATCACCACCTACACAGCTACGCATCAGAAAATTTATGAAGCAAAGCTTACGCGGTTATTTAGACTCTTCTATAACTCACCTTCACTCTTAGCCCAACCACTAGGGCGGTAAAATATTCGAAAGTGTTGTTGGATAAAACTGACATTATTCTCATTCCCTAAGAGCATACATAGTCCGCACATACTTAACACTTAAATAATTTTAGTACGGCTAACGCCATCGGATTCGGAAACTGTGGCAAAAATTTTAGCGACGTCTCATGGCGCTTGCCATGGCGCGCGCCAAGTTTATCACTTTGAGTGATATCACTTAATTATTTCCGGGTGGAGAGTCCTAAGCGCTTATCCATAGTTCAGGCCACAGAAATATTAAAGGTATTAATACTTCTGTGGTTCAGGTAAACCTATTTGAAACTAACAACTATACAATACGCACAAAAAAAATCAATGGATTGACTTCGACCCAAAAAAAATCTATGGATTGGACATTTGAGGCTAACAACTATACAAGAACACGGACAAAAAAATCTATGGATGAAGTGGGCATAAATATCACTATCATCATCATTCGCTTGCTCTTATCTCAATTACTTAGGGTAGATGCAATATGTAGGTACTCCTCTCCATTGTGCATATTGCAAAAGTTATTGGCTACAGTTTTACGACCCGCCGCATGCCTGACGTCATGCCTTTTTGAGAATATAATTGTTGATTAAAAAGCATCAGGTGGAGATGGTCTGATCGATATAAAGCTCTTAGTCATCGTTTATGACATCCACGAGCAAAATAAGCGTTGATAGTACTCGTAGCCACACAGCACGATAATATGGAATTCGAAAATGTTCAAGTATAACTTAAAAAAATAAATACTAACAAAATGATTCGTTCGATTTTGTTTTGCCCTGATAACGACAATGAGTAAGCGAGGCACGCCATCACTGTTCGTATGATTGCTCCACTCTACGACCGCACAGTCTCGCTGCACTCCGTCTGTACACCACGTATTATGATCTCTAATATATAATCTCTAACATTGAGTGCCGCGATTTTCCACGCGACTGAAAAATATAATTATGCGACCTTGACGCGCTCTTTAACTATTATATGTATGTGGTTTTCATGCAACACTCAACATTACTTAAAATTTTGTCGCAATAATACATTATTTTACAGTGAAATATGCTCGAAACAAGTGTAATGTGTTAATTTGTGCAAATATTGTAATACAAGCAACTTTACAAGTATATAAATATGAAGAACATACCAAAATCGAAGCCCTTGTTTATAATACAGTGCTACGAAGTAAGTAGGTTGCAACTTATACTTAATGATTATCGGAGCAAAACAAAATAGATAAGACTCACTAGGTAACAGTTTGCCTTATAGGTGTCTAATGAAATATTGTAGTGTTATTAATCATTCTGAATCTGGTTAGAGTACCTAATATTCTAGTTGAGAAATACGGTCATAGTCATTCCTAATAAATATTCGTCTCACTTTAATGATAATTGTAATTCACAAGGATTGATTTGTAATAACAAGTTTATGTGTAAATGAGCTGTCTAATACCTCTCATCTAATTTATAATGACTGTGCAATCTCGGATTATTAAAGCGTAGAAATTATGTAAAATATTATTCACTTTTGCTTTAAAAATGATTATACTGTGATCGATCGGGAACACTGATTTGACAAATTATTTCATTCTCACGAGTGTACAATAAAATATAATGCTGGATATTTAATTTGGATTAATTCTATGTTTATTAAAAAAAACGATTATGAACCGCTAATCGACTAGTGCCGGACTATAATGATAGAAAGGCAATGAAACAATTAAAACCATGTGTTTCCAGTGTATAAGTCTCGCAAAATGCAGATGATGAATATATTATGACAGTCTGATCGTAAACTTTGTTGTTGTGTATTTGTTCTTTTTTTTTGTTTTGTTTTCAAACCAATTATAAACTATCCGGTTCTCTGGCGTCATTCTACAAAAAAGGATATGAATTTAAATCGCGCAGGCATTATATATATAAGGTACTGTAAGTACCTACCTACTCTGCGGGTTGAGAGCCCTCAGCGCTCACCCACAGTCCGGGTAAGGTTGTCATAGCCATCTGAGGCTAACAACTAAGACACACAAAAAAAAAAAACCTACGTACTAAGTAAGTAATTTATTAAGGTATGTGGGTAAACGCAGTAATAGTTAAGGTATAATTAATATACTCATTACCATGTGATGATAAACTACGAATGCAAATAAAGACTGAACATTTAATACTTAACCCAAATAAAAGACAAAACCCCTTAACAATATCCAAACCTAAGCTACTCGTATGTAAACTAATTAATTCTAATAGTTTGTGGAGGTATTCATGTGTTGTTTTTTATCTAAATACACAGCATAGGTATAAGTACAATGTACAAACACCGATGATAATGAAGTTGCTGAGTTTTTGGCGGGAATCTAAAACGTCGTGGTGCTCTTGTATTATATTCGATATCTTAGTGTTTTAACGTGTTATATTAGATAATTTTGATGGCATTTTATGTAATGTGATGTGACGGAACTGCCGAGATGTAGTGAATATCATATAAAAGTGCTTTACAACGTTTTCGTTTTTCATCAAAATTCTCACAAGATACCATCAACAGTGTGGCCATAGCACTGTTGATGGCGACAATTTGACTTACTGACGGACATGACTAATCTGAAGACTAAAAACGTCAAGATAATTATAACTCGACACTGGCAACAATGGCTCATTTAAGTAGCTGATTGCCAATACATAAAAATAAGAAGAAGAAGAATGAAGTTGCTGTCGGTGGTCTATCTTTAAAGGTTGAGTAAGGGTGTACAGCAGGGTCTTTTATGTGTATGTGATGAGAGCACCACACCAGCAGACTTTTTACCCAAATAGAGGTGTGTACTGGATACATTCCTCAAAACAAACAAGTACAATAAACATGTTAATATCGACTAAAACACTCATATAGTTATCTTATTTGACCGATTGTTGACAGTTGATATCAAAGGCTTACTTGCTGATATCTATTGTAAATGTCATACGATTCTTAATTCGGTTTAGTTTTTGTTCAATATTTTGCTTTTTTTTATTGCACATATACTTATATAACTGTATAAACATAAATATGTTACAAGGAAAACATGACTTTGGTATAATGATTTGTGATATTTAAGTGAAAATTAAATATTTAAAATGATATATACAGATTTTTCGCGTTTATTTGGTGTATCCAACGTTTCGTATACTTTACAGTAACTGTGATCATGGAAGGACTAGGGTATTAATATCATTGTTATAATCAGTAATTACTAGTAGTAATTAAGTATACTGGAATGTAATTTTCTCATTTCTTTAGTTTCACTGCGGGTTCGATTATTCTTCTTCACAAAAGTCATCATTTCTGGGTATCATCCGAAATCACAAACATTCCTAATGAGATCTTTTGCTAAGAGTTATAGTTTATCAGACATAGTGTAACAACGAGGCTGGTACTAAGCATTTTTACAGATTATAGACGAATGAAAAATCGAAATTTTAGATATATCAGCTGTGTGCTTTTTCATACGAATTCTTGCGGTCTATTTAGTTTGCAATTAAAAGAAAAAGATTTTTGTTCTCCCATTGTAAATGGCAATCCCATTATAAATTAGACTCAATCCGACTGAACACTGTTCTTCCAACGAATAGGTACCTATTATTTATCTCTTGAAAGGAAATCTTTGCTTACATTACTGACCATGCAGTAAGTATGACATCACTTTTGTTTCATTATCTTTTTCTAGTCTCAATGGCGCTCATTGACTAGAAGATAAATTTAACATACATACCTACATACATATCATCACGCCATATCCCTTGCAGGGTAGGCAGAGAGAACAGAGTGCCAGAGAACTCTATCCTTGCATACTTCACTCGCTTCCTCAACATTCATAATTCTCTTCATACACGCTCGCCGGTTTCGAAGACTTTTGACTCCACCTTCCTTTAGAACGTGACCAATCTGGTCTAGGTAGGTTAGTCTCAGTCTACCCCGGTACCTACATCCTTCCACATTCGCATTGTATATCTTCTTAACCAGACCTTCGTTCGGCATTATTTCCACATGTCCGAACCATCGGAACATTCCCTTTCGCATTTTTACACCAAAACTCTCTTTCATACCTACTCGCTCTCTTACGTCGTCGTTACAAATGCGAACGGTCAGCCTAACTCCACAGTTTTTCCGTAGAGATCGCATTTCAATCGCATTAATTTTACTTTCATGCTCCATTCTGCATACCCAACTCTCGCTTCCATTTGGGACAAGCACTGCGTTATGTATTGCTACACATGCCTTCTGGCTGAGGTGGTGGCTACTGAAAAGTTGTCCCAACACTCCGTTCACTCTATTTCCCGTATTCACTCTTCGCTCTATATCATTGGTGTACCTTCCATCTCGGCTAAAACCACATCGCAAGATATACAAATTCATCCACTTGTTCTAGTACATCATTACCTATTGTTACTCTTACATCTGTTCTGGCTTCATCTCTTTTGAAGACCATTATTGGGTGGTGTGGTTTTGCTCACATTCACGCGTAGACCCTTTTTCTTACAATCTTCTGTCATTTTGTCGACTAGGGTCTGCAGGTCAGTCGCTGACTGCGCCAGCAGGACTGCATCATCTGCATAGAGCAGAGCAGTGACCACTGAGTCGCCCATCTGGACTCCCACATTCATATCATTCAACCTTTGGAGACATTTATCCAGATATATGATAAACAGCCTGGCTGATAGTACGCACCCCTGCTTAACGATATTGACGTCAAACCAAGGCAACATTCCATCATCCAGCCGCACACAAGCTCTACAGCACATGTAACTGGACTGCATAGCTTGCAGCAGTTTATCGTCAATACCATACTCCGGTAAAATGCACCAAAGTTCCTTTCGTACAACCATGTCAAATGCTCTTTCCAGATCCACAAAACTGCAGAAAACCCTCTGACCTAGAGCCAGATGTTTCTCCACAATGTTGCGCAGAGAGAACACTTGATCCATGCATCCCCTTCCACTCCTGAAACCTCCTTGTGCCTCATACAGTAAACCATCGGTAATTCTTGTGCCTCACGCAGTAAACCATCGGATAAATGTAAAATCTATTTAACTAGTAATCTGGATCAAATTAGACCGACTGCTGCAGTATAAAGAAAGTAGCTATGGTTTTCTTGATATATAGGCAGATATATCAACTATTAATATTACCATATTATTATGTCGTATTGTATCTCTAAAGCTGGACCAAGCAACACACATTTTTTTTTTTTACACACATTTAATATTTTAAAACCGGTCATTTGGTTTTGAAATTTAGTGTCAATTTTATTTCAAATAATGAATTCTCTTCTTTGTTTTCATATATAGGTACTATATTTATTGCATTCGCAAAAGTAACGCAAAAATTACACTCAAATTCAGAATTATTCTGCGGGGAGTTGAACCCATGACACTCAGCATGAGAGGTTAAACGACTACGAAATCATACACATGCAATTGATACTTATTAGGTATTTCATTTTAAGATTACCTATGTATATTAGGTATACTACTACTAGTATCTCAGTGAGCCGGGCAAGCCCTTCTCTTATAAAAATCAGCAAAATAAAGAGTTCTTTACTTTTCTAACTGATCTAATAACAGACGAGGTTACGTTTAATAAACATGTTTATTATAATTACATATATAAAAGTATATAATACTTTACATCTGCTATAGACAAAGGCGTAATAATTTGTACCTTACGTTTTGAGCAGTCTTATGCAGAACGGATTTTTATACGATTTCTGTCAAGAGACAGAGTAATTCAAGAGGAAGGTTTATCTTCTATCTATCTATCTATCTAAACATAACATAAAATAAAGTGGTCGTCATTATTTGTTCGCGTAGATCTTTTAAGCTGCGCAAAGGATGTTAATGCGGTTTTCGTCAATAGACAGATTGATTTAAGATGAAGGATTATTGCATAATACATGCTTATAATATTAAAGAAAAGCCGAGATTTTAAAAGATTAGTACTGTGATGTCATAAAAAACATTTTTCTGCGATTATATTGCAAACGTTGTGTAAACCTTACGAGATATGAGGCATTTTTAACCGACTTCCAAAAAGGAGGAGGTTCTCAATTCGAACGCTATTTTTTTTTTTTGTATGTATGTTACGCGATAGCAACGCCAATTATGGATGGATTTTTATAATTCTTTCTTTGTTAGAAAGAGGATACTCTAAGGGTGGTCCCATATGCAGGGTATCAGGATCTGATGCTGAGATTACTGGACTCCAAAAAATAGTGATTGTAAATAAATAGTGATTGTAAATAAATATTAATAATTTCGTTTATTATATTTCAATGCTTCTTGCTTTGAAATACAAAATATAATATTATTATCCATTTTTCTTGACATAGTATAAGTTTTTACATACCTACCTGTAAATAGGTAGGTATACTATAATTTTCTAAATCGTTCTGTTATTCTTTTGAGATTAAACTAATGAAAAGAATTATTTTCTACTTATTTGTGTAAGTTTATTGTTACATATCGTTTATCGTAGGTATAGTTTTGAAGTCGATTTTTGTTTTTTTTTATAAAATATTTTTTTTACAGATATATTGTAATACCACATCGCTTTATTAGTATTTTAAATATAACTAAAAGAAATATATCTATTTTTGACGTTTACGCAAGTGTTACGCTATTGAAATAAAACTATTTTTACATATTCCATTGCATTTGCATTTGATTATTAATTTACCAACGTTTCGAAAAATTCATATTAGTTCATGGTCACGGGAGGACCTCCCGTTTAAAAAGTAAAGTATTCAAAGCTTCCGGTGATTAAAAATCAAATACAAACGCGATAGAATCCGTAAAATAGTTTTATTTTGAAAGAAATATCGATCACGTAGTAACACTACGTAGGTGCAATGTTATCTTCCTGTTATCGATGGCGTTAATTGAAAACTAAGCATTACTCTTATAATCGCAATGTGGAGTTAAAGGTTTGAACAAGTATAAATGTAACTAAAAGGAAAAGTTAAATAGCTAATAGTAAAATTAATCATCATTATTCTGCACTTATGCCAATTTACATAGCATGCTTTAATTCTCTAGCGTGATGGAGATGAGTAGAACATGCAATTTTAGTTAATTTTTACGACCGGGCCGCCTGCCTGACTTTTTTTTATTGCTTATGGCGCCAAACAGGCAAGCAGTACACCTGATGGTAAGTGTTACTGCGGCTCATGAACTTTTGCAATACCAGGAGTAGCAGGGCACTGCCTACCAACCAAAACCCACCCAGAAGCTTGAGCATCTCTCGTTCACCGAACGAAGTGCCACAGCATATTGCCACTGCTCAAGTATCGATTTTCTGTGAGAATGTGGTACTTCCCCGGATGGACCGGCCTACGCTTGTAGACAAAAAACTGGCAACAGTGTAACCCTACCACTAAAACTGACTTCAACAATCTTAGAATACGACCTAATTGATCACACTTTAATTTGTGGATTTGGCACATCACAGCTCTTAGTCGATTTCTAGGACATCCACAATAGGTGTTAGGGTACTTACCCTAATAATACTTATTATTTATAGCCACTACCACATGACATAAACACTATCCCACAATGAAGATTAAATCCGTCCTTTAATGCTGTCTGTGCAGACGTTATTTTGATCTTGCTTCTTTATAAATAAATAAACCTTCATCAATGTCTACTGCTAAGCTTAGGCGTTTCCAAGAGGAGATAAACGATATACTTTTTTTTTTTGGGGCTGGGTTACGGTCGGCGCACTCCTCGCACCACTCCGTCCGGGGCGACAGAGGGGCGTCAGCACGCACACCCATAACTCACTCGCGAACCTCGCCTTCGTCGTTGGAACGGCCACCGGAGCAGCGTGAAATTGTCGTCAGTGGCCGGCCCGACGGAATATCACCTGAGGGGTACCCTCTCCCTGAGCGACGTGACCCATGGGGGAGGACGTCGGTCCTTCCTCGCGCGGTTAGCCTCTCGGCGGGTGATGGTCTAATTCCCCGGTCCAGGCACCCGCGGCCTCGGCTAGGGCGGCATCAGACGCAGGTAATCGCGCCTACGCCGCCCCAGTCGCGTCGTCGAGGAGACGCTCCTTGCGCACGCGCTCCGCCGCCTCCTTCCGCGAGACTACTGCCTCGCAGAAGGCTGCGACCGTGTCCCAGTTCCTGACGCTGTCGAGCATCGCCCTGGCGATGGACGGCAGCGTCAGGTCGGCACCGATGATTGCGACGAATTCACGGCGCTGCTCTGCCCAGGCGGCACAAACCTCGAGCGTATGCTGCGCCGAATCCTCGTCGCAATCACAGTGGTGGCAGGACGATGTACTCTCCCTCCTGACGACCGTGTGCAGGTACTTGGCGAAGCATCCATGCCCCGTCAAAACCTGCACCAGTCGGCAAGAGAGCACCCCGTGCCGCCGTTCCAATCATTGCATCAGCATCGGCCGGATGGCCTCCACGGTCTGCACACCGAACCAAGGCCTCTCCAGCCGGACTGCCCAACGGGCAATGACATCTCGGCGAGAAACGATATACTTACGTGGTGGTTTGGCGATCGTAGTTAATGTTTCCCAGTAGAGTGGTACTGTCCACTACCCTGCTACTCTTTTAGCCAGCCGAAAAGTAAATACTGATAACGTTATTCCAAAAGACTAGGTACTGCCCATTTTCCTGATGACGGATCACCCTCAACCGATTTGTCGTCTACCAGGGGAAAGTAAGAGTTAGTGACATTGTATGCTGTCAGTCCGTACCCATTAAACCTGTAACGTAAATTATTGTAGATAGAACTGACAAATGACTTTTAAACAAGCTTAAGGTATTCAGGTGACCTACACAATTGTGGTTGACCTCAGGAAATATTATGAATATGTAAGAATAGCAAGATCTTTTTAACTATATCCGTAAATGGCGGTTTCTTTACGTGAACTTTTAGTATGATCACGTCACTAATTATGAGTTTATAAGTTAAAACCTTAGTCAAGACCAAAGGTCAAAAAAGACCAAGGTCTTTTTCGCCTACCTTTTTTTTTTTGCTGTGGACTATGGACGTGGTCGCGCCCCACCAAATCACCTACTTAAGGAAAGAAAACATACTGCGCTAATGATATAAGTGTATTATTGATGATATATTATTGTACCCCATAATAATTTCTTATGTTTACGCAAGTATTACACATTTAAAATGAAACTATTTTTACGGCTTCTATCGCGTTTGTATTTGATTTTTAATTTTGCGACGTTTCGAACACTTTATAGCATTCATGGTTACGGAAGAAGAGTACCCCGACCTCGTATATTGGAACAGGGATAGGATGATCATTAAAATTTCTTCCTAATGATCCTCTGAATACAATCACTTCTCGTGTGTATTATTTAAGTAATATAAAAATTTTAAATACGTATTCTTATTACTACTAAAACTAGTAATAAATTAAGAAATAAAAAATGACCTTGATTGTGACGTAGACGTATGTAATGTACTTTATTATCGAAGAAGTCGAGAAAAATACTTTATGCATTTATTTTACCTACTCATTATTTTATATCCATATAAGTTAGAGGAAAACGAATGTTTAGCTGAGTGATAATTATATATTTTAAGCGAATTTAAAAATTTGCTAGAATTATTAACGAATATTTTTAAAAAACAAAAAGTATTATATACGGATATGGAATCATTGCTTGTGGATGCCATAAAAGACGACTAAGAACTGACCTGGGCTAACTTCACCTGATGTGGTCTGGTCAACAATTATAATTTCAAGGAGAATTGACGTCAGGCAGGTGGCCGATCATAAAACTATTGCCAAAACTTTTGCAATATGTATGAAGAAAAAGAATGCATATTGCGTCGACACTAAATAATTGGACTTTGGCTATGGATACATAATACATAGGTACAAGTGATCCATCCATTAGCTTATAGACATCTACGGCGTTGTATATGCCTACCCATAGGAAGGATAATATCTACTATAGACGCTGCGCTTGGCAAGCGGTTTGGCAAGTGCTGTTGATGTTATGACTTGAACTAATAAGAGTTGCCTAGTAGAGCGGTATTGGTCGTTCCCCTGTTGCTTCTTTAGCCGACTGGAAAGTAGAAAATTGATGACGCATTGTAATCTTAACCTAAACGCGAAGAATAGAAGTAATAAGATCTATATTTTATTTATACTTAAATAAAAAAATAATATTAAGGAATAACCTCGAAGACGATTACCAAATTAGAACTCTTTTGTCTTTATTGATTTTGTTCTTTTTAGTTACTTTTTCCCTTTGTTTTAAGGATCGTCAACAAACGCTGCAATTGAAAAAAGGGGAGCCATCGTCTGAAGTAACGAATAACAACTATGTTTCGAAAAGAGAGACTGTCGATATTCCTCCACCTCCACCGCCGGTGAGTTAAATATATTTATACATCTTAGGTATTAAAAAAAATTGGTCATTAAAAAAATTTGGTCTAGGTATTATAAATAATTTAACTGGCAAAATTATGCAATGTATAGAGGATCTTTTAAAAAATTTTAGGATGGTCCTCCGATGGTAATCCATTAACCTTGGCTAATAAATTTGCGACTGAATTTGACCATAATACTAGAATATGCAGCAGCATTTGTAACATACCCATTCTTGACCGCTCTACTTACGAAATTATACCGGACCGAACTATAAGAATCAAACGAGCTAATGATTTATTAGTTAAGAAAATTATTAATCAAATAAATTTAAAATAAAGAAAAATTGGATATGATGGCATACGCGCCAAAGATATTAGTAGTTTGCATCAGACAAATTGGTACCCGTTATAACGCATTTAATAAATTGCCGTATAAAGACTGGCATTTACCCTGACATTTTAAAAATTGGAGTTATATGACTAATTTATAAGAAAGAAAAGCATGATAACTATAACAATTATCGTCCCATCACTATATTGTCCTGTATAGATAAGATTATAGAAAGATATTTAGGCAATGAAATCAATCACTTTCTAAGAACCAATAACATCATAAACGAAAATCAATTTGGTTTTCAATAAAATAAAAGTACCACGCAACTATTGTGTAAATTTACAAATGAAATAAACACATGTCTTGATGCTAAAATGCATGTAATAGCATTGTTTATTGATTTCAGCAAAGCGTTTGATATGCTTAATTATGAGATACTATATGATAAGCTGACGCGAAATAGAATACAAGGCCCACTCCTTGAACTCCTTAAAAATTATCACAAAATTGCTATACCACAGTTAAAATAAAAAATCTATTTAGTACAGCCATAATGACTTCCAAAGTGGTCTATAATTGGCTCTAGCGAGTACCCATTGTACGTGAATGATATTAGTAACGTGATTTCCTCGGCCTCTGTACACCAGTTCGCAAATGATACGTGTCTTATAGCTAGCCATAGAGATATCAGTGTGGCTCAGAAATCAATACAATATAACTTCGATCAGCTGTGTAAATGACCTCACGACGTTGGACTAGTGATAAACGGATCTAAGACAAAAATTGTTCACATTCACTCGTCACATAACAAAAGTATCGCTAGTCCAATAATCGTGGCTCATGAACATCATTGTTTGCATGGACGAGTTACTGAATGTCAATGTCCAATATTGCAAGTGGTTGGTCAACACATGTATATCGGCCTAATCATTGACACTCGATTCTGTTGGGGTCCACACAAGATTATGTGTGTGATAAACTAAGATCCATTATTGGGAAAATTAGTATTGTAAAACATAAATTACCATATAAGACTCTCAGATTGGTTTATATGGCGCTAGCAGATTCGATTATCGGTTATGGTCTCAATAGTTGGGTCACTGAAGAAAAAGACCGCATTCCAGTGACCCACTCGCACGGCATCGAGACGGCTATGTAGGGCGGGTCTACGGGGCCTTGCGCTGCTTTTCCTGTCGCCCCGGACGGATTAGCGGGGTTTGACGTCCCGTAGCCTGCGGCCAAAAAAAAGTGGTCTCAGTAGTTACGGCAGAACATATGAAACCTTTTTAAAAGAGATATATCACTTACAATTAAGATTATTAAAAATGATTGTAGGTACCTAAACATATTAGAGAACGATATAAAAATAATGAAAGTGAAATATTTAAATATTGTAAAGTGATGAATGTCTTTGACAAATTTAAATTTAGCATTCTCTCTGAAATTAACAAACCCTCATTGTTCAAAGAGAAAAACAGACCCAACTATCTAAGAATAATTTCTAATAGAGATAATTACAAATTGCCAAGGACGAATAATTGTTATGGACAAAGAGTCGAAAGATATTTACTTCCTTTCTTGTTAAATAATCTTCCTAATAAATTACAGCAAATGTACAACTCAAATCCTAAACACTTTAAATACCAACTCAAAAAAATGTATGTAAGTAATAAAGAAGAATAATAGGTAATATTGATACATATAAATTGTAATAACAACGACTCACCGCAACCCAGATAAACCCTTCGTGGTTTACGTGGTATGGTTTATTATAATGGTGATTTACTTTTTAAGAATATTGGAAATACATACATACATACATATCATCACGCCATATCCATTGCAGGGTAGGCAGAGAGAACAGAGTGCCAGAGAACTCTATCCTTGCATACTTCACTCGCTTCTTCAACATTCATAATTTTCTTCATACACGCTCGCCGGTTTCGGAGACTCTTGACTCCACTTTCTTTCAGCACCTGACCAATCTGGTCTAGGTAGGTGAGTCTCGGTCTCCCCCGGTACCTACATCCTTTCACTTTCGCATTGCATATCTTCTTAACCAGACGCTCGTTCGGCATTCTTTCCAAATGTCCAAACCATCGGAGCATTCCCTTTCGCATCTTTACACCAATACTCTCTTTCATACCTACTCGCTCTCTTACGTCGTCGTTGCGAATGCTGTCGGTCAGCCTAACTCCACAGATTTTCCGTAGAGATTGCATTTCGACCGCATTAATTTTGCTTTCATGCTCCATTCTGCATACCCATCTCTCGCTTCCATATAGTAATGTTGGGACAAGCACAGCGTTATGTATTGTTACACGTGCCTTCTGGCTGAGGTGGTGGCTACCGAGAAGTTGTCCCAACGCTCCGTTCACTCTATTTCCCGCATTCACTCTTCGCTCTATATCAGTGATGCACCTTCCATCTCGGCTAAATCCACATCCAAGATATACAAATTCATCCACTTGCTCTAGTACATCATTACCTGTTGTTACTCTTACATCTGTTCTGGTTTTATCTCTTTCAAAGACCATTATTTTGGTTTTGCTCACATTCACGCGTAGACCCCTTTTCTTACAATCTTCTGTCATTGTGTCGACTAGGGTCTGCAGGTCAGTCGCTGACTGTGCCAGCAGGACTGCATCATCTGCATAAAGCAGAGCAGTGACCACTGAGTCGCCCATCTGGACTCCCACATTCATATCGTTCAACCTTTGGAGACATTTATCCAGATATATGATAAACAGCCTGGCTGACAGAACGAACCCCTGCTTAACGCCGATATTGACGTCAAACCAAGGCGACATTCCATCATCCAGCCGCACACAGGCTCTACAGCCCATGTAACTGGACTGCACAGCCTGTAGCAGATTACCGTTAATACCATACTGGAAATAAATAAATAAAATAAAATAAAAATAAATAAAGACAACGCTATTTGAGTTCAGAGCTCTTTGCGCTGACCACTGGTCCGCGTAAAGATGTTACATCCTGCCATCTGAGGCTAACATCCTTAATCTAAACAAAAAAATAGACAACCCTGCTATGTCATGGCACTATATAAATAATTTAATTCTTGTGTATATAGTTGAACATCTAAATATCACTACACATTTAGAGTGTTTTGCTTATTTTAGTCTGTCTTTGGGAGGTTAAAAATAACCATTGGACTGAATGATGCGATTGATCGAGCTCTGATTTTTTTTTGTTAAGCGAAAAAAAATTTTATAATGTTTAAATATCTCATATATTTTAAAAAAAGATTATAAGTTCCCCATAAGAATATAAATAATAGTGTAATCATACGTTCATCATAGTTAAACGTTAAAAGGTTCTGCGGAATTCATGAATACATTTTAACATTTTTTTTGCAGATTTTTTTTATTAAATTGCCAAGTTAACGTCTGTTGAGTTCACTAGTTTAATATAACTTCGTTTTATTTTAAGTATCATCATCGTAGATGGTGGTAATTTGTAGGACTGTCTGAGAGCTGAAAAACAAAGCGCTTTTTAATGTTAAGTTCACTTTTAACGGTAAAATAAATTACCAGCGCTTGTATAGGTACTTGCTCCTTCCTCTACTAAATACATTTAATAAGCAGCAGGTACCATCGGCTAATTATACAGTAATTACAGACTAAATTGTATGGTTGTGTTTGAAACGTATGTTGAAATGCTAGGCATCTATCTAGGCCTTGTTACAGAAAGACTTGTTTAACCATAAAATTACAATAATCAAAAGTTGAAATATTGACATACATACTACGTAATAAATTCTTTATTGCGATACGTTATATTTTAAAATTCATTTTTAAGTAATGTCCTTGTTCACTCATCACGGATAATAGCCTTACTTACATTACGTAAGCTTTTCCGCCATCTATGACCTAAGAGGTTTACCTCGACACTAGTTATATTGGCGCTTAATTAACCGCCAATATTATATAATGAAAAATAATTGGAGTTTTGAAAATACATTTGTAATACGAGTAAATAACACAAATTTATTTCAATGCTTTTGTGCATACCTATTACTCTTATCTTTTCCTGTTTCAGATGCCTATTACAAATGGCCACCAAAATGGAGACCACAAAGTTACAGATAACAAAAAACCTGTCACGAAACCAATTATCGCTGATAGCGTGACAGGTTCAAATTTTAGAAAAAACGGTGCACTAACAAGGACGCCAACTCCGGATTATAGTAAGAAAACGGAACCATCTTCGCAGATAAAGAGTATTAAAGATGAAAAGGCAGAACTGGACTCACTAGAATCTTATAAACTAAAGAACCCTTCGAATGTTCAACCTAAGCCACCGCCAAACTATTTTGTGAAAGCACCGAACGGTACAGCTACCATGAAAAAACACGCTCGTCCTGTATCAGTTACAATAGGCGAGTATGCTTACGGTGGAGGCAGTCGAAGGGAACCAACGAAATTAGATTTCCTAAACGGTGATAAACCTGATGGCCACAGTGTAGACGATGAAGTCTCAATATCAAATAGACTTCAATCGGAACTGGCGTTAACGTTATCTAGATCTAATTTAAGAAAGAAGACTGAAGCTTTGGTAAGTACTTTAACATAACCAAAAAATTACTCAAATCCTAGAAAGAACTTTTAAAATAATTCTAATTTTGAAAGTTGAAAATAAAATAACATGGAATATCAGGTATGGAACTGTCTCGGTGAACTGTTTGAGGACTAATACGGATAGCAAAGCCACCGACGACAAACCCTCACGCAGTCGGTAAATTGCTAAATAAGAGTCTCTCCCCTTTTCCCGGTTGTAAGGCCCCACGTCATCTTGCTGTTGCTCTAGGGTCTAGACGATTGGATAAGGTGGGATCAAACATTAGCGTGCTAAAGAAGGTATCGGAGTAGTTAACTAATAGTTTGATGGACATCGAGGCAGTGAACTATGCACAACCGTTTTCGTCCATTAGGTAGTGTGACCGGAAACAGACGAAGCATTCCGCTACGGTACTAATAGCACTCTATTAGCACCACCGCTGAGGCAACAATATGAGCTATTTCCTTCGACGAGCATAAAACGACTAGCAAGAACCTGCAACCTGTCTTGAGGTGGATAATGACTCCGGGCGGTCTCAAATGCGATTGGAGTGAAAACGTGTTGTTTTTAATCCAATACCACACGAACGCTCTATTACGCTAGACTATAAATTTGTATGAATGAAATGTGTCCTACCACTTCATTGAAGGTTATAATTATAAAATAAATAGAAACGAATATGCATTTACATAGTAAACTTTTGCAGGATCCACTCATTATTAAAAGAAGTATTGAAATAACTAATGAAGATAGTGATTCATCGATAGACAAAAACTTTCACGCTAGATATGGCAACAACATTTTGCCTTTACCTCCATCCATAAAAATACCGAAAGTTTCAATATCAAAATTCTGAACAAGTAAAAAATTGTTTTTATGTGTCTACTCTGTTTATTTCTATAAACAACACAATGCACTACTACTACAGTTAGATAAGTTTGCAGTAGCACATTGTCACGAGTATTACTTACTAAATAATTCTCAGTTGGTTTTCAGTGCCTGGGTGATTGTTTACCTATACTTGATCTTCAAATTATTTCACGGACTTACTTGTTTTATGTATTTACATTTCTTAGCAGCACTATTTTGCACCGTTGTATTTTTCTTAACATATGTACGTTATATATATTTTTGTTCACAGGCGGACGCTAGCCGATGAAGATTATAATTAGAAAAAGCACTTAAATCACTTACTATATTAGATGGAAGATTTAAATTAGACTTACAGTGAATATAACATTTGGTTAGAATTTTAACGGTCAACCAAAGTTAGTTAAGTATATAATTTATATATAATAATAAGAAAATATAACAATAGATTGTAGTGCCACTTTTAAAATGTATGGATGATTAGAAAGTTACTAAGTGTGAAATGTGAATATAATGCAGTTTATATATATGTATCCAATAAATTTAATAAAAATCAATATTATCTTAAATAGAATAGTTTATGATATGATTAATTACCATGTATGTACTGTAATTATTATAATTACCGTGATTAATAAATGAAATTATATCTGTGGAATACCTAAGTCATAATAAAATGATGGTGTTTATATTCAATTATTATTAAATTTGTTTTATTTTAAAATATACCTATCTAACATAACTACATCGTATCTACAGGGTTACGTAAATCGAAGTCCCGTATGAAAATTAAAAACCTCTGAAGAATTACTGAGTTTTCGCATTTAACATCCTAGATTATTTATAAAAAACTGTTCTACAAGGGTAAAACATTTAACACAGGTGGGATTTACACAGACATCTGCTTCACCTCTTGAAGAATCTTATCTTTATTCTTCTGTGAGAATGAAATGAATTCCGATAGAAAAAATCACTCCTCTTAATAAAAGGGGAAAAATACATTTTCTATTAAATGGTTGTTGAGACAGATTAATTAAAATTATGGACAAGCTAGTTAACATTTTTTTTAAAAGATAAGACGAAAGAACATTTTGATTATTTTCTTTCTTCAAAACTGCTCTATATCAATCCACCTGGTAGCTGTTCAACACTGCTCGTCCAATTCGTGGTCGTCACTCGAGAACCTTTTTACCCAACGGTAGTCGGTTCGACAAGCAATCTATGCGGCAAATCATTCCTGTTTCGCCCTGATAATTCTTTAGTCTATGTCGGTCACACCCAGTCTTCTACACCACTTTGTAAATCTGTACCCGATCGTAAAAAAACTATAATCGGTAAAATTCGGAATACGGAAATCTATCTAAGGATTGCCCATCAAAAGCATGCTGAGTAACTTTTATACGAGTCCAGCGGTTAGAGATCACTCCAATGCCATAAGTCATCGCCAGTTTGGAGGATATGTTCCTCCTAAGTTTTCCAGATGGTGCTCAATCGTTTGACTTTTTCTCGAATTGAATTTAACTAACTGGACTGTTTGTCTTGTATAAACATAATAACCGACAGCTTTTAGGATCACGTTCATTGTTAGACCCAATATAATAATAACATGAGTTTCAGACATTACTTTCGTTTTGTCCATATTTATTTTTAGATCACTAGTTGGGTAACTAAGAAGATAAGAATAATAATAATCTGGTTAAGAAGATATACAATGCGAAAATGGAAGGATGTAGGTACCGGGGGTGACCGAGACTCACCTACCTAGACCAGATTGGTCACGTACTCAAGGAAGGTGGATTCAAGAGTCTCCGAAACCGGCGAGCGTGTATGAAGAGAATTATGAATGTTGAGGAAGCGAGTGAAGTATGCAATGATACAGTTCTCTGGAACTCTGTTCTCTCTACCTACCCTGCAAGTGATATGGCGTGATGATATGTATGTATGTAGTTGGGTAACCTTGCTGAGGTCATTCAGTATGGTACCGTGTTACTCCAGAGATTTAGCTAGAACTTTACATATTGCCTCTGCAAATCGAAAGTAAATTATGTATCCACTATAGATGTTAATGCTTTGATGTCATCATCCAGTGCAGTGATAAACATTTTCGAAGAAATGTTATTTTTCTGTCTTACACCTTTTAGTCGTTTGTAGGTACAGGACGCCATAGAAAGAAAGAAAACACATTTATTTCCATCTTAAAGCAATAAATAGAAGCATACAAATGTAACATAAATTTGTTAATAACTTAAGGTCTAAATTAAAAGAAGGTAAACATCTATAGATACAAGATAAGACAAAAGACACCAGATTAACTAACATCTTAGCACATAGATAGGCCAAAAGAGCTCCTATCTCAACATAGGCTGCACCGAGACAGTGCAACGCAAACATTAATTAATTAGAAATTTTTAACAACAAAGAAAAAAAGTGGGTTCTCTATCGTATAATCAACTTCAACCTCTTGTTTGCTTTTATGGCGTAGGGTCTATCATATATTATTTTACTCTATGAGTTGAAGTTTTTTTTTTTGACATTTATAAGATAGCATCATCGTTTAAAATCCTATATTTTGCCATTTAACCAAGCTATTTGTTTAACTTTCCTCGGTGGTACATTGTTTGGTAATTATAATCTAATGAGTAATAATAATAAATATAGTAAATTGTCTAATTCAAATACAGAAAGGTTCTACGAAAGCCTTAAAAAAATAATATCAAGAGAATGTAAAGATATGAACGATACGGTTGTTATAGAGGGTCCGTTCAAGGAAACTACAAGAGATGGATTTGTTTTGGGATTTGTGCGACTTGGTAAGTATATTGTGGTTTAAGAATATTATTTCTATGAACTGATTAGGATAGTTCATAATTAACTCTAAACGAGATTTAAGCAGGCCATAAGACTCAAAACAAAGAGCAGGTTTGTAATAATAATGTAAACAAAATTATAAATTATTTAAAATTGATGATAGGAAGAAAAGCGGAAGGTTTAACAATACTGCATATCTCAAAGCAGAATACGTTAAGGGCAAGAGTAAGCGAAAAATCTCACTATGGAGGTTGCTCATCACACAGGTGTTATGAGTAAACTACAGATCACCACCTTAGATATGATTTGCTGCAGTTTCCTGTTCTTCTTCGATGTGTATTTCGTCTCTGAACTCATAATACCTCTATTCTGAAATCCCTATTTTGTGGTGTGCGATACTGTGAAAGGGTGCAAAAGCGGGAGTTGCAAACTCCTCATTTTATAGTAATAATGAATGTTCGATATCTATAGCCTACTTGAATCAATAATAATTTTCTCTAAACTAACCATATTTCTTTAATTTTAGCGTTAACTTCTAAAGCGTTTGTAATAGCCTCTGAAATGGACCAATCATCATTAACTGAAGGTCGCTTACATAATAATATCTCCACAGACTTAATCTCATTTTTCCCGTGGAGATCTGTCAAATTATTTATATTTAAAAGCAGCAAAAGGAAGTGTCTTAAAGCCTTGTTTTATGATAAATCATCTAGGTATTTTGAAATACAAGATAAGTCTAACACAAAGGTAACGTATTAAATACATACGATTTGTCAATGATCTATTTAGCCAGTCGCCGTTTGTTAGATGAATTAATTATACCTATACCGGCTAGAGCGGCATCAGGTGCAGATGAGCGCTCGATAATTAACCTTACACTACAAAGTTGTCACTACTGATTGCCAGTTCTTATGTTCTTATGAAAGATACTAATCTTTCAAACATGTATGTATATAATTGGGTTGTATGTCTTGTTCCGAGATAGGCGTAACAACTCTACTACCTATGTTATATTTCAATCATTATCAAATATAATTTTAGATGTTTTGGAATCTTTGGTGTCGATACATTAGAGAACTTAACAATAAGAAGAAAAAATGGCCATTTATTGTTTTAACAGAAGCTTTAAATAAAAATATTAGTCAAAGCCGCAATAACTCTGACTGTAGGAGAACATACATCATTAGGCAGAAGAAAAAGGTAAATATGTATTTATTTATTAACCAATACTTGATCTAGTCAACATCATGCTTCATATAAGTATTGATGTAAGGTTACTTTACTAACCGAGCCCGTACCTGATGATGGAAAGGACAAATAATTAAAGTAATTTTGTAAAACGCGATACGACTTAAGACAAAATACATGATCTAAATGAAGGCTCACTATATTACCTTCATGCTTGGGAGCATGGTTACACTTTTAAGGTGAACCTAGTCGCTACCTTTTTCTGGTGGTTTTCACGCTGTCGTTTGTTAACATAAAATGCAGTTTTAATTATATTATCCACTTTATGTAGTGCAGAAATAGAAATTAAAATCTAATTTAAAAGTTACACACAGTTTAAATATTGACATTCTTGCAAGAATTTTATCGAAGGCTTGAGGTATGTATTTACTATACATGACATAAAATGTATGTAGGTAATCGTTAAAATGTGATATGCCTGCTAATTGTATTATTATGCACGGTTATGGTTATGGTTTAAAATAAGATTGATATTAATTGATTCGTTCGAGTTTTTTAATAAGAACCTTTTTTTTCTACAATACAAAATAAAACAAACATTATCTCCATCTGTAAGTTTAAATTGCCAATTTTGACTTTGCACGAAATAACATAAATAGTGTATGGTTGTCCCAACATTACTGTATGGAAGCGAGAGTTGGGTATGCAGAAAAGAGTATGATAGTAAAATTAATGCGGTCGAAATGCGATCTCTGCGGAAAATCTGTGGAGTTAGGCTGACCGACCGCATTCGTAACGACGACGTAAGAGAGCGAGTAGGTATGAAAGAGAGTATTGGTGTAAAGATGCGAAAGGGAATGCTCCGATGGTTCGGACATGTGGAAAGAATGCCGAACGAACGTCTGGTAAAGAAGTTATACAATGCGAAAGTTGAAGGATGTAGGTACCGAGGGAGACCGAGACTGACCTACCTAGACCAGATCGGTCATGTACTGAAGGAAGGTGGAGTCAAGAGTCTCCGAAACCGGCGAACGTGTATGAAGAGAATTATGAATGTTGAGGAAGCGAGTGAAGTATGCAGAGATAGAGTTCTCTGGCACTCTGTTCTCTCTGCCTACCCTGCAAGGGATATGGCGTGATGATATGTATGTATGTATGTATGGTAACAAATCTTTAGTAAAAATAGCGAAATACAGGTTTAGTCTATAATTTACTGATCGGTATAAAGTCGCCACTGATTTGAGACGACCGTCAACGAGGTCTCTTTGCTTGGGTTGATTTACTCATGACGTGAGAAACTAGGTTTAACACTAACATGTCACGGATCAAGAGATCGTACTTAAAATAAATTCTGTATTTTAATATTCTTCGCTTTTTATCGTAGTGTTTTTTTGCTGTTTTAAAGTGTATTGAATAATTTTGTAAGTTTTTATAACATACCAAAAATTTACTATTATTTAGAACTAATTAATATAGAATGTTGTGAATTATATTGATATAATTGTATTTTATTCATCATCGCAGCCCATATATGTCCCACTGTTGGGCTCGGGCCTCCACAATGAGAGGGAAATCGACCTACTATACCACGCTGGTCAGACGTGTTGGTATAGGATTTTATTTCGAGTTTTCCTTCTCTTGCACAGATGCTTTATGCATATCCGTTCAGCATCCAGGCCCATATGAAGTACTTGGGCCTGGTACTGGACGGGCGATGGGCGTTCTGGGAGCACTTCCGCCGAATTGCTCCCCGGCTGGTCGGCGCGGCGTCCGCCCTATCACGGCTCATGCCGAACGTGGGCGGACCCAGCTTTGAGGGCCGACGGCTGTATGCGGGGGTGATCCGCTCGATGGCCATGTACGGCGCACCGGTGTGGGCGAAGTCTCTGACCCTCCGGCTAAGGGCTTTTCTGTAGCGTCCACAGAGAGTCACGACGGTCAGAACCATCCGCGGATACCGCAGGGTGTCGACCGAGGCGTCATGCCTTTTGGCCGGGACACCCCCGTGGGACATAGAGGCGGAGATGCTCTCCGACCTCTACCGGCGGGTGACCTCAGTGCGCGACGAGGGTGGCTCCCCATCGCTTAGCGAGATAGCCACCTGGCGCGAAGACGCCTGCCGAGACGTCATCGCTCGCTAGGCTACGCGGCTGGAGAGGCCTAGGCACGGTGTTCTTACCGTAGAGGCTCTCCGGCCCGTATTGACGGAGTGGATGGAGCAGCGGCACGGAGTCCTCTCTTTCCGGTTGGTGCAGGTGTTGTCGGGGCACAGGTGCTTCGGCAAATACCTGCACAAGATCGCACGGAGGGAGTCGACTCCGTCCTGCCACCAGTGCGGCAGTGACGAGGACACGGCGCAACACACGCTGGAGGTCTGCGTGACTTGGGCCCGGCAACGCTGTGACCTCGTCGCTGTCATCGGTGCCGACCTGACGCTGCCGGCTGTCGCGAAAGCTATGGTCGACAGCATCAGGAACTGGGACGCGGTCGCCGCCTTCTGCGAGGCTCTCATCTCGCAGAAGGAAGCCGCGGAACGGGTTCGGCTGGACTCCCGTGACCCGGGACGCCGTCAGTGGCCGGGGCGGCGCAGACGCGAGTATCTGCGCCTGATGCCGCCCTAACCGAGGCTTCGAGTGATCGGCCCGGGGAATTGTCCGGTCACCCGACGTGAGGCCACCGCGTGACAAATTGTGGCAAATTCTTTTAATGGGGCCCTATCAGTAAAAATCGTCACGTTGTACTCAGTTTAATTTTAATAAACTTCGACATTTTCAGCGTACTCAATTACACGTTGTATATGTCCCACTAATGACTATAGGCTTCCTCTCTTAGGCGAGAGGGAATGGTCTGTAGTCCCCGCGCTAGCCCAATGCGTATTGGAGACTTCATATTCATCCATAGAACATAATATCTCAATGCATTCATCATCTATTCGCTAGCTTTTCGGTGAAGGAACAACGTCGTAATTCCTCACGATGCCTGCATACATTTACAAAGAAATAAAAATAACAATTTAATTTCAACAAGATATTTATCAAGAAAATCTTTTATTGGAGCTTTCTGTTCCGCAAAAGTGTCTATAACATCATCAAAGTTTAATGATCGGGCCATAGAATTTTCATTTTTTATTATTAATAAATCAGCAAAGCAAATACACGAAGATTTTTCTATTTCGTCTCTGAAAGTGGATCGAAAACTGAGAATTTCTCTGGCAAATGATTCAGATATGTCTTTTTTATATATCTCAACAAATTATAGAGCTTTTTATTTTTAATAGATCAGTGTCATTTAAAACTTTTAAAGAGGACGGCTACAAAACACTGAAATTTGAAACAATTTCATTCATTGGAAGGAAACGCGATTTGAGTTGGTTTATAATGATGTCCAATACTCGATAAAATATGTTCACTTTGAACAAACTTTCCGGATCTTGGCGACGCTCATCTTTGCAAAGCTCATCAAAATGGCGTTTTACCTTTCTCTGACGAGTTTTAGAAAATTCAGAGGTAATGGACCATTTTACTGCTACACTATTTGCTTCCATTTTTAAAAAAAATTGTAAAAAAATTGTAGTTTTCGATCTTCTTTGTGAGTGAAACAGCTTTATTTCTTTTATCTGACTTGCAATTTAACAGAATTGTTTTCGTTAGCGCTTTTTGGACTTCCACAAACCGAACTTTTAAAGCAAAAATGACATCATAACGTCCTCGTACGTAATTCTGCCCATCTAGTAGGGTTTAATGTTTTTAATGTTATTGAAGTTGAAGACTCACTTTCTTTATTAGTTATAAAACTTGATAAAATATTCCATCTTTTGATACTATGACCAAAAAATTAAAAATTTGATGAACTGTTTCAAAAATATTTTGCATATCAATAACCTCTCTCACTGCATCATTGACTACTAGATTTAAATTATGAGCAGCACAGTGAACATATACGGCATTTGGTTCGACCATAATGGAGAATTCCCCGATCGTCAATGCTCACCTGCGCTGCCAGCGTACCGATGCGTTCTAAAATGAATAGAGACGTGCAATTACCGGTATTTTGATTGACGGTCATAAGTACGTAAAATTACTTGTCACGGGTAACGTGTACATCTCTAAAAATGAATCAACATCTTTTTGTTTAGGTTGATTGAAATGCTTAACGATTAACTTGAAATTGTATTATGGTCTTTAGTTGTCTCACTATAGATTTTAAGCAGAACTTATAAAATAAACTTTTCAAATAAAATAAAATACTTAGGTACAATATAGTCCGCGTAAAGCTGTCAAAGCCATCTGCGGCTAACAGCTAAAAACACACAAAAAAAAATACAATTTAAAAAAATATTTTTAGCTGGCGGCCTCTTGGGCCGGGGCCCTCTTGGGTCGGGGGCCCGTGGCATTTTGCCAGCCCTGCCACCCTATTGTTACACCACTGCCCACGGGTAAGATTGGGGGTGGTGAATTGTATTCTTACTCCGTCACCACACGGAAGATTAGATAGAGAAGAGAAAATATTTTATTCATTAAACTATAATTGGAGAAGTATTTTTATTGCGCCTTAATTCCTTCTTTTATTTCATTAGATATCTTGCTTTCGAACATATCTATTATCATCCTAAAATATCTGTAATAATATACTAATGAAAATTATGGTTGACACTGTAATGGGACTGCAGTTCGCTAGTTGTTGTAGGTGCTATATATACCTACTGTTTAGCGTTTAGTAGGTAACGTTTTAAGTCAAGATGACTTACAATCAAACAATTATCTATTTATATCCTCTATAAGTAGGTATATTTATATAATACCAACCCGCCTTACCAACGTTGTATACCTACCTATAATTTAATTCTCATGTCAATTCTCATTGTGAACGAGGCTCTAGCCCAGTTGTGGGATGTAAACCGAAAAATATTTCATTCGTTAATAACGTATATATTCCTTATGATCCCTTTTCTTGTTCTTTTCTTTAGTTTAAACCAGAGTTCTTTTTAGTTTAATCTAGAGGCGATAGAATTAATTCTCCTTTACGCCATTCTTCGCAACCGGGGAATGGATCAGAGGCTTTACGTAAAACTATAATGTCTTAAAAGGTTTTCAGTAATCTTAAAAAGTGAAGGATTTCTACTAAGTGATCGAATACCAACCTGTTTGTCCAGAGTGGTGTAGTAGGTCAATTCCTTTTCCGCTGTGGACGAAAGTTAAGCACAGCAGTGGGACGTAGGTATATGAACTCATATATGATGATGATTAGCTATCATATCAGCTTTATTGTACGGACCAGTCAGAGTTTCGGCGATAATCTAATAAAATATGGTGCCCATATTAGGACACCATATTTTGATCTCCGCATTTGCGATTTAAGTATTGTCGACTAATGTTTATTTCTTTCACTGTATTCTAAATTAATATGTAAAGCTTACAAAAGAAATAGATGAGGAATGGATTTAATTTAATTTTACACAGATGTTTTCATGGGTGAACTGGACGGATAAATATTTATATTTAGGCGCATTAAGAGAAGCTGAAGATCAAATCCGCCCACGACCTGTGCCAGGATTGGGTAAAACAGAAGATATAAAACTTTTATACTTGAAACCACGGTATTTTGGATGCTGGGAGCAATCGGAACATTGGGTTCAATGCGGAGAGAGCGCACTTGAATTCGTTGGCATTAATCATGAGCGGAAGTAACAAGATTTTGATAGAAAATAATGTGGAGATTGATTAAAATAAACAGTACAAAAAGGAAATTCGTTTCAATTAATAATACATCATCATCATTGCCGTTGCTTTAAAAATTCTAGAACCTAGCTAAGGCTATAGTAGTAAGTACGTAAAATGTAGGTATTTCTTTTCATCGGGCTCGCGGTTTCAATCTTTTATTAACTACATACTCTTAATCACATCAGGAAAAATAACAGTGACCTATGGAGGTCACTGTAGAATTTGATTTAGGTTTTGAAAAAAATATAACAGCTAGTCAGGCTTTTCAGGGTAGTAGTCTACAACCTCGAAAAAAAAATAGACTACTGAGCAGTGGCAATGTGTTGTTGCCCGGTAAACGAGAGAGTTGGAAGCCCAACTTTCTAGGTGGGCTTGGGTTTTGGTTGAGTGTTGTTGGGGTTACGACAATGGCACGCTAGCTTAACTACTACGTCATCTGTGCAGTCAATAATGTATGCAAGTTGGTCAGTGGCAGCATAATCAATTTAGGGTGGTCTGGCGCTACCGGAGTATTGCATTGCCTCGTATTTACAGTAATAAACATTGCACTTCAACCTTTGGAAGGAGATAATTTCGGATTCGTAGAGCACTGGGATAGTGCTCACTGTCGCATACTGCCCGTGTGACATAGCACGAAGCACTGACAATTTGGTATCTAATGATACCAACTATTAAAAAATTATGACTTTTTATTACTGACAAATGTTACACAGGTACCTACTTAATGTGCGACATAAACCATGTACTACGAGGTCGAAATAAACCGGTAACCTCTTTCCAAAGTTCGATAAATACTGCATGTATTTATTGCACGCCTCATAAGCGAAGCGTTGAGCTCTTGCTCTACTCTCGATATATGAAAATCAAGCACTTTTTAAACCTAAAAATTATTTATTTTTCTCACATTGCACTTATAGGAGGATAATATTATGATACATATGTCAAGAAAAAACATTCGTTTAAACATATTTGATATTTTTAAAAAGCAATTATTTTGTTTAAAGTAAGAAAATAGTTGATTAAAAAAATATTCAAGGACGTCGGATAAAATATTTTGTATCTGGCTCCTGCCAGATCACGATCACGATCACGACCGTAAAAATTAATGTATCAAAATATTTATTTTTTTAAAAGCTTCATAATCCAACGCGCTGTTTCCTTTCGAAAATGGCTTGATAATTCTTTGTCGTTTAATTGCAATTAATAAAAAACTAAACTGCTTAGTCATTAGTGTATGTATAGTTTATGAAAATTGGGTCCGTTAACATTTTTTTGTTCGTCCATTCGGACAGGCAAAGGAAATAGATCTCAAACAGCATATTATAAACGAACAGCTATGTTGTATGTACTACGTCGAGAATGGCACGAAATTTTTCTTTCATTTTCATTTATAGCATTTACTGGTAGTAAATGATAAATAAAAAAATAAAAATTGTCACATGTCTGTTAACTTCAGTATCATAGAAAAAAAAATTTTTTTTTTAGTCTATAAAATATAGCATGATCTCTGTGACAGTTCTCACTAGTGCTGCTCGCTTACGATGCAGTCCGTATTTTTGCCCATATTATTATTTATTTTTTAAAGTTATTTGCTACTACAATTGAAAAACAATGTATGAAAATCTTATTGAATTTCAATCAAATGGATGGGTGAATTGATTATAAATTTAAAATAATCTATGAAAATCTTATTAAATTTAAATTAGTGGATTTTATTTAATTTAAAATAAAGCTGTTAATTAATTCCATTTATTATTCGAAAGTATTATCACAAGTTCATCGTCACTATTATCATCATCGCTGGAGATACGCTAGAGATTGATAGGTAGAGGATACCTGTAGGTAGATGATGAGTTCTTGGTCACAAATTATTTTATGAATAATCGTTAATTTTATAAAAGAAATTATCTTTTTAATATAAAAGAAATGGTCTTGTTAATATTATAACTGATGTCTGAATGCTAAATTAACACAATTTACTTATTTTATAGCGTAACATATGGTTTACATAAGTAATATATTAGTTTTACTTGTTTTATAAATAATTAATAAGAATGTTATCGATTTACGTTTATCGATCGCCCCATCTCTATCTTATTCTCAGTCCAGTATGACTTTGTACTTGCGTATGCATCACATTTTTATAAAATGGTTACTAAGTATTTTAAAACATATGTGGTACAAGTTTTGGGGTAAATATTCATATTTTTATATTTATAATTCAGTTAAGATATAACTGGCACGTAAAGAATGAAAATGTAGGCGATACAAAATAAAATTGTAAACATGACGCATATTCATAATTATTTCATCGGTTTTGACGCTATCTGTCACAGAGATCAAGCTATATTTTACAGACTATAGTTTCTCTAACTTTTTGAAGTGAAACTTTTTTATCGACGAATGGGAGAAATTTTATATTGATACGTTTTTCTGTTACGCGCCATATTTATTTTGAAGTATAAAGCGCATGAGGGTTATCCGTGTGGTGACGGAGTAAGAATACAATTCGACACCCCCTATCTTACCCGTGGGTGATCGTAAGTGACGACTAAGGGATATAAAACGCATATAACATCTTTGTAAGAGAAGGAAAACATGAAACAAAACCCTATACCAACACGTCTGACCAGCGTGGTGTAGTAGGTCAATTTCCCTCCCATTATGGTGGAGGCGGGAGCCCAATAGTGGGACATATATGAGCTGAGAGAGGTAGGCAGAGAGAGAGAGAGAGAGAGAGAGGGAGGGGGAGAGAGAGCGATAGAGGGAGGGGGAAATAATATAAAAATTATGAGGCGTGCGCATTTGAGTTTTCCAAATTATTATTGGATACTGTACGTTTCAGTGCGCACAAAATATTTACATGATAATTGCATGTAAATATTTTTTTTAATTATGTGCAAGCGGAGCGCCTTCTCAACGTGCGCAGAGTATGGGACACCTGTAATAATATGCTGAAAATATTTGCTGATAGGACTTTTGGCGAGAACATCAAAGCGTCAAATGGTGGTTGTGTATTATATTCAGTTTTTTAACGTGTTATATTAACAACTTAAATGTCCCCATACAATAAAATTTACGACTACCCCACGTCCATCATATTTTCTTTTCTGTTGGATTAAAGAACATTCACATTGCCTAAAAAAACATTAATAAAAATATTTATTGTTTTTATATTATTTTATATGTTTGATTTTGTGAACCATATATGACTCATGAACGTAGAATAAAAAAAATCTTTCCTAAGTTCAATGAGTCACATGTGCACATACCGACTATAGACAATAAATTGCATGACAAATAGTCCATAATATTATATTATCTATTACCACCATTAAATATTTGACTACCTACCCGCGCAATATTTTCATTACTATTTGAGGTTGTAATTTCATTTGATATGGTCTAAAATGGCTAGAAGAACTGTCACCATGGAAGAATTAGTCCATTTCTAAGAAAATTCTGATTCCGATGAAGACCCATTCAGCGATGGTAGCGATGCTGAATATCAGTCCGAAGATAACTATGAATACAGCAAGGATACTGAGGTAATTGTGAACTTTACAGCAAGTAGTACAAGTACCACCACAATCACCGAATCCAGAAACTTCCTCTTCACCTGACGTCCCTGTTTCAGAATGGAAAATTGATATTTTGCCTATGGTAGGGAAACATTTACAAGAAATTATGGGGTACAAAATATGAACAATATTATTGACGATGGACGAGTTCCATTGACTAAAATCTATGAATATTTTGTACCCGATGACTTGATTGACGAAATGGTGTTTCACACTCGATAATAATTACGTTCATTTATTGAAACAAGTTCGTAATACGCAATTCAGCAGAATGACAAGATGGAAAGACGTATCACATGTACACATACCGACAGAATATCATAAGTTAACTGTTTTGCAAGTTCAAGAAGAATTAGTACGATATTTTCTCGAGCCAGCAGCGACAACTACAGAACCGAATGTGCCGCAAAGACCTTCGTTGTCTCTGACTGCAAGATCTTCAGGTTCATCTTTTTGTTCTGATTACAATCTTCAAGAAATTTCGCATAATACTATAAACAATAAATTAGTTCGAAAGACATGCAGCGGTTGCTATGTAACTCAAAATTCAAGGGCAGTTGGCTCGTAAAGCCAAACAAGTGCATACAAAGTGCAAAGCTGGGGGGGCACACTTAAAACATTACTATTTTTACTGACCGTCGCGCCGCCTACAGGTTGTTTGTACAAACTTAACGGCTGCCATTTTGTCCTGTATGTCAAACGTTTGACAACTGAGAATTATTATTTTTTGTTCCTAGCGTAGGTACTTATTGTCATCAATTTATTTACGGTTATTGATGTACTTTCTGAAAATTATCTCAATTTTCATTGTTAAGCTGATATTATTATTGCTTCGTTATCAGCTGATATGTTTTTTTTATATTTCAGGGTAGCTTTCATAGTAAAAGAAAATTCTATATAATTACACATACACATGTAGATATGTATATACATATATCACTTCAACTTTAGTTCACCGCGTAATTTCTGGGTAGCAGCACCTTCCATACATGCATATTTTATCATGGAGTTGGCACTCTTTTTCAGTTTAATAACTTTACTCTTTGGTGCAAAGCATGTAAAAAAGCATTTTGTTTAGATTGCTACAACGAAAAACACGTTTGATTAATCAGTTCATGTAATATTTTTTCTAATAAAACGTTTTCTTTGTGTTTTATTTTAATTTTATTTCATACAAATACAAAACCTATACGGCTAGTCATGATTATTATTCATCTTTAATATAAAAAAAAACTTTTGCGAAATATTATTTAATTTTCTTAAAATTCAAGTTTTTCGCTACAAGTTCACGTAATTTATATTAGTACATTATGCCACGTTCATAACAAAAATTTATCCCCAAATCGCATCAACAAAAGAGTCACATGTGACTCATGAACTTATTCCTAAAGCTCATCATGAGTCGTATGTGACTCATTGGACAGTCAAGTTGTTAAATCATATTGATGCCATTTTATTTAATATAATGCGGAAGAGGTACTGGGGTGTAGTGAATATGATCTAACAGTATTTTCGTATTATTCTACTAAAATTCCTAGAAGATATCATTAACATTGTGGTCATCGTACTGTTGCAGACGACCGTTTGACTTCCTGACAGACAATGCCATTAAGGGAAGTGATAATTTCTAAATTAAGACTTTGCATTTACCTTCCAACGTTGCCACAAAACTTTCCATATTACTTACTTTTGTAGGTATAAATGGCTCATATACCAATCCTACAGTGGAATTCTAAAAGCCTTCGTTTATGGTAAGGTTCACCTTAACCTTACTTACACTTATCGATAGATTCCATCCATCTGTCGTTGCCATTTCGCAGATATGGCTTGTTCCTGATACTTATTTTCGAATACCGAGATATAGATATTCGGGATGACAGATATGACGGTTTTGTTGCTTGTGCTTTACTATTAAGGTCCTTCCTTTCCTTCAGTCAAATTTCTCTTCCTTCTCATCCTCCAGAGAACAAAATTGTTGCACTTAGAGCTCTAATTAAATATATTTTTATATTATATATTTATATCCCACGTCCTAATTCTAGATTCATTTTTGAAATAGAACTACTTTAATGGATTCTATCGCGTTTGTATTTTATTTTTAATTTCCCGACGTTTCGAACACTTTACAGTGATCGTAGTCACGGGAGGACTTAGGTGTCTTAAGTCCAATATATCATTGTAATTACAGAAATTTATATCTACCTTATAAGATATAAAATTTTCACCCACATTTTTAATACAAATTAATACAAAGTAAGACATCTTAGTCCTCCCGCGACCATGATCTATTACTACTTAGTCTGTGCCATGATCACTGTAAACTGTTCGAAACGTCGGGAAATTAAAATCAAATACAAACGCGATAGAATCCGTAAAAGGAGTTATATTTCAAATGTGTAACACTCGCATTAGAAATCATTATCTAGATTCATTGCTGATACTTTCCATCTAATCTCATCTGTACCGCCGCCCAATGTTCTAATGAAGGGCTTAAATGCTCACCATTCTCCTTAGGTTCTCATCGCGCCGACTGCATTGGTTATTCTATATTAGATGTATTTGATTAGCTTAACTTTTTTGTTCTAAATGATGGCTCATTTACTCGCAGTGTTCTTTCTTTGTGAGAATCATGCCCCTAAAACTCCATCTTTAATGGTTTGGTATCAGATAAAACGCTATAGAGGAGTATATACAGAAGACCACTTTCAATAAATAGTCAATCTTGACTCTTTTTTTGGCAAGCTTCGAAACCCTTCCTATGTTCCTGCCTTTGATTCGATTCCTTTTCCTTCACTTTATATACCATATCATGACCATTTATACTCACATTTTTCTTCTTCAAAACTTAAGCTAGTTCTCGATAGCCTAGAAAACTTTTCTCCCGGTATAGATAGTATTGTTTTATAACCAAATCTTCGAACAAGGTTAAATAATTTTTCTTAAATATGGTGAGCTTCTTTTTTGATTACGGTTATTATCGTAAACTAAGAATTAGGAATAATTCTATTTGAGAATGCGAATTGGAATGTGAAATCAATAATTTTAGTTGACCGCTACAAAATGTTTCACTTTATTATTTCTTCCTACAGAAACTCCTTAACTCTACTCAATTAATTCTTTCTCTTTTATTCCATCCATAAATATTTCATGTAAATATAATAGCGTTATTAAACTCAAGTTATATATTTTTTGTTGTTATATGTGGATTTGATAGCATGCATACATGCAAAGATTTACATTTCCAATAACATAACTTTAATGAGCGTCTGGTGTCTTTTCGTAACATTTATTTCTAGTCGTTGTTCTGTCTTTATCTTTATGTTATCTTTCACCATTATCAATTCAACATGAGTTAAAGAAAGTGGCATATGATCCTGAGCTGGCACCATTGATCATACCGACCAACAAATTAGAAGCATCGATAGGCAGAGTTACCGTTCACCAAGACGGTCATACTTTCTAAGGAAACCTATGGAAAACTCTGAAGACTTCGAGGACTTTTACTTGAACATTGACGAAATTGCTCTTACGGTAAAGCAGAAGCTGGGGGGGCACACTTAAAACATTACTTATTTTTACTGACCGTCGCGCCGCCTACAGGTTGTTTGTACAAACTTAACGGCTGCCATTTTGTCCTGTATGTCAAACGTTGGACAACTGAGAATTATTATTTTTTGTTCCTAGCGTAGGTACTTATTGTCATCAATCTATTTACGGTTATTGATGTACTTTCTGAAAATTATCTCAATTTTCATTGTTAAGCTGATATTATTATTGCTTCGTTATCAGCTGATATGTTTTTTTTATATTTCAGGGTAGCTTTCATAGTAAAAGAAAATTCTGTATAATTACACATACACACGTAGATATGTATATATATCACTTCAACTTTAGTTCACCGCGTAAACTCTGGGTAGCAGCACCTTCCATACATGCATATTTTATCATGGAGTTGCCACTCTTTTTCAGTTTAATAACTTTACTCTTTGAGCAGAAGTCATGAACAAAAAATACTACGTAAAAGTCTTAGTAACCATACCATAAAATTATTTAAAGAAATAAAAAAATGACAGGTCGTCAGAAATCAAAACATAACCTTTTTACTCTAAGAATTTTGTTAAATATATTTAATTCAAAGATTATAAAAACTAATTATTTAATTTAGCCTATTTAACAACATATGAGGTGTCTTCACAGATATACTTAGATTAGTATTAAAGTGAAAGTACAAAAAAAAAAGTACCTCGGTACTGTAACCAATCGCTTACCGATTTAATAATATAGTAAAACACTACATTTTATCCAATTGGGAATGCATTTGTAATTATTGTTAAAAATGTCAGTGCTAATGAAAATCGTTCGAAATGCAGCTTATCTGAACTATCAATACAAAGCTATTGCCTCAAATTCATGGATAAGATTGCCAAAATGGTACAGAAATTTTAGCTGCAGTTCATATCTTTCAATTAAAATGCACATGGAACATGAAAACCACTATGCGTATAATATATTACAAAACAAAGGCTATGGTATTGATATTAATACTGATATGCCAGGACAAGCCATAACTGAGAAGGAGTTTAATGACCTATTGGAAGAAGATTGGTCTAGGAAGCCTCCTGCTATGATGTTTGAAGCATTTCAAACATTTGCTATATATTGTTCTGAACATAATATATGTATATCCAATACAAAGTTTGATAAATTCATAGACTATCTCACTGATAGTTTTAAATTTGTAACAGACAAAGAATTAGAATCTATATTTTATTCATTAAACAAATGGCCTGAAACAAAATCAGTTAGAACAAGAAATTACATAGAAGTGTGGGCAGCCCTTGATGATGAATGCTTAAAGAGACATAGAGATTGGTCTTTTGATGAACTCTTGTTATTTATAAGTTTGTTTTATGTGTTGAATGTAGTGAGAAATAGTGATTTCTGCATAAAAAGTCTCAACAAATTGGCAACTAAAGCAAAGCAATTAACATCAGGAGAATTGGTCCAAACACTGTTTTTTGTTGGTATTATGAGAACAGCGCCCTTTGACATGCATAATTTAGAAATACAATTAGATAACATTTTTTCAACACTTTCCTTTGATGACTTGGCTGTCATGTCTATGGGTTTTTTTAAAAGTAAGACACCAATAAGAGATCCAAATCTTGTTCTGAAAATCATCAATACAGTTATTGAAAACTCAAAAAATATTCATGAAGTTTCATTGGCAGCACTTTTGAAACTGATTCGTTATTCTGCAAATGAAATTTTAGATGATGGGATTCATAGAATATTAGAAACATTACAGTGTGAAGTGCCTAGACTATCAGTAATGTGTAATGTGCATCTAGCTCTTTTGGGCAGTACAACTCTCAACTGTCACAAAGGATGTTTAAATGAAATAGCGGAATATGTAAATAATCACATGTCTAAAACAAGACTCAAAGACCTTGAACGGTTAGTACTGGCATACGGTACATTCAATTATAAACCAAAAACAAAGGATTGTTTCTTCACCAAAGTAATAGATGAATTAAGAAAACCTGAAAGAGTACCAGAGATCATGAAATATGGCAGGTCATTTGCATGTTGCATAAGATATTTTAGTCTTATGGGCATCTATCCTGAGGATCTGATAAATAGAGTTTTAAGTGAAGAATATCTAAAAAATGTATATGGAAAGCAATGTTATAATTATGGAAGAGAAATTCTAACTCTGCATTCTACTGCTGAAATACACAATCTTAATAGTGTTACTAATCGCCTAAGTGAAAAAGTTATAAAAATATTAGCAAAAAAATATACTGATTATGTACCAAGTAAAGAATATAAAAAACAATACAACATTACGGAAAGAATGATCCTTGATATTACGGAGTTGCTCAAAGAATTTAGGGGTGGTCATAAATATGTTATTGCAGATCACATCTTGCCATACCATCAGAGAGGAGGTATTTTAAATCTTACCTTTGAGAACTTAATTTTTTTTAACTAAAATCTAAACTCAATATTTTGCCCAAATTTTAAGTTAACAGCAGAGATATCATCAATTAAAAAATGAAGGTCCCTAAATCTTAAAAATTGCTATTTTGAACACTTTAAGACTTAGCAAAGTTGCAAGTAGAAAAGTTGCAAAATATGTAGTAATAAAAATTCGGATTTATTTTTTTAATAATGTTTGCAAATAATCATTCTTAAAATCATAACCTAAGATATATTGTATACATATTTTACCAAATATTTTAAAATAGTACTTAGTCTTCTCTTTGTGTATTGGCAATCAGCTACTTATACGATCTATTGGTGCCAGTGTCAAGTTATAATTATTTTTACGTTTATAGTCTTTTCAAGTTATGGTCTAAGTGAAATCGTCACCTTCAACAGTGCTATGGCCACACTGTTAATGGTATCTTGTGGGAATTTTGATGGAAAATTAAAACGTAAAGATATTTAAAACTTATAGTCTATCTAATCTAAGAAGTGCATTTTAACAGCTGTCGGAGTAAGTTGTCTAGTTATGTGAACCAAATAATCGCTATCGAAAATATCCGATTTTAGTGAGAAATCGATATTGATTTTTTATAATTAATAATCAGTTTTATTTTTTTTTCAAAAAGGCGATGCATAAATTAAGTGCTAAACTAATACTAAACAAATTTAATTATTTCATATAAAATCTAATCATCATATTTAGTAGGATTAGGTTAAGTATAAATAAAAACTGGATTTGAAAATAGCTATTTATTCAGAATCACTACTATTACTTAAATTATCATCATCGCGAACATCAATAATTATTTCTTTATCAATCAAATTGTTGAAACGGACATCTCTGTCAAAATCTCTATTCGATTAATTATATTATTCTAATATTTTTACCGATTATTTAGATATTCGTGAATTGGAAGTTGTCAAGCACTACTGTATAGTATAGAACGTGATGATGTGACATTGTAAGGACGTCAATAATAATTACTATTTACCATGTTATTTTAATTTTAAATTAGTTTTACGAGTTTCAACATTAGTTAATGTGCAAGAAAGTCACCAACGTTAATTAGGTATGTAAATAACTTAACAGTTCTTTAAAATTTCAGATTTATTGTTTGCCTTCATGTGTTTACGTTTGACCAAGGTTATTGTGTATTGAAAAATGCGAACGTCAAAATGCACTTCTTAGATTAGATGAACAATAATTTATATAAATAGTGAATACTTAATTTTTTATTCATGTTATTTTCAAATATAATGAGAGATAATTTGACATTTTCATTCTTTTAGATATAATTCTATGTGATGATAGATCAGGAACTCCAGTGGAGGTTAAGGATATGTTCCCCTCAGAAGATTTTGGACTCATACGAAGGCCGCCTAGCAATGACTATGACTTTACTATATTAGTCATTGCAGGGAAAAATGCTATAATACATGGTACAGATACAGCTACAGGACCTTTTAATAGTAAACTCAGAGATCTTGAAGCTTTAGGATATAATGCAACTTTGGTAAGTTATAACTGCATATTTATTCAGTGTAAAATTAACAGATTTGTTATACCTAGACATGTGAATACATATATAAACACCTACTGTAATTTTTCAGGTACCTTGGAGTTTATATTCAAAATTAGATACAGCCCAAGAAAAGATCACATTTTTAAAAACTTTAATAAAAAACTGTCAAAAATCTAAATAAATACAATGATTCATGTTTTTTTTTGTTGTGTATCTTAGTTGTTAGCCTCAGATGGCTATGACAACTTTACCCGGACTGTGGGTGAGCGCTGAGGGCTCTCAACCCGTAGATGATTCATGTTGATAAAGATGTTTTTTATTTTATTGTAAATTCATTCATTTCAGCTCTTTCATCTTCACATACGATTTTCTTTTTAATTGATGATTTAAAAAACTCGTTATACGAGTTTAACTATCGATAGACAATCAATTGTCTATCGATAGTTTACGTATAAGCAATAGTATCGATAGTATATCGGTTTTTTGTAATATGTTAATACTATCGATAGTATTGATAGCTCTCCACGAGCAATACTATTATAGTGTGATTATTATAATAACAACGATACTATCGATAGTGATTCATTCGATAGTGACAATACTATCGATAGTCGCTAATACCATTAGTTTTAACCCAAAAATATCGATAGTATCGACTATTTTGGACTATTGATATCCAGCGACTTTTCGATAGTATTGTTGTCTAAAGTTATGTTATGTAGTAAGACAAGTAACGACATCATTATCAAAGAAATTTATTTAAATTTGCGTCATCATAGAGTAGAAAACAAATTTTAGTCAGGTGAATAACTTTAAATTTGTGATACTAATAAAGTGAAACAATTATAATAGCAATACTTGCTGCTGTCAATATTTCTTTAGTTTCTGTGAGATTATAGAAGAATCATGTCACAATTTTGGATTAGTTTCATATTTCTAGTGTGTTTATCACTATCACACAGTGTTATATTACATTCATTGGTATATACCAAAGAGTAAAGTTATTAAACTGAAAAAGAGTGGCAACTCGATGATAAAATATGCATGTATGGAAAGTGCAGCCACCCAGAGTTTAGGCGGTGAACTAAAGTTGAAGTAATATATATACATATCTACATGTGTATGTATAATTACATAGAATTTTCTTTTACTATGAAAGCTACCCTGAAATATAAAAAATAACATATCAGCTGATAACTAAACAATAATAATATCAGCCTAACAATGAAACTTGAGATAATTTTCAGAAAGAATATCAATAACCGAAAATAGATCGATGACAATAAGTACCTATGCTAGGAACAAAAAATAACAATTCTCAGTTGTCAAACGTTTGACAGGCAGGACAAAATGGCAGCAGTTAAGTTTGTACAACAAATCTGTAGGCGGCGCGACGGTCAGTAAAAATAAGAAATGTTTTAAGTGTGCCCCCCCAGGTATATACTAAGCAAAGAGTAAAGTTATTAAACTGAAAAAGAGTGGCAACTCCATGATAAAATATGCATGTATGGAAGGTGCTGCTACCCAGAGTTTACGCGGTGAACTAAAGTTGAAGTGATATATATATACATATCTACATGTGTATGTGTAATTATATAGAATTTTCTTTTACTATGAAAGCTACCCTGAAATATAAAAAAAAAACATATCAGCTGATAACGAAGCAATAATAATATCAGCTTAACAATGAAAATTGAGATAATTTTCAAAAAGTACATCAATAACCGTAAATAGATTGATGACAATAAGTACCTACGCTAGGAACAAAAAATAACAATTCTCAGTCGTCAAACGTTTGACATACAGGACAAAATGGCAGCAGTTAAGTTTGTACAAACAATCTGTAGGCGGCGCGACGGTCAGTAAAAATAAGTAATGTTTTAAGTGTGCCCCCCAGATACTAAGTCAGGGAAAAAATCTTCGCATATAGTCTGTATAAACTTTTAATGCAATTTCTTTGGCTGTACTATTTATATCTGGCTGGCTTTGATAACATAATAAATGTATCATTTAAATAAAGAAACAATTTAGTAAAATGTTATTTCACGCCGTCTTTCATTTTATTTTCTTTCTGTTAAAATGAGTCAATCCTATGAAGAAATTCGACATATTTTAACTCTTTATAACTAAAAAGCACGCAAGCTGTGAAAAAGTTGTGACGATGTGGACCTAATGCGGTGTCAAAGAGAGTAGCACGAAGTTGGTTTAAATGTTTTCAATTCGGGAATTTTGATGTCAACGTTGCATCTCGCTCATTTTATTTTCAATTGCATTTTCGATTGTATATAATATACAATTAAAAATTGATTCTGGATTCAGTTAGATATATATTTCTATATAACTATAATGTGAAGTTACATATATTTATGCATACTTTTAATAGAGCCTTTTAGATGGATTACATTGCAATCGATCGTACAGAGAACTTATATTTTTCGAACCCTGTTAAATTTATTTCAGTAGATTAATATCGCTAAAAATACAACAATATTTAATGACTAATTGCGGCCATAATTCTGTGTAGAATTGTAAGTCAGAATTCTTGATTGTTTTTCTCAATTTTGTTTAACCCACACTTTCAAAATTATTAATTACAATAAAATTTTACAGTCATTCTAAGTTTCATTAGTATACTGGAACAAAACATTTTTTTTCCCGGAACGCAGTGAAGGCCACGTCGCGACGAATCTAAAGTGGTGGTTAGTACTTGTAATTATTAAAAGCTGGACCATCAGCAAAATATGATTGCCTAATAGGTGATATTTTTTAGACTTTTGTTAGTTGACAATAAAAAACTAGAAATTTAAAAAGCCAACATGTAGTAATTGAAGTGACAAAGAACCGCAGTTTCAATACTTTTCGAGAATGTATAAAACCTAAATAAACATCTATATATTTTTCAAATTTACTTGTAAAAAAACGATACTTGTTTATATTAACGCAAATTATCGATAGACGCGTGGCATATAGGCCAAAAGTAGCACATAACTATTTAAAAATTGCAAAAAACTGGTAACACATGTAATGTCAATTTAGTCTCTGAGATTAAAAAACGTGGTATAGATGTCATTGTCTTTATAACCCGTGCCCACGAAGTGTATCTATACTTCGTGCCCGTGCCCATAAAAAAACGATTCTAAAATGGTGGTATTTGTAATTAAAAGTTGGCCCATCAGCAACACATGGTTACATAATAGGTGATATTTTTTTAATATAGTCTATATTAATTAAAATAATTTATTTTAATATGTGTGTTAATATATAACACATCGAAAATTTCCGCCGAAGTGAAAAACGTTAGTCTGAGCACAGAGCGCGATATATTAGCGCGCTAAAACCCTTTGACTTATCGCCATCCAAGCGATAACGCACACGAAGCCCGAATGTTCGCGACGATAGCCAATAATGACCGGTCACATCTGCGCATGGAAGTAATAAGTACTACGTACAACTTTTGTTGTACGTAGTACTTATTACTTCCATGCATCTGCGTGTATCGTCTCATTCACGGTCAGGAATGATGAAACATTGGCTGTATACCGTACAAACTCATTTTTTTATTATCGTAGTAATAATAATAATAATGGTCTTTGAAAGAGATGAAACCAGAACAGATGTAAGAGTAACAATAGGTTGCTGAACTGATATAGAGTGAAGAGTGAATGCGGGAAATAGAGTGAACGGAGCGTTGGGGCAACTTCTCGGCAGCCACCACCTCAGCCAGAAGGCACGTGTAGCAATACATAACGCAGTGCTTGTCCCAACATTAGTGTATGGAAGCGAGAGTTGGGTATGCAGAAAAGAGTATGAAAGTAAAATTAATGCGGTCGAAATGCGATCTCTGCGGAAAATCCGTCGAGTTAGGCTGAGCGACCGCATTCGTAACGACGACGTAAGAGAGCGAGTAGGTATGAAAGAGAGTATTGGTGTAAAGATGCGAAAGGGAATGCTCCGATGGTTCGGACATGTGGAAAGAATGCCGAACGAACGTCTGGTTAAGAAGATATACAATGCGAAAGTGGAAGGATGTAGGTACCGAGGGAGACCGAGACTAACCTACCTAGACCAGATCGGTCATGTACTGAAGGAAGGTGGAGTCAAGAGTCTTCGAAACCGGCGAGCGTGTATGAAGAGAATTATGAATGTTGAGGAAGCGAGTGAAGTATGCAGAGATAGAGTTCTCTGGCACTCTGTTCTCTCTGCCTACCCTGCAAGGGATATGGCGTAATGATATGTATGTATGTATGTACTACGTAGCGACAATGACGCCATTTGTAATCTTGGCAACGAGGGGTAGGTACAGAAGTGAGGAGGGGGAAGTAAAAAACGTCAAGTAATATTTCGCAAATTTGCCATAGGTTAAAAAAATGAGTTTGTACGGTATACAGCCAATGTTTCATCAATCCTGACCGTGAATGAGACGATACACGCAGATGCATGGAAGTAATAAGTACTACGTACAACAAAAAGTTGTACGGTAGTACTTATTACTTCCATGCGCAGATGTGACCGGTCATTATTGGTTATCATCGCGAACATTCGGGCTTCGTGTGCGTTATCGCTTGGGTGGCGATAAGTCAAAGGGTTTTAGCGCGCTAATATATCGCGCTCTGTGGTCAGACTAACGTTTTTCACTTCGGCGGAAATTTTCGATGTGTTTAATATAGACATATTAAAATAAATTATTTTAATTAATATAGAATATATTAAAAAAATATCACCTATTATGTAACCATGTGTTGCTGATGGGCCAACTTTTAATTACAAATACCACCATTTTAGAATCGTTTTTTATGGGCACGGGTTATAAAGACATTTTTTTTTTTGGTTCTGTTCGTCCATTCGGACAGGCAAAGGGATCGAAGCCCATACAGCCAAGTCTTATTTAATTATTTTTCATATATGTTCATCATTTCTTCATATTATGTAGCTTTAATAGTCATTGTCTGTCAGTAAGTCAAGTCGTTACCATTAATCGGGTGCTGATAACCTAATCAATGGTTTTCTTTGGGAATTTTGGCAAAATATGAAAATACACGTAAACCACTATTATACCATATTCACTACACTTCAGCCCTTTAACTGTACCATATTGCATAAAATACCAGCAAAATTATTCAATATAACACTACAAAACACTAAAAAAATGAATATAATACAAGAGCGTGACATGACATTTCCACATTCGCGCCAAAACTCCTGGAACTCCGGTTATAAAGACAATGACATCTATACCACGTTTTTTAATCTCAGAGACTAAATTGACATTACATGTGTTACCAGTTTTTTGCAATTCTTAAATAGTTATGTGCTACTTTCGGTCTATATGCCACGCGTCTATCGATAATTTGCGTTAATATAAACAAGTATCGTTTTTTTACAAGTAAATTTGAAAAATATATAGATGTTTATTTAGGTTTTATACATTCTCGAAAAGTATTGAAACTGCGGTTCTTTGTCACTTCAATTACTACATGTTGGCTTTTTAAATATCTAGCTTTTTATTGTCAACTAACAAAAGTCTAAAAAATATCACCTATTAGGCAATCATATTTGCTGATGGTCCAGCTTTTAATAAGAAGCAGCAGCAGCTGTTGGTAAGAAGGTCAGGGGCCGTCCGCATTAATAGAGGGCTCAAAGTCAAGAGACATTGAAGATTAGAATTTAGAAAGGATATCTTGGTCAAAGAGAGAGTTATGGCGGGGAGGCAACAAGGTCCCGCAGGAGCCGGTGTTTGTCCAGGGGACGGGCGTGGTGAGGTGCAAGGTCTCGGATGTGAGTCCAAGCCGAGTGTTCAGCCCGCGGGAATAGGTTGGTAGAGAGACGTTTGACAAAATCGTCCACGCTCTCGACCTTGAGGTCCCGAGCGATCGTTTCGTGTTCCTCACATAGCGTGGAGAGCCGACGACTGCACGAAGAGAGAGGAGGACTGGACGACGCGGAGGCGTTTGCGGTTTGTCTCGCTTACGAGAGCGAACCAAGCAGGGGAGGCGTATGTGAGTCGAGTGCGGATGTACAGATTGTGCACCGAGAGTTTGTTTGTGATGGGGAGGCGTGAGGATAGAATCGGCCGCAGGAGCACCCTTGCTACTTTGGCCTGAGAGGTGGCGTGGGTGACCTGAGGGGTCATCGTTAAAAGACGATTCAATGTGATCCCCAGGTAATGGACCGTATTGGTCCAGGGGATATCAGTTCCGTGGAGTTTTAGTGGCGGTGGGTGTCTAAGTTGCCTGGTAAAGACTATCGCCTGTGTCTTACCCACATTCGCTGACAGGCGCCATCTTGACAGCCATTCGGGAAGAATGTCTAGGGTGCGCTGCATTTTGATGGTAGCGTGGAAGGGTCTAATGCTGGAGATGATAAACGCCGCGTCATCGGTATAGAGGGCGAGTTCTGTGCCGTCGGCGGTTGGGATGTCGTCGGTGTAATGGGAGTACAACACAGGCGATAGGCAGCTGCCCTGTGGGACGCCAGCTGTAATAGGGCGAAGGGAGGACAAAACTCCCTCCACCGCCACTCGGAAGGTCCGCTTTTTTTTTTTTTTTTTTTTTTTTGTGTGTCTGCTTTAGATTCGTCTTTTATAGGCACGGGTTATAAACAAAATGGTATCTAGTGTAGTTCCTATGAAATTTAGGGATGATATATTAAAAATATATAATTGCCGCATTATTCAGTAAAACACACAATAACTGCTGGCTGCGGCCCTAGCATAATAGAAATGGGTTTATATTTCCATTTTAGCATGTACAGAAACTACAGATAGAACACTGATGGCGTCTATTAATTCTTTTCTGTTTGATTTAAAGACATTGAAACATTTGAGTATGTAAGGTCGTACGTCGCGTTATACTAGTGTATAGTACACGTATACTTATGTGATTTTTAATGATTCGCTTTTGGAATAAAAAACTTTAAAGTTAATCGTCTAGTAAATATGAATTCTTACGTTTCCGTATACCGTTATCGTATGTACACCACTTCACAAAAAAAAAAGCTGGCAGCATTATTTGTAAATTTGACATTTATAGTGCCACAAACTTATCTGACCCGGTGCCAAATTGATGAACTAATGACGCCATTTTGTAATTACATCAAACGTCAATCGTCCCCTCAATATGCTGATATTTCAGTTGTTGGTTGTTTACACCGTGTTTATTTATTTTTTATTGTTTTAAAATGCGAAAAGTGATGCAATAAATATTCTATTACAAGTTTTAAGTTATATGAAGGAAGAAAAACATCTTCAGACATCATTAATAACTTTTGAAAAATTGTATGAGCAGCCAGAGGTTAGTGTTGTTAGTTTTTGAAAGAAAAAGAACACTATTAATAAACATTGAATATAGTTTGGTATGTGTTAAATATAATGAATTGAATTGTTCTTAAAGTGTAATTATATTTTAAATATAATTAGTATATATTTATACAATTAATACAATAATATTCCATTCATGTAAATTTAATTGTAATGAACGTGCTTGATTGTTATTAACTGCAACATACTTTTCTTGTTAGTACATAGTGAGTATATATATGTATATCTGTGTATATATCTATTTGTTGATGATCAGAAAATAAATATTGTATTTAATGTAAAAAAAAATATTTTTATAGGGTTGGAGAAGGATTAATAAGAAAACTTTTAATGGATAAAGAGCAGACCGATGAGAGCGGATTAAAAATTTGTACACCAGGAACAAATACGGAAGAAAATGCCTAAATTAATTGCAGAGGCTATTAATAGAATATAGTTATTATATATAGGCGAATGGTAAAATTACAATTACAAACAAAAAACAAAAAAAATTAAAACGAATACAGAAAAAGGGATACATATTCAGATGAGCCTTTCATTATCATTGCCCTACACTTGTAGTTCATAATTATTGTGTTAAAATATAAGTATTTATAAAAACTACATTTTTGTTTCTTCTCTATTAAGCATAATAATATGTGTTCATAAGCATTGATGCTTGTATCACACTTACCTACTTCCCATCCGTGAGCCCACGGGAGAAAATACTATAATTCTATTTTTTATGGCTTCTACAGGAAATTGTGTAAAGAAATGTTGACTAGTGTTTACTAAACCCGTTACCACATGGGGAAGTATTTACCGATTTTATTGCAAATATAATCTATTGGCAACACTAAATGCGATAACAGCGACGCTGTCACCGGGTCAGATAAGTTTGTGGCACTATACCTGGGGGGGCACACTTAAAACATTACTTATTTTTACTGACCGTCGCGCCGCCTACAGATTGGTTGTACAAACTTAACTGCTGCCATTTTGTCCTGCCTGTCAAACGTTTGACAACTGAGAATTGTTATTTTTTGTTCCTAGCGTAGGTACTTATTGTCATCGATCTATTTTCGGTTATTGATATTCTTTCTGAAAATTATCTCAAGTTTCATTGTTAGGCTGATATTATTATTGTTTAATTATCAGCAGATATGTTTTTTATTATATTTCAGGGTAGCTTTCATAGTAAAAGAAAATTCTATGTAATTACACATATACGTGTAGATATGTATATATATATATATATATATATATATATATATATATTACTTCAACTTTAGTTCACCGCCTAAACTCTGGGTGGCAGCACTTTCCATACATGCATATTTTATCATCGAGTTGCCACTCTTTTTCAGTTTAATAACTTTACTCTTTGCACTATACATGTGTAAATTTGGTCTCTGAGTATGGAGACTAGAGTAAGGAGTACCATCTTGTATGGGGGGATTAGTCAAAAATCTGTCCACTTGTAAACAGCAAATTATTGTTCGAACACTCACCGAAATAGCGCTAATGTAGCAAGTGGAAATGATATGAATGTAGCAGTAATAAGCAGAGTGAAGTCTGCTGAGTTACGTAGTCAGCTGTGATTTGATAAATAATAACCTATGAACTATGGAAGGTAAAAACTAAGGAATACCATCTTATATGGGGGATTAGTCAAAAAAGTGTCCACTTGTAAACAGCAAATTATTGTTCGAACGCTCACCGAAATAGCGCTAGTGTAGCAAGTGGAAATGATATGAATGTAGCAGTAATAAGCAGAGTGAAGTGTGAGTTACGTAGTCAACTGTCATTTGATAAATAATAACCTATGAACCTATGAAATTTGTGGCGCTCTTTTTAAAATGCTTCCACTTGCTACTATAGCGCCACCTTGCCACCTTAATTTGCTCCCGTTCATTGGACACTTCTTAATACACTGAGATGTTACTCCTTACTCTATTTTCCATGCTATGAACCTATGAAATTTGTGGCGCTCTTTTTAAAATTCTTACACTTGCTACTATAGCGCCACCTTAATTTGCTCCCGTTCAATGGACACTTCTTAATACACTGAGATGGTACTCCTTACTCTAGTCTCCATGTCTCTGAGATTAAAAAACAGGCTATAGGTATAACCACGAAGTATAGATACGTGGGTATAACGAACAACAACTTAAAAAAGAATAACTGTCAAATAGACCTATAGGGATGTCCAACAACATATCAGAGTAAAGGAGAAAAGCCCATACAGCCAAATCTATAATTTTATTTGTAAATATATAGAAGTATTTTTATCGTTTCACAATGAGTAGTCTATTCAAAGCCTGTGCTTTTAATTAAACTTTGACTATCCAATTTAAAGTTCTCGGCATTTTAAAAGAACAACAATAAAGCACTACAAAATTACGTTCACTTTAGCATTTGCTCTGTATAAATTGCCCACAAATTTGGTATAATAGCATAAACTACAAATATTAAATATAATTAAGGTATTATATGAAATATCTGAATATTAATTACATATAATTTGATGTGTGATGGCCGCTACCAACCATTACATTGCTCGTGGGTGTCGTATAGTGATAGATAGGACAAAACAAAGAGGGTGGTTTGTATGAGTACTCATTTTGTCAAATGAAGCTGCATAACAATTGTACAATCTCATTTGAGGAAGGAAGAAAATGAAGTTAAACTTAAATTTAAATTTGGCGTATTTTTTTGGAGCAGACAAAAGTCTAGTGCACTTGGCAAATCCATTCAAAGCGATAGAAGGGTTATGGAAATGGTTTGGTACTTAAGATTGTATGTAAAAAGAAAGTATAATTATTATATTAAGAAACGGTGACGACTGTTTGTTTATATAATATTATGCATTTGTTTCATAAATAAACCAATGATATATAAATATCACAATATATTGAACAATAACAAAAATGGATATTTAGTATTAAATTATTTTTAATTGATAACAACAAACAAAATACATTAAAGCTGAAACGATAACGAAATAATTTTAACAATAGCTAATAAAAGACAACATATAGCAACAATCAATATGAACGAAAACAACCAAAACAAACTAAATACTATTATATATATCTTACTTTTAAAATAACTTACTTTTTTTATTGACAATCAACTAGCCACCTCCGCTAGTATTATAGAAAATTGAATTTGAATTGAATGGTAGAAAATTGTAACTCGTTACTGACAACAACCAGTAGTGAGTTACAATTTTCTTCACAAATTAAATTAGCAGTTACACTCTTTCACACACTACAAGCAATATTTGTGAAAGCAAAACTGCACCATCTCAACTCACGAAGTGGTTTTTACTCGTTTCCGCCCTGGTGTAGGAACATTTGATTTATTTCCAAACTCAAGAAATCAGGCTTCTTCTTCTTTATTTTGAGTAGTCATAGTTCATCTGTCAATCAAGTTGGGTGACGTCATAATTGTTTAGAGAATTTATTGTACTGGTTGAAATATTTTGTACAAATTTTGTTTCTACATGTATTCTTTTAACTTTTTGTGGTACTGCATAGAATTACATTAAAATTTTAAATTACAATTTTATATAAGCCATTAGGTACCTACTTAAATCTAAGATTTCTCCAAATTCTAAGTCTTTTGTAATCAATAAACTTAAAACATTAATTTTATTGAATGTAACGTTATTAATCGGTTATTCCAAGTTGATAATCGAATTGGGATATTCAACAATTTCAACATCACTAGAAGAAAGCTCTATGGTAACGCTTCGTAATTTTAGCGCTCTGCACAAGTCAAAGAGAACGTACCTACTTAACACTTTACTACGTTTACCTTTGAATGAAATCTTTGAATGTATCAGCTTGGTCAGCTTCAGCTTGGGGTTAACTGCATTAGTGAGTTAACGTCGGGTGGATAATTTTCGCGCCCGGTCCGATTCGTTCGTAGTCCGTTATTAAAGAAAGCTTTGGAGGAATACTAATTATTACAAATAGGCACTCATTACGTTTAGTATGAACAATTTCTTTGACTAGTAACTTTAAATAATTCATCAGTGATATTCTATCACCATGTCTCAAATAGAAGAAGCTATGGAGGTTGCAGATGTTGGTGATAATTCCGTATGTATCTTTTTACTATTGCCAAATTTTAATTTAAGTCATAACTTATCTTCGGTTTTGTTTTCAGAATGGCTCCTCAAGTGATACTACATCATCACGAGGTAAAGAAGGTGATTTTGAAAGTAAGATCGAAACCGATCGTTCGAAGAGATTTGATTTTTTACTGAAACAAACTGAGATTTTCTCGCATTTCATGACAAATGCTCCTAAGTCTAGTAGCAGCCCACCAAAAGCTAAAGCCGGTAGACCCAAGAAGATCAAAGATGCTGACAAGGATTCAGGAGCAGCTGGAGAGTGAGAAATTATATACATTTCTTTTACCCCTCTGTAACTTTTCATAGAAGCTGTGTGAGCTATGTAGTTTTCTTACTGGCAAATATATTAACTTAATAAACAAATTATTTCTTTTTTATGTGTTTGTGCTAATAACATTAATAATTCTCTTATTTTTTAATAGTCATCGTCATCGTAAAACAGAACAAGAAGAAGATGAGGAACTGCTGGCAGAAACAAATATCAAAACAAAAACTATTTTCCGCTTTGAATCCTCACCTCCATATATAAAAAATGGTGAAATGAGAGATTATCAAGTAAGAGGTCTTAATTGGATGATTTCACTCTATGAGAATGGCATTAATGGAATCTTGGCAGATGAGATGGGTCTTGGCAAGACATTGCAAACAATATCTCTGCTTGGATACATGAAGAATTTCAAGTGAGTCTTCGCAATTCTAAAAAATATAATGATATACAAGTTTTGGATCTTTATATATATACTTTATTACTGCAAAATTGTACAATGTTCTTTCAGCTGTAATATAAAAAGCTTCACATAACGATTCATCATTTAATATAGTCTCATTGTGTAAAACCGCAGTTACCCTTTATATACTATTAAATACATTTATATCTGTTACATTAAATACATTTATATTATTAAATACATTTATACATGTATACTTATCTCTGTTTACTTCAGGTTGGTATAGTACCATTGGATGTACCCATAGGCATTGTCCACCATGTAAAAGAATTTGACCTACCAACTGTTTAGAATAGTTAATAAGCATATTGCAAATTTTTCTTATTTTGCAGTGATTTTATCGGGCTACATATTTTAGCCATTCTTGCTCATCCCAAAGAGAGGAAGGAGTAATTGTATTCTTGCTTATTCATCACAGAAAAATATCACTACACTTATTTATTATTTAAACCCAAAACTAAGTATATTTTAGGTATGTCACATGTTAGATAGCTAACATGCAATAACTCCACTAAGAGCTTTTGACATTTTTGCTGTTTTATAGTTTTCTTTGTTCTTAAAATTAAATACTTATGTCTAATGAGTCTATGTCATTTAGTTTCTTCTTGTTGCTAATACATCTTTATCATCATCTCAGCTCACATATGTCCCGCTGTTGGGTTTGGACTTCCTCCATAATAGGAGCGAAATTGACCTACTATACCGCGCTGATCAGTCATGTTGGTATAGGGTTTTATATCAAATTTTCCTTCTCTATATACACCTTTATATTGAAGTTTATTTCTCAAAAGTACTAGTGTGCATAATTATCTCTCACAATTCTGCATCAACTTTAATATTTGATATGTTATTTTTAAGATATATTTCCTCTTAATGAGGAAAATAATCATAATTTCTAAAATTAATGTTTTCAATAAATAAATCGAATGGTTGTTTAAAATGTATATGTACATTTTTAAGTAAGTAGTGTAAGTTTATCAAAGACTATAAAGGATTTTTCTTTTGTTCTTTCTTCATTTATTTATTTATTGGGGACTTTTATTCATTATGAATATGTAGGTCCCATCGGACTATAAAAGATACACTCATTTGCAAAAAAAACGGGCACCTAAGCAATGAACCATTTCAAATGTTAATATTTCTTTGTTTGATAATTATAGGTAGTTTTATCCACACAATTTGGTAAATTAATAAGAAAATAATCGTTTTCATCAGTATTTCATAAAATTTAGATACAATTTATGGGAAATAATGCTAAACCTCGCTAGTAGTGTATATTCGCTAGTAGTGCATATGCTCATGAAGTAAAAATAAAAAAGTTTTTTTGTTTGTTTTTCTTTAATAAAGTAAAAGCAGATAAATGTTTAGTATCGAGTGTGACCCCCTCTAGCTAAAATCACAGCTTGAATTCGTCTGGGCATGCTAGCGAGTATATCCCGGATACTTGCTTGCGGAATACGTTCCCACTCCGCAGTAATCACATTCTTCAGCTCTCTGATGGTCTGCGGAGCCGGGTGTACTGATCTCACACGCCGTTTCAGAACGTCCCAGACATGCTCTATGGGATTGAGGTCGGGACTTCGAGCTGGCCAATCCAAACGACGAATGCCGACCTCTTGCACATACGCATTAACATCGCGGGATCGGTGGGCGCGAGCATTGTCGTCCATAAAAATCGAGTCTTCACCTAGAGCGGCCAATGCGGGTTGTGCATGAGAAATTAGAACTTCCGTTATGTATCGATGCCCAGTCAGTGAGCCGTTTTCAATGAAGACTAACTCTGTACGATCCATTGAATTTATTCCTGCCCAAAACATAACAGAGCCCCCACCATAAGGTGTGATTTCTTCGAAACATGCCTCTGCAAAGCGTTCTCCTTGTCTTCTTAGCACTCGCCGACGTCGATCTTCACCGAACAGAGATATCCTGGCTTCATCAGAGAACAAAACCCTATTCCAATCGTCTTGAGTCCATGATTCACAATTTCTAGCGAACCTAAGCCTGTGAACTCTGTGCTCACGGAGTAATTTGGGGCCGCGGGCCGGGCGGTGACTGCGTATATTGGCAGCGAGAAGCCTCCTCCTGACCGTCCATAGACTAATATGCACATTTCTTACTTCTTGGAGGTTGTTCTTAAGATCCACATACGAAGATTTGCGATTTCTCAATGCGCGACTCACAAGAAAACGATCATCCCGTGGTTGGGTACATGGTTTTCTTCCAGAACCAGGCCTTCTCTCGACGGAACCAGTCTCCTGATATCGCTGCTAGGTCCTTTGGACTGTCGAGCGACTAACATTTAGCCTCCTAGCCACGAAACATTGGCTGCAACCCTCTTCAAGCAGCGCGATAATTTTGGTAGCTTTTACCACTTTATCTACCATTTTTGATACAGCCAAACAGCATTAAATAAAGCTTTGACAGTCAAGGATATGAAATTAATCGATAAAAATTGAATAAAAGTTATGAAAGTCGATGTTAACTTCTGGAACTTCGCGCCAAAAATGTAGGATAAAAAGGGGTTTTCTGTAAAAATGAACATCAAATGAAAAATTGAATTTAGAACGTACTTTTTTAAATACCACAGCATTTTTAAAACCGGCCAGTAACGTGTACAAATCATTGAAACCTTTTTGGTATTGTATCTTTTTAAATATGAATGAAAATCAAAACCGCCCGTTTTTTTTGCAAATGAGTGTATTTGGGCATTTGTTAATCACATGTAAACCATCGAACAAATTTGGTAGAAAGTATGTTTATTACGAGATATAAATATATCAATGCCATGTTATAGTTACTTATGAAATAAACCCTCTACTAATGGTGTAACTACACAACTTGTAGTAATGTCCATTATAATTTTTTAGCCTGAGATTTATGCGGAATTAGATGGTCTGGTATATTGTATTGTCAATTGATATATTTCATACAAAATGGACAACATAAAGAACAATAATAATTTATGAATATTATTTTATAAATCATTCTATCATAATTATAAAATTGAAAGGGAAATCTAAATTAGTTTAGGAGATAAATTAATTAGATTAACAAGATATGAGACTTGGCATGCAAATGCAATGCAAATTTTGTTGGTGTATTTTTTTTTAATTTCCACCTAAAATAACATTTATCGACATTAGAGTGATACAATATTCAGTAATCAATATTTTACAGGAATATTCCAGGACCTCATATTGTAATAGTCCCTAAATCAACGTTAACTAACTGGATGAATGAATTTAAGAAGTGGTGTCCATCATTAAAAGCTGTGTGTCTTATAGGTGACCAAGAAACTAGGGTATGTTTTATAAATATTTAAAATACAATTAAAACTGATAAAAAGTAGTAAATTGCTATTTGTGACCACACAGCCTGCCTGATAATTTCTTGATTATAATATGGAATTATACACTTAAGTATTCATGGTTATAGAAGGTCCCGCAGTGGCCACTGAATAATGTTTAAAATTGGAAAGGTAAAATATACAAATATGATAAAATGTGTAAAAATACTTCAATTTCATATACATATGTATAATACCCAAAACCTTAGAAATTATTATTCTTCCACTGTGTTCAAAATCATTATTCTTCTTCTATTAGTAGATATATAAGAATTAAGGCATAATTATTCTGAAACGTTATCATGGAGTCTGTACTACCTTTTGTAATTTATTTCTTTTCCCCCACAGAATACTTTTATTAGAGAAACTCTCATGCCTGGTAATTGGGATGTTTGCATCACATCTTATGAAATGATAATCAGAGAAAGATCAGTATTCAAAAAGTTCACATGGCGTTATATGGTAATAGATGAAGCCCACCGCATCAAAAATGAAAAATCAAAGCTTTCAGAATTGCTCAGAGAGTTTAAGAGCATGAATAGACTACTTCTTACTGGTACTCCTTTACAAAATAATTTACATGAATTGTGGGCGCTTTTAAATTTTCTCTTACCAGATGTATTTAATAGTTCAGACGTAAGTAAAGTGTTTTTTTCTGATTTCAAGCAAATGATAACTTAAGTAATCCTTTTTCTTTAACTGCAAATAATACATTTCAGGATTTTGATTCATGGTTTAATACAAATGCAGCTCTTGGTGATAATCAATTAGTATCTCGGTTGCATGCTGTTTTAAGACCGTTTTTACTTCGTCGTCTCAAGTCTGAAGTGGAAAAAAAACTTAAACCAAAAAAAGAAGTAAAAGTTTATGTAGGTTTAAGTAAAATGCAAAGAGAATGGTACACTAAAGTTCTTATGAAAGACATTGATGTGGGTATGTATTCCTTCCTTTTTTTTTCATACTGAAATTTATGTTCAGTACTTTGTGATTACTATGAATAATAGAAAGTATGGCATCACCATACTTTCTATGATCATTGAAACAATAAAAATAATAATTGTTTTTTTTTTAGTAAAGCTTATTTTTGTTGACTATTCCAGTGAATGGCGCAGGTAAAGTCGAAAAGATGCGACTACAGAACATTCTTATGCAATTACGTAAATGTTGTAATCATCCTTACCTATTTGATGGTGCGGAGCCCGGCCCTCCATATACCACTGATGAACATCTTGTTTATAACTGTGGTAAATTGGCCATACTCGATAAACTGCTACCCAAACTTAGAGAACAAGACTCAAGAGTTTTAATATTCTCACAAATGACGAGGATGCTGGACATCTTAGAGGATTATTGTCTTTGGCGACAGTACAAGGTGAACTTTTACTGACAACTAATATAGCAATAGTTAGAAGTAGATCCAATATGTACTCTTTTCCGTCTTGCCTGATGTCAAACCTTCCGTATAAATGTAATTGTTGACCGGAGGCCATCAAATGAAGTAAAAATATCATAGGATATTACTTAATTATATCAATCAACGCTTTTTTTTATTTTGTTGGTGTTGATATTAAATTTTGATCTATTCCTTAAATCCTAAAGCATCAAAAGATTAAATTCAAAAGTTACCGGAATTGATATTGCGTGATACTTACAGATATAACTACTTGTTTTTTTTTTTCATTATTTTGGTCTTTTATATTTTTCCAGTATTGCCGTTTAGACGGTCAAACACCACATGAGGATCGAAATAGACAAATTGAAGAATATAATGCTGAAGGCAGTGAAAAGTTTGTTTTTATGTTGTCGACTCGTGCCGGTGGTCTTGGTATTAATTTAACGTCGGCTGATGTCGTCATCATATATGATTCCGATTGGAACCCTCAAATGGATTTGCAGGCGATGGACAGAGCGCACCGTATTGGACAGATGAAACAAGTAAACCTATCTATATAAATGTTATAAAGTTAGAGTGCATGTTTGAAGGTGATCATTGTAAATTCTAGTCAACTATTTGGACAGTCTATTTGACTCCAAAGACGGCGTAGTGGTTAAAAAAAACGACCCACAGAGCCAGTATCGCGGGTTCGATATCCACGCAAGACAATAATACTCTATGTGATCCAAAAATTGTCGTTTCAAGTCTGGTTGACATTTTTGGACCTTAATTTTATATTCATAAAGTATCCCAGGATTCAAAGATAACGAATAAAATAATGATGATAATAGATAAAATCTTAGTACAGGTTGTAGTCTTTAAAAAAAAATTATATTTATGATGTGACCAAGTAAGAATACAATTCACCACCCTCTATCTTACCTGTGGGTGATCGTAAGAGACGACTAAGAGGTAAAATATGCACGTAAGATAGCTAGAGAAGGAAACTCGAAATAAAACCCTATACCAACATGTCTGACCAGCGTGGTGTAGTAGGTCCATTTCCCTCATAGTGCGCATGAGGCTCGAGCCCAGCTGTGGGTCATATGAGCTGAGATAACGCCATGTTTGTCATTATTTTAATTATATAATGGTTAGGCTTTTAATATTTTAATGTTTGTATTTTATTTAGGTACGTGTATTTAGACTTATAACAGAAAATACAGTAGAAGAAAAAATTGTGGAGCGTGCCGAAGTTAAACTGAGATTAGACAAATTAGTCATACAGTCGGGTCGTCTTGTTGACGCTAAGAATCAGTTGAACAAAGATGAAATGCTCAACATGATCAGGCACGGTGCTAATCATGTATTTTCATCTAAAGATTCCGAGATTAGTGATGAAGACATTGATACAATATTGGCTAAAGGAGAACACAAGGTAATAACGTCACAAATTTAACTATATACACTAAATTATGAATACTCTAAAAGTGATCTATTACATGCAAATCACAGAAAAAATATATATTGTACTAGCAAACCCAGACCGTTTGTAGAAGTTGATATATAGCAGCGCCGCCTGGTGGCGGGTTACAGCAATGGGGATAGCATATAAAACTTTTCTGTGAAAAAATACATATACATATCAATTTTCATAATGATCGGTCAAATAGTTTCTGAGTTTACCTATTTCATATATATAAACATCCTCTTCTATAGTAGTCTATAAAAGAGGATGTTTATACTTAATGGTAGTGGTAGCAATCGCTTGTGCAATAGGCGTACTGTGAAAACAGCGGGGCAAACTAGGTCAGACCAGCCCCATTACCAATCCAAAAAGGCTTTTTTAATAGCGGACAGGGCGTCATAGACGAGGCAGCGATGCCAGTACCATAAAGTTGATAAAACAAATAAATAATACACTTACTTTTAAACACCTCCATTCACAGTTATTTTATTACCGTTTAACATATTTTTTATGGGACTTACGTATAATGTATGCCAAGTCCATCATATCATACGGTGCGGTGGTTTGCGGATAGCATAAACCCGCAAATTGTGGTTCCGAATCTGGGTGTTATTTTTGTCCGTTATTTATATGTTACATACATAGTCCAAAGTCCCCCGTAATACAATGATTAGTTCCTTAGAGCAGAGGTCGTTTATTTTAAAGGTAGTTTTACATTTTAGTTGTGATTATTAATAGGCTGTACTATTTAAATTATACACGACCAGGTTTGTTAGATCACCTTTTGAAATTATATCTATAAATTCTTGTTATTTCGAAATAAATGACTAATATAAAATTAATATCTTTTTTTACAGACTGAGGAACTAAAACAGAAATTGGAGAGCCTCGGCGAATCTTCATTACGAGCCTTTTCAATGGACACGCCGGGCGCCACGACAGATTCTGTCTATCAATTTGAAGGTCTTATTTATAAGTGATCTAAAATATTACAATGGTCAAATTTTCAAAATTGATTAAGGTCCCTCGTGCAATATAATGGTGTTTTCATTCAAACAATTCATTGTAAACAAAACAACGTCAACTATAAACCAAAAAGTGGGAAATCTCAAAATAAAATTGCCAATTCATTTGACGACCACAAATCGGACGACGCAGCGTAGGATGACCCCCACTGGTGGACTGACAACATCAAGAAGGTTGCAGGAAACCGGTGGATGCATATGGCATAGAACCGTTATGAATGGCATTCTCGTGGGGAGGCCCTATGTCTAATGGTGGATGTTTACCGGCTTGTGGATAGATGGATCCCTTCTCTTACGGCGAACTTAATCTACCATTTAAAGAAATAACCGCTTATCCTCTTAAATAGTACCAAATTACTCAGTATAAAAAAAATCAATAAGTATGCTTGAGTAATTTGAGAATGGAATATGTTATGTTATATATTCTGAAACAGGCTTATTATTCAAATTAGCTGTGTAAATGAAAACGTTACCAAGAGGGGCTCCTAATTGACAAATTGAAATTAATATATATTTTTATGTAGGTGAGGATTACAGAGAGAAGCAGAAAGTGTTGCCTATTGGTAATTGGATAGAACCGCCTAAACGCGAACGTAAAGCTAATTACGCAGTGGATGCTTACTTCCGCGAGGCACTTCGCGTGTCCGAACCCAAGGCGCCTAAAGTACAGGTAAGTCTAGAAAGCTAATTGTAAGTGCGGCTTACGAGCTATATTCTATAACCGTGGCATCGATTATTATATTTGCTTGATATGAGCCAATAAAACTGGAATAGGTTTTTCTTTTAAAAAGTTGTATCCTAAATTAAAATTTATTAGCTTGTCTTCTATAATCTACTTAGGCTTTAAATCGACGATTAGTTATTGTTATAATATACAGCACATATAAAACCTCCTTAATATTTTATAAACGTAACCCATGGACTATGTAATTTAATTAACCGACTTCAAAAAGGAGGTTCCACTGTATATATTTTTTTATGTATGTTCACCGATATAACTGTCAAAATGCCGATTTTCAAAATTCTTTTTTCATTCTAAAGGGTGTATACCCTGCGGTATCGCAGAGGTGGTCCCATTGTCACTAAATCATGATCTGATGATGGGAATCCATGGAAATCGAGTGCAACCCTCAAATTTTATAGGCAAATATTACGTGTCTCATATATTTTTCAAAGTTATTCAAATATTTGCATTTGGCAGTGATAAAACTCATTTAGGTGAGCTGGTGATGGAAGGTTTGCGGTAAAGAATTGGAGGATAACTCTTTCAATATCATACGCACGTATAGACCTTTAGTTGTATTCTTTCAAGTTATTCACGTATTATTATTATTATTATTATTCATGTGTTTTTACGACTCATCCTGTTGTTATTATTGAAGTTATTCATTAATGGCTGTATATAATTAATGTTAGTAAAGTCCAATTGGTGTATTATTTTTTTTTGTACAGGCTCCGCGGCCGCCAAAGCAGCCTATCGTTCAAGATTTCCAGTTCTTCCCACCTCGGCTTTTTGAGCTTCTCGATCAAGAAATTTATCATTACCGAAAAACTCTTGGGTAAAGTATCTACACCTATATTTTAAGTACAGAAAGTACGTTTGTTTATTGAAAGCTTTTGCAACATAATAATCTGTATGCAAACGGTAATAAATGGCAGACTTTCAATATGTCCATAGTTTCTATGTGCGTATTGTGTGTATATTTGATTTCACTAATGGCGTAGTGATTAAGATATCGACCTTCAATGCCAAAGCTGTGGGTTCGATTTCCACACAGGACAATACTTTATGCTATCTACAAAGTGTTGTTCTGAGTCTGGGTGTAATTTATCTGCCTTAATTGTATGTTTGTAAAGTTCCTCGCAATACGACGATTATTTCTTTAGTGCCCCTGCACTCCTATTTAAAAAATGAAATAAATATTGACGACGTAATTGACTTCTTAAAATTTGAACTTGGAGACAAAATTAAGTTTGATTCGACAGTCGTCCTTCACTAGGTGGTTTAGTTTTGTTTTTTAAGGTAACACCCCTCACTAAGATATAAATCCGTCTATCACAGGAAACTTTACAACCATTCAATTAAGCAACCATTTACGGATCGCAGAAAGAAGACCGAAACCACGATACTCTGTACGTGTTGTTAACACGCTTGTATTAATTTGGCCTATATGTAAGCGGGCGAAAATCATATTCCAATATTCCGTTAATATTGGAATATGATTTTCGCCCGCTTCTAAACATCGGATTAATTTGAAACTTGGTCTACTTATCAAGGACCGTTGATAATAACTACTTATTCTATATTTTTATCTAAACTACGCGATACGTATAAGTATATACTGTCTATTCATCATCATCTCAGCTCATATCTGTTGGGCTCAAGCCTCTACCAAAATGGGAGGGAAATTGACCTACTAAACCGAGCTGGTCAGCGTGTTGGTATAGGATTTTGTTTCGAGATTTTCTTCTCGTTCGTAGATGTTGACTTCCGAAATCAAAAGGGATAATAAATCTAAAATCTAGAACTTAAACTATAACTTATGAAAATATTACATAAACAGATATAAGGTACCGCGTAATCCAGAACTAGGCCCCGATGCAGCCAAGATTCAAAGAGAAGAACAACGAAAAATCGATGATGCTGAAGCTCTCACTGAAGAAGAAATACAGGAGAAAGAACAGTTACTCACACAAGGTAAATTATAAAATATTTCTATTCGTATAGTCTGTGCTTTTATCTGAATTATTTAATAAACGAATAAATATAACCATCAGTAATTTGGCTAATATTTACATTAAAATTGGAGAATGGATGTTATTGGAGAATAATTCTATTTTACAATTTATTATATCATATCAAATATCGCTTTTAATAGTAGCTTGATATAACTGTTATCGTAATTCTTATTGTAGATTATACTACCTTCCTAAACCGTTTCCTAGGTTCTTAATCGCGACCCGCGAGGGTAAACCGCCGGGCGGGCTACCGATGACAAAATTCGGGTAACGGAGGCCCGCTCGCACAGCGAAGAGAGGTGTTTGCAGGGTGGGTCTTTGGGGTTGCCCGCCGCCTCTTCCGTCGCCCCGGACCGATTTGGCGGGGCGGGGCGCGGCCACGTCCATAGTCCACCGAAAAAAAAAAGGTTCTTAATCGCGACCCGAGAACCTTACTTCTCAATGGTTATCGGATGGTTGATATGTGACTTGCCCATTGTTACTTTAGCGGGCTAATCTTTTGAGCTATGTTGGTTACACTCATTGTTCTACGGTTTTCTGTATTTACAAAAATCTAGAAAACCTGGTTTAACCATTTTGACTCGTAGAGAAATCTTGAGCACTAACGTCTATAGAAGAACGCGCTAGTTATAAGGTTGTAATAAAAGGAAAAATGCTAGTTTAATAAATTATTGTTGTAAGACTGTCAAACGCTGCCCAACCGAGTTAGGTTGCTCGACTGACTTTCTAGTAGTTGGATTTACCTAAGTAGATTGTTAATTATAGATAAATGTAGTGATCGACAGTTGGGACAAAATGTAATGGATTCGCGTTTTTCGTGTTTATTTGTAGGCACACTAGTTGGGCAAAATTATGTCGTTGAATATGATACTAAGGAGCTCGTCCCTGCGTTGAACCTTGAACTTCAAAGGTATAATGGATAAATCAAATTGAGATCGAATTTTAAACAGTATTTGTTATTATTTTTAGGTTTTACTAATTGGACAAAGCGAGATTTCAATCAGTTCATCAAAGCAAATGAAAAGTATGGTAGAGATGATATAGAGAATATTGCTAAGGATGTGGAAGGCAAGACTCCAGAAGAGGTAATTCTGCATTCTTCGCTTGTAAAGCAAGGCTATTAAAATTGTTTACTTAAAATTAATGTGAGCTTTGTTCAATTTAGGTAATGGAATATTCAGCAGTATTTTGGGAGAGATGTCACGAACTTCAAGATATTGACAGAATTATGGGACAAATAGAGAGAGGGGAGGCTAAAATTCAAAGAAGAGCGTCAATAAAGAAGGCCTTGGATGCTAAAATGGCTCGGTATAGAGCACCATTCCATCAACTTAGAATCTCTTATGGTACCAATAAGGGAAAAAATTATGTTGAAGAAGAAGATAGGTAATTATTATTTAAATTACATATTATATTGTGAACTAGGGTAAATTCTTACAAGTTGGTTTGTTTCAGATTTTTAGTATGCATGTTACACAAATTGGGTTTTGACAAAGAGAATGTGTATGAAGAACTCCGTGCAGCCGTACACGCCGCGCCGCAGTTTCGTTTCGATTGGTTTCTCAAATCAAGAACAGCCGTTGAATTACAACGAAGGTTTTAATTTTTTTGAATGTTTTCTTCTACATTTTAAGTTGAGCAATTGACGGTAACCTTATCATTGTCATGTAACCTATTAATCTTATCAATTTAAGTATCTATTTGAATCGGAGTAAAAAGCGTTATTAATTACGGTATACGGTGTGAATTTGTTAATTTCCGTTTGGATAAGTAAATTGTATTAGTAATCATTAACTAGGCACATACATGTATTTCATATTCAATTTAATGAATCTAGCATAAAGTGCAAAAAACGAGCGAATGTCTCGTCTCAACGAAATGACACGTATTTATCGTGCTACCGTAACCTGTAAAGCGCGATTGCTGTCAATTTTAATTAGTTTTCCATACAGTAGTATTTTCACTATATCAAACCTTCTGACGAGCATGATATAGTAGGTCAATTTCCCTCCTATTTTTAGGCTTTTGCCCAGCAGAGGGACGTATATGAGCCGAGATGATAATGATTTTGCTACAGTCTCCTGTATAAACAATAATATATAACTAGCTTAGGATTAAATTTAGCGGGTAACAGAAAAGCAAGGGACATGGTGATGACGACAGCACTATGTCGCGTAGATCCGAGTTAAGTATTATCATTCTAGGTAACCCTGTAGATAATAGGCTAGGTTAGTCTTTATCTTAAACAATATTTAAACGATTTCCTTTTCAAAATTTGTGAATATTTTGACAGATGTAACACGCTTATCACATTAATCGAAAGAGAGAATCAAGAACTTGAAGAGAAAGAACGAGCAGAAAAGAAGAAAAAGAGTGGAAATGTAAATCAAAATAACCCAGGCGGTAACGCGACTGGCAAAGGTGCAAACACCAGCAGGCGTAAAGCCGAAAATGCTCCTGACTCAGCTCAGAAACAAAAGAAAAAGAAGAAATGAACCTAGACTAGCTTAAGTTTGATATTATAGTGACCCTTATCAACCACGCGTTTGGTAGTCGCGTCTCAAATATTTCTTGTTAACCCGCTTAAAACATTGTTACTCCACGCTGAGATTTTTGGAGCAAGCAGCGCAGAACATTATGTTTGGGGAATAAATTATCAGTTTGACGAGGTCTCATATTATAATGAAACGACTATGCATCTACGCGACTGTAAGATTGACTATAAAATCAACCTTAATTCTTAAGCAAATCTAATCGCCGTTTTCTTATGTAACAATAACAAAAATTGCGTCTGGGAATAAACTGTGGTGATTTAATAATTGTTTATTTTATAGTCCTTTCATCTCATCCCAGCATATTTTTCGATGATATTATCAGAAATACTTTAGTATAGTAAATATATGTAATATAATGATGATACAATATTGCTGTGTGGTGGCTACAAATACCACAAACCCTTACATAAATCGTGGCTGTCGTAAAAGTCGACTAAGAGCTTAACATAGAGGATTTATGACAGGCAGGCGGCCGATCATAAAACAATTGGCAATATAATCCTTGTGGTGAAGGAGTAAGACTACAATTCACCACCCCTTATCTTACCCGTGGGTGATTGTAAGAGACCACTAAGGGATACAAAATGCATATAACATCTATGTAACCAGTGTGTGTTACCAGCGATGACTTACGGCACTGAAACGTGGTCTCTAAATGTCGGCCTCATAAAAAGGCTCAAAGTCGCTCATCGTGCTATGGAGAGGGCTATGCTCGGTATTTCTCTACGTGATAAAATCCGGAATACAAAAATCCGTAGAAGAACGGGTGTAACCGACATAGCCTGAAGAATTAGCACGTTGAAGTGGCAATGGGCAGGCCACATCGCTCGACGAACCGACAACCGTTGGGGAAGAAAGGTTCTCGAGTGGCGACCACGAATCGTACGACGCAGCGTAGGACGACCCCCCACTCGGTGGACTGATGACATTGTAAAGGTCGCAGGAAACCGTTGGATGCAGGTGGCACGAGACCGTTGCGAATGGCATTCTCGTGTGGAGGCCTATGTCCAACAGTGAACGTTTATGGGCTGATGGATGCATGAAAGAGAAGGAAAACTCGAAGCCAAACCCTATACCAACACGTACTACCTACTATACCACGCTGACCAGCGTGGTATAGTAGGTCAATTTCCCTCCCATTGTAGAAGAAGCTCGATCCTAACAGTGGGACATAGGAGCTGAGATGATGACACACAACGTTTCCTGGAGATACTTTTTATCCCGACAATGTGTTCTATTGAGGTAATAGTTGTACTTTGAAAGTTACTTTTCACGCGGGGGAAGCCACAAGTGAAAGCTAGTATACCTATAAAATGGTATATTTCTTAACATAATTAAATTAATATAATTTACTAACTACATTTCTTTTTTTTTATTCACAAGTAATAAGATAGTTTTAAAAAAATGTTTTTCCCACGACTATCCCACATAAACGGTACATCCCCCAGAGATCCGTTCTCGAGGATAAGGGTTTCAGTACAAGATTCGGCATGGTACCCTGAAGAACTTCTTTCTTTCAAATGCAACGTTAGCGATATGACGTTTATACACCCTCATACCATTCAGTCTACTGTCTACGAGCACACCTCAGCATTATGTTATCCAACAAATCATTCAGAAATCACGTTTATAACGAACTTATTTTCCCAAATTGAATGAGGTTGCATATGAATATCTAGGATCAAAGTAATCATTAAGACGAATCAAACGAGCCCAAATGCTATGCGGTTACGCCGTTTTATTATGGATCCTGTGGCTACCTTCCAGTTCATAAACACTAATTACCATTTATGACGAAAGTACTCGTCAAGACGAACCAAACGAAACGAGCTCAATCTCGATGGGCTGTGTCGTTTTATAACGGAGCTCCTATAGTCACTTTTCAGTTCCATTAATGTTGCATTATCACGCGATAGGTATATCGCTTGCCCGGAAGAATAGTGTCAACTCTAAAAATTACAATTTGCATTATACATATTTCAATTTTTGATGGTGGAAGGGTGTTATAAGTTCACCCTATCAACTCTTCTCGTCATTCTTAAGGATATTATGCTGATGTTCATGCATTTGGAATCGCTGCTGAACCGAGCTGAAAAAAGGAAATACTTATTTTGACCCTCTTGAAAATTTTTGTTTTTTTGAGTTGTGTCACTATTCTTCTGGGCAAGCGATATATACATAGTCTAGCAGTCAACAATGGCTTTTTAGGTCAACATTTTTGCGTATTATCCGAAAATTATGATTAAATAATTAAATTTTTCACTTAAGTAAATTGTTAATAAATATTCCGTGTGGTGACGGAGTAAGAATACTATTCACCACGCCATATCTTACCCGTGGATGATCGGACGAGACCACTAAGGGATATAAAACGTATATAACATGTATACGAGAGAAGGAAAAGCCGAAACAAAACCCTATACCAACACGTCTGACCAGCGCGGTATAGGTTAATTTTTCTCCCATTATAGAGGAGGCTCGAGACCAACAGTGGGACATTTATGGACTGTAATGATTATAATGAAATTGTTAATAACATAACGAAAATTAACAACTTTTTAACTTTCCAATGAAATCTATTCTAAGACCGTTGAAAAATAGCTCCACGAAGGGAAAAAATTCTCAGAGTAATAGTTCAGACCCCCGATTTTTTTATTTTCATATTTAATAAGTTTAAATAATAATTATTCATTAAAGGTCCGAAGGGGGCGTGGCTTGCGCAGGCTGGTGTACCCGATATCGGGCGTATTTTCAAGCCTCTGGGAAAATGATAAATATTGGTCCTACAGTTTATCAGGTTACCGGGAATTGGGACTTTTTTAAAATTTCTGCCGCTTTTGAATCTTTTTCAAATTTGAATTATCTGGTATAGTTTTTGAGATATTGGCGGCAAACCAAACCCCCATTTTTTCCACTTAATTGTTTATAATTATTGCAATTTTTGCGAGCGGACTTAACATTTTCTCAAAAGCTATCTACATGCCATTCCAAATCGAATGACACCTCAATCATAATTTACGGCGAATATGCAAAAACTATTGTTAACAATAAATTATTAACCTAAAAAGTACTTGTTGACTAGACTATACATGTGAGAAAAAAAATTAGCACAATCGGGAAGTGAAAGTAGCTTTCAGCTTAAATGCTATGTAAGTAGTAATGGAAATTCTGGCTACATTCAAAACCTACGAAGTGTGGAAGACACGCTCCATCTGGGCTCTTAGTACGTACGTAATCCGTGAGGTATTCTTTTGTCACCATTTCAGCCCACATATGTCCCACTGTTGGGCTCGAGCCTCCTCTATAATGGGAGGGAAATTGACCTACTATACCACGCTGGTCAGACGTGTTGGTATAGGGTTTTGTTCCGAGTTTTCCTTCTCTCGCATAGATGTTATATCCGTTTTATATCCCTTAGTTGTCTCGTACGATCACCCACAGGTAAGATATGGGGTGGTGAATAGTATTCTTACTCCGTCCCCACACGGATAGTAGCAGATATACTAATGATTGTAGCAAGATAATTATTTAGGAATTCAGATATAAGAATTGTTAGATTTAGTTATTGAAAATCGCTGGTCAGACGTGTTGGTATAGGATTTTATTTCGAGTTTTCCTTCTCTTATTCTTTTATATTAAATCAAAATATTAATTATTATTAGTTAATTATACCATGAGATGAGATAATTATGTTTGAGCTGCCTAATAAGCCCGCTAACACATCATCATCTGATGATGATGTGTTAGCGGGCTTATTCATCATATCTCATCATATATCTCATAGTATACCACCGTTTGCAATAAAATAGTTTTGCTTTGGAGTAAAATTATAAGGGAAATAAAAAACTTGTTTATTATGAATTATTATTATTATTTTAACTAAAACTAAGATTATAGAAAATACTTTCGGACTAGGCTACATTATAGTGATTTTGACCACAGATTTAAATAAAGTACCTATCGTAAGCATTACGTCTTATGCACACAATTTACCTATTTTCTCGCATACATCACGTTACAGGTAATACAAATCAAATATTATCACTATATCGCTTTTATTATACTCTAAATCGCCATATTTCTTATTGCTTTGTGTTTTATTAAGTATAAATTCATTCATGGATAATAATATTACTAGATTTTATAACTAAAATGTCAAACTTAATGTCGTTACAGTGAGATTATCAATTTTAATTTATGAAATAAATACAATAGTATCTACTACACTTATAAAAATAACATTTCGTTTAATGCTACGACTAAAATTGCAGGTAGACTTAATATTAGAACATTAATGTGGACTTTTAATCTAATAAACGTTGGCGGAAGTGGCGCTGTGATAGATTATATTGATAATAGTGGGTGTCAGTCACTATTAAAAAAAAAAATAACTCGTCCAAATTTTGGAAGCAAAATGACTTAATTATATATTGCTGTTGAGTAACGGAAATATTGATCTCGAGCATTACAGCTCCCTTTCCATCCCTGACAAGAATGAGTGTGAACGAATGCGAACGAAATAGTTTAAGCGCCGATATTTTATGCGGCCCTAACCAGAGCACCACAGTCCAATTCTCTTCACTGTAAGTCTCATCTTACCGTGTAAGTCTCTTAATCAGTTAAATTATAACATTATGGGAAAAATATAAATACAGAGAAAATATGTAAAACAAACACATATTTACTTAAATAATAGTACCTTTTGACAGGCTTTTTCCAAACCGAGTAGCTTATACAGAAAGTAGGCAGGCAAGCCCTAGACGGTCCTGTGATGTATGGACAGACTATTGTTAAGGAAGGACATTTGGCTAAATCTTGACTGGAAGCCAGACAACATATTGACATAGAATCATAGTACATCAATATGCTTCTATACCGTAAACATTGTTGGAACTACTTGAGAATTTAGGTAGTAATTTTGCAGCTAAACCCTCGCTACTGCACAGAAGTCTTGCCCATTTCTACGCAAGTCAAATGGTATTTTTCCAAATGAATAAATTGCAACGCATTATTAAACTGTATTTAAAAAAAGGATGGATGGATTTTTTAATGACTAAGAAAAAGCGGGTAGTAAAATAAAAGAGATGAACCAAGAGCGAAACAGGGATGAATCGTCTGGTAAAAGAATTTATGGCATAGGATCCTAAAGAACTTTGCTTTCATAATAATTCAATTCAAATAGAAATTTATTAACTCGACTAACAACTTTAGATGTTTAGTCGATGAATAAATCGACAGTGACGTGTGGTGAGACGCTAATCACTCTAAAAAAAAAAAGAATAGAATGGATAGACCTGATTCAAAGTACAGACAAAATTTTGTGATTCAAACGTTTGACTAGATAAACTTGGTAATCGACTAAAATGTTAGTATAGTGACGAACAAGCGTTTAATGACAGTTAATACAATCGGTTAATTAATAATTAGTCCACGTTTAATGCTTAGAAATTATGTTTATATCCTATAAATTGATGAAAATACAAAGAATGAATACGTTGATATATTTAAAATGGAGAGCTTTCATAAATAACAAACATCTCTTAATTTTAAAGATTTAAACAGCCCAAATTAATAAAATATTTATTATATTGATAGGAATAAAATTCGAAGTCAAGTTGTTAGTAAGAAAACCTATTTTATTTTGTTGATAACTGAAAAAGTTGTTATAAATAAAATTAATTTTATATATTTTATTAACATAACACCATTGTTTTCAACACGTTATTCATACGTATCTATGTAAATGTACACTCATTCAAAACATTTTCTTACCAACAAGAAGACTTTAAAAAGACAATATGAATTAATATCTGATACTAGCCCTCCAGTTAACGGAAATAAAGGTTTTGGAAACGCTCGTCTATAAACCTGGTTAGTGTAACATGACAGCGATTCTGCTAGCATTGAACTAATTTAGCTTTGTATCATCATCATCATATCAGCTCATATTCGTACCACTTTCGGGATTGAGCCTCCTTCACAATGGAAGCGAAATTAACCTACTGTACCATGCTGGTCAAACGGGATAGATTAATTTCTCTCCTATTGTAATGTAGGCTGGAGCCCAACAGTGGGAAGAAGAATACAAGAAATATACAAGCTGAGATGATAACATAGATCTGGACGTCTTACAACGTAAGCAACGAACTGTCAAGCTACCATTGAAATCTTCTTTAATCGGTTAATTTATACGTGATAATACATTAATACAGCGGTATTATTATAGATGTACACACAGTTATTTATATTATAGTACCGTTTGACAGATTAAAGTAATTTCGTAGGTCATTTAATAGATGACAGTTTTGAAACCCATTAGAGAACGTACCCATACTACGTGAATTATTTTTTACATTTTTTTAAACAATATAAAAAAAAACTGAGTAAGGGTTGTAAATCGCCTTAGTGTGTGCTGACCCGCCACTACGCAGAATATTTGTAAGCGTTATATGGTCGCAGTCATAGCTGGGCACCGTTAATCAAATAGTTAACTTCGTTAATCGTTAATCCGCTACGTTAACTTCGTTAAACGTTAAAGCGTTACATTTCGGAAGAATTAACGCAAGTTAACGTTAATCGTTAATCCGTTAATATGTGTAAAATTGCATCTTTATATCGTTGCGTTAGTAAACTTATAAAACGTGTTGGTTCAGATTCTGGTACTTAACAAGTTAGGAACAAAACAAAATACTTGTATAATTCAAATGTGTAATTTAATCGTCGGACATAAGGTGCATATTCCCCTTTATGAACATTAACATTTTGAAGTAAAGAAATGATCAAACGAAACAAATCTTTTCGCAGTTTTCTTTCTCACTCGCACGCGCTGGAAAAGTGTATCTAGTTTGGTTTTGTTTCACTCGCTGCCACGCGCCATCCGGCACTTGTCAGTGCCGTGCGGTAACTATTAGGCATTGCATTAACGATTAACGGACTTCTGCATATTAACGGAAGTTAACGTGTCCGTTAACATTTTTAAAAGTTAACTTAAAAGTCAATCCGTTAATCAAAATGTTAACTTCATTAATTAACGAATTAACGAGTTAATGCCCAGCTATGGTCGCAGTGAACGTGTTAACCCTATTCGGTGAACATCCGTAGTATACGGACAATTTTTAACCCAACTTTGTTTAAGCGTAGAATTTTTGAAAACCCCATCCTAAATGGGTCACATAGTATTAGTACGTTCCTTAGCTTACACGGTAATAGGACTGGTCAACATTTACACGGGCATTTATTAATTACAAAATTTTTAAAATTAATTTGTGCGTTTATACCTACAACACTGTAAAAGATTTTCAAATTACCTGTAAGATGACATGTTTCTTAGAAGCAAAGCAGAATCGCTGTTATATTTTCTTTTAAGATTATTTAGATTAATTATTTGATATACATCACTAGATTATTGTAGTAAAATTTATCACGCATCGAAATATAATTTTAAATTACTTTTATGTACAAATACTTAACAAACTCTTTATTAGCGTATTTAGTTAGATACTATCACAGATATTTTAATTTCCTTTATATACTTTGCACATAATCAATTATTTTATTTTGGCAGTTCACAAACTATATATAACATTTATATTATGGTGAATTACCATTCTCGGTGGTCTCTTGGAAATTATTGATATTGCTTCCGAAAGGCGCGCCCAATCCATACAGATGTCCACTTGTGCTTTCAATGTTGCCATCAAAAAATATCTAAACAGTAACAAAATATTTTAGTAAATCTCAGGCCGTAGGTTTCTCCTTATTTAACTAGAAAGCCGCACCGGCAAAAGACCTAAGTCATAATCCGGTGCGATATTCAGGTGAAACACCAATTACCCGGACCGGAGATTAGTCTGATCGCCCGAAGTGAGAGAGATGCCCCGACGTCTAAAGCTGCCGGGGCATCGATTCAAGAGAATGCCCGTGAGGGTAAACCGCCGAAGACTAGGACCTGGTACGTGTGGCCCATTTTTCTGTTGCCCCGGATGGATTTAGCGTGGCTCGCCCCAAAAAAAGGTGGCCATGACAAGGCTTTTTTTTTACCTATTTTTATATAGTATTTGAAAGATTGCAGGACTAAAAAGGTTTTTACGGCCAATAACCTTTAATTATGAATGTTTATAATTATTCTCAATGAAAAGCTATATAGTTAAGTATACCAAAAACGTATTGAAGCACCTTCGGTAGCTCTGAACAGTACAAATCCATTACTATGTTAAGACTGGCGGATACTATGACGATGACTACATAGAGTACACAAACAAAACATAAACTTCCATTTATACAAATTTTTATGACGCAATATTAGCACAACATCAAAGTTATCCAAATATTCCTATGAACTAGAATATTAGGAAGCAATTTGTTGCAATTACTGTTCGAGTTCAAGAATTTTCATCTACTAAAACGCAGCCGCAGCAACTTATTTAGATTTTAATAGACTTTCTTAGCCGTTTTACCATAACAATACAAAACAAAAATCGTTCAAACTTATATTCACCCGTTTAAAATCGCAAAAAGGGCTACTGTGTCTAAGTAAATATATACTTACCTACTTAATGAACGCAAGCTAGGTTTTTTACATATATATTTTGCCAAATACTGAAAAAAGATGTGGAGAAACGGGAAGTCTCATATACATCGTGACATTTATATCGTCTTACAAAAGAAGTGCCATAAACGTAAACGACAAAAGAAACATGTCTAACATATTTAATTGTTCAATAGTGGTAGTGATAAAAAAATAACAAAATAAATTAAAATTAATATTTTGTAACAACCTGGTTATAATGTTTACATTTTAAACAAAAGAAATCATACGCCATTCCGCATGTTAATGATTGGCTAACGTTACGTTAGCCAATCACAGCTACGACGTCCACATGGACTGCTATTCCAAAGCGTACCTACGCTTAGGTAGTACCTACACAGTACGTAGGTTATGTCGAGTAGGTAGCCTACCGCTCGCTACATGCTGTTCTCTTACTATTTTAATTAGTAATTATTTATAATAATTTTTAGGAAAAAAAATCTTGCATTCCCTTTTTGAAACTTTAAGGAACTTTACATACAATAGAGCATAGCTTAGATATTATGTGTAGAACACAATTTCAAATTAGAGAAGCTTTTGAAAGAATCATGCTTGCTCAGCATCAGAGTCATCTTGAAGCACATGGTAGTAGCTTTTATCTATCTCCTGTCGGCAAGCATTGATTGTGACTTATACGCTTTTTAGGATCTGCCAAATTTTGTGTGTGATTAGCTTTGACAGCTTTACGCGGACTATGGGTAAGCGCTGAGGGCTCTCAACCCGATTAAAGTAAGTTAAGCGACATCGCCCAAGGGCTCCCCCTGTGGGGAACGGACCTCGGCTTGGGGCGTCACTGTTTCATAAATTGCCTGATGGTCGGCAGTTCGAGGCCGATGTGAAGATCGACGTTTCGTATGAACCACGGTGCTCCCGTAGCTCGGCGCATGAACCTATTTTGAAGTGTCTGTAGCCTGTGGATCTTATGTGCCTTAACATGCGCGAACACTACGCTAGCATAGGTCATGATTGGCCGTATGCAAGCAGTGTATAATCGGACCTTGCTGCTCAAGGCTAATTTAGACCTAGCATTTATTAAACTATGCAGGCGTCCCATCACAAAGGCCGCACGCGCATGTACTTGCGTTATGTGAGGGGGCGAAGCTGAGTCGGTCGTCAAAGGTTACACGTAGATATTTGGCTTGCCTGCTCCAAGTGACAGGCTTGTTAAAGATTTTAAGGGGCGGAATGCTATCAATATAGTAGGTACGGGCATTTCGACGAGTGAACATGACCGCCTGACTCTTATTGGGGTTAATTTCTATTCCCCCACTTTCTAAACCAATTGGCTAGAGCGGTAACCGCTGTTTGGAGAGTCTTTGACTAGCTACTGTTGTCGGGATCTTACCTGCACAGAAGAGTGCAGTGTCGTCAGCGTCAAGCGCTTTATGGACTCTATTAAATTTGGGCATATCGCTAGCATATAGCGTAAATAGAATATAATAAAGGGGAGAGGACCGAGCCCTGTGGGACGCCGGCCTTGATAGGGTGAGTCTTTAGTAGTGAGCTAGCCCTGGTTTTCTTTGAGATGACAGAGAATAGAATTGATGACTGCCTTACCACATGACAATGACATAACAGACGACTAAGTACTGTTAATTGCCACGTTTATGACAGTTTACGCGCGGTGAAGAAGTATTTATTTTATTTATTTATTTATTAGAGACATTTAGTAGACACTGATATTACTTGTGGTCATTTTAGTAGCAGGTACTATTATGCACCCATAAATGAGTTTTAAATATGTAATTCTTTCATGATGCCCTTAGCTATACTTGTGGTAGTCCCAATATCTACAAGGGACTGTTACTACTTTTTATTAGTTAGATCGCCGGCTCTAAAGTCACCAAATATATCATTAATTTAATGATATATTTGAATTTGAAGACATTTTAGGAACACCTAATATTTCAGATAATATGAACTATCATAAACCAAACTAATTACAACTTTACCTCTTTGATTTTGAAAAATGCCATTCCAGTGAGGTGAGAATCGGAACCAGCTTGATGCTGTGGACCCACTCGTCTAAGTTCCAACTGATCTGCAACTTCTTGAAGGCCACCTTTTAAATTTTTACACAGCTTCATTAAATACTGAAAGCCAATATTTTTCGCTTTATTTCATGTATTGCCAAACTACAATAATGTATGTAATATTATGAGAATTCCAACTTACTTTGACATCATAAACTGTAGGAAAATACAATCGAAGATTTTCAAAGAAATCATTTTCTTCTTGAGGTAGATTCTGATCAGTTAAAATTTTAAGCATATACCCAAAATCATATCCTGAATGGAAACTTAGCCAATTGATATTATCCATAAGTACAATACCTATAAAAAAAATGTGCTTATTCCATGTAATCTACTTTTATAAAAGAATGAAGTACATGCAATCAAACTACAATATTTTTCTTAATAATTCAATACAATGCTTGATTATTTGCTGGTGATATATGTCATCTACCATTCTCTTTTCAGATTGTTCTCGATTTCAACTGATCAGAGCACTCTACTAATATAATATAATATTTCAATTATTTTTAATACCTATGTGGCAGTTTACCTGATATATGGCAACTGCCTGACCTGACTTATGGAAATGGCTTGGTAAGATGCACAGATATGTACATATATTATTTTGCTCCTGATGTTGTTGAGGTCCATGAGTGAAAATTGCCACCTATCCAGTGGGCTAGACAAGTAGTCAACCACAAAAAACATAAAATAAAATGTAGATTCAACACATGAGCAGATTGTCTATGTGAAGCACGAATTCATTTGACAACTAAACATAGATAATAGAAATTTAATGTTGAACCAAAACTCAAAGAAAGTGTACATATCCTTGCCGTCATCATAGCATTTCCCTGAATAATCACTAATATTTATTGCCAACAACAAGATGTTGTAGCTCACAAGTATAAAAAATTAATAATAACTTGTGCCAAGGCAATTTATATAGAACCTTTCTTATATGGTTTTAATTAAATGTCTATTAGTTCTAATTACAAGGAATGAAAGTATGAACCTGAAGACATGAGAAGTTCAGCAAATTCCAAAGGCTCAATGCCATGTTCCTCATGTTCTCTGAACTGCAGTCCAGAATTTTGTAATAAATCAATTGAATCCTGTGCATACATGTCTTCTCTGGAAACAAAGCTTAAAAGTGACATTATACTTATGATAACTGTATTTATACAAGATCTCATTTTATAATACTTACTGCAAATTAAATTTAAAGTTAAATTGCCAAGTAGTACATCCTGGTGGGGTTTTGCCATTTTCATCCATAAATGTAAGGCCTAACTGTATTATTCTTAAAAGATCTACATTGCATCTGAAATTAGAGTAGATAATTTTCAAAGACAATATGATTATAAACTATGATATAATTTTTTTTTATTATAATCTATGCCTACGATTTTGTCAGGAGGTATTACTGTATTTCAAATATTATGATTGTAATGATTATATATGTTACTACAGAGCATAAGCTATTATCATACTAAATTTCACTAAATTTAGTAGTATCTTTGAAACATTGATTACGTATATTGCTAACACAATTGCATGCTTTCATGAATTGCTGACAAATTACCTACTAAACAAAAATTCTAAAAATCATTTGCATGTATTTTATCAATGAGTCTAATTATCATAATTTCAACACATATAAGCCTCACTATTGGGCTCTGCTAGCTTACACAATGTTAGAAGGGAAATTGACCAAATATTACATGTTAGTTAAAGATATGTCAGAATAGGGTTTTAGAGTTTTCTTTCTCTTACATCAATGTTCCCTGCATATATATCTTAGTTGTATTTTACTTCACTCAGTGACCCAGAGAAGTGGTTTAATTGCATTCTTACTAAATACCATACTGAGATGAGTTTATCATTCAGATATTTTCTCAAATATTATCAATGTACAGATTTTATCTGGTTTACTACACGTATAGATTAAGTCACTTTTTAAATTTCAAAAATTAATAGATGTCACATTTATTTTCATCATCATCATCATCACAGCCCATAATGTCCCACTGTTGGGCTCGGGCCTCCTCCGTAATGGGAGGGAAATTAACCTACTATACCGCACTGGTCAGACGTGTTGGTATAGGGTTTTGTTTCGAGTTTTCCTTCTCTCGCATAGATGTTATATGCGTTTTATATCCCTTAGTCGTCTCGTACGATCACCCACGGGTAAGATATGGGGTGGTGAATAGTATTCTTACTCCGTCACCACACAGAAATTTCTTTTGCTCAATATTATTATTTTAATTACATAAGCATAGGTATGTTATTTTCTTTGTGATGATAGAGTAAGAATACAGCTCACCACTCATTTTCGGGCCTATAGATGTCGTAAAACATGACTAAGGGATATAATGTACAGATAACATCTATGCAAGAGAAGGAAAACTCAATATAAAATCCTATACTGTCAGGTCTGACCAGCATGGTATAATAGGTCAATTTCCCTTCCATTATGAATCGATTATGAGTTAAAATGATGATAATATAAATGAAGAGTTACAAAATCACATATTACCTCAATAATTGATATTGGTAATCCGCAGTGGATCTGAATTCACCAATAGGCCTTGCTACAACACCTGGAAATTCTGTATCCATAGCCACCCAGTGGTATTTCTGCACAATCTGAAGTTGTTTATGTAGTATGGTTAATTTTATAATAATGATGAAAAAGATTATTTTTTTAAATGGTATTCACATTATTGTAAATATTTATAAGAATGAGAACAGCAACGCGAGGGTGTAGGGTGTGCGACAATAATAAAAATAAATTTTATATAATTAATCACAGCATAACTTAAACATAAATGAGAAATTTCAACGCAAATTTGCGAAAGATAGATACTTGTCTAATAACATGAAACTCCTCATGAAGATTATGGTTCCAAACATTCTTAATAGCACACTCGTCCTTCACAGCATTTGTTAAAATTGACCCAAAACTAGCTGCCGGCATCTGTGTATTTTGTTTTTTATTAATCAAATTTAAAGCTAACTCCAGCAACGCAATGAAAAATATGAAAACTGGCTCTACTAGGGATGCGGCAACGAAAAATATAATAGGTATTTTAAATGATACCTAATATGTATTAGGTATATGGAGAAAATATTTCTTTTTCGTAATCCGTACCTAGTCTAAAATGTCCCGGATTACAATAATTGACAATAAACAATTTCAACTATATTATGTAAATCTTAAGTAACAATACGAGTTAACTTCAGGTTATTAATTATAACTAACCAACAGCCATTTGTAACATTTATTAATTATGTAATACTAGAAATTTAGGTTTTTAGGTAGTGGTAGCACCACGCTGTTGACAGTTTTCTGTTTACAGCCGCGAGCCGGTCTATCCGGGGTAGTACCGCACTCTCAAAGTAGGGAAGTTAAAAAATAATCGATTTTTATTTTAATCGATTATTTTTTTTAATAATCGATTTTTTATAATCGATTTTTATAGTAATATTAAACGATTTTAAAAAAATCAATTATATAAATTATGCGTTTTAATCGGTTTTTATGAAAAGCGCCATCTATGAAACGGATGAATAAAACTCGAAGTAAATCAATTATTATTTTACAATTAAGAGATTACAAGTTAAGAGTGCCATAATATATGGAAAACAATAAAAATGTCTTCCAATAGTAAAACATCTAAAAGCGTTTGGCGAAAATATTTTACGATTAAGAAACATACAGCAATATGCAAGTACTCTTCCAAAGAGCTAAAAACTTGCAGTAATACTACAAATTTAAAACAGCATACATACATACCATCACGCCATGTCCCTTGCAGGGTAGGCAGAGAGAACAGAGTGCCAGAGAACTCTATCCTTGCATACTTCACTCGCTTCCTCAACATTCATAATTCTCTTCATACACGCTCGCCGGTTTCGGAGACTCTTGACTCCACCTTCCTTCAGTACATGACTGATCTGGTCTAGGTAGGTTAGTTTCGGTCTCTCCCGGTACCTACATCCTTCCACTTTCGCATTGTATATCTTCTTAACCAGACGTTCGTTCGGCATTCTTTCCACATGCCCGAACCATCGGAGCATTCCCTTTCGCATCTTTACACCAATACTCTCTTTCATACCTACTCGCTCTCTTACGTCGTCGTTACGAATGCGATCGATCAGGCTAATTCCACAGATTTTCCGTAGAGATCGCATTTCGACCGCATTAATTTTACTTTTATACTTTTTTCTGCATACCCAACTCTCGCTTCCATATAGTAATGTTGGGACAAGCAAGTTATGTATTGCTACACGTGCCTTCTGGCTAAGGTGTTGGCTACCGAGAAGTTGTCCCAACTCTGCGTTCACTCTATTTCCGGCATTTACTCTTTTGGTTTTACTCACATTCATGCGTAGACCCCTTTTCTTACAATCTTCTGTCATTGTGTCGACTAGGGTCTGCAGGTTAGTCGCTGACTGCGCCAGCAGGACTGCATCATCTGCATAGAGCAGAGCACTGACCACCGAGTCGCCCATCTGGACTCCCACATTCATATCCTTCAACCTTTGGAGACATTTATCCAGATATATGATAAACAGCCTGGCTGATAGAATGCACCCCTGCTTAACGCCGATATTGAAGTCCAACCAAGGCGACATTCCATCATCCAGCCGCACACAAACTCTACAGCCCATGTAACTGGACTGCACAGCCTGCAGCAGTTTACCGTTAATACCATACTCCGGTAAAATGTCCCAAAGTTCCTTTCTTGCAACCGTGTTAAATTTTCTCTCCAGATCCACAAAACTGCAGAAAACCCTCTGACCTAGAGCCAGATGCTTCTCCACAATGTTGCGCAGAGAGAACACTTGATCCATGCATCCCCTTCCACTCCTGAAATCTCCTTGTGACTCACACAGTAAACCATCGGACTCCATCTTCATTCTCCTTTCAATAATTTTAGCATAGGTACACTTTTGCTGCCAAACTAGTCAAGCTTATGGCTCTGTAATTTGCGCAGTCATAACGTGAACCCTTGTTTTTAAACAACGGCACGATGACTGCGCTATTTCAGTCCCTGGAAACCATTCCCGAGCTCCAACATAAATTGAGGAACAACAGGAACACCTCCCAGACACAGGAGCCGCCAAGCTTGATCATCTCGGCAGACACCATATCAATGCCCGCTGCCTTACCATTTTTCAAAATTCTTATCGCCCATTCAACTTCATCCATACTGATGCCATCAGGGGACGCTGGTGCCGAATGTTGATCTACTAGACCACATGCAACACCGGCGCCAACCCGAGTATCCGCATACATATCGCCAAAATATTCACTCCATCGGCTTAACACGTCTTGTGTTTGTGTAAGAATGTCTCCACATTTAGACCTTACTTTATTCATTCTGAAGGCTGACCAACCACCCCGAGACCTCTTCACCTCTCTCCAAAAGAGTTTGGTGTTACCCTCGAAGTTTTTAGCCAGCCTATCTTCTGCACTCATATTTGTTCTATCACGTTTCTCGTTCACTTAGGCCTTGGTGTCATTCTTACATTGCCGATATATTTCTTTCTTCTGTTCAATCATACTGTCATTCAGATTCAAAGAAGAGACATAGTCCAGCCACGCTTTCTTCTTTTGCTCTATGGAAGCTGCCACTTCCGCATCCCACCAAGCATCACCATTTGATTTTCTATGCTTCTTTGAGCTTCCACATACTTCTTTCGCTGTATCTACCATACTCTCTTTCAATATTCTCCAGCATTCTTCTATGTCCGATTGCGGCTGGCTTGCCATTGTCAGCTGTTCTCGGACACTCTGCATACTTTTATCTTACACACTCTTCTTGCAAACTTTCAATCTTTATTCTTTCAAGCCCTCCGAAGTGGAGACGCTCTCGCCAGTGCCCCCACTTTCTGAACAGACCACTAAATCTCGCAATAACGAGATAGTGGTCCGTATCGACTGTGGGGCCCCTGTAGGCTCTTGCGTCCAATATTTTGCTTCGGAGGCGACTGTCTACCAAAATTAAATATATTATACTTTTCTGTTCATTCTTTCTCCATGTATACATATGAATGTTCTTATGTTGGAAAAATGTGTTTGACACAATAAGGTTTCTCTCCATGCATACATCCGCAATGAGCCTACCTGCGTCGTTCACTCTCTTATCACCAAATGGACTAAGTACGTCCTCATAGTCGGGACGCTTGGTCCCCACCCGTCCGTTCAAATCTCCGCATACAATTATGCGTTCACTGGTTTCTGCCATATCCAGAACTTCCCTAACATTATCCTAAAACCTCTCCAGGTCGGATGCCACCAAGGATCGTACGGGGGCATATGCCACAATCATGAAAGGTGACACCTAGTTTTATACGGACCCAAAGTCTGGGATCATAAATTACGTAAACCTTCACACCGGAGGCCAAGCGAGAGGACAACAGCACTCCTACCCCATGCTGGCTCGATCGCTCTGTGGTACACCAGACCACAAAAAACAATGAAATAGTCTAATCTAATGTTATTTGGATAAAGATTATTTATTCGTCAATTTAAACTGATTGCTCTTCTCGAGATTCATCAAAACAACAGGGTAATTTTAATTTATTAAAAATTCAATAATCTAGGTACATGGTTTGATAGCAACTGTACATTTAAAAACCATATTTCTAAAATATGTGACCAAGCTAGGAGGAATTTAGGTTTTGTACTGCGACAGTCAAAAAATTTTAATAATAAAATTAACATTTAATATTTTATACAATGCATAATTATGTTCGTAGTACTTTAGAAACTAATGCTATTGTTTGGAATCCCAACACAATACAATTAACTCAAAAAGTTGAGAGAATACAAAAAACATTTATTCGTTACCTATACAAAAGAATTTATTTTTATTACCCCTATCTATACCCCACATTATATGTAATAGGTGTGGTAGAACATCATATGTTGGCGACGCGTCGTAACACAGCATTAGTAAAATATTTCTTCAGACTAATACGAGGTTCTGCCCACAACCGTTACTTTTAGCAGAAATAAAATTCAATGTGCCTCGCCAGGTTGTAGGTAAATTGCGCGAGCGACAGCGACCTCTACTGGCGTCACATACGGCGCGCACTAGCAAAGGTCAATTCGCACCGCTCCTCGCGCATTACACTACATCAATGAGATACTAGCCTCTGAACCTTCACTAGACTTATTTTCTTGTACAGAGAGATGTTTTATGTCTGTAGCTGAGAAGTATGTGGAGGCACTGACCATTAGCAGTAGTATATGTTGATCCAAGTTTATTATATTTTATCTTTATTGTAATTATTCAATACATCTTTTATAATATGTTATTCTCCCCAGTTTGTATAAAAATATTGTCTATTATTGTGTATGGCACGCTGTTAGCAATAATGAAATTAAATATAAATAATGAATGGTATCTGGAACTGGTCGGGAATTGAACAATAAAAGGCTGATAGGAGAATAAAAGCCATAATTACTTAAAAATTCAAAATTAATTATATTTTAAAATTACAAAAAAATATACGTGACGAAATCTTAACATGTACTTCAATGTTGTAAAATAAGTCAATAAAACCTTATAAGGAAATAATAGTCTTAATACTATAATTAATATAAAATGTGCTAAATGGTAATAAAACTAACTATATTCACCGCGTGTTTTTTTTTTGTATCATCACGGTGAACAATAATAATATTATTAAATATCGCGATTGTACAGTAATTTATCTAATGACATAATTGGTGATTGTTGTATATTTCATAATTGTAAAACATAGATCAAATTATACGACATAAACACAGTTTATTCACATATAAAGTAGGGGTTTACTCGTCATATCTAATTGTCATTAATTTGTATGTATGTACACTTCACAGGTGATATTTAATGTTCACTGTATAACAGTTGTTATGGTGTTAAACACGGGCTGTCCCCCGATCAAGAAGAGTTCCCATTTTCACCATTGTCTTGAAAGTTGTTTACATTAACGGAAAATGGTGCACCTAAACCGTATAAATGACCACTGGAACTTTCAATGTTATCATCAAAGAATATCTGAAAAGAAATAAAATATATGTAAGATTACTTATGATACTTAAGATTACTTAGATAGAGTTCTCTGGCACTCTGTTCTCTCTGCCCACCCTGCAAGGGATATGGCGTGATGATATGTATGTATGTATGTAAGATTACTTCGGTTAGGGGCCGTGCAAGTATTACGTAACGTAATTTTGGGTCTTGTTAAATGTTACTATGCGTTATATAGCCGGGAGGTGGGTCCAAACAACGCGTTACGTAGCATTATTTTTTTATTAAATAAAAAACTAGAGAATTAAAATTTCCAAACACGTTTAAAAACGGTCACTTGGGTGTTACGTAATGTTCAGAGAGGGGGAAGGAGGGGGGTATAGACATACGTTACGGCGCCTTACATGTGGGGGAGGGAGGATCAAAAATCTCCAAAAATTGCGTTACGTAATACTTGAACGTCCCCTTATGTGACTACAACCTATCAACTACTCCTTTTGGCTGCGTGTAATGCCCTTAACCCGTGTACGCTCATCAGCTAATGGTGGGACGTTTTGGCTATACAATTGTTTCTAACAACAGGCTATATTGCGAAATGGTTTAAGTTGTGTTTCGTATCATAATATAATTTAAACTCAAAACTATAGTTCATCTAATCTAAGAAGTGCATTTTGACGTTTTATATTTTTTAATACACAATAACCTCGGTGAAACGTATACACATGATTGAAAACACTAAATCTGAAATTTTAAACAACTATTAAGTTATTTACATAATTAACATTGCGGGTGACTTTCTTGTACAATAATCTAATGTTGAGACTCGTAAAACTAATTTAAAATAAAAATAACATGGTAAATATTAATTGTTATTGACGACCTAACAATGTCACGTCATCACGTTCTATACAGTAGTGCTTGACAACTTCTAATTCACGAATATCCAAATAATCGGTAAAAATATTAGAATAATATAATTAATCGAATAGAGATTTTGACAGAGATGTACATTTCGACACTGATTGATGAAGAAATAATTATTAATGTTCGCGACGTTGATAATTGAAGTAATAGTAGTAATTCTTAATAAATAGCTATTTTCAAATCCAGTTTTTGTTTTTAATTAACCTAATCCTACTAAATATGATGAATAGATTCTATGCTAAAATAATTAAATTTGTTTAGTACTAATTTAGCACTTAATTTATTCATCACCTTTTTAAAAAATAAACCGATTATTAATTATAAAGAATCAATATCGATTTCTCAGTAAAATCGGATATTTTCGATAGCGATTATTTGGTTCACATACCTAGACAACTTACTCAGACAGCTGTCAAAGTGGTTTTTGGCGGGAATCTAAAACGTCATGTGGTGCTCTTGTATTATATTCGATATCTTAGTGTTTTAACGTGTTATATTAGATAATTTTGATGGCATTTTATGTAATGTGATGTGACGGAACTGCTGAGATGTAGTGAATATCATATAAAAGTGCTTTATAACGTTTTCGTTTTTCATCAAAATTCTCACAAGATACCATTAACAGTGTGGCCATAACACTGTTGATGGCGACAATTTGACTTACTGACGGACACTAACTGACTAATCTGAAGACACTAAAAACTTGAATATAATTATAACTCGACACTGGCAACAATGGCTCATTTAAGTAGCTGATTGCCAATACATATAAAGAAAAAGAAGCTGTCAAAGTGTACTTCTTAGATTAGCAGACTATAGTTTGTGTATTTTAGTAGGTACTTAAAATTACGTAACCTAAGTACCAGTACCAACTTAAGTAGCCCTGGTTGGTTAAAAAAAATTCTAATACATCTACAAAGCGTTTTGTTTTGGTTTTTTATTTATTGGATATTTAGGATATTGTGCTGCAGGATCATCGTCAAAGTCGTTAGAAGTAATCAAAATCATTATTAAATAACATTTAGATTTTTTGATCAATAATACTGTATCAAAATCTAAATTGTTAATTAATCAAGTCAAAATTAACGTCATTCTCGTGAGTCTCGTGCATCTCGAGAAATTACTCTATTACACCACACTGTTGAACGCGTTGCCAGGGTTCTATTTCCAATTTTCCTTCTCTTAATAAATAATAAAGTAACTATTACACGTTGCGTTTTGATCATAAATACAGTAACAGACCTGTCGGATTAGGCGGAACGAATGACTTTCGTTAGTTAGAAACATGGTGGTTTACATTAGGACTGCCAGCATAATCCCTTTGTCGGGCGTCATGCATAACAATTTTTCCTCACATAAAAGGAAAAGAAGCCAACAATCTTCTTAAGCTTGTGGGAAACAAATATACACATACATATGTAATACCTCTTTGATTTTAAAGAACGCCATTCCTGTGAGGTGCGAGTCTGATCCGGCTTGATGCTGGGGTCCAACTCGTCGCAATTCCAGCTGGTCAGCAACTTCTTGTAATCCACCCTTCAAGTTTTTGCATAACTTCATTAAGTACTGCAATAATAGAATAATAAGTACATGCATATCATTATTTAAATAAAAAGAAAATATAATCTTTATATGTATAATTCATACCATATTTGCGTAATAATATTTTTAATTAATTATGGTGGCAAACGAGATAGTGGCTCACCTGATGGTAAGTGCTACTGCTACTCATAGACCTTTGCAATACTATGGGTACAGCTAGGCCGCTGTTTACCAACCAAAAATTTGACATATATGAACAACTCAAAAGCAGCAATAGTAATCTAACCTTGATATAATAGCACTTTCAGCAATACATGAATTGAGAAAAAGAAAATATTACTTACCTTAACATCATAGACAGTTGGAAAATATAATCTAAGACTTTCAAAAAAGTCATTTTCGTCTGTAGGTAGATTCTGATCTGTTAGTAGTTTTAGAAGGTAACCAAAATCATAACCAGAATGGAAACTAAGCCATTTGATATTGTCCATTAGTACAAGACCTGAAAAATATTTACTTTTAGTCTTACATAGCAGCCCCAGAAGGGTAAATAAAAATGCATACACCAACATTTTGCCACACACAACAAAACCTTTACTTTGTTTTGATAGAGGCGAGACTACTGTTAGATATCCAATTATAATAATGTTATATTATTATTCTAAGTAGCCACAAATATGTACTACCCACTCTAACATTGTTCATGACTGTCATAAAAGTCGAATAAGATCTTTAGACTAATTCCTCCAAATCTATAAAGCGCCGTACGCGCAATGGTTTTAGGTTCTTCAGAAAAATTACTACACAGAATGTTTTGTGTTTCTTTCAGTGTTAGAGGTAGAAAACATGTATAACGATAGAATATTGATAACGTATTATCAACAATTTCCATCTGTCCCAATCGGGAGGCTGGCGGGTAGGTGATCACAGTTAGTCTATAGGTTTCTCAGGCTGCACATCCTCCTACAATAACTTGGGCTAACATAGTAGTAAATTATTTTCCCAGAGATAATTTGCTCAATAGTGGGATGAATAATTGCATATACAATACTATCGCAAGGAGGTTCTGTGACAGCCTACAACCATTTAATGTTGAATAATAGAGGCATTATGATAAATATATAAGTTATATTATAAATTTCTAAAAAGTGATCAGTATAATGTTTAAGGCAGGGAAAATCATGCCAAGTGCCATAAACCCAATTTTCGCTCAGAGCGTATACATGTTTGAGATCATAGTGGTTTCGAGTCTGGGTGTAATTTGTATCAATCTTATTTGGAATGTCAACAAAGAACTAGTGCTGTTTGTAATATAAATTTAGATATTTTTATGAATCTTTTTAAATTTACCTGAAGACATGAGCAATTCTGCAAACTCCAGAGGTTCAATACCATCTTCTTCATGTTTTCTGAACTGTAGTCCAGAGTTTTGTAGCAAATCAATTGAATCCTGTGCATACATATCCTCCCTGAAAAGGCGTAAGGGTAATTTTATCTATAATACCTTAGTTATAAAATAGCAAATGTTTATAAATAAACATGGTAGAGCATTCATTTTTAATTAAGAAAAAATGCTTGACAAATACAATTGCTGGTAAGTCGGATGGTCTACTAGTTGCGTAAATGGATGCACCTTAAGTTTTGTATTTTAACTAAGCACGACACTAGAATATGACCTACCCTACGTCATTTGTAGTCCCAGCTTACTAGATGACTCCTTAGTCAACTACACACAGCAGCGCAAAAATTAAAGAACGAGAGACGAAATGGTCTGGTGAAACTCATTTCCTGCCATGTCGGCAGGACTTATTTTTAATTTTCCCTTACAGCACATAAACGTAAAATGTCATCAAAATTATCCAATATAATACGGTTAAATACGATATTGAATATTATACAAGAGCACTAGATAACGTTTTTAGATTCCCGCCAAAAAAAACCACTGCGAAAATTGCAGTTTGAGCTAGAGGTGTGACCGTGGGATTTTTTTTTTTTTTTTTTTTGTTGTTGTGGCTCTGTTTATACTTAAGCCAATGTCAAAGTTAAGTTGCAGCTTCTTCTTCTTCTTTTTATGTATTGGCAATCAGCTACTTATACGAGCCATTTTTGCCAGTGTCGAGTTATAATTATCTTCAAGTTCTTAATCTCTTCAAGTTAGTCATTGTCTGTCAGTCAGTCGAATTGTCGCCATCAACACTGCTATGGTGACACTGTTAATGGTATGTTGTAGGAATTTTGATGGAAAACGAAAACGTTGTAAAGCACTTTTATATGATATTCACTACATCCCAGCTGTTCTGTCACATCATATTACATAAAACACCATAAAAATTATCTAATATAACACGTTAAAACACTAAGATATCGAATATAATACAAGAGCACAACATGACGTTTTAGATTCCCGCCAAAAAAAACCACTGCGAAAATTGCAGTTTGAGCTAGAGGTGTGACCGTGGGATTAATATATTCGTAATAGGTATTATAATATAAGCCATGTACATTAGAGATGCGAAAAACGGCTCACTGAAAAGAAAAGAGAGATATAGCTCTTTTGATCAAAAGAGCTATATCACTCTTTTAGCTCTTTAGTTCATTTAGCTCATCAAGAGAGCTAGCTCTAATTGAGTTAGCTCATTTCATTTCAACTCGTTCACGGCTCTAACTGTTTTGAATAGTTCAAACTCTGAACTAGGATGAGATATAAAATATCTTTATATAAAAAAATAAATAAAATTGAAAGGGCTGTTTGTAATTTAAATGGTTAAAAACAGCTTTTCACTAAATGCATATGGGCTGACAGAATCAACTGCGTCCAGTGATAGCTTGCACTGATAACTATTATTATTATTGAATATTGTTATTCAAAGATGAATATTATTTTTTTAAATATAACATTTTATTTTTCAAACATCTTTTCTTTGTTGGACATACAACTTGTACGTTTAGTGCTCGCAATAGTCACAATGCATATCGGAACATGCTCAATACTTTTACTGTTCGGCGGTGATCGACATATATCGGGCACTTTCGGTTGTCGACTGCTCGCACGACATGACGACGCGATAGAGATGGGCGTTTTCAGATTTTTACGCAAACCGATACAAATTCGATTTCTGATATTGAAATCGATTTAAAAAACCGATTTCAGAAATCGATTTCCAGAGCGATTGTCGGAGCGGATTTACCTTAGTCTCGATCGATATTCGATGGTTTTAGTTATTTTAGCGTAGCAAACGAAAAACGCAAACGAACAAACGCATTCAAAATATTTTTCTTTAGTTTCTTTGTTGATTGGATTTAGGTGTACGATTTTCCTTCATGCTTTATCTAGGCTTAACTAGAGTACTAGACTAGCAAAAATGTTTTGTTTTGAGTGTGATACAAAACTTTCTGGCGTATTTAAAAATCGTCATATTTACAATGATTTCATGATTATATTATATAATGTACATTTTTAGTATGGTTTTTTTCTTACCATTTTACATTTAATAGTTACCTATTTCTTATTTATCATCAAATCGTATGTACGATACTAACATACGTTAGTATAGTATTGAATCATAAAATACCTATATAATTATATAGTTCACGAGAACACAAAAATAACATTACGCGCACACTGCACGTATCACCAAGGTCAAGTGTGGATCAAAACTCTCCAATAATTCAAAAAATCTATTTAACAAACGCAAAACTTAAACGTATTGCGTAATATTATCATGGAAGTAGTTGCATTCTGATATAGATCTTATTCCCTGTCCCGTATAATTCTGTTTCGTATCAATCTGCCATTCTTAGTTTCTTAGAAACCGCAATTCTCTCCATCTCTTTCACTGCACTAAACGATCGCTTAGTTAGAATGAAAGGAGGCGAATTTTAATGAAATTCGCTTTCTCTCATTCTGACTAAGCGATCGCTTAGCGGAGTGAAAGAGATAGTTAGTAAGTTTTCAAATATTGGTTTGGTTTGCAAAACTAGCAATAGAAAACGATTGCGCGATGATTAGATTTATTATTAGTTTGCGTTTTCGTCGTTTTGTTTTGATATGTGTTGATTTAGTTTCTGCCGAAATACGTTTTCTAAAATCAGTTTGTATAGTGTTGAATATCGATACGATACGATTTCTGACTGAAATCCGATTTCAGATTCGTTTTGATATATCGGACGCATACCTACGACGCGAGTAAAAGAGCCGATTGAGCCGTTGAACTATTAACTGAGCTACTGAGCTAATGTGAGGTAGATTGAAATCAAAGAGCTAGTTCATTTGTATCTCTCATTCAGGAGCTACCCAAGTCTAATGTACATTCATATTAGGACAAGTAAATGTACAATGATGTGGATACAATGGTTACCAGGTATTAGTGAAATAATAGCTATATTAGGAACGCCTGACAGCAGCCGAGGTCACTCACTCGTCACGTTATGTTTTTTATAAATATGGCGTCTGCGGTCATCTCACTCGCTTGCCGGTGTCTCGGCGCCTGACTAGTGAGCGAGATGAATATTGTATTTATTATATAAATAGGCCCTGACTGCTTACTTGGCGTTGAGCATGCGTAATGTATATTGTTAAGACCTTACGTACGATACACGTCGTGGTTCGTGTGAAAGCTGTATAAGTTGGTTACCAAGAAGAAGCAAGCAATGAAAACAATTTTCTTTTTACATTTAATCACTTGTTTCTGTAGCATAGACAACTAAATGTAGTTATTTTTATAGTTTGTATTAGCTAATATAGATTCGTTTATAATATTTGTAACGACCAAATCTCACAGCAACTATTTTGTATTTAGAAAGCACATGCACGCAGAGATCGATACTGAACTACAATTACTCAACTTATTACAAGTATTGTTAGTGTTTAGTGATTGGGAATTTAATATTGTGGTTTTGAAGACAAATTTAAAGACCGTTTTATTTCTATAATAGGCATACGTAGATACATACATACATATCATCACGCCATATCCCTTGCAGGGTAGGCAGAGAGAACAGAGTGCCAGAGAACTCTATCTCTGCATACTTCACTCGCTTCCTCAACATTCATAATTCTCTTCATACACGCTCGCCGGTTTCGGAGACTCTTGACTCCACCTTCAGTACATGACCGATCTGGTCTAGGTAGGTTAGTCTCGGTCTCCCTTGGGTACCTACATCCTTCCACTTTCGCATTGTATATCTTCTTAACCAGACGTTCGTTCGGCATTCTTTCCACATGTCCGAACCATCGGAGCATTCCCCTTCGCATCTTTACACCAATACTCTCTTTCATACCTACTCGCTCTCTTACGTCGTCGTTACGAATGCGGTCGGTCAGCCTAACTCCACGGATTTTCCGCAGAGATCGCATTTCGACCGCATTAATTTTACTTTTATACTCTTTTCTGCATACCCAACTCTCGCTTCGTTATGTATTGCTACACGTGCCTTCTGGCTAAGGTGGTGGCTACCGAGAAGTTGCCCCAACGCTCCGTACACTCTTTTTCCCGCATTCACTTTTCGCTCTATATCAGTGGTGTAGCTTCCATCTCGGCTAAATCCTCATCCAAGATATACAAATTCATCCACTTGCTCTAGTACATCATTACCTATTGTTACTCTTACATCTGTTCTGGTTTTATCTCTTTCAAAGACCATTATTTTGGTTTTGCTCACATTCACGCGTAGACCCCTTTTCTTACAATCTTCTGTCATTGTGTCGACTAGGGTTTGCAGGTCAGTCGCTGACTGTGCCAGCAGGACTGCATCATCTGCATAAAGCAGAGCAATGACCACTGAGTCGCCCATCTGGACTCCCACATTCATATCGTTCAACCTTTGGAGACATTTATCCAGATATATGATAAACAGCCTGGCTGACAGAACGCACCCCTGCTTAACGCCGATATTGACCTCAAACCAAGGCGACATTCCATTATCCAGCCGTACACAGGCTCTACAGCCCATGTAACTGGACTGCACAGCCTGTAGCAGTTTACCGTTAATACCATACTCCGGTAAAATGTCACGTAGATAATTCATAAATGTGCGTATTCACGAGAATCTTACAGTATAGTATTTAATATATTTGATATTATAATGCTTATAACGCAGGTATTAAAATTCGATTGAGTAGCTAACATCAAAACGGTTCATTAATATTTGACTAATACCCAGTAATAGATATGGTATTACAATATGTGATAGCTATTATATTCAATAATAGGATTACTAAAAGTGATCTTCATATAACATCTCTAGTTTCGAGTTGAGACGTTCCAAAATTCTAATAAATTTCTTCAAAAACTCAACATAGACGTCAAATAGTTCTTTGATTGACTCAAGATTTTAATATGGGATCTTTTAATTGACAGTCATATGTTTATGATAATCATTATAATAAAGGCAGTATAATAAAAATTTCACAAAAACATCATTGATACTTACTGTAAATTGAATTTGAAATTGAATTGCCATGTGGTGTACCCAGGAGGTGTTTTACCATTTTCGTCCATGAATGTTAGACCCAACTGAATTATTCGCAGAAGATCGACGTTACATCTGTAAGTTAAACATTATATATATAAATTGCATTTTTAACCGACTTCCAAAAAGGAGGAGGTTCTCAATTCGAACGCTATTTTTTTTTTTTTTTTTTTTTTTGTATGTTTGTTACGCGATAGCAACGCCAATTATGGATGGATTTTTATAATTCTTTCTTTGTTAGAAAGAGGATACTCTAAGGGTGGTCCCATATGCAGGGTATCAGGATCTGATGCTGGGATCCTGGGAAAATCGAGAGTAATTCCATAAAATGTAGTGCAAAAATGCTGTTTCTGACGCCTCTGTACATAATTTATAGTTCATCTAATTTAAGAAGTGCATTTTGACGTTTTGCTTTTTTTAATACACAATAATCTCGGTCAAACGTTGATGACACATGATTGTAAACACGAAATCTGAAATTTTAAACAACTATTAAGTTATTTACATAATTAACATTGCGGGCGACTCTCTTGTACAATAATACATACCATCACGCCATGTCCCTTGCAGGGTAGGCAGAGAGAACAGAGTGCCAGAGAACTCTATCCTTGCATACTTCACTGGCTTCCTCAACATTCATAATTCTCTTCATACACGCTCGCCGGTTTCGGAGACTCTTGACTCCACCTTCCTTCAGCAAATGACCGATCTGGTCTAGGTAGGTTAGTCTCGGTCTCCCCCGGTACCTACATCCTTTCACTTTCGCATTGTATATCTTCTTAACCAGACGTTCGTCGGCATTCTTTCCACATGTCCGAACCATCGGAGCATTCCCTTTCGCATCTTTACACCAATACTCTCTTTCATACCTACTCGCTCTCTTACGTCGTCGTTACGAATGCGATCGGTCAGCCTAACTTCACAGATTTTCCGTAGAGATCGCATTTCGACTGCATTAATTTTACTTTCATATTCTTTTCTGCATACACAACTCTCGCTTCCATACAGTAATGTTGGGACAAGCTCTACGTTATGTATTGCTACACGTGCCTTCTGGCTGAGGTAGTGGCTACCGAGAAGTTGCCCCAACGCTTTGTTCACTCTATTTCCCGCATTCACTCATCGCTCTATATCAGTGGTGTACCTTCCATCTCGGCTAAATCCACATCCAAGATATACAAATTCATCCACTTGCTCCAGTACATCATTATCTATTGTTACTCTTACATCTGTTCTGGCTTCATCTCTTTCAAAGACCATTAATCTAATGTTGAAACTCGTAAAAATAATTTAAAATAAAAATAACATGATAAATAGTAATTGTTATTCACGACCTAACAATGTCACTTCATCACGTTCTATACAGTAGTGCTTGACAACTTCCAATTCACGAATATCCAAATATTCGGTAAAAATATTAGAATAATACAATTAATCGAATAGAGATTTTGACAGAGATGGCCATTTCGACACTTTGATTGATGAGGAAATAATTATTAATGTTCGCGACGCTGATAATTCAAGTAATAGTAGTAATTCTTAATAAATAGCTATTTTTAAAGCCAGTTTTATTTTTAATTAACCTAATCCTCCTAAATATGATGAATAGATTCTATGCCGAATATTAAATTTTTTTAGTACTAATTTAGCACTTAATTAATTCATCACCTTTTTGAAAAGTAAAAAATAAACCGATTATTAATTATAAAGAATCAATATCGATTTCGCAGTAAAATCGGATATTTTCGATAGCGATTATTTGGTTCACATACCTAGACAACTTACTCAGACAGCTGTCACAGTGCACTTCTTAGATTAGACAGACTATAGTTTGATTATTTGTGTATGGAAAGAGCTTTAGCTGGTAAAACAACAATGTTACTAAGGGGTAAAATAAGGGTCACGGGATGAACATTTATATGGAAGTTTATCATTTTCAAAGTAGTTAAGTACGAAATTTCGCACACCTACATCTTTTTAGAAATAAAATAATATGTGTGTTAGCATTTTTTCAAAATTTCACTACTAAGGGTTAGTATAAGTAGTATAAAATAGGTAAAAACAAGTGAAAAAAAATAAAATATATTTTTTTAATTAATATTAATTATTTTTTTAAATATTGTATTTTTTTTTCAATTTTGTTAAACTTTCGTGTATTAAGCTAATACGTTGTGATCGTTGCTCCTCGATTTAGTTTGATAAAGTTCGCGAATCAAACTGAGTCGCTGAGAATGACTTTCTGTAGTTTCATTACGCTTATATAAGTTTGTGTATGCCCTCATCTGAGAAAGCCTATTGACCCGCTGCTCATCACTCTCATTTGTAATATTTATCCCATTTCCTAACCCCATTTTTCTTTAAACGACTGTCGCTCTAGTCACTCGTATCTTCCAAACGGTGCTGTCTCATTTGAGCAGCCCGTTTACTAGGTCTACCTATTAAAAAAAATCTGAATTCACTTATTTTCCACTAAAAACCGGCAAATAAAAAAATTTTATATAAAAAAAACAAAAACCGACTTCAAAACTATACCTACGATAAACGATATACAATAAACTTACACTAAAAAGTAGAAAATAATTCTTTTAATTAGTTTAATCTCAAAAGAATAACAGAACAATTTACGAAATTATAGTATACCTACCTACTTACAGGTAGGTATGTAAAAACTTATACTATGTCAAGAAAAATGGATAATAATATTATATTTTGTATTTCAAAGCAAGGAGCATTGAAATACAATAAACGAAATTATTAATATTTATTTACAAGTACTATTTTTTTGGAGTCGGTGCCAGCTAAATCAAAATTAAATTCCCTTGCATAAATCTTTTAAGCGCATTAAATCATCAATCAAATCTGCCCGCGTTCGGGTAGTTCACTCAGTGACATCGCCCCTCTTTTCTCGCACCTGCCTCGCTCCGGCTATCGCCCTATTCGAAGTGATCGTCCATCTTTGCGTAGGTCAGGTAGGTACTGCGTGAGCCGCGTGATGTTCGCAAAGTAGAAAAACTTTCCTTGGCTGGCACCGACTCCAAAAAAATTGTACTTGTAAATAAATATTAATAATTTCGTTTATTGTATTTCAATGCTCCTTGCTTTGAAATACAAAATATAATATTATTATCCATTTTTCTTGACATAGTATAAGTTTTTACATACCTACCTGTAAGTAGGTAGGTATACTATAATTTCGTAAATTGTTCTGTTATTCTTTTGAGATTAAACTAATTAAAAGAATTATTTTCTACTTTTTAGTGTAAGTTTATTGTATATCGTTTATCGTAGGTATAGTTTTGAAGTCGGTTTTTGTTTTTTTTATAAAATATTTTTTTATTAATGCTATTTAACAAACATTTTTTATTGACAATAATATTGATATTAAATTGTAACTAGAACGCAGTATTATTTAATTAAATTTAACATTAACCAAACTATAGGAACATCCACACACCCACATGCACGCACGCCCGCACACCATAGGAACACGCCTTCCGCATAGTATTTTCGATGTTCTTAAAGGATTTGCAAGTAACCTCCTACAAACTATCAAAAATCCTGTAAAATTATACTACCAGTAGTGACACCACAAGGTCATGTATTTGTACATAAATATCACCTTTGGATGCAGTTAAACTGGTCTTCTATTGGATGAGTATTTTCTTACCAAGTGCCGCATTTTAGTAACGAAACAGTGAAAGGTAAGGAGTTAATATATGATTTTGAATTATATTAACCCATTCCTCCCCACTGTCCTATTTTTAGGACACTATATTATTATTTTTTATTTTTCATGTTATTGCTTTTATTTTATAAATTTCTGGTGAAATTCGTACTTTTACACTATTTTTCTAACAAAATATATTTTTTTCTTTGTAAAAAATGTTTACGTAAATTTAATGTAATTTATTCTAATTGATCATTTTTGTCGCCTCAAAAAGAGCAGTATGTTCCGATTTTATATACCGCAAAAGAAAAATGTGATCCACTTTAAAATACATAAAACTGATTGTTAGATCTCTACCAAATATATAATAAATAAAAACAACAACAAAATATAATTATAGAACAAGTGGTATACATTCAAAATAAGCTGTCCTATAAATATGACATTGGGAACATGTCTATACAATTAGTCGCGAAAGAGTGTTCGATCCTGTTACGCTAAGTATAGGTTCATAAGTGTCAATTGTTTGTTTCTTGTGAGTGCTTGTTTGTTTCTTGTAAAGTTTACATTAGTCGATAAGTGTACGCCGAACGCAGTACATCTCGTGATACAATTGTGATTTATTTATCGATCTTGAGTTAAAAATTTAGGAATTGTTTATAAGATTGAAGAAAGGGAGCACGTTATTGACAGTCTCTGTGTACAGCTGCAGGCCGGTCCGTCCGAGGTACTACCAGACTCTTGCAGAAGATCGACGTCTGAGTAATCGCAATATACTTTTGCGCTCCGTTCGGTGAGTGAGAGAGCCGGGGTCCCAATTGAGTGGGTTTCGGGTTATACTGGTAAGCACCGGTCTAGCTATAGCTATACCCTTAGTATGCTGCTCGGTAAAAAAAATAAACCTTTATTGGAGTAGCGATGATGATGTACACATTTCATTTGATGAACGAGCAATGCCTCGTAATCATTTTGATAAAATTAAATCCTATTTACATTTCAATGACAACTCAAGAATTGATAATACTGACAAAAGTTTCAAAATTCGCCCATTTATCGATAAAGCTCATATCATCACATCAAATCATTCTGAAAGTTTTGAATCCAATTTAGCTGTTGATGAAATGATCGCTAAATACTTGGTCATCATGGGATCAAACCATTTATAAAAGGTAAACCAGTGAGGTTTGGATACAAGCTTTGGGTACTGTGTAGAGTCAGCGGATATTGTTATAACTTTTCGCTTTTCGCAAGAAAGCTTTCTTTTTTGCTAGTAGCAAGGAAGCTCAGATCTCTAATAGTACTGACGATGGCTTCGGTTCAAGAGTTGTAAAAAAGTTACTCGCAGTATGTACAGATCCCAGCGCACATGTAGTCTACTTCGATAACTTCTTCACCATCATGCAATTGTTGATTGATTTAAAATCTGAAGGGTTCAGAGCTACAGGGACAGTCAGAGATAATAGGACTAAGAAATGTCCTATCATAATCAAACAAGAAATGAAGAAGAAACGCCGAGGTCATACCGATCATCGCTTTGATAGAAATAATGAAATATTATGCGTAAAATGGCACGACAACAATGTAGTATGTCTCCTGGCTAATTTTGATACTGTTGAACCCTTTATGAAAACTAATAGGTACTCAAGACAGAAAGGGCCAAAGTAGCCGTGAATCAATTTTTTTTCATAATTATAACAAAAACAGAGAGGGAGAGAGGGAGAGGTGGGAGTAGTGGCTAAACATGACTGGCTAATTTCTAAATATCCAATCCTCTTTAGAGGTAAAACATGGTATTGGCCTTTAGTCATCCATGTTTTAGATACATATGTACTTAGTGAATGCATGAATTATTTACGAACAGGTAAATAAAGACGTGACTATACCTCTGCTAGATTACAGAAGAAGGATTTGTTTTTCTTGGCTGAAAAAATGGGAAGGCAAAGCAAGTAAACCTACACCAGGTTGTTCAGAAGTTCTTTTACAGCCTGTTAGGTTTTACAATTTTGGTCACTATATGACAAAGATGGAGAAACAGAGGCGTTGCCTAGGACTAGGTTGTAAAAAAACCCTTTAACATTTTGTGCTAAATGTGAAAAAACACTTTGCAGTGATTGTTTCAAACCTTATCATACAAAATAAGCTCCTAAAATGTTATTTTCGCAATGTTTGCGGTCATAGTTTTTGAATAAAGCTCATTTTCTTATAATTATTAACTCACTTTATTTCTAATCACATGTCCCCGTTGTCATATTTATAGGACGGGCTGACTCGGCGAAAATGATATTATTTTTGACTTTCTTTTGTCATATTACTTTTTCTTATTGTATTAAGAACTTAATTTAAAAATTTCATCAAAATATTCCCATTTTTTCGATGCTTGGGAAGTAATGGGTTAATGATTTATGCATAAATTTCATCCAAATAGGTACATAATATAATTTAAGACAAACAATTTTATAAGGTGGTAAACATCATCGATGTCTAAGTCATGGCAATGTGCTATTACACTTCGTTCGGTGAGCGAGAGAGCCGGAATCCCAACTGGGGTGGGTTTGGGGTTCATATTGGTAGGCAGCGGTCTAGCTATACCCTTGGTATTGCAAAGTTCCTTGGGCGGCAGTGACAATTACCATCATGTGTGCTGTCTGCTCGTTTGCCATCATAAGCAATAAAAAAAAATAGCCAGGGTATGATAGCGGTAGTAAAATGTATTCTTACTCCGTCACTACACAGAAAACACTACTTTACATTATCATTTTACAATTACTTGAAGGTCCAGTATCCGTAATCAAAACATGTATAATGATATTCTAATATACATATCCTCATACAGATCCGAAACATGAAATCCGTAACATCCCTAATACAAAATGTGGGTAGCCCTGTACTTCTGCCATCTATTGATTATATAGCATTTTATTTTACAGAATTTGAAAGATTCTCAGATCAAAAATATTCTTAAAAATTATCACCAGAGCAGAATGAAGAGGACAAGTTGGAGCATTTGATTTCCCCGTTACACAATCTCAGTTATAAAGTGCACTATGTTTTACCCTTACCTCATACCTTACACACATTATTGATAATATTTTTGACCTTATATATTTTTCACATTTATATAAAGCGTGTTTTACTCTACAATAAGATGCATATAACCTTGGCAAGTGAGAGGTTTTATTGTTTCAACCTTGAGATCTCTCAAGTCACGGGCAATATAAATTGATTAATTCATGGAGAGTTCATTATCACTTCTATAAATGTATTAGTCATTGTAGTTGCAAAATTGTCACTAAAAAAACTGGTTTAAGAAATGTTTGATAACAAAGCATACCTTAATAATTGATACTGATAATGTGCAGTAGATCTGAATTCACCAATAGGACGAGCTACAACTCCTGGGAATTCTGTGTCCATTGCCACCCAGTGGTATTTCTGAACAACCTGTTTCATAAGGATACAATTATAAACTGAATAATGAAGATATATAGAAATTTATGACAATGACATCTATAGAAATTTATAAAGAAAATGTGAAACAATTATGAAATTTAGCTATTCAAAAATTGAAATAATTTGTTTTCATATATTATACAACTTGACTTACTGATGTATGATTTTGAATAAGCTATACATCTTCATTGCTAAGCTTTTTAAAAAAAGAACTGATATAATGTTAATTAAAAAAATTGTACAAGATTTGGCTCTATGTCTTTTTGAGTGTTAAGAACACTCAAAAAGGACTTAGAGCCAAATCTTGTACAATTTTAGGCTTTTAGGAAGAACGGAATAAAAACAATATTTACTGTCTAAGTTTTTGCTGCCCATTCCTCCAGAACTAACTTATATACTGTTTACAAAAATAAAGTTACCTGTCTTATTATTTGAAATTCTTCATGCAGATTGTGATTCCATACATCCTTTATTCCGCAGTCACTATTACCTGCAACTTGGGACAGTGATCCATAGCTAGCTGCTGGCATCTGCGAAATAATAATAATAATATAATGTGTATAGCTATTTTATCTCAAAGAAATCATTACATTTTAATTAGAATTATAGTTATAGTATGAAGCATAGAGAAAATAAATGGTTAATAACTATGAACTCAATTGTACTTTATATGCTTTATAGGTACTTTATATGTAAATAGCAACTTGTTATAATAAATACCTATACAATAGTACATACAAACACTGCAATGGTTTATTATTGTAGATTCATTTACACAATACAACAAGAATAGGGGTGTATACTTTTTTTACGCCACGTTTCTCATTAAACATATTATTGCAACGATAACAACTTTCAATACCGAGGTGGTAAGTAGGTAAGCAATAGCAAAGTATTAAAATTGTGTTACAAACTTTATATCGATTATCTGCTTCCAACTGGGCAGATTCTTCAGTTTTTTTCGACGCCGTGGTTTACGTTTTATTTTGTACTTTAAAATAGTTAGCGCCAGTGCTTTTAAAATTGGTTGTTGATGTTTACAGGTTAACGCTTCGAGTTAATGAACATTGCAACCTCTTCTCCAAGTGTTGATGACTAGATAGGAAATTCTTGTGTTGCCGGTGTCTATGTTGTTTGGGCCTCGATAAATTATTCGTTATTGAATAGAAAAGTCTACGAATCTATATAAACAAAAAATATAAGAGTGTTTTAGTGAAATATATTCTTGTAAAGCAACGCAATCCATTTTTTTTTTACTATATCACACAGATTACTTAGGAATTCGATTTGTCTATGATTCAGCGCGGTTGTGTGCTGAGGGCATTCACTAGCTTTTGAAACCAAGGCTTTTTAGCCTATAAGCATAGAGTAATAAATGTAGTTAGACAATAATTGTCAATTTATATATTTCATCATTACGTACACAAAGTATAGATATTAGATACAAGGAGGCCGAACGGTATAGGCTTTTCCATAGTATTCATGGACACAATAATAAACCTAGATCTTAGTTCTCGTTTCTGCCACTGGCTGCGCTAGACTTTAGGACGTTCCGATTATTATTATTACACGTAAACACGCGTTGGCTCGCAAATGTTGAATTTAATCAATTTAAATATAAATTTCCAGAACTGTCAATAGCAACAAAACATTCCATGGCTGTGAATAGCAACAAAACTTCCCGCGTAAGAAGTTAAACGAGTATTTTTTGAAAAGTGGCGCGCCCTACCGGCAGAATTTCTGTACCCTAAATTGAAACCATTTGTTTGACGTTACGTTCGGACTCGTTGTATCTATACTTCGTGATTATTATGATATGAGATTAAAATAACAAACGAAAATGAGTGTATTATACTCATGGAAGTAATAAGTACTCTGTACAACAGGAATGAGCTGTGGTCGCAAAATTGAAGCCGAGCGAGAGCTCAGAACCTGTACCTTTTATCCCTCTCTGGCGATGGTGACCATATTGAAATATGATTTAAGGACAATAATTATAAAAAATATTTGTGATCTGACGTCAGCAGATCATTGCTTCAGATGGATTTTAATCGAAGATGCTAATTATAAACTTGCCCTTTGTGGCACTATACATTTCCTGTTTTTGCTTGCTTTTCACACTCGCGTCATATAGGTAGGTACTTATCTACTGGTGCTTGTGGGACACGACATGCAGCTGGACTGAGATAAAATTACGATAAGGTGGTATGTGGTATATTTAATTAAGAAAAAACAGTTAAGTTTACATTTAAGTTTAATTCTAAATCAGACATTGCTAAATAAGACAGTCTTGTGAAGTTTCTGCCGCAAAACCAGCTTATTCCTTATATGTTTCATTGATTCTAATTTTGCATTGAGTTAAACGTAAATTGAGATATGAATTCGCTAACGCCTTCATCAATAGAATATCATGTGGATCTTCAAATATAGATTGAGGAGGATGTGCTGATTCTAACGATGTATGTAGTTTGCTATAAAATTCTCGGACGACATACCAACATGATAATTTTATTTTTGTTTACGTTTTTTAACGATTGATTTAATAATGTAATAAACAGTGTTCTATGGTGTTGTGATCCAATAACACCACACAATTTGAACAAGAAATTTTGTGAATCATCCCATTCACGATATATCCAGCAATATAAAAAATAATGTTCAGTTTAAAATCTGAAACACAAGCGTTATCTACGAGATCTAACAAATCATCTATTGATGTCGATCATGTCGACTGATCTTTATTACATTCTTCCACAATAGCTTTCTTTTTGTTCCTAAATTTTCTAAAGAACTTAATGTTAGGGACATTAAGATCTTTAGGAAATTTGAAATCTAAACAAAGTTATTTTCATAAAAAAATAAAAAATACATAGGTATTTAGGTTATTTGTTCTTGAACTAGGATTGAATAATCATGCATGGTCACCGTAATTCTTCACTAATAAATTATGTTATTATTATTATTGACGATTTCATGTGGGGTTGTCAGGTCAGGTGTCAGTATTTCATTTATATAAAAGAAAACCTAACTGGACTTAGACAATGAACCGACATGACTTGATGACTAAAATATAAATCTATTATAATTTTTAAACTTATTATACTTGACATTGGCGAAGTTGTGGTTAATCACTCACAGAGGCCATTCATTAAGAAGAAGAAGAAGAAGAAAACCTATACCCCAATCGCAAAATGTTTGCGTTAATAAGGTTTTACACTTAGCAACAAATAATATTGCTTTAATATGTCGGTAATAAATTATTATTTATATTTAAAAACATTTTAGAAGTAAATGTTTTTACTTCATTACATTACATCAATCGCATATTTTTCTACCAACAAGGAAAGGATTGAAATCAACTTAACTCTGGCAATTCCAAGTCCACTGTTAGAACGGGACACAGGGTACACTGGTTGCCCTCTCACTCGGCTTCATTTTTATTTTGCGCGCAACAAGACTCTTACTACCTTAGCATAAGGTTTTATTTTCTTTATTTTTGCTGCAAGATGCACAGATAGAGCTCATTCCTGTTGTACCACGGAGCAAATACAAAGAGGAGCTGTTGTAATGAATATTTTCTATGAAACAATGCGTGTCATTTACAGGTTGTGAGGGGGGACGCTGCTAATGGAGAAAGTGAGACAAGTAATAGTACTTGTCTCACTTCCTCCTTTATGTCCATCTACCGGCTATTAGCACAACTACTAATTTCGTATATTGTATGCAGTTGAGCTATCTTGCATTAGATGTCAGTAAGTGTATGGTGTAACAGGGACGTACTCAGAATTTACCTATATCAAGGAGTGCTAATTTTTTTTTATTTCAAAGATACAAACAAATCTTATTAGCTGTTTGCTCTATTCAAATACAAATGTTTATAATCAAATAATTCTGCATAGCGAATAGCTGTATGACTACTCTTTTTAACCGAAAATTTCTTTATAAGGCTTGTCAGCATTGTTCATAATGTTAATATTTTATGAAAAATCCATCTTTTCTTTACTGTCATTCTGATAAACTCAGAAGTTTAGAAACCTTTTTTTCTTCATATTTGTGTCCTTTCCATACGACCAAATAATACAATTATTTGTTTGGGTTTCTAACAAATTATCGAATGAAAGTAGTTGGACTTTTAGTAAATATGTTAGTTACACGGTATTATTGCCTTCCTTTTTGTCTTTTCCATATAAAAAAAGAATCAAACCACTCTATTAAAATAAGGCTTTATACAATTGATAATGCAACAATGGTGTCAATGAACAAGAGATGTAAAAGAGTATTTCAAGCGAGCAGACCAGACCCCCCTGGTAGCAACCGTTTGATTGACGCACGGGCCATCTAAAACTTAGCCATGCCAAAGGTAACTTGAAGACCTTCGACGCCACCACCATTTTGAGTATTTTTGTGACGTGCTCAACCTCGTTAATCTTATCAAGAAATTGCATCGAGTGCAATTACATTATTAATAAATAAAGGAGAAAGGGTGACATTGGTTCCAATAATAAAAATGAAATACTCTTTTGCATCATATATTTCTTGAGCTATACCTAGTCTTGCCCTAAATACTGTAACAAAGAAAAACCTTTTTCTATTGCAAAAAATATTTATGACTTTTACAGTGTTAGTTTAATACATAAATATAAAACAATTTAAAATATAAAATGCTTGTTCGAAGTGGTTTCTATTGGTTGCAATACAGTCCTTTAAATCTTCATTGTTAAAATGAGAAGAACAAATCTTTGTATATTTCGTAGGAGTCCAGTTTTTCTATTAATTTTTGAAATCCATTGCTTCTAACATCGTCATTGGACGGTATTCTAAAACATACAAAATTTACAGTTTAATTATAAATAGGTTCATTTAAAGTAGTGTAAAAAATATTTTTCTTTGATGAAAAATCCGAATGTTATAATTATATTCTAATTACGACCCTGGATTTTTGACACTTTTATAGTTCTTCATAGTTAACGACAGCTGGCGTGTTGCTTACAAAATAATTATTAACTACATATAAAACTCATATTTTTGTTGAGGTAAAAGGCTTTGGGTATAAATTTTAATACTCATGGTTATTAGTTATTACAATAATCTTAAATGTTTGAACTGTATGTGCTTTTGTTGTTCTAGGTCCTATTACGCAAAGTGGTGCCATCTAACGTTGAGTAAAATTATTTCTGAACATGATACCGTCAAAAGAACTTTCTAGAAATTATTTTGATAAATTATGAATAAATATACTTGCAAATGGAATGTTGATTCTTTCCATAGCATCTGTACGTTTATTGGAGTAGTTTTTACATGATAAAACACAACACTTCATGGTTTTCTTCGTAATAACATAAAAATACACCAAAAATATAATTTTATGCACCGTACGAACACCGTCAGCGACGACAGAAGACTAATAGGCCACGCCTACTATTGATGTTAACGTGATGACGTCAGGGCCTACTTGAGAATCACAGTGCACAGTTACTTAGGCCGTCTCCTCTTTGTATTTGCTCCGTGTGTTGTACAGAGTAGGTACTTATTACTTCCATGATTATACTAAAGTGACATGGAGAATAGAGTAAGGAGTAACATCTCAGTGTATTAAGAAGTGTCCAATGAACGGGAGCAAATTAAGGTGGCAAGGTGGCGCTATAGTAGCAAGTGGAAGCATTTTAAAAAGAGCGCCACAAATTTCATAGGTTCATAGGTTAGGTGGTTATTATTTATCAAATCACAGTTGACTACGTAACTCAGCACCTGGGGGGGCACAGTTAAAACATTACTTATTTTTACTGATCGTCGCGCCGCTTACAGATTGTTTGTACAAACATAGCTGCCATTTTGTCCTGATTGTCAAAAGTTTGACAACTGAGAATTGTTATTTTATGTTCCTAGCGTATGTACTTATTGTCAATAATCTATTTTCGGTTTTTGATGTTATTTCTGGAAATTATCTCAATTTTCATTGTTAAGGTTATACTATTGCCGTTTCGTTAACGGCTGATATTTTTTGTTTTGCATTTCAGGGTAGGTCTCATAGTAAAATAAAATCCTATATAATCACATACACAAATGTAGATACGTAGGTATATGTATATTACTTCAACTTTAGTTCGTCGCCTAAGCTCCAGGCAGCAGCACTTTCCATACATGCATATTTTACCATCGAGTTGCCACTCTTTTTCAGTTAATATAATTTTACTCTTTGCTCAGCACACTTCACTCTGCTTATTACTGCTACATTCATATCATTTCCACTTGCTACACTAGCGCTATTTCGGTGAGTGTTCGAACAATAATTTGCTGTTTACAAGTGGACACTTTTTTGACTAATCCCCCATACAAGATGGTATTCTTTAGTTTCTACCTTCCATATAAAGTGATTAAACGCGTTTTATTTCGGGTTTTCTTTTATTTGCACGGATGTTATCTGCATAACCGTTAGTAGTCTTTTACGACAGCCACTAGAGGATGGTGAATTGTGTTTTACTTTGTCACCACGTGGATAATACCTATTTACAGCTATATGTAAACATAGTATACGTACTGCGTTATAATATCCTCCTGACCTTCTCATTCCTCTTGAATTGACTTTCTTTCAGTTAATATATTTTAAACGTGACTACTAATATTATAAATGTGAAAGATTGTGAAGATGTTTGGGTATTTATTATTCAAGGCTAAACCATTGAACAGAATTGAAATTGGTATTGGTACATAGCTTGAGCATTTCCTAAATTAACACATAGAATGCTTTTTATGGCGGTAATATGTTCTCTTGGGATAATAATTCGACTTTGGAAAAATATACTTTTTACGCCGCGGGCAGCAGCTAGTAGGATGTTTCGGAGGGGGCGTTCGACCATCGGGGTCCTGCTACGCCTGAGGCAGACAGCCGCGGAGGCTGTCGCCGGCAAAGGAGTGCTGTTGGCGGTGTCGTTGGACATCGCCAACGCATTCAATAGTCTGCCATTCAGCTGCATCAGGGAGGCGCTCCGATTTCACGGGGTGCCCTTGTACCTGGGCACCGAGGAGATGGTCAGGCGAATCGAGGCGCTGGGGCTCAGGGTGGCCCTAAATAAGACGGAGGCACTATTATTCCATGGGCCACGCGTAAGGCTGCCAATCGGCGCCTCGTTAGTCGTCAACTCCATCCAGATCAGTATCCAGGTCCATATGAAGTACTTGGGTCTGGTGCTCGACGGGCGATGGTGGTTCCGGGAGCATTTTCGTCGAATTGCTCCCTGGCTGGTCGGCGCGGCGTTCGCCCTTTCGCGGCTCATGCCGAACGTGGGCGGACCCAGCTTCGAGGGCCGACGGCCGTATGCGGGGGTGATCCGTTCGATGGCCATGTACGGCGCACCCGTGTGGGTGAGGGCTCTGAACGCCCAGCTCAGGGCTGTTCTGTGGAGACCACAGAGTCATGGCAGTCAGAGCCATTCGCGGGTACCGCACGGTATCGACCGAGGCGGCATGCCTACTGGCCGGGACACCCCCGTGGGACCTAGAGGCGGAGATGCACCTGGCGCGAGGACGCCCGCCGAGACGTCATCGCCCGTTGGTCTACGCTCGTTGAGTGTTCTGCCAAGTTCACGATTTCAGAATATCATAGCCCTTTTGGATTTTGAAAGTCGGAAGGCAGCCGTTACTTGAAGTTTATATCCTACTAGCTGCTTTTTTTTTTTTTTTGGTGGACTATGGATGCGTCTCGCCCCGCCGAATCGGTCCGGGGGGACGAAAAGGCGGTGCGTGATCTCATAGACCCATCGTAAAACTCCTCTCTCTTCACCGTGCGAACGGGCCACCGGTACCCGATCTTTGTCTTCGGTGGCCCGCCCGGCGGTTTACCCTTGCGGGTTCCTTTCATGTCGATGCCCCGACAGCTTTCGCCGCCGGGGTCGGGTCACGCAGTGGCCTCACGTCGGGTGACCGGACAATTCCCCGGTCCGATCACCCGAAGCCTCGGTTAGGGCGGCATCAGGCGCAGATATTCGCGCCTGCGCCGCCCCGGCCGCTGGCGGCGGCCCGGGTCACGGGAATCCACCCGGACTTGTTCCGCGGCCTCCTTCTGCGAGATGACAGCTTCACAGAAGGCGGCGACCGCGTCCCAGTTCCTGTTGCTGTCGACCATCGCTTTCGCGACAGCCGGCAGCGTCAGGTCAGCACCGATGACAGCGACGAGGTCACGGCGCTGCCCCTCTCCGCTCGCACATACCTCGAGCGTATGTTGCGCCGTGTCCTCGTCACTACCACAATAGCGCCAGGACGGGGTCCACTCCCTCCACACGATTATGTGCAGGTACTTGCCGAAGCAACCGTGCCCCGACAAGACCTACACCAGCCGGAAGGAGAGGACTCCGTACCACCGCTCCGTCTACTCCATCATACATGGCCATTGAGCGGATCACCCCAGCATACAGCCGTCAGCCCTCGGAGCTGGGTCCGCCCACGTTCGGCATGAGCTGCGATAGAGCGGACGCCGCGCCGACCAGCCGGGGAGCAATCCTGCGGTAGTGCTCCCGGAATCACCAACGCCCGTCGAGCACCAGGCCCAAATACTTCATATGGGCCCGGATACTGATATGGACGGAGTTGGCGACTAACGAGGCGCCGATAGGTAGCCTTACGCGGGGCCCATGGAATAGGAGAACCTTCGTCTTATTTAGGGCCACCGTGAGCGTCAGGTCGGCACCGATGACAGCGACGAGGTCACAGCGTTGCCGGGCCCAGGTCACGCAGACCTCCAGCGTATGTTGCGCCGTGTCCTCGTCACTGCCGCACTGGTGGCAGGACGGAGTCGACTCCCTCCGTGCGATCTTGTGCAGGTATTTGCCGAAGCACCTGTGCCCCGAAAACACCTGCACCAACCGGAAAGAGAGGACTCCGTGCCGCCGCTCCATCTACTCCGTCAATACGGGCCGGAGAGCCTCTACGGTAAGAACACCGTGCCTAGGCCTCTCCAGCCACCAAAGAGTAAAGTTATTAAACTGAAAAAGAGTGGCAACTCGATGATAAAATATGCATGTATGGAAAGTGCTGCCACCCAGAGTTTAGGCGGTGAACTAAAGTTGAAGTAATATATATACATATCTACATGTGTATGTGTAATTATATAGAATTTTCTTTTACTATGAAAGCTACCCTGAAATATAAAAAATAACATATCAGCTGATAACTAAACAATAATAATATCAGCCTAACAATGAAACTTGAGATAATTTTCAGAAAGAATATCAATAAACGAAAATAGATCGATGACAATAAGTACCTATGCTAGGAACAAAAAATAACAATTCTCAGTTGTCAAACGTTTGACAGGCAGGACAAAATGGCAGCAGTTAAGTTTGTACAACCAATCTGTAGGCGGCGCGACGGTCAGTAAAAATAAGAAATGTTTTAAGTGTGCCCCCCCAGCCAGCCACGTAGTCCAGCGAGCGATGACGTCTCGGCGGGCGACCTCGCGCCAGGTGGATATCTCGCTAAGCGATGGGGAGCCACCCTCGTCGGGCACTGAGGTCACCCGCCGGTAGAGGTCGGAGAGCATCTCCGCCTCTATGTCCCACGGGGGTGTCCCGGCCAACACACATGCCTCCTCGGTTGACACCGTGCGGTATCCGCGGATGGCTCTGACCGTCATGATTCTCTGAGGGCGCCACAGAAAGGCCCTCAGCCGGAGGATCATAGGCCTCGCCCACACGGGTACGCGTCACATAGCCATCGAGCGGATCGCCCCCGCATACAGCCGTCGGCCCTCAAAGCTGGGTCCGCCCACGTTCGGTATGAGCCGTGATAGGGCAGACGCCGCGACGACAAGCCGGGGAGCATTTCGGTGGAAATGCTCCCAGAACGCCCATCGCTCGTCCAGCACCAGGCCCAAGTACTTCATATGGGCCTGGATACTGATGTGGATGGAGTTGACGACTATATAATATATGTATATAAAGGCAAACTTCGTTCCGCCTAAGAGTTAATGTATGAAAAGTAAAAAATACCAAAACTCGATCGCAGCGCCATCTATCGGGTCCAATTGCCCATCTGCATCTCAAATCCACTTGAACACACACAAACATTATCAACAAAATCCATCCTGTTCAGTGACATACACACGTACAGTAGAATTATATATATAAAGATGTATGTATAATATTCGTATTGTAAATAACGTAAATGCATTTATGAATTATAATAATACTACAATAGAATTACCACTGGCTTTTGGGGTCCTGAGTAGTGTGGGTCTCTGGACACATGCTCCACGTACTCTTTTTATAAAGATGCTACTGCTGAAACCCTATGGAGAATACAGATGTGGGTACCTACTTGCCAGTCGACTCGGGGTTAATTGACGATCACGGAAGTACATGTTTTTTGATGCCAGACTTTTAGACATACCACAAGGTGTACAAATTTCTTATATCTAAGGTATAGTTAACCATTTCACAGGCACAAAACACGTTACAATTGCACACTGTGTTTCATATTCAATACCTTTACGTGGCAGTTTAATAATTACCTACAAAGAATCTTCTCGTGACCATAATTGCACATTTTTTTGAAATCTATACTAAAGACTTGGTTTCCAAACGGAAGCGACCCTGTAAATTCTATAAATACATGGAATAATACAATAGTACAGTTCAGAATTAATCTTAAAAGCTATTCTCATCCGATCTGACCTTTAAACAATACTTTACCAATTTATATGAAACTTTAGCTAGAATTTGTTTGAGGTTTTTTTTGGCAGGTTATGGTCTGGGCACACGCCTTGCGTTCCGTCTGGGACCACGAAAAGGGTGGCGCGTGAAGACACTAAATCTCTTTAGACTTATGAATATCTTTTAACAGTGGATTTTTTTCTTAATTTAGAATCCTAAATTGCTAGATCTCTTACATACGTTATTAAGTTGTTCTATGTTTTCGTTATTTTCTTAACTTTCAAGAAATATTTATCCCCCAAGATAATATAAAATCTACGTAGATAAAAAGAAGGCAGACAAAGTTCATTTTGCATAACGTGACTAGGTGTGCTTCAAAACATAAACATCTCGCATACGTAAATGTACTCTATCTAACCTGCTCAAATGTCTTTTCGCACTGGTATCATAGAGAAAATATTCATAGTCCAGGCGACGTCTGATAATGGAAATGTTTAATCTAATTGCCTTCGAAATATTCGATGAATACCCCAATTTGATCCAGCTAATACTTACAAATCTTTCACAAATTTCAAACATTTTTGAGTAATTCGTTTATATCTTTATGAGCTATAGAGCCACATATCTAAATTTTTTATTCAGTTCACTAGTTGTAGCTATCTGCCAGTCAGCCTAATATTCATATTTTGCCTATTAAAATCGCTTCTAAATAAAAAGCTTAGTGTTTTCCTGAGATCTCTAAACCAGGGTCTTCAACCAATTTAGAAAATCTATCTAGGGCCGACTGAATACTAGTACATCGTACTTATGGTCATATAAGACGTATGATCGATACAAGAGAAAATCGTCCGTTTACTGAAGGGAACAAACATTAATAATATCATGACAAACATCCATCGTGATTGAGTTGAGCAAAATTGGGAACAAAAGCTCGCCTTGTGCAAAACTCACCCTTTACTTATTTTGTCAAGCAGAAATTTTAATTTGTAGTAGTGTTAAGTGTTTATTTGAATTTGAAGTTTGAATTTGAAATAGTGTTAAGTTTGAAGTAGTGTCAAAGGATTTCTTCTTGTATTTGTTCATCTTCGTTCTTCTAACACCTGAGATATGCCTGTGTTTCAATAATGTTTTAGTTTAAAAATTTGTAGATGTTTTGAGTTCTGACAGATCTTTATTTTTAGAATATGAGTTGATAGTATTCATAAACTTGTAGTATTCATAATATTGTAAAGCCGCCCGAGGCTCGTTAGGCAATAACATAAAACATTTTAAAAAGAGAGGTCCATTTCAATTAACCTTTCTACAATTACACATTCTATTAACATTCGAATTTTCACATGCCCCATATGTGGTTAATTTTATAATAAAATGCTCACCTCCAGGGTTTTTATTGGTGGTTTGCCAATTAAAGTGTGAACCGATATCGCATGTAGCTCGTGTTTCCCTCTCCACTTATTGAGCGGGTCACCGGCATAGGATTTCTTAATTTAAGTGACATGTACGGCTGGTTAACTTTTCAGGTATCCATTCCTATTTCTAACATCCTCTAGTGCCGCCCTTAAGCAGTCGGCCTCCCTGCGGATGGCGGACTAGTCTCCGGTCCAACCACCCGTTGTAATAATCACTTAAATATTAATATCTGGAGGACCGAGCCTCGCTCGGTATTTTTTTATTAGTGTGTTTTGAAAGATATATTTAAATATAATAAAAATAACGAAAAAATAAATTAAAAAGGCAAAAAGTACAAAAAATAGAAATTAAAAAATGTATCGAGCAAAAAGGAGCCTAAATCACGTTTGTTATATGGGAGCACCCCTTAAATATTTATTTTATTTTGTTTTTTAGTATTTGTCGTTATAGCGGCAACAGAAATATATCATCTGTGAAAATTTTTGTGTGACTATCATGGTTCATGAGATACAGCCTGGTGATAAAAATATGAACGGACAGCGAAGTCTTAGTTATAGGGTGCCGTTTTACGCTTTGGGTACGGAACCCCGAAAAGGTTGAACTCACATAAAAGCAACAATGGAATGGATGGATTGGTACAATGGAAATACTCTTTAAAATTGGAATGTCTCGAAATTCATAATACTGTATTAACACGGCATTTGAAAGTTTTTAAGCTATAAAGAGGTCATACAATTTTAGGACACAGCGTCATAGGAACGTAGAGTTTAAAATTTTAAATTGTTGGACAGTAATTTTCTAAGCCGAATAATTTAATTGAGAGCCATGATAACACATTGCATCGTATAACTGAAATCCATCGCTCATAAGATGTATTACCCGTTTTAATTTTACTCTGGCGAGGGTACTTTTACCGCATAATGATTAGGAAGAGTGCCGAACGAACGTCTGGTTAAGAAAATATACAATGCGAAAGTGGAAGGATGTACCGAAACCGAGTACCCGTAAACCGAGACTAATCTACCTAGACCAGATCGGTCATGTACTGAAGGAAGGTGGAGTCAAGAGTCTCCGAAACCGGCGAGCGTGTATGAAGAGAATTATGAATGTTGAGGAAGCGAGTGAAGTATGCAAAGATAGAGTTCTCTGGCACTCTGTTCTCTCTGCCTACCCTGCAAGGGATATGGCGTGATGATATGTATGTATGTATGATTAGGAAAGAGAAATAGTCATTTGCTATATTTTTGTTCGCTGTTTAGCTAGCGTTTAATCAACATATTTGTAAAAATCGAGACGGAAAGGCTGAGTTGTATTAGGAACAATGAGTAAGATACGATAGGGTGACAGGATGTTAATGCTGATCAGATTGGTCGCAAGACGTCATGACATATTTGTACCTATGTGCGATACTACGGTCGTTTCGATTTCTTTCTACCATTTATTTGCAAATATATTAAATCATTCGAAGGGGTCGAATATTAAAATAAATCCTTCGAATAAGTGATAAACTCCTAGTCAGACAACCGGTGGAATCCCTGAATACTCTGAAGGCTCCCGGTCTCTCAACTCACATCTTAAAATTGAAAGCTGTGGCGCCAAAATTATACAATGCCACCAGTTTGCAAGAAAAAACATTACATTGCATTGTAATCGGGTCAACTCTACTGACCGATTGTTCTCGAGCAAAGTCTGTATTTATTCCTAGGATTCTCCAAATACCATCAAATTACTCCTAATTTCAGAGAGTACAGTTTGCCATTAAAAGCTGCTTCGCAATAACCACAAACAAAGCTCGAGGTCAAATTCTTAAGGTAGCAGGAGCAGACTTGAGAGAAAGTTGCTTCTCCCATGAGCAGTTGTATGTGACATGCTTCAGAGTAAGCTCACAGAGTAGCCTGGTTATTCTAGCATCCGAAAGAAAATCAAAAGATATTGTTTACAAAGAAATACTGTAATAGGTGTAGTATCGCGGGTTGATGTCAAAGAAGCGGTACCAGTGGTCGGCCTAATTTCGATGGAAAAGACGGTGGGTTATGGGGCTGCACACTACCCTTCCATCGCCTCGGTCGGAATGAGCGCGGTATATTTAAAACATGGCCTGCCAAGAAAAAGCCTGGTGTTCATAATATATAACAAAATTTCATTTGATTTTTATATTTATCGAGCCTACCCTACACTATAACAAAGATTGTTATCATCATCATCACAGTCCATCCATATACGTCCCACTGTTGGGCTCGGGCCTCCTCCATAATAGGAGAATATCCATTTTATATCCCTCTTACGATCACCCACGGGTAAGATAGGGGGTGATGAATTGTATTCTTACTCCGTCACTACATGGATAAGATTGTTATACCTACTATATAAGTATGTATACAAACATTTATACATAATTATTCATAAATAACCATAAAATTAATAACGTAAAAAACAAACAAAAGTCCTATTACAACCATTTTCGAATTCTACGTAGACAAAAATGCGGGCAAATGATAATAATTAATAAAATAATAAAAAAGGCCAAAAAGTTAATAAGAGAAAGTAAGGATCCGAACCGAGCTCCGGTTTGTTTGGACTACACGATTGAACCAACTGAACTAAATGTCTATTCTTAATGACAGCGTCAAAATTTGAAAACTTTTATATTCTAATAGTTTTAATACAACGAAAAATTATATTTTTGTTGGCGAAAAATCCTGACAAAACAATGTTTTCTATAAATGAAACCTAGCTAGATCGATTAATCACCCCCGGAACCCCATGTATGCTAAATTTCAAGAAAATCGTTGGAGCCGTTTCCGAGATTCAGATTACATATATATATATATATATATACAAGAATTGCTCGTTTAAAGATATAGTTAGATATAATATATAGTGAGATAAGCTATTAGGATTACCTATAGTAAACTTATGATTCTTAAACTTCAAATCGTCATACATTATGCTCTTGATAGTTGTAGCATTGTATGATCGACGACTAATAAATCTAAAATCAATAAAATACAAAGTTTAATTACGATCTGTTAAATTCTAAATCAGTCAGCTTGGTGATTCTAAAATAAATTTTCCTCATTTAGTTAATTACTTTCAATCTAAATTAATTAAAGTTGTCTTATTATACATCATTTAGGACGGATAAACCGCGAGGAATTAAACCGTAAAGTTAGGACGGTTATTTAATGAATGGCGACTTTGAAATAGCAATGTAATCATAATTATCATATTATATACACGTACGTAACTATGATGGCCTATGAGTATAATCACTAGTATTTTAACCTGGAATTTCTGGTAAAGTGAAACTGTTGGACCTACATTATAAAAAAATGCAGGGGCAATATGAGGCAGTCCTTTTTTTGGCAAACGAACATGCTATTCAAATCTACAGGCAAAAATTCCGAGCAGTGTAGGTAAATGAATGCTGAATGACATAATATGTACCATTTCCTCTCCCTGCCTCCGTTCGGTATAGTGTAAAGTTGATTCGTGTGCGAATTAAAAATAGTTTTGTCCTTTTAAGGATATTCTATCGACTCGTGCTGTGTTTTCAATCATGTTTTATTGTGTTTAGCTCGTGTTTACGTAAATTACGATAAGTATTTGTTCTTGTTTATACTTAAATACTACTAAAATCGGTAAGTTTTTCTATATTCCTAAGTAGTGGGTAGATTTATAATTATTATTGAGTTCGTTATTTTCTGTTTTGTTTACTTCTATTATTATTTTTTATACATAAGTTTAAAATGCCTAAATGTTTCAATGATAGCGAACCGCCTGATCGTGGCGCTGACGTATTTCGTTTGAGTCAACTAACACCTCGCTCGCCGCCAGCCGGTAACAGCAGACGTGCCCTTTATAATGAGCCGTCTCCGGCATACATTACACCCGAGACGAAACCTTTACCGATACCTAGTGCTAATAATTCGTCACCATTTAGTGTCAGCGACGTAGGACAACCTGATTATTGTGAGTTAGTTTCAGAAGCTTCTACATTTCTGTGCAAAATAAACGAGCTCGTCAATGATCAGGGTTCGCGTATGAATAACGCGAATAAAACGCCGATAATGGACTACACTCAACGTATTACTGCCATCGTGTCATTATTAGCGTTAAAGTTATCTTGCAATGATACCAAACTGGCAAATATTGAACGGGAATTGAACCAAACCAAAACTACACAGCCTTTCAAATACATACACACACATATTAAGAAACCATCGTATGCCGAAAAATTTAAATTATCTAATGTGCTACAGGTGGAGGTTCGGTCGTCGCGCGCGCCCTGTGTAATCGCATATCCCACGGCCGAGCGTTCAGCTGATTACTCGTCATCCTCGGCTACCAAACAGGCATTACTGAAAGCAATCAAACCCATAGACGATTGTTTCCAAATAGTAGGCGTCAAAAAAGCCACGAATTCGGGTGTCGTCCTTCGCGTCACAAATGAGAGACAAATTAAAAAATTAGAATCTGTTGATACCATTAAAGCCGCTGGCCTGCGTTTAGAAAAACCGAAAGGTAGACGACCGCGCTTACTAATCAAGCACGTTCCTATTTCTATGGAAGATAATGCGTTCCTTGCCGCACTTTACCGTCAAAATGTCAAAGACGAAATGTCACTTAAGGAAGACGATTTTATTAAAGCCACAAAAATTATTCGTAACCGTAAATTACAAAGTGGTCGTAAATGGATCGGTATCGAACTTGATCCCAAAGTGCGCGTTCATTTACTAACCACCAAGGAAAAAATATTTATAGACTGGGCTAGCTGCCGCTTCTACGATAATTTAGAAGTAGTACGCTGCTAAAACTGTCAGGTACACGGACATTTCGCGAAATATTGTACGGAAAAGACACCTACGTGTGGTCACTGCACAGAAGGACATATTACGAAGTCCTGCACAAATAAAGACAAACAAGATTTTAAGCCTAAATGTGCGTCTTGTAAACGATTTAAAAAACCATATGATCATCCTTGTGGTGCGTCAGATTGCCCCACTTACAAACTGAAGCTAGAACAACTGGTGCTCAATACTAACTATTAGAAATGGATAGTTTGAATATTGGGCAATTAAACCTCCATAACGATAGGGTGGCGACCTCAGAGCTAGACCGTCTAGTTATAGAATTTAATTTAAATATCGTACTTAAATAAGAGCAATACAACAGCACTCGCTTGCGTAATAGTGTTGTACAATTTGACAACAAAGCACGAGCCGGCATCTATGTTGCAAGTGCCGAATTTACTGTCACGTCACTACACAATCTCATGACGTCACAATGTGCTGTCGCAGAGATCTCGTCCCCATCCTGTAGGGTTTTCGTTGTGAGCTATTATTTTCAATATTCTGATCCAGTTAGTCCACACTTACCTACACCATCTTCGCCATGTCTTGCGATCCCATATGGGTCGGAAAACGATAGTAGGCGCTGATGTTAATGCGTCATCTACTCTATGGTATGGCAAGGTGAGATACACCGATACTGATCGGCGGTGTGCTATAGAAGATTTCATCGCTGAGATGAACTTATCCATCCACAATACACCCGATGCACCACCAACATTTTGCAGCCCTATGGGCGAATCTTCTATTAACGTCACGCTTTCAAGCGCAGACGTTTGCTTGTATAGGTGGCGCGTCCTCCCGGAAGCGTCGTGTAGTGATCATCGCCTGATCACGTACGAATTTAAACCGGGATTGATACAGGATCCTCCCAGTCGAATGTCACAACTTTAGATATAAATGTAAAGGAGCAAACTGGGAATTCTTTAGTTCTCTATTTGCCTCGTGTGCCAGGGGTTTCACTCGCAAAGAATTTAACGCGGAAAAAAGTGCGGCAATAATGTCACACTCTTTAATATATTGTGCCGATATAGCTCTGGGCCGTACATCTCTGCCCAATACTAAAAGGTGTGACCGGTGGAACAATGAATTGGTTGAACTTCGTAGACGTTTTCGACGAGCACGCAGGAAATATAATAAACTTAAAAAGTCACGAATAACGGGAAAAGCGTTTGATGAGTCCTCACTTGCACTCAGAACTGCAAGGTCTTGCTATCGGATTGCGGTTGAAAGGTCTAAAGATGCGTTGTTAAATAGAGTAGAGGAACAAATTGGAAAATCAGGGTCCGTGGAAAAACTAGAAAATCAGGTCCATTATATCACGAATTTAAAGCCAATCGATCGTGTGACCTAGCTTTCATAGAAAATATTAAAATAAATAATAAGCACACCGCGGGCATAGAGGAGCCCACGGAGGTTTAAATAAATACGTTAATACCAGATCACAACGTGGCAATTAATACCGAACATCATGCGCATATAAGAGCTTGGGCTACATTGCCACCACTATCCTCTACGTCTGATCTCCCCTCCCTAGCTGAATTTTTGAATATTGTACTTTTACAATCTCTTCCTCTCAATAAAGCCTCCAGAGAAGATAAAATCTCAGATAAAATGATTAAAGAAGCTTGTCGAACATCAGCCGACTCAATGTTACTAGTATACAATCGTTGTATAGCCTTGAATCTTTCCTCGTTTATGGCGTCGCGGCTTCATACGTATAATACCGAAACACGGTGATAAACCGCCGGACGACCCGAAGTCATATCGGCCAATTACTCTACTGCCATCACTAGGTAAGCTCTTAGAACGCCTGGTTGTTCCTCGTCTGTTACCGGGTGGCCCCACATTCAATCTTAGACAATTTGGATTTACCCCGGGGAAATCAACTGTTGATGCGGTTATTGCCGTTAGAAAAACTGTTACGGCATCAGTTTTTAAATATGTATTAGGCATCTTCCTAGATATCTCAGGTGCTTTCGACAACGCCTGGTGGCCGACTTAAACTAAAGGCTCGTGGATGCTTCAGAAACATCTACCAACTCATACAGTCTTATTTTCTTCAAGGTTCAACCACACTGAGACTCGGTCACCATACTGTGTCGAAATCATTAACGATGGGCTGTCCTCAAGGTTCTGTGTTAAGCCCATATCTGTGGAATTTAGGGTTCGATGACTTTCTTGAGCTCCCTCTCTCTACCTCAAAATGGCTCATTGATCGGCTACGCTGACGACGGTCTTCTACTCATACAATCGAACACTAGAGACGGACTTGAGAAATTGGCGGATACATGTCTTAATTTAATAGTTAAATGGGACGCACGAAATCGGCTAAATTTCGCTTCTCATAAAACTTATCATCTTTTATTAAAGGGTAATTTGCAGTCAACGCCACGCATAAGATTTAATAATGCGACAGTTAAAAGGAAAGAGTCAGTTTAATATTTTGGCCTAGTCTTAGAGAAAAGCTACTCATTCATTGAACAAATTAAAAATGTGGGTGAAAAGGCAAAACGAAATTTTTATGCTCTCACTAGAATTTCAACGTCTACCTGGGGCATCTGTTTTAATATACTTAAAATCATATATACAGCCACATATCTGGGGTGTATATGTTACGGTGCCCCAGTCGGGGCTGACAGAACTACGATAGGCGCGGCACGGCGTAAATTACTCCAAGCATTAATATTCCTATGTAAAGCATATAGAACAGTTAGTACCGAAGCCTTACCAGTATTTGCAGGTGTACTTTCGGTCGACTTGGAGATACAAAGGCGCGCGTCATTGTATTATTCCACCAGGGAAAACATGAATACCAATTTTCTTTTACCGCGCGATCGTATTAAAATTACCAGACTTTTTGCGCCGCAATCCGTCGTGTACGAGGAGCTCCTGACCGAATGGCAGGAAAGGTGGGACTCATCAACGGAGGGTCGTCATCTATATCTATTCTTTCCATCTATTCGAGAGCGTTTAGAGAAGGTTTGGCTAGAAATCGACCACTATGTAGCACAATTCCTCACAGGCCATGGTAATTTTAGAAGTAAATTATTCTATTTTAAACTAGTAGATTCACCATTTTGTCGATGTTTCACACCAAACTGCGGTTTTGAACAAACAGCCCATCACATCCTCTGGAAGTGCAGTCTCTGGCAAAACGAGCGCGATCTTATGTTAGACAGTCTGCAAGTCGTGTCGGGAGTTATATATTATACGGACCTTGTAGCGACTCGAGAAAATTTCCGTGCATTTAGGCGCTTCTGCCATACCTACTATTTTAATCAAACTTAAGGCTCACATATAGGCCCCTTAAGCTCTGTCATATCCGTGGTGCTGTACTGCTACGCTTCACGTGTCAGTACATCCTACTATCTATTGGCCTATTAGCCAATTTTGCTTCATGTCTCCCGCTTTGCATAGGAGGGAAGTGGAAATTCTTCAACTCCTGATTTTCTTTTCTAATTAAATTTGTTGCGGGTCCCAATACAATTAAAAGCGTTTCCCGGGACTTCCTGAGGGTCTCACCTCAGTGTCTTTTATGGAGGCCATTGTGGATCCTGGCTTACAGGAGTTACAGTGGTGGGAATGTGTGGTGGTAAGTAAAAAATATTAGGTAAATATTTTTTTTTTTTTATGGGACTAATCCCATAAAAAAAAAATAATATTTACCTAATATTTTTTTTAAATAAAATCAATAAAATAATATAATACTTTAAATAATGTTGGAGTACGAGCGTCGCATCAAGGTACAGGTAATCCGAGGAGTGGAGCGTTGTACCAAACAGATCCATGTGTCCGCCTTGTGAAACATTGAAATTGATGGTTATGATGAAAAAAAATATAATTATACAAAGCTTCGGATGAATGAATAATTTTATTAAGGCAGATTATTAAAAAAGGTATGGTGTCAAGAGGAGTTTGGTTTGAGCTTACGTATTTATGTATAGGTATAACACAAGCAGAGGGTTTCGTTATATAAATAACTAGCTGACCCGGCACACTTTATTCCACCTAACAGTTAATGAATGAGCAGATTTCGATTAATTCAAAATTATTGAGTTATTTTTTTATTATGATAACAAATATGAATAATATGTAAATTTAAAAAATCTTATATTTTAATAAGGTGCCAGTAAGACGAAGAAGTACCTTGTGTTATACGACATTTTTCTTCTTCCGCGTTGAAAATTATCTAATTGTTGATCTCTGAGATTTGCTCGACGATTTCGTATTGTCAACTGAGCCGTTACACGGGCTGTCTCACTTTGTTCTTGTGAATGAGAAGCACGAAGGTGGGCCATATTAACGCGGCGGTCTTCCCAAGCAATATCTTGTTCTTCTGCCGTGATTACATTCGTGATGTTTCGAATTTTAATTGCGTTACGGCTTTGTCGGGAAAGATTTGATCTTCTTGGTCGCGGTATTGTTGATGACAATATAGACACGATATGATTTATTATAACAATATTCGTAAAAATTCGTAACACTCGCACGAAACGAACACTGACTGGTCAAATTTAATTTCAACTTTTCGCGGTATTTTCCAAACAAATCATTACGTGAGCTGTAGTTGCGTTTTGTTATATCATCGACAAATGAACGTTTAGGACTGATGTTTTTTTAATGTTTTTTTTTGTTGATTAATTAATATACACGTACATACATAGATATCATCACGCCATATCCCTTGCAGGGTAGGCAGAGAGAATAGAGTGCCAGAGAACTCTATCTTTGCATACTTCACTCGCTTCCTCAACATTCATTACTCTCTTCATACACGCTCGCCGGTTTCGGAGACTCTTGACTCCACCTTCCTTCAGTACATGACCGATCTGGTCTAGGTAGGTTAGTCTCGGTCTCCCCCGGTACCTACATCCTTCCACTTTCGCATTGTATATCTTCTTAACCAGACGTTCGTTCGGCATTCTTTCCACATGTCCGAACCATCGGAGCATTCCCTTTCGCATCTTTCTCGCTCTCTTACGTCGTCGTTACGAATGCGATCGGTCAGCCTTACTCCACAGATTTTCCGCAGAGGTCGCATTTCGACCGCATTAATTTTACTTTCATACTCTTTTCTGCATACCCAACTCTCGCTTCCATACAGTAATGTTGGGCACTGCGTTATGTATTGCTACACGTGCCTTCTGGCTGAGGTGGTGGCTACCGAGAAGTTGCCCCAACGCTCCGTCCACTCTATTTCCCGCATTCACTCTTCGCTCTATATCAGTGGTGTACCTTCCATCTCGGCTAAATCCACATCCAAGATATACAAATTCATCCACTTGCTCTAGTACATCATTACCTATTGTTACTCTTACATCTGTTCTGGTTTTATCTCTTTCAAAAACCATTATTTTGGTTTTGTTCACATTCACGCGTATACCCCTTTTCTTACAATCTTCTGTCATTGTGTCGACTAGGGTCTGCAGGTCAGTCGCTGACTGTGCCAGCAGGACTGCATCATCTGCATAAAGCAGAGCAGTGACCACTGAGTCGCCCATCTGGACTCCCACATTCATATCGTTCAACCTTTGGAGACATTTATCCAGATATATGATAAACAGCCTGGCTGACAGAACGCACCCCTGCTTACCGCCAATATTGACGTCAAACCAAGGCGACATTCCATCATCCAGCCGCACACAGGCTCTACAGCCCATGTAACTTGACTGCACAGCCTGTAGCAGTTTACCGTTAATACCATACTCCGGTAAAATGTCCCAAAGTTCCTTTCGTACAACCGTGTTAAATGCTCTCTACAGATCCACAAAACTGCAGAAAACCCTCTGACCTAGAGCCAAATGCTTCTCCACAATGTTGCGCAGAGAGAACACTTGATCCATGCATCCCCTTCCACTCCTGAAACCTCTTTGTGTCTCACTCAGTAAACCATCGGACACCATCCTCATTCTCCTTTCAATAATTTTACCCTACACTTTTGCTGCCAAAGTGGTCAAGCTTATGGCTCTGTAATTTGCGCAGTCATAACGTGAACCCTTGTTTTTAAATCATCTCGGCAGACACCATATCAAGTTGATTAATATCATATTTTAATATCCTTATATCCTATTCCCGACGACAACAAACACAAAAACTTAAAAATCATAAAATTAGTCCAGCCGTTCGCGAGTTATAATGTTACAACACTTAGCTACAAATACAACTAACACAACTTTATTTTGTATATATATATATAGGTATGTATATATATATATATATATATATATATATATATATATATATATATATATATATATATATATAGAGGTGTATATAAGAATAGTGGCCACATTATTCTTATTTTTGATAGGTATTTTACAGCATTATAATAAACTTATTATAATAATTTATTTTCATCTATCATTTAGAAGCAGTTCACCACTGCTTACAGCTAACCGGAATAAAATAAACTGATGCGATTATTTCGTGTGTATACACACGTTCGGTCAAGCCGAACAAATACAGAGGTGTGCTTGTTCAGTTTGGTGATTTGGTCTCTTGCATATTTTAAGAGGAGCGGGTTTTACGAAGGCAAATATACCAGAGCTATGTATTTGCAAATTGTATGAATAACAAAATTGCTTTTATGATGCATTCATAGGACGATACTGATGAGCTCTTCGTTCCAGCATTAAAAGATAGTGTGAATAAATATATAACAATTGGTAGACTAATGATTTCTTTTCTTTGGCAATATATAAGCAACTTCCAATCGTGAACCAAAGCCGGGGTGGTGAATGTGACATAATCAAGCAGTGGGTTTTCCATCTAGAAATTCTTGGTAATGACTCGAAGTTGAAGAAGTAGGAAACAATATCCCATTGGATTAAAGTTACTTGTACTTTATTATAAGCTATATTTATAAGCTCTACATGTCACATGTTTATCTACTCCTTTGGAGATAAAGATTTGAGTTTAGAAGGAACACCACCATTTTGTGTTAACTAACATTTTTTTTAATAATGTAGTTATTTTCCTAACCTATGTTGTGTTCAGGAGATAGGCAGAAGCTTACGATAACGCCGAATTACATTGTGCCTCAAAAGGAGCCTCAATTTCACTTCCAGCAAGGCCAAAGCAGTTTCTTCAATGAAGTCGAAACAACCAGTACCAAGCGTAAATTGGCAGAGACCTTTAGAAGCCGTATAAAATTATGCACATATTTTAATAGCGTATCTGCAGAATAACCGGTAATAACTAAAATATCTAGAGTGACTAAAAGCGCTGGAAGTGTACTGGCTGTTTCGACACTGGCCAGTTGGTAACGGGATCTCTCGCGGCTAGGTTGTTTCAGCGTGATTTCAGTACGCCTCGTATGTGGGCGCTCGATAACTTTTCAGTTACGTAGGTATATAAGAACTTTTAGCTTTGTGATGAATATGTGAATAAGTTTTATTATTTTATCGGTGATATATTTTATGTTCTATTAAATAATTTAAACATCTTCACTGCAACGGTAAGTATTTACAATTTTTAGAATTGGTTTGTTTCTTTTTTAATATTAAATAACGTTTTAAATAAATTGACTACTCTCTGATTGCGGTAAATTAATATTTATTACAATGTGGATGACAATTTATAATATTAAAAGTGTAATATACAAATAATTCGGATCTTGAAAAAATCTTCGTTAGTTTTTCAACATATTATAGGTATATTTTGTTAAATTTACTTAGTACAAACCAAAATTTAAAAAGTATTTTATTACAGATGCATAGGTATGTATAGTAATAGTTACTTTTATACTTACAACATTATTGACTTGGCTTGCGTACATAAATACATCGTGAAGCCATATGCGACCTACTTCAAGGATAAAACATTTAAAAGCATGTCTCAGATTTATATATTTATTCCTAAAAACAAAAATTAAATCTAACTACACGACCTATCTAGGCATATCGCTACATAAGCATATTTTATCATTATGTTAAACGTTATTCATATAGTCGCTACATTAATTCAAATATGTAAGCTATCTGCTGCCATTATTTAGATGGCATTTATGTATCTACATACGAAAATATACAAGTACCTACCTATTATAGATAATGATAGATATATAAAATTAATACAGACTAAAAATTTGATTCCTTATAGGGAAAATTTGAAAGAGGAAGATTTTATTTTCTAATAAAAGGTACTTACTTCTCAGAGCAAACAATTAATTAATCTATTGGTATATGTTGGTAGATGCCTTATTACAGAAAAAGATAAACAAATTGGCATTACTTGTCTACCCAATATAAAGTTGAAATATCAACAATTTATCATCAAATTTTTCGATAAAAATTGGATAAACGGCTTCTACTTTTACCATGAATCAAATTCAAGATAGTCAAACTTTGCCATTTAATACGCTACATGCGACAATAAAATTATTCTACTAGGTAGGTATGCATGTAGTACCTAGTACTTATCATTGGTTTGTTCATCGTATCCAGGGCTGGATCCGGAAGAAGATAATGGGATTCTGCCTAATTTAAATACAAAATTTTATGTTTATTTCAATAATAATCATCTTCAATATACCTAATAAGAATTTCATTTCAAGAAAGAATGCATGTTGTTTAACAATTTTTATACTGTTATAGTAAAACTGGGTATTTTTAAGTAGTTCAAAATATCAAAAGTCTTCGTTAAAAAAATTTAAATATGCTTTATAATTCCGGTTTATTAATTTTCATGTTTAAAATAGTTATTTATAGGTATATAAGTTCTTTAAGACAATTGACTTTATCCTTAGCTTAGTTTAAATACTAGATACATAGAACTACCTAGTACGAGTAAATGGACGCGTGTCGCATTCGGACTACAGCTTTATTAACGTTCCTCGAAAAAGCTTTGAAATGAAACACATAAAACATCGTATGATTCTAACACCAAGCGTTTGTAAAATTTTACATACATACATACATCCATATCATCACGCCATATCCCTTGCAGGTAGGGTTGCCACCCGTACTTTATTATAAAGTATTGTACGAGTATTGTACGTTCCCCCACTCGGTGGACTGATGACCTCATCAAGGTCGCAGGAAACTGTTGGATGCAGGTGGCACAGGACCGTTACAGATGGCATTTTCGTGGGGAGGCCTATGTCCAACAGTGGACGGCGATGTGCTGAAATGATGATGATATTCATATTGATGATGATATTCATAACGCATTCATATTGCGTTTACGGGCTGATGTATGAATGGATTGTACGTTATTTCAGATAAATGTACTCTATACAGTACAATAAAGTATACGAAAATACTTTATTTCGTGTGATATGAATTCTTTGGGATTTTGTAGTTTAGTCGTAGGTATATTTTCATTAACGAAATTAAACTCCACTCGCCAGCACCACATCACTTAAGCACTCATTTTTAATATTTTCTGAATGCAATTTAACCTCAAATGTCAATTTCTTGGTGTTTTTGTGCGAAACGGTTTGAGTGCACTAAGAATAAGATTTCAAGTTTCATAGATTTATGCCATGGTAAATCATGGACAAGAATACTCCACATGCACCTACAAACACAACCTCGATAGTAGAACGGAGCAAATAGATAGGTAGTGAATATGTTACACCGAAAAAATGTTTAATAAAAAATAAACAAAACAGAAAAATAAACTACTGCAGAAGCATAAAAATCAGTGGAAAATCTAACATGGTGATTGGTTAAGTAATGCTCCACACAACGAATACAAAGGCAAGCTGTAAAAAGCAATAAAAAATATGATTTTAAACATAATTATAAACATAAATAAATTGTACTTTATTTTGATACTGTGTACTTTTTTTTCTTACCCATAGTAACCATTGTACTTTATTTGCAAAGAAAAAAGGTGGCAACCCTACTTGCAGGGTAGGCAGAGAGAACAGAGTGCCAGAGAACTCTATCCTTGCATACTTCACTCGCTTCTAAAAATGTTGTGCTTTAAAAACGGCGAATGTGAATATACATACATATAATAGCTTAAATTGACATTTATTTTATTTCAGCACTTTTTTTAATGGGCAACTAAAACAAGAAAAACTACTAGCTTATCGAGTATTTTGTTTTTGCAATAATAGCCAAAGGGACGTTAGAATAGTCCAGATATTAATATATTTGAGAGAAGGCAACATTTAGCAAATACTCATGGGAGTTTGCCTCTAAATTTATTTTTTATCGTACTATTTAATCAGAAGTTAAAATCATGATACTGTCACTGGACTGGAAGTGCTTATGCTTACAGATCACTGAGCTTAGCTAGGCTGAACGTCTCGTCCTAACGTCTACCCTTCAATTGAGTTGATGTTTCTATCGATTGTTAAGAAATTGGCACAAGGATAATGGCAACTAGTTTATCCAGTTTCGCAAATCATATGCGCAAACAAGATTTGATTGATTGTGGCATGACCCTGCCATCGAGGGTCGTACGTTGAAATACCGATATGTCAAGTGTTTTTGGTTTAACTGTTCTTTTGTTGGATATCTTTATATTTGATGAAAAACTCACTCAAGTATCGCACCGAAACATAACTGGCGTAGGCAATTGTAACTAACCTGTACCCGAAGTCTTCTCCCAGCTACCGTTTATATGGAGGTGTATAAGATGGAAGGATATACTCTGTGGCTTTTTATGATAGTTAAAGAAAACGGGTGATGGTACCCTTAGTCCATTACCCAGGGTCATTTGTAAATCACCGATACACATAGTTTTGCTTCTATATATATTCATAAGGCTATAGCACCATAGACCATATCCTCACGCTTCGGCAGATTATCCAGAAGACCGAGGAGTACAATCAGCTTCTGTGTATAGCGTTTGTGGACTATGAGAAAGCCTTTGATTCAGTCGAAACTTGAGCGGTGCTGCAGTCCCTTCAGCGGTGCCAAATCGACCATCGTTATATCGAAGTGCTGAAGTGTTTGTACAGGAACGCCACAATGTCAGTCCGTATCCGGGATAAGAGTACGAAACCGATCCAGTTGCAGAAAGGCATGAGACAGGGAGATGTCATCTCTCCGAAACTGTTCACCACTGCACTGAAAGATGTCTTCAAGATCTTAGACTGGACCGGACTCGGTATTAACATTAACGGCGAATACATCACTCACCTTTGATTTGCAGACGATATCGTCGTTATGGCAGAATCCATGGAGGATCTTGGCACTATGCTCAACGATTTCAGCAGGTTATCCCAACTGGTAGGGTTACGAATGAACATGGACAAGACGAAAGTCATGTCAAATGCCCATGTCCTTCCTGTACCGCTCCTAGTTGGCAATGCAAATCTCGAAATTGTCGATCATTATGTTTACCTTGGACAAACAGTTCAGTTAGGTAGATCCAATTTTGAGAAAGAAGTCAGCCGACGAATCCAACTCGGCTGGGCAGCGTTCGGGAAACTTACGAGGATCTTCTCGTCCAACATACCTCAGTGTCTGAAAACACAGGTCTACGACCAGTGTGTGTTACCAGTGATGACTTACGGCACGGAAACGTGAACCCTAAATGTAGGCCTAATAACCAAACTCAAAGTCACTCAGCGTGCTATGGAGTGAGCTATGCTCGGGATTTCTCTGCGTGATAGAATCCGTAATACGGAAATCCGCAGAAGAACGGGTGTAACCGACATAGCACGAAGAATTAGCATGCTGAAGTAGCAATGGGCAGGCCACATCGCTCGAAGAACCGACAACCGCTGGTTAAAAAAGGTTCTAGAGTGGCAACCACGTACCGGACGACGCAGTGTAGGATGCCCCACCACTAGGTGGACAGACGACCTGGTGAAAATTGCTGGGCGTCGATGGATGCAGACGGCACAGGACCGCACTCTGTGACGTACCATGAGGGAGGCCTACGTCCAGCAGTGGACGGCGATGTGCTGAAATGATGATGATATTCATATTGCAGTGTAAATTAAAAGCACCTGATTTCAAGACGTCATTAGTCAATATTACACATTATGGACATATTAATTTGATTGAAAATTTCAGACATTATTCCTTTACTTTAAGCATCTCTTAACATTTTAATGAATCCGCAAAAGATTACTTGACAGGCACTCAAAGCTTTTGAGTAAAGTTGAGGTATTAAATTTAGAAAGTTCATGATCGATTGCTCAGAAATTTTGATAATGTTGCACTCCGATATGCGAGTAGTATTTGGGGTTTAATGCTAGACAACTTTATTGACACTTACAATTTGTCTCCTAAATATCTCCAGTCAAGTTTTGTAATACAATTTTATAGTACACTGAGTAAACCGAGATAGTATGAAATATATAGCTTAATTAACGACTGTATGACGAATGAAGTACACTTAATTGCCAATATCGACAAAGTAATGTAATTTATGAAGTTGACCTCTTTACTATATGAGGATTTATGTCTCTGAATGCGTTCTGAAGATTTTACCGGTTTACAATATTGCGCTCATCACTTTCATCGCTTATAAGAATCAAAGTTGCAAAAACTGTTAGTGACGAATGATAAGCTTCCTTTTCACTCTACTGATTTGGTAATGAACTTTTGCTAGAATACTCTTCTTCTTCTTATTTTTATGTATTGGCAATCAGCTACTTAAATGAGCCATTGTTGCCAGTGTCGAGTTATAATTATCTTCAAGTTTTTAGTGTCTTCAGATTAGTCAGTTAGTGTCCGTCAGTAAGTCAAATTGTCGCCATCAACAGTGCTATGGCCACACTGTTAATGGTATCTTGTGAGAATTTTGATGAAAATCGAAAACGTTGTAAAGCACTTTTATACGATATTCACTACATCACAGCAGTTCCGTCACATCATATTACATAAAATGCCATCAAAATTATCTAATATAACAATTAACACGTTAAAACACTAAGATATCGAATATAATACAAGAGCACCACATGACGTTTTAGATTCCCGCCAAAAACTCGCTAGAATACTCGTTGATATGTTATTATAGTGATGGGGCCACACTGTCGACAGTTTTTCGTCTATAGCCGCGGGCTATGATATCGAATATAATACAAGAGCACCACATGACGTTTTAGATTCCCGCCAAAAACTCGCTAGAATACTCGTTGATATGTTATTATAGTGATGGGGCCACACTGTCTACAGTTTTTCGTCTATAGCCGCGGGCTATGATATCGAATATAATACAAGAGCACCACATGACGTTTTAGATTCCCGCCAAAAACTCGCTAGAATACTCGTTGATATGTTATTATAGTGATGGGGCCACACTGTCGACAGTTTTTCGTCTATAGCCGCGGGCCGGTCCGTCCGAGGTAGTACCACACTCTCGCAGAAAATTGACGTCTGAGTAGTGGCAATGTATACACATTGCTTCGTTCAATGATAGATTCCGGCAGCTCAACTTTCTGGGTGGGTTTAGGGTCTTCATTAGTAGGCAGCGGCCTAGCTGTTGGTACCTCTGGTACTTCAAAGGTTACCATTAAGGGCGGCATTAACACTTACCATCCGATGTGCTGCTTGCTCGAATGCCACCATTAGCAATGAAAAAGAAATAGTTTTCCGTTTACTTTCTGTATCAACATGTCGTCTCTTTTCTAATATAATGTCAAAAGCTGATCAGTATGTTTATGTATTGTGTGGTTTTAATAGTAAATTAACATGACATGTTATTGTTTAGTCTCGTAGAAAATTATGTTTATTTATGGAACACAGACGGATAATTTTGTACCGTGATCAAACATGAGCAATGTTAGGTTGGACGTTTTTACAGGACATTAAATTAATTATTACACCGTTTATAATTTTTTAAACCAATACACATTTTAGATTATAATTGGACCTTGCTTTTGAGGGCAAAGGGTCAGTTATGGTTCGATTGTATTATACCCAACCTACCCAAACAATCGGCAAGACAGTCAGGCCGTATAAAACTCCATCACAACATCGTGCAACCTCTCTTTTTCTTTGAAGAAATGACAAACTCGTAAGTCTGGGCGTTGACTCGAGAGGATTCAGGCGATGATAACCCGCCGAGCCGTCCACTGAAGTAAAGGACCGGGTACCAGGCCCGCTTGCATGGCGTTGGAGATGTACTTGAAGAGCGGGTCTATGGGGTCATGCGGCGTTCCCTTTGTCGCTCGGGACTGATCGAACGGGGTGTGACAACACCACAGCCCGACGCAAAAAATGGGCAACAATGTTCCATAGATTTTAAGGAATTGGTTCCAATGACTCGTTCAGTCGATGGTGAGGAGTAAAACAGTTAATAGGGCCACACGCCAATCATCTATACATGACCCCGAACAGTTTGGGCGGAATATGATAAGAGTAAGACCATAATCTTTCAAAACAAGGACGACAACATTATGTCTGAACTCTTTAGGACTCTCACTGTACTACAAAAATAATTAATAAATATTTAATATTTATTTAATTAATTATTTATGACTAGCTTAACCATCAATACAGCAAGACACAGTTTTCTCAGAAAGTTTTATGTAGCATATTAGCGAGTAGCGTTATCCCAAAAAAAAAAACACCCTTATTCTCAAAACTAAACTGAAAATAGGCGCTGCAATTATACTTTGTGCTTTAATAATTTGTTATAGGGAGTAAGCATATTACCATAAATGAGATTTGCTTACTGCAGAGCCTACTAGCGCTTAGTTCAGATGCAAATGAAGAGTCTGTGATCGAAAGATCATATTCATACGTGCTTATGTTACTAGTAGTTCTAGTAACATAAGCACGTATGAGCAGGTGGTCATCATATCTACGTATTTACAGTACGCAATAGTGAGATGATAATGATTATGACAAAACTCCTAAGATTCATCAATTTACCGATGTCCACTTTTTGTTTCTTTTTTATTAGTGACATAGTTGGTAGCCGCAGGTGGCTTTGACAACTTTACTTTTTTGACTTGTGGGTGAACGCTGAGAGCTCTCAATCCGAGCGATGTCCATTGTTAGACGGAGGCTTCTTTAAGTGATAATAATGCCACAACCACACGCATTATAGGCGACGTGGCAATTGCAAATGTTGTTATAAATTGCTTACGAGATGGTTGCTGCCAATTCTCCTGGTGATGCCTCAGTCGGTGTTTACTAATCCCACGGCAAAGGGGTGATACATTTTATTTAGAATCTGTTACCATACGAGAAAAATAAAAATAGTTATATCGTATTTGTTGATGTTACATACATATCATCACGCCATATCCCTTGCAGGGTAGGCAGAGAGAACAGAGTGCCAGAGAACTCTATCTCTGCATACTTCACTCGCTTCCTCAACATTCATAATTCTCTTCATACACGCTCGCCGGTTTCGGAGACTCTTGACTCCACCTTCCTTCAGTACATGACCGATCTGGTCTAGGTAGGTTAGTCTCGGTCTCCCTCGGTACCTACATCCTTCCACTTTCGCATTGTATATCTTCTTAACCAGGCGTTCGTTCGGCATTCTTTCCACATGTCCGAACCATCGGAGCATTCCCTTTCGCATCTTTACACCAATACTCTCTTTCATACCTACTCGCTCTCTTACGTCGTCGTTACGAATGCGGTCGGTCAGCCTAACTCCACAGATTTTCCGCAGAGATCGCATTTCGACCGCATTAATTTTACTATCATACTCTTTTCTGCATACCCAACTCTCGCTTCCATACAGTAATGTTGGGACAAGCACTGCGTTATGTATTGCTACACGTGCCTTCTGGCTGAGGTGGTGGCTGCCGAGAAGTTGCCCCAACGCTCCGTTCACTCTATTTCCCGCATTCACTCTTCGTTCTATATCAGTGGTGTACCTTCCATCTCGGCTAAATCCACATCCAAGATATACAAATTCATCCACTTGCTCTAGTACATCATTACCTATTGTTACTCTTACATCTGTTCTGGTTTTATCTCTTTCAAAGACCATTATTTTGGTTTTGCTCACATTCAGACGTAGTAGTTTGTTGATGTTATATATATTTAAACTTTCCTAAACTTTCCAAAATCGTCTAGAGTCTAGACTAAAAACATTAAAGTAATTGATATTTCAATGTCCATTAATTAAACTATATAACATTAACCTAAATGATTAATTAGTTACGATTATGATGTTAATATAGTGGGAGTAAACACCATAAAGTTTTAATCAAATAGCCACTTCAGTAATGAAGGAAAGAGGTCGCCCCACTTAATTGTCATTATATGACTGTACCAGTTTTACATATGTCGAATTGCCGATTAAATATCTCGTATATATCAACAATGTGCTTTGTGTTACTGTCAGCATCATCATCTCAGCTCATATACGTCCCACTGCTGGGCTCGAGCCTCATCCATTATAGAAGGGAAATTGACCTACTATGCCACGCTGAAAAGAGGTGTTAGTTTTAGGTTTTATTTCTAGTTTCCCTTCTTTAGCATAGATGTTATATGCATATTATATTCCTTAGCAGTCTTTTACGGCACTCGCAGACAGAATATGGGGTGGAGAATTGTATTCTTGTTATGTCACCCTAGGGAACGTATTACTAGGCCACCGAAGACAAAGATCGGGTACCGGTGGCCCGCTCGCACGGCGAAAAGAGGTGTTTGCAGGGTGGGTCTATGGGGTTGCGCGCCGCCTCTTCTGTCGCCCCGGGCCGATTTGCCGGGGCGCGACCACATCCATGGTCCACCTTGCGAGGAAAAAAAGAAAAAAAGAGAACGTATATATTATGGGAACGTATATACTATACTGTTAAATTATTTTTTTCATAGACAACACCCCGCATCAAGGATCGAATACTTGTTTCATGGGGATTTTACAAATTATATGATACTCGACTATTTACGACCTAGTCCTACCTAGTAGTAGAACTAGTGTACCACTACTACTAGTCCTATCTTTAATCTTACCACTAAAACTACCACTAGTCCTACACTTAGTCCTACCACTGGTCCTACCACTAGTCCTACCCGCTAGTCCTACCACTAGTCCTACCACTAGTCCTACACCTAGTCCTACCACTGGTCCTACCACTAGTCCTACCCACTAGTCCTACCCACTAGTCCTACCCACTAGTCCTACCCACTAGTCCTACCACTAGTCCTACAACTAGTCCTATTATTGGTCCTATCAATAGTCCTACCACTTGTCCTACTACTAGTTCCATCTAGTAGTAGAACTAGTGTACCACTACCATTAGTCCTACCACTAATCTGACCACTAGTCCTACCACTAGTCCTACCATTAGCCTTACCACTAGTCCTACCACTAGTCCTATTCCTACTTCTACTACTAGTCCTACCACTAGCCCTACCACTAGTCCTACCACTAATCCTAACACTAGTCCTACCACTAGTCCTACCACTAGGTAGTGGTAGGACTAGTGACACTACCTAGTAGTAGGACTAGTGTCCTACCACACAAATGCATAGCATATGCATGCATAGCATGCATGTCTTTTGTGACACCCACGGTTAAGAAAGGGGTAGTGAATTGTATTCTAACTTCGTCACCACAAGGAAAAGTCATAACAAAAAATGTTTTATATTTACAAACGCGATAATTTTATCGCATTTCTACATATCCTTATATGTATCCTTATCCGGTTGCTTAAAAATAGTTTTATTATATGTAGGTACCTAATACACATAGATGTGTAATACTCGCTTAAATATCAGAAATATTTTTACCTGCTTACTAGCGTACCCAGCCCGCTTCGCAGAGCTTAATTTAAAGGCTAAGCTTAAAATAATTACATAATACATTAAATACAACAGGAAACCATCGCAATAATAATCATTATTCATCCTGAATTTTATTTTCTTCTAGCGTATTATTTATAGATTAGTATTTTTATATCAACTGCTGGGTCAATCTAATGATGAAGCAAGCTCGAAAGCAGGGTACATACAATTAGCCGTGTGAAAAACGCGAGTTTTACAAATTTAAGTCGCTACGACACGACAGCTCAAAAAAATGCTCCAATCGCCACCAAACTACAGGATTCTTTGTTGGGTCAATCTAACTAAAGCTTATCTAAAACTTTCATTAAAATTGGTCTAACCGTTTCGGACTCTATAAGAAACATATATACATACTTTCTCTTTTATATATACAGAAAATAAAAGATAGATAGATAAAAATTGACTTAAGGGATTTAGTATTTATACGTCGTTTTTGTATTAGCAGTAGTTGAATATAGAAGGCATTATTTGTGTTCACACTTTCACAGATAGTCAGATGGTTGAGTGATTTATTACCGATTTTTTATTTATTTCTACGGTACAAGAATTTATGATTTATTTAGTAAAAGAAAGAAAAAAGGTGAAGCGGAAAAAAAATGATTTATTGAATTGATGCCACCTAAATTCACACAAGTAAACCTCATGTCAATAGCGATAAATACAAGCAGTGACCCGCCAGAAAACTGAATTAGATTGTTACAAGTCGCAACAAATTTAATCAGAAGAAAATTGGACAAGTTCGCAAGTAATATAATAATCCACTTCTCACGGCGGGAGACAAATGAAAAAACTTATTTGAGTATAGTAAATGGACAGATAACATAGTGATTAAATATTGCTCTCCTTAGTGTATTTATTATACTTTGAACCGAAATCGAGCAAGCAATAATATTCATAAAAATATTACGACAATATTATAATTTGTAATTTTTAAGAATGTTATGGCCACACTATTGCAAATATCTGTCTATAGCCGCAGGTCGGTCTGTCTGAGGTAGTACCACACTCTTGCAGGAAATCAACGTCTGAGCAGTTGCAACATTCTGTTGTGCTTCGTTCGGGGAGCGAGAGAGTCGAAAGTTTTCTGAGTGGTTTTGGGGTTTTGATTGGTAGGCAGTGGCCTAGCTGCTCTAGTCTGCTGCTTTCTCGTTTTACACCATAAGCAATAAAATTAAAAAATAATAATATTTATATGTAATGATTTCTGATGTTTGCGATAGTTTTAAGCTTAAGAAAAACTAACAACTATTTTACTATTTGACAGTTTAAGAACTTTCAAACAAACACAATGAATTTTATTATTAGATAAACAATTTAATCAATTTAATATTAAGTGCTTGTGACGGTTTCTATTATTTTAAAACCTTTTGTTCACAACTAGGGTTTCTACTGGGTTTTATGAAACGTGACCCAATAACGACCAAGTATTGGATGTTTTACGAAAACAACATCAAAAACTTAATATAAATTATTATATTAACCGTATCTATGTTATTTATTTTAAAGTTTAGCGTGATAAAAACTATTATAATATTATAAAATATAAACGCTACGGAAGTTAGAATAAAGTGTACTGAATAACTGTAGTGAATACAAATATAGGGTAATAAAATCTTAAGTGCTTCATTACACATACCTCCTTTTTCATAATCGATCGATAAGAATTTTGATTATAAGGACAGGGCCGAAGCTTAACATTCAGCTTATTGAGTACACTTCATAGATAAATTACGTCCACAACGATCAGGGCAATCAATGTTTACTGGCATCAGCCATCTGCGTGAGACGTAATATGTTATAGATCACGAGATGTGCTGACTTAGATGTACTCTATATTCACTCACTCTCGTAATACCAATAAATTGCCTTCTCCAAATCTGACATGATTGGAGATACATTGTGCGTAAACTCTCGGCTTTTTGATTTTACTTTTTGCACATTTTTATTTGACGTTCATGGCATTTTATGGTGACTTTATCGCGATGAAATTTCTCACTTTTAACAAAAGAACTCTTTTGTGGCAGTAATATCATAGCAGTTTGAGTCATCAGTGGTGAGGCGACGAAACTACGAAGCAGAGATGGAGAAAGAGAGCTATTTGAAATAAAACTACTTTTACGGATTCTATCGCGTTTGTATTTGATTTATAATTTCCCGACGTTTCGAACACTTTACAGTGATCATGGTCACGGGAGGACAGTGATCATGGTCCTCCCGTGACCATGATCACTGTAAAGTGTTCGAAACGTCGGGAAATTATAAATCAAATACAAACACGATAGAATCCGTAAAAGTAGTTTTATTTCAAATGTGTAATACTCGCGTAAACATTAGAAGTCATTATGTTAGCCAGTACGGACTGGAAATTGCAAATAAAGAGTCCTCCCGTGACCATGATCACTGTAAAGTGTTCGAAACGTCGCGAAATTATAAATCAAATACAAACGCGATAGAATCCGTAAAAGTAGTTTTATTTCAAATGTGTAATACTCGCGTAAACATTAGAAGTCATTAAGAGAGCTATTGTTAGTTTAAACAAATAAATATTACGATATTTGGGGGTCTGTGGAAGTGGTCAGCCCACATCTCTCATCAGTAGGTTGGCAAACGGTGGTACTTAAAATAATGGTACATATAGCTGTTTAATGGACAGGGACGGAATACTAGCATTTAATTATAAAGACCCACAGTACGAGTGCGGCGCATCTATTCAGATGGCGTGTCATACCCAGGGTGAATAATCCCCATCTGTGGGTCTCAGAGGCATATGTTGGCCAAAATTTATCATTGCCAACGGTGGTTAATGCAATGCTTGGCGGCGAGAAATACTGGCTGGTCTACCGTAATATCCAACATCATATCATAACATTTGTGAAGTCATAATAAATAGTGGTAGGACTACGCTGTTGACAGTTTTCTGTCTACAGCCGCGCCCGGTCCGTCCGGGGTAGTACCACACTCTCGCAGAAAACCGACGCTTGAGCAGTGGCAATGTGCTGCTGTGCTTCGTTCGGTGAGCGAGAGCCGGAAGCCCAACTTTTTGGGTGGGTTTGGGGTTTTATTTAGTAGGCAACGGCTTAGCTATACCCTGGTATGGCGAAGGAGCGGCAGTAAAACTTACCATCAGATGTGCTGCTTGCTCGTTTGCCACCAAAGGCAACAAAAAAGTCATAATGGCACTTAAGGTGTTTTAAATTAGGGCAGAGACCTATACTGATTCAATCTGGAAGCGGCGCCAAAGAATTGATGTAGGCGCGTCGTCGCGCGCTTCCTCCCTCAGTCGTGATAGTTTGTCATTTGCCAACAAATATAGACTATGACGTTATTCCGCTGTTGTTTTTTAGGGAGAAATGAACGGATGCATTTTTCCCAGCGCCAAAAAAATATTTACGTGGTATCACTTGTATCTATCTCAAAACCGAAATCTACTCACTAAGTAAGAAATTCAAGTTAACTAATATCTAGAGTTTAAATAAAATAAATACTTTATAAAGAAACTACACTACACATGTGTATACATTACTCTGTACACTGTTTCCAAAAGTTTCTACGTTATACTTTTTTAATCACTTAAACTATTTTTACACAGAAATCTAATACCACGACGCTGGCAAAGGAGTTTCCTCACGTTACATGACGTCATCAATAAAATCTGAATATCTTATCGAGCAACCCCTTTTAATGTTTCAAGTAAATTACAATTTATTTTATTTTTCGTAGAATTACTTTTAGGATTTTACACAACGAAACAATATTGCACTATACAATAAAATATCTGTGTGGTAGCGGCTAAGAATACTACCAACCCTCTTTGCTTGTGGATGTCGTAAAAGACGACTAAGAGCCTTCTAACGACCTGGGCCAACTCCATCTGATGCCGTTTGGTCAACAATTACATTCCCAAGGAGGGTTGACGTCTGGCAGGCGGCCGGTCATAAAACTATTGCCAATAATTTTTACAATATGTACTATGAAATAAGAGTATATACTCGTACTATATCGACCCCAAGTAATTGGGATAAGAGTAGGTGAATGATGATGAATGATGAATAAAATATCTACATTTGGTACTCTGAATAGTTATTATTGTACTAATTATAAATATTTTCTGATAATCATTTTGAAGATACATGATTTATATATATTATATTTATCGTATGATTAATTTGTTTGCCCAATAAGCTAATAGGAAGTCGTAATCTTTGATTCAAAATGTAAAGAGCACTCAATACATATCTATAGTTATAATTTCCTTATTATTGGATGCGAGCCAAATATTTGTGGCAATGATTAATTGGTGATTGAAAAGTGATCTCGTCATTCCTGTACTGTAATTATTAAAGCGATAAATCACTTGATGTTATGGTTCATATATTTTATACTTGTTCCCTGTTTTAGAAAGCACTTTATAGTTTGATATTATTTATTCCTCTACTTTTCAGCTTATATATTTACCTCCTAATGTTTGACCCAAGTATCTTCTATATTGCGAAAAATGTAACACGCATGACTAGACAGTTTGGAATAGTGGTTTTACTTCTAATTTACCTTAAGTCTAGTGATGCTATATGCTTATGTACATTAGTTATCCCTTACAACGTTCACAAACAAGGAAGGTACTGTAACTTTGTTAATTCATGCATTGCCTTTTAATGAATCACCATTCTTCAATTATATATTACCTTTTAATGAATTTTATTTCGTTTTGTGATTGGTCCACCAACTTGACGGTAAATTAGATTTCAGTGTATACAGCTTATGGAGTACTATGTCAGTAGTGTTAGTACCTGTATTATTTGCTTAAGTTGAACATTTATAATTAAATATTTATATTTTATCCTCTTAGTGCTATATTTATCAAAAATATGACATATATGCTCCTCCAACTACTTTGTAACATAGTTTTATTTATTACTAAGCATTTAATTTTATATCTATTATTAAAATATGTACATTTATAGCAAAGTTTCAAAATTAAAATATTTACAGAATAGAAAATACATCAAAAATATGAAATATATTATGTTCCACCTCATTCAGATTCTAAGCTCTAAATTTTTATCTCTTTACACTCTGTCTATAGGATTTCTAAAAAAAATTGGGACATGTTTTTTCCATTTTCTTAGTGGCAACCCGAGCATAAATTTTAAGGGATTTTACTTGAAAAAGGTAATATTTGCATATGAACTACAATTTTCCGTTTCATGAACTCTGATATCGACTCCTTAAAATCCTTTCTTAACTTTCTTATATTTATGCAGATTTCTTTATGATAAGGTAAGATAAGGCATAAATATTCAAATTTTAGATCCCCGGTGTATAAGATGATGTATGATAAGATGTATATTGATAATAAACATACTTTTTATCATTCAGAGTTGCCAGTTTTACACAAAAACAAAAATAAATTAGATCACCTTAAAAACACTACCTAACGCTATAACAGTCTTCAGTCAAATAACGGAATAATGGTGGTACAGAGTGGGATGGTTAATGAGAAACTTCAATCTATCTATCAAAGATTCGACGTCCACTGTTGGACATAGGTCTCTCCAAACTCATATAAAACCCTAACCGCCAAGTTTAGCGTTTGCAGCTTGATCGGCTTAAAGAAATCTGTCGTAATATGTCTCATACAAACCCCAATCCTATTTCAAATTATTCGAAATTTTTATTTCAAATTCGGTTACAATTTCCGAGCTTCATAGTATCTCTATTCTTAACTTGCGACTACATGGTGAGAACGTAAGCAGTACACTTAAATGTGTAAAATATAAATGTATGAGATGTATGTGGGTTCTGGCTTGTGCATCCAGGGTTATAAGAGTTACAGTTACGAAAATGTGTGCCGAGATTATTAAAAATATGCGTGGGTTATTCTATTTACAGAAATTAGAAATATATACCATATATGCGTCGTCATCCTGCTTTTATCCTTATTACTTGGGGTCGATGTAATATATTCTTCTTTCACCGTACATATAACAAAAATTTTGACAATAGTTTTATAACCGGCCGCTTGCCTGATATCAACCCTTGGGAATGTAATTGTTGATCAGAAGGCATCAGAAGGAGTTGGCTAAGGTCGATATAAAACTCTTAGTTGTCTTTTATGACACACACAAGCATTTTTGGTAGTATTCATAGCAGCCACTACACAACATTAATACTTAAATATATGTAGTATTCTTTGGATTAACCAGATTTATCATCAATGCGTACGCATGAATTGCTGAGTAGATTTTAAAAGTGTTTGAAATCCGTTTATATAAGTAACGAAAATGTTTTTCGAGGAAATCTCTCACGTACATGTATAATTATGTAAAAAAGCAAGTAAATCCTACTTAATATAAAAATGCGTTGCGATTCGTAACCTCTTGATAGCCACTTTCATTGATGAAGAATTTTATTCACGTTCCCCTCACGTTTTCGTAACGTAGGTTGAGTTGGCTTGATTAAGTAATTTCCTCGAGAAATTCTGAGGGTTTCTTGTTTGATGGGTATTTTGTAGTAGGTATTTAACATTTGTAGGATCAGTAATTATGAAACATTTGCTAGCAATGAAACAAACGTATAGACCGCAATAAGTTCTTAAATTCAGCTACGACAAGCCACGTAGACGTTTAAAACTACTAATTCTAATTATGAAAATGTAATTAAAGTAAATTACCTGTGGTGAAAGGATACGAATTTGATTACACAGTTTGTGTTTTAGTTAAGATATTGACCCTGCTTGGAAATTTAAACTACGATTATGGAGAATACTTTGTGTTCCACGAATTGTTCTGAGTATTTGTGTTTGTTGATTGTATTTGTAAAGTCCTCCGCAATATAAGGTTTTTGGAACGAAGTTCCTTATCGCGCATTGTGAAAGGGGGCTAGACGGAAAAAATTCTTACGAAAAGTTGTCACGACACTTTTTGCTATAGTAAGCTATTGTAAGCTGTGCGGCGTCGCTCGTCGGTTCTCTTATAGAAAGCAAGCCAGATATTTTCATTTCTATTTCGCATTGAACAGTGTGGTGTCGCGACGATTTTTTTTATAGATAGAGTGATTCAAGAGGAAGGTTTATATGTATAATATATGCATAATGTACTAGAGAAACACTGATAATTTTAGAGGTTTCTAATGTGATGTCGTAAATAAACACATTATTTTGCGCTTACATTGCAAACGCTGGCTGAACCCTACGAAATAGATCAAAATAAAGTACTACAGTATTATACAGCTTAAAAAGGCCTACAAAAAAGTCCGCGATGGTATATATCTATCTCTTAAGGATAACATACTATATCCATTTTAATACTTTAAAAAATGTTCTATTATAAAACGGTAATTGAAAAGCTATTTACACAAATACTGTATTAATCCTTATCATTTTAAATACATTAGTTGGCTTGAGCATTTCATGAAGATATTTTTTTTCCTTCAGACCATGCAAATTAAATCAATACCTTAAGAGATATAGCAAAATCAAAATAATGCGCAACGAAATTATTTTCGCCCGTGACCGGGCCGCGTGGCCGGCTCGCGTTCGAGCTCGGGGCCGAAAAGTTATGGTAGTCTAGTGGAATTGTATATCCTATTATTAATATTATAAACGTGAAAGTTTGTAATAATGTATGGATGTGAACATGTTTGTTGCTCTTTCACGTAAAAACTACTGAATGGATTTTGATGAAATTTATAGTAATATAGCTTGCACATCAGAATAACACATAGGCTATAATTTATAAAGATATTTTGCAAATTGGCTAAAATATAACGATAAAAATCGCTAAAGGCAGAAAAAAATTATATAATTAAAATAGAACTTCGTTCCATCCGGGTGTCCCTTGACACCTCCGGTTTTTTTATCTTAGTGTAGAGTGTTTGTTGTCTTTAAATAAAAAAAGAATAACATAACATTAAGCAGCGGCCCACCAATAAAATCTCCAAACCCACCCGGTTGGGCTTCCGGCTCTCTCACTCACCGAACGAAGTATAACACCACATTGCCATTGCTCAGACGTCAATCTGTGAGAGTGTGGTACTACCCCGAACTGACCGGTCCGCGACTGTTGACAGAAAACTGTCAACAGCATGGTCTTACCACTAATATATAATATTTCTTTTTTTGCATGAAAGAATAATAAATATGCTTACAAACTTTCACATGATATTATTTTAGTAGGATGTCTCACAGAAACCATAATTGAAAGCGGTTAGCCAAAAGTTTTAATGACTGAATAATTCTCGCGCTCGGAGGGTTCTCTATTCTTCCTTTTCCTGGAGGTGTTATTGAGATAATTGAAAAACGTAAGTCTAATCCTTTGATGAAGTAAAAAAAGTCATTTCAAATGGGGGTTAGCCTATTGTCTGTGGGTATTGTAAAAGATGACTAAAGGGTATATATGCATACACAATCTGTGCAAAAATATAAATATGCATAATACACAACATCTGTGCAAAAGAAGAAAAACTCTAGATATAATGGTATACTAATCCGTTTGAATAGTGTAGTATAGTAGATCAATTTTCCTCCTATTGTGTAGGAGGCTCGGATGCAACTGTGAAGTACCTATACATTAACGATTTTCGTTCAAATAGATATTGTTATTATTGAAAGGTTCTTGGTTTTATCTTTATCCGTTTTCTTCCATTAATTAAAGTTTCATAGATGTATGTTATCTACATAATTAAATTCATAGTATTTACTAAAATCTACAATTGTATAATATTCCGAAAGTTTTAAAGTTCTTTAGCCGATTTATTTAAAATTTCAATGAAATATTATTTATAATTATCTAGCAACGCGTTAGAGTAGACATTATATTAACAAGCATGCTAACACACCTCAACCAGCTCAAAGAGTCACTTATTGTGGCGATTGACAAAAAAATATAAAGATTACAATGAATAATACCAACCTGAAATAATTATTTAGAACGATAAATTGATATAAAGAGAGTATTGGTGTAAAGATGCGAAAGGGAATGATCTGATGGTTCGGACATGTGGAAAGAATGCCGAACGAACGTCTGGTTAAGAAGATATACAATACGAAAGTAGATGGATGTAGGTACCGGGGTAGACTGAGACTCACCTACCTAGACCAAATTGGTCACGTATTGAAAGAAGGTGGAGTCAAGAGTATCCAAAACCGGCGAGCGTGTATGAAGAGAATTATGAATGCTGAGGAAGCGAGTGAAGTATGCAAGGATAGAGTTCTCTGGCACTCTGTTCTCTCTGCCTACCTTGCAAGGGATATGGCGTGATGATATGTATGTATGTATATATTGATATTTGACTTTTTATGCCATATAACTAATATATACCTCAAATTAAGGAATTATTGGCTTATACGGAACAAATTTTCACACTCTACTTGTGTACAAAATAAAGTATTCGCAGTCCTCGATATAACAGGTTAAGGTTAACTAGAATAGTAGTTTTGTAATAGTTTGCCTTCAATTCAAATACTTATTATTTGAAACCTCAAACTTTTTATTTTGTCTTCATTCTTTTATATTTTGTGTATATATATAAAATACATTTGCGATTATATGAAAGCTACAGCTATTTTAAAATTGGATTAGCCGCTCGTGACCAGCAATAAATAAATCGTTTTAAACAGAGCTGAACGCCATAAAACGTTGTTTGTTTAGCTATAAAAAAGTTTTAAATCCTCAGCTCTATCCTCATATCTATGTATAATTACATGCATTAAATAATTTAACAAATCAATTATTATTCATATTAAAAAAAGTATTTTGTTCAGTTGGTTACATAATTGGGTGTAATTTGTCTGCGTTAATTATATGTTTGTAAAGTCCACCGCAATACAATGATTATTTACATAGAGCAGGGGTCTCTTTAAAAAAAAAATGTGTTTTTGAGATGAAGTATGTAAGAGATAGAGCGAGCTAGTTTACCGTTCCAATTACCGAGAAGGGCTAACATAATGTTTATCTAAAACTTTAGAAGTTCCGTGGGGTTCTTAGTTCTTCAGTGACAAAGGCATGTCATCATTCTCCTACTTTTGTCCCAATTACTTGGGGTTGATACAATATATACTCTTCTTTAGTACAAATTGTAAAAGAAAAAAGAGGGCGCTGACTTTTTGTAACACAGGTTTACTATCTAGCACAGAAGTCAGAGACTTCACTGTGTGAAGTCTCACAAAAAAATTAAGAGAAAAATACATGTATTATTATTATTATTTTGTAAAAGTTATTGGCAATACTTTTATGACCGGTCGCCCGCCAGACGTCAACCCTGCTTGGGAATGTAATTGTTGACCAAACGGCATCAGATGGATTTGGCCCAGGTCGTTATAAGGCTCTTAGTCGTCTTTTACGATATCCACGAGCAAAGTAAGGGTTGGTAATATTCGTAGCCGCTATCACACGGCTGGATGATTATAAAATTCATCTTATCTCAGCTAATATATATGTATTTCACTGTTAGGCTCGAGCCTCCTGCATCGTGCTGGTCATATGGATATATAATTTTATTTCGAGTTTTTCTTTCTTTTGCATAGACGTTATCAGTATATGTTATCACTTAGCTATCCTTAACGACACCTACGAGCAAGAGAGTGATGCTGAATTGTATTTTTAGACCATACGGAAATTTAAAATTATAATTTTCTTCGCTATTATACGTATCCGTATCCAGTCGTTCTGGTCTCGTTTGCGAGCGGCAAATAATATGATATTGAGGGCTATTGCCGTTTGTCCTGGCAATAATTTCTACCGACACTGCATATCTGTACATCACAGAGAGAACCATAGATAGTCTGCTAACTATATTAGTAATAGTAACTGTAAGATTTTTTATTGTAATTGAAGAAAATATTATTATTTTTGTGATAATTATTATGTTTTATTAGTATTATTGCTTTGTTACTGTCTTGTTTTTGGTTATTGTTATTATTATTATTAATCACTATAGATAATATGGTCTGAAATAAATTATTATTATTATTATAAAAATTTTAATAGATTGAAGCCAAAATCTGTGGCTACAATGTGAGATAGGTAGTATTTTATTTGGTTTATATTGTCACAATCGACTGACCTAGTAGCCGCAATCCACTGTTTGACTATCCCTAATATATCTCTATCGTATCGACCAATTGTTACACATGTGATACCGAAATCACTTTAAAGAAGCTTTTCATGAATATTATTATAGATTTATAATTTTTGACTATGGTATATTAGTGTTGGCCAAAGGCAAGACTCTTGAGAGTCTTGCAAGTCTAGCAACTCTCGCTGTTAGAATAACACAGACTCACTTGTTTTGATGAAAATGAAAAACCCACAGAAATGAAAAAAAATCAACTAAATTAATGAAGTTTCATTTATCTAGTGGCACTATCTGTACAAGTATCAATAATTAGGTACATACCACTTATCGGGAGTGGGGCTATAATTACACCAATCTATCATAAGACTGCTTTCAAATAACATCAATTTATTTTCCCATGTACTGGTATTAAGAATACAAAATGTTGACAATCTTTTCTTTGCTAAAAGAATCATAAAATACTACGATACGACTCTTGCAGGGAGTCTTGGTCTTGCATTTGGGCAACATTATGGTATATATATCTTAGATAAATATCAAGAGCGGGGATACTTATAACAAAGTACATATAACCTTTGGTCACTTTAATGTAGTAAGTCAATTATGATAATGGTATGCTAGCATAGCGCCCATTAGAGTAATATAGTTACGGATAAAATAGCATTTATGAACGGGCTTCCTACTTAGTTTTGGGTTATAATTGGTTACGACGTAATGCGATAAGTAATAGATAGTATACACGTTTTGATGCATATCGCAATTCTATGTCATATTTCAATAGTGATGGATACATTATAACTTTACATATATTTAATCAAATGATAATAACTGATGCTCAACGAATAGGTCAAAATACATCTTAGAACAGTCATGCAACACTGTCATGCATCTACAAATTTTATACAATGCAAACTGTATTTATTTCCTAATAAGTGATTAATGAAGATTTCATTTTTGAATAGTACTTTATTCCATACAGCATTTGAAGAAGTAAGTAATTATTAAATGAAACAAAAAAAGAAATGCATTCGGAATTCGAAAGTAGTATGGTGTATAGGTACTGATTTTATTTAAAGATGTTTTTTTTTGTCGATGAAGTTATAAAAGAAGACAGTACATAGAAATAAAAAAAGCTTGTGTATAAGAAATAGGTTTGGACCCTAACGCACGAGCCTTTGTTGCATAACGTGACGCAGTGTGTAAATGAAAGCGTTTAAATATCGTTTAAATATTTTTATCGTTTTTATTTAAATGTGTAACAATATTTTAGCTTATAAATACCCGATACGAAACGAAAAATGATGTCACAAACGGGGTTCGAACCCGCACCTATTGGGAATCAGGCCCAACCGTGCTGCCACTTACACCATTGTGAACTAACAGTTCAACAACAGAACTAACAGTTCACAATGGTGTAAGTGGCAGCACGGTTGGGCCGGATTCCCAATAGGTGCGGGTTCGAACCCCGTTTGTGACATCATTTTTCGTTTCGTATCGGGTATTTATAAATAATTAAGCATATTAAATGCTAAAAATTTCAGTAATTTGAATATTTTAGCTTTCTAAGGCTTTTGAAAGATTTATGTCCGTACAAAACTAGGCTGACATTTCCGATTACAACTTATGCCTTCCCATTGTGGATAATACAACAATTATATATTTTCGCTTTACTTTTTAGTGTGGTGGTGGCTACGAATACTACCCACTTTTACTTTGCTCGTGGATGTCGTAAATGACGATTAAGAACTTAAAGTCGACTTGTACCAACTCAACCTGATGCCGGTTAACAGGCAGGTTAGGCAGGCGACCGATCATAAAACTATTGCCAATAAATTTGGTAATATGTACGATGGAAAAGGAGTACATATTGCATCGATCCCAAGTAATTAGGATAAGAGCAGAATAATGATAATGATGAAGGTTGACTTTTCGTGTATTTTCGCAATACATATTTAATATATACCTACTATTTTTCTTAAATATTATCTAAAATGCACTTATTAGCTACCAATAATAAATATACAACCATAGGCAACATTAGGGTTTGACAGTATTCGATGCCGCCGGCGTATGACATATTAGGTACATAGCTAAAATTACATACAATTAATTATATTTATAACTAGCTTCTGCCCGCGCTTCGCCCGCGTAAAAGGTTACTTTTCCAAAGTTTTTCATCCCCCTTTTTTATTTTACCCCTTAAAGGTAAATTTTATATTTAATCAATAGCCTAAAAATAAGTTTCAAGTTTCTGGATTTAAAAATGACGATACTTCCTTACATCATTTCATCCCCCTTTACAACCCCTTTTTGCATTTAAAAGTAGCCTATGTCCTTTATCAGGCTCTAGACTATCTGTGTACCAAATTTCATTTAGATCGGTTCAGTGGTTTTGGCGTGAAAGAACGAAAGACAGACAGAGGTACTTTCGCATTTATAATATTAGTAAAGATTTCAAAAATAATTGTTCTTTAGTTGTTAAAGTGAGACCATACTAATCATAATTTGTAATACTATATTATAGTCCAAGGAATTAAATCTCACTGAAGAGTTGCCATACTATTTAACAGTGTTTTGCAAGTTTTGAATTACTCGTATAATTAAAATATACTTCACATCAAAGAGGTTAAAGGATAACGTAATTTTGAAGCAGTTTTAGGAGGCGTATTTTATAAAACGGCATTTAAACTTTCTGCGCTTGTTTTAATTATTCTTTTACTTTGCAATATACCTATTTTATACTGTTTAAAACAATGATAATAGTCAAAATTTCAAAATATTTTAAAATTATTTTTATCACGCTTTTAGAACGCAAGGTCCTTTTATCATTGAAAAACGATTACTCTGTTTTGGTATTAGGCATATCACTTAGGCACTTTTTTTTAGTAGATTTATCAGTATAGTCTGTACTAGCCAATATCAGTTCTCAAAATTGGAGCGTTTGGTCACGGAATCACTCTGATCAGTAATTTAAACGTCGACCGCCTAAAAGTAATCGTCTAAAACTAATCTAAGGCTAGGATAAAATAAGATCAATACGATCTATTTACGAGCCCAACAAGCCTTATTAAGGAAAGTGAAGGTTAACTGATGGCAGTCAGAATAGCGATTAATCACCTTGTAAATGTGTTGGTGAAGCCAATTAAGAAATTTGTAACAACTTAATTCTGTCCAGAGCTAATTAATAAGATGTAGTAATATTTACAAATTAATACTGCAAGTCAGTTTACGTAATTTGTAACAGAAAATATTTATGAAAATTAATTATATTTTCTACCAAACGTTTGTTGTTATATATATTTTTTTAAATAAAATTAACTGAAAAATGAACGTGTGTGGATTGAGATGTATCAGGAATGTATAACGTCGAGGATGTGGTAAATGTTGCCTAGCAGAATATGTTAAGTAGGTAGCTCTCTCGCGTGGAATACATAATAACTATCGTTTTATATGTGTATTTTTTTTCTGGATGCGGAGAATGAGGACGCGGAGTATGCCTATGAGGTTAAAAAATAATCTGTTTTAAAAAAACCTATCCACAGAAGTAGTTATAGACTCCAAATTAGAAAATTGATATCATCATTCTCCTACTCTTATCCCAATTACTTGGGGTCAAAAACAATATGTACTCTTCTTTCATAGTACATATTGTAAAAGTTATTGGCAATAATTTTATGACCGGCCGCCTACCTGACGTCAACCCTCCTTGGGAATGTAATTGCTGACCAAACGGCATCAGATGGTGTTGGCCCTGGTCGAAATAAGGCCCTTAGTCGTCTTTTACGACATCCATGAGTAAAGTGAGGGTTGGTATTCGTAGCCGCTACCACACAGCTATAAATTAGAAAATTGATATAAGGAATAAAACAAAATATTAAGCTCTTGAAGTTCTACACTAATGTTTACACTAATGTGAACTGTAACTGAAATGTAATCAGTTCAGTTACTGTAACTGAACTGTAATCAGTTCAGTTATAGTTCAGCTACAAAGTACAATTTCAGTTTTACAAGTTCGAAAGAGGGGAATGTTTGGTATCTTATCCAGATTTAAATTTTACAATATATTTTTTTCTGTCAAAGAAAGAGAAAATGTTATTATTCATAAAAATAATTTAATAACTATTACATATTGCTAATATCTTGTTGTGCGAATTTAACTTCACTTCGCTTGAAAGTTAGCATGTGTGCGTGTACCTAAATGTCGTCGTGCGAGTGTGTGTAAAAGTAGAAATAATTTATTTTTGTGACTTTGTAATAGTATCTAATAAATGTTGGGATTAGGAATATTCTATAAATTAAATTTAGTTTTTTTTACAAAAAACTTATTTTTCTATAGTCCATAAACGTCTTATTGGCACGCTCACGAGCGATTTTCATTAAATTATTGGTAATTAAATAATTATAGTGTATCGATATATTAATAATTGACTGATGACAGCTTAAAAGTCTGATTTATTATACATATGATCTAATTATATTTTTTGCATGAAATTAGTATATTTAGCATAAAAAGTTGGCAACTACTAATGCCATGCCGCTGTTTTTGATATAGGTACATTTGTGAGAAAGAGACCACCACATCAATTTAAAACACTGTTATATGTGTGCGATATTTTTACTGTTGATGGTAGTAGACGAGTCTGACCACGTTCTAATATTTCATCATCATTATCTCAGCTTATAATATGTCCCACTGTTGGGCTCGAGCCTCCTCCGTAATCGGAGGAAATTTAACCTACTCTACCACGCTGGTCAGACGTGTTGGTATAGGGTTTTGTTTAGAGTTTTCCTTCTCTTGCCCCGATGTTATATGCTTATTCTATCCCTTAGTCGTCTCTTACGATCACCCACGGGTAAGATAGGGGGTGGTGATTTGTGTTCTTACTCCGTCACTACACGGATGTTCTAATATTTAATAAAGATCAATGTTATAAAAAATGATGATTGACCGTGTGGTCAGAAAGAATAGAGGTCTTTGAAGCTTGTAATGTAGAAGCAGGACAGTAGGTAGCGTCACTTTGTGAACCGACAAATTTTGGCAGAGAATGCTTGTCGAAAGCAGTAATTGGATGACACTGTATAGGATGTTCTAGTTTCATCTTCTAATTGCAACAGAGAAACACGGCAGTGGTGATGCTAGAAGAATTTAGGGTTTCTTGTTGTATAGACTTGAATGACTTACTGACGTATATATAGGTACTCAGTTTATACAAGATATTAAGTCTGAAAGGCTAAGTGATGCCAGACTTGTAAGATTCATCACTCATCCTTATACCATCACTATCCATCCTACTTCTCCGAATTACTTGAGTTCGATGCAATAGGTACTCCTCTTTCACCGGACGACAATACCACTATCAATAATAACTATTAAAAACTATTGACTAAAAACTAAATTGAATAATTGATAATAATTAATAATAACAATTATTACAGATAAATTGAATATAGTAAACACAGCGACACAGCAGTGAAGAGCAGCTGACTGTATCTTTCTCGTTCGGGTACACTAGGCGGTCCCGAGTTCACTCGATCGAGCCTTTCACCTCGGAGCGTGACGGACCAGCCTTACTTATAGCCTAGGAAAAAAACTATGAACGGTGCGCCAAAAGAAGTGTTCACTTCAATAAAATAGCTAAAATCAAAGATCGAACCGAAACTGTTTGGAATTAGATTGTCCGATTTTTCAACTAAGCTGTACTGTGCTGTGCTATGTATATTCACAATGCCAGCGGCCAAATTTGCCTTTAAATTTTAATAGTAAAACTATTAAAATGTATGTAAGAATTTTGAATGTTTTTAATTAAAGTTATTAGATTTGTAAATAGCTGTGATAAGCAAAATGAAAATGTATTAGGAAATGGATAAACTTTATTAAACTTTTTAATAAACATTCTATGCATCAACAGTAAAATTTCCCATATGCAAAAGTATTTTTATTCGACTAGTCGAACTCGTAACGTCTCGATCAGCAGTGATTAAACCAACAAGACAGTCTATAAATGAGATGATAAAGACATCTGTGTTCGCATCATAATCTAACTCTCAAAATACGTTCTGTATTTGCGTAATGTTACGATTTGGTATATTTGATTCAGATAGTATTTTAGATATGAAGGAATGAGTATTTATGTCTATAAACATGAATTAAAAGACATACGTGATTCTGGTGAATTTTATGAATGATTGCATAAATGCATTACAATTTTGGTTGTAGCGTGCCCTGGTGTTTCTAGTAGTTTTACTGCTGTTGATTTTGTGACTTGAAATAATAAAATAAACCTAAAATAAAGTTCAAATGATATCATCAGTAAAAGCATTAACTAGAATGGGGTTTTTCCTACAAGCAATTATCAGTAGGAACAGTTTGGAACAGCGCCCCGCAAATTGCTTATTCGTGATCGCCCTAATTACGTGATACTTGAAAATTATACAGCGAAATGTCAATGTGTTAATACTTTTGATTGCTCTTTCGGTAATGAACGTGTAAGTTAGATTTCGAGAAAATGTATGCGCACCTTGCTGTTAATTAATAATGTTAAGTTGCAAACGTTTGAATTAGAAGTTTCATGCTCGGGTGTCATAAAACATTTTCAAAATGCGGGGATTTAAAAAAAATTGTGCAATTCAATGAAAAGATATCTTATAGAAAGAAGAAGCACGAGTGATAAAGCATTACCATGATCAGTCCTTTTTTCTTTTGCATACATGTAAAAAGAGACGGCTAAAACGTTTACATCGTACAAGAGTTTTGTTAAAGTTTTTCGATCGGTTTCCTACTAGAAGTCGGAGGCTTGACATTGTGTGGTTTTAAATAACTATGAGAAATAAATATTTACTGATGGTAGCCCAATACTCAAATTTGAACGCTTTGCATTGCAAAACATACACCACAAACGAAAGTGTCATAAGTTCTTGAAGTGACATTCAACACGCATTTAAATCACAATATTATTTTAATAACATACAACATACAATACAATATATAATAATAGTATTGGTGTAAAGATGCGAAAGGGAATGCTCCGATGGTTCAGACAACGAGAAAGAATGCCGAACGAACGTCTGGTTAAGAAGATATACAATGCGAAAGTGGAAGGATGTAGGTACCGGGGGAGACCGAGACTCGTACTGAAGGAAGGTGGAGTCAAGAGTCTCCGAAACCGGAGAGCGTGTATGAAGAGGATTATGAACGTTGAGGAAGCGAGTAAAGTATGCAAGGATAGAGTTTTCTGGCACTCTGTTCTCTCTGCCTACCCTGCAAGGGATATGACGTGATGATATGTATGTATGTATTATTTTAATCTAATATTAATACTATTGAAATTTACATTTGGCCTATCATTGAGTAAATATATCTGAATATATTTATGTGAATATATCTGAATATATTCCTCCTTCTTTGTCGATCACTTCAATGTTATCACGATATTTAATAAGAGTAGTTATGCCACCTGAATTAAAAAAAAAACGTTCAAGTGCGAGTCATACTCGCGCACCCGAGGATTCCGTTTTTTTTAAACTATGTAATTTAAAATTTATGCTTTTCACATTTTTTGCTATATCTGTGCTATATGTTGCATCGTACCAAATTTCAACATTCTGAGTTCACGGGAAGTATCTACCTGTAGATTTTGATTCTCTTGTGAGTGTCAAAAATTTGCACCATAAACGGCTGATCTTTTGGTTGCGTTGGCTTAGAAGTTTGATTTTTTCACAGCTCCAAGTAGACCTGAGTATTTGATATAAATTTCAGTTTGACACATCTATGCGTTTCTGAGAAAAAGGGTCTTAACAGACAGACGGACAACAACGTGAGGGTGTAAGAGTTTTGTTTTTTTCTTTTGAGGTACGAAACCCTAAAAAACATAAAATTATTAAAATTTTGATTAGAAAGCTTTGATTTAAATAATAAAATGTACTATTTGTTTTGTAACTACCAATAACAAATAATTTTCCTTGTGGTGAAGAAAAACTCGAAATAAAATCTTAGCCGTAAAAATTTATTAGACAAAGTAGACACGTTGCGTGTGCAAAGTAAACAATATATAATTTATTTATGCTTGGTAACGGAGTAAGAATACAATTCACCACCCCTCATCTTACCCGTGGATGATCATAAAAGACGACAATGGATATACAACGCATATAACATCTATACAAGAGAAGGAAAACTCGAAATTAAACCCCTATACCAAAAGTGGTGAAGACTGAAAGACCAGCGTGGTATAGTAGGTCAATTTCCCTCCCGTTATGGAGGAGGCTCGCGCCCAACAGTGGGAGATATATGAACTAAGATGAATATAGGCATATGATTATCTAATAAAAGTTATTACTTGCGCGGCAAAGCACTGTGGGATAGTTATTACTAAAATAATAACGAGACCATTAAAATATGAAACGTAATGTTTATTCAGAATTTTGTTACAAGCTTTCACCATTTATTATTTGAAGTGTCTCTTGACAATTTTTTAGGACTAAGAGGAAAATTTTAGTTATAAATACGTACCTAACGTACCTATACATTATTACTGTCGATTTATTTATTTTCGCTTTATATCTTGTAAAAATATTTCTGATATTATATACATGTATTTACATACGTATACTGACCTATCTCAATGCTGCCTTTAATGCCGCTTTTCACTGACTTTAGAATTCATTAACGTGTTACTAGATGTCGCGTGTTAATGACTTCTAAATTCGTCAATGTTCTAAATATAATAAAATATGTACTAGAAGCGAATTTTTTTTTTGAAGGTATTTATTTCATTTTTTAAGCCATGTAAGATTGTTCATTTATTAAAACTATGTATTACTTGTTCCTTTAACGCGAGTGTTGGCCCTGACTGCTATGAATACAGAAGGCTCCAGCTAGACTATTTAAACACTAGTCCAAACCATCATACCAATCTCTAGTGGATTATTTCTCTCCCAATTTAAAGTTGCGTCGTTTATCGGTTGAAGAAACAGAATTGATTTATTACACAATTTTAAATATTACTTTTCTAAGTTTCAAGAGTGATTGCTATAAACTTAAATATAAAAAGATGAAGAAAAAGCGAATGTCTTCGAAAAGGTATGCAGCAAGACAATAAATCGAAAAGTATCAGTACCAACTTAAAGAAAAGCTACAGTAGAAAGTAGGAGAAGTAAGTAATTAGTTGTGAAATCGGAGAAGTTAAGATGGTTAGAATACGTGGCAAGTATACATATATGATAAAAAGTATCAAAGCATATAATTGTGAATTCAAACGTTTTTCGGTTGACTTTAAATGACTTTTATTAAGATACTAATAACCAATTATTGTAAGGTTTAGAGCTGGTACTAGCCAAGGTTAGCAAATGTGTAACAAATAGTGTAACTACGCACAGGGCCGGCTTTACCTATAGTGCAGAGGGTGCGGTGCACCCGGGCACCGGGTGTTAGGGGGCGCCGAGAGCCACTCGGGAGACATAGAGCCTCCACGATAACGTGTGTGCCTAACCATTTATAAACGTAGTAGGTGCGTTGTTTGACAGGTTTGGGTAGGTTGCTTTGTCGCCATGCTTACTGTACCTTCATAATCCGTTCGCGTTTACCTGGTTTTGTGTCAAAACAACGAGATTAAGCATGGAACAACACATTCCAGCGAGATTGAAAATTTACTCTAACGTGTTGTTGTAACTATCAACCTATTCCATTTTGTTCACGCATTTTGATACAAGAGGGCGCCAGGTGATTGCTTGCACCCGGGCGCTACATGTGCTAGAACCGCCCCTGACTACGCATACATTAAAATTTAATGTTTTCTTATATATATATATTTTATGTATATAACTACCAATTGGTATGTTATCTTATCTATTAAGGTAGATAACATTAAATATTTCTTGTAAATATAAAGAATTTCCGTCAAATATTTCTCCGCTACTCCAAATAGATGAACATTCTGAAGAAAAGAGATGCTCTCTTCCTCTTACTAAGAAAGTGCCTCGTAATGGTATATCACTTTAATAAGAAAAACATAATAAATATTATGTCGATCATTCCACTGAAGTACTTTCATGCATAGCAAATGCATTGTTTACTTCAAGATCATTCAAGAGTTTCCGAAACCGGCGAGCGTGTATGAATAGAATTATGAATGTCGAGGAAGCGAGTGAAGTATGCAAGGATAGAGTTCTCTGGCACTCTGTTCTCTCTGCCTTCTCTGCGAGGGATATGGCGTGATGACATATATATACATATATATATATATGATATATACTTCAAGATGAATTTTGAGTTACCATTAAATTTCTTGTGATCCCATTAATCTGGAAGTGTATCCAACATTTTCAAATGAAAAAACCATTTACTAAACCGTTTCATAAACAATCAAGTTATGTGCCGCAACAAACATTAAAAAAACATACAACTGAATTGAGACCTCCTTTCTAAAAGGGTACCTTAACGGATAATACAGTTAAGAGTCAGGTTAAGAAGCATGTGGTGAGTGGGAATAAAACTAAATGACAATCTGTAGCCTACTGATCCCGTCTCTACTTAACCTTCTGAAAAACAGGCATCTATCAACATCAAACAAGATTGTATCCTTAAACATTAATAAAAAATATTAAAATGTATTGCAGAGAATTTATTTTAAAATCCAATTTTCACTAAACCAATTTAATTTTTATTAAGTACATACGTAGAAGGTTCACAAAATAAATTCAATTTAAAACACTGCTGCTTTTAAGAAAATCTTTTCTGAGCTGGTAGAGTAAAATCTCAAAGCATGCAATTCTTTTACATCGTCATATGTTAGAAGCTGTCTGTGGTACGGATTTAAATTACAATGTGTCAACATTCCTTAGTTTCTTGAGGGTGTTGTAGAAAGCTACTAAACAAGTAATTTTACTGCACACGAAGAAAACCTTTAAACTATAAACCAGGTCGGTCATTTTGTCCAATTTTCTTTTCATTATGGAAGAGGTTCGTGTCAAATACATATATGGGTTATAACGGAGAAAGAAAGAAATATGTAGCGTTCTTACCATCGATAAATATATAATTTAATGTAATACATCTTCATGTAATATTCCAAAGTGGACGGGGTTTATCATCTATTTCCGTGTATTTTGATCTATTAATGAGTAAATGTAAATATATCAGATAACATTGATTCTGTGTTACATTAATTAGAATTACACATTTCTCAAGATAAACTATTTCAAAAAGAGACAGTAGACCTGAGTATTTGATATAAATTTTAGCTTGATACCTCCACGTGTTTCTGAGAAAAAGGGTCTTGACAGACAGACGGACGGACACACGGAAAACAAAGTGATCCTATAAGGGTTCCGTGTTTTCCTTTCGAGGTAGGGAACCCTAAAATTAACAGAACATTAAACAACACTTAGTCTAATTAAATGCGAAAACAGATTCATTAATATGGGCACTGGATGGATGTCTCTGTGATCAGCAGGATTAAAACCGGGAGTGATCACCGGATGGTTCGAGGCACATTGAATCTTCGTACGAAAGTCGAGCGGTCCCGCTTGATGAAGTCTACACTCCGACCTACACCTGTCCAATACCAGAACCCCGATAGCTTTCAACTCGAATTACATAATCGCTTCCAATGCCTGGAAGAGTGCGAATCTTCGAACGATATGAACAACAGGTTCGTGGAAACTGTCCACGCGGTCGGGTCAAAATTCTTTAAGGCCCGTCGCGCTACTAGAACAAAAAAGCTTTCTGACCAGACTCTTCAACTCATGGAGAGGAGAAAGGAAATGACGGTACAGTCTTCAGCCGATTGGTCCGAACTTAGGCAGCTTAATAGACAAATCTCTATATCTATGCGACGCGATATTCGCCGATTCAATACACTGCGTATTGAAGAGGCGATAGAGCGAAATCGAGGCTCCAAAGTGTTCGCACGAGATTTGTCTATCGGGCAGAGCCAAATGACTAAGCTGAAGACCGATAACGGTACTGTCATTTCATCCCAGAGTGAGATCTCGGGAGAGGTCGAAAGGTTCTATGGGCAGTTGTACAAATCATCCCTGAATCCTGTTGTCAGCTTGGTCCAAGACCCCAGATCCAAGCTAACTCGGCACTATACCGAAGAAATCTCGGACGTCAGCTTGTACGAGATCAGAATGGCTCTAAAACAATTAAAGAGCGGAAAGGCACCGGGAGATGACGGAATTACCACAGAGCTCCTGAGGGCAGGCGGCAAGCCAGTTTTAAAAGCCCTACAGAAGCTATTTAATTCTGTCATTCTCGGGGGCGACGTTCCAGAGTCGTGGACCAGGAGTGTGGTGGTGCTGTTTTTCAAGAAGGGCGATAAAACGCTCTTAAAGAATTACAGACCCAACTCACTCCTGAGCCACGTGTACAAATTGTTTTCAAGAGTCATTACGAACCGACTCGCGCGCAAGCTAGACGACTTCCAGCCGCCCGAACAAGCCGGTTTCCGAAAAGGTTATAGTACCATAGACCACATCCACACGCTACGCCAGATTATACAGAAGACCGAGGAGTATAATCGGCCTCTGTGTCTAGCGTTTGTGGACTATGAGAAAGCCTTTGATTCTGTCGAAACTTGGGCAGTGCTGCAGTCCCTTCAGAGGTGCCAAATTGACTATCGATATATCGAAGTGCTGAAGTGTTTGTATAAAGACGCTACTATGTCAGTCTGCATCCAGGATAAGAGTACTAAACCGATCCAGCTGCAGAAAGGCGTGAGACAGGGAGACGTTATCTCTCCGAAACTGTTCACCACTACGCTGGAAGATGTCTTCAAGCTCTTAGACTGGACCGGACTCGGCATCAACATCAATGGCGAATACATCACTCACCTTCGATTGGCAGATGATATCGTAGTCATGGCAGAATCCCTGGAGAACCTTGGCACCATGCTCAATGACCTCAGCAAGGTCTCCCAACTAGTAGGGCTGAAAATGAACATGGACAAGACGAAAATCATGTCTAATGCCCATGTCATTTCTGTACCGGTCCTGGTTGGGAATGCGATTCTCGAAGTTGTCGATCACTATGTTTACCTAGGACAAACAGTCCAATTAGGTAGATCCAATTTCGAGAAAGAGGTCAGCCGACGAATCCAACTCGGCTGGGCAGCGTTCGGGAAACTTAGGAGGATCTTCTCGTCTAATATTTCGCAGTGTCTGAAAACAAAGGCTTATAACCAGTGTGTGTTACCAGCGATGACTTACGGCACTGAAACGTGGTCTCTAAATGTCGGCCTCATAAAAAGGCTCAAAGTCGCTCAGCGTGCTATGGAGAGGGCTATGCTCGATATTTCTCTACGTGATAAAATCCGAAATACGGAAATCCGTAGAAGAACGGGTGTAACCGACATAGCCCGAAGAATTAGCACGTTGAAGTGGCAATGGGCAGGCCACATCGCTCGACGAACCGACAACCGTTGGGGAAAAAAGGTTCTCGAGTGGCGACCACGAATCGGACGACGCAGCGTAGGACGACCCCCCACTCGGTGGACTGATGACCTCATCAAGGTCGCAGGAAACCGTTGGATGCAGGTGGCACAGGACCGTTATAGATGGCATTCTCGTGGGGAGGCCTATGTCCAACAGTGGACGTTTACGGGCTGATGGATGGATGGATGGAATATGGGCACTTACTTTCTGGTAAATTTGACCTTAACTATGAACCACTATGACGGTGAAGAAAGTCGATAATGGCACACTAATAACTATAGTGAAAGCTGATTCATTTTAGGTCTCGTTAGAATAACAGTAATCATTAATGTAAACGACAAAATGATGTATCTTGACTTATTAACTCTTTGAATAGGTATGAGGGAAAACTGAATCCGATTATCGTTTGATGAAAGTGATGAAAGGTGGATCTATTATGGTAATGAAGAAATGTTTGCTTTATTGTTTGGACCCAAGGCCTTCCCTTATAAATCAAACATGAGCCACGCAAATAAAGTCAAAAGACGTTGCTTAGTATCTGGAGTTATGTTAAATCAAACCGGTTTATTTATTAAAATTTTTTGATAACTAAGATATTAATTGTTATTTCAGAGGGGAATTGTTGACGGACAAGCTCACTGTTTAATAAATGAGTTCATCATTTACTATAATGATCAGGGAATACTAAATCAGATTATCACGTGATGAATTGTGAATCTTTTATGGTAATCGAAAATGTCCATTTTATTGTTTGAACTCGCGGGAAGTAATCAAACGTGAACAATGCAAATAAAGTCAAAAGGCAATGCTTAATAGGTCTATGTTAAATGGGCGTGGATATTTATCGACCTATCCATGTCCACTGTTGGACTTACGTAATAGAGCATATAGTCATAATCGCTACATTTGGCAGGCATGTGGGCTGCTTTTACAGGAGAAGATTCTCCTTTGACCGGTTTTTGCAACTTCCACGGTCAAGTAGAGTCGGTAATGCTGACATAATTCAGTAGGTATTTATTACTACAAAGTTTGTGAGGATGGATGGATGGATGTTTATTACTATTTCACGCAATAAAGTAACTCATAGGTTATAAATATTTTGCGTAATTTGGCCATAACATGACGATAATTATCAAGTTAGAATAATCCTGCCCTCTGACAGCTAGTCGTATCTGAAGGTAATGGATCGTGAGACTGTTAGTAAGTATTAAAAAGTTTTAAATCAAAAATAAATAGTCAAAAATATTTATCTTTTATGTGAAAGCTAATATATTCCAAATTATGAGTCAAAAATTATTTAAACCGGAAATTTTCTTAATCCATCTATAAGCCCACAGACGTCTGCTGTTGGACATAGGCCACGAGAATATCAGACAATATGGTCTTGTGCCACCTACATTCAGCGCCTTCCTGCGACTTTCGAGACGTCATCAGTCCATCTAGAGGGGGTTGTTCAGCGCAGAGCGGGGATGCAGTTCATTTTGCTGTTTTTATAGATGATTTGTATGTGATGTGTATGTGATGACTTTATTATAATCCTTTCAGTTTTATTTTTTTGTTCGTAACGCGGGGAAGGTGATACCGCTATATTTTTTTTAAAGATGCCACCCTGCACTAAGGAAATAATCATTGTATTGCAGACTCAGAACAACAGTTTGTGGATCACACAAAGTATTGTCCTGTGTGGGAATCGAGCTCATGGCACTGAGGAAGTTCGTTATCTTAACCATTACGCCATCTGTGCAGTCATATGAATTAATCCTCTCCAATAATAATAGTATTCATACTAATTCTTACTCGCATTTAGAAATTAAAAAGCTTAATTATTTATAAATACCCGATAACGAAACGAAAAATGATGTCACAAGCGGGGTTCGAACCCGCATCTATTGGCAATCCGGCCCAATCGTGCTGCCACTTACACCATCGTGAACTATTTTAGGTCATGCAAATTTCGCTTCATATTATATCTTACGTCTTCAAGGTGACGTATGCCATCTAGCGGACAATGTTTACACATTGTATAGACTTAATACTTCAAAGTTTACAGTTAGAATTGTATTAAACGATGACACAACCTTGTTATTCAAATGACTGAAATTTTTAGCATTTAATATGCTTAATTTTTTATAAATACCCGATAACGAAACGAAAAATGATTGATTGATGATCCGGCCGATTGGGCCGGATTCCCAATAGGTGCGGGTTCGAACCCCGCTTGTGACATCATTTTTCGTTCACGTTTCGTTTCGTTATCGGGTATTTATAAATAATTAAGCATATTAAATGCTAAAAATTTCAGTAATTTGAATAACAAGGTTGTGTCATCGTTTAATACAATTCTAACTGTAAAGTTTGAAGTATTAAGCCTATACAATGTGTAAACATTGTCCGCTAGATGGCATACGTCACCTTGAAGACGTAAGATATAATATGAAGCGAAATTTGCATGTCCTAAAATACTTCACGATGGTGTAAGTGGCAGCACGATTGGGCCGGATTCCCAATAGGTGCGGGTTCGAACCCCGCTTGTGACATCATTTTTCATTTCGTTATCGGGTATTTATAAATTAAAAAGCATTTTCTAACTGTCTGTCTGTTCGTTTATTAATCTGTGCCAATCTATTGAGTCGTTTGTGACGAAGATATGAATAGTCTGAAGCCTGGGGAAGGATATAAGTTACGTTTTATCAACAAACCACACGGTCGAAGCTCCTGGCGGCAGCTAGTTAATAGTATTTTCATATTAGTCGTATACATTTGCCACGAATTATCTTTTATTAATAATTTCACACCAAACGAGCAGAAGAATTGACGTAGAATTCCAAAAATGTTTGCTAAATAAAATCAGAATCACCGATTTTGCAAAATTCAATTTATAATTCACTAATTAAATAGAGAACTTCCTATAAATTAAATTAAACAGAACATTTAAACAATTCTAAAGGAAATTGCGGTAATTTCGCTGGGGACCTCCAATTTACATATTCATAATTCTGTTAGACTTAAGGAATTAGAAGAGATAGAATAACGGCACTTCACATTAATAATTTATTGCATAATAACTCAATAACTGTGCCTGCCGTTTCATAACTATTTAATCTCTTATTGACCAATCTGTAGGTCACATTAATGATCCCATCATTGTTCTTTTCTGTTCTGACTTTATATACATTTATTGTCATTGCTCTCCTTGGAAACTCAATGTTATATTTTATAGCTATATTTTCTTTTCTCACTTTTCTATATAAACAAGCTATATAGAGCAATCGAACTGATAATTCCCGATTTAACACGTTATTAAGAAAGAAACAAATCAATTCTTCAGTTTTATTATATTAATTTTCAAAAAGAGAGACTGAATGCTAAGAAACATTTAAGAATGTTACATCTCTACTTTATACTTAACTCTGCTTAATAATAACAATAGAGATGTAACAAACCACATCATAATAAAGAAAGTTAACCCTTCAAATCTGTGGCAATCTCTCCTATCGTCACATTTCCTACTATAGGGCAACAAGAAGAGGCTTATTAGAATCTTAATGATATATTATTATATTTATAACACGGCCTTATTCTATACAACAGAGGTTTTGAGGAGTTAATTAAATTTGACCATTAGCCACCCAAATATAAAAACAATCCTTGTATAAGTATCCCGATAATTTCATTATTCGATACCTAGATATACCTTATAGGTATATATTAGACGATGATTACTAGGATTAAACAAGCGTGCGTATGGAATATATAATGAGATGGGAATTCAATTTGAAACTTTGCCTTCTGAACTATATGTAAATTATATGCATTGAGAACGAAAGTTCATGAATACATTGTGTATATTGATTATTATTTACAGAAAATTCAAACCAAGGAAAGAAATATCAAAATACAAAATAATAATTAACAATTGACATTTGAAGATGGCTAATAAATAAAATTACGTTTTAAATGTTAGTAAAATATTATTAAAAAAATAGTTATGTCTATGATAGAAATGCAATAGATATAATGCTGTGTGGTAGCGGCTCCGAATACTACCAACCCTTATTTCGCTCGTGGATGTCGTAAAAGACCACTAAGACCTTTATATCGAGCTAGGCAAACTCAATTTGATGCCGTTTGGTCAAAAATTACATTTCCGAGGAGGGTTGACGTCAGGCAAGCGGCCGTTTATAAAACTATTGCTAATAACTCTTGCAATATATACGACGGAAGAGGAGTACATATGGCACCGACTTCAAGTAACTGGGACAAGAGCAGGAGAATGATGTTGATCTATGATATAAATAAATGCTTGCGATTGCTACCAATGGAATTTTTTTTTTTATTGCTTATGGTGGCAAACCAGCAAGCAGCACACCTGATGGTAAGTGTCACTGCCGCCCATGGACCTTGCTAGCGAGAGTATGGATTGGGCCGCTGCCTACCAATAAGATCCCAACATATAATAACACCCACATGGGCTTCCGGCTCTCTCGCTCACCGAACGAAGTGCAATAGCGCCTGGTAACCCTTAGCCGATTTTTACGACTCCCACAGGTAAGCAAGGCGTGGCGACAATAGTATTCTTATCCCGTCACCACACGGGAAGATTGATTAAAAAGTAATGGTTGTCCGAAATTCATAGATCAATTCTCATCACTGTCATAACAAAAATAACATTGGTATAGATTAGTTTCGCTTTCGTTTAAATAAAAGCACCGTGTTATAAATACTTACTTGCCCTGCCAATATGCAACACACCGCTGTTGCCCTGCGAATCAACATTAACGAGGTTGTTTATATATAAAAGTAATGCAAATTATCTGCGAAATACATATTAAAAATATTAATTTTAAAAACGATAACATATTAAGAACTTTTTTTTATTGATAACGCAGTGGTCGAAATGCATTTACGCACCACCCCCGAACGGGGAGTGTGGGACTTACTAGCCTCGGGGCTAGAATACCAACTAAAACATCCACTGCGATCGCTGTTAGCCGTGATGGCTTTGACAGCTTAACTGGACTATACTATTAAGAACTCATCACTATTCTGCTTTTATCACAATTACTTGGGGTCGACGTAATGTATTCTCGTCTTCCATCGTGCATATTACAAAAGTTTGATTGATAGAAGGATGTAGGTACCGGGAGAGACCGAGACTCACCTACCTAGACAAGATTGGTCACGTACTGAAGGAAGGTGGAGTCAAGAGTCTCCGAAACCGGCGAGCGTGTATGAAGAGAACTATGAATGTTGAGGAAGCGAGTGAAGTATGCAAGGATAGAGTTCTCCGGCACTCTGTTCTCTCTGCCTACCCTTCAAGGAATATGGCGTGATGATATGTATGACTGATGATGATAAATATACCTACTTGAATTATTTTTTAAAGTATCATGTACTGGAGTATTCAGTCTTTCTTATTACTATTCCTGATCTCTTGTATTTTCTTATTTTAGTATGCTTCTTAGAAAATATCGGTTTGGCTGTACCTTGAATATTGGTGATTCTATAATTTTTTTTGAAAGACACCACCCTGCACTATGGAAATAATCCTTGTTTTGTGGGGGACTTTACAAACATGAAATTTAATGCAGAGAAATTACACTCAGACTGAGAACAATACTTTATGGATCGCACAAAGTATTGTTCTGCGTGGGAATCGAACCCACGGAACTGGCACGGAAGGCTGGTGTCTTAACCATTACGCCACCTATGCAGTTAAAGTGATTAATCAACGGTGGTTACCATTAACCATTAGATCAAAATCTAGATTGGTTACGCCTAGAGCGAAAATGATTTTGGTTACAAATAATCTCTTTCATTGCACCTCTCTTATATAAAAGTTTTCATTTTTAATTTAATAGTCGAGCTATATTGAGCTCAATAGAGCTCATAAGAGCTAAAAGAAACTAATAACCTTCGTTTCTCATATATATCTCATGCAGACCTTTATGTGTCTAGAAGTTTTTGCTGTTTCTAAATTACAACTGTAACTATATTTTTCTCTGAGTGCAGAAACATGTTGTATTAAAAAGATAAAGGCATCTTTTACAACGTCGGAGTTGAATTCATAGCAACAAGTTTATTATATAGTACATTAAAGTTACTATATTTACCAGCTTTATTAGTGCCAGTATTATTATTATACATATATCATCATCATCAACATAACGGCTCATATATGTCGTACTGTTGTACATAATAGAAAGGAATTTTACCTACTATACCACGCTGGTCAGACATGTTGGTACAGGGTTTTGTTTCGAGTTTGCCATCTCTTGCGGTTATGTGCGTTTTTTATCCCTTAGTCGTCTCGTACGATCATCCACGGTAAGATACGGGGTGGTGAAATGTATTCTTACTTCGTCACCACACGGAAAATATTATTATATATATTTCACAAAATAACATAATGAGGTTATCTCAAAAATTTACACAAACACTATATGAAGGAAGTGGTTACCGCTGGCGATAGTTGTTTACAACCGCATCATGATAAACACATAAATATGTATTTGAATATTTTTATGACGAATCGCTGAACAGTTCATTTTGCTAAAGTTTCAGATTGATTATTATGTTTACTAGGGAGATTTAATGTTAAATTATTTGTCTAGTGGCGGCGAAAATACAATGTTTTTTCCTTTGCTTTCTCGCGAGTATCGAAAAAAACCGAATAAATATTGGCAAACCTGCTTGCCTGGTGTCTCATTTTTCTCAGCTGGAAGAGCAATAATCTCAACAGCGAGACGTATATAGGCTTAGAAGAAGAAGAAGATATAATATATTAACATATTAATTTTCTGTAATTTTTATTATTGATAGGCAATTGATAGACTTATTAGTTTATATAATAATAATAATAAGGTTTTACTATGACCATTTGAATTCTTAGTTAAAATTAATGAGTAGAAAACTGTGAAGCACAAATAACCCATACTTCTGTCTTACTTCTAATTTAAATCTTAATTTACTTCTAATATATAAAAGAGTTTATGCTAATAAGTTAATTAATAGTTAATAAGAATATTTTCTATAACTACAACATTATATAAGAATCTGCTGTTTTATATTTGTTATGGAAGCGAACAGCTAACGTGCGAAATTCAATTCGAGGATATCGAAATTGAGTTTATTTGTTGAATTAAAGAAACAATCGCATGTAAAATTCTTGAACGCCGATGTTGGGTCCTCACATTTCTCCAATGATTTGGCAACTCGCCCCCGCCTATATTTAAATCGTAATCTCATTGAGTCAACGCTCTCGTCGCTCTAACAACGAAAATAAACGATCCCGTGAATACGACAATATTCGACCGAGTTCCAAATAGCAACAATAGTCGTGTGGTGAACTGGTGGTAAACTAAGAATATAAAAATTTAATAATGATGACTCATTTGATTTCATAGTTGTAAATAAACATTTCTTTTAAGATGTAGGTCATAATCCAAGTAAAAGATGATAGAGTCATGTTCTAAGGGCTTTGTTTGTTGTTCTTTGGACTTTTATTTATTATTATAAGTGGATGGATGGATGTAATAAATAATATCGATCTATGTCCTTAAGAATTGGTTATCACACATAATCCAATGGCTGGTTCATTAGTCACAACAAGCAATAAAAGAAATGCTGGAATTATAATCCGATTAAAGTTTTGTAACGAAACTGAAATAATCGAAATATATTGAAGGTATTTCAATTGTGTCAAGTCATTCTCTTAATCCATATAACACATTTTTTATTTATTAAAGAAGGCCTGCCCATCGATTGTATGCGGTGTTCAAAAGGGCGATAGAGGCATGTTGCTTGTAATGTGGTATTCATTCACATACCCATATATAAGATATTCTGTGTTATACTTAATGGACATTATGCATGTACTATTAACACCGCTGTAATAGAATAAACTTTAGTTTCCAGCATTACACTTCTGCAACAAAATATAAAATTTCGTGGTGCAATATGTTTTTTAAAATAACTGATAATACTGGTGCCAATGCCAAGTAATTAGAAATTTCTACAGTTAGTAATTAAAGAAACAAAAATAAATAAAACACATTTGAAGTACAAAGAACTAGAATTGATACAGCTTTATTTCATACATACATATATACATACATATCACTCTCCTTGCATACTTCACTCGCTTCCTCAACATTCATAATTCTTTTCGTACACGCTCGCCGGTTTCGGAGACTCTTGACTCCACCTTCCTTCAGAACGTGGCCAATTTAGTCTAGGTAGGTTGGTCTCGGTCTCCCCCATTTTTACTAAAACAATAAATATGCATTTTGTTTACCGATATACGAATAGTTCATCTCAAGATTGTCATCATTGGCAAATAAAAAAAAAATCTCAATTGAAGTGAACATTTCATATTTTTTCGTTTTACTTAAACGTATTTTATATTTCTATATAAAGTTCTGCGTAATTAGTGCTCGTGTGCCAACTCGCTAATCACATATAAACATTATTTTTTACAATTAAATAAAAAACAATCAAAATTAAAACATACACTTATCCATGTGGACGGGTGGTATAAAATACAATGGTCACTCCTCTTTCCTTTATGCATACATACATACATATCATCACGCCATATCCCTTGCAGGGTAGGCAGAGAGAACAGAGAGCCAGAGAACTCTATCCTTGCATACTTCACTCGCTTCTTCAACATTCATAATTCTCTTCATACACGCTCGCCGGTTTCGGGGACTCTTGACTCCACCTTCTTTCAGTATGTGACCAATCTGGTCTAGGTAGGTGAGTCTCGATCTCCCCCGGTACCTACATCCTTTATGCAGATAGCTGTATTCTTAAATAAGAATTTATAGATATATGTTTCTGTAACTAATATAAGGGTGAAGAGTCTTTGTTTGTTTGAAGGCGCTAATCTCATAGGTCACCAAATTCCCGACTAGAAAAAAAGTATGGTTCAACCAGATCATGTATCTGGACCCGATCAGGATAGAATGAGGCATGCCGGATCCGGCAAACCCGATCAGGACCAGGTCTGGTCCTGATCAGGATAGCCTGATGTGAAATAACATCAAGTATGGTAAGGCATACCGGATAAGGACCAGATCAGGACCAAATAAGGATAGCCTGATGTGAAATATCATTAAGTATGGTAAGGCATACCGGATCAGGACCAGATCAGGACCAAATAAGGATAGCCTGATGTGAAATATCATTAAGTATGGTAAGGCATACCGGATCAGGACCAGATCAGGACCAAATAAGGATAGCCTGGTGTGAAATATCATTAAGTATGGTAAGGCATACCGGATCAGGACCAAATAAGGATAGCCTGATGTGTAATATCATCAAGTATGGTAAGGCATACCGGATCAGGACCCGATCAGGACAGAATGAGGCATGCCGGATCCGGCAAACCCTATCAGGACCAGGTTTGGTCCTGATCAGGATAGCCTGATGTGAAATAACATCAAGTATGGTAAGGCATACCGGATCAGGACCAGATCAGGACCAAATAAGGATAGCCTGATGTGAAATATCATCAAGTATATAGTAAGGCTTGTAGTATATCAGAACCAGAAACAGTTTTCGTAACACAAAAAAAATATCAATCAAAATTCAAAAAAGTGACATGATTGTCATATTTATGCCACGGCGAAATTGTATTTGCATCAGAGGAGATTAAATCTGAAATCTTTAATTAATCATATGTATTTAATAATAATAATAATGTTTAATTAATAATATAAAAACAATTTATATGTAAAGTAAAAACAAAAATAAATAATGTATATATATATATATATATATATATAAATGTACCTAACATTTGAAAACATAGATAGATAGAAATATTATATTGTAACAACCATTCTAACATTTAATGTTTTGGGTCATAATAAATAGATGGCGTTAGTAAAATGACGTCATTATTTGAATCGCGGTGTTAAGATTCTCCGAAGCGTAATGACATGGCCTAATATTAAATTAGTTGTTATCGAATCAGATTAAAACAGATCGATCAGGTCATGAATGAGAAATTCAGGCGACAGTTGCAGTCGTTAGCATCTGGTGGTTGCGCCATAATCGGAACGGCTCACTGGGACTCTAAGAATATAGCACTGCCTTCAGTGTCTACGTCATATATTAATTTATATTTTTACCTATTAAACATGTTCTTTAAGATATTCATGTTTTTTAAAAGGACCGGACTGGGCATACTCGTTTTGGATCAGGCAAGATATATAACACGCAGATGATTGATTGGTTCCGATCAGTAAAATTTCATCCGGACCCGATCAGGCACGCCTGATCTGGACCCGATCAGGAATGCCTGATCTGGACCCGATAAGGTTTTCCTGATCGGGTCCAGATATATCTTCTGCGTTACATACCTTATCTGGTCCAGATCGGGCATGCCCGGTCCGGTCCTGCTAAGGAAGACGAAAAAATTTCTAGTCGGGTTAAGTCGCCGTTGCATGGCAACTATTGAGATAACAAAAATGGTGATTAATATATTCTGAATATTATTAAGGCTGATATAATTATTAATGGCACAGGACGATGTGAGTGTTTATATAAAATAATAGCATTAAGTAGGTACCTAAATAAATATACGCAAGCGAATCTGTTCGTACAGCCAGTGTATGTATAAAAATTATACAGCTGTTGGTCACGGCAAGCCAGACCGAGAGGTTAGTTTTGTGTTAAAATTAGTGTTTCTCGTCTTGTGTCTTACGAGCTTGCGTCACTATCCTGTTTATGACAGTCCCAAATATTTTTAATGCTGAAATATGTGACGGAATTATAACCGTCATTCAAGGATATATCAAAAAAAGACTAAAGACAAAAGACTTGAGAGTTTGCCACAAATACCGGTTAAATATTTCTTTTAATTCTTCTGGAATTTTTACTTCTCATCTCATCTCAGCCCATATATATCATCCTGTTGGGCTCGGGCCTCTTCCATAATGGAAGGGTAATTGACCTACTATACCACGCTGGCAGACGTGTTGGTATAGGGTTTCATTTCGAGTTTTCCTTCTCTCGCATAGATGTTATATGCGTTTTATATTCCTTAATCGTCTCGTACGATCCCCCACGGGTAAGATAGGGGGTGGTGAATTGTATTCTTACTACCACACGGAATTTTTATTTAATTTTTTAAACTATTCAAAATATTATTCGTATTATGATAGATTAAGAATATAGTTATTCTGTTGCGGATATCATTATAGACGACAAAGGTAAATATTATTTAAAGAGAAGCCATTGGAATTGGCATGTGTGTTAATATGAAGTTCTAGTTGATTTTTACGACGTACCTACTAGGAATTTTAGCCTTGGTGGTATTTGTGTTTACTATCATTGTGTATTCTTATTTATTATTTATTTATTTACCAAATAAAAGAATATTACAATGCAATACAATTAATGATATTTAAAAGCACTAAGGTTTGTTTTTATACCATTGTCAGTAGCGGTTTTTAGCGATAAAGTACGATTTCCACCTCCCTGTTACTATAACACAAAGTTGAATTTAAAATTCCTATACAAATAAAATTGCTTCAAAGTCGTACTTACGCTATATACTTCCCACACATCTTGTTACTCAGTCTAGGTCGACAGTATATTCCAAAGAACCAGACGTTATTTCATTATATCTGTGTTACGAATAGAAAGATAGCATGAGACAAAACCACGTGCAAGTTTATTTGAAACAGTGACACGATTTTCAATTCTTTGGCCTATCTATTAGATATTTGTCTGATAGTATGTATTTTAATTTTAAACGTGCAGTTGAGTATATCACGATGTACGAGTATTTTTATTTTCAATATAGTGTTAGAAAAATATTAAAGTAGGCGTGTATAAATTCTATAATATCGAAATAATACAATATACCGATATTGTAAAACCAAAAAAAAAGAGATTATGTATAATTATTTGTAGGTAGGTATTTCCGTACTCCCAGTGGTGATGGAGTAAAAATACTATTCACCACCCCCTATCTTACCCGTGGGTGATCGTACGAGACGACTAAGGGATATAAAACGCATATAACATCTGTGCAAGAAAGAAAACTCGAAACAAAACCCTATACCAACACGTCTGACCAGCGTGGTATAGTATGTTAATTACCCTTCCATTATGGAAGAGGCCCGAGCCCAACAGTGTGACGTATATGGGCTGAGATGAGATGAGAAGTAAAAATTCCAGAATTTGGGCATTGTGAAGGAGGTCGGGCCTCCTTCACAATGCCCAACAGTGGGACATATGTGGGCTGAGATGATGATGATGATGAGAGGTATTTCATGTAAAATATGCATTGAAATAGCAAAGTTTAAATGAACTATTAAAACTGCCAAAACATATCTAAATATTGATTTATTGTAATTACAATTTCTAAGTTAAATTATTTATTCAATATAACGTGAATACTAAAAAAACGTAAGTCGTTTTATCAACAAATAATAATAACACGTTTTACGCTATGTCGCTACAACATTTTATCACATATTCGAAGTGTTGAAGCATACTTTTCAACACGAACTGGGAAATTGTACTAACAAAATACAGAATTTCTATTTGAATGGGTACGTATTGAAAGTTTTTTATTTATTTTGAACTAAAAACATGAATGTGTGACAGTATTTTAGATAAATATATGCTCATGTAATTGCATATAAGTAGTAAATGCAATTTCAGGTGACTAAGTACATTTAGGATATGTTTAATTTCCTTAGATGAATAGCTTTATTAGTGGGGTGGAAACTAGTACTTTATGGCTAAATTCTCTAGAGCATTTACTATTACTATGACCGGAAGATACCCCAATGATCTAAATTAGTTTTTTATTTGCTTTGATGACAGACAATCAAGCAGCCCACACAATAAATGATAACTGCCACTCATGAAACTTAGCTATACTGAGAAATCTTCTCTTAAACGTCGGTTAAAGAGACATCCATTATAGTGCTCGGATAACACCACCGTATGTAGTTCATTCCAGAACTTGCAGGTACATCGGAAAAACGAATGCTGTAAACCTACAGTTGAGGACGATATTTATTTATTTCAGGTAGTATTTTCGTGAAATCTACTATGCTGTAAAGTGGTGCAATGGTAGAAAGGTAATGCTGGTATCAGGTTAATTAGATCCTCTGAGCACTCCTTATGAGAGTTTATAGAACAAATATACAGATTTGAAATCTCTCTCGCTTTAATTATTCCAGTCGATTCGTGAGATTGAATTCTTTGATAATTTTTCTATGATTCTGCTGTTGTTTGGGCGCGTCTGTGTGGAGACACACAGAGTGTGTGCTCACAGCACGTGATGAATCTGTGCTTTGTACAGAACAAGTTCTCTCGATGTGAAGTACTACTTAGCTCTATTTAGGATTCCTAGTTTTTTGCTCACCAGTTTTGTTTTGTCCTCCAAATGATTCCCATGCTAGAATATTGCGACGCTGACGACATTCTCCCAAATACGAACATCTCGTCTCAGTTACATGGGGTAACCATGTAACTGAGACGTTACGATAATTAATAGTCAATATAATTATTATACCGGCTATTAATTATCGGTTGTTCTTCTGGTGAACAACGTTTTCTTGTATCTAATATTATATCTAAGGTTTCGTTCAAATAATCTCCTAGAATCGATTGCACTGTAACATAGTCCCCTAAAGCTGACAATATGATACGTTTAATACATTTTCATCCAATTAAGTTAATTATTTAATTAACTATGATCCGTATCTATCAAGGTGCGACATAACCTTGAGGTAAAACAGCATGTTTATGAAAAACAACTGGCCAGAAATAATGGCATATTTTGTATAAGATGTTTGTTTTTTTTTATTCGGATCAAATACGTCGCATTGTTGACCACGGGATTCTTCCATAATCAGACAGAAATTGCTCGTCAAACGGGTTATAAAGGATTTAATTTTTAGTTCGTAGTATTCTTTGCTGGTGATGTTGGTTTGCTACATGCCTCGTCGTCTTTTATGAGAACCCCAGTAAAAGAAAGTTTGGTGAATCGTCTTCTTATTCTGTCACGTCATCACTCATACATTACCAAAGTGATAGGTAAAAGCATAACGCGCCCTTAATGCTAGTTCTTGTATTATTTTAATTCCAAGTAATAAAATATGAGTCTAATGCCGGTAATAAGGCAACGGATAACACAATAATATTATACATAGTCTACACAATTTCTGGCGAAATGCTAAGTATGTTGGCTTTATTAATGACGTAGCTGTTTGCGTAGTCGCCTTCTCACATTCGTACAGTTAGTGAGTGTGTCTACAAATAAAAAATATTTCTAGTCAAATTAATTCTGTGTCCAACTATTAAAATTATTGTGAAAATTGTTCTTCAATAGTCGTGATAGGTCTGGTCTGTAAATCGTAAATTTTACAAGAATGAAAATGAGAAGTGGGTGCAATATAGCTAAATATATATCCGAAAAATGGAATGTTAAATTTTACAAAATCAATTAAATATTAATTTATTTTTGAAAATTATTAACAATATTTAATGCGACTTCGAAATATCCGAGGTGCTCCAAATTCGACGCCGAGATCCTCAATGATATTATACGTTTTGACTTTACCACTAAGTTATCAGTAGTCCTTGTATTGACTATTCTAAGATAAAGAGTAAGATGTGGAATATCCATTTTACACAGTATGTTATGCTTTAGGTACAGGTCTACAAAATAGATAATCTACATTATAACTTTTCTAACGATCAATTTGTCTCACTTCTTTCTCATTAATATTAATATGTATTAAAATTAATTCAAATTTAAGGGATTTATTTTATAAAACGCGGGCAACGTAGAATCTTCGACAAGCTTAGTTAAAATTTCAATATAAATACATATTTGCATTGCTGTGTGATAGCGGCTACGAATACTACCAACCCTTACTTTGTTCGTGGATGTCGTAAAAGACGACAAAGAGCCTTATAACGACCTGGGCCAACTTCATCTGATGCCGTTTGATCAACAATTACATTCCCAAGGAGGGTTGACGTCTGGCAAGCGGCTGGTCATAAAACTATTGCCAATAACTTTTACAATATTTACTATGAAACAAGGATATATATTGTATCGATCCCAATGAGTTGGGATAAGAGTAGGAGAATTATGATACATACTTGCATTATAATAAAAAGGTAAAGAATAAATTCAAATATTTAAAATTGAGTTCTGTTGTTTTTTTTTACATTAGGTAGTAGTAATCTACAGATGTAGATACAATAAAGTTATTTAAAAGCGTATGAATATCACAAACAGCTTCGTTAATATTTTATTAATTATCTACTATCGGTATTTAAGTCGTCACGAATATTGTCAATTAAAATACCATTTTGGGTGCGGTAGAATTACATCTTCAAAACGCGTTGACGTCAGACGAGACGCCGCGTCGGTCTTTGAACTGTTTAAAAAATAAGCGGTACCTATATTATATTGTACTTCCATATTCTTCATCATATTATTCTTCCTGCTGTTATAAGATACATGTATGGCACCATTTACTCTGTGACGTCATCAAGTGGAATTGGCAGACCACAACTTTTATTTGATTTTTTCGACAATTATGATTATTGTTAGGATTGGTCTTCATGTTACTACCACACGGAATTATCATTTCATTTACTGTTATTTAATATTATCATATTATTTCTCTTCATTTCTATTCTCTTTTATTTTGTTTCTGCAACCCCGAGTATCACGCTCTGTGAAAAAATTGTAAAACGTTATAATAAAGTGATTAGCAATATAATATTCTAAAGTTTAATTCACTTAATTACGTGTAATGCCTAAATAAAATAAACGAGCTATATACAAATAGAGAAAAAGATAAATTCGCACATACACATTCGGCATTTATATGTATATTGACAATTTTACATGCAGGCAATTTTACATGAATTAATTTAAGGTAAACTTAAATTAATTCATTAAACCACTGTCGGATCGAAACACGACTGCCACTAAGCAATTTTTTTGTTTGTACTTTTGATGTTAGTCAAAGATAGCTGTTACATTCTTACGTGAACTAGTGTAGAGCACTGAGGGCTTGTCAACACTGAGATAATGTATAATGTGCTATATATCTATACATTGTGATTAAGACTAAGAAAGTGGTGGGACAACGCTGTTAACAGTTCTCTGTCTACAGCCGCGGACCGGTCCGTCTCGGGTGCTATTGCGCTTCATTCGGTGAGCGATAGAGCTGGAAGCCCAATTTGGGGTTGGGGTTTACATTGGTAGGCAGCAGCCTAGTTATACCCTTGGTATTGCAAAGGTCCATGGGCGGCAGTGACACTTACCATCATGTGTGCTGCTAGCTCGTTTGCCACCACTATCAATACAAAAAAAATAAGAAGAACAAATAATGACAAATAGTGACTTTCTACATATTAATAGCTTTCCAATGTGTATGTATCCGTAATAAATTTGAACGTTAGTCGTGAGTCACAAGTTCATGTCATTAGACTAATGAAACTGGCACTCAGTAGAATACAGGTGCTATAACCAACGTTGGTAAGTTATTCAGTGAATATGCTTTTTCGATATTTTCAACTTTCCAGCCTAGGTTCACATGTTTGAACCCCACACTGTATAATGCTTTGTGCGATTCACGGATGATAGTTTTTGGTTTAGGTGCAATTTATGTCCCGTAATTATGATTGTGTTTAGTTGGTTGTATAAAAAAAGCACGTTTTGATGTCACCTGTGACAGAAGGATTTATTTCTTATTGTTAAAAAAAAAAATCATTAGAGTATATTAATTTATTTTTAAAGGGCCATTTTTTACCTTTCACTGAGTAATAAATATCTGTATCTATTATGGGTACTCTAAAAACATATCAGCAAATAACGGGCACATATTTCACTCAGACTTGGAACAATTATCCGTGGGCCGCCGAAAGAAATGTCCTATATGAAAATCAAACACAAGACATTGTCATATGAGTTCGACACCGAGATCACTGCGCCATCTGTTGTCATAGAATACTATGGCCTATTTTATGCAGATATCCCTACGTGTTAACATTTAAACACGTTTTTACATACATATTAAAACGATTACGAAACCTTAACGCGTGTTGAAGCAACTCGTTCGTCGAGTCACGTCGCATTTATCGATCAGCAGCGGTTTAGTAGACAATGTCTTTATACGTGTGACGAGGTCTAAGGATAGCTAATATATCTAATAACTTTTCTTTTCTAAAGATGAAGTTGGATGCGAATGGGATATCAAGTCTCTGATTTCATTCGCAACTACATTTGGACACTTTAGTTTGGCAGTTATTTACTAGTGTGATACTTAGGTATGAAAACTTGAATTTGAAACTAGTATTTTGCTATTTAAGATAACAATAATAATTTTATTACTTGGTAAAATATTATGTTTACATTTTTTTTTAACTTAAAATAAGTCAGAGTATTATTAGTGTGAGATCGCTTTGAATTCATCAACATTATAATTGGCAAAGTAAAACACAGGTATTTTAACTGTCATTACAATTCACCACTTATTTTTTCTGTGGAAAGATAACTAAAAGATTTAAGCAAATAACCTCACTGTAATAGTAGGAAGATTCGAAGTAAAAATGCCAACCGGCTTAATGGCAGTTTAATTTCCCACCCTGGGTAGATGGCTTGAAGCTCAAGTCCAAAAGATAAGAAGTATGTAAGCTGAGAAGAAGAAAAACTTCGATTATGATAATTTCATTTATACTAAATCTTTGTCTTAAAAGTTTTGAGTGGATGTGTAACACGTCTCATATTTTATTACACAATTTTTAATAGGTACCAATCACTTAACAGGCATCAATCAAAAAGAATAGAAAAGGAAGACATTAAAGAGGATGCGGTTAAAAGCGTTCATATCTAGCTCAGTTGTGTTCAGATTCACATAGGCATATATACCCATAACACACCGTATTCCCTCCTCATCGCAATGGGCCGACCACTGGTACCGCTTCCTTGACATCCGTGGCAATATTCGTATTATAGAAAAAGGTCCAATTTTGTTTTGGTAAGTGTAGTATTTTGAATAGGTCACGTAGTATGGGAACGTTAAGATATATCATCTTCCTCTCTCCGATCTTGTTGGATTATTGTCGCTATAAGATCAACCGAGTAGAGAATGCATCTTTGTTGCGTGTATTGTTGGCACTTTATAATGGTATCTACATATCATCATCACCCATATATCATCTTCCTCTCTCTGATTTTGTTGGATTATTGTCGCATTAGGTTATAGGATCAACCGAGTAGAGAATGCATTTTTGTTGCGTGTATTGATCGCACTTTATAATGGTATATATCATCATCACCTATATCTTCCTCTCGCCGATCTTAATGGATTATTGTCGCATTAGGTTATAAGATCAACGGAGTAGAGAATGCATCTTTGTTGTGTGTATTGATCGCAATTTATAATGGTATATATCATCATCACCCATATCTTCCTCTCTCCGATCTTAATGGATTATTGTCGCATTAGGTTATAAGATCAACGGAGTAGAGAATGCATCTTTGTTGCGTGTATTGATCGCAATTTATAATGGTATATATCATCATCACCCATATCTTCCTCTCTCCGATCTTAATGGATTATTGTCGCATTAGGTTATAAGATCAACGGAGTAGAGAATGCATCTTTGTTGCGTGTATTGATCGCAATTTATAATGGTATATATCATCATCACCCATATCTTCCTCTCTCCGATCTTAATGGATTATTGTCGCATTAGGTTATAAGATCAACGGAGTAGAGAATGCATCTTTGTTGCGTGTATTGTTCGCACTTTATAATGGTATATATCATCATCACCTATATCTTCCTCTCGCCGATCTTAATGGATTATTGTCGCATTAGGTTATAAGATCAACGGAGTAGAGAATGCATCTTTGTTGCGTGTATTGATCGCAATTTATAATGGTATATATCATCATCACCCATATCTTCCTCTCTCCGATCTTAATGGATTATTGTCGCATTAGGTTATAAGATCAACGGAGTAGAGAATGCATTTTTGTTGCGTGTATTGATCGCACTTTATAATGGTATATATCATCATCACCTATATCTTCCTCTCGCCGATCTTAATGGATTATTGTCGCATTAGGTTATAAGATCAACGGAGTAGAGAATGCATTTTTGTTGCGTGTATTGATCGCACTTTATAATGGTATATATCATCATCACCTATATCTTCTTCTCGCCGATCTTAATGGATTATTGTCGCATTAGGTTATAAGATCAACGGAGTAGAGAATGCATCTTTGTTGCGTGTATTGATCGCACTTTATAATGGTATATATCATCATCACCTATATCTTCCTCTCGCCGATCTTAATGGATTATTGTCGCATTAGGTTATAAGATCAACGGAGTAGAGAATGCATCTTTGTTGCGTGTATTGATCGCACTTTATAATGGTATATATCATCATCACCTATATCTTCCTCTCGCCGATCTTAATGGATTATTGTCGCATTAGGTTATAAGATCAACGGAGTAGAGAATGCATCTTTGTTGCGTGTATTGATCGCAATTTATAATGGTATATATCATCATCACCCATATCTTCCTCTCTCCGATCTTAATGGATTATTGTCGCATTAGGTTATAAGATCAACGGAGTAGAGAATGCATCTTTGTTGCGTGTATTGATCGCAATTTATAATGGTATATATCATCATCACCCATATCTTCCTCTCTCCGATCTTAATGGATTATTGTCGCATTAGGTTGATCAACGGAGTAGAGAATGCATCTTTGTTGCGTGTATTGTTCGCACTTTATAATAGTCACAGTCTTCGTATAATTGCTCGTAAAAATAAAATTTTATGGGTCTTTTTAATGCTTTCTAAAGTGACGACATCAATAAGATTACTGATTAATTTAATATAGAATGTGTGCGTCAATATTTTCATTATAATAATGACATTCTCATGTTAATGTCACTTACAATACCTGTCAATTGCAGTAAATGCCATGAATATACGATGTACAAATAAGGGATTGTTTTGAATAATGAAGGTAAACCCCTTTAAACAACTAAAACGTGCTCCATATGAGTAACTAAGTTATAATAGACTGGAGGAGTCTTAAGGGACGGCTAATTATATACCACATACCATAGGGAGTTTAATTAATAACTCGGTAAAGTATAATTAAAGTTCTATATTGTCATAGTTTTGGTGAAACTGCTAGTCGTAGTATGCTTTATATTATTTTACTAAATTTTTTTCTATGTTGAATGCTATCTGCCACCATTCTCTTCCTTTTCTACTTGCAGTGAATATTAGTAGAAGACCATCAAGAGACTAAGCTCATTATAAGATTTCAAGACATAATTTGCAATGAAACAATATCTATTGTATAGAGTAGAAGATACAGAAGACCATTTTTTTTTTCATTTTGGGGAAGCTCTTCAATAGTGAGTATTAATTGGGTTTTAAGGAAGAAGGCTACATTTATCATAGAGGTCTGACATAGCTGCCGTTATATTATATTGATATGCATTATAAGACAACCATGGAGGTATATAATAAATAATAATAGGCAAGGTATATATCGCTTGCCCGGAAGAATAGTGTCACAACTCTAAAAATTTCAATTTTCATTATATTTCAATTTTTGATGGTGGAGAGGTGTTAATATTATAAGTTCTCTCTAGTAACTCTTCGTCATCATTCATAAGGATATTATGCTGACGTTCGTACATTTGAAATCGCTGCTGAACCGAGTTGAAAACAAGGAAATACTTGTTTTGACCCTCCTGAAAAATTTAGCTTTTTTGGATTGTGTCACTATTCTTCTGGGCAAGCGATATGCTGTATATTAATACACATGCTATTTAAAGAAGAAATGGTAAAATTTAGGTATATATTTTTAAAAAAAGCTAACATACATTGAATTTCTTAAATACGTTAAAAATATTATTCTTCTTCAGTACTGTACGTTCCACTACTGGTCATGGGATGACCTTCTTCACAATAACATAAGAGATTTTTTTCCATGGCATAGGTTGATAACAGTTTCTATCCTCCACTGATGGAGGAAAGTAACTTTTTAAATAATACAAGATAAAATAAATCATTATATTTTCATCATTCATTCATTGTACATCATTCATTCATCATCATTATCATTCATTATACATCTGTGTGTTGACGGAGTAAGAATACAATTCATCACCCCCTATCTTACACATGGGTGATCGTAAGAGACGATTATGGGATATAAAACGCATTTAACAGCTATGCAAGAGAAGGAAAAACTCGAAATAAAACCCTATATCAACACGTCTGACCAGCGCGGTATAGTAGGTTAATTTCCCTCCCATTACGGAGGAGGCCCGAGCCCAACAGTGGGACATATATGGGCTGTGATGATGATGAAATCATTATAGTTATGTGTGTCATATAGATTGCTTTAGGTGTAATCCAAATTTTGATGTCTCTGGTGAAAACGGACATAGTATCCTTATATCTAGTTCAATAAGATCGCTTTTTAATTACGTCTGTCATAGCCATAAAGTTTTATAATACTGCAAAGACCTGCACTGTAATCTTTAGGTCATAAAAGTTCTGTAAAAGGGTAGGGCTATAACTCTGGGCTATTTGTTCTATCTGTGTTTTGTTATTGTCATTTTATGATAGACTAACTCTACCCGCAATTTCACACACGATAACTTAGACTTATTATTCGTACATCGTTATTCTACATTATATAGGTTTCGTTGACATTTATAGTTATTGCTCTGCCTATAGATTATAACGGTGTGTTTCTTCATGTTTTCCTTCTTAATGTAATATACAGCCCATTATTGCGCTTGAGCTGTTATAAGAAAAAAGAAAGAGTTTAAAGTTTTTTTAGTTTACTTTGGTGTAAAGATGCGAAAGGGAATGCTCCGATGGTTCGGACATGTGGGAAGAATGCCGAACGAACGTCTGGTTATGAAGATATACAATGCGAAAGTGGAAGGATGTAGGTACCAGGGGAGACCAAGACTCACCTACCTAGACCAGATTGGTCACATGCTGAAAGAAGGTGGAGTAAAGAGTCTCCAAAACCGGCGAGCGTGTATGAAGAGAATTATGAATGTTGAAGAAGCGAGTGAAGTATGCAAGAATAGAGTTCTCTGGCACTCTGCTCTCTCTGCCTACCCTGCAAGGGATATGGCGTGATGATATGTATGTAGCCTTTATAAAGGAAGAGAAAATTACGGATAGTAAAAACAAAATTTCTATAAAATATATGGAAATTTATTTTCTTACGTGTCTCTAATACATGAATATTAATAAATAAACGGTGAAAACCTCTTATATTGTATGGGAGCCTCCTTAATTATTTATTTTATTTTATTTTAATTAATTATATTTAAAGAGAACATAAAACTAAGTATTCTGCGAATAGTTAAAGCGTCTACCTGTCACCGCTATTAGTATCGAGCAAGAAACGGTAAAAAAATTAAGTTTGTTGTATGGGAGCCCCTCTTAAATATTTATTTTATTTTATTTTAAGTACTTGTTGTTATAGCGGCAATAGAAATACATTATCTTTAAAAATTTCAACTGTTTAGCTATCAACGTTCTTGAGATACAGCCTGGTGACAGACGGACGGACGGACAGCGAAGTCTCAGTAATAGGGTCCCGTTTTTACCCTTTGGGTACGGAACCCTAAAAATCATCATGATCATGCAAAAAGTTTTTTTCAACTCGCCTCGCAATTCTTTAAATTAGTTATCCTAACTAAATTCATTAACAGAAACTACTTCTGACTGACAAGACGATGACCTGAAATAAACTACGGAAGAAAACTGAACGAAACGAAATACATTTATCATTTATGAATGGAAAATAAAAGAATTGGCTATAAGGACTCTCTCCTCTTTCCTAGTCGAAGAAAAAAATCAAATAAAAATAATTTCTTCTTCTTCTTCTTCTTAATGAATGGCCTCTGTGAGTGATTAACCACAACTTCGCCAAAATAAGTTTCAAAAATTATAATAGATTTATATTTTAGTCGTCAGTCATGTCGGTTCATTGTCTTAGTCATTTTTCAAAATAATTTCTACGTGACATGCATTTAAAATATGGCCGTGAACCATTAATTGAAAGCACTTGACTGTACACACAAGTTGTATTATAGATAATAATTACAAAGCATTAATGGCGGAGTGGTTTAAAAACCGAACTCTCTTGTCGAGTGTGGATTTTGCGTAGTATACAAATGGCACGTGTCCCCCGCGACTAAGGCTTTGTTCCTTAGTACGGAGTCTTAAAAATGCCTATTTGCAATATATCTTCTTTCTAAATTAAAATGTCTTGTTATGGCATTCATTCACGCTGAAAGCCAAAGCCATTTTTGTGTATAATTAATTATTTTAATATGTCTTGCGTTGTCCATCTATAGAAATTTTTCTTGAAAGACATAGTTCTTCTAGAAATTCTATGCACAGGCGTATAATGCTTTTAGAAAAGGACTCAACATTTTGTGTTTGTAGTTTTAAAATAGATTATTAATAAATAAATATTATGGCGTTCTCAAATACACCTAAAAATACCCTGTAATACCCGTGTATATATATCATTGAGATTATTTGTTCCGAGCGTATTGAAAAATAATATTTATCAAATTCCGGTGCGAATTGATGGGTTTCTTGTATACGAGTATGTCGAACGCAGTTTATTCTGATATCTTAATTTTACAGAGTTCACGAAAAAAGTTGATATGACATTATAAATATCATCCTATTAGTTATATATTTCATTAAGTTTTAGTTTGATTAAAATTTGTTGTTGGTTACGTCTTTAATGAATAAAATCTCATAATGTTAATAAATACATAATAATAACAAACTATTCTTGACCATTATTGTGTTCGAACTGGGCATTCCGTCAATCAAACCAAATTCAATCGCGTTCAATAGTGGAACGTGTACAGTTTGAGTATAATTTAGCCTTCGAATGATTCATAAAAGAAATTTCATTCAAATGAAAATAACATTTTCATTATTATCAGTATTAGTATGTCATAAGCTGCAGATACTGTTGTTGAATGGAACTATTTTAGGCACAATCATAATATTAATAATATAGAGTGTGTCTATCTTTTGTTTGAATGTAATAGGTGAATAAATATTAAGTAGGTGTATTCGTAACAGGATACAAATGTCAGTAGCAATAGCATGGATTTCACAATATTATTCATGTCATGCTGCCGTCATTCAAAACAAATGACGCGTTATAGACTACACTCAGCTACTATATACTTAAAAATACAGATACGAGTTTCTTACAAAATCAACTTATACCTTTTGTAATTCTGTGGCCCAATCAAATCCCACTCAGTTATTCGGGGTAATACACACCAGTGTGAGAATTCATAACTCGTCATACCTGTATAGGGATCTCCGTGCTTCGCTTACTTTATGTAACCCTTGTGAGAGTTTTCTAATCTATACAACCTTCTTAGCTCAGCTTATAGTAAGAGGGAAAATAGCAATAAATAAATGCTTAGGTATATTAGTCACAGGTTCACTTAATCCTTATTAATATTATAAATGTGAAAGTAACTCGGTCTGTCTGTCTGTCGCTCTTTCACTGCCAAAACTACTGAACCGATCTAAATGAAATTTGGTACACCGATAGAATAAAGCCGGATAAAGGACGTAGGCTACTTTTTAATGCAAAAAAGGGTTTAAAAGGGGATGAAAAGTTGTAAGGAAGTATCGTTATTTTTAAAGCCAGAAGTTTGAAACTTATTTTTAGACTATTGATTAGACATAAATAAATATGACATTTTTTTTTTTTATTGGTGGGCTATGGATGCGTCTCGCCGAATCGGTCCAGGGTGACGGAAAGGCGGCGCGAAAGCGCGAAGCTTGAAACTTATATTTTTTGGACTATTGATTAGATATCAATAAATATGACATTAACATGTTGTAAAAATTTACCCTTAAGGGGTAAATAAAATTGGTCATGAAAATCTTTAGGAAAGTAACCTTTTACGCGGGCGAAGTCGTGGGCAGAAGCTAGTATATTATATATTGTTACTCATTAAATTTTCCTGTAATGAACGATTATGTAGCTAGAGTAGGAAACATTATCCTGTTGTGTTTATAAATTAATACATTTAATATATACAATTTAATAGCTCGTTTAATATTGTTTTGATAAAATACCTTTATATTATATGTGTATGAAGGATGTAAGTACCGGGGGAGACCGAGACTAACCTACCGAGATCAGATTGGTCACGTACTGAAGGAAGGCGGAGTCAGTCTCCGAAACCGGCGAGCGTGTATGAAGAGAATTATGAATGTTGAGGAAGCGAGTGAAGTATGCAAGGATAGAGTTCTCTGGCACTCTGTTCTCTCTGCCTACCCTGCAAGGGATATGGCGTGATGATATGTATGTATGTATATTATATATCATAATAATAATAAGACAATTTATTGCGGAGATATTTAAGGGAGTGTGGTAAGGTCACCATTGTGAGGACAGTTATAGAACTCTATAGGTATTCTTGCAGAGTATCTTCGTGGTACTTATGTGGGTCGGTAACAATTTACTACAAGTAGATTACAATGAGTCGACGATTGGAATCTAGTATTTTAATTGAAGTTAATACAATATAACGAGGTTATAATCAGTTGAGTTTATACAACTTACAAGTCGAAGAAATGTTGCCATGTCACACTTTCTATGTACAGTTCGCATACTTTATTTATGGAGTGCTTATGTAGAGATCCATTATATATTAATATAATCTCTACGGCGTCAAAACTTGTAAATCTTTTTTACTTATTTAATATTTTTTTTTTATATGTATAGTGTATTTGTTTAACAATGACCAGGAAGTTTATAAAGTTTTATGGTCGTAGAGGAACTCACATGCTATGTAGAGGCGGATAGCAGATTCTATCAGCATGGAATACTCTGTTATGGTTGACATTATACGAAGCCTATTTAGTGAAGGCCGTTATGTACGACTACTTATCAGTCGTAACTGCGCTGCGTTTTCGTATTGGTGATATTTTTTTTTTTTTTTTTAACCATATATATTTCATCATCATCATCATCTCAGCTCAAATATGTCCCACTGTTGAGCTCGAGCCTCCTATATAGCGATAGGAAAATTAACCTACTATACCACGCTGGTCAAACGTGTTGGTATAGGGTTAAGTTTGAAGTTTTCCTTTTCTTGCTCTCTAGATGTTATATGCGTTTAATATCCCTCAGTCGTCTCATACGATCACCCACGGAAAAGATAGGGGTGGTGAATTGTATTCTTACTCCGTCACCAAACGGATTATATATATATATATATATATATATATATATATATATATATATATATACTATATTTACTACTGCTATCTTTACTGGTCGTATTTCCATGATTTAAAATACTATTGAGTGAACTTTCCCGAGAAAGTCACGCCGTTACTCATACAATAGGTCGACAATGTGTATCAATAAAAAAATAATTTAATGTACATAATGTCAATGCTGGGATACAAGCACGTGTTATGATATTAAACAGACTACAAAACTGTCAGTGTCTAACAACTCACAAAAACATGTTGGTCATAATTCATTGTGTTTTCGACTTTAATCTAGAGTGAAATATACATTTGTATTTTAGGAAACGTTTTACTTTACAAGAATAAAATACATATTATTTAATTCTAAACTCTTTTATAGCATTTCTGTACTAGATTATGTTATGCACAAGCTTCTTTTATAATGGGAGAAAAATTGGTCTATTAGACGTTGGCTAAGCGGGTCGGCATATTGTTTGATTTTCCATTCTCTAGCAATGAATTATACCTATCCCTTAGTTGTTTGAATAATTCCATATCGTATAATTAGACCATTGTTAAATTTTTCATTGACAGAAGCAATATTTTGAGCCTTGCGTGGGCAAGGATTTCCTTATTTATGGTAAGCTCATCATGTCCTGCTCAGCTCTCTAGAACGACGGCAAGGCGGCATGAGAGCTCTCACCACGTTTTGAGTGAACTATCGGCAATGGCAATGTAGAGACTAGCCTTCGTGGTGCCCTTGAAATCTTTCGAAAGCCTATAAATGAATATATATATATATATATATATATGCGACGGCAAGGCGGCATGAGATCTCTCACCACGTTTTGAGTGAGTCCACTTACTTATTTAAAATCTGTTCTTAGTAAATATATCAAGAAACATGTTCTAACTATACAATTATAAACTTTGTACTTCTTAATTAAAACAATTTGTAATGCAAACTAGATTAAAATATAAATTTTGTTGAACATATATGTTTGTATTTAAAGTGAAAGCATTCCCGAATTATGTGGCGACATACATTTTGTGGTTGAATTACGAGCTTTATTCATATTTTGTATTCGTGTGCTATTTCGTGAATGTTATTGAGTAGTTTATCGCGCCTTGTTATACTTTTCTTTTGTCTCTCAGGCAATATTGTGACAAACTGGCGTAACAGTAATCATTACAGAAGATACTTTGCCATCGTTTACGAGTAGTAATTTCGCTTTACATTACACAATTTTATGAATTTTGTAGGCTCGCTCACAAAAAGAAAAGTTGGAAGTTGTTCATTTATTTCAGCTTTCATATATTTTTTTTCTTATTTTTTGTCAAAAGATAATTTTCTATATTAAACCTACGTTAATATCTGTTATTTTTTTGTTAAGTCCAGTTAACTGTAGTGACACATCTAATTAACAAAATTACCGTAGGAACGTTTAAGTCTCTTCTGCATCAAATACTTTCATTATATTAAAGACAACATATTTTAGATTCGATACAAAACCCTAAAGCTATCTGTCTGACCAGCATAGCCAATTCCCCTCTAAATATGAGGCTCGAACCTAGCGGTCGGATGTTTATGAGCAGAGACGAAGAGAAGGAAAACGGAAATCTTAATTTCTTTTATCTAGGGCACCATCCGGTCACCCGACGTGAGGCCACCGCGTGAGGGTGACGCCTCGACGGCGAAAGCTATCGGGGCGTCGACGAGAGAGGAACCCGAGAGGGTATATCGCCGGGCGGGCCACCGTAGACAAAGATCGGGTACCGGTGGTCCGCTCGCACGGCGAAGAGAGGTGTTTGCAGGGTGGGTCCATGGGGCTGCGCGCCGCCTCTTCCGTCGCCCCGGGCCGATTTGCCGGGGCGCGACCACATCCGGGTACCAAAAAAAAAAAAAAAAAAAGGGCACCATGAGAGAAGTCAGAAGCGCTCTTTTGGGAACTCTATATCAACTAAAATCACCAAGCCGTCTACCAAGATTGGCAAAAATGGTATTATAGCCGTCTGAAGAGACTAAACATGTTAGATAGAGGCGTAACGTTTAGGGTTCTTTCCAATTGTATATAATATTTTGTATAATGCTATTAAGAAAGTATGATTTTGTTATGTGTGTATATGAACACATTCACAAACTTATACATCTGTTATGTGGTAGCGGCTAAGAATACTACCAACCCTTACTTTGCTCGCGGATGTCTTAAAATATGACTAAAAGCTTTATATCCACCTGGGCCAATTCCACCTGATGCCGTCTAATCAACAAGTGCATTCCCAAGAAGGTTTGACGTCAACCAGGCGTTCTGTCATAAAACTTTTGGCAATAAATGTACAATGGATGACGAGTAAATATTGCGTTGTCCCAAGAACGGAATTATGATGACGATATAGACCTATACACATATAGATACATGGATAGTACATAAAATTGTATCAATCTATGTTTACTGTTGAGTAATTGGCAGCTTGTTATATCAAGTTAAGTGCTAGTCGTTAAACAAGGTATTTTTATGTGTTTACATTTAAGAATTTTTCTCAAAATAGTCTCATAAAAGCAGTATCGCTTATATAATTACGCCGTTATTTTTTAAAATTTCAAGCCTGTGATAACGCTATTGTTTTCAGTGCTTTTTGCATTTTTTTATTGTCTCGTAACGACTACTTTCGCGTAGAATTACAGCCTGGGTCCATTTGAAAAATAATGTAGTATTTTAAAGGCAAGTTTAATGTATTTTGGCCTCGTTCCAGAGGTTTACAGCTTATACAAACATTTTATCATTAAAAGTACAATTAATATTATCTTCAGTTCATGAGAGGCACTGGAGTCTAGAGCTATTGCCTATTATTTTTACTTAGTACAGAAAGATTAGTGAAACTAATCTTACGAAAATTTTAGACTGGAGTTTTCTTTGTGTATTTAAATAAGTGATCATTCGAGGCATTAAAATTTAACTGTTTTTGTTGAAATATAACATACATATCGTTATATGCAAGTTATATTTTTGTTATATTATAATTAACTTTATTTTTAATAGGTACGTGAAAAAATATATTGTCTTTGAAAGTTATTCAATTGTAGATACCAAATGCACTTTACGTCAAAAAAATCGGATACCTTTTTCAGGCAAGTAAGATGGCGGCAGAAGATTTATTGTTATAGCCACCTAAAATGTTCTACTTTATCCCATTCAGCGGCACACTTATCGTCTAATCTTTTGTGTTGTGTGACATTGTGAAAAACGTTCTCTCATTTATTTCGTGATCATAACTTCTCTTTCTTATGGTTAAGGTGAAAAGCTCTAAGTATAATAATACAGTGCTGATTTTTTTATTTTTTTTTAACTAGCAACTAGACTTCATCAACAGCTAATTTTAAATGAATGTTGACAATTTATTAGTCATATACGGAGATCAGATTTCTTGGGGATAAATTGGTTTTGTAATTGTTTTGTTAAATAAAAATCTGTGTAGTTACTTATTAAGAATATTTATATATGTATTAGGGTAGAGATAGTGATAGCACTATTCCTACCCTACTTATCTGTGTGGTGACGGAGTAACGATAGAATTCACCACCCCCTATCTTACCCGTGGGTGTTCGTAAGAGGCAACTAAGGGATATTAAACGCATATAACATTTATGCAATAGAAGGCAAACTTGAAACTAAACCCTATACCAACACGTCTGACCAGCGTGGTATAGTAAGTCAATTTCCCTCCTGTTATGGAGGAGGTTCGAGCCCAGCAGTGGGACAGATATGAGCTGAGATGATGATGATGATGAACACTATCCCTTTCTTTGGTGTTTTTATCATAATATATAATATAGTGTTTTTATCGTAATGGTACCATGGCAAGAGAATCTGTAATATAATCTGACTAAGTATCCACATGAAAGGAGTTTGCTCCGTATCATTCGTTATGAGCATCTCCATGGAACACGGTGAATAGCTTTTATTAATTTTACACGGTCCTGAACTTTGTTCGCGTAATAGCTGAATGAAGTCTTTTTCTTGTTTGTAATCCTTTTATATTTGCGCCAAGCAAAGTTGACGTACTATGGAACTATCTACTTATTGTTAAGTTTTAGATTCATTAGCGTAGATAAATACTGCATCGAATTTGTGACAACGACATAGTCACAGTAAAATATGTCCTTGAAATAGATTTCTGTTTCCAAAATACGTAATCTGCTTCAAATTTTTTTTTATTGCTAATGGGGGCAAACGAACAGACAGCACACCTGATGGTAAGTGTCACTGCCGCCCATGGACCTTTGCAATACCAAGAGTACAGCTACAGGCCGTTGCTTACCAATATAAATCCCAAAACCACCCCAGTTGGGCTTCCATCTCTCTTGCTCACCGAACGAAGCACAGCAGCATATTGCCACTGCTCAAGCGTTGATCTTTTGCGAGAGTGTGGTGCTCCCCGGACGGACCGGCCCGCGACTGTAGACAGAAAACTGTCCACATCGTGGTCCTACCACTGTATAAACATATGGCGTAATGGTTAAGATACCGACCTATGTGTAGTGTCGTGGGTTCGATTCCCATATAGAATAATACCTTGGGCGAACCACAAATTGTCAGGGTATAATTTACGTCTTTTAATTATATGTTTGTAAAGTCCAACAGCACAAAGATTATTTCCTTTATGCAGAGTGTTGTCTTTTTTTTTCTTATTTTTTTTTTAAATAAAAAGAAATCTAATATATCTAATATAATATAACGTATATAATATATATCTAATATAACGTACTTAACGTTGACAGTTGTACGAACATTACAATTATATAATTAACAGGAGGCTGTTATATTGTTGGCCACCGAAGTTAAAAATCGAGTACCGGTGGTCCGCTCGCACGGTGAAGAGAGAGGAATTTTACGGTGGGTCTATGGGGTCACGCGCCGCCTTTCTGTCACCCCGGACCGATTCGGCGGGGCGAGACGCATCCATAAAAACACCAATAAAAAAAAAATAAAAAAAAAAAAACGGCTGTTATATTGTTTGTTATATATACTCCATGCATATAGTAAAATATACTCGTATATTCTGTTCTTTATTAATGTTATCCTTTCTTCGATCTTCTACTACTTACTTTCTGATTCCCTGGTCACTTATATTTGTAGCTAATTAAACCAAGCAAGATATATCTTTATAATGTAAATAGAAAATTGATCGCGTGAGACCGATGCCTCAACAACATTGTTGCCTGGGTGTCGATGGGGATAGTATCCGAAAGTGTAACTCATTGGGCGGGTTTACTTAGGATGACGATGCAGTACCGTTGGTTTATCCCAATGGTGATAGAAAGGCACAGTACGCTAGCTTATGGGGTTATACGTCCCGTTACTCGTCCTTTCTGCTACCCTGGATAGTTTGGTCGGCGTGTGACCGGACCACAGCCTGTCACAAAAAAAGAAAATCAAACGAAGATTTAATATATTATAAAATAAATATTTCATTTATCACAGGTTTGACCTTTTTGCTAGCAATTTAGATAGATGCTGAACATTAAATTATAAAATGAAATTTGTTTTAAAGGATTTTCTTTTTCATTTTAAGATTTCATCAATCATTGTTGACGTTATATTCGTATCGGTGTCAAATAATTCGTTTAAATTATTCATGTGGCTTTAAAGTGTTGAAAAATTGTCTTTAAGAAAACTAAGTGGTTTAATGGTAATAAATTTAACGAGGGATTTTTTTTTTTTGATGAGCATGAAGCACATATGGTGGTAAGTGTTGCTGCAATACCAGGGCTACAGTTAGGCTGCTGCTTATCAACCAAAACCCACCCCGAAAATTGAGCTTTTGGCTCTCTCGCACATCAAATGAAGCGTAACAGCGCATTGCCACTGGTCAGAAGTCGATTTTCAGCGAGAGTGGTACTACCCTTTTTTTTTGTGGTGGACTATGGAGGTAGTCGCGACCCGCCAAATCGGTCCGGGGCGACGGAAGAGACGGCGCGCAACCCTATAGACTCACCCTGCAAAGCGCCTCTTTTCGCCGTGCGAACGGGCCATCGGAACCCGATCTTTGTCTTCGGTGGCCCGCTCGGCGGTTTACCCACGCGGGTTCCTCTCGGTTCTACTCGCGGTGGCCTCACTTTTTGCGACCGGACTAATCCCCGGTCCGACCACCCGATGCCTCGGTTAGGGAGTGTGATATTACCCTGGACTGAGAAGCCAGCGGCTGTAGATAGAAAACTGTAAACTGGGTGGCCCTAACAAAAATAAAACTTTTTTTGATTTTCAAACCTATTTATATGATCACTCTAAATAAAAAGAACACTAAGAGAGCTTTAAAAATAAATATTTTCACTGCTAATGCAGAAGTTAATGCTGATTAATGAAAAATAGTAAAGTAAATAGTATTAAAACTGTGTTATGAGGAATGATAATTCATTGTCGTGGTAAATTGTCAACGGTAAAGACGAGATTATAGCGAAAATGACGGAGCATTGGTTGCTACACGTACCTGTAACGATAGCTTAATTAATAAAACGGGAAGAGAAGGGATAACTAATAGAAATCCATTAATAATCCCTTCTCTTCCCAGATTTAAATTCTTCTTGTGGCTTGCTGTTCCCAAATGAGATGTTATAAAAAGTCTAGCATGTCAAATGTTCACCAAAAGTAATAAATAACGTATCTACTTATTAATTTGGTACAAAGATTGTATTGAAAAACAGCTTTAGAGCAGAACAATATTGCAATTGCGAGCAGCGGAGCTTGTAAAGCCCAATCTGAATATTATATTGAAAAATATTATAGTAGCGAGTTGGAAATATGACTACCTACTTCAATAAAACTGTATTTCGTCAATTGTTTGTATTTTGAATATCATAGTTAATATAGATGTTTTTTATTAATCATAGAAAAGGTAACATTTTTTGATTAGTAGATTAAAATATTTACAAAAGTATCTGGTTTGATCTTTTGTTTAGTAATTCTTATAATCCAGAAATAGTATTGTTACTTACATCTATACTAATCTATACTTCTATACTTATATTATAAAGCGGAAGAGTTTGTTTGTTTGTTTGTTTGTTTGTTTAAACGCGCTAATCTCAGGAACTACTGGATCGATTTGAAAAATTCTTTTTTTGTTGGATAGTCCATTTATAGAGGAAGGCTTTAGGCTATACAACATTACGCTGCGACCAATAGGAGCAGAGCAACAATGATGAATGTGTAAAAATCGGGTTTTGTTTCCTTTTGAGAGCTTTCGCTGCGTAAACGGTTAAAGTTGCGCAAAAATTATGTACTATATAATTGTTTCCCTTTCAAAGTTCTAAATAAAAGTCCGTGACAGCATATGTCTATCTTTTAAGATTGGCTCACTATAACCTTTTTTATGCTAATCAAATTTGTTTTAAAATAATATGATATTTTCGAAGGTGTTTTTATAAACATAATATTAATCCTTATCCAAATAAATGAGTTATTCATCACAAGTATATAATTTAAAACAAAATTGCTCTTTACATTATTTGATTTCAATGAATATCTTAGGAAATATCGCAGTTTAAAAATAACATCGCAGCAAAATAATGATCAAGTACTGGGCGCGCATTTACGATAAAAATACTGGGTCTTATAATCTTATATTAAAAAAAAACTCAAACTAATGTTATTTCAAAGTACTTCTGCACACACTACATTTTTAGTTTTATTTTCTTCTCATGACCTTCCGTCGGCTTTACACATCCTAAATAATAATAATAAATATAGGAAGTATTAGTGCCTGCCCTCATGTATGGCAGTGAAAGTTAGATTTGGCGGAGAAGACATGAAAATAGAATAAATGCTGTAGAGCTGACAGCTCTTCGTAACGTGTGTGATGTAAGTCTGAAAGATAAAATTAGGTATAATGTTATAAAAGAGCGCTGGTATGCTGAGGTGGGTAGGACACGAAGTGGAAGAAATAATGAGTGGGCAGAGGTTGACGAAGCAAACATATAAAGCAATCGTGAATGGGACGAATACAAGGGGAAGACCACGTCATACTTTTCTGGACCAAATTGGAGATTTGTTCACGAGAGGTCATCATCATCATCATTCTCCTACTCTTATCCCAATTACTTGGGGTCGATACAATAAGTACTCTTCATTCATAGTACATATTATAAAAGTTATTGGCAATAATTTTATTATCGGCCGCCTGCCAGACGTCAACCCTCCATGGGAATGTAATTGTTGACCAAACGGCATCAGATGGAGTTGGCCCAAGTCGTTATAAGGCTCTTAGTCGTCTTTTACGACATCCACAAGCAAAGTGAGGATTGGTAGTATTCGTAGCCGCTACCACACAGCGATGTCATACACATTAAAAGTATGTGTAATCGTAAATAGGCGTAAGTGTATGTATGTATATATGTATAATATACATACATTGTATATGGTATATCTATAGAAAGTATAGATAAGACCCAATACTTTTACTTAAGGTTTAATGTTCTACTCTTACTAATAAAAGGGTCATGTAGGTACCTAAAACAGCTTTAACGTATATATTATTTAAAAATATTTCCACCTTTTACTTAAACGAATTCGCGAGTTGAAGTTAACGTTAGCCCAAAGTAACCATTCCACGCGGACGAAGTCGCGGGCGAAAGCTAGTATAGTAATACAACTATACAATAAAAAACTTCATCATGCCCATGTTTATATGCCACAAGTAACATTTCAATAGTTTAATAAAATATTTCATCATTCTCCTACTCTTATCCCAATTACTTGGGGTCGACGCACGACAACGACTTGGGGTGTACTTCTCTTCCTACATATTGCAAAAGTTATTGGCAATAGTTTTATGACCGGCCGCCTGCCTGATGTCAACCCTCATTGGGAATGTAATTGTTGACCGAAGGGCATCAGGTGGTGTTGGCCCAGGTCGAGATGGAGCTCTTAGTCATCTTTTACGACACCCACGAGCAAAGAAAGGGTTGGTAGCATTCGTAGCCGCTACCACACAGCGAATTGAATAAAATATGATCTGATTTATTATCAAAGGCATGTTTTATCAAAATGTGATGGAAATTGATTAACTACTGCAATTGAAATATCACTTTGGCTAGACTATTTAACATAACATTTCATATAGAGTTTGTTCATTTTCTTGCAGCGATGTTATCTGTTTACGTTTTTCCTAATAAAATCTTACGATCCCCGCGGGTCTTATGTTAACGTTACGGCTCACTTATATAAGATTCACATATCAACGATTCGTTTTTATTTCATTTCAATAAGTTATCGACGAAAAGCATGTCCTATGCAATATATAGATACACAACACTGAGCTGTGTGGTAGCGGCTTCGAATATTACCAACCCTTACTTTGCTCGTGAGTGTCATAAAAGATGACTAAGAGCCTTATAACGACCTGGGCCAACTCCATCTGATGCCGTTTGGTCAACAATTACATTCTCAAGGAGGGTTGACGTCAGGCAGGCGGCCGGTCTTAAAACTATTGCTAATAACTTTTACAATATGTACTATAAAAGAAGAGTACATATTGTATCGACCCCAAGTAATTGGGATAAGAGTAGGTGAATGATGATATAGATACACAACACTGTAAAAGTTAAGTTCTGCAAAGACTTTTATACTAACCATTTAGAATAATCTTTGACTTTCTCATAGCTGAAATACTATTTTATTACATATAGTTTTAATTATTAATAAAATATGATCAATATTTTTATACTTATAATATTTTCCAATTATTTTAATATATTTGAAATCACCTGAAGATTGTAATTGTCCTGGTAGGCGATTACAATTTCTAACGGGAAGCAAGGGATGGCGATATGTTGTTTTCATAACCAACAATCAATACACAAAAATACTTAAAAGAAAAAAAAAAGGGATTTTGTCATAAATATTGTGTAGAAACTAAATAAGAATCAGAATTCAGTATTTAAGTAGCTTTCCGAATGTTGAGTTGATTTTATACGCTTGTTGATAAGGGACAGGAAATACATATCCATTCGAGACAAGATATAACGTAAGATAAAACTCCTGGGAGGATTAAAGTAAATCGTGCTCATGCCCGCCATTAAAAACCGTTGGCACAGATAAAGCTAATAGTTATGGCAACCTTTTTTGGGATTGGCCTATATCTGGCAATTTTATGTGCAAGCTATAAAGCAGTCAATATTTGATTAGTTCATTCGCAATATGCCATCGTATTAGTGATGGAGTAATGAATCTTTCATAGTTCATAATATATTTTATAGGGATAGACAATAAACGTTTTTTTTATAATAAAACTATACTTTATGCGGAGTCGTAAAAATCAATTAGGCTTTTGATATATTATAGCTATTCTCCATTAATACGAAAGCATGTATAGAGTAATAATAGCTGTGCCAATGTTAATTGCATTAATGTTTGGCTCTTACTTTGTTTTTGTAAAGTCTGAGTTAGGAATGCAATGTTTCAAGTCTACTAATTGTATTGATATTCGATGCCATTATGATTACCATAACGACATATCTTTTTCCATCTCGTGTAAGTGTACGTTTCTGGGCCTCCCCCAGGGGTGGAATATAGATTCTATAGCACGAATCTCCTTTAAAATGGAAGGGTAATTGAGATTGATTTTATTTAGTGTACTTCTTTGCTCGCTGCATATAACGTTATGTTTTCACAGTTTTGTAGTAAATGACAGTCAGTTGGCATAGTACAGTGGCTAATAGATTGCCATCATATTATTAAGAATGAACCTCTAGTCCATCGCGTGCATTCGTCTTTGGTGACTCACACGTCGTGCTAACTTTTCAGGTACTTATCCTCTGAGTGATGCGCTGAACTGGCCTACCTTGGTACACTCAACGGTACCTTCGCTGTAGATCTCGCTGTGGTCCTATCTTAATTGGTTTTTTTATTGTACCAGCGCAGAATTAACAGAAAAATTCTATTCTTGGTAAGAGATCACAAGCTATTTGTGATAAAAAATACGTAAGAATTGCATATTATTGTCATGGTGCAATGACGTTACCATTACAAATAGCAAGTTTTATAAAATCAGGTAGGTGGACACCGACTTTCGATATATTTCGTTCAATGTACAGGTATTAAGTCCATAATAAGTAAAAGTCCATAATATAAAGAAAAAGAATGCGGTGTAATATAAGAATCTTATCTTAGTATCTAGTGGATTAATTGAGAACATACATAACACTTCTTAGACCTAATCTTAATTAAGTCGGGACTCGATCATCAGGGATTCACTATTTAATTAGATGTTAGACAACAGACTGAGAATAGTATTATTTCAGCTTAAGAATATATGGATTGTTATTTTCGTCTAGGCTTTTTTTCTAGATTATCATAATATTTGATTCTTCATCACTAGAATAATACGATATTATTCTAAGTCATAATAGAGAAAATTGTATTAATTGATACCCAAACAGTTAGTGACGAAGTAAAATAATTGATCACCCCTTTCTTTCGAAAGCTAAGCATAGTGTCACGTTATTAGGGCGCGTGTCCACGACAAGAAATTTGTCGTGTCGGCTACAGATAAGATGAAAATATTCATGTACATGAGAAGAATTTTGTCAGGTCTGTGCACGAATGAATGTCGTGTCTGTTGCAGTCAAGAAAAAATCTAGTATGTACACGGTACGAATTGTTTCGTTCAGTCATAGTTAAGACATCGTAGGGTGTACATCGTGTCATGTAAATGTGGGAAATAATGTTAACTAACAAGCAAAAGAATTGGTGATTGCCTGTTATATGTATAGAAAAATAAAAAGAAAACTAACTGCAAGAGAAAATACTGGGTGCATCCTATGTTAAGTCAAAAACATGAGTTCGCTAACTTCTACTTTGAACTGCGACGGTATGAGGAAAACTTCGTCCTTTATTTTCGTATGAAATGTAAAAAAAAAATATATTTATGATATTAAACATTTAATTTATGATAATTATTATATTGTGGCAAAAGTTTAAAAATCTAACAAAAGTATTCTCTCGCTTATATATATCTTTAAGGATAATAACCCCTCCTCCTCCTCCTCCTCCATTAAAGTTATAAGTGCATCAAGCATTTTATAAAAGCGTAAATGAACTGTCGTAAACAACACAAGTCCACTCGCTCAAACGTTTTCATGTGCATGGTACATACCGCCCCCCGCCCCCTACAGATCGCGTCGTATTTGGCGCAGACAATATTTTTGTCTTATGCAGCGCCGACGCAGTGTACACTAGTCGAGTGTAGAAAAGACACGAATTCTTGCATAGACCCGACGATTTTCTTGCACACGCGGCCTTAGGGCGCGTGTCCACGGCAAGAAATTTGTTGTGTCGGCTACAGATAAGATGAAAATATTCATGTACATGAGAAGAATTTTGTCGGGTCTGTGCACGAATGAATGTCGTGTCTGTTGCAGTCAAGAAAAAATCTAGTATGTACACGGTACGAATTGTTTCGTTCAGTCATAGTTAAGACATTGTAGGGTGTACATCGTGTCATGTAAATGTGAGAAATAATGTTAACTAACAAGCAAAAGAATTGGTGATTGCCTGTTATATGTATAGAAAAATAAAAAGAAAACTAACTGCAAGAGAAAATACTAGGTGCATCCTATGTTAAGTCAAAAACATGAGTTCGCTAACTTCTACTTTGAACTGCGACGGTATGAGGAAAACTTCGTCCTTTATTTTCGTATGAAATGTAAAAAAAAAATATATTTATGATATTAAACATTTAATTTATGATAATTATTATATTGTGGCAAAAGTTTAAAAAATCTAACAAAAGTATTCTCTCGCTTAAATATATCTTTAAGGATAATACCCCCTCCTCCTCCTCCTCCTCTATTAAAGTTATAAGTGCATCAAGCATTTTATAAAAGCGTAAATGAACTGTCGTAAACAACACAAGTCCACTCGCTCAAACGTTTTCATGTGCATGGTACATACCGCCCCCCGCCCCCTACAGATCGCGTCGTATTTGGCGCAGACAATATTTTTGTCTTATGCAGCGCCGACGCAGTGTACACTAGTCGAGTGTAGAAAAGACACGAATTCTTGCATAGACCCGACGATTTTCTTGCCGTGTACACGCGGCCTTAGGCTAAAAGTAAAGAACATACAGAATTGACCAAACTGAAAATTTCTTTCTTTAGCCATTTGAATTTTATTATTGAGCTCGTTCGCTATAGAAGGGAACGTTGTATTCTTAATCACACAGACTTGATTAATTATTATATGACCTTTAACCTTTTCCTATCTAGGACGTCATTAAATTGAGTTCAGGAACGCCAATGAATCCTCAAGAATGCTTTGCCTTTCTTTGTTTTACTTTTATAGAAAAATGTGTTTGATAAATATGAACTTTGAGTAATAGGTACACATTATTTTTGATTTTTAATCAATTTAAATAAATCGGATATTATTGTTTTTTTTTTATGGGTATATTTAAATCCATACATCCATCCATCAGTCTGTAGACGTCCACTGTTGGACATAGGCCTTCCCACGAGTATATTACTCAGGACAGTCCTGTATCCTACGTCTGCCTTTTTTTTTTTTTTGCGGTGGGCTATGGACGTCGCACCCCGCCGAATCGGTCCGGGGTGACGGAAGAGGCGGCGTGCAACCCCATTGACCCACCCTGCAAGCGCCTCTTCTTCGCCGTGCGAGCGGGCCACCGGTACCCGATCTTTGTCTTCGGTGGCCCGCTCGGCGGTATGCCTCCTCTCCTGTCGACGCCCCGACAGCTTTCGCCGTCGAAGCGTCGTCCTCACGCGGCGGCCTCACGTCGGGTGACCGGACAATTCCCCGGTCCTATCACCCGAAGCCTCGGTTAGGGCGGCATCAGGCGCAGGTACTCACGCCTGCGCCGCCCCGGCCGCGGGCGGCGGCCCAGGTCACAGGAATTTCTCCCGGGCCCGTTCCGCCGCCTCCTTCTGCGAGATGACAGCCTCGCAGAAGGCAGTGACCGCGTCCCAATTCCTGACGCTGTCGACCATCGCTCGCGCAACAGCCGGCAGCGTCAGGTCGGCACCGATGACAGCGACCAGGTCACGGCGCTGCCCGTCCCAGCCCGAACATACCTCGAGCGTATGTTGCGCCGTGTCCTCGTCGCTACATCCTACGTCTGCTTGCGACTTTCATAATGTCGTAAGTTCACATAGTAGAGGGTGGTCCTACGCTGCGACGTCCGGGTCGTGGTCGACCCTCAATAACCTTTCTTCCCCAACGATTGACGGTGCAATAAATGATGTGGCCTGCCCAATGCCATTTCAAATGTGTAATTCTTCGGTCGGTTACACCAGTTCTTCTATGGATATCCGTATGCCGGCTTTTATCACGTAGAGAAATACCGAATATGCCTTCTCCATAGCACCCTGAGCGACTTTGAGGCTTTTTATGAGGTCGACGTTTAGAGATTACGTTTCAGTGCCATAAGTCATCGCTGGTAGCACACACAGGTTATAAACCTTTAATTCCAGACACAGTAGTATATTAGATGAGGAAATCCATCCATCAAATGAATTCATTAATTTAAAAGTAGAAAAATGATTTTATTATTTATGAAAAAAAAAAAAAATACATCACCATTTAATAAAAGAAAAACAAATTTAGATTTGGAAACCCTAATTATTCAAGGAGATATGGTGTTTGGAACGAATAACTGGTCTCATAAATTAACTCATCTCATTAAAACATGAATGTGAAAATATGAGCCAAGTTCAATATTATTATAATTATTGTGTGATTGTCAACGTCGTCGATAAAAGTTTTGGGATCTAAATGGGTGCCAAGTTGTATAGACAATCTAGTAAGTTTATTTATTAGAAAATAGTTTAACATTCTTAAGTAATTTTAAAACATAATTAAAAATTCTTGTTTCTTTTTCCTACTACAAAAATGGCTATTTCTTTAGTATGACTTTAAATTGCCAACGAAGACAAAGATCGAGTACCGGTGGCCCGCTCGCACAGCGAAGAGAGGAGTTTGCATGGTGGGTCTATGAGGTCACGCGCCACTCTTCCATCATCCCGGACCGATTTGGCGGGGCGAGACGCATCCATAACCCACCGCAAAAAAAGGCTAATCGTAATAATATTTTATCAAAATCCGTCCAATTGTTTGGGAGTAGGTGCATAAGAAACATACATATACACATTGATTTTATATATATAGTACATTGCTGAAAAGATAACTCGAACCTGCTTCAAAATAGGAGGAAAATCTACCTAATATACCACGCCAGTTAGATGGATTAAAACAGGGTTTAAAGTACCTACTTAAAAATTTTCCTCTCTTACACCGAAGGCAAATGCATATTATATCACTTAGTAGTTTTTTTACGACATCTACGGATAAGATAGGGAAGCTATTGTATTCTTAATCTATCAACGCAAGCAAGAATCCCACATAGGTACACATTATATGGTATAATAATATAAGAAAGCTACCTTTATGTCAAGGTGCAATACGACCACAGCTATGCTCCGAACATAGTTTATACTAATTACTGAAATTTTTAGCATTTAATATGCTTAATTATTTATAAACACCCGATACGAAACGAAAAATGATATCACAAGCGGGGTTCGAACCCGCACCTATTGGGAATCCGGCCCAACCGTGCTGCCACTTACACCATCGTGAACTATTTTAGGACATGCAAATTTCGATTCATATTATATCTTACGTCTTCAAGGTGACGTATGCCATCTATCGGACAATGTTTACACATTGTATAGACTTAATACTTCAAACTTTACAGTTAGAATTGTATTAAACGATGACACAACCTTGTTATTCAAATTACTGAAATTTTTAGCATTTAATATTCTTAATTATTTATAAACACCCGATACGAAACGAATAGTTTATACTATACATCATCATCTCAGTTCATGTATGTCCCAATGTTCGGCTCGAGCTTCCTCCATAATGGGAGGGAAATTGACCTACTATACTACGCTGGTCAGATGTGTTGGTATAGGGTTTTGTTTCGAGTTTTCCTTCTCTTGCATAGATGTTATATACGTTTCATATCCCTTAGTCGTCTCTTACCATCACCCACGGGTAGGATAGGGGGTTGATAATTGTATTTTTACTCCGTTACCACACGGATAACTATACATACTATTTTGTATATATACTATACATACTATTTTGTATATATACTATACATACTATTTTGAATATGTTCTTCGTTCACTCGTCTTAGAGCGAGACATTTTACTAGGATTTAAGTTTACATACTTATATTGTTATGTAATATAAATTTCTATTGTTGCAGGCACCACTCAAGCTGTCCAGCGTGGGACATGTTAAGAGTTTACTTCTCTTTGCATAAAAAACAAATCTCTCAATATTCCTAAGTTGCGGCAGAACGCTCCACGATGTACGCCGAAACGAAAAGATAAGAAAAAATACAGAAAGGACAGGAGTCCCACAATGTTCTCTCTTGCTGAAGGCTGCGGATGCGTCAATTTTCGCAGTGGTAGACGACCGCGTTCCAAAGGCGATGATTCTTCATCATGTAGGAGTTCAGAAATTGAGCAAGAAGTTCCTAAGCGACTGGGAAAGGGAGTGCTTAGTGGTGAATGCACCATTAAAGTTCTCGCTCCTTTTCTCCGGTTCTGGAGGCGAGATGACGTCAGTATGACCAAGGCGGAAAGAAGTAAGCTATTAATCGCTATTAATATTATTATTATAATTTTATCTACGGCACGGAAACTTGGTTCCCAAACGTAGGCCTCATAACCAAGTTTAAAGTTGCTCAGCGTGTTATGGAGCGGGCTATACTCGGGATTTCTTTGCGAGATAGAATCCGAAATAAAGAAATCCGCAGAAGAACGGGTGTAACAACGGACATAGCACGAAGAATTATAACGCTGAAGTGGCAATGGGCAGGCCACATCGCTTGAGGAACTGACAACTGCTGAGAAAGTAAGGTTCTAGATTGACCACATAGCGGTCGGCGCAGTGTAGGACTACTAGGTGGACAGGCGACCTGGTGAAGGTTGCTGGGCGTCGTTAGATGCAAATGGCACAAGAACGCACTCTGTGGCGTAACGTGAGGGAGGCCTACGTCCAGCAGTGGATGGCGATAGGTCGAAATGATGATGATAATGATGAATTTTATTTAATTTAAGAAAACAATATTATCATTCCGAGAAGATGGTGAGTTCTAGGTGATAATGCAACAAATCTGGAAATTGAAAACAGCTTCTAACTTGGGCTTTCGTGGTGCGCAAATAACTCAGGACCTTAGTCTCCTACCAGTATCTATATAAATGGACATATAGATTAAAAACCAGTAATTAATATTATTAGTTTCCTAGAAGAGTTGCGCTTTCTATTCTCCTGATGATTTTTCAAACATTTCTCTCCCACGTAAAAATAAAGAAACATAAAACAATGTATATTCTTAGCCCATCAATACAAAGTATATTAATTATCCTATTTTTCAACGTCCCGGATAAAATAAGTGTTCTCCACTGATTCACTATTCCAAGCAATATAAAATTCTTGTTTCTCTTTTAATGTGTTACGTCTTCGTGCAAATTTACTTGAAGGGATTTTAATTAAATTACATGTTTATATTAAAGTATTTGTCTTTCTAAAGCCGTAAAGCTTTAAAGAGACAAATAACATACTTATTACTTTAATAAGAAGTAATTTAACAGTACAATATCTGATTGTAAATGAAATAATGGTATATACAATTTGGGCTGTAATGGCTTAATATAAATTTGTTGAGTGCAATGGTGAGTGATCGAATAAAAATACAATATGTCACTCCTTCTGTATGTTACCTTGTCCCCGCGTATTGTTTAAGATCAATAGGGCATGTAATATAAAGAGAAAACATTACTTCAATAAAAGGGAAACTCGTATTAGGCCCATATACTGACCAAGACGTACGGCCAGCGTAGAATATTAGGTCAATTTTGTTCTTACTATTAAAGGGTCCCTTGTCCAATAATGGGACGTAAATGGAATGGACGTGAAGAAGTATGTAATAATGAGGAAAATGAGTATATAATAAAGGAAATGTAGAACAAGAATAAACTACTACTTACGCCTTAGAATGTGTAATTTTCTTTATTGTCGTGTCTCTTAGCTGTTAGCCGCAGAAGGCCTTTACAACTTTGGTTGGCCTATGGATAAGCGCTAAGCACCTTCAACCCGGAAAAGTGACATCACTCAAGGGCTCCACTTGTGGGGAATGGAGCTCGGCTTGGGGCGCCGCTGATGGTAAAGTGCATGTGTCCACGTCTGGATCTTTTACTATTATGTGTTCAGTGCCTCTATCCTTAACGGCGCGGTTCATACTGCGGATATGTACGTGTACTAAATATACATATGCATATACGGCCCGCAGGGTCGTACTGTAATGTCATCGTCTGTCTCGTTGACTAAGTGTCGGGGACCTCAGATCGCGGTAATTTTTGTTGGGGTATAGTTGGCCGCCCTAATCACCAAGGGGTTTTTTTTGGGTGGGCTGCGGTCGGCGCACTCCTCGCACCACTCCGTCCGGGGTGACAGAGGGGCGTAAGCATGCACACCCGTAATCCATCCGTGACACCTCGCCTTCGTCGTTGGACCGACCACCGGAGCAGCGTGAACTTGACGTCAGTGGCCGGCCCGACGGAATACACCCTGAGGGGTACCCTCTCCTTGACCGACGTTCCACCCCTCGGGGAGGACGTCGGTCTTTCCTCACGCGGTCAGCCTCTCGGCGGGTGACGGACTAATTCCCATGTCCAGTCACCCGCGGCATCACCAATAGGTTAGCGTGAGTCATGACAAAAGTGTAATTTTATGGTCCGTAAATATACGAGTACCTATAATGTAACCTACGATATTACCTCATGGTAATACTAGTAATTTCTTTCTCTTCCGTGTGGTGATGGTAATAAAATATATTGTCGCCACCCTTACTCTCTCATAAGGAGAGTAGACAGTAGCTCTCGCTTGGAAACCCGTAACATTTCACTGCCATTCCAAATCCAACCGTGCCAACCGTGGTAATTATTGTAATATCACTTCACTTGTGACGGAAGGTTTACGTCCACTAATGGATGGCGAAAGGCTGAATTACGAATAACATCATTCAGTAGTATATCTAGGTATATGTTTTCTAAGAATGTTGTTACACTTCGTGAAACATGTTATAGGTAATAATTTTACACTCACTATATTATCTATAAACTCCTGAACACCTGTTCTGTTCTGATAACTGACTGTGGTTATTGATTTTGTCTGAACGAAATAGATACACGCTTCAGATTTTGGAAGATATTTGGATGCAAAAAATATTTAATGGTTACTAATTTTAAAATATTTTAATATTTTTTTATAGTTTCTTAGATATTGAGACTTTATCTTTAATACTGGAATACTTGTATGATTAATCATAGTAGAATATGAATGATCAAAGTATGAACTTGGAATTTAATAGTAAAACTACAGTCATCATCATTATCTTAGTTTTTATACGTCCACCCACTGCTAGGTTCGAGTTTCCTCCGAAATAGGTCAAACGGGTTAGTAGTATAGGGTTTAATTGTTCAGTTTTTCTTCTCTTGCATATATTATATGTTATTTGCATAGTCGTATGAGTGTCGTGAAAGTCGACTAAAGTATATACTTTAGTCGACTTTCACGACACTCATCATCATCATCATCATCACAGCCCATATATGTCCCACTGTTGGGCTCGGGCCTCCTCCGTAATGGGAGGGAAATTAACCTACTATACCACGCTGGTCAGACGTGTTGGTATAGGGTTTTGTTTCGAGTTTTCCTTCTCTTGCATAGATGTTATATGCGTTTTATATCCCTTAGTCGTCTTTTACGATCACCCACGGGTAAGATAGGGGGTGGTGAATTGTATTCTTATTCCGTCACCACACGGAGGGTCACGACACTCACTGGTAAGAAATATGACAAATTGTATTCTTACTCGATCACCACAAGAAAAATAATATTAACTAATACTAATAATAAAAAGTTTAAAATAGTATGACACACTTACCGTATATGAAACAATACAAGCGTCGAATTGTCTTGCCAAGCATTAGATGCATATTTAAAGATTTATTCTAGTGAACCGAACCATCTATTATTCGTAGTTCCAGTATTTGTGAGCAATCGATACGTAACGTATATGGTTGCATAGCTACAATGTTAATGTACCTATATGTCGTGGGGAAAGAGTATTAGTTTCGTATATATTTATACATTATCCTTAACAGTTAAAGGGTCAGATTTACCAAAAAAATTGTATGCTGTATATACTTGCGTGTAGATACATATAGATTTTCCCTGTGGTGACATAATTACATACATACAATTGACCCATTTTGCTCGTAGATATCGTAAAAGACGAATAAGGAGTTTAATATGCAATAAAAATCTCAGCAAGAGATAGAAAGCTGGAAATGAAACGACATACTTGACTTGACTGCGTCGTGTAGAATTTCAATTTCCCTCCTATTGTGGAGAAGGTTCGAGTTCTATAGTAAGACTTATGTCCTACATGATGCTTAATTTATAATTTTACAAAATAATAACTAATATACTATGGTAATTACCATAATAATTGCCATACTATAATAATTATCGTAGATTAAATGTTTTAATAATAACAGATCATAAACAATATAAAATTTTATATATAGAATCATTTTTTTTGTACTGGCAATGAATTTGTGTTAAGAATATGAGTCAACATTTAACAACTGATACTATAGTGCGTAGATATAAATTTGTGTAATAACGATGACTTATTCCGTCCTTCTTACGGCCAGTAAGACACATTAGTCCTGCCGTGACCATTATCACTGTAAAGTGTTCGAAACGACGCGAAATTAAAAATCAAATACAAACTCCGATAGAATCCGTAAAAGTAGTTTTATTTCAAATGTGTAATACTCGCGTAAAGATTAGAAATCATTAATATACTACGGTTTATGATTAGGCATTCTTTTAATTTGTTATTGATCATCTCATAGATACCACTTAATGACAGTCGCATTTTTGATGTGATTATTGGCTCTGTTTCTTTTGTTGTGTTTGTATTGTCTCTAAAGATAGCTGATACGCATTAACAGATTAGTGGTTCCCGTTATTAATATTTTTTTTTATTGCCTATGGTGGCAAACGAGCAAGCAGCACACCTGATGGTAAGTGTCACTGCCGCCCATGGACCTTGCTACCAAGAGTATAGCTTAGGCCACTGCCTACCAATAAGATTCCCAAACCCATGGGCTTCCGGCTCTCTCGCTCACCGAACGAAGCGCAATATTGCCATTACTCATACGTCGAACTTCTGTGAGAGTGTGGTACTACGCCGGACGGACCGGCCCGCGGCTGCAGACAAAGGACTGTCAACAGCGTGGTCCTACCACTTTCAAAATTATTTTAACTATTTGCCCTTTGTGAGGCTTGGTCTTAGCTCTGGGACGGGCAGCGCCGTGACCTCGTCGCTGTTATCGGTGCCGACCTAACGCTGCCGGCTGTCGCGAGGGCGATGGTCGACAGCGTCAGGAACTGGGACGCGGTCGCCGCCTTCTGCGAGGCTGTCATCTCGCGGAAGGAGGCGGCGGAACGAGTCCGGGAGGATTCCCGCGACCCGGGCCGCCGTCAGCGGCCGGGGCGGCGCGGGCGCGAATACCTGCGCCTGATGCCGCCCTAACCGAGGCCTCAGGTGATCGGACCGAGGAATTGTCCGGTCACCCGACGTGAGGCCACCGCGTGAGGGCGACGCCCCGACGGCGAAATCTGTCGGGGCGTCGACGAGAGGAACCCGCGAGGGTAAACCGCCGGGCGGGCCACCGAAGTTAAAAATCGAGTACCGGTGGTCCGCTCGCACGGCGAAGAGAGAGGAATTTTACGGTGGGTCTATGGGGTCACGCGCCGCCTTTCCGTCACCCCGGACCGATTCGGCGGGGCGAGACGCATCCATAGTCCACAAAAAAAAGGCTTGGTCTTAGCAGAGGAAGGTATATGAGCGTTAATGATGTCGATGATTTAAATGATTTAAGAGATCGAATCGTTTATGTAAATAAAAGCTTAAATTTTATATAAGATTTTCAAGTATTTACAAGAATCGAAGCTTAAAAAATAATTATATTATCATCACTACGTAAACGAATTTTTTGTTTGCTTACTGACTACGAATATTTTCGAACAAACCAATGTAAACAAAAAAAGCGAGTCGTTTTGTGTTTTTGCCTAGTAATACGTAATAAGCCCAATATAGCCGCAATTTGCCTCCACAAAACCTCTGAGGAAATTGCGTCGCTGAATTTGCAATTCAGAATATCGGTGTGCGGCTATGTTCACCGGGATGACGGTTAAATGGGCGGAATGTCTAAGTTATCGCTAGCAAATATGTCGAAAACTTAAACAATTATACTAGGTGAATTATGGAGTCTTGGCTATAATGAGTAAAAGTATATTAATAAGGCATGATATTGTTTTTTTTTTCAGAAAATGAGCACAGACAGTAAGATGTATAAAGCCAATAAGACGTTATACATTTTATGGATCTTCTTCATAAATGTGTTACTGCTTTCACGTGACTTACAGAGGCAATTTGTCTACCGTAAATTTCTTTTATATTGTATCAAGTTGTGATATATTTTCTTATAAAGACAACGTTTTAGCATACCAATATTTTTTTTTTCGGTAGGCCATGGTCCGGACACACGCTGCCTTTTCCGTCCGGGGCCAAGGAAGAACAGCGCGTGGGACCATAACCCACTGTACCACATCACCATTGGCATACCAATAAAAGAAAATTTGTTTATTACACTAATGTCTGACGGTTTGTTATACAGTTTAGTTCCGAGTTTTTGGAACGAAGTTCCTTATCGCGCGTTGTGAAAGGGGGCTAGACGGAAAAAATTCTTACGAAAAGTTGTCACGACACTTTTTGCTATAGTAAGCTATTGTAAGCTGTGCGGCGTCGCTCGTCGGTTCTCTTATAGAAAGCAAGCCAGATATTTTCATTTCTATTTCGCATTGAACAGTGTGGTGTCGCGACGATTTTTTTTATAGATAGAGTGATTCAACAGGAAGGTTTATATGTATAATATATGCATAATGTACTAGAGAAACACTGATAATTTTAGAGGTTTCTAATGTGATGTCGTAAATAAACACATTATTTTGCGCTTACATTGCAAACGCTGGCTGAACCCTACGAAATAGATCAAAATAAAGTACTACAGTATTATACAGCTTAAAAAGGCCTACAAAAAAGTCCGCGATGGTATATATCTATCTCTTAAGGATAACATACTATATCCATTTTAATACTTTAAAAAATGTTCTATTATAAAACGGTAATTGAAAAGCTATTTACACAAATACTGTATTAATCCTTATCATTTTAAATACATTAGTTGGCTTGAGCATTTCATGAAGATATTTTTTTTCATTCAGACCATGCAAATTAAATCAATACCTTAAGAGATATAGCAAAATCAAAATAATGCGCAACGAAATTATTTTCGCCCGTGACCGGGCCGCGTGGCCGGCTCGCGTTCGAGCTCGGGGCCGAAAAGTTTTGGTAGTCTAGTGGAATTGTATATCCTATTATTAATATTATAAACGTGAAAGTTTGTAATAATGTATGGATGTGAACATGTTTGTTGCTCTTTCACGTAAAAACTACTGAATGGATTTTGATGAAATTTATAGTAATATAGCTTGCACATCAGAATAACACATAGGCTATAATTTATAAAGATATTTTGCAAATTGGCTAAAATATAACGATAAAAATCGCTTAAGGCGAAAAAAAATATATAATTAAAATAGAACTTCGTTCCATCCGGGTGTCCCTTGACACCTCCGGTTTTTTTTCTGTTAAAGACTAAAACACAAACATTAAATTGACAGACACATACGAGTAATTATATTCTTCACTTGTGCTTCACGTAAACGAATTATGCATGGCCCAATGCATAACAATAAGGATATGAGTTCTATGCTAATACTATAGTGGTCTCAATATACTGTATACTGATTTTATAAACATCATTATTTTTTGTCTCATCATTCTCCTACTCTTATCCCAATTACTTGAGATCGATACAATATGTACTCTTCTTTCATAGTACATATTGTAAAAATTATTGGCAATAGTTTTATGACCTGCCGCCTGCCAGATGTCAACTCTCTTTGGGAAGGTAATTGTTGACCAAACGGCATCAGATGGAATCGGGCCAGGTCTTTATAAGGCTCTTAGTAGTCTTTTACGACATCCACGAGCAAAGTAAGGCTTGGTACCATTCGTAGCCGCTACCACATTAATTTTTTATCTATAAATATATATTATAGATATATATTTATAGAAAAAAATTACAAATTATGTTATAGAATGTATTGATTGATGATTTATTGATGATTATAAATATATATTATGGAATGTTATCTCTATTGGTTTACATATGTAAACCAATAGAGATAATGACATATATAGGTCGTGTAATAAGAAGATTCGTTAACCGCCGTGTTTAGGTACATTGACGAAACAATCATAGTCACTGATGACAAGTACTGGGTACCGCTTGCCCGCTCACATGGCATTGAGAGATACGTGTACGAAGCACGACAGACTATTAAATCACACGCCATCCCTAATGTCGCCCCAGACGGATCGGGCGGGGTATGACTTATCTTATACCATAGCCTGTCCCAAAAAAAAGTCGATACAATAATGCCCATGCAAAATCCACACCTATACAAAATAAAGAACTCCGTATTGCAAATGATACGAATAACGAATTCCGTCTTCAGTCGCACTGCTCAACAACTAATAACAACTTGGTGAACATCTCATCGCTAAGTGACTCACTTAAGCTGTCGCTATCTGCCTATACAGTTGACACTCGTGGAAAAAGATAGGCGAGCACGCTAAGCCTTTGAAGTTAAAGAAAACAAACAGAAGTTGATAAAATATATCACTTTCCTTTACGTTTTATAATGAATTCTTTTGACAGTATTCGTACATATGTATTAATAATTGATATCAAAGTATATAAAAACTTTTTGTGCTGTTCAGTATTCATAGATTGAAAACGCCATTAAAAAAACCCGACTGCGTAAAAAGTAACCAAAACTACGTACATATCTAATAAAAAAACTGAAAAGAAAAAAAACAAGCACTTAGATGTCCGGTGGTCTAGAAGTCCATAATATATTATTGATTAAATACTATTGCAGAAAATAAAATATATTTTAATAATAGAACATGACAACTGAACAGTCGGGATCCACTGAAAAATTTGATTTGCTGTCGAATAATGGAAAAATTAGATTTGCTGTCGAATAATGGATCCCGACTGTTCAGTAATGATTTTTAAATACCTATTCAACGATACCCCACTCGACATAGTTTGTTGACTTTTTTTTTTAATTTTCACAATATGGCGTCCAGTAGTCGCCATATTAAATTTTCATTAACGTCATATCTTTAGTGACACTCCCCGGATTAAGAGAAATCGATTGACGTGCGAATCATAAAAATTGACCTAGGCGTTTGGTCTATATAGTGCTTCAAAGGAACATACAAACATACATACATACATAGACTGTTAAACACAATATCACTCCTTTGCGTTGCGCAGTCGGGTAAAAAGGATCGCAAGTATTGAATTTTGCATTTAAATTCATAAAAAATCATAAACATAATAAGATTGAATTTGTAGAAATATATACATACTTGTATATTTAACTGAGTGCAAAGAAAACATGTAAGTTCGGCGCCAGTATGTACTTAGCGTGCTGAAATTCTTTAGTGTAATGACTTTCCAAACAACTGCAGTGAAGCGCATTGGTGTAGGATGGTACTTGGCTTTAAAATGCTTAAAAGAAGTCGTTTGCGTGAATAAATATGAGTAAAATTTTGTACAGAACAAACATGTTCGTAGATTTTATATTTTAGTAGTAGTATTTTAGTGGAGGCGATACACGAAATATCTATTGTTTCTTGGGTAGTATCTAAAATAAAAAAAAACACATCTTCTTCTTCTTTTTATGTATTGGCAATCAGCCTTATACGAGCCATTTTTGCCAGTGTCGAGTTATAATTATCTTCACGTTCTTAATCTTTTCAAGTTAGTCATTGTCTGTCAGTCAGTCGAATTGTCGCCATCAACAGTGCTATGGTGACACTGTTAATGGTATGTTGTAGGAATTTTGATGGAAAACGAAAACGTTGTAAAGCACTTTTATATGATATTCACTACATCCCAGCTGTTCTGTCACATCATATTACATAAAACACCATAAAAATTATCTAATATAACACGTTAAAACACTAAGATATCGAATATAATACAAGAGCACAACATGACGTTTTAGATTCCCGCCAAAAGTCCAAAAACACATCTAAATAATAGTTTAAAAAACTAAAAATAGGCTTTTATAAATAAACCAAACTAAAAAAAGAGATGTTTATTAAAATTGAAATTAAGTATAGAATGATAAATAAAAGATATTATTTTAATATAAAAACGCGTGTAAAAATTTATAGCTTTTATAACCAGCAACAAAGTTGTTTCAATTGCAAAAATAATAACTATTCTAAATTGTCAATATTGTTATTAATTCCCTGTTACCTAACCGTTTTTGAGTGTTAGAAGACCATCATGATTCGCCTTGGCTCCCTATCTGTCACTCTGATCTCTTATCATGCATTAATATAGGCGCTTAGGGACGCTGTCCATACTAATTTCCTTACAACATTTGGTTGTTTTTTACGGAACTAAATAGAGATTTGTATTATTTCTCAGTCATCACATTGAAATAATGTTAAAATTAAAATAAAAAATCGCATGTAGTCGATTAATTTGTTAAAATAAATAGCTATTCCCGATAGCAGTCACATGGAAATAAAACTGTGTTATAAATTTACATACCTACATTCATTCGGTGTGATCTCTTGCCTCGCGTAAAAAAAGCTATTTCGATTTTTTTAATAGATTATGTAGATGAATCGCAAAATATTTTTAAAGTTGTCATTTTTAGTTTTCTAAGAATAAATGTATGATTGAACAAATCTAGGTCATTCAAATTTCTATTAATGTTCTCACTTTCTTCAATACGATAACAGGCAAATAAGAATAAATATTCGATTAAATGCAAAAAGTATCATAATATACTTGGCTTGCACAGATCTAGTTTCTGCATTGAATGTTGAAACTGCTACAAATAGATACGATTATAGAATAGCTTTTTACACATTTTTGAGCATATAACTAATTATAATCGTAAGTTTAAATGCGACTCTTATGGCATTTTTAATTAATCTTCTTATGACTTTGTTTTAGTTAAACTTTACAATCGCTATAATATGTTAATTTTTGTGTAATGATATTAATATTTTGTATTCTTATAAACGTGTCCATATGTATCCATCATATTATCTCTATAGAATATAAATATTCCTAAGGAAAGATTTTTCTTCATGCATAAAACTAATAGTTATCCTGGTATATTATATATAGATATATCTTATTAGTGGTAGGACCACGCTGTTGACAGTTCTCTGTCCACAGCTGTGGGCCGTTCCGTCCGATGTAGTACCACACTCTCGCAGAAGATCAACGTTTATGTAATGGCAATGTGCTATTACGCTTCGTTTGGTGAGCGAGAGAGCCGGAAGCCCAATTGGGTGGGTTTGGGGATTTTAATGGTAGGCAGCGGCCTAGCTATACTTTTGGTATTGTAAAGGTCCATTGGTGGCAGTGACACTTACCATCAGTTGTGCTGCTGGGTCGTTTGCCATCATAAGCAATAAAAAAAATATTGCAAGGGAATGCCCTGCTGTGATAGTTGGTTTTATTATATACTAGCAGACCCGGCCACGTGTTGCTGTGGCTAAGGTAACCTCAGTAACACGTGGTGGTTATGCTAATAAATTGTAGCTTATATGAAACGTTTTTACGTTTAGCATAGCGCCATCTATTAAATACTTACTCAATACAGTCAATAGATACCGCCATTTGTTAGAATCGTTTGGAGATAACAGATAGTTGTGATTGTCCAACAATAGACAAATAATTTGCAATAAAATAATATTGCGACTATACCTAAATTGAGATAAAAGCCATCCTATTTTTTAAGTTGGATCAAACTAACACATGCTGTGCAAATTTGATTATAATCGGTTAAGTACTTTAGGAGTCCATCGCGGACAAACAACGTGATGCGTAATTTATATATATTATGATAAGATATTAACTTGTAATAATTCATAAATTGATACATTATTCTGTATGAGTACGTAGATAACTTTAAGGATTTTAACGATGATATGTTATAATCTGATAATCAAACGACCGTTGCATACATAATGATTCAACAATTATAGTACCATGGAATTTCCGTGTGGCGACGCAATAAGAATACAATTCATCATCCTCTTTTGTGCTTGTTGTCGTAAAAGACGACTAAAGCATATATGCTAATAACATCTAGGCTGATCCGTGTGGCCGACGGAGTAAGAATATCGCCACCCAATCTCCTACCCGTGGGAGTCGTACGAGGCGACTAAGGGATACATAAAAGACCATACCGTCTTAGAGAAGGAAAACTCGACACAAAACCCTATGTGCATTACTAAATAACTTAATGAACATAGTAGTTAATGAACAAACACTAACACAAAGAATACTATAAAGAAAAAATATAAATATATACAAATATAAGTAAAATTGACTAATAAAAATAAAATAACATTAAATAACTAACGAAATATATATAATATAATATAAATAATAAATATAAATCTTGAATAAATATAAAAATTGGCAGTGAAAACACAAGTACAAAACAATTACAAAGAACAAAATTTATATATAATAAATGGCTGAAAAGTCATCCGAACAAATAAATAACTAATGAATAGCACAAGAAACTCTAACTAGAATAAACAAAGGCTCTGAATTAATATCAGAGGTGCTCACGAACCAGGCCAAACTTTGACCTGGACTTAATAAAAAAAAAACATTTAGGCAAGAGAAGGAAAACTCGAAATAAAATCCTATAATCGAGCTATCAGACCAGCCCAGTAGGGATATTTGAGTTGATAGTGACGATGATGGATGAAAGAGGCCACTAGTATTTTATAAGTTAAAAGTGTTTTACTATCTAAATTAGTTTTCATATCTCGTAAGCCATCGTATCAGAGCTAAATTAGTTTAATAATTGATCCTGTTAACAAAGCGATTTCACTTCGTAACGCAATTATTTAGTTTGAAAGTGCTGACGCTCTGACATAACTAGTCGTATTATGCTCATGTTGGACTTTCTTTGTGTCAAATTTCATATTCTATATGCTTATAATTAGATTGAAATAATATTATAATATTTCTTTTAAATTTCATAATTTCAGCTCATATATGTCCCACTGTTGGACTCGAGTTTCCTCCATAATAGAAGTTGACCTACTATACCACGCTGGTCAGATGTGTAGGTCTAGGGTTTTCTTTCGAGCTTTCCTTCTCTTGCATAGATGTTATATGCGTTTTATATTCCTAAGTCGTCTCTTACGATAACCCACGGGTAAGATATGGGGTGGTGAATTGTATTATTACTCCGTCACCACACGGAAAACTTATTTTAAATTACATATGCAAAAATATTCAATCATGAGAGTTGTAATGATTTCAAACATTAATGCGTATATTAAATATTTAGGCATATGCATATAAAATAACATATTTTTTATTTTTTTGTCCACCAATATTAATGAATGAATCCTTAACTTTCCGGTGACGTTACAGAGGTAGAATTAAAGTGTCACAAAGAATTATCCTTCATCGGACTCAAACCTTTTTTTTTTATCTTGCGGTGGACTATGGATATGGTCGCGCACCGCCAAATCGATCCGGGACGATGGAAGAGGCGGCACGCAACTCTATAGACCCACCCTGCAAGCACTTCTCTTCGCCGTGCGAGCGGGCCACCGGTACCCGATCTTTGTCTTCGGTGGCCCGCCCGGTATCGGGCTCAAACCTAAAACATTGTGCGCGAGATCGCCGCTTAGACCATTGGGCCATTTATGCTGCTACTGTTTTAATAGTCGTTATGTAAAGAAAAAATTATCAATTATTAAAGAATATATAAATATTTAATATTACTTAATATTTGTACTAAATCTAATCGCAGTATTTTTGCACCAAATTTTTCCGAAATATTTGCCCATTCATAGATTCTAGTTGATTAGTCTTTCTGTTATTACTATTTTCTATACTAGCTAGTAATAAAGATAGAAATTGTAGAGAATTGAACATTTTCCATTTTATAAGAGATTTTATTGGTGATCTGAAAAAAAACGATTTATCAACATAACAATGACATTACACTCACAGACGAATTGTCTTATCTCGTTCAACTGAAATCCCTAGACGATTTAAGAGATAGTAATAAAAATGGCTACATTTATATTCCATTCAGACAATGTTAGATAGTTTATATTATTATAATATATTAATGTTAATATGTCAGTTAATTATGGGCCACATTTTAATATTGTAACATCATCATTCTCCTACATTCATTGGTAATAAAAGGGTGGTGAATTCTTGCTCTGTCATCATTCTCCTACTCTTATCCCAACTACTAAGGTTCGAGACAATATGTACTCTTATTTCATAGTACATATTGTAAAAGTTATTGGCAATAGTTTTATGACAGACCGCCTGCCTGACGTCAACCCTCCTTGAGAATGTAATTGTTGACCAAACGGCATCAGATGGAGTTGGCCCAGGTCGTTATAACGCTCTTAGTCGTCTTTTACAACATCCACGAGCAAAGTAAGGGTTGGTAGTATTCGTAGCCGCTACCACACAGCGACATTTAATATTAAATACACGTAGTACATTTAATATTAAGTAACATTAAGTACTTAATATATTTTTATTTTTATTACATGCCTATAGCATCCGATTTATACAGAAGAGGCTTTACATATGTGGCATAGGTATCCTTCCAAAATAGGAGGTGGTTGTAGGCCACTATGCAAGTACAATATTGGTTATCAGACATCATGTGTTGTCGAAGATAATCCTCTATTTATGCAAGTTTTCTTATGATATTTCTTATATTTTTGCAATTAAGAAAACTACTTTTTTTTGAAAGAAATTAATAACAGACTATGGTTTATACACAACCCATTTAAATCTTACTGAGAGACGGTAAGGCAGCGTGCGATAATTTTTACAAATCGTTGTTCTGAGTGTTATTTGTGTCCATTTTTTTTTAAAAAGACGTCATCTTGAACGAAGGAATTAATCCTTGTAATGCGGGAGACTTTACAAACATATACCTAATGAACGGAAATAAATTACACCCAGACTCGGAACAATACTTTGTGGTAAAGTATGGTGCCAAAGGCCGCCCTTTCGTCGCCCCGAACGCCATGTGTCCAGACCATCATCATCATCATCGTCATCATCACAGCCCATAAATGTTCCACTGTTGAGCTCGGCCCTCCTCGGTAATGAGAGGGAAATTAACTTACTATACCGCACTGGTCAGACGTGTTGGTATAGGGTTTTGTTTCAAGTTTTCCTTCTCTCGCATAGATTTTATATGCGTTTTATATCCCTTAGTCGTCTCGTACGATTACCCACGGGTAAGATATGGGGTGGTGAATAGTATTATTACTCCGTCACCACGTGGAAAAGCCCAGATCCTAGCCTACCAAAAAAAAAATTATTATTGTATGTATTCTTTTCTAACGTGTAGGATGTTCTAGCTCAATATTAGTACCTATATGTCTTAGATAAATAAATAAAAAATGAAGATATGTCACTATATTGATGTAATATATTGTTACAGCGATGAAAGCTGCTATCTTGATCCAGCAATGGTATCGGCGGTATTTAGCGCGAATGGAGGTTCGAAGGCGTTATACGTGGACCATTTTTCAAAACATCGAGTATGCTGGCGAACAGGATCAAGTGAAGGTAAGCCTTTTATCTTCTTGATTTATAAAACACTTAATGTGCAAGTAGCTTTTATATTGTGACAATAACAGAGATACAACTATACTGAATATTAGTAATATTCAGTATGTAGTATATACAGTATGTAGTATAATATACAGTATGTAGTATGTATAAACAATAACCCAATAAAACCAGTAGGTTTTATTGGGTTATTGTTTATACATATATCCGTATATAAATATACATAACTGAATATCTCTGAGCGCTTTATTAAAAACAGACTTTAATTATAATACTAAACAATAATACGTTATCACTTTTAATCGTCTTTTTTATTCATAGGACACCACCTTGCACTAAGGAAAAAAAAACCTTGTATTGAGGAGGACATTTCAAAAACAATTAACACAGGAAAATTACACCCAGACTCAGAACAACACTTTGTATTCATCAACATCATCAGCACAGCCCATATATGTCCCACTGTTAGGCTTGGGCCTCCTCCGTAATGGGAGGGAAATTAACGTACTATACCACGCTGGTCAGACGTGTTGGTATAGGGTTTTATTTCGAGTTTTGCTTCTCTCGCATAGATGTTATATGCGTTTTATATCCCTTAGTCGTCTTTTACGATCACCCACGGGTGTGATAGGGGATGGTGAATTGTATTCTTACTCCGTCACCACACGGATGTATTACACACAAAGTATTGTCCTGCGTAGGTATCGAACCCACGGCATTGGCACGGAAAATCGGTATCTTACATTACACTATCTGCGCAGTCTTTCCCGTGTCATGACAGAGTAATTATACAATTCATCACTCCCTATGCTCTTGGATGTCGTAAATATAATGTGCATATAACATCTATACAATATTAGAAAATCTCGAAATAAAACCTTACATCAAACTCTCTGAGCCTGGCCTCGCCAGTCTGGTATAAGCGTTTAATTACCCTTTAATTTTGGAAGATTTAGCTATAATTATCTATCCCCGAGTGGTGACGGGTTAAGAATAAAATGTATCATTACGCATTTCCTACCGTGGCAGTCCTAAAAACCGTCCACTAAGAGATCACCAAGAGAATGGACGTCAGTACTTTCCTTTGAAATCTTTAACACCATCTGTGACCGCCAACGCCGCGTGTCCATTGGTCCTGTGGGAAGGTAGCAGATGTCTATTAGACTCATGAATTCTCTGTAATATCCTAATATTATAAATGCGAATGTAAGTTTGATTGTTAAAATTTAATTAATCATCCAATTATGTTTGTAGTATAGAAAAGGACATGGTTCCTTCAGATAAAAAAACAAACAAATAAAAAAATTGTTTTTCTCAAACATGCTTGGAAATTTGAGCATTATTTTGACAACCTTCTTCGAGATAAATCGGTATTGCGGTACTGATCAAAAATATGCGAGCAGCGGCCGGCAAAAAATGTATGAATATCCATATTTGTCATGTTTTAGCGGCCAAATAAATATATATGGAAATTCATATCTATCGTGTATTTTAAAATGGAACGATTTGTTACTTCAAAAAATAGCCACCGAGGAGACGACTTATCAGAGTTTTATTTACATTTCGAACTGGCTTGAAAAAGAAAGCTGTTTGATAATGAAAAAAAAAAACAAATGAACCCTTTAGCACGTGAAAAATGTTGTTCGTTGTTCCTCATGTATACAGTTCTACTTAGTACTACTTAGTTTTAATTTTCGCGCATTATTTAAGAAAAGCACTATACAAGCCTTGGCCGCAACTAGGAATTGATGGACTTACGTACCTACATGTGCCTCGGTTACGCCTCGGCCCACATTTACACATTCGCCGATCAATCCCTGTTTTGCTGGCCGCTGCAGTAATGTACCATACTGTTTCTGAAAAGAAGAAAACTAAATATAAATTGATCTGAAATAATACGCGAGCATAGTAGCAAGCATTGGTAGTGTTGACTATAATTATTTGATAAAAAATTCAGAAGTGTTTACGTTCTACTTTCCACGTTTACGTGACCAACGAATGTTCAAATCTAAATGCCAAGGATTAAATCAAAACTTAATTAGGCTTCGTATTAATGTATTAATGGTTTTTAATGAATAGAGATAAAGGTAAGGCGGAAAAGTTTCAATCTCAAGGATGTTAACGAATATGATTTCATAATCTTAGTTTATATATGTGCCATGTGCCCTCCTCGACAGCGGGAGGGATATTGACATACTTATACCACGCTGATCAGACGTGTTGGTAGATGGTTTTATTTTGAGGTTTTCTTCTTTTGCACAGATGTTATCTACCATATCATATCTCGTAGTCTTTCTTTTACGATAGCCACGGTCAAGAGAAAGGGGTGGTGAATTGTATTTTTACTCCGTCACCATACGGATAAGAATATGGCTTATACAAATTAGAAACAATCGTTTGTACAAATATTTGTATGCTATTGAGGTAAACTTTTATCTTATATGTGACGAATTAACAAGACAGTTCGCCCTTTTGTTACTCGTGGAGGTCGTAATGGCAAAAAAATTAATAAAAGTAGATAAAATTATAAGTAAGCTTTTTCAATTGTAGAGGAGGCTCAAGATCAGCAATGGCCCATGTATGAGCTGTGATGATAATCATAAAAATACAAGAGATATCATGATTTATAGTTTTATGTTTTTGTTTTCAAAGAGTTTTTTGGTAAAAAAAAAATACTCACATTTCCCACTAAAAATTCTAGAGCTACATAATAGAGTGCTTATTGACATCTGCCACCACATGACTGGGAAACACTCCGCCACCCGGATCAGTCACGTTGCTGAAGTGTAGACATCCGTAAAGATAATTTAAAATATTTTATATTAATTACTATATACCAATAGGTATATTAAATTAAAAAAGATCAATCTAAGGTTGATAAATATATTGTGAAAACGAAATTAAAACGCGATAAAATCCGTAAAAATGATTTTCTTTTTATGATACTCTTGCAAACCGTCACCAAGTATCTATTATGATATTTAATGAAATTTTCTTAGAAATCGTAATAATATCAGTGCATATATATGTTCGTTATATTGCTTTATTCATACTTGTGCCATTTTAAGATTAATAATCTCATCTTCCTTGCTAAGATGACAGTCCCCTGGTAACTTATTTTGTCCCGTAAGGATGATACTCATATTACCGAAACGTAATAACTTTCTCTCAACGCTCGCAATGAGTTGTTGTTTAATCGCCATTGAGAGCAAGAGTTATTCCAAATATAATAAAAATGTACACTTTTTACAGTGATTTTCTTGTTATATTTCCTAGTGAAAACACGAAAAAGATTTTAATTCATTAAGCAAAATTAGAATCTTATTTTTAGTTATACCATTTTTGGTTTCGTCATACTTATCATTCATTTGTTAACAATTAGAATCTTATTTTTTGGGGATAAGCTATTTATTGTATGGTCACACCCCTTCCAATCCCGCCGGTACCTCAGAGGGAACGGCGCGTGATCCCATAACTTGCCGTACGCGCACTTTTCCACACCATGTGGGCAGGCCACTACAACCCCGTCATTGTTATCATCATTATCACAGCCCATAAATGTCCCACTGTTGGGTTCGGTCCTCCTCCGTGATGGGAGGGAAATTAACCTACGTTAATTACTATTACCTATACTACACTTACCCTATTACTATTACCTAGTTTTAATTACCACGCTGGTCAGACGTGTTGGTATAGGCTTTTGTTTCGAGTTTTCCTTCTCTCGCATAGATGTTATATGCGTTTTGATTCCCTTAGCCGCCTCGTACGATCACCCACGGGTAAGATAAGGAGTGGTGAATTGTATTCTTACTCCACCACACGGCAAATATTATTCGGTAATTTAATTAAATATTAACGGTATTCCAATGACTACAATAAATTAAGATATAAAAAGTTTTTGTTACATAATATTATTAGTCAATAATTAATTCTTATTTTTTTAATTGTTATACATTTGTTACAGCTGTATAATTTCTTCAACGCATTGTTGAGTCATATGAAGGATACTAGTGGACGCCCTAATTCGGAACCAACATCGAGGACTGCTTCTGTTTGTAAGTCATTATACCTTGACATTTTCGCAAATAAGTGAGTGTACTTCAATTAATTCTTATATTAATGAGGACTGGAACTGATGGAGTGCAGAAATAATAAATAATGAATGCACCCAAGAATTTTTGTATAGCGTTTTAATACATTCTGTGAAAACAAGTCGTAAGTATTTGCTATAGAACAAGTCTGTTAAAATAAAATAATACCTATATGCTTCAAAAGACATCTATAAGTATCTATAAATAAATCCACTAAAGAGACTTTCTTTAGTGAGTTTACTACCAAATTTTACAAAATAATTTTTCAAGAGCGCTTAATTTTAATCTTATATAAATATATTATTGGGAGTTTCATGTCTCAAAATAATTTAAATGCAGATTGAATCTTATTGTAATGTTGGTACGAGATTAAAATGTGATTTCATGGAATATATTATACCTCTATCACGTTCCATCAAGATGGGACTATTTTAATTGGGGTTAACTATTTAAAGTACCCAGTCGTTTTGATATTAATTATAGCTTAGCCGCATTATAGTAGCAAATTCCATAATAAAACTGAAACAGAACCAATAAGAGATACTCACAGCTCTTCTGATACAATTATTACATACTCAGTATCAAATTAATAGAACCAATAAGAGATACTCACAGCTCTTCTGATACAATTATTACATACTCAGTATCAAATTAATTGAACCAATAAGAGATACTCACAGCTCTTCTGATACAATTATTACATACTCAGTATCAAATTAATAGAACCAATAAGAGATACTCACAGCTCTTCTGATACAATTATTACATACTCAGTATCAAATTAATTGAACCAATAAGAGATACTCACAGCTCTTCTGATACAATTATCACGTACTCAGTATCAAATTTACTTATCGTAGAACACTATTGTTTTAATTTATATTTCAACATGAATTTTACTGCACAGAGGACGTAGTACAAGGTGATGTTATTAAAAATAAAAAAATACGTAATATAGGTACTATCCGTAATTCAAAATAGTGTATGTATTGAAATTTTACAACAATTATATTTGTACCTACGCGAATTATAAATATTGCGATATTATAATAGTTAAATATCTGTAGGACCATAATCTTAAGTTATATAAAATAATGAATGAATATAATGATAATATATTCTACCTATATACGTATATGTAGAGGCTGCTTCATTAAAGTACTACTGTAGTTGGCAAGTGTAACAATTGAGAAGTTAGTTTCTGTTCGTAATGACAAGTTGAACAGTCAACAGATGACGCTTATTACATTTTAGCTAATGAAGACCCTTCATTTGTTAGTTTCATTGAATCACTTACGTTAAAGTTTAGTACAAACTTCTGATAATCTGCACACCCTACTTGGAACTGTTCAGCGAATTGATCCCTGAGCTTTTCGAAATATAACAAGTTTTTGCTCAACAAGTTGAAAAGTTAAGCAGGTCGTCCGAGGTTTATTAGGAAAGGGTATTAGCTTGATGTAAATGGAAGTAGAATTTTTCATTTAAATAGCTATATTAATAACTTTACTAATAAAGGGAGTGTGCGATTGAGGTTAAACACTATGCCTGAAGGATATGTCTACTTCAGATTATGGTATTAAAATTTTTGGTTTGTAGCGTTCTGTCTCCGTATTATTTTCTATCAAATAGGCGATCAGCTTTCCGTGTGGCAACAGAGTAAAAATACAATTACATATATTACAACTAAAAGATGACTGAGGGACGTAATCAGATAACATCATCGCAAGAGAAGAAAAAATAATTAAACTCAGTAACCATACGCCTGATCAGCGTGGCATAAGAGGAATTGTGGAGTAGGTTCGTGCTCAATAGTAGAGGGTTATGACGTCAAGAAGAAGAAATAAAAACGAGAGGTGTCAAGGGACACCCGGATGGAACGAAGTTCCTTTCGATTAATTAGTGAAGGAATTGTAATAAAATTTTATTTTTTTTAAGTTATAATAATATTTTTGAAGTACTTAAAACTTCTTTAGGCGCGACTAGGGAGTAACTCAGATTTTTTTTAAATAGGATCATAATCTATTACTATATGGCGCTGTAACAAAGTTAATGGATTCTAAGAGGACATGTATTAGAGTCTAAATCGCGCTATAGAAATTTTTGCAAATTTTAACTATATATATTAAAATTTATAATAAATTACTGTACTTGCTTCGGCAGTACATATACTAAAATTGGAACGATACAGAGAAGATTAGCATGGCCCCTGCGCAAGGATGACACGCAAAATCGTGAAGCGTTTCACATTTTTTAAGAGTTTAATTTTTGACAATATAAAACAAGAAACTTGCGAATTGCGATATATAGATATCAATACCACTTACTTTACCATTTTTTTTTTTTTTTTTTTTTTTGCGGTGGGCCATGGACGTCGCACCCCGCCAAGTCGGTCCGGGGTGACGGAAGAGGCGGCGCGCAACCCCATTGACCCACCCTGCAAGCACCTCTCTTCGCCGTGCGAGCGGGCCACCGGTACCCGATTTTTGTCTTCGGTGGCCCGCTCGGCGGTATGCCCTCTCGGGCTCCTCTCCTGTCGACGCCCCGACAGCTTTCGCCGTCAAGGCATCGTCCTCACGCGGTGGCCTCACGTCGGGTGACCGGACAATTCCCCGGTCCGATCACCCGAAGCCTCGGTTAGGGCGGCATCAGGCGCAGGTATTCGCGCCTGCGCCGCCCCGGCCGCTGACGGCGGCCCGGGTCACGGGAATCCTCCCGGACTCGTTCCGCCGTCTCCTTCTGCGAGATGACAGCCTCGCAGAAGGCGGCGACCGCGTCCCAGTTCCTGACGCTGTCGACCATCGCCCTCGCGACAGCCGGCAGCGTCAGGTCGGCACCGATAACAGCGACGAGGTCACGGCGCTGCCCGTCCCAACTCGGACACACCTCCAGTGTGTGTCTCGCCGTGTCCTCGTCACTGCTGCAATGGTGGCAGGCCGGAGTCCACTCCCTATACGCGACCGTGTGCAGGTACAAACCGAAACACCCGTGCCCCGACAATACCTGCACCAGCCGAAAGGAGAGGACTCCGTGCCGCCGCTCCATCCATTCCATCAGTACGGGCCGGAGGGCCTCGACGGTAACGACACCGTGTCTTGGCCTCTCCAGCCGCGTAACCCAACGGGCGATGACGTCTCGGCGGGCGTCCTCGCGCCAGGTGGCTATCTCGCTCAACGATGGGGAGCCACCTTCGTCGCGCACTGAGGTAACCCGCCGGTAGAGGTCGGAGAGCATCTCCGCCTCTAGGTCCCACGGTGGTGTCCCGGCCAATAGGCACGCCGCCTCTGTCGACACCGTGCGGTACCCGCGAATGGCTCTAACCGCCATGGCTCGCTGTGGCCTCCACAGCACCGCCCTGAGCTGGGCGTTCAGAGCCCTCGCCCACACGGGTGCGCCGTACATGGCCATTGAGCGGATCACCCCCGCATACAGCCGTCGGCCCTCGAAACTGGGTCCGCCCACATTCGGCATGAGCCGAAAAAGGGCGGACGCCGCGCCGACCAGCCGGGGAGCAATTTGGCGAAAATGCTCCCGGAACCACCATCGCCCGTCGAGCACCAGACCCAAGTACCTCATATGGGCCTGGATACTGATGTGGATGGAGTTGACGACTAACGAGGCGCCGATGGGCAGCCTCACACGGGGCCCATGGAATAGTAGGGCCTCCGTCTTGTTTAGGGCCACCCTGAGCCCCAGCGCCTCGATTCGCCTGACCATCTCCTCGGTGCCGAGAGTGGCCAGGCTCGCCGCCTCTTCGAATGTCCTGCCCCGGGCTGTGACGAGCGTGTCGTCAGCATAGCAAATAACGCTCAGCCCGGGGGGGAGACTCCCTCTCAACGCCCAGTCGTACCCGATGTCCCACAGAGTCGGCCCCAGAACCGACCCCTGCGGAACACCGCACGACATGGGCGTCCGCACAATGTCCCCTGCGGGGCTCGCGTAGAGAACACTGCGCCCCTCCAAATAGTCTGCCACCAGCCGCCTGAGGTACAGGGGCACTCCATGGAACCGGAGCGCCTCCCTGATGCAGCTGAATGGCAGACTATTGAAGGCGTTGGCGATGTCCAACGACACCGCCAACAACACTCCTTTGCCAGCGACAGCCTCCGCGGCCGTCTGCCTCAGGCGTAGCAGGGCCCCGATGGTCGAACGCCCCCTCCGAAACCCAAATTGAGCGTCCGACAGATCGGGCCCCACCTCCTCCAGGTGCTGAACGATGCGGGCAGCGAGGACACGCTCCAGCAGCTTACCCACATCATCGTCCAGAAGCACAATGGGCCTGTAGGCCGACGGCGAATCCGGGGGCCGTCCCGGCTTTGGCAGGAGAACCAACCTCCCTTCCTTCCAGCACTCAGGGAACTGTCCAGACGTCAGACAGGCGTTGAACAGTCGCCTGAAGCGAGGTTCGAGATGCTCGAGGAGCAACGTCAACACCCGGACTGGGATTCCGTCCGGGCCGGGGGCCGTGGTGGCGGAACGAATCTTCGCCACGGCTGCCCCCACTTCCGACTCCGTCACAGGCGGAACACTCTCGACGGCCTCCCGGTCGTGATCTGGCGAAGCCATGACCGGGGGCGTGTGCTCCGACTGCCGCGGGAACAGCTCCTCGACCACTCTACGAAGGAGGTCGGGCTGGAGGGTCTCGGTGAGGGGGGGGCCCTGCGCGCGAAGCTTATTCAGCGACGCGCGGTACGGGCGACCCCAGGGGTCACGGTCGAGACCGTCCAGCATCTCCTGCCAACTTGCGTCCTTGGCGGACCGGATGGCCAGTCGAAAGGCGGTACGCGCACTACGGTACGCCTCGTACAGCTGGCCCTCCCGCTCAACATCGCGGCGACGCCGCCGACTGCGGGTGTAAGACCTTCGGGCACTAATGCACGCCGCACGAAGGTCCGCTAGTGTTGGGGACCACCAGTACACCCCCTGCCTCGGAGGTAGACGCTGCACCCTGGGCATGGCCGCATCGCAGACCTGCGTTAACGCACTGCGGATGCGGACAGCCTCAGCGTCCACTCCGTCCGCTGGGGGTGGTGAGGACAGCCACGTGTTCACGATGGCCGCCTCCGCCAGTAGGTCCCTATCTAGACGCCCCACAGCCCACCGCGGAAATGCGGGAGCCCGGTCCGCCCTGTGACCCCTGCTGGGGTCCCGGAGAGGGGAGACCTCCATCCGGATGTATCGGTGATCCGACAGGGTCTCTACCTCCTCGAGGACACGCCAGTTCCTCACTCGTGGTGCGACAGCGGGGCTAGCGAACGACAAGTCCACTATCGACCCACCCTGCTGTCGCACACACGTGTTCACTGAGCCTCTGTTTAGGACACAGAGGCCCAGTGACGCTGCCCACTCCACGATCGCCCGCCCGCGATCGTCCGTCATCGGGGACCCCCACGCCGTGGATTTGGCGTTGAAGTCCCCCAGGACCAGGACGAGGCCCGGTGCCAGTCGCCGTATCGAAGCCTCCAAGGTGGTGAGGGAGGCCCCGAAATCGTCCATTCTCCTGTTAGGGGAGAGGTAAACGCTGTAGAGTGTGACCCCTCCCCATTCCGCAGCGACAAATTCCTCGCCCCTATCCAAAAGGGACAAGGACGGGAAGTGCCGCTGCGTGGAGACGACGATTGCCGCGGTTCCGTTCCGGCTGACCACCCAATTGGGGCGATCAGGCACACAGTACGGTTCCGCGACTACGGCTGCACCGATCGACCACTCCGCCATGGATTGCAGGAGGAGATCCTGCGCACCGGCGGAGTGGTTGGTGTTGGCCTGCAGGAGGTGAGTGGACTGGGCAGCCATTAATGGGCCGTGTCCATTATCACCTCCTGGCTTGCGGCGGGCGATCGGGCCGCGCTAGGAGCGGGAGCGGCCGTGGTCGAAAGGCCGCTCCGCCCCTTTGGAGCCGAAGCTGGAGGTCTACACGCCCCAGAGCCCATGCGGTGCTTGGCAGGCTTATTGCCCGCCGCACACGCGGGGCAGTGGGGCGGGGCGGCGCAAGATGCCGCCATGTGCCCAGTCTGACCGCAGCGGAAACAGAGTCCGCCGCAGTCAAAGCAATTAGTGCATGTTGGCCGGGTATGCCCAACCGCCATGCACTTGAAACACCTCGCAGGCCGGTGCTCCAGCACGGTGACTCGCGCTGAGCTCCAGCCCACGAGGAGCCTGCCTGAGCCGGCCAGTTGCCTGACCGACTCCACTGGGCACTGCACCCAGGCGGCACCTACGCCGCCCGGACCGGGCCGGATGGCGCCAACTCGGACGGTGTCCAGGGGACACCCGGTTTTCGAGGCAATGGCCTCCCGGATGTCTTCCACCGTCACGGAGTCGTCCAGACCCGCGATGCGCATTTCGGCGCACTTTACGGGTCTGGCGATTTTGACGCCACCCTCCTCGGCGAACAGACCTCGCAGCTTCGACGCCACGCTATCGGCCGTCCTGGTACCCTCGGCCCCAGGGAACTCTAAAATCCGAGCCCCTGTCCGGGCCTTGCGGGTCCTGGCTTCGACGCCTCCTATGTCGGAGACGTCGAGCTCCCGCCGGGCTTTCCTCAGAACGGCCTCATAGCTGAGGCCCCTTTCTGCCGCCTCAGGCAGCACAGTGATCACCACTGCGGCTGTCTTTGGCGGCCGGAGCCCCTTGCGCGGCCTCTTCCTCTTCCTCCCGCCTCCTTCGGCTCCTGCCTGAGGAGCGGCGACCTCAGCGGCGCGCTTGGCCGCCGCTCTCCTTCTCTGGCCGCGACTCTTCCTACCGCGCTCAGCCACCTGCCAACCCTGTTCGGGCGCAGCGGGCGTGCCAGGCGCGGGAGGCGCGGTCGCGGGCGCTCTAGTCGTCGCTGGCGGTGTCGGTGCTGGCGACGACTGCGGTCCGGCAGGAGCCGGTGCTGTCTTCCTCTTCGGAGCAGGCCCCTTCTTCTTTGGCCCAGCCACGGCTGCGGCGTAGCTCACCCCCACGCGGCCACCCTGACAAGGTAGCGGGGCGGGGGCTGGTGCCGCATATGGCCGCTTATCCGCGGCGAGAGGCGGCCGAACACGTGGTTCTGGAGGCAGCCTTGCCTCCAGAACGGCCAAGCGCGCATCCACCAGATTACCGACGGTGTCGATAATGGCGCGCAAGGCCTCATCCGGCACGCCCCCCACCGCGGGCAGCGGGGTCGATGTTATCGGCTGGGCCGCTGTAGGGGCCTGCTCCACGGCGTTGGGTGGGCTGGCGCTGGTCGGCGGCGCACGCTCCGTGGTCGGAGGTGTCTTCGGCGCAGCGGCGGCCAGCGCCTCGGGGCGGTTTCGGAGCGGCGACAGCTCGGCGGCCAGCACTGGCCGGCGGCGCAGGTGGCGTAGGCGGCACGAGCCGCGCGATTTGGGCCCTCAGATCGGCCACATCCTTTGAGAGGACGCGGTTGGCCCTCCTTACCGCGGCCAGCTCCGCCTCTAAGCGGCGATTCTGGGCCCGCAGGCCTGACACCTCGCCACCAAGGCGGGCGTTTTCGGCCTGCAGGGCCTCCATGTCCGGGGTGTTACCGCTCGTGCGGGTACCAGCGTCCGCCACTTCTGTGGGAGGGATGCCGGACAACACCCCCAGCACCCTCGCGGCGACCGCCTCGTCGTCGGCCCGCTTGCGAGCCTCCGCCCCTCCACGCACTCCGCCGGCCGGGGAGTGAGTCGTCCTTCCCGACGCCGCGGCCCCTCGCCCTCTGCGAGAGGCCGGAACTTTGGGAGGAGGCATGATGACAGCACTCCCCTCGGAATCGGCGCCCGAGCTGTCCTCCCTGTTCAGGGGGCGCTTCCGCACCTTCGAGGGGAGGGCCTCCTCCCTTACCATCAGTGCCGCGGTTAGGGCCGCCGCCGCAGGACGCGGCGACGACTTGGCGGCAGCGGCTTCCTCAGCCGACCCGCTGGCCTCCTTGGACGGCTCTGCGGAATTACCGCCCTCGTCCATTAAATCGGCAGATCCACTGCCCTCGTCTCTGGACGGCTCTGCGACAGTACTGTCGCCCTCGTCCATTGACGGCTCTGCAGTTGATCTGCCGCCGTCCTTCTTCAGTTTGGCGGCATCCCGCTCCTGCTTTTTTGCCGCTGCCCGCTGCCTCTCGTGAGGGTTCGCTTTCCCCCATGTGTACCGGGTCCGGCGCTTCTTCTTCTTCGAGAGGGGGGCCTCTGTGGTTGGTGCCGGGCCCTCGGCGGACGCCTCCAGTCCTAAGGACGAGGCGTCGTTTTGGTCAGTTTTACATTGGCTTGACGAGGCCATGATGTGGGAATCCTCTGGATTCCCGTCTTGAGTTGGTGTAGGCGTAAAAGAAGTAAAATCCATATTGATTCCCACGATTATGGGAGAAATAGAGCGTCGACCCGGGCAGAGATCCCTGTACCCGGGCAAGCCTACATTTACCAACCAGGGGGTCGGCCGGTACCCTGGCTGGAGCGTGCTAAGAACAGAACAGCCCATCTGCCATGCATCTTCTCGCCGCACGCCAGAACTTAAGATTCTGGGTGATTTCCGAATTCGAACGTCGAATTCTTTATAGAGGTTGTCTTCCTCGCGGTCCGGGCGGTTAAGCCAAGACCCTCGTTCCTGAAACTACGCCTCACGACAATTTGTCTTGAAGCAAGATATCAGGTTTACGATATGTCGGCGGTGGCATAAGCCTGCCCAGCCCTCAAGTTAATGAGTGACCGGGCCCGTCCGAAATTTCGCGTCCTGTACCGTCTACAACTAGAGGGTCAGGAGCGAATTGGGGCTCTACCCATTGCTGGGGAACCCCCCCTCGCGCCAGAAATTCGCTACGGGCGACAATTCAACAGAGGGATCTGGGGGACTGTCGCCCGCACCCAGGGTACACCACGCGGAGGTTTCTGGCATCGTACCCCACCACTTACTTTACCATAGGATTCATAAAATCACTTGTCTATAAATTAATGCACATTTCAATATTATACAGCACGTCCTATAGAAGTGCGTCTGATGGGACCTATATACTCTCCCAAATAGCCAGGTTAATATCAAGAATAACAAATGCGTTTTAAAAAAAAAATCTCTTATATTATTAGTTATTAAAGAACTATACTGTTAGTAAACAAATGCTCACAGCACGTTCACAGCGATCTATCTGCAGGGTATCCACCAGTGTTGCATAATGATACACAACCGGAGGTGTCAAGGGACACCCGGATGGATCGAAGTTCTATTTTAATTATATAATTTTTTTCTGCCTTAAGCGATTTTTATCGTTATATTTTAGCCAATTTGCAAAATATCTTTATAAATTATAGCCTATGTGTTATTCTGATGTGCAAGCTATATTACTATAAATTTCATCAAAATCCATTCAGTAGTTTTTACGTGAAAGAGCAACAAACATGTTCACATCCATACATTATTACAAACTTTCACGTTTATAATATTAATAATAGGATATACAATTCCACTAGACTACCAAAACTTTTCGGCCCCGAGCTCGAACGCGAGCCGGCCACGCGGCCCGGTCACGGGCGAAAATAATTTCGTTGCGCATTATTTTGATTTTGCTATATCTCTTAAGGTATTGATTTAATTTGCATGGTCTGAAGGAAAAAAAATATCTTCATGAAATGCTCAAGCCAACTAATGTATTTAAAATGATAAGGATTAATACAGTATTTGTGTAAATAGCTTTTCAATTACCGTTTTATAATAGAACATTTTTTAAAGTATTAAAATGGATATAGTATGTTATCCTTAAGAGATAGATATATACCATTGCGGAATTTTTTGTAGGCCTTTTTAAGCTGTATAATACTGTAGTACTTTATTTTGATCTATTTCGTAGGGTTCAGCCAGCGTTTGCAATGTAAGCGCAAAATAATGTGTTTATTTACGACATCACATTAGAAACCTCTAAAATTATCAGTGTTTCTCTAGTACATTATGCATATATTATACATATAAACCTTCCTCTTGAATCACTCTATCTATAAAAAAAATCGTCGCGACACCACACTGTTCAATGCGAAATAGAAATGAAAATATCTGGCTTGCTTTCTATAAGAGAGCCGACGAGCGACGCCGCACAGCTTACAATAGCTTACTATAGCAAAAAGTGTCGTGACAACTTTTCGTAAGAATTTTTTCCGTCTAGCCCCCTTTCACAACGCGCGATAAGGAACTTCGTTCCAAAAGCAAAAAAAAATATTTTGCTAAGCTAAAGTCAAAGCTAGACGTCGGTTCATTATAGAATATAGTCCTACACACAGGGTTAGATTATACCATAATCATCACATTAGGCTGACGTTTTGGAGATCGCGGGTAGTGTACTAAGTTGCCCAGTAGATTGTCAATACTAGTAATACCTTGGTTGATTTTTACGGTTTCCTCGAGTAAGTAATGGATGAATTATATTCTTAACCCGTCACTACCCGGGAAATTATTCTCAGTGAGCAATATCGTAGGTAATACCTTATGTCTCAAAGTTAAACACATATTTGTATTTCATTTGTCATACAAAGGTAAGAATATCTCACGTAAATTTATAATGTATCTCTTTACAATCGGCTTCGTTTGTAAAATACCCTTGGTAGGTATAATTTATTTTTACAGTTCACTGATGCATGCCTCACAAATAATTTATAACTGTTGGTTAAAATAAAACTCTTACGACAGTGGCTTCTTTCAAAAGTAAAATATACAAACATTGATGATTAAAATATCAAAATATATCAGTTTAGAAAACACATATTGTGTTTTGGCTCTGACGCAATTTTACTAGCATTACTTTTTTCTGTTTCGTTCACATGTAGACGTGTTTTCTCGAACTAGTAATGAACACGCAATGCTGTAGTATCTGTTCATATGTCACGAGCTACATAATTTAACTAACTGCATTGACCTTTGCCTCCAATGCAAGTAAAACTAGGTCTTGGTTATTCTCGGAACGGTGACACAAAATCTGCGTTGAATCTGATTAATTTGTGTAGTGAGATGGGTTTATGCTTGGCAATATTCATTGACATAATAATATTCGCTGAATATTGTTATTATTTCAAATTATTATATATATATATATATATATATATATATATATATATACAGTATATATATATACAGTAAGTAGCAATTATACGAATGAGTTATATGAATATTATTATATTTGACAATTGAATTTTCCTTTTTATAGTGGAACAAGTGTTTTCTGAAGAGTCAGATGAGGGTGGAGGTGTTGAAGATACTGCGCCCCCGAAACCTTCGCACGGTCCCAATATAGAATTTCCATTGCAAAGAAAGGACATCGACTTACTCATAGAAGCATTTAGAAAGAAGAAGGTATAGCTATATAAATAGACGTATTTCATGCAGTCCTAAGTGTTGCGAAAATACATACTCTGTCTTAAATAGCATCTTCTATTTTTTTTTCACAGATATTAAACATTTAAATCGAAGTATATAGAAACCTATAATTTAAAATTATTGACGTGGTCATTTATAAACTAACATTGGCAGTTTTAAATAACTTTTAAGTGTAGTATCCACTGCCACATCCGCAGATTGGAAAGATTAAAAGAAATGTTTTTTTAGTGTTGTCGGAGAATGTTACTGTCGACGTTTCAGTTTTTACTGCCGTGTAGGCAGTCACATCATAATTTTCTAGCATCATCTATCAAAATAGTCTACGTTCTGTATGAAAGGAAATGTCAATTTGTTTTATTTTCGTTACCCTTGAGATGTCAATCACTACATGTATATGTTATAAATAAATATATGTAATATTGTTTTTGTATTATAAATATTTGCAATACTCACTGATGAAATAAACTTTCGCTTTTTTTTGGCGGCAGGATACATTATGATCACACTCTTTTCGATCTGTGCGGGACGACAGAAAAAATCATCTGTCCCTTAGAGAATTTATGTAAAATAAATAAAGATTTAAAGCTTATAAATAAATGAAAGGATGTAGCATGATGGTTTTTCTACTTAATTTTTATTATTTATGTATTAATAATTATATTGTTTTGTAGCATCGCCTTCACCCTAAGCACGTCGGGCAGATATTAAAAGAGGCCGCTCAGGTGCTTAAAAGAATGCCTAATATTAATGTGGCGACCACTTCCATCTCAAGCCAAATTACTGTCTGCGGTGATTTACATGGCAAACTTGACGACTTGTTGGTTATCTTTCATAAGGTATGCACTTAATTTATTATTATTTTATGAACTTTAAGCAGATATTGTTTGTAGAGTAGGTATTCCATGTGGTGACAGGGTAAGATTACGATGCATCATCCCCTTTGTATTATTATATGCGGCCTGTATGAATCGACTAAAGGACACGTAACAGAGAAGATCTTGAAATTAATCTACATGATAGACGGACCAAATTGGCGTATTTAAACTAGATACTCGAATTTTACATTTTTTTTTAAAGCTGGCATCAGAAACACAAATGGAATATCAATAAACTATCATACATTACGTAAATTATTATGTTTACGTGATTGTTTTATCTCTGCAATACCTATAATGTGTATGAAAATTATAATGTCCTCAATTTAATTTTAAATATTTATCTTTTAGAAGCATAGCATAGGGGGGCATAGTCCGGAGCGTGCTCGTTCGCGTCCCCTGCCAGTCTAATTAGACTGCTAATCCGGCTCGAAATGCGTACCGCAATGCGGGTTAGGGCGTCCCCCGGAGGCGACGCGTACCGACCCGCCCCCGTCGGTACGAACATCGGCAGTTGCGGCGATGGGGGCCGCCACCCATCACGCCTTGCCCAGTTAGGCGAGTCGAGGAGAACGGAGTGCCGGGTGGGCACGTGGAATGTAAGAGGTTGTGTGGAAGGTAAGTTGCACGAGCTGATATCCGTCATGGCGGACAAACAGCTAGACGTGCTCTGTGTAACAGAGACCAAGCGAAGGGGCAGCGACGCCTGCGATCTTCCTGGTGGCGGGATGGCTCTGTGGTCTGGTGTACCACAGAGCGATCGAGCCAGCATGGGGGTAGGAGTGCTGTTGTCCTCTCGCTTGGCCTCAGGTGTGAAGGATTACGGAATGTATGATCCCAGACTTCTCTGGGTCCGTATAAAACTAGGTGTCACCAAGGTATTCATGGTTGTAGCATATGCTCCCGTAGGATCCTCGGTGGCATCAGACCTAGAGAAGTTTTGGGATAATGTTAGGGAAGTTCTGGATATGGCAGAAACCAGTGAACGCGTGATTGTATGCGGAGATTTGAACGGATGGGTGGGGACCAAGCGTCGCGACTATGAGGACGTACTTGGTCCATTTGGTGATAAGAGAGTGAACGACGCAGGTAGGCTCATAGCGGATGTATGCATGGAGAGAAACCTTATTGTGTCAAACACATTTTTCCAACATAAGGACATCCATATGTATACATGGAGAAGGAATGAACAGAAAAGCATAATAGATTTAATTTTGGTAGACAGTCGCCTCCGAAGCAAAATATTGGACGCAAGAGCCTACAGGGGCCCCACAGTCGACACGGACCACTATCTCGTTATTGCGAGATTTAGTGGTCTGTTCAGAAAGTGGAGGCACTGGCGAGAGCGTGTCCACTTCGGAGGGCTTGAAAGAATAAAGGTTGAAAGGTTGCAAGAAGAGTGTGTAAGAGAAAAGTATGCAGAGGGTGTCCGAGAACGGCTGACGATGGCAAGCCAGCCGCAATCGGACATTGAAGAATGCTGGAGAGTATTGAAAGAGAGTATGGTAGATACAGCGAAAGAAGTATGTGGAAGTTCAAAGAAGCATAGAAAAACAAATGGTGATGCATGGTGGGATGCGGAAGTGGCAGCTTCCGTAGAGCAAAAGAAGAAAGCGTGGCTGGACTATGTCTCTTCTTTGAATCTGAATGACAGTATGACTGAACAGAAGAAAGAAATATATCGGCAATGTAAGAATGACACCAAGGCCTTAGTGAAAGAGAAACGTGATAGAGCAAGTATGAGTGCAGAAGATAGGCTGACTAAAAACTTCGAGGGTAACACCAAACTCTTTTGGAGGGAGGTGAAGAAGTCTCGGGGTGGTTGGTCAGCCTTCAGAATGAATAAAATAAGGTCTAAAGGTGGAGACATTCTTACACAAACACAAGACGTGTTAAGCCGATGGAGTGAATATTTTGGCGATATGTATGCGGATGCTACGGTTGGCGCCGGTGTTGGATGTGGTTTAGTAGATCAACATTCGACAACGGCGTCCTCCGATGGCATCAGTATGGATGAAGTTGAATGGGCGATAAGAAGTTTGAAAAATGGTAAGGCAGCGGGCATTGATATGGTGTCTGCCGAGATGATCAAGCTCGGTGGCTCTTGTGTCTGGGAGGCGTTCCTGTTGCTCCTCAATTTATGTTGGAGCTCGGGAATGGTTCCCAGGGACTGGAATAGCGCAGTCATCGTGCCTTTGTTTAAAAACAAGGGTTCACGTTATGACTGCGCAAATTACAGAGCCATAAGCTTGACCAGTTTGGCAGCAAAAGTGTATGGAAAAATTATTGAAAGGAGAATGAGGATGGTGTCCGATGGTTTACTGTGTGAGACACAAGGAGGTTTCAGGAGTGGAAGGGGATGCATGGATCAAGTGTTCTCTCTGCGCAACATTGTGGAGAAGCATCTGGCTCTAGGTCAGAGGGTTTTCTGCAGTTTTGTGGATCTGGAGAGAGCATTTGACACGGTTGTACGAAAGGAACTTTGGGACATTTTACCGGAGTATGGTATTAACGGTAAACTGCTACAGGCTGTGCAGTCCAGTTACATGGGCTGTAGAGCCTGTGTGCGGCTGGATGATGGAATGTCGCCTTGGTTTGACGTCAATATCGGCGTTAAGCAGGGGTGCGTTCTGTCAGCCAGGCTGTTTATCATATATCTTGATAAATGTCTCCAAAGGTTGAACGATATGAATGTGGGAGTCCAGATGGGCGACTCAGTGGTCACTGCTCTGCTTTATGCAGATGATGCAGTCCTGCTGGCACAGTCAGCGACTGACCTGCAGACCCTAGTCGACACAATGACAGAAGATTGTAAGAAAAGGGGTCTACGCGTGAATGTGAGCAAAACCAAAATAATGGTCTTTGAAAGAGATAAAACCAGAACAGATGTAAGAGTAACAATAGGTAATGATGTACTAGAGCAAGTGGATGAATTTGTATATCTTGGATGTGGATTTAGCCGAGATGGAAGGTACACCACTGATATAGAGCGAAGAGTGAATGCGGGAAATAGAGTGAACGGAGCGTTGGGGCAACTTTTCGGCAGCCACCACCTCAGCCAGAAGGCATGTGTAGCAATACATAACGCAGTGCTTGTCCCAACATTACTGTATGGAAGCGAGAGTTGGGTATGCAGAAAAGAGTATGATAGTAAAATTAATGCGGTCGAAATGCGATCTCTGCGGAAAATCTGTGGAGTTAGGCTGACCGACCGCATTCGTAACGACGACGTAAGAGAGCGAGTAGGTATGAAAGAGAGTATTGGTGTAAAGATGCGAAAGGGAATGCTCCGATGGTTCGGACATGTGGAAAGAATGCCGAACGAACGCCTGGTTAAGAAGATATACAATGCGAAAGTGGAAGGATGTAGGTACCGAGGGAGACCGAGACTAACCTACCTAGACCAGATCGGTCATGTACTGAAGGAAGGTGGAGTCAAGAGTCTCCGAAACCGGCGAGCGTGTATGAAGAGAATTATGAATGTTGAGGAAGCGAGTGAAGTATGCAGAGATAGAGTTCTCTGGCACTCTGTTCTCTCTGCCTACCCTGCAAGGGATATGGCGTGATGATATGTATGTATGTATGTATCTTTTAGAAGCTAACATTAGTATCTATATTATGCTAAACATTAAAAGGCCCAAGTTCGAATAGTATATTGTCATACAATGTATTTTTTGTTATATTTATCGTCTTGTGACTTGTAAGAATGAATGAAAGAAGAAGAAACTACGTAAGAATAAAATTAACAACCCCTTATCTTAACCGTGGATGTCGTACAAGACGGCTAAGGGATATAAATGAGGTACATTTATGGGTGTAGGTGATTAAAAATATAAGATTAGGTAGGTACATGCCCATCTAGTCATTACAAATGACATGCAAATATAAAACATTTACTTATTATATTCAACGATTTTATAAAATGAAATTAATGTAACATTTTAAATAAACACATTAGTTATCTACAAACAATTATTAATTAATTCTATTGACCAAGTTATTCAATAATTACACAATATATATGTTAAGATTTTATTCGTAATTTTTATTCTCAAAAAATTCTTTGAGGTCATAAAAGTATTTTTGCGTCAGCCACCAGCGCAATTTTGCTATAAATTTATTCAGCGGAAATATTTTAAATTCGTTATGTATATGATTATAAATTTTTACACACTTAGCATATGAATTATTTTGCATGCGACTACTTTTTGGTACCATGTTAAGTACAAGTCTGTGAGGATTTATTATATTTGACACATTATATTATATGTAACTATGTAATTCTATATTAAATAAGATTTTAGAACTCATAGTCTAAAGTAACACGATATAATGGAAGAACGTCTTTAGTCATTGCGTGATCACAGATGTAGTAAAATGTACTTGTATCAAGATATTGCTCCTATTTTGTCATATCCATTCAAAACGCTTTGATAAATGTCGTGTTTATTTTATCAAAATAAATATCTGCTGAGGAAGCAGAAGCTTCGGCGGGTAAAATTACTTTTGAATAATTTAGTGGTATATATGCTGCAGTCATAAATTTAGGATACAGCAAGTTCGGGTCACGAACCGAAGGTGTTGTATGTGAATTATGTTATATGTTTTTATAATGCTAGTAATGTAAAGTATAGGCGTTTCAGTATGACCATATTATTCGTTTTAGTTAAATACCTAGTATAGTGCTGTATAATATAATAATTTTTGTCCGTAATTTACAGTGGTTAGTCTTAATCTGTGTGTTGATGGGATTAGGAGACAAATCACTACACTCCCTTTGCCGCGGTGTTACAAAAGATGATTAAAGGATATAAATAAATAACGTACAAGAGAAATGATAGAAGTATTCCGTATAGTGATAGAATATGAATACAGTTCGCCACCCCCTTACTTCCTAGCGTATGTAGTAATCGTAGACTAGGGGATATAATATGCAAATGATATCTAGATAAGAGAAGAATGTATGACTAAAGTGGAATAATAAGTTGATTCCCTTCTATTGTGAAGGAAACTGGAACCCATTAGTGGGGCTTATATAAGCTGCGTTGATGACGATGCAAAAAAAAAAACAAATTTATGTCAAGCCCTCTGTCCTGAATGAGAAAGTATGTCATTTACCCTACAATAAAGGCTAATAATATCTATATAGGGTTGAACAAGAAGTCATAATGAGGATCAGTTATCTGCGCGGAATATATTAAGTAGTGATCAGCTTAGCTTAGATCATTGATACAGGCATATCTATAAATTAATACGTGAAGCTAAAACTTTGTACCCTTTTTTTTTGGAAAATAATGTGATTAGACAAGTATGAAGTTTGGCACAATTAAATTTCACATCGAGAAGAAAACTAAAATTTTATATAATAATGCTTCAGAAATGCAATAAATTAATAAGAAAAACATTACACTCACCATCATGCGATTGACACACATGTATATACCGTTTTGTTTATATCTAAAGTCTGTGGTCTAGCTGGATGTCTCATATAATCATATTTATGACAATGTCATTCATAGTCTTAGTTTTTTTAACCCACAAGATTTTTTAACATATATTGGTGCTTTATACATGTTATTTTTGGTATAAAAATTACGAGGATGTATATTTAAAAGCATACTGAAAATCTGTGGAGTTAGACTGACCGACCGCATTCGCAACGACGCCGTAAGAGAGCGAGTAGGTATGAAAGAGAGTATTGGTGTAAAGATGCGAAAGGGAATGCTCCGATGGTTCGGACATGTGGAAAGAATGCCGAACGAACGTCTGGTTAAGTAGATATACAATGCGAAAGTGGAAGTAGAGTAGAGAGTGAGTGAGAGAGTAGGTACCGGGGGAGACCGAGACTCATCTACCTAGACCAGATTGGTCACGTACTGAAGAAAGGTGGAGTCAAGAGTCTCCGAAACCGGCGAGCGTGTATGAAGAGAATTATGAATGTTGAGGAAGCGAGTGAAGTATGCAAGGATAGAGTTCTCTGGCACTCTGTTATCTCTGCCTACCCTGCAAGGGATATGGCGTGATTATATGTATGTATGTACTTAAAATCATTCCAAGAACGTTTAACAGTTTTACAATATAAAATGGCCAAATATTAGCCACTAGGCGAGCGTTAGTTCTTATAATTCGACGAAAAAAGTATAACAATATTGTATATGTGAAAAAAAACATTCGCAGATTCAACATTTAGATATTATGAGCTTTATATCACTCTACACATACTTTGGATATTTTCAATGTTGTTTTTGTATTGTACAAAAGGCCGTTTACAGTTATATTGTATTGTAAATATTGTAGGGAGCGGCGTGGGACTTATTTAATTTGTGCCACCGTCGCTACGTAGCGCAGTGGCCACCGCAATTTGATTGATAGGCCGTCTATTAATTTAGTTGACCTCGGCAATTTACATGCATTGTTTGCCCACTTATTCTCAATTAGTAGATAAATATTTGACTGTACAGTAAGTGTACAGCTGACGTAGTAATTTTCTTTTCGTGCCAAGTGTCGTGTATTCGATTCGCATGCGGGACATTTTTTTATTTAATAATACACTATATGTATATTACTATCATGCTGTTTTTCTTCAAAAATACTTAAAGCTAATTTTACTGGAGGACCGTGTGATATTTAGACAAAAAATTGTTTTTAGTTTTATCAACGTACAGAATACTGAAATTAGTTCTCATTGATTTTATAGGCTTGGTATTATTCAAATCTTGCTTCTATTATTGATATTTTTCAATGTAGTGATCCATAAATTATAAAAAAAAATATCTGAACGTAATCATTTAATATAATGTTAAAGCTATTAAAACCTTTTGATTATTAAATAAATATTTTATCCAATATATATATATATATATATATATATATATATATATACATAATATTTTATCTAATTTGATGGATTTTTTTAAGGTCTAAGGATTTTATATGATATATTCAAGCGATACATTGTATTTAAATTCGGAATGAAGGAATTATTATGTGAACATTTTCGGTTGATGTCTTGAGAAAATATATATTGCTACCATGATTTTCCAAGTACACTATGAAATAGGGAATAAAATAAAACACAACGTATGGCACATTTAGTCATTTTAAGGCTTTTCAAAAGCTTTATACCGGCTTTGTACTCGTACACATAATACACAGCCGATATAAAACTTGTATCGTATTATTGATATGAACACAAATAGGTACTTTATGTGTAGAATATTGTAAAAGATTGAGTTCAAACTCTGTTAGGATTTAAACAAGCTGTAAATGCTTTTAAAGAATCCTTTCAGTATAGAAAATATTCCGTGAAACAAGCATTCTTATGACCTTATCGCGAATTATAATATATTAAATAAAACTTTAAGTTTAATGATTAACTTAATATAGAAGATATTCTTCTTGTTTTGATGCGCGGGTGGGAGATAACGAAACATCTTCTTTAAAATTTAATAATATTAAAACTAAGGGCCATTGTTGTAAAGAAGCCTCGAGACTAAGTGTAAATTTTCTACATGGCCAATCATATTTTGAGGAGTATCCTATCAAACAATCTTTATCAAACAAAATTGTTTGTCTTCTGAGTCTTTATATGTCCCATGTGTTTTGCATGTATCTTAGTGATATCTCTGTGCCTTCTCTCCAAATCCGATTGATCAAGATGAGAGTTTGGAATTTTCGTACCCTTGAAAATTAATGTTGTACTTAATGTCAAGCGTACCGTTCAAAGCTCCTCAATCTTCCCGAAGTGGTTATGCAATATTAAAACAATTTATTTAAGTAAAATTTTCAAGAGTATGACACCTCAAGACTCCAAGGTCGATCAATCGGAATTGGTGAGTAGACGTTTACATCTCATAATCGATTCTTGCAATGCCCATGGGAAAGGAAGGGTGGCTATTGTATTATTAGACCTCTACTATACGAAAAAGCGTTTACAATTATCCCATTATGTGAAAAACTAATAAAATCTTAGCTATAATTTATACACTCGGCATTATTAGTTGTTACTAGTCATGCCTGCGTTTTAGTTCGTATTAGTTATTATCTATTAGTGGTTGCTGCTGTTGTCAGTTTTCTGTCTACAGCCGCGGGCCAGCCCGTCCGAGGTAGTACCACACTCTTGCAAACGATCGACGTCTGAGTAATGGCTATGTGCTATTGCGATTCGTTCGGTGATCGAGCAAGCCGGAAGCCCAACTGAGTTGGTTTGGGATTTGTACTGGTAGGCAGCGGCCTAGCTATACTCTTGGAATTGCAAAGGTCCATGGGCGGCAGTGACACTTGCCACCAGGTGTGCTGCTTGCTCGTTTGCCACAATAAGCAATAAAAAAAAAAATTCTACCTTTGGTATTAATTTTTATTCATTGGAAGTATTTTTCCCTGTATCCCGGACAATGTATATTTAAAATATTAAGGCACCTGATTAACTATTTAAGATGCGTAAGAGTAATAACAAATAAAGAAACCCCTATTGACATATATAATACTACCTTTTTATTTTAGAAAGGGTTTAGTCAAGCTTATATAATAATAGTTAGGATTTAGATTGAATAATTAAATTACGGACTAAAAATACATGAATATATGGATGTCCTTAAATAAAAATGTATTTTATCAGGCAACAGAATATACAATGAGGTATTAGATGATACATTTCGAGTATAGCGGGAACTACATTAATATTTAAATTGTATTTACACAAACGTGCGGCTTGTAAACGCAGGAAGGTCGCATATCACAACGACCGACATTTGTCACCTCTGACCTCTGTAGTACCGTAAATATGTGTCGGAAGATTTATAAGACAGAGTTCTTTAAGTTATGAGACTATTTATGCCACAATCCTTTTTACGGAACTTCGAGACATATATAACCGCCGATGAGGCTATGGAAGTTTGTTGAACGGGTAATACTAAAAAGTTATTATGTAGATACTTTCTGTATGACAATGGCACAAGATAATCATAACCATCGATGGCTATGGGAAATCCGTGGATAACATTACATAAAGAAAACCTTATGTCAAGCGTGACCTAAGACAGCCTGACGGCGGTGATGACTCCAGAAGATACTCTTAAGGGGAACCTGCTGGACGAACCACCGATGACAAACACTAGGTTCCGTTGACTCGCTCACACGGCGTAAAGAGACCTTTACAGCGGGTTATGGGGTCGCTAGCCGTCCCTTCCGTCGGACCAGACAGACTGGGCAGGATATGACTATACTATAGGCTGTCACCAAAAAAGCGTGATTTAAGAATCGAATTTCTTTTTAATTATAGAAGAGTCTCGGGTTCAGTAATGAAACGTACATAGTGCAGAAAATGAAGGACGAAAGCGAACACATATATTGCAGGCTTTTTTAATTTTTATGCATCCATGAGTATATCGGCGTTCACTGTTGGATATAGGCCGTTATATCGGGGGGAGAACGAGTAGGCAATGATTTTTCTAGAAGAGCTATGCCGCTCACTATCCTTCTCGCTCCTTAGCCGGTATTTATAACTCCCCCATGATAGGAATGGTTGTATTTTTAATTAATTATATTTTTAATTATATTTTAATCTATAAATAATATTATTAACCAATGAATAAAATATCTGACTACGAAAGGCACTTCAAAATTGGCTAATCTATTATATATATGTTTCTCTTATATGTTAAAGGTCATATAAAAGGCGAGATAATCACCAATTAAGTTGTAACAAAATCGCTAGTGTATCAGGTGTTCGTGAAAAATAGATCGACTTATCGGCTAAAGATAATTATGGAACCGACTAAGTATCGAATGTGACGTAACTTTAAGGATTATAATTAAGTTATTTGCCCACAAGGTTAAGACACTTACATGTTCTGTATTTGATCAATTATTTGCAGGTTATACTGTAATAACCTTCTTTTATAGCGGTTAGTTAATAACATAGTTTTTCTGTGTGGTGACGGAGTAAGTGGGTGATCGTACGAGTCGACTAAGGGATATAAAACGCATAAAGCATCTATTCGTTTTCGTCATTTGCGGCGATGGGGGCCGCCACCCATCACGCCTTGCCCAGTCAGGCGAGTCGAGGAGAGCAGAGTGCCGGGTGAGCACGTGGAATGTAAGAGGTTGTGTGGAAGGTAAGTTGCACGAGCTGATATCCGTCATGGCGGATAAACAGCTAGACGTGCTCTGTGTAACAGAGACCAAGCGAAGGGGCAGCGACGCCTGCGATCTTCCTGGTGGCGGGATGGCTCTGTGGTCTGGTGTACCACAGAACGATCGAGCCAGCATGGGGGTAGGAGTACTGCTGTCCTCTCGTTTGGCCTCAGGTGTGAAGGATTACGGAATGTATGATCCCAGACTTCTTTGGGTCCGGATAAAACTTGGTGTCACCAAGGTATTCATGGTTGTAGCATTTGCTCCCGTAGGATCCTCGGTGGCATCAGACCTAGAGAAGTTTTGGGATAATGTTAGGGAAGTTCTGGATATGGCAGAAACCAGTGAACGCGTGATTGTATGCGGAGATTTGAACGGATGGGTGGGGACCAAGCGTCCCGACTATGAGGGACGTACTTGGTCCATTTGGTGATAAGAGAGTGAACGACGCAGGTAGGCTCATAGCGGATGTATGCATGGAGAGAAACCTTATTGTGTCAAACACATTTTTCCAACATAAGGACATCCATATGTATACATGGAGAAGGAATGAACAGAAAAATATAATAGATTTAATTTTGGTAGACAGTCGCCTCCGAAGCAAAATATGGGACGCAAGAGCCTACAGGGGCCCCTCAGTCGATACGGACCACTATCTCGTTATTGCGAGATTTAGTGGTCTGTTCAGAAAGTGGAGGCACTGGCGAGAGCGTGTCCACTTCGGAGGGCTTGAAAGAATAAAGGTTGAAAGGTTGCAAGAAGAGTGTGTAAGAGAAAAGTATGCAGAGGGTGTCCGAGAACGGCTGACGATGGCAAGCCAGCCGCAATCGGACATTGAAGAATGCTGGAGAGTATTGAAAGAGAGTATGGTAGACACAGCAAAAGAAGTATGTGGAAGTTCAAAGAAGCATAGAAACACAAATAGTGATGCATGGTGGGATGCGGAAGTGGCAGCTTCCGTAGAGCAAAAGAAGAAAGCGTGGCTGGACTATGTCTCTTCTTTGAATCTGAATGACAGTATGACTGAACAGAAGAAAGAAATATATCGGCAATGTAAGAATGCCACCAAGGCCTTAGTGAAAGAGAAACGTGATAGAGCAAGTATGAGTGGAGAAGATAGGCTGACTGAAAACTTCGAGGGTAACACCAAACTCTTTTGGAGGGAGGTGAAGAAGTCTCGGGGTGGTTGGTCAGCCTTCAGAACGAATAAAATAAGGTCTAAAGGTGGAGACATTCTTACACAAACACAAGACGTGTTAAGCCGATGGAGTGAATATTTTGGCGAGATGTATGCGGATGCTACGGTTGGCGCCGGTGTCGCATGAGGTCTAGTAGATCAACATTCGGCGACGGCGTCCTCCGATAGCATTAGTATTAATGAAGTTGAATGGGCGATAAGAAGTTTAAAAAATGGTAAGGCAGCGGGCATTGATATGGTGTCTGCCGAGATGATCAAGCTTGGTGGCTCCTGCGTCCGGGAGGCGTTCCTGTTGCTCCTCAATTTATGTTGGAGCTCGGGAATGGTTCCCGGGGACTGTAATAGCGCAGTCATCGTGCCTTTGTTTAAAAACAAGGGTTCACGTTATGACTGCGCTAATTACAGAGCCATAAGCTTGACCAGTTTGGCAGCAAAAGTGTATGGTAAAATTATTGAAAGGAGAATGAGTATGTGTCCGATGGTTTACTGTGTGAGACACAAGGAGGTTTCAGGAGTGGAAGGGGATGCATGGATCAAGTGTTCTCTCTGCGCAACATTGTGGAGAAGCATCTGGCCCTAGGTCAGAGGGTTTTCTGCAGTTTTGTGGATCTGGAGAGAGCATTTGACACGGTTGTACGAAAGGAACTTTGGGACATTTTACCGGAGTATGGTATTAACGGTAAACTGCTGCAGGCTGTGCAATCCAGTTACATGGGCTGTAGAGCCTGTGTGCGGCTGGATGATGGAATGTCGCCTTGGTTTGACGTCAATATTGGCGTTAAGCAGGGCTGCGTTCTATCAGCCAGGCTGTTTATCATATATCTGGATAAATGTCTCCAAAGGTTGAACGATATGAATGTGGGAGTCCAGATGGGTGACTCAGTGGTCTCTGCTCTGCTTTATGCAGATGATGTAGTCCTGCTGGCACAGTCAGCGACTGACCTGCAGACCCTAGTCGACACAATGACAGAAGATTGTAAGAATAGGGGTCTACGCGTGTATGTGAGCAAAACCAAAATAATGGTCTTTGAAAGAGATGAAGCCAGAACAGATGTAAGAGTAACAATAGGTAATGATGTACTAGAGCAAGTGGATGAATTTGTATATCTTGGATGTGGATTTAGCCGAGATGGAAGGTACACCACTGATATAGAGCGAAGAGTGAATGCGGGAAATAGAGTGAACGGAGCGTTGGGGCAACTTCTCGGCAGCCACCACCTCAGCCAGAAGGCACGTGTAGCAATACATAACGCAGTGCTTGTCCCAACATTACTATATGGAAGCGAGAGTTGGGTATGCAGAAAAGAGTATGAAAGTAAAATGAATGCGGTCGAAATGCGATCTCTTCGGAAAATCTGTGGAGTTAGGCTGACCGACCGCATTCGTAACGACGACGTAAGAGAGCGAGTAGGTATGAAAGAGAGTATTGGTGTAAAGATGCGAAAGGGAATGCTCCGATGGTTCGGACATGTGGAAAGAATGCCGAACGAACGTCTGGTTAAGAAGATATACAATGCGAAAGTGGAAGGATGTAGGTACCGAGGGAGACTGAGACTAACCTACCTAGACCAGATCGGTCAGGTACTGAAGGAAGGTGGTGTCAAGAGTCTCCGAAACCGGCGAGCGTGTTTGAAGAGAATTATGAATGTTGAGGAAGCGAGTGAAGTATGCAGAGATAGAGTTCTCTGGCACTCTGTTCTCTCTGCCTACCCTGCAAGGGATATGGCGTGATGATATGTATGTATGTGTAAAGCATTTATGCAAGAGAGGGAAAACTTTAAACAAAACCTTATACCAACACGTCTTATACCAACACGACCAGCGTGGTCTAGTCAATTACCCTCCCATTATGGAGGAGGATCGCGCCCAGCAGTGTAACATATAAGAGCTGAGATGATGATGAACAACTTAGTTTGTTAAGAACAGACTACTTATGTTATTAACTAACCGCTATTGGACACTAGCCTCTTCTAATAGGAAGAAATTGGAGCCACTTAATCTGTCCAATTATCCGACTCCACTTAATGAGCGGGCTTACTGGAATAGTTTTCTCGATTTCTGTGGTAGAAAGTAAATTAGCCTACTATACCACACTGGTTAGATGGATTGCCATAAATGTTCTTCTTCTTCTTAATGAATGGCCTCTGTTAGTGATTAACCACAACTTCGCCAATGTAAAAGTATAATAAGTTTAAAAAATTTGTAGATTTATATTTTAGTCATCAATCATGTCGGTCTTCCAAGTCGTGTCCCCATAAATGTTCAATTCATTCTACATTTGTGACATTAGTGCTTCTTTAAGAATTCTTCAAATATTCTTTCTTTCTAGCTACCTACCTTACTTGGTTCTCAACTACTTTTTAGCCTGTACTTCTTCCCTTTGCAGACAAAATTGTGATTTTATCCTAAGTGTAATATAGCAATATTCTAATAGATGTACAATTTATATTGAACTTAAAATTACATAGATGGCGTAGTGGTTAAGATACCGACCTTCAGTGCCAATACCACGGGTTCGATTCCTACGCAGTACAATATGATCCACAAAATGTTGTTCTGAGTCTGGGCGCAATTTGTTTGCGTTAATTATATGTTTGTAAAGTCCCCCGCAATACAAGGATTATTTCCTTAGCGCAGGGAGGAGTATTTAAAAAAATGTACATGTAGCGTTGGGTACGCTATATATTCAGTTAAATAGAAATTGTATACGTGGTGTATAATTGTGTGTATTTTAGTGTAATCATTAAAAAGCTCCGTTGCGGGAACAAGGACGGGATAGTTAACTACCCGAAAGGATAACGCGTAGTCACAGAAATCAAGGAGTCGGTTCCGGTACTTTATATGTCTACTGCGGTATAATAGGCCAATTTTATTTCCGTTACGGCGTAGGCACACACCCAAAAGTCCATATATGTTGCGGCGATGTATGCATTACATTTATAGGTACAAATCTACAAAACGACAAGAAGATTGGCTTACTAATTAACCACGTTGGATATAGGGATTTCCTTTCTTAGGAGTATATCTTCTTTTTTTTTCTGTACGGAACATTAATTCCCTTATTAGTATAAGCCACTACATAATTCCACCATTATAAATTACGTAGGTTAAGGTTATATAATGTTACAGTTTAGTTATTTAGTCCCATTCAAAACCTCTCAAGAAGTAATAATAATTTATTAAAAATTTTATGCTTACACAGAATGGGTTACCGTCTCCAGAAAATCCATACATATTCAACGGTGATTTTGTGGATCGAGGTAAAAAGGGGCTAGAAGTGTTCCTTTTACTTTTATCTTGCATGTTGGCTTTCCCCGGTGGAGTGTTCTTGAATCGTGGTAATCATGAAGACCTCATTATGAATTCCAGGTTAGTCACATACAATACATATAATATTTATATAAGCCTAGTTTAAGGGGATAGATGTGTATATGCTGATGTTGACTCAGGCTGCGTTGAGGCGTCGTTTAACCCATCGTCAGGTTGCTAAAATTGAATATACAGTGGTAGTTTAGAATAAAGATAGCGGTTAGAGTTTTAGCGGATAAGGAAAAGTGTTATGTGGTGCTCTTGTATTATATTAAATATATTAGTGTTTTAACGTGATATATTAAGTAATTTTGGTGGCATTTTATATAATCTGATGCCCAAAAAGTACTGAGGTGTAGTGAATATGATATAACAGTACCCAACATACGTTTTCGTTTTCACTAAATGCCCAAAAGATACCTTTAACAGTGTAGCAATGGCACTGTTGTAGGGGACGATTTGACATACTGACGGACGATGACTTTAAATGAAGTTAATTTATAAACAAAGATTTGGCTTAAAGGGCTTAGTAACCAAGCCATAAATTCCAAAAAAAAATATTTAGTGGTTGCATGGTGGAACCAAAGAAGTGGTACCCTGGAGAGTTTTCTAGAACATTATACTCATGATAAGTAGCCGCAGCATGATATTGCTAAAATTCATAAGTAGTAATTACCACCTTACTTACCACTTACCGACGCAAACTTATTGGTCTTCTATCATCATCATCGTCATCGGCAAAATAAGTAAGGTAATGAACATTGTCATATTTTTTTGGAATTTTATAATTACAGATTATTAAAAAGAAAATGTATCTATTATTAAATATAGTAGAGTCGGTAGAAGTAAATTGCTGTGTAGTGGCTACTATAAATACGGTCAAACCTTTTATTACTCGCGGATATTGTAAAAGACGACTAAGAGCCTTAATTTGATCTGGTCCAACTCTATCTTATGCGGTCTAGCTAATAATTAAATTCCCAATGACGGTTGACGCCAGGCAGGTAACCGATTGTAAAACTATTGCTAAGACTTTTACAATACATACGATGGAATGTATTCTGTACATATTACTATACCCCCAGTAATTGGGAAGAAAACAAGATGATAATAATGATGATGAACAGTGCTGGTAGAGGTAAATCTAACTCGAAAATTTAAACTTTTTTTTATAAATAAACATTGAATATCTATTTTTGTTTAGGTACGGCTTTATAAAAGAAGTGCAGCTGAAATATCGGGTAAGTAATCATTGATTATAAATACCTATTATTATTTAATGAAAAGCCAAAAATACAATTATTAATGAGTGAAGAACGTCACATATTCTTATTCGAATGTAATGTGTTTCAAATCGAAAAAAATATAATTAATATCATAACTACTTATTAGCATTATTTTTGAGTTTGTTTATTGGTTATTTCTGGTAAATTGCTATAGCGGAAAATAACAGATTGTTTAACGTGCTAGTAATCGCGAGACATGATTGCTTTGAAGATTTTTAATATTTTTGTGTGTAGATAGGTTAGGAATACTATGTATCTACTAAGCATTTACTTTTTCGGAGGCTTTTAATAAAATCAATTTACTAATCGCCAATAGATTGGACAGTAGAATTCTCCGGGGAAAGTTATAACACAATGAGTGTCGAACCGCCTGACAAACGTGGAGATTATGGTACATTTTGGATAAGCCATATGTCCAATAGTGGACGTTAATAGACTGGTGGATTAGAAGTATGGAAGCATATCGTAAGTTTGAATTAGTACTACTAGTATAGAATCAAAGGGACAATATAGGTACATCCCACGTACTAAAGTTTTCATTATTTCGAATTCCTCTTATAATAATACAATAATATGAGAAGTCTGTTATTTGTGCGAAGTGATATCTTTGTAGTGAGAGCGATTGTTATCAATAATGTCATATCCATTTTCTAGTTCGAAATATGTGATCCAATGCTAAATCATAACATTTTTTGGAAAATAGGTTCATATTAGTGAGTGTGAGTGAAGTGTCCTCTGAAATTATAATGAAGACTGTTTCGATCAAAGTTAAATCATTTGTTTTCTTGATATAAAACTTATTCATATTCGACACATTACATTATGATGCCCATATGAACAACTGTGCACTCGAAATTAAAGACATGGTCATCGGCATTTTTGAAGTGAAAACTTCTTTAGGCGCGTTGAGCGTTTTTGGAGGGGAAAAACTTATAGGTTCGCGTCACCGACATGCTAATGCTAATAGTATATCTATAGCTATATGAAAATTTCTTTAGGCGCGTTGAGAGTTTTTGGAGGGGAAAAACTTATAGGTTCGCGTCACCGACATGCTAATGCTAATAGTATAATCTATAGCTATGAGTAGTGTTTTTATATAGATAAATGAATAATGAAAATAAAGAATTTATTTTCAAATATTTTCAATATTCATATCAATATTTGCATTTAAAAGTATGGCATTATTTATTTTTAATTGTATTTTTAATATTTAACCTTTATGTCATGAAATGAGTATCATTGTTGTTTAAAGGTTATCTTACTAGCGTGATAAACCGATTCCTAGATGTTCGATAGTATTTTTTATTTTTATATAAATTTTAGAAAATTATTATTATTTCAATTAGTCTTAAGTTAATAGTTTTCACTTCTATCGGCAGTCCCCATGACTGCCTGTTGTTTTATTTAGTAATAGGTTTTGGGATGATGATAGGCTAGTGTCTCTTTCGATCCTACACTTTAAATTCTGATTTTCGTACAAGACCTATTGTGTCCTGACATTCATTCGTTAGGATGTGTCTTACCGAACTGTGAAAATGAGGCTATAGGGACTACACCTGTGATTTATAATACTTGAGCATTATAAAATGATTTCGGCAGCAGTTGATAGATATCTCCCTAAAAGGGTCGCCGTGGCTGAAAAAGACAAAATGATAATAATATGTGTTCATATTAACCACGCTCATATACTGTCTAGAATTTCGATTTCAATTCATTAGCAAGTATCAAATTCTCATTTAACTATGAAAGCGGATACGCTTTGGTCGTAGAGTAGGTAATTGTAACTGTAACATTTCGTTGTGCTTTAAAAGCACCAGTCCATCTTACTATAGTAGGTAATTTTCATTTAAAATATTTTAAATACTAGGCAATTAACCTGCACAGTTCCCGTTTCTGTGGGAATACGGGGATAAAATATAGCCTTTATTAATCTCTGATAATATAGTTTTCCATTGGTCCCAGAAATTTCATAATCAGCTTAGTGGTTTAGGCGTGCACGGCGTCGAGAGGTATATTGTAGGGCGGGTCTACGGGGTCTTACGCCGCTTTTCCTGTCGCCCCGGACGGAATAGCGGGGTTTGACGTACCGTTCACTGAAGTTAAAAATCGAGTACCGGTGGTCCGCTCGCACGGCGAAGAGAGAGGAATTTTACGGTGGGTCTATGGGGTCACGCGCTGCCTTTCCGTCACCCCGGACCGATTCGGCGGGGCGAGACGCATCCATAGTCCACCAAAAAAAAAAAAAAGTATTTCACGTACCGTAGCCCGTCGCCAAAAAAAAAAAGTAGTTTAGGCGTGTAATAAATAAAACAAACTCACGTTCGCATTTATAATATTATCTAGAAATATAGCCGATGCATTCGTAATGATGATCGATTAAAATACATACATTGTAAGTATAATATAATATTTCTTGCTTGGTATAGTGTGGCGGATGTTACGATTATGTTGCTTAGAACAAAGTGTTCAACAAACCATATAAATCTGAAAATAGAGTGTACCTGCAAATAGAATTTCCGATGACTTGTGTACACATCCTACGAAGCGATGTAAATGTTATACAAAGTAGAAACTAAACAAAGTGTACAAAGAATATGTGTAAAGCGTTGAGCCTTGGAACTATGAGTATTCAAGATTTTTTTTTGACTTTTCTTTATTCGTACAATATAAGATTATTAAGTAATCTTTTATGTTTTTATTTTCTTTGCCTTAAAATCGGTATAAGTTGATTTATATTATTTTTGTTGAATAGTACCTACTATTATTTATTTAACAGTTTTAACGTTACTATTCACATTAATTGATATCTTTATTTTCATGGGTTCAGTCCAGAAACAATAAAAAAGTAGTACAAGTTTTGGTTTGTGTTATTTCGTGCGTAAAACAGTCACGCCACATAAATAACTGGAAGTATTGCTAAACCGTAACGATAGTACTGAAAAGTTTTTTTATTTACAAAAGTTGAGTATTGTTCTATCAGTCCATAAGTAAAGAAATATTCTCACAGGTTTTTAAATGTTTGTCTGCGTATTTATATTTTTTTCCTATATTGGTCATGCAAAATTATTACCTCTAGTTCAGAGAAATAAGTTTACTATTGTTATAGGTTACACATAGGGTTTAATTTTTCTTGCAATGATTATGTGCTTTTTCCGTGTGGTGACGGAGTAAGAAAACAATTCACCACTCCCTATCTTGCCCGTGGGTGATCGTAAGAGCTGACTAAGGGTTATAAAATGCATATAACATCTATGCGAGAGAAGGAAACTCGATACAAAATCCTATATCTATTCGTCTGACCAGCGTGGTATAGTAGATCAATTCTCATATCCTTTTGGAGTAAGCTGAAGTTCAACAGTGGGACATATTTAGGCTGAGATTATGATGATGATGTTATGTGCTTTGTAATAATTAATGAATTCTTACAATATCCACGGGAAATAAAGAGGGTTTGCCCATTGCCGTCTTACACCATGACCATACATAGACCCATATGATTTTTATTATCATTTAATTTTAATGTAGCAACAAAGCAAACTTCTTATATCCGTTTTCAAATGTTTTTTTTATTGTACGCAGCATAACGCGGAGAGGATATTAAAACTGATCGAATGTGTGTACCGCTGGCTGCCACTCGGCACGATTATCAACAACAGAGTGTTTGTAGTCCACGGTGGCATCTCTGATACAACAGATCTTGATATGATACGAAGCCTTGAAAGAGATAAGGTAATACCTATTTTTTTTTTTTATAACAAAACCGCCTTTCGTTGGGCGATAACAAAAGTGGTCCCGAGAAAATTTCGAACGAGATAAAAATTCAGATTTATGAACAAGTGATAACGAAAATTCGATTCATAGATCATGTCATACAATGTTTTTTCTTCAAAATATCCAAGATCTATCTGTGTTTTAAGAGCAGTAGAATATTGTTATAAGTATTGTTGATTAAATAATGAATATTAGATTAGTTTATTATTATCTTAACAATAATTTGATTCAAGACATGTAAATTAAGCGTGTGGTCCGTTAAAAGGCGTATAGCGGTCACAAGATGGGACCTTGGTCTTGTCCCATATGATCAAGTAGGCGACAATGTATCTCAGCTTGGATTTTGGGTTTTCCCAATTTAGGTAATAAATAACTTCCTTCATTTTGTAACATATTTTACTAGATGCTTGATAAATGTGCCGTGAATGAAGGTCTCACACCCAGTGCTTTGCACGCAATTGGATGTGCAAGTGCTTAAGGAATTATCGCGTCAATTACTCGTACACTTAAAGAAAAACTATCATTGTCATTATCTAAATAATTTATTGTTATATTTCAAATATTTGTGTAGACAGCATATTAAGATTATGTTTTTTTTTCAGTATGTGTCTTTATTGCGTCCTCCTGTGACAGAGAGTTCGACAACTGGCTCTGAAGTTGTAGACAAAGTAGAATGGAAGCAGGTGAGTCGTTAATAAATAATCAAACATAATTTATAAATTATCGATTGAAGAATTAGTTATTGAGATTTTTATTATATTTATAACATAATGATCCATATGTAATTATTTATACGACAATGACACGGTTTTCTGTCTATTTAAAAGATAAAAATATAAACCTCTTAGTAATAAGCAAATGCATTAAAAAATTGAATAAGTGCCTAAATGGTGAACTAAAGTACTAACTTTATAAAGTTTATCTATAATAAAATACTTAAAGAATAAAGTATACTTTATTAGGTTTTCTTTAGGTATTTTATTATAGATAAACATATGACCTATTGTATACTTTTCGACAGTCATGCCTAGTATTATGAAGTACTAGCTTCTGCCCGCGGCTTCGCCCGCGTAAAAGGTCCTTTCCTAAAGTTTTTGATCCCCTATTTTTATTTTTGACCATCGGTAATACAGTGCAACGGTATTACAATACTCAGGGTTGGAACTTCATTACTGGACTGCTAGATGGCGTTGAAGAAGCTAGATTTTGAGATTTTTTGACAAACATTTTTTTTATTTTTCATATAAATATTTTGATTTTTTTTTTAATAAAAAGTATCCTATGTTACTTTTAATACCTCCAAGAATATGTGTACAATGTTTCATGATGATCGGTTGAGTAGTTTTAGCGTGAAAGCGTAACAAACAAACTTACATTCACATTTATATATTAGTAGGGATTATGTGCAAAACGTGAAGTCAAATTTGTAATAAATTAACCAGTTATTAACGAAACTGCTGTGTAAGCATATTAGTAACAATTGGATCAAGTTCTAAATATATTGCATACCCTTTATTTTTGTGTGAAACATTTTACAAAATGAAGGGAAATATAACGTCCGGTTTTATTTTTACGGTTATTGCTGCTGAGGATTGAATAATATACGACTTCTCATTCATTTATAATGGCGTTTTGAATACCTTTGGATGCGTTTGTTCAAATAAAACTGAAAACAAAACAAATCGCTTTGATATTTCGATAATAATTGGTTCGCCGTAGTATTAAAAATAAGGTTCTTGCTAGAAAGTGTCTATTTAATGTATTACTTGTATAATGAGAGATGTATTCATAAGTTGTACCTACCCTGTCATCATAACAACGCATATATCATAAAAGAATCTTGGGTGGCAATGCCAAATTGTTAGCATGTAATGACTATACTACTTACTAACTTAACACATATGAGTCTATATCCTTCGTCCACCCGAAGGAGCTGCAGAATTATCGTTTTTTTTTCTGGAAAAGTATGCAACATTTCTTGTAGAATAATCAATAGTTTAGGGCTTGAAGGTAAGCAGCTAGAGACAATTGGGTAATTTATAAATATTACACTTTCTATTCCTAACATTGTTTATTTGATGTAGTCATGTACTTTGTAGTCTATTATGGTACACATGACGAGAGATAAGGTACAAACATTGCGATGATAGAAATATAGTTTTTTTTTTATTAAAAATACCATTAATATTAGCTTTTAAAATGTTAGATATAAAGAGTATGTGCAACTTTTCGTAAATGTCTTTCAAAGATGTTAAGAACTAAACGAACTAATCAAAGTTTTTCAAACTGCCTAAAACGCTTCTGACTAGTGCTAACGATTGTTGTTGTACAACAATAATAGGAATAGCTTTCTGTGCTGTCCGAAGAAATAAAAATGGTCTATATGAGATAAACGAGCGAAAACTTATTATCATACTAGCTTCTGCCCGAGGTTTTGCCCGCGAAAAAAGGTTACTTTCTTAAAGTTTTACATCCCCTGTTTTTATTTTACCCCTTAAGGGTAAATTTTAACAACATGTTAATGTCATATTTATTTATATCTAATCAATAGCTTAAAAATAAGTTTCAAGGTTCTGGCTTTGAAAATGACGATACTTCCTTACAACTTTTCATCTCCTTTACAACCCTTTTTTTTTTGCATCAAAAAGTAGCCTATGTCCTTTGTCAGGCTCTAGACTATCTGTGTACCAAATTTCATTTAGATCGGTTCAGTAGTTTTGGCGTGAAAGAGCGACAGCCAGAGTTACTTTCGCATTTATAATATTAGTAAGGATTATTTTTAAAATATAAAAATAATCTTAAAAAAAAATAGAAGTGTGTCTTTTTAACTTGAACCGGTCCAATTGTGAATATAAACGCAACCAGAGACCTTACTTAAACACAGTTATATAGACATGTACATAAGCATCTTTATATATTACATAGGTATAGTTGGCGCTGTTGTGTTAGTTAGTTAATATATACAAACTAGTTTGGCTCTCGTTATTTAGTAACACAAAGCTATGTAGATCGAATAGTTGGAATGAATTATCTTTTATTATTTGTTTCGCTTTTACCTTTATAGGTATTTGACATCTTGTGGTCTGACCCACAATGTACTGGAGGCTGTGTGGCGAACGCTTTACGCGGTGCTGGAACGTACTTTGGTCCAGATGTTACTGCGTCTTTTCTTCAAAAGAACAAACTCAGTTTTCTTATTAGGAGTCATGAGTGTAAACCTGGTGGATATGAGCTGCTACATAATGGAAACGTAAGTGGAATCACTCAGTATTAATGATACGGTCTTACTAACATAATAAATGCGCGATTAATAATATTAAAATGATAATTATTACCTTTTAAGCAAAAACTTTTGGACGGATTGTGAACAACTTTGCTCTAACTTGATAAGTCTTAATTAAGGTGGCAAAATAATTACCACCTGAGAGCTCTTTCGTGTGCACCGTTAGAGTAATTAAAGGCTAACATAAAAGTCGATATTCTTTGATTTTATTTTATAAGCTTTAGTTCTTTTTGTCCTTATATACATATATATATATATAGGTATATATATACATACATATATATCGAGGTATTTTTCAAATTCTAGCGTTAAGAGCGTAAGTTCTAGTTACTATAAGAAAAAAATCTTTTCTTCATAGAATTAATAATTCTGATTTTCGATTTCTTACAATATATTATTGGTATTTCTTACAATATTACTTAGACTAGTTAATCGTAACTTGTCTATGATTTATTAATTCTTGTTGAGAAAATAATTTAAACTGGTTTAAACACCAAAGTGCGGCTACATCTAGTTTTAGCCTACACCTAGGTCTAGCCGCACTTCGGGTATTATCCGTAACATACCTATATACTAAAGTTGTGTAGCTCCTGAGCGAGTGATATAAAAGAGCTATATCACTCACATAGACACCATCTATCACTCGCTCACTTTACCGCCGAATATATCAGTAGCTCACTAGCTCATCGCTCACTTCGCGTCGCAGAATGTTTCACTCTCACAAGGTAACGAAAAATGAGCGAGACAGGTGTGCTGCGTAGCCCGCCGACGAGAGCGATATTTTACACTGTTTTCGTATCGATATAATTAAGTTGTCAAAAGAGAATACACTCTATTTCTTTAGAGATAAAGTTTAATAATTAATATTTATTATTAGAAAATAGATTTGTATTTGTTTTATTATAACCAAATGGTAATGCTTTTTTGATATTATAATACTAGAGCGATAAAGTATTTTGAAATTCTTTTTTATGAATTATTAGTTGCTCCCGGGGTATCTCGGCAATACGTGACAGAGTGTTGAATAAAACTTACTTTTATAGACTGAACTGTAGGTAAATAGTCTAAATTATGCGCGTTACTATTTGAGTAGGACATTTTTCCCTAATAATAGAAAGCCAAATAGAATTCTATGTATGCTTAAGTGTTTTTGTAGAACGTTAATATACATTAAAAATTAAGTTTTACTATCAACTGTGTAAGTAATTGAAATAAAAAGCGAAACCCATCATGGAAAAAATGAGTGATAGATTCGTGTGAGTGATAGATTCGTTTGAGCGATAGATTTAAAGTGAGCGAACTTTGCAAGTGAGCTAGAGGAGTGATTTAATAAAGTGATTGACTACTGAGCTAAGTGAGCTAAATTAGCTAAATGAGTGATATGTATCTTTACAGTGAAAAGATATATATCACTCTTTTCAGCGCAGTGATACATATTGCGCAAGACTACTATATACAAGACTGAGACTTTTTACGAGGCCGACATTTTGAGATCACGTTTCAATGGCATAAGTAATCCTGGTAACACATTAGTTTAAAGTTTAAGCCTTTGTTTTCAGTCACTGCGTACATATTGAAAAGAAAAAATTTCTTAAGTTTCATGAATGCAGACTAAAGTTGTAAGAACTAATGTGATCTAGCTATTTTTTTTTTCAAAATGGCATCGACTCCATTTTTGACATCAAAATTACCGCACTGAATTTAGATTCAGTTATTTTAGTGAACAGAGAAACAATAGAAAATGGTGGCCATGGTATCAAAGTAAGCCAGATATGAACAGCACAATGAAAGAGATTGTATTGCATATTTTTATTTATAAAAAACGGAAAAAACCTTTTCACACATATATGGACCATTTATAAAATAGACCAATTTTTTGGTCTAAAACAACCCTATGATTGATATAAATGCTATGTTCCGTAAAAATCAATAATCTAGAATATGATTTTTTAATTGTTTTTTGTTAAATCTCTACTTTGTTCACGAGTATCTTTTAAAGTATTTGCAGTAAGCCAAGGATTATATTTGGTGTGAAGATAGTATAGATGCGTAGTTAGCAAGCAAAGACCTATTTTTAATAATCTCACCTAATAATATAGTTCTAAACCATTTTGACTACTGGAACTATTTTTATTTCCCAAGTGAGAATGCATAGTTTTCAAAAAATAAATGTCTAAATATTATTTGAATCAATTCATCTCTATTATAAAATACACAAAAGTTTGTTAAAGAAAGAGTTTTTAATAAAAATAACAAATGAAAATGAAGAAAATACGTCGCAAAAATTTTCTTTAAAGCCTGTTGAAAGACGGTCTATTTTCTTTCTTTTTTTGTGTAATTGCCAATTGACTTTGACTTATGTTACGCTTTGATGCGTTTTCTCGACTATATATAACTTAAAATATCCTCAAATGAAGAAGTCTATTGTATTATTTATTTAAGATATGCACAAAAACATTAGTAATTTTTGCCTTCTAGGGCTGAAATAATACCTGCTTTTCAATTTTTTTTTTTAGTTTATAATGCAGCTATTAGAAAAAGTAATAATATCTATAATCTTGGTAAATTTTACTTAAACTATGTATTTTTTTTAATAATAAAGTTAAAAACTTCAAGTTACTCTTACCCCTCAAGGTATTTTTTAAGAATACTAACAATCTTGTAAAACATTTTTTGAAAATTTTTAAATGCATTATCACGTGAAAATATTTAAAAAGTTAACTATAAGATCTGAAACCATATTATTATGTGAGATTATTCTTAAAAACGGTCCGCTAAAAATAAATAAAACAATCATAACTTCCATATTATTGGTTTCCGCGGGATTTAGATTATTTATTTGGATATCCTAGGCTTGCAAAATATTTTTGACTGCAATGCAAGACGTCTAATCTATTTAAGTAATAGATGATATCTGTTGTAAGAAAAATGTGAAGTAAAAATCCCCTTATGCCAACTAATTTGTCCAGCGTGGTGTGATAAGTAAATATTCCCCTCGGTATGAAGAAGGCTCGTAATTGACAGTGAGACGTAAATGGTTTAATGTATAAGGCTTATTAACAAAAGAAAAGATATACCTATGTAATATTTTTGTGTTTTATTTATCATTAAATACAAAGAAGGTGGTAATATTTTTTTTCGTTTTCGCTAAGCGTAAATCTAAATCATTTCCCATTGCGCGAGAAAATAGTTTTTCGTGTAGAATAAATCATTTCTTTGGGTGAGCATCATAAATAAAATAAGTTGAATAAGGGTAAAAATAGGAAGCAGTTTGTTACTTTATGGGTTACAAGCCATCGGTTCATTACATTACAAATTACTTTTACTGACGCAACCTAATAAACGAAAGATTAATTAAGATAAATCAAAACATTGCAGTATTGTTTTCAAGTATGTAATTTACAAATAATATTACTATGATATATTAATTAAATCTTTTATAATATGTGAATGAATACAAATGAAATGTATATAATCCAATCTCCTCGTGTGATGACGACTGAAATAGAATTTGAAGCATCCTTTACTTGTCTATGACAGTTATAAAAACCGGCGAACGAATCATCGTCAGAATGGACTCTTCTGGAAAACTTGCGATCCTACCAAATATATACTTACTAAAAATGGTGATTGTGGTATTGTTCTGTTTTTGGGACGTCAATGGGTTGATAGATTATGAAATATAAATTATCTAGAATTCTACTCAAAAATATACAAAACATTTTTGAACATTTAAGTTAGCATTTACTTACACTAAATATAGCAAACTGGATGAAGTAGCGACAGGTTGAAGTATTTAGTACCGTGGGTTCGATAATCACGCAGATACCCACGTAGTTTAATTCTTTTTGCGAGCCATGTTCTTTTCAGTCTATACATGTTCCATCATGGTATTTTATTTGCCTAGTTTAGAGTCAGCCTTTTTTGCAGTGTTAACATCTACTTACTTGCCTTAACGGCTTTTTACAATACCCAGTGGCAAAAAAGATAAAAGAAAATACTTAATAACTCAATCATAATTTCCAGTAGAGTTCTCATTATTGTCAGCGAAGAATTTATTGACAAAAGTGTGCACTTGATGTATATCATAATTACATTTTTAAATAATTTACTTACAATTAGGATACGGCATGTTAGACTATTTTGTAAAAAAATATTTACGTCGTACCAATAACTTTACCATTTAGGTCAGTATGGGTAGGTACATATGATAACTAAATTGTAACTCGTATTATCGTCTTTACATGAGATGTTTTGTTCACCGTTTATCGGAACAGTTAGAACGGATTTTACCTAATAGATATTTATTGGAAATTCAAAATTCATTCTAACCGTTCAAGTTTCAGTGTGGCAATAATTTTTGATCGCAAATAAGTTTTATAAATTATTTAAAATATTTATTTAATTGATATATACTTTGCTTTCTTTTGCCAGGTAATTACAATTTTTTCGGCATCTAATTATTACGAGCTTGGTTCAAATAAAGGAGCCTATTTAAAGCTCTGTGGCAACTCCTTAGAACGTCAGTTTGTACAATATACAGCAGCTGTATCCAGGACGCGTCGCCTCACGTTCCGTCAGAGAGTCGGTTTAGTAGAATCTTCCGCTATGAGAGAGCTACACAATCAAATCATGACGGTACGAAGATCTTTGGAGGCGACTTTCCGAAGTATGGATTTGAATCAAAGCGGTAGGTATTCTTAAGGGAACGTTAAGTTGATTCGATACAAGCTCACATTATAGAATACTAGCTTCTGCCCGCGGCTTCGCCCGCGTAAAAGAATACTTTCCTAAAGTTTTTCATCCCCTATTTTTATTTTACCTCTTCAGGGTTTTTTAAGTTTCAAGCTTCGGGCTTTAAAATTGATGATACTTCCTTAGAACGTTTCATCCCTATTTACAACCCCTTTTTTGCATTAAAAGTAGCCTATGTCCTTTATTAGGCTCTAGACTGTCTGTATACCAAATTTCATTTAGATCGGTTCAGTAGTTTTGGTGTGAAAGAGCGACAGACAGACAGAGTTACTTTCGTATTTATAATATTAGTAAGGATTAATGTCTATATTAGAAATTGTATGATACACTTTATTAATTTATATATTGAATGAATTATTTTAAAATAACATTTAGAAATCCAGACATGATTCAAATATTAAAAAAAAAAAAATTATAAATAATAATGTAATTATTTGAAAGTAATTCAATTGTTATTAAAATATTTTTAGGCTATATTTCGGTTAGCGATTGGTGCCAAGCTATGGAGGAGATCACGCATTTGGGTCTTCCTTGGAGGATGCTTAAGGATAAACTTGTGAGGACTGACCCTGAGACAAGACATGTCCGATACATGGATACATTTGAACTATCTACAAATGTGAGTATAGTTAGAGATCTAATATCTGCTCTGTAAATGGAATCAATATGTATTCATCACCATCTCAGCTCATATATGTCCCACTGCTGGGTTCGAGCCTCCTCCATAATGGGAGGGAAAATGATCTACTATACCACGCTGGTCAGACGTGTTGGTATAGGGTTTTGTTTCGAGTTTTCTTTCTCTTGCATAGATGTTATATGCGTTTTTATATCCCTTAGTCATCTTTTATGATCACCCACGGGTAAGATAGGGGGTGGTGAGTTGTATTCTCTCTTCTTACTCAGTCACCACACGGAGATATATTCATATCAACTTAAAATTATAATACTTAAAAATATAAATATACTTAAATGTATACAACAGTATATCTCTGTAGTTCTATAACATGATTAGTTCTAATAATTATAACTTAAATATGAAGGAAACTTATACACTTTTACGAAATATATTTCAATATTTCAAATATATGCTCTGAGATTGTATACCAAACAGTGTTTTACTTTCAGAAAATTGGTCGTAAAACAGACTCTACAAACGTCGTTGAAACTTTATATAAAAATAAAAGAAGTTTGGAAGCCATATTTAAAATTCTGGACAAGGATAACTCAGGTAAGGTAGCTATTGAATTTGCAAAGGATAAATTTAATTTACCCCTCTTAGTTTTATAATGAGATACTCGTGTAAAATGTACATTAGATTTACGTGACATGACTACCAGAGTTTATTATGAGTTAATTTTTTTAAATTTTGTTATGAGAAGTGTGTAGAGTATACACACACGCACACATGCATACACACAAACACGCCCACACACGCTCACACACATACGCTCACGCACACATACTGCTTTCTTTTGTTTTAAGTATTAATTGTGACAATTTATCTTTAATTTTCTTTATTAATTACTTTTAGGATATATAACACTTGAGGAATTTTCTGAAGCCTGTCAGCTTATTGGCAAGTATATGCCAAATCCTATGACTCAAGAGCAATTAGTTGATATTTGTCGCTTGATGGATATCAATAAAGATGGACTGGTTGATTTGAATGAATTTCTCGAAAGCTTCCGTCTTGCTGAAAAGTGTTTGCATTATGAAGAAAGTGAGTTTGCTGAAATACAAGCTACTTGACAGGAGTTTGACCGTCGTACGAGTCGAACGGCGGTCGACAAAGAAGAGACCGGTGTTGAAGTCGAAATCATCAAACTGGAGAATGATGATAAAAATAAAATTATTAATCTGAATAAAAATGGTCAGGCTCATTTTATAGACGAGGATATAGCTGCACATAACATGGAGGATATAGAGTTAATTAATTACGAAAGTGCTCGCAAGCGTCCAGGCCTTCTTGAGAGTGACATTTAAAAAATTTTGCTAACAATTTATAGTCCCTAATTCGGATTGGTATTGCCAAATTCAAATTGCAAATATTTTATGTGATAAGTCACATTATAAATACATATATAAAATGAAGATTTACATTTTTATAAACTTTCATTTGTAATGTGTTTCTGTCATTATTTATATATATAATGTGGATATAAGCATACCTGACATATTTGAAATATGTGTTATACCTATGATACATGTTTTTTTAAACTCATTAACATTTTGTTACTATACATAAGTATTAGGTTGATTAAAATTTTCTTTCTCGGAACCATGCTCAAAAGTTTTGTTTAAACACGAAAAAAACTTCATTAAGTATGAACCCTTATATTAATATTAACAACGTCCATATTGCACTTTTCGATTCTCCCTAAGAATAACACGGGGAATATTTTTTTCTATATGATTTTATAACTAACAAACGGTACCGCTTACTTTCTATGTATAATTTTGTAGAGAATTGAGTGGACTACAAAAAGTTCATAAGTGATTTTGGTTTTTTTTTTTCCAAAAACAGTATTTTTGTTATGTCATTTGGAAGAACAGCCGAATTGATATTGCGTTTGATTTTTAATTTGAATAATTTTTGAAAAGTTGCTTTTAGGAAAAATGGCCTCAAGTCTTTTTTGTAGAACATTCAATTTTCTACAAAAATATATTTAGAGCTTTACAGTAAGCAGTACCGTTCGTTAGTTACAAAAATCAGAAACAAATCGTGTTATTCTTATGGACAATCGAAAAGTGCGATGCCGATGTTATTAAAATTAATATGTATTAAGGGCTCATATTTTACAAGGCTGTTTGGTGTCTAAACAAAACTTATAAGCATAGTACCGAGAAAGGAGTTAGGATGATTAATTAAGGTGATTAAAAAAAGGATTTTTTTAATCTTCCTAATAAGTATACATAATATTCTTATAATTTTTAAATATACAACGTCTAATCAGTGAATGTATCTAATACAACTCTACTCGACTTCAATGAATATTTTAACTTTTAGTATTACTTATACATTCATCATTGGAAAATACCAATAAAATATCATCATTTAATATATCTAAAATAATTATAAGCTCTTTAGATATATTGTTTGTCGAATGTAATGTGGATTTTCAAAATATTCATTGGTGCCAATATCATAAAAAAAAGTACTTGTATTAAATTAACCGAACTGAATACTATTTACACGAACAAATTTATATATAAAAATGCATTATGCAAGTTCCATGATGCAATTAATTAATAAATGGGAACAATGATACCAATACTGAATTACTTTGTATTGTGTCTACTATCACTAGTCACAATTAATCTTCTGAATATTATACACATATATTTATGTAGCATAGAACGTAATGGATATAATATATTATGAATATAATCATTCTATATAAAAAAATCTCTTTGTCCTTACAATTAAAAGTTCCTTAATAAATAAAATTTCGTCTTAAGCATTATTAGAGCTATGATTATGCCTATAATAATATTTTGTTTATGAAAATTGCAATTAAATATTTTTAGCTTGTCTAGTTATTAGTAGAGCGTATACATATCTTAATACTCAATTAATAAGCATTCCAAGCTATCTTTACTAGAGACTATAGACATTTTTTGAATATTTAAAGTAGGTACCATAAAAATTCTCTATTTCATAAATACTCAAAATCATTTTAGCCACTGTGTGATTTATTTGAAGGGCGTGGAATACTTTAATTTTTTGCTGGTTTAAAATTTAAAAACTTTTTAGATTAATTGTTATGTTTAAAATGCATATTTTTTTAACATATATTTTAATTTATGTTTGTTGTTTTTGTCTAACTGGTATCTAACAAATAAATAAATACGTAAGCGAGTCTCACTAAATGAAACGTTGTTACCAATTATTCTAGAAAATCTATAGCAGCTTATATTTTCACTAGTAATTCATTGTTTGATTTTATCGAAATCACTTTAAATACTTTTATATGAAATAAACTACACTTTAAATACTACGCTTTTCGTATTCAATCCAATCCTCCACAAATTATTGGATCCAATATTATTCATCCAAAATTATTAAAAGTATGTTAAAAAATTCGTAACAATTATTTTGTAATATGGTTAATTAAGTTGGTTGGTGGTTAATTATTTTAAAAGCATATTCATATTTTATTATTTATCTTTCGTGTTTTCGATTTAAAGATCTTACATAAAACTACACTATATTTTTAAAAATATATAAATTTTCAATCAATTTTCATCAAAATTATATAAATTTTCCTCTTTTATAAACCACACTAAACTAATAAATCGTAACAGTTTTTGGCGCGGAGCGAATTAATATGAAATTTAATTTAAAAGGTGAAATCTTATTAAAATGTTTACATTTACTTTTAACGTTAAAAACATTATTTTTATAGTTTAAATTGCATACGTATATCTTATTCAGGAGAGGGTTACTGTGATCATCATGACCTAGGCCTAGTGCACCCTCCACCGAAGTCAAAGATCGGGTATCGGTGGCCCGCTCGTACGGCGATGAACCTCTCATCTCTGTTTGCAGGGTGGGTCCATGGGGTTGCGCGCCGTCCATTCCATCGCCCCGGGCCGATTTGCCGGGGCGCAACCAAATCCACGGTCCCCTTGGTACCTTGCGAAAAAAAAAAAATAAAAAAAAAGGTCTAGTGCACCCATAGAATTTTCTGCTTCATTTATGAGTCATTATTCTCGTGAAACACAAGATATATAATATATAACAAATAACAAATGTTATAAACCTAAGGTATATTGTTGTACATGTATAATGATCTCCCTCCCTGACATCAAGGCTGGTACACTATCGATCTTCCTTTGAAAGTTCCAACTGCAACTATTGTTTATTAGACAATTATATACATTTATTATATTATCGTAAATATTTAAAAACGAATGTAATAGTTTTTATCATGTTTGATAGTGTATCGATACACACAACTTAAAAACCTGTATTACTACATGCAACTAGTAAGGATGAAGAAATATTAAAAATAATGGCAATCATTTGAGCTTAGATTTTTAATACTTATATTGCATTGGTCGAGATTCTATATAATTTATAGATTATAATATTCTGGTGGTTTTGAGTATACATACTTTAAGCATAAATATGAATTAGATTATTGAATATATAACGATTTATTGTTAATAAATATTATTTCATAACTAGTGTGTAATATAATTTTACAAATTCAATTTAATCGAGTATTGCCGTCATACATTAAGAATTATGCTGCCTGAATGCTTGAGTAGACAAGTCAGTATGCGCCTCAAATATATTAAAAATATTATTAGATATCAAAATTTATGAATTTTTAAAATTAATTATGTATTTATCTTATGAGTAATTATATGAAAAAATATTTAAGAAAATTTTATGTAGAATGTAACTAATATTCTGTATTTTTAAAAATTGTTCATTAAATTGTGATAATACTAACCATGAAGAACATGTTTTATTTAAAATCAATTCATAAGAGATAAGTATTTCTTTATAACATTGCCTATCCTTAGTTTATCATTATTTTTGATTGGCTTTTTAGTGCAAGAAATTATTCACTTTCTTGTATTTTTCGATAGTGATTTGACCTCTGCAATCCAAAGGAATAACAGTATTCTAAGATTAGATAAAATAGTAGGATATTCGAGGGTACTGAACCTCATCTCACTGTCAATTATCGTAGATATTCATGATAGCCAGGACCTGCTTGGGATTAATGATCTATTTATAAAATAACATTATTTTGCCTTGAAAAGTTTCACTTCATGATTAAAAGAGGAAATCAAATCTTAGCATTTTAAACTGCATTAATATATAGAAATGTAATAATGATGCAGTGTATGTTCGAAGCCATGACCTATGGGCGGTATTAATTTCCCCACTGATCTATAACTGCTTTAAATTAAATAAAATGATAAAGGTATATGTCGGTATCGCTATTCCGTGTGGTGACGGAGTAAGAATACAATTCACCACTCCCTATCTCACCCGTGGGTGATCGTAAAAGACGACTAAGGAATGTAAAACGCATATTACGTCCATGCAAGAGAAGGAAAACTCGAAACAAAACCCTATACCAACACGTTTGTCCAGTGCAGTATAGTAGGTTAATTTCCCTCCCTCTACGGAGGAGGCCCGAGCCCAACAGTGGGACATATATGTGACTGTGATGATGATGATGATGAGGTATTACTCCTTCGTGTATCTCTCCATGTGTTGACGAATGAAGTATACAATGTATTACTACTGCTTACTTTCTCGTGGGAGATGTAAAAATCTCCCTGAGAGTTTACCGGGTAGTAGCCATCACATGGGAAACTTATACTAATAACGATAATTAATCCACTTATCAAACGTGGTGATTTTGATATTATCTACTCTTGTTGAAGTTATACGTCCAGCAGTGGAAGTTGGCAGATTGATGGATATATTTATATCACTGTTTCATTGATTGGAGAGTCGTCATCACCATCATTATTCAGAAAGCCGCTGTCCAATGTCGTACTCCTTCATGGAACATATTTAAATTGGCAATCGCAGCAGTTGTTATTCGTTTCATAAGGGATAGCTGTTGTCCACTACTTAGTGACATCCTTCCCCGCTATCTTACCTGTAGGTGATCGTAAGAGATGATTAACGCATACAATATCTATGCAAGAGAAGGAAAGTCGAAATAAAACTATACCAACACGTTTGACCAGCGTGGTATAGTACGTCAATTTCCTTCCCATTACGGAGGAGGCTCGAGCCCCATATTGGGATATATGTGAGCTGAGATAATGATAATGATTCTTAAACGAAAACTTCTTTGAAGATAACACATGGCACTAAAAAATTAATTCTTTTGTAACAGTGGACTTTACAAACAAGCAAGTTAGCCGACATAAATTACAACCAAACTCGGAATAATGGTTTGTATGTTGTTGAATTTTCCTGCATAATGATCGAACCGGCGACATTGTAAATGGGATCTGCCAACAATTTAAATGTCTGCAACATTTAAATTTCACGACAATTTGTATCTACTCGATTCACTCAAGATTGAACAGAAAAATAGCTGACTTTTATTTTGTTTGGAGCTTATAAGTGGCTTATTTGTATTTAGGTTTTGTATATTTATTAAAATAAATGGCGAACTCTAACGAAGAAAAGAACTGAGTGCATTGAGCACAGAAATGTCTTTGGAATGCTTTCAGTATGAAATAGTAGAACATTAAGCTAAGCTGATTTTAAAATAATTCAAAACAATGAAGAGATCACTATAATGGGCTTAACATTAAAGTTAAGAGCTATTGGGAAAATATCACTACGTGAATTCATGCAAAGAGTGTCGGAGATTAAATTAAGTAACCCAACAATAGAATGAAAAGTAGGCTTTAATTTATTATTTTTCTTTCAAAAAAGACGCCTCAATTGTGCGCACCGTAAGTAATTGATGATGATGAATTGACTCTAAAATATACACGCACGTTTATGATTATACCCGAGCAAAATGAATAAATTATATTTTAGTTTGTTAACATTTTATCTAACTTGAATACACGAAAAATATTTTAAGTGTCGCATGAGCTAATAAGCAAAGAACAAAAGAAATCAACTTCTCTAGGGATTTCAATGTAGGCCACCGAAGACAAAGATCAGGCACCGGTGGCCCGCTGCTCGGCGAAGAGAGGTGTTTGCAGGGTGGGTCCATGGAGTTGCGCACCGTCTCTTCTGTCGCCCGGGACCAATTTGTCGGGGCGCGACCAAATCCATGGTCCACCTTGCCCAAAAAAAAAAGTGTGCGTGTCAGCTTCGACGCACGACCGGAGTTTACTCCTTAAGTACAATTATCAAAACAGGCGCAAAAAAAGCTCATTTGACTAAAAATAATATATATATTATTATTTACATTTATTAAAACTGTTCAGTGAAGTATTATCTCACCTCAGAAAGTGAAAGGTGCGCAGAATAGGTTGCGCACCAAAACGTAACGAGGTCATTCGATCACTAGATTTTACTCCTAATTTTTTCTCATACCGGGCGCCTTATATGAAAATCGATTCTTAATGAGTAAACTCCAAAAAGGGATTTCAATGCAAAAATAATGAATAAATGAATTTTTGTAATGATCATGATAATGTTCTAAGTCTGGGCATAATTTAACCATTTTGCTAGTACATTAGCTCATTTTCCGAGTCCCACAAGAAATTTAAGAGTTTTGATACATTGTATTCTCAAAATACTCAGACACCATACAGGTGAGAACTCGTGACTCAGTGTCAAATCCTTATAATCAGTACGATACTGTCACAAGTTATTCATCTCTTCTTCGTCTTCACTCGTTATTAATTTACGCGCTTCTATCATATCCTAGGTAGAAAATATACTTGCCACAGACGACAGACTGGTTTCCGGTGGCTCACTCGCAGGGAGGGGAACATTACGGGGCGGCCCTATGGTGTCGCGCGCCGCTTCATCTGGCGCCCCGGACGTATTTAGCGGGGTGTGACCAGACCATAGATATATATATATATATATATATATATATATATATATATATATATATATATATATGTATATATACCATAGGTGGCAAATATACTTTCTTAAACACAATTTTCCTTTTTCTCAATCTTCAATGTTTATACTTAATAAAGTAATTCTAATAACTTTACACTTATCCTATCCCATCATATGTAATGGATTTCTATGCTGTCTTGCTGCCATTCAGGACGGACATGACGATTTATGAACTCAATACTTGTACTATTAACACATGGTCACTGTTTAAAATGGTAAGTGATTAAATGCAGCTAATAATTAATATCATCATCATCTTAACTCATATGTCATATATGTTCACTGTTGGGCTAGAGCCTCCTTCACGATGGAAGTGAAATTAACCTACTATAGCTAAGCTGTATACCATGCTGATCAGGCGTGCTGGTATAGGTTTTGTTTCAAGTTTTCCTTCTCTTGCATAGATGTGCGTTTATATCTCTTAGTCGTCTCTTACGATAGTGAATTCTATTCTTACTTCGACACCACACGGTATTAATATTATATCAAATAATAATTTTATAAAAAAAAAATTAAAAAAAATCCATTAAGTGGGCGTCAAATCTCATAATTATATAATTTATATTTATAAATTTCAAACGAGTATTATATTTTATTAGTTTTGCCCGATTGAGTAGGTACTTACGGTGTGTGAAATTCAAGACATTGTTCATATATGAAGTATATTGTTTCAGTAATCTTGATATTTACGATTACCTACCATTTTTTATTTTTTTTTTATTTTTATTGGTGGGCTATGGGTGCGTCTCGCCCCGCTGAATCGGTCCGGGGTGACGGAAAGGCGGCGCGTGACCCCATAGACCCACCGTAAAACCTTCTCTCTTCGCCGTGCGAGCGGACCACCGGTACTCGATTTTAACTTCGGTGGCCCGCCCGGCGGTTTACCCTCGCGGGTTCCTCTCGTCGACGCCCCGACAGATTTCGCCGTCGGGGCGTCGCCCTCACGCGGTGGCCTCACGTCGGGTGACCGGACAATTCCCCGGTCCGATCACCCGAGGCCTCGGTTAGGGCGGCATCAGGCGCAGGTATTCGCGCCTGCGCCGCCCCGGCCGCTGACGGCGGCCCGGGTCGCGGGATTCCTCCCGGACTCGTTCCGCCGCCTCCTTCTGCGAGATGACAGCCTCGCAGAAGGCGGCGACCGCGTCCCAGTTCCTGACGCTGTCGACCATCGCTCTCGCGACAGTCGGCAGCGTCAGGTCGGCACCGATAACAGCGACGAGGTCACGGCGCTGCCGGTCAAAGCCCGGACACGCCTCCAGCGTGTGTTGCGCCGTGTCCTCGTCACTGCTGCAATGGTGGCAGAACGAAGTCCACTCCCTACACGCGACCGTGTGCAGGTAAAAGCCGAAGCATCCGTGCCCCGACAACACCTGCACCAGTCGAAAAGAGAGGACTCCGTGCCGCCGCTCCATCCACTCCATCAATACGGGCCGGAGAGCCTCGACGGTGACGACACCGTGTCTAGGCCTCTCCAGCCGCGTAGCCCAACGGGCGATGACGTCTCGGCGGGCGTCCTCGCGCCAGGTGGCTATCTCGCTCAGCGATGGGGAGCCACCTTCGTCGTGCAGTTAGGTCACCCGCCGGTAGAGGTCGGAGGTTATTAAATACCAGCTGTTGACGTCATAACTAATAGTACCTACTTAATATATTTTATTTACGATTGTAATATAGATGATGTAACGAGACTGACCCATCTTAATTTAAGGAATGGCTTAAGTTATCTTTATTACAAAGTGTGTGTACTTTAGACTAACCTACCTAGACCAGATCGGTCCTGTACTGAAGGAAGGTGGAGTCAAGAGTCTCCGAAACCGGTGAGCGTGTATGAAGAGAATTATGAATGTTGAGGAAGCGAGTGAAGTATGCAAAGATAGAGTTCTCTGGCACTCTGTTCTCTCTGCCTACCCTGCAAGGGATATGGCGTGATGATATATATGTATGTATGTGTGTACTTATTTATGTACACGCGTTAGAAGTTATACTTCTTTGGCGTAACAAGATAAAAATCTTTTTGAAAAAAATTATCTTTCGCCTACTATTCTTCGTTTGAAAAATAAAACGACACTAACAATAGAAAAAGGGTATTTAATACATTGAAAGTTTTATTATAACGCATTATCTAGTTAAATAAAGTTTATTTAAATATCACAATATATAAATATCGTGAATACAGTTGTTAATTCTCACGCAAACATACGCAGATATCCTTATTTTTACTTTGTTAGTAACTTTTTTGAACAACTAAAATGTTGACTATAGCTAACTTCAGGGTGTCGGTTTTTCGTGACGGTGTGCGCGCGCATTGTAAAAATTCATCATATTTCCCTAACGCGCCAAAAGAAGCATAACTTCAAAAATAGTAATAAAAAGCTGTATAAAAGTAAAGCTTTTCTTATTTATTTGATCACACTTTCCTTTAGAACCTACTTCTAACCGGAATTAGAGGAATATTCATTGAATAACTATTTTAGTCTGAAAGTTTCTAAAAGAATTCAAAATATAAAGTTGTGTAAATTCCTCATACTATTTCAGTTATACGCGTTCTGCTCGTTCTCCATATTTCGTTTGCGTAGAAACCATGAGCGTAACCTTTGCCGCAATATTTTTTTTTAAATTAATTATGAAAGCAATATTTAGAAATTATATTTAATAATATAAGTCATTGCTGGTATTACACATTGGTCAATGACCTTTATTTTCAAATATTGTGACATCATTACAGCCCATAAATATCTCACTGTAGGGCTCTCAATATTGTGGCATACTGGATAAAAAGATCTGCTTAAGTTTCACGAACGCAAAACACAAAAACGAAAATTACGCCAAAAACGAAGGTTGTTAATCATTTCACACAATATTTACACCTATGATGTTCTCGCCTAGCTTAGTTATTGTCTTTATCCAAATGCCACATTATTATTACTAATCATCACCTCAGCTCATACAGCTATGTGTATATATACTATGCATTTTATATCCCTTACCATCACCCAAGGGGGGTAATTATCCTCTTACTCCATCACCACACGGAAAATCTAATTATTGTTTTGATCTACACACATTATTATTAATAATACTAAAAATAATTAAAACTTAATTATAAGAAGCGATTGCCACGAAGAAAATTAGTTTGAATAGATATCTAAATAAAAAACACAGAACTAAGCTAGGTATCCTTGTATTATAATAGTTAAATGAACAAAATAAAACATAATAAATATTCAATTGCATAATCTGCTGGTAATTGAGGCAAGTATATTAAGATTAACAAAAGCTTCATTGTATAAAATTATTAATTGCACGTACAATTTTAATATTAATTAATGATCCCTCGTTTATCTTTTGATAATTTAATATACTCTTAAAATTTGTTCCTAAGTATATAAATAAAACAAAGAAAATTATTTTCTAGACAGCCTGTAAATTATATGATTTATAATTATGTTAACAAACGTATAGCAAATATCATTTTAATTAAATTTTCAGTACGAACATGATAGCATCAAACGTCTACTCGTCTTAGAATGTTATAAGTATCAACTTTAAAGCTAAAGTGCGTCATAAAAATGTTGATGAAATTGCTACAACCCAGTAATATCTTGAGAAAGAATTTTCTTTTTCTCTTATAGTAAGTGGCTACTTATGTAGCTTATAAATGACTTCGAGTTAGCTACACCAATTTATTTAGTTTACTAAAAAATAATAATTATAAAGTACCTTTTCATATTGCTCAGAATGGTATTATAAATATTTTGTTTATAATTACATTCTGCACAATATCAAAAGCTACTTTATAGTTATTATTTTTGACTTAACTATCATCATTCTCCTACTCTTATCTCAATTATTTGGGGTCGATACAATATGTACTCTTCTTTCCAGTACATATTGTAAAAGTTATTGGCAATAGTTTTATGACTGGCCGCTTGCCTGACGTCAACCCTCCTTGGGAATGTAATTGTTGACCAAACGGCATCAGATGGAGTTGGCCCAGGTCATTATAAGGGTTATAATATTTTTGGCTTAACTAATGAAATTTGCATGTCCATTGGCACAATAAGTCACGGTGGTGTAGTCACAGCACGATTGGGCCGACATCCCAATAGGTGCGGGTTCGAATCCTGCTTGTGACATCATTTTTCGCTTCGTAATCGGGTTTTATAAATAATTAAGCATATTAAATGCTACATTTCAGTAATTTAAATAACAAGGTTGTGTCATCGTTTAATACAATTAACTGCAAAGTTTGAAGTATTAAGCTTATAACAATGTGTAAAAATTGTCGGGTAGATGGCATACCGTCACCTTAAGACGTAAATATGATACGAAGCGAAATTTGCATGTCCTACAATAAGTCACGGTGGTGTAGTGGCAGCACGATTGGGCCGGTATCCCAATAGGCGTGGGTTTGAATCGCGCTTGTGACATCATTTTTCGCTTCGTAATCGGGTTTTATAAATAATTAAGCATATTAAATGCTAAATTTCAGTAATTTAAATAACAAGGTTGTGTCATCGTTTAATACAATTCTAACTGCAAAGTTTGAAGTATTAAGCCTATAACAATGTGTAAACATTGTCGGGTAGATGGCATACCGTCACCTTAAGACGTAAATATGATACGAAGCGAAATTTGCATGTCCTACAATTAGTCACAGTGGTGTAGTGGCAGCACGATTGGGCCAGAATCCCAATAGGCGCGGGTTCGAATCCCGCTTGTGACATCATTTTTCTCTTCGTAATCGGGTTTTATAAAAGGAAAAAGTTGATTAAAAAAATATTTGAGGACGTCCGGATATCTGTCCGTATGAATCTGGCACTTTCACAACTAAAAATGAATGTAACAATTTTTTTTAAAACTTCTTAATCGCAACGCGCTGTTTCCTTTCGAAAATGGCTTGATAATTCTTTGTCATTTAATTGCAATTAATAAAAAACTAAACTGCTTAGACTTTAGTGTATGCATACCTACTTTATGAAATTGGGATTCGTTTACAAAGCTTGCAAGTTATGTTTAACGGTACGTTAACGTACCGTTAAACATAACTTAGCTACATTCTTAAGAATGTAGCGAAATTTCAAAAGTATTTCTTTTTCTTTCTTTTATGGCATTAACTAATAGGAAATGATAAATAATAAAAAAATTATGAGGCATACACTTTTGGATTTTCTAAACTATTTGTATCCTACCACCAAACAGTTATTGAGTTAAAACTGTATAAAAATAAATTATTTGTCTATTACTTATTATATATCCTATAAGAGCTTTCATGCTGGGTCACCATCATTATCATCTCAGCTCATATATGTCCCACTGTTGCGCTCAAGCTTCTTCCATAATGGGAGGGAAATTGATCTACTACACCACGCTGGTCAGACGTGTTGGTATAGGGTTTTGTTTCGAGTTTTGCTTCTCTTGCATAGATGTTATATGCGTTTTTATCCCTTAGTCGTCTCGTACGGGTAAGATATGGGGTGGTGAATTGTATTCTTACTTCGTTACCACACGGAAAATGTCATGCTGGGTGCCGGCTACGAATACTTACTACCAACCCGTACATTGTTCATGGATGTCATAAAATACGATTAAGAGCTTTATATCGACCTGGGCCAACTCCATCTGAAGTCGTCTGGCCAATACTTACATTACCAAGGAGGTTTGACGTCAGGGGGGCAGCTGATCAGAAAACTATTGCCAAAGCCTTTTTAATATGTACTTATTTACGATGGAAGAAGGCACTCCTCTATATTCCGTCGACCCCAAGTAATTGGGATAACAGCAGGATGATGACGATATGAAAGGTATTGAAGTTTATATTGCTTTAAAATGTGTGTATGTATGTAAAATAATTTTCCATTCTATCATTGGAAAATTCGTCGAACAAGCTTTTAATACTTTACGTTTTATTATATTTTGTAGCATTTTTTATATTCACGATGAGGAAAATAATTTAAGTACCTCAGTGTTCTCGTCTAATTATAATTTGAATGTTTTCTAAGCAGCAATAAATAGATTTTCATATAGCTAATGTACTTTAATATCGAAGATTATATTTTGTAGTTTCATAAGAAAAGATGTAATAAAGCACTGACTAGTTCGAAACATGATCATCCATGAATTAGGAATCAACTTACAACCTAAAAAGATTCGCTAAAAATGTAGCTCCTGTACCTATGATTTAAAGGGATATTTGAATTATCATATTAAAGGGGATAAAACTTTTTATTTAGGGTTAACTTGAAACCTTGCTTAAAAATTTCTTATATAATAAAATAAATAGACAGCTATTACTGATGTTATCGCAATAAACCTTTTAAGGGATTGAAAAGGGTCGGATTTTTATTAATAAAGAGCTGGAACGCAGTGATAATATACTTAAGAAGAATAATGGAACACGTGTTTATCATATTTCGTAAATTAATTTAAAAATAATCATTCCTAGAGAAGTAAAATGTTTCAACCTTATTCACATAAGACAGCTTAAATTATCTCTATTTGGAAATAATGAGTTCAATTCTAATGTTTAAGCGAGTATTAATACATTTGAAATAGCATTATATTTACAAATTTATCGTGTTTCTATTTGATTTTTAATTTTGCCGACGTTTCGGACACTTTCAAAGTTTGTTCGAAACGTCGAAAAAATTTAAAATTTTTGTTCATGGTTCATGGTCACGGGAAGACCATAAATGAACATAAATATTAAAAATAAATTTTATAAAAGTCTTAAAAATACTATTATTTTAATTGAAGAATATATTTTTCCTTTTTCTACACTTTTGGAATTTTGCAATGTGTGTGTGTGATAAATACCTACATATTTTAGCACTTTTAGAAGTCAATCTCTTAAAATAAAGTCTTAGAAATTTTTAACAATATTTTCTATATTGCTTACGTAAATTATTTAGAAAATACTTTTATTATTTATACAATAGGATATGATTGAATTCTGATCAGAAAACCACAGGGCATAAATTTATTCACGCCGGAAAATATAGTAATTTCTATTGACTTAGAGATGGATCTCAACGGTCCGCTGATACCAGCATACCGACGTAAAAGATGTGATGTACCCTGGACCGACAATTTCGCGTGCCATCCGGGGTGTGGCAAGCAAAATATACTTATGTCATTTATTTTTTTAAAACTTCATTTAATTGGATTTAATTTCTAAGCTTGTGAAACTTGATACTTCAGTAGCTACAGCAGTTCCAACCAAGGTAACACTGCTTAGTATTTTAATGCATTATTTTGGAAAAATAATACATTTAAATATTAATGTGATTATTTTATAATTTTTTTGCCGGCTTTGTAAGTTATTTTTTCGGCTTAGTGCCTACATATAAAGCTGACATATAAACGGCTTTGTACGAACAACGATTGTGAGGAGATACGCCCTTTAGGGACATAAACTTCCATGAGGCGTTTACGTAGAGAACTCGAATTTATCTTGTGACATCCCGCGGGGGTTTGACCCGACTAAATTATATTACACCAAAATGGTGGCTGGTAAAATTGCTTTCAACCGAAAAATGTATATATGATTGAGTAATAGCGTTTGTCAAAAGCACTTCATCTATACTTACAATAAAAAAAGTAGAAAGACAATAATGAAGATATTAAAGAAATACATAGTTTAGGAAATGTTAAAATTATTGACAAAACCCTTGTGTACGACTATTTGTATTTTAGCAGGGGTCACGGTCAAGACCGTCCAGCATCTCCTGCCAACTCGCGTCCTTGGCGAAAGGCAGAAAATCAACGTCTGAGAAATGTCAATGTGCTGTTACGCTTCGTTCGGTGAGCGAGAGAGTCGGAAGCCCAACTGGGTGGGTTTTGGGGTTTATATTGATAAGCAGCGGCCCAGCTATACTTCTGGTATAACAAAGGTCTATGGGCGGCAGTAAGACTCAATTAACTTTATATCCAAAGAATATGATGATATGAAAATTAAAATTACAAATATGGAATCCCAACGTGAAGCAGACCGCTCGCAAATCTGTCAATTAATAGATAAAGTGGAAAATATGGAAAGACAGTTATGTTATACTAAAATCGAAATAAGAAATATACCCCAAAAGCAAGAAGAAAAGAAAGAGGATCTTCAAGCAATCGTGGTTGAGACGGCTAACGTGCTAGGTCACCCGATAAACGGCAGTGATATTAGGGATATATTTCGTACAAAAATTAAAGATAACATCTCAGCAATAACCGTTGATTTTGCGAGTGCGGTAACACGAGACAGCATTGTAAAGAAAGCACGACAGTTTAATAATATTAATAAACAAAATAAACTAAACACATCTCATTTGAACTTACAAGGTAACTTAAAACCTATATATATATCTGAAAAATTAACTCCTAAAACACGACGTATTTATTATCTGGCTCGATGCTATGCTCGGGATCACGGCTATAAATACTGCTGGACGTCTTTTGGAAAAGTGTTGCTCCGGAAAGACGAAGGAGAGCGTCATATTATAATAACAAATGAAGCTGACCTGAACAGCCTCCAACAGAATAAGTGACTAGAGTCTGAACCCTTTAAGAAGCCTACAGCATTACTTGTATTTCATTTACTACCACTAGATTTAGTATTTTTCTATTTTACTTATAATGAAAGAATTTATAAAACCACCACAAATATTATTAATAACAAATACTCTCTACTCAAATATTCAACTACACATCACAGAATTCAACGCACCACACAAAATAACACATACAATTACGTAATTAATGCAGCTTTTGATACAATTCCTATTATGTATTTGCAACATATTATAGATCCACCGATCATCAGCGTATATAAAAATGTTGGACGTTAATCAAATCTTTCAAGAAATTGACAGTATTTCAATTGCAGACTCTTATAAATGTTCCCCAGAATCATGCTGGAAATTATCTAGTGAATTTCTTAATGGTCTACGAATAATACACATAAACATCAGAAGTATAAATAAGAATTTAGACCAATTTGTTTCAATGTTATCCTTAACGAAGATTAAATTTGACCTTATAATTTTTACAGAATGCTGGTTACAGGTTTCCGGACCTATACCTATTTTACAAGGCTACACATCCCATCATACACTAAATAATACTATAAAAAATGATGGCGTTGTGATTTATGTAAATAATTCATTATCTCACACTACAAAGGAACCATCGATTTTAGATGCCAACTGCCTAATTTGTTGTTGTAATAATACAAAAATTATAGCTATATATCGTTCTCCATCATATACAAACCTTAACAACTTTTACTCTAGTTTAACTCGAATATTAACATCATGTAAAGATCAAAAAAATGTTATACTCATAGGCGATATAAATATTGATATTAAGTGTGGCAATAGCGATCGCCACGCCAATGACTATCTAAATTTAACAGCTATGCTTGGCTTATTACCGGCACACTATGAACCAACCAGGAATAAAAATTGCCTCGATCATATAATGATTAATACCAAATTACCAGCTAGGGTTATTGTCCTTGATACACATATTACAGATCATCTACCCATAGCTTTATTCTTGAAATTAAAGAGATATACCGCGCCCTACACAGAGAACGTTTCGCTTCTATATGACTACAAAACAATTAAAAACTGTATAGATAATTATGATTTCAGTGCAGCACTAAACACAATCGATCCTAATGTGGCAACTAATGAACTAATTTCCAGCGTTCAAGATATCATATCCAAATATAGCAAGACCGTTAAAACCTCAAACACTAGAATACTTCTCAAGCCCTGGATGACATTGGGCTTACTTCGTTGCATTCGTAATCGCGACAAAATGCATAGACGCGTTAAAAAACTGCCGAACAATATCATACTGAAAATATCATACACTCGGTACCGCAATTTCTGCAATAAACTACTCAAAAACTTAAAACGTACATACGAGAAGGAAGCACTTCGAAATGCCAAAAGTAACCCTCGAGAATTGTGGAAAGTAATAGGATCGATCACTCATAATAATAATAAAAAGACTCAATCCTCAAATACCTTGTTAACAAGTGCTGCTGAACCTACCGTATTGTTAAATAAGATAAATACTTATTTTGTCAACGTTGGTAAGAATCTTACTTCAAAACTAATTCATCCTGCAAATCCCAATCATACTACGTCTATTTCAGTGTCACCACTAAGCTCTCTTGTCATAAGTCCTATTGATGAAGATCAAATTAAGCGCATTATTCAAACTCTTCGCAGTAATTGTGCAACTGGTTGGGATAACATACCAACAAAAGTTATTAAACAGTCATGTAATGCCCTTGCTCCTAGCATAACACACATCTGTAACTGTGTTATAAATTCAGGTACTTTCCCTGATGCTTGTAAACACGCGGTGGTTCATCCAATTTATAAAAGTGGAGCCAAAGATGACATATGCAACTACCGACCAATTTCAGTTCTCAGTACTTTATCAAAAATAATAGAACGAATCATGAACAATAGCCTTATAGGTTTTTATTAAAGAATAAACTAATAGCTTGCAATCAATACGGCTTCAGATCCGGAATGTCAACAGAGGATGCTGTGATTGATTTTACAAATAGTCTGGTTGACAGACTGGATATTAGACAGAAATGTTACGGTATATTCTTGGACGTAAGCAAGGCTTTCGATACTGTAAATATCGCTAGACTGTTAGACAAATTGGAGCTAATGGGAATACGTGGATTGACTTTAAAACTGTTCAAAAGTTACCTAAGTAGACGTAGTCAACATGTTAGGCTTAGTGGCTTTAATAGTACAGCAGAAAATCTAAGCTGTGGCTTACCACAGGGCAGTATCTTAGGGCCTACTCTATTCCAGGTGTACATGAATGATCTCTGTTTATTACCGTTATTTAAATGTGATATCTTTGCTTATGCTGATGATACTGCTCTTTTAGTGCATGACAGTGATTGGCTAAAATCTAAGCGAAACACAGAACACTCTTTGAGAACGATAATAGAATGGCTAACAACTAACTCTTTAACTCTTAACGTTACAAAAACTAAAGTTATCCAGTTTTGTCCACAAAATTCGCTGATACCACCACCTACTTCTAAGCAAATAATAGCTCACATGTGTCAAAATAATACAAAATGCGATTGTGCATGTATTCCAATGACTCAGAGTCTTAAGTATTTGGGGGTCAATATTTCTGAGCGATTGGACTGGCGGGAACATGTTGATACCCTCTGTTCTCGCGTAAGGAAATTAATATTTGTATTTAGAGAGCTGCGACATTCTGCCGACTTAGAAACAAAGCTATTGATCTATCGTTCTCTTTGCGAATCTATAATCACATACTGTATCCCTATATGGGGAGGCACCTTTAAAACAGTAATGCTAAAACTGGAACGAGCCCAACGAGCAGTGCTCAAGGTTATGGTTGGATTAGCAAGAGACTATCCTACCAACCAGTTATATTCTGACACTAAAGTCCTTACTGTTAGACAACTTTACATTTTACGATCTATAGTACGAAGACACTCTAAACTAACTCTTGACCCGAAGTTAGTTAACCAACGGACGAGTCACCCTATTTTCAGGATACCCACGTGTCGTACTTCTCTCGCACAAAGACACTTTCGTATTCAGAGCGCTCGCCTATACAACCTTGTTCATAAAAAACTTTCCATATACAAACTCACCTTGCATAATTTGAAGAAAAGAACTAAAATGTGGCTTCAATCTCTTACATATGAGGATACTGAAGATGTGTTAAAAACTGTATCATAAAAACATCCCTTTTTTTACTATCACACTTACACATAAGATACACACACGCGCGCACACGCGCACGCATACACAGACGCCCACACACACACACACACGCACACACGCACGCATACACAGACGCACACATACACACACACACGCGCACACACGCACGCATACACACAGACGCACGCACACACACACACACACACACACACAAGCACGCACGCACGCACACACACACACACACACACACACACACAAATGCATAGTACACACATCGACCGAACAGAAAAAAAAGAAAAAAAAAATATTATATCCATGCTCGCATACGCCTATGTTTACACCACACACTATTCTTCATTCATTTTAACTTGTTTTGTATTTACTACCTACAAGATTAATAATTGTACAATTTGTTTTGATGTATATAATATACATATATGTACCCACATCTATTAAGAGGGCGCTGACTTTTGTAACACAGGTTTACTACCTAGCACAGAAGTCAGAGACTTCACACATAACATGTAAAATTTAAAGAGAAAAATAAATTTATTATTATTATTATTACCAAAAGCAATAAAAAAAAAGAATCTTCACTTGAAGTTGTAGCTCTTGGTCTGCCTTTTTTTTTTTTTTTTTGGTGGACTATGGATCAGTCTCGCCCCGCCAAATCGGTCCGGGGTGACGGAGAAGGCGGCGCGTGACCCCATAGACCCACCGTAAAAACTCCTCTCTCTTCGCCGTGCGAGCGGGTCACCGGGACCCGATTTTTAACTTCGGTGGCCCGCCCGGCGGTTCACCCTCGCGGGTTCCTCTCGTCGACGCCCCGACAGATTTCGCCGTCGGGGCGTCGCCCTCACGCGGTGGCCTCACGTCGGGTGACCGGACAATTCCCCGGTCCGATCACCCGAAGCCTCGGTTAGGGCGGCATAAGGCACAGGTATTCGCGCCTGCGCCGCCCCGGCCGCTGGCAGCGGCCCGGGGCGCGGGATTCCTCCCTTGCCCGTTCCGCCGCTTCCTTCTGCGAGATGAAAGCCTCGCAGAAGGCGGCGACCGCGTCCCAGTTCCTGATGCTGTCGACCATCGCCCTCGCGACGGCCGGCAGCGTCAGGTCGGCACCGATGACAGCGACGAGGTCACGGCGCTGCCGCTCCCATCCCGGACACACCTCCAGCGTGTGTTGCGCCGTGTCCTCGTCACTCCTGCAGTGGTGGCAGGCCGGAGTCCACTCCCTATACACGACCCTGTGCAGGTACAACCCGAAACACCCGTGCCCCGTCAATACCTGCACCAGCCGAAAGGTGAGGACTCCGTGCCGCCGCTCCATCCACTCTATCAATACGGGCCGGAGGGCCTCAACGGTCTCCACACCGTGCCTAGGCCTCTCCAGCCGCGTAGCCCAACGGGCGATGACGTCTCGGCGGGCATCCACGCGCCAGGTGGCTATCTCGCTCAACGATGGGGAGCCACCTTCCTCGCGCGCTGTGATAACCCGCCGGTAGAGGTCGGAGAGCATCTCCGCCTCTAGGTCCCACGGGGGTGTCCCGGCCAACAGGCACGCCGCCTCTGTCGACACCGTGCGGTACCCGCGAATGGCTCTGACCGCCATGGCTCTCTGTGGCCTCCACAGAACCGCCCTGAGCTGGGCGTTCAGAGCCCTCGCCCACACGGGTGCGCCGTACATGGCCATCGAGCGGATGACCCCCGCATACAGTCGTCGGCCCTCAAAACTGGGTCCGCCCACGTTCGGCATGAGTCGAGAAAGGGCGGACGCCGCGCCGACAAGCCGGGGAGCAATTTGGCGAAAATGCTCCCGGAACCACCGTCGCCCGTCGAGCACCAGACCCAAGTACCTCATATGGGCCTGGATGCTGATGTGGATGGAGTTTACCACTATCGAGGCGCCGATGGGCAGCCTCACACGGGGCCCATGGAAAAGTAGGGCCTCCGTCTTGTTTAGGGCCACCCTGAGCCCCAGCGCCTCGATCCGCCTGACCATCTCCTCGGTGCCGAGAGTGGCCAGGCTCGCCGCCTCTTCGAGTGTCCTGCCCCGGTCTGTGACGAGCGTGTCCATGTCCCCTGCGGGACCCGCGCAGAGGATACTGCGGCCCTCCAAATAGTCTGCCACCAGCCGCCTGAGGTACAGGGGCACTCCATGGAACCGGAGCGCCTCCCTGATGCAGCCGAATGGCAGACTATTGAATGCGTTGGCGATGTCCAACGACACCGCCAACAGCATTCCCTTCCCAGCGACGGCCTCCGCGGCCGCCTGCCTTAGGCGTAATAGGGCCCCGATGGTCGAACGCTCCCTCCGAAACCCATACTGAGTGTCCGACAGATCGGGCCCCACCTCCTCCAGGTGTCGGACGATGCGGGCAGCGAGCACACGCTCCAGCAGCTTACCCACATCGTCGAGGAGCACGATGGGCCTGTAGGCCGACGGCAAATCCGGGGACCGTCCCGGCTTTGGCAGGAGAACCAACCTCCCTTCCTTCCAGCACTCAGGGAACCGTCCAGACGTCAGACAGGCGTTGAACAGCTGCCTGAGGCGAGGCTCGAAGTGCTCGAGGAGCGACGTCAGCACCCGGACTGGAACTCCGTCCGGGCCGGGGGCCGTGGTGGCGGAACGAATCTTCGCCACGGCCGCCCCCACTTCCGACTCCGTCACGGGCGGAACACTCTCGTCGTCGTCGGCCTCCCGGTCCTGATCTGGCGGAGCCATGACCGGGGGCGAGCTCTTGGTCTGCCTGAAGGCGATTTATTGTAAATTCCTTCAGCCACAAACTTCTTAATGATGTAGTTAACAGTTTATCTTTGTATCTTCTGTAGTCTTGAAATATCATGATTACTTTTACAGGATTTATGAAGATTAATTATTATGCCTCTGATCTCATGGCAATATTCCTTAGTTTTACCCATTTTCTTCCAAAAATTAAACTCAAATGTAAAATACAAAAGAAATATTGGTAAACTTTAAGTACTGAGCTATGGAGAGCCTGTTTTATGGTCAAATGACATCAGATAACTAACGTAATAAAAAAAAAATATTAAAAAAATCAAAAAACCCGATTGCGTAAAAAGTCACCAAAACTACGTACATCATAAAAAAACTGAGAAGAAAAAAACAAGCACTTAGATGTCCGGTGGTCTAGAATTCCATAATATATTATTGAATAAATACTATTGCAGAAAATGAAATATATTTTAATAATATGATGTACGTAGTTTTGGTGACTTTTTACGCAGTCGGGCTTTTTGATTTGTTAATCATTTTTTTTATTTTATACTTTTTAGTTATAAATACCTAGGTAACTATAGTTATCTTATTTATTAATAAGTAGGTAAGTACCTAACTATATATAGTTTTTCGATTGAAGTTGAGTACTAAATCGTTAGAAATCGGAGATGGGCGACCGCGTCAGACATTAGATACTTTAGGTAGGACTACCTATGGCATATTGGGCAATATACCTACTAGATACTTCAGTATATGTCCATCCACATCCAGTTATATGAATTTTTCGTCTTTTCATCGTAAATTTCTACTGTCTAAAAACCTATTTGTGAGAAAGGTTGTTACGAAACTTTAAATCGATATAGATCCTAAACGGCCAGTCAAATCGAAAAATGTTGAGAAAACTAAAAATGATTTTAAATACCTATTTAACGATACCCCACGCGATATAGTTGGTTGACTTTAATTTTTTTAATTTTGACAATATGGCGTCCAGTAATCGCCATATTGAATTTTCAATAACGTCATATCTTTAGTGACACTCGCCGGATTAAGAGGAATCGATTGACGTGCGAATCATAAAAATCGGCCTAGGCGTTTGGTATATATAGTGCTTCAAAGGAACATACAAACATACATACATAGACTGTTAAACACAATACCACTCCTTTGCAGTCGGGTAAAAATATTTATAGTAGATAAACACAAGTAGTATATTTACTAATGTGTTTATTTCTCAATAACTAAATCAAAACAAAATTGCGACTTCAAAGACTTACATCAAAGGCTTTCTAACAATAACACTATTATGGTTTTATGATCAGGAGTCGGCAAATAACAATAAGCTGTTTACTATTGTACTGTAGATAAGTATTTTGTGGTGTGAAATAATGAAACTTAATAAATGATCTCTTTTTTAAAAAAAAAAGGACATTGCTGAAATTCAGCGTTGTGGTCTTACATTGACATCACAACAAATGCTGAGCAATTATCCTTTTTTCTGCCGCAGCTGAGACGTTCACTCGATGTAATTATTATTATGTTCTCCTTATTTAGTTTATAGATTTTATGTGTTTTCATTTATTGTAAGGTTTATTTTTGTTTTTCTGTGTGTTCCTAACGTCTCTCCCATGTGGCACAAAATAAATACTTTTCGTTCTTCTTTCTTTCTTTTAAATATATTTTTTAAATATATATATATATATATAACTTAAACAAAATGCAGGTGGCCAAATACTTTTGAGCGGTAGTGTATATGAAATAAAATGGTGATAAATTTACTAAATATAAAATTATATGAAATCATGTTTAATACGTAATCCATAAATACGCTTTCCATTATACTTATTACTGCAAATTACTTCTCTGTTCTATGAGTGGTGTCGGATTAAGATTCCAACCATTCAACACACCTTATATAAGTAACTTTCTTCCATTATTTTCCAGTGTGGTCTGTAAAAGTTATCTAAAGAATCACTAAGGGAATAGGCAACAATACTTTCAGTAGAAACTTACAGCAAACTTGCTTTGTAACGCTTGCCAAAATTTATGGCAATATAACAGTTGTTCCAGTTTTTCTCTCCTCGTTAGTAAGCTATGATTTAAGGTCGTATGCAGATAATATTATTTGCATACATCCATTAATCATCCCTTACAACAGCTGTGGGAAACGAGGGAATATTGTATTCTTATTCGGTCACTATACGGAATTGTGTACGGCATAATATTGCGATTTGGCTGTAGGGTAATTAGCAGGCAGGGGTTATTAAAATGAAATTACATGCAATGAAAACCATAGAAATAGTTTTATTTTATATATCCAAAAGTTTTGTTAGAATTAAACCCTTATTACTTTATAAGAGGAAGTTTGAAAGTTGCGCCAGTGACGGAAAAGTTAAGGAGTGAAAGGTTGACATGGTATGGACATGTGATGAGACGAGATGAAAGTAATGTTGTGAGGAAAGTTTTAAATATGAATGTTGAAAGCTTTAGGGGTAAAGGAAGGCGAAGATGGTAAGACTGCGTAAGGCATGACATGGATAGACAGTGAGTAACTGCAGAGATGATATCTGATAGGACTGTATGGAGGAAGATGACAAAAATTACAGGTCTTTTAAGCATTATCTTAACATGAGAGGGTCTCAAATATAGGCTAATTTTGTATTTAATATCATATATATATATATATCATATATATATATATATATATATATATATATATATATATATATATATATATATATATATATATATGTATATATATGTATATATATATATATATATATATATATATATATGTATATATATATATATATATATATATATATATATATATATATAACGAACTAACGACTATTAAATTTTCCATTTCACATGTCCGTAGTTACTTTTTCACCGTATTAGTAATACTGTAGGTACTTATATATACCTCTAAGAGAGAGAAAAATTGAAATTAGAAACTCTATCAATCTACCTGCAACAATATGTAGGTCGAGTTATCATATTGTTCAGAAGGCTCAGCCTACGAATACATTATGTCAATTCCGCTTCATTTCCAGAAGCAGTTCTAAAAGGCAATTATTTAAACAACAAACAAAAAAAACGCTCTCATTATGGAGACACCTGACGTGTAACACTATGTTCTAATTGTGTTGTAGAGAAAGACAGACATAGATAAAGAGGGATAGAAAATGTTATAATAAAACGTAATGTAACGTACCTACTTACTGAACGTTGAGAATTATTTCTCAACGTTCCGTTATTACAATAATATAACAAATTAAAGATTAAAATATACCAACTTAACAAAACACAAAAGTTGACTAGATAATGCAGACGCGAGTACCTCATTGTTAATGCGGTTTTCATTACAGAAATAGTAATTCTGTATTACACGCAAAGCATTTCTATTACGTTACTTATACATCATTTACTCGTATTCTCGTATACACAGATTGCCAAAATTAAATGCTGGGTTTGATGTGATTATACAAGATAGCTAAACAAGTCACGTTTTGCAGACACGAGGATCCTGTTCACATCTATTGCGATCAATAGGATGCATTTATATATGCAATGACAGTTCATTATTTGAAGCGATTGTTAAGAAAATATGTTTGTTCAATATGATTTTGTGTAGGTGGCAGTGCTATGTAAAGCGATTTCATTCTTGTTACAGTCATAATTATGTCACTTTAAAGCTGAATAGTTATACTTTTATAAAATCTAATTTTACTGCTTCTCATGTAAAAATTATAACTATGATTATCATTATTGGCCTGCTCTTATCCCAGTTACTTGGGGTCGACGCAATATGCACTCCCCTACATATTGCAAAAGTTATTATCAATTGTTTTATGACCGTCCTCTTGCCTGCCGTCAACGCTCTTTGGGAATGTAATTGTTGACCAATCAGCATTAGGTGGTGGCGCAGGTAGATATAATGTTCTTAGTCATCTTTTACGACATCCACGAGCAAAGTAAGGATTGGTAGTATTCGGCACCGCTATCACACAGCGCAATTTTTTTAACTATAAAATAATTTATAAAATTTTTAGTAGGTATGCAGTAAACATTAAAAATTAATGTAATATTAAATAACTGTCTTACTATTATTTTTAAAGTCTAAAGTTCTGCGGATGTACAACGAAATCTAGTTTCATTTAATTATTTATGCTTTATTTTGTAGGTACTAAGGACATCATCAACATCATCATCACAGCCCATAAATGTCCCACTGTTGGGTTCGGGCCTCCTCCGTAATGGGAGGGAAATTAACCTACTACACCGCGCTGGTCAGACGTGTTGGTATAGGGTTTTGTTTCGAGTTTTCCTTCTCTCGCATAGATGTCATATGCATTTTATATCCCTTAGTCGTCTCATACGATCATTCACGGGTAAGATAAGGGGTGGTGAATAGTATTCTTACTTCGTCACTACACGGATAAGGACATACGTAATATTATATTTGAAATAATAAGAGAGTGTACATAGCAAACTTTCGTTGACATTGCTGTTAAAACGCTGTAAAAGTTATTCAAACTAAAGTTAAATAATGAAACTTTATGTACGTATGTATTAGTCAGACTTAGTTCTGTATATATATTATATAACATAACATAATAACATAACATACATTTTGTAATTTATTTCTTATAGTTTTTTTTTTGCCGACAGTGGAGTATCTGGCTAGTAAGTAATAACAGCTATTAATGGGTGTAGCAATACAAAAGTTACAACTATTACTGTTGGTTGTTCTTAAGGTCAATTTTTTTTTCTAGGGCGGCGCAGGCGCGTTTTCCTGCGCCTGATGCCGCTCTAGCAGAGGCCGCAGGTGACTGGACCGGGGAATTAGTCCGTCACCCGCCGAGAGGCTGACCGCGTGAGGAAAGAACGACGTCCTCCCCCCCTGGGCTTAATATCTTTCCTATCAAATGAATACAGAAAGAGTTTTAAGATTAGTAAAATATAAGGATAAAAGAAGCGCCTCAATGAAGCTACACGTGATCAAGTAGCAATGCTGCCATTTCGGGGAACGTTGCCCGGTTTATTTGAATAAGTGTAATTTAGAAAATTCTTTCTCTTTTTCGTCTCTTTTAATCAAATAAGATTACTAGATATTCGATGTATAGAGTAGTAAAAAATGACTAAATATTGAACCTTGGATAAAAGTATTATGTCCAGCAATAATCGAAGAATTTACGAGTATTAAGCGACTAGCGTGTCATTTAAGTTAAGAATTTATTAGTTAATCGTGTCCAGCTGTAAATTGATAAAATGGAGTTTATTTTAAATCATATATATAGGTTTATCAGGATATCATATATAGATATTTCATTCAGATATAGATATTTCATCGGCAATTGCAATCATTGTTTGATGCTTTGATCGTTATTATTAATCGTATATCTTGCGTACCATATTGTGCACTCGCTCCAATAACTCAAACACATGTGTGCTTACACCAAAGTTCATCAAACAGTCCGTTTGTCGTCCGTAACAGGGTAAAGCAAAACATAATATAAGATTATATTAATCCAATTTGTGGTGACAGATTAAAACAATATGTTACCATGTCGTTCAACGTATCGTATCGTGGAATGAAATGAGTTCTAGATCACATTTAAGATTACTTACACAGTTTCTGGTAGGTACTAATTCTTACTCAACATTATCATCGTCAATCTGATCTCATTTTAATTACTTTAGGTCGATCCAATACCTACTTTTCCCATCGTACACATTACAAAAGTTTTCACAATAGTTTCATGACCGACCGCTTGTTTGACGTCAATCCTTCTTGGGAATGTAATTGTTGACCAGATGGCATTAGATGGATTTCGCTTACGTCTATACTAAGCTCTTTGTCGTCACTCACGAGCGATGTAAGATTTGGTAGTATTTGTAGTCGTGTAGTGGCAGCTGATTTATATTCTACTAGTAAATTAACATGTCTAAATTATAAAGATGATATAGTGATGACAGTAGCAAACTTTTGTGATGAGTGGCAAGGGTTTCACCGCACAAGATAATACTTTGTTCTATCCGCAAATAATTGTTTTGAGTTTGGGTGTAATTTATGTTCCTTAATTATGTTTGTAAAATACCCCTACGTCATGAGCATCTATTCATTGTTGAGAGATATTATCTTAAAAAAAAATACTGAATGAAGCTGTGTTTTAATTAAGCCATATTGCTAACTGTTGATCCATCCGACTTCGTTTCACTTTGGTTAACTGAGGTTTTTAAATACAGGTAAAAATTGGAAAATAAAAATTGACATTTGAAATAGAAATATTTTTTACGGATTCCATCGCGTTTGTTTTAATTTTTTAATTCCCGACGTTTCGAACACTTCGACACACACGAACACCGTTCATGTTCTACATTTGATGTAATACATACATATACGTTAATATATTGATGTAATACATACATAATCATTATTAAAAATCGACTTCACGAATGGCCCGAATGTACCTAATACATTAATTTAGTGGTCTAATTACTATCTTCACTTTATTGCATTCCTAATCAAACCGGTTTAAGGGCGCATCGTTTAGATAGTATCTAAGCACCTAACAGACATAGGTAGAAATAATTTTCGTTTTATATGCATATGGAGTAATATGCGGTATGGCGGCCGTTATAAATTTAATACTATCAACTCTTACTTTGCCCGTGGGTGTCGTTAAAGAAGACTAAGTACTTAACATCGACTTGAACGAACTCCATCTGATGCTGTCTGGCCAACAATTACTTTGTCTGGGAGGATGGATGATAGCCGGACAGTCATAAAACTATTACCTTTTACAATATGTACGACGGAAGATGAGTATCTACATATTGAGTTTAATAAGAGAGGATGATGATGATATATAGCTTATCATCATCATTCAGCTTTTTGTCGTCCACTGCTGGAAGTAGGCTTTCCTCATGTTTCACTACAAAGTGTGGTTCTGCGCCGTCCGCATCCAATGACTCCTAGCAACCTTCACCATGTCGTCGGTCTACCTAGTTGGAGCATCCAACACTGCGTCGTACGATAAGCGGTCGCCACTTGAGAACCTTTCTTCCCCTTTATTTATCGATTCATTGAGCGATGTGGTCTGGCCATTGCCACTTCAGCGTGTTAATTCTACGTACTATGTTGGTTACACCTATTTGCGGATTTCCGTATTACGGTTTCTATCTCGCAAAAAAATCCAGTACATAGCCCGCTCCATAGCACGTTTAGTGACTTTGAGCTTATTTATGAGACCTAAATTTGGAGACCATGTTTTACTATAAGTCTTCACTAGTAATACTGGTCATGGTCTGTGTTTCCAAACACTGAGATAGGTATATTGGATGAGAAGATCCTCTTAACTTTCTCGAACACTCCATTACCGAGTATGACTTGTGTGTCCTTCCCTTCCTCGAAATTGGATCTACCCAACTGGACTGGCTTTCTCATAGGCCACAATCCAGGATATCTTTAGTTTGGATCTGGGTATAGCGTCGATTTAGTTTGGATCTGGGTTCTTAGACCAATCTGAAAACAGGGTTCTTGGATGATTTATACAATTGTTTATAGAACCATTCGACCTATCCCAAGATCTCACTTTGATCACATATCGTCGATGATCCCAATCTCACGGACAGATTGGAGTCGTTGGAGCGGCGGAGAGACTGTGGGTCATTCTGTGTGCTCTATCGGCACTTTCACGGGGAGTGCTCTGAAGAACTGTTTGACTTCGTACCACCGTCAACGTTTTACCACCGTACCACTCGACTCCGCAGCAGGGTTCATCCATTTCACTTGGAAACGATACGGTCCTCGACTGTACGTTTTCAGCGATCATTTCTCCCACGTACGTGCAAGCTCTGGAATGAATTACCTGCTGCTGTGTTTCCCGAGCGCTATGACATGTCCTTCTTCAAACGAGGTTTAAGAAAAGCACTTTCTTCAAGGTAGGCAATGACCTGGCTGTGCCCCTGGTGTTGCTAGGGTCCATGTGCAGTAGTATCACTTACCATCAGGTGTGCTGATTGCTCGTTTGCCACCACTGGGCAAAAAAAAAAGAAACTGCAGCAGAACACACACCAGTTGCCTGTCAAGACGTAGTGAATTAAAAATGAAAGAACTGATTTTGCCTTTCTCTCTCTCTAACTCATTTTTGAAAATTAATTGGCAATTTTTAGTCTATACTAAAAATTATAAATCAGAAAGGCTTTGTGGTAGCGGCTACGAATACTACCTACCAATCCTTACTTTCGTGGATGTCGTAAAAGACGACTAAGAGCCTCATAACGATCTGGGCCAACTCCATCTGATGCTGTTTGGTCAGCAATTACATTGCCAATGAGGGTTGACATCTAGCAGGCGGCCGGTCATAAGACTATTGCCAATAACTTTTACAATATGTACTATGAAAGAAGTAATTGGGATGAGACTAGGAGAATGATGACTAAAAATCATTAATCAGTTTGTATTATGGCAAATAAATTACCCTAAAGACTGACTGACTGATTATACTTATAATAATATAGTAATAAATATTATAATACGGGGTATTCGAATCATAAAATATAATACAAGAATTTTTTGGACTTTATGTTTGTTAATATATTAATGTATCATAGTAAAGTTACTAGGCTGAATTTATTGAAATTTATTATGATAATATATGTTTATACTCTGCAGTATATGTATATGGTAATAAAAATCATGAAATAATGCACCAAAAATTACCATAATTAGTGGTAGGATCACGCTGTTGATAGTTCTCTGTCTATAGCCGCAGCCGCGGCTGTAGACGTCCGGGGTAGTACCACACTCTCGCATAAGATCGACGTCTGAGTAATGGCAATATGCTATTGCGCTTCGTTCGATGAGTGAGGGAGTCGGAAGCCCAACTGGGTGGGTTTGGTGTTTGTAATGGTAGGCAGCGGCCAAATTATACCCTTGGTATAGCAAAGGCCCATTGGCAGCAGTGACACTTGCCATCAGGTGTACTACGTGCTTGTCTACAACCATAAGCAATAAAAAAAGAAAATACGCCACATACGCAATTGCAGGCACAACTAATATACAATATGTAGAGTCATATAATGCGGTAACTATAATAGATAGTATTGTTATAATACATACGTTGTTCAAGGTTTCACCACATTCATAAAATTGTATTGCTTGCCATAAAAATGAAAGTAATTAATTTGCGCGCTGTCCCCGAAGTAATTCTATTGAAACCTAATGGAAATATTTTAAAGTACATAATATGGTTAATGCGATATCATAGAAATTTTACTACAAAATATAAATAATTATATGAATTTTGTTATATTTAATTATTATCTGATACACTAATCATTTTGATATTATAACCGCCGTTTCTTTCACGTTTCCTCACTAGTTAATCACAGAATAAACTTTAACTTTTAGGTTAATTCATGCTTATGTAATTAAACAGCAAAGATATAAGACATTTATATCTTACTTATATAACTCGAAGTCTCGAGTAATAAGGTCGGATAGGCGTTATTATAATGTTAGATTGACATTCAAAGCTACGCATTCTCGTTAGGCCACTATTGTTCTATCATAACCCTACAGTAACCATCCCAACGGTCGTCTTCTAATGTTATTTACTCAATGAGGATTTTGATTATTTTTTATTATAATATAGATATTTGGAAATGTACTAAGTCCGTTCTCACCACCGAGGCCACTCGTAACGACAATAAACATGACACGGAATTGATGTTAATTAAATATTTTGATGTTAAGTGTTGACTGCACAGGTGTCGTCATGGTTAAAAAACAATCTTCCATATTGTGGGTTCGGTTCCTACGCTGGACAATACTTTGTGCGATCCACAACATGTTGTTCGAAGTCTGGGTGTAATGTCTCTGCGATAATTATATGTCTGTAAAGTCCCCCACGATACAAGGATTATTTTCTTAGTCCCGTTAGAGTATTTCTTTTTAAAGAAAAATCGAATCGAATCGGTGCAGGCGCGAGTATCTGCGCCTAATCCGTCACTCACAGAGAGGCTGACCGCGTGAGGGTGACGCCCCGCAAGACTGGCCACGAAGGTCAAGGACTCGGCATCAGTGGCTGGCTTAATGACGACGGGGAGGGCCACGCGTATCGTCCTAGATGGAACGGGTGAAGCGTGTCAAGACTAAAATGTAAATGCGATGCAAAACAAAATTTACGAGCGGAAACTGCGATAAAATGAAAACTTAGATTTACCGTAACTTTATTTACGGCAGTCGGATAAATTAGGGTTTTTGTGGAATAGTTTTTCACTGGATCTCATTAAGGTTGGATCAACGTCAAAAGAGCCGCTGTGAAGTAGGTCACACGGTAAACATTCCAGAGAAAGATGTGCGAGGCACCTAATTAGCGGGGTACCACTGTCTATTGTGGTATGACTAATATGCTGTCACAAACATTTGAAAACTTAATTTATATGTTTATTTCGCCACTATTCATTTAAGGATATTTTAAAATTTATGCACAAATTATTATAATTGACTGCACATATGGTGTAGTGGTTTAGCTACCGACCTACTCCGTTATGAGTCGCGAGTTTGATTTTCACACAGGACAATAATTTGTACTATATACAAATTGTTTATTCCGTGTGGTGACGGAGTAAGAATACTATTCATCACCTCATATCCGTGGGTGATCGTACGAGATGACTAAGGGATATAAAACGCATATAACATCTATGCGATAGAAAGAAAATTCGAAACAAAACCCTATACCAACACGTCTGACCAGCGCAGTATAGTAGGTTAATTTTCCTCCCAATACGGAGGAGGTCCGAGCCCAACAGTGGGACATTTATGGGCTATGGTGGTGGTGATACAAATTGTTCTCCTGAGTCTAAGTGTAATTTGTGTTCGTTGATTGTATATTTATGGAGTCCGAGAGCCGCAAAAACGGATTTTTTTTTTATTTTGCTAACGTTCTAAAAAAATTGGTTGATTATTGTTATTGTTTATTAATAGTAGACTTGCTGCTGGCAGTTTTCAGTAGCATAAATGATCCGGCTCTTACCAGATATCACTACACTCTTGCAGAAAATTGATATCTGAGTAGTAGTAGCCCAACTGCCGCCTTACGGCCGACAATGACCTGATTGTGATCCAGGTATTACTTTTGCAATAGGCCTCTGTACGTTAACAACAGCTAGAATTTACCATCAGAGAGGTTGTTAGCTCAGCTGCTGAGATCGTTTTTACATCTAAATTCGCAAATCTAATATGTTTATGCAAATAATACAACTTAATAATTATGCATTATCATTATCCTCATCTCAGCTTGTATACATCCCATTGTTGAGCTCGAGCCTCTTCCACAATAGGAGGCAAATTGACCTACTATAACCACCAACTAAATAACTCGCCCTAGCCGAGGCCGCGGGTGACTGGATCGGGGATTTAGTCCGTCACCCGCCGAGAGGCCGACCGCGTGAGGAAAGGCCGACATCCTACCCGAGGGGGGGACGTCGGTCGAGGAGAGGGTACTCCTCAGGGGTATTCCGTCGGGCCAACCACTGACGTCAAGTCACTCTGCTCCGGTGGTTGGCCCAACGACGAAGGCGACGTCACGGGTGGGTTACGGGTGTGCATGCTTACGCCCCTCTGTCACCCCGGACGGAGTGGTGCGAGGAGTGTGCCGACCGTAACCCGCTCCCAAAAAAAAAAAAAAAAAAAAAATCTCGATATTTATTTATTTTTACTTATTAATTTTCTAGATTTATTAATTCAATGAAATTAATCAATTGTTCAATGATGCAATTTAACCAATTGAGTTGTATACTCTATTTAGTTATAAATAAATCAGCTACATAACTTTTGAAAAGTAGGAAATGTAAAAAAAGTATTGTTTTTAATTAGTTGATTTCAACAGCAAGGATGTTGTAGTGTAGCACTACGCCATCACTACGCAAAGGCGATTTCCCATGCAGACCGTCCTGGGTTTGTATTACAGACAGGTTATTTATGTGCGGTCTATAAATTATTATACCGAGTCTAGGTGTAATTTGTGTCCATTACTTGTATTTTTCTAAAGACATTTTGCGGCATACCTTACGTTGTAGCCGTTCTTTACTGCAAGTCGTAGTTAAAAAAAAGAGTAAAAGACACGCTAGCTTGCCTATGCCTAAGCTGTAGACACAATAAATTAAATGTTATATTTACGCTAATATTACATATTAGAAACAAAAATATTTTACAGACTTTATCGCGTTTGAAATTGATTTTTAACTTTCCAACGTCTCGAGGACATTTTTAGCGTTCATGGTCACTGCAAGACTCAGCCCTTTTTAGCTTTGATAAAAAGGTTAAAAACATTTCTACCGTCCACTATTCTCCGTATAACACAATTTATGTGAGTTAGACCGCGTCGTGGGATATAAGAAACTAGAGTGACCTTCACAACTACGTTATCAAGTTGTCGTTTCAAAAGATATTTCATCTGAAAATGTACTGCATAAGATATTTTATACATAGAAATACTACATACTATATAATTCACAATCATTTGGTTCCGGTGTTATTTCGATTTGATTTGAAAAAAATGTGAAATTGACAACATGTAAGTATATTTACCTTATGGAGGTTTATGCATAATAAATTATTTGATTTGTATCCTCTTAGGGTAAGAAATAATGCAATTAACTATCCTCTTTCTAATCCTTTTATTTCATTAAAAGATATGATAAGTAAAAGATGACTAATTAATATAATATATAGATTAATTCGATGTCAGTGATGGTAAACTCGGCATACTCGTAAAACCCTATGATAATGGTAGTAGCGTAGTATGTGTACGCGGTTAAGCGCAAAGCGTGGTATAGTAGGTCAATTTCTCTTCTACTGTGAAAGAAATCCTACAATAATATTAAACCATTATGTGCTGAAAAGAAGAAAGCTGAAAATTTAAAATATGTAAAGGTCACATACACAAGATTTATTCCTTAACATAGTAGATATGAATGACTCCATTGAAAGTTATATGAGATTTTTCACGCAAACCAAAGGATATTCACACTTTTTGTGAATAATGAACATATTCACACTTTTTGTGAATAAAGAACATATTCACAGGAATAAAAGTTTGTAGCTGCTCTCGTTTTCTTTGCTGAAGGCCTAAAAAATTGCTTACGTAGCTGTGTTACTATTGTATTGTATTGTAAAAAGTAACTACATGTTTTTTGCCAATCACGTTGTAAACCTTTATTTTATTTTTAACGGATGTGATTTCTGAGAATTAATATATTACAATTTTTGTGGTGATGCTGACTTAGCATAAAACGTGACATCATTTCTTTCACTTATGACCGTTTGGTTGGAGATTTTTAATTTTTATTTAGCCTAATATTATTATGCGAATAAAAATATTAGATTGGCCAGTTAGTATTAGATTAGCATACAACTTTTTTTTTTGTGTGAGTATTGGTAATTATGAAGGTACTACACCCGCAGCCGGCGGCGTCGCCGCGATGCTGATCGGGAGGGCCAGCTGTATGAGGCGTACCGCAGTGCGCGGACTGCTTTTCGGCTGGCCATCCGGTCCGCCAAGGACGCGAGTTAGCAGGAGATGCTGGACGGTCTCGACCGTGACCTCTGGGGTCGCCCGTATCGCCCGTTGCTGAATAAGCTTCGCGCGCAAGACCCACCCCCTTACCGAGACCCTCCAGTCCGACCTCCTTCATAGGGTGGTCGAGGAGCTATTCCCGCGGCAGTCGGAGCACACGCCCCCGGTCATGGCTTTGCCAGATCACGACCGGGAGGCCGACGAGTGTTCCGCCCGTGACGGAGTCAGAAGTGGGGGCAGCTGTGGCGAAGATTCGTTCCGCCACCACGGCCCCCGCCCTGAACGAACTACCAGTCCGGGTGTTGACGTTGCTCCTCGAGCACCTGGAACCTCGCCTCAGGTGACTGTATAACGCCTGTTTGACGTCTGGACAGTTCCCTGAGTGCTGGAAGGAGGGGAGTTGGTTCTCCTGCCAAAGCCGGGACGTCCCCCGGATTCGCCATCGGCCTACAGACCCATCGTGCTTCTGGACGATGTGGGTAAGCGGCTGGAGCCCGTCCTCGTTGCCCGCATCATGTGGCACCTGGAAGAGGTGGGGCCCGATCTGTCGAAAGCTCAATTCGGCTTCCCAAGGAAGCGTTCGACCATCAGGGCCCTGCTACGCCTGAGGCAGCCGCGGAGGCTGTCGCTGGCAGAGGAGTGCTGTTGACGGTATCGTTGGACATCACCAACGCATTCAATAGTCTGCTATTCAGCTGCATCAGGGAGGCCGTGCTCCGATTCCATGGAGTGCCCTTGTGCCTGAGGTGGCTGCTAGCAGACTATTTGGAGGGGCGCAGTGTCCTCTGCGCGAGTCCCGCAGGGGACATTGTGCGGACGCCCATGTCGTGCGGTGTTCCGCAGGGATCGGTGTTGGGGCCGAATCTGTGGGACATCGGTTACGACTGGGCGTTGAGAGGGAGTCGCCCCCGGGCTGAGCGTGACATGCTACGCTGATGACACGCTCGTCACAGCCCGGGGCAGAATACTCGAAGAGGCGGCGAGCCTGGCCACTCTCACCACCGAGGAGATGGTCAGGCGAATCGAGGAGCTGGGGCTCAGGGTGGCCCTAAATAAGACGAAGGTTCTCCTATTCCATGGGCCCTGCGTAAGGCTACCTATCAGTGCATTGTTAGTCACCAACTCCATCCATATCAGTATCCGGGCCCATATGAAGTATTTGGGCCTGTTGCTCGACGGGCGTTGGTGATTCCGGGAGCATTACCGCAGGATTGCTCCCCGGCTGGTCGGCGCGGCGTCCGCCCTATCGCGGCTCATGCCGAACGTGGGCGGACCCAGCTCCGAGTGCTGACGGCTGTATGCGGGGGTGATCCACTCAATGGCCATGTACAGTGCACCTATGTAAGCGAAGGCTCTGAACGCCCAGCTATGGGCTGTTCTGTGGCGCCCACAGGGAGCCATGGTGGTCAGAGCCATCCGCGGATATTGCACGGTGTCGACCGAGGCGGCATGCGCTTTGGCCGGAACACCCCCATGAGATTTAGAGGCGGCAATGCTCTCCGACCACTACCGGTGGGTTAATTTAGCACGCGACGAAGATGGCTCCCTATTGCTTAGCGAGATAGCCACCTGGCGCAAGGACACCCGCCGGGACGTAATCGCCCGTTGGGTTACGCAGCTGGAGAGGCCTAGACATGGAGTGGCTACCGTTGAGGCCCTCCGGCCCGTACTGATGGAGTAGACGGAGCAGTGGCACGGAGTCCTCTCCTTACGGCTGGTGTAGGTCTTGTCGGGGCACAGTTGCTTCGGCAAGTACCTGCACATGATCGTGTGGAGGGAGTGGACCCCGTCCTACCGCTATTGTGGTAGTGACGAGAACACGGCGCAACATACGCTCGAGGTATGTGTGAGCGGAGAGGGGCAGCGCCGTGACCTCGTCGCTGTCATCGGTGCTGACCTGACGCTGCCAGCTGTCGTGAAAGCGATGGTTGACAGCGTCAGGAATTGGGACGCGGTCGCCACCTTCTGCGAGGCTGTCATCTCGTAGAAGGAGGCGGCGGAATAAGTCCGGGAGGATTCCCGTGACCCGGGCCGCCACCAGCGGCCGGGGCGGTGCAGGCGCGAATACCTGCGCCTGATGCCGCCCTAACCGAAGCTTCGGGTGATCGGACCGGGGAATTGTCCGGTCACCCGACGTGAGGCCACAGCGTGAGGGCAACGGTGAAAGCTGTCTGGGCGTCGACACAAAAGGAACCCGCAAGGGTAAACCGCCGGGCGGGCCACCGAAGACAAAGATTGGGTACCAGTGCACTGGTGGCAGTGGCCCACTCACACGGCGAACAGAGGTGTTTGCAGGGTGGGTCCATAGGGTTACGCGCCGCCTCTTCTGTCGCCCCGGACCGATTTGTCGGGGCGCGACCACATCCATGGTCCACCATGCAAAGGTGAAAAAAGAAAAAAAAGAGGCTTGGTAATTATATCGTAATAATTTAACAAATTGTGATGGTTTTTCTTTGTGCTACGTCATTATGTAAGAATACAATTCCACACACCCTCTTTCGCTCGTGGGTGTTGTAAAAACGACTAAGTAATATAGTATACAGATAACATTCATAATTCTCTTCATACACGCTCGCCGGTTTCGGAGACTCTTGACTCCACCTACCTTTAGTACATGTTGAGGAAGCGAGTGAAATATGCAGAGATAGAGTTCTCTGGCACTCTGATCTCTCTGCCTACCCTGCAAGGGATATGGCGTGATGATATGTATGTATGTATGTATACAGATAACATTGATGCAGGAGAAAAAAACTCGATATCAACTCTATACCAACGCGTTTGACTAGTGTAGTATAAGGTAACGTGGTAGGTATGTCAACTTCTCTACCATTGTGAGTAGCAATGGGCTGAGATGATGGTGAATACTGTAATAGCCTATTATTGCATGTAATAGAGGATCTATATCTAACTCTATAAATGCGAATGTGAGTTTGTTCATTATATTCTCACACCTAAACTGAATTTAAAAATTCTTTCACATAAAAGCTATATTATCAGCGGATAATATGCATACATACATACATATCATTACGCCATATCCCTTGCAGGGTAGGCAGAGAGAACAGAGTGCCAGAGAACTCTATCCTTGCATACTTCACTCTCCTCCTCAACATTCATAATTCTCTTCATACACGCTCGCCGGTTTCGAAGACTCTTGACTCCACCTTCCACCCACTTGTTCTAGTACATCATTACCTATTGTTACTCTTACATCTGTTCTGGCTTCATCTCTTTCAAAGACCATTATTTTGGTTTTGCTCACATTCACACGTAGACTCCTTTATATAATATGGGTTATACTAGCGGATGCGGATAATATGGGTTATACTTTATCCTCGTATTCCACCTGTAACAGGAACTACGCGATTAAAACCTCAAGAATTTTATAGTATTACATAAAAATGAGATATGGCAACATCGTGTTTGTAATTTTATATTTTATTGCCCATACATACATTTTATTACATCAAAAATATATATTATAGATCCTTTCTACCCATTTGTAACTTAGAGATATATCGTAACTACATTAGTCTTCTTTAGTGCTCATATTTTTACCTCAGTACTTACTAGTTATAAGATATACATATTTTATTAGAAAGGTAAATAATCGTGAAAGTTTTGTATCTGTGCGATATAAATGTATTTGCCGAATATATTTCTGTTGTTATTGTCATTATTATTCTCATTATAACTAATGCTTTGGGGCTGATAACAAGTGAATGACAATACAAGTGATTATTGATTCGTTATAGATGTAATATAATATATATAATAGAGTGATTTACTACCCAAAGAATATTGGATACATAAATGGTCTGTTGATGATATGAGATGGTACGTATTTATTCTATTTGAATAAAAGTTGATGTGTTTTTTTTTCAAACGAATACCAAAAACTCAATAGAATAAAATTTGCCGTCCATTATTTTACCTCGTGCTATTTCATAGGCTTATCTCTTAAGTCCGGATATTTTAAAGAAACGTTTTACGGTTTCCTTTGACATTCTAAACTAGCGACCCGTCCTCGCTTCGCTTCGGTTACGTCTACTTTCGCTACATAGAATTCCTCTCGGAGAAGGAATTTCTTAAAATCCTATTTTATCTGACCTTTACAGGGCAGAAAGAAAGTCCACACTAAATTCCAAGTCTGTAGGGGCAGTATTGGAAAATGTAGATATTTTGGGTACAAATACTTTTAATACCTACGCAATCCGCTTTAGGGGCGGAATTTTTAAAAAGCCGTTCTTAGTTAACCTGTGTATTGTTACCAAAATTATGGCTGGCGAAATTCAAATATTTAAAAAATGTGATTTTTACACCCCAGCAACCCCCCTTGCGGATGAAATTTCGTAAAATCCGTTCTTACCTTTACTCAGCGAAAGGAGTATTCCTACCAAATTTAGAGAGATATGTTGATGATTCAAAGATAGCGAGATATCGTGATGATTCAATACATAGGAGGAAATCTCTTATATATATATATACAGGGTGAACTTTATGTATGGGAACACCTGAAAATCTCGAGAACTATTGGATATATCGGGAAATGACCCGGACAAAAGTTTCATGAGAAGAAACGGGGAACTCGAATTAAAGCTCAAATTTGACATTGGGTATGACCTTCACCCAAATTCGAAGGTCAAATTTGTTTTTTTAAATGGGAACCCCTATTTATGACCTCGGATTCGGAAAGAACGGGAAATTTTACGTTCAAAACCATATTCATACTTCATTTTTGAAGGTGTCGCTGGAAACGAAATTATAAAAAAGGACCTCATATCAACTGATTTTCACACTGGAACACCAGGATATCTCGGTAAATACCGATTTTTCAAAAAAATGTTTGAGGTAAAAGTTTCATGGGAAGGAACAGGGAACTCGATTCCAAATTCCTAACACATTTTTTCAAAAAATTGCTATTTACCGAGATATTCAGGTGTTCCAGTGTGAAAATCAGTTGATGTGAGGTCTTTTTGTAAGCGACCTTCCTACGACCTTAAAATAAAAGTATGAATATGGTTTTGAACGTAGAATTGCCCGCTTTTGCCGAATCCGAGGTCAAAAATAGGGGTTCCCATTCAAAAAAACAAAGTTGACCTTCGAATTTGAGTGAAGGTCATGCCCAAGATCAAACTTGAGCTTTGATTCGAGTTCCCCGTTCCTTTTCATGAAACATTTGTCCGGGTCATTTCCCGATATATCCAATAGTTCTCGAGATTTTCAGGTGTTCCCATACATAAAGTTCACGTGGTATATATATATATATATATAGATTATAACTCATCCTTTCCGTCTCGATTTTTGCAAACATGTTGATTAAAAACTGGCTAAACAGCTAACGAAAATATAGCAGATGATCTTATACTCCTTTCCTAATCATCATAGGGTAAAATAAAAAGTTGCAGTAGATATAATTGTATAAAGCGGTGTTTGTAGTTTTAGTATCGCAATGGCTATATCCTAGCACAATTCAAAGACCAAACAACTGCTGAAATAGAGTATCGACCATCGCCGTAGCATGACACAAACGAATATTGTCACACAAACTGTAATGCATCGTGTAAGCGATGGATTTCAGTTATTCGATGCAAGGTTACCATGGCTTGGCATTGCAATATTCTGCTCAAAAAAATTCCGTCTAATCATTTCAAATTTCAAAGTCTACGTTCATATGAGGCCGTGTCCTAAAAGTTCATGACCTCTCTAAAGCTTAGAAACCTATAAACACCGTACTAATAATAATAAAACTAATATAGTGCGGTGACGTTCGAGACATTTCAATTTTAAAAAGTATTTGCATTGTTTATGTGACATCAACCTTTTTAGAGTTCCATACCCAAAAGATAAAACAGGACTCTATTATTAAGACTCCGCTGTCCGTCCGTTACTTCGCTTGTCTGTCACCAAATTGCTTTCATGAACCTTGATAGTTGGACAGTTGAAATTTGCACAGATGATGAATTTTTTTTGCCGCTACAACGACAAAAACTAAAAAACAATAAAATAAATATTTAAGGGGGCTCCCACACAACAAAGGTAATCTTTTTTTCGTTATTGCTCGATATTGATAACAACAATAGCTACCTATTGTTAATACGTTTGAAATATTCTCAGAATATTTAGTAATATATTCACTTTAGAAATAAATAATTAAATTAAAATAAAACAAATAGAGAATTTAAGAGGGGCTCCCATACAACAAACATGATTATTATTTATAGATAATGGTACAGAACCCTTCGTGCGCGACTCTTAGTTGCTCTTGGCCGATTTTTGAATATAATCGAATTGAGTTTTCAAACATGTGTCAAAATAAAATGTCTTTTAAATCAAAATCACTAGGAAGTATTGATATCAACTTTAAAGCAAATCATCCCTAAAATAACTTTCCACCCCTTTGTAATCCAATTAGGAGATAAATCTCAATAAAATATGAATCACGTCTTTCATCAATTCTGTTAAAGAATGTTTATGCAAAATTTGAAATAGGTTGGACCAAGGAATCACGTTGTCCTATACAAACTGCTTTTTCACCCCCTTAGGGATATAATTTCGTAAAATCCATTCTTAGCTGACCTCTACTCGGCGAAACCCTACCTACTAATATTATAAAAGCTTTGGAGGACAGATATTTGTTACTCTTTCATGCAAAATTTCTTCTCTAAGGGTGAAAAATAAGGGGTTGCAAGTTTGTATGAAACTTCGTCAGTTTTAAAGTTAGATCCCTGAAAATTTTTTTATGCGCTATATAATGTTAATCAAAAATTTACCTGTCTCAGCATTTCTGGAAATTCTTTCTTGAGGGAGTGGAATAGGAGCTGCAAGTTTTTTTATGAAACTTTGTCATTTTTGAAGTTAGAACCGTTAAAATTTGTATTTGCTTATTTAATATTAAATAAACAAACGCTTATTTCATCATTTTTGGTCATTTCTTCCCTAATGGTGAAAAATAAGGAGTTTCAAGTTTGTATGAACCTTCGTCAGTTCTAAAGTTAGATCCCTATAAATTAGTTTTTTGCCATTAAATGTTAAATTAGGAAGTACCTTTTTACCATTTTGGAAATTTCTCCCTTAAGGGTGTAAAATAGGGGTTACAAGTTTGTATGACATTTAAAAATCTTCGTCAGCTTTAAAATTAGATCCCTAATATTTCGTTTTTAGCTATTTAATGTTTAATAAAGGACCACCTGTTTCAGCCTTTTGTATTTTTTTGCCCCTAGGGGTGAAAAATAAGGATTGCAAATTTGTATGCAACTACGTCAATTTAGAAGTAAGATTGTTTGCGTGACAATAAACTTCGCGTATGCACCAGCGGGACGAGAGGGGGCGGCGCGAGCGGTACGAAGCTCGACACCAGCGACATCGGGGCACCGAACACTTGTTAGCTTATCACCGCGGCGAGCATACATATACGTGTTAATATTCGAGCGTCGTTGTATTCAATTATTTTAAGTACAATAAATTTATTATTAGTACATTGTTGCTTTACTTATATTATTAAGTTAGGCACCAAACAGTGGTCCTTCGACGGTAAACATAAAGAAATCCAGCAGTATTCAAACAATTGTGGATATACAAGAAGTTAACGGACAACGAACTTTGAACTCGAAAGCGCGTATCATCGCTGACTACGGTTGAAGATTGAAAGTCGAAACTGGATCGGTGGAGAAGGATAAGGGTATTTGTGAGTTCGTTCCAGGCCTTGCCTTACTCAAATAGAGGCAATTTTGAATTCTCGTCCCTTAACGCCACTATCTACTAACCCTCATGATTATTTTGCCCTTACTCCTGCCCATTTCCTGATAGGACGCTCACTCATATCTGTTCCCAATCCACCGGTTATAGACTATAACATCACTCACTTGGAGCGTTATAATCGTGTGGAACATCTTCGACAACATTTCTGGAGAAGATTTAATCTAGAATACATTTCACTTCTACAGCAGAAGACCAAGTGGACTGCGTCTTCAGATGATCTTGCCATTGGAACCCTTGTTCTCATTAAAGACAAGGCGTTGCCACCATTGTGCTGGTCGTTGGGGCATGTCATTCAGGTGTATCCAGGCAGCGATGGTGTGAACAGAATCGCTGAGTTGAAGACGAAAAGAGGCACAATTCGTCGTGCTTACAACAATATATGTCCTTTACCTAACAATTGAAGCTTGTACAGATCCACACTTCAACCCGGGGAGCATGTTTGCGCGACAATAAACTTCACGTATGCACCAGCGGGACGAGAGGGGGCGGCGCGAGCGGTACGAAGCTCGACACCAGCGACATCGGGGCACCGAACACTTGTTAGCTTATCACCGCGGCGAGCATACATATACGTGTTAATATTCGAGCGTCGTTGTATTCAATTATTTTAAGTACAATAAATTTATTATTAGTACATTGTTGCTTTACTTATATTATTAAGTTAGGCACCAAACAAAGATCCCTGAAAGTTTATTTTTAGCGATTTAATATTAGACAAAAAATACGTGTTTTAGCATTTTTTTTAAATTTCTTCCCTATGGGTCTAAAATAATGGTTGCAATTTTTTATGAAACTTTATCAGTTTTGAAGTTACATTAGTGAAAATGTTTATTTGGTTCTTTAGTACTAAAAGAAATAAGTGTTTCAGCATTTTTATTTTAGAAATTTCTTCGCTAAGGATGTAAAATGGGGATTGCAATTTTATATTAAACTTCGTCGACTTTGAAGTTAGATCTGTGAAAATTTGTATTTAGCTAATTAATATTAAATGAAAATAATACGAGTTTTAGCATTTTTGGAAATTTCTCGCCTATGGCTGTAAAAAAGGGGTTACAAGACTTTTTATGAAACTTTGTCAGTATTAAAGTTCATCTCAGCTCATATATGTACCACTTTTGGGCTTGAGCCTCCTGCATAATAGGAGAGAAATTGACCTACTATACCACGCTGGTCAGACGTGTTGGTATAGGGTTTTGTTTCGAGTTTTCCCTCTCTTGCATAGATATTATATGCGTTTTACATCCCTTAGTCGTTTTTTACGATACGGTAAGATAAGGGGTGGTGAATTGTATTCTTACTCCGGCACCACATGGAAATTATTAAAGTAAACTAATATATAGTGAAAATTTATACTTGGCTATTTAGTACTAAATAAAAAAGTACGTGTTTCACCATTTTTAGAAATTTCTTCCCAGAAATAGGGATCGCAAGTTTGTATGAAACTTCGTCAGATTTGAAGTTCGATCCGTGATCATTTGTATTTGGCTATTTAGTATTATATGTTAAAAATACGTGTTTCATCATTTTTGTAAATTTCTATGAGCAGGATGTAATAAAATACGGGTTGCAAGTTTTTTATGAAATTTTAACAGTTTTAAAGTTACATTTATGAGGCCTTTTCTTTGGTTATTTTTGTTTCATTATTTTTGGATATTTTATAATAAATCATGTCGATGTCAAATAGGGGTTGCAAGTTTATTAGAAACATCATCATATTTATAGTTCATCATCATCATCTCAGCTCATATATGTTCCACTGTTGGGCTCGAGCCTCCTCCGTAATGGGAGGGAAATCGATCTACTATACCACACTGGTCAGACGTGTTGGTATAGGGTTATATTTCGAGTTTTCCTTTGCCGGCGTAGACGTTATATGCGTTTTATATCCCATAGTCGTCTCTTACGATCACCCACGGGTAAGATGGGGTGGTGGATTGTATTCTTACTTCGTCACCACACAGAAAGTTTTAAGTTAGTACCTTGAAAATAATTATTTGGCTATTTGATGTATTAAATGAATAAATACATAATTTCAGCATTTTTGGAAAAATGCCCGCTTAATATGTAAAATAGGGGTAAATAGGGGGTAGGGCACATTGGTATGAAAATATGTATTTGGCTACTCAATATTAAATAACAAATACGTATTTCACCATTTTTTGAAATCATTCCCTAAAGAGAAATGGATGTTGGAAATTTGTACGGAAATTAACTTATGGTATAAACAAGTACAAGACTTTGTTTTGCTTTTATTTTTAATACTAATATCTGTAATTTAACTACAATTCATAATTCCCTTGCTCTTATCCTAATTACTTGTGGTCGTTATCGTACATATTGCAAAAGTTATTGGCAATAGTTTTATGAACTGCCGCCTGCCTGACGTCATCCCTCCTTGGGAATGTAATTATTACCTAGACGGCATGAGGTGGTGTTGACCCAGGCTGATACAAAGTTCTTAGTCGTCTTTTACGACATCGACAAGCAAAGTAAGGGTTGGCAGTATTCATAACCACTACCACACAGCGGCTGTACAACTTAACCAAATACAAATATTTAATTAAAGACGAAAAACACGTACTAAAGTTTTATTTTTAATCAATCCTAAAGAAAGTAAAATATGATATTAAAGTTTGTATGAAAATGCGTCAATTTGAAAGAGAGATCCTTAACAAATCTAAAAAATATGTTGTTATATTAAAAATAAGTAAAGGCGTGTTTCAATGTTTTTAGAAAATATACCCCTACGGGGACTAAACTAGAGGTTATAGATGTATGAAAATTGTCACTTTTGGAATTAAATCTATAGAACTTAGTACGTCCATGCTTAAGTATAAATAAATTCATAAGGATGGTTGACGTTAGGCAGGCGGCTGGTCATAAAGCTATTGCCAATAACGTTTGCAATATATGTATAGGAAGAGGGGTACATATTGCGTCACCCCGAATAATTGGTAATAGTAGTAATATAAAAAAAAAAAAAATTAACTTATATTTAGTTAAAAAAAAAAATTAAGAACAATCTATTATCAAAATAAAAGTGTTATATTATTTTTTTTACTTATTAGTTCTTTATTAAGTTAAGATATTATATTAATTAATATTAGACCATTCAAACAACTAGCCATATTTTAATAAAAAGGAAAAAAAACACGCTAATTATTTATTTGCAATTAGATGAATACAAAAATCCTGTTTACTAAAGCAGAATATTGATAATGAAAAATATTCCCCTATCGAGTGTATCTACTGATTCTAGTGTGGATAGAAAATTTGTCACATAAATGACTGCCTTTGTGAATAATCATTTCATACATTACTTATGGAGGAGGCTCCAGCCCAATAGTGGCCGAGTGACTGGATCGGGGAATAGTCCATCCCCCGCAGAGAGGCTAAACGCGTGAGGGCGACGCCCCGGCAGTTAGCTGGGGCGTCGACGAGGGATGGTATCCAAAAGGGTAACCCGCCGGGTTAGCCACGGATGGCAAGGAAGCGGTACGAGTGGCCGGGCCAATGGCGATGGGGAGGGAATACGGTAGGGTATGGGGCCACCCACGCGGTGCACCTCCATCGCCCCGGACGGAACTGGCGGCGTGTGTCCGGACCATAGCATACAACAAAAAAAGCCCAACAGTGGGTCGTATTTGAGCTGAGATGATAATAATGATAAATATATTTTCCATTATTGCGAAAGTGGAAGGATGTAGGTACCGAGAGAGACCGAGACTAACCTACCTAGACCAGATCGTTCATGTACTGAAGGAAGGTGGAGTCAAGAGTCTCCGAAACCGGCGAGCGTGTATGAAGAGAATTATGAATGTTGAGGAAGCGAGTGAAGTATGCAAAGATAGAGTTCTCTGGCACTCTGTTCTCTCTGCCTACCCTGCAAGGGATATGGCGTGATGATATGTATGTATGTGTGTATGTATATTTTCCATAATATTTTTTTTTAAATTTTACATCAAAACTCAGTATCATAGGTTGTATAATATTCAAATATGAAAAATGTAAGTGTTAAAAAGCAGTTACGATGTCATGATCTAATGGATTTATGTTTATAAAAGAGCTTTCATATTATTACGTTCAAAATCCACCTGGGATGTTTAGTATAAAATATATGAAACATTTCGACCCTCAAATAATCGACGCTTTCAAAGTCTGTTTACCAACGTAAACTTGCTCACTCTAACTGCTATATACGATAAGTACACTTAATATTCCAATTGAGAGAGATTTTGAATACTAGGCTTTCGGATAAGTTCCTATAATATCGTGTTATAATTAAATCAGCTAATATTATTTAAGTGTTTATAGATAATTTTATATAAGAACTTACTCGTAACGCAATTGTAGAATATAGATAGATATGTCTTCATGTCATCATCATTCTCCTACTCTTGTCCCAATTACTTGGTGTCGATACAATATGTACTCTTTTTCATAGTACATATTGTAAAAGTTATTGGCAATCGTTTTATGACCGGGCGTTTGCCAGACATCAACCCTCCTTGGGAATGTAATTGTTGACCAAATGGCATCAGATGGAGTTGGCCCAGGTCGTTAATAAGGCTCCTAGTCGTCTTTTACGACATCCACGAGCAAAGTAAAGGTTGGTAGTATTCGTAGCCGCTACCACATAGCTATATAGATATATTTTCATGTAGTGTAGTTATAAAAATACGAAATGTTAATACTTCTTTCTTTCGAGTGGGTATCGTAACGCTTTTCATATGGGTTTTGTAAAATTCGATTAAGACATGTAACCGTATCAGTGGCCTACTGATCTTAGAGAGGAGAAATTCAAAATGAAATTCTATATCAATTTGACACAGTAGGCTATTTTTCTTATCTAGATAATCACCACACGTAAAATCAACGATTCAAAATAAGAATTTGTATATAACACAAAGTATGGCCATCGAACTCGTGATACTTGAAATGACAGGTATCTTTTACCACTACGTCATCTATGTAGTCACTTATGAATTAAGCTTAATTAAACTTAATGGTTTCTCTGCATGGTGACGGATTAAGAATACATTATGTCATCACACCTTATTTTCTTGTGAGAATTTTAAATAAACGACTAAGTGTGCACCAACGGAATGAACAATTGGGCTGACCCGGCAAAAAAATTTAACGGGAAATGCAATCTTCCACCCGCTTGCTCACCATGGCGATTATAGATCTATGTCAAATATTAGATGTCGATACGCTAATAAAAGGATGGATAAAAGCCGTTTTATTTATATTATTGATTAAGAATCAAATAGCAATAAAGAGATTGGTTTAGTCACAGGCAGAATAAACGTTGAGAGCCCCGTAGGAAAGCATCTCATCGGTGCACCTATATTAAGAATAACTAGTAGTAGTAGTAAAAATTTGATGACTGTAGTTGGCGTTACTACATGTGTGGTAAAGATTACTTTATAATTCCGCCAAGGCGCCTTTTTGTACCCTCGCGCCCTTCATCATCACAGCCCATAAATGTCCCACTGTTGAGCTCGGGTCTCCTCCGTAATGGCAGAGAAATTAACCTACTATACCGCGCTGGTCAGACGTGTTGGTATAGGGTTTTGTTTTGAGTTTTCCTTCTCTTGCATAGATGTTATATGCGTTTTATATTCGTTAGTTGTCTCGTACGATCACCCGTGGGTAAGATATGGGGTAGTGAATAGTATTCTTACTCCGTCACCACACGGAAAGCTCGCGCCCTTATTTTGCTACAATTGGATATTTGCCTTTTGTTGTCTACCTGGTAGTTTTCCCTTTTAGCCTTTATTTCTTTACTGCTGTCGCAAGTGTAGTGCACTCCGATCCACCTACAAGCCGTGGCAGCTACGAATGCACTAACGACAGTTCAGGCGATAGAAGAATTAATCATCTTAGAGGGTTTTCTTCTTTAATCCTCATCGTCAGTCCATTAATCTAGTAATGTAAATGACAAAAAACCAATTTAACAATTATTATAATAGTGATAATATTTGTGTAGAAAATAGACTTAATAATTTAATAGATCTAAGCATTGTAAAGACAAAGTTAATATTTAAATTGAATTATGAGTGTAAGTATACGAGTACGACACCTAAACCTGAATGGGTTAGGTAAAGGACAGGGATTAAACGATTTAACCAGGTTAAGTCTGCGCCGTTACATAGCCTCTAAATTATTCAATTTATGTATAATCATTATTCAAATTTTATGGGCGCTTGCAAAGTTATCCTTTTAGGTTAATGGTCTCGGTAAGTTTTATATTTCACGACGAAGCAGACTGTGTGCAAACGATTGAGTGCATCGCTTTGCGTTTGAATTATTATGTGGCGAAGCGAATGCATCTCTACGCTTATGACAGAGATACTCAGAAAAAACTCATGTTTATGAAGTAAAAACTCCTTTAGCGGCGCTGTGCACTTTTGGGATGGGAAAAAATGTTAAACTCGCGTTAGGACACGTAACTTGATCGAAAATTCGTGATACGGAAGGAGAGTACACTGTAGGAGAGGAAATTTATAAGACAGAGGAAGAGTAGACCGTAGGTGAGTTACTAACCTACTTTTTCTTGTGGGTGTCACAGAGAAAATTATATATACTATATAGTAAGCCTTCATAGATAACCAAGAATAAAGTAAAATAAGAAATAGAAAATTGTGGTAACCTTTCCGGTCAGCTTAGTAGTTTATAACTCTTCCACATCACTTTTAATGGCGAGACTTATCCGCCAAATGAGGCAAAGGAACTAGTCAGTGAGGAAAATGCCCAATGTGTTACCCACTAGTAGCCTACTGGCACGTGGGATGGCAAAGTCGCGAGGATCTTGATGCTTAATCACGGTCTATTGTAGTTGTGAGTGATAGGAGATCAGTATGGCTTCCGTAGTGAGGTCGACCTTCGGAAGACAAGTACTGGCATAACATTGGCAGGGAAGGTATTGGTGGCCCACTCAGTAAATGGATATTGTAGGATATACGAGGGGTTATGTTGCCCCACAACGCCTTTCTCTAAACGGAAACTGAGGCTGGCAATGCAAACCATAATCAGTTAAAAAATGGATTTAAGCAATTAAAAATATTAAAAAGGCAACCGAGAAACCAAAATACAATCAATATGTCCAGTAGGGTGGGTTATTTTCATTTTTCTTAATTTTTAATAGGGCTCAGCGCTAAAAATATGCTAAACGGTTTTTAGTTAATTTATATGTAAAGTTTCATTTAATTATTTTAAGGTAGTTAACTTCCGGATTGTGAAAGAAGTTTTTAAAAAAGTAGATTTTTGACGTCATTTTGTCGATCCTTTTTTCTGTTATTGATATGCTATTTTATACGTAATAGTTTCTACAAATTAACGTATATAGACGTTTTATTATAATACTTTAGTTCAAGGACATGCCTAAAGAGGAAAGGTGGAGGTGAGGGTTGCTTAAGAGAAATGGTGCTTGACAGACCTGTAGAACATTGGTATCGCACGTTTATTGATAGAATGCAATAGTTTATTTTGCATTATAATAAGAATGGAATACACTCACAATAGTTGAAAGAATTCTTTCCTTGGTGATCTATATTATTTAAAAGATAACATTTTACCAAAGCTTCATACGGTGTGATGAAATTTTAAAAGTAGACTCAACACAAAGTAATACATAAAAGAGAAACTAAAAAAGAGCTAACGTGTAAAGAAATAAAAGTTTGTGATTTCAATATTGATAGAAATATGAGCTAAGCTTTCTATTCCTAGAGTAAAACCAAAACGAATGAAGGTAATGATATAAATATATCATGTAAAATGCAAAAACCTACTTAAGTCTTATCGCAAAATACCTGAAAATAGGTTGGAAGAGTTTCGTCTTGGAAACAAAGTTTTATGTGATATTTTGGTTTGTAAATGTCGTGATTTACTCAAATGTCCTTGTCCTGATAATAAAAAAATACCTGCAAGGGAATACAAGTGCGTAAACAGCTATCTAACAACTAGGCAAATGATAGGTAGCATTAACGTTAGGTGCGTACGAAACATAATACAAAAGCAATATAAATATATATCTGTACCATCAGTAGCTCACCTCAATCCCAATGAGCCAAATGAAATTGCGAAGAAATAACCCAGAGTCTGAGAGAACTACAACTGCAGTTGGTTACATTTTATTGTCAAAAACAGGCGATAAATTTGGAGTGTCAAAGGTCGGCAACGGCTAGAGCATCAATAGTTTAAACGCGTCAAATTAACAAGTAATAAATAAATAGAGCAGCGGCGACACTCAAAAATAATTAAAACAGATATAACGTCACAAAAATCTATGTCATAAATACCGGCATTGTATTTCGATGAAAGAAAAGTCCAAACTTGACTATATCTAAAAATAACGAGAAAATATAGGCCACGTACACTTGAAAATCATATTTCTTTGATAAAAGAACCTAACTTAAGCTTTTTGGATTATGTTATATCCGTTTCAGGCATTGCAAGGTATATAAAACAAACAACACTCATATTTTTCGTGAATGCAATATCAATAGATCATTCGATGGAATCAAATGTGACATCACCAACGTGAGTGTTGGTAAATGCGGACGGAGTTATATAGATTTTAGATTAGATCAACCTTTAGCTTCTGCTACTTTATGTAATAACAGAAGCAATGGCAGAACAGTAAGAAAAAGCTTTATCTAAACCCAGATCGATGTTAGAAAATCAATGCCGAAGTAACCCAGCAAAATGGATTTTGCCACTAATTAAACTCTCAATGTAGTAATTAGTTTTTATTTTATCTATCGTGAAAAATCTCTGCAGTTTTATTCTCTTTAATAAACACACTTATTTTAATTTGTTTTAGACTTTTATTTACAGACTAGCTTTTGCCCGCGACTTCGTCCACGCAGAAGTCATCTCTGACAGAGTTAAATAGAAAAAGCAATGCACCTTGCATTGAAGGTTTATCGCTAGGATAATAATCAACAGCGTCAGAAACTGTGATGCGTTGAGGTGTTGATTCTGCGAGTTAGTTGTCTAACGGAATTAGGCAATAGGGTGGGTCCGAGAGAAAATACTCTACGTTGACACGTTCTACCGTCGGTGCTTTGGGCGGTGCAAGCGTGAGTACCTGTATTTAGGTTCACTGTATGAGGGCTTTGACTCGAGATGATACCCGGTTGCGGTGGCCGCCCGCACAACGTAGATGTACGTGTACGGCGCGCTTGTGTCTATATACCATAGCTGGTCACTAAAGAAAAAGGTGGTTCAAAGTTCTATTCATTCTACAAATTATATTGCCATTAATATACTATTTACGGTATGACCATGGGATAAAAATATAATTATCGCCACCCTTTATTTGACTGTTTTGTTTCACCAGCAGAGTTGCGACCTCGTTAAATATGATTTATTATTTATTTATTTAGTGAAAATTTTTGAAGCTAAACTTAACCTGTATCTTAAACTATTAGGCAAGAACCTATTGTCGTCTACTATGTGTATCGTGTGAGCTCTCGCGCCGGAACTGGTCGCCACAACGGCACTGGTGCGGGGTTGATGGAGAGTGAGAGAGAAACACGTGTTTATTTATTTTTACCGCAGAATGTTTGTACGTAATTTGAAAAGAATCGATAACGAAATTTTCTCCCCTTACACACTTTGCCGCTTTGTTACACCCCCTTAGGGGCGGAATTCATAAAATCCTTTCATATTGAATCTCTATGTCATAAATAAAAACGTGCTTCAAAATTTAATGTTTCTAGCTTTAATTGTTTCGGCTTGGCTACCGCCAAACGTTTGAACGACTCATTAACATGAGTCGTTCAACCCGCTTCACAGGCCTAATTTACACAACCAGAGCGTAAAAACTGACAAATGCTGGATATTACCCTAGAATATTTGATTCGGCTCGTAATTTGAAAAGAATCAATAAAGATTTTTTTCTCTTCATACAAACTTTGCCACTCTGCCCCACCCCCTTAGGGGTATAATTTCGTAAAATCCTTTCTTAGTGAATGTCTACGTCATATAAAGAAACCACTGTCAATATTTCAAGTTGCCAGCTTCAATAATATCGGCTTGGCGCTAATGATTTAATGAGTCGTCCAAACCGCTTTGCAGGCCTAATTTACACCCCCAGAGGGTGAAAATCAACAAATGCTGAAACACGTGTTTATTTATTTTTATTGAAGATAATTTGTACGTAATTTGAAAAAAATCGATAAAGACTTTTTTCTCCGAACATTTTTTAAATTGACATAACTTTTTTTTTTATAAACCAATGGACATAAAATAAAGCCTAAATGTTAAGTGACGCTTACGACAATATATTAGTGAAAACCGCGTCTAAATCGGATAAGCCGTTTCTGAGATTAGCGTGCACAAACACACAGACAAACAGATAAACAGACAAAAATTTAAAAAAATATTGTTTTGTGTTCTATTAGTGTTGATAAAGGTCCCAGTAATATTTTTTTTCATATATCTTCCATGTACAGACAGCGACCCGTTACATTTTTATTATATGTATTTACAGATAACATTGATTTATGCACCTTTTTTGCCATACCGTTCAGATCATTAAAAATACACTTTTTTTTTTAAATTTGGACTTGAAACCGGAGGTACAAAACTACTTCTGATTGTTACCAATCTTCCCAGTCTTTTTCCACATATGTTTTAGCACCGTTTTGCACGCCTCTTAAGCGAAGCGTTGAGGTCTTGCTCTACTCTCGACTTATGAAAATCAAGCACTTTTCAAACCTAAAAATGATAGTATTTTTCTCACATTGCACTTATAGGATAATATTATTATACATATGTCAAGAAAAAACATTCGTCTAAACGTATTTGATATTTTTAAAAAGCAATTATTTTGTTTAAAGTAAGAAAAAAGTTGATTATAAAAATTTTTCGAGGCCGTCCGGACGTTACCGTAAAGTATCTGGCATTATGTCGACCGTAAAAATGAATGTATCGAAGTTTTTCTTTTATTAAAAGCTTCATAATCGCTGTTTCCTTTCGAAAATGGCTTGGTAATTCTTTGTCGTTTAATTGCAATTAATAAAAAACTAAACTGCTTAGTCATTAGTGTATGTATACTTTATGAAAATTGGGTTCGTTATATTTTTTGTTCGTCCATTCGGACAAGCAAAGGAAATAAATCCCATTCAGCCTATACAGCTATGTTTAGCTCTACGTCGAGAATGGCACAAGATATCTAAAGTATTTTTTTTTCTTTCATTACGAGTATGTACAAGCTTTTATTTAGTTTCACCTGTCCCGTTGTCTGTAATCAAATCTTGCAAGTTAAATTTGATCCCCTTTCCGGTTTCCGATTGAGCTGAAATTTTGCATGCATGTATAAATTAGATGACAATGCAATATTATTTTGACATAGAGCTGAGCTGATGATGGACCTGGAAGCTGGCCATAGGAACTCCGTAATTAAACGACGCAACCCGATCGAAATTGGGCTTATTTGATTCGTCTTGACGAGTACTTTGATACTATATGGAAACCAGGGTCTGATCATGGACATGGAAGCTGTCCATAGGAACTCCGTAATTAAGCGACGCAACCTCATCGAGTTTGAGCTCGTTTGATTCGTCTTGACGAGTACTTTGAGACTATATGATAACCAGGGTTGACGATGGACCTGAAACCTGGCCATAAGAACTCTGTAATTAAACAGCGCAATCCCATCGAGTTTGGGCTCGCTTGATTCGTGTTGACGAGTACTTTGATACTATATGGTAACTAGGTTCTGATGATGGTCCTGCAAGCTGGCCATAGGAACTCCGTAATTAAGTGACGCAACCCCATCGAGTTTGGGCTCGTTTGATTCGTCTTGACGAGTACTTTGATACTACATGGAAACCAGTGTCTGATCATGGACCTGGAAGCTATCCATAGGCACTCCGTAATTAAGCGACGCAACCCCATCGAGTTTGGGCTCGTTTGATTCGTCTTGACGAGTACTTTGAGACTATATGGTAACCAGGGTCTGACGATGGACCTGGAACCTGGCCATAAGAACTCCGTAATTAAACAACGCAACCCCATCGAGTTTGGGCTCGCTTGATTCATTTTGAGGAGTACTTTGATACTATATGGTAACTAGGTTCTAAAGATGGACCTGGAAGTTGGCCATAGGAACTCCGTAATTAAAAGATGCAACTCCACCGAGTTTAGGCTCGTTTGATTTATCTTGACGAGTATTTCTATACTATATGGAAACCAGAGTTTGATCATGGACCTGGAAGCTGTCCATAGGAACTCCATAATTAAGCGACGCAACTCTATCGAGTTTGGGCTCGTTTGATTCGTCTTGACGAGTACTTTGAGACTATATGGTAACCAGGGTCTGATGATGGAGCTGGAACCTGGCCATAAGAACTCCGTAATTATATATCCATATCGCTAACGTTGCGCCTCAGAGTATCAGGGCGAACCCTGTTATACTGAAGCCCTTATCCCTCCACAATGGACCTCTGGGGTGATGAACCCTTTTTGTGCTATATTTGTGGGAACAACACGAATAATAAAAATACTAAAAAGTTAAAAATAAAATTAAAGAAAAATATTTTTTTAAAAACAAGCTTTTATTATTTGCTAATATAATAAACTAAAAAGTTAAAAATAAATTAACTCTAATCATACATATAACACTTTATAAGTTCATTGTAACCTTTAACGATATTTTTATTAATCTTCAACAACAAAATAATTCCATATCGTACATAATTATATATTTTTAACACTAAAACTTTACACCATAATTATTAAATCTGGCCGTTTTTATCACAGTCCCAATTTTATAAATAAAAGTGTGTTGCATTTTTTTAGCAAATAATAAACAGCTTGCTTTTAAAAAAGGATTTTTTTCTTTAATTTTATTTACATTTCTGGCATTGACTAATAGTAAATGATAAATAATATAAAAATTATGAGGCGTGCACTTTTGGATTTTCCAAATTATTTTTCACTGTGCCCGAAAGAAAACTATTTTTTTTTTTCTCCATACATAAGTGAATTCCACCCTAATGTCCAGTATCATAAGCAGCTTAACTTAATTGAGGAGAAAGTTTGTACTCTACATTGGGGAGAATATTGAATATAGTTATTCAGATTTTCTTAAAAGGTTTTAGTCCCCATTTAAATACAACACTTATTTAAAATACTCAACTACGAGTATATTATATATTGTTGTTACGATTAATTTCAGTACACTTTCGTATTACTTCGAAGATAAGGTTTAGGCCCGCCATTATTATAAATACACTCTGTATTTATAATAATGGCGGGATATTAAGGTATTTTGAAACATTTAGGAAATATTTAAGATATATAATGCATGTGGAATCGCCATTTATGACACTCACCTGCTCCATAAAGAAAAAGAAATTAAACTACTTTACTACGTGAGCCAGAAGTATTGGCGAAGATATTGCTGTAGAATAGTTTCCAGAGATAAGCCACCGGTGGAGAACTGAAGACCGTGAGAACGTGGTACTGATAGTCAGTTCTTCAAGGTGGAGAGAGCGTACGGCAGATTATTTAGTCAGTGAGAGCCCCACACTAAACCTTTGTTGTCCTGATTAGTTGGGTCTGCGATAATATATACAGGGTGTCCCAAAATTCAACGATAAGCTGGCACCAGCAGGTGGACCTACATATGACTACTCGAGAACAGAAAAGAAAAAAATTCTACCTTGTTTTTTTTTTTCATTACGACAAAAAAACCAAAATCTTTAAAAATGGACATCCTTTATTATATTATTAAGTGCTATTGCTACAGTTTTACAAGTAATTCTGTGATTTTTTTTGTATTGGCAAGGTAAGTAGCACTACTATCGATCACAACCATTAAAAATTCCAGAATATCTATAGTTTTTACACAAAAATCAATCAAAACTATGTTTTTTTCATAAATTATGTAAGATTTTGACTTTCAGCTCACTTTCACTCATCATAGTGAAAAAAAAAAGTATGGACGCTACTGTGGCAAATAGTATTAAAAATTGGCGCATCTAACTACAATTCTAAAATGGTATAACATTCTAGACAAATTAGCCACAAAAATATACTTAGGTGTACTATTTCAAAATAACAACCATATTTCGAAAATTGTTAGTGTTGATAGTAATCACTTTTACTATGTAGCCAAAATGTTTTTGTAGCAAGTTCTCAGAATTTTAATGAGACATGTGCGTAGTCCATAAGTCCATAAAATAAGTTGGACAGAGATAGAGAGATTATACGTTAGAGGGAGATAGATAGATGCTAATTGTTTAGTAACATTAATGCAGGTGGAGAAGTAATTAATGTCCTCAGCAGCACAGCAAGTCAGTATGCTCTACTTCTTTGTTTACTGCACACCGTTCTGTTTTAATTAAAGTGGCTCTGGTACTGACGACTTTTGGATTGAATTAAGTGACCTGGAAATTGACCTGACTTGGCATTATTTTAGACTGTGATTTTGTGTTTTTTTTTAAGAAGTTTTGCCTTATTTTCAAGTGTTTAGCATTCATCATGCCGCTACCATACACAGCGTTAGAATACGCTAATATGCACCTAATTTATGGAGAATGCCGATGCAATGCCAACGCTGCTAGCAGATTATATCGAGCAAGGTACCCTAATCTTCAAAGGTATCCGGATTATCGCGTATTTATTAACGTGTATCAAGCTTTTTCGGAGGGTTGTATACCATCTGACAGGCGAAACGCTGGAAAACCTAGATCGGAACACGATGAAGAAGTTCTCAATGAAATAGAAAACGATTCAACTACCTCTGTACGTGCTGTACAAGCAGCAACGGGAATCCCAAAAAGTACTGCACATAGAATTTTAAAACGTCACGTCGTCGTGATGAAACAACCTGCAAGAAAGATGGATATTTAAATCTTCACAATCTTCATAGCTGGAACAATGAAAATCTGCACCTGGTGAGAGAAGACAATCTCAATACCAATTTAAGGTTAACCTATGGACTGGCATAATAAATGGCAAAGTGATAGGGCCCTTTGAGTTACAAGGAAACATAGATGGCAATAGTTATTTAAACTTCTTACAAAATGAGTTGCCAGGATTATTAGAAGATGTGCCCTTAAGTGATTTGCAAACCATGTGGTTTCAAAACGATGGTTGCCCAGCTCACTATGCCCGTCCTGTGCGAGAGTACTTAGACCAAGAGTACCCAGGGCGTTGGATCGGGCGACTTGGTCCTATCTTGTGGCCACCCCGTTCACCCGATCTAAATCCCCTGGACTTTTTGTATTGGGGTTGTCTAAAGGACAGAGTCTGCACAAAACCGATTGCAACCTTGGACGAGCTTCGCCATAAAATAATTCAGACTGTGGATCTACGGACTACGCACATGTCTCATTCAAATTCTGGGAACTTGCTACAAAAACATTTTGGCTACTTAGTAAAAGTGATTACTATCAACACTAACAATTTTCGAAATATGGTTGTTATTTTGAAATAGTACACCTAAGTATATTTTTGTGGCTAGTTTGCCTTGAATGTTATACCATTTTAGAATTGTAGTTAGTTGCGCCAATTTTTAATACTATTTGCCACAGTAGTGTCCATACTTTTTTTTTTCACTATGATGAGTGAAAGTGAGCTGAAAGTCAAAATCTTACATAATTTATGAAAAAAACATAGTTTTGATTGATTTTTGTGTAAAAACTATAGATATTCTGGAATTTTTAATGGTTGTGATCGATAGTAGTGCTACTTACCTTGCCAATACAAAAAAAATCACAGAATTACTTGTAAAACTGTAGCAATAGCACTTAATAATATAATAAAGGATGTCCATTTTTAAAGATTTTGGTTTTTTTGTCGTAATGAAAAAAAAAATCAAGGTAGAATTTTTTTCTTTTCTGTTCTCGAGTAGTCATATGTAGGTCCACCTGCTGGTGCCAGCTTATCGTTGAATTTTGGGACACCCTGTATATAATATATATATATATATATATATATATATATATATATATATATATATACATATATATATATATATATATATATATATATATATATATATATATATATATATATATATATATATATATATATATCTATATATATCTGCCTTCGAAACTCAACGAATGGCATACTGGGCTAACTTATGACATTCCACGATTCCACGTCGAGTGTCGTGGGTGCCATTGTAAGAGTTATGTGATCCACAAATGATTGTTCTGAGCCCGAATGTAAATAATTCTTTTTTTTTTTCCTTCGCATGGTGGACCATGGATGTGGTCGCGCCCCAGCAAATCGGTCCGGGGCTACAGAAGAGGCGGTGTGCAACCCCATGGACCCACCCTGCAAACACTTCTCTTCGCCGTGCGAGCGGGCCACCGGAACCCGATCTTTGTCTTCGGTGGCGGGTGCAATTAATCTGCGTTAGTTGTATATTTACATAGTCTTGCCATAAATACTGTTAACAAAGAATTTTTTTTTCTATTGAAAATAACATTTATTATTTTTACAGGGTGTTAGTTTAATACATACTTAAATATAAAACAATTTAAAATATAGCTTATTCGAAGTGGTCTCCATTAGCTGCAATACAGTCCTTTAAACGTTGAGGGCCAGTTGTCAATAGAAGTACGTACTCTTTTCATGAGAAAAATCTTCACTGCCAATCGTATAGACTGTTTTACGGTCTCCCATACACTCTATACATCTCTCTCTCTCTCAAACTGACCATAATTCATAATCCAGCAGATTAATATCGGGACTAGACGACGGCCAGTCTTCAGCTGTGATGAAGTCCGAAACGTTCGTTTCCAACCAAGACCGCGTAAACCGAGCTTTGTGACCCAGCGCCGAGTCTTGCTGGAAGGACCATTCTTGGTTATTGAACATGGTATTGCTAAGGGGCTTCATTATCTTCTCAAGAATGGTATCTTGATACACTTGTGCCGATGTTTTGATACCTTTTTTACAAAAATATGGCTCAGTCACTACTTCATAGATAATACCCCACCAAACCATCACTGAAGTCGGATAATGCCCACGTTGCACTCTGTCGACTAATTGAGATGCTTCCTTAGAGCTTTGGGCATAAAAACTGTCATTTTGTTTGTGAAAATGTTGCTTAATTGTTAAAATTTTCTCATCCGTAAACAAAAGTTTTCTGTGACCTCCCTTTACATACCGCTGCAGTAGTTGTTTCGATTTTACCAGTATACTCCATTATTTTTTAATTATCAGTTACGAAATGACCAGTACGTATCTTATAGGTTGCAAGACATGGTTCTAGGCGCTATCTTCATCTCCTGAGATAAAATCTTTTGCTTTTGGACAGGATGTCTTCGAATTCTTTCTTTACTGCTTTACCAACTTTTTAAGTACGAATACTACGTGAACGGCCAGGTCTTTTTCTGTCACAAAAGAGAGGAGGTCTCATTGTACCTATTAATACTCCGGTAAACAAACATTTTACTAATACCAAGCGTATGGAGTTTTAAAAATTGTATTTGGCTTATCCCTACTTTGTGTAATGCAATCACAGCGATTTGGTTCTCTTTATCACCCTACTCCATTTTAATATCGCAAAATATTGTACAATGTACTGGCGCCAAAATGAGAAACACAATGAACAATCATATAAAATGACAGATTCTAAATTCAAATTTAATATTTTGTTTCTATTTAATATTAACAGTATTTATGGCCAGACTAAATATATTTCCCACGATACAAGGGTTTATTTCTTAGTGTGAATAATTGTTAAAAAAGAACACCAAAAAGGTTTGGCGATATTGTAATCTTACTTCGTCACTAAATTGTATTTTTTTTATTGCTTATGGAGGCAAACGAGCATACAGTACACCTGATGGTAAGTGTCACTGCCACCCATGGATCTTTGCAATACCAAGGGTACCTATAGCTAGGCCGCTGCCTACCAATACAATCACCAAACCCACCCAGTTGTGCTTCCGGCTCTCTCGCTCTCACAAATGGACCCGCACTGTACGCTCAAACTTATTAATCAATATTTGTTTGTATAGTGTAACGTGTATGAGGAAAGAATATGAACTACGAGCCGAAGAAAATAAAGACTGCTTGTAACCAGAAAGTTATCAGAGGACATTACAGCTTTTCCTACTCAGATTTGCACTGCACAGATGGCTAAGATACCGACATTCCGTGCCAGAGCAGTGGGTTCGCTTCCCATGCAGGACAATACTTTTTGCGATCCACAAAGTTTTGTTCTGAGTCTGGGTGCAATTTATCTGCATTAATTGCATATTTGTAAAGGCATCTGAAATAAAAGGACTGTTTCCTTAGTGGGGAGTCCTAAAAAAAAAGATAGAGTCCTACTATACATTATACTAGGAAAATAAACAGCAGCACTAGCCTAATTATTACTCCAACTGCAACTCTCTCCAAAACCAACCTGAACTGCCACGCGTTGTGATTATAGTATTATTTCCCTTTCAGTTGATGCCCTGAAGAATGGATCACTAATCCCCGGTCCGTTCACCCGCTGCCTCGGCTAGTAGGTACGGCATCAGGCGAAGGTAAGCTAGGTGGCATAAGATGGAGTTAGCCCAGATTGACGTAAAACTCCTAGCCATCTTTTACAATACCTACAAGTAATGTAAAGATTGGTAATATTCGTAGGTGCCACCATACAGCAGATTGAATATCATGTTATGTGATAGCACAACCGGGCTGGCCACGGACGTCATGGATTTGGTACCACTGGGCGGCTCAATGGCAATGGGGAGGCAATACGATGAGTTATGGCGCCAGGCCCTGCCCTTCCGTTGCCCATGAAGGAACGGACCACGTATGTCCAGACCATGGACTACAAAAAAGAATGTGATAGCACAAAAATGTACGTTATTCATAAATACGAAAAGCATTAAAAGAACATTTTCAGCTTATTGACGATATAATATAAGAAGCTATAAAAATTCAATTCATCCAATAGCCATCTATAATCGTTACTCGCCGCATAGGAGAGCGATATTACGTCGGTAGCAGCCTGAAGTTAATTAATTGATATAACTAAAGGCGAATAGCGTCGCCTTGACGTGAAATACGTAGATTGTCCTTCATTTATTTACTTGGCGACAGTTTCACGTCCATTGACGCCAGCGTAGTACAATGGTAAATCAATATACATTATAAAATGTATTGTCATTTGTAGTTATGATAATGTAGGTAAAGTTGGATGTATTTCATAATACCGTAATAATGGTTTCGTACGGTGGTTGAGTTATAAAAAATACTTTTTAACAAATTTATAAATTTTTTAAATATAACCTTTTAGGATACAGCAATCGTAATAAGTTTAATCACAATTGAATTATTGGTTTAGTACAGAATATGTATCAACACTAGCTGTACCGTATAACTTCAATATCCCTAGAGAATAACTAATATAGAGATTAATAACATGCACAATAAATCAATCAAATAAACAATCAATCCTTGTTATCGACTTTGTATAAACTGTGACGCGGATGTCTTATTCTTATTTATCTCTTTGTAACACAATTTTACTGATTTGCTAACATTTATATAGGTACATTGGCCCGGCTCAAAAGATATGTTCATGGCTATAACTAATAACATACATACATACATATTATCACGCCATATCCCTTGCAGAGTAGGCAGAGAGAACAGAGTGCCAGAGAACTCTATCCTTGCATACTTCACTCGCTTCTTCAACATTCATAATTCTCTTCATACACGTTCGCCGGTTTTGGAGACTCTTGACTCCACCTTCTTTCAGCACGTGACCAATCTGGACTAGGTAGGTGAGTCTCGGTCTCCCCTGGTACTACATCCTTCCACTTTCGCATTGTATATCTTCTTAACCAGACGTTCGTTCGGCATTCTTTCCACATGTCCGAACCATCGGAGCATTCCCTTTCGCATCTGTACACCAATACTCTCATTCATACCTACTCGCTCTCTTACGTCGTCGTTGCGAATGCGGTCGGTCAGCCTAACTCCACAGATTTTCCGTAGAGATCGCATTTCAACCGCATTAATTTTGCTTTCATGCTCTTTTCTGCATACCCAACTCTCGCTTCCATATAGTTGGGACAAGCACAGCGTTATGTATTGCTACACGTGCCTTCTGGCTGAGGTGGTGGCTACCGAGAAGTTGTCTCAACGCTCCGTTCACTCTATTTCCCGCATTCACTCTTCGCTCTATATCAGTGGTCGGTGTCGGAGGTTCTGGCGCTCTCCGACGACGGCCCTGTGGCTTTACTGCCGCTCTCATTCCGCGACGGCTCTGCGGTAGATCCACCCTATCCGTCACTCGACAGCTTCGTTGAGCTGCCACTCCTCGTCCCTTCCTTGGACGGCTCTGCGACATCGTCGCCTTCGTCCCGGGACACACACCCGCCGCCGCTCTCCCTCCGCGGTGGCCCTGCGGCGCTACCACCATCCGTATGCGACGGCTCTGCGGCAACTGTGCCGCCCTCGTCGCTGGGAACGCTGGTTTCACGGCGTGCCGCGGCCTCCAGCGCCTCCCTCTCCTTCTTAAGGCGGTTGGCGCGACGGTTAGCGCGCTCGCCAAGCAGAGTTGACATCCGCCTGCTCTTCTTCCTCCTTTTTGGGGCCTCCTTTGTTGGTGCCGGATCCTCGGCGGACGCCTCAAGTCGCAAGGACGAGGCGTTGTTTGTGTCAGTTTTGCTTTGGCTTGACAAGGCCTTGAGGTGAGAATCATTATGATCCCCGTCGTTATTTAGTTTTAAATGTACAGTATCCATAATGAATCCCACGAGTATGGGAGATACATTCCGTCTACCCGGGCAGAGATCCCTGTACCCGGGCAAGCCTACATTTACCAACCAGGGGGGCAGCCGGTACCCTGGCTGGAGCGTGCTAAGAACAGAACAACCCATCTGCCATGCATCTTCTCGCCGCACGCCTGAACTTAAGATTCTGGGTGGTTTCCGAATTCGTATGTCGAATTCTTTATAGAGGTTGTCTTCCTCGCGGTCTGGGCGGTTAAGCCAAGACCCTTGCTCCTGAAACTAAGACAAGTAAAGATCAGGTTTACGATATGTCGACAGTGGCATATGCCTGCACAGCCTTCAAATGAATGAGTGACTGGGCCCGTCAAAAATTCGCGTCCGACCGGAATCGAATAGAGGGCTAGGAGCGAATTAAGGCTTCCCAAAAAAAAGAGGACCTCCCTAGCGCCAGATATTCACTACGGGAGACAACCCATCAGAATGATCTGGGAGACTGTCGCCCGCACCCAGGGTACACCACGCGGAGGTTTCTGACATCGTACCCCAACAGCCTGGCTGACAGAACGCCAATATTGACGTCAAACCAAGGCGACATTCCATCATCCAGCCGCACACAGGCTTTAAAGCCCATGTAACTGGACTGCACAGCCTGTAACAGTTTACCGTTAATACTATACTCCGGTAAAATGTCCCAAAGTTCCTTTCGTACAACCGTGTCAAATGCTCTCCCCAGATCCACAAAATATAATTAATAAAAGATTAAAAATATAGTTTTAATTAATTATAACCATATTTTAAAGCAACGCTATGCGGCTATCTCATACAATGTTTCTGACACATAATCTTATAGGGTTACTCAAATAATATAACATGTCTATAATTAATAAAAGTTTAAAATAATTATAGTTTTAATTAACTATACTTATATTTTTCCAACAATCCTAAGCATCCGCTTATAACATATCCATGTTCAGGGATATATTTGATATTATCTATGTCTTCAGGTACACAAATTAGTGAAGATCGATCTTACTATAGATCTTATCATCTGAAATTCATAACCCAAAAGCTTATCTCTAAACATTAAAAAAACATTAACTCCAATATTAAAATGAAGGTTTACGGTATTTTCTAAGTTTATGGAACTATCAATGAAATATTTATTATATCGGGCTTAAGTCTCACCATGTTTTTCTTTACTTGTTAAAGATAACTTGAAAAAAAAATTACATACAATGAAACATAGAACATCCTTTTTGAAGTCGGTTAAAAAATAAGATTTATTACAGATTTATGTATGTATAAAAATTTAGGAGTATAAAATTTTGTATGGCTTTTGATTTAAGTTTAATAACCTCTGTATGGTAGTCAATTTCAATTTCACATTTTTTTTTCGCAAAGACAAAATTCAACACATATATGTATATCTTTGTATTGCAGATGAGCTTATAAATATATAACTAATGGAAACAAATTGCACCCAGATTCGAGAACATTATTTGTTAATATCATAAATAATTGTCCAGCGTAAGAATTGAATCCACGCCACGTGCTGCGAAAGGTAATATATGCTCCTACGCCATATCTGTAGATTTATTATCACCAAGTTATTCATTTAAAAAACCATTTGAGATAAAATTTACTCTTATCAATTATATATAGATATGTACCTGCTAAGTGAATCCGTACAGATGCATCAGTGCCCATAGCGAGGGTTTCTTGCGTAACCTATACGCACCAAATCGATACTTAACCGATTACATAATCGTTATCAAGTAGACAATATGTCACTCTGGTTTATATGTAGACTCAGACACTTGACACAAGACTAATTTATTTTATCTAATTGGCTATTACCGTGACACAAAAAGCTGTTACTTTATAACACCTGTCAGTTGTTTTTTATGATTGTTGGCTGGGATCATGACAAATGTGGTTTGCCGTGAAATGTCACCCTTGTGTTTTTATATTAACAACGCATTTTTATATAAACACAGTTATTTATACCTATAATATACACTCTGATGACTTAGTAAAACTTGCTGGGAATCGTTGAATGCGGGCGGTCCAGGACCGTATTTTAGGTTGAAATATGAGGGAGACCTACGTCCAGGAGTGGTTGACAAAAAGCTGAATGATGATGATAATGATAATATACACTGAAACACTCGTTATCCAAAAACCTCCCGTCATTGTGTAATAAAACATTCAACTGTTAATGTTTACTCGTTTTGGTTTATATAAAGAGTTTACCACATCAAAACTTAGTCCCTTTTGTTGTTTGTAAGCTAATAAAGCCCCAATGCTAGCGACATTACCCGCCCTCATATATTTTGTTTTACGAGTCTCTCTTGGAGTAATCTCGGCCGAAAATAAAAATTATCGGAAGCCGCTAAAGAAAGTTTAATTTAAGGATATAACGAGATGGTTTAGTGTATAAAAAGTATTTATAATAATAGCGAAGTAAGAACTTTAATACGATTTGCAAATTACCAACTCAGTTTTACGACATAAAATTGTATGGAGCTATCGTGTTAATATTACGTAATATTGGAGGGTAAAATACGATGTGCGTACTCTCATACATTATTTAAATAAGTATTACGTAAGTATTATAATATTGGGACTCGCGTTGTAAGAACATTAAATCTACATTGTTTTAACTTTTAATGATATTTACATTTTATTTAACTAATGTCATATCAGCTCACATATGTTCCACTGTTGGGTTCGAGCCTCCTTCATGATGGGAGGGAAATTGACCTACTATAACCACTGGTCAGACGTGTTGGTATAGGGTTTTGTTTCAAGTTTATCTTTTCTTTCATATATGTTATATGCGTTTCATATCCCTTAATCGTTTCTTACGATCACCCACGGTTAAGATAGAAGAATAGAAGAAAGGGGTGGTGAATTTTATTCTTACTCCGTCACCACACAGAGAATTTAACTAATATAAATGAATGAAAATAGGCGCTTTGTCTTTGCTTATTAACAGTTCATAAACGTCCCTCTTTTGGGCACGGGCAAGAGAAGAGTAATTAGCCGTTGTCCAGATGTGTTAAAATAGAGTTTTATTTGGAGTTTACATTTTATTGCAGTAATGTTACCTGCTGACTGCTGTGGAGTATACCATCTTTCTAGCATATTTCAAGTCGTCACGTTTATTATATTATAACTTAAACGAACCAGTAAAACAACTGATTGTTATCTATTGAAGATAATTGAAGATTGTCACGGCTGTCTATCGCACCTCCAAGCTTTCTGCAGCCGACAGATTAATTTATAAACGTTTCCCTCTATAAAACGCGATGCATATCAAAACATTGAATATTTACCAAACAAATTTTGCTACAATGAAACCTATATAAATATTCGTATCGAACAGATTTTTGCTTTGCAAATTGAAGCCACTTAGCCGAAGCGGATGCCTTTAATAAAACTCATAATAATAAATCATTTATACTGAAATATATCTGTGTAGGTTGATTTTATTCCAATACGAGTATTCAGAATTTTAAAATGCTATCTGATCAATGTTTATTTCACTCTGTAATAAGCTCTGAATATTTGTGATCTTATAAACTAGTCTAATAGTATGTACTGTAATTAGTGGTATCATGTTAATAGATGCACAGCATATCAATTGGGTAATAGATAATGATAGTTTTATTTCAGGTTATTTATACTAAGATATATCGATGCAGTTTGATTTTATTTCGATACAAGGCATCAGAATTTAAAAGCGTTATTTTATTAATACGTAAATATTTTATTTTATAATAAACACTGAATGTTTGTGATCTTATAAACTAGTCTAATATTTATGTACTGTAATTATTGGTTTCTAGTTGTCTTTGAGTTAATAGATAGCTCAGCATAGCTAATTGGTTAATGATTAATGAAAAAGCTGTATTAAATTTCTTGCATATTTATAAGCCACACTCAACGTCAACCAAATATATTCAGTCATTTTGGAGCGAAGAAGTAACAAAAGCACTGAATGCGAGGTAGCTTTTTCTTCCCACGGACGAGAGTTGCTGACGTCACGATGATTGTAAGTGTTATACCCATTAAGAATGAGTTATAGGAATTATTGGATTGAGAACGATAAAAACGACGATTTTGTTGTCGTTGTATCCGCTATATATGTCGAGGCTTTAAAAGTAAATATAACCTTATTACTATTTCAGTTATGGCGTGATTTTAAGCATTCTATACATATAGACTTACAAATGTAAGAGTAGTTTTAACTTTCATGCTATCGGTTTAATCTAAAATGCTAGTGTTTGATGATATTTACATGCAATAATAATTTACGAGCTGACCTTGGATAGTATACCATATAAGCTTCGAGTATTGGCTTAATTATACTTAAAATTAAATAGAATGAGGCGAAAAAGAAAGAGCGGTAGAAATGAGACACAGTCATAAGCTCTGTCATATCCGTGATACTGTACTGCTACGCTTCACGTATCAGTACAACCACTTATCTATTGGCCTATTAGCCAATTTTTTCTTCAAGTCTTCCGCTTTGCATAGGAGGGAAGAATATTTTTTCAACTCCTCCTGTTTTTCTTTTCATCATCATGAAATGATTGAGCAAATGTGGTTAAAGATAAAAATAAACAATAGTGCTGTTGTTATAGGTACGGCATATCGCCCACCTTGGCTCGACACACAGACCTTTGTAAATGCGATTATTGACACTATTGGCTCATTGTCGGCATATGATTACCTTATTGTATTAGGTGACTTCAATATTAATATGCTCAATCCTGCAGATACAAAAGTAAAAATTTTCGACAGCTTCTTATCATGCACGGGACTAAGGCAAGTCGTTAATGCTCCGACGCATTTTACCGATAACTCTTCGTCTTTAATAGATTTGGTTTGTACCGATTCGATGGTGCGCAGTGTCGAAGTGGACTCGCTGGGTATCGTGAACGGCCATGCTTTTGTAATAAGGAATAAAAAAATTGAATTTCATTTTAGAAGACCTAGATTTATAAAAAGACAGTTAGTTATAGGCCAATATTGGATATGGATTTGGATAGCTTTAACCGGGATCTTAAACATATGGATTGGCTACGTATTATTAACTGGTGACACTATAGACGATATTGTCTCTTCACAACTACCCTCAGGCTTATATATGACCTGCATGCGCCTTTGAAAGTTAAGACTATCAAGGAACTTCCGGCCCCATGGCTTACGAGTAATGTAAGATTCATGATGCACCTTCGTGACAAGGCTCTTAATAAGTATAGGCGCTGCGGGTCTGATGTTTCCAGGCAATACTATAAGGATCTAAAAAAACAGGTTGTAATTGCTATATTACAGGAGAAAAATGTTTTTATGAGAATCATATTAACAGACATTTAAAAAATCCCAAGCGTCTATGGAGAAACTTAAAATCGAAAATAATACAAGAACACACACATGATATACCTGTATCTTTGAGCGATCCCGATATAATCAATAGTTGCTTCTTAAATGTACCGGGAAACAATAGGGCCTATATTTCGGACTTAACTTTCTATGAATTTCATAGATTCGGAGACGCCACGTTTAGGTTGAAAACCGTCGACGCGTTTACTGTGCTTAAGATTATTAATGATCTACAGACGAATGCTGCTGGTGTGGATGAATTGTCATTGAATATGATCACTATGTCTACTACTTGTACATTGGATGTCATCACCAACATAGTTAACAGGTCCATTGAGGAATCGAGGTTTCCCTTATGCTGGAAAACTGCACTCGTAAGGCTTATTCCTAAAAAACTTAACGTCTCCGAAATTAATGACCTTCGCCCCATTAGCATATTAATTTGTCTAAAATTAAAATTCCTCCTAATGTTGGTCTTGCTGATCCCAATTTCCACTCACCGTCTCCTGTCGATATGTTGCTCGGTGCTGACATCTTCTGGGATTTATTGGGATCAGAAAAAATAAAATTGGGTGATGGACTACCGATTCTTTGTGAAACTAAATTAGGTTGGATAGTGTCGGGCCCAATTCTAAGTGTCACTTCTTCTAAGGTTTTAAAATGTAACTTTACAAATGTGCTGTCAGACTATGAGGAATTTAATTCTAATATTGATCGCCAGCTCACAAGATTTTGGCAACTTGAAGACGTTTGTACTTCATCGCCATATTCCTCAGAGGAGAAACAATGTGAAAAACATTTCACTGAAAATACTACACGATTGGATAACGGTCGATTTTGTGTCAGAATTCCTTTGAAGAGTTCACCTGATCATTTGGGTGAATCTCTATCAAGAGCCAAGTATTGTTTTTCTTCTTTAGAGCGTAAGTTTAAATGTAAAACCCAATTTTCTAAGATGTACAAGGAGTTCATGCTGGAGTATGAAGCTTTAAACCATATGTCTAAATGTAAAAATATTGAAGATAAAGCATTTTACATTCCGCATCACGGGGTTCTGCGTGAAAGCAGCGCAACCACAAAATTAAGGGTGGTATTTAATGCCAGTAGCTTAACGAGTACGGGCACATCCTTTAATAATATCCAGATGGTTGGACCCGTGGTACAGGACGACCTTTTATCGATCCTGTTGCGTTTTAGACAACATAAATATATACTAGCTGCTGACATAGAGAAAATGTACCGGCAGATAGTTGTTCATCCAAGTGACAGATATCTACAACAAATTATTTGGCGTGACAATCTGTCATCTCCATTACAAGCTTATCAACTTAACACCGTGACTTATGGCACGGCTAGCGCACCCTTTCTAGCAACGCGATGTCTTCGACAGCTGGGTCTAGATTTAAAGGATATTGATAGGCAAGTCTCCGAGGTTATCATTCACGATTTCTATGTTGATGACCTTCTAACGGGAGGAGATGACCTTAATGAGGTTATAGCATTGCGTCATAAAGTTACTTCCACTCTCGCTTCAGCTCAAATGAATTTAAGAAAGTGGAAGTCCAACGAAATTCAATTGGTGATGGGTTCTGACGTGCCCCAATCTTCACTAGATTTGAATATTGGCGGATTTGAGTCAAACAAAACCTTGGGCTTAGGTTGGGATCCGTTGCCTGATTATTTATGCTTTCCGATTGGCGAGTCAATTAAATTTAATAATACCAAACGTGACATGCTTTCTATTATTTCACAGGTTTTTGATCCTCTCGGATTATTAGCACCATATATAAATACTATGAAAATGCTACTTCAAAAACTGTGGTTAGAAAAGCTTTCTTGGGATGAGCAACTGTCACCAGATAATACTAAACTTTGGAATGAAGTTATCATTAATCTGCCTAAATTGAATTTAATACGTATTCCACGTCGAATTTTGGTTGATTCGTATGACTTTTCAGAGTTTCACATTTTTACTGATGCATCTGAACGTGCATACGGTGCTTGTCTTTATGTTCGAAGTGTTGCTAGTCATGATGAGCCTTTGGTGCGTTTATTGTTAGCTAAGAGTAGAGTTGCACCGCTCAAGCCAATGACTATACCCCGTCTCGAACTTTGCGGCGCACTGGTAGGTGTTCGCATTTATGAAAAAGTCATTGCTGCATTACGAGTCACTGCGCGGCGTATATTTTTTTGGACTGACTCCACTGTCGTTTTGGGGTGGTTGAATATGTTACCACATAAATTGCAGCCTTTCGTTCGCAACAGAGTGGCAGAAGTCTTAGATAAGAGTGGCGGCTGTGAGTGGAGACATGTCCCCACTGATCAAAATCCTGCTGATTATATATCTCGCGGAGTAGATATTAATTTATTATCCACGTTGGATGATTGGTGGTCAGGTCCAAGTTTTTTAAAGAAAGAACCATCACATTGGCCTTCAAAATTAATATCATTTAATCATGACATGTTACCTGAAATAAAATCTGATGTCACTTGCCATGTTTTACTTAGTGAAGAAGTGTTTAATGAGATTATCACATTTACACGTTTTTCGAACCTTTCTAGACTTCAGCGAACAACTGCCTATATTTTTCGATTTATTGATAATTGTCGTGGTAAGCATCTCCATGGCCCTTTTAATACTACTGAATTAAATAGGGCTCTGAATACCGTAATACGACTTTCTCAAATACAATGTTTCAAAGATTATAAATTTCTACTTAATAATAAATCTTTACCAAAAAAAAGTGAATTAAATAAATTTAATGTTTTTCTAGATGACAATAAGATAATACGTATTCGGGGCAGATTACGACAATCAAATTTTGTTTATAATAAAAAACACCCTATTCCTATTCATTCTACTCATCATTTTACTAAATTACTTTTTAATTATGAGCATAAAAGATTGTTTCATGCCGGGCCACAACTACTGTTAGCATCCATACGAGAAAGGTATTGGCCCATAAGAGGTCGTAATTTGGCCAGAATGTGTTACCGACAATGTATACGTTGTTGTCGTTTTAAAGGTGAAACTGTTAGTCCAATTATGGGAGATTTACCGTCGGAGCGACTTCAAATAGGTTTTCCATTTGAAAACATAGCTTTGGACTATGCAGGTCCTATTCAATCAGCTGTTCGTCAAGGTCGCGGTTGTAAACTGGTTAAATTTTACATAGCTATCTTTGTTTGTTTTTCCACAAAGTCAATTCACCTTGAACTAGTCGGTGATTTAACAAGCAATACTTTTATTTTAGCATTAAAGAGATTCATATCGCGTAGAGGAAAGCCAAGAAATATCTATTCGGATAATGGTACCTCGTTTGTTGGTGCATATAATGACCTCTCTAAATTTTTAAAATCGAATTGCGATTCGGTGGTTGAGAACATGGCTAAGGAGGGAATAGAGTTTCACTTTATACCGGCATATTCTCCTCATTTCGCTGGCCTTGCGGAAGCTGGTGTCAAATCAACTAAACATCATGTAGTCAGAGTGTTGGGTGTTTGTAATCTTATATATGAAGAGCTTTACACATTATTGGTTCAAATTGAAGCGATTTTGAACTCCAGACCACTGACACCGTTATCATCAAACCCCGAGGATTTGTCACCGCTAACTCCCGGACATTTCTTAATTGGACGTCCAATGACATCGCTGCCATCGCCTGATTTTCGAGATCATTCTATCAATGCCTTAAATCGCTTTAATCGCATTGAACTTCTGCGTCAGCATTTTTGGAATAGATGGAGTAAAGAATACGTATCGGAGCTTCAACTGCGAAAGTGCGAAGTGGAGAGTAAGCAAAGGCTCCTTAAAGCTAAATGCGTTGGTCCTTTTAAAGGAAGACAATCTTCCACCACTTAAATGGAAGCTGGGTCGGATCGTTGCCACGTACCCTGGAACAGACGGCGTAGTACGTGTTGCCGATGTCAAGACATCTAATGGCCTGTTACGCAGGTCATTCTCTAAAATTTGTCCGTTACCAATATATCCGGAAACAGAAGATCGTGGTTGAAAGACAGGCTTTCAACGCCCGGGGGTATGTTGCGGCAAAAATGCCTGAGTGATAGTATCATGCAAATGTCGAGGTTGTGCTAATCATCAGGCGCTTTTTACATTTAATAATTTTGTTTGTCCACTACCTACATTGATTTAATATATAATATAATTTTCATATTCATACAAGCAACACGTAGTTTTTTATTTCCACACTAATAAGACCTGGATTATCCTATTCAAGCTGTGACAAAAATTAACGAAGATCTGTGTAATCTAATGTATATCTAATTTCTGTTGATTAAAAAATATTAACGTACATGTGTTAGTGTAGTCTCAGATATTACTTCTCTGTGTAAGTATTACCTGACTGTTGGTGAAAATGAGGTTCAATATGATTTCCATTATTTGTATTGCAGGTGGAAAATATCAGAAATATCAAAACAATTTTCATCCTCCTATTCACAACCTTAGCTATTGACTCATTTTCAAAAAATATATTTTTAATGAGTCTCATCATTCAGCCTTTTGTAATCCACTGCTGCACGTAGGCCTTGAGCGATGTGGTATGCCCATTTCCACTTCAGCTTGCTATGTTGGTTACACCCGATCTTCTGCGGATTTCCGTATTACGGATTCTCTCTCTCAGAGAAAACCCGAGCACAGCCATAGGACGCTGAGTGACTTTAAACTTTTTATTAGGTCTACAGTTAAGGACCACATTTCCGTGCCATAAGTCATCACTGGTAACACACACTGGTCATAGACCTGTGTTTCTGTATTAGTGAGCCTCAATATAATAAAATTAAGAGGCTGTTTGGTACTCATCTTTTTTTTTTTAACGCTGAGGAAACGCATTTTCACGCTATCCCCCGCTAGTTACAGACGAGGGGGAGTGTGCGACTCGCCAGCCAGCTATTCTGGCCAAAATACCCACTAAAATCACAGCGGAGCCACGTCCGACACAGAGTAGGGGCCGGAGAGATCGTCTTTCGACATACTATCCCCGGGACCCCCGCGTCTGGAAAGTTTGGTACTCATCTGTCCTAATTATTAATGCAATAAAATTCGAATAAAAGTATCACCACAAAATAAAATCCCCTATTTCACCTTCACAGGATGAAAACTGTAACAGAGGTAAACAGAAAGTTATATTTCAATTCATTCTATAAACTATATTGCCTTTCATATCCTGTTTTTGTTGTATAAAGATGTTAACGTACACATATCAGTGCAGCACCTCTTTATACACACCATTACCTCCAAGTGCAAGAACTACCTGACTTTTGAAGGAATTTATTTTGAAACATCAGTAATGAGTCATTCAACCAGATTCTTATGCAAAGGGTCAAAATTGACAAATGCTGCAACACTTGTTTATTTATTTTTACCGAAGAATATATACACATGTTTATTTATTTATACTATTTGTACGTAATTTCGTAAAATCCTTTCTTTGTGGATCCGTCATTAACGATACGTCATTAAAAGAGATTATCATCAAAATTTCATGTTTTTAGCTTTAGTACTTTCGGCTCTCGGTGGTAATGAGACGTTCAACCAGCGTCTTAGGCTTAATTTCAACACCCAGAGGGTGAAAATGGACAAATTCTGAAACACACGTTTATGTGTTTTACTGAAGAATATTTGTACGTAATCTGAAAAGAGTCTATAAAGATTTTTTCCTCCCTATACAAACTTTGTCACTCTGTTTCACCCTCTTAGGGGTGGAATTTCATCAAATCCTTACTTAGTAGAACTCTAGATCATAAAAAGAAACTAGAGTCAAAATTTTATGTTTCTAACTTCAATAGTATCGGCTCGGTGCTAATGAGTCATCCAAGCACCTTCGCAGGTCTAATTTACACCTCCAGAGGGTGAAAATTGACAAATGCTGAATCACGTGTTTGTTGATTTTTATCGAAGAATATTTGACTATTTGTACGTAATTTGAAAAGAATAGATAAAGATTGTTTTCTACTCATACTTGTCACTCTGTTTCACCCTCTCAGGGGTGGAATTTAATAAAATCCTTTCTTTATAGATCTTTTTGTCATAAAAAGAAACTATTGTCAAAATTTCATGCTTCTAGCTTTAATGGCTCGACGCTAATGAGTCGTTCGACCAGTTTCACAGACCTAATTTACACCTCCAGAGGGTGAAAATTGACAAATGCTGAAACACGTATTTATTCATTTTTATCGAAGAATATTTGTACGTAATTTGAAAAGAATCGATAAAGATTTTTTTCTCCCTATACAAACTTTGTCGCACTGTTTCACCCCCTTAGGGGTGGAATTTCATAAAATCCTTTCGTAGTAGAACTCTAGATCATAAAAAGAAACTACAGTCAAAATTTCATGTTTCTAGCTTTAATAGTATCGGTTCGGCGCTAATGAGTCATCCAAGCACCTTCGTAGGCCTAATTTACACCCTCAGATGGTGAAAATTGACAAATGCTGAAACATGTGTTTATCTATTTTTAGCGAAGAATATTTGTACGTAATTTTAAAAGAATCGATAAAGATTTTTGTTTCTCCACATACAAACTTTGCTACTCTGTTTCACTCCTTTAGGGGTAGAGTTTCTTAAAATCCGTTCTTAGTGGATCTCTACATCATAAAAAGAAACTACGGTCAAAATTTCATGCGTCTCGAATCAGTAGTTTTGGCTCGGCGTTGATAGGTCAGTCAACTAACGGCTTTATTTATATAGAAGATATCTGGATGACCGGTATTTTTTTAGTGTACTTTGAAAGGTAACTTTAAATATTATAAAGATATTTAATAAAATAGTAAAAAATAGTATGGCGCTAAATATTAAAAAGTGGAAACTAAGAATGATGATGACCGAAGATGTCTAAATTAAACTGCTCGATTTTTTAACTGAGCTATGACTATTATTAATGACAGCGTCAAAATTTGCCTTCATCATATTTTAATAGTTTTCATAACCAACGAAAAATTATACTTTTTCGTTGGCCGAAAATACAGACAAAACAATATTTTATACTAAAATGAAACCTAGCTAGATCGATTAATTACCCCTCAGACCTCCCTGCATTCTACAATTGATGAAAACCATTGGAGCCGTTGCCGAGATTCAGATTATGTATTTATATACAAGAATATCGCTCATTTAAAGGTATTAAATACGTTGTTATGGAAGATTTTGTTTATCATATTTTATTTTGAACTATCTGCTAAACGCAGCATGCATAGATATAGATAAACACTCGCGCTCGCGCGTACGACACCCATTCCTACAGAAAACTACTTGTACAATACCGTCACTACAACAAATTCGTTAATATAGTGAATTCGATAATGTAATGTCATATATATTTTTATTGGATATATAACGTTATTATCAGTGCTGTGTGGTGAGGGCTACGAATTAGTATTCGTAGCCCTCACCACACAGCACTGAACCAACCCTTACTTTGCTCGTGGATGTCGTAAAAGACAGCTAAGAGTCTTATAACGACCTGGGCTAACTCCATCTGATGCCGTTTGGTCAACAATTACATTCCCAAGAAAAGTTGACATCTGGCAGGCGGCCGATCATAAAACTATTACCAATAACGTTTACAATATGTAGATACTATGACAGAAGATTACATATTGTATCGACTCTAAGTAATTGGGATAAGAGTAGCAGAATGATGAGGACATAACATTATGATTTAACTGGCAAGATTCCATGCGGTTGAATTTATATATTGGAGTTATTTTTGTAAAATTCATAATTAATTGTTATGAGTCATTGCATCTGTTAATTATAAGTTTATAAATAACTCTTAACATAAGACCTTATTCCTTATTATATATTAATTAAATGCTTCATTAACTCTAGATAAAGTAACCATAGTCATACAATAAAGCTATTTAATAAATTTGGGTTTGAAGTAGATTGAAAATTATCCACGCTCATGCTACGGTATCTACCTAATCAAGTTATGTCATTAAACGCCGTCCTCTAACTATACTCAGCTTAGATGTGGGTGTTATACTCTACTTAAAATGTAAATTAAATTACTACATATAATTTTACATTTAGATATACTTAAATATCTTTTTTTTTTCATAAAGACAACACCTTGCATTAAGCAAATAATAATTTTATTGCAAAGAAATATACAAACATACTATAATTAATGAATACAAATTTCGCCCAGATTCGAAATAACAATTTATAAATTTTAATACAAAATATTATTCTGTGTAGAAATTGAACTCGTGACATGGGCACAACAGGCATTTTGCCCATTACATCATCTGTGTAGTCAATGATTATACTTTTTTTTGTTTCCTTTTAAACTATCTAAGTCCCATAGTTGTGGATAAGTCTTTTTCAAAATGAATGAGAAATTAATATATTGTTCCAAACTGGCTGAACGAGTTTTAGCTGTGTGGTAGCGGCTACGAATACTACCCACCCTTACTTTGCTCGTGGATGTCGTAAAAGACAACTAAGAGCCTTATAACGATCTGGGCCAACTTCATCTGATGCCATTTGGTCAACAATTACATTCCCAAGGAGGGGTGACGTCTGGCAGACGGCCAGTTATAAAACTATTGCCAATAACTCTTCTAAATGTACTATGAAAGAAGAATACATATTGTATCGACCCCAAGTAAATGGGATAAGAGTAGGAGAATGATGATGGCTGACGAGTTTGTATCATAGTGATTTTGTCTGTTATGTATTAATCGGGTACCCATACGTGTATTTTTTTTAAACACATTGTACTGAGATATACGTCCTAGTATCAGAGGGACTTCATAAACATGTAACTTAGTGGACTTAAGTACACCCAGATTTGAAACAACCATTTGTGGGTCGTACAATAAATACTCCTAGGTGAGGCTCCCTTAGCCTTAAAACTCGGCACGGTAAGTAGATAATTAGACCATACCGCCATCTGTGCAGTCGAGAATTTTATAATTGTCTCCAGCTTAGTTCAATTTGAGAGATATAGAATCGTTTTAAGCTAATGTGCGAGACCAGGCCAGTTACTCAGTAATTAAATTAATTAAATTTAGGTAATGAACAGTTAGTAATATCTGATACGTGTTTAGTTATTATAAGTAAGTTATATTAATTCTCTAGAGTAATAATATATGACCTTAATCATATTAATACGTTACCTTCGTGTAAATAAACAATTCCATTTAAATATTCCCCCATGGTCTACATGATGATGATAACAATGGTTGTTATTTAACTAAATATAATATTATAATGTAATTGTTGGGGCTGTTGACTTTATGTAGTCCCAGGATTTTGGAAGTAAACTCATATATTTTCTGATATGTTTTAATGCTACAATCAACAGTTGATATAATTATAATAGCGAACGTTTGCGTGGTGTTGACAGCTTATGTCGAGTTAGTACGCCTTTCCTCCGCCGCAGCGCCGTGCGCTGCATCGTCGCCTCGCTGCAACTCGCGAGCTATCGTGTATCATCGTAAACATCCTCCCCCCCTTGAAAGCTCGTGCTTTCAAGATTTTTTGTTGATAGGAAGAAGACAAACTCTGTTTAATGCTCGACGGATAGTTCCTTTCGAAGTAATGAAGTCTGCAACTCTGCATACTCCATCCGTACCAGTAAATAAGCGTTGGACTCTTCCCATTCGCCACTTTAGTGGGGGAATGTTGTCTTCCTTAAACACCACGAGATCTCCAACTTTGATGTTCCTGTTTTTTAAGCGCCATTTTGATCTTTGTTGTAACTCTGCCAAATATTCTTTATGGCATCTCTGCCAGAAATGCTGCCGCATCTGCTCAATTTTCTGGTATATGTTTAGACTCGAGTTTATTGGTGGCGAAGGCAACGATGTTAAAGGCCGTCCCACAAGAAAGTACCTTGGTGTTAAAGGAGAAAGAATTGCAGGATCGGATGACAGAGGAGAAAGAGAACGTGAATTGAGAATTGCCTCAATTTGCGCGAATAATGTGGAGAGTTCCTCAAACGTCAGACTTGCGTTGCCCATAATGCGTTTAGATGAAATTTAGCGGATTTAACCCCGGCTTCCCAGATTACGCCAAATGTTGGAGAATATGGAGGATTAAAGACAAACGTAATACCTTCCTCATTAATGAAGTCATAAATAGAATTAAGACTAGATTTTAGTACCCTACCTAACTCGTTACTTGCTCCAACAAAATTAGTACCATTGTCGCAATAAATAGTATGAGGTTTACCTCTTCGTGAAATAAAACAACGAACGCTAAGAAGAAATCCGTTGGATCACTTACGGTCTCTAGATAAATACATTTGGTCGAAAAATAAATAATAATATTAAGATAGCATTTACTAATTCTGTTACCTCTACCTTTCTTGCTAGAAATTAGAAAAGGTCCAGCAAAATCTATACCACACACCTGAAACTGGTAACAAGGAGTCACTCTATTTGCAGGTAAGTTGTCCATCAGAAGCTCCATAGTTTTGCCACGTAATCGAGTACATGTAATACATTTTCTAACCACACTACCAGCTAAAGCTCTGCCTCTTATAGGCCAGTAATGTTCACGTAATGAACTAAGAAGCAACTGAGGACCGGCGTGCATTAGACGTAAGTGCTCGCCTTCCATCAAGAGCCTAGTAAGATGATGCTTACCATCCAGGATTACTGGGTGTTTTTTACTATATTCATAAGCAGCATTTTCAAGACGACCACCTACTCTAAGCACACCATTGTTATCAAGAAAAGGCGATAACTGCAGAAGATGCGATTTAGGTTTATGATTTTCACCTTGTTTAAGTATAGTACCGTTGAGTAAGATTCTGTTTGAGGAAGTTTTAATAATAATAAATAATAATAATTTATTTTGCTCTGAATCATGGTACAATAAGGTGTTACAATTTAATTTGTTCTACATGTTCTGTCATAATTGTATAACATGCAAAATTATAATAGCATGAAAATATCATGTCATACTTTGACCTGAATACACATAATATTATGTCAAAATTACAAATTTATTAAAATAAAATGTCAAAACAGAATATGTCAAGGAAAAACAAATGTCATAATATTAATAAATTATATTTTATATTGGAAAAACTCCTGTATGCTATAAATTTTTTTTCCATTAGCCATTTCGTCAAATTATATTTAAATTGATTAAATGTCATATCACGGAATTGGTAAGGTATATTATTAATATTTTACTACACATTATATAACAATTATTGGAAGTTAATGATAATTTAGTACAAGGTATATACAACTTTTTAGCATTCTTAGGTCTAGGTGCATAATGCCTCTTTGGTTCAGAAAAGAGATTTCTATGCTTTACGACAAATATGCAAGCTTCAATAATATATATACTCGGTAGTGTCAATAAATTAAATTTCTTAAAAAGAGGACGACACGAGTCTGTTTGACGTAGCCCAAGAATAGCCCTTATATACTTTTTTTGCATTATGAAAGCATTGTCAAATTCAATTGAACGACCCCAAAAAATGATCCCATACCGTAATACAGAACACACATAGCCATGATACGCACTCATAGCAGCATTAACCGAGACAGTCTTGCTTATATATCTTAATGGATAAATGAATCTGTTTAGTCTGCTACATAACTCTGTTATATGGTTTTTCCACCCACAGAATTTATCTATCGTGATCCCCAGAAATCTATGCACTGGCACTTCTTCAATTGGTGTAGATTTATATAAAACTTTGAGATCAAACGGCTGGAAGCGACTAGTGTGAAATTGCATATATTTAGTTTTTTTCACATTCAGTTTTAGGTTATTTGATGCCATCCATGCACCTGCTTGTTCAAGGGCTGAATTGATATTATTTTCATACTCATCTGTTATTGCTCCTCTTAATAAAATGGATGAGTCATCAGCAAATAAGACACACTCGTGCGAAATGGCCGGTGGTAAGTCATTTATATACATTAGAAATAAAAGTGGCCCCAGTATACTGCCCTTTTTTTTTCCGCAGGGTGGACAATGGATGGGGTCGCGCCCCGACAAATCCATCCGGGGCAACAAAAGAGGCGGCGCGCAACCCCTTTTTTTTTTTTTTGGCTGGTTGAGGCTTGTAGAAAGTAGCAGCACTTAGCAATTGCTGAACACACCAACCGCGCCGAGCACGGCAATACACAGCACCAGCTTGGTAATTCCGCGCGCGGTCACGCGGTGCCCAGATACCACCACCAGGTGATATTTATTACAAAATATATGTAACTATGAAAATGAATTTATAAATAATTGGTTGTTATGGAGGTATTTATTGAATTTATTAAGTAAAAAATACGCAAAGGATAATTATTCAGGTTTTGACGGGGCATGGATGCTTCGCCAAATACCTGCACAAGGTCGTCAGGAGGGAGAGTACACCGTCCTGCCACCACTGCGATTGCGGCGAAGACACGGCGCAGCATACGCTCGAGGTTTGTGCCGCTTGGGCAGAGCAGCGTCGTGAACTCGTCGCAATCATCGGTGCCGACCTGACGCTGCCGACCATTGCCAGGGCGATGCTCGACAGCGTCAGGAACTGAGACGCGGTCGCAACCTTCTGCGAGGCAGTAGTCTCGCGGAAGGAGGCGGCGGAGCGCGTGCGCGAGGAGCGTCTCCTCGACGGCGCGAGCCGCCGCCGGCGACTGGGGCGGCGCAGGCGCGATTACCTGCACCTGATGCCGCCCTAGCCAAGGCCGCGGGTGACTGGATCGGGGAGTTAGTCCGTCACCCGCCGAGAGGCCGACCGCGTGAGGAAAGACCGACATCCTACCCGAGGGGGGGATGTCGGTCGAGGAGAGGGTACTCCTCAGGGGTATTCCGTCGGGCCGACCACTGACGTCAAGTCACTCTGCTCCGGTGTTCGGCCCAATGACGAAGGCGACGTCACGGGTGGGTTACGGGTGTGCGCGCTTACGCCCCTCTGTCACCCCGGATGGAGTGGTGCGAGAGGTGCGCCGACCGTAGCCCACCCCCCCCAAAGAAAAAAAAAAAAAAGGATAATTATTTAGCTCTAGAATAACTAAGAAACAATGTTTACGGATAAGTAATTATTTTATAATGTTAACTGCTTTAAATAATGTGAATAAATACGATTGTGGGTGACTCACATCACACTCACACATATATCACATTATATAATATATATTTATATATAACACATCAATACACAAATAACACGTACAAATACACATATATAATATTTACAACATTTATAACATTAATATTAAAATATTTATTTTATATAATAATATGCGACAGTGGAAAAGCGCAATCCAACTAATGACCACAAAAAATTGTTTATCGGTAACACAATGGTACCAGGTACGGTGCGCGCGCGCCGATCGTCGCGCGCCGCCAGTCGTTAACCGCCTGTTGTATGCGAAGCCCGCGCTTGTACAAATACTTATTTATCATTGCTAGAACACGATAACTTATTTCACTATTACTGTTTTCACTATTATTGTTTCTACTTTAACTATGTACTGTATACTACTCTTTTGCTTTCTCCTTCTATATCTGTGCTACCTTACTGTACTTGTGAACTATTCCCTGTGCTTACTTAATAAACTGTGCATATCAGAACTGTGTTGCATTATTGGACCCGTGGATCACAACCAAGGTAACCCACACTGGTGACCCCGTTTAGAACATTTAATAGCATTGAACTAATAGTGATAATGAGTAGTGATAGTAGTGATACGGAAACGTCACAACGTAGTCAACGACCTAGTCGTAAACCGAGCAAATGCGAGCGCGTATCCACGGAGCCAGAGAATCCGTCGGTGGAATTATTTAGAGTAGGCGTCCGTATACCACCCTTTTGGCCGGAAAAATCAACAATATGGTTCTGCCAAATCGAGGGCCAATTTAAACTAGCCAGAATCACGGATGACTATACAAAATTCCACTACGTCCTCGCCCACTTGGATCGACAGTACTCTGCAGAGGTTGAAGATGTCATCATTTCGCCTCCTGCTACCGGCGCGTACGAGAAGCTAAAGAGCGAGCTGATTAAGCGCCTGTCCGTATCCAAGGAGAAGAAGGTGAAGCAGATCCTTCAGTTGGAGGAACTAGGTGATCGTAAGCCATCACAGTTCTTGCGGCACCTACAACATTTAGCAGGACCGACGATTCCAGAAGACTTCTTGAGGACCATCTGGTCCAGTCGCTTGCCAGGTAACCTTCAAACTATTATTGCGTCCCAGATGAGCTTGTCACTCACCGAGCTTGCTGACCTCGCTGATAGGGTCCATGATATGGTACCTACCTCTCTTCAAGTAGCGTCCACTTCAAGGGCAGACCCGGCAGCGGACATGATGCATCTCATCACGGAGTTGACGAAGAAGATTGACGCACTGACTACGGAAGTACACCGACGCTCCCGACCTCGTACGACGCAAACCTCAGGCAATAGAAACCGTAGCCCATCACAACGTTCGCAGTCGAACTGCAGAAAATTCCCACACTGTTGGTACCATCACAAGTTTGGCAATCAGGCGAAGAAATGTGTCCGCCCATGCGATTACAAGTCGGGCAATGCAACGGGCAGTCTGTAATGGCGGCTGAAGATTGCCCTTTCACAACTGGTCGCCTGTTTGTGACGGACCGTAGATCGAAAGTCCAATTCTTAGTGGATACCGGAAGCGACTTATGCGTTTTCCCTCGATCTGCGCTTCCACAGTATCGATGTGCAAAGACTGAATACCAATTATGTGCAGCTAATGATTCACCAATCAATACTTATGGCTATCTGCAGCTTGTATTAAATTTAGGCCTTCGTAGAGACTTTCCATGGCGCTTCATAATTGCTGATGTTACTAAAGCTATTATAGGTGTAGATTTTCTATCTTTTTTTAGCTTGGTAGTTGTTATACGCAATCAACGCTTATTGGATAGTACCACAAATGTATCAGCTGTAGCATCTATCGCTTGTACTGATAGTTTAATTTCTAGTGTTAAGGTTGTTACTGGCAATGGCAAATATAGTAATTTAATTTCTGAGTTTCAGGCAATTACACGGCCGGCTGGCGCTCCATTCACACCAAAACACAACACTAAACATCACATACGCACCACATCAGGCCCCCCAGTATCTTGTTCACCTCGTAGACTAGCCCCGGACAAAATGAAAATCGCTAAGGCTGACTACCTTACTGTGCTTGTGAACTATTCCCTGTGCTTACTTAATAAACTGTGCATATCAGAACTGTGTTGCATTATTGGACCCGTGGATCACAACCAAGGTAACCCACAACGATAAATAGCGGAATCGGTGTAAGATTATACCTACGTTAAAGTGTAGGTAGGTTTATGCTGGCTACTAATTATGTAATTCTGCGTTTATTATGAGCACTGCAATACGGAAATATTATTAAGGAATACTTCACAACTCATCCAAATCAGGTTAAAAAGGAAGATGTTAAAGGATAATATTGAGCACGTCACGGAGTCCCATGTCACGGAGTCCTGTCACGGTCGCCACTTGTTGGGGCTGTTGACTTTATGTAGTCCCAGGATTTTGGAAGTAAACTCATATATTTTCTGATATCTTTTAATGCTACAATCAACAGTTGATATATTTCTTCTTCTTCTTCTTATATATTGGCAATCAGCTACATATACGAGCTATTGGTGCCAGTGTCAAGTTATAAATATTTTCATGTTTTTAGTCTTTCAAGTCAGTCGTTGTCCAAGTCAAATTGTCGCCATTAACAGTGCAATGGCCACACTGTTAATGGTATCTTGTGGGAATTTTGATGGAAAACGAAAACGTTGTAAAGCACTTTTATATGATATTCACTACATCCCAGTAGTTCCGCCGCTTTATATTACATAAAATGCCATTAAAATTATCTAATATAACACATTAAAACATTAAGATATCGAATATAATACAAGAGCACCACATGACGTTTTCAAATTGACGTCAAAAGTCCCCTACATTTTCGTTGATATATTTATAATGGCGAACGTTTGCGTGGTGTTGACAGCTTATGTCGAGTTAGTACGCCTTCCCTCCGCCGCAGCGCCGCGCGTTGCATTGTCGCCTCGCTGCAATTCGCGAGCTATCGTGTATCATCGTAAACATAATACAATATTATGTTATTGTTACGGTAAAATGAAGCAATTTTGTAATATCTACTAACATTTGATGTTACGCATATTTAAATTTTTGGCTATCTGTCTAGTCTGCTTGTTTCTTTTTGAGACGATTGGCTGATCTGTTCTTTTTTTTTTCTAACGGACATTGTACTAACAGAGATTCTTTTTTTGGAGTTAATGGCTTGGTTGCTAAGACCTTTAAGTCAAATCTTTCTAATTTTAGAACTTCACTTTATTTAACAGATGTATTTAAAGTTTAATTAACGTGTTTTTGATAAAGTTATATATAGGATGAAAACACTCTTTGATTTTAAGTAAATCAGGCAAGCGGCGGGAGGAACTACTTGGTTTGAGAGTAAACGCTGTAACGAAAAACGAGGGGCATGCCAAAATCAAGTGTTCAGGATCACATACCTACAGGATTCTCACAAAATTAGCAGAGGCTACTGGATCTAATATGTAACCGATGTAAATGTGAAGGTGTGGTGTTATGTCCAAATCTAAGATGACATGTAGTGGTTATGAAGTGTCTGTTAGTAGTATTCGATTAATTGAACCATGATTTATCTGGTAAGTCTTTTTGAATTATACCGTACCATTACTAACAGAGAGCATGTTATGTTGCACAGAATAAAATTTCTTATTTATAAAGTTTTTTTTAAATACACCAACCATCCTGCACTAAAGAAATAATGCTTGTATTCCGGGGGACTTTGGAAACATGCAATTAACGCAGGCAAATTACACCCAGGCTCAGAAAAACACTTTGTGGATCGCACAAAGTATTGTCCTGCGTGGGAAGCATGGAAAGTCTGTATCTTAACCAATACACCATCTGTGCAGCCATTTTTTTTAATTTATATAAATAAAATTATTTTAAGTTAATTCTCATTAAAAAATGAATCAGAAAAAGGTTTGCAAAACTAAATATTGGGTTTGCAAATATAAATAAAATCCATGTCCAACATAAATCCTGTTTTATTTCTTCGAAATTCGCTATGAATTTTGTTGTCGTTGATCATAATAGTCCATTCAGCGGGCGTATGACAGTTTCCGGAGCCGAATGGCGCTGATGCTGTTATCATGCCGGATGGTTGGACACAATACTACGAGACCGTAGCTTTTCTTAAGAAAAGAGTGCCCTTCTAATACTTGGGTGTACTTATTATGAATGTTTCAGAAAAATAAAAGTAGTCTGCTCTTCTAGTAGTTGGATGCACTTATTATATGGTAGAATAAGACATTCTGCATAAAATAAAAACTGCTTGAAATAATAGGAACAGCTGTTGGGTTTTTATCGAAATAAAAATAAATTGTAATTGGTATTCTACTATGTCCTTAACATTGAAATGAAAATTATTTTCGAATATTATATGCCTACCTTCCTATGATATCTATATACCTCTAATAGTGATATATACCTATATATAGATATATATATATATATATATCATATCTCTTTTATAGTGGTAGGACCACGCTGTTGTTGCTGCTGTGCTCTAATAGTGATATATACCTATATATATATATATATATATATATATATATATATATATATATATATCATATCTCTTTTATAGTGGTAGGACCACGCTGTTGACAGTTCTGTCTACAGTCATGGGCCGGTACGTCCGGGGTAGTACCACCCCCACGCAGAAGATCTTGGGGTTTGTATTGATTGGCAGCGGTCTGGTAAAGGTATTGCAAAGGTCCATGGGCGGCAGTGACACTTACCATCAGGTGTGCTTCTTGCTCGTTTGCCAAGCAATAAAAAAATAATAATAAGGATTCTCGTAGATAACGGTCACTTATAATTAAGTTTTTACTGTAACAAATAGCCTGTGGACTTTAAATTGTATTATATGTAGCTTGCTCACTAGGGGCATGTACATATGTAAATGCAAGAGAAGGTAAACTCAACTCATATGTATATAGACAAAATAAGAGATTTAATAATTGTAACAATTTGTTAAGTACGTTATACACATCGTAATGTAATTAAAAGTATGAGTATTATAATTCCCCATTTAATTCACAGTGTGATTAAAATTTGGGAGTGGTATTATATATATTAATATAGGTATGATAATATACTTTAAATTCATCATCATCATCATCACAGCCCATAAATGCCCCACAATGGCAATTAACCTACTATACCGCGCTGGTCAGACGTGTTGGTATAGGGTTTTGTTTCGAGTTTTCCTTCTCTAACATAAATGTTATACATACATACATATCATCACGCCATATTCCTTGCAGGGTAGCAGCCTTGCAGAGAGAACAGAGTGCCAGAGAACTCTATCTCTGCATACTTCACTGGTTTTCTCAACATTCATAATCCTCTTCATACACGCTCGCCGGTTTCAGAGACTCTTGACTCCACCTTCCTTCAGTACATGACCGATCTGGTCTAGGTAGGTTAGTCTCGGTCTCCCTCGGTACCTACATCCTTCCACTTTCGCATTGTATATATTGTATATATTATAGATGTTATATGTGTTTTATATCCCTTAGTCGTCTCGTACGATCACCCACGGGTAAGATATGGGGTGATGAATAGTATTCTTACTCCGTCACCACACGGAAATTTAATTAAATTCAAGTGTCGAATTTTCACATTTGTTTGAGTACAACGTTAAAATATTTTTAGGGTCGAATCACATGATGTAAGCATGTACAGTGAATAATGGAAGTTCTCTCATAACGAAATGTTATAATAGAAGAAAAGAGTATTTTTGGATAGCCATTAATAAATCTTGGCGTACTGTTCAGTATTTTAAAAAATATTACAGATATGGCAGCTATTATTTAAAATGAAGGACTAAGAATCTGATTTAACAAGTCTTCATTTTATATAGCCATCGTAAAATATCATCATAATCAACATTATCATCACAGCCCATATATGTCCCATTGTTTGGCTCGAGCCTCCTTCGTAATGGGAGGGAAATAACCTACTATACCACGCTGGTCAGACGTGTTGGTATAGGGTTTTGTTTCGAGTTTTCCTTCTCTTGTATAGTTGTTATATTCGTTTCATATCCCTTAGTCGTCTCTTACGATCACCCATGGGTAAGATAGGGGGTGGTGAATAGTATTCTTATTCAGTCACCACACGGATATCGTGATATACACGATTGTAAATTATAATGAACGAATACAGGTCTATAATGGAAGGGCTTTCTCCAAATTAAACCCCATCTGATCAACTTGTGAGTCCATAGCACATAGTGGGTAGAAGAGCCACATTACAAGACAGTCCCGAATCCCAAGTTTGGTCGGTCGGCGATGGAAGCCGTGCAGGTTAATCGTTAGAGCGATACAGTTGTAGGGGGACTTAAACCCCGAAAAACTACGATAAAAGCCCAAAAACTACAGTATCGTTCAGAGAGTTCCGACAGTATTAGGAAGTCCCTTGCTAAGCTGATATCCAGCTCAGTCAGCTCCACATATGAGGAGGGTAGCCCCTTTTGTCTTAGCTGAGGACCCGGCTCTAAAGATCACGTTGAAGACATAATTTACTATAAAAAAGGTTACCAGAGGATATTACTACTCTGCTTCTCTGTCCATTTGCTTATATGCCTTTCTGCATATCTATCTGCTTTTCTGATTTTCGGCTTTTCAGACTTTTTACTTTGCCACTTTCCACAATGTAGAATAGTGGAAAAGAAGAAAAGCAGAAAAACAAAAAAATAGAAAAGTAGAAAAGTAGAAAAACAGAAAAGTAGAAAGGTAGAAATGTAGAATTATATTAATTATATGTCTGAGAATTTAGTACATAAAGCTGCTATTGTGATTTAACTATGATAGTTAGATATATTCCTTCATAGCCATTTTGTAAATATTAATATTATATGTTCTATAATCCCATAGTACGTTATTTTGCTCTATACAAAAGTTTGATTTTTCTATTTTTGCGGCCTTGGTTGAAATCAAATATGAAAACAAATTAAATATTAGCTGTAAAAGTTTGTGTTATTGTGTCCATTAATGAAATCCTTCTCTAATTGTGAAATTGCATGACAAATGAGCAAAATATAAAAGACAAATATGAGAATTTGTTGCTAATTAGTTATTAAATTAACGATTTTGTTGCTCAAGTCGATCTCTGAAAATTGTCATTACTGCTAGCTTGATATAAGGATAGCAAGAAACTGAAAAATTACCTTTTTTATATTGAAACAAACTGTAAATTTGTTACTAACTTGTTACTGTACATGGGCACTGACAATTTTTATTTATTTTTAAGCTTTTTTTTTTTATTTTATTATGCTAACTTTTTAATAGTCATGCCAGCTTGTATATTTTTTCAGATCATATGAAGAGCACGGAATGATTTTGTCTCCCTTGTTATATATAATTAATCCGGGTCTGAGCCCTGCGGGTTGTCACGAGATAAGCTCAGTAACGTTTTCTAACCGCCTTATGAAGTTTCTGTCGCAAAAGGGCGCCTCTCTTCGCAATTTGGGTCTCCTCCATTTATTTCATATGTATGCGATATCGAAGTTACAATCTTCTTATTAAATAGGACACTTTGTATTTAATGCTTTTAATTAACTTTAAAGACGACAGCCTAAATTATTTTCGTTTTAGTTTACTTGATATTTTTTTTATTCCGTGTGGCAATGTGCTTACATTACAATGTGTCACCATCCCATTCTTTTCTACAGGGGCCGCGGGTTATAGATGACTAAAGAATATTCTTATGTTCTTCATACAAAATCCTGTATCAACTGGTCTGGTAAACGTGATAGGTGTACGTATAATAGACCCAGTCTCATCCTGTGACAGAGACTCGTGTTTAACAGTGAAACGTATATAGGATGGGAAAAAGAACCCTCTAATATTCCGTACCGAAAACAAACCCCAGTTTGAGGTCACTTGCACACGCTGGCAAGCGAAAACATGTGAATAAAAATACTTAAATCATTAAATGACAAAAGTAAGTATTATTGGTACTTTCGAGGGCACCTAAAGCCCCCTCTTGGATATATTGTAGAACAACGAGAGTGATAGAATGCAGTAAGTATTTGGGTCAGAGTATACAATTGTGAATGATAATAATATATCCCGAAATGGTTGATTTGGGTCGTTGACATTAGTCACTACAGTTGGAATGTGTTGTGGAGGGCATTAGCCTAAAACAAAATAAAATTCCATTCCAGTTAATCTAGTTAGCGTGCTTATATTGACCTTAATAATTTTAATACACGTATAGTAAATACATATGGCGATAAAGCTTATTAATCTCACAAAGTTCATAACCTTAATTACCAATAATATTCAAGAGCATAGAATAGAGAAGCGCGTTATATGTAATTATAGCTTTTATATAAATAAAAGGTAAGCTTAGAAGTTATAAGACCGGCGCCGATGAATGGAAACACATTTCGTAATTAACACCTGAAAGAGTGACCTTTCATTTTTCTTACGTTAACTATTCACATATATGTAATTTTAGTACAGTTATAAATCTTGTTAATGAAAAAAATATATAAATAATAAATTTATAAGTTTTTTTAGTAAAAAATCTTTAATATTTACAGATGTGGGTGGTGACTACGAATGCTACTTAATCCTTACATGCGTGGTTGTGGTAAAAGACGACTAAGAGTTTTATATCGACGATCTCTATCTGGTGCTCTCTGATCAATAATTACATTCTCAAAAAAGGTTGGCATCAGGCAGGCAGCCAGTCATAAAACTCTTGTGATATTTTACAATATGTGCAATGTAGGAAGAGTACATATTGGGTCGACCCCAAGTAATTATAAAAAGAACAGAATGATAATGATGATGTTTTATACGTATGTTTCTCTTTATAAGACATTACATTCAACTGTAAAGAAGTAACCCTTGAATTACGGGGAAATTTACAAACAAATAATTTAACAGATACAAATCCAGACTCAGAATAATAATAATTTGTAAATCCGTCAAAGAATTTTCCTGTGTGGGATATGAATAAGCGACTCTTGGTACGATAGGTATCTTAACTACGCCATCTATGCAGTTAAAGTCAATAGTAAATTGATTTACTATACTACGCTAATCAGCACGGCTTGGTATAGAGTTCTATTTCAAATTTGTCTCCTCTTGCATAAATATTACCTGCTTGCGTATTTCAGTCGTTTTCTTGGAGTTTATGGCTGGGTTACTACGACCTTTAAGCCAAATCTTTGTTTATATATTAACTTCATTTAAAGTCATCGTGCGTCCGTAAGTCAAATCGTCGCCTTCAACAGTGCCATGGCCACACTGTTAAAGGTATCTTTTGGGAATTTTAGTGGAAAACGTAAACGTATGCACTGTTATATCTTATTCACTACACATCAGTACTACCTGCGCATAAGATTAGATAAAAAATCATTAAAAATGACTTAATATAATACGTTAAAACACTAAGATATTGAATATAAGACAAGAGCACCACATGACACTTTTCCTTTCCCGCTAAAACTCCTTTAGTCATCTTTTACGATCACTCACAGGTAAAAAGGGGGTGATGAATTGTATTCTTATTCCGTTACAACAAATAAATAGTTATAAGATTAATTACTCTTCTAGCTATATAGCTCATGAGATACTAATTACGAGTACACTTTGCTCATTTCAGCAGACGTTATTCAAATAATAAGACAATTTCAAAATAGTAGTGTTCTCATATGAATACGTATGTAGTACTATACTACTGACTTGTTTGTACATATGCGGAGTTTATTGTGCAGTTCACGGTATTATTTAATACTAGTGATATATTATTTGTCATTATCTGGTCTGAAGTTATTAAAGTGAAATATGAAATGGTCTGAACTTATTGAAGTAAAATATGGAATGATAATAAGTTATGGGAGGGTTTAGAATATTAATTTTCAACATTTACATGTGAAGACAAGTTTGTGAGAAAAAGAGTTTAAGCGACTATACTACATCGCGTGCGAAGGGATCTTTAGAAGAGTGAATTATATACTCTTCTGGCTTTCATATCATTCTCCTGCTCTTATTCCAATTATTTAGGGTCAACACAATATGTACTCTTCTTCGTACATATTGCAAAAGTTATTGGTGGTATTCTTAGGACTGGCCGCCTATCTTCTTTTTTTTTATTGCTAGTGGTGGCAAACGAGCAAGCATCACAACCTGATGGTAAGTGTCACTGCCGCCCATGGACCTTTGCAAGGGTATAACTAGGCCGCTTTCTACTAATATAAACCCCAAGCCCACCCGATTTGACTGCCGGCTCTCTCGCTCACCAAACGAAGCGCAATAGCACATTTCCATTACTCATGCGTCGATCTTCTGCGAGAGTGTGATACTACCCCGGACGGACCGGCCCGCGGCTGCAGACAAAGAACTGTCAACAGCGTGGTCCTACCACATTCAAATCAACCTGACATTTATCTGACATCAACCGTCCTTGGGAATGTAATTGCTGACCAAACGGCATCAGGTGGTGTTGGCCCAGATCGATATAAGGCTCTTAGTTTTCTTTTAAGACATTCATAGCTAAAGTAATGGGTTGGTAGTATTCGTAGCCGATACTACACATTCTTCTGGCTTTTATAATTTTTAGTAATTGAATGATAAATATTATCTATGCTCATCTGGTTTTATTTTGTTTTTAAAAAGACAATGCCCAGCACTAAATAAATAATCCTTATATTGTAGGGGACTTTACAAACATACTATTTGATGGACACAAATTACACCCAGACTTAGAACAACAATTTATGAATCACGCAAACTATTGTTCTGTGTGGGAATCGAACAAACGACAGTATGTGTCTTAACCACTGCGTATTCTGTGTAATCAATATAAAATTAATTAAGAAATAATTAAAAGTTTCCCCTTTAATACAAAAGTTTCACTTTTTTTTTCACAATTGTGTGCCTGTACGACTAGCCCTATTTAGTTTTTTTTTTTTATCTTGTACTAATTGTTTCTTTTTGTATGCTCGATTTTGATGAATAGTTCTTAATAAAGCTCTTTTATTTACTCAGACTTTATTCTGTAGAGAGTTATTTCTAGTCTAGGCTTTACTAAGAACTGACCTTTTACTTTTCATTTCTCATAGATATAGTTTTTTGACGGAAATTTGCCTGTCACTACCAATAATATTATACAAATTTACATCTGAATTGAATAAACATCTACTATAGTTTGGGCCTTTACTAGGAGAAATGCGAATATTTGGAATGTTTATTTTTCTCTTTCACCTCGTGGTGACGATTTAAGTATATCTATACCTACAACCTATTTTTTTGTACGTAAGTAAAGTCCGCGAATTTCCACTTACATTGTCATCAAACTAAGACTGACAACCAGACTGGCTAAGACAATAAAAGAATGAAAACGGGTAATTAATTAACTTAAAGTAAGTAGAAGGCTACTTACTTTAAGTTTTAATTATTAGAGTACAATAGTATTGACTATTTGTCCTACTTCTAATTTCATTACATTTGTATTTTTTATACTTATAACTATAAATATAAAGTGCTGTCATATGTTACTCTTAATACCATACCGTTAATCTCATAAGCCATAGTAAACGTAAAACTTCGTTAAGAAAAGTACCAGGAGAGTGAGCAGCAGCGCTCATTTGAGGAACTCATCATATCAACTACGATCATCAATTCAATCAGGGGTGGCTTTACCTATAGTGCAGAGGTTGCGGTGCATCCAGGCGCCGGGTGTTAGGGCGCACCGAGAGCTGCTCGAGACACATAGAGCCTCCACTGTAACGCTCCGCACAGAGCGGGAGCTTAACCATTTATAAATTTAGTGGGTGCGTTATTTGACAGGATTGGGTAGGTTGCTTTGTCGCTATGCTCACTGTAACTTCATAATCCGATCGCGTTTACCTGGTTTCGTCTCAAAACAACTAAGCATGCTACAACGCATTCCAGCGAGGTTCGGAATTTAGTCAAAAGTGTTGTAACTATCAACCTATTCCATTTTGTTCACGCATTTTGATTCATGAGGGCGCCAGATTATTGATTGCACCCGGGCGCTACGTGTGCTAGAGTCGCCCCTGAATTCAATTGTGGCGCTTATGTCAAAGTGTGACAATTATACCATTACTTCCTCTTCATGATTCTACGATGCTTTTTTTGAGGACAGGCTACGGTATGACCACATCCCGCCTGATCCGTTCGAGACGACGGCGACGCAAAGACGGTGTCTAACCCTTTAGGGTTTTAATCTGCCGTACTCCAGGATACGTAGTTATAAGTCCACTCTGTTGCCATTATACTATCTATAGCCGTGGGCTGGTTCGTGGGGGTAGTACCACACTCTCGCAGAAGATTGACTTCTGAGTAGTGGCAAAGTGTTGTTGTGTTTCGTTCTGTGTGCGAGAGAGCCGAAAGCTCAACTTTCTAGATAGATTTTGATGGGTAGGCAGCGGTCTAGCTATACCTTTGAGATTGCACTGGTCCATGCGCAGCAGTAACACTTGCTATCAATGCATTGCTTGCTCGTTTGCCACCATAAGCAATAAAAATAAAAAATGTACCCCTCTAACTTTATTTTTATTTATTTATTAATAACTTCAACGTATCCGATTTAAGACTCTTATACTAATAATAATATATTGTGCTTTATGTTAATATGCAGGTGTATTTATGTATGTTAAGAATGCAATACAAGTATGTCACTAACTCTCACTTTCCCGTGGCAGTTTTTAAAACTGTCTGATCAACAGACATCCCAAATACGCCTGCCAAGCGTGGCGGTTATTATACTTGCGGGAATTATACCCTCCCTAAGGAGGTTTATACCCAAAAGTGGGCATTGATGATGGTAAGGATATATATCTACATATATATATATATATATCTTGTATCTAAATACATCCTCATCAATTTTACTCTCACCTCAGATCGATCCTATGTAGTTTTGATATGCTTTACTTAAAACGAAAATAAAATATGAGCCAAATTATGATGATACTAAGCTTTTCCTTATGGTGAGGGAGTAAGAATACAATCCACCACCCACTCTCTTGCCCGTGGATGTCGGAAAAGACGACAGTACAGTTACAGTAAGGAATACAATATGCATTTATATGCATATTGTATTTTTTAGCTGTCCAAGAGAAGCAAAACTCGAAGGAAAACCTCATAACAACACATCTGACCAACATGGTGTAATAAGTTTATTTCCCTCCCGTTGTATAGAAGGCTTAAGTCAAAAATGGGACTTATATGGGCTGAAATGACGATACTAAGCTCAGTCGTTAGTAGTTACTAAAGTTGTAACTTAATAGTTAAATGGGGCGCACAAAATCGGCTTACTTTCGCTCCTCATAAAACTTATGATCTCTTATTAAAGGGTAATTTTCAGTGAATGTTATGCATGAGATTTCATAACGCGACAGTTAAAAGGAAAGAATCAGTATGTCTTGAGCGGTTTACACGGGTCGATTTTCGCCGTGCGGCTAGTCTCGTCACAAATTGCCTCACCAAGCCGCATCGCTAGCCCATTTACACAGGTTACTAAAATCGCATGTGGCTCGGTCATTTCGTTCGAAAATGTTGAGCAGAATAGCTGTTTGTGCCGGAATTGAAATAGTTAGTTATTCAATTATTCAACAATTGCTTGAAGAACATAGAGATAGTGATCACTGTAGTGGATACAACGTGTGCGAAACACTCCTTCATGCGGCGGGCGATCGCCTGCAACCGATCGTTTACACGGTCGATTTTAATCACCAATCGCATGCGTCCGATTGCCGCGCGCCCAAAGTCGGATACCACCCAACTTTGGGTCTTGCGGCTTTAGTCACCCGTGTAAACCCGCCTTTAGTGTGGCTTAGTCTTAAAAAAATATACAAACAAAAATGTTAAAACTGTAGGTGAAAAGGCGAATTGAAGTTTTTATGTACTTACTGTTATAGAATTTCTACATCCGTCTGGGGCTTTCGTTTTAATATGCTTAAAATCATATATGTAGGTATACTTATACAGCCATATATATGAAGTGCGTATGTTACGGTGTGCCAGCCTGGGCCGATTGAGTTATGATAGGCACGGCATGGTATAAGTAACTCCAAAGTCAAGGATTAGCACTAATATTCTTATGTAAGGCATACAGAACAGTCACTACCGAAGCCCTACTAGTACTTCCAGGTGTACTTTCGGTCGACTGGAAGACACAAACGTGCGTGTTAATGTATTACTCCACCAGGGCAATCTCGGTGTATTTTACGGAGACCATTGTAGATCTTGGCTTACAGTAGTTACAGTGGTTAGATGTGTGATGGGATTAGACCAAAAAAAGAAATTGTTATTAAAGAATACGTTATTTTCTTGACGAAATTACTTCTAATACAACAATAAAGAAGAGTATTTGCTTAACAAGACGAAATTTGCATTTAAATGTACATATAAATTGAATGTGGAAGTTGAGGGAACTAAGTCTAACATAATTTAACTTTTAACTGCATGATATATTGCAACGTTAAAATGGTTCATGTGAGGCAAACTTAAAGTCTCGGCAGTTGCTTGTATTTGCCTAAATTAGTGATTAATTAATATTGAGTTTAATGTTCTAGCTTTTTCAGGGTTATTAACTTTGTCACCGCAACGCCGAGCGGGAGGGCCAGCTGTACAAGGCTTACCGCAGCGCGCGGTCTGCCTTCAGGCTGACCGTCCATCAGTCCAAAGATGTCAGTCAGCAGGAGATGCTGGACAGTCTCGAGCGTGTAGCCTGGGGTCTTCCCTATCGTGCAGCGCCAGGTAAGCAACGCCTAACTGAGACTCAGACAGCTCGGCCTCCTCACTAGAGTTGTCGAGGACCTATGTCCACAGCGGGCGAAGCACACGCCCCCGGTTATGGTACTGTCACAGAGACGGAAATAGTGGCGACGGTGGCGCGAATGCGTGCCAAGGCCACCGCTCCCGGGCCAGACAGGGTACCCGACAGGGTGCTGGCCGAGCGGCTCTGGTCACCTAGCACCTGGGGGACTGTGCAACGCGTGTATCTGGGCAGTTCACTGACGGTGGGGTGCTGTTAGCGGTGTCTCTAGACATCGCCAGCGCATTCAACAGTCTGTCCTTCAGCTGCATCAGGGAGGCCTTCCAGTATGACTGGACGTTGAGAGGCTGCCTCCCTCCCTAGGCGTAATCTGTTACGCCAACGATACACTCGTCACAGCCCGGGGTGGGACGCTAAAAGACGCTGCACTCCTTGCAACTCTCGACACCGGGGAGATTGTCAAACGAATCGAGGCGCTAGGAAACTAAGGTTACGCACAGAGGCTGGCCGCGTGAGAGCGACGTCTCGGCAGAAAACCGGGCTGGCCACGGATGTCAAGGAAGCGGTACTAGTGGCCGGCCCAATGGCAATGGGAAGGGAATACGGTGGGTTATGGGGCCACGAGCCCTCCTTTCGTCGCTCCGGATGGAATGGACTGGGTTTGTCCAGACCTTAGCCAGCCAAAAAAAATATCAAAGCGTCTTACTTAAAAAAAAAGTGTGTGTGTCAGCTCCGACGCACGATTACAGTTTACTCCATAAGTACGATTATTGGCAGACTATCTGGCGAGGCGCAGGTGAGGAGGAGAGGTGTCCTCTACACCAACCGAGTAGGTTGACGTTGCGCGAACGCCCATGACGTGCGGTGTCCCACAGGGGTCGGTCCTCGGACCCACCATGTGGAACATCGGCTACGACTGGGTGTTGAGAGGGAGCCTCCCACCCAGGCTGGGCGTAATCTGTTACGCCGACGACACGCTCGTCACAGCCCGCGATGAGACGCTGGAGGAAGCGGCAAGCCTGGCGACTCTCGGCACCGAAGAGATCGTCAGGCGGATGGAGGCGCTGGGGTTGAGGGTGGCCCTGGACAAGACGGAGGTCCTCTTGTTCCATGGGCCCCGCATGAGTCCTCCCATCGGCGTTTCGATCACCGTCAATTCGGTTGACATCAGCATCCGGGCCCATATGAGGCATTTGGGCCTGGTGCTCGACGGGCATTGGTGGTTTCGGGAGCATTTCCGCAGGCTCGCTCCGCGGCTCGTCGGCGCGGCGTCCGCCCTCCGCATCATGGCTTATGCCGAATATGGGCGGACCGAGCGCTACTTGCCGAAAGCTGTACTCGGGGGTCGTCCGGTCGATGGCCCTGTACGGCGCACCGGTGTGGGCGGGGTCCCTGACCGTTCGACTCAGGGCTCTTCTGTGGCGATCACAGAGGGCCATGGCGGTCAGGGCCGTACCTGTACCGTAGGGTACCGCACGGTGGCGACGGAGTCGGCGTGCCTGTTGGCCGGGACTCCCCCGTGGGACCTGGAGGTGGAAATGCTCGCCGATTTGTATCGTCGGGTGTCGGGGGTGCGAGCGGAGGGCGGTGTGGGCCCACTGAGGGAGCTCATCGCCTGGCACGTCAACGCCCGCCGAGACGTCATTGCTCGTTGGGCAGTGCGGCTGGAGAGGTCTCGGTTCGGTGTGCGGACCGTGGAAGCATTCCGGCCGGTGCTGATGCAGTGGTTGGAATGGCGGCACGGGGTGCTATCCTTCCGACTGGTGCAGGTTTTGACGGGGCATGGATGCTTCGCCAAATACCTGTACACGATCGTCAGGAGGGAGAGTACACCGTCCTGCCACCACTGCGATTGTGACGAGGATACGGCGCAGCATACGCTCGAGGCTTGTGCCGCTTGGGCAGAGCAGCGGCGTGAACTCATCGCAATCATCGGTGCCGACCTGACGCTGCCGACCATCGCCAGGGCGATGCTCAACAGCGTCAGGAACTGGGACGCGGTCGCAGCCTTCTGCGAGGCAGTAGTCTCGCGGAAGGAGGCGGCGGAGCGCCGGCGCGAGGAGCGTCTCCTCGACGACGTGAACCGCCGCCGGCGACTGGAGCGGCGTAGGCGCGATTACCTGCGCCTGATGCTGCCCTAGCCGAGGCCGCGCGAGGAGGGACTGACGTCCGCCCCGGGGTGGATGATGTCGCTCAAGGAGAGGGTACCCCTCAGGAGGTATTCCGTCGGGCCGGCCACTGACGACAAGTTCACGCTGCTCCAGTGGCCGGTCCAACGACGTAGGCGAGGTTCATACCCATGAAACAACACCCACATCCCACCCGGGTTGCGGGTGTGCATGCGTGCGCCCCTCTGTCGCCCCGGACGGAGTAGTGCGAGAAGAGCGCCGACCATAACCCACCCCTAAAGAAAAAAAAATAAGTTTGATTATCAAAACAGGCGCAAAAAAAGCTCATTTGACTAAAAATAATATAAATATTTTTATTTACATTTATTAAAACTGTTCAGTGAAGTATATATATATATATATATATATATATATATATATATATATATATATATATATATAGTATTATCTCACGTCAGAAAGTTAAAGGTGCGCAGAATAGGTTGCGCACCAAAAACGTAACGAGGTCATTCAATCACTAGATTTTACTCCTCAAATTTTTCTCATACCGGGCGCCTTATATGAAAATCGATTCTTATGGAGTAAACTCCGAAAATCTTTTTAAAATGTCAAAAGTGTTTAAAGGAGTGTTCTCTTGACTTACGTCTATTTATATTATTCAATTAGTGCAATAGGAATAGAACAGAGACTTTTTAATTCGAGCCATTGCTTGATTTCGGTCATTTCGGTAAGGCGAGAGTAGAGCACTACCTCAACGCTTTGCGTTGGAGCGAGTAATAAAAGTTAATTTTCTACAAACCGCATCAATTTAATTATCTATTATTTTGTTTTATCTTTAGAACAGTTTTCTTTAAGTTTTAATATTCAGTAAAATCTAAAAGAAAATTAATTCTTATACAAAGATTGGTATTCTCCTTCAACACTTGAAGTAAGGTTTATATTTTTTTTCCACCTGATATTTTTCAAAGATAAATTAGTATTAAATGCGCATAGACCCTTAATACATCAAAAACATTAACTTTTATAAATAAATCTACCAAAAATAAACCATAGACGAATACTTCAAATAAGTGGAACAAAAGTATAATGCAATTTGTGTGAGCATTTGATTTTCTTTGTTCTGTCAAATGGAATAATCATAGGTACTGAAATGTTCAGTGAATAAACTGAAGTAATGGAATGACGCCAGTTCGCCGTAAGTGAGATAGCTCCAACCATCTGTAGGCATAATTAATTTGACAGCTTTCATGAACACACTTGTATTAAAATGTTGTAAATCGAGTAACGTTATCGAGCGTTAGTATTAGAAATAATATTATTTTATTTATATATTACTAGCTTCTGCCCGCGGCTTCGCCCACGTAAAAGGTTACTTGACTAAAGTTTTTCATCCCCTATTTTTATTTAACCCCTTAAGGGTAAATTTATTTCCAAAATGTCATATTTATTTACATCTAATCAATAGCCCAAAAATAAGTTTCATGTTCTGGCTTTAAAAATGACGATACTTCCTTACAACTTTTCATCCCTCTTTACAACCCTTTTTTGCATTAATAAGTAGCCTATGTCCTTTATCAGTCTCTAAACTACCTGTGTACCAAATTTCATTTAGATCGGTTCAGTAGTTTTGGCGTAAAAGAGCGACAGACGGACAGAGTTACTTTCGCATTTATAATATTAGTAAGGATAGAGCTTTGTAAGCGTAATAACTGTCGAATATCCGAAATAAAAATATATCCAAAACTCAGTCCTCCCGTGACCATGAACGCTGTAGAGTATTTGAAACGTCGGGCAATTAAAAATCAAATACAAACACGATTGAATCTGTAATAATAGTTTTATTTCAAATGTGTAATACTTGCGTAAACATCAGAAGCCTTTTTTTTATTGCTTATGGTGACGAACAAGCTAGCAGCACACCTGATGGTAAGTGTCACTGCCGTCCATGGACCTTTACTATAACCGAGGCTATAGCTAGGCCGTTGTCTACCATTACAAACCTCAAACCAACCCAGTTGGGCTTCCGGCTCTCTCGCTCACCGAACGAAGTGCAATAGCACATTGCCATTACTCAGACGTCGATCTTCTGCGAGAGTGTGGACTACTCCGGACAGACCAGTCCGCGGCTGTAGACAGAGAAATGTCAACAGCGTGGTTCTACTCGTACCACTATTAAAGTCATTATATATCCGAAACTGTAAACGAATCCGATATGAAGATTTCTAATAATTTCAGATAGAGACGGAATCCAAAAGAGTCGCATTACGTTTTAGTATCTACCAAATATTAAACTAGGCTAGAAATAAATTTTTGTTTCTTTCTTTTCCCAATTCAAAAAAAGAAAGAAATATCTTATTATTTCTGATGTTTACGTGAGAATTAAATGTTTGGAAATAAAACAATTTTTAGAAATTTCATTGCGATTCTGCCATGACCATGAACGCTAAAATATTGGAAACATTAGCAAATTAAAAATCAAAAACAAGCCAGATGAAAGACGTAAAAATAGTTTTATTGCACGTTTCCTATAATTTAATATCCGTTACTGAATCTGTCGGATAATCCGAATAATTGGACATATTCGTAATCGTATCCGAAACCAGCAAATTGCTATTCTAATATCCTTATCCAGATTTGAATCTTCACATCCGTAAAACCGCTAATATGTACGTCTGGTTGCGATAACGGCTTTAGAATACAATGTGTCACCGTCCCTTACTTTCTCGTGGGAGCCGTAAAATTTGGCTGACGAATGTTAACTATTTTGTATTTAAATAAATTCGTGTATGTAATTCTTATGCCGTCACCACACGAAGAGTACACTAAATGATTAACATTGCCCTGGGCCAACCTCATCTAGTGCTCATATCTACTGGGGGTTGATCAGTCAGGCATCACCAGATAGACCGCAGGTTATACAGCTATTGCCAATAGTTTTGCAATATACGATAGAAAAAGAATTGATACATATTGATCTACCCCAAGCAGTTGGGATAAGACCAGAATGATAATAATTTTAATGGTTAAAATTACAGTTTAATATAAATTAAAATGAAAATATTTTTTTTTTTTTTAATAATATATTTTCAATCATTTTATTTGATTTTCAATTTCCTGACTGCTACTACTCGCGTCAACATCAGAAATTATTATATTACTTTTTAATTTTTATCTGTCTATCCAGTCTATTTATTTAGGCTAATCTCTAAGGCCTTATATGCATTCATACAAGACACTAACAGCCTATATTACAAATATACTCCACAAACCATTCTAGAAAATACTACACACAAGCTCTACTACGACCGCGCCATTCTCACCGATAAGACAATTCACTATAATAGACCAGATATCATTCTACAGGACAAAATTAACAAAATCACTTACCTTATTGACATTGCTGTTCCTAACACACACAACATACAAAAGACAATAACTGCAAAAATAAATAAGTACGCAGATCTCAAAGATGAAGTGAGCAGAATTTGGTGACAGGAAAAAGTATACATAGTACCCATAGTTCTCTCCACAACAGGCGTTATTCCCAACCATCTTCTCCATAGCCTAAAACTATTAGACCTCAAAGAAACCCTCTACATAACTCTCCAAAAAGCCGCAATCCTAAATACATGTAGAAAGTTTTTAGCATTTAATATGCTTGATTATTTATAAATACCCGATTACGAAACGAAAAATGGTGGTGTACGTGGCAGCACGATTGGGCCGGATTCCCAATAGGTGCGGGTTCGAACCCCGCTTGTGACATCATTTTTCGTTTCGTAATCGGGTATTTATAAATAATCAAGCATATTAAATGCTAAAAATTTCAGTAATTTGAATAAATAAAGTTGTAAAAAATCTTGTATAAATAGTGTACTTTCAATATGATTAAATCATTTCATCTTTTACACGTCTCGTCATCATTCTCCTACTCTTATCCCAATTACTTGGGGTCGATACAATATGTACTCTTCTTTCATAATACATATTGTAAAAGTTATAGGTAATAGTTTTATGACCGGCCACCTGCCTGACGTCAACCCTCCTTGGGAATGTTATTGTTGACCAAACGGCATCAGATTGTTATAAGGCTCTTAGTCGTCTTTTACGACAACCACGAGCAAAGTAAGGGTTGGTAGTATTCTTAGCCGCTACCACACAGCAGTTCAATCAGCAATCTTTTACAGATCTATTGGTGATTAAAAATATGGGTTAATAATAAATCATCATTATCTTGATCTCGTCCCAACTACTTGGGGTCGACGCAATTGTCATTTTCTTCCGTACAGTTCTATCAGACTTCATCTCTGCAGTCACTCCCAGTCTATCCATCTCATGTCTCACGCAGTCCATCCATTTTTTCTTTGGTCTTTACCCCTTGAAGCCTTCAACATTCATACTTGAAACTTTCTTCATAGCATTACTTTCATCCCGTCTCATCACATGTCCATACCATGTTCACCGTTCTTTCTTTAATTTTTCCGTCACTGGCGCAACTTTCAAACTTCCTCTAATATGTTCATTTCTTACTTTATCTATTCTCGTCACACCACACACCCATCTCAACATTCGTATCTTCGATACATGCAGTCGTCTCTCATCCGTCGCTTTTGTAGCCCAATATGCTCATCCATACAGTACACCATATCTATGGTTAATAATACACATAGCTATATATTTACGGATTCTATCACGTTTGTATTTGTATGTTAATTTCGCGTCGTTTCGAACACTTTACAGTGATCATGGTCACGGGAGGACTAAGGTGTCTTACGTCCAATATCTCATTGTTATTACAGAAATTTATATCTACCCTATAAGATATTAAATTTTGACCCACATTTTTAATACAAATTAATACAAATTCATTGCCAGTACAAAAACAAAATGGTTATATATTTAAAATTTTATATTGTTTATGATCTGTTATTATTAAAGCATTTAATTTATTGTAATTATTATTATGGCAATTTACAATTTTAGAAAAACTAACAAAACTATTCAGCTACTACCGGATCGGAACGCGACCAGACCGAGAAAGTTCTGGCAAGAAAACTCAGGAGGCATAATACTAATTTTATTATTGAATTCTTGAATGGCGGACTACTTTGTCTTACTAAAATAAATTAAATTAAAATTTAACTATTATTGTGGATCAAATCTATACAATAAGTGCTCACAGTGTCACTGTTCTGATCCGGTGGTAGCTGAATAGGTTTGTTATTTTTTCTAAAATTGTATAACTACGGGTGAAGTTGCGGTCTATTCGTAAATATGAAACAACATGAATTAGTTGGTTTCTAAACAAATATAAGTACTTAAAACAAATATATAACATGAATTTATAGTTAATAATGGCGATAGGTGTATAAAATAGATTATTATTAATTAGCTTGCATATAAATTCATATCTGTAATAGCCGTTTACGCTTAGAATATTTTTATAGTAGCAAAATGTAATCAGCTTATACTTGTAATCACCTTATGTAATCATCTTATGCAGATAGCTGAGTATACATGAAGCCCCTGAAATAATTTACCCGGATATTTGCCAACTAATGATTAAACTACTTGAATGATATGTCAATATTGGTCTACTCGACGTCAATTCTTCCAAGGTTAATTTCAAACTCGACGTAAGCGTGATATGGGTCAATCTCTTCCGCGTGGTATAGTCAATTTATCTCGTGCCTAACAATGGAACGTATAAAGTCTATAGAAAAAATATAGGTACCCCAGTACTTGTTTGAATAATAAAACAAGAGGTGTATTTTTCGAAACCCAATTTAATCTCTTTATAAAATCCTGGTTCTGTTCAAATATGTATTTATAATTCGGTCCTTTAGAACAATGGTCCGTTTTACGCCTTCAATATTATAAGTTAAAATTAAATGTAAAGCACATTAAAACAATGTTTTCATAACTTACATTTCAGAAATTGCGGCAACCAGTTATAAATTTTAATGAAACGGTAAAGGTAATCCTTCTAAAACGCTGATTTATTATTGTTTCTTCGTACCTAAATAATTGTAATTAACAGATAGGCTATTATAAATAAATATATTTTTGTAGTTATAAAGCCAAAACACACTATAAATATAAATTAAAAATATAAAATTAATGGAAGAATAATTGTATAATAATGAATAAATAAATAATTATAATAATGGAAGGTACATCACTGATATAGAGCGAAGAGTGAATGCGGGAAATAAACGGAGCGTTGGGACAACTTCTCGGTAGCCACCACCTCAACCAGAAGGCGCGTGTAGCGATACATAACGCAGTGCTTGTCCCAACATTACTATATAGAAGCGAGAGTTGAGTATGTAGAAAAGAGCATGAAAGTAAAATTAATGCGGTCGAAATGCGATCTCTACGGAAAATCTGTGGAGTTAGGCTGACCGATCGCATTCGTAACGACGACGTAAGAGAGCGAATAGGTATGAAAAGATGCGAAAGGGAATGCTCCGATGATTCGGACATGTGGAAAGAATGCCGAACGAACGTCTGGTTAAGAAGTTATTATACAATGCAAAAATGGAAGGATGTAGGTACCGGGGGAGACGGAGACTAACCTACCTAGACCAGATTGGTCACGTACTGAAGAAAGGTGGAGTCAATTCTAGCACTCTGTTCTCTCTGCCTACCCTGCAAGGGATATGGCGTGATGATATGTATGTATAAAATAAATTAAATAAATAACTGAATAATAAATTAAAAGTACATTTATACCTTTATATTAGTAGTATTAACTTTTAATTACTTAAATTAAACCCTGCCTACTTTTTGAAGTCATCATCATCATCATCATCATCATCTTGCTCTTATCCCAATTACTTGGGGTCGACGCAATATGTCATCTTCCTCCATACAGTCCTATCAGACGTCATCTCTGCAGTTACTCCCTGTCTATCCATGTCATACCTCACGCAGTCCATCCATCTTTTCTTTGGTCTTCCTTTACCTTTTTGAAGTATTGGATGTAAAATTACTTTAGAAGCTGTTGAACTACCTCGGACGCCATGCAATATACTTACAAGAGTGTACTAAATACAGCGCCATTTTGAAATTAATACCTATAGGTAATATATAATGTTACATGGCCTATAAGTAGGTAACCATACCATTGGACAATCAAGATGCTTCTGACATGAATAAAAAATATGTGAATGTCATTAAATATCAGTATTTGAAAATTCCAGAGCGATCAACTAAATAACTCAATATTGAAGAAATGCCCAAATACATACTCATCTGTCAAACTTATAATCCTCCTTTTGGCTTGGCTTTAGTCGGGTAAATATTAATATAATGTAAACTACTGGTACTGCCATCTATTAAGTACAGTTAGCAACTGTACAACTATTGTTATTTAAAAATATTCCTTTGCTCTGAAAATATGAACTCAGAAACGGCGTTAATTTTGTCAAGATGTAATCTGCCATCTGTTGAGTATAACTAATAACTCTAAATTTGTAACTAAATAATATTTCATTTCATAGATGGCAGCGCTTACATTCCTTAATGCGACCTCGGAACAAAAATAATTCTCAGGTATTTTGTAGAGGACCACTATTTAACTTGCTAGTAACACACATCGGTACAATTGCAATCCCAGAGATGGCGTTAGCGACCTATTTGTGTACCTTTTTAGCTTTTTCGTGCAGTATGTAATATTATATTTCGTAGTAAGTTATTGTCGAGCATAGCTCTAGACATTTTGCTTGCTACTCCGATTTTTGTTATAAAATCTAATAATACTAGTACAAATCTGTATTTAAATTTGAGGTTCAATATCCTTATCACTAGCCAAAAGATCCTGTGTTATTAGATTATCCACGGATGTAAAAGTGTGTGGCGATGGGGAGGGAATACGGTGGGTTATGGGGCCACCCGCTATCCTTCCGTCACTACAGATGGGGTGGACGGCATTAGATCAGACCATAGCTTGCCAAGAAAAGAGTGTCATTAAATTATGAATGTCATGAGACAATCATACTTTAATAACAGTATATAGTTAAAGGCATATTGTCTTTAATATATTTTTTTATTGCTTATGGTGGCAAACGAGCAGAAAGCACACCTGATGGTAAGTGTCACTGCCGCCCATGGACCTTTGCAATACCAAGGGTACAGTTAGCCCGCTGCCTACCAATATTTTGACTGCACAGATGGCATAGTTAAGATACCGACCTTCCGTGCCAGTGCCGTGGGTTCGATTCCTACGCAGGATAATACTTTGTGTGATCCACAATGTATTGTTCTGAGTCTGGGTGTAATTTGTCTGCGTTAATTGCATGTTTATAAAGTCCCCCGCAATACAATCTTTCCTTATTGCGGGGTGGTGTCCTAAAAAAAAACCCCAAACCCACCCCAGTTTGGCTTCCGGCTCCCTCGCTCACCGAACGAAGCGCAATAGCACATTGCCATTAGTCAGACGTTGATCTTCTGAGAGAGTGTGCTACTACCCCGGACGGACTGGCCCGCGGCTGTACACAGAGAAATATCCACAGCGTGGTTCTACCACTATTGAGCGAGCTATAATTTGTCAGCGAGTATAATAGTAGTAGTACCTATCTATTTATGTACCTATTCAAATTCATTTATTTTGCATAAATCCCGCGAGGGCGCTTAGATATTGTCATTTTTTACATTTAAATTAAATCTAATAAACTACCACCGGATTGGAAGGAGACCGCTTCTGAGAAGATCCGGCAAGAAACTCAGCGGGTTTGTCTAATAATATTTTATCTATGTTATTATTTTTTGTTTTCAATTTTTATAAAAAAAATCGTACAACATGCTTATTATTTAATTAGCTCCAGTGCGATGCCCTTCGACCCCAACAATTTAAATACAAAATATATTCTTGACAATTATAATTCAAATCTAATTTAAGACTCTTTAGTGTGTAAGCATGTTATGGCATCATTTGTAAAGTTATTCGGTAGTTATTGTATCTATTAAGGTAATTGAACTCTCAGGGATAGCTACCTGGAAAGATGAACCGTTGGATGAATCAATTTTGCCCGTTTTCATCGACGACCCCTTTTATGTGAGACCTAAGGCAATAAAAATGACACGTTACATGGTTTATAATTATATTTTTTGATGTAATATATATGATAATAAAATTTAGGTTTTAGTTAACACATAAGGCGTCATATGTAACACTTATCTAACATTGATTTAATAATAATAACTTATTGCATTTTCAGAACTTAGACCAAAAAACAAACAATTATAATAAAACAAAATTAAATCTAGTAGGCAAAAGGATTTGGCTCAGCTTCTGCTGTCACAAGTACAGAGCTGATTGTCAGCCATCCCCGTGAATCTATTGTATTGTGTGAGTGAGTGTGTGTGTGCGTGTGTGTGCTGTGTGCGTGCGTGTGTTTATAGACACGGTACAAGATTGTGCTCATGTATATGAGTATGAGTACTTACAGGTATATATATAACTATGTAATGCATTATATGTTGGGTTATTTTAATAGAATATTGCTTTATGTATCATTTACATTAGCTTAGGTGTTACCTAATTTTTTTGGCAAACATATAACAATAACTGTAATTGACAAATAGCCTGTCAGATGTGAAATATATAGCATTATCCCATCACGTAGGTCCTACAGTAAACGAGCAGTGACTGGTGGATACAAGGATAGAGGTACAACGACTTATTGGACACCATCACATTTCAAGATTCAAAAATGGTCTGAAGCCGTATCGTACGGTACGTATTTTACAGAATATTTTAAAGTTCATATAGAATTAATACTAACCTTACTTTGCTCGTGGATGTCGTAAAATACGACTAGGCCTTTTAACGATCTGGGCTAACTCTATCTGATGCCGTTTGGTCAACAATTACAAGTCCCAAGAAGGGTTGACGACTGGCAGGCGGCCGGTTATAAAACTATTGCCAATAACTTTTACAATATGTACTACGAAAGAAGATTACATATTGTATCGACCCCAAATAATTGGGATAAGAGTAGGAGAATGATGATGATGATAGAATGAATACTAACAACTTTACAAACTATCGCGCTTTATGGTAGCGGCTACAAATACTATTAATTCTTACATTACTTGTGGGTGTCGTAAAAGAGTTTTACATTGATCTATTGCCGTTTGGTCAACAATTACATTCCCAAGGAGGGTTAGCATTACGCAGGCGGCTGGTCATAATACTATTACCAATTAAATTTGCAATACGTACGATGGAGGAAGAGTACTTACTAATTACGTCGTTCCCAAGTAATTGGGAAAAGAGCGGGATAATGATGTACTTAAAAAAAAAACACATTAGACCCCGCAGTTCAAATAGTGTACCCATTCAAAACAATAACTTTTTTATTTTATTTTTATTTTTTATTAAAAGACCACACCACTACACTTTGTACTAACGAAAAAATCCTAATATCGCGGGGGACTTTATAGACGCATAATTAACGCATACAAATTACACCCATAGTCAGAACAATAGTCTTTCACAGTTATGGGTCCCACAAAGTATATCCCAAACGTAGGTATCAAACCCACGGCAAAGGCACGGAAAGTCGGCATCTTAACCACTATGCCGTCTGTGCAGTTTCTAAAGTTACGCTTAAAAGCATTTATAATGCCATTTTTAAATAAATAATTATTTAATAACCTACTAATCCGTCGGCCACATCTTTAGTGGTCAAACAGCTATTACACGTGGCAACCTATACTTGCAATTCACAAAACATCCTTTACCTGGACAAAGGTATTATAATAATATTTATTGCTTATCGAATATCATTAATAGATATAATAGTTTCAAATTATTATGATAATTTATAGCCGTTTAATAAATAGCCGAGATTTTATTATAGATGTTCCTTTTTTTTTCCATCGGAACCACGCATCGCGTGTCGCGTGCTGTCATATTTTTTTGTTTCTTTTGCGGGGGTGTAACGAACAAAAAATATAAGTGACTAGACTACCGGAATATAATTTTGACAATTTTATAAATTATACAGGCGTATCGTTTGATAATGGGTAGCTACGAGCATGTTTCTATTGTGGCTAAGATATTCAGTAGCATTCAGACTTATTATTTTAGAACGAATATGGTATATACAATAATAATTTGATTAGTTAATAACATTTGATTAGTTTAAGAAGCAAATAATTACGTACGGCTTAAAATCTATGGACTTAGTCCGAGAGATTTTTATTTATAAAAGACAACAGCCTCTACTAAGGAATTAATGCTTATATTGCGGAGGTTCTTTTTTTTTTTTATATTTAACGGATAGGAAATATACCCAGACTGGGAACAACATATAGTGGATCGAACAAAGTATCTCCCTGCGTGGGAATTGGATTGACACGGTGGGTCACAATCATTACGTGATCTGTGTAGTAAAAATATTTTTATTGATTCTGTTATTCATATTTCGAATTGTTAATATATTGTAAAAAAAAAAAAATCGTTTTAAAATTGTACCAACAAAACCGTCTGGAACAATGCTAGGTAGGTACATAGCAAAATGAACTCGCATATCCTTTTAATATGCATATTTTTATTAGTTTGTCCTACAAGAGCAAATTGACGAGAAAATAAAAAACGAATATTAGTGTTATTGTATACCTGTGAGGCTGCCTATATATATATATATATATATATATATATATATATATATATATATATATTTTTATAGCCTGATGGGCTGGCCACATCGCTTGAAGAACCAACAACCGCTGGGGAAAAAAGGTTCTAGAGTGGCGATCACGTACCAGACGACGCAGTGTTGGACGCCCCCCCACTAGGTGGACAGACGATCTAGTGAAAATTGCTGGGCGTCGATGGATGCAGACGGCACAGGACCGCACTCTGTGGCGTACCATGAGGGAGGCCTACGTCCAGCAGTGGACGGCGATAGGCTGAAATGATGATGATGATACCTGTGAGACTAATATGATATTTATATGATTATATTTTGCCAGATGTGATGTGATGAAAGAGGTAGATTGTGAAACGCTTATAAATAGTGTATTTACTAAATACCTACTTATCTAGGTCTTCTTACCTACGCAGTTGTTAATTAAATCGTTGTTTAGAATTTTATTGAAAAATAAAATTTGATTTTTCGCCCATATAATTAAATTAATAAAAACTAAAACCTTCTGTTTGCCTCAAAAATAATTTTTTGAGAACTTTTTGAGAATTACTGTTTAAAATACCTAGAAAAACGGGACGGGTTGACGGGTTGGTGGTCGTAGTACTAGGTATACCTACCTTTCTCAGAAGAAAGCTAATGCCCACACTTCTGGTGATATCCCAATTTCTAAGACTCCTACGGGCAAGTAAGGGATGGTGATTTATATTCTCACTTCTTAACCGCAGGTATAGGAATTGTATCGCCGGGCGGGCCACCGAAGGTAAAGATCGGGTACCGGTGGCCCGCTCGCACGGCGAAGAGAGGAGTTGCACGGTGGGTCTATGGGGTCACGCGCCGCCTCTTCCGTCACCCTGGACCGATTTGGCGGGGCGAGACGCATCCATAGTCCACCGTAAAAAAAGGTATAGGAATTGTATAGATCTAAATATATTATTAATTTATTTTTAAAGACAAACCTGGCACTAAGTAAATAATCCTTTTATAGCGGAGGACTCTACAAAGATATAATTAAGGGATACACTTAGAACATCAATATGTGGATCACACAAAATATTTGCCCACCTAACGAATCGAACCTATGACACTAGCATCTTAGATCGATATCTTAAACATTACGCCATCTGTACAGTGTGTAATTAAAGTTAATAGTTTAATTTTTAAATTTCTGGTTTGAATGAAAAATCCTAAGCTAGGATACCTTACACGGCTATTGCGGCACGGCGTAGGTGCAGTGTTGCGGCGAGGAAATTGCGCGGTCGCGCGCGCCTTCATTCTACCGCGAAACCTGAGCTGTTTGCCGCCGCAGCCTGCACTTTACAACTCCAAGTCACGACACCGACCATTATTTAGAATTTAACATGAGCTTCGAGACGTTAAAATAAATATTTGGCTGGATTATACCATTCATTAGTCAATAGATAGCACAGATGGCATAATGGTTAAGATAACCTATGGTACCTACTAAGTGATTTAGATTCCTATCCGGGACAATGATTTCTGCGATTCACAAATTGTTTATTTATTCATGATTTCTGGGATTTACAAATTGTTGTCATGAGTCTGGGTGTAATTTGGGTCCGTTTAATTATATATTTGTAAAATCCCCGACAATACAAGGATTAATTCCTATATCTTTAAAAAATATATACCTCTGTTGGATATTCCCTTCACCATGAGAGGTGGAATAGTGATATACTCATCACGCGTGATAGACGGTTCGGTGATCGCACATCATGTTAAAGATACGTAAATGCTACTCTCCCTTTCAAAATTACAATATTCATTTTAAATAATTAAAGAAAAATTATATCAGGTTTACCTTTCATATGAAAGTATCACTTAAAGCGATAATCAGAACAGATTATTGACAGCACCCATTTTTATGTGTAGTACTTAAGTACTCAACAGTTAACTGCTGAGTTTCGGATGTCGATTTAACACCTATTTTAATACCTACCTGAATGATAAAAACTAGAACTGTTGCATTAGTGGCATAGGACCACGCTGTTGACAGTTTTCTATCTACAACCGGCGGCCGGTCCATCCGGGGTAGTACCACACTCTCGCAGAAGATCGACGGCAGAGCAATGGCAATGTGCCATTGTGCTTCGTTCGGTGAGCGAGAGAGCCGGAAGCCCAACTGGGTGGGTTTTGGTGTTTTTATTGGTTGGCAACAGCCTAGCTATACCCCTGATATTATAAAGGTCCATGGGCAGCAGTGACACTTACCATCAGGTGTGCTGCTTGCTCGCTTGCCATCAAAAGCAATAAAAAAATTAATTCAAACTGCTTTAGCTTTCATTATACCAACTGGATCACATGATTGCTTATTATCAGAGATTTTAATATAAAAATTATTATAAAATAATCCAAGCTCATATTGTTCATGTAAGATTTTGTAAATTGTCTCACAATCAAACTGTTGGAATTTGTATGGCGTGATCAGGTTGCGAGGCGCCCGCCGCGCCCAGTAGCTATGCCGCCCGAGCCGAAAGTTTTTTGTCTCATCTCTGACAGATCGAATTAAAATAAACGCTTCGATAAAGCGTCCTATAATATCATCCTGTATTTGGTTACGTGAGCAACTGTCGGCCAGTGGGAACGCCGTAGGTGGGAGACTATTTTAAGTTGATCTATTTTTTTTATAATTCGGACTAGGAGTATATCAAAAACATTTAATCGTTTTGATCGTTGAGATTGGATTTTACTATTCATGTTTAGTTTGAATTCTTAATTTACTTTGAGATAATTCAAAAAGTCCCAAAATAGTAGCTTTTTGTTTCTTTAATGGATCATCTTTCTTCTTTCCTTATTTTCATTCCATATAGATACATCGTGCTGTTAGCTTGATACTTCTTTAGAATGAGAGTAAAATTGATCTACTTTAAATAAAAGGTTATGCCAACCCGTCGCTCATCTATATGCCAAGACATTTTGGTATGGAATTTTATTCGTGTAATCTTTTACAACACAAACAGCAACGAAAGAAATGGTAAACAGTATTCTTACTCCGTGAACACACGGAAAGTTATCGAACAATATTTAGCAACTCTTTTTTTTTAGTCTTCGGCAATGGCAAACGTTTTTATTTATTTTTTTGATACTTTTAATATTTTCTTTAGGAGACAATAGCTTATAGTAATAAATGAGTTCTTGTGTAGTGGGAAACTGTATACATACGACTAAACATGATTAAGAAACTCCGTATTTGAGCAATATACTACTACTACAACAATCTTTTTTTTTGTATTAGTGGACATTAAACTATCTAGTTATTATATTATATTAAGGTTATTAGTTAAACTAAGTGCAGGTGATGAACAATAATGAAAGTTTAATTGTACTACCATATCCTGTAAATTAGGTATAGGTACTTTCGCAGTAATCAAATCTTACATAGTATTAATATTACTAAAGTATGTAAAAACATACTTTTGTTATCTTAAATTTAATATTTCCCTTACCAAAGCGAATTTATAGTCATCTAAGCTAAAATTTTATATGTATTTCAATAGGTATATCAAAAAAGTATATAAGTAATCGAGTATTTTCAGCCCAAAACCTTTAAAACTTTACACAAAATATACGCTAACATGAACAATTTCGAAGGGGAGGCGTTTAACAAATATGTAAACAGTGATTAATCCAATACATCAAATAACACAGAAACGATCTCACTCATGCGTAAAAGCTACTGAATTCAACGGAAAAAAGGTCCACCATTTTTTTTTTCTGGCAAACCGTTACAAATTGCCAAATGGTCTATTTCCATGTTTCAACACATCCATAATAATTATGGTCGACACGTATGACATATGCTTCAATGAAAATTGGGAATTCAGTCGCAAAGAACCGAGAAAAGTAAACATTTCAGCTGTTTCTGTGTAGAGGTCCATGATTGTATTGTTCTCTATGTAATAACGTAGATCTATTGTGAGATCTCATTATGTGTGTTTGCAATTTAACAGGCTCCAAACAAAAGGATAACACGTTTTGTTTTAGAATACAACTAGTGTGTATATTATATATACAGCCAAATGTGATACAAGTTTATTTTTAATCGTAGCTACATATACGTACGTATTCTATTTTGCGATAGCAGTGATAAAAATATACAACTTCTTAGGGCGTATAATAATAAAGTTAACTTCACTATAGATTGTTTTCTTGCTTATTACGTTCGATTATATGTAGAACAATATTTCAACTATTATATATCTTACGTAAACGGTACGCTCTCACTTACGGTCTCATAGTTAAGCTTAAAGTCGCTCAGCTGAGCGAGCCTGCTATACTTTTTTTTTGCGGTGGACTATGGACGTGTTCGTGCCCCACCAAATTGGTCCGGGGCGACGGAAGAGGCGGCGCGCAACCCCATAGACCCACCCTGCAAACACCTCTCTTCGTCGTGGGAGCGGGCCACTGGAACCCGATCTTTTATTTTTCAAAGAGCCTGCTATACTTGTGATTTATTTGCGAAATAGGGTTCGAAATATGAAAATCCGCAAAAGAACGACTGTAACATACCAGGAAAAATTAGCACGCTAGCATCAGGTGGTCTAACAACTTGGTGCAAGTTGTTGGGAGTCGTTGGATACGGGTTACGAAGGTTGCACCTTGGGTTGAACTCTGAGGGAAGCCTACGACCAGCAATGGTTGATAAAATGATGATATCTTACGAATATCATTGGGAAAGTTGATAATGATGTATCTTACGAATATCTATCATTGGCACAGTCAGCAAATAATAAAAAGATACATCATTTAGATTGGAAAATAAGTTCATCACTCTTCTCAGTTAATTAACGGTCTATTGTTAAACAAGAGTTTTCTACACAATCAGAATTCAGTTAGTTTCTATTATATTATGTTGGTCAGTAGAGATTATACGAATCATGAAAAACTCTCGTGAGGCGACTAAGTAAAATTATAGTTCACTACCTCTTTCATTACCGCGATTATTATAAACTAGCTGATGCCCGCGACTTCGTCCGCGTGACATTCAGTTTTACTATAATACGCACCCCTATTTGAAACTTAAAAATTCAAACTCGACCAAGTATTTCCGGCAGCCACTTGACCATTTTCATCAAGGAGGACGCTTTCTCCAATTTTCTTTAAAACATCGGCAAATTCTTAATCATGTGAATTAGTGTTGCCCAAATGCAAGACTCTTGCGAGGCTCGCAAATCTTGCAACTTTTGATTTTAGAATAACACAAAGTCACTTGTTTTGATAGAAATAAAAAATCCCTATAGACATTAAAAATCCAACTAAATTAATGAAATTCTATTCATCTAGTGGCAGTATCTGTACAACTATCAATAATTAGGTACATACCACTAAACGGAAGTGGGGCTATAAATTCTTCCATGTACTGGTATTACTTGTAAGAATACGAAATGTTGACAATCCTTTCATTGCTAAGAAAATCGTAAAATCATGTCTAAGGGAGCACTGCAAAACTCTTGCAGCAAGTCTTAGTCTTGCATTTGGGCAACACTCATGTGAATGGTGACCTTGGCTTTGCTTGCATCTTGATGGTTAGGGTCAGCTTGCCTATTTGGGGCCACAGATAAGAATACTTCAGTGAAGCATTGATCTCATCAGTTCTATTTCCTCGAGTTTTAACAGGAAGGATTTGCCGAAAATCTCCAAAGAAAAGCACCATTGACTTTTCATTACGATCTTGTAGTGCTCGATCTAGGGGCCTCTACGATTTTTTTTATTTATCATTGTTCAATCAACGCAAACGATTAGACAGCAATCCTTAATAAAAACACAAATAGTGGTAAAGCCACAGTTGATAGTATTCTTTCTACAGCCATGGGCCGGTCCGACTTCCAGTCGGGCCTAGTACCCCACTGTTGCAGAAAAGCAACATCTGAACAGTGGCAATGTGTTATTTCCGCTTCATTTGTAAGAGGCAGTGGGGCGACGCAGGCGCAATTACCTGCGTCTACTTGCCTTAGCCGAAGCCGCGGGTAACTGAAACGGGGAATAGTCCGTCACCCGCGGAGAGGCTGACCACATGAGGGTGGAGCCCGATGGCCCGGGGCGTAATCGGGGATGGTACTCGAAAGGCCCAATGGTGATAGGGAGGGAAAAAGGTGGGTTATGGGGCCACGCGGACGGAATGCAAGGCATGTGTCCAGACCATGGCCTGCCAAAAAAATAAGTGCATGCTGCTTGCTCGTTTACCACCGTACACAATAAAACAAAAAACACTTTGAATGTGTCGCAGTTTCGTGTTATTGAACATCTCGGTGTTTTATTGCTTTATAAATCTATCGGGTTTATAAACAATGTGCATAAATCTATCGGGTTTTTAAACAAAGCTCTTTTACCACCAAGAAGTAATGCAGCTTCAGTTTCTGACGTTACCGATCGTTACTTCCAAAGTTATTTTACGCTGTCTCCTCATTTTGGTAAGATTGCTCTGCTCAGATAAGTCTTTTCAGGGCTACCTGGGGACATGGACATCTATCATCTCAGCCTATATACGTTCCACTATTGGGCTCAAGCCTCGTCCGTAATGGGAGGGAAATTGACCTACTATATCACGCTGGTCAGACGTGTTGGTATAGGATTTTGTTTCGAGTTTTCCTTTTCTTCCATAGATGTATGATATGTATGACGTCCTTTAGTCGTCTCGTGGGTGATCGACCCACGGGTAAGAAAGCAGTTGGTGAATTGTATTTTAACTGCGCAACCGCACGGATAAATATAAAATAAATGGCTTTCATTACGAAAGAATTAATAAAAATGAAATTCTTGGTTCATGTCGCGTTTTAGTAGCGTAGAATATCTTCAGATGGATATCTTTTATATATGCTATCAACAGTGGAGACTGGTGTAGTGATGGGGCATGGTTGCTTCGTGGTGTACCTGCTCACGGTCGCAAGGAGGGAGAGCACACCGTCTAACCACTACTGCGATTGCGAGGTGGACACGGCGCTGCAGACGCTTAAAGTTTGCATGGCCTGAGCAAAGCAGCGCCATGCACTCATCGCAATCATCGGTGCCAAACTGACACTGTCGACTATCGCAAAGACGATGCTCAATAGCGTCAGGAACTCGGACTTGGTCGCCGCCTTTTGCGAGACAGTCGTCCCACAGAAAAACTCGGCGGAGCGTGTCACAGAGGAGACTCTCCATGCTGACACACTCTGCCGCCGGTGCTTCGGACGTCACAGGCGGTACCTGCACCTGTTACCATTCTAACTGAGGTCGCGGGTGGATGGACCATGAGAATTAATCTACCACCCGCAGAGACACCGACCGCGTGAGGGCGATACAACACTGTTGTTTGCCGGAGTGTAGACGGAGACGATACCTGGAAGGGTAAAACCCCAGGCCCGCCACGGATGTCAAGTAAGCGGTACCAGAGGCCAGCCTGATGGTTTGGGTAGAGAACACGATGAGTATGGGGCCACACGACGCCCTTCTGTTACCCCGGAAGGAATGGCCGTGTCCAGACCATAGCCTACCAAATAAAAACAAAAAAGGGTGCACTTTACACACTCGCCCCAAACAAGCATCTTAACTAAGACTTAGTTGTTATTCGCAGAAGGCTATGACAACTTTACTCGGACTGTTAGGTGAGTGCTGAGAGCTCTCCACCCAAAGTACCTTTACTAAGTTCAAGAAGTTAATGTAGTAGATTTTGAAAATATAACGAAAAAATTATTTAAAATTTTAAACTAAATTATAGCGCCATCTATTGCTCATTTAACAAACTAAATAAATTTTATTTTATTAATTTATAGCTAAATTATATATTATTAACTAATTAAAACATTCTTTTTTATCACAAATAGTTTTAATAGTTATTTTGACTACCTGACTTACACTACAGATAAATTAAATAATTATTTTGAATTGAACCTTCTACTGATATAAAAGCCGAGCGGTGATTTTAAAAACTTAAATGACCATAACTTTTTTTACAGACATCAGATTTTAATGAAACAAAGACTAAATGTTGCTCTGAATTGGGCTTAATCTTTTTATCAAAACTGCGAAACAATTCGTTCAGTAACTTCGGAGATTAGCGATTACAGACATACAGACACACAGACAGACAAGAAATTCCAAAAAATGTTTTTTGTTTTCTGTTAGTGTTTTCTTACTGCCTAGGTTAATTTTTTTATAAATTTATCAAATGTACAGACACGGGATTTCTACTCATTTATTATATGTATAGAAGATGAGTCATCATCATCATCATCATCACAGCCCATAAATGTCCCACTGTTGGGCTCGGGCCTCCTCCATAATGGAAGGGAAATTAACCTACTATACCGCGTTGGTCAGACGTGTTGGTGTAGGGTTTTGTTTCGAGTTTTCCCTCTCTCGCATAGATGTTACATGCGTTTTATATCCCTTAGTCGTCTCGTACGATCACCCCCGGGCAAGATATGGGGTGGTGAATAGTATTCTTACTCCGTCACCACACGGAATAAAAAAAAAAAAAAAAAAAAAAAAAAAAAAGATGAGTGTTGGATATAAAATAAATGTTAGCATGAGTGGAAGAGAAGGAAAGGTCAATACACTATGCCAATCCGTCTAGCTAGCGAGCTATGGTGATTAGTAGAGTCATGTTCTAAGTGTTTCTTGTCTTGCAGTGATATTATTTGATTACATTCTTTAGTTCTCTTACAAGACTTACAGGAAAGAAAGGTAAAGTAAGGAATTTATTTTCAAAGATATTTTTTATGTAAATTTAAATATATATTTATGTAGGTTCATAACAGCACAGCTGTGTGGTAGCGGCTACGAATACTACCAACCCTTACTTTGCTCGTGGATGTTGTAAAAGACGACTAAGAGCTTTATAACGACCTGGCCCAACTCGATCTGATGCCGTTTGGTCAACAATTACATTCCCAAGGAGGGTTGACGTTTGGCAGGCGGCCGGTCATAAAACTATTGTCAATAACTTTTATAATATGTACTATGAAAAAAGAGTACATATTGTATCGCCCCCAAGTGGTTGGAATAAGAGTAGGAGAATGATGATGTAGGATCATTACAGCGCCGGCGCAAATCACACAATAATAATCTTAATCAATTCTGAAGTTTAGGCAAGTACCAATGTATTATAGTTATGTATTATACATGTAAAATTATTTTTTTTTCCGGAAGCACTGACGGAGTCCGCTCGCATCTATAAACACTTGCAGTGTTTATAGATGCGTCCAAACATCAGAAAAGTAAATATCAAATACAGATTTGAAGAAAGCCGCAAAAATAGTTTTAGTTTACAAAATCTTTTTAAAAGTTTATTACCACTCAATATGAACTTACATATCTCAAAATAAAAATACTAAAAAAAAGCAATTTCATCTTAATCGTACCGAATATTTGAGCGGAGGCAGAGCGATATCCACCTTATCGAGTTACCTAGGCTACTGGGCATCTCCAAGAAAATATGGCGAAGTGATCTAACGTAATAATTGCAAATACAAAATTATACTTTATTTCCTAATTATCAAAGTTAAATATCAAACAACCTGTTGAAAGTGACTTGAAACAAAGAATAAATACACAATAATAGTCGCTTCGGTGATTTTATGGAAACGTGATATCGTGTTGGCCTCTCACAAAAAAAATAAAGCGAACCAACGAACGAAATTGTTTTAATCGTCGGAAGCCGGGCGGTACGCGTTATTACTTTGTAATTATAAAAGTTATTATACAAGAAACTGTGATTATTCAATATATTCCTGATTAAATTTATTATACGGCAAGGAATAATATTTTTGATAAGAAATCAATGGATAAATACCTAAATATTGTTTTAATATTAATAATTCCAAACAAAACATTACATATTAACATAAATATAGTAGCCATTTACTAATTTTTTTTATAAAAAACTCTACAAAACGTTGGTTTTCTATACATGGTTACAGAAAATCTTGTCTATAGTTCGATGTATCGGGTTTATTCATCTCAGTCGTGATCGTTGACGTAAAAACAATGATATGATACGATGGGACACCGTACGATTTGTTTGAACTAACTTGCGCATGAAATATCGTACAGAGTCAGCTACCGATGGTTTGCTGGCTTACCTACCGCCGCCACAGTAAAAAAAAAATACTCATAGCTATATTTTGAGGCATCCAAATTCCTTTAAAGCAAATACGTGTGTGTAATCGTACGTAACAATTTATTTAATTCAGTGCGAGATTAAGATGTCGATTATGTTATTAAATATGGTTATGTTTGTATTCTAATTTGTGGTATTAGATCTCTTTGTTTATTCATCCAACGCTAAGTTTAGACTTTACTCATCGCCTACCTGAGATTTCCGTGAAGGGTGGATTGCGTGTCAATAAAACGGCAAACATATAACTGTACCAACATTGGATATTTCAGCTATTACTAATATAAATAAAAATGTACCGCTCTAAATTACCTCGTTGCTTTAATATATTCCAAGGTTCTTAGCTTCATTTGATAATAAGGTGGCCTGTGTCATCAAGAAACGCTCAATACTAATTACTAAGTATGAAATTGTATCCCAAAGAATACAAATTAGGCGGGCTCTCGCTCCCCGACGAAGCGCAATAGCACATTGCCATTACTCAGACGTCGGTCTTATGCGAGCGTGTGGTACTACCCCGAACGGACCGGCCGGCGGCTGTAGACAGAGAAATGTCAAGAGCGTGGTCCTACCAGTAACAATAGAGTATAATCATGATAAATAATGATATGCATAGAAGTTAAATATCTAGGTAGGTATCTTATGCCACCGAAGACAAAGATCGGGTATCGGTGGCCCACTCGCATGGCGAAGAGAGGAGAGTTGCATGGATCTATGGGGTCACGCGCCGCCTCTTCCGACACCCCGGATCGATTTGGCGAGACGAGACCACGTCCATAGTCCACAGCAACAAAAAAAAAGGTAGGTATCTTATCTATGCATATTATTACGGAGAAAAGTGTGAATTAAAATATCAATAAGAAGTTGTCCTTAAAATTGCAAATGGTTTTTATAAAATCGTTAAAGTATTTTTAAGATAATGATTCGACTTTCTTTTTAATTGACAAAGGCAAATGACAAATGACACACCGGAGGTAATGGGGCAGGTGACAGTGGAACAAAGCCCTAATAGATTCGCAAAGTTGACATCAAAGGGGTGAAAAGCGTATGGTATCTTTTTGCAAAGTTTCCGAAACCACAATAAAACCACATAACATTTAAATAGCGGTGTCGCGTGTCTTTAGTCTTATAAAACTTTTACCAAATTACGCATCGCCATTCAAAACATTTTAACATATGGCTGATCTGGTAAATGACTTGGAAAAACAATTCAATCGATTTACAACAAATTAATTGAATATATTTTTTGATTATTACAACATCATTGTAATGGTTTCCTACATTTTTTATTATATCAATAAATTATTTAAAGGATTATGCTAAGGTTTAAATAAAATTGGGCTTAGGAGGCAAAACATCTATAAATAAACCAATCAATTTATGATAGTTATAAATTTGCCACCCTTTACTTAATAATGAGGTATCATTAAGTTGTTTTAAGACTTTTTATAATTTTATTATTTTCTAGTAATCCGTTAACAATTTAACAAATACTTAACCTTATTTTATAGAATTATTTATTATATAGACGCGATTATATAGTACTAAATATTATCTTTCTACCATAGCACGGACAATACATAGGATGGTGAATTGTATTCCTACTCCGTGACCATACAGAAAAATTAATGCATAATAACTGCATATACTTTTCTGCGTGCACTTTTACTGAGATGGCGATGATTGATTCTGTGTGAATTACTACTACTAATAACTATACCATGAAACATGTTCCTATTCATGTTTCTTAACCACTCTAGAAAAAGGTTTTCAGGTTTTCGGTTAAAATTTCAGTCATTTCTATAATGACTGAAATTTTTAGCATTTAATATGCTTAATTATTTATAAATACCCGTTTATGAAACGAAAAATGATGTCACAAGCGTTTTTTTTTCGTTTCGTAATCGGGTATTTATAAATAATTAATCACATTAAATGCTAAAAATTTCAGTAATTTGAATAACAAGGTTGTGTCATCGTTTAATACAATTCTAATTGTAAAGTTTGAAGTATTAAGCCTATACAATGTGTAAACATTGTCCGGTAGACGGCATACGTCACCTTGAAGACGTAAGATATAATATGAAGCGAAATTTTCATGTCCTAAAATAGTTCACGATGGTGTAAGTGGCAGCACGATTGGGCCGGATTCCCAATAGGTGCGGGTTCGAACCCCGCTTGTGATATCATTTTTCGTTTCGTAATCGGGTATTTATAAAAGGTTTTATAGAATAAAATTATTAGATATATTAAAATGTACATACGTACTTAATAATAATGTTAAAAATATCCAATATTGAAATATGGCCAAAAATATTTTAGTTTCACATTGATCACCGGCCATTTTCATCCCAAAGGCAGAAACATAATACTCACAGTACATACATTTTGCGTTACTAGAATGTACCATACGTACATACATATCATCACGCTATATCCCTTGCAGGGTAGGCCGTAGAGAGAACAGAGTGCCAGAGAACTCTATCCTTGCATACTTCACTCGCTTCCTCAACATTCATAATTCCCTTCATACACGCTCGCCGGTTTCGGAGACTCTTGACTCCACCTTCCTTCAGTAAAAAATGTACCCCTATATAGAAACGTATCTACAGAGATAGTATAATACTACTTTGTAAACGACATTTCACAGGTTTATGCCCATAGACCAACCACCAACCAACGACCATTCAAAGATGAACAACCATCATAAAAATGTAAGTATCACATAAACAGATAAAGAGTTGAACATGCTGGTTAAGCGGTCTTTTGAGTCTGAAGTCTGATGGATGGTAGGCAAATCTAGCTCTTTATAATAGAAAAATAAATTATAGAGACGTCTTTTATGACACCTGCAGGATATGCAGAAGTAGTTGCGTTTTGCTACGTTTTCACACAGAGATTCTTATCTCATTTCAGCCTATATATGTTGGGCTCGAGCCTCCTCCATAATGGGAGGGAAATTGAACTACTACAGACGTGTCGCTATAAGGTTTTGTTTCGGGTTTTTCTTCTCTTGCATAAACGTTATATGCGTTTTATACCCTTGAGTCGTCTCTTACGATCACCCACGGATAAGATAGTTGTACTGTATTTTTACTCCGTCACCACACGGAAATTATAACTATATATATCTAACAAAATTTATAACTATTAAAATATCGTCCAACTAAAAGGCTTATTTAACTACCTACTTACTACTTACTTTGATTTAAATAAAGCGGGCATAAATGCTATTTAAATAAACTTCGTTTCCGTCCAACTGGCATTGTATAGTAGCAAAAAAGGTTTCAAAATATGAGTTAAATGATGTCTTTGGTATATTAAGAGCTACATTATGAGTACAAACCTGAATCAGTGGGTGAGCAACCGATGCATCAATTGAGCGCCGCAAGGGGCCGCCACTAGCCGCCACTGCGCCTGTCACTCTGCCTTCATACGAACAATGTTTACCTCACTCGATATCGATGTTCACCCACAATGAATATACATTTTCATCGACTGTCGACATTATTTATAAGCTTCCATATTGACAGCACTAGCTTTTGTTTTTAGTTATGATTGAGGAGAAATGATATCATATGATGATGCTGTAAGAATATAATTCTTAACCCTTATATTGCTGTAGATATCGTGAAAGACGATTAAGGGGTTTAATATGTACCTAGATAACATTTACGCATTGGAAGGAATGCTCGAAATAAAACCCTTATGCCATCTGATCTACTCAATATTGTAGAAGAATTTCTGGAGGAGGGTCGAGTCTATTAGGGGGATATATGAGCCGAAAAGATCTGTACAGTAATGTAATATTTGAAATAAAACTATTTTCTACGCATTTAACGTATGTGTATTTAAATTTTTAATTGCCCGACATTTCGAATACTACAGCGTTTATGGTCACGGGAGGACTAAGATGTCTCACGTCCAACAAATCTCTGTATTGTTATTACAGAGATTTATATGTCTCCTGGCTGGCCAAGCCATAGCCTGTTTTTTTTTTTGCGGTGGGCTATGGACGTCGCATCCCGCCAAATCGGTCCGGGGCGACGGAAGAGGCGGCGCGCAACCCCATTAACCCACCCTGCAAGCACCTCTTCTTCGCCGTGCGAGCGGACCACCGGTACCCGATCTTTGTCTTCGGTGGCCAAGCCATAACCTAGCAAAAACAAAAGAGATTTATATGTCAGCTACATACTACTATATAATATTAGTTATTAAATTTTAACCCACATTTTGATACACATTCAATATATTTTACTTATAAATACTTTAATTGGGAATGTCAGGTATTTAAAAATCAAATACAAATGCATTAAAATCCATAAAAATAGTTTTATTTCAAACGTATAGGGCTCGAATAAATACTAGAAATCATTGTAGTAATCTATATTTATATAAAATTGGTACAGTTTACTATCTGCTATATGCCTCACCTCAACCCTTCTTTTGAGCGCAATTGTCCACTAATTTCGCATGCCCAGTGGATGGATAGATAGTTTATAGCTGGCTGTTAGCAGTTTTTAGTTTTCTTCTTCTTATCTTCTACTCTATATATTCCAATTTTACAAACTTCTCCACAATGATAGCAAATTTGGTTTACTTTTCATTTACTTTATGACTACATAGATGGTGTAGCGGTAAAATAACCAACCAACAGTGCTACAGTCGCGGGTCCTACGTAGTGGCTGAGACCAACGCAGATTTTTTTTTTATTGCTTATGGTGGCAAACAAGCAAGCAGCACACCAGGTGTCACTGCCGCCCATGGACCTTTGCTATAACCATGGCTATACTTATGCCGCTACCTACCATTACAATCCCCAAACCCACCCAGTTGGGCTTCCGGCTCTCTCGCTCACCGAACGAAGCGCAATAGCACATTGCTATTACTCAGACGTCGATCTTCTGCGAGAGTGTGGTACTACCCCGGACGGACCGGCCCGCGGCTGTAGACGGAGAACTGTTCGTGCGTGGTCCTACCAATATATCTTTGTGCGAATACTATTGTTCTACGATTGTGTAAGTATGGTTTGTAAATTCCTTTGCAATACAAGGATTGTTTTCTTAGTCAACACATATACGAGTTATACGACCCACTGTTTAACAATGAAAATGGAATTCATCATCTTGCTAAAGCAATATAATTTCTATATTTTATATCAATTTAAATCGATAATGACATTTTGATTTTTATAATGGCGCTCATCTCTTGAAACTTAGATATGATAAAGGTATGATCAGTAATGTAATTCGGAGAAGTCGGCGCGCGGACGTCGCATTCCCGCGATCCTTCACGGCGAATGCGCGAAATGCCGCCGACACAACTCAACCGTAGGTAAAGACCACTTATGACATGAACCATGCCTTTGTTCCAACAAATTGATTTTGAACATTAAAGTTAATATCGCTACATCTTTTCTTGACGCCAATGTGATGTGCCGTTTGAAAGTTTGTACCGTATCTTACATGCAATTTTGTTTATATTCACTACAGTATACTTTACAGTTGAAATATGTGTCATTGTTGATCCCAAACCTCCTTCACAGTGAGAGGGAAATAGGCTTTCACGATTTTCTTCTCTACTTTTATTTAATTTCGACATTGCCTTTTCTACTGTTAACCGTATATGTTTCTCATTAGTCTCATATGGCAATCGAGGCAGAGGGTGGGGAGTTAACGTAAAGAGAGCTTGTATCCGACAGCAAGTCATAACTATGAGATAGGAATCAGAAACCTAGTGTTTATATCAGGTAGGTTTATATATTGTATCGGAGCGAAAAATACGGTAGGTTAGGTATAGGAAGAAGAGGAAGGCTTTGTTTGGAGACAAGCTATGGCATGATCACACCCCTACTCCATGGGTTATAGGACATTATACTTACTATTTGTCACCTCTTTTTTGTAGGATATGGTCTGAACAGACACGTCCGTTCCGTCCGCAGCGACGGAAGGGTAGCGCGTCGTCGGATAACCCAACCTATTACCTCCCCATCGTCGTTGGGCCGGCCACTGGTACCGCTATCTTGTCATCCGTGGCCAGCCCTGCGGATGGCCCTTTCGGGTAACTATTTGTCACCCTGGAACTATTGAATGGGTGAGGCTAAAAACTATTGACGCATTGTATTCTTTCTCCATCTCCATATAGATAAATATATCTACAATCTAGGCTTGGTCTACAATCTAGAATTAACAAAACTTGGTCTGTAATCTAGAATTTATAAAAATATAAAAAGTACCTAAGATATCATGAAGAAGTATCTTTTAAATAATCTTTACCACACTTGTTTTGTAATAAATACCACTCTAATATTATAAATTCGAAAGTTTGTGAAGATATTTGGATGTTTATTACTCAATCACGCGTAAACCATTGAACAGATTTAGATGAAAATTGGCATACATATAGACTGTTTTCTGGATTAACACACGGGATACTTTTTATTCGGGAAGTATTTTCCGTTGGGATAATTAAGTGATAAAATTTTATATTATGGAAGTCACTTTATACGCATAATTATATAAGATAATAATAATATAATTACAATACTAGTCATTTGTTGTCCTTTTATAAATGATACATATTTGAGCTACCTATATCATGCAACGTAAGAGGTATGTAAAATAATTGATGACTTCAAACCAATATCTCCAAATCCACTTCAATGCCAGCAAATGATTGATCACGCTTATTCGATTACTATGTAACGTTACATCGTCCAAAATTTATATTCACATACCTACATAATTTGTAGTTACATATAGAAGAAAGTCAGAAAGCGTAATAATTCGTAGAACACATAAAATTATTACGTTATCAGAGTCCGTGATCAAGATAACCGATTATTAATCGTCTCTAATTACTGCTAGTGTTAGTTCGACCTCTATCTGGACACCATTTACCTATGTCGAACAAAAAAATCATCACAAAAAGTGTAAAGAAAGGTTGATTTCTACCGCCGTTGACTGTTCCACCTGTCCATTGTTTAGCTGCGGGCATTTAAAAACAAAAGGGTTTTACGTATCACAGTTTTTGGATATAATCGCTGCGAAAGCAATAAATTTTATTTATAATAACTGCACTTTCGAAGAGTCAGATTATCACTCTATACCTACAGGGAGAGAAATTTATTAGAGGATGTTCTGATTTATTTTGAGGATATCCTTGTTTTAGTTAACACACCTTGTTATTTGTTCGCACTTACTCAATTTGTTTGTTTGTATTTACTATAAATTACGACTTAACAAATAATTTTATAATTTTACTTAAATTATTTGCAATAGATAGATAATAATATTCATAAATGCGCTGGAGATTAAATATCTTTATAACAAAATAATTTAAATATGTACTATCGACTAATTAATTGGAACCCGGTTGTTTGCGTCTCATAGAAGCAATAAGCGTAAGCCGCCTTCTGCGAGAAAATAATAGAGAGGTAGACTGTGAAACGGGTCAGAGCGGCGGTTAGAAAGGCGGCCCCGACGCGAGTACCTATGTTTCATGCCGTTGTAGCTGAGGTCGCAAAGAGGCCGATCGTAAGAGAGCGACGCCCCAGCAACACTTTGTTGCCATAGCATCAATGGGGATGGTAACCGAAAGGTTAACTCGCCGAATCGGCTATGGATGTCATTGAATCGGTACCAATAGTCGCCCAATGGCGACGGGAAGGGAATCTGGGCTCTTGGTCTATAACTGCCGATGTTCGGATATAAAAATCGATCAGTCGTTTTCGGGTAAAGAAAGGTTTTTTCGGTTTAAAAACAAAGAGGAATTGCAGAGCAAGCGAATACAAATCCTTGCTTTGAGAATTGTAAGGTTATTCGCCGCTCCCAATACAGTAATTACTTTTCATCAATAATTACTATTTATACTATCAAGTAGTAAGTAGGTGTGCCTATATAGTTTAGTATCTCATACGAAGTGGATTCAATGCGGGAACGGATGCAAATGTCAGAGCTGGGAGTCGCGCCGATAAATCCCGAGTTCGCCGCCGGCGCGGGATTCGGGAGCCATCAATCATTATGGAGTACGAACGTCGCTGGGGGTTCAAAGAGCAATGTGAAATTTCAGATTAATCTTACTTATTTCTAGTTTAAATTATATATTTTGCTATTGTTCTACAAAAATTACATAAATTTTTCGTGATATATATTTTTATGACATAAATGTAATTAATACTTTTGAATAACTATGACAACCATGCTTGGACAATACGTGAAGTCATCGACCACTCAAGTTGCCTATGTATGGTATAATTTTCAAATATTGTTATCCTAATTTTCAGATAGCAACTGTTCCCAAAAAAGTTGGTATTCTTCTGAATCTAGTTAAATCAAAAAGTTTTATTATACACTTGGAAATAAAAGCTATATCTAGCTATTATCCTAAAAATCAATATTATAATGATATATTTTTTATATAATAATATAATATAATTAAATAAGTCAAACTTATAAAGTATAAATATTAATTTATTTAAAATTCTGCGCGTAAAATTCTGGATACGATATCCACGTAAAATGAGTACCAAAAAATATTTTGTATGTTATTGTTGTCTTTTTATCAACAACCCCAGATGGGTTGGCGTATAAGAATGGTGAATATGGCCTTAAACCTCCTCCACGAAACAATCTCATTCCCAAAGGACCTCGATGGTGGTTGGATGGTTTATGTCTTTTGTGTTCTTGAACTATATTTTATTCGGAAGTAAAATATTTAATAACGAGACGTATATAAGCTATGATAATAATGAATGAGGTATCGAAATAAGTGTACCATACATTTTTTATATCATGAAATATCGGTATTATAAACTACTCTGTGCTTCAGCCTAACGACTTCTTATTAAAAGTTAAGCGGTGCTTAAGGATGTCGAACACAATGTTTGATACATGATAACTAGAGGCAAATTCATATTAAACAGTTTTGCTTACACTTACTGGGTAATTCACTTAATTTCACTTACACCGGCATCCGTGTAATAAGAACGATTAAGGTTTATAAACATCATCTTGTGATAAATGATTCATACTTTAAGCAGGAGAATTTTTGCGAAAATAGTAAATAAATAGTAAATATATCGTATCGAAAATAGTAGTAGTAGTCGGAATGAATATGGTAGTGGATATGGAGTATATTGGTAATGGAATTAAATTCTATTACTGGCTGATTTGCGTGTACAATTGTACATATATTATAATAAAATGTATATGCAAAATCTTTGTGCAGTTAATAAACATTGGCATAGTGTCATAAGCTGGCGATCACTTATTGATGAAGCCCTTTTTGGGTCAAGTAAAAGTATTATAGAATTGCCTATAGCTCAAACTTTAAAAGCATGTCCGTTATATTAGCAAATTTAATAAATGAAATAAATAATAATCAGCTTACTTTGTTAACGAAAATGAAATACGTATGAAGTTAAATTTGCTTTTTTAATTCAAATATAAATTATCTTCCGAGTAGTCACAGAGTAAGCATATATTAATTACCACTCATCTTTTCTCGTGGATATCGAAAGAGTTGATTAACCAACATATGAGAAAAAAATATTTTAAATCAAACCATATGCCAATCGATAATTATATTAATTTTCTTTATCTAGAGATTGCAATAGTAAATAAATAATAATAATATACGTGAGATGAGAAGAAGAAATTAGTTTTAAGTAATGTGTTACACCAACATTTTTTTATATAAAATATTACATATCATTTGCTTTTGAAGTTATTTCGTAATGTATAGGTCAGATGTAAATCATTATAATATGCCAGACGTATACCTAGTATTACAATTAATTGAGTATATATCAATCATTAGTAAAGAACAAAGTTATTGCTATATTGCATGTCATTATGGTCAAACGAGTTATAGACCGCTATTTGTGAAGACCGCTATTTGTAAACTTGACACCGACAAAAGAACATTTTGCATTATTTTGATTGATCTTGGGATAATGCGCACTCAAGAGTTATAAACTAGCCTAATGGATAAATAAATTTAAACTTTAAGACAAAGGTTTAAAGTGCAGTGTAGATTTTAAATCGGCTGTGTGATTAATTACGCTTGTCTGAAGAATTGTGTGAAATTGTGTGTTCTTTAAAGGCATGTGCATAGGTTTTGTTTTATTTAATAGATTAGTGTGAAATGAGTGCGAAATCATCGCTTCACTGAATCGCTAGTCTCGATGCGCAAATTAGCAAAGCTTATAGTTACCTAGGTAAATAAGAGTATATTTTTTTGGCAGGCTATGGTCGAACGCATTCCGACCGGCTTTTCGAGGTGGCAGTTGAACGTTATGCTACAGTATAATCTGCTATGCGACATCTTCTTGTATTTTGAGCGCTGATTTGAGTTTAAATTTCATGAATGGCAATCACTTTTCTCGCAAACGAAAAACAAGTTTATCATCATTCTCTTGTTCTTATCTCAATTCGGGGTCGACGCAATATGTACTCGTACATATTGCAAAAGTTATTGGCAGTAGTTTTATGATCGGCTGCTTGCCTGACGTCAACCCTCCTTGGGAATGTAATTGTTAACCGAACGGCATCAGGTGGAGTTGGTTCAGGTCTATGTAAAGTTCTCAGTGGTCTTTTACGACATCCACGAGCACAGTAATGATTGGTAGGTAGGTATTCGTAGCCGTCACCGCACAGTATTCTTAAAATAAAAAAAACAACAGGCAGTCATGGGGACTGCCGATAGAAGTGAAAACTATTAACTTAAGACTAATTGAAATAATAATAATTTTCTAATTTTTATATAAAAATAAAACCTATAAGTTTTTCCCCTTCAAAACCGCTCAACGCGCCTAAAGAAGTTTTCATATAGCTATAGATATACTATTAGCATTAGCATGTCGGTGACGCGAACCTATAAGTTTTTACCCCCCAAAAACGCTCAACGCGCCTAAAGAAGTTTTCACATAGCTATAGATATACTATTAGCATTAGCATGTCGGTGACGCGAACCTATAAGTTTTTCCCCTCCAAAAACGCTCAACGCGCCTAAAGAAGTTTTCACTTCAACAAGTATGTATATTTGGAAAATCCATTAAAATGTGTACTACATTTGAAATATTTTAACAATCAACATAAGAAAACATCAGAAATAATTATATTACTAAGTCGCTAAAACGTAGTATTGTATCGTCATATTCGTAATATTACAAATCTTGAGTAGGTAGGTGTATGACTTTAGAATGTGAAGTTACGTTATGAGGTTAAATTTGTTTGTTGTTTTGTCCTAAGGGCAGTTATTATGGTCTCTTTGACGGTGCGCTCATCTCCCGCGGCAAGATTAAAGAACGCTCATTTTGTTATCTGACTGAACATCAACATCTTGCATTTTAAAGAACATCTATTAGAAAATCACCATAACTGTTGTCATTTAGGCAGTCTAACCAAAATTTGTAGGTAGATATTATTAAGTATGTACGATTTGTAGATATTGAATACCGTGTGTTGGTGTGAGAATATTCACCAAGCCCTTTCTTCTCCGCGAGAGTTGATAAAGACAACTAAAGGATATATAGATACCATCGATGCAAGATAAGGAAATCCGCCTGACTAGAGTGTTAATTTCGGTCAAATTTTCTTCCATTATGCTGATGGCCAAACCCATTCATTTCGGGTGATCCACCCCGGCTGCTCCATGCTAGGGCACAGGCGGAGGTCTACCGATTTTGCGCTGTGGCGCGGGAAAGCCGTGAGCATATTACCGTGGGGAAACTGAGTAGGGCAAGAGAAGCGGCTCGAGCGGCAGTTATCCGGCGGTGGAGGGATGAATTAGTCTCCTGTAGCTACTGGGTATTGGTCATATATCGCGGTCCTTTAATATTTGAATTCAACGGCTTCTTACGAGTAGAACTCCTACTAAGTAATAAACCTATTAAGCAGTTGTTTACATTGTCCAGTTATATATGATGACTTTCTTATGATATTGACTCTTGCGGCGGCTGTGATCTGGATACACCCCGTCTAATTTGTCTGAGACACTGAGGACTTAAATAGTGGTAGAACCACACTGTTGACAGTTTTCTGCCGAGCGGGCCACCGAAGACAAAAATCGGGTACCGGTGGCCCGCTCGCACGGCGAAGAAGAGGTGCTTGCAGGGTGGGTCAATGGGGTTGCGCGCCGCCTCTTCCGTCACCCCGGACCGACTTGGCGGGGTGCGACGTCCATGACCCACCGCAAAAAAAAAAAAAAAAAGGGTGGTACCACAATCTCGCAAAATATCGACGCCTGAGCAGTGGTAGTGTGCTGCTATGCTTCGTTCGGTGAGCTAGTGAGCCGTAAACCCAATCTTCTGGCTTAGTTTAGGATTTTCATTGATAGGCAGCAGCCTACCTGTACACCTGGTATTACAAAGATTCATGGGTGACAGTAACACTTACCATCAGGTGTGTTGCTTACTCGTTTGCCGCCACGAGCAATAAATAAAAAAAAAGTGCTGCGCGTGGCTTCATAACTTACCTTATTACCTATCCATCCAATGACATGGTACCGGTCTCTTGACTTCAGTGGTCTGCAAACGACGAAAGGGTAACTCACCGAAGTTTTCCGTTTCGTCGACGTCACTGCAATAAACAACGAATGTTGCCGTTTCGTCGCTCTCACCTAGTTGGTCTCTCTACGGGTGCGGGATTAACCCCGTTCCGATCTTCTGCATGATTTTGACTCTTGGATATAATCTGTTACGTAGGTATATAGGTACACCAAAATGATACAGATTTTATCTGACTGTTTTTTTGAGCATATGGATGCTGGACTACAGCCCTCCAGGTAATTAATGTCATGATTGCTATGCTTTACAAGCGGGTTGCCAAACACAGTTAGGTTAATAAGATGCCCAAGCGAATGCTGCTGCCCATTCATCTGGTAATTCCTTAGCCGGTTATTACGATTTCGCGGGCAAGCAAGGGGCTGTAACACACTGTATTCTTATTTCATCACTATACAGAGAAGGTGGCAGAATAATTCCTATTGTCAAATTGGGATCACAAGCAGAGCAAACAGAGGGAAAATTTTAATTATATATAAATTTAATTAAGATTGTAATCAACATACTTCAGTGTCTGAAAACACAGGTCTACGACCAGTGTGTGTTGCCAGTGATGACTTACGGCACGGAAACGTGATCCCTAAATTTAGGCCTCATAACCAAGCTCAAAGTCGCTCAGCGTGTTATGGAGCTAGCTATGCTCGGGATTTCTCTGCGCGATAGAATCTGTAATACGGAAATCCGCAGAAGAACGGGTGTAACCGACATAGCACGAAGAATTTGTACGCTGAAGTGGCAATGGGCAAGCCACATCGCTCGAAGAACCGCCAACCGCTGGGGAAAAAAGGTTCTAGAGTGGCGACCACGTACCGGACGACGCAGTGTAGGACGCCGCCCCCACTAGGTGGACAGACGATCTAGTGAAAATTGCTGGGCGTTGATGGATGCAAACGGCACAGGACCGCCCTCTGTGGCGTACCATGAAGGAGGCCTACGTCCAGCAGTGGACGGCGATGGGCTGAAATGATGAATGATGAAGATTCTAATAATATACTTACTTTTGGACTACAATATTTTTTGGTTATCTAGATTTAATACATTTTCCGAACCTTTTTGTAATATTATAATTAAAAAAAATAACTGAGTGATCATCAAGAAAATGTGTAGTAGCGCTATTCCAGAAACTTAAAACACCAATGACGATCGCCAAAACACCTACCAAGTCTGATGATTATGTCGTAATCTCTCATTCGGGAAACCTATTCGACATAAATGATGAATGAATAGATTTGATTTAATAGATTTAGAGAATTTATTATTCACTCTATACATTCGTAATTTATTTACGTAGACAATTATATTTTAAGTCTTTCAATCGGCCATTATTTGTATTAAATAAAGAATCAAAAGACATCAAATTATTGTATTATTAATTCATGTATATAAGTGATATATTAGTTTGGACTTCATTTTATTAAGTAAAAATGTTTGAATCGGTAATAATTAATGATTTTCTTCAAATTTTTTATTTGTTTTGAAGTACTATAGATACGCTTTAGCTTTTCATAGCGTCGGTGCAGTCTTCAGCCGACTGGTCCGAATCATCATACTCCTACTCTTATCCCAATTATTTGAGGTCCATACACCATGTACTCTTCTTTCATAGTAGATACATATTGTAAAAGTTATTGGCAATAGTTTTATGATCGGCCGCCTGCTAGACGTCAACCCTCCTTGGGAATTAAAAAAAGCTCAATATTTTTTCCTGTATCTCTGGTTTCCCTTCAAAACGCATAAATCTTTCGCCTTTTACTAAAGATTTCCGTGGAGGGGAACACTCAAATGAGTCTATTAATATTTTTGAGACCTCACTTCAGTGAGGTAATTTTTTCCGCCTCATGCCGCCCTAGCCGAGGCAGCGGGTGACCGGACCGGGGATTAGTCTGGTCGCCCTGGGAGCGAGGCCACTGCGTGAGGACGACGCCCCGACGGTGCAAACTGTCCGGGCGTCGACATTAGAGAGGATACCAGTGAGGGTAGACCGCCGGGTGGGACACTGAAGAAAAAGACCGCGTACCAGTGACCCACCCGCACGGCGGAGAGAGGTATATTGTAGGGCGGGTCTACGGGGTCTTGCGCCGCTTTTCCTGTCGCCCCGGACGGATTAGTGAGGTTTGTCGTACCGTAGACCGCTGCCAAAAAAAAAAAAACTATTTTTCCTGTAGATAAAAACTGCATTGAATGTCACGGATTCTAGTCAGTACCTATATTACAATGTTAAATTATTTTTTATTTATGATATCTGCCTAATATTATTTTTATTATCAATAAATGTATTAAAATACCTTTTCAACTGGGACTGGAAATACCTCATATTTCTTCTTCTTTAACCAATTATATGCTGTTTATATGTGGGCGTATATTACAATGTTGGATGTTGACCATGTTCACAATGAGAGCAAACAATCTCACTATTCCACGCTGGTCAGATTGGGTTCGCATACGGTTTTTTTTTTTCAAGTTTTATTTCCCTGGAACTAATATTATTGGTTTACATTCTTCAGTCACCTTTAAAAACACCCACGGCTATGGAAGGGGCGGTATGTTGTATTATTACTGCATCACGTCCCATCTTTGTAGTATTATTTTCAATCATGTAGGCAAAAAAATAATTTTGTTCTATTAAAATGATTAACTAATACATTTAATCTTGTTAAAAATAGCGGGCTATCATTAATTAATAACGTTTTTTTATTTTAGTGAAAGTAAATTATAATTAGGGTTCCGTACCTCGAAAGGAAAAAACGGAACCCTTATAGGATCACTTTGTTGTCCGTCCATCCGTCTGTCTGTCTGTCAAGAATCTTTTTCTCAGGAACGCGTGGAGGTATGAAGCTGAAATTTATATCAAATACTCAGGTCTACTGTCCCTTAGAGCTGTGAAAAAATCAAACTTTTAAGCTAACGCAATCAAAAGATACAACTATTTATGTCGCAAATTTCTGCAAATTTTCGACATTCGCAAGGGAATCAAAACGTGCGGCTGGAGAGGCCTAGACACGGTGTCGTCACCGTCGAGGCTCTCCGGCCCATACTGATGGAGTGGATGCAGCGGCGGCACGGAGTCCTCTCCTTTCGACTGGTGCAGGTGTTGTCGGGGCACGGATGCTTCGGCTTGTACCTGCACACGGTCGCGTATAGAGAGTGGACTCCGGCGTGCCACCATTACAGCAGTGACGAGGATACGGCGCAACACACGCTGGAGGTGTGTCCGGGCTTTGACCGGCATCGCCGTGACCTCGTCGCTGTTATCAGTGCCGACCTGACGCTGCCGGCTGTCGCGAGGGCGATGGTCGACAGCGTCAGGAACTGGGACGCGGTCGCCGCCTTCTGCGAGGCTGTCATCTCGCAGAAGGAGGCGGCGGAACGAGTCCGGGAGGATTCCCGCGACCCGGGCCGCCGACAGCGGCCGGGGCGGCGCAGGCGCGAATACCTGCGCCTGAGGCCGCTCTAACCGAGGCCTCGGGTGATCGGACTGGGGAATTGTCCGGTCACCCGACGTGAGGCCACCGCGTGAGGGCGACGCCCTGACGGCGATATCTGTCGGGGCGTCGACGAGAGGAACCCGCGAGGGTAAACCGCCGGGCGGGCCACCGAAGTCAAAAATCGGGTACCAGTGGCCCGTTCGCACGGCGAAGAGAGAATGTTTTACGGTGAGTCTATGGGGTCACGCGCTGCCTTTTCCGTCACCCCGGACCGATTTGGCGGGCGAGACGCATCCATAGTCCACCAAAAAAAAAAAAAAAAAAAAGGGAATCAAAACCTACAGGGTACTTCCCGTGAACTCAGAATCTTGAAATTTGGAACGAAGCAACGTCTTATAGCACAGATTAAGGAAAAAATGTGAAAACTGTAAATTTTTGATTACATCATATAAAAAAAATATTTTTAATCATTTTAAACTCACTACTCCTTTACACCTGAACGTGTATGGTTAACAAGCAGCAATTAATTTTGCACTGACAACGAACAGGCAGCGTGACCGAGTGGTATAAGGCGCTGGCTTAAGACACCGTAGGCATGAGTTTGAATCTCACCGTCGCCGAGCTCTTTTTGCTATTTATTTTTGCAAAATTTATTTATAATAATTTAATAATATAATATTATAAATAAAATAGTTTAAAAACGTGTACATTAAATGTTTTAAAAATTAGTAGTTTTAATAAATAGGTGTAACTTGAATTAATATCAAAGAAAAAAAAAACTTGAATTCATCATCATCATTCTCCTACTCTTATCCCAATTACTTGGGATCGATACAATATGTACTCTTCTTTCATAGTACATAATGTAAAAGTTATTGGCAATAGTTTTATGACCGGCCCTCTGCCAGACGTCAACCCTCCTTGGGAATGTAATTGTTGACCAAACGACATCAGATGGAGTTGGCCCAGGTCGTTAAAAGCTCTTAGTCGTCTTTTTCGACATCCACGAGCAAAGTAAGGGTTGGTAGTATTCGTAGCCGCTACCACACAGCACAAAAAAAAACTTGAATTAATATCAAAAAAAACTACTGCATAAATATTTTTTTAGTTTTACGGAACCCTTTGTGCGCGAGTACAACTCGCACTTGGCCGATTTTTATTATTTTTCAATTTATTTTCTTTAACTAAAATATGATTTTAATAGTATCTAATTCAATTTGCAAGTGCTGTATTTATGTAAAACACAACATTCACAAACCTTGCTTCAGACATATACTAACTAGATCACGACAAGAAATTGTAACAGTGCTTGTGTAATTCTAACATTATTGCGGCAAGTTAACAGATAGCCGCTGTTGGCTTTTGAACCCGATCAGTGAGCCTTCAACAATGCTCTCAATACTAGGGCTGGTTCCTGTGTAAAAGTAGAAAGTATTTATGACATTGGGCCACTTCGTGATTTCACCTGAATTCATATTTTGACCTATGACTTTTTTATTAGCAATCGTACTTCACGATCGACCGTAGCGTCTAGTAAATTATTATTGTAACAATTTAAGTTAGGTTGGACTTCATAATGCAAGTAACTGCTTAGTACCTTTACTGAAATATTTATAACGTACAACATTTAATCTAATCGTCACAGGCTATAATGTAAAGGAAGCTAATAGTAATTAGGGTAAAGACCTATATAGCATAAAGCCCTTAGCATCCCCTAACAGTTCAGGTAAAATCATCATAGCTATCTAGGGCTAACATAGTCAAATAAACAAAGCAGTCATGAGGACTGCCGACAGAAGTGAAAACTTAAACCTATGAAAATAATAAAATTATAAATGAAAATAGAACAACAAGTACGTATTTCAGCTAATTTCACGACGTTCACACTGTTTACTTCGCTGCATAGCAAGAATACCACGCGCATGTGCTTAGGATCTACCGATTCACTCTTTTTCTCTATCCTACTTTCTACCTTTGTGTATCTTTCTTTCTCTCTCCTTCTTGCGTTGAAATATTGGACGCTACTCGTTGCTAACGCTCGCGCTGGCCTGTAACAGGTATACTACACGCATGCGTTCGTGTGCCATTGCGTTAAACGGTTAACGCAACCTTGTTGGAAGTCGCAGTTTCAATTCAAAAGAAAATACAATAAATCAGTACTCATATAAAACCATATTAGTCCATAAGTTCAAAAGAAATGAATTTTGCTGACTGGACTTTATTAAAAATTCCTTCCCAAGGACGATTAAACTTTGGCTCATGGTAATTTCACGTAGCTTCATTCTATAGACTTTCAAATACAAGGGTTGTGTGTATACACCAGACTGTGATAACTGAACTTAATTATCATTTTAAGGTAATTTTACGCTTTAAAGACATGAATTGTTATAACCCAACATTTGCAGTTAATTAATAAAAATAATATTCAATCTCAATCTAGCGGAGATGCGAATGTTGAGATGGATGTGTGGTGTGACAAGAATGGATAAAATAAGAAACGAACATATAAGAGGAAGTTTGAAAGTTGCGCCAGTGACGGAAAAGTTAAAGAGTGAAAGATTGACATGGTATGGACATGTGATGAGACGGGATGAGAGTAATGTTGTGAGGAAAGTTTTAAGTATGAATTTTGAAGGCTTAAGGGGTAAGGGAAGACCAAAGAAAAGATGGATGGACTGCGTGAAACATGACATGGATAGACAAGGAGTGACCACAGAGATAACGTCTGATAGAATTGTATGGAAGGAGAAGACATATTGCGTCGACCCCAAATAGATTGGGATAAGAGCAAGTTGATGATGACGAGTCTCAAAATAATCTTTCTTGTATTGCAAAATTATTGAACTCATTATACTTAACACGTAAGGTTACGGTACTTAAACCATGAAGTCATCTGTGATGTATTGATCAGTTTAACAGGTTTATATCATCATTCTCCTACTCTTATCCCAATTACTTGGGGTCGATGCAATATGTACTCTTCTTTCATAGTACATATCGTAAAAATTATTGCCATTAGTTTTATGACCGGCCGCCTGCCAGACGTCAGACTCTCCTTGTGAATGTAATTTCGGCATCGGCATCAGATGGAGTTGGCTCAGGTAGTTATAAGTTATTAAGTTTACCAGGTTTACATAAACCAATAAATAGCTATTTACTTTTATACGTACAATAAAAATGAAACCCTTAATCGTAATTCGTAACAAATACGTATGCAACTAGCGGTATAAATAATCGATACGATTAATAAAGTTGTAAAGCAATCGGAGTTAGATGGCGCTGTTTCGTTCCAACCCACGGCGGCGATCCCTTCGCCTATTATCCTGTCAATATTGCGATTCGTGCGCACGAATATTGTTGAATTACACCTCTATTTACTGTCAAAGTTAATTCCTTGCTCGTGTCGTTAACTTTTATTGCCGTTTTAAAGTTTTCTCCCATATAAATTTTCTATATACCTACGGTATGAGTGCCTTTTTTATTAGTGGGCTATGCTATCATAGTGTCATCGTGATAGCGGAATTAGGTCTATAACGGAGCCGGCATCATAATATAATAAACATAATTAATATTTGAGCTCCTTAGATTTGTTAATAATTTTTATAGGTCTAGATAAGGTCCCAGTTCTTAAGATGAAGCTCTTCATCACCCATAAGAGGTATGAATGTCAAGGATTTGGTACCCGTGGTGGGTCCAATGGCGATGGGGAGAGAACCCGGTGGATTACTTTCATTACCCGAAAGGAATGGGCGGGGTATATCCAGATCACAAACTGACCAAAAAAAAACTATTACTTTTACCTATCTGAATGAACATCGTGTACCTACTGCAAAATATTAATGTATTTTATAGTTAATATACGTCATACTGCTTATAACGACCTGGGTCAACTCCATCTAATGGCGTTTGGTCAACAATTACTTTCCCAAGGAGGGTTGACGTCTGGCAGGCGGCCGGTCATAAAATTATTGCCAATAACTTTTACAATATGTACTATAAAAGAAGAGTACATATTGTATCGACCCCGAGTAATTGGGATAAGAGTAGGAGAATGATGATGACGATACGTTATACTGCTAGCTTTCTTCACAATGGGAGGAGAGTTGACCTATTATGCCACGCTGACCAGATAGTTCGAGGTTTTCTCTGATGTTATCTGCTCGATTCCTTTAGTCGTCTTTTGTGTTTATTCACGGGTAAGCTGATAGTAGCGATCATAGTATTCTTACTCCCTCACCACATAGATACAGTATAATATATTTAATTATTTCAAAATTAATAAACAATAATTACGGTATTTCTCTACGTGATACAATCCGGGATATGGAAATTCACAGAAAGACGGGTTTGACCGACACAACTACAAAAATTAGCACATTGAATTAGCGACGGGCATTGCATGTTGAACTGAAAATCATTAGAGAAAAAGGTTCTTGTGTGGCGACCACGAAAGAGACGACGAAGCGTAGGACGACAAACTAGGTTGACTAACGGACTCTTCGGAGTCACAGGAAGCCGTTGGATACATAGGTGGCATAGGACAGTTCTGAGTGATTTACCATATGTGCATAACCATATTTAATAAATTACCTAGAGACTTAAGAGAGCTCCCGCAGAAATATTTTAAATTAAAACTACGACAATGGTTAATCAGCTACAATTTCTATAATTTATTCGAATTTATGACATATAAAAATTAATAATAATCACTTGACATTTAAATTAATTGTAATTTGAGATTTATATATTGTGATATTATTTAATTAAACATATTAATATGTATAGTTATTGTTATAATAATTAATTAATAATTGAAAATGTGTCAATATTTGCATGTCTTAAAGGCAGAATATGGCAGGAAAATCTACCGTTTTTTGTTATCTGGTTACACCTGTATTCTTTGCAAATAAAAATGATTTGATTTGATTTGATATTCTCGTGGGAAAGCCTATATCCAACAGTAGACGTCTATTGGCTGATGGATAGATGAAACAATATTTAAACTTAATAGAGACACTTTTTTTTTTGTCAGGCTATAGTCTCGATCTCGACACACGGCGTCTATTCCGCCCGAAAGGTCGGCGCGGCGCGTGGCCGTATAACACACTGTACTTCCTCCTCATCGCTATTGGGCCGAAACTGGTACTGAATACTTGACGTTCGTGCCCAGCTCGAAAATTGAGACACTGATGTTGAATTAGAAACTATAATATTTATATATATTTTTGAAGTGAAAACTTCTTTAGGCGCGTTGAGCGTTTTTGGAGTGGAAGAACTTATAGGTTCGCGTCACCGACATCCTAATGCTAATAGTATATCTATAGCTATGTGAAAACTTCTTTAGGCGCGTTGAGTGTTTTTGGAGGGAAAAACTTATAGGTTCGCGTCACCGACATGTTTATGCTAATAGTATATCTATAGCTATATGAAAACTTCTTTAGACGCGTTGAGCGTTTTGGAGGGGAAAAACTTATAGGTTTTTATTTTTATATAAAAATTAGAAAATTATTATTATTTCAATTAGTCTTAAGTTAATAGTTTTCACTCCTATAGGCTGCCTTCTATAGGCAGTCCCCATGACTGATTTTTTTTTAATGACTCCACCCCGCACTAAGGAAATAATCTTTGTATAGCGAGGGACTTTACAAACATGCAATAAACGCAGACAAATTACACCCAGACTCAGAACAACACTTTGCGGATCGCACAAAGTGTTGTCCTGCGCAGGAATCGAACCCACGACACTGGCACGGAAGGTCGGTATCTTAACCACTACGCCATCTGTGCAGTCAATAATAATTTTTAATTAATTTAATTTAATAATATCTAATAATATAGGTGCTTCAAAAAATTCACTGTATAGATGCTAAACATATTTCAATAGAATATATTTTATGTTTAAGTAAGACGAATCAAGTTATGTTTGGTATAAAGGAGCAATAATGTTGTTTGTAAGTTGTATGTATGGATGACGAGTGATTAGTTGATGTTGCCTGTTATAATTTAGGATTATCGCCACGCCAACGTTAGTATCGACTGCTTGTTAGCTTCACTTGTTATTGCTCGCACTCACCTACGAGTACGTTATGTGTTTAATAGTATGGAATCCGCCAGCATTATTAAGTGAAACTTCTAGATGTTTCAGAAAAAGTATAAGCTTATAATATCCAACAAACTGATACGTTACAACTAATATTGGCAATTACTTTTCAGTTCCTTACAATACATTATATGTCAACTTCTGACAGTACGATTCTTATAAGATTTAATACATGATCCTTCATTCATTGAGAATAGTTTTAATTTATCTATATCTATACGAATATAAGCGAAATACCACTCATTGATTGACTGAATCGTCGCGATATCGCCGAAACAATTGGTCCGATTTACATAAAATTTTGCGTAGGTCCTTTCGCACCGTAAACGCTTACTACGAAAGGATTTTACTAAAAATAATATTTTCTTCCGTGTGGTGACGGAGTAAGAATTCAACGGAGAAGAACAATTCACCACCCCCTTACTCATGGGTGATCGTAAGAGACGACTAAGGGGTATAAAACGCATATAACATCTATGCAAGAGAAGGAAACCTCGAAACAAAACCCTATACCGCCACGTCTGACCAGCGTGGTATAGTAGGTTAATTTCCCTCCCATTACGGAGGAGGCCCGAGCCCAATAGTGGGACATTTATGGGCTGTGATGATGATGAATATGAAAAAGTGTTCGCAATTTTAGTATTAAAATTATCGTGAGTTTGACACATATTACATACATACATACATACATATCATCACGCCATATCCCTTGCAGGGTAGGCAGCGAGAACAGAGTGCCAGAGAACTCTCTATCCTTGCATACTTCACTCGCTTCCTCAACATTCATAATTCTCTTCATACACGCTCGCCGGTTTCGGAGACTCTTGACTCCACCTTCCTTCAGTACATGACCGATCTGGTCTAGGTAGGTTAGTCTCGGTCTCCCTCGGTACCTACATCCTTCCACTTTCGCATTGTATATCTTCTTAACCAGACGTTCGTTCGGCATTCTTTCCACATGTCCGAACCATCGGAGCATTCCCTTTCGCATCTTTACGCCAATACTCTCTTTCATACCTACTCGAGACATATTAAACAATTGTATTTTCGGCAATACTCACGCGTTAGAGTCGATTATGTCGACCCGGGTTTCGAACATGTCCTATGGTCATCATCAGGGCGAGTGAACGGCTGCGTCTGCGAGCCCCCGACGCGCACTGCGGCTAGCGTAACGTGCAACACGCCGCGACACAGCTTCGGGCGGCGGGGACCATACTGCTTGCTTCTTGAGCGTCTTCAGCGGAATCGTCCGATGAGTCCCGATCGTTACCGAGGGCATTTGATGGTCTCACAGCAAACTCACTACGCGTGCCATCACCCCGACATACCACGCTAACCACATCGCTCTCCATCCCAGACAAAACCTTGTGTGTCGAGGTAGTATTAAGTGCCGGTATCCATGCTGAAGGGAGCGTCCACCCACAGTCTCTATTAAACGTACGATGTCGGTTGATTATTATAGCTTCACGTATTTTGCGAGGTATAAAATACTTTTCTGTGGCTAATACGGAAGCTTTGTCGAATCGAATGTAGTGTGTTGTATTCGAGAGACTAAAGAAAGACTAGCCACGATAATATCAGATTTGCTAATATTTTCCATTTCATTTGCTATAACAGAATGCTGTGACATATCAGGCTTCTGTCTGAAGGTTTCGTTTTCTTGTTTATTGCTCTGAGTGATTTCTGTGTCCGAATTTACGATTAATTCCTCAATGCTTATAGGATTTTTATCAGACTTGTTTGAATCGATGATTTGATCTGGTAAGATGTTGTCTGTGCCACTTAAGGGTGTATTTGTCTTCTTAATCTCTTCAAAAATAATATGCATATCCTCTTTAGTATCTAATTTAGATATTATGCTTTTCGATAAATAGGTGGAAGAGAGACCACATCTTGGTTCATCTCCAAATAGGGCTTTAAATGGTGTTCTCGCAATTGTGGAATGGTATGACGAATTTTTTTGAAATTGAGCAAAGTAACAGCCTATAGACCAGTTTGTGGAATTGTTATCCACCATCCAGGCCCGAATCATGTTTTTTACATCTTGATTTGAGCGTTCTATACTTCCTTGACTTTGCGGATGTCTGGGTCTTCCGTGAACTACTTTACATGTTGGCCATAAGGACATTATTTCCTTTAACACCGATGCTGTAAACTCGCGCCCATTATCGCTTTGCAAGATATTTGGACAACCGACTTCTAAAAATATTTTAAGCATTTCAATTGCGACTTCTTTCGCCTCTTTGCTTCTTAATGGTCGCAAAAAACAAAATTTGGTCAAATGATCTTGGTATTGAAGCAACCATTTATACTCTCCATCCGGAGAAGACTGAAAGTCTACAAGATCTACTTGCCCCCTTCTATTGAAGTCGTCTGAAATAAGTGGTTTCACAACTATTCCACTTTTCGGAAAACTTTTCTTGGAAAGACAGGTTTTACACAGCTGAAGAAAAATTGTTATGGCAAAGATTGGTATCACAAATCTATTTTTGAAGGCATGAACTATTCTGTCACGCCGTCCATGACCTGTAGCAATATGTGTATCTAGTATTCGTTGGAAGTATTCACTGCTTGGAATTATTTGTACCACTGGATCTGAATGGGACTTCCTTTTCATTATCAACACTTTTTCGTTACCAACAGTCATGGTGTCATATTTTTTAGCATGATGGTATTGTTTATCAGATGGTCGTTTTCCCTGACCTTTGGCTAAATTATATTCTTCTATTAGTTTTATCACACTTTTAATTTTTTCATTTGACCATTCACATTTCTTACTATTTTGCTTATGCCCACTGTAGTACTTTTGTAGATCTTATAGTAAATTGTTGTTGGTCAACAAAATTATGATTATTTTCATTTGCCACTGCTAGTTCACTTCCATGTTTATTCACAAGTAATTCACTCATTGTTAGTAAATATTAAAGTACTATATTAAATCGCGCTAAAAAAACTGGGTTTAATATCTTTAAATCGAATAAATACACGCACAGAATGAACTTGTTTAAGCCGTTAAAATAACAATGGTCATGGGGGAGAGGGTGAGAATAGATGATTTGTTGAACCAATCAGTGTCTACTTTGTATTTCATTACACGCAAAGTCACAATTTGACAGTTGAACATGGTCAGTTTATAAACTTACGAAAATGTAAACGTTAGATTGTAAATTTTGGTGTCCGTTCACAATCTATCGATAGTTTATAATCTCACTAGACTGTTTATAAACTAACGGTTCGTACAATTATCCGGTGACATATATATATATATATATATATATATATATATATATATATATATATATATATATATATATATATATATATATATATATATATATATATATATATATCGGTTATTAAGAAGGACAAGTTGAAACTTTTTGAAAGTTGCGCCAGTGACGGAGAAGTTAAGGAGTGAACGGCTGACATGGTATGGACATGTGAAGAGGCGGGATGAAAGTAATGTTGTGAGAAAAGTTTTAAGAATGGATGTTGAAGGCTTAAGGGGTAAAGGAATACCAAAGAAAAGATGGATGAACTGCGTGAGGCATGACATGGATAGTTTAGGAGTGACGGCAGAGATGACGTCTGATTGGATCGTATGGAAAAAGATGACATATTGCGTCGACCTCAAGTAATTGGGATAAGAGCAAGATGATGATGATGATTAACAAGGACAATATATTATTAACAAGGAAAGACTATATCCTATATAATATCACGTTTTAACTAGTAGGGGCTGCGTGTTAATGAAAAGTGACGAAAAATTTGGGTAAATTAATTTCTTTTAACAGCTACCGTAGTGAGTGCTGAACGTTATAAGTGTTTACGATACTCTCTCTAGTCTTCTCTTTGTTTATCTTCTCTCTTATGTGACGGAGACGAAGTAGGGGGCTTGCCAGTTAGTGCTATTATGAATTTAGTTTTCTAATGATATTGCACAAATAACTGGTAAGTTCTCTACGCATAAAATTAATTTATTTGATTAAAATATTTTTGAGTCTGGCGCGTTTTTAAACGGGTGTTATTATTTAACGTTTAATAAAAAATTTGCAATTAATCGTTTCCTTGTTTTTTGGTTCGATTATTTAGATAATTATTTTCTATTACTAAAATATGTAATCTTTAAAACTAGAATAGCTAAAGCTAAAATTATTGATTATGAATAAGAATATATTTATTTCTTTAAAAAAAATACTAAAAGATAGCTAAAAATGGTTTGCTTAATAAATAGGCTTTACAGGCAGTTTGGTAAAATAATATACTAATTGCCGTATCAAGCATATATACGACACCAAAAGCGGTCTCCATGCTAACCTTCCCTAGTGCAGACATTAATATATCGCTGACCATTTATTTACATTAGGAGCATTTCTTTATCAGTTTATCATTGATTGTCTCGAAGTCCCTATTGAGGTGCAGCATAACTTGTTTTGATTAATAGCCGATGAGTAAATGTAAATATGATTGAGCTTTTGTTATAAGACGCCGAGCCCGTCTGCATCTTAGTTTGTTTGGCCACAAGAGGCCAATTGCATGAATCTATTTAGCGCTGAGATATCTTGACAGGACAAAAAACTTTTATTGATGAGCACGAAACTTTTAGAGCAATGAAAATATCATTTGATGGCTATAATGAATAGCTAAGTGTATTTCTTTTTGAAGACTGATTTACCGATATAGGTATAAAGGAATACGATCGTGCAGACGTGCGTGCTTAAATTGAATGAGCCAGTTACTGATTATTCTTGAATATCACGCAATATTTTTTTTATTTACATGCTTGTAAAATGGAATTTTCCGTGTGGTGACGGAATAAGAATACTATTCACCTCCCCTCTATTTTAACCGTGGGTGATCGTAAGCTGATCGTGAGCTGATAATGATTATGTAAAATGCAATGCAATTTGTCTCATTGTTACACATACATACATACATATCATCACGCCATATCCCTTGCAGGGTAGGCAAGAGAACAGAGTGCCAGAGAACTCTATCTCTGCATACTTCACTCGCTTCCTCAACATTCATAATTCTCTTCATACACGCTCGCCGGTTTCGGGGACTCTTGACTCCACCTTCCTTCAGTACATGACCAATCTGGTCTAGGTAGGTTAGTCTCGGTCTCCCTCGGTACCTACATCCTTCCACTTTCGCATTGTATATCTTCTTAACCAGACGTTCGTTCGGCATTCTTTCCACATGTCCAAACCTTCGGAGCATTCCCTTTCGCATCTTTACACCAATACTATCTTTCATACCTACTCGCTCTCTTACGTCGTCGTTATGACTAACAGTCTCATTGTTAAATCTAATTAAAGAGATTTTTTTATGACTTAGGTATTTTTTTTTAAATTTCATAACATTAGTTATTAATCCATGTTGAATATTCACTCGAATTATATTATTATCCCGTGTGATGATGAGTTAAGCATATATTACGTTATCACTCCAGAATTTTCTATGGGGGTCAAACAACTAGAAGAGATTTATAAAATCCGATTACGAAATGAAAAATGATGTCGCAAGCGGGATTCGAACCCGCGCCTATTGGGATTAAATTTGCATGTCCTACAATTAGTCGCGGTAGTGTAGTGGCAGCACGATTGGGCCGGAATCCCAATAGGCGCGGGTTCGAATCCCGCTTGCGACATCATTTTTCATTTCGTAATCGGATTTTATAAATAATTAAGCATATTAAATGCTAAAATTTCAGTAATTTAAATAACAAGGTTGTGTCATCGTTTAATACAATTCTAACTGTAAAGTTTGAAGTATTAAGCCTATAACAATGTGGAAACATTGTCGGGTAGATAGCATACCGTCACCTTAAGACGTAAATACAATACGAAATGAAATTTGCATGTCCTACAATTAGTCGCGGTAGTGTAGTGGCAGCACGATTGGGCCGGAATCCCAATAGGCGCGGGTTCGAATCCCGCTTGCGACATCATTTTTCATTTCGTAATCGGATTTTATAAATAATTAAGCATATTAAATGCTAAAATTTCAGTAATTTAAATAACAAGGTTGTGTCATCGTTTAATACAATTCTAACTGTAAAGTTTGAAGTATTAAGCCTATAACAATGTGGAAACATTGTCGGGTAGATAGCATACCGTCACCTTAAGACGTAAATACAATACGAAATGAAATTTGCATGTCCTACAATTAGTCGCGGTAGTGTAGTGGCAGCACGATTGGGCCGGAATCCCAATAGGCGCGGGTTCGAATCCCGCTTGCGACATCATTTTTCATTTCGTAATCGGATTTTATAAATAATTAAGCATATTAAATGCTAAAATTTCAGTAATTTAAACTAGAAGAGATTACCAAATTGATCATCAGCACTTTTGGATAGCCTATAACTTCAACTGTAATCGCCAACCTGATCGCAAAACGTGTCTATTATAAAATATTTTCTCCTGGGGAAGCTTACGTTCAACAGTGGACGTTGATGGAGTTTTTATAAATTTTAATGGCAGTCGATTAAGCAAACGATTAAGATTGCTGGTAAATAAAATATTCAGTTTTACACAGCAGAATTGAATATAGAGTTATATAGCAAATAATGTGGGAAGAAGTAATTTTGGTGTAATTATTCGCAATGTTTCTTTTATACACATGACCATATTAACTAAGTGCATCGCGCGTTTCTCTCATTGTGGTAGGACCACGCTGTTAACAGTTTTCTGTCTGCAGCCGCGGGCCGGTCCGTCCGGGTCAGTACCACACTCATGCAGAAGATCGACGTCTGAATAAGGGCAATGTGCTTTTGCGCTTCGTTCGGTGAGCGAAAGAGCCGGAAGCCCAACTGGATGGGTTTGGGGATTGTAATGGTAGGCAGCGGCCTAGCTATAACCTTGGTATAGCAAAGGTCCATGGGAAGCAGTGACACTTACCATCAGTTGTGCTGCTTGCTCGTCCGCCACCATGAGTAATAAAAAAAAAATTGACTATCATACTATCTAAAATTAATCATTTTTTACGGATTTCATCGAATTTGTTTTTGTTTTTTTTAATTGCTCAATGTTTCGAACACTAGCATTCATGGTCAGTAGAGGGCTGTCTTCGTATTCGTTACTAGCAGAACTATTATATAACAGAATAGTAATGAACTATAAATAAAATTTTCACCTTATACCTATGTGAGGGATGAGGTAGCGAAATGGCCAACTGACATAACCTATCCTGATAGTTTGACTGAAGTGCAGAGTTTTTTATGTCAGAGCTTGTAGAGTTAGGGTGTGTAGTTATGAGATTGGCTCTACATTAGTCTCGACTTGACAATATTTTACATGAAAATGGTTTTAGTGGAATTATTATTCTGAATTTTATCGCATTTATTTTATTTAGACTTAAATAAATATTTGGTCATTGATACCATACCGACCAGGAGGATTTGCATAGGATTTTGAACCGAAGATTTTGAAACCGCACCGTCCAAAGATTAAAGCCGAACCGTCCTAAGAATGCCTCGTTTAGAAGCGAAACGCATGTCGAATCACTATTCCGTGGAAAATGGCATGTTGAAGTTCTGGAGGTGCTCATCACAAGAGTAAGATTTCTTTAAATCCTATTTCACCTTGATCTTATCCCGCATACCTTCCTTTCTTGAGGTGTGCAGTATTGATTAACCATGGGAAAGTCGTGGGTCTTCCTTTTTTTGCTTATAATAGGTTGATAACATTAATATATAGGTAGAAATTATTAACATCATTTTTGTTATCTATAGTAAAGCGGAAAACATAAGAAACATATTGGTGACCACCATTTATATAATAATTTTAAGTATGAAGTTCGATCTCATACCAATTTACCCTGGTATCACCAGAGAAAAAAAATAAGTAGAATATATTTATTTATATAGGTATCTACATAAACCTGCATTTTTTTCTGTATTTATCATAATATTATTATATATTTTCTTATTCTTAAAAGACAACACTTGACATTAAGGAAATAATCCTTGTATTACAAGGGACCTTATAAATATATATTTGACGGACTCAAATTACACTTCAATTCAAAACTTGAATTTATGAATTGTGAGGGCTTTTAAAGGCTTTTTCTGCGTGGGAATCAAACCCACGGTACTTGGCTCGGTTCGTCGATATTTTAACCACTACACCATCTGTGCAGTCTTTACAATTATGTATATTCAAAGGTAGTCAAAGTATGACAAGATCATAAAATGATGAGAATGAGAAATGAGAATAATTTTAATACAGGTAACCCCTTTAGGCGTGGACACACCGTATAAATAAGAATTATTCGGTCGCTTTTATTCAAAGCCTGTACCACCGCTGCGCTATTGTGTACACGGCCCTATTAACTGCTTCAGAAGTTCATAGTATTTTTTTTAACCCAAGTCATAAGTGACATCAATTGTTAGCGAGACTTATAAGTGGGTTTCTTTGGGTCATTAATACACTTGGTCCTTTTTAGTCGTTGATCGCATTATGCTAGTATATTTTGACACATTGCTTTACATTGTTTAAATTATTTTGAAGTCGTAAATTATTATTTTCTGTCATTTTTTAACTAGTGGTTGACATGGATTCAATGTACGAGATATGGGATTAATCTCAGCCTATGATTTATGTGATTCATTTATTTTAGTTTAAGGGTTCGTGAGATGTCGGGTATGATATTTGTAATTTATTAAATCATTTGAACAGGTGAAATTTGATGAATTTATTGTGTGATAACTAGTAAAGAATACAATATATTACTATACTTTCCCCGTAGAAGTAGTAAAAACTAGAAACCAGAACAGTGGGTAGCAACACTCCAATGGGTTACTCAAAATAGCAACCGCGATGGCTGCTATCAAGCCGCGTAATGATTATGTTATTATTTCCTTTTTTATGGAGAGGAGGAGAGGACCTTATGTCCAGTAAGAACCAACAGTAGAAGTCGATAAATTAGTGGATGGAAGGATAATGTTTCTAATAACGCATATTTTGCAAACAGTATTATTTCTTTAGAATATATAACTAATTAATTTTATTCTGTATGTATTATTTCGATTGATAGGAGCGAGTCATTAATACACTTGGTCCTTTTTATTCGTTGACCGCATTATACTGATGTATATTAACACATTGCTTTACATTGTTTAAATTATTTTGAAGTCATAATTATTTTTTGGATTTTATGACTAGTGATTGACATGGATTCAATGTACGAGATTTGGGATTAAAGAACCAGAATAGTGGGTAATACTACCGGGTTACTCATAACAGCAACTGCGATCGCCGCTGCCAAGCGTAATGATTATTATTCTCCCTTCATGGAAAAGTTAATGGATGGACGGGAATAGTTTTTCTAATAATTCATATTTAGCGGAAATTACTATTTCTTTAAAATATAACTAATTAATTAGGTATGTATGTTTTATTTCGTATGATAGAACTCTTAAAAAAAACTATTTTATCCTTTGTACATACATACATATCATCACGCCATATCCCTTGTAGGGTAGGCAGAGAGAACAGAGTGCCAGAGAACTCTATCCTTGCATACTTCACTTCACTTTCACTTCCTCAACATTAATAATTCTCTTCATAGACGCTCGCCGGTTTCGGAGACTCTTGACTCCACCTTCCTTCAGTACATGACCGATCTGGTCTAGGTAGGTGAGTCTGGGTCTCCCCCGGTACCTACATCCTTCCACTTTCGCATTGTATACCTTCTTAACCAGACGTTCGTTCGGCATTCTTTCAACATGCCGAACCATCGGAGCATTCCCTTTCGCATCTTTATATTCTTTCATCTTTACACCAATACTCTCTTTCATACCTACTCGCTCTCTTACGTCGTCGTTACGAATGCGGTCGGTCAGCCTAACTCCACAGATTTTCCGTAGAGATCGCATTTCGACCGCATTAATTTTACTTTCATACTCTTTTCTGCATACCCAACTCTCGCTTCCATACAGTAATGTTGGGACAAGCACTGCGTTATGTATTGCTACACGTGCCTTCTGGCTGAGGTGGTGGCTACCGAGAAGTTGTCCCAACGCTCCCTTCTCTCCATTTCCCGCATTCTTCATTTCTTCTTTTCTTCTTTCACTCTTCGCTCTATATCAGTGGTGTACCTTCTATGTATCCTTTGTAATCTAAAATATACATTCGTGTCACGATGAAGCAAATATACCTATAAATATTAGCATATTTATAGTAGTAGCCTACTATTATATAATACTACTTTTCTATAAATATCGTGTAATAATAATAAACGTTATCAAATAATATACAAAACCACTCGAAAAAAATATGTTTTAGATTTTGATAAATCTATATACCTACCTATTATAAATATTCAAAATTTGGTACGATGAACTAAAAAAGTAGAGAAAGTACATCAATAATGGCGGGTGTTGTATGATGTGTGGTGTAGACAGGTGACAATAGTGCGGCTCGACTTTGAAGGTGTCGTACGTTACGCGTGTGGTAACCAATTGAAGAGCCTTCGCCAACACAATGGAGGCGCACAGTAGCACGCTTCCGTAAACCGACACTTACAACCACACAGAATAGACAAATTTGTAGAGGTGTTCATATTTTTAAGGACATTTCCTAATTTAAAATTTTGTTGTAATACTTGAATTTTTTTTTTAATACAAAGTCTTGGGATTCATCATTTTTAAATACAAATTTGTTTACTTACATTTTTTTTAATTGCTCTTGGTAGCAAACAAGCAAGCAGTACACCTGGTGTTAAGTATTACTGCCGTCCATGGATCTTTTCAATACCAGGGGTAGAGCTAGGCCGGTGCCTACCAATAAAAATCACAAACCCACCCAGAAAGTTGGGCTTCCGGCTTTCTCGCTTACCAAACGAAGCACAGCAGCAAACTTTTACGGCTTAAGTATCGATTTTCTGCGAGAGTGTGGTGCCCTGGACGGACAGGCCCGTGGCTGTAGACAGAAAACTGTCAACAGAGTGGACCAAATATCTTAAAATTTTGCATATGCATTATTAGGTACAAGATTAACATTCGAGTGATGATCGTAATAATGACCCTTTGTTAAGGAAATATTCTTGGTGCGACTGTACACATACAATTTTTTTTTGCTGTGGGCCATGGAATGTTCATGCCTTGCCAAATCAGTCCAGGGCGATGGAAGAGGCGGCACGCAACCCCATAGACCCACCCTGCAAAGCGCCTCTCTACGCCGTGCAAGCGGGCCACCGGTATCCGATCTTTGTCTTCAGTGATTGTACACATATAATTAAAGGATACAAATTACACCCCGATTCAGGACACCAATTTGCTGATTGCATAAAATATTGTGCTGCATACGAATTTATTCCGGGACTCTTGGTAGGATAGGTTGATCTTAACCGTTTTGCCAGTCAGCTGTGCAGTCATAAAGCCATTTGCCGTTCATATAAACAGTTCCTATTGTTAGGTTAGGTTAGCTAACTTGCTTCAAATTAGAAGTAATATTGATCTCTTTTAATTTTTGTGTGGTTTTAATGCGTCTCACCTGGTCTATCGAGAAGACAGCAGATGAAATGGTATTATACATTGCAAACACTTTACGTCTTATAAGTCGACGACTAGTATCGTATGTAACTTTAATTTAGTTTCAGTGTCAAGGGTATTGACTTCTACTGTAGTAATAGAATCTGTTTACAAGTTTTACTGCTTCATTCTTCATTTCTTATACACCATGGTGAAGATAGAAAGGAGACACATTGTATTCTTAGTAAATAGTCCTGTTTTTTTTTTGGTGAACGTAGATATTATACGCAATTAAACGTAAAATGAGGATTAGTAGGCCATTTAAAAGTATAGGTGTTTTATTAATCCCAACGTACACACACTAGATTCAAACAAATATTCCTAAAAAAAAAATATAGATATGATGTACATAATTAAAATATACGGTTTTCGCAATTTTTCCTTTATCTGTGCTATAAGACGTTGCTTCGTACCAAATTTCAAGATTCTGAGTTCACGAGAAGTAAGTAAGTACCCTTTAGGTTATGATTCCCTTGTGAGTGTCGAAAATTTGCGGCATAAACGCCTGTATCTTTTGATTGCATTGGCTTAGAAGTTTAATTTTTTCACAGCTTTAAGGGACAGTAGACTTGTTGAGTATTTAATATAAATTTCAGCTGGATACTTCCAGGCGTTCCCGAGAAAAAGGGTCTTGTCAGACAGACAGACGGACGGACGGACAATAAAGTGATCTTATAAGGGTTCCGTTTTTTCCTTTTGAGGTACGGAACCCTAAAAATGACGTTTAATTAGAAAATTTATTTACTGACCAAAGTTTATGACTTGCGAATTACAAAACACAACCGTCAAGCAAAACAGGTACGATGTTAATTAATAAATAAGATCCGCCAAGTGCTAGTTGTACTCGCGCGCGAAGGGTTGCGTGGCATTATATATAAAAAAATATATAAAAAAATATATAATGTAACTAAAAATTTAAGGTTTTCGGATTTTTTTTTATAGGTGCTATAAAATATTACTTCATGCCGAATTTCAAGATTCTAGGTCGACTGGACTGGTTTTGATTCCCTTGCGAGTAGTTGCGTGTTTGAAAATATGCGGCTTAAATTGCTGTTTCTTTTGATTGCGTTGACATAGAAGTTTGATTTTGTTACAGGTTAAAGGTCTTATAGATCTGAGTATTTGATATGAATTACAATTAAATACCTTTACGCGTTCATGAGAAAAAAGGTAGTAAGTTTAAAATTAATAAAAATATTTTTATTGTATGATGTGATTAAAAATTTACAGTTTTCGCAATTTTTCCTTTATCTGTGTTATAAGACGTTATTTTGTACAAAATTTCAAGATTCTGAGTTCACGGGAAGAACACTGTAGGTTTTGATTCCCTTGCGAGTGTCGAAAATTTGTGGCATAAACGATCTTTTGATTGCATTAGTTTAGAAGTTTGATTTTTTCACAGCTTTAAGAGACAATAGATATGATATAAGTATTTGATATAAATTTCAGCTTGATACCTCTACGCGTTCCTGAGAAAAAGTATCTGGACTGACAGATAGACGGACGGACAGACGGACGGACAACACAATGATCCTATAAGGGTTGAGTTTTTTCCTTTTCAGGTACGGAACCCTAAAAATCAAGAAATTTAGCAAAATGTAGGTGTCGAATGAGAGGCAATTGCGGATCGAATGATAAACTATCCTCAGCGGGAATGGAACCCATGATATTTGAACATATGAGTATATATTTAGAAAACTGTTATCTGTGTGGTCAGTGAGTTTTACGACCCTACATACGTATGGTCAATGAATAACTGTACCTATGTGTGAGGAAGCAAATACTATAATTATTCTATATATATACATATATCACTGTATGGAAGCGAGAGTTGGGTATACAGAAAAGAGTATGAAAGTAAAATTAATGCGGTCGAAATGCGATCTCTGCGGCAAATCTGTGGAGTTAGGCTGACCGACCGCATTCGTAACGACGACGTAAGAGAGCGAGTAGGTATGAAAGAGAGTATTGGTGTAAAGATGCGAAAGGGCATGCTCCGATGGTTTGGACATGTGGAAAGAATGCCGAACGAACGTCTGGTTAAGAAGATATACAATGCGAAAGTGGAAGGATGTAGGTACCGAGGGAGACCGAGACTAACCTACCTAGACCAGATCGGTCATGTACTGAAGGAAGGTGGAGTCAAGAGTCTCCGAAACCGGCGAGCGTGTATGAAGAGAATTATGAATGTTGAGGAAGCGAGTGAAGTATGCAGAGATAGAGTTCTCTGGCACTCTGTTCTCTCTGCCTACCCTGCAAGGGATATGGCGTGATGATATGTATGTATGTATGTATGTACATATATCTGCTATAAAATCTAATGTCTCTGTCTGTTTGTATTTTTATTTATTTTTATGCGAATCAATAAATTTACGTATGTTTTAATGTATCATTAAGTTAACTAGTTTGCTTTTATTTTGTTACCCTTTCGTGTACCATCTCCCATCGACACATCGCCATCGCGTGGTCAGTTTCTTTGTGTGTGATGGACTATTCCCCAGTCCAGTCACCTGCAACCTTGGTTACAGTTCGTATCACGAAAGAGTATTTCCTCTCGGACACGCCCCGCTGTCACCTTTCGCGTTACGAGAGATCCTGACGGAGCATCATCATAGCAATGATCAGCAGTGTCATGTCAGCACCGATGATTGTGACGAGTTGGTACTTGGTATGGTACTGCGCTGACCAGACCGCACAAACAGACGATGTACTTACGTAATACTCAAATTATCGCTTTACTACCTGATTAAGTACTCACTGAGTACAAAATGACGCAAAAGCACGAATAAAATAAATAATTTATTTTGGTTATGCCACTGAACAATAAAAAAGCGTAAGTTAGCTGTCAATTTTAATCTAAGCCTACTCTAGCGGTAGGTCCTATATATAATGAAGCCTTGAAATATAATTTCGCAGATGTATTACCTATCTATAACATGCAAAAATGTTTTTGGGTGTTTAAAGGGTAAGAACTATAGGTATCTATCAATTACTTATAGAAAAATAAACGAATAACTACGCAAGCGGATTCCCGCCAACAAATTACAAAAAAAAAATAACAGAAAATATTTTTAATGTTACCCTCTATAATATAAGGTCTATGTTTCGTTGTTATTGCGACATAATAGACTGTAGCGAGCTGCACATAAGCCACGGTAAACAATTAGCATAATTTAAAAATCATCGTTTCCTTTGAAGGCGGCCTTTTGCCGCCGACGTGCATAACGCTTAACATCTTTGAGAAGGCCTAACTTAAGATAATATGAATAATGCTTGACGTTTTAATACAATATTTCATAAATATTAGGTATAGTTTTTAAACTGAATATTTATTCTTATTTATTATTAACTCTTATTACCTATGTCGAGCAAAAAGCTGTGTGGTAGCAGCTACGAATACTACCAACCCTTACTTTGCTCGTGGATGTCGTAAAAGGTGACTAAGAGCTTTATAACGACCTTTTCCAACTACATCTGATGCCGTTTGGTTAATAATTACATTCCCAAGGAGGATTGGCAGACGGTCATAAAACTATTGCCAATAACTTTCACAATATGTACTATGAAATAAAAGTACCTACATATTATATCGACCCCAAGTAATTGTGATAAGAGTGGGAGAATGATGATATGTATGTCATGCAAAAAGTGATACCTATAATTATATAGTTAGATACGTAGGTACCTACTGCAGTTGAGTATTAGCTCTCTACTGATAAGAGAAAGCTATCTTTCTTTTACAATGCTATAAATATACATGTATCACTACAGCAACAATGGTAGTAGTATTTCCATTACATTGTTAATTGATTCGTTAAGACAAATAGAAAATATTTAGTTACATTATGTATTAAGCTAAGCAAATGAATGTTCAGTGACTCGCACAATTTACGTTATATACACGACCCTAATGCTCAGTCATTGGTGAGTTTCATTGCGCATTCCCCTACCGAAGCAATTAACTGTATATTGCTATCCTCATTGGTTGTATTAAAGCTTACAATACTATGTATCATAACAATACAACTTTTATTTACAATATAAGTACATGGTGAGAGTATATAATTGATGCAAAACTGAATATTTTATTTTTCAGTGTTATAGATCTGAAAGACCTTCCGAAGCTTTTAATAAATTTAAAATATAAATACCTAAACACCAAAAGATTCTATTCGAATATTTGAATTTTTGAAAAAATGTAATGGCTAAATTATAAGCGGCAAAATTAATATTTATTGTTTCTAATAACAAAGAGCATTTAAACATCGTTAAGGAGATTTGTCTCAGAAAAATTTCGAGACAACATTCTTGTTCCTGCAAGCAATTTTAAGTTTTACACTTATGGGTACTGATTTGGAAATATCTTATTCAATTGACGTTTTATATGAGCTTACTACTACTCAATGGTGTGTAATTGCAAGCAAACAGTATTAGGTAGCTGAAATAGACGATGACTTTTAACCGGCCAATGTTAGCAGAGATAGAGAGAGAAACAGAATAAAGAATTATTTATTGGAGGCATCTAAAATCTACCAGCACGGAAAAAAAGCTAAATATAGACTATTATCTAATAAGACACTCTATTACCTATACTTTTTATTAGTAAGAAAGGGAGAATAATAGGACACTATTGTGATAGAAAAATAATTAAAATAATCGTTTTAATTAGACTTATAAGAAACTCTTCAAAATTTCCATTAAACTTGCTCATCATTACACTTTATACATTAAATATGAACGTACACATAATCAGGCAATTGGTAAAAACCCAGCCGCTTTATTTGATCAACTGTATCATCAGTTGGTATAAAGTTAACGATCATAAGTGAATAGGTACTTACACATTAATCCACGTAACAATACATGAAATTATGTTTTTAACAACTATATTCTAAAGTATGTATCATTTGGAAATTATTAGCAGGTGATTTTAGCCTTTGCCTTTATATGACAACATAGGTTGAGCAAATTCCTTTTGCTCTTTAATTTCCATTGTATATTTTGTATTTATTATTATTTTATATGAGTGGGAAAAGTAAGTAAAGTATGATAATTTTATTATCCAAATTCATAAGTAAGTATTTCCCTTTCGCTTATTATCGTAAAAGAAGACACGAAGGAAACCTAAAAATATTATGGTTTGGTTAATTATGGTATATATAATTTAAAAATGGTATATATATACTAACCCATCGATGGATTGACCATACTAGTAGTATGTCATTTTACCTCTAATGTTACAAACGCGAATATAAGTTTATTTATTTGTTATGCTTTCACTCTTTAACTATTCAATCAATCGTCTTTATATTTAAAATTCAAGCAGTCAAGGATTTAGAAAAGATATAATATTAATTTAGGTAAGTATAATACTAATTTTATCCGTGTGGTGACGGAGTAAGAATACAATTCACCATCCCCTACCTTACTCGTGGGTGATCGTATGCGACGACTAAGGGATATAAAAGGCATATAACATCTATGCAAGAGATGAAAAACTCAAAACAAAACCCTATACCAACACGACTGACCAGCGCGGTATAGGTTAATTTCCCTCCCATTACGGAGGAGGCCCGAGCCCAACAGTGGGACATATATGGGCTGTGATGATGATGATGATGATGGTATATATACTAAAGCTGCAAAGTTTTCTTAGTTGAAACATCTAAACTGGTTCACTACCTTTCAGAGTTGAAAATATATTTGTATTAGATTGCTTGTTTATCGAGCAAGGTTATGAGCAAAAATATTTCAATAAATTGAAAAAATAACTTAAATGAAATGTGTGCATAAAACGTATTACTCAATCACCATAGTGTCCATAGTCATAATAAGTGCTGAGACAATAAGTTCACTTGATATTTTCACTGATGTATTACGGCGTATTAGTGTTTGTTAATTTTCTTCTCTGCGATGTAAGGTTCAGAGTAACAAAGTCATAACACGAAACTAACGAATTAATTATTTAAACTAATATAGCTAAAAACAAATAAAAATTTTATTTAATACTTTCTACTATATAAAAACAATAGAAAAAAACCCCTGGCAGTATCTAAATTTAGAAAAACAGATTATAATAATATTATCAGATCCCCAATTAATTAACTTTAATTAAACAAGCCGTTCATATTTAATATCTCTAACGGAATGAAACATATTTTTTCACATGTTAAAACAATGGCTACCGACAGTTGCTCCGTATTTGCTTATCTGACACATCAATAAAATACCTTTCTTTCAGCCGTCCAAGAACGTTATATACAATTTTAATTTCTGTATCCGTCCAGTATTTAAATAACCCCAAACCCCTTTAGCATTCTTTATAATCTGCACTGGGTTATGATATTTGGAAGATCTTTCTATTATAGTCACTTTAGTTTCCTAAAATAATGTATGTAAAATGCTTGTAAATATTAGATATGTGTGGCGATGGTTACGGGGTGATCACAGTACGTTTCCGTTAATGGGATTTTAATTGCATTGGGGTAAACACTCCGCCCTTTTTATAGTAGGTACAACTGTGCTGCATTAATGATTAAAATTTTACTAAGAAATTTAAATGGTGTCTGTAGCGAGTATTATCTACATATATAATAAAATTAATAAATTTTTACGTATTTTATTGCGTTTCTATTTGCTATTTTCCTTACAGATGTTTCGAATGCTTTTTCATAGTCACAGGAGAACATTCCTTCGTTTATTAAAAAATGGTACCTACCCACGAAGGCCAGACAATTTTGGGTTGTATTAACTCCTTTTTAAAATATCTGTTTTATATTTATTTAATTAAAAGATTATTTGTAGTAATATTTATGTTTGATGGGCAATAAGCCAGTCATCTAATTTTTAATTATACATAGTGAACCATATGTTACAACATATATGGTTTCCTTGAGGAACACTATAATGTACCTTAAGGAAAATGGCTTCGTCAGAAACATCGACTAAGTGATATACATTATATATAAATAATATGTAGGTATGTAAGAGACAAGACTGCCATCTTCTCTGGCCAGTATATAGCAGGTCCATATCCCTATCAATATGGAGGAGGCTCGAGAAATAACGTATTAGGTATATAATAAAAACAACCCCGTCAAGATGAAGAATAGCAGATCTGATTTCCCATTTTGGTAGTATCAAAGGATAACTGTTTATTTTTAAATATTTAAACAATATATGATTACTGCGAAGTGGTGACGTATATAGGTAATCGTGGACTGTCAAACGAAATTGAAATTACTGTAATTTTTTTTTTTTTAATTTTAGCCAACGTAATTGTAGTGACAATTGTGTTCATAATAGAAAAAATATCTTGGCAGAACTTTAAGTAAGTGTATTCTAGACAACGTAAATTGCTATTTGATAGCAATCATTAAATGGCAAACAGTCTTAACGAAGCATAACTCTTTGAATAGCTACATATATCATCATTTTATCATTTCGTCTTCACCAGACTGTATAACGTCTTACTATTGAATATGAGCCGGGAAATGGACTTACTGTACTACGCTGATTAGACGCATACGAGTTGATAGGAGTAGGACCTATGTCCAATTTACGTCCTTTTGCGTGTAATATTAGGTAGTGATGTTAGTATTTCTTTCATCATCATCATCATCATTTCAGCCTATTGCCGTCCACTGCTGAACGTAGGCCTCCCTCATTTTACGCCACAGAGTGCGGTCCTGTGCCGCCTGTATCCAACAACACCCAGCAACCTTCACTAGGTCGTCTGTCCACCTAGTGGGGTAGTATTTCTTTACCTTAATCAATTTAAGGATAAAGAAAAAATTACGAATAAGAGATGACACGCACGAAAAAGAAGTGTGCTATATATATTATATTCGTACTTTGACGTCACACAAAAATTTCTATTATTCTAATCAATTTAGACTTCACAAATTATGCATATTTTTAAACATCACCCTGCACTAAGGAAATAATCCTTGTATTGCGGGGGACTTTACAAATATATAATTAACGCGTAACGCGTACAAATTATACCCAGACTCGGTACAATAATTTGTGGGTTACACAAAGTATTGTCCTGCGTAAGAAGTATTGTCCACGGCACTGGCACGAAAGGTTGGTATCTTAACCACTTGTGTAGTCAGCATTGTATTCGGCTTTTCGGCTTTCTAATTTCGGTATTTGGGTTTAAATGTTAAAGATAGAACGGATGTTAACAGACAGAGGGTTTCCTTAAGACTGAGTACAACTCATCTCAGTATATTGTTTTAATTATTCTGCATTGTATTAAGGTTATCTTTGGAGTATAGATAAATAGATATTCTAGTTTAAATCTAAATCGAATCTAAAGAACAACATATTTTTTTTTGCTCATGGTGGCAAACGAGCAAGCAGTACACCTGATGGTAAGTGTCACGCCCGCCCATGGACATTAGCTATATCAAGGGTAGCTAGACCGCTGCCTATCATCACAATCCCCAAACCCACCCAGTTCGGCTTCCGGCTCCCTCGCTCATCGAACGAAGCGCAATAGCACATTGCCATTACTCAGACGTCGAACTTCTGCGAGAGTGTGGTACTACCCCGGACGGACCAGCACGCGGCTGTAGACAGAGAAATGTCAACAGCGTGGTCGTGCCACTTAAACAATGCTAATCGTTAGCCGTCGTAATTAAGCATAATAAGTATTTTGACACAAATATCACTATAAATTGCATTAGAGTCCAATTTCAAGTCTATATGTATATTTAAATTAAAATTGTATAAAGAAATAATCGAATGCAAATAGGTACATTGTTTTGGCCAAACGTAGTTTTTAAATAATAACACACCTGTCTGTACATATTGTTTTATTCAGATTCTTTTTAACCGCACCCTTCAAATTATGTGCCTTGAGACTTAATGTTTTAAAATTCTAACAGTTCGACATCAAGAGTAAGGCAAGGTGCGCGTTTGAATATGATTAGCAGCTTGTCAAAAATGAGTTAGGACAATAATATATTCAAATTTAGTCAAAAAGGGTTAGACTTATAAATTTTAAAATCATTAGTGACGATATCAATATTAGTCATTTTATGTTATAATAATTTGTAATAAGAATCATCATCATCATCACAGCCCATATATGTCGCACTGTTGGGCTCGGGCCTCATCCGTAATGGGAGGGAAAGTAACCTAATATACCGCGCTGGTCAGACGTGTTGGTATAGGGTTTTGTTTCGAGTTTTCCTTCTCTTGCATAGATGTTATATGCGTTTTGTATCTCTTAGTCGTCTCGTACGATCACCCACGGGTAAGATATGGGGTGGTGAATAGTATTCTTACTCCATCACCACATGGAAAATATAATATAAAAAAAAAGTGTGTGTGTCAGCTCCGACGCACGACTGGAGTTTATACTCCTTAAGTACGATTATTATTTACATTTATTAAAACTGTACAGTGAAGTATTCTCACGTCAGAAAGTGAAAGGTGCGCAGAATAGGTTGCGCACCAAAACGTAACGAGGTCATTCGATCACTAGATTTTACTCCTCAAATTTTTCTCATACCGGGCGCCTTATATGAAAATCGATTCTTAAGGAGTAAACTCCAATAAGAATATTGCAGACTTATTACAGTACTTCGATGGGGCCAATTGGATACTGAGTAGTTTTAAGTGAGTTGAGTTGGTAAGAACTACAACTAAACCATTTCTTTTTCTTCTCGGCCCATATAGGTTTTATTATTGGGCATGGATCTCCTATGGTTGAAGAAAATTGGTATACTATTATACTTTTAAGCATTTATGCTACTACGTCTTTTAAGTTCTAAGTATAGGCAAGATACCTTAAATATAGCGCTCTTAGGTCATGCTAGATCTGTTACGTATATGAGAATTTGAGTTCACCGGCCAATTAAAAAGAAGTAAAATATTAACAAAAATATTTTTCTGCACTATATTTATCATCGTTATTTGCTAAGTTATCAAAAATATATTGTTAATTACACAGCAGTTTTGAAGTGTTTGCAATTAGTTTTGAAGTGTTTACAATTAGTTTTTTATTGTTTACAATTAATTTAGATATTTTTTAGTTTTATCATCAATAGATATCGCGGCATTTCAGCGCCCTTATCAGAGTAGAGGCTCTGAGAACTCATGTGCTTTTATGGTAAAGACGATCGTGCTATTTAAACGTAGAGGTAATGCAATAACTTACCAATAAATAATATTTATTTATCCGTGTGGTGACGGAGTAAGAATACTATTCACCACCCCATATCTTACCCGTGGGTGATCGTACGAGACGACTAAGGGATATAAAACGCACATAACATCTATGCGAGAGAAGGAAAACTCGAAACAAAACCCTATACCAACACGTCTGACCAGCGCGGTATAGTAGGTTAATTTCCCTCCCATTACGGAGGAGGCCCGAGCCCACAGAGTGGAGCCACAGAGTAGAGAGTGGGACATTTATAGGCTGTGATGATGATGATGAAATAATATATATTCATTTAGGTATATACTCTCATTCAAATTAATCTAAGTATGCTGTATTTATATATGTAAATTAATATGTATATTTATAGAAAATGTCAGAAATTATTATTAATAATCGTATTGAGGTTTTTAATGAGTGAATCGATAAATGAATTAGACCCAGAATGTCATCAATTAAAATTCTTGTCAGAAATTAGTCCAGTGTATGTTCAATTGACCAAAGTCATCATTAATATAATGGTCACTTAACTTGTTAATGATTATGGTTAAAATAAAAGATTTAAAACTTACCTATTAGCTACTACATATGAAATTTCTAATTGACGTTGCTATGATATTTTAATGGTTGAATGTAAATGTGATTTCCGGCTTCAAATTGTGTCAATTTAGATTAACATTTTGGGGAACTAGAAAGTGCTAATAAAATATATTGCACGCCTCATAAGAGAAGCGTTGAAGTCTTGCTCTACTCTCGATATACGAAAATCAAGCACTTTTCAAACCTAAAAAAATATTGTATTTTTCAACGTATTTGATATTTTTAAAAAGCAATTATTTTGTTAAAAGTAAGAAAATAGTTGATTAAAAAAATATTCGAGGACGTCGGACAAAATATTTCGGATCTGGTAGGATCACGACCGTAAAAATTAATGTATCAAAATATTTATTTTTTTAAAAGCTTCATAATCGCAACGCGCTGTTTCCTTTCGAAAATGGCTTGGTAATTCTTTGTCGTTTAATTGCAATTAATAAAAAACTAAACTTCTTAGTCATTAGTGTATGATGTATACTTTATGAAAATTTGGTTCGCTTACATTTTTTTGTTCGTCCATTCGGACAGGCAAAGGAAACAAATCCCATAGTTTTATGACTGGCCGCCTGTCTGACATTAACACTCCTTGGAAATGTGATTATTATCGAAACGGCACTAGGCGGAGTTGGCCCAAGTCGATATAAAACTCATAGTAGTTGAAATAGCATAATAATCATTCTCCTACTCTTATCCCAATTAGGTACTTGGAGTTGATACAATTTGTATTCTTCTTTCATATTAGATATTGTAGAAGTTATTGGCAATAGTTTTATGACCGGCCGCCTGCAAGATGTCAAACCTCCTTGGGAATGTAATTGATGACCAAACGGTATCAGATGGAGTTGGTTTAGATCGTTATAAGGCTCTTAGTCGTCTGTTACGACATCCACGAGCAAAGTAAGGGTTGGTAGTATTCAAAGCCGCTACCGCACAGCTGTCAGCTGTATAGGGTAGTAGTAATACATATTGAAAAAGATTTGGCAATAGTTTTATGTTGGGCCGCGCGCCTGTCTGTCATTAACACTCCTTGGAAATGTGATTATTATCGAGACGGCACTAGGCAGAGTTGGCCCAGGTCGCTATAAAACACATAGTCGTCTGTTAAGACACCCTTTAGTAGGTTAATGTAAGGGTTAATAGTACCTATTCGTAGCCGTCACCACATAGCAAATTGATACAAGTATATCCTTCATTATAGAAATGAAAAATGAAATCGCATAGAATATTAATTTTGAATCTTCAAATAGTCGAATATATCTTAATTATGCTTCGCTATATTTAGATTAGCGTACTTAACTGTATTTAGATAACTACAATACTTACTAATTACATAAAAAGATATTAATGATAAGGATAAATAATTTACAATAACAATTAGCGTAATGTTAAGAATTATGGATATATAAAAAGTACGACATCGATATATGATGAAGATAGTGATAAGCGACCCTAACAAGTACAAATGTACTACGATGGGGTGCTAAATCGTCCATACGACTCATTAACATATCAGTTTTACATTGTTTTACATAATTACTTGTCTTGTAGCTAAATGGACGTTTAATTCAATCTTGTGCTGAAAGGGCGAAATAAGCAGTTTATAAACTACGTTTGTTTTTTTTAAATGATTACTTAATGGCATTGAAGTTTGTTATTTATTTTCATTTCATCATCATCATCATCATCTCAGTTCATATATGTCCCACTGTTGGGCTCGAGCCTCCTCCATAATGGAAGGGTAATTGACTTACGGTCAGACATGTTGGTATAGGGTTTTGTTTCGAGTTTTCCTTCTCTCGCATATATGTTATATACGTTTTATTATACGTCTCGTACGAGCACCCACGGGTAAGATAGGGGGTGGTGAATTGTATTTTTACTCCGTCACTACACGGAAAAATTACATATTACTAATAATTACACGGAAAAATATTTTCATTTATTTTGTTCTTATTCTTAACCTATGTATGTACCTATATGCGTCTCATTAAAGCGAAAGAACCATCCCATTAAACAAGTAAAATTAATGTAGGTCTAAGTAGGTATACTTATTTGTGAGATGAAATTGCATTGGATTTTATTTGATGTGTGACTTTATAACATGCTTACATTATTTAGCCAATTTAAGGGATCAACAGTTATGTAAGAGATGGTGAAATATGAGTATATCCGTCACTAAACTTTTTACTTCTACGCAATCTCCGCCGTTGTGAAAGAGACACAGTGTCTATAAAGTACTTTAATAAGGTTTATTAATGTTCTAATTTATGAGCACTATTTGTGTGGTGAAAGAAAGAAAGACTGACGTAGCAATTACATAGAACAAGTGTGTGTAAGACTGTTATAAAGGGAAAACTACGTCGTCTTTTCGGGAATGAAATTGATGATGTACTGTTGAAAGACCAGATTAAGAATACGTATCTCTTAATCAAACAGTAGGTATGCATGTAGACTGAAGTTTGAACGATGTGTCAAATTATACTAAATGAAAATCCGCAGTGATTTCCTACCACTTAGGCAATGTATGTATGTATGGATGTGTTTCTTGTGTAACAATTTTTTGGAGTTTACTCCTTAAGAATCGATTTTCATATAAGGCGCCCGGTATGAGAAAAATTTGAGGAGTAAAATCTAGTGATCGAAGGACCTCGCTACGTTTTTGGTACGCAACCTATTCTGCGCACCTTTCACTTTCCGACGTGAGATAATATTTCACTGAACAGTTTTAATAAATGTAAATAAAAATATATATATTATTTTTAATCAAATGAGCTTTTTTTGCGCCTGTTTTGATAATCGTACTTAAGGAGTGAACTCCAGTCGTGCGTCGAAGCTGACACATACTTTTTTTTATTATTTTAGAAGAAACATACACACACGATTATAAAATACGTAACATTACATGCAGGGGGTTCCAGAGACAACTAATCGATCTAGCTAAATTTCATTTGTAGAAAATATCGTTTTGTCAATATTTTCAAACAATAAAAAAATATATTGCGTTGTCTGACAACTATAAAATAAAAAAAATTACATTAAAAATTTAAAATACCCCCGACACAAAAACCTAAGTTCCCTTTAAAAAGTAAAAAATTAAAAAGAAACTCAATCTTAAAGTACCTAAGTATGTATTAACATTTCTAACAAAATACCTCGCGTTGGGGGACCGCTCCAAGCTAACAATTGAAATTTTAATTTATTTTTTACTTATTATAATGTAGATTTTGTTAAGTTGTAAATACATAGGTTCTTGTCGAAAATATTTAAATTTACATTTAAGGTAAAGATTACAAAATATTATTTTGTAACGGGAACGTGACGCGCTTTCATTTGAGACCTCAGTGGAGTATATTTGTAGACATTCGGTTATTCTTCCCCACTTTCACCCCCATAACTTTTGAACGGTTGAACCGATTTTTATTAATCATATCTAAAAACACTCGCACATAAGTCACCTTTAATACAAAAACTAAACTAAATTAAAGTCGCTTCATCCGTTCGGGAGCTATGCTGCCACAGACAGACAGACAGATCCACACAGCCACAGACAGACACGTCAAACTTATAACACCCCACTTTTTGCGACTAAAAAAAAAAGGCAAATTTTGACGCTGTCATTAAAACACCTCAATTGGATAATCGAGAAGTCTAATCAAAGCCGGCTCGGATCCTGTTTCTCTCTTTTATTACTTTTGACTTTTTTATATTATTATTTAATTAATTATATTTAAATATATCTTCAAAACACACCAAAAAGAAAATACGAGCGAAAGCTCGGTCATCCAGATATTAAGATGTAGGTGTTAAATTGTAATGTTAAGAAGGCAGCGAGTACTGCAATCAAACTAAAATAAATTAATTAACTTTAATTATAAAATCGAATAGTTTTACAATAATCATTAAGTGATATCGTTGAAATGTAATGAAATTTGTCGCTCAATTTAATAAAGTAATATCAACGCGTATCTATAAACAACTTATAAGCGCAACTTAAAAGCAACATTACTCATTATAAAATTGTCATACGATGTTATTACCTCGTATCATCAAGTCGCAAATGATAATACATGTACACATAGAAGTGGACAATGTTCGTGTTTACTCATTAGATGTCGTCGGCAATTGTTTTGAGCGCACTCACTTGTGCCCTACGGTTAAACGTACATTCCATACAGTAATTTTCTTATGACGCATTCTATACTTGCGATCTGTTTTGATTAGTAGGTATCTTATATCGTATTCGTAATTACCAATATAAACACTAGCACAATTTATCTACATATACTTCGTTAATTCTAAATTAACGGCAATGCTTTTGGTTTGGTAATTAATTTGATAACTTTTCCGTGTGGTGACGGATTAAGAATACCATTCACCACCCCGTATCTTACCCGTGGGTGATCGTAAGAGACGACTAAGGGATATAAAACGTGTATAACATCTATGCAAGAGAAGAAAAACTGGAAACGAAACCCTATACCAACACGTCTGATTAGCATAGTATAGTAGGTCAAACTCCCTTTCATTGTGGAGGATGATGAGATGATGATAACACTAAAATTAGATAAGATAGTTAATTTTCATGATAAAGTCTATAAACTTTCATAAATTTCAGTAGATACAATATATAGTTTGACATACCTATGATGTAATATAAAATGTAACTTCTACGTTGACAATAAATTCTCAAAAATGACTAAAATTTATAGCTTTAGATCATTTATCATGTAGAATCTTATAAAATATAATTTACATACCGTTCCCCTACGGTATTGAAAGGTAAAGAGAGTATATTAATAGCTATAAAGCTCCATCATATGCAAATAGTGATGGCCCTCGGCTTACCGTATCTAGCACATCAGGGCTCCCACCGTACGTCTTGTTTAAAATTCGTTTCAAACATTCTGATATGCAAATAGCGGGCGACATTCGAATACAAAAAGCTCGAGCGCGGTGGCAGCGAGTAAATCAATCGATCAACGCCGGATATACTCGTAGGAATACGTCTTCATTGTGTTCATTAGCGTCGTCGGGGAGCGCGGACCGGCCGCACCTGCCTATCGAATGGGACATTCCGCAAAAAGCCTACCAAATTAAACACCCTGCCGTTTAGTAAAATGATCTGGCATTATCAGAATAATGTTATTTAAGCCATAGCAGATATATATGCGCATTTAAAATTACATATGTATTTCTCATTTGGTGACGAAGTGAGTATACAATATGTAAGTGGTGTTGATAAGAGAAAAAGAGAATGAAAAACATTACAAAAGAAGGAAATATCGAATGCTATGGCAACCTGTCTAGCCAGAGTGATATATAATAGACCAATTTTTCTCATGTTTCAAAGATGCAATAATGAAATTTAGCTTAGATAGAAGAATTCAAGTAAATATAACTTCTTGCATCAATTAATGCTTTTTTATGTAATGACGGAGGAAGAATATAATAGTCACAACCTCACTTGCCGTAGGTATAATAAGAATCGATTAGGAGGTATACCTCGGCTAATATCATTGCTGTAAGAGAAAGACAACTAATCCCTCAGGCCACTGTAGTATAGTACCTACCTACGCAATTTTTTTTCGTCTAGAGTAGGGCCGTATCGAATACCCGACTAGAAATTTTTTCGTCTTCCTTAGCAGGACCGGACCAGGCATGCCCGATCTGGAACAGATAAGGTATGTAACGCAGAAGATATATATGGACCCGATCAGGAAAACCTTATCGGGTCCAGATCAGGCATTCCTGATCGGGTCCGGTTGAAATTTTACTGATCGGAACCAAATCAATCATCTGCGTTATACATATATATCTCGCCTGATCCAAAACGAGTATGCCCAGTCCGGTCCTTTTAAAAAACATGAATATCTTAAAGAACATGTTTAATAGATAAAAATATAAATTAATATATGACGTAGGCAGCGAATGCAGTGCTATATTCTTATCATAGAGAGTCCTAGTGAGCCATTCCAATTAGGGCGCAACCACTAGATGCTAACGACTTCAACTGTCGCCTGAATTTCTCATTCATGACGATCTGTTTTGATCTGATTCGATAACAACTAATTTAATATTAGACGATGTCATTACGCTTCGGAGAATCTTAACACCGCGATTCAGATAATGACGTCATTTTACTAACGTCATCAATTTATTATGACCCAAAACATTAAATGTTAGAATGGTTGTTACAATATTATTATATTTATATTTATTTCTATCTATGTTTTCAAATGTACCTATTATTTATTTTTGTTTTTACTTTAAATATAAATTATTTTTATATTATTAATTAAACATTATTATTATTAAATACATATGATTAATTAAAGATTTCAGGTTAATCTCCTCTGATGCAAATACAATTTACACCTTGGCATAAATATGACAATCATGATATGATACTTTTTTGAATTTTGATTGATATTTCTTGTGTTACGAAAACTGTTTCTGGTCCTGATATACTACATGCCTTACCATATACTTGATTATATTTTATATCAGGCTGTCCTTATTTGGTATAGACCTGGTCCTGATCCGGAATGCCTTGCCATACTTGATGATATTTCACATCAGACTATCCTTATTTGGTCCTGATCTGGTCCTGATCCGATATGCCTTACCATACTTGATGTTATTTCACATCAGGCTATCCTGATCAGGACCAGACCTAGTCCTGATAGGATTTGCCGGATCCGGCATGCCTCATTCTATCCTGATCGGGTCCTGATCCGGTATGCCTTACCATACTTGATGATATTTCACATCAGGCTATCTTTATTTGGTCCTGATCTGGTCCTGATCCGGTATGCCTTACCATACTTGATGTTATTTCACATCAGGCTATCCTGATCAGGACCAGACCTGGTCCTGATAGGGTTTGCCGGTTCCGGCATGCCTCATTCTATCCTGATCGGGTCCTGATCCGGTATGCCTTACCATACTTGATGATATTACACATCAGGCTATCCTTATTTGGTCCTGACCTGGTCCTGATCCGGTATTCCTTACCATACTTGATGATATTTCACATCAGGCTATCCTTATTTGGTCCTGATCTGGTCCTGATCCGGTATGTCTTACCATAGTTGATGTTATTTCACATCAAGCTATCCTGATCAGGACCAGACCTGGTCCTGATAGGGTTTGCCGGATCCGGCATGCCTCATTCTATCCTGATCGGGTCCAGCTACATGATATGGTTGAACCATACTTTTTTTCTAGCCGGGTATTTACAATACATATTGGGCTAAGCTGCTAAGAAGACTTGTTATTTATCAGGTTATATGTTTAGAGATGTAACACGATTTCCTAGAATCGTTTTAATTTCCACATAAACGAAAAGCCTAATATCATTTTCTGAAGATACAGATTCTATTGCTGTTATCTATTGAGAATTTCTTAACGCCAAATTTAAGTAATGCCAATAACAATTTAATGGGTTCGAACCCCTAGTTCTTCTGTATAATGGTGACTTGTGTCCCGTATAAGGATTTTATTTTATTTCTCTTGGGATCTTAAAAACCAGTTACCAGAGTACTAAGAGAATGGTAGTAGCATTCTCGATTATGATATTATTTCCGAATAATTGTCATGCAGTCGATAAGCTGGTGGATGGATGAAATCTGCCTCCGAGTGTTTATTTTATTCTTCTTCTTTAGTACCTTTACCCCTACAGTCTACCATGTGACTACACAAAATTAAATATATTTTTAAATGTTAATAACTATTAATCCAATTTAATGTATGTACATACAAATTGCTGAAAATTAAGATTGGTACGTAATTACTTAATTATAATTAATTATTTTTGATATGTATAATGAGTGATAAAAACTAATAAACATTTTAAATGGTCATTCACAAATACCCATGAATGGTTTTTGAATACATTCGTTATAACTTGAAAACATTAGAAATGGATACAGCCTAAATGAGATTATCGTTATTTTCTTGAAGTCAAATATTCCTTATCATTATCTTCTGCCTATAGACATACTTTCTACTGTTGGATATATCATCATCATCATCATCATTACAGCCCATATACGTCCCACTGTTGGGCTCGCGTCTCCTCCGTAATGGGACGGAAATTAACCTACTATACCGTCCTGGTCCAGACGAGTTGGTATAAGGTTTTATTTCGAGTTTTCCTTTTCTTGCATAGATGTTATATGCGTTTTATATCCCTTAGTCGTCTCTTATGATCACCCACGGGTAAGATAGGGGGTGGTGAATTGTATTCTTACTCCGTCACGACACGGATATATGTTGGATATGTGCCCGAAAATTGGCATACCATGTGGTTGACCAATGGAGACATGAGATTATATTTCCATTTTTTTTTCTATTATTGTGACGTCATCTGTTACTATTCTTAACCATCTATTACCGTATACACTGAATAAAGCAGAGCTGTATAAGGCCTAGGAATAGCCTAGAATACGGCCTAGAGGAAGAACAAAAGAAATATGGATAGATTATGTAAAGAACGAAATGGACAGGTAAGCGCAGATATAACGACTGCTACCCAGTTGTGGAAAAGAAATCCATGACTCCAATTTACCAATATAGAAAAATGAAGGGGCTGTAAGTAATTATATTCATAAATTATCACATTCGTTATCATGATTATTTAATATTAATAATTAGCGTCGTTACTTAATTAAATATCATTAAACTAATTATTAAAAAAAGACATACATTCTCCCATGTTTTTTTTTCCACTATTACAATAACACTTTGATGCTTTAAGGTGTATAAAAAAAAATACAATGGTATTCGATTGAAAGCCGTTACCGGCTATTATGGCTATTAAACACCCTAATTACCGATCAAATGCTGTAACCACAAAGGCTTCATCTCGCATCGCGTTTTCGACTTTTGTGTCGTAAAATTCTTAGTATCAGAATGGGCTATACTTAAGCGGTTTTTAAATTACCACGGGTTCCGCATCATTTCTATTTGAAGCATCTTCTGTTGTTTTTTAAGCACAGTTTTCAGACTTCTGCTCTACTTTAAATGGTAACGATTAGGTGAAAGATACAATCGGAAAGTATCTAAGTAATAGTATTCATATAATACCTACTTAGTAGGTATATATAATAAAAGCAGTTAACTCATGATCGGGTGCTGCTTGCGGGATTTGGTTAATTTAGGTCAGCTATAATCTTTTACATTGTATTAAATTTTACATTGTATGGAAGCGAGAGTTGGGTATGCAGAAAAAAGTATGAAAGTAAAATTAATGCGGTCGAAATGCGATCTCTTCGGAAAATCTGTGGAGTTAGGCTGACCGACCGCATTCGTAACCACGACGTAAGAGAGAGAGTAGGTATGAAAGAGAGTATTGGTGTAAAGATGCGAAAGGGAATGCTCCGATGGTTCGGACATGTGGAAAGAATGCCGAACGAACGTCTGGTTAAGAAGATATACAATGCGAAAGTGGAAGGATGTAGGTACCGAGGGAGACCGAGACTAACCTACCTAGACCAGATCGGTCAGGTACTGAAGGAAGGTGGAGTCAAGAGTCTCCGAAACCGGCGAGCGTGTATGAAGAGAATTATGAATGTTGAGGAAGCGAGTGAAGTATGCAGAGATAGAGTTCTCTGGCACTCTGTTCTCTCTGCCTACCCTGCAAGGGATATGGCGTGATGATATGTATGTATGTATTAAATTTTACATTATATAAGGGTTCGAAGGCTACCACACTAGATATAATTATATATTATACTATTTTTTACAATAAAGTGGGTAAAGAAATAATAATAGTAGACAAATCCGCTGAGTTTCTTGCCGGATCTTCTTGGTAAATAGATTGGTAGGTAGTGGTAGTTTATTCGATTAATTTAACATGTTAAAACTGACAATATGTAAGTTTCCTCACAAGGTTTATACGTAATAGATGAATTTGAATTTGAATAGATATTCGTAAAGTACAGTGAAATGAAATGTAATAATAATATTTTGGTAATAGGTAGGTATAAAGCAACTGGTTTTCATACAAAATATTAGAAACTTTCTGATATTTCATTATTATAGTGTAACAACTAATTGAATGTACGTAGATTGTATTGCTTGATTACTGTAATGAAATTTTGGTGGTACGTTTTACTCAGCTGACCCTTCGCTACCTCTGCGTACCGTTTCAACACAGTACTGCACTTTCTATTCTACAAATATTTTAAGAAAAGTTTTTGTTTTATATTTCTTTACTTTTATTTTTCTCCTATCAATAAAATTATTTTTATAATAATTTATTTTACACAAGCAATAGGGTAAACTCGTTAGGGGTACTATCCCAGAAACCTCCACGCGGTGTACCCTGGGTGCGGGCGGCGGTCCGCAGTTCTTCTGTTGTACTGTCGTCCGTAGCGAATATCTGCGCGATTTCGCTCCTTACTCTACTACAGTCGTAGTAGAGGGTATAGGACGCGAAATATTGGGACGGGCTCAGTCACTCATTCATTTGAGGGCTGGGCAGGCACATGCCACCGCCCACACATCGTAAACCTGGTATCTTGCTTCAAGACACGTTGTCTTGAGGCGTAGTATCAGGAGCGAGGGTCTTGGCTTAACCGCCCGGACCGCGAGGAAGACAACCTCTATAAAGAGTTCGAAGTAACATTCGGACTCGGAAATCACCCAGAATCTTAAGTTCTGGCGTGCGGTGAGAAGATGCATGGCATGCATAGATGGGTTGTTCTGTCGTTAGCACGCTCCAGCCAGGGCACCGGCTGACCCCCTGGTTGGTAAATGTAGGCTTGCCCGGGTATAGGGATCTCTGCCCGAGTCGACGAAATGTATCTCCCATTCTCGTGGGAATCTAATGGATACTGCAAATTTAAAACAAAAAACCGACGGGAATCCTAGCGATTCTCACCCCAAGGCCCAGTCATGCCAACGCAAAACTGACCAAGACGACGCCTCGTCCTCAGGACTTGAGGCGTCCGCCGAGGGCCCGGCACAAATCGTGGAGGCCCAGAAGAAGAAGAGGAGGTCGCCTCGAAAGTCTCGGGGCAACGGCCTGAGCCACAAAAGGCGGCTGGAGGAGCGGCGAGCGCGCAGGGAGGCTGCCGCCGCTGAAGAGAAGAAGGACGGTAGACTCGCAGCAGAGCCGTCGACGGACGAGGGCGACAGCGATGTCGCAGAGCCGTCCGAAGACGAGGGCGGCGGATCTACCGTCAGAATGGACGAGGGCGGTGATATTCCCGCAGGGCCGTCCAGAAAAGACAGTGGGTCGGCTGGTGAAGGCCCCACTAGGTCGTCGGCGCGTCTAGCAGCAAAGACGCCGCCGGCGACCGCGACTAAGAAGGAGGAGGCCCTCCCCTCGCAGGTGCGAAAGCGCCCCCTGAGCAAGGGAGGCAGCTCGAGCGCTGAAACCGAGGGGAGCGCGGCCAACATGCCTCCACCAAAAATCCAGGCCTCCCGAAGAGGGCGAGGGACCTCGGCTATAGAAAGGGCGGCGGCGGTCGCTGTCCGCGCCGGTGACGCCACGGATCTGCAGGCCGAAAATGTTCGCCTTAGAGGCGAGATGTCAGGCCTGCGGACCCGAAACAGGAACCTGGGCGACATGCTGGCGGAGATGCGTCGGGCAAACCGCCAGTTGCTGATCGACGTGGCCGACCTCAAGGCGCAGGTGGCGCTGTTCGTGTCGCCTGCGCCAGCCGCGCCACCAGCCAAGACTGGCTACTCAGCGGCCGCTGCGGCGCCAAAGCCGCCTCGCGCTGCGGCGCCGACGACGTTCGGTGATGGCGTCACCGTCACACCCGTCCCCGCGGCGAGGAAGACGCCTGCCGCCGCGAAGCGCGCGCCGCCGGCTGACGCTGGCGCAGTCGCCGCGGCGAAGCTCCCTGTCCCGGTGGTGAGGTTGACGCCTCTCCCCGCGGACCGCTTGCCGCCGGCTAGCGCCCCTGCGGCGCCAAGGCCGCCAGGCGCCATAGAACGGGCCCCTAAGGAGGCTCAGCCGACCCCGTTTGAGGTGGGAGGCATATCGGACGAGGCCCTCGCCAAAATCATCGGCGCAGTGGGCAAGCTCGTCGATGCGCGCTTCGCCGTTCTGGAGGCGAGGTTGCCTCCAGAACCACGCGTCCGACCACCTCTCGCCGCGGACAAGCGGCCGCATGTGGCACCAGCCCCCGCCCCGCTGCCTTGTCAGGGTGGCCGCGTGGGGAGCTACGCCGCGGCCGCGGCCGGGCCTAAGCCCAAAGGCCCCGGCCCAGCTCCGAAGGGACCCGCCCTGAGGAGGAAGACGGCTCCGGCTCCTGGCGGACCGCTGAAGTCGCCCGCAACAACATCGCCGGCGACGACCAGCGAGGCCGCGACGAGGCCTTCCGCGTCCGGCACAACTGCCGTACCCGAACAGGGTTGGCAGGTGGCCGAACGCGACAGAAGGAGTCGCGGCCAAAGGAGGAGAGCGGAGGCCAAGCGCGCCGCTGAGTTCCCCGCTCCTCAGGCAGGAGCCGGACGGAAGAAGAGACCGCGTAAGGGGCTCAAGTCGCCGAAGACGGCCGCAGTGGTGATCACTGTGCTGCCCGAGGCGGCCGAGAAGGGCCTCAGCTACGAGGCCGTCTTGAGGAAGGCCCGGCGGGAGCTAGACGTCTCCGATATTGGAGGCGTCGAAGCCAGGACCCGCAAGGCCCGGACGGGGGCTCGAATTCTCGAGTTCCCAGGGGCCGAGGGCGCCAGGACGGCCGACAGCATGGCCGAGAAGCTGAGAGGTTTGTTTGCCGAGGAGGGTGGCATCAAGATCGCCAGGCCCGTGAAGTGCGCCGAAATGCGCATTTCGGGTTTGGACGATTCAGTGACGGTGGAAGACATCCGGGAGGCTATTGCCTCGAAAACCGGGTGTCCCATAGACACCGTCCGGGTCGGTGCCATTCGTCCCGGTCCGGGTGGCGTAGGTGCTGCCTGGGCGCAGTGCCCGGTGGAGTCGGTCAGGCAACTGGCCGGCTCAGGCAGGCTCCTCGTGGGCTGGAGCTCGGCGCGGGTAACCGTGCTTGAGCGCCGGCCTGCGAGGTGCTACAAGTGCATGGCGGTCGGACACACTCGACCGACGTGCACTAATTGCTTCGACTGCGGCGGATTGTGTTTCCGCTGCGGTCAGACCGGGCACGTGGCGGCATCTTGCGCCGCCCCGCCCCACTGCCCCGCGTGTGCGGCGGGCAATAAGCCCGCCAAGCACCGCATGGGCTCTGGGGCGTGCAAACCTCCAGCTTCGGCCCCAAAGGCGCGGGGCGGCCCTACGACCACGGCCGCTCCCGCTCCTAGCGCGGTCCGATCGCCCGCTGGCGAGGAGGTCATGGATACAACCCGATAATGGGTACACCATCCATGCACCTCCTCCTGCAGGCCAACACCAACCACTCCGCCGGAGCGCAGGATCTCCTCCTACAATCCATGGCGGAGTGGTCGATTGGTGCAGCCGTAGTCGCGGAACCGTACGCCGTGCCTGATCGCCCCAATTGGGTGGTCAGTCGAAACGGTACCGCGGCAATCGTCGTCTCAACGCAGCGGCACCTTTCAGCGGTCCCTTTTGGATAGGGGCGAGGAATTTGTCGCGGCGGAGTGGGGAGGGGTCACGCTCTACAGCGTATACCTCTCCCCCACTAGGAGGATGGACGATTTCGGGGCCTCACTCACCACCTTGGAGGCCTCGATACGGCGACTGGCACCGGGCCTCGTCCTGGTTCTGGGGGACTTTAACGCCAAATCCACGGCGTGGGGGTCCCCTACGACGGACGACCGCGGGCGGGCGGTCAACGAGTGGGCGGCTTCACTGGGCCTCTGTGTTCTGAACAGAGGCTCGGTGAACACGTGCGTGCGGCGGCAGGGCGGGTCGATAGTGGACTTGTCGTTCGCTAGCCCCGCTGTCGCGCCACGGGTGAGGATACCCTCTGCGCGGGTCCCGCAGGGGACATTGTGCGGACGCCCATGTCGTGCGGCGTTCCACAGGGGTCGGTTCTGGGGCCGACCCTGTGGGACATCGGGTACGACTGGGCGTTGAGAGGGAGTCTCCCCCCCGGGCTGAGCTTGGTGTGCTACGCTGACGACACGCTCGTCACAGCCCGGGGCAGGACACTCGAAGAGGCGGCGAGCCTGGCCACTCTCGGCACCGAGGAGATGGTCAGGCGGATCGAGGCGCTGGGGCTCAGGGTGGCCCTAAACAAGACGGAGGCCCTACTTTTCCACGGGCCCCGTGTGAGGCTACCCATCGGCGCCTCGATAGTGGTAAACTCCATCCACATCAGCATCCAGGCCCATATGAGGTACTTGGGTCTGGTGCTCGACGGGCGATGGTGGTTCCGGGAGCATTTCCGACAGATTGCTCCCCGGCTTGTCGGCGCGGCGTCCGCCCTTTCTCGACTCATGCCGAACGTGGGCGGACCCAGTTTCGAGGGCCGACGGCTGTATGCGGGGGTCATCCGTTCGATGGCCATGTACGGCGCACCCGTGTGGGCGAGGGCTCTGAACGCCCAGCTCAGGGCGGTTCTGTGGAGGCCACAGAGAGCCATGGCGGTCAGAGCCATTCGCGGGTACCGCACGGTGTCGACAGAGGCGGCGTGCCTGTTGGCCGGGACACCCCCGTGGGACCTAGAGGCGGAGATGCTCTCCGACCTCTACCGGCGGGTTATCACAGCGCGCGAGGAAGGTGGCTCCCCATCGTTGAGCGAGATAGCCACCTGGCGCGTGGATGCCCGCCGAGACGTCATCGCCCGTTGGGCTACGCGGCTGGAGAGGCCTAGGCACGGTGTGGAGACCGTTGAGGCCCTCCGGCCCGTATTGATAGAGTGGATGGAGCGGCGGCACGGAGTCCTCACCTTTCGGCTGGTGCAGGTATTGACGGGGCACGTGTGTTTCGGGTTGTACCTGCACAGGGTCGTGTATAGGGAGTGGACTCCGGCCTGCCACCACTGCAGGAGTGACGAGGACACGGCGCAACACACGCTGGAGGTGTGTCCGGGATGGGAGCGGCAGCGCCGTGACCTCGTCGCTGTCATCGGTGCCGACCTGACGCTGCCGGCCGTCGAGAGGGCGATGGTCGACAGCATCAGGAACTGGGACGCGGTCGCCGCCTTCTGCGAGGCTGTCATCTCGCAGAAGGAAGCGGCGGAACGGGCAAGGGAGGATTCCCGCGCCCCGGGCCGCCGCCAGCGGCCGGGGCGGCGCAGGCGCGAATACCTGCGCCTGATGCCGCCCTAACCGAGGCTTCGGGTGATCGGACCGGGGAATTGTCCGGTCACCCGACGTGAGGCCACCGCGTGAGGGCGACGCCCCGACGGCGAAATCTGTCGGGGCGTCGACGAGAGGAACCCGCGAGGGTGAACCGCCGGGCGGGTCACCGAAATTAAAAATCGCGGTGACCCGCTCGCACGGCGAAGAGAGAGGAGTTTTTACGGTGGGTCTATGGGGTCACGCGCCGCCTTCTCCGTATTCTCATTCATAGTCCACCAAAAAAAAAAGGGTAAACTCGTTAGAGATGGCCATGTTTTTTTTAACGTTAAATAAATTTTGAAATATGCTAGTTATAATCAACTCTTTATTCTTATCATAGTTAACAATAATCAGTCTTTTAAAAAATCAACGCAATATAAATTTTGATAATACAGAAAGATGGAATAAATCAACTCAAACAAAATTCTAATTGGTCATCTAACCCGACATATTAGGGTGAGTTGGCCGTCACTGTACGGGATAGATGGCCAGTGCTTGACTTCCCTTTTCCCTTTCCTTTGCCTTTAATTCCTTTTAGTTTTGTCTCTTTTTTCTTGTTGTTTTCACAATTAGAGCAAGTATCGTCAAACGCTGTACAATTTTCATGTACCCATCTATCACAAATAAGGCACTGGAGCCAGTCTTCAACAAGACGAGTCTTCTAATAGTTTTCGCCGCATCCTGCGCAATTATCTGCCTCGTTTTCTGTATCTTCATCAAATGATGTATCACATAGAATTGGTTCACTGAGATCAGAACTGGTTTGACTAATACGTCTGACAGCTTTTCGTTTCCTTATTATAATTTTATCCGTCATCTTATCTTTAGTGTTCATATTTTTTTCTTGTTTTATTTTGCGCCTCTGTTCCTTCAGAATCTTTTCTTCTTGTTTACTCTTTCTTAGTGCTATATGCTCCTCAGAAGTCAAGAGCTTACCCACTTGTTTGCTACGTTTACGAACTTCTATTAATTTTTGTGGTATGGGTGATATATCCTTTAAAATTCGAGAAGGAGTCCATTTTTCTTTATTATTTATTTGATCAGAAGATGTCCCTGGTATTGCGGTTGATTTTCTATTTCTCTGGGATCTGGTGGATTAATTAAGGTTATGGTTGGAAGAACAGGAAAACTTGGAAAACTGTTGTCCACACCATGTTCACCAATGAAAGCAAAATCTGGTATTGCTGCTGGATTAAATGGTACTATGCCACAAGCCTTAAATCCAGAAATAGCGTTTTCTGCTGTAGCAGCTTTACCCCACGCTTTATTTAATAGTGCACCAAATGAAATTCTTGTGATTCGGCGACCTGGATTTTGATTTATCCACAGTCGACATTGTTCGTAAAAGTGATGTTTAAGCGATTTAAACACTGCCCTATCAAGAGGCTGCAAATAATGAGATGTGTGGCTTGGAATAGATAGGAGAATGATTTCATTTTCATTGGCATATTCCAGCATTTCAATTGAATTGCAATGGGTCGAATGTCCATCAAGCAACAGTAAAACTTTTCCTTGTGGTTTTCTTGGCGTGAAATGTATTTTAAGCCATTGCAAAAATATTGCTGATGTTATGTAGGCTGATTTATCGGACATAAAAACATGGGAACCTGGTGGCATTCCATCTTCAAATTCGCATTTTTTATTCTTACCTTTCATTATGCATGCGGGTGGTATAAACATACCTTCGGCATTGCAACATGCTATGATTGTAATGGTCTCACCCTTTTCCGTTGATGTGGTCGTGGCTACGGCTTTAGTACCCTTTCCTGCGAGTACGTGTCCAGGTCGGTTGTTTAACTGAAGACCTGACTCATCCATATTGAATACGCAATTAGGTTTAGACATTAAATCATTTTCTATCAGAATTTTTTCTAACAAAGTAAAATATGAATTAACTTCGACTCTGTTCATACCTTGACAACGTGCTATTGAGACTCCTTCAGACTTTCTCAATACAATATCTGGATTTCGACGTAAAAACATTTGCAACCAATCAAAACCAGCTTTTTCTTTCAATTTATTAAATTTGTGAGTAATTTTTAATTGTTCAGCAAACTGAAAAGCGATCATTCTTACGTCACTCATTGTGAGGGGGAATCCTTTTTCTTGCATCATTTTAATATGGTTTGAAAGCTTCTTTTCATTACTGTTCCCAAGCATTGAGGTAGGTCCCATCGGTCCCTTTTTATCATTGTTAGACTTGTATCTCCTTTCAAGTGTTTTTCGTGGTATGTTGTAAACAATCGCCGCTTTATACACAGATAATTCTTTATTTTTTATGCAGTTTATCGCAGCTCTTAATGAATCCTCACTCCAATTACCACGAGAGGCTGTAGCTTTTCTCTGATACTTGTTTGGCATCTGCATTAAAAATATAACATATTTATAAAACATATAATGAGAATACTAAACATGGCCATCTCGCCCTGACTTGATGTGGCCAACTCTCCTTTTCTGTAGGGTGAGATGGCCATATTAGATTTTAAAGTTATGTCAAACACAGGATACGCCATTTTGAAGTTAGAATAAATGAAAACAATAGTAAAACACAATAAACCGACTAAAAGCTAGATATTTACAATTTAACATAGACATATACGACAATATATGATCCGTCTACAAAATTTTAGCAATACCCTGTAAAAATATAGTTGATTTACTTACTTTTTCAATTAATTTTGCGCAATAACTTGTTTCTAACGTGTTCTCGAGTGTTGCTCGCACCATACTAACTGCAAAGCAGCGTCATCTACTGAATGCAAGTCGAAAATAATTCGATTGGCCATCTCTCCCGTATGGCTATCTCTAACGAGTTTACCCTATTTGGTGATATAGTTTTTAGTACCACATACTCAATAGAGGGCGAGGCTGTTGCCGTTTATATTGCCGTATAAAAGATTGAGATGCCTATTAAGCAAACTCAATAACAATTATGTCCAATCCACATTTCAAATCTAGAGGCTTATACATATATCTACCTATTATATAAAAAACAGTAGCTGAAACAAATATTAAAGAAGCACTTACATAAAAAGAAATGTATAATTGATTGAATTAGGTGATGTATCACCTAATTCAATCAATTATACCTACATTTCTTTTGGCGGCAATCCATTATTATCTTAAAATGGAGGAAAGGAAGGAAGACCCACCACTTACCCACGGTTAATCAATATACCGTATACCTCAAGAAAGGAAGGAATAAGGGATAGTATCAAGGTGGAATAGGATACAAGGAAATCTTACTCCTGTGATGAGCACCCTCTAGGACGGCCCGGCTTTAAATGAAGCCGATCCGTCCACAGGATGCCTCGTTTAGAGGCGAAACATGTGTCGAACCTTTATTCGAAGTTCTGCGGAAAATTGCAAGTGCCTTCGTTTCTTGAGATGTACGGTGTATTGATTGATTAACCGTGGGAAAGTGGTAGGTCTTTCTTCCTTTCCTCCATTTTAACATAAGAAGAAACGTGAAATATATTAGAAAATAATAAATAGTAGCTATCTATAGTCGTTAGTATAATATAGCAGTAAATCTACTAATAACTAAATTTACACAGTTTAAATGTAACTCTTACGAATCACCAAAATGTCTAAAGGTCTAAAAACCGTGGCAACTATTAACCTTATTACTTTTTTATTAAAAAAAAGAAGTGCTGTCATCTATGTATATACCTTATTGATCAGTAATCGAACACGATTACATTTTTGACATGAAAAGCTATGACATTGAAAGTCAAGCCTGTTGAAGAAATAATTACTCAACATTGTGTGAATATAGTATATAACGTGATATTTTTGAAAGAGTATTTATAAGTATTGAAATGTTCCTATTGTGTGCTCCAACTGTGTGTATGAATTGAACAAAGAACAAATATACCACCTTTTCCATTGCTATATTACCATTTTGCTCACATTATTAACCCATTTTATTACAATATTATTTTAAAAGTCAAAAGCCGCAGACCGCAGATATTATTGTATATTTATTATGATTTTTGCAGTAGGTATGTTATGAACAGTTTCTCATTTGTTCTCATGAATTCCCACGTAAACATATGCAAGCTGTTCGAACCTTGATTTTTTTAACAAGAAAATACGGCTACAGCGTCAATAGTTTATTGATAAAGTTTGTTACTTTGACTGCAAAATTATGTTGTTTTCCGGTTGCTATTGTTTATGATTTATTCCCATGCATTAAAGTTGAGGTAAAAAAAAAGAGTTCCCTTTTTATTTCAAGGCTAAAGTTGTTTCGCCTGTTAATAAAGGTATCGATTCATTATATTAAATATTTTATGAGTGCAAGGACTGAGTGACCTAGTTTAATGTTTTTTTTTTCAATTTATTTAAGCTTTGTGTTAGCTAATTTTATGATTGAGAAGTTTTCGTACAAGAGGTAAATTTCTTATCAGCATCCTACAGTTGGTCACAGAACTCTACATCAATCCATCCATCCATCCATCAGCCCGTAAACGTTCACAGTTGAACATAGGCCTCCCCACGAGAATGCCATTCGTAACGGTCCTGTACCACTTGCATCCAACGAGACCTCCACAAAGGGGAAAATAATTACTAGCAATATAACTGTAGTTAAATATGTTGGCCTAAGGTGTTATTTAGAGTTTTTCTTCATATATAGTGATGTAATTTGCTAATTAATATCATATGACCTTAAACAATATTCGCGCGAAAATATACAATGGTGAACACATTTTTGCTCGTCATTACTTCAAAATGTATGTAAATAGTTGAAGCATGCACTGAAGTCTCGAGGAATGAGGCGGCATAATACAGCATAGCTTTAATATGACGTTACAACTATAATCATATCAAATGGGTAATACATCATCATCATTCTCCTATTCTTATCCCAATTACTTGGGGTCGATACAATATGTACTCATCTATCATAGAACATATTGTAAAAGTTATTGGCAATAGTTTTATGGCTGGCCGCCTGCCAGACGTCAACCCTCCTTGAGAATGTAATTGTTCAAATGGGTAATACATACAGACAAAAAATAATAATACACTATGACAAATAACGCAGATAGCGTATTTGTTACTTAATTAAGATTTGAATATGTACGATGTTAGAGTATTTATCAATATTTTCGCAGATGTAACATCAAATGCTGTACAGTACCTAAGATATATCAAAAAGTCTGCAATTTCATAGAATAAGGTAATAATTAAATATCTTAATTATTACCATATTCTATGAAATTACAGGGAGGTGTAATTTTTAATAAAGAAATGGGGCTAACATATTATCTACCGACAATGTAATAAGATTTTTTAGGAGATTATTGCTTAGTTACTAAGACCTTCTAGCCAAATATTTGTTTATAAATTAACTTTATTTAAAGTCGTCCATCAAAATCGCCTTCAACAGTGCCTAGCCAAACTGTTAAAGGTTTCTTTTAGGATTTCTTTGTAGAAAACGTATGTAAAGCTCTGTTATACTATATTCAATATACTTCAGTACTTCCTGCACGTCAATTTTCATAAAATGCTATCAAAATCACTTAATATATCAAGTTAAAACACAAAGATATTGAATGTAATACAAGAGTAACGCATGGTATTTTCCCTTTCCCGCTAAAACGCCAATGTAAAAAGAGTCCCTAAATAAATTTAAAAAAAATGTGTATATAATAAAACTACGTGAAAAATGTTTATATAAAAAATAACAAAAGTGCGTTATTATTCTAAGACAAAAGTAAACTATTAGAAATTTTCTATAATATTGGTACTTTCTCGTTTAATTTTCTTTTGTAAGATTTAATATTTCAACCTTTACGAAGAACAAAGTGACATTTGATTATGGTATCAGATCGTTGTTATTATACATATAAAGCTAAACTAATCTATATATAAGAAGAGGATATAATATTAAAAAATGAATCAATCCTATACAAAATAAATTAAGAAAAATGTTATTGCTGATTTTATGTTTGACAAATTTTAAATGGTTCTTCTCTAAAGTAATGATTATGCAGATGTAAATTTATTCTACGGATAGCTTGATTTAGTCATTTAATTAATAATATCTAATATACTCAAGCTTTGAAAATATTTAATTTAAATACCATTATCTCGAATACAAATTGAAACTGTTTTGTATCCATGAATGGCAACATCCAAATATAATGGGTGTAACATATACGCCATGTCGAAAAGGTTAGAGCCATAAAATTGAACCTCCAAGACACCAAGCCATTGTTGCTTAGAATATAAACCTTATTAGAGTACGTTATCACGCCATAGCTACGTGTAACCTATTTACGACGATATATAAGCCTTAAATCGGAGCAAAAGCGGGTAAGCCATAAAGGTAGTCAACCGTCCATTTTCTCGCTATCGCAACTACAGGTAACGGACACGCAGGGCTAGACAAGTTTCGAATAATAAAACAGCTTAACTATACATATAAGGCTGGTAAACTTCAACTCTATGTAGAGAGAATAAGGTTTAATTACTATTGTTGTTATATAGATATTTACGTATTTATTTTTGCGTGATACTCTATTAGCATAACAACCCGCGCGCCCCTTAACGTCGCATGCTTGGTCACGCTGCCCTCCAACGTTGGTAACAATTTCCACAGCGGAGACTCCATGAAAAGTGGCGCGATGCTACTTACATTTATTTTAATGAACAATATAAAATAACAATACAGACTTTTATTTTTCTTGGCACCGTTATTTGAAATGATAGCTAATGTACGCATCATATTTTTAATATTGTATAGTTATCAGTTATCTATCTGTGTGGTGACGGAGTAAGAATACAATTCACCACCCCATACCTTACCCGTGGGTGATCGTAAGAGACGACTAAGGGATATAAAACGCATATAACATCTATGCAAGAGAAGGAAAACTCGAAGCTAAACCCTATACCAACACGTCTGACCAGCGCGGTATAGTAGGTTAACTTCCTCTACTCCCATTACGGAGGAGGCCCGAGCCCAAAAGTGGGACATATATGGGTTGTGATGATGATTATGGTGATAGTTATTAATACTCTAAACTATTATTATAGTCGCTGTATGGTAGCGGCTACGAATATTACCAACCTGTACTTTGCCCGTGGATGTCGTAAAAGACGATTAAGAGCTTTATATTGACCTGGGTTAATTGCACCTAATGCCATTTGGCCAGCAATTACATTCGCAAGGAGGGGTGACATCAGGCTGGCGCCTGGCGGCCGGTTATAAAGTCCAAGTAATTGGGATAAGAGCAGGAGAATGATAATGATAATGACCTTACTAAACTCTTATAAAACTGTTATATTATATATGTTCAAAGAAAAGATTGCTCTGATAGGGATAATTGCATAGGCAAACAGCTGACTCAATGTAAAATTTTGATAGTAGTAGGTATACATATATCTTTAGTATTTAGGTAATATAAAAATACGATAAGTAAAGTTTCTTTTATTGTTTTTGGTGATAGATAAGTAGGTGGTGTAGCTGATTCATGGTCACGATGGTCACACTCCTAGAATTCTTCCATAGCAGGGGCACGGTCGGGTTCCTGCTTATCGTAAAGTTTAAAAACTTGCAACTCTCTCACTCGTCGAATGAGATTGCTGCCACTTAAACGTCGATTTTTGCGAAATTGTGGTATTACCACGATGAGCCGGATATTTATAAGCTGCAAACTACGTTGCAAGCAGCGAGGCTCTACTACCTTAGATATACTAGGACATGTCTATTTTAGAAGGTAAATGAGAATGCATGGAATCTTCCTTTGTATTTTTGTTTTACTTAGGATATCTATATCTATACTTGAAACTTAACAAAATATATATTATTACTAGCGGACCCGGCACACTTCGTTCCGCCTAACAGTTAATGAATGAGATAAGCAGATTACGATTAATTTAAAATTATTAAGTTATTTTTAGCTGTGTGGTAGCGGCTACAAATACTACCAACCTTTACTTTGGTCGTGGATGTCCTATAAGACGACTAAGAGCCTTATAACGATCTCGGCTAACTCCATCTGATGCCCTTTGGTCAACAATTACATTCCCAAGGAGGGTTGACGTCTCGCAGGCGGCTGGTCATAAAACCAATAACTTTTACAATATGTACTATGAAAGAAGAGTACATATTGTATCGACCCCAAGTAATTAGGATAAGAGTAAGAGAATCAAGAATAAATATGAATAATATATAAATTCAAATAATCAAGTATTTTAATAATGTGCCAGCAAGACGAAGAATTACCTTGTGTTATACGACATTTTCCTTCATATGCGTTGAAAATAAACTAATTATTGATCTCTGTGATTTGCTCGACGATTTCGTATTGGCAACAGCACTACCTCGCTTTACTTATATAATTAAGAAGCACGGAGTTGGGCCACATTAACGCGCCGGTCTTCCCGTGCAATAAATCGTTCTTCTGCCGTGGTTACGTTCGTTATGTTTCGAATTCTAACTGCGTTACGATTTTGTTGGGAAAGATTTCATTTTATTGGTCGTTGCATTATTGATGACAATAATATATAGACATAATATGTTTTATTATAACAATATTCGTAGAAATTCGTAACACTCGTACCAAACGAACTCTGACCGGTCAAATTTTGCACGCCTCATAAGCGAAGCGTGGAGGTCTTGCTCTACTCTCGATATATGAAAATCAAGCACTTTTCAAACCTAAAAATTATATTATTTTCTCACATTGCACTTATAGGATAATATTATCATACATATGTCAAGAAAAATATTCGTTTAAACGTATTTGATATTTTTAAAAAGCAATTATTTTGTTTAAAGTAAGAAAATAGTTGATTAAAAAAAAATATTCGAAGACGTCGGATAAAATATTCCGGATCTGGCAAGAATACGACCGTAAAAATTAATGTATCAAAATATTTCTTTTTTTAAAAGCTTTATAATCGTAACGCGCGGTTTCGTTTCAAAAATGTCTTGGTAATTCTTTGTCGTTTAATTGCAATTAATAAAAAAACTAAACTGCTTAGTAATTAGTGTATGTATACCTTATGAAAATTGGGTTCGTTTACATTTTTTTGTTCGTCTATTCGGACAGGCAAAGAAAATAGATCCCATACAGCCTATTGTAAACGAACAGCTATGTTTAGTACTGCGTCGAGAATGGCACGAAATTATTTTCCTTTTTCATTTATGGCATTGACTAATAGTAAATGATAAATAAAATAGGTAATGAAAAATTGTCACATGACTGTTAACTTCAGTATCATAATATTGCATTTTTTTTTGTTTCTCTAACTTTTTGAAGTGAAACTTTTTTATCGACGTATGGGAGAAATTTCATATTGTAACGTTTTTCTGTTACGCGCCATATTTATTTTGAAGTGTAAAGCGCATGGGAGGGTTATCCGTGCGGTGACGGAGTAAGAATACAATTCGCCACCCCCTATCTTAACCGTGGGTGATCGTAAGAGACGACTAAGGTAAGGGATATAAAACGCATATAACATCTTAGTAAGAGAAGGAAAACTTGAAACAAAACCCTATACCAACATGTCTGACCAGCATGGTATAGTAGGTCAATTTCCTTCCCATTATGGTGGAGGCGCAAACTCAATAGTGGGACATATAGGAGCTGAGATTATAAGCGCACGAAGGTAGTGAGAAGAGAGAGAGGGGGGAGAGAAGGAGAGAGGCAGAGAGGCAGAAAGGAAGAGAGAGAGAGAGGGAGAGACGGAGTGGGATAGAGAGAGGGGTGAAGAGAGGGAAAGAGAGAGGGAGGGTGAGAGAGAGAGGGAGAGGGAGAGGGAGAGAGGGAGGGAGAGAGAGAGGTAGGAAGAGAGGGAGAGAGAGGGGAGGGAGAGAGGGAGGGTGAGAGGGAGAGAGAGTAGTTAGCCAAAGTGTCACTTCTGATAATATGTGTAGGTACGTACTTTATACGCACGCATATTTATTTGTTTTTTTTAGTGCATTTTTATTTAATATTAGTACCAGATCTTACTCAATGAAATAATTAAGGCGCTTTATTTATCGTGCATATTATAGCATTGACTAATAGTAAATGATAAATAATATAAAAACTATGAGGTGTGCACTTTTGGATTTTCCAAATTATAATTTTAACTTTTCGCGGTATTTTCCAAACATTAGATTACGTAATGACGTAGGCTGAAAGTTGCCATTGGTTACATCGTCAACAAATGAACGTTTAGAACAGATTTTTTTTAATGATTTTTTTTTGTTTATTAATATCATATTTTAATATCCTGTCTCCTATTCCCGATGATAACAAACTCAAAAATATAAAAATTGGTCCAGCCGTTCTCGAGTTATAAGTGTTGTAACTAACACAACTTTCTTTTATATATCTATATATAGATTATTATTAATAAGCTTATAAGAGCGAATGAAAGATGTAGCAAATTAAAACTATTGAATTTCAGGAACTGAAATATCTACAGTTAACGATGAACATTTTTTAATCAAATTTAATAATAAGCGAAGCAAAGGCCATAAAATAGTTAATCAAATGAAAATGATGGAGTTTATACCTATATTTAATTCACATTCTTTCTAATTTTTATAATGAAACTGTGGTCAACTTAAACTGATGGCAAATAGTTTTGTTATTATGAATTTTGAAATGCAAATATTATAATTATCATTTATGTTAGTTGACATTGATTTCTTAAAAGACGGATTCATCACCTCATTTCATATATGCTCCATTGGCTGGGCTCGAGCCTTCTCTACAATGGGAGGGAAATTGACCTACTATACTACGCTGGTCAGACGTGTTGGTATATGGCTAAATTTCGGAGTTTTCCTTCTCTTGCATAGATGTTATATGCGTTTTATATCCCTTAGTCGTCTCTTACGATCACCCACAGGTAAGATAGGGAGTAGTGAATTATATTTTACTCCGTAACCACACGGAAAGACGGATTATAAACTTAAAAATATACAAAATTTAAAGTTAAGGTAGGTACATTATTAATATAAAATACTATCAAATATTTACCGTTGTATGTTACTTTAGAACAACACCCTAAAAATACATACATCAAGTCACGTCGCTGGACTAAAACTTGCTTTTCACGTAAATCCAATTTGTGTGGTTCGTCCGAAAGGGCGAGTCGTGGCTGGCTGTAATTATTCACTTGTTATGACATCTCATTTGCATATAATCGGTGAGCCAGTCCCCGATGCGTGAGGTAACGCAGAGGCAACCGTAGGCCATTCACACGAACCCTAACGCCTATCTTGATCGATGCCGGCCTATGAAAAAGCGGCTACTAATTAAAAAATAAACTGTACGTAAGATCGTATGTAAATATACACGGAAGCAATCGGAAAAGATTTGCTTTCTCATGTTACTATTAGTTACGAAATTTCAAATTCTACTTATATATTTCGCACTATTGGGATCAGGCTGCCTCTACTGCGGGATTTCAGGGATATTGGCAGAAGGCTCTGCCATGTTTACTTTTTATATATAACTTAGTTTAGCATTTAGGGGAATGGAGTTGTGAATCAACACTGGTGATCAGCCAATTGGTGTTTAGTGGAAATACGACATCTAATGGCGCTGCACGTCATTTTCCTGAAGTTCTGAACGGTCAAAAAAGAAGAATAGCTAAGACAAATTTAGTTTTTAGTTTTTCGTAGAACTAAATATTGCAAAATAATATGTAAATATGATATATTCATTAGCGGCTGAGTGTGGGATGATGACTGTTTCATATTACCTGATTATATACAGAGCAATTTTAACCTTTTTCTATATTGTTTTGTGATATAATAAAAGCATAGGTATGTTGTTTTATATTTTCTATTAAAAATATATTCATATCAATAGGATCGTGATTTATCTTAACGTCTGTTTGATAATATCACTGTTACTCAAAAAAGATCTCAATTATTCGTCATGTTCCACCTAATGACAGTTCAAAAGTAAAATATGAAAATTTTGCATTATAACGTAAATATAGCACCTATCTAATTTTTACATATCATTAGGTTATTTATTACATGTGTAAAATAATAATATCAATCGTGACCGCCAACTCGGCCGATTGCCGCCAATTGCCGAGCTGGCCCAGTAATTGTGGCGTTATAGGGAAGTCTATATCTAGCAACGGCGACGAACGTTCAAGGACGGCCTCCCATTAGGTGGGCTGACGACGTCTTGAGAGACACAAAAAGCCGTTGAATGCAGGTAGCAGAGGAATATTCTGAATGGCATCCTCGGAAGGAGGCTTATGTCAAACGGAGTACATCTACGAGCTGAAGAATGGATGGATATCCAGCAATAGACGTTGATAGTTGATGGATGGAACTATCATACGCTCTATGTCCTTTTGTCGTGGGTACTTATAGTAATAATACAAATCATTCACGGTCATCAGATTGAAAATATACAAGTCCTTTACCAATCTTTGTGGCTAACATGGTATAGAAGGCCAATTCCCTGTCCAGGAGGAGATTTGTTTTATTCAGTATTAAGATATAAGCATCCGTGTGTGCTGTATAATAAGGTAGTGACTGTAGACTATAGAATAAAGAAGAACGATAAGCAAATTACATTTATAGAAATTCGTTAAACATAAATTTCAGAAGTTACGCACAAGAACTGTACAGAAAGTTACAGAAGCAAAATAACGTGTATAAATGAAGAGACGAGAGGCAATTTACTGAAGCAACACAATAGGAAAGCGAGCAATTGGAAAGCGTAGTGTGATGTGTGTGTGAGCGGTAAACTCGCGTATTTGCATGACCTGCATCGTTTAAAGCATATCTATGCATATCGTCGGCCCATTGTAGGCAACGTGAACCGCGAAGCGAGCAAAATCGCCTCCTTTATTTGCGAAACGGAATAAAGTACAGATAGAAACAATAGTGTTATATTTAAGGTAGACTTGCTTTAGTTATCAAATACTATTTATTTATCAAAATGTCTGATGTCTTTGCAAACGTGCATGAGTAAGGGGTACTGCAAATTATATTATTATTTGCAAAAATGTAACAGCCATTTTAAATATAGATAATTATTAGGATTACTAAAGTAAAATATTATGTTTATTGATTTTAAAAATTATTCTAATTTATATTTAAAAATGTCATAATTTTTTGGAGTTTACTCCTTAAGAATCGATTTTCATATAAGGCACCTGGTATGAGAAAAATTTGAAGAGTAAAATCTAGTGATCGAATGACCTCGTTACGTTTTTGGTGCGCAACCTATTCTGCGCACCTTTCACTTTCTGACATGAGATAATACTTCACTGAACAGTTTTAATAAATGTAAATAAGAATATATGTATATTATTTCTAGTCAAATGAGCTTTTTTGCGCCTGTTTTGATAATCGTACTTACTCTCTACTGTCTCTCTCTCTGTACTCCAGTCGTGCGTTGGAGCTGACACACACACTTTTTTTTTTACTCAAGTTCCTTGTCTCTGTCAAGTTTAATGGTGTTTTCTCGTATTATACCCAAAAGTTATTCGTACCACCTACTATGGGGCACAATCCTCCTTAATAACAAAAGAATAATTGGCGTATAAAACCACATTACCTGGATCAAACAAGTTATTAGCATATGATAGTTTTGGTTTGGTTTATTAGTCTTCATGGTGAAGTCGTCTATACCCCACTAGAAAATTTTTCGTCTACCTTAGCAGGCATGCCAGATCTGGACCAGATAAGGTATGTAACGCAGAAGATATATATGGACCCGATCAGGCAAATCTTATCGGGTCCAGATCAGGCATTCCTGATCGGGTCCAGATCAGACATTCCTGATCGGGTCCAGATTAGGCATTTCTGATCGAGTCCGGATGAAATTTTACTGATCGGATCCAAATCAATCATCTGCGTTATATATCTTGCCTGATCCAAAACGAGTATGCCCAGTCCGGTCCTTTTAAAAAACATGAATATCTTAAAAAACATGTTTAATAAATATAAATGATACGCAGTTTGGCTTGACAACAACTGACAGATTTTATTCACATCACAGGTAATAATGTTGTACATAGGACGATCATAGATGGCGCTACTAGTTATATTTTGTTATAAAACTTATAAACTTAACACCCCCACTTAACAAAATACTAGATGCAAAGATTTACCACACTATACTTATCAAATATCAGTATACATCTTTGCAAATATCTTATAACAATCTACATTATTTTAATTTATCAAATAAACCAAACATTTCCAAAAAATTATAATGTTTCATTTTACATAAACCCTTAGTAAGCAAATCTGCGGGCATCTCTGAGGTAGATAAGTATTTAATGTTTACAATTTCACTAGCAATTTTCTCTCTACAAAAATGATACCGCACATCTATATGTTTGGATCTCTTATGATGAATAGGATTGGCTGACAACTTATGGGCTGACTGATTGTCATTAAATATTGGTATAGGATAAGTTTCATTAGTTAACTCAAATAATAAATTTTGCAAATACACTGCTTCTTTGCAACTTTCAGAAATACCCATATACTCAGCCTCCGTACTAGACAATGCTACGGTATGTTGTTTTTTCGTTTCCCAAGATATTGCACAATTTGACAGCCTAAAAAAATATCCAGTATATGATCTTCTATCAATTATATTACTGGCCCAGTCTGCATCTACAAAAGCTTCTAATTTACTATTACCATTAGCTGAAAACTTTAAACAGAAAGATTTAGTTTTCTTTAAGTACTTTAGTACTCTTTTAGCATAGGCCCAATGTTCCTCATCATAACAGTTATTAAATTGGCTCAAAAAATTAACAGAAAATACAATATCAGGACGTGTGAGTACAGCTATATACATAAGTGAACCAATCAATTGCTGATAAGGTAACTTTTTATTACATTTCTCACTTTTAGTCAAATTCAGTTTAGGTTCTATCGGCGTATCTGCAGACTTACAATCCGAAATATTGAACTTTAACAATAGCTCTTCAATGTAATTTTCTTGGTCTAAAGTTATAGTACTATTCTTTTTATCTACAACCACTCTCATTCCCAAACAATTTTGAACACATCCTAAATCTTTAATTTTAAATTTAGATGACAAACTTTCTTTTAAAAAACTAGTTTCCTGTTCACTATTTGAGAATACAAAAAAATCGTCAACGTACAATGCTATAATTGTTTTTACATTTTTATCTATTTTAGTAAACAAACATGGTTCAAGTTTAGATTTTCTATAACCTAAAGATTGTAACAATTCATCAACTCTTTGATACCATGCCCTGCTTGATTGCTTCAAGCCATAAATGGCACGTTTCAATCTCAAAACTTTGTTTACATTATCATTACTATACTGAAAACCTGGTGGTTTCATCATGTAAACTTTTTCAATTAAAAAACCATTTAAAAATGCAGTACTAACATCTAAATGACAAATATCTAAGTTAAGCTGAACTGCCAATGCAAATAACAATCTCAATGTTGAGTGTCTGACAACAGGTGAAAAACATTCATCAAAATCAATGCCTGACCTTTGGGTGAAGCCCTTAGCAACTAATCTGGCTCTGTACCTCACTTTATTTTCAACATCTAATTTGCGTTTAAAAACCCATTTACATTGAACAATTGGGTCATTGGCCGGAATATCAACTAATTCCCAGGCATCATTTTCCTGAAAAGAGTTAAATTCACTTTGCATGGCTAATTTCCACTGTTCACATTCTGGTCCATTCAACGCTTCATCTATTGTTATTTCACTGGCATTTAAATCACTGCTTTGACCATTGCACACATAATTAGCACTATACCAATCAGGTTGTCTGCGAATACGCTTAGTTGGCACCTCCACTGGAGACTCGCTGGGTAGCCCTAGCTGAGACATGTGATCTCTCCCAGGCCCTGCTGGTTCTGGCCCCGTCATCTCTGCCTTGGAGTCCACAAAGTCCTCGTTATCACTATCAGAACTTTCACTTCTATTCTGCTCCTGATCCTCCAATTTTATTGTGTGTTCCATGTCCCCCACTTCTTGGGTACATTCTTCTCTTTCCATTTTCATTGGAAAGATATCATCAGTGCTCTCATTAATGTCAACGTGTATTTTATCTTGCTTCTGTTCAATCCCCTCCTCAATCACAACAATATCTCTCGCAATTATTATTTTGTCATTGTTGGGATTGTAAACTCGGTAACCCTTTACATTGTCTGAGTACCCGACAAGAATACACTGAGTTGCTTTTCTGTCCAGTTTTAACCGTTTTTCCTTCGGTATGTGTATCATGGCCTTACTTCCAAAGATACGTAGATTGCTAACATCTGGTTTAGCTCCGGTCCAAATTTCCATGGGCGTTTTGTTATTTAATCCTGATGCGATTGATCTGTTTCGCAGATAAACTGCAGTGTTCACTGCTTCTGCCCAGAAACGCTTAGGCAATCCTGCATCAAATAACAAACATCTTGCTTTCTCAACCATTGTACGGTTAAACCGCTCGCACAGACCATTTTGTTCGGGTGTGTATGGACAAGTTTTCTGGTGTACAATTCCAGCAAATTCTAAGAATTTATCGAATTCTTTATTGCAGAATTCCTTACCGTTGTCTGTCCTGAACACTTTGAGCTTTCTACCTGTTTGATTTTCTACTAGTGTCTTGAATGCCTTAAACTGTGAGAGTACTTCATCTTTTGTCTTCAAGAAATATACAAAAGCCATCCGACTGAAGTCATCTACAAATAACAGGAAATATTTCTTTCCTCCAATAGATCTAGCTTCCATAGGTCCACAAACATCTGCGTGTACGATCTCAAGATGTTTCTTGCCTCTGTTACCAACATGATTGAATGGTAACCTGGCCTGCTTTCCCTCGCAACACACTACGCAGTTTGTTTTACTGACCTGAGCCTTGTCCAAGAACGACATTCCTTTAACAGCACCATCTTTCATCACATTAAGATCTTTGCTGTTCAAGTGACCAAATCTTCTATGCCACACGCTTCCGGACACTGAAGCCAACAAACAATCCACTTGCTTGATTCTCAACTTATACACTCCTCCAACCAAGTCTGCAGTAGCCACTAGCTCACTCTTTTGGTTATAAATATAACAGTGCTTCTCATCAAATGTCACTTTGTTTCCGTTGCTAATTAACTTGCTGACAGATAACAAGTTTGTAGCTAAATTTGGCACATATAATACTCCTATCACTGTGTTCTCGTGCTCGGTATCTCCAACAACTGTAGATATTTGAACATCTCCACAGCCTTCAACAGAAATCCTCGTTTTATTGGCGATGATAATCTCTTGCACTTGGTGTTGATTTGTTGTGTTTAACAACCAGTCTTTTTTCGATGTTAGATGACAGCTGGCACCGCTATCAACATACCAATCCGTTTGATTGAAGTTCCCGCTGAGAAATACAGCACTGAATGCATTAGATTCGTTTCCTTTTGGAGTATTTTTACACTTGTTCATAAAATGACCGTATTGTTTACATTTGAAACATCTGACATTTGATTTGTCGTTTTGTGATGACGTTTGTCTATGCGCGTGCGTCTGCTTTTTATTTCTGTACTGCCAACCTTTCGACGCAAACGCATTCTGTGTAGAACTTGTACCAACCTCACTTCCGTCGTCCATATCGAGTAATTTCGATTTAATGGCGTCGGCTGTCAACTCAATCCCTGAATGTTCGACCGCCATGATCATCGGTTCAAACTTTTCAGGCAATCCGGCTAGCAATAACGAGCCAATCCACTCGTCACTGATTTTAAAACCTGTGTTATTTAATCGTTGACTTGTTTCTAGCAGCGAAGTCACATATTGAGACATTGTTTCACAGTTTTCTCGACGAATAGATATGAGGTTCCTAAGCAATCCGATGCGCCGCGTGTAGCCATTATCATCAAACAGCTTTTTTAGCTTCTGCCATAGCCCCATTGCAGTTGATTCACTCTTAATATGCACGAATAAACTGGGATCTATAGTTAAAACTATCTTGGCCTTTGCTTTCGCGTCGTTTGCATCTCCGCCAGTATTGATGCACTGTTGCATCCCTTCCAATATGAGGTAGTTCTCCACCGCAAACGCCCAATCTTCATAATTTTCTCTGCCTCTAAGCTTATCAATGCTTGCAATAAGATTTGACGACATTTTACACTATATTTTCACGAAAAATTAATAAAAGCCCATAACCTATAAATGATACGCAGTTTGGCTTGACAACAACTGACAGATTTTATTCACATCACAGGTAATAATGTTGTACATAGGACGATCATAGATGGCGCTACTAGTTATATTTTGTTATAAAACTTATAAACTTAACAATAAATAAAAATATAAATTAATATATGATGTAAGCAGCGAATGCAGTGCTATATTCTTATCATAGAGAGTCCCAGTGAACTGTTCCAATTAGGGCGCAACCACCAGATGCTAACGACTTCTACTGTCGCCTGAATTTGTTATTCATGACCTGATCGATCTGTTTTGATTTGATTCGATAACAACTACGTTTGACTTCTCGATACCCCGTAAGGGGTACGGTATACAGTTCCAGGGCGTAGCCCTCTTCCTGTGAATTTCTTCTCAGCTGGTTAATACCAGCCGGTCCTGGGGGATGATGGGCCGGTCCCTTCCACTCTTCACACCTCCATGGCGGCCAGCCCGAGCTAGATGAGACCCCCGGTTGTCCCGGGGGAGGTCCAGCTCCGAGCAACCAGCGACAACAGGGGTGACACAGGTGAAGGGGGTACGGCGATCGTAGAGTCAAGGTGAAGTGATTAATGAGTTCCTGCTGTGTGACCGCCCCCGCCCGAGCGCGGCACACACGTCAGATGGCTGGCGTGCATGGGCGCCAGGGGCATGGGTGGCCCCACAGTGCAACTATATCTCTAGTAGGGTACGGTTATGAGCCGTCCATGTAACTGAGCTGGGAGACTCAGCTGGGGATCCAAGGGATAAAGGAGGGGGTCTGAAGGGATGCGGAGTCAGGGGTGTGTTAGTGACTGTGTCTCATTGACACTTCACGAAGCGTAATTTTTGATATATATTAAGGGGCTGCAGGTGAGCGAGCAAAGTCGCGAGGGAGAGCATATCTCCCGAGAGATGGTTGGTCTGGTGGACGAGCGTGCAGGGGTGCAAGACCGCGAAGGTGGTCCCACTCCGAGGCATCTGCTCGTTCGAACATCCTCTGGGACAAATGGCGGATGTAGTCCTCTAGGGACTCCATTTGAAGATCTCGGTGGAGTGTAGAGTTGCGTACGATATGAGGAGCTGCGACTATGGATCTCAGGGACAGCGATTGTTGGGCCTGTAATTTTAATCGACCTGTTTGGGCTAAGAGGCCTATCCAGGCTGGAGCTGCGTAGGTCAGCCGGGAGCGTACATAAAGTTTGTACACTCCCAACTTAACTCGCGTTGGGAGATGGGCTGAAAAAACTGGGCGTAAAAGAGCACGGACCACCCGGGTACTAGCGATTGTGCGTGAGATATGCGGATTCATGGTGAGTCGACTGTCAAGAGATACACCTAGGTACTTTACCACTTTCATCCAGGGTATCTCTTGATCAAGGAGACGCAGTGGGGGTGGAAGCTTAATAATGTCACTGAAGATGATGGCCTGGGTTTTGCTCACGTTCACCGACATTTGCCATTTAGAGAGCCATTGCGGCAGAAGATCGATGGCGCGTTGAAGTTTGATGGCGGCCTGTGGCGCTTTAATGCTAGAGGTTATATATGCAGTGTCGTCGGCATATAAAAAGAGTTCAGCGTCTGGGATGGTAGGTATGTCGTCGGTGAAGTGGGCGTATAAGACTGGTGACAAGCAACTGCCCTGAGGTACACCAGCGGAGATGGGGCGGCGTGAAGAATTGACACCCGCCACTGACGCTCTAAATGTTCTGGCATGTAAGAAGGAGGCTAGTACTCTAAATATACAGCGAGGTGTTTGAGTGAGGGTTATCTTATACAGCAGACCGGCATGTCAGACTCGGTCGAACGCCTTCTCCATGTCGAGAAGTACTGCCACGGCATGCTCGCGCTTGTTGCGAGCTACCGTAATCCGGTGCAGTACCCTCGACAGTTGGAGTGTCGTGCTGTGTCCTGGCCGGAACCCGAACTGTTCTGGTCTTGGTGTGATGTGAGGTATTAGATACCGCAGCAGGAGTTTTTCGAACACTTTGGATATCGTAGGTAGTAGAGTGACAGGCCGGTCATCAGGGCGCAAGACATTTTTCTTGGGTTTGGGTATCATTATTATTCGACCCTCTTTCCATATTTCTGGAAAGGTGCCGGTGCGGAGGATCCCATTATAAAGGCGCGCCAGAGCCGCCACTGAACGATGGGGCAAATGGCGCAACGCAATGTTTGGTATGCCGTCTGCACCGGGGGCTTTTTTAGGGTGGAGTCTTTGTATAACTGATTTCACCATTCCTGGCGAGATAATGACTGGGTCATTCTCCGGGGCTATCGGTGAATCAAGGTATTCCAATAGGTGTTGCTCGACTGCTGCGGAATGTACCGTGTCGGTTGTCGGGTTCGGCGAGAACAAGCGCTCGAGGTGATCTGCAAAGATTTCCGCCCGGTCTTCTGCTCTGTATCTAGGCGTCCCATCATCGTGAAGGAGGGGGCGCACTGGAGCTGGGGTATTTGTGAGGCGTCTACAGAGTTTATGGATAGCTGGCCAATCGCTATCTGTGGCTGCGATGTAGTTCTCCCAGCTCTCAGTAGCTCTGGCCTGTAGTTCCGTTTTGACCTTCCCTGTGAGTCGGTTTAGTCTGACTTTAAGTCTAGGACATCGAGTCTGTTGCCATTCCTTTCTTAAGCGACGCTTAGCGCTGAGAAGCTTCCTAATATAAGAAGGCAAAGGTGGTAATCGTCCTTGGGATGAGATGGGTATTCTCGAATTGGCCAAAGCATCGCCTATTGAAGATGTGAGGTCATTGGCCAAATGATTGACGTCGACTTCCGAAAAGATTGGGCGAGTTGGAGTAGAGGTCTCTAATGTCTCTGTAAATTTTTGCCAGTCCTGAGAGAACCGAGGCGTTGGAGGGGTGATCTGGGTATTTGCTTGTTGTAGGACGACAAGTACCGGCTGGTGGTCCGATTGAAGCTCATCATCCAGGACTTCCTGCGAGATCTGGCAGTTGATGTCATTTAAGACTAGAATGTCCAACACGTCAGGGGTGTGGGTGATGTTATCCGGGTAATGAGTTGGGACCTCCGGTCCCATCACCCTGTACCCCCGGGAATCCGCGAGCTGGTGGAGGCGTACACCTGAAGGGTTTCTTGTGGCCGAATTCCAAGCCGGATGTTTCGCATTAAAGTCACCTGCGATGACAACCGGGTGGGCGACTTCCAGTAAAGTCACTAAGTCTGTAGTGTCTATAGTAGGGTGAGGTGGTTTATACGCTGCGTGTAGTTGTAGATGTGAACCTCCCCAATAGAGCTCAATACCTAGCGTGTAGACAGTATTGAATGGTGGAATCGGTAATGGTTGGTGTACGACTCGCCTCTTGACGAGTACTGCCAGACCGCGGTATTTCCTGGATTGGCTTGAAACCTCGTCCTTCCTGTAGATGAGGTAACCTTGGAACTTGAGATGGTCCTCAGGAGCTAGTAGGGTTTCATTTAGGAGAGCAATATCTATATTTTGTTCTTGCAGAACAACTTTAAATAGGGCGACTTTTGATTTAATGCCGCGGGTATTCCAATATAATATTCGTAGGGCCGTACTATCCATTAAGGTTAGTGAGTAAATCAGAAAGAACCTCGTGGACAAGGTTGATCACAGCCTTGGTATCTTGACCACTTCTTAAGGCGGTCAGTATCTTGCCCAGAAGGATGATTGTTGAGTCCAAAATGGACTCATTTTGGTTTTCCATTTTTGTTGGTTGCTTAATTGAAACCTTTTTCCTAGGCTTTGGTGCTGGGGCGCTGAGTGGTGGTACAGCTTGAGGAGTTACCGCGCTAGGTTGAGGAGCTTGTGAGGGGCGATCGGTGGTGGTCGCGGCCGAATCAGTAGATTGTGCAGAAACACTTCTCGTCTTCTTCTTCTTTTTCTTTGTCCTCTTTTTAATAGAGACACCACGAGGGGTGGGATCATTTGCCGCCGCCATCAACGATGATCCAGAAGCTTCGGTGATTTGTGTGGGATGTTGAACCAGCACCTGTTTTGGGCGTGGTTCTCCTGTGATGGCGACTGTACCCGCCTTTTTGTTACAAGCCTCCTTTTTGAAGGCGGGGCAGTTGGAGTGGTTGGCGGGATGGTCTCCGCCGCAGTTTGCGCACGTCGCGGGCTCTTCGCGAGGGCGAGGGCAGTCTCTAGCCGTATGTTCGCCGCCACAGCGGACGCATGCCAAAGTTCGGTGGCATTGGTGACTCGAATGCCTAAACTTTTGGCAGCGATGGCATTGTGCGGGTTTCCTGCGTCCACGCCAGGCTATCTTTTTTTTTTCTTTTCTATCTTCACGCCGGGAATGTTCAGAAGCTCGGTGACCTCGTAAATACCCGGAGTGCTGTCTGGTTTTCTTTTAATAATGACCAGGAGAATACATCCTGGTCTCCCCCCACGGGCTTTTATATTCCTTACGAATTCAGGTTCGTGTCCTAATTCGCGTAGTGCTTCCTCAACTTCTTCGGGAGTCGCGTTACTGGGTAGCCCGCGTATGGCTACTTTTAAACTCTTCTCCGCGGGAAGCGAGTAGGAGAACCAACTGATTCGTTCTTCTCTCTCTAAATCGGTAAGATATCGTTGTACCAGACGATATTCCATCTCGTCCGTAGGAGAGAAACGAATGCCTCTTCCATAAGGGCGAGCATTCGCTGTACGTCCGAGCAACCGTTTTATTTCACGGAGGTGAAACGCCCAGTTGGGAAGTAATTCAACAATTAATGGCGGAAATCTGGGATTTCTTTCAATAGGTGGGACGTCAACGGTGGATGTAGTCGCCACAGGTACAGTGGCGGTGGTGGCGGTAGAAGTGTTCGCGAACGTAGTTGATGTTCGCGCTGAGTGTATGGCAACCGAATGTACGTTCGCGCCCGTAGCGGCGGTGCGAGCATAGGTGGCGCTGGTAGTCGTTGGTGTACGCGTCGCGACGCTGGTGGTAACCGGTCGTGATTTTCGCGAATCCGTAGGTGGAGAGCGGGTAAACCGACTCTTTTTTAAGGCTTCGCCGTCATCCGTGCTACTTTCGTGTGGACGACGGGATGAGATAGGACGTTTGGTTTTAGTAGATTTCGTGTGGGCGGCATGTACCATGGTGTCATGCGAGCGCTCTTCTGAGCTAAGGTCCCCGAAGGACATAAGGGAATCTGTACGCGGTAATGGCGATTTGTGCGTGGGCGATTCCATTCCGCCCTTGCGCGGAGCAGGGGTTATGCTTGATCTCTCGCTAGACCTGTGTCGCGAGCTGGACCGTGACGTAACAGGTGCACTGGAATACGAAGTAGTCGGATATACTACCGTTGGGGTTGTGGTGGCTGTCGCGAATATCCCTCTTCCGGCGACAAGAGCCGCGTCAAGGCGGCTAGTCCTCGAAAAAGTACGTTCACGGGGTGGCCGTGGCGTTGAATGTAGTAGCGCTGGGCTACCTACTTGTTCCCCGGTGGTAGCGTAGGGTAGACCTCCGAAAGGCGGTGTCTTGGTACGTGCACCCATAGTCTGTGGGCTAGGGCCACGTAGTGATGGTGGGATGTCCGGTGGTTTATCCATGGCGGCGGAAAGTGGACGAGTTTTCCGCGACCAAAACAAGTAAAGGACTTACTTGAGACGCTTGTTGAGCAACGCCGCACCCGGTGTACGCGATGGATGATACCGCGGACACCGGAGCGATGATCACGTAAAAATGGTCCGAGCGGAGCGCACTGTCACTTACACAAACTGCTAGTATCAGTGTTAACTCGTAGCCGATCTTATCTCGATGAGCGCTGCGATTGACTGTCGCCACCCGATGATAACAACTAATTTAATATTAGGCAATGTCATTACGCTTCGGAGAATCTTAACACCGCAATTCAGATAATGACGTCATTTTACTAACACCATCAAGAATTTATTACGACCCTACACATTAAATGTTAGAATGGTTGTTACAATATTATTATATTTATTTCTATTTATGTTTTCAAATGTACCTATTTATTTTTGTTTTTACTTTAAATATAAATTATTTTTATATTATTAATTAAACATTATTATTATTATTAAATAAATATGATTAATTAAATATTTATGATTAATCTCCTCTGATGCAAATACAATTTACACCGTCGCATAAATATGACAATCATGATACCTATGATACTTTTTGAATTTTGTCTAATTTTTTTTTTTTTTGTGTTATGAAAACTGTTTCTGATCCTGATTTACTACCAACCATCCATCCATCAGCCCATAAACGTCCACTGTTGGACATAGGCCTCCCCACGAGAATGCCATTCGCAACAGTCCTGTGCCACCTACATCCAACGGTTTCCTGCGACCTTCACAATGTCATCAGTCTACCGATTGGGGGGTCGTCCTACGCTGCGTTGTCCGATTCGTAGTCGCCGCTCGAGAACCTTTCTTCCCCAACGGTTGTAGGGTCGTCGAGCGATGTGGCCTGCCCATTGCCACTTCAACATGCTAATTCTTCGCGCTATGTCGGTTACACCCTTTCTTCTACGGATTTCCGTATTCCGGATTTTATCACGTAGAGAAATATCGAGCATAGCCCTCTCCATAGCACGCTGAGCGACTTTGAGCCTTTTTATGAGGCTGACATTTAGAGACCACATTTCAGTGCCGTAGGTCATCGCTGGTAACACACACTGGTTATAAACCTTTGTTTTCAGACACTGCGGAATATTAGACGAGAAGATCTGCCTAACTTTCCCGAACGCTGCCCAGCCGAGTTGGATTTGTCGGCTGACCTCTTTCTCGAATTTGAATCTGCCTAATTGGACTGTTTGTCCTAGGTACATAGTAGATAACATAGTGATCGACAACTTCGAGAATCGCATTCCCAACCAGGACCGGTACAGAAATGACATAGGCATTAGACATGATTTTAGTCTTGTCCATGTTCATTTGCAGCCCTACTAGTTGGGAGGCCTTGCTGAGGTCATTGAGCATGGTGCCAAGGTCCTCCAGGAATTCTGCCATGACTACGATAGCATCTGCGAATCGAGGGTGAATGATGTATTCACCGTTGATGTTGATGCCGACTCCGGTCCAGTCTAAGAGCTTGAAGACATCTTCCAGCGCAGTGGTGAACAGTTTCGGAGAGATAACGTCTCCCTGTCTCACGCCTTTCTGCAACTGGATCGGTTTAGTACTCTTATCCTGGATGCGGACCGACATAGTAGCGTTTTTATACAAACACTTCAGCACTTCGATATATCGATAGTTAATTTGGCACCTCTGAAGGGACTGCAGCACTACCCAAGTTTCGACAGAATCAAAGGCTTTCTCATAGTCCACAAATGCTAGAAACAGAGGCCGATTATACTCCTCGGTCTTCTGTATAATCTGGCGTAGCGTATGGATGTGGTCTATGATACTATAACCTTTTCGGAAACAGGCTTGTTCGGGCGGCTGGAAGTCGTCTAGCTTGCGCGCGAGTCGGTTCGTAATGACTCTTGAAAACAATTTGTACACGTGGCTCAGGAGTGAGATGGGTCTGTAATTCTTTAAGAGCGTTTTATCGCCCTTCTTGAAAAACAGCACCACCACTCTCCTAGTCCATGACTCTGGTACGTCGCCCCTGAGAATGATAGAATTAAACAGCTTCTGTAAGGCTTTTAAAACCGCCTTGCCGCCTGCCCTCAGGAGCTCTGTGGTAATTCCGTCATCTCCCGGTGCCTTTCCGTTCTTTAATCGTTTTAGAGCAATTCTGATCTCGTACAAGCTGACGTCCGGGATAGCAGATAGATCCTGCACTAAGGAAATAATCCTTGTATTGCGGGGGACCATACTTGGTTATATTTTACATTAGGCTGTCCATATTTGGTTCAGACCTTGTCCTGATCCGGTATGCCTTACCATACTTGATTATATTTTACATTAGGCTGTCCATATTTGGTCCAGACCTGGTCCTGATCCGGTATACCTTACCATACTTGATGATATTTCACATCAGGCTATCCTTATTTGGTCCAGATCTGGACCTAATCCGGTATGCCTTACCATACTTGATGATATTTCACATCAGGCTATCCTTATTTGGTCCTGACCTGTTCCTGATCTGGTATACCTTACCATATTTGATGATATTTCACATCAGGATATCCTTTTTGGTCCTGATCTGGACCTGATCCGGTATACCTTACCATACTTGATGATATTTCACATCAGGCTATCCTTAGTTGGTCCTGACCTGGTCCTGATCCAGTATGCCTTACCATACTTGATGATATTTCACATCAGGCTATCTTTATTTGGTCCTGATCTGGTCCTGACACGGTATGCCTTGCCATACTTGATGATATTTCACATCAGGCTATCCTTATTTGGTCCTGACTTGGTCCTGATCCGGTATGCCTTACCATACTTGATGTTATTTCACATCAGGCTATTCTGATCTGGACCAGACCTGGTCCCGATAGGGTTTGCCGGATCCGGCATGCCTCATTCTGTCCTGATCCAGATACATGATCTGGTTGAACCATACTTTTTTCTAGTCGGGTATATTGCTGCCACTCGACTCGTTCAAACACTACAAAAAGGTAAACAGTTTTCACCACTACTCGGAAAGAACAAAAATCTATATATTGTGTGTATATTCTCTGTAAGGAAAGAGCTTTCAAAGAATCGAATAAAGCAAATATTTAAATAATTTTACGAGCAATGCTGGTTTTTCACATATTTAACAATATTTAATTGATCTAAAGTTTTTCTAAAATCGGTCACAGTTTTTAGCCGGCACGAAAATTACAATGGAACTAGTTTAACGGATTATATAGCGTTTATTCAACTTTTAATTTATTTTTACTCGATTCGGTGACCTAACGCAACTCTTGTTGGCTGTAAGCGCCTTTTGTGATTGATAAAAAAGCCGATTAATGATCAACGTTTTTAATAAAAGCAACAGTGATTTCATTACTTCGACGGAAACATTGTAAAAAATTCAAGCCTAATACTTTATTTAGTAAGTATCTACTTTTACTGGCTTACATAAATAATTTTAAACACATTTTAAACTAATTCAATAAATGTAGGTACCATTTATTGTTTAGAAAGTCTGTTGCGAATAGACGCTCGCAAATAGGGCTTATAAAGTTTTACAAGTAGGTCTTTATTCCCCTATCGCAAGTTTACAGATAACATGTGTGTGATATAATTGAAGTAAATAAAAATCAAATATTTTGAAAAGAAGAACTGATCAAACTGCCAGTTTAAAAAACCTTGTAATGAGTAAATATTTTTCTTATTATTGCTTATGGTAGCAAACGAGTGAGAAGCACACCTGATAGTAAGTGCTACTACCACTCATGGACCTTTGCAATACCTAAGCACAGCTAGGCCGCTGCTTACCAATGAAGGCCTTTAACCCACCCAGAAAGATAGGTTTTCTGCTCTCTCGCTCTCCGAACGAAGCACAGCAAGACATAGGCTTTGACGTCGATTTTCTGTGAGAGTGTGGAACTAACTAAACTAAACGACTGTAGACTAAAAAATCTACAGTGTGGCACTATAAGAAATATTGAAATGTTTTGAATTTTCTATCACAATCGTATTTTCCGTGTGGTGACGGAATACTATTCACCACCCCATATCTTACCCGTGGATGATCGTACGAGACGACTAAGGGATATAAAAAGCATATAACACCTATGTGAGAGAAAGAAAACTCGAAACAAAACTCTATACCAACACGTCTGACCAGCGCGGTATAGTAGGTTAATTTCCCTTCCATTACGGAGGAGGCCCGAGCCCAACAGTGGGACATTTATGGGCTGTGATGGTGATGATGATGATGATCCCAATCGTATTTGCATAATCATTTTACTTTAAGTGTACAGTAGTTTATAAAAGGTATACCTATATGAGATAGAATAACGTCTAGTCCGGTCTAGTGATATTAGAGAGTGTACATGAAATGAAGATTAAAACAGTTATAAGTAGCTTTTGTTCGATCGCAAACCAGATAAACGAACTATTGTGCCAATAGTTTTTCTATTCAAACGGTACTTACATTGCAAAACATAGTAACTATAATGTTCTTATCTACTTACTTAGTAGATATAATAAGAAAATATAACGAATGTTCATCATTTCATATATGAAATGATGAACATTCGTATTATGGTAAAAATTAAAACCTCTAAATATTAAACTAATAAAGAATCATCACCATCATCTCATCTCAGCCCATACATGTCCCACTGTTGGGCTCGGGACTTCTCCTTAATAGAAGGGTAATTAACCTACTATACCACGCAGGTCAGACGTGTTGGTATAGGGTTTTGTTTCGAGTTTTCCTTCTCTCGCATGGATGTTATATGGCCCTGGCATGGGGATGGTTGAAACAAATTACATTGTCTTATTAAATAGGTTTTACTCAGAAAATATAATAAAATAACATTGCCCATTCGTAGACGGATATACGGTCATTTATTTAATATATTTTAGTTATCGTTAGCTTAACTAATCCCGGTGCAATAGACGATAAATGTGAAAGTGTTTCAACCGTAGGTACTCAGCCTCCCCTTTATTGTCAATTTACACATACCTACCTATTAATTGCTTTGAATTGTTGTATTTTATTTTGAAAATCATATTTCATCATCATTATTCTCCTTCTCTTATCTCAATTACTTGGGGTCGACACAATATGTACTCTTCTTTTATTGTACATATTATAAAAGTTATTGGCAATAGTTTTATGACCGCCCATCTGCCATTTGAAAATAATATTTATTCGTAATATTATATAAAGCGCATATAATATATATGCAAGAGAAGGAAAACGGCTAACAAAAGCCTATGCCAAAACGTCTGACTAGCATGGAGTAAGTTAAAGTTAAAACGTTAAAGTTATTACATAAACTTCTTATATCTACATATAGATATTAGCCGGCATTTCTCAGATAGGTTATCTATACTAATCTATACTAATATTATAAAGCGGAAGAGTTTGTTTGTTTGTTTGTTTGTTTAAACGCGCTAATCTCAGGAACTACTGGTCCGATTTCAAAAATTCTTTTTTTGTTGGATAGTCCATTTATAGAGGAAGGCTTTAGGCTATACAACATTACGCTGCAACTAATAGGAGCAGAACAACAATGATGAATGTGTAAAAATCGGGTTTTTGTTTCCTTTTGAGAGCTTCCGCTGCGTAAACGGTTAAAGTTGCGCAAAAATGATGTACTATATAATTGTTCCCCTTTCAAAGTTCCAAATAAAAGTCCGCAACAGCATATGTCTATCTTTTAAGATTGGCTCACTATAACCTTTTTTATGCTAATCAAATTTGTTTTAAAATAATGTGATATTTTCGAAGGTGTTTTTATAAACATAATATTAATCTTTATCCAAATAAATGTTAGTTATTCATCACAAGTATTTAATTTAAAACAAAATTGCTCTTTACATTATTTGATTTCAATGAATATCTTAGGAAATATCGCAGTTTAAAAATAACATCGCAGCATAATGATTAAGTACCTACTGGGCGCGCATTTACGATAAAAATACTGGGTCTTATAATCTTATATTAAAAAAAAACTCAAACTAATGTTATTTCAAAGTACTTCTGCACACACTACATTTTTAATTTTGTTTTCTTCTCATGACCTTCCGTCGGCTTTACATATCCTAAATAATATCTAATAATAAGTATAGGAAGTATTAGTGCCTGCCTTCATGTATGGCAGTGAAAGTTAGATTTGGCGGAGAAGACATGAAAATAGAATAAATGCTGTACAGCTGACAGCTCTTCGTAACGTGTGTGATGTAAGTATGAAAGATAAAATTAGGTATAATGTTATAAAAGAGCGCTGGTATGCTGAGGTGGGTTGGACACGAAGTGGAAGAAATAATGAGTGGGCAGAGGTTAACGAAGCAAACATATAAAGCAATCGTGAAGTGACCAACGGCATCAGATGGAGTTGGCCCAAGTCGTTATAAGGCTCTTAGTCGTCTTTTACGACATCCACAAGCAAAGTGAGGATTGGTAGTATTCGTAGCCGCTATCACACAGCGATGTCATACACATTAAAATTATGTGTAATCGTAAATAGGCGTAAGTGTATGTATGTATATATTGTATATATGTATGTATGTATAATATACATACATTGTATATATCTATAGAAAGTATAGATAAGACCCAATACTTTTACTTAAGGTTTAATGTTCTACTCTTACTAATAAAAGGGTCATGTAGGTACCTAAAACAGCTTTAACGTATGTATTATTTAAAAATATTTCCACCTTTTACGTAAACGAATTCGCGAGTTGAAGTTAACGTTAGCACAAAGTAACCATTCCACGCGGACGAAGTCGCGGGCGGAAGCTAGTTATTCATAATTTCGAAAGTTTGCAATGAAAAGGCGAAACGCAAATCAACCTCACTTAAAACTAATTATGGGAAATTAGGTGATCGTTTTTCGAGATAGAATCACAAACATTGGATGTGCACATATCAGCCACTGTGTAAGACACAGTACTCAGAGAACAATGCATTATTCTATACCGCTGTAATACAGATTTCACAAAACCTTCTTATATAGCTCTATTATAATTTTTTGGAAGTCAATTTTAATGTTACCGATCTATTGTCAGTTTTTGGTTCTCACAGTCATTTAATTACCTACCGTTTCATAATTAGCGGCTTATAATTGAATTGAAAGGATAATGAGAGACTATCGGACGTCTTTTCTCAATAATAGATACTATTTGATAAGGTAACGCTTAAACTATTTACGAGTGATATTTCGACAATGTAGGAAGGTAATTTCTAATATTTCACTGGCACATTCCCATGAACGAAGAACGTATAATTAGACAGAAGCATACGGCAATTGATTTTAGTTATTAAACTCAATAATTTGTACATGTAGCCGGGGCCATTCGCGTTACTAACATCAAAGGGTATATACAGTGTGTATTAGGGAAAAGGCTCTTTGATTCGTGAAATTGTTATTAGGTATCGGCATCGCATTTTTAACCGACTTCAAAAAAGGAGGAGGTTCTCAATTCGTCTGTATTTTGAAGTGAAATTCTTTAGAATCATTGTGATTTGAAACTCGATGAAACGAAAAAATAAGTCTATAGAGACACAAATACATAAATGTATAGTATTCAGCCGGCGAGAGAACGAGATAGAACACATTAGACGTTCTCGGTCTCCTCTTTGTGTGACACTTCGTAGCATCCCCACTATCTGACACCCCACTAGAGAGATAGAGAGACCGAGAGAGTGAGAGAAATAGAGAGAGTGAGTGAGATAAAGATAGAGAGAGATAGAGAGAGAGAGAGAGAGAGAACACGCTATTGGTTGATGTATGTAAAATAGATTTAAAAAATAGTTTGCCAAAGTTTCACTTCTGATATGTGTACTTTGTACGCACACATAATTTTTTTTGTGTTTGTTACCTCATAACTCTCGACTGGGCGAAGCGATTATAATGATTATTTTTTTTATTTGAAAGCTGGTGCTTTCCGTGTGGTTCCATTTTAATTTACTCCAATTCTGACAATGGCACCCATGAGAAAACCATAATAAATAAAAAAAACTACATTTAAAAAAACCGACTTCAAAAACTGAAAAGTACAAAATAACTAACTACTACTAGTCGGTGCCGGTATCGGTATCTTTAGTGTAGGAATTTAATTACAGTAAGTAAGCTGTTTATAATTTTGTTTAAGACTTGGCACCGAATTCAAACCTATCAATAGATAGCACAGACAAATGATAGTATTTTAAATTATATTGTACTTTTCAGTTTTTGAAGTCGGTTTTTTTATTAAATTAGGTTCTCGAATTTACTTTTTTTTAATACTTCTTCATCTCTTGCGTTTACTTTAGCTTATAGAATAATGTTTTGTTTATAATAGAATCATTTTTGGCAATACCTGTGGGGAAAGTGTGTAGTGAATTGTATTCTGTGAATTGTAAAAATAAAACAAAACATAAAATTGGCGCTCATAAAAATAGGAAAATTTTATTTAGTGGGAAATCTTGCGTTTCAAGATCAGTAGTGTGGCGGTTAGATATATAAACTGGCAAACGTAGCATTTTCTTACATGAGCTACCTCTTTTTGGGTACCCATACACTAGACTAGTGGATGGGGTTATGTTATGTCAGACTCTTATGCTATAGCCGCACCTGCGTGATACACGCAGCGAAGCTTCGTGCAATGAGACGATACACGCAGATGTGACCGGTCATTATCGGCTATCGTCACGAACATTCGGGCTTCCTGTGTGTTATCGCTTGGTTGACGATAAGTCAAAGGATTTTAGCGCGCTAATATATCGGGCTCTGTGGTCACAGTCATGAAGGGATCCAAAAAAATCATTATGTAATTATTAGCATAATATAGCTGTAATAGTAAAGCAATTCGTCATCCATAGTTAAACACATGAAAATGATTTCGGCCATCTTTAATTAATGCACGATACTTCGTGTAAAATACCGAAGTCGCTAATGTGAACACTGTTGTATCGCGATATCTTTCTAGTGTACAAAACGTACGAAGCTTCGCCACACATTACTTCGGGACGATACACGCAGGTGCGGGCCTAGAATTAGCGTAAACTATTAGGCATGCCGCGCGGTGTTCTTTTCAGCTAGTTAGGTGCTTACTGCTGGAGAGATAGATAGAGATATGTATGTTATTAGTATATAATATTGACCTTATAGTAACTCGAGAAAATTTACGTGATATCAGGCGTTTTTTCCATATCTACTGCAGCAATCAATCTTGAGGTTCACATATAGGCACCCTTAAGCTCTCCCGTATTCGTAATGTCGTACTATTGCGCTTCTTGTAGCTGTACACCTCTTTACTTATTGGCTGACTAGTCAACTTTGCTTTCTGTCTCCCGCATTGGCTAGGAGGAAAGTGGAATCATTCTTTTCCAACTCCTCTTTAACTTTTCTAGACAATTAAAATTCTGAACTGTATGAGGGTTAATCCTCGGTGTCATTTTTGGAGACCATTATGTATCTGAGCTCACAGTTACGATGGTGAGACTATGTGGTAGGATTAGTTATATGTGTGTATATAGTTATAACTGTAGGTAACCTATAAGGAAAGGAATCAAAATAAAATAATGATGATGATGATATAACTTACGCGTGATCGCAACGTCATCATTATCCTGCTCTTATCTCAATTAATTGAGGTCGAGGCAATATGTACTCCACTTCCATTGTATGTGTTGCAAAAATTTAATTGAAATTAAGTTGGCCCAGATCGATGTAAATTTTAATCTTTTACGACATCCACGAGCAAAGTAAGGGTTGGTAGTTTTCGTAGCCGCTACCACACAGAAACATATATCATAAATATGAATATATATCCTTTTGTTTTCTTTCAAAAGTATTTTCCACTTACCCTCAAGTGGGCTGCATATAAGCAATAAAAAGTTTCCTAATAATTTTTGATGATGTTATCACTAAATTATACTCAGCAGTTGTACCTATAGTTTACAACCTGTATGTATTTACACAGTGCATGGTCTACGCGTCAGTTGCGCAGGTTTTTTTCCGGTTAATGTATGTAAATGGGAAACAATTAGGCGAGTTAAAACACGGGGTAGGCAGTCTAGGCAAGTTCGCCTCGCGCCCCTTCCGTCCAGACGCCATATGTTAGGGGGCGGTCGGTACCTATAGTTACATATAGCGTGCTCTATAAAATTTACTTCATTTATGTTGAACCATGTATAATAAAACATTTTAATTGCTTTGTTAGCTATTAAAATATAAAGCACTTAAGAATAAGGTCGACGAAGGTCTTTTGTTGACTAAACAGGGTGAATTATTTTAATCAACATTTATACGATTTGTATCAAACTATTTCGAGTTAGTTAGGTAAATAAATTAATCCGTCTTCGTAGTAGCGGAGAGTGAAATTCATTACCCCTTTCTTGTCCTTTGGTGTGAAAGACGATTAAGGGATATAAGTGGTAAGCGAAGGAAACCTCTAAGCTAACATGTCAATCGGCGTAGTGCATTAAATTAATTTCTCTCCCGTTGTGGAGACTTAAGACGTGGTATCTAGGTGCTAAGTGTGGTATCTAGGTATATAAGTTGAGAAGAAGTAGAATAAATAAATTATTTTAGTTTTAGTTTTTTTTAAGAATAACTCCTTCAATTTCAAAATAAATGCTTGTGTTGTACTGGATTTTAGATTTTACATTATGATTTCTGTTATTTACGCGAGTATTGCACATTTGAAATAAAACTATTTTTACGGATTCTGTGGCATTTTGGAATTTATAATTAAATGTTATTAATTTTCCGATGTTTCGAACACTTTACATGTTCATGGTCACGGGTGGTGTCTCATGTCCAGCAAATTAACGTTATGACAGAGATTTCTTTCTACCCGAATTATTTACTATTACCACCCACATCATATTAATTATTGAATTTTGACTCTCATTTTTGATACAAATTCATTGCCAGTAGGTACAGAAAGAAAATGATTCTATATAAAAATATTTTTTTATGGTCAATTATCCACATATGTAGTGGGTAACACATATGTAGATATATGTCCACATATGTAGATATAAATCTCTGTAATAACGATGACTTGTTGGTCGTGAGACACCTTATTAAAGTGTTCAAAATCTTGGAAAATTAAAAATCTAGGTAATAAAAAAGCGATAGAAACCGTAAAAATAGTTTTATTTCAAATGGATTTTATATACTTACCTACCTAGGTACAATTGACAGATATAAATTACACTCAAGCATTTAACTTGTTTAGGAATCGAACCCGTAATAGCTATTAGGGACAACGAATCTATCTACTTCTGAATTAATTAATTTAAATTCAATTTTTATTATCGCATTTAGTGGCAAATAAGCAAGTAGACCACTAATGGTAGGTACTTGGCACTGCCGCTCAAATTTAGATTCAGCCCAGAGAAAAATTGGAGGTAATTGAATGAAGAGAGAGGGGATGTATGTTTGGTCTTCTGGCTCTGACCCTCTCTCAAGTTGTGAAATTAAGCGCTTTATTCAAAATAATCTATATTTATTTACTTGCACTATGAAGAAGAAATAAGATTTTAATATATACATAGGTATCACTAAACCTTCAAGATGGAAGTTGGAATGTATCTCATAAAGCAGCTGCAAAAAGGTTACCCATACTTAGTTTTCACTTCGAATTTTTTTAGCATTCCTGGCCCTAACTCTCGACTCGTAAAATAATTTCCTTATCGATACTAGCATAAGCATCACCGTACAGTCGTTCGAATTATATTCCTTCCGATAATTACATAAAGGATATGTTCATTAAATATGTATACTTGGGTGTATCATATAAATATAGAGATGCCATTTAGTTAAGAATAAAATGGCAAAACTCCACTTAGTGACAGATTAAGAAAAGAAGTGATTACGTGAAAAGAAGTGATTACGTGAGGGGCAATCACCGGGCGATCGCTAATGGCGCCTCAACGAACGGGTGAAGCGCCTGCGCATTTTGTTTCTTTTGTGACATAAAACTAAAAAAATCGTTAATGGCAAGTTTTTGTCTCTATTAGTCATCTATTTACATCATATCTAATATTATTCTTATGTCATTTATTTACAATAACGTAAGTGCTAATCTTCTATAAAATTATTGTAGGTACTTTTGATATATAGAGACGTTCTGGGTATAATTCTTACGGTATTTTTCTAATCTCACTTTTGTTTTAAAATTTCGGGTCGTGGTTAGTTGAGCTATAGTTGCTCAAATTACCCTACGACTCAAACAACTAAAATAATGTACATAATGAATGTTTTATTTTTATTTAGGATACGGACTTACAAGAGAAAGATTACAAGATATTCTTACACCAACGAAGGCGCTTTATTAATGCTGCAAAGGCTGTCAATGATGAGGAAAATAGCGTGAATGCCGACGATAAGAATTCGGTAGGTATCAAACTTCGGATGACTTTGATAAGAATTTTAAAGAAATCACATGAAAGTCGTGATTCATCCATGAGCTATGCTACATTGAGGCAAGTATTTTCTCCCACAGAGGAGGACTCTTTAAAAAATTTGGAAGTGGCGTCAATGTAATCAATCATAATTAGGCTTGCATTTTGGAGAAGTCTCCTACCCAATAGTGAAACGGTTTTTGGGCTCTGAAGAAAATCGTATTTTTATAGTTAAATGGAATAATATATCCTTACTCCTTACTAATAGATATTATAAATGCGAAAGTAACTCTGTCTGTCTGTCTGTCGCTCTTTCACGCCAAAACTACTGAACCGATCTAAATGAAATTTGGTACATAGATAGTCTAGAGCCGGATAAAGGACATAGAGTACTTTTTAATGCAAAAGAGGGTTGTAAAGGGGGATGAAAAGTTGTAAGGAAGTATCGTCATTTTTAAAGCCAGAAGCTTGAAATTTATTTTAGGCTATTGGTTAGATATAAATAAATATGACATTAACATTTTTTTTAAAATTTAACCTTAAGGGGTAAATATTAAATTAGGGAATGAAAAACTTTAGGAAAGTAACCTTTTACGTGGGCGACACCGCGGGCAGAAGCTAGTTATATTATAATTAAATGACTTTATGAAAATGTCATACGCCTTTAAATGGTTTTAAATATTCAATAGGACCTATTCATAAATTAATAATATTGAAGAAATACCTTCAAATTTCTATCTTGTACTCGTAACATGAAGGTTAGGAATGAATTAAAAACCTTATTATTTATTAAAACTATAATTGTAGATGAATAACAAATAGATCGTATTGTACGCACACGATTCATATAATTAGTTTAATGTTTGAAATCGTTTAGACATCGATATCTAATTATAAATTATTATAATATGTACATAATTTAATTTAGTAGATATTATTTTTAGTATTATTTGAATTTGTAACGAGTATATTAGGTACCTACTATAAAAAAACAAAAATATTTGTTTTTCTTTAATTAATATCAATTCTTATGATCATATATCACGTGTGGTGATGAAATAAGAATACAATTCACCACCTCCTCTCTTAACAGTCGATATCATAAAAGATGGGACTATGGGATATAATAATTATGCAGATAACATCACTGAGGGAAACTTTAAATAAAATCCTACAGCAACACGCCTGACCAGCTTGATATTGTAGGTAAATTGCCCTCCAATGTGGAGGAAGCTTGAGCCCAGCAGTGGGACTTATATGAACTGAAATGGTGATAATGAATTATTATCATTTAGATAACTCTACGGGTTGAGAGCCCTCAGCGCTCACCCACAGTCCGGGTAAAGTTGTCATAGCCATCTGAGGCTAACAACTAAGACACAAAAAAAGAAAAAAAAATTAGATAACTCCATCTGTGAAGCGTACCTACATATTTTTGTATGCGAAATGATTTTACAGATTTGAAAGATCAGCGGTGATAATTGTATACCTACTCCGTGTGACGAAGGAAGAATGTGGTTCACCACTTCCTATCCTACCTGCAGATAGATGTCATTAAAGCAGATTAAGGGATATAATATACATTATAGGTAATAATATTGATGTAGCAGAAGGAAATCTCGACATAAAACCCTATACCAATACGGCTGGTCTGACCAGCGTGGTGCCTAGTAGGTATAGTAATTTCCCTCTTATTGTGGAGGAGGCCCCAGCCCAGTAGGGACGTATATAAGCTGAGATGATGAATTATTCAGATTTGTCAGGCATTTATTTGTTCTTAGTCACTTCTAGTCGCGGTGGGTCAATCGGAAGTGTGTGTAAATCGGAGGTTGAATAAATTTCACCTAAATACCCTAACAGTACATATTTTAAAAACACAACTGAGAGCAAAATATCTTCATAAAAATATAACAAAATGTATTTTGCGTGTTTGAGATTTCAAAAAGGCACATACATACCTATATACCAGAATTAAATAAGCAGTGTAGGTAATGTGACCGCTTAAACAAGCGATGCAGAAGTGTGAACTGCTGGAAACCTTTCTCCGACTAGAGATTTTTCATTTATTTAAATTTTAGGTACTAGATACATATTTTTAGGAATAATCATATTGCTTTTATTAAACATCGACCTTAGCTCCATTGCAACCATTTAGCATATAATAAATACCAATTCAGTGTACGTTACCTGTGATGATGTAGGCATGGCACTGAAATATGGTCTCTAAATGTTAGTCTTATAAAAACGCTCCAAGACGTTCGGCGTGCTATGAAAAGGATTAACCTCGGTATTTTTCTACGCAATATGGAAACCCGTAGAAGAACGGGTGTTACCGATATAGCCCGAAGAATTAGCATGTTGAAATGACAATGGGCACGCCACAGCGGTTGTCGAACCGACAACTATTCGGGGATAAAGTTTCTCGAGCGGCGACCATGTGTCGGAGATCGTAGCATAGGACAACCCAGACTTGATGGACTGACTACATTTCAAAACTCATAGGAAGCCATTGAATGCAAGTGGCACAGGATTATTTTGAGTAGCATTTTCGTGAGGAGGCCTACGTCCAACAGTAGACGTTCTTGCGCTGATGGATGAAATAAATACTTAACTTTTTTTTAACATGCTTTTTATTAAGGGAACATAAAATCTAGACTGCTTGTGTTAAAATCATTATCTATAATCAATCCATCCATCAGCCCGTAAACGTTCACTGTGGACATAGGCCTCCCCACGAGAATGCCATCTGTAGGTAGGGTTATGCAGATAACATCACTGAGGGAAACTTTAAATAAAATCCTACAGCAACACGCCTGACCAGCTTGATATTGTAGGTAAATTGCCCTCCAATGTGGAGGAAGCTTGAGCCCAGCAGTGGGACTTATATGAACTGAAATGGTGATAATGAATTATTATCATTTAGATAACTCTACGGGTTGAGAGCCCTCAGCGCTCACCCACAGTCCGGGTAAAGTTGTCATAGCCATCTGAGGCTAACAACTAAGACACAAAAAAAGAAAAAAAAATTAGATAACTCCATCTGTGAAGCGTACCTACATATTTTTGTATGCGAAATGATTTTACAGATTTGAAAGATCAGCGGTGATAATTGTATACCTACTCCGTGTGACGAAGGAAGAATGTGGTTCACCACTTCCTATCCTACCTGCAGATAGATGTCATTAAAGCAGATTAAGGGATATAATATACATTATAGGTAATAATATTGATGTAGCAGAAGGAAATCTCGACATAAAACCCTATACCAATACGGCTGGTCTGACCAGCGTGGTGCCTAGTAGGTATAGTAATTTCCCTCTTATTGTGGAGGAGGCCCCAGCCCAGTAGGGACGTATATAAGCTGAGATGATGAATTATTCAGATTTGTCAGGCATTTATTTGTTCTTAGTCACTTCTAGTCGCGGTGGGTCAATCGGAAGTGTGTGTAAATCGGAGGTTGAATAAATTTCACCTAAATACCCTAACAGTACATATTTTAAAAACACAACTGAGAGCAAAATATCTTCATAAAAATATAACAAAATGTATTTTGCGTGTTTGAGATTTCAAAAAGGCACATACATACCTATATACCAGAATTAAATAAGCAGTGTAGGTAATGTGACCGCTTAAACAAGCGATGCAGAAGTGTGAACTGCTGGAAACCTTTCTCCGACTAGAGATTTTTCATTTATTTAAATTTTAGGTACTAGATACATATTTTTAGGAATAATCATATTGCTTTTATTAAACATCGACCTTAGCTCCATTGCAACCATTTAGCATATAATAAATACCAATTCAGTGTACGTTACCTGTGATGATGTAGGCATGGCACTGAAATATGGTCTCTAAATGTTAGTCTTATAAAAACGCTCCAAGACGTTCGGCGTGCTATGAAAAGGATTAACCTCGGTATTTTTCTACGCAATATGGAAACCCGTAGAAGAACGGGTGTTACCGATATAGCCCGAAGAATTAGCATGTTGAAATGACAATGGGCACGCCACAGCGGTTGTCGAACCGACAACTATTCGGGGATAAAGTTTCTCGAGCGGCGACCATGTGTCGGAGATCGTAGCATAGGACAACCCAGACTTGATGGACTGACTACATTTCAAAACTCATAGGAAGCCATTGAATGCAAGTGGCACAGGATTATTTTGAGTAGCATTTTCGTGAGGAGGCCTACGTCCAACAGTAGACGTTCTTGCGCTGATGGATGAAATAAATACTTAACTTTTTTTTAACATGCTTTTTATTAAGGGAACATAAAATCTAGACTGCTTGTGTTAAAATCATTATCTATAATCAATCCATCCATCAGCCCGTAAACGTTCACTGTGGACATAGGCCTCCCCACGAGAATGCCATCTGTAGGTAACGGTCCTGTGCCACTGGGGCCCATGACTATTTTTACATTCATATTTATTTTGGGGGGTAGTAATGCCATAAACGCCACGCTTAACGAGCGGATTGGCGATCGCGGTAGATGTTATTAAGTTTCCCGGGAGATAGCCGCTGCCCAATCTCCCGGTGAGACCCTTAGCCTATTCTATTCCCGACAGGAATGCCACACGAGGGCTTATCTATAATATCTAATATAATATTTTTGTTAGGTATAATATTTTTCGAATACGAGAAAGTATTATTGGCTAATGGGCGGACGGATTCGGATTAGGGATCAGCAGTACAATAGGCAGCAAAGCTCTATTGAGAAATTTATAACATCAATGATGATAGCCAATTCGCCTGTCAACTGTAGTGATTATGGCATAGGTAGATATTCCCGCTGCGGGCAGTCCTATATTCAACAATGAGCGTCAATTAGCTGATAATACTTTCATACTATTTATAGGTAATTTTTTAAATCAATTTAGAGTTCCTAGTTAGATATATCAATGTGGAGAGTATTTACAGCTAATTGTTGAAATTAATAAGATAAGTATAGGTAGGTATATTTACCTACCTATGTTTATGAAACATTATTTTTTTATTCTTCGTGTGGTGTTCGTATTGTGTTTAAGTTAAGAATATATCGCGCTCCTTACTTTCCGGCAAGAACTATAGTGATTAATAGAAGAAGGGACAGAAGTACCTACTCTCTTGAGAACTGCGATTGCTAAGACGCATATTAAGAGTAGGATAGGGTAGGTATATCCTATTTTGGAGAGGCTATTAGTGGATGAATTTGCAGAGGCTATAGATATCATTGATATTTGGCAGGTTGATGGAGGGATGAAATTTTAATAAATAGGTAAAAGTAAATCTTTAATGTTTCTTTTTTGATTTCTTAAAACCAATGTTGTGATAAAAATACAGTCTAACATGTATGAAATAATACACATGTGTATAAGGTTTTTTGTGAAAAAGATGGTTAAGGAGAGAAATAAGACCAAAAACGTATCCCCTTTTCACACTTATCGGGTGAGAAATCCCAGGCCAAATAGGTACCTAGTAGATAGATAGATATCTACTCTTTATTATTTAATAAAAAATATCTTATCAGTCTGTGTATCAAATATCAATGAATTACCGTGGCCTCAAAGTAGAGATAGATACCTACCTAGATATTTTATAACTTTTATTTTCACATATGGGCTACATTAATGGCTGAAATAAAAAAGTAGGGATAATACCTAATGAAGATTCAATACATATATGCAAATATAGTAGGTAGTTATTTTGTAGAGTCGTCTTTGTTTTAACGTTGAATAGCGCATTGTAGAGCATATGGCGGGTAGGTGTGGCTTGCGACGCGCCGCCCCGCCTGCATGCGCGCCCATTGGGCGGGCGACACGCGACTAATGCCAAGCCACTACATCTCTTATTTTAAAATGTCCTCAAATAATAAACACGCTAATATTTGATTTTTATTAACTACTGTGCCAAATTTAGCGCGGCTACTAAGTACTAGTAGTAGTAGTGTAGTTTCGATTACTACGCGAGACAAATATTTGTAATATCCACAAATGATTGTTTTAAGTGCCAGTATAATGGAGGTAAATTAACCTACCATACCTATCACGCTGGTCATATGGGTTGGTACCTATAGAGTTTTATTTCATAGGGAGGTCATATTTTTAAACCTTACCACGTATCACCAAGGTTGGGTTAAAAATGCTAAAAAAAGATCCCGTGATTAACACGGTGAGTAGGTAGGTAGTATTCCTACTACGGAACTACATAGAGAACCTCTAGGTTCACGTTTTTAAATAGGTAGTAAGCTTAAATTTGAAATTGTTATAGCTACCTATATTACAGGTAGGTAGATATATATGGATACATTGTTTCAAATCTATCGTAAATATTTCTAACGACAAACAGCCATTTAACATAATCTCATGAAAATCAGTGTATGAAGTGCATAGAAACATTTTAAAGACAAAGGAACAATAAATAATAATTTTAATTTCTTTATATTTACTTTTAAATAAAGGTGATAAACAATAAATATTAACAAAAGGTTTTAGCATTTTCTGTTAACAAGTAATTTTGGTATATCATCATTATCCTACTCTTATCCCAAATATTTACCTACTTGTGGTCGATACAATATGTATTCTTCTTCCATCGTACATATTGTACCTAATGTTTTGTAATAGGTAGTTTCATGAACGACCCGCCTGCCTGACGTTAACTACACTTAAGAATGTAATTGTTGAATAGATGGCATTAGATACATGTGAAGCTCTTAGATGTCTTTTAGAATATTGGGTAATGTAAAGGTTGGTACACAAGCAGATAGTATTACTGCAATAAAAGAAAAAGTCGAAATATATAGATATCTATCAGGTATGCATGATCTGATCTGCGTGATACAGAAAGTAAATTCTTCACTATTGCAAAGAAGAGTCCAGCAGACGAGTGTTTAAAAGCTATGGTGATGATGATTATTACTTTATTTTTATTACTTACCTACCATTAGGCAATTTTAAGGATAATAGGTATACCTAGGTATATAGATAAATCGAGTGGTGACGGAGTAAGAATACAATTCACCACCCCCTATCTTACCTGTGGGTGATCGTAAGAGACGACTGAGGGATATAAAATTCATATAATATCAATGCAGGAGAAGGAAAACTCGAAACAAAACCTATACCAACACATCTGACCAGCGTGGTATAGTAGGTTAATTTCCCTCCCATTACGGAGGAGGCCCGAGCCCAACAGCGGAACATATACGGACTGTGATGATGTGATGATATGGATACCTACTAATCTATAATTATGAGAGGAGTAAAGAAATTGAAGTCCAAGATAACATTCTTAACCTTAAAGCAAATAGTATAAATTTGTAACATAGGTTGATAGTTCTGCCTTGTAACATTCGAACCCTTGACAGACACATTCCTCTGTTGAGAGACATCTATTAGTGGCTTCAACAGGTTGACAGTAACCTTTTATTTTAAGTTTTCCTTCTATTGTATTAATAGATACTAATCTGTTTACACTCTTAATTATTTCTAAGAATTTCTGAAATTTTTAGCATTTAATATGCTTAATTATTTATAAATACCCCATTACGAAACGAAACGGTTGAGAAGGAGGAAAACGGAGCACGGTTGGGCCGGATTCCCAATAGGTGCGGGTTCGAACCCCGCTTGTGACATCATTTTTCGTTTCGTAATCGGGTATTTATAAATAATTAAGCATATTAAATGCTAAAAATTTCAGTAATTTGAATAACAAGGTTGTGTCATCGTTTAATACAATTCTAACTGTAAAGCTTGAAGTATTACGCCTATACAATGTGTAAACATTGTCCGATAGATGGCATACGTCACCTTGAAGACGTAAGATATAATATGAAGCGAAATTTGCATGTCCTAAAATAGTTCACGATGGTGTAAGTGGCAGCACGGTTGGGCCGGATTCCCAATAGGTGCGGGTTCGAACCCCGCTTGTGACATCATTTTTCGTTTCGTAATCGGGTATTTATAAATAATTCCAAGAATATCTACTCACGGGCAAGAAAAGTACGGTGACCAAAGTATTTATTTTCTTTCATTTCACAGACAAAATAATTACATTACAGAATTATGGATGTTGAGGAAGCGAGTGAAGTATGCAAGGATAGAGTTCTCTGGCACTCTGTTCTCTCTGCCTACCCTTCAAGGGATATCGCGTGATGGTATGTATGTATGTAAATAATTACATAGTATCAATAAAATAGTGTTACCTACCTATATTTTCAAATGCAAGAAAGACTCGCAGCAAGAGTCTCGCAAGTTTTGCAGCTCTCGCTGTTACAATAACACAGAGTCATTTGTTTTGAGCACATGCCATAGTAACGAAAACTCCAACTAAATTAATGATATTCCTTCCATCTAGCGGTGCTAACTTACCGAGGGCTACAATCACACCTATCTATTATGAGACTGTTTAAAATAATATTTATGAAATTATGCCCCTGTCCTAGCATTAAGAATTAAAAAGTGTTGGCAACTCTTACTTTGCAAGAGTCGTAAAATGCTGTCTCTATGAGCACTGCGAGACTCTTGCTGTAAGTCCTGGTCTTGGATTTGGGCAACACTAATCCCAAGTAATTGGGATATGACGTATTTTTTTTTGTGTAGTGATGGAGTAAGAATACAATTCATAACCTCTTATCTTGCCTTTGTTTGTCATAAAAAGCGTTTAAAGTTTATGATATGCAGATAATATCGATGCAAGAGAAGGAAAAGCCTTCATAAAACCCATGGCGACATATCTGACCAACAATTGTACAATATGTCTATTTTTCTCCAATTGTAGAGGGCCTAAGCTCAACTGTGGGACTTAGAAGTGCCGAGATAAGATAACGATATCTTTTTTATTTTTGTATTGTTTTCAGAAAGTGTACGGAAGCTAAATAGTTGAAGATAAATTGCAACCAACATACCTATTTATATATCTGTTAGAAGAAACACCTGAGTAATTCTTCAACACTTACCTATTAGAAGAAGAGATAAAACATGAAACAGTTATTCTGCCTTATTAATAATTATTAAACAGGTATTCTTCTATATTGAGTACTATAAAGGCCTTGTATGATATCTTTCTATTATGTTTATGAAGTTGGTGTGAAAAATAGAAGGCGCTTAAAAATATCCGGACCTATCATGCACGTTGACGAGGCTTACCTATGTAGGTATACAAATCAGTTCGATTGCATTAATAAATAATCTTATATTTATAATAATTACATTGCTACCTTATTGAATAATAATCTTATAATATTGCACGCCTCATAAGTGAAGCGTTGAGGTGATACTCTACTCTCGATTTATGAAAATCAAGGACTATTTTAAAATTAAAATAGCTGTATTTTTCTCACACTGCACTTATAGGATAATATTATCATACATATGTCAAGAAAAAACATTCGTTTAAATGTATTTGATATTTTAAAAAGCAAATATTTTGTTTAAATGAAGAAAAAAGTTGATTAAAAAATATTCGAGGATGTCTGTCCTTATGGATCTGGCATTCTCACGACCGTAAAAGTTAATGTATCGAAGTATTTCTTTTTTTTAAAGCTTCGTAATCGCAACGCACTGTTTTCTTTCAAAAATGGCTTGGTAATTCTTTGTAGTTTAATTGCAATTAAAACAAAACTGAGCAGCTTAGTTTTTAATACCTTAAATTGGGTACGTTTACATTTTTTTTTGATTTTGTTCGCCCATTCGAACAGGCAAAGGAAACAAATCCGATACAGCCATGGGTTCGTTTACAATGCTTGCAAGCAATGTTTTACGCTACGTCGAGAATAGCGGGAAATTTCAAAAGTGTTTTATTTTCCTTTCATTTATAGCATTGACTAATAATAAATGATAAATAATAACAAAAATATGAGGCGAGCCCTTTTTTATTTTCCAATTTATTTTTTATTTTAAATTTGGCTTAACTTAGCAAAGGTCTCTATTACTTACTCTATATTTATATACTTACCTACTCTATATTACTAGGCGGATATAAATTACCTATGTAAGTGTCCTATGTTTTATTAACGATAGGCAGTTGATATTACGTCTTTTTAGTGCTCACACAGTCATTACTAATACAAGTAGGTTAATTTTCAAAGGTGTTATAATAAAAGGTAAAGGTATAGTCAGGTTCTCGAGTGGCGACCACGAATCGGACGACGCAGCATAGGATGACCCCCCACTCGTTGGACTGATCACCTCATCAACGTCGCAGGAAACCGTTGGATGCAGGTGGCACAGGACCGTTACAGATGGCATTCTCGTGGGGAGGCCTATGTCCAACAGTGGACGTTTACGGGCTGATGGATGGATGGATGGATGTTATAATAAATATATAGATCCTGCATTAGTATTCATATTTGTTATTTTGAATACTATTTGTTCTTAATAATAACGACAAATAAGTCTATCTATCTCCAATAATGTTTTATTCCATACTTATCTACTATAGGCACACAAGACCGAAGAAAAGATGGATGAACTGCGTGAAACATGACATGGATAGACAAGGAGTGACCACAGAGATGACGTCTGATAGAGTTGTATGGAAGGAGAAGACATATTGCGTCGACCCCAAATAAATTGGGATAAGAGCAGGTTGATGATGATGATCTACTATAGGCACACACCTTTTTTTTTTTGACGCTGTGGAAATGCGTTTACGCGCTAAAGACCCGCTGGTGTCAAGACGGGAGGGAGTGTGGGACTCGCCGGTTGGCTCTTCCACCAGAATACCCACTAAAACCACAGCGGCCCTCTTCCACGCTTTTACGGGACGCCGGAGAGATCGTCTATGGACATTCGATCCCCGACGCCCCAACGCTTGGCCTTTTCGCCACGTCCAGTCGAGGACTATAGGCACACACCTATACTCGCTTAAATATCAAGTGTAAGTTGGACTCGCGCGCGAAGGGGTTCCATACCATTATCTATAAAAACAGCAAACAAATTATGTCTGCTGCATGGGAGCTCAACTTATTTTTTTTTTATATTTCTTTTATTTTTATTTAATTATTTATTTCCAAATTCAATACCTATATAACTAAATTACCCTCATGAGCGGCAAGAAGTTTCACTTCAAAATAAATATGGCGCGTAACGGAAAAATGTGACTTAGAAATAAAGATGGCGCGAAACAGAAACACGTAACAATTTTTTTTTCTCTCATACGTCGATAAAGAAGTATTACTTCAATAATCTATATATATTTCAAGCGTCTGCCTGTTGTCGTTATCAATATTGAGCAAAAACAAGCAAAACAAAACACATAGGTATCTCAAAAATCAATGTTTTTATTTGACAGTAATTGTCTATTGGTTGTGTGAAATAAGTATTTGCCCGGGTCTTCTAATCTCCTAAAGCAGATATGGCAGATGCCATATAGATATTTTCAGTAGTTATTTATATTATTGTATGCTGTGTAGAAACAGCTACTACGCTAACATCGCTAGTGAGCATAGTAAAAGTCGACTAAGCGTTGTACACCGAGCCCGGTCAATTCGACCGAATAGTACCGTCTGTTCGACGACTGCCTTGCTAGAGAGGGTTGACGTCAGACAGGCGCCCGATAGTGTAATAAATAATTTTCTCATAATACTTTAACTTATTGTCTTCACTATATATCTTTAATTTTTTTAAATATACCTATAATCATTTAATTAGGTACTCTTTGCTGGTTATACTACACGTATTACATTAATCCATAAACAAGGTATGTGATACTAAGATTTTTTTTCAATACTGATACAGTTTTTAATATTATCGCCTTTTAATAAACAAACAAACGAAGTTTATTTCATTTCATCTCAGCTCATATATGTCCCACTGTTGGGCTCGAGCCTCCTTTGTAATGGGAGGGCAATTAAAGTAGTACCAGGGAGGGCAATTAAATTAAAGTAGTAGCTACTCTACCATGTTGGTCATAGGTATGTGTTGGAATACTGTTTTGTTTCGAGTTTTCTTTATCTTGCGTAGAGAGCACTGACGTCAAGTCACTCTGCTCCGGTGGTCGGCCCAACGACGAAGGTGACTTCACGGGTTACGGGTGTGCGTGCTTACGCCCCTCTGTCACCCCGGACGGAGTGGTGCCAGGAGTGCGCCGACCGTAGCCAACCCTAAAAAAAAAATCTTGCGTAGATGTTATATTCGTTTTATATCCCTAAGTCGTCTCTTACGATCACCCACGGGTAAGATAGGGTTGGTGAATTATATTCTTACTCCGTCACTACACGGATAAAGACTTATTAGTTTTTATTAGATTATGTCTTTGAAGAAACTTATAATTTTCTATAATTATCTGTCATGGCTTTTTCTATATTTGACAGGCCGAGAGATACCTATCTAAAAAAAATGGTGAAACATTTTTCTTTTTGATCTAATAAAAGCAGTGACCTGAAAACTAAACAATGTAGATATCAAAAGTAATCGACCAGAAGTTGAGCGAAATGGAAACAACCTATTGTTTAGCAGGTACAACCTTAGATCGTGTGTCGACCCTCCTTGGGTGGTCCAAAATAGATAGCACAAATATTTTGTACACATTATAATGTTAATACGGTCTGTCTGTGCTGATACCGCGTCTTTGTCACCCTAGACCACAACGAATGTCACTCCGTTCAGTAACAGAAGCCATTATAACCAGATCTTTGTCAACTACTATAGCGAAGGAGTGTAAACTAATAGTACGTATCAAATTAAAACGGTTGGTAAGATGGACACGCGTTGTGTTGAATCCTGATTCTGTATGTGCTGTGGGTGATGATTCGTTAGTCCATTGTATCTGGTACTATTGTTTGAGTCGGGTGCTAATGCGAAAGGCATATAAAGAAAAACCCTGTGTTTAGGAATGTATTTGCTGGTAGTCTGACATTGGATTCCACAGATGGCGCGATAGTACTTATATATGTTAAGTGGTACTTTTTACATTTAATTCTAATACAGAATAAGTCATTATGTGATTAATTGTATTTGCCTGAATATAATTTGTGTTTGTTAATGGCATGCTAACGACTCTATTAAAAAAATTAAAGCAAGCTTTAATTTCAAGATGAATTGAAAAATTTAATACAAGACTTAGTGAAAAGACGACGAAAAGAGACTTAGTAGGGGAGGATGGGGGAATTGCGGACACTTAAGCAAAATGACTTACAGAACCTGTACTATGAGATATAGGTAATCAGTCTGACTATAACAATTATTAATCTTTTGTTATTCATTTATAAAATTAACATCGCTTATAATACGAAATCAATCAACTACTTCAATATTTTTACCAAAAACAAAACCTTGTCTGTCCGCAATTACCCGCAGCCTTTGGGGTAAATACGGACTGACGTTGGGTTAATTACGGACGGTATGGGATATTAAGAGACAAGGTCTGGAATATTTACAGAAGTCACAATTAGAGCCTCAAGAAGTTCTCCCAGCGATGCAATTCCCAAGAGTCCAATTCTTTCATTTTGGACTCATATCCAGTCCCCGTCGAGTAAGACATGATATTTTTCTGCACAATTAACACAACAAATAATCATTCATCACTTTGTTTGTTATTGGTAATATTTTTCGACTGCAACATTAATAAAACAATTCACAACTGTGATTAAAGAATTACACACTGCATTGGTATTAACTTGTTTTAATCCTTTTGGCGAAAGAATCCTAGAATTTCGTTGAAAAGTGCTGACCCCAGTTTCATATAAACTGTAGATTGAGTCTAATTTGATTTGGAATTTGATTATTGGTATTTTAAAATTTCAAAAATAACATCCATGTCATCAAAATCAAAATCTTTTTTGTTAATAAACTAAGTTTATCTATTGGTAAGGCCACACTATTGACAGTTCACAGTTCTGTCTACAGCTGAGAGCCGGTTCATCCGGGGTAGCACTGCACTATCTCAAAAAATTGACGCCTGAGCAGTGGCAAAAATTTGGAATGGTCGGTTACTTACTATGTAACAATGGAGGCTGGGGTAATTGCGTCCGTATTTCCCCCAGGATGCTTGTCCGTAATTAACCCAACGAGTTTCAAAAACTAGCAATGGTAATAATTTATGTTAACGAAATTTTTCATCGAATGTTAATGTGTAATATATTTTACATTTAAAAGGTAAACAACAGGAATAAACACTTTTTATTATCACTTGCTTTAAAGACGTAACACTCAAAAGTGTACACCCAAAAAATTAAATCAAAAGCCACAAAAATGTTACATTTTATTTATCTCGAAAATCATGCGCGGGTGTCCATCGAGAGATTTTGCTCTGCACTCGAGGTGATGAAAAGTAACAATTAATCTCAACGTGCAAGTGTCATGTTGAGGGATTGAGTAGATATCTGCTAGTCCGTATTTACCTCGCGTCCGCAATTCCCCCATCCTCCCCTAAAATATAAAAGATTTTGAAATATTTTTTTAATAATAAAAAAACTGCTTGTTGCTATGAAAATATATTTAGAATAACTATCTACTAACTATAACCTACTAGGAATTATTTACCGTATTCACTCGCGATGCAAGATAAATTTATTACGCTGTGGAGGTTTCTCTAGGCACCTATGGGTAATGGCAGACTGCTTAATATACAGATTTATTTTAAGATGTTCTTCTCTTGTCATAATGCTAGGGGCTTAGGATCGTTAGTCTTCTACCATCTTCATGTTTTGAATAGATATAAATTTTATTGTACCTACTCCATCACCATGGATATTTTAGTAGCTATTAGGTATCTATATGGTAAATCATCATCATCACAGCCCATAAATGTCCCACTGTTGGGCTCGGGCCTCCTCCGTAATGGGAGGGAAATTAACCTACTATACCGCGCTGGTCAGATGTGTTGGTACCTATAGGTAGGCTTTTGTTTCGAGTTTTCTTTCTCTCGCATAGATGTTATATGCGTTTTATATCCCTTAGTCGTCTAGTACTATCACCCACGGGTAAGATAGGTACGGGGTGGTGAATAGTATTCTTACTCCGTCACCACACGGAAAATATGATAAATAGGTAGGTATGTGACATTTATTATAAGTATTTACTTATAGTCATAAAAAAGAGTGCCTACCTATTTATTAGATAGGTACTAGCTGACTCCGTAACTTCGTCTGCATGACATACAGGAGAGGGACAATAAGAATGAGAAGGCCAGAGAGATATACCTAACACACAGCGCACGCAACAAAAGCTCACACAAGGTATACCTACATTTTCTCTATTTTTACAACATTTTTATTGATGCTCCGTTCCTATTGGTCGTAACGTCATTTTATGTACCTAGCCTATATATTTCTCGATAAATGGCTTATCTAATACTAAAAAAAACATAGTTTGAAGTAGTAATTCCTGAGATTAGCGCTTACAACCGAACAAATTGGTGAGTTTTATAATATCTATTAATATAGCTTAATAAATTGCCTAACATAATAATAGACAGACGACGGATATTCTTGTTATAAGTATATACGTTAATTCTGTCATTGATACCACAGTTTCGTGGTGAGAGATTCTGTCAACGGCGTGTAAAGTTTGTCAGCTCGTGTTCAGTGAGCGTGACGAGTAGAAGAAATAGTTTATTTCTTCTTAGTTTGATATGTAAGTAGGTACATTACCTACTTAGTGCCGTGTTCATACATGGCATGAGTGACTATAACTTTTTGATAGTAATAATTTATCACTTACCTAATTATCTAAAGGCGTAACATAATATTTAAGCATTAAAATATTACAGGGATAAAAGTATTCTATGTGTTAATCTAGGGCATGGTCTATCTGGATGCCAATTTTCATTCAATTTTGTTTAACGTTTTACGCGTGATTACGCGTAATAAACACTCAAACAATCCAAACATCTTCACATAGTTTCATAGTTATAATATTAGCAGGAAGTAGGATTAGCAGAATAACAAACAAGTAGGTAGGTAGGTACATACTGAATTATAATTATTCTTATACCTAGATATCTAAACTCATGTTCATTATGAATTTAAATTATCTAATATTCTTACTCAGATCTTTACCACACATGTTTCTTATCCTCGTGTGATGGCGGGTTAAGAATACAATAATTTAAAATTCCCGTGAAAGTCATAAAAAAGTGTGTAGGTACCTACATCATACCGAAAACAAAAATCGGGTACCGGTGGTCCGCTCGCACGGCGATGAGAGAGGAGTTTTACGGTGGATCTATGGGATCACGCACCACCTTTCTGTCACCCCGGACCGATTTGGCAGGGCGAGACGCATCCATAGTCCACCTAAAAAAAAAAAAAAAAAGTACCTACATCAGAAAAATGGACAGCAGCAACAATCTAGGATGTTTATAGTAAACAATTACTGCGCCAACTCACCTGCTAAATAGAATCCATCTGGCTAATCGTAGCGATTATTGAATTGTCACGATTTGTATTAGGTAAGCCAAAGGGTAAAAAAAAAACACCCTTTTTTCAAGAGATAATATTACCAAACATCAAATAATAAATGCAGATTTTACAAACATAGGTACAAATAACGGACACAAATATTACACAGACCCAAAAAATACAGAGAACTGACCTGTATTGGCTCGCTGCCAAAAACTCGGCATGGAAAATTATTGCTTAGACCACTATGCCACCTATGCAATTACCATTTTTTAGAGTAATTAAATAATTTGCCGTCATCTCTGACGACTGGGCATGCGGCGGTAATTGGTCCAAATCAAGGTTAGGTCAGATAATTAGGCGAAATGCTAGTTAATCACCTATGAAATAACAATGATTTACGGGTGATTATAAATTTCCTAGTGAACACTTTTAGTACCGCAGCAATTGCTTTACTATAAGCGAAATTGTGACTTACTGATACTTGATTTAAGCCGGAGAACATAATCAACTTGATATAAACTTCTCAATACTGGCAATACCTAATGGCTTACCTTAATAGTTTCATCATCAAAAACATCACTAAGTACAATAATGATTATATTATCCAAATAACTTGGCTACTATTCAGATTACAATACAAATATTTATAGACGCAATAATAATAACACTTAAGTAACATTTTAATCGTAACTGACGTGTACACATTTGATACAAACACCTTCGGGAGAGATAAAAGTGTTACCAACACATAAATAAATATATTCATTAGACGACACCCACGCCATATCGATGCACTAAATCCTCCTTGTCGGCCTCTGTCTAAGGAGGCTGTATCTGAGACGAAAAAAAAAAAAAATCTTTACACAAATATAGGTAGGTAGGTACTTGAATGTGTTACTCTTGAAATTAGTCGCTTAATGGTTAAAAGATGGACGAATGTACAATATTAACGGCTTCTTATATCAAGCTTTCATTCTCTAGCAGTGCTATTACCTACCTGTTTATATCCTATAATTGTGTCCTATGACACCCCACAGGAAAGAAAGAGATGATGTATTGTAAGTATTCTTAATCTGTCACAACATGGAAAATCCTGTCCAATTATTATGTAGGTATTTATAGACAGTAAATATATTTTTTATTAAGTTAGTTCACCTTATTTATTATAAATATTATATTGCCTTGCCTATTATTAAGTGTATAAAAATCAAATAGGTAGGTACATAGAAATGCGATGATATATTTTGGTCTGGATTTATTTTTGTTGAATTTTAAATCAAATATAATGGACAGCGGTTTTATTATGTATTTTTTTAGCTGTGCTCTTTTAAGCCCAGTATTGAAAAGGGAGTTTTAGTGGAAAAGGAAGTGTCATGTGGTGCTCTTGTATTATATTCAATATCTTAGTGTTTTAACGAGTTATACCTATTAAGTAATTTTGATGGCATTTTATGAAATCTGATGCACAGGAAGTACTGAGGTGTAGTAAGTATGATATAACAGTGCCTCACATACGTTTTCGTTTTCCACTAAAATTCCCAAAATATACCTTTAACGGTGTAGCCATGGCACTGTTGAAGGCGACGGTCTGACTTAGGTACTGATGAACGATGACTATAAATGAAATTAATTTATAAATAAAGATGTGGCTTAAAGGTCTTAGTAACCAAGTCATGACCTCCAAGAAAAAAAAGTACTAAAAAACTTCAATCAAAATGTTCATAAAGTTCTAGTGATATTAAAAAATATATAATAAAATAGATACCAACCACATTGCACACAATTCTTAGATCACATTCGCGCACTAAACAGTTGTCAGGTTGAACAATAAATATTTTATTTCAAAAAATAAACAAGCTGTTTTTATAATAAGACTACTATTACTTGGTGTTAAGCTATCATGTTGTATAACTGTTTTGTAATCAGTACCTACAATAAACGCTTTAGCTATTAAGATTAGAGGTGCGAATTGATTTCTTTTATGAGATTATAATAATTAGATGCAGAGTACATTCGTCTCGCTACTCTATTACAGCTTAAATTAAATAGGTATAGATTAATATAACAGGAGCATTAAATGGTTAGCGCACAGGTTTAATTGATAATTTGCTACTATGTATAGTTAGAAATTTAAATGGAATAGGTTGTATCTATGTAACTTATAAGGTCTGAGATATTTTAGTAATTTTAGATAGGAACTGTTTAATATTAGTCTTACTCTTTTATTTTTGAAGAAATATAGGTATGTTCCGAAGAACTAAAATACAATGTTATATACATATCATCACGTCATATCCCTTGCAGGGTAGGCAGAGGGAACAGAGTGCCTGAGAACTCTATCCGTGCATACTTCACTCGCTTCCTCAACATTCATAATTCTCTTCATACACGTTCGCCGGTTTCGGACACTCTTGACTCCACCTTCCTTCAGTACGTGACCATTCTGGTCTAGGTAGGTGAGTCTTGGTCTCCCTCGGTACCTACATCCTTCCACTTTCGCATTATATATCTTCTTAACCAGACGTTCGTTCGGCATTCTTTCCACATGTCCGGACCATCGGAGCATTCCCTTTCGCATCTTTACACCAATACTCTCTTTCATACCTACTCGCTCTCTTACGTCGTCGATAACAATGTTATGTCTTAATAATAGGTACCTATATGTTTTGTATTTATAAGAGGATTTTGCTTCTAGCCTAGGTACTAAATGACGTGGGCCAGAATGGTTGCCATTAGGTACTTTGTTTTCCTTTTATTATAAAGCAGAAATTTGCATTCACATCTACTATGTTACAGGAAAGAAGAATTATGAACAATATACCTACCTAGTCTTACATTGTTAACACTTGTCATTCTCCTACACTTATCCCAATTACTTGGGGTCGATACAATATGTAGGTACCTACTCTTATTTCACAGTACATATATTATATTGTAAAAGTTATTAGTAATAGTTTTATGATCAGGCCCCTGCCAGACGTCAACCCTCCTTGGGAATGTAATTGTTGACCAAACGGCATCAGATGAGTTGGCCCAGGTCGTTATAAAGCTCTTAGTCGTATTTTACGACGTCCATGAGCAAAGTACGGGTTGGTAATATTCGGACCGGCTACCACACAGCTTAACTTTGTTCTCCACCAAATTCAAGTCACAGTTCTGAACTAGCAGTTGTTGTTTAAAGTTTTCTAAAAGAATCCTAGAAAATTAAAGTAGATAATCTCCAAAAAATTGCTTTCAGATATCTGATCATATTTATGATTCGTAATCAGGATCTTACAATTGTTGTTATTGGTCAACGTTCTCAGGGTGGGCTTTTTAATAACATCATATTCGACTTTACTTAACTACATGTGCGGCAATTATTTAACTTCAGCTATCTATCTATTCGTATTTGTATCTAATTTTTTCGTGAATGTCGTAAAAGACGAATAAAAACATAATAAGCATATAACATATATGTAATAGAAGTTAAATAACGAAATAGCACGAATCTTATAAATCATCATTCACCTGCTCTTATCACCATTACTTGGGGTCGACGCAATATGTAGGTAGATAGGTACCTACTCTGCTTCCATCGTGCATATTGCTAAAGTTACTGGCAATAGTTTTACGACCGGCCGCCTGCCTAACGTCAACCCTCCTTGGAAATGTAATTGTTGACCTGACGGCATCAGTGGAGAGAGGCTTAGGTCCATGAAGCTCTTAGTCGTCTTTTACCACATCCACGAGCGAAGTAAGGTTTGGTAATATTCGTCGCCTTTACCACATAGCAAATACGAATCTTATGAATAAATATCTTAATTAATTAATGACAATGTTAACCATTCGATGATCTATTTCCACTAATTAACCTTAATATAATTAAAGGCTAGTTCTACAATAGTGTAAGCCTGGCAAATATGAACCATTATTACCTAATATACTCCCATTCGCGAATCTAACAGTTGCAATTAAAATTTGGCAATAATTTGATCTAAAGGGAGTAATGAAATAAGTATGACTATAATGTAAACAATATAGTGCCAGTTTATATTTATTTTATGTGAGAAAAAAGTGTGAATTTATTTTGTACATAGGTACCTACTTCCTTTTCCATTTAACTGCCAATCTCTTTTGACTTTTGTAGGTATACCAAGAATATTTAAATTTTGGTATTAATTCGTTTTAGAAAATATTACAATGTATTCAAGGGGCACATTTTATTAAATATTAGCTATTAAGCTTTGATAGAAGAAAATATTTTAATAATTATGAAAAATAAGATAAGCGAAAAATGAGCGGAATACCCACAGGTATGAAATATCATTATGAACTTTTTGACATTTTCTTAGGCAATTTTGCATAAAATATAGTGAAAACTTGCTCGCTGGTAGATTTTAACACCTTACGTGTAATTAAAGATGGATTCACCTGACGTTTCAAGGGATTAGGTATAGATAGGTAACAAAATGAGCCGAAAATCTTTGTTTAAACAGCGCTCCGTGGGGAGGATTGTTACCTCATGATTTATTGTGTAAATATTCATTCACCCCTCAACAAGGTAATGCAATACATATGTCCTTAAAGCCGCACTGTAAAATATTGTAGGTACCTACCTACAAGTATTTTAGCTAACGATTTTTTGTCATCTTCCATGTCGTTCTCAATTCAATATTGGTACCTAAATCAGATAAGTAAACGTCGAGTTAATATGTAATAGGTAAATATATTTATATAGACAGATATACCTATCCATACCTACTATTTGCGTCATAATAAGTAGTCATTTAAATGTTTGTTCAGTAATTGACGTAGTTGCTGCCCAAAATGTGTTATCAAAATATATATATTTGCTTTACTTTTTTTCTAACAATACTGAATCGATTCGACTTCCTTATTCTTTATAGTAGATACCTAATTTAAAAATTAGTTACGTATATAAAGAAATTAATGCAGATTTATTTTAGATCCTTAGATAATTTTTGTCATCATTGACACAAATAAAAAATGTTAAATACCACCTTATTACCTACGAAAAAAAACGCTAGTTACTTGGACCTTTGACTTCATAGTCTAGATTTAATAAATAGAGTCCATTTTTTGTAAGGAAAGATTGTCAACTGGCTTTCGAGATTCATTATTTTACTTAAGTCATGGCGATCGATTTTGATAGCCTACTTTATGGAGCCACACGCCGGTTTGCCATCACTTCAGCTAATTGGGTTGAGACTTGCATAGTTATCCCAAGAAGAGGTTAAAAATATGGTAGCTATTAAACTGTAGCTATCGTTACCTAATTTCTAAAACTAATTACATTATAAGTTACATTGTTAAATTTTGATACTATTCTTTTTGTCAGCTGTTTGCACCCTGGTCAAACCGAATATGATAACCCAAAGCAGACTTTAAGGGAATTCTCCTTATGCGAAGAGAATTAGTCAATCATGGCTTCGCTTATCTACCTACTATAAATATATACCTACCTATAGTAGTTTCACCCATATGCAAGATCAAGGCTTGCTGCAAGAGTCTCGCAGTATCTAATCTTTTAGACAGCATTTTACGATTCCTTTGGCAAAGAAAGGATTGTCAACATTTTGTATTCTTAATACCAGTAGCTAGGTACACGGGGAAATAATTTGATGTTATTTTAAATAGTCTCATGATAGATAAGTGTGATTATAGCCACCATTCCCGTTAAGTGATACCCGACTAGAAATTTTTTCGTCTTCCTTAGCAGGACCGGACCGGGCATGCCCGATCTGGACCAGATAAGGTATGTAACGCAGAAGATATATCTGGACCTGATCAGGTAAACCTTATCCGGTCCAGATCAGGCATTCCTGATCGGGTCCAGATCAGGCGTTCCTGATCGGGTCCGGATGAAATTTTACTGATCGGAACCAAATCAATCATCTGCGTTATATATCTTGCCTGATCCAAAACGAGTATGCCCAGTCCGGTCCTTTTAAAAAACATGAATATCTTAAAGAACATGTTTAATAGGTAAAAATATAAATTAATATATATGACGCAGGCACCGAATGCAGTGCTATATTCTTATCATAGAGAGTCCCAGTGAGCCGTACCGATTATGGCGCAACCACCAGATGCTAACGACTGCAACTGTCGCCTGAATTTCTCATTCATGACCTGATCGTTCTGTTTTAATCTGATTCGTTAACAACTAATTTAATATTAGGCCATGTGATTACGCTTCGGAGAATCTTAACACCGCGATTCAAATAATGACGTCATTTTACTAACGCCAACCCAAAGCATTAAATGTTAGAATGGTTGTTACAATATAATATTTCTATCTATCTATGTTTTCAAATGTTAGGTATATTTATATATATATATATTATTTATTTTTGTTTTTTACTTTAAATATAAATTATTTTTATATTATTAATTAAACATTATTATTATTAAATACATATAATTAATTAAAGATTTTAGATTAATCTCCTCTGATGCAAATACAATTTCGCCGTGGCATAAATATGACAATCATGTCACTTTTTTGAATTTTGATTGATATTTTTTTTGTGTTACGAAAACTGTTTCTGGTTCTGATATACTACAAGCCTTACTATATACTTGATGATATTTCACATCAGGCTATCCTTATTTGGTCCTGATCTGGTCCTGATCCGGTATGCCTTACCATACTTGATGTTATTTCACATCAGGCTATCCTTATTTGGTCCTGATCTGGTCCTGATCCGGCATGCCTTACCATACTTAATGATATTTCACATCAGGCTATCCTTATTTGGTCCTGATCTGGTCCTGATCCGGTATGCCTTACCATACTTGATGTTATTTCACATCAGGCTATCCTGATCAGGACCAGACCTGGTCCTGATAGGGTTTTCCGGATCCGGCATGCCTCATTCTGTCCTGATCGGGTCCTGATCCGGTATGCCTTACCATACTTGATGATATTACACATCAGGCTATCCTTATTTGGTCCTGATCTGGTCCTGATCCGGCATGCCTTACCATACTTAATGATATTTCACATCAGGCTATCCTTATTTGGTCCTGATCTGGTCCTGATCCGGTATGCCTTACCATACTTGATGTTATTTCACATCAAGCTATCCTGATCAGGACCAGACCTGGTCCTGATCGGGTTTGCCGGATCCGGCATGCCTCATTCTATCCTGATCGGGTCCAGATACATGATCTGGTTGAACCATACTTTTTTTCTAGTCGGGTATGTACCTAATTATACATAATTGTAGGCACAGTTAGCACCGGTAGGTGAATGGAATTTCATTAATTTAGTTGAATTTTTCATTTCTATGTGGATTTTTCATTTCTATCAAAACAAGTGACTGTGTTATTCTAACAGCGAGAGTTGACAGACTTGCGAGACTCGCAATAGCCTTGCATTTGGGCAACACTACCTAATATATAGGGGTAGCCAATTAGATTTGGCATAGAATTACAAGATCTCATCGCAAGAATGATTACCTACATATTATGTTCACTCTCCCGTCGGGGAAATTATTTTTTTTTGCAAAAAAATTGGTCCCTGTTTCTCCATTTTTGGTCAAATATTCCACGAAATATTCTTTGAATTTTAAACAAATTTCCATCGCATTTGTACCACAGTGATTCAGCAGTACCTAGTATTTGTGTTTCTGGCATTCTAAAGTACCTACATACTTACCTATATAATTAAAAAATAAACGCAGATATACAAAACATCTAAATTCTCGTCATCATCATTCTCCTATACTTATCCCAATTACCTAGGTACTTGGGGTCGATACAATACCTATGTACCTACTCTTCTTTCATAGTAGGTACATGTTGTAAACGTTATTGGCAATAGTTTTATGACCGGCCGCCTGCCAGACGTCAACCCTCCTTGGTCATGTAACTGTTGACCAAACGGCATCAGATGGAGTTGGCCCAGGTCGTTATAAGGCTCTTAGTCGTCTTTTACGACATTCACGTGCAAAAGGGTAAGGGTTGGTGGTATTCGTAGCCGCTACCATACAGCTAATATCTAAATTCTCGTAACATTAATAAAATTCAATAAAATATAATAACTTATGTATAGTTTTTATTTACAAGTTAAATAATTATATGCAATGAATTTTATCGTTTAAATATACGTAGGTAGGTACAGGAAACCGCAACTTTAGAACAGATTGGTATAAATTACGTACTTAATATTTCCATTTGTTTGTTAAGAACGGATATAAGGAAACTGCCTACAATCGAACTGTTAAAGCGTCAGTTGTACTGCGACAGCCGACTATCGATACATTTCCCCTGTAATTATGACACAAAAAATCCGTACGCTGTAATCTAGCTAACTATTAAAATTTTAAAATGTTGTCATGTATGAATAATTGTATATTTTGTATATTAATACTTTAGAACATATTTCCAATGCATAATATCTACTTGGGTAAGTAGAGGTAGGTAGGTAGATATCTTATATTTGGGTTAATAAGACACGGTGTAAATATCCTATTTTATCCTATCCTATTTTATATAAGGTCATCTTCATCATCTTGCTTTTATCCCAATTACCTACTTTTGGGGTCGACGCAATATGTCATCTTCCTCCATAGGTACAGTCCTATAAGACGTCATCTCTGCAGTCACTCCCTGTCTATCCATGTCATGCCTCACACAGTCCATCCATCTTTTCTTTGATCTTCCTTTAGCCCCTAAAGCCTTCAACATTCATATTTAAAACTTTGCTCACCACATTACTTTCATCCCGTCTCATCACATGTCCATACCATGTCAACCTTTCACTCCTTAACTTTTCCGTCACTGGCGCAACTTTCAAACTTCCTCTTATAGGTATGCTCATTTCTTATTTTATCCAATCTCGTCACACCACACATCCATCTCAACATTCGTATCTCCTCTACATGCAGTCGTCTCTCATCCGTCGCTTTTGTCGCCCAACATGCTGAACTATATTCCTCCTATTTTATTAAGGTATGATGAGAAAATTTTGAAAATAATCCAAAGATATTTTTATATAGGTACCTACTTACTTGACGGATCATACCTTGGACCGAAAGCTGTGAACACTTTATCTACATTACTAAATAATTTAAATGGAACTCACTCGATAGAGCAACTATTAAAACGGATGCTAAGCATAGTCAACTAGAACTGAATTTAATTAAGACACTAATCTGTTCTCTATTCTTATCTCTACCGCATATAAATAAAACTATATTAGAGAGAACGAGATAAGCATATAATAATACTTTCTATGTTTAAGAACTGGTAAAAGATCACCTGTGTTCACTACCGTAATTCTACCCAGTGGTAAAGCACCTGTCCCTTTCATACGGTTCATGCTTAAGCTGAACCGAACGAGTGCGAGTAGGAGTAGTTTAATTTGCGTAGCAAGACAGAAAGGCCTAAAAACCATATTAAAAGCAAAGCAATATAGTCATTATTTTTATATTGTTAAGAGTTATAGCGTTTTAATATTATTGTATTTGGATTTAAAATTCTAAGAACGGGACAGAAGGTTGCCTTGCAATCGAGCGCTTGTATAATTTTGACGCGTTCGGAAATCGAATTAAGAACGTTAGAGTGAGAGGTGCGCAGAGGTTCGACTCGAAGGTAGTTTTTTTTTTATTATTATTTGGTGGCGGAGATTTTTTCTGAGGCGTGCAAATGGGAGTAGGCGCGCGAGTGGGCGCGCCGGTCCGACAAGCGCGCTCTTCAGTGTTCTGGCTGAGCTTCAAGCGAGCGCGTGCGAGACGAGTGCCGTGGCATAGGTGCTTCAGACCTGTCTTATCAGAAACAGTTGACTAAAGTACTTATTATTAGATACGGTGACTTTTTTGTTGTGAACATTTGATTGGTGCCGTATGCTGGCGTTGCAGACAGTTCGTTATAGGAAGGTGGCACGACAATGTTGATATCGGCGGGCAGTGGCCCTACGCCCGAGTTCTCCCCTGTCTCCTGCTGTGCCCCTTGGAAGATGGAGCCAGCACCCCCAGCTCCTGCCACAATCACACAATCACTAAATATATCACCCAACGGTAAGTTTATTTCAGAATAAAAATATATTCGTATATTTTTAATTTTAGCAACAATTAGGTACCATTCCTATCTTCAAATCAATAACATTAATCCACCAAATATTTGCGCAGAAAAATATTTATTTAAAACAATGTTTTAGTGTATTCATTATTTACGTAGATATAAGTACCTACATAGATAGATTTACTTGCACATCATTCATTGGTCAAATGGAAATTTAGTAACACTGCTGCAGTCCTTTCTGAGCAGGTTCTATTAAAAGATAATACCTTATAACAAAGCTTACCTATATAGGTACAAAATTTGTTTACTCTTCTTTTTATTTTAAATACCTATATGTAATATTTATACCTAATAAAAAGAAAATTAAAATCTTCCATCTATTGCCAATGCGTACCTAATCGCGATTACTTTGCTATCTTTTAAAAAAATACTGTACAGCTATATATATACATAAGTACCTATAGCATTATTGTCTTCCTCATTACTTAAGTAAGTATGGTAGATGAAATGGTAGTTGCATCGGGAAAATAATATTCTACCGAAAATGATTTGAAAATTAGACTGCCAAATACTAGGAAATGCAATAAGAAAGGCTAGAATAAGTAATATAACTATTTAAATTAAACACAATATTTAATTTTATGATGATATCTATATGTAGGTACCTACATATTTCATTGGATGTTTTATTTAGAAGTAGATGCCTATCTTCTAGATAATCATCATTCTCCTGCTCTTATCCCAATTAATTGGGGTTAACACAATATGTTCTCTGCTTCCATCGTATATATTGCAAAAGTTATTGGCAATAGTTTTATGAACGGCCGCCTGCTTAACGTCAACCCTCCTTGGGAATGTAATTGTTGACGGCATCAGGTGTTGGCCCAGTTCGATAAAATATCTTCTAGATAATATTTATGTATAAAATTTTAATTGATTAGTTAAAAATATTATTAGAATATATCTGTGATAATTCAAAAGACTTTTGTAATTTATTTAAATTGAAAATATACAGTTATTCGATATTTTGAAGTATTGCTACATGGTGTATAGATACATATTCAGTTAATTCATTTAATTTTTAATTTATGTTTATTATTTATTATTTTGAATCACAAATATTATTATACAAAATTATTAATATGCAAGTAGGTATTAAGTAGGTAGATATAATATATTAGCGTTACATAAAAAGGCAGTTATATTGATGTAGAATCTTTTTATTGGTAAGTATACCTACAAGGTGAAGACTTATTAAAGCTATAAATATTGCCAAACTATATATTTGAACATCATCATAAAAAAACATTGATGATTAAAAATAATAGCTTGCCTTCGTGTAATCTACATTCGAAGTATGTAGGTACCTATATGAATCTGATCATTGAAACTTTGTAGGTAGATGTACCTAGGTACTATTTGTGTATAAAATTTCTTAAAAATAAAAACTTAAGGTTTTAATTTGGACTAGAAATATGTTAAGCCGGCGGTTATAAGATAGATACGCTATTAATATACAATATATTTACGAATTTTAAGTAGGTATAGCTTTAAAGTTTAATGAAATGACTATGAATCTGTTGAAATACATAGCCTATAGAGTAACGATGAGAATCTATATAAGCTCAGACTAATCACAATTTAATACTATACGAAAGTAATGCTAGGGCGAGGCATACCTACCTATATTTAAATCTCACAAACCAGCTCATTATCATGATAGAAGCTCGTGAACTTTTCATAGTAGGTAATATACCTAAGTACTTACCTACCGATAATCTTTAGTTATTTAGCGGTGAGATATCCTGTTTTGACGTTCTGTGTAGGTGTACACGGACTGAATATTTTGCATCAGCCTTCGTAAAACCTATAGAAATACATACATACATATCATCACACCATATCCCTTGCAGGGTAGGCAGAGAGAATAGAGTGCCAGAGAACTCTATCTTTGCATACTTCACTCGCTTCCTCAACATTCATAATTCTCTTCATACACGCTCGCCGGTTTCGGAGACTCTTGATTCCACCTTCCTTCAGTACATGACCGATCTGGTCTAGGTAGGTTAGTCTCGGTCTCCCCCGGTACCTACATCCTTCCACTTTCGCATTGTATATCTTCTTAACCAGACGTTCGTTCGGCATTCTTTCCACATGTCCGAACCATCGGAGCATTCCCTTTCGCATCTTTACACCAATACTCTCTCTCATACCTACTCGCCCTATTACGTCGTCGTTACGAATGCGGTCGGTCAGCCTTACTCCACAGATTTTCCGCAGAGATCGCATTTCGACCGCATTAATTTTACTTTCATACTCTTTTCTGCATACCCAACTCTCGCTTCCATACAATAATGTTGGGACAAGCACTGCGTTATGTATTGCTACACGTGCCTTCTGGCTAAGGTGGTGGCTACCGAGAAGTTGCCCCAAAGCTCCGTTCACTCTATTTCTCGCATTCACTCTTCGCTCTATATCAGTGGTGTACCTTCCATCTCGGCTAAATCCACATCCAAGATATGCAAATTCATCCACTTACTCATACTAGTACATCATTACCTATTGTTACTTTTACATCTGTTCTGGCTTCATCTCTATCAAAGACCATTAATTTGGTTTTGTTCACATTCACGTGTAGACCCCTTTTCTTACAATTTTCTGTCATTGTGTCGACTAGGATCTGAAGGTCAGTCGCTGACTGTGCCAGCAGGAGTGCAGCATCTGCATAGAGTACTCCCATCTGGTCTCCAACATTTATATCGTTCAACCTTTAGAGACATTTATCCAGATATATGATAAACAGCCTGGCTGACAGAACGCACCCCTGCTTAACGCCGATATTGACGTCAAACCAAGGCGACACTCCATCATCCAGCCGCACACAGGCTCTACAGCCCATGTAACTGGACTGCAATACTACTACACAGCCTGTAGCAGTTTACCGTTAATACCATACTCCGGTAAAATGTCCCAAAGTTCCTTTCGTACAACCGTGTCAAATGCTCTCTCCAGATCCACAAAACTGCAGAAAACCCTCTGACCTAGAGCCAGATGCTTCTCCACAATGTTGCGCAGAGAGAACACTTGATTCATGCATCCCCTTCCACTCCTGAAACCTCCTTGTGTCTCACACAGTAAACCATCGGACACCATCCTCATTCTACTTTCAATAATTTTACCGTACACTTTTGCTGCCAAACTGGTCAAGCTTATGGCTCTGTAATTTGCGCAGTCATAACGTGAACCCTTGTTTTTAAACAAAGGCACGATGACTGCGCTATTCCAGTCCCCGGGAACCATTCCCGAGCTCCAACATAAATTGAGGAGCAACAGGAATGCCTCCCAGACACAGGAGCCGCCAAGTTTGATCATCTCGGCAGACACCATATCAATGCCCGCTGTCTTACCATTTTTCAATCGTCTTTTCTTCTTCTCCTATAGAAATAGAATGGAATAATTTAAAATCTCTTCAATTAAGGAAAGAGCAATAAAGTTATTCACCTCAATTTGATTCTCTTACCATCTATTACCACCTTCAAGTTGAAGTCCAATTCTTGTCAATAATAAGACATTATTATAAAGAATAGTGAGTGATAAAAGCAAAATACGCGCGGACATACATACCTACATACATATCATCACGCCATATCCCTTGCAGGGTGGGCAGAGAGAACAGAGTGCCAGAGAACTCTATCTTTGCATACTTCACTCGCTTCCTCAACATTCATAATTCTCTTCATACCTACATGCTCGCCGGTTTCGGAGACTCTTGACTCCACCTTCCTACGCGCGGACATAGCTGGTAAAAATCTGGCAAATAAGCTTAATTAATTAATTTAATCAAGTTTGTTATTGCTAACAGTGTGGCCATACGCAATAAAATAACATTTAGAAAACATTTTTATATTATAGAAAAACTAGCTTCTGCCCGCGGCTTCGCCCGCGTGAAAGGTTACTTTCCTAAAATTGAACTATTATCGCAAGGGAACACATTACCGGGATAAAAGTAGATATCCTATATGTTAATCTAGAAAATGACGATACTTCCTTACAACTTTTCATCCCCCTTCACCACACTTTTTTGCATTAAAAAGTAGCTTATGTCCTTTGTCGAGTTCTAGACTATCCGTGTACCAAATTTCATTCAGATCAGTTCGGTAGTTTTGGCGTGAAAGAGCGACAGACAGACAGATAGACAGAGTTACTTTCGCATTTATAATATTAGTAAGGATAAGGATAAAGAAATATAGGATATATGTAACAAAAACAAATATATATTTAAATAGAAAATTAAGCAAAAAAGATATAGGAACAACATATACTGCTGTCAATTGTCATTGCCTCTACAAATTTCTCATCTATAGACAAGAAATACCTTTCCGTACATGAAAATAGCTCTAGTGAAAGATGAGTGTAGCGCGCGAGGAAGCAGTGCGAATTGACCAATGTTAATCGCTACTGTAGTTTTTAAGGGAACTAACATAATCTATCGTACATAAGCATACATAAGTAATGTATTTTGTGAAGAGGTACCTATGAATGTAATGTAGTATGTGTGTACGTACTTAATATAGTCTTTCACAAAGCCCTATCAATTGATAGATGATGTTGATCATCGACCTGGCCAAGTGTCCACTGAATTTTGATATGCCTAGTTATAGGTACGTGAAGACAGTCCGCTCAAAAGGTGAATATCGGTCGCACGGCGTCTTTAATGATGCCTAAATTACCCTGAATGCGGTTAGAATGTAGTCCGTCAAGAAAGATTAATGGTTTTTTAAATTTTCTTGTCTTCTTTTTGCAAATCGTTTGAATTGCATTTAAACTTTGTATAATGTACCTAATATTAATGATAAAACACTTCAGGGTAGGTCCCTTGTAAAAATGCGTAGGTAGGGTAAGGCGGGGCTAGTTGAGCAACTTTTCACTTGAGCGTATATAACTCCTCAATGATAAGTCTCAATGAGTTGTTATGCGCCCTGATCTATTAGTAATTTATCGCTTAACAAAAATGTCCGTAGTATTTTTTTTGTTAACAAGTCAGATTTAAGAGCTACAGCTGTTTACGTCCAGAAGTTCCAACATGCTCAACGTACCCCATAGGTGAATTAAGTTGAGCAAGGGTATGAGGCAAGTTGAGCACTAAGAATATCTAGCCAAACGATAGGTTCAATGTTAATTGGAGATGAAATAAAATATCTGTTTGAAAAACAGCTTTTTATATATGATCTTTTAGCGACATAACAACAAAGCTTAAAGTAATTTTTAGCCCCGCTCTTAATAGAGTAAAGGGAGTGAACAATGTTCGTTTGTCAATAATAAAATATGTAGTAGGTAGGTACTGATTATTTATTTAAAATTTTATGATTACAATTATGTTACCTATACTTCAAGCCCAAGTTGTTGCTTGATTCGCGAACAAATTGCTTGATGCATGCGAACAAATTGATGATCCACTGTTTTTTTTTGTCTTAGTTGTTAGCCTCAGATGGCTATGACAACTTTACCCGGACTGTGGGTGAGCGCTGAGGGCTCTCAACCCGTTCCAATGATCCACTTTTGCTTGATTCGCAAACAAATTAATAGATAAAAATGCAAAAGTCTTCGGAAAGTGTTCAGCCAATAATACTAACATCGGCCATATCATTTTTTTTTATTTATCTATCAGAATTTGTAACTCGACTGTTTTCATCATCATCTCAGCTTATATGAATACCACTGCTGGTTACGATCCTCTTCCACAAGAGGATCGAAAATCCTCTACTATATCACGCTCCTCAGATATTAAATCATCATTCATCATTCTCCTACTCTTATTCCAATTACTTGGGGTTGATACAGTATGTACCTACTCTTATTTTATAGTACCTACATATCGTCAAAGTTATTGGCAATAGTTTTATGACTGGCGGCATGCCAGACGTCAGCCAGTCAACCATCCTTGAGAATGTAATTGTTGTCCAAACGGCATCAGATGGAGTTGGCTCAGATCGTTATAAGGCTCTTAGTCTTCTTTTACGACATCCACGAGCAAAGTAAGGGTTGGTGGTATTCGTAGCCGCTACCACACAGCAGATTGTTATTACAAGTAGGTAGGTTATATATATTTAGGTATAAATACTTGATTTACTAAATCTAGAGAAAGCTCATTTATATTCGATATATCTACCTATCGTATATAAACAAAATAAGGCTACAGAATACAAAAGCTCGCCTGGCGGTATTTAGGTACTTTATGTCCACGAGAAGTAGTATCGTATAGATAGATAGCTTGAAAATAAAAAAAAAACAAACAATACGTTAATTTATCATCATCATCATTTCAGCTCATACACGTCCCACTGTTGGGCTCGAGCCTCCTCCGTAATGGGAGGGAAATTGACCTACTATACCACGCTGGTCATACGTGTTGGTATAATAGGGCTTCGTTTCGAGTTTTCCTTCTCTTTTATATCTCTTAGTCGTCTCTTACGATCACCCAAGGGTAAAATAGGGGGTGGTGAATTGTATTCTTACTCCGTCACCACACGGATAATATCTACGTTAATTAGCAGATTGAAATTAAATGTATTGATGCGTGATTCAGCAATCTATTGTTTTAAAATCAAAATATCATAGCCATGTAATTTTCAGTTTGGTGACGAAGTAAGACTATAATTCACCACCCTCTATTTGCACGTGGTTATCGTAAAATAATATGTATTTAACATCTATTCAAGAGAAAGAAAACTCAAAACAAAACTTTATACCAATACATTTCACTCATGATGTAATACATTTATTTCTCTCCTATTATGGTGGAGGCTTGAGGCCCTGCAGTGGGGCGTAAGTATATAAGCTAAGACAATGATGAGATGATAATCATATTAATAATATAATTCGCCCGTGACTTCATAGTAGTGATTTTCTCTCTTTTTTATTGCTGATGGTAGCAAACGAGAAAGAAAGCAGTAGGTACCTACACTTACCTAATGCTAAATGTTACTACCTACCACTCATGGACCTTTGTAATACTAGGACGTTGCCTACGGAATGCAGACTACAAATCCACTCCAAAATTTGGGCTGCTGATTTTCAGTGAAAGTGTGGTACTAACCGGGACAGATCGGCCTGCAGCAGTAGTCAGAAAACTGTCAATAGCGAGACCATACGACTATTCCTTCTTACAGGAATAACATATTTTGACAGGTTTATAGGTAGCTTTGGGATAACGTAGTTTCTTATTAAGGAAAATACTGTCGAAATCGAATCAGTAATATTAGATATTAATTTTATTTCTAAATTTACAGATTTAATCATATTTTTTTTATAATATTAACATAGACGTATAGTTTTGGGAAATCTTTAAATTTATCTCTTTGTTACCCTTACCGTACCACATCATCTCAACGGAATAGATTGGAAACTGAAATAGAGATAAATAGAATTGGAACAAAAAGAAAGAACGACAGATCTTTTTTTTTTTTTTTTTCTATATACATACATACATACAGGGATATGGCGTGATGATATGTATGTATGTATGCATACATACATATCATCACGCCATATCCCTTGCAGGGTAGGCAGAGAGAACAGAGTGCCAGAGAACTCTATCTCTGCATACTTCACTCGCTTCCTCAACATTCATAATTCTCTTCATACACGCTCGCCGGTTTCGGAGACTCTTGACTCCACCTTCCTTCAGTACCTGACCGATCTGGTCTAGGTAGGTTAGTCTCGGTCTCCCTCGGTACCTACATCCTTCCACTTTCGCATTGTATATCTTCTTAACCAGACGTTCGTTCGGCATTCTTTCCACATGTCCGAACCATCGGAGCATTCCCTTTCGCATCTCTACACCAATACTCTCTTTCATACCTACTCGCTCTCTTACGTCGTCGTTACGAATGCGGTCGGTCAGCCTAACTCCACAGATTTTCCGAAGAGATCGCATTTCGACCGCATTAATTTTACTTTCATACTCTTTTCTGCATACCCAACTCTCGCTTCCATACAGTAATGTTGGGACAAGCACTGCGTTATGTATTGCTACACGTGCCTTCTGGCTGAGATGGTGGCTGCCGAGAAGTTGCCCCAACGCTCCGTTCACTCTATTTCCCGCATTCACTCTTCGCTCTATATCAGTGGTGTACCGTCCATCTCGGCTAAATCCACATCCAAGATATACAAATTCATCCACTTGCTCTAGTACATCATTACCTATTGTTACTCTTACATCTGTTCTGGCTTCATCTCTTTCGAAGACCATTATTTTGGTTTTGCTCACATTCACGCATTGCTCACATTGATATTATTTCATAAATTAAAAAATAATATTAATATAATTAATAGTAAAAAAATCGAACAGTTCAGTAGGTATTATGATAGAGTCAGTTACCTATCTGAAGCCTGATGCTGATTTTCAGCACAATTTTAGTAGGTACATTTGCGCATGCGTGTCTATCATACCTATAATTGTAAAACAATGTTTAGGTCACACTTGACAGTTCTCTGTCTACAGCTGCAGGTCGGTCCGTCCACGGTAGTACCACACTCTCGAAGAAAATCGACTTCGGAGCAGTAGCAATATGCTATTGCGCTTCATTTGGTCAGCAAGAGAGACAGATGCCCAACTTTCTAGTTGGGTTTTAGTTGGCTGGTAGCGTCTTAGCTATACCCCTGGTATTGAAAAGGTTCGGCCACCGAAGACAAAGATCGGGTACCGGTGGCCCGCTCGCACGGCGAAGAGAGGTGTTTGCAGGGTGGGTCTATGGGGTTGCGCGCCGCCTCTTCTGTAAAACGTCTTTTTTTCCCGGGCCGATTTGCCGGGGCGCGACCACATACATGGTCCACCTTGCGAGGAAAAAAAAATATTGAAGAGGTCTATAATTGGCAGCAACACTTTATCAGGTGCATCAGGTGTGCTGCTTGCTCGTTTGTCATCAAAAGCAACAAAAAAAACATTGTAATATAGAAATAGAATAAAAAATTAATAAAAAAGAAATAAAAATACATAATATAAATAAATTATCGAATAATTGACAGCACTATTTATAAATGAGAAAAAGTAAAAATATTTGAAAAAGTAAAATTGTGTGGCATTTTAAAAAGCAATTAAGTAGGTAGGTACGTAAAAAACTATTGCATTTACAATTTGTACAGAACTAACAGGTGAAATTCTTCTATGTATATACTTATCAGCGTATCCACATTATCCGTATTGTAGATAATTCCATAATGGCCATACTAGGTATGTGGATTGGCGATCGTATTTGGTGATTTGATTGCCCAAAAGTACTGTTGTTCGCTCTCCTGGTGCTTAGACGGTATTACCAGTCTCACTGATAAATAATGAGTGGTGACACATTGTATTTTGAATCTGTTACCACATAAGATGCTCAGCTCGTATCCTGTCATTGGCTAATAATAAATCAGATCAATATTATTGTTTCTTATTTTTATAATATCACCATTGAAAGAATAAATACAAGGAGCCTATATTTGCTCTATTAATTTCACAGCTCCAAGCTTGGAACTTACTTCAATACTTGTAGGTAAGCAAAACTATTTTAGATATTCCACAATATAACAAGATAGGAAGAAAATATTAGACCAATTATTCGCATCGATGATTTTTTAACAACGATTAGTAACACTTGAGCGTCATAATAAACGCGTCAAATCGTGGCAACTTGCCAAATTGACGTGATTTTGTTTGTTTGTTTAATTTAATTTCAGTATTACAATATTGTTATTTAACTTTTAATGGGGAAAGCTCCTTTTCTTATTCAGCATATACACGTATATACTCTCTCAACATATCCTAAACTGATTTAACCTATCCCCCGATTGATCTCCTGCTGGTTTCACAAAACATCAATCCCTGATATATAGATTCGTTATGGGTTACGGATTAATACTAAATTTGCTCGATTTGGTCATCCATATGTGTGGCTTTATTTGATCAAGGAAAAGTGTTAGCACCAGGAAGTCTAACTCATCCAGGCCGTGCGGTTGTCTTAGAATGAATTCTCGGAATAGCTACCTCCGTTTGTGCTTCTGTAATGAGCGAAATACTTTCGTGGGCTACCCGATTAATCCCAGAAAGTTTGGCCATTCCTGATAAGATGAAAGAAAGAAACAAGATAAAACTTTTCTTCTTATATAGAGATATATAAGAAAAACGTTTTTAAATAGAGATTTATCTAGTTGCTTTCTTTCGCCTTAGAAGAAAAGAAAGAGACAATGACACATTCTAGGTACTTTTAATCCGTCACCACACGAAATAAAAATCTTTGAACAAAGGAACTCCATAATAATGATATAGTATAATGCCCAGAAGGTACATGTAAAAAATTTATGATATACTAAACAATTACCTATAATAACAAATTTCTTCACATTTCCGTACTTACCTAGTTATCTTTTTCAGGACCCTTCATAAAACCAATTTATCATTGTTTGAGTTACTAAAAAGACACATACATCAAAATGTTTAAAAATTAGCAACACATAAAAATTGGGATGTTAAAAAAAACCCTGGCAGGAAATAATAGTAAGTCATCATCATCTCAGCTCATATATGTCCCACTGTTGGGCTCGAGCCTCGTCCATAATGGTAGGGAAATGACCTGTTATACCACGATGGTCAGGCGTGTTGGCATAGGGTTTTGTTTTTCGAGTTTTTCATCTCTCGCATAGATGTTATATGCGCTTTATATCCCTTAGTCGTCTCTTACGATTACCCACCGTTAAGAAAGGGGGTGGTGAATTGTATTCTTACTCCGTCACCATACGGAAGTTATAATAGCAAGTAGTTATCCATTATCATAAAATTTAAACTTTCGTTCATTATTCCTATGTAGATTGATTATATCAATAGGATGTTTATCTGTAAACATGGTTATATACCTAGTTATACGGATATATATATATATATATATATATATATATATATATATATATATATATATATATATATATATATATATATAGTCAGCACAATTTGCGTGGTTTATGACGTTGTTTACGTATGGATGTTATGAAATTAATAAAAAAATATGCAAATAGTATCTATTACCCCAATTCATTTCGCATCATTTTATTAATACGAATGACCACCACATAGCTTCCATAAATCACGGTTATATGTTTTTAATTATTCCTAATAATAATCAAATTTAATTATATATATATATAGGTAATACTTTGCATTAATTATTTTTCTTTATATTGATGGCGCTTTATCAGATTAGTCAGTGTTCTCATATTCTATCAATTGATTTATGCCAGCATAAGTAGTTTTGGCAGATCAAAAGCCAAAAATATAAAATATATTGTCTAGATATTTATGTCTAGTTTTGTAGTGACGAACTAAGATTACAATATGTGTGAATATTGGTAGAGCCGCACTGTTGACATTTTCTGGCTACAGCCGCAAGCCGGTCTGTCCGGAGTAGTACCACACTCTCGCTGAAAATCGACGTCGGAGCAGTGGTTATGTGATGCTGTGTTTCATTTGGTGAGTGAGAGAGCCGGCAGCTCAATATTCTGGGTGGATTTGCGGTATTCATTCTTATAGGTGGGCTGCTTGCTCATTTGCCACTATCAGAAATAAATTAAAAAAATATGTTCCCGTTCGGAGCGACGAAGGGGCCAGCGTGCGATTCCATACCCTTCTGAATTACCATTTCACTGCCTATTGACTGACTACCACTACTAATTCCTCAGCTTGTGTGGCCCATCCAGAATACATATACCTGTGAATAATTTAAACGATTATTTTTTTCAACATAGGCAGTATGAATATAATATACACTGCAAAAGAACTTACCCGGTGGCATAGTGTTTGTTCCTTCTATTTAAGACCGTAATCACGCGTATCAAAGAGTAGAATACTGAATAGGTACTACAATTTTAATATATAAAAATCTAAAAACAAAACCAATGTTATAAAGAGGGTTGGGAGGGGAGATAAAATAGTGACAAAGATCGAAAAATATATGCTAAGATAGTTTGGACGGGTAGAAAGAATAAGTGAAGACAGATTAACGAATACGTCACCTTGAAGACGTAAGATATAATATGAAGCGAAATTTGCATGTCCTAAAATAGTTCACGATGGTGTAAGTGGCAGCACGGTTGGGCCGGATTCCCAATAGGTGCGGGTTCGAACCCCGCTTGTGACATCATTTTTTGTTTCGTAATCGGGTATTTATAAATAATTAAGCATATTAAATGCTAAGAATTTCAGTAATTTGAATAACAATGTTGTGTCATCGTTTAATACAATTCTAACTGTAAAGTTTGAAATATTAAGCCTATACAATGTGTAAACATTGTCCGATAGATGGCATACGTCACCTTGAAGACGTAAGATATAATATGAAGTGAAATTCGCATGTCCTAAAATAGTTCACGATGGTGTAAGTGGCAGCACGGTTGGGCCGGATTCCCAATAGGTGCGGTTTCGAACCCCGCTTGTGACATAATTTTTCGTTTCGTAATCGGGTATTTACAGATTAACAAAGCAAATATACAGAGAAAGTATGAGTAAGACGGTTATAGGGAGAAGATTACATCATACGTTTCTAAATAAATTTGGTGGCACAATGGCGAATGGCTCGGTAAAAACAATTCCTAACTGTAAAGCATGCATATAGACTAATGAATCTAAATAAAGAGAGGGGGTGTGCCACAATTAAGGCTTTTGCAAAACTCTAGTATCTCCTTAGGCCTCTGGAAAACAGGGTCGACTCTATATAGATGTGTAAAAAAATTAAGACGTCATTGACATTAGATATTTCTTAATATATGCCTCAGAAGTTCTTTTAATATCCATTTACCTATTCGGTGTTACACTGGTAATGTTCGTTTTTTTTATTCGTAATATAATATTCAATGAAAACTGCGTCATAATTACATGTAGGTAATCTGTATGAGAGAGATAGGTGTTACCTTGTAAATAAATAATACAAGTATATTTCTATAATATTATATGCCATATACTAAAAAAAATTTTGAATATCAGTTATTTACTTTCATTAATTCATTTATCAGTCCACCGACGTTCATTGTTGCAAATAGACTTCCCAAGGGGCATCGATGACAAGGCGCGGGACATGATGGTCCGCCCACATGGCGCTAGAGAAATGCATGTAGGTACGGAAGATTATGGGTTTCCACGCTGTCCATTCCGTTCGGACTGGTCAGGCATGGAGTGACCATTCCATAGAGCTTGTCCCCAAAAACAAAGCTGAAGGCAAGTGATAAGAACATTTTCTCTTTTGGAGAACAAGAGAGAATTTAGATTACACAACATTTTATTCAGTGATCACAGCCACTGTTGGATACAATGTAGGTACATGCCTTCACTGAATATAAACTTTTAAAGGCAAAGAAATTAGAATACTATACACTGGTGGGCTTAAGCCTTGTCCATATTGGAAGAGCAATTGATCTACTATACCACGTTGGTTAGACGTAGTCTAGTATTATGTTTTAGTACGAGGTTTTCTTCTCTTATAACTAGTGGCCAAGGTTCAGTAAACATTTATTTCAAGCATTCCTTTTCTTCTGGAATATTGCTATTAATTATAAATCTCGGTTTCTTAACAACTTTCCTAAGGTTAATTTATTGTATCAAAAAGTAATTGTTTAATTAGACACCATAGCGTTCATAATCACGAGATAACTAAATTATTAACGAAAGGGCAACAAAATAAAAATATTCACATTCGTTTTTATATTTAAGATACTTAAATATTATTATTTTAATCTGTATCTGAATGCTTATAATATTATTAGGCGATCATTATAGGTATAAAAAGACACTATAAACAGCTGTAATGGCTCTATTTATTCTTAAAACAAAGTAATTAAACAATGGGCAATGAACATAATACCTTATCAATGCATTCTATACTTATATATCTACTTAATTAACTTTACTTATATATTATTTATACATTAATATAGTTCGCACTATAGACACATGTAAGACAAAATGTCATTTGTCATCACTAAAACCAGCTGCCGCGATGAGTGAGCGAAAAGTTGCTAGCATCATAAACATTGTATGCATTGTATTGCTGATCGAACTAATTAATCGTAGATCGTTGGATAGATAGCCCGGTAGCGTTTCCGGTGAAGGTTGCTCAATATTCACCCGTCGATTTGTATGTATTACAAGCATTTGAAACGTTTTGATTGACGATAGCAAATAATTGGACAAGCAGAATTGGTTACCGTTTAAAGTGTGATGGAAAAAGTTAATTACAAGCAAGTAGATTGTGCATGTAATTTAAATAAACGTAATTATCTATATAAAGTGTTTATTTAAGTGGTTGCAAATGTTTTATAGATATTTTATTTGTTCACAACTCTCACTTCACCTTCTGTAATGATGTTAAAATAAGTAACATATGTTGTAATAGTGTAAAAAAAATGAACTCGAAGTATAAGATAATAGGTTTGAAGACATCGTGGTTTTCATTTCAGCTCACAAATGTCCCAGTGCTAGGATAGAGCCTCCTCCAAAATAGAAGAGAAATTGGCCATTATGCGGGCCAGTAAGGTTGGTATAAACGTGATATTATTTCTAGCGTGTCTTCTTTTGCATAGAAGTTGTATTTATAATATATCCGTTAGTATTTTACGACACCCACGGGTAAAATTTGGTTTTATATTTTATTTTCGTCATCACACGGAATGGTAGTTACAATACCGAAGCCTGTTATTTTTATTTTATTTGGCATATAATAATTTGTATTTGTTTCTTTTCTTTTAATATTTGTTTTAATAGATATTCGTTAGCATAGCGCATTTATAATCAAATTGTATTTATTTGAATTTGATATATAATTTATTTGTGTGGTGACGGAGTAAAAATACAATTTACCACCCTTTATTTTACCCGTGGGTGATCGTAAGAGACGACTAAGGGATAACGCATCACCAAAGACAAAGACCGGGTTCCGGTGGCCCGCTCGCATGGCGTCGAGAGGTACATGTAGGGCAGGTCTATGGGGTTGCGCGCCGCTTCTTCTGTCGCCCCGGACGGATTTAGCGAGGTGTGAGCACTCCATAGACCGCCGCAATAAAAGAAAAATAGGGATAACGCATATAAAATCTATGCTAGAGAAGGCAAACTTGAAACGAAACCTAATACCAACACATCCGACCAGTGTAGTATAGCAGGTTCATTTTTCCTCCTATTATGGTTGAGGCTCGAGCTCAACAGTATGTCCCACTATTATATGAGTTGACATGATGATGACATAACTTATTAATATGCGTAATATGCGTAAAGATATATCTACGGTCGGCTTACGGTAGGTACGTAGGTACGGTCGATAAAAATATATCAACGTTCCTAATATACGTAAAAATATAGGTACCTATCTACGGGCAGTTTATGTAATTCTCATGACGATTAAATCAATATACAAGTTTTTACGTACCCTTTAAATAATACATACATATGTAGGGGAGACCGGGGCTACAATTAACAATAAATTTATTTTTAGTTATACCTTCGAAATTATTCAACATTTAGACCTGATTCTTATGTCACATGATGCTTAAACTATTAAAGTATCATGCTATTAACATAAATTAAACACACAGCATCTGTTGTCTAACATATATATGTTTTTCTCAAAAAAGTCGTTAGTTAATTCTAACCCCGTGTTTGGGGCTAGAATTAACAGCCATGGGGTAAGTATTAACTGTATATTAAAACAATTGGTCGAGGTAAAATAAAACAAATATACACATGGAATTATTTTTTATTATTAAAAGTGCATTCTATACAAATGTGTATTGAGCACATTTTTTATATCAATTGACATTTTACTTTAAAAATCTATTATAAACTGTTATAAATGATCAACGTCTTATAGTCTAATTTTCTTAAGATTAATCTTCCTCACATACGTTTTAAGTTATGACTTCTATGCTAAAATTTAAATTATTTGGCACACAGCTATATAAATTATCATAGATGATGTAGAAAATGGCACAATTTTACCTTAACATCTAGTGAATCAGTCTTTGTAACAAAAGCATTTTAGCAAATACTCTGCTTAATTGATTCTTGTTCAGCAGTAAAGATTAAGCGGCTTTGTTCGTAACCCATTTCTGCTGGTTCACCAGCTTTCTATTTTTTGACAAAGTTGAAGAGTGAAACGTGACACAGATTAAATTCTTTGGCCACATCTCAAAAAATAAATCAAAAAAATCTTTTTTTTTCTCCATTACTTCTATCGCAGTCAATTCATATATATACCTCTAAGGATTTGCTTCCTCTAGTAGTTTTCCCTCGATACTCATGCTGTAATAAAATTGATCGAAAAAGAACATAATTAAAATAATTATACGTAGCCGGATAACTTATTAATACTAGCCCCCACATCTGGGATTAGTATTAACATGTTAATAGTAACCCCGCCGATTTGTTAATTTTAACCCCAAAGGTACATTTTTAGTTAAAAGTATCATATTAAAATATTTGTTGAAAAAATAATTAATTGAGCAACATAGTATTATTAAGTATGAAATATACTTCTAGAAAAACAAAAAACAAAATCATAATGACCTGTATATAAGGCATAAATCAAAAAAATGTAAAATGAAAAATGTTCGTTACCTGCGTAATAAAGTAGTCCGTTACAAAACTCAGTCGCATGACGCGCGATTCACAACTGATCAATCCCGAGTCATGTGGCGTCATTTATATGACGTTTTAAAACAAATACTATAAATTTAGTGTGTATAGTTACAAAGAAATTCGCTTGTTAATATTTACCCCCGTTAATTGTAGCCCCGGCCTCCCCTATATACATATCATCACGCCACTTCCCTTGCAAGTAAGCAGAGAGAACAGAGTGCCAGAGAACTCTATATCCTTGCATACTTCACTCGCTTCCTCAACATTGATAATTCTCTTCATACACGCTCGCCGGTTTCGGAGACTCTTGACTCCACCTTCCTTCAGTACGTGACCAATCTGGTCTAGGTAGGTTAGTCTCGGTCTCCCTCGGTACCTACATCCTTCCACTTTCGCATTGTATATCTCCTTAACCAGACGTTCGTTCGGCATTCTTTCCACATGTCCAAACCATCGGAGCATTCCCTTTCGCATCTTTACAGCAATACCTACTCTCTTTCATACCTACTCCCTCTCTTACGTCATCGTTACGAATGTAAACAATATTTGTAGTTGATATTAGTAGGTTATCTGTGATTATTTCTTAGTTGTATCATCTCACCCAAGTACAGAATACAATTATGTATGTAATCAAAAACATAAAATATGTTCTTGTTAGTTATTTGAGTCATAAACGTCGTATAAATTTCATTGAACACAATACACCGCGGGGAATGTGTTTTTTTTTTCTCTCGTCAACGTTTATATCGGGACGCATTTGATCAGTTGCTTTAATAAATCTAATTAACATTTAAATGGTGATCACGCATAATAATCAGGTGGCTTTGTAAACTGAAACGATGCTCCTTAATTAGTAGACAATAGCAACAATGTATTAATGAGGCATTAAGTCGGTTAAAACATTCATATATAACGAGTGATGAATAAACTTTGGAGCACTTGTTCACACGGAGCGGGAGGTGCGTATGACGCAATCTTTGTGTGACACTGTGCCGCAATGCCGCGCCGTGTCCCTTGCTTGGAGGACGACACTGTTCCTATTGTGTGCACGCCCTAACGCGCACCATTAAAGAATGCCGCCATCTGATGTGTATAGACTAGTTGGAATGGTCTTATAAGCTTAAATTTTATATGACGTATTTGAATCATATAAAAATATTTTAACTAATATGAAGTTGTTTAATGAAAAATTAAATTCGCTGTGTGGTAGCGGCTACGAATACTACCAACCCTTACTTTGCTCGTGGATGTCGTAAACAACGACTAAAAGCTCCATATTGAGTTGATGTCAGGCAGGCGGCTGGTCATAAAACTATTATTACCAATATCTTTTGTAATATGTAGGAAGAGGAGTACCTACATACCTATTGCATGGGCCCTAAGTAATTGGGATAAGAGTAGGAAAATGGTCATGGAATTATTTAATGAAAATATAAATGAGAAGTTTCAAAATTACGCGAAAATTTTCTTAGAACTCTTTCTTATACATTGTAAATCTGATCTCTTGGCTTGGTGAAAGGGAGAATGTCAAAAAAATCTTTTCAATAAATCTGTACTATAACATGATGATATAGATATAAATTAACGCATTTAAAGTGGAACATAAAAATAAGTACATCAATTTTTCCAACGTCTAGATATATTTATTCGATAAAAAATGTATTAAAAACGGTACTAACAGCCGGAACTGTTAATGAATTAAAAAGTTTAATTTGATGCGGCGTGTCACGTAGGATCCTAAGTCAGATTTCTAGCGAGCAAAAAACATCTATTACCTTAATCAAAAAGTTGTGTGGCTGAAATAGAGGTGAATGAAAACAATGAAATATATTGGCTTTCTTAACTTTAAATGCTACATTAAATCTCTTATAGATTAAGATACCCTTTTCATTAAAGTTTACATTAATTACAATAGCGAATAGTGTTAGTAATAATAGTTTATATAGATGTTGCGGATATAAAGTTTTGGTACTCGATACGGATTTTAAAATAACATTATATCGGTTTCGCATTCGTAACGACGACGTAAGAGAGCGAGTAGGTATGAAAGAGAGTATTGGTGTAAAGATGCGAAAGGGCATGCTCCGATGGTTCGGACATGTGGAAAGAATGCCGAACGATCGTCTGGTTAAGAAGATATACAATGCGAAAGTGGAAGGATGTAGGTACCGAGGAAGACCGAGACTAACCTACCTAGACCAGATCGGTCATGTACTAAAGGAAGGTGGAGTCAAGTCTCCGAAACCGGCGAGCGTGTATGAAGAGAATTATGAATGTTGAGGAAGCGAGAGAAGTATGCAGAGATAGAGTTCTCTGGCACTCTGTTCTCTCTGCCTACCCTGCAAGGGATATGGCGTGATGATATGTATGTATGTATGTATGTATATCGGTTTCGGATTCATATCAGACACTGCAGAATAACAGCGTTGTAGTATCACTTTTGTAGGAGATACCACAACATTATGCTGAGCAGTGTCCTTTTCCTCATTTGTGGAGGGGACGCCACTGTATTTATTTTATTTTATTAATTTTTATTTTATTTTATATTTTTAAGTAGTTTAAGCTTGTAATATGTCCTTTCCATGAGTGGATAAATAAATACTTTTTCTTTCTTTTCTTTCTTTCTTTCTATATAGTTGTGTGGTAGAGGCTACGAATACTACCAAACCTTACTTTGCTCGTGGATGTCGTAAAAGACGACTAAGAGCCTTATAACGACCAGGGCCAAGTCCATCTGATGCCGTTTGGTCAACAAAAGGGTTGGAACATCTGGCAGGCGGCCGGTCATAAAACTATTGCCAATAACTTTTACAATATGCACTATGAAATAAGAGTACATATTGTATCGACCCCAAATAATTGGGATAAGAGTAGGGGAATGATGATGATGGTTTCGAATACCTACATATAAAATAATTTCGGATTATCCTACTATTTCGGATAATATGGGATAAGGATGTTGGATTTTTAGGGAATTGTAATTAAAGGAATAGGTATGTTAAGTGTGGAGATTATCATATTATTTCTCTTACTAGGCTTGCGTTTAGGCTGATTGATAAAAACCTGTCATAAAGTGCTAAAAACTATTAAAGATTTATTTTACTGTCATACCGACACCAACTATATCCACTGTTATTTATAACGGTAATAATAATTATTATTTATATTATATATTAATAATTATTCATTTCAGTTACAGTTTCGGATATAAATGGAATTTGAAATCAAATATCCGATAGTTTCGCTTACGGTTACGGAGCTATATAACATCCCTAGTTTATATATATTATTTTGGTAGAATGCAATTTTTGAAACACATTATACCTTTTGATAATTAGCTTACCTCGTCAAATTAAAACTACATTGTGTAAATATTTTCGAATAGTACCTACCTGCAGAATTAGATATGTTGTATCGAAGTTGTTGACAAATGCTTTAAAAGTTTATGTATAACATAGACAGATGGTGTCCCAATTGCCTACAACATATTGGAATCACTCTTAAACTTACAATCTGAGCATAGGGAAATACGTCTGCAGTGGATTCCATCTCACATTCAATGAGGTTGTCGACCTATTAGCCAGACAGGCGATTGTGGATGGAATTCCTCTGGGGGTGACTCCTTTATCCTCCGATTACGTTAGACAGTGTAGAATACTTTGGCAAGAATATTTTGATAAGCGTTCTATAGAGAAAGGTATATGGTACATGACTATCCAACCACATATTCTTAAATATCCTTGGTTCGGCAACAGTGAACTAAAACGCAATGTATTAGTGACAGCTCTTAGACTTCGTTCTGGGCACATTCCATCGAATAAGTTTTCATTCTTAATGGGAAAAACAGAATCACCAAAATGCAATAGTTGTGGGGTGCTGGAAGATATACAGCACATTCTGATGGAGTGTGTTAGGAACGAGGGATATAGAAGGCACTGTTTCAATAGAATTAATTTTTTTTAATGTGGGAATAGGTATGTAATAGTATCTATGTTGTCCGCCCCAGAGTCTGATGAAGCTATTGTTTTATACAAGTTGACGGAGTTGGGTCTGCAAAGGCCTTAATTTCGTCAACTTTAATTGTTTTTTTTTTTTTTTTTTTTTTTTTTTTTTTTTACATATATTTTTTTGTTGATCTTTGTACAGTGTCTTACAGAGCGATGTGGTCGCGTAGCGACAAAGCCCTTTAAAAAAAATTAAAAAAAAATGATTAGGGACAGCTACATAATATGTATTATGTATTATGTATATATTTGTAAATAGTTAGTAAAAAGATTTTTAAAGATAGCTAATATTAAAGTTTTATTTTATTTTCAATTATCATAATTTTCTTTCCATTTTTATCGATATACCTATTATTTACTATAAGATATGTGGCAGTAAACTTAACACACTGGTCAAAGGATTTGGAATATTTGACTTATTTAGAGTTTCATTTTCTTGGAGTCATGTTATCTGCTTTAATTTAATGATATTAGTTTCATACAATATTCATTCGTCGAAAAAAAAACATGGATGGTGGTAAAATATGAAAATTCCTTATAAGCACAAATTGTTCCTTTCGGCGCCCCGAGTTCTTTGGACGATGTGTGATTAGACGACAGTCTATCACCAAAACCAAAAGACGAGGTAAATAAGGATAGATCTTTAAAAAATATGTCACAAAAGTAGTTACAACCAAAATGAAAAAACAAGTACATAAAATGCTTGTACAATTGTACATACCCATTTTAACAATAATTATTTAGGTACCTAAAAAGTCCGGCTGGAGAGGCCTCGGTTCGGTGTGCGGACCGTGGAGGCCTTCCGGCCGGTGCTGATGCAGTGGTTGGAACGGCGGCACGGGGTGCTCTCCTTCCGACTGGTGCAGGTTTTGACGGGGCATGGATGCTTCGCCAAATACCTGTATACGATCGTCAGGAGGGAGAGTACACCGTCCTGCCACCACTGCGATTGCGACGACGATACGGCGCAGCATACGCTCGAGGCGTGTGCCGCTTGGGCAGAGCAGCGCCGTGAACTCGTCGCAATCATCGGTGCCGACCTGACGCTATCGACCATCGCCAGGGCGATGCTCGACAGCGTCAGGAACTGGGACGCGGTCACAGCCTTCTGCGAGGCAGTAGTCTCGCGGAAGGAGGTGGCGGAGCGCGTGCGCGAGGAGCATCTCCTCGACGACGCGAACCGCCGCCGGCGACTGGGGCGGCGTAGGCGCGATTACCTGCGCCTGATGCCGCCCTAGCCGAGGCCGCGGGTGACTGGACCGGGGAATCAGTCCGTCACCCGCCGAGAGGCTGACCGCGCGAGGAGGGAACGACGTCCGCCCCCCCCGGGGGACGTCGCTCAAGGGGAGGGTACCTCTCAGGGGGTATTCCGTCGGGCCGGCCACTGACGACAAGTTCACGCTGCTCCAGTGGCCGGTCCAACGACGTAGGCGAGGTTCGTGGGTGGGTTACGGGTAGGCATGCTTACGCCCCTCTGTCGCCCCGGACGGAGTGGTGCGAGAAGAGCGCCGAACATAACCCAACCCCGAAAAAGAAAAAAAAAAAAAGGTACCTAAAAAGAAATTATTTAATGCTTTTGCTATAAGGCCGGCTTTTGACTACAGGATGTAATATATATCACATCTTGAGCTATACCTATATTACATCCTGCAATTGCTGTTCACACTGTAAGATATATATTTTGGAACAGTTCAGCTTGGGTTACCAATCAAACTGTCCGGGAACGTGAGGTAAAAATGGTAAAATATATCTACTCCTTCAAAATATCGCTTATTTGGTCGAAAAAATATTTACAGTTTGGGATGTAGGTAGTTAATATATCAAAAGCCGGCTTTAGTTGCTGTTACCAAGCGAATGCCGGTGATTTTATTTACTTTAAAATAACATTTTAGTTTAAAACTAAATATTCAATTCCTAGTTAAGTATTTTTCGTTCTAGAATGTGCATATTTTGTGTAAAACATTTTTTTTTATAAACAATAGATTCAATTGAAATTATCAATAAAACTTTATCACTTACTATATCATCATCATCATCATCAACCTGCTCTTATCCCAATTTATTTGGGGTCGACGCAATATGTCTTCTTCTTCCATACAACTCTATCAGACGTCATCTCTGTGGTCACTCCTTGTCTATCCATGTCATGTTTCACGCAGTTCATCCATCTTTTCTTCGGTCTTCCCTTACCCCTTAAGCCTTCAACATTCATACTTAAAGCTTTCCCCACAACATTACTTTCATCCCGTCTCATCACATGTCCATACCATGTCAATCTTTCACTCCTTAATTTTTCCGTCACTGGCGCAACTTTCAAACTTACTTTTATCACTTACTATATATAACTACGTAATTAATTGAAAATCCAAAAAATAATCTCTCTGTTTGGTACAAAATATAATGGGTCAAAATTACTCATTTTCACGTAGGAATCGTAAAAATTGGATGAGGGGGTACTCAAAGAGCAGTCTTATCTTGGAAAACTGATACCGGTAACTGTCATCACTAATTTGCCTCATAAGCATAGTGATTATGCTGTTATCTTCCCCTTTTAGGGAGGCCTATGTTCAACAGAATATAGATAGATGAATGGAAGTAATCAGTATGATGTTATAATCGTTATTGAAAAGTATTAATATCTGTTTTTATTTTTCTTTAGATAAAGAGAGGAAGTAACAACACTTTGCCAGCATCAAAGATAGTGCTAACATTATACGCTAATATAATAAGCCATTTACAGCTTTTTTATCGTTTGATACTTAAAATAAAATATGAGTTCCATATCATTCCGCCCTAAAGTTGGTCCCATAAAATACGTCGTATCGACCAGATTATTTTATTGCCTATGGTTGCATACAAAGTAGTTTTCCATCGAGGCGTAAGTGGTAATTGCTGTTCATGGAACTCAGTAACATCAAATAACGATAGTCAAACGCATGCCCAACGCGGGTAAGGTGTTCCTTTGAAACATTACTTGAATGACAAATTGTGTAAAAAACTTGTAACATGTATTATAACTTAAAAGAAAATAAGTAAATAAATTGAAAATTGTAATACTTCGAAGAAACAGTTCAATCTTTAGATTAAACTGTTTTTTTTTTGAAGTGTCTTTTCGAAAGTCGAAGTGTCTTCGCGAGAAAATTAAACCGTAAAATATATACATATTATCAACGGTCATATAATTTGTATTTGATAGGGATAAATCTAATAGCAACGATTATTTACTCCTATATTGCAATATCAGAGCTTCGGACTTTTTTATTGGTAAACGAGCAAGCATCACACCTGATGGTAAGTGTTACTGCGGTTAATGGAACTTTGCAATACCAGGGGTTTAACTAGGCTGCTACCCACTAATTAAAACCCATGCCGAAAATTGGGCTTCCGGATCTCTTGTTCATCAAATAAGGCGCTACAGCGCATTGCCATCGCACAGAAGTCAAAATATTCTTCTTCTGAAAAAATACATATACATAGGTACCAATTTTCATAAGGATCGGTCAAATAGTTTCTGAGTTTCATATACACAAACATCCTCTTTTATAGATATAGATTTCTGGTATTATTTTATTGTACATTCAAAATAATTTTATATATCATTAAACGTAATATACCTAAATGGCGTGAATGAATGTGAAGCTGGTGACTCAATTTAAGAGCATAGTCTAATCGGTATCGTTTTTTAATATGTACCTAATATATATTCACAAATATTTGAACAAAGTCCGAAAAACACCTACACTCTAAATCAGCTACAACATTATATTATAAATTGAATCATTTGTAATTGAATTCATTCATTGCCTCGTATATGCTAATTCATAGATAAGAATATTGAGTGACAATGTAAAATGGCCTTTTACAGTATCTAATATACAGTTTTGTAAATTTGCCTAACTGTTTACATGGTAAATTAAAATTAATTAAGTGTTTATGGGACAGTAAACAAGAAATTAATGTCCACGTTTCAGCTAATGGCAGAAGGGCATGTTACGCATTTAGCAGTCCCAAAGTTTGAGGTATTTATTTTAATAAAAATATGTTTTATAATTTTATATTTTACCTTATGTTTAGGTTAATGTGTAGGTAGGTAAATGTTTAGGTAAATCTTTAGGAAGGTAAATGTTGACGTAAATCTATGGGTAGGTAAATGTTTAGGTAAATTTTTAGATACGTACCGTACACACATGAGTAAATAAATGTACAGAGACCAAGCTTCTAAGGAGCAAGCAAAATTGTTACCTATTCTGATAAGGTTGGCACATGAGGATGAAAATAAATACACAAAATGTTTGTCAGTTTTTTTATGTATGGATATTTTTTTACAAATACTTTAAATAGTTCTTTTTTGTAATTTTTGATTTTTAGTAATTTGTCTTTCTAATTATTTCCAATTTCAAATTTAAACAAACACGCACGACGCGATGCATAGCGAGCGGTGAGTGAGCCCTTTGTTTGAGCACTGGCCGATCCAGCCTAAACAGGTTTCGTTCCGTACGTGACGAGCCGCCAGTGCTCATGCATACACGCGCATCATACTTGTAGTGATGTACCTACTGTGGCGAGGTTGTTTGAATGTTTGTCTCTGTACGTTTATTTACTCATGTGCCGTACGTATGTGTTTTACTTGTACCTACTATTTTTTGATTGGAATATTTGACACGGGTAACTAGAAAAGTAAATGAATTAGAAATTATCAACAACAAATACATATCATCTCAGCTTATATACATCCCACTATTGGGCTCGAGCCTCCTCCATAATAGGAAAGAAATTGACCAAGCCTGCCAGACGGGTTGGTATGGGGGTTAATTTCGAGTTTTCTTCTTCTTGCATATATGTTATATGCATATACAATCCCTTAGTCGCCTTTTGCGATATCCACGGGGATGATAAGGATTGATAAATTGTATTCTTACTCCGTCACCACGTGGAAATGCCTAGAAATATTACAACAATACTCAATAGGATATATTTACACATCTTGAAATTTCATGTATTTATATCTCCAGTTCTGTTTCATGATCTCCAATTAGTAGTGGTAGGACCCCGCTGTTGACAGTTTTCTGTCTACAGCTGCGGACTGGTCCGTCTGTGATAGTTACACACTCTCGCAGAAAATCGACTCCAGAGCAGTGGCAAGTGGTGCTATTGCGCTTCATTCAGTGAGCGATAGAACCGGGAGCTCAACTTTCTGGGTGGGTTTGGCTTATTGGCAATAGTCTAGCTGTACCGTCGGTTTTACAAAAATTCATGAGCGGCAGCAACACCGATCATCAGGTTTGATACTTGTTAGTTTGCTATCATAAGCAATAAAAAAATATTATCGTCTATGATCGCAAGCTGGGTTGAGCTAAGACCGTAGACTACCAGAAAAAACATAGGTCCACTACCTATGTATAGTATTAAAGAATATTTATTCTGTATATATATATATATATATGTATATATATATATATATATATATATATATATATATATATATATATATATATATATATATATATATATATATATATATATATATATATATATATATCAATGTACCTAGCAGGTAACTTAAAATTAATACAAGGCTAACACGAAAATCTCTATAGTAATGTATATAGGTATATTGTATTACTTCCTCTTAATTTTCCCTGACAGTCTGAAAAATCGGTTGAGAGATGACCAGGGGAATAAGCAATAGCGCTTTTCTTTCTCACTCACTTTCCTCCACTTAGGAAACTAATTACATCAATTATTATTACTAACCTGCTTACAGAAAGTAGTGATTATGACATTATATGCTCTTGGGACCATCTGTCCAACATTAGGCGTTGTCTCCCTAATGATAAAAAAAGTCTTGTCACTCAAAACTAAATTGAAATTTGGAAATACTATGAAATTTGGAGTAACATTACAGACTTTGACTGATGGCATATTGGCCTAAGTAAGCACCTTATTTATTGCTTACGCTTGCAAACGAAGCAGTAGCTCAGCTGATGGTAAGTGTTATTGCCGCTCATGGACCTTTGCAATACTAACAGTATAGCTAGGCCATTGCCCACCAACTGAAAACCAACCATAAAGCTGGACTTACGGCTCTCTCCCTCACCGAATGAAGCACAACAGTAGAGTGCCACTGCTCAGACGTCAATTGTTTGCTTGAGTGTGGTACTACCATGGACGGATGGGCCCGCGGCTTTAGACAGAATAGGTACAATCAATAGAGCGGCCCTACGGCTAATAAACTGTCTGTATAAACTAGTGATGTGAATAAATATTATCGAAAATAATTTTTAAAAGAGAGATACTCTAAATACATTTCATCTGTTTACCTCAAACGATAATATGGCCATCATTTAACACACCTGTCTAATTTTATGATAATAACAAGCGGTGCTTCCAAATTTTACTCGTATCAAAATATTTAGTTTCCTTTTGGTTTTTATAAGATAGATATGACAAGATATAAAATATAGCGCGATATATAACAGAACCGAGACCAATATGGTTCAAATTCATACAACGGCAAAAGGTCAATTTACCCTGTTTGCATAAAATGACTGCTTTTATTACATTTCCTGCGGAGTAGCAACCTTTAATGCACATATCGAAATATTATAACGAAAATATATATGTATACCTATATTATATGTTTTTTTAATATTTATAATATTATATATTATGCTAAGAAGATTTTGAAAGTAGCGCCAGTGACGGCAAAGTTGAAAAGTGAACGCCTGACTTGGTATGGACATGTGATGAGACGGGATGAAAGTAATGTTGGGAGAAAAATTTTAAGTATGAATGTTGAAGGCTTTAGGGGTAGGGGAAGATCGAAGAAAAGATGGATGGATTGCGTGAAGCATGATATGAATAGAAAGTGAGTGAATGCAGAGATGACATCGGATAGGATTGAAGGGAAGAAATGAACATATTGGATCGACCCCAAGTAATTGGGATAAGAGCAGGGTAATGATGAATGATGATATTATGTTAAGAAGATAACACTCAGTAATAAAGAAATCATCCTAGATTTGCAGAGCCTTGATAAACATACAATTAACAGACAATAAATGATACACAGACCCAGAACAATGATTTGCGGATCACCTAAAGTATTGTCCTGAGTGAGAATCAAAGCCACGACACTGGCATGGTAGGTCGGTATCTTAACTACTACGCCTGCAGTCAAACTTGTATATAACAAACACTATATTTATATAGGTACATATATTAAACCTATTTTTGGTGCATGTTCGTAGCCACCACGGCTACGAATACTACCAACTCTTACATTGCTTGCAGATATTGTAGAAGACCATAAAGAGCGTTACACTATCTTGAGCTAATTTTATCTGATGCGGTTTGGTCAACAATTACATTCTCAAAATGGGATGAGGACAAGTAGGTGGCCGGTTATGAAACTATTGCCAAAAATGTTGTAATATGTACGATGAAAGAAGATGAAATATTGCGTCGCCACCTATAGCTTCAAATAAATATTTTTTTCCATAAAGAGTTCCATAAAGAAACATTTTTTTTCAAAAAAACTTTTTCTTTAATATTTAAGTATTCATCCGTGTGGTGGCGGAGTAAGAATACCACTCCCTTTATTATGACTATGCACGAGACTAATAAGAGATATAGCTATGCAAGAAAGAATAAGCTCGAAATAATATCTACTCTATATCCTCTACCCAACAAAATAAATTGCCTCTTATTGTGAATGCGGGACGGGCCCAGCAGCAGAATATATATGAGTTGACATGATGTTAATAGATCTCCATTTATTAATGGGTTAAGCATATGTAGATTAAGTATATGTATATGTAACCTTTTAATCTATCGAAGAAGTCCTAAAATTCGACCATGGAGTACCAGAGGCAATACAATTATAGCAGTGCTTTCGGGAAATTTATATCACTCTGTTCGCTAGCTCACTTGCCATTTGTAGTGATTACTGCAATCCCACTTTTGACCCTATATTATAATATTTTTCTGAAAGATAGATAGTATTTTCGTCATTAGACAGACGTTTTACCGCGTTATCTATCAGAAAAGGTTAAATTTTGTTTCTGCCTGGGTTCCATAACACATCTAGATATATTCTTTATAGCATAACAAATCTCCTCTTGTAAATTTTTCCGAGATAAAAGAATAATATATAAATTAATAACCTATGGTTTAAATTAATGATTAGCATTTTATATGCTAGGTTAAATATAAATACAATTTGGAAAATCCAAAAGTGTACACCTCATATTTTTTATATTACGAGTATTTATCATTTACTATTAGTCAATGCCATAACTGAAAATAAAAGAAAAATACTTTTGAAATTTCGGGCTATTCTCGACATAGTGCTAAACATAACTGTTCGTTTATAATGCTTGCAGCCACCATGGCTATATGGGATTTGTTCCATTTGCCTGTCCAAATGGACGCTTTTAATACAAGAAAAACTTCGATACATTAATCTTAAGGTCGTGATAGTGCCAGATCCTTACGGCAACATCCGGACGTCCTCGAATATTTTTTTTAATCAACTTTTTCTTGCTTTAAACAAAATAATTGCTTTTTAAAAATATCAAAAACGTTTAAACGATTGGTTTTTTTTGACATATGTATGATAATATTATGCTATAAGTGCAGTGTCAGAAAAATACAGTCATTTTTAGTACTGAAAAGTCCTTGATTTTCATATATCGAGAGTAGAGCATCACTTCAACGCTTCGCTTATGAGGCGTGCAAAAGATACGCTTTACACCGCCATCTATAATTAATCTATTTACACTAAGAATACAACACCCATGCTAAAGAAGAGGCAATGCTTTCACATGGTTGTTGTAAGAGAAGAACCAACAAGCCAACTACAAAATGCTATCTGTTATTTTAATCCAACCTAGTCTGCCTGATATAATAGGCTAATTTCTATAATATCATAGAGGAGATTTGCATTTAATTGTGGAATATATATATCGTAAAGAATATTCAGATTGTTATTGTGGTAATTGTCAGCTTGTGGCTGTTGTTTATCAGGTTTCGGGTTATTTTCTTGTATTATGCAAATATTAATAATAATAAACTGAAATAAAAAAATCGTAAAATAATAAATATAAGTATTATATTTATCCGTGTGGTGACGGAGTAAGAATACTATTCACCACCCCATGTCTTACCCGTGGGTGATCGTACGAGACGACTAAGGGTTATAAAATGCATATAAGATCTATGCGAGAGAAGGAAAACTCGAAACAAAACCAACCAACACGTCTGACCAGCGCGGTATAGTAGGTTAATTTCCCTCCAATTACGGAGGAGGCCCGAGCCCAACAGTGGGACATTTATGGCTTATGATGATGATGATGATATTATTAAAAAAATGCGGTAGTAGAATATCACATTATTTGGCATTACCGTCCCAGATTTCCAAAGAAGTTAGTACAATACTATCAATTATATATGTGTCTACATTTTCGTCGAAAAAGGCGTGACTATAAAAATATTTGTATATTTATGTTGTACACTTGTATTTAGTCGAGTGCTTTAAGGCATAACGGGTGTCATTAAGCTATTACACCTTGTAGCACATGTCAAGTCTGCACGAACCAGTATATAACTACCTATATAGGTAATATGAAATTATTTATGAGCGATTGTAGATATGGTATAATGATATAAGTACTGACTTGCCGCAACTATTGGGATAGGTTCAATCCCGTGCAGTATTTTTTGGCTTCAGCTAGCCGGTGAATCTCACACACCACTCCGTCTGTCACCGACGCGACGGGGGATAGCGCGTAAATGCGTTTCCATAGTGATAACAAAAAAAAATTAGGTCGTTATAAGGCTCTTAGTCATCTTTTACGGCATCCCTGAGCAAAGTAAGGGTTGGTAGTAGTCTTAGCCGCTACCACACAGCTAGAGTAAGTATTGTGACATCTTTTATTCGACTCAGCTCAGCTCTAATCTAATGGATAATAGTGTTATATACAATTTTAAGCTGTATTTCTTGTTTTAAAAACGATTTAGATAAAATAATTTAGTATTTATCTCGATGGAATACTTCAGAATTTATTATAGCTAATTACGTATAATTTTGTCTTAAAATCTGTTGAAAAATTTTTGCGCAACTATCCATAATACAGAAATCCGCAGAAAAATGGTTGTAACCGACATAGCACGAAGAATTAGCACGCTGAAGTAGCTATGGGCAGGTCACATTGCTCGACGAACCGATATCCATCGGAGAAGAAAGGTTCTCGAGTAGCGATCGCATAGTGTTGAGCCTCCATCCCACCGACAACTTGGAAGTGAACTAAGTTTGACGAAAGTTGTTAAATATGGTCGGCACAGCATCGCACTTTGTGGCGAAACATGAGGCAGGCCAGCAGAGGCCGGTGAAAGGCTGTATGATGATGACTATGTGATCATGCATCCGATATTATGACGTTATGATTTCCACTTTAGGACGACGAAATTTATTATTTATGTAACGAAACCATAGTGCAATTTACAGATAACAGTTCAATGTTAAGTTATTTAGATACAGGAATTCCATAAGCTTTACTTTAAAAAATATTTAAAATTATTATATTTTAACTACTTTTGAAATCACAAGAAATAAGGCATAAAGTAATTTTAACTATTTTAATATTTTTACCGCTATTTTTACCAAACTAAAGCTATTTTTACAGATTTTAATATTTTTACTGCTACTTTTAACAATTTTAATATTTATACTGCTTTATTTATCGAAATAAAGCTATTTTTAACGATTTTATCACATTTAAATTTGATTTTGTTATACCAACATTACGAACATTGTAGTTTTAGGTTATGTGTGTATCAAACTAGCGTAATAGTTAAAAATCATACATACATACATATCATGACGCCATATCCCTTGCAGGGTAGGCAGAGAGAACAGAGTGCCAGAGAACTTTATCCTTGCATACTTCACTCGCTTCCTCAACATTCATAATTCTTCATACACGCTCGCCGGTTTCGAAGATTCTTGACTCCACCTTCCTTCAGTAAATGACCGATCTGGTCTAGGTAGAATAGTCTCGGTCTCCCCCGATACCTACATCCTTTCACTTTCGCATTGTATATATTCTTAACCAGACGTTCGTTCGGCATTCTTTCCACATGTCCGAACCATCGGCGCATTCCCTTTCGCATCTTTACATCGACACTCTCTTTCATACTTACTCGCTAACTCGTAACGACGACGTAAGACGTCGTCGTTACGAATGCGGTCGGTCAGCCTAACTCCACAGATTTTCCGTAGAGATCGCATTTCGGCCGCATTAATTTTACTTTCATACTCTTTTCTGCATACCCAACTCTCGCTTCCATACAGTATTGTTGGGACAAGCACTGCGTTATGTATTGCTACACGTGCCTTCTGGCTGAGGTGGTGGCTACCGAGAAGTTGCCCTAACGCTCCATTCACTCTATTTCACGCATTCACTCTTCGCGCTATATCAGTGGTGTACCTTCCATCTCGGCTAAATCCGCATCCAACATATACAAATTCATCCACTTGCTCCAGTACATCATTACCTATTGTTACTCTTACATCTGTTCTGGCTTCATCTCTTTCAAAGACCATTATTTTGGTTATGCTCACATTCACGCGTAGACCCCTTTTATTACAATCTTCTGTCATTGTGTCGACTAGGGTCTGCAGGTCAGTCGCTGCCTGTGCCAGCAGGACTGCATCATCTGTATAGAGCAAAGCAGTGACCACTGAGTCGCCCATCTGGACTCCCACATTCATATCGTTCAACCTTTGGAGACATTTATCCAGATATATGATAAACAATCTGGCTGACAGAACGCACCTCTGCTTAACGCCGATATTGACGTCAAACCAAGGCGACATTCCATCATCCAGCCGCACACAGGCTCTACAGCCCATGTAACGAGACTGCACAGCCTGCAGCAGTTTACCGTTAATAACATACTCCAGTAAAATGTCCCAAAGTTCCTTTTGTACAACCGTGTCAAATGCTCTCTCCAGATCCACAAAACTGCAGAAAACCCTCTGACCTAGAGCCAGATGCTTCTCCACAATGTTGCGCAGAGAGAACACTTGATATATGCATCCCCTTCCACTCCTGAAACCTCCTTGTGTCTCACACAGTAAACCATCGGACACCGTCCTCATTCTCCTTTCAATAATTTTACCAAACACTTTTGCTGCCAAACTGGTCAAGCTTGTGGCTCTGTAATTTGCGCAGTCATAACGTGAACCCTTGTTTTTAAACAAGGGCACTATGACTGCGCTATTCCAGTCCCTGGGAACCATTCCCAAGCTCCAACATAAATTGAGGAACAACAGGAACGCCTCTCAGACACAGGAGCCGCTAAGCTTGATCATCTCGGCAGACACCATATCAATGCCCGCTGCCTTACAATTTTTCAAACTTCTTATCGCCCATTCAATTTAATCCATACTGATGCCATCGGAGGATGCCGGTGCCGAATGTTGATCTACTAGACCACATGCAACACCGGCGCCAACCCGAGTATCCGCATACATATCGCCAAAATATTCATTCCATCGGTTTAACACGTCTTGTGTTTGTGTAAGAATGTCTCCACCTTTAGACCTTATTTTATTCATTCTGAAGGCTGCCAACCACCCCGAGACATCTTCACCTCCCTCAAAAAGAGTTTGGTGTTACCCTCGAAGTTTTTCGTCAGCCTATCTTCTGCACTCATATTCGCTCTATCACGTTTCTCTTTCACTAAGGCCTTGGTGTCATTCTTACACATGGGGGAAAGCTGCGAAAGCGAACGCTCGCGAGAAGAAGCGGAATGCCGAAATCCGCGAGCGTTACGCGCGTGAGCTCGACAAGGACGGCGGCAGATCCACTGCAGAGCCGTCAACGGACGAGGGCGACAATTCTGTCGCAGAGCCGTCCAAAGACGAGGGCAGTGGATCTGCCGATGTGATGGACGAGGGCGGTAGTTCCGCAGAGCCGTCCAAGGAGGTAAGCGGGTCGGCTGAGGAAGACGCCGCCGCCAGGTCGTCGCCGCGCCCTGCGGTGGCGGCCCTGACCGCGGCCCTGACGGTAAGGGAGGAGGCCCTCCCCTCGAAGGTGCGGAAGCGCCCCCTAAATAGGGAGGGCAGCTCAGGCGCCGATTCCGAGGGGAGTGTGGTCATCATGCCTCCTCCTAAAGTGCCGGCCTCTCGCAGAGGGCGAGGGGCCGCGGCGTCGGGAAGGGCGACCCACTCCCCGGCCGGCGGAGTGCGCGGAGGCGCGGAAACTGGCAGGCAGGCTGACAACGAGGCGGCCGCCGCGAGGGTGCTGGGGGTGTTGTCCAGCATCCCTCCCACCGAAGTGGCGGCCGTTGGTGCCCGCGCGAGCGCCCCAGCCGCAAATATGGAGGCCCTGCAGGCCGAAAACGCCCGCCTTGGTGGCGAGGTGTCAGGCCTGCGGGCCCAGAACCGCCGGCTGGAGTCGGAGCTGGCCGCGGTGCGGAGGGCCAACCGCGTCCTCGCCAAGGACGTGACTGAGCTGAGGGCCCAAATGGCGCGGCTCGTACCGCCTGCGCCAACTGCGCCGCCGGCTAGTGCTAGCCGCCGAGGAGCTGTCGCCGTCGTCACCGCTCCGAAGCCGCCCCGAGGCGACGGCCGTCCAGCGGTTGCCGCCGCGCCGAAGACGCCTCTGACCGCGAAGCGTGCGCCGCCGACCAACGCCAGCACGCCAAATGTCGCCGTCGTGGAGCAGGCCCCGACAGAGGTCCAGCCGGTAACACCTATCCCACTGCCTGCGGTGGGGGGCGTGTCGGACGAGGCCTTGCGCGCCATTATAGACGCCATAGGGAATATGGTCAATGCGCGCTTGGCCGTTCTGGAGGCAAGGCTGCCTCCGGAACCACGAGTTCGGCCGCCTCTCGCCGCGGACAAGCGGCCGTATGCGGCACCAACTCCCGCCCCGCTACCCTGTCAGAGTGGCCGCGTGGGGGGGAGTTACGCCGCAGCCGCGGCTGGACCCAAGCCGAAGAGGCCCGCTCCAAAAAGGAAGACGGCACCGGCTCCTGCCGGAACGCAGTCGTCGCCCGCACCAACACCGCCGGCGACGACTAGAGCGGCCGCGACTACGCCCTCAGCGCCCGGCACGCCCGCTACGCCCGAACAGGGTTGGCAGGTGGCCGAGCGCGGCAGAAAGAGTCGCGGCCAGAGGAGGAGAGCGGCGGCCAAGCGCGCCGCTGAGGTCGTCGCCCCCCAGGCAGGAGCCGGAAGAGGTGGCACGAAGAAGAAGAGGCCGCGCAAGGGGCTCCGGCCGCCGAAGACAGCCGCAGTGGTGATCACTGTGCTGCCTGAGGCGGCAGAAAGGGGCCTCAGCTATGAGGCCGTTCTGAGGAAAGCCCGGCGGGAGCTCGACGTCTCCGACATAGGAGGCGTCGAAGCCAGGACCCGCAAGGCCCGGACAGGGGCTCGGATCTTAGAGTTCCCTGGGGCCGAGGGCACCAGGACGGCCGATAGCGTGGCGTCGAAGCTGCGAGGTCTGTTCGCCGAGGAGGGTAGCGTCAAAATCGCCAGACCCGTAAAGTGCGCCGAAATGCGCATCGCGGGTTTGGACGACTCCGTGACGGTGGAAGACATCCGGGAGGCCATTGCCTCGAAAACCGGGTGTCCCATGGACACCGTCCGGGTTGGCGCCATCCGGCCCGGTCCGGGCGGCGTAGGTGCTGCCTGGGTGCAGTGCCCAGTGGAGTCGGTCAGGCAACTGGCCGACTCAGGCAGGCTCCTCGTGGGCTGGAGCTCAGCGCGAGTCACCGTGCTGGAGCACCGGCCTGCGAGGTGTTTCAAGTGCATGGCGGTCGGGCACACCCGGCCAACATGCACTAATTGCTTTGACTGCGGCGGACTCTGTTTCCGCTGCGGTCAGACTGGGCATATGGCGGCATCTTGCGCCGCCCCGCCCCACTGCCCCGCGTGTGCGGCGGGCAATAAGCCCGCCAAGCACCGCATGGGCTCTGGGGCGTGCAGACCTCCGGCTTCGGCTCCAAAGGGGCGGAGCGGCCCTTCGACTCCGGCCGCTCCCGCTCCTAGCGCGGCCCGATCGCCCGCCGCAAGCCAGGAGGTGATGATGGACACGGCCCATTAATGGCTGCCCAGTCCACTCACCTCCTGCAGGCCAACACCAACCACTCCGCCGGTGCGCAGGATCTCCTCCTGCAATCCATGGCGGAGTGGTCGATCGGTGCAGCCGTAGTCGCGGAACCGTACGTCGTGCCTGATCGCCCCAATTGGGTGGTCAGCCGGAACGGAACCGCGGCAATCGTCACCTCCACGCAGCGGCACTTCCCGTCCTTATCCCTCTTGGATAGGGGCGAGGAATTTGTCGCGGCGGATTGGGGAGGGGTCACGCTTTACAGTGTATACCTCTCCCCTAATAGGAGGATGGACGATTTCGGGGCCTCCCTCACCACCTTGGAGGCTTCGATACGGCGACTGGCACCGGGCCTCGTCCTGGTCCTGGGGGACTTCAACGCCAAATCCACGGCGTGGGGGTCCCCGATGACGGACGATCGCGGGCGGGCGATCGTGGAGTGGGCGGCGTCACTGGGCCTCTGTGTCCTAAACAGAGGCTCAGTGAACACGTGTGTGCGACAGCAGGGTGGGTCGATAGTGGACTTGTCGTTCGCTAGCCCCGCTGTCGCACCACGAGTGAGGAACTGGCGTGTCCTGGAGGAGGCGGAGACCCTGTCGGATCACCGATACATCCGAATGGAGGTCTCCCCTCTCCGGGACCTCAGCAGGGGTCACAGGGCGGACCGGGCTCCCGCATTTCCGCGGTGGGCTGTGGGGCGTCTAGATAGGGACCTACTGGCGGAGGCGGCCATCGTGAACACGTGGCTGTCCTCACCACCCCCAGCGGTCGGAGTGGACGCTGAGGCTGTCCGCATCCGCAGTGCATTAACGCAGGTCTGCGATGCGGCCATGCCCAGGGTGCGGCGTCTACCTCCGAGGCAGGGGGTCTACTGGTGGTCCCCAAGACTGGCGGACCTTCGTGCGGCGTGCATTAGTGCCCGAAGGTCCTACACCCGCAGTCGGCGGCGTCGCCGCGATGTTGAGCGGGAGGGCCAGCTGTACGAGGCGTACCGCAGTGCGCGTACTGCCTTTCGGCTGGCCATCCGGTCCGCCAAGGACGCAAGTTGGCAGGAGATGCTGGACGGTCTCGACCGTGACCCCTGGGGTCGCCCGTATCGCGCGTCGCTGAATAAGCTTCGCGCGCAGGGCCCCCCCCTCACCGAGACCCTCCAGCCCGACCTCCTTCGTAGAGTGGTCGAGGAGCTGTTCCCGCGGCAGCCGGAGCTCACGCCCCCGGCCATGGCTTCGCCAGATCACGACCGGGAGGCCGTCGAGAGTGTTCCGCCCGTGACGGAGTCGGAAGTGGGGGCAGCCGTGGCGAAGATTCGTTCCGCCACCACGGCCCCCGGCCCGGACGGAATCCCAGTCCGGGTGTTGACGTTGCTCCTCGAGCATCTCGAACCTCGCCTCAGGCGACTGTTCAACGCCTGTCTGACGTCTGGACAGTTTCCTGAGTGCTGGAAGGAAGGGAGGTTGGTTCTCCTGCCAAAGCCGGGACGGCCCCCGGATTCGCCGTCGGCCTACAGGCCCATTGTGCTTCTGGACGATGTGGGTAAGCTGCTGGAGCGTGTCCTCGCTGCCCGCATCGTCCAGCACCTGGAGGAGGTGGGGCCCGATCTGTCGGACGCTCAATTTGGGTTTCGGAGGGGGCGTTCGACCATCGGGGCCCTGCTACGCCTGAGGCAGACGGCCGCGGAGGCTGTCGCCAGCAAAGGAGTGTTGTTGGCGGTGTCGTTGGACATCGCCAACGCCTTCAATAGTCTGCCATTCAGCTGCATCAGGGAGGCGCTCCGGTTCCATGGAGTGCCCCTGTACCTCAGGCGGCTAGTGGCAGACTATTTGGAGGGGCGCAGTGTTCTCTACGCGAGCCCCGCAGGGGACATTGTGCGGACGCCCATGTCGTGCGGTGTTCCACAGGGGTCGGTTCTGGGGCCGACTCTGTGGGACATCGGGTACGACTGGGCGTTGAGAGGGAGTCTCCCCCCCGGGCTGAGCGTTATTTGCTATGCTGACGACACGCTCGTCACAGCCCGGGGCAGGACATTCGAAGAGGCGGCGAGCCTGGCCACTCTCGGCACCGAGGAGATGGTCAGGCGAATCGAGGCGCTGGGGCTCAGGGTGGCCCTAAATAAGACGGAGGCCCTACTATTCCATGGGCCCCGTGTGAGGCTGCCCATCGGCGCCTCGTTAGTCGTCAACTCCATCCACATCAGTATCCAGGCCCATATGAGGTACTTGGGTCTGGTGCTCGACGGGCGATGGTGGTTCCGGGAGCATTTTCGCCAAATTGCTCCCCGGCTGGTCGGCGCGGCGTCCGCCCTTTCTCGACTCATGCCGAATGTGGGCGGACCCAGTTTCGAGGGCCGACGGCTGTATGCGGGGGTGATCCGCTCAATGGCCATGTACGGCGCACCAGTGTGGGCGAGGGCTCTGAACGCCCAGCTCAGGGCGGTGCTGTGGAGGCCACAGCGAGCCATGGCGGTCAGAGCCATTCGCGGGTACCGCACGGTGTCGACAGAGGCGGCGTGCCTATTGGCCGGGACACCCCCGTGGGACCTAGAGGCGGAGATGCTCTCCGACCTCTACCGGCGGGTTACCTCAGTGCGCGACGAAGGTGGCTCCCCATCGTTGAGCGAGATAGCCACCTGGCGCGAGGACGCCCGCCGAGACGTCATCGCCCGTTGGGTTACGCGGCTGGAGAGGCCAAGACACGGTGTCGTTACCGTCGAGGCCCTCCGGCCCGTACTGATGGAATGGATGGAGTGGCGGCACGGAGTCCTCTCCTTTCGGCTGGTGCAGGTATTGTCAGGGCACGGGTGTTTCGGTCTGTACCTGCACACGGTCGCGTATAGGGAGTGGACTCCGGCCTGCCACCATTGCAGCAGTGACGAGGACACGGCGAGACACACACTGGAGGTGTGTCCGAGTTGGGACGGGCAGCGCCGTGACCTCGTCGCTGTAATCGGTGCCGACCTGACGCTGCCGGCTGTCGCGAGGGCGATGGTCGACAGCATCAGGAACTGGGACGCGGTCGCCGCCTTCTGCGAGGCTGTTATCTCGCAGAAGGAGACGGCGGAACGAGTCCGGGAGGATTCCCGTGACCCGGGCCGCCGTCAGCAGCCGGGGCGGCGCAGGCGCGAATACCTGCGCCTGATGCCGCCCTAACCGAGGCTTCGGGTGATCGGACCGGGGAATTGTCCGGTCACCCGACGTGAGGCCACCGCGTGAGGACGACGCCTCGACGGCGAAAGCTGTCGGGGCGTCAACAGGAGAGGAGCCCGAGAGGGCATACCGCCGAGCGGGCCACCGAAGACAAAAATCGGGTACCGGTGGCCCGCTTGCACGGCGAAGAAGAGGTGCTTGCAGGGTGGGTCAATGGGGTTGCGCGCCGCCTCTTCCGTCACCCCGGACCGACTTGGCGGGGTGCGACGTCCATGGCCCACGGCAAAAAAAAAAAAAAAAAAAAAAAAAAAATGGTGTCATTCTTACATTACCGATATATTTCTTTCTTCTGTTCAGCCATACTGTCATTCAGATTCAAAGAAGAGACATAGTCCAGCCACGCTTTCTTCTTTTGCTCTACGGAAGCTGCCACTTCCGCATCCCACCATGCATCACCATTTGTTTTTCTATGCTTCTTTGAACTTCCACATACTTCTTTCGCTGTATCTACCATACTCTCTTTCAATACCCTCCAGCATTCTTCAATGTCCGATTGCGGCTGGATTGCCATCGTCAGCCGTTCTCGGACACCCTCTGCATACTTTTCTCTTACACACTCTTCTTGCAACCTTTCAACCTTTATTCTTTCAAGCCCTCCGAAGTGGACACGCTCTCGCTAGTGCCTCCACTTTCTGAACAGACCACTAAATCTCGCAATAACGAGATAGTGGTCCGTATCGACTGTGGGGCCCCTGTAGGCTCTTGCGTCCAATATTTTGCTTCGGAGGCGACTGTCTACCAAAATTAGATCTATTATACTTTTCTGTTCATTCCTTCTCCATGTATACATATGGATGTCCTTATGTTGGAAAAATGTGTTTGACACAATAAGGTTTCTCTCCATGCAAATATCCGCTATGAACCTACCTGCGTCGTTCATTCTCTTATCACCAAATGGACCAAGTACGTCCTCATAATCGGGACGCTTGGTCTCCACCCATCCGTTCAAATCTCCGCTTACAATCACGCGTTCACTGGTTTCTGCCATAACTGCCCTAACATTATCCTAAAACTTCTCTAGGTCTGATGTCACAGAGGATCCTACGGGAGCATATGCTACAACCATGAATACCTTGGTGACACCTAGTTTTATACGGACCCAAAGAAGTCTGGGAACATACATTTTGTAATACTTCACACCTGAGGCCAAGCGAGAGGACAACAGCACTCCTACCCCCATGCTGGCTCGATCGCTTTGTGGTACACCAGACCACCGAGCCATCCCGCCACCAGGAATGGTCGCTTGATCTCTGTTACACAGAGCACGTCTAGCTGTTTGTCCGCCATGACGGTTATCAGCTCGTGCAACTTACCTTCCACACAACCTCTTACATTCCACGTGCCCACCTGGCACTCTGCTTTCCTCGTCTCGCCTGACTGGGCAAGGCGTGATGGGTGGCGGCCCCCATCGCCGCATCTGCCGATGTTCGTACCGACGGGGGCGGGTCGGTACGCGTCGCCTCCGGATGACGCCCTAACCCGCACTGCGGTACTCATATCGAGCCGGAATAGCAGTCTAACTATACTGGCAGGGGACGCAACGAGCACGCTCCGGACTATGCCCCCCAAATTAAAAAAATCAAATAATTTAAAAAGAAATTGAAAGTCAATTCAAACATACATAAAAAGTATTTATATATATACATAGATAATTCCAGAAAGAAGTCGGACGATAAGGTCAGAATATACTTAGCACGCGTATTATTGCAATAACCATACTCAGCCTAATATAATCATAAGACCACATTCTTATTATAAGGAATACAAAAAATACTAAACAAGTTCCATCCGATATAAACTTCTATATCTCAATTTAAACTTGTGATATTCTATTTACAGTAACATTTTATCGATTCGATACATCCAACTGAAAAAGTAATTTGAACAATATTATGACTAGACTATTGATAGTTTTCAATTTGAATTATTAATACCTAGTTTACACTCTGTCAATATTTACTGTATTTTGTTATTTGAAGATCATTTCACAGATAATTTAACTTGAATCGCAGAAATTCTCATTTTTAATACAGAAAAAAAAAAATATAAAGTGATGTTTAAACCAACTAATATCCACAATTTCTTCTGCTTATCTTTAAAAAAAATTGTAAAAAAATTGTTGTTGCGTGTAATTCGTTGCAATCTTATATAAAGTAGTAATACTGAGTATTCTTTCGATTTGGTATTAAAATTTACTTGAATGGTGGTAATTTTCCGCAGTGTGATGACATTAATAACGGTAAAACATACTGGTAGAAGAAATATTTTTTTTGCATACAATTCTTTTACACGTCGAAGTCAACCTACTGACTTCGCCGCATCGACCCCTCGCATCACTTTGCATATTTATACGACGTCTGCGCCGGTATAAGAGCAACAAACTCAAGTTTGTTTACATAATTAAACTAATATCGAATATGTAAATAGCAACTATGCATAGGTACAAATATAAATTCAGTGAGAGTGTCGTACAATATGTATAACTATTTATTAGCGATACGTTTTACGATCATTATCGGAATAACTGTTCGAGTGCATTCACCTATAGTCAGCGTGAAACATAATTGCTAAAGTTATTTCTGAATATTCGTCACCCGTTTTATTTTCATACGAAATTGAAAAGTAAGTTTAACCACGTATATCTAAAGAGATAAGCATAAACACAATTTGCATTAGCAATGGAGCTAATTAGATAAACAACCGCCTAGTTTCGATCATTAAACATTAACAGATAGATAAAATGAGATCGTAAAAGCTTAAAAAACTCTATGTCAATAAATAATGTGCGGGCCGGCGGTGTGCCGCGGCAAGAGTCAACACCAGTCAATACATTCTAATCAGTGATTTATTGCCACTAATCCTCAGCTCAGCACAAATAAGCTATCTTGTCGATTTAATGTTGTATCAGCTCAGGCGTGAAACTCCCGCGCACCACTAAGTGGTCCTTCCAGTTTCCACTCGAAATATTTTAATAAGGCCTCACTGCTCACGCACCCTAATAAAAACACACACACGCACTCACCAACACGAACAATCTCCTTTTAAGCCTCTACTCGTTTGAGTCCAATATATTTATAATGGTAGCGACACTAAGAATCTACATTTTTGCTCTAAACGGTGTTAATTTATTGACCGTGGGCAGATAATATCACTTTTTTTCTCCCATTATTAAAGCGATTACACGAGAAATTATACGTCGTAGCCGAGTCCCGAGCTCAATCAGAATATAATTGTTGCTTCAAAAAGTATTTTATATATAACAGAACAAGTATCATTTTTCGTTGCACGATACAGGAAAGCTCGATAATACTTTCGTTGACGAAATCGCCTTATTGACTCGCTAATAAAAAGTGTTAAGTTATGGACGAGTTATGCCACTTGCATTAATTTCGATGCTTAACCTGATAAACAAATTATGGTATATTAAGTTAATAGCTTAATTTATAATTGAATGTGTTACGATGTGTTCATAAGAAAGCATTGTTACGATCGGCCTTTAGCTTATTTGGTCGGTGTTAACGACAAATTGCGTGGATAAAAATATTTAGGTATCACGTATAAATTTGTATATATACATAAGTGTTGAGAGAACTTTAATGGTGAAGAAACATATTAATTTTGTATTTATACCGCCTACATATCCAATTGAACTGACTTTAAAATTTTATTTTTACGTTATTAATTTCTTATTTACAAAATTTCTTAAGCTTTAAAAAATCAATTAAAATAAATAAATGTAAATCATTGTTAAATTTAAGTTTTTTAAAATTTGAGTTAAAATAATTCTCAGCTTATGTTTAATATAAAACGAAATGTACTGACACACGTTAACAAGATAATTGATAACTAGGCTAAGACTTGGTTGCGAAATCTTGATTTCTATTCATGATCAGGAGATCCTTAGTTTCCCTATCAGAACAGACATTTTTTAAACATTTTTACATGGAACGAATATGACTTCAAACTTGGGTTCTTTACACATCTGATTCTTGTTTTGGAATAAAAGTGGGTAATTTTAAAAGTTAAATAAAAAGAGCTTGTAATAACTGATTAAGCAAGTCTCTATAAGTATACACGTAGCGTGTTGTATTTTAAAATGTGAGTAACAAAGAAAAATGGAAGTCTTTGACACGACATTGTACTACGTAATGAATGCGCCCGACGACGTCTTGTAAGATCAATAAAGAATTTGTTTTGGCGATTAGAACATATTCAATTGCAAATAACAGCAAAAGGTATAAACTGTATTTAAAGTTAAAAAAAAAACATGCTTGAGAGACAATTCTTAAAAATATTTTAACCAACCAACTTACAAGTCGCAACACTATATGTGTTGCGACTTGTAAGTTGGTTGGTAGTACCGTCTTTTTGCGTCGAGCGTCGCGAGCTTGATTCCCACGCAGGATAATTCTGAGTGAAATCTACAAATGATTGTTATGAGTTTGATAAATTAAGTACAATTTGTGGCCATTAATTGTACATTGGTAAAGTTCTCAACCACACCGGAATTTATGGTCATTATATTATATGTATTTTTTTTTTAAATTAATTTTCACTTTCTCTTAGGAATTAATTCTCTGTAGTTGGAAGTCCAAGAAAAATGTTTTCTCTTCTCTTCAATTGCATCCTTATTATAAATAAAACCATATAATAAATTTATTTTACTTTGTACGAAGCGAGCGTGTATGAAGAGAATTATGAATGTTGAGGAAGCGAGTGAAGTATGCAAGGATAGAGTTCTCTGGCACTCTGTTCTCTCTGCCTACCCTGCAAGGGATATGGCGTGAAGATATGTATGTATGTATGTATCTTTGCTCGTTCTCTTTGCCTGAAAATATTATTTAAAATCTCATGTTATCATTGTACAAAACATTATTATAAAAAATTATTCATAACAGTTCTTTTTAGCTTAGCCGTAGTCGATCAGAAATTAATTCAGAAGGTTTGTTTATATACTTATAACTATTTTATTATACGTATTTGATTATAATGACTTAATCCTGTTTTATTTTTATAGAAGTCTCTAAATAAGTCATAAACAGCGTAATTAATAGCTTAATACAATCGACGTCCATTTTATATTTTATGTTTATTTTATCAGCAATTAATGAAAATGGAATGTCCGTGTGACTAAGAAAACAATGCGTCATCAAGTTTTACTTATGCGAAAAGCATCGTTTAAAATCGCTAATAGATTAGAAATAGAATTGTCCGTGTGGTGACGGAGTAAGAATACAATTCCTATCTTATCCGTGGGTAATCGTAAGAGACGACTAAGGGATATAAAACGCATATAACATCTATGTAAGAGAAGGAAAACTCTAAACAAAACCCTATACCAACATGTCTGACCAGCGTGGATACAGAGTTACTTTCGCATTTATAATATTAGTAAGGATTTCATAGTTTAATATGATATTTAGATATAACCAAAATCGCAAGCTAATATTCTATATTAATAATGGCTATCCGTATTGCCATTCGACAACAGTGGAGTAATACAAACTATAAGCTATATACAAACTATAGCTATTAAATAAAAAAAATAACTGTGATTCAATAAAGTAATTAATAAAATTGCCATTTTCAAACTAGTCTTTGCTTTTGTAAATTTATTACATCTAATTATAGACATTTAATTTTTTTATTAAATTATTCACAATTTAAAGTTTAGTTATGTTTAAATAATATAACGATGTGTATATTTTATATTTTAGTTTCATCATCTTCATTTTATCATCTCAGTTCGTATATGTCCCACTACTGGGCTCAAGCTTGTCCCACAATAGGAGTGCAATTGATTTACTATATACTACGCTATTCAGACGGGTTGATATAAGGTTATGTTTCAAGTTTTCCTTCTTTTGCATAGAGGTTATCTGCGTATCATACCCTTAGTCGTCTTTTACGACAGTCACTCTCAAGAAATGGGATATTGATTTGTATCCATCACTATACGATAATTTGTTTTTAATCCAGTTAATAGTAAAAATTAACTTTCCCAAAGTTAAACTATTGTCCCAAGCATTTGCTTGTAATAATATATTATATATTTATATCACAGTAATAATATATTATACTTGTAATATTTACTTGTAATAATATATTATATATTTATATTGTTGTGTGGTAGCGGCTACGAATACTACCAACCCTTACTTTGCTCGTGGATGTCGTTGACTAAGAGCCTTATAACGATCTGGGCCAACTCCATCTGATGCCGTTTGGTGAACAATTACATTCCCAAGGAGGGTTGACGTCTGGCAGGTGGGCGGTCACAAAACTATTGCCAATAACTTTTTGAAAGAAGAGTACATATTGTATTGACCCCAAGTAATTGGGATAAGTGTAGGAGAATGATGATAACATTTATATAACTGGGATAAAAAGTATTCGATGTGTTAATCTACAAAATGATCTATCTATACGTAATTTTTTGTCCAAATCGGTTCAACGATTTACGCATGTTTGATTAACAAATACCCAAACATCCAAATATCTTTACAAACTTTCACATTTATAATATTACTAGGATAACATCAGGTACCTACGCCAGTTGCTTTAACACAGGGTCTCGTGGGTACATTGTAATTATTTTTTCGAAATAGTACCAAGAGGATCTATTTCACTATTACGACGCTAAAGAACGTAGTATTTCAATTTACCAAATCTATATACAAGTAAATCTCCACTTCAACAAAATTAAAAATAAAGATAAACATTGCATGTGGCAATTTTAACTTATGTGGAATTAGTTTTAATACTAATATAGTTTTGTGAAGCTACTTTAAATACTAATTTACTTACTAATAAAGTTGTGAATAGCTTGCTCATTTAAGTAAGCTATTTTAGCATGTTATTAGCTTGTTATTAGCTTTTTTAGAACTGATAAGCACGTTGACTGATATTGGTTTTTCATTGTCTCAATCTCTTAACGTCACACTGTTGCATGTGAGTCTTCTATATTATGGTATGGATGGATGGATTCTCCTACAATACAGTACTTTTTAGAATATTTAAGATACAGATTTATTTAAGGATTTTCTTCTCTTATAAATATGCTTACTTCGCTTACTATTCTTTTACTATATCTACGGGAAAGGGCGAGGTTGTGACATTTACTTTTTACTCCATAACCATACATATGACCACAATAAGCTAATTATCTAAAATAAAATTAGCTAAATTAGTTTTTACTAAGTATCGTAATCCATGGTTTCAACGCAGGATACTACTTTTTACCATTTGTAAATAATTGTTTATTAAATGTATGATTGGTAGGTCCTCCGAGGCATAATCTTTTAAGCGTTTAAAAGAATCTTCAAAAATAATCAAAAACCATCACTAAGGTAAAACAATATATGTTCAATTGAATGTGATAGCTATGCTATCATGGATAAAGCCTTCACAGTAGATAAACCACTGCATGATGAAGGTGCGGGTGCGCGAAGCGGTCTACCTGAGGACTGTCTCTGCCGAGTATCTATTACTCCTCATGAAGAGCATTTATTTATGTCTTGTTTAGGTTTTGTCTCTAAAATAATGATTCTTCTTAGTTTGGTGCGTTAATTGTATGTTTGTAACGTGTCTAGATATCGATATAAATATTTATATCTTAGAGCAAGGGATGTCTTTAAAAAAGTGTGTGTGTCAGCTCCGACGCACGACTGGAGTTTACTCCTTAAGTACGATTATCAAAACAGGCGCAAAAAAATCTCATTTGACTAAATATTAAAACTGTTCAGTGAAATATTATCTCACGTCAGAAAGTGAAAGGTACGCAGAATAGGTTGCGCACCAAAAACGTAACGAGGTCATTCGATCACTAGATTTTACTCCTCAAGTTTTTCTCATACCGGGCGCCTTATATGAAAATCGATTCTTAAGGAGTAAACTTCAACAAATTATGCAGAATCCAAAAGCCAATTGCCTACCGCGAATTCTAAGTGCATTAACCTGCATATAGTGTTTGCCTTTGTCACGCAATTAGGTTGGAAACAATTGCGAGTAGGAAATTTCAATACACTTCGGACAGTTACTTCTTGGAAGAATACCTACAACCTCATCCAGTTAATAGCTTATTGTGTTTTATAATTAGCGATGCGTGTAAAAAAAATCTCATTCGCTTGGTTGCGGCATTTCTGATGAGAAATCTAACATTTTGGTTCATATATATCATGAGCATAATGGCACCAAAGTAGTGCCTTTAGGAATGTCAGATATACGCAATATGCTTAATAAGTCTGTTCTCATGACGCTCTGTTTGGAACCTCGGCTTCAACATACAATAGTCTGAGCTCCATAACCTATAAAGTGAACATTTTTATCTTTTCAGTGGACTAAGTATCCCGCTTCAATAGCTTGTCTAGTTACTTATCATTTTGGATTTCCTCCGTGATAATACATTTTAAAGTACTTGGGATGATAGGAAAAAAGATATTGCACTCACATTTAAACGCTTAGTAACTGAGAATCATTTACAATTATTAGAATATGGGATAGTACTTGGTTTTATCATTGTGCTGTTGGAATAATAATATAATGTCATCATATCTTTGTTTCCGATAGGCGTTCTATAAAGAAATTCAAGGTTGTAAGCTGATTTTTTCGTAATTAATTTCAAAAGAGAAGCTCAATTCATCTGACTAGGTTGATATGATAGGCTGAAATTTCTTCTCATTGTGCAAGAGAATCATGCTCAATATAAAACATAAATAGGCTGTATAAAAGAAAAAAGAATATTGTCAACATAAGAATTTACAATAAATTGTTTAAAAACCTAAGTCACCTGGCTGGCTTATTATGGTGCTATTATTTATCATTATGCAGGCGATTTGCACCAAATATGGAACGTATATAACCTATAAAAGAAGAAAATTAATTATTTTAAAATAGTTATAAAATAAAATCCTAAAAACAAATCTGGTTTCATAAATGCTCTCTTTCTATACCATGATTCCAAGTTATTGTAAGATATAATCCATTTTTATAATAAGCTATTCATTAAATGTGAAATTTAAACGTTCTTTTTCAGTAGCTGTATCACCGTCATCTTCAGGTGGAGGTGCGGGGGCAGGTAGCGGTACTCCTCTATATCCGGGTGCGGCGTCTCATCCGTTATCTTCTTTGCTGTCACAACAGAGGCTACTTGAGCTCTCCCGCTTCGGGCTCCGGCACTATGACATCGCCCATCATGTGCTTTCACAGCAAGGTGCTGTTACTAAGTTGCTTGGTAAGCTAGTTTTAGTTCCTTACCGGTTAACTGTCCACAATATTAACAATTTTTAAAGCGAAGTTTTAATACATAAATATACATTTAGCCGCTAAGGATGAAATCAGAAAGAACCTCATTGATAGGTACATTCCATTCCCATAATTAAAAATTAAGATATCTTTATAAATACTGTCAGTACTGCACTGATGACGTAGGGGTATAAGAGGCTACCTACCATGTCGAGTGTTATAAGTTATATCCCCGTGTGGAACCGTTGTTTTTGTGATTCACAAATTATTATTCTCATTCTGTGTGATATTTATGTCTTTTGATTTACGTGTGTAAGTATACCCGTAATACAACGTTTTAATTCTTAGTGTGAATATCAAAAAAACACGACATCATTTTTAAAAATATTACATAATGACACTTGATATATAATAATGACTCTTGACATAAAAGCTTTTTTCCTAGGTCCTTGTAAAGTATGACATTCTGTGTAGAGATAGAGTAAGAACACAATTGCTATCATCTTGCTCATGGATATCGCATAAACAAACACGTCGGATAAGTATAGATCAAAATCCTTCCTATTAGGCTCGAGCCCAACAGTGGATATGGCCCACAAATTCAATGCAATATGAGTTGATACAATAGCTATGATGTTGAAGACGATTCTAAACTAATGATTTGTCTGTAACTAACTACACTATAGCTCATATATAGACATATATACCAGTTTTCGTAATATAAGTAGCTATTCGTTATTCCGAGCAAGTGTAGGCCCGAGACGACGGCGTGCAGTTTTCAGCCGCACAAATGCCGCCCTAGGAGGCAACAGAAAGCTCTACATTATTAAGCTCACCAGTTACTAAAGCCTACTAAAGTAGTGGACGAATACGCCAGTGCGTACTATTTCTAAGCTATAAGTAATTGGAGAAACAGAATACAGTTAAATTCTGTTTCATTTTGCATTGGTATTAGCTTCATGGTTTGTGAAAGATTGATTGAATGTATACAAAATAAAATAAAAACATTCATAAAAATTCATTAACCCATAAAATATTTCAATGCATTAATTCTTAACATAACTTTTATAATAAAATATAATATACACTTCCGTCGTTAAATGTTTAAAAGCCTCACTTCGGCCGAGCGTTTGATTACGTATTTAAAATTACAAGATTTTATTTATGAGGTCCAAACAAATTTGTTACTTTTTATCATTAAGCAACCTAGACACTGAAAAATTTAATTAACACTATTGAAAAAAAATCTAAAATTACGTGCTACATCTGTCCTTTTTTAGTTTTTCCTTTTTCTTTTTGTTTTAATTTCATTTAAATTTGATTAAAAACCGGCTTTCATTTATTAATGCATAATTATTTTATTTTTAATATTTTAAAATTTATATAAATATTTGAATTCAATTATAGTGAGTTCATTATCTACTTTCGTCTAAGAAACTCGTGAATTTCTAGAACAGTGCTGCTGTTTACTCATGATACAATCTTACACGGCTCTTACGAATCCCACGGAAAAGAACAACTCTATTACTTTTATTTTTACACGTTACCATACACGGTTGATTATATTCAAAAGTTGTACATTATGATATTTAAAAAACTATAAGTCTATTTAAAAAAAAGTATATGATGAAATGCAAAAATAATGATAAAGAAAAACAAATTAACTAACTTAGCCTAAAATACAAAATTAAAAAAAAAATGACTTCAAAACGTTATAGTAGAGGTCAACCAAATAAATCCACATCAACAATAACTCAAAAATTACCTACTCACAGAGGCTCTAACTGAGCTCTACAACATTAAAATCGGTTCATCATCGGTTAGAAAAATGTTCTGATTTAACATATAAAAATAAATACAAACGAATCGAGAACTAAGTAATTCCTTTATTTAAGTTCGTTAAAAGGATTATTTGCTAGAAATTAATATTGTTACTTATTTGAAAAAAAAAGTTAGCAAATATAGTGAAAAGATACACAGCTTTATATTTTGTATAGAAAAAGTATTCATTTTCTAGTGACTACTTTTGAAATGACAATAGTACCTACTTCCATTACTTTTTAACCGACTTAATTTATCGTAGCGCATAAGACTAAATACATATATTGTCGTCGTTATAAGCGATTCTATAATGTAGCCACTATAAACAGGTTGATATAGCTACAACTAGATAAGGTTTACTACGTAAGATACAATATCCATAATTTACATAGATTATTTTAAATTTTAAACAGGTGTTAAAAATGTAGACGCATGAAAATGAAACTATTGGATATTTCGATTAATTGGAAGAAATATGATGCCTTGAGTCTTTTTTATAACCATGTTTAGATATTTTTTAAATCGTATAGAATTGTTGCAGATATTTTTATATATTTTTTGGATATATAAAAGGAGGACAAAGTAAGAATAGAATTCACCACTCCCAATCTTGTCTGTATCTATCGTAAAATAGAGCTAAGAGATATAATATACATCCGCAAGAGAAGAAAATCTCGAAATAAAACTTTACAGCAAACCCGTCTCACCTCCCCACAGGGGGAGCCCTTGGGTGATGTCGCTTAGCTTACCTCAATCGGGTTGAGAGCCCTCAGCGCTCACCCATAGTCCGCGTAAAGCTGTCAAAGCCATCTGCGGCTAGCAGCTGTTTTTAGCTGACTTTACACAAAGAAAAAAAACCTGTCTAACCAGCGTGCTAATATGTAAATTTCCCTATTATATTCTATTGCGAAGGAGGCTTGGGCCCAATAGAAAGTAAATCAGCTGAAATAAATAAGGAGGCTATGTTGGTATCATTTTCCGTGTGATGATATATTTTTTCACACCCTCTATCTTCTTGCCTCATCTTTGCAAGGTAGTCATCTTTCTCGACATAGTTACCAATTGAGAAATATAAATCTTTTTCTCCTTATCAGCCTATAGAGGCTATATAAGGTATCTTCCATAGGCTCTTCTACATTGTTGGCCAGATTAGTAAACAGATGATTTTATTTTGCGCTTTCTGTTTCAGTGACGTTATCTGTTTATGTCCTTAATTTTCATTACAATATAGAGTCAAATTTATTTAATATTATTAAACAAATTTATTTGATAAAAAATCTCAGCGACGGGAAAAATAATATGATAAATACTATTTGTAGACATTGCTAACGCTTTTATAGAACTCAGCAATCTAGTAGAGACCGTAAATAATATTCTGCACTGCTACCGATCCAATGAATAGTTGGTTGACCAAGAATAGGTCGTACAGATCATTGAATAAAATATTCATGAAATTTTTCCTTTTTTATAATTTTATCGACCACTTAAATTTATTATTTTTCTAAAGTTAGCTGCCGAATAGACTTTATTTCGTCTTCAAAGCTTCCCCTCTTTTGAATATAACTCTAGTTGTAAATATTGTTACAGTTAATAAGCAATCACTAAAGTTGTTGCTTAAAGTTCAATACACAATTGCGGTTTTAAACGTTTTTATATTCACAATAAATCATAACACGAACATCTCGATGAGTGAGCTCCTTTGTAGTCAACAACAAAAAATAATTCTATTTAAGACATGTTCAAAATTTGCTTGCAAATAATACTTTATTACGATATATAACTCGCAAGCTTCCAACAATCAAGTTTATAGTGTATCTAATTCGCATGATCCTCGTAACGTCTTTATCTGATGTCACATAATACTCTCTTTCTACTTATAAGTCGAAGGAAACAAAACTCTATATCAACCCGCTTGACGCAGCGTGGTATCGTAGGTTTTACCGCCCATTGAAGAGGAGTCTTGAGCTCAGCAGTGGCCCGCAAATGGGCTGAGATTATAATTAACGACTTCTTTCAAATTATCCTATTTACTACGATGGCTTAACGAATTGGGTTAGGGTTTTCTTTCGCGTTTTCCTTCTCTTGTACTAATATTATCCATTACATTCTTTAACTAATTTCTGACCGTAGTATTCTCAGCCTAAATCTGTATAATTTTTCTAGTATAAAATTATATTTTATACACATCTATTTTACACGTGAAACAATTTCTATTTGTTTGATTCTATAACAAAAGTCTCAACATCAATTACACCTTCCCATCGATTCAATTGACCGAACAACCTGAATAGTCCTGACATATATTTAGAGAACACACACTTCTATATTACTTCTATATTGCCTTTAATTGTAGAAGTAGCTACAGCGACATTCACAACTTTATCAGCATTGTTTTATAGTTCAAATTCATAAACTAGTTTTATAGAGACATTTTAAATGTTCGGAAGAAGATAATTGATAGAGTGAACTTATGTCTACTGAGTACCTGTGCCTTCATAATTAGTGTACGTATGTATGTATAATTTATGGAATATATCGTCAACGATATTCACATATTGATTTATACCGCCACGAACTCTTAGAAAATGCTTAAGGGATCGTTGATTAGCTCTTTTTTAGATTTTCGATTATTTATTTATAGAATATTAGCTTCTACCCACGGCTTCGCCCGCGTAAAAGATTACTTTCTTTAAGATTTTCATCCCCTATTTTTATTTTAACCCTTAAGGGTAATTTTTTTACAAAATGTTAATGTCATATTTATTTATATCTAATCAATAGCCTAAAAATAAATTTCAAACATCTGGCTTTAAAAATGACGACCCTTCCTTACAACTTTTCATCTCTCTTTACAAGCCTTTTTTGCAATAAAAAGTAGCCTATGTCCTTTGTCAGGTTCTAGACTATCTGTGTACCAAATTTCATTTAGATCGGTTCAATAGTTATGGCTTGAAACGGCGACAGACAGACAGACAGACAAAGTTACTTTCGCATTTATAATATTAGTAGGGATTTATTTATAGAAGTTTGTGTAATACGATTTTCACAAATAAATTTAGCTATTTAACCATATCAAATAATTTTTAGGGTATTTTTATTTCTCATAATAATGCAACTACAAAAATAGCGTGTTCCTCAAAGTAGTGACTTCTGTATCGAGTTACGTAGTTTTGATGATTTTGACATTCTTTGCATGATCCAAATATAATTGTTCTGCATTTGGTTCAGAAATGTCCGTTGCCTAATTATATTATGTTTATTAAGTACTTCTTCAACTAAGGTATATTTTTCAAAGTCGTCCGTGATGTTACTTTTTAATTATGAATCCAAACCACGTGGGCATGATTTTTCTTAACAGTTATTTTTATTATTAAAATTTTAAGTAACCAGCAATTATTATTATAAACGGTATCAGATTATCCAACGACAAGTCAACAATTATTGTTCAATGACGAATGCGGTCCGTTTTTAACTGGCGTCTAATAACATGGTTAAAGCGAAAATCTCAATCGCTATTAATCATCAATAAGGATAAGCCATCAGTGGAGGTTAGTGCGACGAAAGCTGCTATTGATGAAAGCTTAGATCCTAATCGATTCATAAAACTTGCAGCGTGTTAATTATAAGCCACCGGGGTGCGGACGAATGCGCCTGCGCCGGCCGTTTTGCCGCGAGCATTTGCTTCCAACGCAATCCCGATATTCGATGTGAGAACTTAGGTATCGTATCATCAGCGATTTTTCAAACCAACAACCATTTATTAACTGTTTCTCTCTCAAAGTGCAACCGTTTTTTTATTATAATTTCGTCTAAAAATCTCAGTGATATATTGAAAGACACCTGCAATAATAATTAAAATTATAAAAGGGACAAACAATAGAATTATTGTTCAGGAATCTGTCGATTATAAACTGTAATTATTTCATTTATTCATTGCAAAGTATTGTGTATACAGTTAATTGATATTTAAATATAAGGTGAATTGAAGGGAAGCGTGAATTTTCTATAATATTGGAAGCATACACTAGATAATAACTTAAATTAGTTCTGTTACTGATGTATAATTAGGACATATAAGATACTTTATATTTGTTCAGGACACTTGAACGAACGGTTTTAAAAGCACTTGACCCTTCAAAGAGTACACTATTATTTTACGCCATTTGAACATTCATGTTTCTTGCTAAAGCTTCGGGAGTATTTATTTGTGGTTTATTTTTCATTAAGTTCGTGTGGCTTAAATATTTTTTTATCTTTTTGTACCTAATTCTCTAAAGTATAAGTTAGTCATAAATATTAATAATAATTAAGAAAATACAAATATTTGCGATATTTTAGCGTGTGTATGGTTTTAAGTAGAAGCCGTGCGACATCTCGAATCGCAAGGAATATCGTCATTTAAGTTTATTTTGCACATCAGCTCCTCAATGATTGCTCATACCTTTCAGTTTCGGTTATAATTGAAACTATGATCTGGAACGAGTGTGGTTAGTACGCTGTAGTTGCATTCTACGATGAATTATGTATTCTGATAATGCAAAACATAGATTTGAAGGGTGAATGATCTCCAGTTTTTATGACCAGAAGTAGGTTCGAAAATACGATGACCACATTTTTAGCACACGTTTCTCTAGACTCTTCTTTGTAGCTTTTTAAACCAGATAAAGATTATCTATTATCGCAACTGAAGAATGTGTGAATACAAGAATATTTTTATATCATCATGCCTTTTTTTTTATTGCTTATGGTGGCAAACGAGCAGACAGCACACCTGATGGTAAGTGTCACTGCCGCCCATGGACCTTTGCCAATGGTATAGCTAGGCCGCTGCCTACCAATACAAGCCCCGAACTCACCCCTGTTGGACTTTCGGCTCTCTCGCTCACCGAACGAAGCGCAATGGCACAATGCTATTACTCTGATGTCGATCTTCTGCGAGAGTGTGGTACTACTCCGGACGGACCGGCCCGCGGCTGTAGACAGAGAACTGGCAACAGCGTGTTCCTACCACAATTAAATGCTTATTGTTGTTTATTATATTTGTCAACAAACCATGTCTTCTACCTCTAAAACAATTGGAAGAAGAGGAAAAGTTGCTTTGGCTACGTTTTACATTAGCCTTGAACATCATCATAATAGGCTTATAGTTCAATAAATTGCAACCGAATGCCTGCCGAACATCTACCAATTCTTGTTATTCACACAATATTAAGTGGAATTAGAATAAAATGATGCCACTTATAATTCTGGTAGATATTTACTTAAGAGTCGAAGTTAAAAATAATTAGTTTCGTTTAATTAGTTTCGTAATTTGTACATTCATAAATCTCATATTCACGAATAGTACGTATAATATGAGAGCTGACAAGTGTAGTGTCAATCAATTTTCGCCGCTGGTGATTTCATAACGTCACGTGTCGAGTTCCCACGGAAGCCCAGTTACATGCCGCCCTGGGCCATCATGTTCGACCACTTAAGTATTTAACGTAGTACATAGCTTTAGCTTAAAACTTATTATCTAGCCTAAACAATTTCTAACCTGACTGCATGGAAATGGGTACGCATAAATAACACTCCATGGCCGAGTTCGAGTATTAAATTGTCGGTTTCGATGCCAGTCAGTGACGAATAAATTGCTTATACAACGTCTAGTTTACCTGTTACAAAATAAGTTGAGTTTATGAGTCGTGATTGAGAAAAATAGATAATTTGGTGTATACCATTAACTTAAACATATCTTCAAGAAAGTTTATTATTATCTGAAAATATTCAATCGACTGCAAACGGCAGAAAAAGATGCCGAGGAAACATTGTCTTGAATAATATCCGCGAGAGAAAGTATTGTATTATATTGTATTTTTAATCCGTCACTATACAGACAAAAGAATTTCCGGAACTATATTTAGTGACCTATTTCTAATGCAAAGAATGCAAGCTATTATTTCGAAACACACAAAATAACATAGTGAGTAATTTCATATTAAACCGGTCATTTTATTTTGTCGTACGTAAAATTGTTTGGTAGCTAATGATACTTACTCAAGATGATTGTCCGCGGATCGTCGAGGCCGGTAATGAAGCCGTATTTAGGCTTTGGTCCTATAATCAAAATTAAATTATCCCAGTTGACATTCTTGCTTCAGAAAACATGCTTTCCTTTTTTCGCTCCAATTCTTTACGATAATTTGAATTTATAATACATCACATTGTTCATAAAATAATGTTATAGTTGTTTATTTTTGATTTATTAATTATATTACGCTATTATATTTCTAAATAAAGTAATCACTGATAATAATATATTTAATTATTACAAATATAAGATAATATAGACTTATTAACACCCTTGTGTTGATGTAATGAAGCAATTTTTATTTAATCTGTTTTTAACAAGTACATATATTTTTGACGAGAGGTCATATTAAGAGTATGTGTAATTATAGAGCATGCATGAAGACTATTATGAGTGTGAATGAAGCAATGGAAGTATGCCAGGATCGTGATTTGTGGCAATCCGTAGTCTCTGCCTACCCCTCTGTGAAACAGGCGTGAAGCTATGTATGTATATATTTTTTAAGTCCTGAATATGACCTTCCTCTTATGGTGACGGGTTAAGAATACAATTGTTGCCAACCTGTCTGTGAAACTAACAACAATCGGATATGGTTCTCGTGAGAGCGGACAACAACTCTCTTTTGGGTAGTATACCTATATCACCTTACTGCGATTGTCAAATCGCCCACTAGGCATGGGGATTACTATCTCTCATAATATATATAAGGCATTCTCCCTTCATTTCTAAGAGAAGTTTACATCCAATAGAGAACGGTAAAAGACAAAAAAAAATATTTTTGTGATATTTACACTCTTTTTTACGACTAAATATGCGTTTTAACACATATATACTCAGTAAATGAGTTTAATTTAAAAACATATATCATTTGAACAGGCCATCAATAGTTCGAGATGATTAAAATTTTGTTTTAAAACTATTACCTAATTGCTTCCGAAGGAGCAAGCGCAAACTGATTTAAGTTTAATAAAAAAGTCGATCAATCACCAAATCAACGCGTCGTTAACACGCATTGCATTATGTTCAATAAATCAGGCCATCCAGGCCCACTTCATCGGTGAAGATTTTGATCTATTAACTGGATGACAGTGCACCTCTACGGCACGATTAACTTTAGCGCCAGCCGATATAAGGAGCCACATCTGAATACTTTTAATACAAATTTAATTAACTAGGTTCAGGCCTATATTGTGTCGTTTAAAAGGATCTTTGTGACGTGTAATGACTTAAAGCGGCCATAAACGACTTCTGTTTGGAAATTTATTAACTGACGTTTTGACTGTGCATTGTACCTTTTGTGGGTCTCACTTCCTTAGCTGTGGTGGAGATGATTAATTGCTTATCTTTGTTTTGCAACTTGAGTCCTTATAAACAGTACATAACAAAAACTTGAACGAATTATTCGACACCTTGTTTGTGTATTGTAAATGTTTATGTAGTTTCTTACGTATTTAAATGTTAAAATTCCAATTTACTTGCGTCGACTTTGGTCGTTGTTCCCATTATTTATATAAAAAAATCTTGTGTCTAGTTTTATTTTATGTAATTTATTACACATAAATTATATTAATTAAATCAGAAATGTATTTATTTCATTTAAAAAATGTTTTCCCGTTTTATATGTAACCTGTTAACGTTTCCTGTGTGGTAATCAGTTAAATTATTAAATTTGCTTAACAATATAGCGGATGAAATCGTACAGTCATGATCACGATCAGCTACCCAATTACAAATCTCATCATTTAACACAAGCTATCGTAAATAGTTTTTATTATAATAATGCCTACGTCAAAACTTATGTATCTATTTATAATCGTATGTAATTTAGGTTTAAGTTTAAATTTTTAATTTTAAACAATAAAAAATTGTAATAGTATTGGTTATTATGTGTTTAACGTATTCAATATATATTATTTCGTGTTTGCCGGCAACTTGTACTTAAGATGTAGGATACATAACACGCTTAGAGTATATAAAAAGTTATTATGTCTACTAATAATTACAATATTTCAATATTTAACGACGAAATTAGAGGCACTTTTGGGCTCTGGACTTCTCCGTAATGGGAGGGATATTAACCTACTATACCGCGCTGGTCAGACGTGTTGGTATAGGGTTTTGTTTCGAGTTTTCCTTCTCTTGCATAGATGTTATATACGTTTTATATCCCTTAGTCGTCTCGTAAGATCACCCACGGTTAGATATGGGGCGGTGAGTGGGCAGTGCTCTCTCTCGGGAAACGCACACCTTACCTACTGCTATCGCCAACCCGCCTGGCAAGTGTAGAAATTACGGCAAAAATAAAATTTATTAATATCTATATGTGGGAGGCGTTTGTCCAGCAGTGGATGGCAAAAGGATGAATGATAATGATGGCTTATATATGGTTCTATTTCATAATAAATATATTTTGTTAACTCTTTACGTATACGTATAAGAGATCGCTAATCTCTTTTGTTTACGCGAGTATTATTTAAAATAAAAGTATTTTTATAATTTCTCGGTCCTTCTATGATCATGAACGCTGAAGTGTTTGAAATGTCCGTAATTTAAAAATCAAATATAAATGCGATAAAATTTGTTTCAATAGTTTTATTTCAAACACTACTCATATAAAAATTATATTGTGTAAAAAAAAAAAACAGGTAGGTGGTATACTTATTACACTGCACTTATTTTAGTGTCTACTACACTATTATAGTATTGTATACTTGTTAGTGTGAAACGAATAGTTCAGCGGTATAACGTATGTGGTGTGTACGCCGGGAGCGCGCACATGAGTTTCACGCAAATTATACACATTTAGCAACAGTTTCAGTGCCTCACACGGTCTGCCTCTGCCTAGGCAATGCCAGTAATTGGCTTCGGTCATGCGATTGCCTAGTCGATTTAATTATCGTGAAATGATCAGTATGCCGGCCTCCCGCAATTTTGCTATCAATCAATACAAGAACGGTTATTGGACCATAGAGCGTTGAGTTAGGGACCAACTACACTTAGACATTTTTGTCTTACAAATGAAACAAAATAAATTTTAGTGATTTTATTCAATGCATTATGCAAGAGTTTTGTAAGCTGCTACTTTAGTTAATGTATGTATATACTCCTATAACATCCAGTTAGGGAAGGACTAAGGCATTTAACGTTACATTTATTTTTTCATTTATTCACTACAGCGTTGTTTTTATTTAAATATACTTTTAGGTATACTATTAAAAATGGACAGAACTATAATGCACACTTTGCACTATTATATGTGATAAAATCACATTTATTCGTCGCAATACATTTTTAATTGCAAACAAAAATTATAATTGGCTTTAATTTCGGTAGTTTATAGTAACACAAACACAAATTTATTTGTGGTAGGACCATGCTGATGACAGTTCTCTGTCTACAGCCGTGGGCCGGTCCGTACGGAGTAGTACCTCACTCTCGCAGAAGATCGACGTCTGCGTATTGGCAATATGCTATTGCGCTTCGCTCGGTGAGCGAGAGACCGGAAAGGCCAACTGGGTGGGTTTGGGTTATTGTAATAGTAGGCAGTGGCCTAGCTATAGCCTTGGTTATAGCAAAACTCTATGAATGGCAGTGACACTTACCATCAAGTGTTAAGCTTGCTTGTTTGCCACCATAGGCAAAAAAAAGCAAAAAAAAAATACACTAATAAATCGTAACAATACTGAATCAACTTTATACAAGTAATGTAAGTTATATAGCCAGTGCCCTTAATAACGTAATCACAAGTACATACTGCCAGTAAACGTAGCCCGCCACAAAAAAAAATACCTACTGCCAGTATATGATCCTAAAACAATTGCTAAAAAATTTTGTGGCTCAAATAGAAGTTTGCAGGCATGATCCAACAATAGTAAGCGGCACTAGACAAGATTGTTATATCAACACTACCGAAATGAGGAAATTTAGTATATGAAAGAGATGAGAGTAAATTAAAAAGTATAGAACGTTGCATGATATATTGATAACTAGTAGAGGAAGAGGTTAAAATAGTGATTTATAATGATTACGTGATCATTTTTATTTTACATATTTGATATAAAACTATTTTTGAGGTTGTATGGTGTTTGTAAGTTAAAATTTAATTTTTAATAGCCCAACGTTTCGAACACTTTTCAGCGGTTTTGGTCACTCAACATGAATCTGTAATTTTTTTTTAATGTACTGAAAGAATGTGAATGCAGCTGAAGTTTAGAATACATGTGAAGAAGGAAATAATAATTTACCGTGTTTCTAATTAATTTAATATCGATAATAAGATCAAATGTGACAAACCAAAAATTATACAAATTATATAAATCTTCTTGTATAAACTTAGCTTAAACGGCAAATAAGCATAAAACAATATAATTTTATACACATTAGTTTATGCCTATTTGTTGCTTTAGCTACAGGCAACTATATACATATACACCTAACAATTCTTGACCTTACGATTTAAAATATTTAGCAATGATTTAACAAGAATCAACCACATATACAAAATTGAAAAATAATAACCAAAAAATCATTCAGCGAAATGCGAATACTGTTGAATATGTGTGATTAGTCCCTAATAATAGTGACTGAGTTCGTAGTAGGGTTTTCAATAGTTACAGTGAATTGTAGTGAAAGGCGTTTTCATGCATATAATCACTCGGAGCAATGCTTGATGCGAAACTGTCGCCTTACAAACTAATAAATAATGTTTCAACCGTATATGCAATTATGAATGACGTTAATAACTGTCAGATATTTTTGTAACTGTCAGTTATTGTTTTATACGACTGCCGAAAACAGAATATTAATGGTTTGTATCTGAGTTTCTTTCTTACAAAACAATTTCTAAACTTCTGTTTGGATTTAGAAATACCTACCTATAGGATATTTAATCTTAAAATAGTTATTAAATTCAATTATAGATTAAAAATAAAATGAATATGTGTATATTTTGTAGTTCCATTTTAATATATATGACGCCATACTGGGTTGGAATCCTGAGTTGAAATTGTGAATTTCAAGTACCTAGTTGTTTCTATTATGTTTATTTTTCTTCTTCGAGCACATATAAGACTCGTTACTGGGTTCAAGTTTTGAAGGGAAAATTGACTAACACTGCTAATGCTAATCGGAAGGTATAGACTTTCGTTTCAAGTTTTACTTCTTTTATAGTGATGTAGAATATTTCCATACCTTAGTTATTTTTTACAACACCTGCGAGAAAGTATCTCATTATGAATACCCATAGCCCATTATCCCATACTTACAAATGAGTATTAGCTGTTACTGGGTCCCGTTGGGCAGTCCGGCTGTAGAGGCCTCGGTTCGACGTTCGGACTGTGGAGGCCTTCCGGCCAATGCTGATGGAATGGTTAGGTCGGCGGCATGGGTCCACCATCGCTAAAGCGTTGCTCGAAAGCGTCAGGCACTGACTGCGTATCTCACATGACGAGGGATTGTACCCGAAAGAGTGACCCGTTGGGCTGGCCACGGATGTCAAGGATGCGGTACTAGTGGCCGGCCCAATGGCGATGTGGAGGGAATACGGTGGGTTATGGGGCTACGCACCGCCCTAACGTCTGGACGGAAAGTACGGCGTGTATCTAGACTCTAGACTATAGCCTGGCAACAAAGAAAAAAAGCCGTTAATGGTTATGAGTAAATTGAAATCATAAAGTAGTATGACAATTACACACGCTCTTTGATTATTTTTAATGCTCTATGATTAAAATATTTCTTCACAATTAGTCGTCACATGATTTCATTTTCATTTTTTTTCTTAATGTTATTAGCGCGTATGCACCTCAAGCCGGATGTAAGGATGAGGAGAAAGAAAAGTTTTGGGAGGATTTTGATGCAGTTATGACAGGGATTCCAGATAGTGAAGAGATATGTATAGGAGTTGATTTTAATGGACATGTAGGAGCTGCAAATGATAACTATGAAAGAGTGCATGGAGGTTGGGGGTACGGCAATCGTAATGGTGGTGGAGAGGCGTTGCTCCAAGTAGCTTCATCACTTGACTTGGTCATTGCTAACACATGGTTTCAGAAAAGTGATGAACATCTAATCACTTATAAAAGTGACAACTACTTCACACAACTTGACTACTTTCTTGTTAATAAGTTGGCCTGTGTGAGGAACTGTAAGGTGGTGCCGGGTGAAACACTTGTATCGCAGCACAGACTGTTAGTATTAGATACTGAGTTAAAAATACGCTCACTTAAGACCAAAAACTGGCCCCCTCCTAGGTTAAAATGGGGTATGCTTGAGAGGAAAGAGTATGCAAGTAGATTTATACAAGGTGTGATAGAACAAATGAGTGGAATGAATGATATGAAGAGCAAATCTGTGAATGTATGTTGGAATGAAATGGCTAGCTGTATTAGAAATACAACTAGAGTAATTTTAGGAAAAACGAAAGGAAAAGGTGTAATTGATAGGGATACGTGGTGGTGGAATCAAGATGTGCAACAGGTATTGAAAGAAAAGAAAAATATATTTAAGAAGTGGCAGAAAGAGCATAATGAAAGTGTGAAGAAAGTGATAAAGAGCGAATACAAAGAATGCAAGAAAAAGGCTAAAAGGGCGATAGCTACGGCGAGGGCTCAGGCCCAAGAAAGGATATATAACTCTTTAAATGGGCCTCAAAGGTAAAAAGCGCTGTATCCCATTACAAAAGCACGGGAAGAACGAGCGAGAGATATTAGGCATATAAAGTGTATAAAAGATGAAGCAGGCAAGGTTCTGATGAAAGATGAGGAAATACAAAAGCGTTAGAAGGTGTATTTTGAAAGACTAATGAACGAAGAGAATGCATGGAGTGGAGATTTAAAAGATAAATCAGAGAACTCCGGCCTAGTGAATGAAATTACATTAGATGAAGTAAAAAAGGCAGTGATTAGTATGAAAAATGGAAAATCTGTAGGGCCGGATGGTATACCAGATGAAGTGTGAAAGATTTTAGGAGAGCGTGGTTATGAGTGGATGACATTGTTCTTCAATAAGTTGCTGCAGGAAGAAGAAATCTCCGACGAGTGGTGCAATAGCACGTTAGTGCCCATTTTCAAAAATAAAGGGGATGTTCAAGACTGTGGCAATTATCGGGGAATAAAGCTCATGTCACATAGTATGAAAGTGTGGAAAAAAGTAATCGAGAAGCGACTGCGAGAGGAAAGTGAGGTCACCCAAAACCAGTTCGGTTTTATGCCGGGTCGTGAGACAACGGATGCCATATTTGCACTGCGTCAACTATGTGAAAAATTTCGTAGTGCACACTAAAACTTGCATATGGTATTCGTAGACCTTGAGAACGCATACGACAGAATACCAAGAACAGTTTTGTGGTGGGCACTGAAAGAGAAAAGTGTACCTGTGAAGTATATAAGGTTAGTCTGTGCTATGTACTGGCGATGTAGGTCGTACATAAGATCAGCTGTTGGAAACTCCGATGAGTTCAGTGTTGGGGTAGGCCTGCATCAAGGGTCAGCGTTAAGTCCTTACCTCTTCCTGTTGATAATGGATGCCTTAACATCGGAGATACAGGTAGAGGCACCCTGGTGCATGCTTTTCACTAACGACGTTGTTCTTATCGGAGAAGATCGGCTTAAGGTAGAGAGCATGCTGGAAAAATGGCGCTGTAGATTGGAGAACGTTGGCTTGAAAATCAGCAAAACAAAAACAGAGTGCATGTTCTGCGATTTCGGCGGTCTCTCCAATTTTACACCCATATCTCTACATGGAGTACCTATACCAGTATGCTCCAACTTTCGATACCTCGGTTTGCTTATCCAAAGCAATGGCGACTTGGATCGTGCGGTAAAGCACAGAATTGACGCGGGATGGATGAAATGGCGGCTGGTCACAGGTACCATATGTGACTCTCAAGTACCCTTAAAATTGAAAGTAAAATATACAAAACCTTAATAAGGCTTGCCGTATTGTATGGGTCAGCATGTTGGGCTACAAAAGCGACGGATGAGAGACGGCTGCATGTAGCAGAGATGCGAATGTTAAGATGGATGTGTGGCCTGACGAGAATGGATAAGGTAAGAAATGAGTATATAAGAGGATGTTTGAAAGTGGCGCCAGTGACGGAAAAGTTGAAAAGTGAACGCCTGACTTGGTATGGACATATGATGAGACGGGATGAATGTAATGATGGGAGAAGAGTTAAGTATGAATGTTGAAGGCTTTAGGGGTAAGGGAAGACCGAAGAAAAGATGGATGGATTGCATGAAGCATGATATGAATAGAAAGGGAGTGAACGCAGAGATGACATCGGATAGGATTGAGTGGATGAAAAGGACATATTGCGTCGACTCCAAGTAATTGGGATAAGAGCAGGGTAATGCTGATAATGATGAATGATGATGATATCATTTTCAATATACGAGTAAGCTCTTCATTTACAATTGTATTTTATATTGGTAAGCTAATCTTGTGCTGTGTAGTAGCGGCTACGAATACCAATCATTACTTTGCTCGTAGATGTTGTGAAAGACGAGTAAGAGCTTTATGTAGACATGGGTCAACTCCACCTATGGTACCATATGATCAGCAATTATATTGCTAGGGAGGGTTAATGGTAGACAAAAGGCCAGTTATAAAATTAATGCCAATAACTTATACAATATAAGATAAGATACAAAATGAGTATATTAGGGCAAGTTTAAAAGTGGCATCAGTTATACACAAGATTAGGAGCGAGAGCGGTTTATCTTGGTATGGACATGTCATGAGAAGAAATAAAAGGCAAGTAATAAAGAGGGTTATCAATATACTTGTAGATGGACGTAAGAATCGTGGATGACCCAAATAGAAATGGATGGATTGTGTGAACGAGGAAATGTATATGAAAGTTGGGAGTGCAGATATGACGGCTGATAGAAGTTTGTGGAGGACTAGAACATCTTGTGGTGACCCCACTTAATGTGGGGTGAGGACAGGCAAATGATAAACTGATGTCATATACGATGAAAAAGGAGTAGATATAGCATCGACTCGAAGTAATTTAGACAACAGCAGGATAATGTTTATAAGTAAGACTACTTTACTTCTCAAGTAATGATAGAGTAAGAATACAATTTATTGCTCATGTTCCTTCTGCTATTATCATATAAGATGATTACAATTACCTACATCTTTAAGATGACGTCATATAAATTATCACAAGTGCAAACACAAGTCGAGAACTTTATGTCAAACCGTCTGATCAAAGTGGTTTAGTACGGTATAGTAATAGTTAATATTTTATTTTCCTCCCCTTATAAGGTGAGGAACCTCGTGGACTGTAAAAAAATAGTGTGAAATTTATAATCTGAAAAAAGAAAAGGAAATAAATATGCATACTTTGTTACATAGAAAAACTAAAATTTATTACTGTGTTCATGTACTTTATTTTTGTGTAAATGTAATTACATATCGTTTAGAATACATTACTTTATTAAATGTTAATTAATAGTAAAGTTATAAAAAACTTATTTTGTGCTCTTATATTAATCTTGATCCTGTTTTAATCTACCATTACCACTTTAAAAAAACTTACTATAGTTCTGAATCACGCTATATTTGTTTAATTACCTATATATAATAAAGGTCTTGGTATGTGCAATACTTATATTGTTGATCGTAAGCAAATACTCAGAAGAAAATTCTTTTGTTATATATTTTGATTAAATTAGGTACTATACGTTTTGTCAAATTATACTCGTAGGTTATTATTTTCCTACTCTTATCCCATTTACTTGGGGTCGTTACAATATGTACTCTTCTTTCATAGTAGTACATATTGTAAAAGTTATAGGCAGTAGTTTTATGACCGACCACCTGCCAGACCGCAACTCTCCTCGGGAATGTAATTGTTGTTAAAGGACCATAACTAAATGCTTTTCGTGAAATATATAGAAACTTCATCAGTATGGATGAAGTTAAATGGGCGATAAGAAGTTTGAAAAATGGTAAGGCAGCGGGCATTGATATGATGTCTGCCGAGATGATCAAGCTTGATGGCTATTGTGTCTGGGAGGCGTTCCTGTTGCTCCTCAATTTATGTTGGAGCTTGGGAATGGTTCCCAGGGACTGGTATAGCGCAGTCATCGTGCCTATGTTTAAAAACAAGGGTTCACGTTATGACTGCGCAAATTACAGAGCCATAAGCTTGACCAGTTTGGCAGCAAAAGTGTACGGTAAAATTATTGAAAGGAGAATGAGGATGGTGTCCGATGGTTTACTGTGTGAGACACAAGGAGGTTTCCGGAGTGGAAGGGGATGCATGGATCAAGTGTTCTCTATGCGCAACATTGTGGAGAAGCATCTGGCTCTAGGTCAGAGGGTTTTATGCAGTTTTGTGGATCTGGTGAGGGCATTCTACACGGTTGTACGAAAGGAACTTTGGGACATTTTACCGGAGTATGGTATTAACGGTAAACTGCTACAGGCTGTGCAGTCCAGTTACATGGGCTGTAGAGCCTGTGTGCAGCTGAATGATGGAATGTGGACTTGGTTTGACGTCAATATCGGCGTTAAGCAGGGGTGCGTTCTGTCAGTCAGGCTGTTTATCATATATCTGGATAAATGTCTCCAAAGGTTGAACGATATGAATGTGGGAGACCAGATGGGAATGCGCTATGCAGATGATGCAATCCTGCTCGCACAGTCAGCGACTGACCTGCAGACCCTAGTCGACACAATGACAGAAGATTGTAAGAAAAGGGGTCTACGCGTGAATGTGAGCAAAACCAAAATAATGGTTTTTGAAAGAGATGAAGCCAGAACAGATGTAAGAGTAACAATAGGTAATGATGTACTGCAGCAAGTGGATGAATTTGTATATCTTGGATGTGGATTTAGCCGAGATGGAAGGTACACCACTGATATAGAGCGTAGAGTGAATGCGGGAAATAGAGTGAACGGAGCGTTGGGGCAACTTCTTGGTAACCACCACCTCAGCGAGAAGGCACGCGTAGCAATACATAATGCAGTGCTTGTCTCCAACATTACTATATGGAAGCGAGAGCTGGGTATGCAGAAAAGAGTATGAAAGTAAAATTAATGCGGTCGAAATGCGATCTCTACGGAAAATCTGTGAAGTTAGGCTGATCGATCGCATTCGTAACGACGACGTAAGAGAGCGAGTAGATATGAAAGAGAGTATTAGTGTAAAGATGCGAAAGGGAATGCTCCGATGGTTCGGACATGTGAAAAGAATGCCGAACGTACGTCTGGTTAAGAATATATACAATGCGAAAGTGAAAGGATGTAGGTATCGCGGGAGACCGAGACTATTCTACCTAGACCAGATCGGTCATTTACTGAAGGAAGGTGGAGTCAAGAGTCTCCGAAACCGGCGAGCGTGTATGAAGAATTATGAATGTTGAGGAAGCGAGTGAAGTATGCAATGATAGAGTTCTCTGGCACTCTGTTCTCTCTGCCTACCCTGCAAGGGATATGGCGTGATGGTATGTATGTATGTATATAGAAACTTTTATTGATATTTCAAATGTAATTTAAATACCATAATAGGTACCTTCATGTAAGCCTCTTACGTAATAGGAGAAAATTTGACCTACTATACCATAGTGGTGAAATAACATAGGCATATTGCGTCATCACAAGATGGGAACTTTGGTACACTCATTGAAATTATTATTTCTATATACGAATAAATAATAAATGCTTACACAACCTTAATTAAATTATATCTATATTATCAGCTATCTATAATATTACTAGTATAACTGCAGTATTAAAATTCTCACCCATTAAGGCAATGTGTCGAGAAGTCGGTGTAAAATTAAAACTATCTTTTTGCACGAACCACCATTTTCGGCGGTAAGCTTTAGTCTTATCAAGACATAAAGACCCTTATGAATTCATCATGAATGGCGTTGACAAAAATGTGAATATAAATAATGTATTGAATAATTCAGCGTGTTATCGGTATGGAAGAGCAGTCGAGTGTGTAAAAACGGTGCTCAGCCGCGCACTGCTCGCAGGAATGTCGCTGCACCGTTTTTACGTAATTGTCTCGATGCACGCACTCATCCATTATCTAACTAACTTAGGCACCAAAGAATACGATAGTTTTTATTATCCCTTTTGAATCATAAGCCACTTCGTAAATTCTTAGAGATGCGCTACAAAAGAATCCAGCTTCAGCCAACTTATAATATATTTCACAATTCCTGTAATATTACATTCTTTATTTATTGAATTTGAATATTATTGCATATATAAATTGTTGCAAATGTTAATAGTTTATTAATTTAATGAAATATAAACAAAATGAAAAGCTGTGTGGTAGCGGCTACGAATACTACCAACCCTTACTTTGCTCGTGCATGTCGTAAAAGTCGACTAAGAGCCTTATAACGACCTGAGCCAACTCCATGTGATGCCGTTTGGTCAACAATTACATTTCCAAGGAGGGTTGACGTCTGGCATGTGGTCGGTTATAAAACTATTGTCAATAACTTTTACAATATGTGCTATAAAAGAAGAGTACGTATTGTATTGACCCCAAGCAATTGGGATAAGAGTAGGAGAATGATGAAACAAAATTAATGAGTAAAGTTAAACAATAATTAAAATTCAACCCTCGTCAGAAGAGGTTTCATTTAGACGATGTCAATGATTCTGTAATTGTTAATACTAATTTAAGGCTTTCATTGTTATTCTTACCGCCTTGTGCGATTAGCGATTTTTTTTGCACAAACGTACGTCCGTCGTCCATTTAAACTGAAAGAAAACAAATACAGTTGTGCAGTTTTTAGATTCACTTTGAAGTTTATTACTGTTCGGATAAGGGTTAAAAAGAGAGACTTAATATTGTATTAAAAGAATTAATGAGCGACGAGTAACCCGCGTTTACTCACGTTTAGCACTCAATGAAATTGCATCAATCGGTATCGTGTTGCTATTATTGGCATTTTTATTTGAGACTCTAATTTGATTTTGTGATTTCTTTTATTTCCTTCAGTCAATAGCAGGTGACAGCTCGTTCAGTTAATTTTTTTGTCGACATTATATACCTAACCGGATTTATTATTGTTGTTCAAAGTGGTTTATTATTACACAACAACCAGTATCCAGCTGATAATCTTCATAATTAAGATAATGGTGTATTGTTTGAGCATTTTACGTAATTGTTGTCATTATATATAGAACTACGAAATTATTTCCTAGTATTTATATCTGTATCCAAAAATAGATAGATATACATAGTACATAGATTTCATTTGATTTGTTTGGATGTTTTGTCTCAAGTCTACAAAGATTGAAAGTGACAATTAGTAAAAATCTGTAAAAAATTAAAGTTTTCACTTTCAAGTGAGGCATACTATTACTGCACACACACACGCTGTTAAAAATATTATAACTACTTATATTCCCTTCAGAGTTTTTTTTTAATACAAAATAGCATTTATATATCATAAAACAATTTGTTTATGGACAACGAATGATTTTTAATAAAAATGCTTTAAACATACATATCAAATACATAATAATATATAAATACATATAAATCATTTATGCTGTGTGATAGCGGCTATGAATACTACCAAACCTTACTTTGCTCGTGGATGTTGTAAAAGACGACTAAGAGCCTTATAACTACCTGGGCCAACTCCATCTGATGCCGTTTGGTCAACGATTGCATTCCCAAGGAGGGTTGACGTCTGGCTGGCGGCCGGTCATAAAACTATTGCCAATAACTTTTACAATATATACTATGAAAGAAGAGTACATATTGTATCAACTCCAAATAATTGGGATATGAGTAGGACAATGATGATAAAAAATCATTTATATAGAATATAACAGGAAGTACCTATTACACATACATACATATCATCACGCCATATCCCTTGCAGGGTAGGCAGAGAGAACAGAGTGCCAGAGAACTCTATCTCTGCATACTTCACTCGCTTCCTCAACATTCATAATTCTCTTCATACACGCTCGCCGGTTTCGGAGACTCTTGACTCCACCTTCCTTCAGTACATGACCGATCTGGTCTAGGTAGGAAGTACCTATTGGTTTCACGAATTTCTTTTCAAGTAAAAATTTTGATACATTTGCTATCATAACGATGTAATTCATTCATGTTTCTCTTCTCTAGATGTAATTCATTCGTACTTCTCTCTTATATTTGCCTCTATTTTCTTATTAGCTTACAACATAAATAATATAAAATGTTCTGTCAAATATGCCAATCGCTCTTTATTTGAATCGCTATGTGTACAATGTGGTACCGTTGTCCTTACCATATCAAGATATGAAGTTCTTCTTAAGTTAAGGGAGATTTAATTAATTAATTTTATGATAATTAAAATAAGAATAAAGGCATGTAACCACCAATCTGATTAGCATAATGATAATTCACTGATAAAGATTATAATATAGATGTGTGCAAGTTTAAGGCTGATTTTTGACTTATTCTGCTACCATGTACTATTTTAGATTCTCCTACTCTTATCCCAATTACTTGGGGTTGATACAATATGTACTCTTCTTTCATAGCAGATTATTGTAAAAGTTATTGGCAACAGTTTTATGACCGGCCGCCTGCCAGACGTCAGCCCTCCTTGGAAATGTAATTGTTGACCAAACGGCATCAGATGGAGTAGGCCCAGGTCGTAATAAGGTTGTTAGTCGTCTTTTACGACATCCACGAGCAAAGTAAGGGTAATGTAAGATTAGGGTTATCTAATAATAGGCGTTAAATTAAATAAAAAAAAATAAATAAGGATTTGTTTTGTTTCAGGCACTCTACGACCGCCTGGTTTGATTGGTGGAAGCAAGCCTAAAGTTGCAACACCAGCAGTAGTATCCAAGATAGAACAGTATAAAAGAGAAAACCCTACAATCTTTGCATGGGAGATCCGTGAACGACTTATATCAGAAGGTATGAAGATGTTTTAGGCCTTTAGCGCAATTTTAAATATTATTATTTAGTGAGATTCTAGGTTAAGGAAGTTGATAAATATTGTTAGCCATCACATGGTATCTATCGTGACGTCATTAATTCAAGTTCTATAATAGCAGTGTTATTATAAACCCGAAAACAAGTTATCCAGCCAGATATTGGGTATTACAGGAGAGTCCTGGCCACGTTTCATCTATTATAAAATACTATTTATTGATTGGTCAATCTCTCTGCATGGTTGATCTTGATTAAAGTAACTTAATGGATTCTCAGTCAAATCATAACATAAATAATAATAATTAAAAAAATATAAAAACAATTTTCTGCATTTTTAATATTTTTTTAATCATTCAAATTTTTTTTTCGTACTTGAATCCTCCAGAATAGTCCACAATTCCTTGTTTACAATATTTCTTTTTTATAATTAAACTTTGGCTTACTTAAGCACTTACTTTTTTGAACTGCAAATTATGAAAACGAAAACTGTGAAAGATGTGTCTTTTAATACTTCTTAACATATCCGATCATATCAACATATCAGAGCGAATATTTTTTCTTAAGTACTGTATGATAATATTTTAAATAAATCATTAAAGGTATTAAGCACAGTGGCTTTATAGTTAACTGTTGTTTAAGTGATGATATTAAAATTAATCCTCCGTGTGGTGACGGAATGAGAATACAATTCACCATACTGCCTTACCCGTGGGTGATCGTAAAAGACGACTATGGAATAAAATATGCATATAACATCTAAGCAAGAGAAGAAAAACTTTAAATAAAACCCTATACCAACACATCTGACCAACTTGGTGTAGTAGGTCAAATTTCCTTCTTGTGTGAAGTAGGCTTAAGCCCAACAGTGGGATATATATAAGCTGAGATGATGATGATGATTAAAAATAATGTAATTTTAACACGGATTTTAATAGATTAATAAAGTATTTCAAACACATTCCCAGATCATTGAAAGAACCAAAAATTATGTGCATTAAGTTGGAATGGTTGATGTTCCTTTTACTTGTGTTATGAATGCCTAAGGCGTTCACGGCGCAACGCATAGAAATTGTTGTAACTGTATTCATTCATTGTACACCCTCGAAATGATTGTACATCATATTCATATAGTAATTATATAAATTATATATGCCCTCTCGTGACCATGAACGGTAACAAGTGTTCTAAACATCGGCAAATGAAATACAAACACGATGAAAAAAACTCGTAAAAAATAGTGTTATTTGAATATATAAGTTAACTAAATTTTACCCGCGGCTTTGCTCGCGTTGAAGCCCTTCAATAAATATCAAAGATGGTAGCTATCATGCATGCCAAAATATTTTTTTTACCATCCTTGTAAAAAATAAATAATAATAAGTATCCTACTAATTTTCCGTGTGGTGACGGAGTAAGAATACAATTCATCACTCCATACCTTATCCGTGGGGGATCGTACGAGACGACTAATGGATATAAAACGCACATAGCATCTATGCGAGAGAAGGAAAACTCGAAACAAAACCCCATACCAACACCTTTGTCCAGCGTGGTGTAGTAGGTCTATTTCCCTTCGTTTATGAAGGAGGCTCGAGCCCAACAGTGGTACACATATGAGCTGAGATTATGATGATGATGATGATGAAGTATCCTACGTCCTTTCTAATACCTCAAAGACTAGGTTTACAATGTTTCACGATAATCAGTTAAGTAGTTTTGGCGTGAAAGCGTGACAAACAAATTTACATTCAAATTTTTGATATTAATTAGGGAAGTAGGGATTATATTCATCACTATACTAAAAGATGTTTACAGCTCATCATCATGAGTTTTAGTATTATAGCAGTTAGCAATCTATTAGGTTCTTGTAATCGTGTGCATGTATTTGGCGAAGTAATTGTAGCACGAACAAGTACTGTACTGTACCAGTTATAATCCGCTGTTTTATACTTCTCTCTAAATTCTTCTTCAGTTAAACTAATAATAATTGAATTAATGTATTTAATAATATGTTAACAGATTGGCTCTGTTTTTTTAATTATTGCGCAGTAATACATATTATGTCGTATATATGATGTTTTCCTTGCGGTAATAAATGAGTACATACATACATATCATCACGCCATGTCCCTTGCAGGGTAGGCAGAGAGAACAGAGTGCCAGAGAACTCTATCTCTGCATACTTCACTCGCTTCTTCAACATTCATAATTCTCTTCATACACGCTCGCCGGTTTCGGAGACTCTTGACTCCACCTTCCTTCAGTACATGACCGATTTGGTCTAGGTAGGTTAGTCTCGGTCTCCCTCGGTACCTACATCCTTCCACTTTCGCATTGTATATCTTCTTAACCAGACGTTCGTTCGGCATTCTTTCCACATGTCCGAACCATCGGAGCATTCCCTTTCGCATCTTTACACCAATACTCTCTTTCAATGAAATAAATGAGTAAGAATACAATTAACCACACTCTATCTTACAAGTAGGTGTTGCGTGACGACTAAGGAATATAATAATATAGCATCTATGCAAGAGAAAAAGAAATGTTGAGATAAAATCCTAAACCAACTTGTTTGACTAGCATCTTGTAGTAAGTCAATTGTCCTCTGTTTGTATAGGAGCTACGAACCTAGCAGTGAGAAATATATGAGTTGAGATAATGGGACATGTCACCATAGTTCTTCAGTTTTTAAGTGCTCCACTCTGGGTTACCGCATCACGGTGGCCAGACGTGTTGATGTAGAGTTTTAATTTTGAGTTTCCTTTTGCTTAAATATATTAGTTAAATTTTACAGCAGAAAGTCACCATTTCTGCCTCTTCCAAGGCTCTATAAACAGTGATTATTGTATTTTTTTTTCCACAATACGGAAAATAAAGATACCTCTAATTTTACTGTTAGATTAATTTGTCATTTTAACAAAAAGGCTTTACCGACTAGATGAAGGATCACTAGTGGTTATTTTAAAAAGTGAACACTGGTCGCGTAATACCGGTAAGCGGGTCACGTTACACGGTGGGTTGCGTGCGCCCGCGCTCGCGTTGTCTACCTATGTAAGTACTCGTATATGAAACTCACTCTGATCATCGAATTATTATGAGTTACATCATTAAAATAATTTATAGTAATTTACAGCTTGTCATTACATGGGCTCTTCGGTTTAAATGGTCACTAAGGTCAGGGATGATATTTACTTAGTAATTTATAAATTTAAAATTACCTACCTATCAATACAACGTTTGCACATTGTTTGTTTGAACAATAAATAAATAATTACGTAGCTATATTTGGATGGACTCTTTATAAAATTTCCTATTTGGGAAATATCCATCAAAAGTGATATAAGATTTTAATTCCAAAGTGATTTAGGATTTTTAAATGTAGGTAATTTATTTTGAAAAGCAATAACTAGTGCATACAGTATCAGCTGACAGTCAGTGCAAGGCTTACTAAAATTAATTTAGATACATATTTCCAAGACTATAAAAACAGAACAGTGAAAACTATTTTATACATTTATATTATTAAATAATCGCGGCGGCGGTATTAAATAATCTAATAAGAGAAGCTCCTATTGAATATTGCAACAGATACTTCAATTTGAAGTATGTAGGTATATGTCATCATTATTCCTCTAGGTATTCTTATCCCAATTACTCGGGGTCGATACAATATGTACTCTTCTTTCATAGTGCATATTATAAAAGTTATTGGCAATAGTTTTATGACCGGCCGCCTGCCATACGTCAACCTGTCCTTGGGAATGTAATCGTTGACCGAATGACATCAGATGAAGTTGACCCAGGTCGTTATAAGGCTCTTAGTCGTCTTTTACGACATCCACGAGCAAAGTAAGGGTTGGTAGTATTCGTAGCCGCTACCGCAAAGCACTATATATAATATTAAAACTGATAGTAACTATTATAAATCAGTATAGGATATTTTATACTATAATTAAATTTTAGCAATGGCAACTAAACCTCGAAATTACCTATATAAAATATTCGTGGTCGTATTAGGGTCAACTATCCAAAATGCGAATGCTTTGTTTACACAGTAACTGAACACTTATCTAATTATAGGATTAAAGTATTTGAGTAATGAACTTTATACGAGTGTCAAATAGTTTTTGGGAGGCCAATAGGCAAAGCCCTGCAAGTGTAAGCCCGAATATTGCCCGACCGCCTGTTAGTTTTTGTAAATGGCCGACGGCTTACTGAGAGCGGATATAATGTAATATGAGAACATCTATTGGATTTTGTGTCTATGTGCGAGCAAAACAATGCTTTAGGTAGGTATTATATAAACGAAAAACCTGATTATATCGGCTGTTCGAATAGTTTATCGCACTTCATTGTTGCCAAATAGAAAATTTTAAAAAGTATTTAAAATAACGAAACGACGGTGCTTTGTGCTATATGTTGTTAATTGTGTTTAGAAAAGCAATGCTAAGGAATAAATCCAAATAATAAATAAAAATATTAAAGAGGATTTGATATACATGCAATTCTAAGAGTTAGTAGTAAAGTTATATCAACTGAAAAAGAGTGGCAACTCGATGGTTAAAAAAGCATGTATGGAAAGTGCTGCTACCTAGAGCTTATGCGACGAACTAAAGTTGATATATATATATATATATATATTTTACAATGAGAAGTACCTTAAAGTAGAAAAACCATAGCCGTAAACGAAACAACAATAATATAAGCTTAACAATGAAAATTGAGATAATTTCCAGAAAGCACATCAATAACTGAAAATAGATTATTGACATAAAGTACATACGCTAGGAATCAGGACAAAATGGCAGCTATGTTTGTACAAATAATCTGTAGGCAGCGCGACGATAAGTAAAAATAAGTAGTGTTTTAACTGTACCATTCCAGTCTAAGATGCAAATTACCACTATGCTTAAAACAAATATGGTTCCTATGAGATTAGACATAAGAGATCGCGTGGTATTTGAACTCCGATATATACTTGTTATTACAGAAATTCTGTCATTATCTCATATTATATACCTCCATCTGCTGGGTTTGACGCCTCCGAAATAGGAAGTAAATTAATCTACGGTAGGTATACCATGCTGGTCAGACGGATTAGTACCTATAGGGTTTTATTTCGAAACTTCCTTCTCTTGCATAGATGGTATATGCATATTATCCCTCAGTTTTTTTATGACGCCAATAGGCTAGATAGGAGGTGGTAAATAGTACTCTTACTCCCTCACCACACGGACAAGGTTTTATGTGCTCTAGTAAATTTTAGTTAATAATTTCAAACCCACTTTTTTATACAAAATTGTTTGCCATGAGAAAAAGATAAATATCTATATCATAAATAATTTCGACAAAGCAACGATTCATGATATAGACATAGCCAAAGAAGAGTACAAGAGAAGAAAAAGAGTAGTGAAAGAAATTGTCAGAAAAAAGAAAGAGGATCAGAAAGACGAGTATGATAGAAGATTATCGCAGGATTACCAATCTAACTTAAAGGTTTTCTGGAAATCCATAAGATCAGCTCGAGGTAAAGTTCAAAGTACAGAGCTTGCCTCGATCAGGGATAAGTATGGAAGCATAGTGAATAGAGAAGAATGTGTACTGATAATGTGTGTGAATGTGTAGAGAGATGGAAGGAGTATTTTGAAAGCTTATTTGAAAGAGAAGAGCCACAAGATCTATCATTTGAGAATGAAAGAGATCTTGAGGATGAAGAATGTATTACTATGGTGGAAATTATGAACGCACTGAAAGGTATGAAAGCGGGTAAATCTGCAGGATACGACAGGATTACAGTTGAGATGCTGACCGCTGGACAGGATATCATAGCTAATATGCTATACCAGCTCTTCAATCTCTGCTGGACTAATGGCCAAGTACCTGACGACTGGTGTAAGGCTGTAATTGTACCTTTGTACAAAGGGAAAGGTTCGCAGCAAGATTGTAGGAACTACAGGGGCCTAAGCCTCCTTAGCATAGTCGGCAAACTGTATGCGAAAGTATTGATTGAAAGAGTAGTGAAAGTAACCGACAAGAAAATATGGGATGCACAAGCAGGTTTTCGAAAAGGTATGGGTTGTACGGATCAAGTCTTCTCCTTACGATGCATGACGCAGAAATTTTTGGCTAAAGGTCAGAAAATCTTTTGTGCATTCATTGATTTGGAGAAAGATTATGACAAAGTGAGGAGGAATGAACTGTGGTCGGTACTGTCTATATATGGGGTGGACAGCCATCTTATTCACGCGTTGAAATCCATCTATAAGGATTCCAGGGCGTGCGTAAGAATAAACGGAGCCTACATGGCACTCCATTGCAACCACTGTTTAATATCAATAAAGGTGTTAAACAGGGATGTGTAGCGTCCCCGTGGCTGTTTAACCTATTCATGGATAGCTGTTTGAAAGATCTGAAAAATAATGATTGTGGTTTACGAATGAATGAGTTACTTATCAAATGTCTTCTTTATGCCGATGATCAGGTATTACTTGCATCATCGGCAGAAGATTTGCAGGCGATGGTAACTACTATGCATGAAGCTTTTGAAAGAAAAGGTATGAAAGTAAATGTAAGTAAGACGAAAATTATGGTTTTTGAAAAGGATAAATATATGACGGAATGTAACATTTTTATAAATGGTGAGGAACTGGAACAGGTGAAAGAATTTTTATATTTGGGTGTTTTGTTTACTAGAGATGGTAAAAATGATGATAATGTTGAAAGAAGAGTAAATGCTGGTAATAGAGTGAATGGGGCACTATACACCTTTATGAAAAGCAGAAACGTGTCCAAAAAGACACGTTTAGCTGTACATAAGGGAGTATTAGTACCTACTCTCATGTATGGTAGTGAAAGTTGGATTTGGCAGGGAAGACATGAAAGTAGAATAAATGCTGTAGAGATGAGAGCTCTTCGTAGTATGTGTGATGTAAGTATGAAAGATAAAATTAGGAATAGTGTTATAAGAGAGCGCTGTGGTGTGAATGAAGAAGTAGTGACAAAGATCAAAAAGAGTATGCTGAGGTGGTTTGGACATTTAGAAAGAATGAGTAACGAGAGGTTGACGAAGCAAATATATAAAGCAAGCGTGAATGGGACGAATACAAGGGGAAGACCACGTCATACTTTTCTGCACCAAGTTGGTGATGTGTTGACGAGAGGTCTTATTAAGAGTATGCGTAATCGTAGAGCATGCATGAAGACTATTATGAGTGTGAATGAAGCGATGGAAGTATGCCAGGATCGTGGTTTGTGGCAATCCGTAGTCTCTGCCTACCACTCTGGGAAACAGGCGTGAAGCTATGTATGTATGTATGTATAAATAATTTCTACATCAATATGATAAATAAAATTGCAGCTGCAATTAAAGTTTATTACTTTAAAATTATTTCATAATCGTTCATCTACTAATAGGTATTCTATTAAGTATTCTTGATTGAAACATATTATTTTCACTCTAAATAGAGATGAAATTTTTTAAAATACGTTAAAAGAATTGGGTCTAGATTTTATAATCGTCTGGCGAATAACTTTTCCTCCATTATTAGTTTCACCTAAAATAAAGTTTTAATATCGGTGTATGTACATTAAAGATATTTAAAAATAATAAATACATGAAGTCTTAATTTTTTTAAACTACCCTGCACTATAGAGATAATCCTTGTATTGCGTGGGGACTTTACAAACATGCAATTAACGCAGACAAATTACACTCATACTAAGAACAACATTTTGCGAATCGCACAAAATATTGTCCTACGTAGGAATCGAACCCACGGCAGTGGCACGGATGGTCGGTATCTTAATTACTACGCCATCTGTGCAGTCGATTAGAACAAGTTTCCAAAAAAAAAACCCGTTTTAGAATTTTTGTCTGTTAGTATTTTTTTAAACATATCACGCAATAACTGCTGCATGGGATTGCACAAAGTTTTTACTGACGTATTGCTAAACGTCCAACTTTATGCATGGTATCATTTAGAACAAAACAAATAATAAAAAAAACCTAAATAATCAACGTGGGTGTAACTAGTTGTGAATGATTATATGGTTCCCATAATCAGTAGTTATATACAGTCTATACCCATAGGCTGTATATAGCTATTGATAGAGGGTAATTCTCCTACTTTATCACCCAAGGCAAATGTGTTGTCATGGAATTTTGATTCGAATTTTCCCTCTGTTATTATTTCTTAACGGTTGAGAAGAAAATTAACAGTCTGTGGAGTAGTGGCACATATGTATCCTTACTCAGTCACCATAGGGAACGAACGAACGCTTATAATTGTTTTTTTTTAATGTTTAACATGTATATCACAGATATTAAATCATCATTCATCATTCTCCTACTCTTATTCCAATTACTTGGGGTTTATACAGTATGTACTCTTATTTCATAGTACATATTATAAAAGTTATTAGCAATAGTTTTATGACCGGCCGCGTGCCAGACGTCAAACCTTCTTGGGAATATAATTGTTGACCAAACGGTATCAGATGGAGTTGGCACAGGTCGTTATATGGCTCTTAGTCGTCTTTTACGACGTCCACGAGCAAAGTAAGGGTTGGTAGTATTCTTAGCCGCTACCACACAGCTATCACAGGTATTAAATAAGATATACAAAATATCGTATAACCATAATAAGGAATTACGGACGATATAACATATTCAACATAAACGGACGATCAAAATTAATCCAAGTTTAGCCTACTAATTATAAAGTTTAGTATCTCCACTTATACACCGTAACATATGTTAAATGGAAAATTATGTCAACCTGTTTCCTTTTGATCTCGAGATCAAATGAAACAATTTTGACGAAAATTCTAAGCAATAAAGAGTAATAAATAAAAATGCCGCGTAGTGCCGCGGGCCGGCAGCCAACTGCACAATAAATGTGTCACTATAGCCGAGGACTTTGATTAAAACTCACATACATGCAACTTTATTTGTATACATTTATACACTGATATCATATAAAAATATAAAACTTTAATGTTATCTTAAAATATATGAATTTTCACGATTTTAATTTACCATTTAACTGCTTCGCATTATTTTTTATATCCTTATTTACCAACCATTTTGAATATATTACTAGAAGATATATTGTCACCAACTGCAGTCTGGTGCCACTGAAAAAATAATTATAATAATTAGCCTGGATATTCAGTAAAATGTCCCTACGCAGTCAAATATGATGGGGGTACACGTGCACACAATATTATCTTAGAGTGCAATGGGCGTCTTTAACTCAGATGCCAATAAGCCAATTGCAATAATTGTACCAACGACACCTCTCGTGCCCATGCGTGACGTTAAACATCACCTTTTAAGACAAAAGAGGACATAAACGCTCACGATCCACACAATGTAATTGTAACCTACAGTGGTACGCTTAAAGAACAAAATCGCATTGCTAATTAAACGTGATTATAGCTTTGCCATTCAAAGGATGTTATTCGCCTTGATGTTTCTCTAGTTGAGTTGACTTTGTTAGGGTGCGTGCGATCGCATTGGAACTGGTTTAGTTTATAAAACCACTTCTGGTTTACGATATCAGTTGGGACCGGATTAGGAGACGATAACATTCTTGATGGGAAACACCGTGCTAACCTGAGTTGTTAAATTGGTTCGCAGCTATTAAATCCGCAGGGGGCGCTGTAACCTTAGAGCATATGATTGGGTTAACATCTAAATGAAACAACAAAACATGCTGTTTTATCTACATGACTTCGTAATGATAGAAAAAATAGGTTGTGCATTAAGGTCAGAATAAAATAAAATTTATGAATAAACTTAACCTTTTACCAATGAAACAACATATATATTTTATGTATTTTAAGTTTATCTCAATGTGATTATTTTAGAATGCGGAAGACATAATTACGGTAAATGACTTCCAATATGTGAAATTTAAATGATACCGTTTTGAAAATATGAACGAATTTTTATGAATAAAGGGTTGGGACAATTGCTTGGTGTGCGTTGTTATTTTTATGTTCTTTTTTTTTGTTCTTATCTCTGGTCGGCTGACATTATCATCATTTGTTGAAATGTGTTTAAAATAATTGCTCGAGCGAGCAGTGAGCGCTCATGCTTCTGTTGTATGAGAAAATTGCACGCGATCCCACGTCAGTGTCGGTTGTTTTGTGTAAATGCTCACATATTTGTCGTAAATGTTACCATATTTAAATAAATTTGTGTATCGACTTCAAAAATTAATATCTATAGTTTTCGTTTACTATGTAATTTTTTTCTTATGCAAGGAATTCTTATGAATATTGAACTATCGCCGGCAGAGGGCTTATGCTGGCCTCGCAGTGCTAGCCACCGTCTACCTGTTAAACCTAATGTTTTCCGGTTATCTATTATGAATTACAATCTTTACATATCATATCTTGATTACAAGCAGTTCCAATCTATAATTATGTCTGGCATCATCTAGTTTGAAGGGCCTATCTCTCCCTAAAAGGAAACGTAGTACAGGAATGCGCTATCGTCCTGTGTTTGCTTCTACTAGTGCGCTATCACCTATGTAGACCAGAGTTCGTTTCACGTCATTCGCTGCCCGGTGCGTTGCCAGGTAAATAAGAATCGAATACTTTCTGATTCATTTGAACAAAATACGGTGTTATTTTTCAATTTTGTTCACTGATTTGGTGTTCAGTTAGACAAGGATGTAGTTATAATTGATTCTATTAGATCTATCGTTGGTTCCGGTGTTTCAAAGTGTGTTGACCGGCATGGACCTCCTGCTGACTAGAAACTCTCGAATAACTATCACTATTGTAGAAATATAAATCTATTAGAACTGCCAAAATAAAAAAAATAGTGCAAAGTCATTACTTTGCACTATTTTATTTTACCTACTACTACTGTATCACTAAAAATAACTAGTAGTTAAGAGATTTGTAAATATATTTATAGATATAATGTTAAGGGTTCTAATTGTTTGATTCTATAATTAATTTTTTTGTCAGTTCTAAACACTAATGTGTTAATTTGCGTTGACTTGATACATATTGATGTATCTATTAAAAATAAGTAGTAATTTCGATATCATATAAATGATTACATGGCGCCAATGATTTCAATAATATTGCTCTCTATCTTAACTACATTTTAGGTTAAAAATATTACTATTAAGATATGAGCCAAATCATACAGAAATCGAAGTTTATTATGAATATATATATATACATATATATATATATATATATATATATATATATATATATATATATATATATATATATATGTTATATATACATGCGTGCACATACGTTTTCTTCTTTTTATAACAGATTCGTTGACATAGTGTTTATAGTCTATTTAATCTAAGAAGTGCACTTTGACAGCTGTCGGAGTAAATTGTCTAGGTATGTGAACCAAATAATTGCTATGTAAAATATCCGATTTTAGTGAGAAAGCTATATTGATTCTTTTTAATTAATAATCGGCTTATTTTTTATTTTCCAAAAAGAAGATGAATAAATTAAGTACTAAATTAATACTAAACAAAATTAATTATATCAGCATAAAATCTATTCATCATATTTAGTAGGATTAGGTTAAGTAAAAACATAAACTGGATTTGAAAATAGCTATTTATTCTTGAATTATCATCGGCGCGAACATTAATAATTATTTCCTTATCAATAAAATTGTCGAAACGTACATTTTTGTCAAAATCTCTATTCGATTAGTTATATTATTCTAATATTTTTACCGATTATTTGGATATTCGTGAATTGGAAGTTGTCAAGCACTACTTATAGAACGTGATGACGTGACATTGTTAGATCGTCAGTAACAATTACTATTTACCATGTCATTTTAATTTTAAATTAGTTTAACGAGGTTCAACATTAGGTTATTGTACAAGAAAGTCACCTGCAATGTTAGTTATGTAAATAACTTAATAGTTCTTTAAAATTCCAGATTTATTGTTTGCAATCATGTGTATACGTTTGACCAAAGTTATTGTGTATTAAAAAATGCAAAACATCAAAATGCATTTCTTAGATTAGATGAACTATAGTTACGAGTTTTCCTACTGTCACAGTGATGTTATTTGCTTACGTCTCTTAGTTCTGATAAAAACATGGAAAATGAAGAAGAAAGGCAGACGTAATGATGTATTGTATTTTTAGCCTTTGGATACAGAACTTGAAAACTAATTGGTTTAAGTTAATTAAGTAGCATGAACAAACTTAATTAAATTTTTTCATAGGTCTGTTGTATGAATAAAAGTCACTTATATCTCAAAGTAATGTGAATTTAATCAAATTTATAACAAAATAATCATTTTCAACCGTTAAATCTTTTGTTATATGCACGTGCCTGAAGCACCGCGTGCTCACCTATTCAACTTGGGCAAATTGATTAAAGTTCAGTTGCACTCACAACACTAAAGCGAACACGTAACTTTAACAAATTTAATTTCTTAAACTACACTTAGTTCTGAGAATACAATAGAATACCATTAATATTATCTAATCATAATCTTTGATGTAGACATTAAAAAAACATTATTTAAAATTAAATATTAGATGTTAGGTAATATAGAATGATATTTAATGCCAATTTAATTTATTTTATATTAGTTCTTCTTGTAAATGCGCTTTTATTTATTTTTGACGATTATTAGTCACCTTCATAACCTTTCCCATAAATTGCATAGACTAAATTGTGCCTGCTTCATATATAAGTCACTTTAAAAACAACGTCTCTTATTCCCAAAGTATTAGTTAGATATGCATTTACCGTACCCAAAATTTTATTAAAATGTGCTCAATATTTTTTTGCAGAATTAACAAATTAACAAACACAAATTGGTTAGTGTTTTATTATAATATACATACATACATATCACCACGCCATATCCACCACGCCTTCCACTTTCGCATTGTATATCTTCTTAACCAGACGTTCGTTCGGCATTCTTTCCACATGTCCGAACCATCGGAGCATTCCCTTTCGCATCTTTACACCAATACTCTCTTTCATACCTACTCGCTCTCTTACGTCGTCGTTACGAATGCGGTCGGTCAGCCTAACTCCACAGATTTTCCGCAGAGATCGCATTTCGACCGCATTAATTTTACTTTCATACTCTTTTCTGCAGACCCAACTCTCGCTTCCATACAGTAATGTTGGGATAAGCACTGCGTTATGTATTGCTACACGTGCCTTCTGGCTGAGGTGGCTGCTACCGAGAAGTTGTCCCAACGAACGCTTCGTTCACTCTATTTCCCGCATTCACTCTTCGCTCTATACCAGTGGTGTACCTTCCATCTCAGCTAAATCCACATCCAAGATATATAAGTTCATCCACTTGCTCTAGTACATCATTACCTATTGTTACTCTTACATCTGTTCTGGCTTCATCTCTTTCAAGGACCATTATTTTGGTTTTGCTCACATTCACGCGTAGAACCCTTTTCTTACAATCTTCTGTCATTGTGTCGACTAGGGTCTGCAGGTCAGTCGCTGACTGTGCCAGCAGGACTGCATCATCTGCATAGAGCAAAGCAGTGACCACTGAGTCGCCCATCTGGAATCCCACATTCATATCGTTCAGCCTTTGGAGACATTTATCCAGATATATGATAAACAGCCTGGCTGACAGAACACACCTCTGCTTAACGGCGATATTAACGTCAAACCAAGGCGACATTCCATCATCCAGCCGCACACAGGCTCTACAGCCCATGTAACTGGACTGCACAGCCCGCAGCAGTTTACTATTAATACCATACTCCGGTAAAATGTTCCAAAGTTCCTTTTGTACAACCGTGTCAAATGCTCTCTCCAGATCCACAAAACTGCAGAAAACCCTCTGACCTAGAGCCAGATGCTTCTCCACAATATTGCGCAGAGAGAACACTTGATCCATGCATCCCCTTCCACTCCTGAATATATAATCTTACTCCTCCTATTATAATATAACTATACAGAATCGGCATATTCAAAGAAAATGTCCAAATATCAGAACCCAAAGCGGTGCACGTTTGTTGATAGGAGCAGTTATTAAAACAGACCGGCTCATCCGCTCATCCGAGAGGCTAAATTTTAATAAGGTACCCACTACCGTCTTTGTCAGTGGTGACGAAGCAGTTTTGGACAATAGCTTGCGCAACTTATCTACTAAATCGATATCGGTTTACGAGGCGTTACGGCCGGGCCTTAGCTACTGACCATATTTTGATTAATTGCATTCTTCACCCACAAACTGTATGGGTTACGTGTAGTTCCAATTATTGAGTGGCGCCGAATAATTAGCGAAACGGATGACGGGTAACTTTACGGTTGGGGCGTTAAAATGTTTTGAGTCCACCATAAAAACACGCTTATACATAATTTATTGCATCTTGTTCGATAATATTTTTACGATACACTTTACGTTATAATCATTTCTTAAATTTATATCTCATATTACATTAAGTTCTCAGTTACTTGCGATTTTAGTTACAGCACAATGTACTATGAGATAGACGCAATACTTTTTTGTATTTCATCTGACATTTACTAACAAGGTCCCACCTCGTTTGCCGTTATTGTACGGTCGAAATAAATCAAATCGATCTCTACACAGCTTCCAATAAACCGATACATTTATTGATTTGTTACAGCATTAAATTGGTTCCCAGCAGTGCATCACATCAACAGTGTTGCCCGAACTGAAGGGTCACGGTCATGATTTCGGATTTCGATTTTGGGGAACCTTTAATCGTTGGTTGTACATGCTACGGTGGAAAAAATTGTTTTCATCGGTTTTTGCTCGGCCATTGTCGTGTTATTGAATTACCTAATAGGCTTTGTGACTTTTAAAAGCGTCGCGGTGTTGCACAAGAATGGTACCTGTATATAAATAAATCGTTTTACCGATTTTCTGTTATTGTAGATGAGCTTTCACTTGGGTCCAATAAATTTGCTGATAACACGAGTCACGCATTGAGTATAAATATAATTCAGCTAAAATGAGAAATATTAGCCACATTGCCAATAAAAGTATAGGAAAGATACGAAACTGTAAATAGTTTTTAAATAGTTAAATAGTTTTTTTATAAATTTATTTTAATTTTGCTTTTTTATTTTGGGTATAAATGATTGTGAGTGATAATATAAATATGAGATGAGTTATATTTGGATATAAATATGAAATGAGTATATTAGGGGAAGTTTGAAAGTAGCACCAGTGATAGAGAAGATCAGGAGCGTGAGATTGTCTAGGTATGGATATGTGATGAGGAGGGATCAAAAGCATGTGACAAGAAGGGTTATCAATATGCTTGTGGATGTAAGAATCGTAGGAGACCCAAAAAGAGATGGATGGATTGTATAAAAGAGGATATGTGTATGAAAGTTGTGAATGCAGATATGACGGCTGATAAAAGATTGTGGAGGGCAAGAACGTGCTGTGCCAACCTCACTTAGCGTGGGATGAGAGCAGGCAAATTATAATTTTAGGTATAAATAGACTTACTTAACAAACATAGCAGTCTCAAAATAAGTATTTCCTAGATTCACTATATTTAAATAATTAAAAAGATGTTTTTTCCTTAGAACGGGGTGATCCCTGTTCTAAGGCAAAAACAAATATGTCGCGAAGGCAATTTATAAAGTTACAATTAAAAATATATTACATTACATTAGATGTGTGGATTTCACAAATAATTATTCTACTTAGGATCGAAACCATGATACTTGACAAACTAAGTCACTACTTAGACCAGTATATCATCATTTAAATGACCTGTATACTCTGTAAAAATTAAATATGATCCTTTCTATAATTTATATAGTTCTGTAGTTGTAACTGCTGATTTCAAATAATACAATACAAGTTAACAGTGTAATAAAAAAAAAACAAAATTAAATAATAAAGAAAGACTTATATTGAATTTTATAACAGCAATTGGCGGAATACTAATTTAAACACTCGATATATAAAAAAATAAATAACATTACAATTTTCAACTTCTTGGATATTTTGAAACTTACAAACTTTCATCTTTTAGAAAGTAATTTAATTTAACTATATTTTGAACATTAAAAATAATTGTATGAATATAAGATGTGTACTTTATTTAAGCATTTTATTATTTTGGATTTATTTTTAGATTGTTATGCATTCAATATTTTAAATCTTAATAGATAGAAAATTAAATGAAAACAGGTGTACCACAATACGTTTACCTTTCTATATTTTTATTTATTACCCACTTAATTAAATTATTTCTATTCAAAATTAAGGTACATATTATACGAATAAATTAACTATGAGTGAAACATATATGAAGCTTTTCATTAATTAGAAATAGCTCAATAATGTTAATTTAAAATAGTGTTCGTTTAAATTCTTCTCTCAATACATTATTATACATAAAATTAACGCATAGTTATTAAACTACGTATAAAATAAATACCTGCACGTTGAAAGAGCACATTCTATACACTAGAATGTATTTTAGAATGTACTCTAATTTTATATTAATACGTGATAGTTATTCAAATGATATCGCTTAGAAATTGTTGGAACGATAATTCATGTTGGCTTGGCATATCTTTTGTTGCTCTGGCCATTGAAGCCTAATTGAAATAAGGCGGTGTAATTGTGCGCGTGTGCGTAGGGTAGGTGTTTAGCGCAACGGTTGCTGCGGCCCCCTGGAGGTACAGACACCTTTTTACTCAGTCGACTCGGCGGGTGACGCTTGATTGCGTCCGATCTCATCGTTTTATATTCCCCATAAAGCCAACAATAATTCATTTAGACTACGTGACGCCACTCACTCGTTAACTAGTTCTAGATGTCCGAGGACGTGATTTAGTATTTTTGAACAATTGTAGTTAAGGAAACTTATTATTATTTTGCTATTGAAATTTTCAAATTGGTAATGAATTTTATATATAAAAATTAATTTTAATACATTTCAATTTCACTCTCTATGAAAATTTAAAGTCTTTAGAATAAATTTTAGATATAAACTGATAGACTTTTAATAGATTTTATCTTGCATTATTTATTAAAAAGCAAGTGTCACAATATTCGTTCACATTTTCTGCAAACTATTTCAATGCAGTTCTATAGGAACGGTTTTTATCTTGTTTAAAAAATAGTTTTTAACTCTGATAAAAAATAACTGCCATTGCAAGGCATACCGAGAAAAGATACTGATAGTCAAATAACTTTTGTGTGTGTGAAAGTTATATATAGGTATTTAATTCTTAATGCTTTTTTTATTATTTCTACGTATAAATGCTTATCATGAATTTATTTTGTCATTGGCAATTAGTTTCTGCAAATTTGTATTTAATATTTAATAAATATTGAAATTTAGCAGCTGTTCTTAATAAACACAAATACAAATTTAAATTGGACTATTAAATGATATAAAAATTAGTATTTTGACACTACACTCGCAGCTTTCACAAATATTTGGCCGTTTCATCTAATTAATTACCGTCATCATTAAAAAAAAGGTTGTCTAAAACTAATTAGCGTGATCCGATGGAATCCAATTTCCGTCGCCACCTCGACCAATGGTACGTATCGGAAAACCGGTATAAGTAAAACAAACAAACAAATTCATTCCAAACCATTAGGCACGAGATCCGACTGTTAATGTCTCAATTTAGAAACGAGCGTAAATCTTCAAAGGCGTGACAATTACTGTTACTTCCCGGGATTACAAACAAAAAGGTTTTCCGTCAATTATCGATAAATTAACCCGATTAAACACTGCATAGCCAGACGGCGCCGGAGTGTCTTATCTTTGGACATGCCACGCTTTTAAGCAGGTACCAACACTCCGAGCGACGCAGAAACATTAAGATTTTTAAACCAATTTGCTTTTTATTAGGTTACCATGGGAAACTAAATCACACGTTTAATATCTAACAGGATATTGAAGAGATATCTATTTTCCTAATATTGTCGGCCTTTTATATTGCCTAAATTTATCAAAGATATTCATGCTAAAATCTTTGTGTGTTTGTCCATAAATTGCGGTACATGAAGTATTGGCGCAGCCAATCTGCATTTTGTCGTTGAATCAAAAGAAGGCATGACCCCTAGACTTTTTGATTTTACGAGAAAGAAAACCTTGATAAGTTTCATGTCATTGAGTCATATATACTCAATACGTTTTCTACAGCGTCAATATAATTTTACATTCCAAATTAATTATTTTGAATTATGTGCGCTAGATGACCGACCCTCTAACGACCATAAACATCTATTCCTATATATTCCCCTATCTATTAAATAACACGAGAATACCCACAATACTAATATTGTGAGGTTTTAACTTAACTTGTGCTCCGAGATTGATGTGCTGTAATGATACAACAATTAGTACAGTATTACAAGTGATGGATATTCTAGTAGGACCACGTTGTTGACAGTTTTCTGTCTACAGCCGCGGGGCGGTCTGCCCGGGGTAGTACCGCACTCTAGCAGAAGAACGACATCTGAGTAATGGCAATGTGCTATTGCGCTTCGTTCGGTGAGTGAGAGAGCCGGAAGCCCAACTGGGTGGGTTTGGTGATTTTATTTGTAGGCAGAGGCCTAAGCAATATCCTTGGTATTGCAAAGGTCCATGGGCGGCAGTAATACTTACCATCACTTCATTCTTGCTCGTTTGCCATCATAAGCGATAAATAAAAAACATTTTAAAAGTGCAATTTTTAATCTTGAGGCATAAATATGCAACTATTGATTATGTGGGGCTCAGTTTGACGTGGGTATTCGTCAGTGACCAACAAGTGATTCTCCATGTGGTAACCGAATAAAAATATAATGTATCATTTTCTGGGAAATAAGTACAGCAGCAATAAAAGGATAGTTACTATAACCAGACAATTGCTATAATATTAATATATAATGTTGTCAAGTTACACGAATACTACCAACCCTAACACTGCTCGCGGGTGTCTTTTCTCGTCAGACACGATTAAGAGCTTTACATCAAGCTGGGCTGACTCCATCTGATGCTGTCTGGTCAACAGTTACATTCCCAAGGAGGGTTGATATCAGGCAGGCGGCTGGGCATAATATTATTGCCAATGTTTTGCTATATGTACGATGGTAGAAGGTATTGCGTTGATCCCCAGTAATTAGGATAAGGGCAGAATGGTTATTAACACAATTAATATACTATAAGAGTAAGAAATCTTTAAATATATCCCTATTTCTACATATTTAGATCGCATAAGATAGTGAGCCCATGCTTCCTATTCTTTTAGAGTATAACGTGAAGTCTATGTAGGAAATTAAACATCATTAGCAGGGTGATGTCTGAAATTGAGCTCGGTAGACAGTAACCAGCTTGCTACTATAATTATAGATAAAATTCAAAGCACAATATAAGTTTATCACACATCAGGCTAACTTTTCGTAGATAAAAAATTCAGTCTATAAAATACACTCACATGTTAATGAAACATTTCTTAGCATCATAAAACAAGAAATTAATGCATTTAATTATGCTTTCACTGACAGCCTCTGCGTATAAGATGCTCTTTATATTATACACACGTAACCTTTTAATAGAAGCGGATCCTATTGTGACTAATCATTATTAAACGACTTTAGACAAATTGCATGTCCGTGACTAAGCACGTAGGATCCCGTCCCGATCCCAAATCATTAAAAGAACAATTATAGATATCGCATTCCCACCTGCAACTTGTTGATGGATAATGATCTGGCTCTAAACAAATAGTTAAACTAAAATCATTGGTCGTTGTCCAATTAAATGGTGTAAATGAGAACGAAATAAATATTAGCATAGCAATTACAGTTTGGTAATTGATAGTAAAAAAAAAAACAACATGATCAAGTATTGAAAGTCTTCGATTTTGCAACATGTCCGAACTGGCAAAACAACATGTTATCAGATCATTAACATCAGTGTGATAAAAGAAACTTCTCTTTATAACAAAATTATCAGCTTATCCAAATTGAAAACACGCTTGCGTAGAGTAGAACGTTGTCGATCGAAATCATCGATAGGCTACGTGCTTGTTACTAAACAAAAAGCAATTTAACTGTTTTGTTAAAGATCATTGAAGTTTTTTTATCATTTAAAATAATAGAGAACGAAGTAGATTAAGTAGCGGTGACGCGTCACTGAGCTCCCACAAAACGTTAAAAGATTTTCAATGGTTTGTTTTCTTTTGAAAAACGTTACCCCTATTATAATTAGAGATCTCAGCGGTTAAGTGATGACTAGTCATCGTTGCTGTTCTCAGCCATATCAGCCTTTTGACGTCTGACGCTGTACAGAAGGCGTTCTATCGAGCATCGTCTCAACACAACGATTATGAGCCGACAAATTGTGTAGAGAGCTGCTTTTCACGCCTTTGGACATGCTAACAATGATCGGTCTCAAACTGATCATTACCATTATACCACATAAGGCTTTGTGTTTTGAGTAAATTATAACAGGTACGTTTTATTCGAAAAGTCAACCCGAGGTTACTCTGAAGCGCACAGAACCGCCATACAATAGATCTTCATTATCAACAGTGACCGCTTTTAAATCTTTATAAGTTGCAATAGTCTTATATTGTAATTATTATAATTGTATTTCATTTTGGCTGTTATGAGCTTCCATTAGACAAATAATTGACATGAACGCATATTCATAGGAAAATGTACTTACAAAAATCAGTACAGTCTGTTTATTTGCAAATGACCAGCAATATTAAACAATTAAGTTTAATAATATTGTCCCTTGGAGTAATTGTTTTGAGTTAATATCTAGCTAAATGATAGGGTTGGAATAGATCTATTTGACATAAACAGAGGTAAATTATCTTCAAACATGTTGTGTTGAATCAAATTACTCGTGTAACTATTAGCGATGAATTATTAATTCTACAATATAATTAGACTAGAAGACCCTTTGCATTTGTAATTATTCAATTACACTGAAGTATAAGATAATTACGCAAAATAAATGGCTGTATTAGTAGTTTAATTGTAAATAAAGTGAATTTATTTTTCTTTATAATGTTTGTGAATTATGTATTGGAAGTTTGTATTTAATATAGTACATTAATACATTTCCACATAAGAAAATTAATCTATATTATTTTTCTGGATCAATTATAACTGTTTCGTAAATATTAATTTCTTTTCTTAGTTCCGCGAGACAATTCACGGGTTGGAATCTGCGTCGGCCACATTTTTTTTTGTCTACTACGGACGTTGTATCATTTTAATATCATATATTGAGTTATTATAAGACCTAACCGGGGGAGACCGAGACTCATCTACCTAGACCAAATTGGTCACGTACTGAAGGAAGGTAGAGTCAAGAGTCTCCGAAACCGGCGAGCGTGTATGAAGAGAATTATGAATGTTGAGGAAGCGAGTGAAGTATGCAAGGATAGAGTTGTCTGGCACTCTGTTCTCTCTACCTGCAAGGGATATGGCGTAATGATATGTATGTATGTATAAAGCATAGTCAATTAACTTTTAAGACAGACAACTTATACTACACACCATAAAGTTATATGTGCAAAATATTTTTTATATTCAGAAAAATCCATTGACAATACTATATCTCTCAATTTGAATGACCTAAAACGATAATCGAAAATTAAAGCGAGTTATTTATAAAAATATGACAAGCGTAATCGTTGTATCAGCCACTGGTCGGTAGCTCAACAATTCCTACGACAATTATACTCAGACAGGTTATGATTAAATTATGGCACTTACAAGAAGTGTTTCCTGAAAATTACATGGGATGGCTCTCCAAGGCTGCGCCGGCACGCGATCTTGCTGCACGCATTTAGCCGCTCACATATTTAGATTATGTTACAACACGAGCACATTAAGTGTTACGAGATATCGTTTGGTCAACCGTGCTTAGGTGTATATATTATGCGGAAATTATTAAAATAATTTTGATTGCACAAATTATCACTATTTGTGCAGTAAAATTATTCTAGAAAAAATTAAAACTCATTTTCTTTCATTTATCCTTACTAATATTATAAATACGAAAGTAACTCTGTCTGTCTGTCGCTCTTTCACGCCAACACTACTGAACCGATCTAAATGAAATTTGGTACACAGATATTCTAGTAACTTACTTTTTAATGCAAAAAAGGGTTGTAAAGGGGTGTAAAAGTTGTAAGGAAGTATCGTCAATTTTAAAGCCAGAAGTTTGAAACTTATTTTTAGGCTCTTGATTAGATATAAATAAATATGACATTAACATTTTGTAAAAAATTTACCCTTAAGAGGAAAAATAAAATTAGGGGATGAATAATGATTTTGGCATGAATGTTCTCTTCCAAATTTAAGGAAAAATATACTTAAATTTATTTAAAGAAGGCTTTATCTCTTAGCTATTTGTAGTCTTATATTGTTTCAGAATTAAATAATTTAGTTTTTCCATTTACAAAAAAAATCGGTTGATGTTGGACTAGTCAAAATATTTTTACAAAAACAAAAAACACCAAAAAGCTTCTTCTGTTCAAAAATGATTTTTTTTAAATTAAGATTCCGGATAGACTCCATCATAATGCGTAGTACATATACTGCAACTTTACAAAATATATGATGTGCTATTTATTATATATCCATGAGCAAAGTAAGGGCTGGTAGTATTTGTAACCGCTACCACACAGCTAAGTGCGTAGTTCATATATAAAATTATAATATAATTCTAATAGAATAATAAAATAATTCATATGGCAATCTCACAAATTAGCAATTAGACAATTTTATGATTATAAATAGGGATATCATTAAATTAAATAAACATATTTATGGGACAGGATATGGTTGAATACACATTCAAAGTCAGTTTGGTGATAAAAGTGGAGTCAGTAATATTAAATTACACATTAATGATGATTTTATAGACAAACACGTTTTATACTAATAAACAGTAATCGATATTCAGACACCTGTGGTGATAATACCTGCCATGTTAGATTTTGTTAAAAAAAAAACTGATGATTGACGTCAGTTAGATGATGATGATAATATATCACTACCCATTTTTAAGATATTATTAATTGACGATGCTATGGAACCAGCTATACTTAAAAATTTCGCTCACCTGGTGAAATGACGACTTAGTAAATGTTGTAGAGGTTCGTTAAATGCGGACGGCACGTGATAGTACTTTGTGGTGAAGTATGAGGGAGGGCTAGATCCAGCAGTGGACGGCGAAAGGCTTAAATGATGTTGAATAATATTAAGTGATCACGTGACGGCAGTAGTCGTGCTGACATGGTTTTATCTGCTTACTTTGCTAACACTTCTTTTTTTTTAATTTTTTTTTATTTATTGCCTTTGTGGCAAACCAATAAGTAAACAACCCCATGGTAAATAAATGCCAATCAACAATGCCAGGGATAGAACAAAATTGAAGAAAATAAAACGAGAACAACTGTTCAGGAGAAGCTTTTTGTGGGCCTTCGACTCTCATTCACCGAACGAAAATTTTCTGTGCGATAGTGGTATTACCATAAATGAGCTGTGTATTAGAAAAATTGACAGCAGCATGACCTACCACGTAGGAAACTCACACTTACTTCATATAATTTATAAATAAAAAAAACAAACGTAGCTTATACTACAGCATAAACATAAGACTCCGATTGCTAAATCAGAAACGGATGGAATTGTGTTTACAATGGATGTCCATAATCACTGGTTTTCATAACATTCTTCTATTTTAATGTTAGTTGTTATGATATTCATTTGTGTTTTTTTCCGTCTATTGATAGAATAATAGTATAATTCACAACCCCTTTCATTTTCGCGAGTGTCGTAAAAGACAATTATGGAATTTCACTAGATAATGTTAATGTAATAAATAGTACGAAAACTCAAAATAAAACGCTATTGGTACTAATTCATCTTACGACGGTCTATATATAGAATAACAGTATAATTCGCAAACCGTCATTCTCGCGAGTGTCGTAAAAGACAATTATGGAATTCCACCAGATAATGTTAATATAATAAATAGAACGAAAACACAAAACAAAACGCTATTGGTACTAATTCATCTTACGACTTGATACATTAGTGCAAGTTTCTACCATTGTGACGGAAATCCTAAATCAAAAAGGCAAGGTTTATGTGGTGAAGGGGATACATTTGTGCTAGCAAGAAACATACATATGTTGTAAGTACATCTAACCATAGATCCGTAGCACCTAGTCAGAAGGCAATCGATGTTCACTGTTGTACATATTCCTCCTTTTTTTGACATGCTACGAGTATGGTCCAAACATACCCCATCTATATTTGGGTGAGGGATAGGCGGTGTGGAACCTTATTTTTCCGCATTATATTATTGTCATTTGGGCTAACCACCGATACCGACTTTTTGACATAATTATGTTATCTGTTCGGCGGATTTTCTTTTTGTACATAGGTAAGAGGTAATTCTAAGGGATAAAAATGTCACAATCGCTAGAAATGGCAGGCGGGTAAGCGATGGCCACTGACGTCAAGTTCACGCTGCTCCGGTGGTCGGTCCAATGACGAAGGCGAGGTGTCACGGGTGGGTTGCGGGTGTGCGTGCTTACGCCCCTCTGTCGCCCCGGACGGAGTGGTGCGAGGAGTGCGCCGACCGTAGCCTACCCCCAAAAAAAAAAAAAGGCGGGCAAGCGATCGATCGTTGTTGCTGTTATTAAATTTCTCTGGAAAGTGCTACTACAGATTGGGAATTATGTTCCCTTAACTGATTTTTACACCTAAGATGGCAAAGTAAAGTGTTGTAAGATATTGTGTTTTTAACACATTAGTACACAGACAGATCTATATCAGCATATATTTTATAACGTAAGCTAAATATAATCAGTACACAATTATATAATAACATACAATTTTACAAAACAACCAATGACGCATTGGTTTTAACGCGCTATAGATCATTTAGCATCGTGGCCAGCACATGCATAGTAATAAGACCGTTCATTTAGTATATGTATTCGGATAAGAACTGACTGGTAGGAATAATAGATTAAAATGAAATTTACATCATATGTAAAATATAACAAAATGAAATTACGATATGAAAAATTTCATAGGAACCGGAGTGTTTTTTCTGGCTTGCGATGGTCGATACATCTTCTACGGGGTGAGGCGCTGGTGGTGTCTTTCCCTTTATGCTCAATCGTCTTCTTGACGTACATCACGTCCTCATAGATAGAGGCAGTAGTGTTCCATCTACTCTTACTCTGAAACATAGCCAAAAGTGAAAGTTCATCAACTTATATATCTTATTTGCTGCGGCAAGTTTAAGGGACTGCCTAACCAATTTAAGCACTGTAACAGCCTCTGTAACGTAGTTTCTTTAGAGGAAGAGTCCGCAGTGATAGTACTGGGCCGAATGTTTTTGAGCTATGTGTGCGGGTATTCCCTATTCTTAAGTACTTTCACGTTGGAAATAAGCAGTTTTATCGCGACGTGACCTGATTAGCGACGATGAAAATTGTTATGATTTTTTTACTCTTAGTTGTAACTTTGAAGAAGAGATACGTATAGAAGTTTTCAGTAATATTAAAAATACCTAAAAAAATATTGTAATAACAATGAAAATACGTTTACTTGTTAATCAATATCCACTTAATTTACGATATATACTTTTAATACCATTTACTTCTTCTGTATATATGTTTATGTCTAAAATTTTTCTAAAGGTTCCCGAATGTTAATAAAAAATTTATCTAATAAATGAGATTAGAAGACACAAATACTTTGCATAATTAGTAGAGAATTTATTATGTTTATTACAGATTTATTACGTATAAAAATGTAACTTGAAGTGAAGTATCCAGAGATAGAGTTCTTTGGCACTCTGTTCTCTCTGCCTACCCTGCAAGGGATATGGCGTGATGATATGTATGTATGTAAAAATGTAACTTAAAAGTGGCACGTTGAAAGCTTTGATTAACTTGCGTTCTTAAAAATACTCCTTAATGGCATGTCTTAATATTTTTTGGGTTTCATTTTGGAATTATTATATGTGCACGAATAAACAACTTCGGCTGTTTAATGGAGAGTAAGCTATGCCTTTTGAGGACAGGCTATGGTATAGTCACGCCCTGCCCGATCTATTCCATCGCGAGTGACCCCACAACCTGTCGTATACGTACCTTTCTAGCGCTGTAGGGGCTGGCCACTGGTACCCGTTTTTATCGTCGGTAGTACCGGCCGTTTGCCTGACGTTAACCTTCCTTGGACATATAATTGTTGATGAAACAGCATCAGATATCGCTGGCCCAGGTTGGTGTAAATGCTCTCAGTCGTCTTTTACGACACTCACGAGCAATATAAGGGTTCATAGTATTCGTAGTCATCACCACTTAGCAATACAAAGCGTAACTTTTCACTTATAATATCAAAATTATTAAAAAATGTATATGGTGTCTGTTATCCACAGGCGTATGTACGAATGCGACGGCACCTAGCGTCTCATCTATCAATAGGATACTCCGAAATCGAGCAGCTGAACGCGCTGCCGCTGAATTTGCAAGAGCCGCGGGCTATGGCCTATACGCTGCTCCTCCACCATATGGAGCTTTTCCATGGGCCGGAGGCGGTGGAGTCTGGCCACCTGGAAATTTACCTTTGCCACCTGGAGTACCTGGAGCACCTCCTGGTGTCCCCCATCCTGAAGCTATTCAACAAGGATTCCTATCATCTGGACGGGGACTTATCGGTAATTTTATCTAATCATTTACTAACCTACCAATGTTATAAGATTTTTAGTAAACTTTTTATTGATTTGCTACAATTTCTGTGATAACAGATGTTGATGGAGATGATTCTGGATCATTAGACGGAGAACAACCAAAGTTTAGACGAAACCGCACAACATTCAGTCAAGATCAACTAGAAGAGTTAGAGAAAGAATTTGAGAAGTCCCATTATCCATGTGTATCTACTCGAGAACGGTTGGCATCTAAAACATCACTCTCTGAAGCACGTGTTCAGGTAAATGACACCTATTTTTAAATACTTAAATATAAATTTCTACCAATATATCAACCGTTGTAATTAATGTTAATTCGCATATTCATAAATCAATGATTCTTAATCAAATAACTACAGAATACTAATTATTTTTATTTACCGTTACTGACAGGTTTGGTTTTCCAACAGACGAGCAAAGTGGAGACGCCATCAACGCATGAACCTCCTCAAGCGAGGTGGCGGCTCGCCCCCGCACCGCCTACCCCATTCTCCCTCCCGGTCCCGTTCGCGTTCTTTGTCCCCCGCGCGCGTACCTTACCACACTCCTCAGATGGGCGGAGAAAATAGCGCTTTCAAGGCTCTCTCACATCAAGATACGAACGCTCTGAAGGCCTTCACACATCAAGCTCAATTCGACGCTAACACATTGAAAGTATTATCACAGCAGACTACGTTCGACGGTAGTGCCTTTAAGCCACACCCTGCATTAGAAAATAGTGCTTTTAAATCACTTGTGCCTCATTCAGCAGCTGCGGCACTATTGGCAGCTCAGTCAATACAGTTAGCTCGTGGATACGAATCCAATTCCGATTCGGATGAGGAGATAAATGTCCATGATGAGAGTGATAATGAAGGTGACAGAGTGGGAAATACGAGAAAGTCAAGATCACCGAGTCCCTGTAGACAAAGACCACCTACTGATGACTTACCACTACAACTAACAAAACACGATCGTTGATATAGAGTCATTATAATTAATTTATTTACATTTTACCAACATAAAGTATTAAGATTATCATTCCTATTGAATGTCCATGTTCCGAATAATTATGTAAATTAAGATTCTAGAGTTCTGATACTCTAGTTAGTTTGTAAATTAATGTAAATATCTATGTACATATCTCAGTTGTAAATTAATATAAAGAAAGCAAATGATTAAGTTTAACGATGCACAAACTATCCAATCAAAGGATATACACGCCGAAATGTTGTTTACAGGGTCAATTAGCGACAGTAATCCTAGAATACTTCTGTAATAGTTAAATTATCACTTAATGACTCTTAAGCTAATACAAATTAACAATTTGACAATATATTAGGTTTAACTGATTTCGTGATACTTCGAAGGAGTATACCAAAGTATTATTGCCTTATATCTTATTAGCAACGATATAATATACGGTTTCATTAGAAAAAGTTCCTAAAATGCTTTTATCTATCGAGTATTACAAATTTAACTGTCTCTACACTACATATTAGTGATTAGGTATTTAAAAAAATATTTGTTTAAACATTGAATCACTTAAGTTCACTAAAACGTTGATAATTTGGCACTATATTATGTATATTAATTCGTTGAAACGGGCGCTTAAACTTAACAATGTTAAACTGAGTAGCCCTTAGTTATGTTTTGTATATATTGTTACAATCATACGTTGTAAACTATTTATTACTTAAAATATTATTGTAAAATATAGAAAAAAAAATTTACATACGTACCTAAATTACAAAAAATGTGAAAATAAATGATATAGAAGACGCTGACTTTGATTTAATTCCTATTATGACTATTATGATTGAATTTAAGTAATTATAGCTACATACCGTTGGCCTCTTTCATCAATCCAACACCAAAAAGCTATGAGAAAATTGAACTGCGAGTTTACTGGCCAAAGTTTCACCTAGTTTTATGATCATATATTTTATTTGACTTTTTTTTTAAATTTTAAATACATATATGTATTCATCTAATAGAAATATACGCAATGCTCCATTCTGTGATGTAGTCTTTAATAGGCTAAAATTTGAAAGGGTAACAGACTACGTGTGTATTAATATATTATTCATTATTATATATATCTATAAAAGAGGATGTTTAAATTATTGAAATTTAGCATTCAATATGCTTAATTATTTATAAAACCCGATTACGAAGCGAAAAATGGTGTCACAAGCGGGATTCGAACCCGCGCCTATTGGGATTAGCACGATTGGGCCGGAATCCCAATAGGCGCGGGTTCGAATCCCGCTTGTGACATCATTTTTCGCTTCGTAATCAGGTTTTATAAACAGGATGTTAGTATATATGACATCGCTAAACTCAAAAACTATTTGATCGATCATTATGGAAATAGGTATGTATATGCATTTTTTCACAGAGAAAGTTTATACCCCCATTGATTTAACTCGCTACCAGGTGGCGCTGCGATAAATTAACTTCTTCAAACAAACCAACGAGCTGTGTTTGCTAGGAAAATATAATTATAATTCATATCAGCGTTATAACGACCTAGGCCAACTGTATCTGATGCCGTTTGGTCAACAATTACATTCTCAAGGAGGGTTGACGTCTAGCAGGCGGCCGGTCATAAAACTATTCCCAATAACTCTTACAATATGTATCTATGAAAGAAGTGTAGATACATATTGTATCCACCCCAAGTAATTGGGTTAAGAGTAGGAGAATGATGATGATCAGCGTTACAATTTGAAATTGAAAAATGCTGCATTTCAAGAATTTAGTATTCCTAATTATTATCTTAATAGCATAATGAAATGTATTAAAAACTGTTTTTTTATGACTTTCTAAAGTTAGATGGTTAGATATTTTAAAATAAGGTTTACCAATCTTGTTGGATGCTTATTTGTTAGTAAAATATAGTCTCATGAAGAAATAGATAACATCTGAGAGTGACAGGTTATTTTTTTTTTCATAACTGTCAGAATTCACGTCTAGACTCTATTGGAAGTATGTATTTCAAATAGTATCTTAGATTGGACATAGGACTGGATTTAGACAATGAACCGACATGACTGTCGACTAAAATATAAATCTATTATAATTTTTTAAACTCATTTTACTTGACATTGGCGAAGTTGTGGTTAATCACTCACAGAGGCCATTCATTAAGAAGAAGTATCTTAGAGAACATTATATAGACTTTTGACGGGAATTTGAAAACGTCATGTGGTGCTCTTGTATTATATTCGATATCTTAGTGTTTTAACGTGTTATATTAGATAATTTTGATGGCATTTTATGTAATGTGATGTGCGGAAATACTGGGATGTAGTGAATATCATATAAAAGTGCTTTACAACGTTTTCTTTTTCCATCAAAATTCCCACAAGATACCATTAACAATGTGGCCATTGCACTGTTAATGGTGCCAATTTGATTTAGACAACGACTGACTTGAAAGACTAAAAACGTGAAAATATTTATAACTTGACACTGGCACCAATAGCTCGTATATGTAGCTGATTGCCAATACATAAGAAGAAGAAGAAGAAGGAAGTATGTATTTCATATAATATCTTAGATAACATTATATAAAAAATACATAATTATGTTGTTATTTTTCATCTATAAAACAAGCAATAATTAACTATTTACTATGCGCATAACCTCAAAATGTCAAAGGTGTAAAGTTTTAAATTACTAATTCACAAAGAAGGCACAATCGTGATAAACAAAAACAGTTAAATGTGATACCAATCAACGTCTTAGCTTAGATTTCCCCAGTGAGTTGCTTTTAATATTCTGAGTTTTATGCTTATTTCCATATACTAATCTATCAGTAAGAATATATATTTTTTACTCAAACGCAATACTCTTTTATCTCCCCTCTCTATATCCCCTCGAATTACAGCAAACACACGTCATTTGCTCATCATCATCGTCATCATCATCCTTCTTCCCTTAACCCTTACCTTACTTGAGGTCGATACAATATATACGCATACATATTGCAAAAGTTATTGGTAATAGTTCTATGACCGACTGCCTGCCTAACGTCTTTTTTTTGGTAGGCTATGGTGTGGACACACCCCGTACATTGCGCTCGGGGCAACAGAAGGGCAGCGCGTGGCTCTACAACCCACCGTATTCCCTCCCTATCGCCATTGGACTGGCCACTTGTAGCATTTCTTTGACATCTGTGGCCAGCGTAACGGGTTACCTTTTCAGGTATCATCACCCGTTGATACCCCGGCTAGCTCTCTGGGCGTCGCCCTCACGTGGTCAATCTCTCTGCGGGTGACGGACTATTGGCCGGTCCAGTCACCTGCGGCCTTGGCTAGGGCGGCATCCGGCGTACGTACTCGTGCCTGCGTCGTCTCAGGCGCCGGCGGCGGAGCGTGTCACTAAAGATGATTTCCTCTCAGACCTGCCCCACAGCGATCGCGACCGCAGTTCCTGACGCAGTCGAACATTGCTTTAGCTACGGTTAGCAGCTTCAGGTCGGCACACATGATTGCGATGAGTTCACGGCGCTGCTCTGCCCAGGACACACAGATCTCGAGCGTGAGTTGAGCCATGTCCTCGTTACAACTGCAATGGGGGCAGAGCGGTGTCTTCTCCCTCCTCACGACCATGTGCAGATACTTGTCGAAGCAATCATGCCCCATCAAGAACTGCACCAGTTGGAAGGAAAGAACCCCGTGCTGCCGAGCTAATCACTCCATCAGCACCGGTCGGAAGACCTCGATGGTCCAAACACCAAACCGAGACCTTACCAGCCGGTTTGCACAACGGGCAATGACGTTATGGCGGGCGTCGCCCCGCCAGGCAGTCATCTCGCTGGACGAGACGATGTTGCCCCTTGCCCGCGTCACTGATACCCATCAGCACAATCCGGCGAGCCTCACCGCCTCCAAATACCACAGGGGAGTTCCGGCCAATAGGCACGCTGCCTCCGTTGCTACCGTGCGGTATTCGCGTAGGGCCTTGACCGCCATGATCCTCTGTGGTCGCCACAGAAGGGCTCTAAGTCGGATGGCCAGGGACGCCGCCCACACAAGTGCGTCGTACAGGCCCATTGACCGGGCCATCCCCGCGTACAGCAGTTGGCATGTAGCGCTTAGTCCGCCCACATTTGGCAAAAGCCAGGTTAGGGCGGACGCTGCGCCGACAAGCCGCGGAGCAAGTCGAAGGCAACGCTCCCGGAATCACCATTACCCGTCGAGCCCCAGGCCCAAGTACTTCATATAGGCCCGGATACTGATGGGAACCGAATTGACCAAACGGCATCAGGTGGAGTTGGCCCAGGTCGATATATAGAGCTCTTTGTCGTCTTTTATGACATCCACAAGCAAAGTAAGTAGCACTCATGGCCGCTACCATCTACCACTGGCTCAATGCTCAAAAAATTATATGCCTTCGAAACTGGTTTAATAAAGGAGAATTTATGTACCTATAAGCTACCAAGGATGCTATCGAAGATGTATCCTCGTAATTAAATATATTAACATAAGTAAGTAGATTCTGTCAATGATAGAAAGCAGCTGATTATTTAAACATTAAGTTTTATTCGTAGATCGAGGCCAACATTTGAAAATAAGATACGCAGCCCTCACTGCCAGGTGGACCATCGAAGTCAAGAAATTAGTACCAGTGACTCACTTAATACGCGTTTAGAGGTTATGCGGCAGATTATAGAACATTATATCTCTGTGAGGATACATACATACATATACATATCATCACGCCATATCCCTTGCGTAGGAGAGAGAACAGAGTGCCAGAGTTCCTAAAGTAGGAGAGAGAACAGAGTGCCAGAGAACTCTATCTTTGCATACTTCACTCGCTTCCTCAACATTCCTAGTTCTCTTCATACACGCTCGCCGGTTTCGGAGATTCTTGACTCCACCTTTCTTCAGTACGTGACCAATGTGGTCTAGGTAAGTTAGTCTCGGTCTCCCCCGGTACCTACATCCTTCCACTTTCGCATTGTATATCTTAACCAGACGTTCATTCGGCATTATTTCCACATGTCCAAAATATCAGAGCATTCCCTTTCGCATCTTTACACCAATACTCTCTTTCGTAACTACTCGCTCTCTTACGTCGTAGTTACGAATGCGATCGGTCAGCTTAACAGCGGATGTCGGGGGTGCGAGCGAAGGGCGGTGTGGTCTCATTGACGGAGATCACCGCCTGGCGCGTCGACGCCCGGCGAGACGTCATTGTCCGTTGGGCAGTCCGGCTGGAGAGGCCTCGGTTCGGTATGCGGACCGTGGAGGCCTTCCTGCCGGTGCTGATGCAGTGGTTGGAACGGCAGCACGGGGTGCTCTCCTTCCGACTGGTGCAGAGATTTTGACGGGGCATGGATGCTTCGCCAAGTACTTGCACATGGTCGTCAGGAGGGAGAGTACACCCTCCTGCCACCACTGCAATTGTGACGAGGATACGGCGCAGCATACACTCGAGACATGTGCCGCTTGGGTAGAGCAGTGCCGTGAACTAGTCGCATTCATCGGTGCCGACCTGACCTGTCAGGAACTGGGACGCAGTCGCAGCCTTCTGTAAGGCAGTAGTCTCGCGGAATGAGGTGGCGCAGCACGTGCGCGAGGAGCGTCTCCTCGACGACGCGAGCCACCGCCGTTGACTGGGGCGGCGTGGGTGGGATTACCTGCGCCTGATGCCGCCCTAGCCGAGGCCGCATGTGACTGGACCGGGGAATTAGTCCGTCACCCGCCGAGAGGCTGACCGCGCGAGGAAGTACCGACGTCCTCCCTCCGGGGACATCGCTCAAAAGATAATATACCTCTCAGGGGGTATTCCGTCGGACCGGCCACAGACGACAAGTTCACGCTGCTGCGGTGGATGGTCCAACGACGAAGGCGAGGTTCACGGGTGGGTTACGGGTGTGCGTGCTTACGCACCTCTGTCGCCCCAGACGGAGTGATGCAAAGAGTGCGCCAACCGTAGCACACCCCCAAAAGAAGAGATCGCATGTCGACCGCATTAATTTTACTTACATGCTCTTTTCGGGATATCCAACTCTCACTTTCATACAGTAATGTTGGGACAAGCACTGCGTTGTGTATACATACAAAAACTTACTTATCTGTGGATAAGGTAGGAGTCGAACATTTGAAGCGAATAGAATATATTTCTTTCAGAGGATGTACGCTCAAAATATAACTATCTCAACAGCGTGATATAATAAGTCGATTTTCCTCTTAATATGGAGCGCATGTACCTATCGAAGAGTGAGGCACATCATCATCATTCTCCTATTCATATCCTAATTACTTGGGGTTGATACAACGTACTCCTCTTTCATAGTACCTACATATTGTTATTGGCAATAGTTTTATAACCGGCCGCCTGCCTGACGTCAACCCTCCTTGGGAATTTAATTGTTGACCAAACGACATCAAATGAAGTTGGCCCAGGTCGTTAAAAGGCTCTTAGTCATCTTTTACGACCTCCACGAGCAAAGTAATGGTTGGTAGTATTCGTAGCCGCTACCACACAACTAGAGTGAAGTACATATGGGTTGTAGAATAGAAATAAATTTCATAAATTTGGCCTACTATTTTCAGAGAATAAACCAGCTCATTTTGCTTCTGTTCACTATCTGGTCGAGTTGAATTATTGCCACTTAGACCTACAATAAGAATGATAGATTTTAGTATTTCTGTATCAATACCTATGTTTTGTCACCTAGATGGCTAAGTGTTTGCTGACTTTAGTTATCGTATTCAAAGAAACACAGTCAGGAGAACATCATCGTTATATGTGGTTCATATGATTTTAATATTAATATGAACCAAACTTGAGAGCAAATGAGTCTTTAAGAAATATTCAAAACTAGCTTTTGCCCGCGGCTTCGCCCGCGTAAAAGGTTAATTTCCTAAAGTTTTCCATCCCCTATTTTTATTTTACCCCTTAAGGGTATTTTTTTACTAAATTATAATATAATATATATTTATATCTAATCAATAGCCTAAAAATAACCTTCAGGCTTTAAAAATGACGATACTTACTTACAACTTTTCTTCCACCTATACAATCCTTATTTTGCATTAAAAAGTAGTCTATGTCCTTTAAGAGGCTCTAGACTATCTCTGTACCAAATTTCATTTAGATGAAAGACCGACAGACAGACAGACAGAGTTACTTTCACATTTATAATATTAGTAAGGATTTAATGCACTCAAAAGATGTCATAGAGAGAAACATATCAGTTCGGCAAGTATATCCGTCTCTAAATCAAAAGGAGTAATTTTGACTAGCACACACCCTGTCGAGGTCAACACCGTGTGTTATTCACGCGTAGCTCTATTCGTGATAGCTCTCTGTAGTCTCCACATAAATCCAGACAAATCGTTGTACGGACGGTTGTCCGTTACGGTACTTCCATATGAAGATCATATAGATCGTCTCCATTTTACTGACCCGTGTCCCACAAAACTATCCTTACATTAAATTATATTACAGTTATTGTTAGATATAAAAATTTAATCCCTTAAGGGATTAAATAATAAGGGATAGTTTTAAAACTATTATGATTTTTAATCCCCTAAAACTGTTAAACTTACTTAAAGCAATGGATAGTTTGTATTTATCTTATAATTATCAAAGAAAAAAGAGGTAAACAATTAAACGTTCAGAAACATAACGCATACTTTCCCACAGATATTATCCACAATAGAAAGTTAACTTTTACAAAATTGACGTTAAAATAATTATCAAAATTATCTTAAAAAAATATCAGAATAAAAAATTAAAATCGAATCCGGTAATAAACCCTTTCGATTATGAACGGAAGATAGAGTCGTAATACTCATAATTCTCGTTCCGTTGCCACTATCGTGACGACAATTATCCTTTTTTCCGCATTGTTATTAAAGTAGCAATTCATTCCTTCCCGGATATCGGTAATCATTTAGGTGAAAGCCGATCTCAGCAGAAAAACCAAGCAACAATAGGAGTACATATTGATTGTCTATAATATATATCTTTATAAAAGAAAAGATTTTTGATTTGAAATTTAATACTTTTTTTTTTTCAAGTTCAATTAATTATTGAAGCTTTTAGACGTAATAAAGGGTAACTAACAATTATGTACCAATTACAGTAACAAATTCTACTTTACAATAATGCTTAACTCAGAAAGCAGGTTTGGATTCTATTGGTGTGGATGTCATTTGTCTGTCTTATTGCTCCCTTATGATGCACTAGAAATAAGTCCAATGCTATAACTTTTGAGTCATGTAGCTGATAGATGGAAAGACAATTTTGATAGTTGTTACCAACAATTTCACCTGTTTTTTTTGGTTCTATGGTGAGACATATGGAGTCTAACCGCGGTTTAATTGGTCATTCGGGGTAACACTGCTGTAATCAGACCACTGGTTATTTAGGATAATAAATACTGCCTTTTCAGCAGAACACCGACATCGTCAACACTTAGCATCTGTGGCCCCGCCGGGTAAACCATTCGCATAACTTCATAAGTCTTGATCGACGATTGGGTGCACTTCAGGTTATTGAGCTTAGGCGTTGCGTGGCATTGCTGGCGTGCCTAGCCTTATTGCGAGTAACAGACCAGTCTCCGATCTGTCCATCCGCAGCATCAGCTATAAAAAAATTCCACTCCTAAACTAAAATTTAAAATAAAATCTTGTCGTGAATCCGGGATGGATTAAATAAAACCTTGTATTAAATAATAAATCCTTGTGTCCCAGGGAACTTTACAAACATACAATTAACAAACACAAATAATATCTAGCCTCATAATAAACATTTGTGTATCATACAAAAAACTATCCCGTGCAAATTCAAAACATGACACCAATCACGTCACCTAAACCTCTATGCCTCTGCAGCCAAATTGTTTTAAAACAATATTTAATTTTTTATTCTTATCACAATATAATAAATCCTTGACCACGAATTTCATGTAACACAAAATTTACTATAGAGGAAGTCGTTCACTTCTTGTGTTAACAATTTACAAGCATAAAATACATTCAACATATTCAAAGCAACTTTCTCTATATCATACAAATAATATTATTTTATTTGTGAGAATTTAATCTATAAATTTCGAAGCGTGGAAGTGGCATTATTACTGTTTAAAAAAATATAAATTTTATATTGCCTATTGACACGCTCGTCCATAAACTACATAGAAATTTTTAATTGTCAAATGAATAAATAAATAAAACGATTAAGTAAATTTTTAATATTGTCAATTAATATGTTCGTATATATGTGATAATAATGATAATGATGTACTAGAGCAAGTGGATGAATTTGTATATCTTGGATGTGGATTTAGCTGAGATGGAAGGTACACCACTGATATAGAGCGAAGAGTGAATGCGGGAAATAGAGTGAACGGAGCGTTGGGGCAACTTCTCGGCAGCCACCACCTCAGCCAGAAGGCACGTGTAGCAATACATAACGCAGTGCTTGTCCCAACATTACTGTATGGAAGCGAGAGTTGGGTATGCAGAAAAGAGTATGAAAGTAAAATTAATGCGGTCGAAATGCGATCTCTGCGGAAAATCTGTGGAGTTAGGCTGACCGACCGCATTCGTAACGACGACGTAAGAGAGCGAGTAGGTATGAAAAAGAGTATTGGTGTAAAGATGTGAAAGGGAATGCTCGGATGGTTCGGACATGTGGAAAGAATGCCGAACGAACGTCTGGTTAAGAAGATATACAATGCGAAAGTGGAAGGATGTAGGTACCGAGGGAGACCGAGACTAACCTACCTAGACCAGATCGGTCATGTACTGAAGGAAGGTGGAGTCAAGAGTCTCCGACACCGGCGAGCGTGAGAATTATGAATGTTGAGGAAGCGAGTGAAGTATGCAGAGATAGAGTTCTCTGGCACTCTGTTCCCTCTGCCTACCCTGCAAGGGATATGGCGTGATGATATGTATGTATGTATATATGTTATTTTTCTTCTTTTTTTTTATTGCTGGTGGTGGCAAACGAGCAAACAATACACGTAAGTGTTACTGTCGCCCATGGACCTTAGCAATACCAGGGGGTACCTATAGCTGGCCGCTGCCCACCAATGAAAACCATAAACCCACACAGAAAATTGGGCTGCCGACTCTCTCGCTCACCGAACGAAGCACAGCAGTAAATTGCTAGCTCAGACGTCGATTTTCTGCGAGAGTGTGGTACTAACCCAGACGGACCGGACAGCGGATGTAGACAGAAAACTGTCAACAATATGGATCCTACCATTTTGTAATCTGTTAGTAATTATGTCCATTATTTTCTTATGTACCTCAAGTGTTACCCTACTTGCCGGGTGGGCCACCGAAGACAAGATCGGGTACCGGTGGCCCGCGCCCACGGCGAAGACTTTTTGCAGGCTTTGCAGGATCGATATATGGGGTCGTGTGTCACCTCTTCTGTCGTCCCGGATCGAATTTGCGGGGTGTGACAACCTCCATAGTTCACCGCAAAAAAAATATTACCTTCTCAATCAGTAGATAGTATCATCTCAGCTCATAGACGTCCCTCCACTGGGCGTGAGCCTCCTCCACAATAGGCGGGACATTAATCTTACCTTACTGGTCAGGTGGGCTGATCTATACCAGCTATCTATAGGAGATGACTGTCTCGCAGAAGGCGGCGACCGCGTCCCAGATCGTGACGCTGTCGACCATCGCGTTCATGACGTCTGGCAGCGTCAGGTCGGCACCGATGTTTGCAACGAGTTCACGACGCTGCTGTGCCCAGCTCACGCAGGCCCTGAGCGTATGCTGCGCAATAACCTCGCTGCAATCGCACTAGTTGCAGGACGCAGTCGTCTCGCTCCTTGCGACCGTGTGCAGGTATTTAGCGAAACGTCCATGCCCGTCAAAACCTGCACCAGTCGGAAAGAGAGGGCTCTGTGCCACCGCTTCAGCCAGTCGATCAGCAACGGCCGGAGGGCCTCTACAGTACGTACACCGAATTGAAGCCTCTCCAGCCATGCTGCTTAACGGTCGATGGTACCCCAGCGGGCGTCTTCGCGCCAGGCGCCCTCCTCGCGTATAATAAATGGTGTAACTAACTCAACTTTACTCTACTACTTTTTTATATATATATATATATAGATGAAGGAACTGATTTGCATTATACTTATATAGGTTCCGTAAAAATACAGAATAAAATGAACGAGTTAAGAATAAGGTTAAGAATAATAGAATAGTTTTTATTTCGTGTTACTTGAAATTATATTAATTTATCTATGTTCAAAAATTTTCATTATTTTACATACATACATACATATCATCACTCCATATCCCTTGCAGGGAGAGCAGAGTGAACAGAGTGTCAGAGAACTCTATCCTTGCATAAACTATGCTCTTCCTCAACATTCATAATTATCTTCATGTACGCTCGCCGGTTTCGGAGACTCTTGACTCCACCTTCCTTCAGTACGTGACCAATCTGGTCTAGGTAGGTGAGTCTCGGTCTCCCCCGGTACCTACATCTTTCGCAATGTATCGTTTGGCATTCTTTCCACATGTCCGAACCATCGGAGCATTCCCTTTCGCATCTTTACACCAATACTCTCTTTCATACCTACTCTCTCTCTTACGTCGTCGTAACGAGTGCGATCGCTCAACCTAACTCCACAGATTCTCCGTAGAGATCGCATTTCAACCGCAGTCATTTTACTTTCATGCTCTTTTTTGCATACCCAACTCTCGCTTCCATACAGTAATGTTGGGACAAGCACTGCGTTATATATTGCTACACGTGCCTTCTGGCTGAGGTGGTGGCTACCGAGAAGTTGCCCCAACGCTCCGTTCACTCTATTTCCCGCATTCACTCTTCGCTCTATATCACTGGTGTACCTTCCATCTCGGCTAAATCCACATCCAAGATATTAAAATTCATCCACTTGCTCTAGTACATCATTACCTATTGTTTCTCTTACATCTGTTCAGGCTTCATCTCTTTCGAAGACCATTATTTTGGTTTTGCTCACATTCACGCGTACACCCCTTTTCTTAAAATCTTCTGTCATTGTGTCGACTAGGGTCTGCAGGTCAGTCGCTGACTGTGCCAGCAGGACTGCATCATCTGCATAAAGCAGAGCAGTGACGACTGAGTCGCCCATCTGGACTCCCACATTTATATCGTTCAACCTTTGGAGACATTTATCCAGATATACGATATACGCACCTCTGCTTAACACTGATATTGACACCAAACCAAGGCGACATTCCATCATCCAGCCGCACACAAGCTCTACAGCCCATGTAACTGGACTATACAGCCTGCAGCAGTTTACCGTTAATACCATATTCCGGTAAAATGTCCCAAAGTTCCTTTCGTACAACCGTGTGAAATGCTCTCTCCAGATCCACAAAACTGCAGAAAACCTTCTGACCTAGAGCCAGATGCTTCTCCACAATGTTGCGCAGAGAGAACACTTGATCCATGCATCCCCTTCTACTTTTGAAACCTCCTTGTCTTGCCTCACACAGTAAACCATCGGATACTATTTTCGATATTTTGATCAGTGAATGATCGTTAGTACCTACTCCCAGCGTCATTTTGAATTATCTTCGTCCTTAAGCAACAAGTAGGTACTTGCTTCAGCAGTATATATACTAAAATTGGAACGATACAGAGGAGATTATGCTAATCTTCTCTGGCTCTGCGCAAGGATGACACGCAAAATCTTGAAGCGTTCTACATTTTTAATTTTTCCTTCACCACGTATGTAGCCATTACACGGCACTGGCAAAAGTTACTGATTGCTACTATATCGACAGATTGCCATTAATTAAAAAAAAATATTAATGTCACCAAAAAAAAAATGCTAAATATAAATATCTATTTATTACATAATTTACTGCATAATTTTTAAAATTTTTATTAATATTCTGATTTGCAACCAGGTAAACACATATGCTAACAGGTAAACACATATCTACTTTGTTTTTCTTTTTTTTTTCTTGCTGCTATGGATGTGGTCGCGCCCCAACAAATCGGTCCGGGACGACGGAAGAGGCGGCGCGCAACCCCATAGACCCACCCTGCAAGCACCTCTCTTCGCCGAGCGAGCGGGCCACCGGTATCCGATCTTTGTCTTCGGTGGCCCGGTAAACACATACTTAAAGATTTTAGTGTCATTACTATTAATTTTTATCATTCGTCATCACTATTTCAATCTCAAAGCTATATTTATTTATCTTAATAAATAGTTTATCTATCGCCAAAATTAATTACATAGGTATTTAAATACGAAATATGCTATTCATATTGTAAGCGCATTTCATCTAATAAACAAAAAATAATTTTATAATTATAGCGTAGAATAATAATACAATATTTATTCATAATATGCTTACAATGTTTTAAACATATATGACTATTTCTCTTTTTCTAGAGACACAGGCCGTTAATACAAAGATTAAGCATAAAAATGTCTACTTGACCTAATCATAACTACATTGCGGTTGGTGACTTGTATCTTATATTTGTATTATGTATGTTGCTTTGCGAGTAAATGTCTATATTATGTAGATGTTACGTATCATTAACAAATTGGCGATGGGGCAGGAATTTTATGGAGTACGTAGTGTATTCTAACGGTATTATTCTGATAGCTTCGGTTATTAACTCGAACGTTAAAGAATGATTTATTATTTAAACAAATTTCGTTTGTAGTAGTTGGGATTATCTATCTAAATTAACAATAAATATTACTATAATATGGCAGAATTGTTTGTTTGTCATAGCCGCTAATCTTAAAAACCAGTCTGATTTGAAATAAATTCATTTTTTTTTAAGTTAAATCTAATTTTTTATTGTAAGTTAAATCTAAAACGTACAACATAACGAAATAATAATCTTTCATTCATTACTTTATTTCGCTTTATCATGTTTGATAATTAATTTTGTTTTTTAGAATTTTGTCTCTATGACGCAAGACGTAGTTCGTCCGTGCGGGATATCATTTAAAAAAATCAGAAGTGAAAACTTAAACCTATGAAAATAAGAATAGCACGCGCATGTGCTTGAGATCTACCGACTCACTCTCTTTCTTTCTCCTACTTTCTACCTTTGTCTATCTTTCTTTCACTCTCCCTCTTGCGTTGGAATATTGGACGCTACTAGTTGCTAACGCTCGTGCTGACCTGTAACAGGTATACTACGCGCATACGGACGAGTGCCACACATTCACTCTCGCTCTTAGCATTAAACGTTTAACGCAACCTTGTTGGAAGTCGCATTAGAAGTTTCACTTCAAAAATATATTTTACCCTGAATTTTAACCACAAGTGATGTAAGGATTAGCAGTAATCGTAGCCGCTATCATACAGCAATATGATAATTAAATCTTAATGTATATAATATTTAAAATTCTCCATCTGCGATGTAACAATAATTAATTAGATGCGCCAAATATTAGAAATATAATTATTTATAATTAATTTTTATTAGTGGTATGACCACGCTGTTCACAGTTTTTCCGTCTACAACCGCGGGCCGGTCCGTTCGGGGTAGTACCACACTTTCGCAGAAGATCGACGTCTGAGTAATGGCAATGTGCTATTGCGCTTCGTTCGGTGAGCGAGAAAGCCGAAAATACCATCTGGGGTGGGTTTGGGGATTATATTGGTAGGCAGCGGCGTAGCTGTACCTTTGATATTGCAAGGGCGGCAGTGACACTTACCATCAGGTGTGCTGTAAAAGAAAAAGAAAAAACAATTAAATAAACAATTTAGAAAGTTGATTCATAAATAATACAATCTGCGTAGGTTAACTAAAAACATTCTCACACTAATTGGGCACTAATATAATCCTTAAATCTACGTAATTTGATACTCTAAACATCATTTGTCAGACAAATCAAAAAAGCATATTTATAGTGGTGTCGTAAAAATCACCTACACGAAATAAAGTCGTTACGTTTATTCGGAATAGTGAGGTGCCCCGATAAAGTTGTTCGTTCGTGATAGCCGCGGAGTGTGGATGCATGTACGCGCGCCGGCCCAATAACAATAAATTTTGTGCGTCGTTTGAAGCGCCGAGCTGAGTGTCGCGTACTTACTATGTTCAAATAGAACGGTGATTTTTTTATTTTCAAAGGACTTCAAAAATACAATTGACAGACACAAATTATATATATTGCATGGACTATAAATATGTATATTGCATGAAAATGAAACATAGAATTCACGAAAGAATGCTATTTTAAATATTCCATCTATTCATAAATCTAATGTGGGACATATACTTCTACACTTAAGTAGAAAAATGCATCACGCTTGTTAGATGGATTGGCTAGAGCTATTGCTAGCTATTGGTGTTATGAGTTTTCCAGAAGAGAGTTTCTAACCATTCTCTTGGTGCTCCTTTAATATTTTTTTATGACTACACAACAAAGTAAGGTGGATATATTTTGTTCTTATCTGTTATATGGGTATAAGCATACATACATACTTAGCAATTTCACCTTATTTTCCAGGGGTATAGTAAAAGATTATTCAAAAATGGAATTCACGATTATGAATACATTCACCTATATATTAATCTACAGACTGGCTCTGTGGTAGCGGCTACGAATACTACTAATCTCTACTTTGATCGTAGAAGTTATAAAAGACTACTAAGAGCTTTACATCAGTCTGGGACGACGATGATGCCATCTAGTTAACAGTAGTATTCCGAAGGAATTGACGTCAGGCAAGTGGCCGCTTATAAAACTATAATCACAAATCTTTAATAAAATGTACGACAGAAAGAGAGTACATATTGCGTCAACCCCAAGTAATTGGGATAAGAGGAGAATGATGATGACAATTAATCTAAACACTTGTTGCAATTCCCGACTATCCACATTATAAGTAATGCTGATGCTGATTATTCCTATGATACTAATTTTTTTTATTATTCTAAGTCATCATGAACTTAGCCTAAGTTACTCCTGACTTGATAAGGAACTTAAATTAGTTGAGAAAATTTATTAACAGTTACAATAACATTAGTGAAACTAATAGTAATAAGAAATTAAACATTAGTAGTATATAAAATTAGGTATTAAAAGGTGAAACAAATAACAAAGGTAGGATGAAAATGAAAGAATACATAGTAACATTATCAAAATTAAAATAAACTTAACAAGGAAATATTAAAAATAATTATACTAAGAGAGAAGTAATAAAGTAGTTAAAATGTAAAAGAGGAAATTAATAACACTTAAGAGTATAATGAAACTATTTAGATATAGAAAAAACAAGTAATAAGTGTCAGGGACCTAAGTTAGTTGAGGTAATTAATAAACAATATATGTACATCTGGTTTTAGAAAAGCAAAAACAATAGTGCTAGTGACATCAGTAAAGAGATATAAAGGCTTAGGAATATATAAAAGTAGGTGTTAAGAGAGGATAATACAATACAATACAAAACGCAGTGCTTGTCCCAACATTACTTACTATATGGAAGCGAGAGTTAGGTATGCAGAAAAGAGCATGAAAGTAAAATTAATGCAGTCGAAATACGGTCTCTACGGAAAATCTGTGGAGTTAGGTTGACCGACCGCATTCGCAACGATGACGTAAGACAGCGAGCTAGGTAGTAGGTAGTAGGAGCTAGTAGTAGTAGGTAGGTAGGTAGTAGGTAGGTAGTAGGAGCTAGGTATGAAAGAGAGTATTGGTGTAAAGATGCGAAAGGGAACGCTCCGATGGTTCGGACATGTGGAAAGAATGCCGAACGAACGTCTGGTTAAGAAGATATACAATGCGAAAGTGGAAGAATGTAGGTACCGGGGGAGACCGAGACTCACCTACCTAAACCAGATTGGTCACGTACTGAAGGTAGGCGGAGTCAAGAGTCTCCGAAACCGGCGAGCGTGTATGAAGAGAATTATGAATGTTGAGGAAGCGAGGAAGTATGCAAGGATAGAGTTCTCTGGCACTCTGTTCTCTCTGCCTACCCTGCTAGGTATATGGCGTGATGATATGTATGTATGTATTAAGAGAGGAAGAAGATAAGAAAGGTAAGAGAAGTTAGAGAGAATACATTTTAGGGCAGTGACATTACAGGTAACAAAGGTGAAAACTATAAGTTTAACCATGAAATACTTAAAGTAATTATACAAAGTTATGATACTTATTTGAAACCTTAAAGCTGAGGCTAATATGTTTTATCAGCTAGTGACATATTGTAACTACTAAGTAGTTAATTATCTATTTAGTAATAGAGTTAACTAACGATTTTTATACAAAAATAAAATAATTTTGCCAAAAAACATATAATTTAAAAAATATTTTTTCATATAAATTTATATTAAAAAATCGAATATTTGAAGTTCTGGATATAAATTCTATGATGCCGCGGTACAGATTGTACTAAAGCATAATACAGTGTTCAAATAACTAAAATGTAGCATTTAACATGTTTGATTATTTATAAAAACGTTTTTACGAGCGAAAAATTATTGTCACACATGGAATCATCATGCAATCATTTTTATAAATAATCAAGCATGTTAAATGCTAAATTTCAGTAATTTGAAAAACAGGGTCATGTCATCGTTTAATACAATTCTAACTGTAAAGTTAGAATATTAAATCTGTACAATATGTAAACAATGTCGGGTAGATGGTGCACGTCTTTAAAGACGAAAATATAATACGAGCCGAACATTGAATGTCATACAAAAAAAAACTCACGGTGGTGTAAGTGGCAGCACGATTGGAACGGATTTCTAGTAACTGTGGGTTCGCATCTCATGTGTGACAATCATTTTTCATTTGTAAAAAGTTTTTATACATAATATAATATTTATTATTTAGGGCCAAGTTTGGCAGGTTTAATTCTTCCATAAGACTAAAACCAGTCAGTAATGTGGTATTAAGATAATTTCCCTTTAGAGATGGTGGCTCGTGCTATAAATTTATATATCTTAGTGTAATTATTATATGTTTTTATAAAATATAGTCGTACATGCCTATTTAAAGTGTTTAGTTTTGTAGAGAATTATTGTCTGGATTACTCAAATTTTTTTAAATGTATAATATAGTACGGAAACCAGAAACGCATATTTTCTAAATAAAATAAATGTAATACCATAGAAATTGTTATATTTTCATTTATATAACACGAAAATAAAATAAATTTTTGTATGTGGGTATTATTTGTAATACACGTATTAAATATCTATTTCAAATATTATTACCTCCATTTTATTTTAATATTTACATAAATAGCCGTTTCTAAACTATAGATTATAGATCTACAATTACAATTAAAATTATTAAACACCTATAAATCCTTTTAAATAGTGAAGTATGTTTTGTAAATACGCGGCCGGTGTGTCTTGCTCCTGTCATACGGGGTCCCGAGATACAGATTAAGAGCGGTGTGAACCACTCGCACTATCACACCAATACTTTAACACGTAAAAAGTGCTAATACAGCGATATGAAACACCATTATAACTAATATTTATGCTTATAAGAATATCAATAAACTAGGCTTTTATATTTATATACTAAGATCACATTGGTCTCTATACATAAATAAGAACATTGACTACGTAGTCGTGGATTCAAGCTTATATCAGATAGAAAGTCTTGGTGAGATTTGCTGAATAAATTGTCGACAGGAAGTTAGGAAAGATGTGCAATACGCGGCTTCTAAAAAAAAAAGTCGCCTTATTACTTTGGTCAAATAGAACATGTTAATTATTTGTCATTTTCCTGAGGTTTATTTGTCTTATACTATGAAGGCACTATTGATGTTATGATGTCTTGCAACGTAGAATATGTATATAAAATATTAAAGAAATGTAAAAAAGTAACATGTTTTCTTTAAAAAGTAATAGCGACAATTATATAGTACCTACAATCATTATTATATTTTGAGACACGTTCTTCAAAATATTGAACTATTTACTCGTCTTAAGGTTTCCAGTCTTAAGTGTAGTAAAAATTGCTGTTGTTTTTGTCTCTCTGAAAACTTTCAGTAACCAGCCAACACGGAGTTTGAAACTTTCTCCACAAAGCATAAAATCATTTAGTTTGGTGTTATAATTTGCCAGTAAAGTGTTGCTACCCTTTCACCTAGAAACGTCTCAGTTTGTTTTTATGACTCCTAAGGGCAAATAAGGGTTGGTAACACATTGCATTCTTAACCCGTTATTCCTCACGATTTATTTAAATATATATAAATCAAAGTCGTGTTAGTTACACCGCTTAACGGCTTAATCGGCTGAACCATTTTTAATGATTTTTCTGTTTTTGCATTGGTCTTCGTCGAGAATAGGATAATATATATTAAAATGTGATATTAATCAACAAAAAATAATTAAAAAACATCAATAAATCATCATCAGTCTAAACTTTCATTTGTTCATGGTATAACAATACTCAATTGACAGCTCACATAATGTTGTCTATGGTTTGTTTTGAAAATAGCGTAAAACGTTGAAATTAAAGTTGTAATGTGTTTGTTAGTGCGAATTGCAAGTGTTCTGAGTTTTTACGAGCATAATTGTAATAGATCTTATTGTGTCGAAATTGTTATTAACAATGCTTTGATCAAGAAGATCTAATCTTTTCCGACAAAGCCGTAATGCAAATAGGATTCAAAACATCATGAAACCACTGAAGAAGAACGAGATATTGCTCGTGAAGAGCGGCGTGTTAGTATGGCCCGACTTCATGCTTCTCAATCACAAGAGTAAAGTGAGGCGCTGATCGACTGGGACTGGACGTCATAGCACCACTAGAGCCGACGCACTTCCCATATATAGTTTCGCATAGATCGGATATACTCGATATTGTTCTTCTCAAGAATATAAACCTACGGTTATGTTCAATGGAAGGCCAACACGAATTAGACTCAGACTCAGATCACCCTGTGACTCTGGCACTCGCCTTCTGCTCTCCCGGTCATTCAGGCCATAACAACGAAACGACAAGGCTGACCACCGACTGGGTTCGAATGCAGAAACATATGCAATCGACCTCTTCGGCCTAACTTGATCAGATTCCCAAGGACATTAGGTCCAAGGAAGACACCTCTCTGGCAATCAATTCCTTCACAAGTCACGTGCAGTTGATAGTCGACGGCCGCTCGTGGCCGGTACCAGATACGAGCGATCGTAGATGACGCCTACCGGACGATGTCCGTGGCTTGTTAAAACGTAAGAACGGCGCCATACATGCTTATGATCGCTATCCCATGGAGGACAACCGCATTCGACTGCAGTCCCTACGAAGGAAGGTCAAAAAGCCATCAAAGATTTGAGACAGAGCAAATGGAACGCCATGATAGAAGAGCTTTGGCCCGCTCGCACGGCGTGGAGAGGTACTTGTAGGGCGGGTCTATGGGGTCGTGCGCCGCTTCTTCTGTCGCCCCGGATGGATTAGCGGGGCGTGACCATTCCATAGCCCACCGCCAAAAAAAAAAATGATAGAAGAGCTTGAGCCTTCTCACACAGCCTTCTGGAATCTGGATCATCATTGTCTTGCTTTTATCCCAATTACATGGGGTCGACGTAATATGTAAACATACACATTGCAAAAGTTATTGGCTTATGACTGGCCCTGACATCAACCCCCCTTGGGAATGTAATTGTTGACCAAACGGCAGCAGGTGGCATTGGCCCAGGTCGATATAAAAGATCTTAGTCGTCTTTTACGACATCCACGAACTAAGGGGCACTTTTCTTGTAAAAGTGTGATTTTGTAAAATAATACATATATTATATGTTTTGAGGTGTTATACTTACATGATTACTTTAAAACGTATGTAATAGGGCTTACTTTCATAGTGCGTTAAAAGCTAATTAAAACTAACTCTCGCGTCCATAGAAGTTTAAGATATAAAAAGTAGGGTAATATCTCCTTTTGTTCTCTCTATAAATATCTCCAAAAAGAACATAATTTTATAATGGCAAATAAATAGTGGTAATATTAGTTAAGCTATAGGATTAATTTATTACTATTGTGGGAATAGCAAGTTTGGATAATAGTGCTGCTTTACCTGTATAGTCGTGTGCGAAAAATTTAATATGTTAAGTTGACCTATCATCAACTTTTACTTATCTGTTAAGCGTAGCGTTACGACATTAATACCCTCCTAAAGGTTTATTTCCCATAGTGGACGTTGATAAGCTCTTTTTTTGCGGTGGGCTATGGTGTGGTAACGCCCCGTCAAATCGGTCTGGGGCGAGGTAAGTGGCGGCGCGCGACCCCATAGACCCACCCTACAATGCGCCTCTCTTCGCCGTGTGAGCGGGCCACCGGAACTAGATCTTTGTCTTCGATGGTCACGTTGATAATCTTATGGATAGATGGCATATAGCTTCCAAATCCACATAACCCATTATTGTCTAATTCCCTTCCAAGAATAGATTCATGTTCAACAATGATATAATAACGCATGATGATTCATATTTATCTGAAAAAAAAAAACTAAATATTTAATTTCAATCAATTCAAAATAATTTAGAGAATGATGAGCGGAGACGGGATACTGATATGATCATAAAAGCTAATAGATGAAGGCTTTAAGATGGTTATCTTAATTAATGTACAATCTCTCACCCATGGTATCAAAAGAAAAGACATATGTCGGCAGTCAAAATATCCACCTTTTTAGTGCAGATCTTATCACTTGTAAATTGGAACCAAACTCTGAGATAACTTCTTTAAGACCACCGTTGTCATATATATAACGTAGTTAAGATCACCGCATTTAGTATAATATTGTTACAAGTCACCTTCCTCTATCGCTTTTCTACTTCATGTGGGATGATTTTTTTTTTGGTATTATTTTATATTTTTTTAATAGTTTACAACTATAAAAACTGTTAAAAAGATATAAAATAATAACAGTTTTGTTTCGTTACATCTAAAAAAGGTTATTTGTTACTTTAATATTTTTAAATATAAGGAACTGATTCGTGATTTATTATTATCAATATTCACGTGTGGATATAGGATTCTTCATTTGACAGGCAGGCTGGCGATCACAGTAAGTGCTATAACTTTGTCGGGTAAGCGATGCTGCTCATTTGTCTAGGGATCTTTTAGACGATTTTTGAGACACAGTAAGCGCGTAAGTAAATACATTGAATAATTTATAATAATTTACGAGATGAAGTTATAATAATTTTCCCATTTTGTATAAAATTTAAAGAAACATAAAAACTTAAAACTCTATATATCTTAATTTGAAAAAAAAAAATGTAGATTACGTTGCCGAGTATTGCTCGTTTAAATTGTAGTAATATACTAGATTGCCGCGATAAAGTTATCTATGTCAAATTGTTAGTTATCCGGTTCAAATTATCATATTAAAATGATGATATCTTATTTATTTCTATTGATCAGCTAGTAAATATGTGTTCTTAAGTGATAGATTTGAATACATTATTAGTATATCTTTTTTTTTTCTAACGCAAATTACATTATAAATTTAATCGCTTCATTATAATAAACGTTTATCTAATATAATAACTCATAGTTTTAGGTTATTGACGCGTTGTTATTTATATTTCTTTAATAAAGCTTGTTTGTTTAAATGCGCTATGTCAGGCGCTACTGGTTTATTTAGTTTTTTTTTAAAGACACCATCCTGTACTAAGGAAATTTTAGTGATAAGACAACGCTGTTGATAGTTCTCTGTCACACAGCCAGCCTGTTGCCCATTGCCCCCGGACGTACCGGCTCGCGGCTGTATGTTCTCTGTCATACAGCCACGGGTCGGTTTGTCCGGGGTAGTACCACACTCTCGCAGAAGATTCTCATCTGAGTAATTGGAATGTGCTATTGCACTTTGTTCGGTGAGTGAGAGAGCCGGAAGCCCAACTGGGTGGGTTTAGGATTTTTATTGGTACGCAGCAGCCTAGCTATACCCTTAGTATTACAAAGGTCCATTGGCGTTGGTGACACTTACCACCAGGTTTGTTGCATGCTCATTTGCCACCATAAGCAATAACAAAAAAGGGAAATAATCCTTGTATTGCGGAGGACTTTACAAACATTCAATTAATGCAGACAAATTACATCCAGACTCAGAACAACACTTTGTGGATCACAAAAAGTATTGTCATCAAACCCACGGCGCTGGCACAGTATGTTGATATCTTATCCACTACGCCATCAGTGCAGTCAAAGCTTCAAAAATATGTGGTTGATATTAATAATATAGATATAAGAGTTACAAAAGAGAAGTCATGTGCATAAATATCGACAAATCTAGCGCAATGTAGAGTAAACACTGATTTGGCATGGAATACCTTGTAATGTTGACTTTAGGCAATAACTCAATATGACAACTAACTTGCATGAAACTGTGAGTACATCTTGATATTCTTATTTTTCCCTTTTTTTGCTGGCGGGCTATGGTGTGGTCACGTCTCATTAAATCCGTCTGGGGCGACAGAAAGAACAGCGCGCAACAGATCCGCTCTACAAGTACCAACACCGTGCGAGCAGGCCAATGTTAACCGGTCTTTGACCTGGATATCCTTTGAAACATCTTCTTCTGATAATTAAATTCAAATTTTAATAATCAACATAAACTTAACATATGTTTGGGTTACATAAAACTACCTACACGTTCAACACATTAAAATGATAATTGATTTATTCTTATTAGAAATACGTTAACCTAATTTTTTTTTTTCAAATCTCTTAACAAAACACCGTAGTAGGTACGGTACGCAAATGACATCATTTCAACGTAAAATTCTTGTAATACTTTTATGCAAATTGACTGAGCAATCATAACATAAATTTATTCTTATATTCAACTTGAAAGATAAACCCAGTTTTCAACTTTAGGAATTACGGCACATGATATTTTTCTTATGCTTTATTTTTTTTTACTGCTTATGGGGGCAAACGAGCATGCAGCACAACTAATAATAAGTGTCACTACTGCCCATGAACCTTTGCGATACTGAGGGTATAGCTAGGCCGCTGCCTCAATCCCCAAACCCACCCAGTTGGGCTTCCGGCTCTCTCGCCCACCGAACGAAGCGCAATAGCATATTGCCATTACTCAGACGTCGATCTTCTGCTTCTGTCGGCTGAAGACAGAATTATCAACACCGTGGTCCTACCACTAGAGCTTCGGCGCTTGTTGAATTTTGTAGCTCAATTCCGAAAGTTAACTTTTCACTCCGTGCACCTTAAAATGTCAATCGCAGTAATATCACGTTTTGGATACTGCTAAATCACAAGGATCAGTTATTAAAAGGAGTAAGTAATGTTGATAAATTACCAATTTTTTTGTTATTAGAAGCTTATATTCATGTCACAGCTATTAACACATACGCGAGCCTTATGGCCTGGGCCAACTCCATCTGATGCCGTTTGGACAGCATTTGCATTCCCAAGGAGAGTTGACGTCTGGCAGGCGGCCGGTCATAATACTATTGCCAACTTCTACAATTTATACTATGAAAGAAGAGTTCATATTGTATCGACCCCAAGTAATTGGGATAAGAGTAGGAGAATAATGATGATGATTAAATTATGATTTCTGATGTTTACGCGACTAATACAGAATTGAAATAAAACTATTTTCACTAATTTAAATTGCCTGACGTTTCGAATACTATGCAGCGTTCATGGTCACGGGAGGACTAGAGTGTCTCATGTCCTCTTCATCAAAGAGTCATCATTATTACAGAGATTTATATCTACCCGCTGCAGTATTAGTTATTCAATTTTTAGCCACATTTTTGTCACAAATTCTTTGCTAGTACAAAAAGTAAATGACTCTATATAAAAAAAAGAGATATATATTGTTTTTGGTCAGTTATTATTAAACACAAAATTTATGGTAATTATTATATTATGAAAATTTACTAATTTAAAAGCTTTTGTTTTTTGCCGGCAGGCTATAGAGTGGTCGGGGTACTATCCCAGAAACCTCCACGCGGTGTACCCTGGGTGCGGGCGGCGGTCCCCAGTTCTTCTGTTGTACTGTCGTCCGTAGCGAATATCTGCGCGATTTCGCTCCTTACTCTACTACAGTCGTAGTAGAGGTTATAGGACGCGAAATATCGGGACGGGCTCAGTCACTCATTCATTTGAGGGCTGGGCAGGCACTTGCCACCGCCCACACATCGTAAACCTGATTCTTTGCTTGTCTTAGTTTCAGGAGCGAGGGTCTTGGCTTAACCGCCCGGACCGCGAGGAAGACAACCTCTATAAAGAGTTCGAAGTAACATTCGGACTCGGAAATCACCCAGAATCTTAAGTTCTGGCGTGCGGCGAGAAGATGCATGGCAGATGGGTTGTTCTGTCGTTAGCACGCTCCAGCCAGGGCACCGGCTGCCCCCCTGGTTGGTAAATGTAGGCTTGCCCGGGTAAAGGGATCTCTGCCCGGGTTGACGTAGTGTATCTCCCCTACTCGTGGGAATCATATGGATACCAACTTAAAAAAAACCTTTTTCACCGACGATCTGTGTGATTCTCACACCACGGCCTTGTCAAGCCAAAGAAAAACTGACAACGACGCCTCGTCCTCAGGACTTGAGGCGTCCGCCAAGGGCCCGGCACAAATCGTGGAGGCCCAAAAAGTGAAGCGGAAGTCGCCCAGGAAGAGCCGGGGGCAGGCTTCCAGCTACAAGAGGAGGATGGAGGAGCGGCGTGCGCGGAGAGAGGCTGCCGCCGCTGAAAAGGAGGACGGTGGCAGAAATGCTGCAGAGCCGTCTACGGATGAGGGCGACAGTGACGTCGCAGAGCCGTCCGTGGATGAGGGCAGCAGATCTGCCGCTAAGATGGACGAGGGCGGTATATCCGCAGGGCCGTCCAGAGGAGATAGCGGGTCGGACGCTAAAGCCTCCGCTAAGTCGTCGCCGCGTCCTGTGGCGGCGGCTGAGAAGACCAGGGAGGAGGCCCTCCCCTCGCAGGTGCGAAAGCGCCCCCTGAGCAAGGGAGGCAGCTCGGGCGCCGACTCCGAGGGGAGCGGGACCATCATGCCTCCACCGAAGGTGCCGGCTTCTCGCAGGGGGCGAGGGGCCGCAGTAGCAGGAAGAAGGTCGGTGACTCCTCGGCGTGAGGCGGCGCCTGCTGCGAGCGACGGCCCCCTGGACCTGCAGGCTGAAAATGCCCGCCTTAGTGGCGAGGTCTCAGGCCTGCGGGACCTGAACCGCCAGTTGGGGTCCGAGCTGGAGTCGCTGCGTCAGGTAAACCGCATGTTGGCCAAAGACATGGCCGACCTGCGGGCCCAGATGGCGCAGCTCCTACCGCCTGCGCCAAAGCCGTCGGCTGCCGCGGTGAAACCCGTCCCTGCGGCGAGGAGGACGCCCCCCACTGCGGAGGGCACATCGCCGGCTGAAGCCGTCACGGCCACCGAGCCGACACCTGTCCCGGTAGCGAGGAGGACGACTCGCGCCGCGGCGAAGAAGTCGCCATGCGTCTCGGAGCGGGCCCCGGTGGAGGCTCAACCGGAGGCGCCGACCCCGCTGCCGACCCCGATGCCAACCCCGCTGCCTGCGGTGGGGGGATTGCCGGATGAGTCCCTGCGCGCGATAATCGACGCAGTGGGCAAAATTGTTGATGCGCGCTTCGCCGTTCTGGAGGCAAGGCTGCCTCCAGAACCACGTGTCCGGCCGCCTCTTGCCGCAGATAAGCGGCCACATACGGCACCAGCCCCCGCCCCGCTGCCTTGTCAGGGTGGCCGCGTGGGGAGCTACGCTGCGGCCGCGGCCGGGCCTAAGCCCAAAGGCCCCGGCCCCGCTCCGAAGGGACCTGCCCTGAGGAGGAAGACGGCGCTGGCTCCTGCCGGACCGCTGAAGCCGCCCGCAACGAAACCGCCGGCGACGACCAGCGAGGCTGCGACAAGGCCTTCCGCGTCTGGCACGACTGCCGTACCCGAAGAGGGTTGGCAGGTGGCCGAGCGCGATAGAAGGAGTCGCGGCCAAAGAAGAAGAGCGGAGGCCAAGCGCGCCGCTGAGGTCTCCGCTCCCAAGGCAGGAGCTGGCGACAAGAAGAAGAGGTCGCGCAAGGGGCTCAAGCTGCCAAAGACAGCCGCAGTGGTGATCACTGTGCTGCCTGAGGCGGCCGAGAAGGGCCTCAGCTACGAGGCCGTCTTGAGGAAGGCCCGGCGGGAGCTAGACGTCTCCGATATTGGAGGCGTCGAAGCCAGGACCCGCAAGGCCCGGACGGGGGCTCGAATCCTCGAGTTCCCAGGGGCCGAGGGCGCCAAGACGGCTGACAGCGTAGCTGAGAAGCTGCGAGGTCTGTTCGCCGAGGAGGGTGGCATCAGGATCGCCAGGCCCGTCAAGTGCGCCGAAATGCGCATTTCGGGTCTGGACGACTCCGTGACGGTGGAAGACATCCGGGAGGCTATTGCCTCGAAAACCGGGTGTCCCATAGACACCGTCCGAGTCGGTGCCATTCGTCCCGGTCCGGGTGGCGTAGGTGCTGCCTGGGCGCAGTGCCCGGTGGAGTCGGTCAGGCAACTGGCCGGCTCAGGCAGGCTCCTCGTGGGCTGGAGCTCGGCGCGGGTAACCGTGCTTGAGCACCGGCCTGCGAGGTGCTATAAGTGCATGGCGGTCGGACACACTCGACCGACGTGCACCAATTGCTTCGACTGCGGCGGATTGTGTTTCCGCTGCGGCCAGACCGGGCACGTGGCGGCATCTTGCGCCGCCCCGCCCCACTGCCCCGCGTGTGCGGCGGGCAATAAGCCCGCCAAGCACCGCATGGGTTCTGGGGCGTGCAGACCTCCTGCTTCGGCCCCAAAGGGGCGGGGCGGCCTTTCGACCACGGCCGCTCCCGCTCCTAGCGCGGCCCGATCGCCCACTGGCGAGGCGGAGGTGATGGATACGGCCCACTAATGGCTGCAGATTCCATTCACCTCCTGCAGGCCAACACCAACCACTCCGCCGGAGCGCAGGATCTCCTCCTGCAATCCATGGCGGAGTGGTCGATTGGTGCAGCCGTAGTCGCGGAACCGTACGTCGTGCCTGATCGCCCCAATTGGGTGGTCAGCCGAAACGGAACTGCGGCAATCGTCGTCTCAACGCAGCGGCACTTCCCGTCCTTATCCCTTTTGGATAGGGGCGAAGAATTTGTCGCTGCGGAATGGGGAGGGGTCACACTCTACAGCGTTTACCTCTCCCCTAACAGGAGAATGGACGATTTCAGGGCCTCCCTCACCACCTTGGAGGCTTCGATACGGCGACTGGCACCGGGCCTCGTCCTGGTCCTGGGGGACTTCAACGCCAAATCCACGGCGTGGGGGTCCCCTATGACGGACGACCGCGGACGGGCGGTCGTTGAGTGGGCGGCTTCACTGGGCCTCTGTGTTGTTAACAGGGGCTCAGTGAACACGTGTGTGCGGCAGCAGGGCGGGTCGATAGTGGACTTGTCGTTCGCTAGCCCCGCTGTCGCGCCACGGGTGAGGAACTGGAGTGTCCTGGAGGAGGCGGAGACCCTGTCGGACCACCGGTACATCCGGATGGAGGTCTCCCCCCGGGAACCCGGTAGGGGTCACAGGGCGGACGGAGCTCCCGCGTTTCCGCGGTGGGCTGTGGGTCGTCTTGATAGGGACCTACTGGCGGAGGCGGCCATCGTTCACACGTGGCTGTCCTCACCGCCCCCAGCGGACGGAGTAGACGCTGAGGCTGTCCGCATCCGCAGTGCGTTAACGCAGATCTGCGATGCGGCCATGCCCAGGGTGCGGCGTCTACCTCCGAGGCAGGGGGTCTACTGGTGGTCCCCAAGACTGGCGGACCTTCGCGCGGCGTGTATCAGTGCCCGAAGGTCCTACACCCGCAGCCGGCGGCGTCACCGCGACGCTGAGCGGGAGGGCCAGCTGTACGAGGCGTACCGCAGTGCGCGTACTGCCTTTCGGCTGGCCATCCGAGCCGCCAAGGATGCGAGTTGGCAGGAGATGTTGGACGGTCTCGACCGTGACCCCTGGGGTCGCCCGTATCGCGCGTCGCTGAACAAGCTTCGCGCGCAGGGCCCCCCCCTCACCGAGACCCTCCAGCCCGACTTCCTTTGTAGGGTGATCGAGGAGCTATTTCCACGGCAGTCGGGACACACGCCCCCGGTCATGGCTTCGCCAGATCAAGACCGGGAGGCCGACGACGAGAGTGTTCCACCCGTGACGGAGTCGGAAGTGGGGGCGGCAGTGGCGCGGATTCGCTCCGCCACCACGGCCCCCGGCCCGGACGGAATACCAGTCCGGGTGTTGACGTCGCTCCTCGAGCACTTCGAGCCTCGCCTCAGGCAACTGTTCAACGCCTGTCTGACGTCTGGACGGTTCCCTGAGTGCTGGAAGGAGGGGAGGTTGGTTCTCCTGCCAAAGCCGGGACGGCCCCCGGATTTGCCGTCGGCCTACAGGCCCATCGTGCTTCTCGACGATGTGGGTAAGTTGCTGGAGCGTGTCCTCGCTGCCCGCATCGTCCGACACTTGGAGGAGGTGGGGCCCGATCTGTCGGACGCTCAATATGGGTTTAGGAGGGGGCGTTCGACCATCGGGGCCCTGCTACGCCTGAGGCAGACGGCCGCGGAGGCTGTCGCCGGCAAGGGAGTGCTGTTGGCGGTGTCGCTGGACATCGCCAACGCATTCAATAGTCTGCCATTCAGCTGCATCAAGGAGGCGCTCCGGTTCCATGGAGTGCCCCTATACCTCAGGCGGCTGGTGGCAGACTATTTGGAGGGGCGCAGTATCCTCTGCGCGGGTCCCGCAGGGGACATTGTGCGGACGCCCATGTCGTGCGGTGTTCCACAGGGGTCGGTTCTGGGGCCGACTCTGTGGGACATCGGGTATGACTGGGCGTTGAGAGGGAGTCTCCCCCCCGGGCTGAGCTTGGTGTGCTATGCTGACGACACGCTCGTCACAGCCCGGGGCAGGACACTCGAAGAGGCGGCGAGCCTGGCCACTCTCGGCACCGAGGAGATGGTCAGGCGAATCGAGGCGCTGGGGCTCAGGGTGGCCTTAAATAAGACGGAGGCCCTATTATTCCATGGGCCACGCGTAAGGCTGCCAACCGGCGCCTCGTTAGTCGTCAACTCCATCCAGATCAACATCCAGGCCCATATGAAGTACTTGGGTCTGGTGCTCGACGGGCGATGGTGGTTCCGGGAGCATTTCCGACAGATTGCTCCCCGGCTGGTCGGCGCGGCGTCCGCCCTTTCTCGGCTCATGCCGAATGTGGGCGGACCCAGTTTCGAGGGCCGACGGCTGTATGCGGGGGTCATCCGCTCGATGGCCATGTACGGCGCACCCGTGTGGGCGAGGGCTCTGAACGCCCAGCTCAGGGCGGTTCTGTGGAGGCCACAGCGAGCCATGGCGGTCAGAGCCATTCGCGGGTACCGCACGGTGTCGACAGAGGCGGCGTGCCTATTGGCCGGGACACCCCCGTGGGACCTAGAGGCGGAGATGCTCTCCGACCTCTACCGGCGGGTTACCTCAGTGCGCGAGGAGGGTGGCTCCCCATCGTTGAGCGAGATAGCCACCTGGCGCGAGGACGCCCGCCGAGACGTCATCGCCCGTTGGGTTACGCGGCTGGAGAGGCCTAGACACGGTATCGTGACCGTCGAAGCCTTCCGGCCCGTATTGATGAAATGGATGGAGCGGCGGCACGGGGTCCTCGCCTTCCGACTGGTGCAGGTGTTGACGGGGCACGGGTGCTTCGGGAAATACCTGCACACGGTCGTGTACAGGGAGTGGACTCCGGGCTGCCATCATTGCAGTAGTGACGAGGACACGGCGCAACATACGCTCGAGGAATGCTCGGGCTGGGACGGGCAGCGCCGCGACCTCGTCGCTATTATCGGTGCCGACCTGTCGCTGCCGGCTGTCGCAAGGGCGATGGTCGACAGCGTCAGGAATTGGGACGCGGTCGCCGCCTTCTGCGAGGCTGTCATCTCGCAGAAGGAGGCGGCGGAACGAGTCAGGGAGGACTCCCGCGACCCGGGCCGCCGCCAGCGGCCGGGGCGGCGCAGGCGCGAATACCTGCGCCTGATGCCGCCCTAACCCAGGCCTCGGGTGATCGGACCGGGGAATTGTCCGGTCACCCGACGCGAGGCCACCGCGTGAGGGCGACGCCCCGACGGCGAAATCTGTCGGGGCGTCGACGAGAGGAACCCGCGAGGGTAAACCGCCGAGCGGACCACCGAAGACAAAGATCGGGTACCGGTGGTCCGCTCGCACGGCGAAGAGAGAGGATTTTACGGTGGGTCTATGGGATCACGCGCCGCCTTCTCCGTCACCCCGGACCGATTTGGCGGGGCGAGACGCACCCATAGCCCACCAATAAAAAAAAAAAAAAAAAAAAAAAAAAAAAAGGCTATAGAGTGGTCACACTTCATAAAATCCGTCCAGAGCGACGGAATAAAATGGCGCGCGACCTCATAGACCCGCCCAACAACGTACCTATCGACTCTGTGCGAGAGGGCCACCGGAACCCAGTCCGTGTCGCTGGTGGCCGGTAGTTCAGAAGCTAACACATCTTCAAGTTCCGGCATGATCCAGTAAGAAAACTCAGAGGGTATCATAATACTAATTATCCACCTTTAAGAGGCGACTCACTTTGTCCTACTAAATTGAATAAAATTATATTTAACTATTATTGTGGGTCAATATCTATACAATAAGTGCTCGCATTGTCTTACAGTTTTGTGATGATTTTTAATTAGGTGAGTAATAGGATCCGAGCTTGATTGTAATACCCAGCCATCTTCTTTATCAAAATGTTGGTGTTACTTAATTTCAATAGACTCGCAAACCGTTCTAGTGTTCTTTTGCGAGGATTTGAGGCTTTTTTTTGGGACTAATCCCATCACACATTCCCATCATTGTAACTCCTGTAAGCCAGGATCCACAATGGTCACCATAAATGACACTGAGGTTTAATCCTCAGGCAGTCCCGGGAGATGATTTTAATTGTCTTAGAACCCGCAACAAATTTAATAAGAAAAGTTAAAGAGGAGGACTCAGGAGTTGGAAAAGAGTGAGTTAATATAAGTGAGACCACGGTCATAGTCTAGTTAATAAACCCCTGCGTTCTATTGAGGGATCTTGCACGTGACTGGTGGCAAGAACTGACATTAGTCAGCCACTGATGAGGATTAAAATAAGTTTTTATAGAAGCACGGTTATCGTCACTTAAATTTTACGTGGATATTGTAAAAACTGGCGGAAGGATTACCAAGAGTACGACGACAAACACAGACAAACATATCAAAATTGTAACACTCTTATTTTTGCATCGGGTGTTAAAAAGACAGAGGGAGTTAATATTGTCGAATAAATAGATAGTCATTAAAAATATAAAGGCAATTTCCTCAAGTTATAAAAATACGTATAGAATTAACTCTGCATTAAACCTCAGAAGCATCAGGAAAAAATCTCAAATAAAATCTTTAAAGTATTTTTATCACAAAATCGAGTCATGAATGAAACAAATTTATATAAATGTAAAGGGTTTTTCAACAAGAACTTTGTTTAATCATATTAAATGCTAAATTTCAGTAATTTAAAGAACTTTGTTTTCTAAAACAAAATAAAACAAGAAATTTAGATGAAGATGATTAAAATTTTTTATTGTATTACGAAGAGAAAAGTTCGGCAATTATGAATAAAAAATGATATCTGGCAAATGTCCACCACGACCACGCTGACAGATGTCGATTCTTTCATCAAAGTTTTAATCACTTTTTGCCAAAATGGCGGGTCTATTTCGTTAATCACATCACGGATGTTGAGTTTTAAGGCTGCAATCGATTCGATTGGCTCCGTATAGACTCTGTCCTTAACATAGCCCCACAAAAAATAATCCAGTGGTGTTAAATCACACGATCTGGCTGACCACATAACAGCTGATTTTCGTGAAATTATGCGATCGGGAAATTTGGTTTGCAACACCTTCATCTAAATTTCTTGTTTTATTTTATTTTAGTAAACAAAGTTCTTGTTGAAAAACCCTTTATAATAATAAAAAACATTAGTTTATAAGTCGGTAAGAAACCGAAATAACTATAGTTCTGGGTATTAAAAGATACGGTCTTATTGCTAAATGATTTTATATCGAATATTTCATAGATAAAAATAGGTAGGATATCATCATCTCAGCTCATATATGTCCCACTGTTGGGCTTCAGCTTCCTCTATAACGGGAGGAAAATTGACCTACTATACCACACTGGTCAGACAGTCACAGTTTGTATAGGATTTAGATCGGAATTTTTCTTCTCTTGCATAGATGTTATATGCATTCTATATCCCTTAATCGTCTCTTACGATCACTCACGGGTGGTGAATTGTATTCTTACTCCGTCACCACACGAAAAAGTATGATGTATGTTTATGAAATAACCTATAATATTATAATATTGTCACCATATATTAATCATAATATGTAGGATACATAAGTAAAAAAAGCACATTCCAATAAATATCTATGTTCATTTTAAGAATCCAAATGAATGGTAGTTATCTAATCACATAATTCAATAATCAAATTACAAAAATTATAAGCATTCCAATCATAAATTTTCAAATATCGTCGATATTAATGAACCGTATAAAGGAATACAATATTGAACTCTAATGTGCCGATACCAAAATCATAAGCAAACAAAAAACACTAAAAGTGAGAAACCAATTAAATTAAGCGATTAAGGAAATTAGTTATAAACAAACCCGAGTGAATAATTCCACTCACATAAACAGAACATAAATTATTTTTAATTAATAACATATTTTTTAATATAAGTGATGGCTGTTACACAAAAATTCCAATAATTATCAGTTGAAATATTAAATTTGCATAGAAACGATAGAAATCACTAACAAATATATTGCCACTTATAAACAATTTGTGTAGGCTGTGTTCACACATGTTTTAAGTTAAAAAACGACTTCATAAGAAACCGGCTCAAATTTCACAATCATATTGAATAAAAATTTACTGGCTGATAGGTTTCCATAAAATCATGAGCATATTCCAAATGTAAGCACATTATGTTATCTTCCAAATTATCTCGTTGTGCGTTACAATATTTATTTGTTTCTTAGTAAGGCTGTTATCGGACGATTGTGGGTATACTCCTCTTTCCCAATTAGGTGGTTATTGACGTTTTACTGGTATCAGGTTAATCTTGAAACGAGAAGCCGTATGTATAGTGTCATTGAATTTTATGCAGAAAACATTACTTTTTTAAGAAACCTTTTCGACTTATTATAAATATCAAATTTAGTTAATAATCAAACTTTTAAGTTTATGTTTAATTAACATTTTGATTCTAATACTTAAATCTGAGTTTATTAAATAATGATTAAAATAAATTTTAGAAAATATTATTTGATTAGAACTTACACTAATACATAAATATTTATAACGCATAGTCTATGACAAATAAAATTGTTATACATATATCAAAACAGTCCACACTATAGATGAGACTATACTGCGATACATCCCAAAAACTACATCTTTCTTCCAAAAAGGGAAGCTGTTAATAGAGTCATTCAACGTTACCGGTCAAATTATCTACAAAGAGAGAAGTCAGCGCGGTGTCGGTCGGAAATATAAATTTATTTGGTGGTTGTCGCCGCGACACGGGCGCCCGCGCCTCTATCTCGCCGCGTAATCTTGAACATTGGCGTTAAAGAATTTAAATTATACGCTGATACAAATGAACGGGCGAACCCACCTTATTTATTGCCTTAATCCAAATTATATTGACTAGGTTTCTTCGATTCGGATACGTCGTCACTCGATACATATTATGCTGATAACGCCGTTATTGGGTTATTTAAGCCCAGATTATCACCTGTGTACGTTAGAGCATTTTATGGCTACTAACGTTAGTGTCAATATTACAAGTACTTTGAATAATTTTATATTCATTGCAGTTGGCCGTTGCTCTCTCGTATATTAAAAGTAACGTCCAATCTGTGCTATAAATTCCAATCACTAATATTTCTGTTCCAGTACTAATTAAGTACAGCAACGCGCTCACGCGTACGCATCGTTCATCTGACGCCTCGAGACACTATTACTCTTGAAACTATACTTTTGCTGACGTCATTAATATGCAAAACTCAAATCGATTAATATTGCAGTTGCAAGCAAAATCTACGATGAAATCCAATTTGTTCGTCATCGTTTATATACATTACATTAATATATAAATTGCTATATTTTTAAATTACAATTATACCTTTTAATTAGTTACGCGTGTAATCAGCTTTTTATTAATTGTAAACGTTATATATTTGTTTGATTTAGAAAAATATACCTGTAGTTTTCTATATTGTTACTAAACAAAATAATACTACGGATCAATGTTTTGAAATTTAATTTTTATTTATTTTTGATGGAAGAAATAGATACATGAAAACATTAGATTCATGTAAAAAGAAAACTATAATACATATTCCAAAAAAATAATAATATGACCAGGAAATATAATAAAATTATTACAAGTTTAATATGCTATCTACACTGATTGATAGTTATTATTCAACTTCAAACGCATGGTGCGTTTCTCTTCTAAAATCTTTTTTAAATCGTCAATGTGTTTAGAAGATGACCTATTTATAGTTACTGGGTTAATATTTTTTTTGTTATGCAAGCGCATTTGTGCTCGTTCTTCCATATAGTTCTTTATAGTATTTTTTGTTTCTTCGAGCTGTTGTTTAACGGCTTGATTTTCTTCGTTAATAATTTTCTTTTTCCTTTGAAGTTCATCGTTGAGGTGAATTTTCATGGCACTTAATCTCTCTTGTAATTCAGCTATCGACATTTCACAAAGTAAGCCTAGTCGTCCGGTTTCTGTTAAATCTATGACTTTAGGAATTTTTGCTTTTTTAGCAATTATTTCTAAAATTTTTATCTCTTTAATCATTTTGATTTTTCTTTTCAATTCTTCTTGTTTTGTCTTCATAGCTTTTGCAATTAAAAATTCAGATTCTTTTTTCAATTTTTCTGCCGTATTTTTTTTCTGTGTGGATATCTCATTTTTAGCCTGAAGTATATTCAGTTCCGTTAAAGCTTGTTTCTCAATGAGTTTTCGATTTCTTTCTATTTCGTTTTTTTGCCACTTGTCTATTTCTTCATTCCAAATACGCTTTTCGTTAAGAAATTTTTCATATTTTTTTTTATTTTCTTCAACTACTTTCTTTTTAGCAAGAATTGCTTCTTCATAAGAGATAAGACCCAGCAAATGCTTTCTTTCTATATCTAATAATCGTTCACGTTCTTTCTCTTGCCTATCCTGTTCCGCAATTTCTTCTATCTTAACAGTATTTCTATAACAAATTACATTTTGTATCCACAACGTTTGTTCTTCTTCTTCCATCTGTATTCTTTTGTTCAATCTTTTGACAGTTGCTGCATTTTCTTTTACATTTAGCTTACTCTTTACATTATAATGTGCATTAGATCTTGTATAGGTTTTGGAAAATGGAATCTTTGTTTCATTTTTGATATTATCAATGCAAAAATGCTTAGTAGTCTGAGCATAATGAAGTTCTTTATTTTTGGCTTCAATTAAGAGATGCGCGGCCTTTTGTTTATTTTTGTCATGAAGTTGCTTTAGTTTTTGATCAATAGTGCTTTTGGTGAGCATTTTCCTTTTTTTGTCATTAAAAGAGTTTCGAGGAGTAGTTGGGAAACTAGATTGCTGAATGAAAGCTGAAGATTGTTTACTTTTTCGATTTAATACATTCGGTTGTATAGGTATTGTAGGTGGTTTTAATTTTCTATTTTCTACTTTTTTAACATGTTCCCCATAGCTATGTGCCATTTCACTTATATAAGGTTGCCACTCAAAAAGTGGTCCTATTATCTTTTCTGTTATATAATTTGTATCATAATATGCCTGAGCTACTTGTGCAATAAAAGTCAAAACTTCATTATTACTTAAAAAGTTGGTAAATACATTCAACAATGGTTTAGATAAATTGAAAAGGCACTTATAGAGATATTGCATATCTTCTGCAACTATTTTAAAAATAATGGCATGGAATATAATCATAAAATATTCTTGTTCCTCTTTTGTAAATTCTTCTTTTAAATGGTTCGCATTCGCTTTTAAAAATTCATGATGTTTTTGAATACTGAGAAATACCTCTGCTATCCACGATAGTTTACTATCTTCAGTGGCTTCTGGACATTTTTCAATATACATTTTCATATATTCATATGGTGTATACCCACTGGCTTCTTCATAATCATTGATTATATTTCGCAACATCTTAACATTACTTGATGTATAATAGTAAACCATTTTAAGGGTTTACTATCTTTTTATTATATTACAAAAACGAAATGATGACACAACACGGTATACAATTTTTTTTTTCTTTTTCTCTTTGTATATTGGCAATCAGCTACATATACGAGCTATTGGTGCCAGTGTCAAGTTATAATTATTTTTACGTTTATAGTCTTGTCAGGTCAGTCATTGTCTAAGTCAAATTGTCACCATTAACAGTGCAATGGCCACACTGTTAATGGTATCTTGTGGGAATTTTGATGGAAAACGAAAACGTTGTAAAGCACTTTTATATGATATTCACTACATCACAGTATTTCCGCACATCACATTACATAAAATGCCATCAAAATTATCTAATATAACACGTTAAAACACTAAGATATCGAATATAATACAAGAGCACCACATGACGTTTTCAAATTCCCATCAAAAGTCCCGGTATACAATTACGACATATAATTTTGTTGACAGTTATACCGCTGTCAATGTCACCAATAAAAATTAGAGAGTGTAAATGAATTATAAAAATAGGTCTAAGTATTTTCTTGACATATATTGTTGTTTTATTTTTTGTTTGCTTCTTAAATTGAAGCTTTTCATGATATTTGATTTCATTTATTTACACATTGCACATTTCAGATCTACGCATAATCCTATTTGTGTAGTATTGTTTTTGTAAATATATTTGTTGTAAATATATTTGTAAATATAGTTGAAATCTTGGCATCCATATTATTATAAGCTGCTCTCGTCTAGATTAATCACATTAATATCCTATTTGGGTTAAATTTTGGAATAAGGTAAGAATACGAATGTCGTCTATATGATTCTATAATATGTTTCATAATAAAAATATTTAAACATTTTTTAAATTCTTTTGACTCTTACTTTTACTTTAATTTCCAAATATTTTAATAACTATAATGTCTCCAATTAAAGTTTTAAATTTCAGAGGCATATATTTGTGAATAATATTGAATTCTCAAATATCTAATGCAGAATACAATACGTAAATCAAATTATGAAATTATAATTCTTTAGAGTTATAATATTATACAAATGTCAGCTTTAACGGCAACGACAACCCCGTTAAACAACATGCTATAAAGAGGGTTATATTTAGTATTTTTCTACGAATTAAAATCGTTGCAGTTGTCTAATCTGCACAGAACGACAGATTACCATGCTGAAGCAGGCCACATTGGTCGATGAATCGATATTCATTGGAAATGAAGTTTCTAGAATGATGAAATTGAAAATAGTAGTGTAGGACGGGACCATAAGATGTATTTACAACATTATTAAGTGCAGTGAATTATTTAGTGTAAATAATACAACGTCATTATACATGGTACTCTCGTATCCGGCGTATGTCCAACAGCGGACGTCGATAGGCATGTAGATGCATGAATTTGTTTTCATCATAATCATAAACATAATTTATTTATGGCCTTCTTCTTTAACTCAGATTCATCACTGGATGCAGGCTTCTTCCAAATTATGAGAGAACAGATTCTATTACCTACCAAAAGTTGATCTGAATTAAAAAATATCTACTTTTTTGAGTTTATTCTGTTGAATTATATTATTGCACGCCTCATGAGCGAAGCGTTAAGGTTATGCTCTAATCGCGATATATGCAAATCAAAGAATTTTCAAAACTTAAAATGACTATATTTTTCTCATATTGCACCTATAGGATAATATTATCATACATATGTCAAGAATAAAAACATTTGTTTAAACGTATTTGATATTTTTAAAAAGCAATTCTTTTGTTTAAAGTAAGAAAAAAGTTGATTAAAATTAAATATTCGAGTACTTTCGTATGTCTAGTCGTATGGATCTGGCACTCTCACGGCCGTAAAAATTAATCTATAGAAATATGTATTTTTTTATTTAAAAGCTTCATATTCGCAACGCGCTGTTTACTTTTGAAAATGGCTTAGTATTTCTTTGTCGTTTAATAGAAATTAATAAAAAAATAAACTGCTTAGTCTTTAGTGTATGTATACATTATGAAAATTGGGTTCGTTTGCAACGCTTGCAAGCTTATTTACATGTTTTGCGCTACGTCGAAAATGGCGCGATATTTAGTAGTCAAAGAGGAATGGTAGGTAAATGTACTCTACGACACCACAAACAACAACGGCAGAATAGACTTGATCTATAGATCGCATCTATTAGATCTATAGATATTACCGTATAAATGACAAAGTTCCAATTTTCATACTTATTTATATTTTGTTGGATTAAGATATCGAATTCTAAATGCTCGCAATAAACTATAGGTATAACTAGATTATCATTACACTAATGAGACAATCAACAAAAATATTTATTATTAATATATGAAAATAAAATATTTATGAGTAGCATCGAATTCCATTAAATCTGTAACAAAAAATCGAATATGTAAATCAATCGACATTGAAATATTCACTTCATCATACAGTACTGTCATACATTTCTGTATGAGAGAATTTAATTAGGTAGCCGATCTATTTTCGCCGGGTGCATCATTAATCAATCAGTTTCAACAGGAGACTATTATTCGACAGTTCGACACCTCGTCCGCTTCGGTAAGCACAAAATGCAAGTCATAAGGGTCCTCTTAAAATATAATAATCGTGTTAAACACAACCATAAAAGCCATATTCGATTAGAGGTATTTTAAATAGGTTGCTGTCTTGTTATCTAATGGCCATTGTCGGCTGTAAAATGGATCGTGTTGGATGGTTTTTGTTCTCCTTCTTTATAATTACTATAGCTCTAATATGCCGATAACTAGAAGCTAGTGTGTTAATAAGACTTGAAAGTTATCAGTATTCTTTAATAATTTATTACTTATTTCTATTTCATTTGTCTTATTCTATAGTGAAATCAACAGTTTTTGGTGCGAAACATCTGTTACCTCTCTTAACTTACGTTTGATTCGTATATAGATAACGGTAAACCGCTTGACGTTTTCTGCTTAACTCTTCTGTCAAAGGTCTCTACTCCATATTTCTTTTTATAAATATCTATGTATATTCTGTATCTAATTATTACTACAGGTAATCATCAAAATGTATTCTTAGTACACTTATACCTAAAAGAAACTATGTTGTTTGTTTGTAGTATATAGACTACCTACGTGAAACGATACTAACTGCAATCAATTTGGTAACTAATTAATGATTGATCAATATCGATCTGATTAATTAGTTACCATCTTCTGTGTGGAATCCTCCTTTAATAAAACTCTAATAAAAATTTAAGAAACATGCTGTGTGGTAGCGACTAAGAATACTACCAACCCTTACTTTGCTCGTGGATGTCGTAAAAGACGACTAACGACCTGGGCTAACTCCATCTGATGCCATTTAGTCAACAATTACATTGCCAAGGAGGGTTGACGTCTGGCAGGCGGCCAGTCAGAAAACGATTGCCAATAACTTTTCCAGTATGTACTATGAAAGAAGAGTAAGTAAATCGACCCCAAGTAATTGGGATAAGAGTAGGAGAATGATGATGATTTAAGAAACATTCTAGAATATACATATATCTAAAACAAACTACGTTGTTTGTTTATAGTACCTACATAGAATAGCTTTGTGAAATAATACTGATAGATTGATCAATTAGATTAATTATGTGCAATATTCTGTGAGGAAATCTACGCTGAGTCATACCTTCTTACGACCAGTAAGGCTATATTTAGATCAACATAGTCATCATGACTATTATCATTATTCAACTTTACGCCGTCTAGTACTGTACATGGGTTTCCCACATGCATGAGGCAATAATACTGTAAATGTCACACTTGGCAAGCTATGAAGTGAGGTGCAATACGTTTCTCAGCAGAGAGTTATTGTCTATTTCCATAGCTTTCTAGCTGACTTTAACGATGCCCACAGGCAACTAAGGGAAAGCGACAATTATGTTCTTATCCATGCGCCTCACGAGAAAACCCTCGCTACAAGAAAATGGTATTTTCCAAAATCTACGACCAACCAAGAGTAGATGGCCCTGTATATTGCACTGTCATGTGCAGCATCCCTAAGTGTCCGTAACAGAGATTACTTACAAAGACCACACAGTCCCCTGTACGAGTTTGTGGCCAGAGAGAGCGGTTGAGGTGAAAATGGTTGTATGAGCATGGAACTGTTTCTGTGGGTTCCAGCGACGCAAGCAATAAGACCTTTTGCTTGAATATGTAACCGCTTGACGAGATGCCGATTTTCAATGGTTGTAAAATGATTATTATTAAACAAAAATAATGAAAAAGAACATAACAAATGTTACAAAATTGAAAAATAAGTTACGAAAAATTATAAAGAAATTATAAATTAATTTGAAATGCATGGCTTTTATTTTTTTATGTCCATTTTTAACAGTAATAGGGCGAGTATATCATAGCGTTTATTGTTGTAGTTGTTAAGTAGCAAATATCTTTAAAGAATAATTGTTTGGGAGATCTTAATGATCATGAAATACGTATTGACTAAACAAAGAAGTTCTTTGTAACTTAATTAAGTGTAATACCGTTTATTGTCTTCACAAAAGTTAAAGCTACTAACAATACAATTAGAATATCCGAATACTTAAATATTTAAAGGTGCTATTGTTCGGCACCGCGGTTAACTTAACTAAGGTACACAAATTGCGCAAAACTCAAATCAACTATTTATGAATCGCGTAAAAAAATATCGCGAGAATGAAACTCAATACACACGGTACGGGATGTCCCTATTTAGGCCACTATACCTGCTTAGTAGTCAGTATTCATTATGTTAATTGTCATAATTGCATTCAATTCATTTATTCAATCAACATTCTTTTATTAACTAAATATATTATTATATTTTCAATTCTATATATTATTTAATCCGTGCGGTGACGGAATGAGGAAAATTGTAAGAATACAATTCACCACTCCATATCTTACCCGTGGGTAATCGTACGAGACGACTAAGGGATATAAAACGCATATAACATCTATGCAAGAAAAGGAAAGATCGAAACAAAACCCTATACCAACACGCCTGATCAGGGTGGTATAGTAGGTTAATTTCCCTCCCATCACGGACGAGGCTCGAGCCCAACAGGTGGTACCTACATATATGAGCTGAGATGATGATGAGATAAGATAATACTATTTTGCCAATAAATTGTAGTTTATTTCTATATTTTATTGCACTATTCATTAAAATTGTTATTTTCAGCTCATTAAAATTGCTATTTTCTGCATCGTAGTAAAAAAAAGAAACCAGACATTTTCTATCAAAGCTATACATAAAATGTCCGGTCATCTCATCGTACTCATCAACAACGGACCAGAATTAAAAAATAAAGTACAATAGTTAAAAAATAACAATACACCGAACCGTATATAGTCGAGAATCATTAGACATTTATATGACGTGAGAAAGGCGAGCCGTAGCGTTAATTAAAGACAGTAATTTGACATGCTCTGACAGCTAATATTATGTTGAAATTGATTTGTGTTCAAAGTTGAATTAATTTTGACAGAGTCAATAAGCCACCGCTTTCTGACAACTGAGAATGATTATACTTGGATAGACTGCTTCCATGGTTTCCATAGAGTAAATGGTTAACAGTGTTGTATTTTACGCCTTAAGGCGTAATATTTAAATATTAATTTGAAATTTGTTCACAATATGTACAATGTTGATAATTAAATATTTTTTCTCAAACATGTTTGGAAATTTGAGCATTATTTTGACTAACTTCTTTAAGATAAATCGAAATTGCTGTACTGACCAAATACATGCGAGCAGCGGTCGGCAAAAAATGTATGAAAATCCATATCTGTCGTGTTTTGGCGTTAATGTGTAAACATTGTCGGGTAGATAGCATACCGTCACCTTAAGACGTAAATATATTACGAAGTGAAATTTGCATGTCCTACAATTAGTCGCGGTGGTGTAGTGGCAGCACGATTGGGCCGGAACCCCAATAGGCGCGGGTTCGAATCCCGCTTGCGACATCATTTTTCATTTCGTAATCGGATTTTATAAATAATTAAGCATATTAAATGGTAAATTTCAGTAATTTAAATAACAAGGTTGTGTCATCGTTTAATACAATTCTAACTGTAAAGTTTGAAGTATTAAGTCTATAACAATGTGTAAACATTGTCGGGTAGATAGCATACCGTCACCTTAAGACGTAAATATATTACGAAGTGAAATTTGCATGTCCTACAATTAGTCGCGGTTGTGTAGTGGCAGCACGATTGGGCCGGAATCCCAATAGGCGCGGGTTCGAATCCCGCTTGCGACATCATTTTTCATTTCGTAATCGGATTTTATAAATTATCAGAGTTTTATTTAAATTTCGAACTAGCTTGAAAAAGAAACCTGTTTGATAATGAAAAAAAAAAAACAAATGAACCCTTTAGCATGTGAAAAATGTTGTTCGTTGTTCGTCATGTATACAGTTCTACTCAATACTACTTAATTTCAATTTCCACGCATTATTTGAGAAAAGCACTATACAAGCCTTTTTTTTTTTTTTTTTTTTTTATTGGTGGGCTATGGGTGCGTCTCGCCCCGCCAAATCGGTGCGGGGTGACGGAGAAGGTGGCGCGTGAACCCATAGACCCACCGTAAAATCCTCTCTCTTCGCCGTGCGAGCGGACCACCGGTACCCGATCTTTGTCTTCGGTGGTCCGCTCGGCGGTTTACCCTCGCGGGTTCCTCTCGTCGACGCCCCGACAGATTTTGCCGTCGGGGCGTCGCCCTCACGCGGTGGCCTCGCGTCGGGTGACCGGACAATTCCCCGGTCCGATCACCCGAGGCCTGGGTTAGGGCGGCATCAGGCGCAGGTATTCGCGCCTGCGCCGCCCCGGCCGCTGGCGGCGGCCCGGGTCGCGGGAGTCCTCCCTGACTCGTTCCGCCGCCTCCTTCCGCGAGATGACAGCCTCGCAGAAGGCGGCGACCGCGTCCCAATTCCTGACGCTGTCGACCATCGCCCTCGCGACAGCCGGTAGCGCCAGGTCGGCACCGATAATAGCGACGAGGTCGCGGCGCTGCCCGTCCCAGCCCGAGCATTCCTCGAGCGTATGTTGCGCCGTGTCCTCGTCACTACTGCAATGATGGCAGCCCGGAGTCCACTCCCTGTACACGACCGTGTGCAGGTATTTCCCGAAGCACCCGTGCCCCGTCAACACCTGCACCAGTCGGAAGGTGAGGACCCCGTGCCGCCGCTCCATCCATTTCATCAATACGGGCCGGAAGGCTTCGACGGTCACGATACCGTGTCTAGGCCTCTCCAGCCGCGTAACCCAACGGGCGATGACGTCTCGGCGGGCGTCCTCGCGCCAGGTGGCTATCTCGCTCAACGATGGGGAGCCACCCTCCTCGCGCACTGAGGTAACCCGCCGGTAGAGGTCGGAGAGCATCTCCGCCTCTAGGTCCCACGGGGGTGTCCCGGCCAATAGGCACGCCGCCTCTGTTGACACCGTGCGGTACCCGCGAATGGCTCTGACCGCCATGGCTCGCTGTGGCCTCCACAGAACCGCCCTGAGCTGGGCGTTCAGAGCCCTCGCCCACACGGGTGCGCCGTACATGGCCATCGAGCGGATGACCCCCGCATACAGCCGTCCCTCGAAACTGGGTCCGCCCACATTCGGCATGAGCCGAGAAAGGGCGGACGCCGCGCCGACCAGTCGGGGAGCAATCTGTCGGAAATGCTCCCGGAACCACCATCGCCCGTCGAGCACCAGACCCAAGTACTTCATATGGGCCTGGATGTTGATCTGGATGGAGTTGACGACTAACGAGGCGCCGGTTGGCAGCCTTACGCGTGGCCCATGAAATAATAGGGCCTCCGTCTTATTTAAGGCCACCCTGAGCCCCAGCGCCTCGATTCGCCTGACCATCTCCTCGGTGCCGAGAGTGGCCAGGCTCGCCGCCTCTTCGAGTGTCCTGCCCCGGGCTGTGACGAGCGTGTCGTCAGCATAGCACACCAAGCTCAGCCCGGGGGGGAGACTCCCTCTCAATGCCCAGTCGTACCCGATGTCCCACAGAGTCGGCCCCAGAACCGACCCCTGTGGAACACCGCACGACATGGGCGTTCGCACAATGTCCCCTGCGGGACCCGCGCAGAGGATACTGCGCTCCTCCAAATAGTCTGCCACCAGCCGCCTGAGGTACAGGGGCACTCCATGGAACCGGAGCGCCTCCTTGATGCAGCTGAATGGCAGACTATTGAATGCGTTGGCGATGTCCAGCGACACCGCCAACAGCACTCCCTTGCCGGCGACAGCCTCCGCGGCCGTCTGCCTCAGGCGTAGCAGGGCCCCGATGGTCGAACGCCCCCTCCTAAACCCATATTGAGCGTCCGACAGATCGGGCCCCACCTCCTCCAAGTGTCGGACGATGCGGGCAGCGAGGACACGCGCCAGCAACTTACCCACATCGTCGAGAAGCACGATGGGCCTGTAGGCCGACGGCAAATCCGGGGGCCGTCCCGGCTTTGGCAGGAGAACCAACCTCCCCTCCTTCCAGCACTCAGGGAACCGTCCAGACGTCAGACAGGCGTTGAACAGTTGCCTGAGGCGAGGCTCGAAGTGCTCGAGGAGCGACGTCAACACCCGGACTGGTATTCCGTCCGGGCCGGGGGCCGTGGTGGCGGAGCGAATCCGCGCCACTGCCGCCCCCACTTCCGACTCCGTCACGGGTGGAACACTCTCGTCGTCGGCCTCCCGGTCTTGATCTGGCGAAGCCATGACCGGGGGCGTGTGTCCCGACTGCCGTGGAAATAGCTCCTCGATCACCCACATCACACACACAGAGGAAGTCGGGCTGGAGGGTCTCGGTGAGGGGGGGGCCCTGCGCGCGAAGCTTGTTCAGCGACGCGCGATACGGGCGACCCCAGGGGTCACGGTCGAGACCGTCCAACATCTCCTGCCAACTCGCATCCTTGGCGGCTCGGATGGCCAGCCGAAAGGCAGTACGCGCACTGCGGTACGCCTCGTACAGCTGGCCCTCCCGCTCAGCGTCGCGGTGACGCCGCCGGCTGCGGGTGTGGGACCTTCGGGCACTGATACACGCCGCGCGAAGGTCCGCCAGTCTTGGGGACCACCAGTAGACCCCCTGCCTCGGAGGTAGACGCCGCACCCTGGGCATGGCCGCATCGCAGATCTGCGTTAACGCACTGCGGATGCGGACAGCCTCAGCGTCCACTCCGTCCGCTGGGGGCGGTGAGGACAGCCACGTGTGAACGATGGCCGCCTCCGCCAGTAGGTCCCTATCAAGACGACCCACAGCCCACCGCGGAAACGCGGGAGCTCCGTCCGCCCTGTGACCCCTACCGGGTTCCCGGGGGGAGACCTCCATCCGGATGTACCGGTGGTCCGACAGGGTCTCCGTCTCCTCCAGGACACTCCAGTTCCTCACCCGTGGCGCGACAGCGGGGCTAGCGAACGACAAGTCCACTATCGACCCACCCTGCTGCCGCACACACGTGTTCACTGAGCTCCTGTTAACAACACAGAGGCCCAGTGAAGCCGCCCACTCAACGACCGCCCGTCCGCGGTCGTCCGTCATAGGGGACCCCCATGCCGTGGATTTGGCGTTGAAGTCCCCCAGGACCAGGACGAGGCCCGGTGCCAGTCGCCGTATCGAAGCCTCCAAGGTGGTGAGGGAGGCCCTGAAATCGTCCATTCTCCTGTTAGGGGAGAGGTAAACGCTGTAGAGTGTGACCCCTCCCCACTCCGCAGCAACAAATTCTTCGCCCCTATCCAAAAGGGATAGGGACGGGAAGTGCCGCCGCGTTGAGACGACGATTGCCGCAGTTCCGTTTCGGCTGACCACCCAATTGGGGCGATCAGGCACGACGTACGGTTCCGCGACTACGGCTGCACCAATCGACCACTCCGCCATGGATTGAAGGAGGAGATCCTGCGCTCCGGCGGAGTGGTTGGTGTTGGCCTGCAGGAGGTGAATGGATTCTGCAGCCATTAGTGGGCCGTATCCATCACCTCCGCCTCGCCAGTGGGCGATCGGGCCGCGCTAGGAGCGGGAGCGGCCGTGGTCGAAAGGCCGCCCCGCCCCTTTGGGGCCGAAGCAGGAGGTCGGCACGCCCCAGAACCCATGCGGTGCTTGGTGGGCTTATTGCCCGCCGCACACGCGGGGCAGTGGGGCGGGGCGGCGCAAGATGCCGCCACGTGCCCGGTCTGACCGCAGCGGAAACACAATCCGCCGCAGTCGAAGCAATTGGTGCACGTCGGTCGAGTGTGTCCGACCGCCATGCACTTATAGCACCTCGCAGGCCGGTGCTCAAGCACGGTTACCCGCGCCGAGCTCCAGCCCACGAGGAGCCTGCCTGAGCCGGCCAGTTGCCTGACCGACTCCACCGGGCACTGCGCCCAGGCAGCACCTACGCCACCCGGACCGGGACGAATGGCACCGACCCGGACGGTGTCTATGGGACACCCGGTTTTCGAGGCAATAGCCTCCCGGATGTCTTCCACCGTCACGGAGTCGTCCAGACCCGAAATGCGCATTTCGGCGCACTTGACAGGCCTGGCGATCCTGATGCCACCCTCCTCGGCGAACAGACCTCGCAGCTTCTCAGCTACGCTGTCAGCCGTCTTGGCGCCCTCGGCCCCTGGGAACTCGAGGATTCGAGCCTCCGTCCGGGCCTTGCGGTTCCTGGCTTCGACGCCTCCAATATCGGAGACGTCTAGCTCCCGCCGGGCCTTCCTCAAGACGGCCTCGTAGCTGAGGCCCTTCTCGGCCGCCTCAGGCAGCACAGTGATCACCACTGCGGCTGTCTTTGGCGACTTGAGCCCCTTGCGCGACCTCTTCTTCTTGTCGCCAGCTCCTGCCTTGGGAGCGGAGACCTCAGCGGCGCGCTTGGCCTCCGCTCTCCTTCTTTGGCCGCGACTCCTTCTATCGCGCTCGGCCACCTGCCAACCCTCTTCGGGTACGGCAGTCGTGCCAGACGCGGAAGGCCTTGTCGCAGCCTCGCTGGTCGTCGCCGGCGGTTTCTTTGCGGGCGGCTTTAGCGGTCCGGCAGGAGCCAGCGCCGTCTTCCTCCTCAGGGCAGGTCCCTTCGGAGCGGGGCCGGGGCCTTTGGGCTTAGGCCCGGCCGCGGCCGCGGCGTAGCTCCCCACGCGGCCACCCTGACAAGGCAGCGGGGCGGGGGCTGGTGCCGTATGTGGCCACTTATCTGCGGCAAGAGGCGGCCGGACACGTGGTTCTGGAGGCAGCCTTGCCTCCAGAACGGCGAAGCGCGCATCGACAATTTTGCCCACTGAGCACTATACAAGCCTTGGCCACAACTAGGAATTGATGGACTTACGTACACCTTCGTCCATCAATACCTCTTTCGCTGGTCGCTGCAGTAATGCACTATAAATGTAGTGTTTTTGTTAGTAAAGTATTTCACTTAATACTCAACTGGTAGTTGCTTCGAGTACGGAATCATTAAAACTAAATAAATATAAATAACACCAGTGGTTAGTTCAAAAAGCGAAGAGTGGGCGTAATGCCTTTCGTTGTGACTCTACAAAGTAGTACGAGTCTCCACGGGGCCCTATATAAACTTTCGCGTCATTTCAGTGAACCACTAATGTACCTTATGTGTATACGCCTTCTACGAAATTGATTAACTTTAGCTGTCATAATGATTTATGATGTTTAAGCAAGTATTATATTTTAATCATCATCATCACAGCCCATATATGTCCCACTGTTGGGCTCAGGCCTCTTCCGTAATGGGAGGAAAATTAACCTACTATACCGCGCTGGTCAGACGAGTTGGTATAGGGTTTTGTTTCGAGTTTTCCTTCTCTTGCATAGATGTTATATGCATTTTATATCCCTTAGTCGTCTCGTACGATCACCCACGAGTAAGATAAGGGGTAGTGAATTGTATTCTTACTCCGTCACCACACGGATTACATTTTAAATAAACCTATTATTAAGATTTTTTTCACATTTGTATTTGACTTTTAATTTACCGACGTTTCGAGCACTTTACAGCGTTCATGATTGCGGGAGGACTAAGGTGTGTTACGCCCTCATCATCATTACAGAGATATACATCTACTCACTATAGTTATTATATTTTGACTAAAATTTTGACACAAATTCATTCATCATTTCCCTGCTCCTATCCCAATTACTTGAGCTCGACACAATATGTATTCCCTTTCGTACATAATGCTAAAGTTATTGGTAATTATTTTATAACCGGCCACCTTTTTTTTTTTTTTCTTTTTTTTTTTTATTGGTAGGCTATGGGTGCGTCTCGCCCCGCCGAATCGGTCCGGAGTGACGGAGAAGGCGGCGCGTGACCCCATAGACCCACCGTAAAATCCTCTCTCTTCGCCGTGCGAGCGGACCACCGGTACCCGATCTTTGTCTTCGGTGGTCCGCTCGGCGGTTTACCCTCGCGGGTTCCTCTCGTCGGCGCCCCGACAGATTTCGCCGTCGGGGCGTCGCCCTCACGCGGTGGCCTCGCGTCGGGTGACCGGACAATTCCCCGGTCCGATCACCCGAGGCCTGGGTTAGGGCGGCATCAGGCGCAGGTATTCGCGCCTGCGCCGCCCCGGCCGCTGGCGGCGGCCCGGGTCGCGGGAGTCCTCCCTGACTCGTTCCGCCGCCTCCTTCCGCGAGATGACAGCCTCGCAGAAGGCGGCGACCGCGTCCCAATTCCTGACGCTGTCGACCATCGCCCTCGCGACAGCCTGCAGCGCCAGGTCGGCACCGATAATAGCGACGAGGTCACGGCGCTGCCCGTCCCAGCCCGAGCATTCCTCGAGCGTATGTTGCGCCGTGTCCTCGCCACTACTGCAATGATGGCAGCCTGGAGTCCACTCCCTGTACACGACCGTGTGCAGGTATTTCCCGAAGCACCCGTGCCCCGTCAACACCTGCACCAGTCGGAAGGTGAGGACCCCGTGCCGCCGCTCCATCCATTTCATCAATACGGGCCGAAAGGCTCGACGGTCACGATACCGTGTCTAGGCCTCTCCAGCCGCGTAACCCAACGGGCGATGACGTCTCGGCGGGCGTCCTCGCGCCAGGTGGCTATCTCGCTCAACGATGGGGAGCCACCCTCCTCGCGCACTGAGGTAACCCGCCGGTAGAGGTCGGAGAGCATCTCCGCCTCTAGGTCCCACGGGGGTGTCCCGGTCAATAGGCACGCCGCCTCTGTCGACACCGTGCGGTACCCGCGAATGGCTCTGACCGCCATGGCTCTCTGTGGCCTCCACAGAACCGCCCTGAGCTGGGCGTTCAGAGCCCTCGCCCACACGGGTGCGCCGTACATGGCCATCGAGCGGATGACCCCCGCATACAGCCGTCGGCCCTCGAAACTGGGTCCGCCCACATTCGGCATGAGCCGAGAAAGGGCGGACGCCGCGCCGACCAGCCGGTGAGCAATCTGTCGGAAATGCTCCCGGAACCACCATCGCCCGTCGAGCACCAGACCCAAGTACTTCATATGGGCCTGGATGTTGATCTGGATGGAGTTGACGACTAACGAGGCGCCGGTTGGCAGCCTTACGCGTGGCCCATGGAATAATAGGGCCTCCGTCTTATTTAAGGCCACCCTGAGCCCCAGCGCCTCGATTCGCCTGACCATCTCCTCGGTGCCGAGAGTGGCCAGGCTCGCCGCCTCTTCGAGTGTCCTGCCCCGGGCTGTGACGAGCGTGTCGTCAGCATAGCACACCAAGCTCAGCCCGGGGGGGAGACTCCCTCTCAACGCCCAGTCGTACCCGATGTCCCACAGAGTCGGCCCCAGAACCGACCCCTGTGGAACACCGCACGACATGGGCGTCCGCACAATGTCCCCTGCGGGACCCGCGCAGAGGATACTGCGCCCCTCCAAATAGTCTGCCACCAGCCGCCTGAGGTACAGGGGCACTCCATGGAACCGGAGCGCCTCCCTGATGCAGCTGAATGGCAGACTATTGAATGCGTTGGCGATGTCCAACGACACCGCCAACAGCACTCCCTTGCTGGCGACAGCCTCCGCGGCCGTTTACCTCAGGCGTAGCAGGGCCCCGATGGTCGAACGCCCCCTCCTAAACCCATATTGAGCGTCCGACAGATCGGGCCCCACCTCCTCCAAGTGTCGGACGATGCGGGCAGCGAGGACACGCTCCAGCAGCTTACCCACATCGTCGAGAAGCACGATGGGCCTGTAGGCCGACGGCAAATCCGGGGGCCGTCCCGGCTTTGGCAGGACAACCTCCCCTCCTTCCAGCACTCAGGGAACCGTCCAGACGTCAGACAGGCGTTGAACAGTTGCCTGAGGCGAGGCTCGAAGTGCTCGAGGAGCGACGTCAAGACCCGGACTGGTATTCCGTCCGGGCCGGGGGCCGTGGTGGCGGAGCGAATCCGCGCTACTGCCGCCCCCACTTCCGACTCCGTCACGGGTGGAACACTCTCGTCGTCGGCCTCCCGGTCTTGATCTGGCGAAGCCATGACCGGGGGCGTGTGTCCCGACTACCGTGGAAATAGCTCCTCGATCACCCTACAGAGGAAGTCGGGCTGGAGGGTCTCGGTGAGGGGGGGGCCCTGCGCGCGAAGCTTGTTCAGCGACGCGCGATATTATAACCGGCCACCTGCCTGACGTCAATCTTCCTGAGAATGGAATTGTTGACCAATTGGCATCTAAGTTGATTCAGGTCGATACAAAACTCCTAGTCGTCCTTTACGATATCCACGAACAAAACAAGGGTTGGTATAAGCTGTTAACATAAAACACTTTGAGACAAATTCATTGTAAGTACAAAAATAAAATGATGCTTTAAAAAATTATATTGTTTTTGAATTGATTGAGCTGATTAAGAATCATGCAAACAAATATTAAATTTAATCATTCGTAGGTTAATTATTATTGGTGTTTATTATATTATAATAATTTATTAATTTAAACGTGACAAAATTGACTATTTTTTTTTTTGGGGTGGGTTATGGTCGGCGCACTCTTCGCACCACTTCGTCCGGGGCGACAGAGGGGCGCACGCATACCCGTAACCCATCCGTGTACCTCGCCTTCGTCGTTGGACCGGGCACCGGAGCAGCGTGAACTTGTGTGTGTGGCCGACGGAATACCCCCTGAGGGGTATCCTCTCCTTGAGCGACGTCCAGTAGAAGGGCGGACGTCGGTCCCTCCTCGCGCGGTCAGCCTCTTGGCGGGTGACGGACTAATTCCCCGGTCCAGTCACCCACGGCCTCGGCTAAGGCCGCATCAGGCGCAGGTAATCGCACCTACGCCGCCCCAGTCGCCGGCGGCGGCTAACTTTACTAAGCTACCATCAGATCGGAACGCGGCCACACTTAGAAAGATCGCAAGAAAACTCAATGATATTTTTTAATAGTTTTATTGACTCTTAAGAGGTGGCGTACTTTATTTATTAATTGAATAAAATAATTTTAAGCTATTCTTGTGGGTCAAATCTATATAATACGTTTTCACAGTGCCTTATAGTCGCGTATTACTCTTCTTGGTTTTACATTCAACTAGCTGTCCCCGCAGACATCGTCCTCCCCGGAAAAGCTTTAAGCGATATGCTGACAGTAGTGCCACCTACGGGGTCTAATTGTGTTTTAAAATCATCCAAGCCCTATTGGAATATACTTAGAAAATTTCATCCCAATCGGTCCAACCATTTGACATACCGACAATGACGTCACCTACCGGGTCCAATTGTGAATCTAAACCATTGTCGAATCCCCTCAAACACACACACACACAGAAAATTTCAAGAAAATCCGTCCAGCCGTTTAGGAGGAGTTCAGTGTCAACACACGCACAGAAGAATTATCCCGACTAGAAATTTTTTCGTCTTCCTTAGCAGGACCGGACCGGGCATGCCCGATCTGGACCAGATAAGGAATGTAACGCAGAAGATATATCTGGACCCGATCAGGAAAACCTTATCGGGTCCAGATCAGGCATTCCTGATCGGGTCCAGATCAGGCGTTCCTGATCGAGTCCAGATCAGGCGTTCCTGATCGGGTCCGGATGAAATTTTACTGATCGGAACCAAATCAATCATCTGCGTTATATATCTTGCCTGATCCAAAACTAGTATGCCCAGTCCGGTCCTTTTAAAAAACATGAAAATCTTAAAGAACATGTTTAATATGTAAAAATATAAATTAATATATGACGTAGGCACCGAATGCAGTGCCATATTCTTATCATAGAGAGTCCCAGTGAGCCGTTCCGATTATGGCGTAACCACCAGATGCTAACGAGTAACGACTGCAACTGTCGCCTGAATTTCTCATTCATGACCTGATCGATCTGTTTTAATCTGATTCGATAACAACTAATTTAATATTAGGCCATGTCATTATGCTTCGGAGAATCTTAACACCGCGATTCAAATAATGACGTCATTTTACTAACGCCATCTATTTATTATGACCCAAAACATTAAATGTTAGAATGGTTGTTACAATATAATATTTCTATCTATGTTTTCAAATGTTAGGTACATTTATATATATATATTATTTATTTTTGTTTTTTACTTTAAATATAAATTATTTTTATATTATTAATTAAACATTATTATTATTATTAAATACATATGATTAATTAAAGATTTCAGATTAATCTCCTCTGATGCAAATACAATTTCGCCGGGACATAAATATGACAATCATGTCACTTTTTTGAATTTTGATTGATATTTTTTTTGTGTTACGAAAACTGTTTCTGGTTCTGATATACTACAAGCCTTACTATATACTTGATGATATTTCACATCAGGCTATCCTTATTTGGTCCTGATCTGGTCCTGATCCGGTATGCCTTACCATACTTGATGTTATTTCACATCAGGCTATCCTGATCAGGACCAGACCTGGTCCTGATAGGGTTTGCCAGATCCGGCATGCCTCATTCTGTCCTGATCGGGTCCTGATCCGGTATGCCTTACCATACTTGATGATATTACACATCAGGCTATCCTTATTTGGTCCTGACCTGGTCCTGATCCGGTATGCCTTACCATACTTGATGATATTTCACATCAGGCTATTCTTATTTGGTCCTGACCTGGTCCTGATCCGGTATGCCTTACCATATTTAATGATATTTCACATCAGGCTATCCTTATTTGGTCCTGATCTGGTCCTGATCCGGTATGCCTTACCATACTTGATGTTATTTCACATCAGGCTATCCTGATCAGGACCAGACCTGGTCCTGATAGGGTTTGCCAGATCCGGCATGCCTCATTCTGTCCTGATCGGGTCCTGATCCGGTATGCCTTACCATATTTAATGATATTTCACATCAGGCTATCCTTATTTGGTCCTGATCTGGTCCTGATCCGGTATGCCTTACCATACTTAATGATATTTCACATAAGGCTATCCTTATTTGGTCCTGATCTGGTCCTGATCCGGTATGCCTTACCATACTTAATGATATTTCACATCAGGCTATCCTTATTTGGTCCTGATCCGGTATGCCTTACCATACTTAATGATATTTCACATCAGGCTATCCTTACTTGGTCCTGATCTGGTCCTGATCCGGTATGCCTTACCACACTTGATGTTATTTCACATCAGGCTATCCTGACCCGATCAGGACCAGACCTGGTCCTGATCGGGTTTGCCGGATCCGGCATGCCTCATTCTATCCTGATCGGGTCCAGATACATGATCTGGTTGAACCATACTTTTTTTCTAGTCGGGATATATATAGATTAGGTTAATTAATAATCGGATCCTGGCTTGATGTTGAATTTTGGTGTTTCTTAATTTCAAAAGCCACGCTAACTATTCTAAGAAGCTATCGGTATTCTTTAGCGAATATTTGTAACTTCAAACTTAATATAGTGGTGGGCGCGGTCCTGAGTGTGCCAACAGAATGCAGATAGTGGTGCTTCGCATCAGCTGTGTTCCTTCATCCGAGTTCTTATAGATCTCTTTGTTTGGCCAATGTAATAGAGAAAACAGTCACAATGCAGTTTACGCTTTAGTTGTTTTAGTTATCTAGTTAATGCATATATCTCTTAGGCGACATCTATGGGTATAAAAATATAATCTAGATTAAATTTTATATGTCGTGTTATCGTTTCAATTGAAAATATGTTAGTACCGATTTAGTCCATACGCGCATACGTTTGACTTACATATGTAAATACATGAATGGCGAATCATTTATTCTGTGACAACACATGTACTACGTCCTAACCAAAGACATGCCTAATGCCGTAAAGGCTTCATACTTTTTTTTTAAACCATTCCTTTAGAGCGAATACCAAGGTGATATTTATAACATGTATTATAATTGCAATGATGATATTATTCTCCATTAACTTATTGCCTACGCATGAAGAGGGTATAGTAGCATTATAGGCACCCATCATAGTTAATGTTATAAAATGCCCGTGACAGCGCCTGTGCCTATCCCGGTCCTTCCTTAGTCGGTTTTTACGGCGAAATTTTACCAGTCACCACACGGAGTAGTATTTTTATCTTTAGCAAATTGTTAATAAATAAGTGAAAAAGCATGCGAATGATTATTAAGTCTCAGATACAATCCATTTATGGAAAATATAATGATCTATGTCGTTAATTCAATTTTATAGTCACATAGTTTCTGGAAATGCAACAACTAGTAAATAATATTTTCACTGTATATTCTGGGCGAGATGTTCTAAGCAGTCTTTCTATCACTTGAGAAACAAAATCGTGCAAGTAGAATGTAGTTATTGAATATAACAGAAGCCTTCGATCATTATTATCAGGTCAATAATGTTATTGGTAATATATTGAGCAAGCCCACCTAAGGAGAAACCCCATTAATCTCTTGACCAGTTAAAAATAAAACTTAACAAAGAATTATAGCTCTTTATGTATGATCGCTACTATGTAGAGAATTATTACTTCAATTTAATGACTGTGCCATGATTAGACATTACCTATAGGTACTTACCTCTTCAAGTTTATTTCATAAATCTTGATGCTAATAAAAGTAATAAGGTAAATGTCTTAAGCTCTCAAGTCGATATCGTTCATTAAAAGAGTAGTTAAAATGTTAACTAACCGATCGGCCCCATCTTACTAGCGTTGCTGTTTCAGATAAGATATAAATTATCTTCATAATAAACACTGACATATGTTTGGTGATAGATTAGTTAGGTGAATATTAAATAATCTATGTATTAATCATCATCATCATCATCTCGGCTCATATATGTCCCACTGTTGGGCTCGAGCCTCCTCCATAATGGGATGGTAATTGACCTACTACACCCCGCTGGTTAGGCGTGTTGGTATAGGGTTTTGTTTCGACTTTTCCTTCTCTCGCATAGATGTTACATGCGTTTTATATCCCTTAGTCGTCTCGTATGATCACCCACGGGTAAGATATGGAGTGGTGAATAGTATTTTTACTGCGTCACCACACGGAAAATTTCAATATTTAATACATTTGGTTTATGACTTTCATGAATCTCTATTGCTTCATCGTTAAGCCATAATCGTCGTAATGGATAATTATAATTTTGTGTGCTACAAAATTAATCTAAGAGTTTCTAATTGAATACATTATAGCCACAGAGTAACATTAAGACATATTTTTAAAGTTTGGATTCTATTTTAATTTTTAGATTCTATTTTTGATATATTAGGTATATTTAGAATTTAAATTAAATAATGAGATTATTATGATTTTAATAATTTAGATTTTAATGAGATTATTTTGATTTTAATAATTTAGATTTTAATGAGATTACTTTGATTTTAATAATTATGTTTTTTTTATAATTTGTATACTTCCATTGAATTAGGTACCTACTACCTGTAATGATAGTTGTATGTGGTAAATGAATAAATAAATAAAAATACAAAAATAAAAAAATAAAAAATATAAATACAAATTTCAAAAATAAAAATATTGATTTAAAATTCGAAAAAAAATATCAAGAACAATATAACTTTGTAAGTTTAATGAAGAAATAATTAAGGCAATAAATGACACACTTATATACTTAAATTTGAAATGTTTTAATATAAACAATGTACAAAAATGTTGATGCAATCTCCTTCGAGATAAAGTTTGATGACCAACGATGTTATTTATTTGTTTAGTAATTTATATGAGGTTAGTTACTGTTTTATTAGGCGTATTAAATCAAGGCCCAATAAGGCAGCCATTCATGTTTATTTTTACGGAGTTTCTGCTCGGTATGTCCAATAAATTATTGGCCTGGTCACTTTTATCACGGGCTCATGGTAACATTTATCGAACGTTAATAGTGTGTGGATAGACCCATCAATAGAGTTTTTTGCTCCAGTGTTGGAATCAGGTGTGATGAAATTAATGATTAAACAAATAAGTATAAAAGAAATACATAGCTTTTTGTGTGGACTTGTGGTAGGTTTTTTAATCATAAGAATTTAATAATAATACCTACTTGTAACATGACAATACGTTTTTGACTGAATAAAATGTTTAATACCTTTTAGCGGGACATAATTTAGTAAGCTAAGAATAGAGGTTTTCAGTGTTACTGAAGAAACGTTTCTTATATCAAAAATTTAATATCTTTCTTCTATTATAAATAAATTCAACAAAATAACATGCAAGTGGATTTCTAATATTAATATTTCTATAGTACTATGAGAGAGAATGCAGTTATTGCCACCCATTGTTTGGAATCTCTAGGGTATATAATTATAGGTGGATCTCCAGCATAATGGGCAGCAGGATGCTCTTGAGTCGAACACCTTCCAGCGATCGTGGACACGCTTGCACAGCATGGTGATTTTGGCCAAAACACCACTAAAACCATGTGGCATTCTATGTTTGACTATGGCCTAGACATCCAGCAGTAGATGATAAAAGTTTGAATGATGATGATGGTAAAAAATGCATCTATGTTTTAAATGTATCTATCTCTCCTTTCTTGTGATCTTTCATTCTAACTGCACCATATCCAACCATAAGTAGTCTTCTTTTTTTATTGCTTATGGTGGCAAATGAGCAGACAGCACACCTGATGGTAAGTGTCACTGCCGCCCATGGGTCTTTGCAATACCAAGGGTATAGCAAGACCGCTGCCTACCAATACAAACCCCAAACCCACCCCAGTTGGGCTTCCGGCTCTCTCGCTCACGGAACGAAGCGCAATAGCACATTGCCATTACTCAGACGTCGATCTTCTGCGAGAGTGAGGTACTACCCCGGACGGACCGGCCCGCGGCTATAGATAGAGAACTGTCCACAGATTGGTCCTACCACTATTTCTATCCTGTTTGTAGAGGATACCACTGGCAACATCTACGTATTTCACTTGGCTGCTTGCCCTTTTCGAAATCCACTTCCCAAGCGATGTGTTTAGTAGGCCTTCTTGCATTATCACCGATCCGTTCACGAAGCTAAGTGCTTTATAAAAGTGGTCCTCCCTGAATCTCTTCTCAACGATCTTGTTAAAGGAGACATGCAATTCCATTTAATCTAAGTTAATGAGGTTTAGCATTTAACATCATCATTCTTCTACTCTTATCCCAATTGCTTGGGGTCGATACAATATGTACTCTTCTTTCATAGCACATATTGTAAAAGTTATTGGCAATAGTTTTATGACCGGCCGCCTGCCAGACGTCAACCCTCCTTGAGAATGTAATTGATGACCAAACGGCATCAGATGGAGTTGGCCCAGGTCGTTATAAGTCTCTTAGTCGTCTTTTACGACATCCACGAGCAAAGTAAGGGTTGGTAGTATTCGTAGCCGCATTTAACATGATAAAAAATTTTTATAAGTTTGTTTACAAGCGAAAAATAATTATCACATGCGGGACTCGAACCCATACCTATTGGAAATCCGACGATTGAAACGGATTTATAAGGATATAGGTGTGGGCGCGAGTCTCACATAAAACAATAATATTTCACTCGTAAATAACGTCATCACCACGGACCTATGCTTCATGGGCATATGAGACTTGCTACGAGGCATCACTACCTATTCATATATTACATAAGAAAGTCTCATGATGTCTTAAAACAATCAGCTCAATAGAGTCCGCGCCCAGAGTTCGATAGTACTTTGTAGCACGCAACCTTGGTCTTGTCTAAAGATACGCATTGAATCTCCTATTCATATTAAAGACTAACAAGTTTTTGTTGTAGTGTATATACATACATATGTGGTCTATATTATCTTCTTTGTATACTAAAATGCTATATCAAAAACCTTTTTGATATCTCTTGAAATTAAATCTAAATTCGAATTCAGTGTAAGTATTATAACTTACAGTTCTTCAATGCCATTTAGCATGAGGTACCTAGAGCTAATTTAAGGGAATCAAACAATTAGTTAATCTATGATTTGTAGCTTGGTCTGCTGGTCACGTTCCGAATAATATGGTCTGTTATCATAATTACATATACATTTTTATTATTTTAATAATAATAATGGCACAACAATCCACAATAATCTTACGCAAGATACAAACCGACTCAGCTCGTTCGATTTTATTGATTGACAAGCGCACAGTTAGATTAAATTCTCGCAACTCTACACACATTACGTTTACACCGGCCCTTACATATATCTACATTGAATTACTCTTATTTTGATTAAGAATTACTTTATCCTTGATGGTTTTCATCATTGTCATTAAGAATATTTGTATTGAGAGTATTTTTTAAATGTGGTCATTTAAATTATTTATTATTATTTCTATATTCCTAAGTTATTAATTATAAATCGCATATTCATGGGTTTGTTTTTTTTTTATTTTCACTTATAAGGGCATATTTCTTACTGTTGAGGACACGTCTAGTCTACAATGTAAAGCTAAAGAAAATAAGATTTCACGATGTTCAAACGACGTAACGACGACGTAAGAGAGCGAGTAGGTATGAAAGAGAGTATTGGTGTAAAGATGCGAAAGGGAATGCTCCGATGGTTCGGACATGTGGAAAGAATGCTGAACGAACGTCTGGTTAAGAAGATATACAATGCGAAAGTGGAAGGATGTAGGTACCGAGGGAGACCAAGACTAACCTACCTAGACCAGACCGGTCATGTACTGAAGGAAGGTGGAGTCAAGAGTCTCCGAAACCGGCGAGCGTGTATGAAGAGAATTATGAATGTTGAGGAAGCGAGTGAAGTATGCAGAGATAGAGTTCTCTGGCACTCTGTTCTCTCTGCCTACCCTGCAAGGGATATGGCGTGATGATATGTATGTATGTATGTATGTACGATGTTCAAAAGAATTCGCTTAAAGCTCCCATAGTGATATTATCTATTTAAGTCCTTTATTCTTATCATATAACGATAGCGAAAATTTAATTTCGTATTTTATTCCGTTACCACACGGAAATTTGTTTACGTTATGCTTATTTTTAATATTCTGTGTAGTGACGGCTACTAATACTACCAGTCTTTGTATTGCTCGTGGGTGTCGTAAAGAACGTCGAAGAAGTCTACACTGACCAGGACTAACTCCATACATTACGATGTAGTCATCAATTACATTTGCAAGCAGAACTAAGGATATGCAGGTGGTCGGTTATAAAACTATTGCCAATACTGCAAAAGTATATATAATTACAGAAAAAAAGAGTACATATTGCTTCAAATCCAAGTAATTAGATTAAAACAAGATGGTAATGATTAAACTTGGCATCCGGCTTTAACAATATGTACTATAGAAGAGGAGTATATGTTGTATCAACCCCAAGTAATTAGGATAAGAGTAGAAGAATGATGATGATAATGACTAAACTTATTTTTTAAATTGATTGAATCGCAATGATTTGTTGACAAATCAGTCAATCGTCAAATATGAGATAATAGTTACGAATGATTTGAATACGAAATAATTATTATTATCGCATATATATCTATCTATGTACCTACATTAAATACATTTTGTAAAACTAGTTTATTTTTTTTTTGTCAAATATTAGTTCATGTTTGTGCTGCCTACATATAAATAAATATTTTTTCTAACTGTCACACTATACTTCTCTTTGAAAGATACATATCCTGTGTGTGATATTTAACATAATAATTTGTCGATGATAATAATCACATTCAATTATAGCATCTATTTAAATTTGTGTTTATAAGAGATCTGAAATATCTTTTCCTAATTAATTTTATTAACAGTGTGGCCGTACTAATTAGATGAGTATAAATGTGAGTTCACTTCCTACTGATGCACATAAATCACAGTTTAACTTTTTATAGGACCCCAAAAAAAAAAAAGTTTGAGCGTGGTGAACCATTCACATGTAATTGGGATCAACGATAACATATAAAATACGAGTATTGGGAACATAAATACTTTATTGTCTTTTTGTACAATCGGTTCATACTCTGTTTTAGGCTAAGAATTCACTACTTGTACTAAAGAATATACATTGTAATCCTTTTTTTATTATCATGGTTATTTTTTGTAAATCACATGAATTTTTTTGCGTATTCCATATTGATAAAAACCACATTACCAGTGTATTTGACAATAGGTAATAAAGATTAGAAAAGCAATGAAATATATCTACTAATGAATATAGTACAGTGTATAATATAAGCACTAACTTGACTGTCTGGCCCGTAGTGTTACATTTTTTAGATAGAACACCCCGCGCCAATGAATTAATTTTATTGTCACAGGAGACTTTACAAAGATATAATAACGGATACAAATTATATCTAAACTGAGAACGATAATTTGTGGATTGCACAAAGTATTGTCGTGCGTAGGGATCAAAAGCACGATCTACGGCATGAAAGGCCAGTACTTAAACCACTTCACCATCAGTGCAGCAGCATTTCCAACTGCGAATCTTAATATGATCTAAGTCCTGGTTTAGAAACTTAGATTAGCCAAAATATGTTTTGCAATAAATAATTCTTAATATTTTTTTTTATTGCTTATTTTTGCAAACGAGCAGATAGCACACTTGATGGTAAGTGTCTTTGCCGCCCATGGATGTTTGCAATAGCTAGATCGCTACCTAATAATAAACACCAAACCCACCCCAGTTGGGCTTCCGCCTCTCTCGCTCACCGAACGAAGCGCAATAGCATATTGCCATTACTCAGACGTCGATCTTCTGCGGAAGTGTGGTGCTACCCCGGACGGACCGACCGGCGGCTGTAGACAGAGAACCTGTCATAGCGCGGTCCTACCACTATATATATATATATATATGTATGTATATATATATATATACATATATATATATATATATGTATATATATATATATATATATATATATATATATATATATATATATATATATATATATATATATATATATATACATATATATATATATATATATGTATGTGTATATATATATATATATATATATATATATATATATATATATATATATATATATATATATATATATATATATATATATATATACATATATATATATATATATATATGTATGTATATATATACAGGGTGTCCCAAAATTCAACGATAAGCTGGCACCAGCAGGTGGACCTACATATGACTACTCGAGAACAGAAAAGAAAAAAATTCTACCTTGATTTTTTTTTTCATTACGACAAAAAAACCAAAATCTTTAAAAATGGACATCCTTTATTATATTATTAAGTGCTATTGCTACAGTTTTACAAGTAATTCTGTGATTTTTTTTTGTATTGGCAAGGTAAGTAGCACTACTATCGATCACAACCATTAAAAATTCCAGAATATCTATAGTTTTTACACAAAAATCAATCAAAACTATGTTTTTTTTCATAAATTATGTAAGATTTTGACTTTCAGCTCACTTTCACTCATCATAGTGAAAAAAAAAAGTATGGACACTACTGTGGCAAATAGTATTAAAAATTGGCGCATCTAACTACAATTCTAAAATGGTATAACATTCTAGACAAACTAGCCACAAAAATATACTTAGGTGTACTATTTCAAAATAACAACCATATTTCGAAAATTGTTAGTGTTGATAGTAATCACTTTTACTATGTAGCCAAAATGTTTTTGTAGCAAGTTCTCAGAATTTTAATGAGACATGTGCGTAGTCCATAAGTCCATAAAATAAGTTAGACAGAGATAGAGAGATTATACGTTAGAGGGAGATAGATAGATGCTAATTGTTTAGTAACATTAATGCAGGTGGAGAAGTAATTAATGTCCTCAGCAGCACAGCAAGTCAGTATGCTCTACTTCTTTGTTTACTGCACACCGTTCTGTTTTAATTAAAGTGGCTCTGGTACTGACGACTTTTGGATTGAATTAAGTGACCTGGAAATTGACCTGACTTGGCATTATTTTAGACTGTGATTTTGTGTTTTTTTTAAAGAAGTTTTGCCTTATTTTCAAGTGTTTAGCATTCATCATGCCGCTACCATACACAGCGTTAGAATACACTAATATGCACCTAATTTATGGAGAATGCCGATGCAATGCCAACGCTGCTAGCAGATTATATCGAGCAAGGTACCCTAATCTTCAAAGGTATCCGGCTTATCGCGTATTTATTAACGTGTATCAAGCTTTTTCGGAGGGTCGTATACCATCTGACAGGCGAAACGCTGGAAAACCTAGATCGGAACACGATGAAGAAGTTCTCAATGAAATAGAAAACGATTCAACTACCTCTGTACGTGCTGTACAAGCAGCAACGGGAATCCCAAAAAGTACTGCACATAGAATTTTAAAACGTCACGTCGTCGTGATGAAACAACCTGCAAGAAAGATGGATATTTAAATCTTCACAATCTTCATAGCTGGAACAATGAAAATCTGCACCTGGTGAGAGAAGACAATCCCAATACCAATTTAAGGTTAACCTATGGACTGGCATAATAAATGGCAAAGTGATAGGGCCCTTTGAGTTACAAGGAAACATAGATGGCAATAGTTATTTAAACTTCTTACAAAATGAGTTGCCAGGATTATTAGAAGATGTGCCCTTAAGTGATTTGCAAACCATGTGGTTTCAAAACGATGGTTGCCCAGCTCACTATGCCCGTCCTGTGCGAGAGTACTTAGACCAAGAGTACCCAGGGCGTTGGATCGGGCGACTTGGTCCTATCTTGTGGCCACCCCGTTCACCCGATCTAAATCCCCTGGACTTTTTCTATTGGGGTTGTCTAAAGGACAGAGTCTGCACAAAACCGATTGCAACCTTGGACGAGCTTCGCCATAAAATAATTCAGACTGTGGATCTACGGACTACGCACATGTCTCATTCAAATTCTGAGAACTTGCTACAAAAACATTTTGGCTACATAGTAAAAGTGATTACTATCAACACTAACAATTTTCGAAATATGGTTGTTATTTTGAAATAGTACACCTAAGTATATTTTTGTGGCTAGTTTGCCTTGAATGTTATACCATTTTAGAATTGTAGTTAGTTGCGCCAATTTTTAATACTATTTGCCACAGTAGTGTCCATACTTTTTTTTTTCACTATGATGAGTGAAAGTGAGCTGAAAGTCAAAATCTTACATAATTTATGAAAAAAACATAGTTTTGATTGATTTTTGTGTAAAAACTATAGATATTCTGGAATTTTTAATGGTTGTGATCGATAGTAGTGCTACTTACCTTGCCAATACAAAAAAAATCACAGAATTACTTGTAAAACTGTAGCAATAGCACTTAATAATATAATAAAGGATGTCCATTTTTAAAGATTTTGGTTTTTTTGTCGTAATGAAAAAAAAAATCAAGGTAGAATTTTTTTCTTTTCTGTTCTCGAGTAGTCATATGTAGGTCCACCTGCTGGTGCCAGCTTATCGTTGAATTTTGGGACACCCTGTATATATATATATATATATATATATATATACATATATATATACATATATATATATATATATGTATATATATATATATATATATATATATATATGTATATATATATATATATACATACATATATATATATATATATTTATATATATATATATATATATATATATATATATATATATATATATATATATGTATGTATATATATATATACATATATATATATATATATATATATATATATATATATATATATATATATATATATATATATATATATATATGTATGTATATATATATACATATATATATATATATATATATATATATATATATATATATGTATGTATATATATATACATATATATATATATATATATATATATATATATATATATATATATATATATATATATATATATATATATATGTATATATATATAATAACAAGTATAACGACTATTTACATGCCCATTGACGGCTATAGGGATGGCGTTTTACTTTTTTCAGTATATATACATGTATATGTATATACATATAAACATATGGACTATTGGACACGGATCATAAATCGCAATAGTCAAGCTTAATAGAGATCGAGTCTCCTTCGCAATTCTATTAATTTTATTTAAAAAAAAAAAACTGATAAATGAGTATTTCTTTTCTTTCTAAGATATCCTACTCTCTTAGCTATATTATCTGCATAAATCTTTTAGTCATCTTTATAGGTAAGATATTGTAACCACGCTTACTTCGTCACCATATGGATAATATAGTTAGATAAAATCATATTAATAGAAAGAAAACTCAAATTTAAGTCCTCCGCTAATAAGCCTGGCCTGAGCGAGCTATTAGACTTATTATTCTTGCTATTAGACTTTTATATTAACCTTTGATTATAGAGTTGTGGAGTACAAAAATAGAAAAAAGTATTATTAATATAAGTCCTCCTCATATTAAACTTATAATTATCAATAAAAATTGATATAGAGTTAAAAATAAATAGATAGATGACAATTACTATTATGTAGTACAATAGAATAAGCACACAGTTATAAGAAATTTGAAAGTTCAGGATTTGCAAGTTACTACAAAACAGTTAAGACAGTATTTTCATTCAAATGAGCAGACGATACTGGAAAGTTGTTACGCTTCTGTTGTTATATAAAGCATAATTGCAATTCAAGCCAAAGACAAAGGTGTGCGACACAGAGGCACACCAAAATTGCCATTCAAAATTTTCCGAACGAGTTCCACTTCAGGTGAGGTTCATTTAAGCATAAAATTACATTGTCTCCCAGACATTGTCTAGTGGCAATGAACTGCACTTTGACATAAAATTGTTGTAGGAGCTATAAATCCATTTCATTGCCTTAATAAAGGATGACTAAGGAATTCGATAGGAGCTATTAGTCTCGGAACATCATCTATAGGTCATAGTCATTAAGAGTAATATGTCGTTTTAGTAAAATTATAGTACCTAGCTGGGGTAGTGTAAGAGGTTATAAAATTAATCTTACAAAAATTTTAAATTACATAGTTGCTCCAACTGCTAGTAAATTTCAAATAAACAGAAACAATTTATGTATACCAAATTCGATTGCTTTTTAACACCTCAAAGAAATGTGAGCCCTCCCTTTGAAGTGGTCAATCGTTCAAAATACGAAAACTGTTGCGAATTAGTGGCAATTTTGTAAATTATCATTTCACATAAATTGCGCGAGTTAGTTTATGGGAAATAAATACTTGTTAAGCATTGCTAATAAGGTGAAAATATTATGTGGAGCATTAACAAAAGCTATTTTACATAATCCTTTATTAAATTCTGCCGTTGCTTGTCAATCAGAACGGTTAAATCTACATCTTGTGGTTGAAATAATAACCCTCGTTAACTTTAAAGGAGAGCTTGGAGATATGTAAATCCGTGAAAGGTCTGACCACAAAAAATCCTTTCTCATGCGTGTAATAGGTGTGCTCCTGATTTCTAATAGTAGCCTACGTATTGTAATTCTTAAAGAGAATCTGGCAATAAATATACGTTTTTTACCACACTCTTACTATCATTGGACCGCAAACTTTCAGTTTTAAAGGACTTTTGTGATATGATTATATTTATTATTGTGTTTTTATAATATACTGTCACAAGTATAATTGTCTGCAGATGTTTTCAAACGAGTAGATTTGACGACCTCTGCAATATGTTTCTTGGAGCTTTCTCGATAATTTAGTTTTATAATTTATATATCAACAAGCTTCTGCCCGCGGCTTCGCCCGCATAAACGTTTGCTTTCCTAAAGATTTCATCCTCTATTTTTATTTTACCCCTTAAGGGTAAATTTTTTAATCTTTTGAATGCGGTCGAAATGCGATCTCTACGGAGAATCTGTGGAGTTAGGCTGACCAACCGCATTCGCAACGACGACGTAAGAGAGCGAGTAAGTATGAAAGAGAGTATTGGTGTAAAGATGCGAAAGGGAATGCTCTGATGGTTCGGACATGTGGAAAGAATGCCGAATGAACGTCTGGTTAAGAAGATATACAATGCGAAAGTGTAAGAATGTAGGTACCGGAGGAGATTGAGACTCACCTACCTAGACTAGATCGGTCATGTACTGAAGGAAGGTGGAGTCAAGAGTCTCCGAAACCGGCGAGCGTGTATGAAGAGAATTATGAATGTTGAGTAAGCGAGTGAAGTATGTAAGAATAGAGTTCTCTGGCACTCTGTTCTCTCTGCCTAGCCTGCAAGGGATATGTCGTGATGATATGTATGTATGTATGTATATAGAAGAGAATATAAAAGAGAAGAGGATAGCTAAATACTTATCCTCTTCTGCCTAATTGTGAGAGTGGAAAAATCTAATTCGATGCATAATTTTATTGAATAATTTCATATATATGTATGTATATCAAACTTATCGATAAATCTATATCGCATATATTTTTGGAGAATTTCAACATTTTACACCTAGTCTTAAAATTATATACTTATCACTAAATCTGCACTAAATGCGAAAGTAACTCTGTCTGTCTGTCTGTCGCTCTTTCACGTCAAAACTACTGAACCGATCTTAATGAAATACACAGGTACACAGATAGTCTAGAGCCTGATTAAGGACATAGGCTAATTATTAATGCAAAAAAAAGGTTTGTAAAGGGGGATAAAAAGTTGTAAGGAAGTATCGTCATTTAAAGCCAGAAGCTTGAAACTTATTTTTAGGCTATTGACTAGATATAATTAAATATAACATTAACATTTTGTAAAAAAAAATCCCCTAAAGGGGAAAACAAAAAATAGGGGAAGAAAAACTTTAGGAAAGTAACCTTTTAGAAGAAGCCGCGGGCAGATGCTAGTATAAATATATATTCTTCGCAGCTACTGTACAGCCAATAATATTTCTTTAGTTTCATATCAATGCAATATACTTGTACAAACTGGTAACCGTAGAAAATGGATGATACTAAAGAAATGTGATATCAAATATTTGACGGCAGCTTCTGAAATGCGCGGGAGTGCCCACTATCTGTGCCCGGTATAGATTTATGATACACCTTGCTACTCTCCTGCACCTATAATATTGTAACAACACAATGATAATAAATATTATTTCTTTTTATATCTTTGTATACACAGTTTCATCGATATCACCGTTAAAGTAATTGCTTTATTTAGTGCTTTATATTTTAGAAAAACAATTTATGCAGTAATTATTTTTAATAAGAAAGCAGTTTAAAATTATGTAAAGAAGTTTTAGTGCATACTTTATGCATATCTTTATTTATATAATTATGTACGTGTGTATGTCACTGAACTCCTCCTAAGCGGCTGGACGGATTTTCATGAAATTTATTGTGTGTGTTCAAGTGGATTCGAGAATAGTTTAGATTTGAAATTAGACTCGGAAGGTGGCGCTGCGATAGAGTTGTAGGATTTTTACTTCTCATACATTAACTGTTAGGCAGAACGAGGCTTACTGGGTCTTATATGCTTTTAAAAATATGATATCCATCAGCTTAACGTAGCAGAATAATTGGCGATTATAGTTGATTTTATAAATTGTTCAGGAGAGTGTTGTTGCCTTTCCCCTGATACTCCATTACCCGAGTTTTACTAATTTGACAGATTAAGATAGAAAAAGAATAATCTGATCAAGTTAAGTCTTTATTTTGGTAGGCTATGGTCTGGACGTACGCCGTACGTACCGTCTGGGCCTTCCGGGGCGATGGAAGGACGGCGCGTGGCCCCATAACCTACCGTATAACTTCCTTATCGCTATTGGGCCGGCCATTGGTACCAAATTTTTGACGTCCGTGGCCAGTCCGGTGGGTTACCCTTTCAGGTACGAATCCCTGTCGACGCCCAAGCTTGCCCCTGCCCCGTCATCCTCATCCAGTCCGCCTCTGTGCGGGTGACGGACTATTTTCCTATCCAGTCACTCGCGGCCTCGGCTAAGGCGGCGCTGGTACTCACGCCTGCGTGGCCCCGTGCGCCGGTGACGGAGTGTGTCATCAAAGAGGAATTCTTCTCGGACTCGCCCCGCCGCCTCCTTCCGCGAGACACTGTTTTGCAGAAGGCAGCAACCGCGTCCCAGTTCCTGACGCTGTCGAGTATCACCTTAGCAATGGTCGGCAGCGCCAGGTCAGCACCGATAATTGCGACGAGTTCAGGGTGCTGCTCTGCCCAGGCTACTTGAGCGTGTGCTTCGCGGTGTCCTCGTCGTAATCGCAGTAATGGCAGAACTTTGTCCTCTCCCTCCTCACGACCGTATGCAGGTAGTTGTCGAAGCAACTATGTCCCGTCAAGAGCCCCACCAGTTGGAAGGAAAGAACCCTGTGCTGCCGACGCAACCACTCCATCAATAACGAACCGAGGTCTCTCCACCCGGTTTGGCCAACGGGCAATGACGTTACGGCGGCGTTGCCCCGCCAGGAGGTCATCAAGCTTCATTACTGAGAGTCGTTGTATTGTTTTCTCTTGCAAGCTCTTCTGTTTGGTTACAACAATAACAGTATATATATATATATATATATATATATATATATATATATAAACGAGTCGGCCTCTCTGCGGGTGACTAATCGAAATGGACCGGTTCATCCATCCGTGACCACAGCTAGAGCGTTATCAGGTGCAGGTACTTGCGCCTGCACTACCCGACACGCCAGCGAAGTGTGTCAGCGTGGGGAATCTCCTCTCCGATACGAGACATTGCCACCACTCTGCCAGCGATGGCGATACCCGTCGGTAAAATCCGCGGAGCACCTCCACCTCCAAGGTCCACGGGAGAGTTCCGGTCAACAGGAACGCTGACTTCGTCACCATCGTGCGGTATCCGTGTAAGAAGGTTGAGCCAGTAGCAGGATATATTTGAGTTAAGATGATCACGATGACGATATGCCAAAAGGCCTAGGCTAGCGTGATATAATGTGCTAAATTTTTAGTAAAATAAGCTCTACCCAACAGCGAGCTAAGAATATGATATTATTTAAAACATTGTTATTATTAATAACTGATTTTATGAATATTTACCGTGTAGTCACGAAGCTACATCATCTGATCATCATCATCTCAGCTCATATATGTCCCACTGTTGGTCTCGAGCCTCCTCCATAATCAGAAGGACATAGACTTACTATACCACGCTGGTCAGGCGTGTTGGTATAAGGTTTTGTGCCGAGTTTTCTTTTTCTTACATAGATGTTATATGCGTTTTATATCCCTTAGTCATCTCGTACGATCACCCACGGGTAAGATAGGTGGTGGTGAATTGTATTAAGGTGAGTAAGAATTCTTAATCCATCACCACACGGAAAAAGCGAAGCTACAGTGACATCATAATTCAAACTGCATCCTCTCCCGCAGATGTTAGCAATTAAAGCATGTAGGTAATACCACTACCATGGGAGATAAACCTTTGATGGTAAAGATGTCCTACGGGTCCTTCGGTCCCTACGTAGAAGAATACTTTGTGTGATCCACAAATTGTTGTTTAAAGTCTGGGTCTATGCCCTTTACATTGAATGTTTATAAAATCCCACACAATTCAAGAATACCTTAGTGACAGGTGATTTCAAAACAAAAAAGAAATCCGTATTAAAAACCTATCTTAATTAAAGTAACTTAGTCAATTTTCCTCTGCTCCTCGATGGAAAATAGCGAAAATAAGTTACGCAAAACAAAATCAGGTCGCGTCATACGTCCGATCGTACGATTCGCTACAATGCCAGATCAGCAAAAAAAAAAATGAAGAAATAATTAATTTTATTTGTGTCATATAAAAGCAATGATCATGCAGAATTACAAAATGCGAACAACATCTTTTATATACATAGTTTTATATACATAGTTAATACACATTTTTTATATACATATTATTTTACAAACTTTTTTTCAGATTTATTGTCTTTAGTTTTTTAAAAAGGGGGGCACTAATGTGGTGCCTACCTATGCAATTTATCTAGGTCAAATAATTATAATGTAATTGAACATAAAATATAACAGATTAGTCATACATACGCGCTTGCGTCAACTGGTTGTTTTATTTAATATATGACTCATTACACGTATCCACATAAACACTTACATTGGTGGAGACCAATCTCTCCAAATGGAGAAGGTTGGTCTCCTAGGAACATATAAGAGTTAAAAAAAACATTCTCAACTACAGAAATCATATTTTAAATTTATAAAACTTTGGGAGTAGATGAAAGAGGAGCAATAATATGTTTTTGAAATAAACACGCTTAAGTGATGTTGTTTCTGAACGATATAAATCATAGATTGATTACAAGTATTGTTGCACTTTGTATACTGGTTGTTGGCTCTACTTGCAATGACAATTTAACATGTACAACCGTGCCGATATTTTATATCTATTCAAGTGAAATGATTTATATTAACCGGTGCAATTGCAATACTTGTGTACGAAATGGCGCCACACTTTCTTGTGATATAATAATAACCAGTTTTGTGTAGACTTTTTTTATATATTACAGATAAGCTGATGCTGACACGCAGCATCGTATTTGCGTAAAAAATTAACTCAAAATATAGTGCAATATTTATAATTCTCTTTATGGTGACGGATTTAGAAAATAATGATCACCATCTTTTCGTTTCCGATCAATATGATAAAGGTTTAAAAGGTAATGTCATTGCTAAAACACGAGAAATTAAAAAGAAAAGCTTATGTCAAACCGCTCTACCAGTTTGATTTAACGGGCTAATTTACCAAATCTAAAGAGGGCTCTAAATAACTAGAGACCTATTTTACGTTTAAGTCACGTTTACAAGTTGTTTTCGAAGGTCATTATAAACTGACTCACGAACAAACACAATGATTTTCAGCCGCCTGAACAAGCCGGTTGCTAAAAGGTGTACCATTTTTTTTTTGTACCATAGACCTCATCCAGATTCTTTAGCAGATTATTCAGAAGATCGAGGAATAGAAATAACCTGTATGTATAGTGTTTGTTGCCTATTATATGCCTTTGACTTTGTTGAAACTTGGTCAACCTGTATTCCCTTCAGTGGTGATAAAGCGATTATCGTTATATTGAAGAGCTGAAGTGTTTATATAGGAACGCCGAAATATCAATCCGCATCTAGGCAAAGAGTACCAAACCGTAGATCGGTTCGATAGATTTCAAAAAGGTGTGAGATAGGAAGACGTCATTTCATCGAAAATGTTTATCACTGTGAGCCCGGTTGATTATTTGTGACCTTGACTTTACATAATAAAGACCGAAATGTTAAAGTTTGTGAAGAAGTTGCAAGCTCTATTTATGCAAAGTTACAAAATCTTATAAAATAAATATAAAATGATACTATAAGCTTAACTCGACGATTTTAGTTACGAGACGAATGTGACCTCGCGGAGATCTCAAAACGTTCGGTGTGCGGTCGCATCAGGACCTCTCAGTGAACAACGATTGATCGATGAATATGTCTTCATTCACTCACAGATCTATGTCTCGACTCCCTGAGATGTTCGGGCACCACACTACGTTGACTGCTGATATGACATCAACACATTTTGATACTTGGTAAAAAATATATTTTTTAATCATCTAAAAGCCAGCATGCAAAACAGTTATAAAACTAATGTAATCGCTTTTTACGTCAATTGAATCATTATTTAACGCCAATGACATATACATATTTTTGGTATCTGCTTAAGGCACTCAATTTTTATGAGGATTGAAGTTAAATTGAAAAAATGAAGTAGTTATCCTTCAATCAAGAAAATAATCTCTTACCAATTACTTGCCCGTGAAAGAAAAATAGGGTTCTAAAAATAAATGAACAGTTCTATTGAGAAATTTATAAGGCCTTGATAAGATAATAATGCACTAATCGCCACTCTAATAACCAAACCACCAACAAGAGTGGCGATTACAGCATTATTACCGTTTGGATTATGCTAAATAGCGATGAAGTTATGAAATAGATGACAAATTAAAGCATTTAGGTCTTTGTTAACACGTTCGTAGCAACAATGATTTAGTTCTGTGTATTTTTTATTCGCGGGAAACTAGGTTTTTTAGACCTGGTTATAAAACTTTCTTTGTGACTGCACAAAGCTAGTTGGTTCTTGTAACATTACACAAAATCTAAAATGTATTATTGACATCTATATAAAATAGTTTATAGTATAAAATAGTTTTAGTATGGTATTAGGTTAAGGTGACTTTGTATTAAGATGGGTTGTTTATGTGATCAAAAAATTATTATTTAATAATATGCCAGAAAATTAAATCCCACCGTATAACGAAATGGAAAAAGGATGCAAGCAGATTAATTTCAGGTTAATAGCCTTCTATCCTTATAAATCCGCATTCGTAACGACGATGTAAGAGAGCGAGTAGGTATGAAAGAGAGTATTGGTGTAAAGATGCGAAAGGGAATGCTCCGATGGTTCGGACATGTGGAAAGAATGCCGAACGAACGTCTGGTTAAGAAGATATACAATGCGAAAGTGGAAGGATGTAGGTACCGAGGGAGACCGAGACTAACCTACCTAGACCAGATCGGTCAGGTACTGAAGGAAGGTGGAGTCAAGAGTCTCCGAAACCGGCGAGCGTGTATGAAGAGAATTATGAATGTTGAGGAAGCGAGTGAAGTATGCAGAGATAGAGTTCTCTGGCACTCTGTTCTCTCTACCTACCCTGCAAGGGATATGGCGTGATGATATGTATGTATGTATCCTTATAAATCAACACAAAATTGTGTTTAAACTTACTATATAGAATAATATAGTAACTCTCTTCTCATTGTCAATGATGTTTGTTTCCAATAGTGGAACGTATATATATGCCCTAAAAAGAAACGAAGACAGAAGAAAAGCTGTGTTGAGTTTATCCTTACTAATATTATAAATGCGAAAGTAACTCTGTCTGTCGCTCTTTCACGCCAAAACTACTGAACTGATCTAAATGAAATTTGGTACACAGATAGTCTAGAGCCTGATAAAGGACATAGGCTACTTTTTAATGCAAAAAAGGGTTGTAAAGGGGGATGAAAAGTTGTAAGGAGTTATCGTCATTTTTAAAGGCAGAAGCTTGAAACTTATTTTTAGGCTATTGATTAGATATATATAAATATGATATTAAAATTTCGTAAAAATTTACCCATAAGGGGTAAAATAAAAATAGGGGATGAAAAACTTTAGGAAAGTAACCTGTTACGCGGGCGAAGCCGCGGTCAGAAGCTAGTGTTCAATGAGTGACAGTTATTATAATCAATTTATGAATGCTCAAAACTGTTTCAAGTCAGGTTGATCTTTCCGTTCTACCTATGTCATTCACCGTGTCGTTACAGGTTGCTTGGTATCACAAAAAAATGTTCTTTTCAAATGTAAATCAGCGCGGACCGACAAAGCAAATTGTCACAAATAAACACTGTTACGTTTAAGTTTTTTGTGAAAGTTTATAAAAACACGGTCGCATCAGTAAAGGGTCAGGCAGGGCCAATCAATCTAAGATAAAAACTTCTTTTATTGATTTTTTTTTTGTGATGTATTTTTAGATTCTTTGTGATTCTTGAGTTTGATTCTGATTGTTATCCGTGCGACTTGATCAAATACAAAATGTTACTGTCAAATATAAAGGATCTAAATATTTATCTTAATTATGAACTCCCTACTTAGGTTGTGTAGTTTAACAACTATTTATGCTAGTGCAGTGTTATAAGTGCTCTATTCTCTTACTTACCTAATAAATATTGCTCATCATCATTCTCCTACTCTTATCCCAATTACTTGGGTTCGATACAATATGTACTCTTCTTTCATAGTACATATTATAAAAGTTATTGGCAATAGTTTTATGACCGGCCGCCTGCCAGACGTCAACTCTGCTTGGGAATGTAATTGTTGACCAAACGGCATCAGATGGAGTTGGTTCAGATCGTTATAAGGCTCTTAGTCGTCTTTTACGACATCCAAGAGCAAAGTAAGGGTTAGTAGTATTCGTAGCCGCTACCACACAGCTTGCCTAATAAATATTGCTGACATACGAAAATTAAACTGCAAGATATTCACAAAAACTTTTTTTCATTCATACTTATAAAAAAAAAGCAAAATAAAGAAAGCATTTAACATAAAAATATTTGGCTTATAACAAAATTAGCAAATTATAGTGCCTTAATGTGGAGAGTTATTATAAAAAATAAAAAAAAATGCATTACTATAATTTAGAAAGTCAAATTGAAATAACCAAAGAATCCAATAATTCAAGGAGTAGCGCGCTCAAATATCAGCGTCACCCACTTGACTCCCTGCAAAGACGTGCTTTTCGAATTGTAGGTGATCTTCATCTCACTGAAAGACTGGAGTCGTTGGAGAGCCGGAGAGACTTTGGGTCACTCTGTGTGCTCTACAGGCTCTTTCACGGGAGTGCTCTGGGGTACTGTTTGATTTGGTACCACCGTCACCATTTTATCACCATACCGCTCGACACCGTAGCAGGGTTCATCTATTTTATCTGGAAACAATACGGTCGTCAACTAGGATCTGGTTTACACTACCTGCTGCTGTGTTTCCCAAGCGCTATGACATGTGCTTTTTTTAAACGAGATTTAATAAGAGCAATTTCTTCACGGTAGGCAGCGGTCTAGCTATGCCCTGGTATTGCAAAAGTCTATGAACGGCAGTATCACTTCCCATTAGGTGTGCTGCTTGCTCTTTTGCCACCACCGGCCATAAAAAAAAACTTCAATTTGTTTGGAGAACGAGCTCAAGTTATATTTGTCCAAGTCCATTGCTGGACATAGACTTCTCCAAGGTAGTTATAATATCAGAATAATCACACTTGTCATGCAGAATGGTGTGATATATCCAAACTATGCATATTAAGTAAAATGCTTTAAAATACTTCTTCGCACTGACGACTGAAACTTTTAATTTCTAACCACCACTTTTTTTTCTCCCAGTGTGGGACTATGTATGTGGTCGCGCCCCGGCAAATCGAGCCGGGGCGACGGAAGAGGCGGCGCGCAACCCCATGGACCCACCTTGCAGGGTGGGTCCATAGGGTTGAGCGCCGCCTCTCTTCGCCGTGCGAGCAGGCCACCGGTACCCGATCTTTGTCTTCGGTGGCCAATTTCTAACCACCATCGCGTTTAATTTTAATTATATTTGCCCGGAATATTTTTTTGTGAAAGGAACAGGCAAAGAAGTGTAGGCTGTTATAAAAATATTTGAAAGATATAAAAAAGCTTCTATATATTCGTTAAAGGCGTCACATCAAAAGGACTTCAATCTTTTTATAGAAAACAGTTTGCAAGATTTTTACAAATTTCTTTGTTATGGTGCAAATTACTTAATACTTCCTCGTCGGTGTAGATGCTAATGATAGATGAAGTTTGATTCGCTACCACGGTAAAACCTAGCGCTTGTGGGTAATAGCATGTCGCTTAGGAAACAGGTGACCGAAAGAATTTCAAACATAGTATGAGTGACTTAAAAGACATAGGACGAGTGTACCGTATAGCCGTTTTTGTGATTTTGGGAATAAAAAAATAAACAAGAATTATGCTGATAAGCGCTATGGCCGGCCCAATAGCGATGGGAAGGGAATACAGTAGGTAATGGGGAAATTGTATCTAATTATAGTAACATAATATAAAAGCACATTATGCTACTAATACACTAACAAACTATGGATTGTATGTCTGAAAGAAATTTATAATTATATTATATTATTATTATTAACTAACTTTTGGATTACCAATAGATTTTATGAGTTCCTCGTGGGACGATAGATAAATAAAACATGTTTAAAGATTTAAAATTGCAATGTAATTTAAGCGATAATAGTTTATTGATTGTAAATTTTACGAAGGTAAGGTCAAATGTGAACTTTATTAATAAATTAATCGTTAAAATTGTGCGCACGCAATCATTTAATGTTTATACTTAGTTCAATATAATATATAGATACTAAATTATTTAAAAGCATTGTTTACGATCGCGCTTAGTTATAAATTTGCATATAATTTTGTCATTTCTTAGCCTCAAGTTGATGGTTAGTTTTATATAATGATTCTAGCAATAAAGCCATTAAATTAATAATGATAAATCTGATAGTTAACATATTAAATGAATTAATTGATGAATATTAACGTAGCAATAATCATTTTAACTTAAGCAACTATTTGTAGCGTGTTCTTCGTTATCTTGGCTTGGAATATATATAAGTATTAAGTTATAATAAGTATTCTACGTGTCCAATGTTTACGTAAATACATTTAAAATGAAACTATTGTAATTCTGATTTTACTAATTTTTTTATATGAAAACAGGTCATATTGAGAAAAGAAATTCAGAGGTTATAATATTACTTCTTTTACAGAGCGAGATAAATATTAAAATTAGAAGTAGACTAATATAATTGTAGGTCTAATCTATTCAATAAATGTTCATAGTATTTTGTCACCTTGCTTTGTGGCGGCTACGAATACTAACAACACTTATATTGCTTGTGGATATCGTAAAAGACGAAAAAGAGCTTTAACATCGACCTCGGTGAATCTCATGTGATGCTGTCTGGTCAATAACTACATTTCCAAGGAGGGTTGGCAGTTAATCATAAAATTATAATACTATTGCCAAAACTTTTGCAATATGTACGATGGAAAGAATTTAATTGCCCGATCCCAAGTAATTGGAATAAGTAAAGAATGTTGACGATGATGATGAGTGTCTTATCACCGTGTAGTAGTTTTCTAAGTATTGGTCTTAATAGGTTAGGTTAGGTATAAGATATAGGTTTAAGATTTCTGTCTTAATCCATCCATCCATCAGCCCATACACGTCCACTGTTGGACATAGGCCTCCCCACGAGAATGCCATCTGTAACGGTCCTGTGTCACCTGCATCCAGTTTTCTGCGACCTTGATGAGGTCATCAGTCCACCGAGTGGGGGGTCATCCTACGCTGCGTCGTCTGATTCGTAGTCGCCACTCGAGAACCTTTTTTTCCCGACGGTTGTCGGTTCGTCGAGCGATGTAGCCTGCCCATTGCCACTTCAACGTGCTAATTCTTCGGGCTATATCGGTTACACCAGTTCTTCTACGGATTTCGGTATTCCGGCTTTTGTCACGTAGAGAAATACCGAGCATAGCACTCTCCATAGCACGCTGAGCAACTTTGAGCCTTTTTATGAAGCCGACATTTAGAGACCACGTTTCAGTGCCGTGAGTCATCGGTGGTAACACACACTGGTTATAAACCTTTGTTTTCAGACACTGCGGAATATTAGACGAGAAGATCCTCCTAAGTTTACCGAACGCTGCCCAGGTGAGTTGGATTCGTCGGCTGACCTCTTTCTCGAAATTGGATCTACTTAATTGGACTGTTTGTCCTAGGTAAACATAGTGATCGACAACTTAGAGAATCGCATTCCCAACTAGGATCGGTACAGAAATGACATGGGCATTAGACATGATTTTCGTCTTGTCCATGTTCATTTACAGCCCTACTAGTTGGGAGACCTTGCTGAGGTGCTCAATAGCATGGCGCCAAGGTCCTCCAGGGATTCTGCCATGACTACGATATCATCTGCGAATCGAAGGTGTGTGATGTATTCGCCATTGATGTTGATGCCGAGTCCGGTCCAGTCTAAGAGCTTGAAGACATCTTCCAGTGCAGTGGTGAACAGTTTCGGCGAGATAACGTCTCCCTGTCTCACAGCTTTCTACAACTGAATCGGTTTCGTACTCTTATCCTGGATTTGGATCGACATAGTAGCGTTTTTATACAAACACTTCAGCACTTCGATATATCGATAGTCAATTTGGCACTTCTGAAGGGACTGCAGCACTGCCCAAGTTTCGACAGAATCAAAAGCTCTCTCATAGTCCACAAACGCTGGACACAGAGGCCGACTATACTCCTCGGTCTTCTGTATAATCTGGCATGGCGTGTGGATATGGTCTATGATACTATAACCTTTTCGGAAACCGGCTTGTTCGGGCGGCTGGATGTCGTCTAGCTTGCGCGCGAGTCGGTTCATAATGACTCTTGAAAACAATTTGTACACGTGACTCAAGAGTGAGATGGACCTGTAATTCTTTAGGAGCGTTTTATCGCCCTTCTCGAAAAACAGCACCACCACACTCCTGGTCCACGATTTTGGAACATCGCCCCCGAGAATGACGGAATTAAATAGCTTCTGCAGGGCTTTTAAAACTGGCTTGCCGCCCGCCCTCAGGAGCTCTGTGGTAATTCCGTCATCTCCCGGTGCCTTTCCGTTCTTTAATTGTTTTAGAGCCATTCTGATCTCGTACAAGCTGACATCCGGGATTTCTTCGGTATAGTGCCGAGTTAGCTTGGATCTGGGGTCTTGGACCAAGCCGACAACAGGATTCAGGTATGATTTGTACAACTGCCCATAGAACCTTTCGACCTCTCCCAAGATCTCACTCTGGGATGAAATGACAGTACCGTTGTCGGTCTTCAGTTTAGTCATTTGGCTCTGCCCAATAGACAAATCTCGTGCGAACACTTTGGAGCGTCGATTTCGCTCTATCGCCTTTTCAATACGCAGTGTATTGAATCGGCGAATATCGCGTCGCATAGATTTAGAGATTTGTCTATTAAGCTGCCTGAGTTCGAACCAATCGGCTGAAGACTGTACTGTCATTTCCTTTCTCCTCTCCATGAGTTGAAGAGTCTGGTCAGAAAGCTTTTTTGTTCTAGTAGCACGACGGGCCTTAAAGAATTTTGACCCGACCGCACGGACAGTTTCCACGAACCTGTTGTTCATATCGTTCGAAGATTCGCACTCTTCCAGACATTGGAAGCGATTATGTAATTCGAATTGAAAGCTATCGGGGTTCTGGTATTTGACAGGTGTAGGTCGGAGTGTAGACTTCATCAAGCGAGACCGCTCGACTTTCGTACGAAGATTCAATGTGCCTCGAACCATCCGGTGATCACTCCCAGTTTTAATCCTGCTGATCACAGAGACATCATTGAATATTTGTCGTTTGTCGGTCAAGATGAAGTCTATCTCATTTTTAGTGGATCCATCAGGGCTAATCCAGGTCCATTTCCTTTGTGGCCGCTTCTTGAACCTATGTATAACTAGTAGTAGCTTAACTAGTAGTAACTGATCCATTTAGAAGTAAATATATTAAAATCAATAGAAGTAGTACTGAAATTTCTCAATTTTAATCTTGTCGCAAATTTTTCAAGTGTCGTAACTCAAATCAATGATTTTTATATAGAATTTGTCTAATAGTTTAGTAAATATAATCAGTACCTCAGTATTCAGAAATTAAATTTAATTATTCTCTAGTTAAACTTCAGCTACGATTTGAGAACGAGAGTAAGGTAAAATATTAATACCATGAATACATATCATTACCTTGATGATTAAGAATATGATTATATGTAAAGTCCCACTCCCTTTGATCCTTCTCAACGTCTAATCTAATTCATAATAAAAAGACAAAAGATTTGAATATGTTAGTCTAAATATTGATTTAACCCTATCGGCGACGGAAGCAGGTGCGTTGAGCACGCGCTACCCTTGGAATCAATAAGACTTTCCCAACTATGAAATTAAATGATAATCACGATATTTTTTTTGTATTTATATAAGCAGTTAATCAGTATTTTTGACTAATTCAGGTATCGTAAACATTTGGTTATATCTGTTTCTAATAAAATATTATTTGCAGTGAAGGTCAAAATACCTGAGTAATACGTTCTCTCCTTAATTTAATAAATATTTATTCCTAATCGCTTAGGCAGATGGCAATAAATATATAGTTTTGACTTTAAATTTGAGCAAAAATTTTTGATTAAATTTAAAGTTTATCAAAAAAGTAGGAATACTGTTTAAATTAATTCACATTTAATATTTTTTAAGATTTCCAATTTACATATAGTTATAATATTATAATTGCAAATACTTATCGTATTAAAATCAACATTTTTAAATTTGTCTTTAATAGATAGAGACACAGTCGTCCGTGGGGACTCAGTGATTCACAAGTCAACATTCAATAGACAATATTAATACATGCATACATATATTCATAACATATATATATATATACATTCAACATATACATACATAATATTCCTGACTATAAAAATTTAAATATAGCCCCCTTTTACGGTTACGGTCGGCACACTCCTCGCACCACTCCGTCCGGGGTGACAGAGGGGCGTAAGCACGCGCACCCGTAACCCACCCGTGACGTCGCCTTCGTCGTTGGGCCAACCACCGGAGCAGAGTGACTTGACGTCGGTGGTTGGCCCGACGGAATACCCCTGAGGAGTACCCTCTCCTCGACCGATGTCCCCCCCTCGGGTATAACGTACGTTTTCGTATCCTACTTCTTCTCTTTACGTTGGCAACAGTTTTGCTAAAACATATTTTCATTAGTACACAGTTTGTAGTGGTAGAGCCACATTATTTATACAGTTTTCTGTCTATAGCCGCGCTGGGTGCGTCTACCCTGGACGTAGTAGACGTAGTACCACACTTCCAAAGAAAATTGACGTCTGAGTAGTGGCAATATGCTATTGCGCTTCGTTCGGTGAGTGATACAGCCGGAGGCCCGACTTTCTGGACGAGTATTTATTGATAGAAAGCGGCCTGTTGTTGTACTCCTGGCAAAAGTTCATGAGTGGCAGTAATACTTACCATCAGGTATACTGCTTGCTCGTTTGCCACCATAAGTATCTAATAAAAAGTCAGATACTTTACTACTTAACTACTTTTTTTTTATTAATCTAACTGTCGATACCAACGCTAATTGAATAGTTAACAAAGGTTTGTAATCTCTGCTACTGGCTGCCATCACTCATTTTAACGGTTTGCACCTATGAGAGGGTTGCCGTGACGCGTCATGGTCTGATGTTACGGATAGATACAACTCAAACCTTAGCGGCAGATGTATAAACTTATAATTGGAGCGTATCAAAACATTAAGAATATCGTAAGAGGGTATTCTCCTAATGTATATGGATAATTATAGTTTGATGGGTCAAGTTTTTATATTCCAAGACGTTAACGCACACGATAACTCGATGATGGTATCAATGTTCTGTCATCGTTGACTGCACAGATGGCGTAGTGATTAAGAAACCAATCTTCCGTGCCAGTGAGGTTCGATTCCTGCGCAGGACAATACTTTGTGCGATCCACAAAATGTTGTTCTGAATCTGGGTGTAATTTGTCTAAGTCCCTCGCAATACAAAGATTATTTCCTTAGGGAGGTGTTTTAAAAGGAAATGTTTGATCGCTTAGTGTTTAGTGAAACGAGTAAGCATAGAGTCATAGTTATTTGACCATAGATCGTTACCGCATACCGGTAACAGGTATTAATGCGGTTGATCAAACGGATATAGTTTGCTGATTTCAAAATTGTTTACCTTATACTCAATGATTCAACTGTAGCTCAATTTATATAAATGAATCATCTCATCTTAGCTCATGTATGTCCAACTGTTGTGCACAAGCCTCCTCCATAATGGGAAGGACATTGACCTACTATACCCCGCTGGTTAGGCGTGTTGGTATAGGGTTTCGTTTCAAGTTTTCCTTCTCTTGCATAGATGTTATATGCATTTTATATCCCTTAGTCGTTTCGTACGATCACCCACGGGTAAGATAAGGTGGTGAATTGTATTCTTACTCTGTCACCACACGGAAAATATCATCATCAATATCATGATGATGATCATCATATCAAAAATGAGTCATCATTATTATCTTATTCTAATTACTTGGGGTCCACACAATATGTATTCGTCTTTCATCGTACATATTAGAGAAGCTTTTGCAATATTTTTATGACGGGCTATCTGCCTGACATCACCTTGGGAATGTCATTGTGTTAATAGTTGTTGACAGTTTTCTGTCTACAGCCGCCGGCCAGATCGTCCCGGGTAGTACTACACTCTCGCAGAATATTGACGTCTGAGTAATGGCAATGTGCTATTGCGCTTCGTCCGGTGGACGAGAGAGCCGGAAGCCTAACTGGGTGGGTTTGGGGATTGTAATGGTAGGCAGCGGCCTAGCTATAGCCTTAGCAATAGCAAATATTCATGGGAGGCAATGACACTTACCATCAGGTGTGCTGCTTGCTCGTTTGCCACCATAAACAATAAAAAAAACTGCGTAAAATTGTATCAGCCCAGGTCAATATAACGTTCTTAGTCGAACTCTTAAATTGGAGTTGGTTGTATTAGAAATCGCCATACATACCTACATACATATCATCACGCCATATACCTTGCAGGGTAGACAGAGAGAACAGAGTGCCAGAGAACTCTATCTTTGCATACTTCACTAGAAACCGCCATCACATGGGAATTATATGTATTAGCATGTATATTTCATAAAATATTTCCTCCTAATCATTTTATTGAAAGAGAAATTATAGAAGAGAAGAGACTTTACTATGAAAGAGAGTATTGGTGTAAAGATGCGAAAGGGAATGCTCCGATGGTTCGGACATGTGGAAAGAATGCCGAACGAACGTCTGGTTAAGAAGATATACAATGCGAAAGTGGAAGGATGTAGGTACCGGGGGAGACCGAGACTAACCTACCTAGACCAGATCGGTCATGTACTGAAGGAAAGTGGATTCAAGAGTCTCCAAAACCGGCGAGCATGTATGAAGAGAATTATGAATGTTGAGGAAGCGAGTGAAGTATGCAAAGATAGAGTTCTCTGGCACTCTGTTCTCTCTGCCTACCCTGCAAGGGATATGGCGTGATGATATGTATGTATGTGTAATCATTTTATAGTTACGTTTTCATTTAGGACCTTACAACCATTATGGGCACATTACCTTCCTAATTTCGAGTTGGCTATTGAGAGTTTTTTTTTTATAAATATCAGAGTAAATAAAAGCAATCTGAAATCACAATTATCTTTTGTCCGACTATAGAAAAAACTAATGCTTTTTTTATTGCCTATGGATATATACAAAGAAAGCTTGCAGCACACCTGATGAAGTGATATTGCTGCACATGGACCTTAGCAACACCAGGGCCACAGCCAGGCCGTTGCTTACCTTGAAGAAAGTGCTCTTCTTAAAGCTCGTTTGAAGAAGGACATGTTATAACGCTCGGGATACACAGCAGCAGGTAGTTTATTCCAGATCTTGCACGTGCGTGAGAGAAATGATCGTTGAAAACGTACAGTCGATTATTTTAATGCTGCTCTTGATTATTTTACTTAATGATAGTTGTAGGTAATATAAATTAATCACTAGTATTAAAGGGATATGGGATATGGCGTGATGATATGTATGTATGTACTAGTATTAAAATCCATAAGCATGATGTTTAAATTTGAAGTGCTTTTTTAGGGTTCCGTACCCAAAGGGTAAAAACGGGACCCTATTACTGAGACTTCGCTGTCCGTCCGCCCGTCCGTCCAACCGCCCGTCTATCACCAGGCTGTATCTCAAGAACGATGATAGCTAGACAATTGAAATTTTCACAGATGATGTATTTCTATTGCCGCTATAACAACAAATCTAAAAATAAATAAATATTTAAGGGGGGCTCCCATACAACAAAATTGATTTTTTTACCGTTTCTTGCTCGATACTAATAACGGTGACAGGTAGGCGCTTTAACTATTCACAAGATATTTAGTTTTATGTTCTCTTTAAATATAATTAATTAAAATAAAATAAATAATTAAAGGGGCTCCCATACAATAAAAGAGGATTTTATAGATACGGAACCCTTCGTGCGCGAGTACAACTCGCACTTGGCCGATTTTTGTAGTTTTTATTGCTTGTGGAGGCAAATGAGCAAGCAGAACATCTGTTGGTAAGTGTTACTATCGCCCGTGGAACTTTGCAATACCAAGGGCTATAGCTAGGCCGCTACTCACCAATAAAAATCCCAAACCCATCAAGAAGTTGTAGTTGTAGTTTTAGAAACGATTTAGAAAACGACTGGATCCATTTTGTGCTAGGATTTACTACATGTGTATTCGTGGTTGGCTTTCCGCTATGTACCTATTTTATCTACTCTAAGTGCTAATATATAAAAAAAAAAAAAAAATTATGATCAGTTATTATTGAATATTAGAATAGAATCATTTTCTTTTTGTGCTTGCAGTGAATGTGTATTTACAATGTGGGTCGAACTTTAATAACTGATACTGTAGCGGGTAGATATAAATTTATAAAATAACGATGACTTATTGGACGTGAGACACCTTAGTCCTCGCGCTGAAAAATGTTCATAACGTCGGGAAATTAAAAATCAAATACAAAAGCGATAGAATCCGTAAAAGTAATCGTAGTGTTAGGTTTTTGTCGAGGCCGTGAGTGGCCAGGCTGTGAATCAATGCACCACCTACATCTGTCAATGGCTAATTGGTAATGTCCAAAAGATTTGCTGCTAGAACGTCAACAGGTTTTATTATCCGAAAGGTCGCCAAGCAATCGAAGAGGTCAACAAATCAAGGAATCGGAAGAATTTCCTACATTTAAAATAAAATTTATAAATGTCTTGAAACTTAAAAGCAGCAGTAATAATATCTACGAAATACCTAGCTTTTAATAAGTCTCAAATTATATTCATTTTTTATTATCAAAAGAGGAGTAAATATTTTTATTTTTAGTTAATGATATGTAATTAATGGTATTATTTTTAAATTCCGTGTGGTGACGGAGTAAGAATACATTTCACCACCCCCTATCTGACCCGTGGGTGATCGTAAAAGACGACTAAGGGATATAAAATACATATAACATCTATGCGAGAGAAGGAAAACTCGAAACAAAACCCTATACCAACACGTCTGACCAGCGCGGTATAGTAGTTTAATTTTCCTCCCATTGCGGAGGAGGCCCGAGCCCAACAGTGGGACATATATGGACTGTGATGATGATGATGATGATTTTTAAATGTTCACTTTTTATCTATACATGGTCTTACCATCATTGGCAACTGTATCAATATTTATACCTAAATTGTAGGTATGTAAGGGAATTTAGAATACTTTTGCTGTAGAAGAATTTAAATAAATAAATAAATTTTCTGTGGGAGCCCTGCTATTCCCTTCTCTGGTATCCTTATTTTGTAGTCTTACAATTTCCATGTCAAATTGAGAATTTTGGGACATTATAATTTTAACCCATGCCATCTAAGAATCAAAAACATTGCTTTTATATTTAAATTTAAGCAACATATGAAGATTACATACAATTCAAAGAGCCTTTAATAACAAAAATCCCTATCATTCTCGTCAAATCTTAAATAATAGAGCAATTTATCAAGCTGTAGCAGTATGCATATGAAATCGTGAGCCGTAGGGAGCTCGATTGATGTGTGTATTAGACGTATTACACCCCATTATATGAGCCACGATTATAATCATATGTAGCAGCACGTGATACCCATACGAGTCGTATGCAAAATGTTGAACCTATAATATGAAAGAAGTAATAAAAAAAATACTTTTGGCATTAAAACGTGGTCTTTATATCAAAGAGGTTACAATTCATCAGCATGCCATAGATAGGTCTGTAATCGGTGTTTCTATACATGATAAAATCCGGAGTACAAAAATCTGTAGAACAACCAGAGCCCCGAAAAATTAGCATGTAGAATGACGTAACTCGGCAATGGACAGGTCACATCGCTCGTCGAACCATCAGCTGTTGCGGAAGAAAGGTTTCAAGTGGTGACGGTCAGACGACGCTAGATCACTAGTTGGACTGACGACCTCTCAAAAGTCACAGGGAGCTGTTGGATGCAAGGGCGTCGCCAGCTTATGACTAAGGGGTGGCAATGGAGCAATATAATGGAGGATTAAGACACACCATACCTATACCTCCTACCTACATATTTTTACACTGTTTAATGGCTTTGCGTTTTGGCAAATCTGATATAGTCGTGAAAATGGCGGCGATTTCAAAAACGGATGTCAAAATCTTAATATTATTCTGAATATTTCAATACTTTCTACAGTATACATTAAACCTTGTGAATTTATTTACGTTTTGTCATGCGATGCGGAATTTATTAATAGGTAAGGAAGTCAATTGCTCGCACTTTGGTCGCTTAGAGTTCTTTATCAAACCGTTTAACCAGCATAGCTTAGATTTTAGAACATTAATTTCTTGTGTATTACGTAGGCGGCTAGTGTCGTGCTTGGGACGTATATGGCCGAAAGGAAGAAGAATTAATCTAAGATGTAATCGGTTTCTATTTATTTCTTCGTGTACTAATTTTGTTATTTGTTGTTTTGGTAAACTTACTTGTAGCGCCATCTCTTAGCTAACATGATAACATTTACAATTGAAGTTCATCGCTAATTCTTTCCCTAGTTTATAAAACATCAACTATACATGTTTTATACCTGTATGTATAGATGTCACTACTTAAATTTATATTGTGCTGCCATCTATACAAATATCGTCGAATATGGTGAGCCGCCATTTTTAGAATACTTACATTTCTTTATCGTTTCAAGGTTTTTAAATAGATGGCGCTAAATTATGTTATAGACAAAAATAAATTGGGAATTTCATCTTCAGTTTAAAAGAAATAAATCTATACTGCCTTAGTTTACATAAGTATGTAAAACAAGTATCAATGTACTTATATTCAAGGCAATAGAACTGAATTTAAGTTTGGAGCAATAGCGTTGCAAATATCTATATGCTGAACATTTTCTTTAATTGTTCATCAATAATATACAATATCAATTAAAGTAAATTTTTATCAATTGTCTCAGCTTACATAGGTAAGTCTCACAACTGGACTCGAGCTCACATTGGGAGAGAAATTGACCTACTATTATGCCACACTGGTCAGACGGATTGGCATAGGGTTTTATTTTGAGTTGTAATACTCTTGCATGTATGTTATATGCACGGGTTGAGAGCCCTCAGCGCTCACCCACAGTCCGGGTAAAGTTGTCATAGCCATCTGAGGCTAACAACTAAGACACACAAAAAAAAAAGAAAAAAAAAAATGTTATATGCATAGGTATTTCTTAGTCGTCTTTTACGACATCAACACGGATAAAGAAAAAGAAATAGGTAATAAAAAAAAATGTTATCAAACTCGTTTTGGGTAGATTTGGCTAATGCACGCCTCATAGGCGAACCGTTGAGGTCTTGCCCTACTCTCGATATATGAAAATCAAGAACTTTTCAAACCTAAAAATGATTGTATTTTTCTCACATTGCACTTATAGGATAACATTATCATACATATGTCAAGAAAAAACATTCGTTATTTATATGTTTAAAAAGCAATTATTTTGATTAGAGTAAGAAAATAGTTGAATAAAAAATCTTCAAGGACGTCCGGGTATTAATTCTGGATATGGCACTATCACGACAGTAAAATTAATGTACCAAAATATTTATTTTTTTAAAAACTCCGTAATCGCAACGCACTGTTTCCTTTCGAAAAGAGCTTGGTAATTCTTTGTCGATTAATTGCAATTAAGAAAAAACTAAACTGCTTAGTTATTAGTGTATACATTGTGAAAAATGGGTTTGTTTACATTTTTTTGTTCGTCCATTCGGACAGTCAAGGGAAAGAAATCCCATACAGCCAACTGTAAACGAACAGCTATGTTTAGCACTACGTCGAGAATGGCACAAACATTTCAAAAGTACCTATATTTTTTTCTTTCATTTTCATTTATGGCATTGACTAATAAATGATAAATAATAACATAGAACCTCCTCCTTTTTGAAATCGGTTAATAAAAATTATGAGGCGCGCTTTTGGATTTTCCAAATATTTTTTTATTTTAAAGTTGAAGTGTACCTATGTTTGTAATTTCAAATTAACAACTTTTAACTAAATGCATATGGCATTGCTTTTATATAATAATAATAAAGCCTTTTATTCGGGCAACAGATATACAATTTTTGTTTTATACAATTCTTCTTATACTACTGCACCGTTATGTACCTACGTATTTTACATAGTTAAAATTTTTCGCGTAATTGATGTTTCTTTACTTTCTGTAAGTCCGTTTGCCAGTTGGCAAAGGCCTTCTCCAACCTACTCCATTCCGATCTCTATTTAGCTACTTTATTCCATGCTATGCCTGCAACCTGCCTGATATCATCGTTCCATCTTTTCCGTTGCCTACCTACCTCTTTTCCTTTTACCTTCCCTTGGGTACCAGTGTGTAATTATTTTACTCCATTTATCATTTCCTCTAGCCATGTGTCCTGACCACTTAATTTTAGCCTTTTAATTTTTAGGGTTACGTCCTGTACCTTGGTCTTTTTCCTAATGTTGATGTTTCTTATTCTATCTCCCCTCTATTTACTCCTATCATACTTCTCTCCATTGCTCTTTGACAAGTAGCAATTCTGTTGGTGGTGTTTTTAGTGATGGCCCATGTTTGGAGCCCATACAATAATATTGGTAGAATGCAAACATTGAATAATTTACTGTTTATTGTTAAATGGAAGTTTTTATCTTTCATTACTTCCCTTAGACTCCAATATCTTTTTCAACTAAGCTTTTATATAATAGCTATTTTTAAATTTTTTGTCTGTTTGTTCCGGCTAATCTCTGAAACGGTTGGACTCATTTTAACTGGCCTTTCTCTGGCAGGTAGCTGAAGTTATAGGGAGTAACTTAAGTTACTTTTATTTTAGACAAAAATAAAATAATGTTTCGCGAAAACAACATTAAAACTATTGAGAGACGCTGAGTGACACCGAGTGCGCGGCTGAAGCCTGGGCAAGAACAGTACCTTCGTACAAACAAACCACGCGGACGAAGTCATGGGCGAAAGCTAGTAAGTAATATTTTTGATTGGAATCATAACTTGTCATTGAATAGGTAAGTACGAACACCTAAATAATAAAAACTATCATTATCTGACAAATTTAACATTTATAGTTTTATTCTTTATCAACTCAGAAATAAGCCACTACTAAAATGGAAGGAACTCTTCTAAAATGGGGGAACTTGAGTCTAATATGCCTGCGATATTGTTTTCCTATTTTTATTTAATTTTTCTTTATAGTGGTTACCGCTATACAGAATGGTTACTTGGATATTGGGTGTATGTGGATGTAAACCATTAGGTACATCCGCATACACCCAACAAGAGGTGCTGTGTGTTCTTGTTCATTCTTTTTATTATTGCTTATGGTGGCAAACGAGCAAGCAGCACACCTGATGGTAAGTGTCACTGACGCCCATGGACCTTTGTAATACCAAGGGTATATATAACTTAGGCAGTTGCTTAGCAATAAAATCCCTAAACCTACCCAGTTGGGCTTCCGGCTCTCTCGCTCACCGAACGAAGCGCAATAGCACATTGCCATTACTCAGACGTCGATCTTCTGCGAGAGTGTGGTACTACCCTGGACGGACCGGACCGCGGCTGTAGACAATTTCAGTTTTAGGAATTCTATCGTGTCAGCTAATACTGATAGGTACACTAATATTAACATCATCGTCTCATTATCAGCTCATATATGTCTTACTACTGGGCTCGAGCTGCCTCCACAGTGGGAAGAGAATTCACCTGCCACGCTGTGGTAGCGATTACGAATACTATGATGATGATGAGTAAATTTTATCTACTTGAGTCCCTTAGTTTATATTTTACGGTCACCCACCGGTAAGAAAGGGGTTGAATTCTCTTCTTACTTACACCACCCGAATCATCATCTTGCACTTATCCCAATTACTGGGTTGACGCAATATACCCTCTTCTTCCATCGTACTTTTATATATATTTCAAGTTTTGGAAATAGTTTTATAATCGGCTGAACCCTTCATGGGCTTATAATGGTTAATTAGATGGCAACAGATACACATTTTTAATACAAATTCATTGCCGCACTGGCAATGAATTTGTATTAAAAATGTGAGTCAAAATTTAATAACATTATTACTGTAGAGGTAGATATAAATCTCTGTAATAGCGATGACTTATTGGACGTGAGACACCTTAGTCCTCCCGTGACTATGAACTCTGTAAAGTGTTCGAAACGTCGGGTAATTAAAAATCAAATACAAACGCACAAAAATAGTTTTTAACCGACTTCAAAAAAGGAGGAGGTTCTCAATTCGTCTGTATTTTTTTTAAGTTTATTACCTCGTAGCTTTCGACTGGGCGAAGCGATTTAAATGATTCTTTTTTTTTATTTGGAAGCTGGTGCTTCCCGTGTGGTCCCATTTCAATTTAGTCCAGTTCTGAGAATGGCATTCATGAGAGAACCATATAAGTTTAAAATTAGCATTAAGTATGAGTGCGCCAATGAACGAGTAGCTCAAGCTCCGCTACTAATAGAATAACCTATGTGTCTAATAGAACAACCTGTAACACTAAAAAGTAAAAAATAAAAATAAAAACTACGTTTAAACAAACCGACTTCAAAAACTGAAAAGTACAAAATAACTTAAAATACTATCATTTGTATGTGCTATCTATTGATAAGTTTGAAGTCGGTGCCGGTATCGGTATCTTTAGTGTAGGAATTTCATTACAGTAACTAACTAACTAACCTAACCTAACGTAACCTAATCTAACCTAACCTAACCTAAGCTGTTTATAATTTTGTTTAGGGTTTGGCACCGATTTCAGACCTATCAATAGATAGCACATACAAATGGTAGTATTTTAAGATATTTTGTACTTTTCAATTTTTGAAGTCAGTTTTTTTAAACGTAGTTTTTATTTTTATTTCAAATATATTCTCTGAAGAAAATACTGACTGCAATGGTGCTTAAAATGCCTATAAACATGTTTAACAATGACTTTACAAAACATTGAGTTGATAATTTGGAAGGGAACAAACATAATGTTATATTGAGTATTCACTAATGTTTGTTAACGTAACCGTTTTAAAATGTTCACTGTTACGAGCAGAATTTCAACCTACGGAGGACGTACTGATTATGTTAATAATTTCTACTTAGCGTTCATGTAAGGGTCACTGGAATGACTAGATCGATAAGTGTAATATTAAAAAGTCTTTAAATTATTGATTGAAATGTTATTATGATACCTATATTTTTATTATTATATTTTGGTGTATACCATAGTCTGAGAATCAAAAATACTAACCATAATTTGGTAGTTTTTATACTAAATACTCAGAATATTTTGTAATTTTATTCATTTTACAATTTATACTTGTATAAGACTATGACGATTTATAATTATTATATTTATTATAATCGTTATTTATATTGAATTATTAAATTCAAATAACTACAGGTCATAACATAAGATTTATAGATATTTATTATAATCGTTATTTGAATTGAACTATTAGATTCAAATAACTACAGGTCACAACATAAGCTATGTAAATTTTCACAAAATGCTGAATACTTGATCCGCGATCATATCTCTCGAGACATCTTCCAATATCTGCGAAACGACTTACGCTACATTCAAATTCTCTTTAAAATGTCGATTCGGATATGACCGGTGCACTACGGTAAAACAATGTCTTGAATACTTAATAGTTTAGGGGGGAATCATGAAACGTTCTCAATTCACTACGCTACGCATAAATTAGTGGTGGAAACACACAAGCACCGCAATGCCGCAAAAACTCCAATCGTAGGGAAAAGTTTGGCGATTAAGCCATGAGGCGTGGTATGGCCAGGACTGTTCGTGACAGTTAGTGCCGCCACTTGTTATAATCCGTTAAACTTTCGACCCTCGTCAAGGTACGCTGAGAATTAATGGAAATGCTTTCTTTTCCAGATTTATGATATTCTTTTTTTGAGCCCAAACACCCTCCGTGTCTACCTTCGGTGGGACCTCGCGATAAAAGCACGTCGAGTTACGTAATTTTGTAGCGCATAGAACGTTCGTGTTAATAGAATAAATTTGCAACCTCTTTAATGCGAAACCCTCTTAACTAGTTTGCATAAAATCTCTTTGTTTATGTGATTTTTAATCAGGCCAATTAACACTCTCAGCGCTTGGCAGTAATGCATTTTATCATAACGTATCCATGCGCCTTTTGAAAACACAGACAAGGAAATTACTTGACCTATGATATTAGTACTGACGAGCCAAATCTAAAAAATGTTTGTTAATAGTGTGCTATACTTTTTTTTTTTTTTTTTTTTTTTTTTTATTGGTGGGCTATGGGTGCGTCTCGCCCCGCTGAATCGGTCCGGGGTGACGGAAAGGCGGCGCGTGACCTCATAGACCCACCGTAAAACCTTCTCTCTTCGCCGTGCGAGCGGACCACCGGTACTCGATTTTAACTTCGGTGGCCCGCCCGGCGGTTTACCCTCGCGGGTTCCTCTCGTCGACGCCCCGACAGATTTCGCCGTCGGGGCGTCGCCCTCATGCGGTGGCCTCACGTCGGGTGACCGGACAATTCCCCGGTCCGATCACCCGAGGCCTCGGTTAGGGCGGCATCAGGCGCAGGTATTCGCGCCTGCGCCGCCCCGGCCGCTGACGGCGGCCCGGGTCGCGGGACTCCTCCCGGACTCGTTCCGCCGCCTCCTTCTGCGAGATGACAGCCTCGCAGAAGGCGGCGACCGCGTCCCAGTTCCTGACGCTGTCGGCACCGATAACAGCGACGAGGTCACGGCGCTGCCGGTCAAAGCCCGGACACGCCTCCAGCGTGTGTTGCGCCGTGTCCTCGTCACTGCTGCAATGGTGGCAGATCGAAGTCCACTCCCTTTGCGCGACCGTGTGCAGGTAAAAGCCGAAGCATCCGTGCCCCGACAACACCTGCACCAGTCGAAAGGAGAGGACTCCGTGCCGCCGCTCCATCCACTCCATCAATACGGGCCGGAGAGCCTCGACGGTGACGACACCGTGTCTAGGCCTCTCCAGCCGCGTAGCCCAACGGGCGATGACGTCTCGGCGGGCGTCCTCGCGCCAGGTGGCTATCTCGCTCAGCGATGGGGAGCCACCTTCGTCGCGCAGTGAGGTCACCCGCCGGTAGAGGTCGGAGAGCATCTCCGCCTCTAGGTCCCACGGGGGTGTCCCGGCCAGTAGGCATGCCGCCTCGGTCGATACCGTGCGGTACCCGCGAATGGCTCTGACCGCCATGACTCTCTGGGGTCTCCACAGAACAGCCCTGAGCTGGGCGTTCAGAGCCCTCGCCCACACGGGTGCGTCGTACATGGCCATAGAACGGATCACCCCCGCATACAGCCGTCGGCCCTCGAAGCTGGGTCCGCCCACGTTCGGCATGAGCCGCGAAAGGGCGGACGCCGCGCCGACCAGCCGGGGAGCAATTCGGCGAAAATGCTCCCGGAACCACCATCGCCCGTCGAGCACCAGACCCAAGTACTTCATATGGGCCTGGATGCTGATGTGGACGGAGTTGACGACTAGCGAGACGCCGATTGGCGGCCTTACGCGTGGCCCATGGAACAATAGGGCCTCCGTCTTATTTAGGGCCACCCTGAGCCCCAGCGCCTCGATTCGCCCGACCATCTCCTCGGTGCCGAGAGTGGCCAGGCTCGCCGCCTCTTCGAGTGTCCTGCCCCGGGCTGTGACGAGCGTATCGTCTGCGTAACATATCACGCTCAGCCCGGGGGGGAGACTCCCTCTCAACGCCCAGTCGTACCCGATGTCCCACAGAGTCGGCCCCAGGACCGACCCCTGTGGAACGCCGCACGACATGGACGTCCGCACAATGTCCCCTGCGGGACTCGCGCAGAGGACACTGCGCCCTTCCAAATAGTCCGCCACCAGCCGCCTCAGGTACAAGGGCACCCCATGGAATCGGAGCGCCTCCCTGATGCAGCTGAATGGCAGACTATTGAATGCGTTGGCGATGTCCAGCGACACCGCCAACAGCACTCCCCCGCCGGTGACAGCCTCCGCGGCCGTCTGCCTCAGTCGTAGTAGGGCCCCGATGGTCGAACGCCCCCTTCTAAAACCGAATTGAGCGTCCGACAGATCGGGCCCCACCTCCTCCAGGTGTTGGACGATGCGGGCAGCGAGGATGCGCTCCAGCAGCTTACCCACATCGTCGAGGAGCACGATGGGCCTGTAGGCCGACGGCGAATCCGGGGGCCGTCCCGGCTTTGGCAGGAGAACCAACCTCCCCTCCTTCCAGCACTCAGGGAACCGCCCAGACGCCAAACAGGCGTTGTACAGCTGTCTGAGGCGAGGCTCGAGGTGCTCGAGGAGCGACGTCAGCACCCGGACTGGTATTCCGTCCGGGCCGGGGGCCGTGGTCGCGGAACGAATCCGCGCCACAGCTGCTCCCACTTCCGTCTCCGTCACGGGCGGAATACTCTCGTCGTCAGCCTCCCGGTCTTGTTCTGGCGAGGCCATGACCGGGGGCGTGTGTTCCGACTGCCGTGGAAACAGCTCCTCGACCACCCTACAGAGGAAGTCAGGTTGGAGGGTCTCGGTGAGGGGGGGGCCCTGCGCGCGAAGCTTGTTCAGCGACGCGCGATACGGGCGACCCCAGAGGTCACGGTCGAGACCGTCCAGCATCTCCTGCCAACTCGCGTCCTTGGCGGCTCGGATAGCCAGCCGAAAGGCCGTCCGCGCATCGCGGTACGCCTCGTACAGCTGGCCCTCCCGCTCAGCGTCGCGGTGACGCCGCCGGCTGCGGGTGTAGGACCTTCGGGCTCTGATACATGCCGCACGAAGGTCCGCCAATCTTGGGGACCACCAGTAGACCCCCTGCCTCGGAGGTAGACGCCGCCGCACTCTGGGCATGGCCGCATCGCAGATCTGCGTTAACGCACTGCGGATGCGGACAGCCTCGGCGTCCACCCCGTCCGCTGGGGGCGGTGAGGACAGCCACGTGTGAACGATGGCCGCCTCCGCCAGTAGGTCCCTGTCAAGACGACCCACAGCCCACCGCGGAAACGCGGGAGCTCCGTCCGCCCTGTGACCCCTACCGGGGTCCCGGAGAGGGGAGACCTCCATCCGGATGTACCGGTGGTCCGTTAGGGTCTCCGCCTCTTCCAGGACACTCCAGTTCCTCACCCGTGGTGCGACAGCGGGGCTAGCGAACGACAAGTCCACTATCGACCCGCCCTGCTGCCGCACATAGTGTGCTATACTGGGGATGGCGTAATTATTTTTGTTGCCTGTTTTAACTGTTTTATCTAATAGCACATTAATTTAACCTATCTTTAAAACTAATTTATGAAGCGAACACATATCTACAAATGTGATTTAAGTTCCATTTAAGTATTAGAAATTCCTTACAAGTGTCGCTTATAATAAGCGTACCTACGTTTATTATATTATTATACAATGGTAGTATCTAAATTCTTCATCATTGCCGTATCAGGCGTTCAATTCTCACGTAGGTAACTTTTTGTGGCTCAGTCAAGATAATGGTTTCGACAGTATTTGTGATGTATAGGCGATAATCACATATATTGAATAAAACTATTTTTTAGGGATTTAAACACGTTTGTAATTCGGAAAGATTTTTGTGACAATGAATACTGAAGTATTTGAAAGGTCGTGCAATTAAAAATGAAATATAAATGCGATAATAATTATAAGAATTGTTTAATTTCAAATAAAGGTAATGGTTAAAGATGGTGCCGGACGGACACTGCAGAAGGGTGTCGCGACACCCTTCTGCAGTGCAAGTTATGTATACTATAATGTATATTATACCTAATAGAAAAGACCTCCTGTCATCCTTCATCATAATCAGTTGGAGCGTCTTCATAATATTGCTGCAGTGGTGGAAATTACGAGATGATACTTTGCGACCATCTGCTATTACTGGCCGGAGTAATATTTGTCAGACTACCTAATAAAATAGACTCATTGCTGCCGCCTGTCCACTCCATAATAATCGGCTGGATCGCCTCTACAATATAAATAGTAGAGAGGCAATTATGATGTCACCCTCATAAATTAAGTACTACACACAAAATACGTTATTAGTTGAAAATCATTAAAATTATTCGAAATTATTATTAAAGCAGTGTTATTTGACACTATAGTAATAATATATAATTTAACCCTTATTTTCAAGCTTCAAATGGTATTTTAGTATCTTATAATGTTTATTAATAGCAGAATTACTACTAAGAAATTCTTCAAATTGCCTACAAAATAACTTACAGGTTTATTTATTTGAGACGCTCGAGTCATTTACGGGCGGTATTTAGGGCGAGCAAGAAATAGATATTTGTAAATGATTAAAACGTTATAAATTATTATTATTTTAAATTAAATTTTACAAATTAAAACCTTAGCATATCGAGTTTAACATGCTAGGTTTTTATTTAAGTAGGGATTTAAATTTACAATATACATATTGTAAATTGGTGACTATTGTTCCACATATTAAGTTATAGCTATAAAAAAACATTATGATTGTTTAAATATATATATATATATATATATATATATATATATATATATATATATATATATAATAAAGTGATACGGTGGGTATTAGATCACACGCGGCACTTTCGTCACTCCGGATGGGTTGTCTAAACCATAGACATATATAAATAGGATGTAAACACACATACAATAATAAACATACATAAAAAAGGATGTGATAAGTCTATATCAACAAAAAGAAAAATATGACAAGTATAAAAATGGCACAGTATATCTTATTAGTACAGTACTAAACAATGATCGAAGTATACAGACAATCGAATTCACGATATAGAACATTATGATAATCGCAGGTACGAACGAAACGAAATCACAATAGGATCGGATATAAGAGAGGTGAATTCCCAAAGACGATAACATGGAGGGAAAAACGCTACAGTAAACCGTAGGCAATAAAGACTGGCAACAATTTATTTATATGACGCTTCGGGGAGAAGTTATCCGCGGATCCGGGGTACGAACGAGGTGAAATCAAGTTGATGCGTATTCTACTCTGAAAATGGATATGTTTCTATGCGTAGCAGTGGCTAATCTGTTTTTGCATTCTATTGTGTAGAGAGAAATAAGAAAAGTATTTTTACTTACATTTGTAAGTACTAATTGAATATATCGGACTATCTAAAATAGGGATATCAAACAATAGATAAAAAACAATTATATCGTTTTCTACCTCCTATTTGTCTCTCTCAGAGCTGGTTACGAATTTATTCACCGATAATAAGGAAATTGGTCTATTGTTTTACATGAGCGATGGGCTGGCCACAACACTCGTCGAGACGGCAACCGTTAAGGACTAAAGGTTCTCGAGTGTAACCGCGACCAGCGTAGGATGACTCCTGACTAAGAATCGCTGGAAGTCGTTGGATGCCGGTAGGACAGGGCAGTTCTGAGTGACATTCTCTTGGTCCTGGCCTGTGTCTATCTATATGTGTGTGTGCCAACTATGTCCACTAGAATATCTATGATATCGGGTAGGAATAGAGGTTCGAGTTTTCCTTCTCTTACTTAACATTAACTGCTTCTATCTCTTAGTCAAACTAAAAGATCTCACAAGTATTTTCCTTTTTTTTATGCATATATTGCATGAATGTTCTGAGCATATTGGTCTTAGTCGCCTTTTACTACTCCTGCGAGCAAGATAGTGGATGCTGAATTTTATTCTTTCTCCATCATCACACGGAAAGGACAGTAGGTACTTTCAGAATGGAAAATATAACTGAACAGATGGTGTAGTGATCTGGCGAATAGCGAACTTCTGTGCGGAGGAGTGCATTCGATTCCAACGAAGACCAATTACTTCTGTGATCTTCGAAAAAGTGTTCTGACTCTGAGTATAATTAATATTTGTTAATTTTTTGTAAAGTCCCCCATGATGCAAGGTTTTTTTTTTATTTTGTCTCTTAAAACCAATAGAAAACTGCTAACATATAGGATGGAAATTAGCCACGTTGTTCAGACGCTTTGGTATTGGATTTTATTCACAAATCTTATTCACTTGTGTTATCTACCTACGTTCTTAGGCCGTCTATTAAGACAACGGCACCACAGGTAGCGAAAATGGCATTATTGAAAATTTACTACAAACTTTGAAACAGAAAGATAAACAGAAGCAAGACATAAAAAATATCTAAAAATGATCACATTAATTGCAAATGTTGATTTGCTCTATATTACTTGATATTATTGCTAAATTATATTTCATGACCATAAAAAAAAATCTACAATAGAAGCAGTCACAAAATGAACATGCAATATGAACGCTATAATAAAACTCGCGTGTTCACAACTTGATGACGTGCGGTTTTGCAGCGATGGATTAAATAGTCAAACTGGTAACGCCACCGGCTTTGGCTACATGGCTAGACATCAACGCATGTCATTGCGCGGATTTATGTGTGGATTGGAGATATTAAACAAGGCTACTAGGTTCAATATGAATCGAATACTACTGGAAATAGATATTTTAATGCGTGACTGATCCTTACTAATATTATAAATTCGAAAGTAACTCTGTATGTCTGTCTGTCGCTCTTTCACGCCAAAGCTACTGAACTGATCTAAATGAAATTTGGTACATAGATAGTCTAGATCCTGATAAAGGACATAGGCTACTTTTTAATGCAAAAATAAAGGGTTTTAAAGAGGGATGAAAAGTTGTAAGGAGGTATCGTCATTTTTAAAGCCAGAAGCTTGAAACTTATAGTTAGGCTATTGATTAGATATAAATAAATATGACATTAACATACATACATACATACATATCATTACGCCATATCCCTTGCAGGGTAGGCAGAGAGAACAGAGTGCCAGTATGACATTAACATGCCGGTATGACAACAACATATGACATTAACATGTTGTAAAATTTACCCTTAAGGGGTAAAATAAAATTAAGGTATGAAAAACTTTAGGAAAGTAACCTTTTACGCGGGTGAAGCCGGCAGAAGCTAGTATTGAATAAATAATAATAATATTTTTATCCATCCATTCATTAACTTATAGAAAGCATATTATAGAAGCATAATTCCATAGTCGCTATACTTGGCAGATGATATATATTTTGCTGGAGTGATTTTTATTGCTGCTCAGAAAAAGAAACGGATATGTGAAGTAATTATTATATAATAAGAACAAATATAGTGTTTACAAAGTTTAGAAATTCCATAGCACCGTTGGTAATATCGATACTATACTTGTAGTGGTAGGGTTACGAATACTACCAACCTTTACTTTGCTCATGGATGTCGTAAAAGACGATTAAGAGCCTTATAACGACCTGGGCCAAGTCCATCTGATACCGTTTGGTCAACAATTACATTCCCAAGTAGGGTTGACGTCTGGCAGGTGGCCGGTCATAAAACTATTGCCAATAACTTTAACAATATGTACTATGAAACAAGAGTACATATTGTATCGACCCCAAGTAATTGGGATAAGAGTAGGAGAATGATGACTTGTAGTGATAGGGTTCACTCTGTTGACGCTTTTCTGTTTACAGCCGGGGGTCGGTCCGTCCGTAGTAATACTACAATCTCGCAGGAAATCAACGTTTGAGCAGTGGCAATGTGGTGTTGTGAGAGAGCCGACAGCCCAGCTTTATGGGTGGGTTTTGTTTGGTAGGCAACGACCAAGCTGTACCATTGATATTGTAAAGAGCCATGATCGGCAGTAACATTTACCATCAAGTGTGCTGATTGCTCGTTTGCCACCATAAGCAAAAGAAAAAAAAAACGTCAGGTAGCAAGCAAATAGGAAATAAAAATTGCCTCAATTTCCTAAGAAATATAACCAAAAACTAGAATATAAATAGGTATTAATTCTATTTTATGTGTGGTGACGGAGTAAGAATACAATTCACCACCCCCTATCTTATCTGTGGGTGATCGTATGAGACGACTAAGGGATATAAAACGCATATAACACCTGTGCGAGAGCAGGCAAATTCGAAACAAAACCCTATACCAACACGTCTGACCAGCTTGGTATAGTAGGTCAATTGCCCTCCCATTATGGAAGAGGCTCGAGCCCAACAGTGGGACGTGTATGAGCTGAGATGATGATGATGATTAATTCTATACAAAAAAAGTAGTTTTTAGTTTCTGCAAAATAAGTTGCAATAATCAAAATATTTAAGTGCATATTTTTTCTTTTATTTCCATTTGCAAATATGTTTCTAATACATTCATCATCATCATCATCACAGCCTATAAATGTCCCACTGTTCGGCTCGAGCCTCCTCCGTAACGAGAGGAAAATTAACCTATTATACCGCGCTGGTCAGACGTGTTGGCATAGGGTTTTGTTTCGAGTTTTCCTTCTCTCGCATAGATGCTATATGCGTTTTATATCCCTTAGTCGTCTAGTACGATCACCCACGGGTAAGATGTGGGGTGGTGAATAGTATTCTTACTCCATCACCACAAGGACTCTAATACATTATATCAGTTTATTCATGATATGAATAAGTATTAATACCTACATAACTAATACATAATAACATTGGGGCCCTCATTTCTTGGTTATGATTGTGTTTTCTCAGCGGGTTTGTGAAATATTATACTTTTACCGTTAACGCGGAAAACTCATTAGCTCATTGACTCTTTGCGATCAGTTCTGCTTATAAAAGTGAAGGCAATCAAATGGCTGTGTTTACGGTTTAGCTTTTGCCATACGTAGGAAATACTTTATATTTCTTACGGTAAAGTTACTGCAATAGTTATTATTTTGTATTGTACTATATTTTCTCCTTCTCAGTATATGTGTATTCGTTAGATGTGGTATTTGTGGCATTTCCACAATGGTAAGTTAATTAACCTACGATGCCAAGTTGGTTACGCGGGTTAGTATAGAAATTTGTTTCGAATTTTGTTATTTTACGGTGGTGTTAACTACTTATTCGCCCTTTAAAATATTTGTAACCTTAGTACCTTGTAATTATTTTGCTCTGTCTCTATACAGAATAATATGTTGATAAATTAATTGTTAAATCTGTATTTATCAATCTTTTTAAAGGATGAAGGATGTAGGTACCGGGGGAGATCGAGACTAACCTACCTAGACCAGATTGGTCATGTACTGAAGGAAGGTGGAGTCAAGAGCCTCCGAAACCGGCGAGCGTGTATGAAGAGAATAATGAATGTTGAGGAAGCGAGTATGTAAGTAAGTATGCAAGGATAGAGTTCTCTGGTACTCTGTTCTCTCTGCCTACCCTGCAAGGGATATGGCGTGATGATATGTATGTATGTATGTTGGAAGCGAGTGAAGTATGCAAGGATAGAGTTCTCTGGCACTCTGTTCTCTCTGCCTATCCTGCAAGGGATATGTCGTGATGATATGTATGTATTTTAAAGTTATACAATTAGAATTTTAATGTAATATTTAAATATTTCATGTATTTTGAATAAATAAAATCAATTGTAATTGCTATACTATGCTATTGACATTAGATAATTCTTATATTTGCTAATAAATATTTTTTATTAAAGAATTTTAATGCTTGTCATTTAGTATATCAGAAAGTAAATTTAACTCTAAATTATACTTATGAGAATGGTTTTAAAATGAAAACAAAAACTTGTCACAGTCAATATTGTAGGTTAGGTGGCAGGTCGAACGGCACGCGAGCCTCAATCCTCCCGGAGGAGTTGCGAGTCCCACAGAACAGTCACGTATAAATTACTCTCAGGAAAATGGCCCTCTCTTTGTTGTTCCGACAAACTTACTTTCTTCCAAGGTTTAAATTCTGACTTGAAATACGGGGGTCGCAGTTTAAAGAACTCTTTAGTGCGCATCCGTTAACGCCATTAAGGTAAATCTGTGGGGAAAGTCAATAAAACTTTTAGGAAATTAACTTTAGTTTGCATAAATTACAATGACAGTTATTAAATTTAGCAATACATTTTAAGTTAATTTAACTGGTAAATTTTAACAACTGTCAAACTATTATAATATAAAATATTATAGTAATTTAGTTTTGAATAAGTATTTATGGCTGTCAGTAGGCATTAAATTTAACACTTAATCAAAAGTTGCTATTAAAACATTCACAAAAGAGTGTTAATTTTTTTTTGTAATTTAAATTTTATGTACGAGTATGTCATTAATTCTATTGTTTCTTGTTCACATGCAACACATTATAAAAAATTAAATAAAAGAATTAACAATTATATTAAAGTTTTTGTGCGATGATGAACTAATATTGAAATGGTCACCAATTCCTTTCTCATATATATTGTAAAGTAGGTGCGACTAGATGATATTAACCGCTAACCATACAGTAAGAAAAAGAAAATTCAAAATCAGACGATTTTCCCTATTGTACAGAGGAGATACGAGTACAAACATACTCGTACGTGTTCAACAGTGGGCCGAATATGGCGGCAGTATTATATAAGAGAAAGCCTGTATAATAACGTATTATAATATCAAATGCAAAAGTAAATAAAACATATTTCAGACCAAAAATAGACGAGGCGCTTGAAAAACATTAGCGTTGTAATTCGACACTAATTAACCGTGGACGTTATGAAAGCGATACATCAACTGTGTTGCCTCATCGCGCCTACCCATCTACTAAAACCCAATTTTACTTGGTCTCTCACGTTCTAATAACAAAATCTATTCGAGTTGTTTAGCGGGTAGCAGCAAGGTTGGTCAAGGGTCTCTACGTGTTGGTTATATGTCTCGACGCATTCATCAGAGCAGTTAATTTGCGAGCAGATGAGTCACGACACCATCGCTCATCTTCTATACCTACGATCGATGTCGGTAACATTTGGCGTGGATTTTGGTGACAATTACTCAACAGAAGCTTCCGTCTCAGGATCTTGTCTTCGCCTTTAAATCGTCGATACGGTAAGTTTAGTACGCTCTTGTAAATTTTAATCCCATTATAGAAATTTGTACTAGATATTAATTGTATGCTTATGAAGTTCATGAAAAATAAAGTTCTATTTACTCGTGGAGTTGAATATTTGTAAAATATAATATTTGAATTTGGAATTCTTTTTGAAGTGTGATATGTAAGAGATAAGAAGGATAAATAGTGTTCGGTACCAAACATTTTTATTATAATTTAATGATTAATACCATGTAGGGTAGTTCATAATTTTTTGGATCGCGGTTGGCTCGGAGCCGGCCGGGACTTGCGTTGGAAGTAACGGTCGCGTACGCATATATTTTTGTAATTGCTACGCCTTTTGTTGTCTAAAGCCGTGAAATCTTTGTATTTATAATATCGCACGCCACCATTTGTTTTGTGTGTCGTTAATGTACGCGAGTTGATTAGAACTATATATTTGTGAACATTTATATGATGTTGTATGTGCAAGTAGCAAGCCCGAAGCCCTGAGTTGTACGAGGCCGCTGTCGTCAACGCGCCTTTGGATACAAAGCTAAGTGACCCCTCAGTTAGGTTCTATTTATCTGGCCAGACCGACCGCTGAGTTATGTTACGTTATAGCTATCTTCGCGTTACCTACTTGTAAGTTTCACAATAATCGGTTCTTGTACTAACATTTAAGAGAACTTTAAATAGCCTTGTGTAATCGCAAGCCATCGTTATTACCCACTTGTTACCCTCACTGGCCTGGTATTCCCTTCCACTGCGCATCCTAGGTCAGTGGGGGACGGTAATTAACAAATAGGTACTATAACATTTTCTTTACTAGGTATCTTAGAAGGCGTAGGAAGGACACACTTAAGTTATTTGCTGGCTTAAAGTCTTAAAACTACCTTTTTGCCGCCGCTAACAGTGCGGTAGGCTAATTTTAACGTTCAAGACAAAAAACGGGTTTACATTTCTGGAAAGAACAATGTCAGACTCAAACTCATATTAGTATCCTCAAAGGTATTTTAAGGGATTACTGAAATATAAATTACTATTACCTCATTGCCTCTAGCAATTGTTAATTATCCGCTTAGAAAATCTATGAGAAATGATTATTCTATTAAAAGGGAATTTTGAATTTTTTGAATTAAAAAATGTGTGTGTATCAGTTCCGAGTTCCGACGCACGACTGGAGTTTACTCCTCAAGTACCATTATCAAAACATGCGCAAAAAAAGCTCATTTGACTAAAAATAATATATATATTTTTATTTACATTTATTAAAACTGTTCAGTGAAGTATTATCTCACGTCAGAAAGTGAAAGGTGCGCAGAATAGGTTGCACACCAAAAACGTAACGAGGTCATTCGATCACTAGATTTTACTCCTCAAATTTTTCTCATACCGGGCGCCTTATATGAAAATCGATTCTTAAGGAGTAAACTCCAAAAATATAAAGAACTTCCTTGTTACATAAGTAGTGTAAATGGTGTTTTAGAATGCCATAAAGTGTCGTGAGGTCGTGGCAGCAGCGGCATATTACATAATGTTATTTGCATTGTCCATATGAAAAATTCAAAAGAATTAAGCAGCTGTGTTGGGTAGCATCGTAAACATTTCATAGTGTTTTTACGACAGCACCCAACGGACCTCGGGTCTTGTAAGCGGACATGCCTTTGCTTCGTGTACCAACGTTTATCTACGTTTGTTGGTTTATTTTAAGCGTGTAGCTTTTGTACGACAATAGATTCGTGACAACTATATCGTGTTAGACTTTTTTCTTTACAAAAAGGCTCATTTAATGCGCTATTCGTGTCTAGTTGCAGTGTAATGACGAGTTCTAAATAAGTTATATGAATTATATCAACTTTAATTTATCACTATTGTTTAAAGTTTGGTTAGCCCAGTTTTTATTTTAAATTCATATATACGAATGTACCATAGAAAACAACCATTCTATTCTGATTTAAATCAATGCTTGAAAACATATAAGTATAATTTATTGTACCGAAGACAAAGATCGGATACCTACCGGTAGCCCGCTCGCACGGTGAAGAGAGGAGTTGCACGGTGGGTCTATGGGATCACGCGCCGCCTCTTCCGTCACCCCGGACCGATTTGGCGGGGCGAGAAGCATGCTGGACTATGCATGCAAAAAAAAACAGGTATAATTTATTGTTTTTTTTATTGCTCATGGCGGCAAACGAGCAAGCAGGACACATGATGTTAAATGTTACTTCATGGGTGACCTTTGCAATACCAACGGTACAGCTAGACCGTTGCCTACCAACCCAAACACATCCAGAAAATTAGGCTTTCGGCTCTCTCACTTACCGAATGAAGCACTACAGAACAATGCCACTTGACGTCGATTTTATGCGAGGGTGTGGCACCACCCTGGATAGAGCGGCCCGTAGTTGTAAACAGAAATTACCTACTACCACTAATACTTAGTAGGTACTTAGTAAAAGGAAATATGTTCACTTTTTTCTGACCGTTTATTTTTTAGTCACGTCTAGGCAGAAAGATGACTTTTACAACCGGTACTGCTATCTTGAAGTTCCGTGTGGTAATGCAATGATAACTGTTTTTGTGGCGACGAGGTATGAACACAATTAAACACCCCTTTCTGTCCCGTTAGTAAAACTCTTAGAAATTACGGAATGATCTTTTGATCATTCCGTAATTTCATTTCGTAATCGGTTTTTATAAATAATTAAGCATATTAAATGCTAAATTTCAGTAATTTAAATAACAAGGTTGTGTCATTGTTTAATACAATTCTAACTGTAAAGTTTTAACTATTAAGCCTATAACAATGTGTAAACATTGTCGGGTAGATAGCATACCGTCACCTTAAGACGTAAATATGATACGAAGTGAAATTTGCATGTCCTACAATTAGTCACGGTGGTGTAGTGGCAGCACGATTGGGCCGGAATCCCAATAGGCGCGGGTTCGAATCCCGCTTGTGACATCATTTTTCATTTCGTAATCGGTTTTTATAAAAAACTAAAGGACTTCAGGAGGCAAGCATTGCAATTGAAGAAACACTTAAAACCTCATGTCAACCTTTTGACCAGGAATCTATATTAGATCAATTTTTCACCAGAAACATTTACCAACAGCGGTACGTAGTGAGCTGAAAAGAAGAAGACGTAGGTAAATTTTATGAAAACTTTAAATAAATATCTAATATTTTTTTTGAACTTTCTACTTAGGGACTATAAGCTGATATATACATATTATTATTATTACCATAATGTCTACATAAATAATTCGAAAAGCTCAAAGAAACCCCTGAGGGAATTGACCTAAAGTTATCTTATTAATCTAATGATGTATAAATATTATCTTAAATGGGTTGTTAGTATAAATCTGTATGGAACTTGTACCTATTTAATGTTTATTAAAGACAAACAATGTGCTCTGTTGTGAAATTGTGCTTACCCTTGCGGCTATTTATAATAACCCTGATGGATGTATGGTGTTGAGTTACCCGATAATCATATCTAACGTTAATTTTTGTTGCTTTTATATGTAACAGAGCATTTTTTATTGCTTATGCTTATTGCAAACGAGCAAGCAGTACACCTGATGGTAAGTGATACTGTTGCACATGGATCTTTGCAATTACAACGGCATAGCTCGGCCGCTGCCTTTCATATTTTTTTGCGGTGGACTATGGATATGGTCTTGCCCCACCAAATCGGTCCGGGGTGACGGAAGAGGCGGCGCGCAACCCCATTGACCCACCCTGCAAGCACCTCTTCTTCGCCGTGCGAGCGGGCCACCGGCACCCGATCTTTGTCTTCGGTGAACTCGGCCGCTGCCTACCAATAGAACTCGATTAGAAATTTGGGTTTTCGAATCTCTCGTCCACTGAACCAATGCAACATCTTATTGCTGCTCGGGTATCGAGTTTCTGCGAGACTGTGCTCCCTCCCCGAACGGACCGGCTTGCGACTGTAGACAGAAAGCTGTCAGCAGTATTGACCTACCACTAAAACGGTTATTGCTACTACACTACTTTTATTTAAATTAGTTAACTAATGCCTCATAGTAATCGACCTGATCATAAATTATAGCGTATTCTTTCCCATGTAATGGATTAAGAATTCGATGTGTTACCAGTTTTTGCTTTTCCATGGGAATCATAAAAATAAGCTGTGGTATCACTAAGAGGATGCACACAAAGCAGGACTTTTCTGGGAAATTTATAACATCTGCCATCACCAACTCACTGCCAAATATAACAATTTTGAAGTAATGTATAATACCTTTAAGGGTTATGCCTATCCCGAGCCGGGTGGGCCACTGAAGAAAAAGACCGCGTACCAGTGACCCACCCGCACGGCGTCGAGAGGTATACTGTAGGCCGGGTCTACGGGGTCTTGCGCCGCTTTTCCTGTCGTCCCGGACGGATTAGCGGGGTTTGACGTACAGTAGCCCGCCGCCAAAAAAAAAAGGGTTATACCTATCCCGTAGTGAATTGAAAAGTTATGATAGATGGTTATTGCATACTAGTTTCATACTTAGTTAACTAATGATTTCGTAAAGGTAATTTCAGCAGGTTAGAGGCAGATTGATCCTGGTAAGTCATCATTTTCACTCTGCCTCTAAGCTGCTGAAATTTTTTCCTGACCAAATCCCGCTAATAATTTGCGGCCCTGACGATTCAAAGGGACATTATAATCATCACATGGAAACTAGTGTCGCAACGAGGCAACCTCTTTATTTTAAAAGTAAGCTGTAAAAATATAAATATTCTATAAAAAATATTCTCTGTAAAGTATTTGGTATGAATATATCCTTTCATTTATTAAATTTATGTTAAAGTGTTGTATTTATAAAATCTGCGTTATTCGTAATAAGTGTACTACATGAATGTAAGCATGTAATAAATAATTTAATGTTGAGCAGCCCTTAACTTACAGTTTGTTTTTAGCATTACATTAATGTAATGTAGGCTGAAGTGCTGCGAAGCGAAAGAAAATTTTGTGGTATTTGGTTTATTTCAGTGCTTGTTTGTGTTTAATTGTGAGCCTGATTTATTAATTACTGCCGTACCAGCTTCACGGGGTCGTTGAATAACAACGGTCGGAATAGTTTTATTTTTCTATATTAAATATCAAATAATTGGTTTTCTTTAACATACACTTGTCTATAAATGTTCGTAATAATTTCACAATATTTCAATTCAATTACATGAGTTATTTGCAACCGATCTTATGATTTTTGATATTTATTGACAAAATAATTTAAATTATTGTTGTTTTTTTTTTTGCAGGAAGTGCTAGAACATACATCCAAATAGCGCAGGCTGTCACACAAATAAAAAAACTCAACCAATTTGATTTGATACTTAATAGTCAGCGGATATCCAGAACTTACTCGCTTTTCTATTATTTTGGCGGCGGGCTACGGTACGTCACGCACCGCGAATCCTTCCGAGAGTCTGGTTTGGTCAATATCCAGAAAGAGGAAGCGCTAAGTGTTCATAAGGATACTTTCAAAGTCAGAACGATCCGTGTTATAAATACCACGATGTACAATATAACGCCTGATACCGTACTTATAGAAGAGAAGATAGGTTATCTTCAGATATTCAAGCTTTGTCTAAAAGATTGACTAATGTAACGAACATATCATATGTAGGTACGAGGAAATTTTCAAAAATCATATCCCTAAGTCGTCTCTTACGACATCCATAGTCGAGATGATGACGCATGGCGAGGGATGGGAGTGGTGAATTGTATTGTTACTCGGTTGTCATACGGAAAAGAGTAAGGGAAAACACTATCATCAGTTAATTACTCACAATGGACAGATAGCCCATCCTCTTTCTTTCGCGTTTTTCAGTGCTTCGTGAGACGTCATACAGGTAGTGTACAACAGAGGTAATGGTCTACGAAGCCGAAATTAATCGATTATCTCTTTCCAAGGGTCGGTCACTTTAAATGTAATTTTAGATAACTAAAAGATTCAAAGATATATAATATTAATTATTACGTACCAAATTAGTCTGAAAGTTTGTTTTTTTGGATCAAAAAAGATATTATTATTATATATCTCCTATTTTCACGGGATCTTCCAATTGGAAAGATACTCAACCTTTTGTTATGCTTACATGGAGTCTTGGGTCCAACACGCAGAAGCCTTTGCAGAAATTTAATCTAAAGATCGTATGGGATATCTACCTTTGACATTCAACGCCTGTACATAACACTACTATTATTATCATAGTGAATTCCAAAATTCATTATTATTTTTGGAAAAATGGAACTCTAGAGTACTTTACAGTAATAGGATTTTATCCATATTGCACGCCTCATAAGCGAAGCGTTGAGGTCTTGCTCTACTCTCAATATATGAAAATCAAGCACTTTTCAAACCTAAAAATGATTGTATTTTTCTCACATTGCACTTATATCCTATAAAATATCATACATATGTCAAGAAAAAACATTCATTTAAACGTATTTGATATTTTTAAAAGGCAATTATTTTGTTTAAAGTAAGAAAAAGTTGATTAAAAAAAATATTCCAGGACTTCCGGATGTTACCGTAAGTATCTGGCATTCTCACGACCGTAAAAAAATGTATCGAAGTTTTTCTTTTATTAAAATAATCGCAACGCGCTGTTTCCTTTCGAAAACGGATTGGTAATTCTTTGTCGTTTAATTGCAATTAATATAAAACTGCTTAGTCGTTAGTGTATGTAAACTTATGAAAATTGGGTTCGTTTACATTTTTTGTTAGTCCATTCGGACAGGCTAAGGAAAGAAATCCCATACAGCCTATACAGATATGTTTAGTAATACGTCGAGAATGGCACGAAATTTCAAAAGTATTTTTTTTCTTTCATTTTGATTTATGGCGTTAACTGAATAATAAATGATAAATAATATAAAAGTTGTGAGGCGTGCACTTTTGGATTTTCTAAATTATTTTTATTTTACTGTTTCATTGGATTGTTACATAATATTTTAAACTATTTAAATAAAGCAACAAAAGCTATGGTGTAATCAAGTAGTAGTAACTATTTATGTAAAGCAATTTTTCACAGTTAATTTATAAGCACCGGTATTGAACTCCATTTGGTGTCCTCATTAATTTTCACTAGTTTGTCCCGCGACGCAGGCTTCGTGCGGTCCTAACATAAATTGCGAGATAACTTGGATAAACAAGTGGAAGTCCAAATAAGTACAGTCCTTTTGAATGCGCCCCAAGCGACAAACTCGCTTGTGAACTCGAATAAATAATTAAATTCTATTTTCATGTAGTGGTAAATTTGCTTTATGATAGAAATGTGTCATGAACGTTATGAATAACATTTTTTTATTGGAAATAATTAATCACTTAAATATTGACGTATAGCAAGACTACGAGAAACGTACAGTCGTGAAGTTGTACATTGGATTATCAAGTTGAGCAAATAAATAGGTAAAAAAAATTCAATAAGTCGAGAAACTTAAGAGTTGTAAATATTTTTATCAAAATAACATGAACAGTTGCCCGACTAGAAAAAAAGTATGGTTCAACCAGATCATGTATCTGGACCCGATCAGGACAGAATGAGGCATGCCGGATCCGGCAAACCTTATCAGGACTACGTCTGGTCCAGATCAGGATAGCCTGATGTGAAATAACATCAAGTATGGTAAGGCATACCAGATCAGGACCAGGTCAGGACCAAATAAGGATAGCCTGATGTAAAATATCATCAAGTATGGTAAGGCATACCAAATCAGGACCAGATCAGGACCAAATAAGGATAGCCTGATGTAAAATGTCATCAAGTATGGTAAGGCATACCGGATCAGGACCAGATTAGGACCAAATAAGGATAGCCTGATGTGAAATGTCGTCAAGTATGGTAAGGCATACCGGATCAGGACTAGATCAGGACCAAATAAGGATAGCCTGATGTGAAATATCATCAAGTATGGTAAGGCATACCGGAGCAAGACCAGGTCAGGAGCAAATAAGGATAGCCTGATGTGAAATATCATCAAGTATGGTAAGGCATACCGGATCAGGACCTGGTCTGGACCAAATAAGGACAGCCTGATGTAAAATATAATCAAGTATATGGTAAGGCATGTAGTATATCAGGACCAGAAACAGTTTTCGTAACACAAAAAAAAATATCAATTAAAATTCAAAAAAGTATCATATCATGATTGTTATATTTATGCCACGGTATAAATTGTATTTGCATCAGAGGAGATGATTCATGAGAGATTCTGAATAATGATCAGGAGAGATTTTGAAATCTTTAATTTTTCATATTTATTTAATAATAATAATAATGTTTAATTAACAATATAAAAATAATTATCTTTTAAATTATAATTTATATTTAAAGTAAAAACAAACATAAATAATAGGTACATTTGAAAATATAGATAGAAATCAAAATAATAATATTGTAACAACCATTCTAACATTTAATATTTTGGGTCATAATAAATTGTTGATGGCGTTAGTAAAATTACGTCATTATCTGAATCGCGGTGTTAAGATTCTCCGAAGCGTAATGGTATCGCCTAATATTTAATTAGTTGTTGTCGAATCAGATCGATCAGGTCATGAATGAGAAATTCAGGCGACAGAAGAAGTCGTTAGCATCTGGTGGTAGCGCCCTAATTGGAACAGCTCACAGGGACTCTTCTCTCTATGCTAAGAATATAGCACTGTATTCGCTGCCTACGTCATATATAAATTTATATTTTTATATTAATTGTTGTGTGAGAGTGTAAGATATTCATGTTTTTTAAAATGACCGGACTGGGCATACTCGTTTTGGTTCAGGCAAGATATATGACGCAGATGATTGATTTGGATCCGATCAGTAAAATTTCATCCGGACCCAATCAGAAATGCCTAATCTGGACCCGATCAGGAATGCCTGATTTGGACCCGATCAGGAATGCCTGATCTGGACCAGATAAGGTTTTCCTGATCGGGTCCAGATATATCTTCTGCGTTACATACCTTATCTGGTCCAGATCGGGCATGCCCAGTCCGGTCCTGCTAAGGAAGATGAAAAAATTTCTAGTCGGGTGTACCTTTTTTTTGTGGTGAACTATAGGTGTGGTCTCGCCCCGCCAAATCGGTCCGGGGTGACGGAAGAGGCGGCGCGTGACCCCATAGACCCACCATACAAAACTCCTCTCTTCACCGTGCGAACGGGCCTTCGGTACCCGATCTTTGTCTTCGGTGGCCCGCCCGGCAATGAACAATTGTATCTAGGATAGTGTTACCTGCTTCAAAACGAGTTTGCACTGAGTAGGAATAGGTATAACCTCACTATTTAGCTAATTTACAAAATAATTTGCTCTGTGGTGACGATGTTAAATGTCGTAAAAGAAAGATAGTGGATGTAAATAGTTAACATCACTATAAAAGAGCCACACTTTCACCACGCTTTCCGTGTGGTGACGGAGTAAGAATAATATTCACCACCCTATATCTTACCCGTGGGTGATCGTACGAAACGACTAAGGGATATAAAACGCATTTTACATCTATGCGAGAAATGGAAAACTAGAAAAAAACCCTATACCAACACCTCTGACCAGCGCGGTATAGTAGGTTAATTTCCGCCCCAACCTCCCAACCAATCTGATCATGTATTATATACCTTTGATAATTAGGGGATAAACTTTGTAAACTTAACATTTCCTGAATGATTTAAATATTGCAAGCTATCGTGTAGCATAAACGTTTACTCAGTAAGGTGACCCAAGTTAAGGTTAAGATCGTAAATATTATGGTTCATTATTGTAACTTAACAAAGGAGATCTCTAGCAGGATATAGGGTAGGTTTTTAGTTTAAATGTATTTTTGAGATGCATGTTCCTCAATTCTGTAATATGATGAATAAATATATTATTCCCATATAATATCAAAAATAAAGTGTAATAGTTGAAACCACACGGATCGTGTGGTGTCGGAGTAAGAATACAATTGTCATCTTCCCTTCCTTTGGGTAATGTGGGTGATCGTTAAAGATGACTAAGGTACACAAGCAGAGATAACTTTCCTGCAAGAAATCTCGAATTAAAACCCTAAACCAATCTATTTGAGCAGCCTATACTGTAAATTTTTCCCTCATTAAAAAAGAGATACTTGCCAAATAGTGGGATGAGAAGGAGATAAGGTCTTCTTTCGAGTTATCGTTCTTTTGCCGCGATATCATCCACTCAATTTGCTTGATGTAACTATCTGTAGAACTAATGCTTAAGTGAAATTCAAAACACGAACCTAACATCAGATGAAAAAACTATGTAGATAGTACGTAGTAATATCTATTACAAAATTACCTAATTAAAAAAAAAACCTTTTATGATTTATTTGAAATCGTTAATTAAGCAAACATATTCAGTGTGACAATCTATAAAACTTATACCTAGGTGAAATCCAAAAACACGAAGTTAACATTAGATAAAACAACTATGAAGCACTTATTAATATGTGAAATTATTTTAAATTAAAAATAAACATTCATTCTCAATCAGGCTCAATCAACCTTAAGTTGAATGCATAAAATCAGTCTGAGAGCTCAAGTGTTGAACTGAAACACTATTTACGTAAATAAACTCGTCCCGTTAAGGCGGTCTACGTCGGAGGAGTTCGTTTAAACTTTTAATCGCTTTGGAGCCGTGATAAACAAATTTTAATTAAGTTTTAATATCACCACGTAATTGCAGAGTCGATGCGATATCACAATCATTTAAGTTCATGAATATTTATTTAACGAGACTAAAGTTATGAATAACAATTTAATCAATTTATATTTAGATCTAAAATCTTTTTAGACTTTTAAATTAAGTAATTAATAAATTAAATAAATAGAGCTATCGAATTACTAAGTGTAAGTCAACCAGATGTTTGTCAAGACTCTTGCTTATTTTAACAACGCATAGGTATGTTAAAGTTGTGTTAGCGGCTATGATTAATACCAACCCTTACTTTGCTTGCGGATGTCGTAAAAGACGACTAAGAACTTTATAACGACCTGGGCCAACTCCATCTGATACCGTTTGGTCAATAATTACATTTCCAAAGAGAGTTGACGTCTGGCAGGCGGCCGATCCTAAAACTATTGCCAATAACTTTTCCAATATGTACTATTAAAAAAGAGTACATATTGTATCGTCCCCAAGTAATTGGGATAAAAGTAGGAGAATGATGAATGATGAGGAACGTAAAAATATTCCACCGCATATACTGTTCTAGCTTGAAAAATTTTATCTCATAGAATTACACCGCCATTATATAAATACAAAAGAAAATAGTGAAATAACTGTTGATCTTCTCCACTATGAAAAGAAATTATAATACGTTGGTCAGGTGCCCAGACATAGGTTTATATATTGTTATTCTATTGGAGAAAATTTATCTGTCCTTAGTCGGAATGACTGTAGGAAAGGAAGGAGTGGCGATACCTTGTATTTTCAATGCAAAACCTTACCGAGGATCGATAAAAAATTAACGATGTAATAAAATATGTTTTCCTGTTTCAATATTTCGAACGAGGGTTGTGTTTTGCATACATATAGGTTATAGTGTTTACATAATCATTTACCAAACGTTAATTAGAGCTGGCAAATAAAATAATTATTATAATCGTGCTGTTAAACTTTTACCTTTAAATTAATGTGGATAAAGTATTTTGCTGATTTTGGTCAATGCCTGGTCTGTGTTGCAAAATGCTGATGTAAGGTTGACCTCAATCAAACAGTATTGTGTAGGTAGATACCGATATATTGCCGTGAATCTGTTCGTGTAATAAATTATAAGTGTATCACTGCATAGAAAAATATTACATCGTTATGCCAACTTTGGAATTATCCTTCTACAGCTATCTTGAACGAGCGTTAAGATATAAATATATTTTTCTTTAAATGAGAGTTGAGAGCTAAATAATGTCTGTACTGATGAATGCTCCTGATCCAGTTAAAATTCATGATCCAATAAGTGTGGTATCTATTATTATTTACTACCTATTATAATAGGTTAGGTATACTTAACGTGTAAGCAATAACCATATAAGAAATATATAATCCGGTTAAATATAATTAACATGTGATTTTTTATTTGCATTTTAGTAATAAATTGTATAAAAGTATTTATATATTGGTTACATCAAATGACCGTTTATGTTTTATTTAATTATTTTAATAAATCGACGTTCGATGGGAGAAAAAAAATAGGTTACCATTTTGTTGTAACTGGCCATTTCACAAATTTTTCAAAAAGAATATCATAAATAAAATAGGTTCAAAACACTTGTATTCAAGCTGTTAATAAATTAAAAAAAGAACGAGAAGATTCGATTTTTCGCTATCATTCTTAATTATGTATATAGCTAAACTTCATCAAATGACAGTGGTGAAGCAAAGTTCTTAGTAACAGACAAAAATGGTAGTGTCCTACAATTAAATTAATAATGCAAATGATGGTTATTTACCCAACGACTGCATGTAGTGGAGATGCGAATGTTGAGATGGATGTGTGGTGTGACAAGAATGGATAAAATAAGAAATGAACATATAAGAGGAAGTTTGAAAGATGCGTCAGTGACGGAAAAGTTAAGAGGTGAAAGGTTGACATGGTATGGACATGTGATGAGACGGGATGAAAGTAATGTTGTGAGGAAAGTTTTAAGTATGAATATTGAAGGCTTAAGGGGTAAGGAAAGACCAAAGAAAAGATGGATGGACTGCGTGAAATATGACATGGATAGACAAGGAGTGACCACAGAGATGACGTCTGATAGAGTTGTATGGAAGGAGAAGACATATTGCGTCGACCCCAAATAAATTGGGATAAGAACAAGTTGATGATGATGATGGTTATTTACACAAGTAAGTACACTTTTTTTTCTTTGGTAGGCCGGACACACGTCACTCGCTCCGTCCAGGGCGACGGAAGGGCAGTGCGTGGCCCCACAACCCACCGTATTCCCTCCCAATCGCCATTGGGCCGGCTACTGGTACCGCTTCCTTGCCATTCGTGGCTAGCCCGGCGGGTTACCCTTTCGGGTACCATCCCTCGTCGACGCCCCAGTTAACTGCCGACTTCTCCAAAAGTAAGTATTCTTGACGGTACCTAAATAAAGGCTCTTTTTCATAGAATATCAATCCAATATGCAATTTAATATATTTTATTTGAAGGAGCCTTTAGTACCATATACCTAATAACCATATAACTAATATATTATCGAAACAATACTAAAATTTGAGTGGAAATGTTGACCCTGTTTACATTTTAATGTTAAATAAATAATATAGTGCCTATGAGTAATACGACATGGTAAAGAAAACACATTTTAAATTAGTCCACGTGGAAACCACAAAAGCTAGGAACCCGCAAAATAGCTTAAAGTCCTGCAATTTTTGTTGGGGTTCCCCTTCATTTGTCCCTTGGCATATTTTTTATTTATCAACTTAGGTGCTTTCTTTGTTTCCACCGAGCTTATTGTTAATTTCATTGTGTAACGGTCTCACTGAAGAAGTTTTTATGCTTAACTTTGGCTTCCGCGCGAAATTGTTTATGACTCGTAAAAATTGTGTTTTGTTTTTTCATTCGCCTTATTTTGTTGTATAGAAATATAATTTGATGGCCTATACAATTTATATTATTTGTAACATTCTTAATTTAAACGTAGCATTTAGTTAAGGAAAAAAATATGTTTATATAAGATTTTGTACTTATAATATTCAAGTTATTAAGTGTCACAATCTCAATTTTGTTATAAATGTTTTACAATGCGATTGAGAAACGTAAAGATAAAATCAACTTAAATTTAGAGTAACCCTGAATTATTCCCGGATTTTGGGTTTAAGTAGAATTTATTTTCTACTTATATTTATGTTCTTTACTGATATTTTTTATGAATATTGTAACATAAGCACCTAATAGTGTTACTGAGTTTGACTTATTTTTAAAGAGAGAGTGGTAGAAGCAAATATATTTCATGATCTGACTTTTCTTCTCTTATTTTTTAACTTAAACGTGTATGATTGACTAATAGGTCTCATGGCATAGATAGCAACTGCGATCGTAAGTTGCTGGGTGCGAATCCTCAAGTAAGAAAACAAAATTTTTCGCATTTTTTAAGAAACCTCAACATTTCTTTTAACGGTTCGGGGTTTGAGCTGTAACTGTTAAACTGTAAAGAGCTAGCTGATTATTATGTGGGCTTAATCACAGTGTGGAAAAATCTGGCTACTTTTAGCTTAAGCCGTCTGAGCCATATATATTTAAAGAGTTACGTTTTCACAGATGTGTGTTCGCCGAATGACTTATTTACTTACTCAAGATACTGAGTTACATTTTAAGATGCGACGCTGAATAATGAATATTAAGCGTATAATATTATATTAGTTGTTATATGCAATTAAAAGCAAAGAGAAGTCGTACAGTATCAACACTTGTCTGTGATTTAGTTTGAGTGAGCTTCAGATTTGATACAAGTACAATATATTGATATCAGTCATTAAGCCATCTTATTTACAGTGATATAAAGTGTTATATATTTAAGGTTTTTTTTAAGAATCCTTGTATTATGGGAGACTTCGAAAACATATAATTCGTCATCATCATCATCTCAGCTCATATATGTCCCATTATTGGGCTCGAGCCTCCTCCATAATGGGAGGGTAATTGACCTACAACACCACGCGGGTCAGATGTGTTGGTATAACGTTTTGTTTCGAGATTTACTTCTCTCACATAGATATTAATTCATTTTGCATTCCTTAGTCGTCTCATACGTACATACCCACGGGTAAGATATGGGGTGGTGAATTGTATTCTTTCTCCGTCACCACAAGGAAAAACAAATAATTAACTCAGAAAAATTACACCCAGGCTCACAACAACGGTTTGTGGATCGCATAAAGTATTATTCAACCCAACTGACACGGCACGTACGAAACTGGCACTTTAGGTTGGTATTTTAATCCTTACGCCAGATATATAGCCGTCAGCCGATTGTAAAGAATTTGCATGCTATATATATATCTTATTGAAATCCTTATAGCTATTTATTTTGAATGAATGAATAAACATTAGAATATTCAGATGTCACTGAGAATCATTGATATAACTAGAAAATCGATCTTGGATTACTTGCATTATAAACGCAATGGAATGACCATTAAAGCGACTAATAAAGTTTTTGATATGCAAAGTTAAGCACACAATAGATGATGTAAATAATCTATCAACAGCACAAAACCTCTTTTTGTTCACTTGACAAGTAAAATCGAGATAATGCTACCATTTTTCATCTCGAAGGAGTGTGGACGATGCGACGTTATTCTGAACGAATTGTACCTCGGGGTATGAATTTAATCTCAGAATTCAGCGTGTCAGATTCATAAGAAATGTCTCTTCGGTGATATTTTGAGTTTTATACTTGCCTATAATTTTTTTTTATTATGGCGAGCATATGAACATTTATTAGAGCTATAAAGAATATAAAATATTATTTTGGCATTGTTGATCATCAAATTCTTGATTAATTTTGTTTTTATCATAACAAAGTCTTACAAGACAGGATTTTTGGTTTGCGTGTTATGTTTTGCTGTCTGGTGTATAAGTATATAAGGTAAGGCCTATTTGTACTTCTAGACGAACTCTAGATCCATCCCAGCCATCAAGGGCAAGAAAAGGGCGGCGTGGGCATATAATATGTTTACCTTCTCCATCTTAATTTTGACGGTCCATGTAGTGTCTGGGCAACGTATCAGGACATGAACTCATGGCGGTCGATCTCAGCGCTGATGATGCTATCTGGTCAGACTATCGAAAACCGCGGCCAGCTCATAATCAACATATTTAAAATCTAACTATAATATTTATGATGGTTAGGCACTAGGCAGGTTCATATACAGGGTGGAAGTGGACCGCTCCCGAAAACAAAGACAGGTGACTAGTCCTACTTGTAATGATAGGCTAGAAAAAAATCAATGCGGAAGAAAAAGTTTTTTCTTTCAACGTATTTTAAGTTATTTTCACATTCTATCGTATTAGGACAGTGCCATGTAACGATAATTCCATAAAAAATACGTAACTTTACTCAGATGAGAAAAGACGGCAATCTATTCAAAACTCACGATCATATGTTCAAGAGTTCAACGAACTCGCGTGGTAAAAAATTTTTTTTTTTCTCTTGAATCCATTTTTTTCTGGCCAATCCTTACAAGTAGGACTAGTAGGGTCACCTGTCTTTGTTTTTGGGAGCGGTCTACTTCCACCCTGTATACATGAAATATCATATAGGTTTTAATTAGTTTGTTTAGTTTGATGAAGTTTTTGTACTACATATTTTGAATTTGCCGAGCATTTCTTTTGATTGTTATTTAGATTTTCACAGTTTTAGAGTATTGATATGCTGTGTGGTACGGTGTATTCATATGCTGTGTGGTAGGTGTGGAATACTACCAATCCTTTCTTTGCTCATGGATATCGTAAAAGACGACTAAGAGCCTTATAACGACCTGGGCCAACTCCTGCTGATGCTGTTTGCTCAACGATTGCATTTCCAAGGCGGGTTGACGTCTGGCACGCGGCCAGTTATAAAATTATTGCCAATAACTTTTACAATATGTACTATAACAGAAGAGTACATATTGTATCGACCCCAAGTAATTGGGACAAGAGCAGGAGAATGATGAGTTTTAGAGTAATCATATCATGTAACTTTGAATGTCATAAGTTCAGAAAGTTTTTGATTTCTAAACGGATAAAAAGCGATCTTATCAAAGTTCCTTATTCTGAAATGTTTGATCACTAAGAAATAATTATAAATTAATTAATATACCTGTATTTCTTTTCTGCCTGATTTTTCAAATGATGATAAACAAGAACTTCGTCGCTTGAAGTACGTACAGCAAAATACAAATCCTTGATAGCCATAATACCGTATTAAATGCATCAAGTAACATCATCATCATCATTTCATCATCATTTCACTCATATATGCGTCACTGTTGGGCTCGAGCCTCTTCGACAATAGGAGGGAAACCTACTATACTACGCTGGTCAAACGTGTTGGTATAGGGTTTTGTTTAGAGTTTTCCTTCTCTTGCATAGATGTTGTATACATTTTATATCACTTAGTCATCACCCACGGGTAAGATGGAGTGGTGAATTGTATTCTTACTTCGTCACCACACGGATAAAATTTTAATAAGATGCCTGAACAGCAATATCGTGAAGGTATCCATAATAAGTACATTTTATTGCACAAGGAGGGAGAGGCACGCTTCGTTAAAAAAAAAGCAACCTTTCTGTAAATACTTTGGTTTAATTTTGCATCAACGTACGAGAGTGGCGTGTTTGATGTAGACTCTGCAAACTAATAGAGATGCAATAGATACAATAGATATACTAGATATGTAACTAAATTTATTCTCGCTTTTTAGTTTTTATACAAATGTAGTTGTAATTTATAAGGAATTTGAAATATTTTTTTTTGATTCTATCGCGTTTGTATTTAATTTTTAAACTGCCTGACGTTTTTGAACACTTTACAGCGTTCGTGGTCACAAAAGGACTCCCAATGTCCGCCCGTAACTTTCAAATGTGTAATACTGGCATAAACATCAGAAATTATTATATGGAACTTATAGATTTTTAATGCCATCGACATATCTTTTTTTATTGCTATTGGTGGCAAACGAGCAGACAGCACACCTGATGGTAAGTGTCACTGCCGCCCATGGACCTTTGCAATACCAAGGGTATATAGCCAGATCACTGCCCACCAATACAAACCCTAAACCCACCCCAGTTGGGTTGCCGGCTCTCTCGCTCACCGAACGAAGTGCAATAGTACATTGCTATTACTCAGACGTCGATCTTCTGCGAGAGCGTGGTACTACCCCGGACGGACCGGCCTGTGGCTATAGACAGAGAAATGTCTACAGCGTGGTCCTACCACTATAAAATCATGTATATTATTAAAGACGTATACTCTTCATACACGCTCGCCGGTTTCGGAGACTCTTGACTCCAGCATAATAATTTATAACACAAAAGCACAATAAGTCGTAATCTATATTAATTGGATTTTTTTAATTTATTTAAATTACTGAAATTTAGCATTTAATATGCTTAATTATTTATAAAAACCGATTACGAAATGAAAAATGATGTCACAAGCGGGATTCGAACCCGCGCCTATTGGGATTCTGGCCCAATCGTGCTGCCACTACACCACCGTGACTAATTGTAGGACATGCAAATTTCACTTCGTATCATATTTACGTCTTAAGGTGACGGTATGCTATCTAACCGACAATGTTTACACATTGTTATAGGCTTAATAGTTAAAATTTTACAGTTAGAATTGTATTAAACGATGACACAACCTTGTTATTTAAATTACTGAAATTTAGCATTTAATATGCTTAATTATTTATAAAACTCGATTACGAAATGATTTTTTTTAATTTATACTTTTCGATATAATAAGTAATCTACATGTGATGATGCCTTAAGAGTGGAGCGGAGCGGCCCATTTTCAACAGTGGATATCGATAGTCTAATAGATGGATGGATAGATTCCAATGATAAATATTTTAACATTAACATTAAGCTGCAAAAATAAGTATTGTTTTTTAAAGTTATATTCCCTCGTGTAGAGGTTGAGATATACGAATCACGGAGTTATACCCGTATTATTTCCTGTACCACGCGGTGTCCGATTGAAGATTATAAGTTGCAGTTACAGGGGCATTAATTAATGCAACCGGGATTACTGAACGCGGCAAAGCTCCATCGTATAAAAGTTATTTGACATTGGCAATCCGATACGATACTTTTATTATTCCATACAATAAATAACGTTTTTATATTTATAGTCAATTAGATAGTTAATTACTTAAATGTGTTTATTTCTTCATCATCATCGTTTGTCATCTCTATTTATTATCAATATTTTAGCTTATATACTGCCCACTATTGGGATCCAGCTTCCTCTAGCTTCCTTATCTATATTTATATATCAAAATTTTATTGCTTTTTGCATGTTTAACAAGAAAAATGGTTGGCATTGGTGATAAATCTTAGAAATTTATTAACTAGATTATACTATTAACATAGTATTACGCAATTGCTGTTATCACAGCAACTTAATGAGTTCTAATGTTTATGCAATTATTACATAATTGAAATAAAACTACTTTTACGGATTCAATCGCGTTTGTATTTGATTTTTAATTTCCCGACGACGTTACTAGCACTTTACAGAGATTAGTCCTCTCGTGACCATGGTCACTGGAAAGTGTTCAAAACGTCGGGAAATTAAAAATCAAATACGCGATAGAATCCGTAAAAGTAGTTTTATTTCAAATCACAGCAACTATTTAAATAGCAAATTCGTTTTAAATTGTCATACATATATACATATTATCATACCATATCCCTTGCAGGGTAGGCAGAGAGAACAGAGTGCCAGAGAACTCTATCCTTGCATACTTCACTAGCTTCCTCCTCAATATTCATAATTCTCTTCATACACGCTCGCCGGTTTCGGAGACTCTTGACTCCACCTTCCTTCAGTACATGACCGATCTGGTCTAGGTTGAGTGGTGAGTCTCAATCTCCTCCGGTACCTACATCCTTCCACTTTCGCATTGTATATCTTCTTAACCAGACGTTCGTTCGGCATTCTTTCCACATGTCCGAACCATCGGAGCATTCCCTTTCGCATCTTTACACCAATACTCTCTTTCATACCTACTCGCTCTCTTACGTCGTCGTTACGAATGCGGTCGGTCAGCCTTACTCCACAGATTTTCCGCAGAGATAGCATTTCGACCGCATTAATTAAAAAAAAAACTATTTCAAACTTAATTAAAATTAACTAGATCACCACAAGATTGCAAAGTATTGTAAATACTTATTGTATAAGTTTCTAAATACTTATTGCGTATTGTAAATACTTATTGCGAAAGGGAATGCTCCAACATTCCCTTTCGCATACATACCTATATATTAACTAGTGTAATAGTACTGTTAATGTTAATAGGTAATTTCTGTTATCATAGCAACTGTTTAAGTAACAAATTCGTTTGAAATTGTCATTATACGCGATTGTTATTAAAATAAGACATGATAATTTAAAATAAAGAGTGATGTATTTAAAATAATTAAAGTAAATTAAGGAACTAATTTACGTTAGCGAAGCATGTCTATTGTTACAATATTTTGTCTCCCTTCTTAATGAGCTGCCACGTTAAATGTGTAAGGTTAAATTCAAGTAAGTGTAAAGTTAATGGTTCAATACAAAATAGTACCAACGATTAAATTAATTTTATTTGTTGCTTAAACAGAATTGTTTGTATAACATTTAGGGAAGTTTTTTGGACTGGCCATAGATAGATGGACCATACCACATCCAACTGTGAAAAGTGACGTTAGATCGGTATGGGTCGCAACCCATCGTATTTCTCCTCTCTCCCTTTCAAGCGGCCCACCTGAACAAATTTCTTGAATTTGACCACCAACCAATTCTTTGAGTTAGTAGCTTAGTAGAGGTCAAAAATAGTTCTAATAGAATTTTTAATTGCTTTTGTACGTTATTATTTTTGTTATAACTAATAAATTATTACGTTTAAATGTTTGTATACTTATAAAATATAACAATCTTCTTTATGGTGTGACATTTAAAGGTTAACCATTATATAAACATGAAAATAAAATGAAATATTTTTCATTTGAAATTTCAATCTCTGTTCCTATAAAGCCGTGTCCTAAATGTGTATGGCTAAAGCTTAGATACTTTCAAATGGCGTACTAATAATTGTACACAATAAAAGACTCGAGAAATTCCAATTTTACAGAGTATTTGCATTTAACTAGGAGTACTGATATCAAATTAGACTTAAAAAAAAAAATATGACGCTGCAAATATTTTAAAATAACATTTCCACAATCAGTTAAACAAACTTGTGATACCACCATTAAAAAATATCGTTATGTTTTTAAAACTGCAGATACTCGACAGCACAGTTGGTGTAGTAGTGTTTAAGCTAGCCTACTGTGTCAGTGTTAACACTTTAACTGCCAAGTAAAAAAAATATGACGATAAATTTTCAAATCTGATTTTACAGTAAAAACCACTTAAATGGCATCAAAAATTGATTTCGTAATTATTTACGTATTTGTTTCTTTAAAATATCTAAAAATAAAATTATGTCAGGCATAATTAGGCACACATACAATTTGCGGGTCAAGCTGCAAGTAGTTAGCTGTATAGAAAAATACTCGCAAATCGTGACGGACGGCTTGCTGAGGCCATTTGAACTTGGTGCTGTGGTGTCAATGACTGACGTGGCCTAAACAAGTACTACGCATGTCAGGCACACGTGACTGACCTGGCAGCTAACGAGTTAAGGATTTGATTCCTTAATAGACAAAAAAATGTGTGATTCACAAATTGATGAATAGCAATTGAATTAAGAATAAGTTATTTGTTATTTGTGTCCTTTAAATTGAATTTTTGAAAAGGCTACCACACCACTATACAAGTATCATTTCTCTAAGTGGCGTGTATTGTCGTTTTATTTAAAAGAAAAAAATATGAATGTGCAATATTTTTCAAACAAATTATACAAATCCCATTATACAATTCAAGGTTTTTACACTTAACCATGTATATATGTGTGTTCGATTATTATAGCATAGCTTTTATTACATAATATTACTGAGGCTCGAAGGAGTACTATAAACATAAAAAAAAAATGCAGCATAAATAATTAAATTCAAGAAAACATTTATTAGTGTTATAATTATTTATTATGAATGGTAATAATACATCACTGTAAAACTTTTACTGCTGTTAGTTGCCACTAAACTTTTTTTTTGTATAAATACTGTTTTGCGAATAAAGAATAATTATCACATAAGGATTTATTAATTCACGGTGGCTTAATTGGTAGGTTGGGTAGAACTGATTTCTAATAAACTTGGGTAGAATTTCTAAGTGTGGTAATAATTTTTTGTAATAAATTTTCTCTCGAAAATCAATTTTTATAAATACCTTAGGATGTCAAAAGCTAAACCAATAAAAAGTAATCAAAATATACCCACATACATATATACTTGCTATATTCTTGTTGCGTAAAAAGCTAAACCTACAAGTAAGTACCGAACAACTGGATTTTAAAATTATCGCTGTCTTATTTTTTTTTTGTGTGCGCTACGTTTGGCGCGCTCCTCGCACAACTCCGTCCGGGGCGACAGAGGGGCGTAAGCACGCACACCCGTAACCTACCTGTGACACGTCGCTTTCGTCGTTGGGCCGACCACCGGAGCAGAGTGACTTGACGTCAGTGGTCGGCCCGTCGGTCAAGGAGAGGGTACCCCTCAGGGGGTATCCCCTGAGGGGTACCCTCTCCTTGACCGACGTCCGAAGACGAGGACGCACCAGCTTCTCACGCGTGCAGCGACAGTGAGGCTAGAGAACAAGTCCACTATTGACCCGCCCCACTGCCGCACGCACGTAAGCACCGAGCCCCTGTTCAGCTAACTGAGGCCCAGTGCCGCCGCCTGTCCTCGGTCCTCCGTCCCAGGGGACCCGCACGCCATGGGCTTGGCGTTGAAGTCCCCCAGAACGAAGACTTGGCGCGGTGTCAGTCGCCGTAACGAGGCCTCCGAGATGGTGAGGGAGGCCCCGTAAATTATCGCTTTCTAACAGACACAGTTCGTACTTGGTATGAGAATTAATCAAGCAAAAATAAAAAAAAATATTTGGTAAACCTTAGATTAAACAATCAGAAGAATTCGTGATAAGAACTCGCTTATTTTAACTTTTCAGGCTATGGTCCAGTCAAACCACGCCTAACCATTCGAGGTGGCAGAAGAAGCGGCGTACAGCCTACTGCACTGCACTTCTCTATCGCTATTTGTACGGACCATCAACAACGAGTGCTTGTTTTTGGTGCAATTTCGCACGCTACAGGATCAAGAAAGCCATTCTATACAATGCTAATTAAGTAATATCATAATAATAATTAAATGAATAAAACTAAACCTACAAACTCACACTGGAAGACTTTCAATTTCAGACGCGAATTGTTGATAATTCAACTTAATTAACTTAGGAAGCGAGTGAAGTATGCAGAGATAGAGTTCTCTGGCACTCTGTTCTCTCTGCCTACCCTGCAAGGGATATGGCGTGATGATATGTATGTATGTATATATGTATTATTGTCATATATTTAATGAATATACATAATTCAGACATTGTGTCAGACTAGATTTAACCACAGACCTTCACGTCCTCGAAGCGACTCGGTTGTGGTGTCTGTTGTAGACATATACCACCGGTATCCTCGTCACAAGATTAAACGACCTCAAGTTTAACGCAACTAAGTAAGAGCAATTATGTTATTGAATTAGTTATAATATTTTTTTTTTATTTTTATTTCAAAACTATCGTTCCCTGAGGGATGAAAATGTAACTTTAAGATGGTCCTTACATGAAAAAGAATTAGCATGATATCTGGAATCATTTAACACCATATTGCAATTTATTCCATCAGATGATGTTTTACTTTTTTGAATAGGGAAGAAGAAGAAATAATAATATCTTATAAAAATCGGCACTTTTTTTTTTTTTTTTTTTTTCCTTTTTTTTTTTTTGGTAGGCTATGGCCCGGTCACACGTCGCCCGTACCGCCCGGGGCGACGGAAGGGCAGCGCGTGGCCCCATAACCCACCGTATTCCCTCCCCATCGCCATTGGGCCGGCCACTGGTACCGCTTCCTTGCCTTCCGTGGCCAAAATCTGCACTTGAATTGTAAAAGCCAGTATTTACTAATTGTACTGTAAAACATCTGATGTAATTTTTTAATAATATTTTATTGGAAATTTTTACTTAGAGCATATCATAGAAACCTAATGAACATAAATTACGCCAAGAATAACCATTTGCAGATCATTTGCTAGAATATGTATTTTTTTCTAAAAGTTATGACAGCCTTAACATTAGTTAAATAAATTACCGTTGACATTAGTTAAATAAATTACCGTCTAAGAGTTCGTGAATTATATTTTGGCTCTATAATATAAAAATAAATGGCACAGAAAATTTGATTTTTACATTATTATGACAATTCATCATTCATCATTACCCTGCTCTTATCCCAATTACTTGGGGTCGACGCAATATGTTCTTTTCTTCTACACAATGTGCTGCCCCTGCGCGTCGTCTGCGAGGTACGCCCATTATTTTCCATAAAATTGTACATATTGCAAAGATTTCGGCAATATTTTTTATAACCGGTCGCTGCCTGACGTCAACCCTCCTTGGGAATGTCGTCGCTGACCTGACGGCATCAGATGATATTGGCCCAGGTCAAAGTAAAGATTTTAGTGGTCTTTTACGACACTCACAAGCAAAGCTAAGGTTGGTAGTATTCGTAGCCGCCACCACACAGCAATTATTTTGACAATTAATATATATATATATATATATATATATATATATATATATATATATATATATATATATATATATATATATTAATTATATTCGTGAATTAGCTAAAGCTAGACAATTGTTTTATACCAATAGTAATAACAAAAATAAAAATGAACAATATTGTCATAGTAAAACAGTTTCTATATATTATATTGAAAAAATCTTATAAAGTTCAGGCTAGATCCAAATACTAAGTTTGTCTGAGGCAAATCCTATCTACGTGCCTTCGTTTAATCTTCCGGATAAAAGAGGCGTGCTCACCTCATTGTTGGTAAGTTTATCTACACCATTCCATATACCCGTATTTTAATATACTCTATTCTATGAACTATGTTCATAGAAAAAAATAAATTTCTAATGCTTCCTGGAGCTAAATAATTGTTCTGTCTGTTATTATTAATATTAGCTAGTCATTAAGATGAGAACCTAACTGAGAAAATGTTTTGTGTTATATATTTTATCGTGAAAGGTTATCTTCAAATATACAGTAATATATGCGCCTATTCGCAATTCTTTATTTCCCCTTACCTAACCGGTAACATAACCGGACACAATATTTAAGAGTTTTGCACGTAGCTATATTTTTAATTATAAATGGGACTATTGTTCAAATCCTTTAAATTTATTTTAAATGTCACATTTAAATAAAAAAAAAAATATTTGTTTGGATATCTTATTAAAAAAAAAGGATATAAGAGGAAGTTTGAAAGTGGCACCAGTGACGGAAAAGTTGAAAGTGAACGCCTGACTTGGTATGGACATGTGATGAGACGGGATGAATGTAATGTTGGGAGAAGAGTTTTAAGTATGAATGTTGAAGGCTTTTTTTTTTTTTTTTTTTTTTTATGTTGATGGATTGCGTGAAGCATGATATGAATGGAAAGGGAGTGAACGCAGAGATGACATCGGATAGGATTGAGTGGAAGAAAAGGACATATTGCGTCGACCCCAAGTGATTGGGATAAGAGCATAATGATGTTAATGATGATCTTATTAAAAAAAAAAAAAATTAGCACTTTGTAGATCAATGTCTGTCGGGGAGCTAGTAAACTTTAAAATATTATATTATTCTGCTACACAAAATAGGCTAGTACTTAGTATACACAAATGTCATTTGTGACATTTTAGTGATAAGACCACACTGTTATTAATTTTCTGTCTAAAGCCCATGGCACGGACCCATCGATGGTAATACCATACTTTCGCAGAAAATCGACGTCTGAGCAGTGGAAAGGTACTGCTGCGCTTCCTTCGGTGAGCGAGTGAGCCTGAAGCCCAATTTTCTTGGTGTGTTTAGGGTTTTCTTTGATAGGCGGCGACCTAACTGTATCCCTGGTAAGGCAAAGGTCCATGGGCGTCAGTAACACTTACCATCGAGTGTGCTGCTTGCTTCTTTGTCTTCACAAGCAATAAAAAAACACTTGTGTATGTAAAGTTACTACAAGATAATCATTGGGAGACTTTATCGATTGATTGATATGTATTTTTTTTTTCATTCAGCACATTAGTAAGTTGATCGATTAATAAATTGGATTTTTAGAACTGAAGCTGACTCTATATAAATTTCGTTGAGAAAAAGAAATAAAAAAAATAACTTGAATTGTTATATATCAATTTTCCGTGTTGTCGCGGTGTAAGAATACAACTCACTCGATCCTTTCTTACGCATGTCATAAAAGACGATGGGATGTCGCAGATAATATCACATTGCAAGAGAAGGAAATATCGAAATTAAATTATATATTAATATACTAAACGATGGAAATTGATCTAACGGTCAACTTCCCTTTCGTCGTATAAATAGTAGGTTATATATAGTAGAGTGTAGTATTAGTAATAAAAAGAAGAATATCCATGAATGTGGTAAATCTTTTTTCATAAATGTTAGAATTAAATTAATATTGAGGGATTTCCCATAAATCTATCTGTGTATGACTATGTGTTAAAGTATTTCCGTGGGCGGGAAATTGCTACGTTATGCTAGAATGATACCAAGTGGAGACATCGGCTGTTGCTTCTATATCGATTATGTTTAAGATGTGAGATATAAACTACACAATATTCTTTCTATGTCGATATATATTTTTGGAATAGATAGGTTTAATATAGACCTATCTATTAAAAATATTTTTTTTTGTTTATTTGAGAGATTTTAAGGGCTACACCCGAACTCTCGTGTGGATTTGATTTTCGTATAAAAGAAGTGTGCTAAGTAGCATAAACCATTATTGAATTATATAAAATGGTTCCAGGTGATAGTTAGAGTGTATAGCGATATGATACCACACCTTCTGTGCAATTATTAGCATATGATATTAGGTATCAAATTGCGACTTTATAATAATAATATAGATTATTTCAAACTTGTACAAAAACTATGTATATTTAACACCTTTATCTTAAAAAAACAACGTTTATTACTAAAAAGGTCAGTCTATTTTTATATCAGATTTGGTTAGTAGTTTATTTTCCATATATACGTTACACGCAATCACTTTATTAGATACCAATTCAATTAAACTGTTTGTTAGTGATCTGTCAATGTTAATCTATCTAACAAAGCATACAATATAGATTATATGAATTGGATCCTATATAGAGGATTCGATCCCGGGATCTCGAGATCCGGGATCCCGGTCATATTTTAGTCCCGAAATTTTTGGTGTCAAATTTAATGAATCCCGGCATTGATACATTTTTTTAAATTAGTCAATAAAAATGTGCGTGAGACGAAACGCACTTACCTTGATTTGTCGTTTTAACAGCCACCTTGTTTACACGACTGATTTCACTTAGAATACACATATTATTAATTGATTCATACTAAGTAATTTCATTTGTTTTTGTTAAGTTGTAAATGTGTAAAAATTTCCGTTTCACTTCGTGTAAGTATTGATATTTTTTTGTTAATTGGTGATAATCAAATTATTAAAAAGCAAAAATGCATTAATGATTTAATTTTCGTGGTTTAAATAAGTAATCTATAAAGTTTCTCGTCAATTTAATTTAAAATATAAGTACCTACCCATAAACATAAGTAGAAAGAAGTTGATTTTTTGAAGTTTATTGTTGGTTTCCATCGATCACTAGTTAATTAGTGATCGATGTTGGTTTCATAAATTATTTACAGAAGTACCTAGTTTAGTTATTTAAGAAGAAGAAAGTTTATAAAAAAAGTGTAATTTTGTTTAACCGGCTCTTTGGAGATTTAAAATTTAAATATTTTATGTACTCAAAAATTGATTTTGATATGTTTACTGACTTTTTGTTACCATTTTCCATTACCAATACAATCCTGTGACTATCCCGGGATTAATTGTAGATAATCCCGAAATCCCGGGATTATAAAAATCGACCGGGATCGAATCCTCTAATCCTATATCAAGCATTTAAACCGTGTATCACGTCGAATGTCTAAAACTGTCAAGCTCTCGTTTAAAGCTACTTTAAACTGACACTTCTGTAGTTATTATACTTAGTAATAGTAGTTGCAATTATTAAATTAACACACACAGATCTCAGATCAATTTAAAAAAGCAAATAATAGTAGCTGTGAAAATTGCGATTCAGTAAATCTTGCGATTTCAGTAAATCTATTATTTATTGTTTTATAAAGCAGTTAATCGTATTATTTAATTTAACATTAATTATTATATATTTTGAGCTTCTCTTTGTAGATAAAAAAATGAAGATACATACGGTTACTTTTTTTTATAAGATAGCCTCAAAAGACATGTGATTGGAGTCGAATAAATAAAAAAAAGTATAATTAAACTTTAAAGTAAGGGATAATTAACAATTTAAGATGTGTATTAAACATATTCAAGACTTCCGTTGTCGGGAATCTAACAATCTATGGAAATTCTAAAAATCGGGAGCATCCATCTCCTGGAAAACTCATAGCACAAACTATGACCACTCAATCCTGTATTCAAAGCATGTTTGTCAATTGTCTTTTTTTGAGAACGCCTATGTCCAACAGTTGACGTTGATAAGTTGATGAATGGATCATATAAAAAGAATTCAATGTTGTTGTACGATTAAACACCATTAGTTCTATGTTATTCTACATTCTTGCCTTTAGTATCTATTAATTCATTAATGGTAATGTATTTGGGCGAGTGCCGCACTCTCACCCTTGTCAAATTATCGCACAATAGATGAATGTTTACAAAGACATTCCATAATTGTTTGTTTTCCATGTGTATTGCTAATTTACGAAATGAAATATTTGATATTATAATGAAATATAAATCTTATAGAATATCATATACTCTTATATACATATGTTTATATATTTCCTTTCAGTGAGCTGATGCGCCATTATTGACTACGAGATATTTTCACATTAAGTGTGGAATTTAATTAAGTTGATTAAGCCCGAAAAACAATAACTACTACTTGCTTTTGAGTTTTTGACTTCTAACCACTAAGCAAATAATATTGAAAATATTTTTAGGGTTCCGTACCTCGAAAGGAAAAAACGGAACCCTTATAGGATCACTTTGTTGTCCGTCCGTCCGTCTGTCTGTCTGTCAAGACTCTTTTTCTCACTAACGCGTGGAGGTATCAAGCTGAAATTTATATCAAATACTCAAGTCTACTGTCCCTTAGAGCTGTGAAAAAATCAAACTTTTAAGATAACGCAATCAAAAGATATAGCTATTTATGTCGCAAATTTCTGCAAATTTTCGACACTCGCAAGGGAATCAAAACCTACAGGGTACTTCCCGTGAACTCAGAATCTTGAAATTTGGAACGAAGCAACGTCTTATAGCACAGATTAAGGAAAAATTGTGAAAACTGTAAATTTTTGATTACATCATATAAAAAAAATATTTTAATCATTTTAAACTCACTACCCCTTTTCACCTGAACGTGTATGGTTAACAAGCAGCAGTTAATTTCGCACTGACAATAAACAGGCAGTAGAGCGAGGCGTGAGCGAGTGGTCTAAGGCGTTGGTTTAAGACACCGTAGGCACGAGTTCGAATCTCACCGCCGCACAGTGGGCTGAAAATCGCGTTTCATAGACATAGAAACATAAGTTATAATGTATAATTTTTTTGTGTAGAAATGGGTTCTCCTGATCATTACTATACTATATAATGTTATATGAGATAATTTGGTTAACAATTGAACGAGTTATAATTTTTTTTAGAAAAAAATGTATGGAGCTGACATGAAAAATGGTGATATCTCTGAAATCGCAAGGTTGGCCGTTATATTCTCGCAGATGTATATAGTAATAATTATTTGTGATTTTTTGACATACTTCATATTACGGCAGCACCTGCGATATTTTTTTTAAAAATCGTCAAAGGTTTCAAATTATTGTATTTTTAGATAGCTACTTTTAATTGTACTTTTATTTAATAATAACGTTTTAATTCTTCAAAGATGCATATAATATTCTTCATCACCATCCGAATCCACTTCAGAATCGGACTCTATGTTTTCCATTACACCCAAAGACTCCATATAAGGTTCCTGCAATTAAGTAGGTCTAATGTTTCACTAAAGTATGCTTGTTTCTTATAAGCTTCCAGCTTTTATCTTATTACTGTAAAATGGGGATCAGATGAGAGGATAAGCATATTGAGAATATTCTCATTAGAGGTTTGCCTGCTCTTTTCCTAGAATGGTGTTCTCTAAACCTCCTGAAATCTTTGTTGCGCGCTTTCTGGAGCTTCTTCTGAAAGACTACCAATTGGTACAATAGCATTATCTGCGATTATGTCATCTCTATGAATGAACAACTTGTGGACTGTCGACGACATGTAATACCAATTATATAGTTCTACATATTTCTTTGCTGTTATTTTGGCGTATTCCTTAAATTTCGAAACATCTATAATCTCACTAGAAGTGATTGCCTGCAGAATCACAGCAAACCTACGTATTAAGTTTTTGTCTAGTCCAGTAATTGCACCAGTTTTGTCAGGCAACTCAAAAAACCTTCTCGCAGTATTACCGTCATTAGTCATGCCAGATCCTTGCTTAACGATGTCGACTAAAAGATTTAGTTCATTGTTAAAATGATCTTGGATAAGTTTTTTTCTTAACTTTAACAACCGTTTGCGATATTCTTCTCTCGCAGACCACTTTTTAAAATCAAGACGCTAGGCTATATGTAGAAGACATTCCATCACATTCATGCGGGCATGTAATGATGATAATCCAAATTCATATACACCAGAAAACACTGTCTCTCGTCTTTGGTGACTGACCTTATTTGTTTTGTATTTTGTGGGGAGCAGTGCTTTGATTTACATACATACCATCACGCCATGTCCCTTGTAGGGTAGGCAGAGAGAACAGAGTGCCAGAGAACTCTATCCTTGCATACTTCACTCGCTTCCTCAACATTCATAATTCTCTTCATACACGCTCGCCGGTTTCGGAGACTCTTGACTCCACCTCCCTTCAGTGCTTTGATTTCGTTATCAATTTTAGTTTTTTCTGAACTGCATTGGACGACAATATGTAGATGAGGAGGGTTTTGAATTCTTCCATATTGTTTCACCTCCAGCAGTCAATTTTAGTGGAAACAAAGAGGTCATGAATATGCTGCTGAATCATTTTGCTCACTGTCCATTACCTGTTTATATCGACTTTGGTTAGATGCAACGTCAAATCCCTACATTGATATTAAAATAAATTTCTGGCCTTCTATGCTATAAGGATACCAAGAAGATTTTCTAGAATCTAGTTTACCATTAAATCCATAATTCCTTGAAACGCAATTTTAGCTGAAGATTCCGTTTCAGTCACGGAAGTTCTTTGGAGAGTAACACTGCAGCTTAGCCTTTTGTACTTTATAGTGAGACGGAAGTACAACTTCAGAACCTTCTCGAATTGAAGTTTCCCTCAAATTGGTGAAGTTATTGCCATTTCAAGAGTTTTAATGAAAATAGCAATCCGGGTGCTTTTCTGCAGAAAATAATGATGAAAAATCTGGTTTCTTCATTATTTCCTTGAATTTTGCTGCTGCTTGTGGGTCTTTGAGCATATATATACTCAATAACGGATGCAATATCTTTACGACCATCTTCTGTCAAGAGTGCTGCAGCTGAATATGCTAACTCAATAGATTTTTCGCCTTCATGTTCGTTAGACCTTCTCTTCTTCTGCTTATTGCCTAGATCTTGAAAGGCCTTCGAAGATTTTTGTCATTGTTGAAACCGATAGCATCGTTGACGTTGATAGTAAAGGTTACTCATGCTTTCTTTGAAAGCTTGTAGGGTGAGTAAATTAGTTTGCACGCAGCTTGGCCAGTCAATACTTGTCTAAAGCCAATTAGTGTAGTATCGTCTAAATTTTCACAGGATAGCGTTTGGATCTCAACCACCTCTTTTGAACAGCTCGTGTGAATCTTCCACAAAATTCCTTGAATGTAACACTGTCTTCCTCAGAAACGCTAGAACACAATCGAACCACTAGTGAATTGAACAATACTTCGTTATCAAAGGAAATAGTATCTATGACTACTCAGTATAACAAATAAGTCCAAGTTTGTAATTAAACTTTCCATTATTCACAATCACAACTTACAAGAATATTAAAAAATGTTAGCGGTAGAAATACTCAAAATGAACTCAAATTACCATCTCAATTTTGACTGTTTATTGCTATTGAGTATTTGATGTTTTAGAGGGTAATTAGGCAAATATAATTCTCTTCTTAAATACACGATGTTCACGACATTACCTAATTATCTGTACTAATTTCACAATTAACAACATTCTTTTATTCCTATGTATTTGTACTTTTATTCTTTTACCAAGCAATTCCCTATGTATAATGAAGGTACTTACATAGTGATATTAGAAGTGATTCGATTCTGAGAGGTCATTTAGTAATACTACAGTATTTAAGAATTAGAGATGACTAGCTCACATAACTCACATTCAAAAGATAATTCATTATTACCACGTAGTTTTATTGAGCGTTTATATACAACGGACTAACGTGATATCTTACACTTCTTTGTGTGTAAGCTAGATCTTAATACATGCATATTTGAAGAAATTGAACGTTATTATTACATAATAGTACAAGTAAAAGTAGTTATCAAAGAGTAAAGTAGTTAGAAAAAATACAAAAATTTAAAAACTTAGACGATTTTTAAAAAAAATATCGCAAGTGCTGCCGTAATATGAAGTATGTCAAAAAATCATAAATAATTATTACTATATACATCTGCGAGGATATAACGGCCAACCTTGCGATTTCAGAGTTATTCCTATTTTTCAAGTCAGCTCCATACATTTTTTTCTAAAAACAATTATAACTCGTTCAATTGTTAACCAAATTATCTCATATAACATTATATAGTATAGTAATGATCAGGAGAATCCATTTCCACACAAAAACATTATACATTATAACTCAAGTTTCTATGAAACGCGATTTTCAGCCCACTGTGCACCGCCGAGCTCTTTTTGCTATTTATTTTTGCAAAATTTATTCATAATAAGTTAATAATATAATATTATAAATAAAATTGTTTAAAAACGTGTTCATTAAATGTTTTAAAAATTAGTAGTTTTAATATTTATTAAAACTACTAATTTTTTATTTTCTACTAATTTAGGTGTAACTTGAATTAATATCAAAGAAAAAAGAAACTTGAATTCATCATCATCATTCTCCTACTCTTATCCCAATTACTTGAGATCGATACAATATGTACTCTTCTTTCATAGTACATAATGTAAAAGTTATTGGCAATAGTTTTATGACCGGCCCCCTGCCAGACGTCAACCCTCCTTGGGAATATAATTGTTGACCAAACGACATCAAATGGAGTTGGCTCAGGTCGTTAAAAGCTCTTAGTCGTCTTTTACGACATCCACGAGTAAAGTAAGGTTTGGTAGTATTCGTAGCCGCTTTCACACAGCACAAAAAAAAACTTGATTTAATATAAAAAAAAAAACTACTGCATAAATATTTTTTTAGTTTTACGGAACCCTTCGTGCGCGAGTACAACTCGCACTTGGCAGATTTTTTTTTGCTTTAATTTATGGCTATTCAATAGTGTTAGAATATGATACTGTAAAATAATAATAAGCTTAGGAAAAAAGCAAATGAAAATTGATGCTTTTGAACGAAATAGAGCATTTTTCTGTTCTATTTGGACAGGCAATAGTAAAACTAAGTCGTACACCCAAATATAATATTTTCTTTAAAAAATTGGTACGTTCTACTATCAATAAAGTAAAGTGGAAAGACCTTGGTATGCATTAGCTTCCAATTAGATTTTTTAAATAGCATAGTTATTTAGAATTTGTCAAAAATAGTATAGTCTACGTCACCTTGTGCATAAAAATATTACCAGTTTATTACTCGTTTCTCAACTAAAAATAACTTATTACTCATTCTCTTATGTTCTTATTATCCGTGTGATGACGGAGTATGTCACCACCCCTATCTTACACGTGGGTGATCGTAGAAGACGACTAAGGGATATAAAAAGCATATAACATCTATGCAAGAGAAGAAAAACTCGAATCAAAACCCTATATCAATACGTCTGATCAGTGTGGTATTGTAGGTTAGTTTCCCTTCCATTACAAAGGAGACCCGAGCCCAACAATGAAACATATATGGGCTGTGATGACTAATTTTCTATGTTCATATGTTTAAGGCTAATTTATAATGGATATATAATAAAATAAAACTCATATATAAAATGAAATGAATGTGAAATGAAACATCTCTGCAGAATCGACCACTACATAAGCTTCAACAAATAACATGTAATTATAATAAACAATTCAGCTTCAGCTGTAAGTCTACGCATTAAATATTGAAGCTGAAAACACGACTAATGTTTATTGTAAAGGCAACAAACAGCCCCCAATCAAACTAACGCTCGACCGCAATTTGTTTGAAGCGAAGAAATATTGTGTTCCTTAGTGTTGGGTAGTTAGCCGTATGTGGGCGTACCACGATATCAGTGGAAATACAATTAATTTTCATTGTTTTTACTAATTTTACTTGCTGATATAAAATAAGTGCCATGGGTTCGATTCTCACGCAGGACAATTCTTTGTGAGATCCACAATATATTGTTCTGAGCCCGAGTGTAATTTGTCTGCATGAATTGCATGTTTGTAAAGTCTCTCGTAATACAAGGATTATTTCTTTAGTGTAGAGGGCTGTCCTCTATAAAAAAAAAAAAAAAAATTTGTGTGTCAGCTCCGACGCACGACTGGAGTTTACTCTTTAAGTACGATTATCAGAACAGGCGCAAAAAAAGCTCATTTGACTAAAAATAATATATATATATATATATATATATATATATATATATATATATATATATATATATATATATATATATATATATATATATATGTATATATATTTATTTACATTTATTAAAACTGTTCAGTGAAGTATTATCTCACGTCAGAAAGTGAAAGGTGCGCAGAATAGGTTGCGCACCAAAAACGTAACGAGGTCATTCGATCACTAGATTTTACTCCTCAAATTTTCTCATACCGGGCGCCTTATATGAAAATCGATTATTAAGGAGTAAACTCCAAAAAGCGAATGTGTGTAATGAATGACTGACTAACACAATGACTGTGTAGCGATATCAAAATATGAATCTGCAATATTATTTAGCATAACGTCATTACGGTTTCTTATACAAGTATAACAACAAAATTAATTTAATTTATATTGAAAAGGCACGGTTACAAAGGATAATAAATAAATGGCAATCAAAATAATCTGGTTAGGCGACAAGTTTCCAGGGTTGTCACTTGCTGAATTCAAAAGTTCAATCGTACTTTAAACGAGTTAATCCCTTTTATTTGATATTGAGGCTCTCTGCGACCGCTTTAGAGCTTTTCTTAGCTTATAGCTTGTTATGATTATATTTTCTATATATACTCGTATATATTTTTTGAAGAATCATCATTCTGCTACTCTTATCCTAATTACTTGGGGTCGATACAATATATACTCTTCTTTCATAGTACATATTGTAAAAGTTATTGCCAATAGTTTTATGACCGGCCGCCGGCCAGACCCTCCTTGGTAATGTAATTGTTGACCAAACGGCTCTTAGTCGTCTTTTACGATATCCATGAGCAAAATAGAGGTTGGTAGTATTCGTAGCCGCTACCACACGGATATATATGTATATATATATATATATATATATATTTATGTATAAATGCGTGTATATATATATATATATATATATATATATATATATATATATATATATATATATATATATATATGTATATATATATGTATATATATATATATATATATATATATATATATATATATATATATATATATATATATATAGATATATATATATATATATAATAGACGGATAGCGTTATAATGCGATATCATTTTTGTATTTAGTTTAATTATATATATATGTTTTTTTTAAAGACACCACCTCTTTTTTTTTGGTAAGCTATGGTCTAGACACACATTGTCCATTCCGTCCGGGGCGTCGGAAGGGCGGCGCGTGGCTCCATAACCCACCGTATCCCCTCCCCATGGCCATTGGGCCGGCCGCTGGTACTGTTTTCTTGACCTCCGTGGTCACTACCTTGCACTAAAGATACCAAGGAAATAATCTTTTACAAACACTAAGGAAATAAACCCTACACTAAGGAAATAATCTTTTACAAACATGCAATTAACGCAGACAAATTACGCCCAGACTAATAAACAACACTTCGTGGATCGCAGAAAGTATTGATCTGCGTGGAAATCGAACCCACGGCACTGGTATGGAAGGTCGGTATCTTAACCACTACGCCATCTATGCAGTCATTATAAGTAAATATTTATAAAAAATTTAACAAAAGTAAAAAAAAATTGTCATTAACTTTAAGACTAATAAATATATGATATATTGTAACAAAAAAGGAAGGTAAAAATGTATGAATGAAATACAAAGATTTCACCTCACAAAAATACTAACGAAATTGTATGCAAAAAAAAAAGCTTAGTAAAAATCCAGCGACGTTGAGAGGCTCTCTAAATTTTATGTATCAATCTCTACATATGGCCGTACAAACGTTTAGTACGGCTGCCTATTTCATAAGGGAAGCGTATTTTTTGTGAATGTGTCCGATCGGATTAATTTTCACGAAATCGCTTTACGGATTTCCCCAATTGCTGTTACAGTTTATTTCACCCTGTGGCATCATCTCCAGGAAATTGTTTTCACGAATCCTTTTGAATCTACGAAAAAGTTGACGATGTCTGTTTATTATATATATTTTTTCATACAATAAGGATTGTATTATATTCTTGTGATAGATTAAGAATATAATGTGTCTCCATTAATAACTATAGCTAGGAATAGTATCCACATAACATAGACCGAAGAGAAATAAAATAAAATAAATTGCCTTTTATAGAATATATTTCGAATAAATTGCCTTTTATAGAAGGTTTTTTTTATAAAAACACTTCTCAATAATCCTTTTATTACGAGGGACTTTACAAAAATATATATTAACGCAAAAAAATACACCCAGACCCAGAACCGCATTTTGTGGATTGCAAAAAGTATTGTGCTGTGTAGGAATCGAACCCACGGCCCTTATCTTAACCAAAATACCATTTGTGTAGTTAGATATATTTTTATTGACTATATATAGATTGCATATTTTTAGTCTTCTAAAAAAAAACTGACTGCAGTTATGATTAATATGTTGATTGTAGTTATCATCATCATCATTCTCCTACTCTTATCACAATTACTTGGGGTCGATACAATATGTACTCTTCTTTCATAGTACATATTGTAAAAGTTATTGTCAATAGATTTATGACCGGCCGCCTGCCAGACGTCAACCCTCCGTGGGAATGTAATTGTTGACCAAACGGCATCCGATGGAGTTGGCCCAGGTCGTTATAAGGCTCTTAGTCGTCTTTTATGACATCCATGAGCAAAGCAAGGGTTGATAGTTTTCGTAGCCGCTACCACATAACAAATGTAGTATTCCATATAAAATGCCATGGGGTATGAATCCACTTAAGACAATAAATAGGTTGTACGATCTAGAAATGGCGTCTCTGAGTGTAATTATAAGTATCTATTTATCTAGTAACTCTGAGTAAAGTCATTTCAGGAAGAAAAACTATTCCATAGTGCGGAGTAAGACATTTTTGCGAAAAGAAAACAAAACTAAAAATGTTATCAGAAGTAAAAATTTGTATTAAAAAAGCAATCATTTACCTGTGTTTGGCGTGAAAGAGTAAGAGTAACAAATCACGTTGCTAACGGTATCTTGTATAAATATCAAATATGGTGAACAAATGTGAGGGTATTACCTTTTGAGAGATAGCACCGGCGCCGGCGGCGGGCGAAATCATTTCCGTTATGTCAATCACACGTCCCACCCGCCCTGTCCGGCTATACATTCGACCACTAATGAGTTCGTGAACCAGTTCCAATCGCATCTAGATTGAGAACTCCAGGGCTGAGTTTATTGAGTTAATTAAATTACTGTTTGTTAAATTACCCTTGGTAGTAGACTAGCAACCAGCCCATCTAATGGTAAATGGTAATTACTCTTCAAAGATCTCTACAATATCTTGCTGCCTATTATAAAGTAGCGTTCAGCCTTCTATTCCGGTTCTTTCACATATCGAATGAAGTGCACTAGTAAATTGCTAAAACTCTGATGTCAATTTTCTGCGAGAGTGTAGTAATCCTGCACAAAATACCCAATTATAGCTTCGAGCAAACGACTTCCAGCAGCGTGGTCCTATACTTTGATTAGCATATTTATATTAGTCCTTTTTGTTTTTATAATCCCCTAACTGCTATGTGGTGGCAGCTACGAATACTACCAACGTGGACATCGTATAAAACCATTGAGTATTACACCTGGGTTAACTCTATTTGATATCGTCTGGTCAAGAATTACATACATATAGGAAGGTGAAGTTAAGAGTCTCCGAAACCGGCGAGCGTGTATGAAGAGTATTATGAATGTTGAGGAAGCGAGTGAAGTATGCAAGGATAGAGTTCTCTGGCACTCTGTTCTCTCTGCCTACCCTGTAAGGGATATTGCGTGATGGTATGTATGTATGTATGTAAGAATAACATTCCCAAAGAAGTCATAAAAATTGTCAATGAGTATTTTAAATATGTACGATGAGAAATGGGTATATATTGCGTCGACCACAAGTATGTATTTGAGATAAGAACAGGGCGATGATGATGATGATAATGACTTAAATGAAAACCAGAATTTAAGTCCAGTGAGTTTCACCAATTAAGACTTCATTATTATTTATCTTTAGAAATAAAATCTCATTTAGTATCGAACTTGTGGCCCTGTCTCATCGGTATAGCCATATATTTTAACTATGAAATAACAGTTATAATATATGAATTAGAAAAAAGTTATTGATTCAATTATATTTATAAATATATACCATTTTAATTATCTTACGTCTTTAGTCTCTGAAATGGTAAGCATTTTAATTATCTTACGTCTTTAGTCTCTAAAAGGGTAAGCAGTCTGTTATACCTATAATTGATCATCATCATCACAGCCCATATATGTCCCACTGTTGGGCTCGGGCCTCCTCTGTAATGAGAAGGAAATTAACCTTCTATACCGCGCTGGTCAGACGTGTTGGTATAGGGTTTTCTTTCGAGTTTTCCTTCTCTTGCATAGATGCTATATGCGTTTTATATCCCTGAGTCGTCTCTTACGATCAACCAAGGGTAACAAGGGGGTGGTAAATTGTATTCTTACTCCGTCACCACAACGATAATTGATACAGCACTAATATCAGCCACTTTAAATAGAATTTTATGAAGAGTCTTTGTCTAACATTCTTTAATTTTTTAAATTAGATTAATAATGTAATTAATCGTTCATAAAATTGGTGTGATTTATTGACAGAGTTAGGATACAATTCACTATAACCTACCCTGTCTTTGGGTGTCGTAAATGACGACTAAAGGATATAATATGTCTATAACATCGCATTCGTAACGACGACGTAAGAGAGCGAGTAGGTATGAAAGAGAGTATTGGTGTAAAGATGCGAAAGGGAATGCTCCGATAGTTCGGACATGTGGAAAGAATGCCGAACGAACGTCTAGTTAAGAAGATAAACAATGCGAAAGTGGAAGGATGTAGGTACCGAGGGAGACCGAGACTAACTTACCTAGACCAGATTTGTCACGTACTGAATGAAGGTGGAGTCAAGAGTCTCCGAAATAGGCGAGCGTGCATGAAGAGAATTATGAATGTTGAGGAAGCGAGTGAAGTAAGCAAGGATAGAGTTCGCTGGCACTCTGTTCTTTCTGCCTACCCTGCAAGGGATATGGCATGATGATATGTATGTATGTATGTATAATATTTGTGCAAGAGAATATAAACTTGAAATAAAATCCTATATCAACTAAATAGACCGGCGTAATGTAGTATGCCACTTTCTCTCCTATTATAAAGGAGGCATGAGTCCACCAGTGAGACGTATATGAATTGAGATGACGATGATGTAAAATAATGATGACTTTGTTGCTTAATATCTATACTATGAATTATAGTCTATAAAATATAGCTTGATCTCTGTGACAGTTGCCACTAGTGCTGCATACTTACGATGTAGTCCGTATTTTTGTCGATGTAATTCCTTATTTTTCAATGTTATTTGCTACTGCAATTGAAAAATAATCTATAAAAAATCTATGAATACCCGATTACGAAACGAAAAATTATGTCACAAGCGGGGTTCGAACCCGCACCTATTGGGAATCCGGCCCAACCGTGCTGCCACTTACACCATCGTGAACTATTTTAGGACATGCAGATTTCGCTTCATATTATATCTTACGTCTTCAAGGTGACGTATGCCATCTATCGGACAATGTTTACACATTGTATAGACTTAATAATACTTCAAACTTTACAGTTAGAATTATATTAAACGATGACACAACCTTGTTATTCAAATTACTGAAATTTTTAGCATTTAATATGCTTAATTATAAATATTTCGTTATTAATATTATAATTATTTCGTTTCGTAATCGGGTATTTATAAATAATTAAGCATATTAAATGCTAAAAATTTCAGTAATTTGAATCTATGAAAATTTTATTGAATTTAAATCAATGGATTTTATTTAATTTAAACTAAAGCTGTTAATTAATTCTTTTTATTATTTGAAAAGAGTACCTATATCCAAGTTCATCGTTACTATTATCATTATCACTTGAGCATTCCTGTAGGTTGATGATGAGTTCTTGGTCACAGATTATTTCATGAATAATCACATTTATTTTATAAAATAAATTACCTTTTTAATATAAAAGAAATGGTCTTATTATTATTATAACTGATGTCTGAATACTAAATTAACACAATTTACTTATTTTATAGAGTAACCATGTTGTATAATAGGTATGTTGTTATATAGGTAATATATTGGTTTTACTCGTTTTATAAATAATTAATAAGAATGTTATCGATTTACGTTTATCGATTGTCCCATCTCTATCTTATTCTCAGTCCAGTATGACCTTGTACTTGCGTAAGCATCATAATTTTATAAAATGGTTACTAACAATTTCGAAACATATAAGGTACAAGTGGTTGGTGTAAATATTCATATTTTTGTATTCATAATTCAGTAAAGATATAACTGGCACGTAAAGAATGCAAATATAGGCGATACAAAATAAAGTTGTAAACATGACATATATTCAAAATTACTTCATCGGTTTTGTAGCTATCTGTCACAGAGATCAAGCTATATTTTATTGACTATAGTGATATGTATTACTATGAGTTTTTCTTATTATTACAAAACGATACACGTATCGATTTAGTATATTAAAAGATCTTTCGTGTGGTGATGGAGTAAGAATACAATTGACCATCTACCTTACCCGTGGGTGATCGTAAAAGACGACTAAAGGATAAAATATGCATATAACATCTATGCAAGAGAAGGAAATCTCGAAATGAAATACGTCTGACTAGCGTGGTGTAGTAGGTCAATTTATCTCCTAGTGCGGAGGAGGCTTGAGCCCAGCAGTGGAAAATATATAACCTAAGATGATGATGATCACAAAAAAAACTTAAAATAATCGATATAATAAATATACATACACATTTTTATAGTAATAACAATTCAAACAAAATAAAGATAGATACTTTTATTTTTGTAAGGGGAAACAAGAGCATAAAATACTGATTTATAACTTTTGACCTTTTACTAAAAGCAATACGTGTAACATCATGTCACTGTAGTTTTATAAGAAGCCAACTTTTATAGGCATCGAAGACTCGCCGCTGACCGCAAGAAGCGGGGCCAAGTCGGAAACATTAAGGTTCCATCAGCGGCCATATTTTCCGGCGAACGCTGAAATTTCACGAAGGCCGGAGCGGCCGGCAGCTCGACACGCCTTTGCACTCAGACACTAGCGATGGACCAAGTGGAACTGTGTACCCTGGCGCCCCTTCACGCCAATATTTTCTCATTCCTTTACAGTTTAAGATGTGTATTTTATTCGGTAGTTACTTTAGATCGCATACCAAAGATATTTATTTACATTGTCTGTATTATTGAGAGCTTAATTTTTGAAGTATTTTATCTGTTATTTTAAAAAAAACCTAACTGTATTTAATACATTTTTGCGGCTTGGATTATTTTACAAATATCTAATGAACAAATATAAACTTAGATTGCGTAAATAGCTGTTCTGCAAAGAGGTAACTATTTAAACTGATCGACCCTTGATACAAGTCAAAATTATAGGTGTATTATTTATCTCAAATGATTAAGTATTAAGAAATTATAGATCTTTTGACATGACACATTATATAGACCTGGGCACCACCTGATGGCGTCTGGTCAGCAATTACATTCCTAAGGAGGATTGACGTCAGGCAGATGGCCGGTCCTGAAACTATTGCAAATAACTTTTGCAATGAGTTAGAAGAGGAGTACATGTTGCGTCCACCCCGGGTGATTGCGAGCAGGACAATAATGATGATGATGATGATGAATAATGATTTAACATCCCTATAAAAAGTATTAAAAAAATAAATATCATGATACTCTGATACGTTGATAAATTTTTGAGGGACACCCTCCGTTGAATTATTAGAACTGAAAATTCTTTAGTATCATTGAATTAAATTGTCATTGATTATTAATTATTAATAGTATAGAATTAAAGTTCTTTATACATTTGATAAGTTACAAATATGTTTTAATTTTGGAGATTTTCATTATTTTGATTTGCTATTATTGCAAAAGCCTTTATATACTCTTCTATTATTTACCTATTATTTTTATTTTTCTATTATTTTTCTTCTTATATGAAGTCTTTATATATCTTTACATAGGTATACATATTCATCAAAACATTTAACATTAAAAAAAATCTCCGATAATCTTTCGAATATTGATATTTCAAGTAACAAACAAATTTATTAATCGTATTAAAATACTAACTCAGCAATTCTAAAATTACAATTATAAGCATCAAATAACTTTGTTACCCTTTTTCAATCAGTCAATATAATAGATATTTCATATGTTTATTTGTTTTTTTAATATAATGAAAATATCATGTAATATAAATTCCTAAATATTATTATAAATATGAACGTGAGTTTGTTAGTTTGTACAATAAATTACATTAATTTTAATAGCAAAGAGTAGGTTCAACAATCTGAGATACTATTTCAAACTTACATACATACATACATATCATCACGCCATATCCCTTGCAGGGTAGGCAGAGAGAACAGAGTGCCAGAGAACTCTATCTTTGCATACTTCACTCGCTTCCTCAACATTCATAATTCTCTTCATACACGCTCGCCGGTTTCGGAGACTCTTGACTCCACCTTCCTTCAGTACATGACCGATCTGGTCTAGGTAGGTTAGTCTCGGTCTCCCCCGGTACCTACATCCTTCCACTTTCGCATTGTATATCTTCTTAACCAGACGTTCGTTCGGCATTCTTTCCACATGTCCGAACCATCGGAGCATTCCCTTTCGCATCTTTACACCAATACTCTCTTTCATACCTACTCGCTCTCTTACGTCGTCGTTACGAATGCGGTCGGTCAGCCTTACTCCACAGATTTTAAGCAGAGATCACATTTCAAGCGCATTAATTTAAAAAAAAAATACTATTTCAAACTTAATTAAAATTAACTAGATTACCACAAGATTGCAAAGTATTGTAAATACTTATTGTATAAGTTTGAGCCACAGTTACAGCTGATAATTTTTTTTTCAATTATAGTAAGCTAAAAAGCTGTTTTTAAAAGTTACGTGCCAGTATTATGCCTTATAAGTTTTCTTGTCGGATCTTTCTCAATATGGTCGCTTTCCCATGTGATGGTAAATATTATATATTTAAATGTATGTTCCCTATAATTAAATAAATTTTATCATACTAATATTAGCACCGTCTTTACCATAATTCAATATTTATAACCGAAACTTAAACCAATAACCGAACTTAGCTCAGTATTTATTTTTTTGGAATATATATTGACAAATAATTGATGGCATAATGAAAAATAAAAATTAAAAAGGGAAAAATAATAAAAAAGGGAAAATCAAAATTTTAACCAATCGAGAGTTAAAAACATCAATATCTGTACTTAATGAGAGTGACCTAATTTACCTGCATATTCTAATTATATTTTTTCATTGGCTGAAAACATGAAAACATTGACACAAAGATATTTTCTAGAATTGTTGCCGCCATTGCTGTAAAAATGTAATTTCCTAAAACTCATTTCAAAATTTGCTCTCAAAATAAAGTATATGTAAGTGCTGTTATAAAATAAAGAAGATACCTTCTTTATTTTATTTATATAACAAAGGAACTATATCTATTACTTAGTTTAATATAGATGGTTGTGCATAAAACTTGCAAGAACGTAATCAATCTAGCCGACCGAGTAATTTACTGGCTATATAGACTTGAGAAGAAAACTTCACCCGACGCTATAAAAAATAAACATCTTATCTCATAAGTTTGGGTACTCTCTGTGAAATGACACCTTTGGGCATCTTTGTCGCCCAACAAACGCCCCGTGAAATTGAAACAGACCGGTTCATACTCCAGAAAATTTCACGACGTCAAATTCCTCGCCTTTGATTCTTTTTAATCCGACTAAAGGAACAGTACTTTCAGAGTGGTGCTAAATTTTCTACATAATATCTTATATTTTTGATTTATGGGTAGTTTTGTTCACAAGTAAAATTTGCTTATAAGTAAAATTTATTCTTGTTATTGAATTATCTGTCTTAAAGTGTCCAATAATTTAACATATGTAACGATAATATAGGAAAATTATTCACGTAAATAACAAATTAAAAACAACACAAAATCAATATAATATCCTTACTAATACTATAAATGAGAAAGTAACTCTGTCTATCTGTCGCTCTTTCATGCCAAAACTACTGAACCGATCTAAATGAAATTTGGTACACAGATAGTCTAGACATAGGCTACTTTTTAATGCAAAATAAGGTTGTAAAGGGGGGTGAAAAGTTGAAAGTAATAATCGACATTTTTAAAGCCAGAAGCTTATCACTTATTTTTAGGCTATTGGTTAGATATAAATAAATATGACATTAATTACCCTTAAGGGGTAAAATAAAAATAGGGGATGAAAAACTTTAGGAAAGTAACCTTTTACGCGGGCGAAGCCGCGGTCAGAAGCTATTTCTAAATACATTCATTTATTTATAATAAACGTTAAAAGTAATGCTTAAGCACTATATATTTGCATTTAAATAAGCATCACGAACTCGAAATCAGGAATAATTTGTAACTGATCATCCAATTACTTTAATGTTATGAAATAACATTATAATATAGTGATGAAATGTGTACCGATTCAACTTTATATCACCCACTCTTAAAAAAAGATCGTCTTCATTTCCGCACATCGATCATATCACTGTCGGTGAAAGGGTCCTTTAATTCTGATAGATTGAAGATGTATTCATTACATTCGTCCTGCATATTTGTTTAGACAATCAGATTTGCATTTATGTCGATCATTATGTACCGAACGATCATTTATTTTTCTGTGGCAATGAAAAATTAATTACAATTTCAAGTGATTTTATTGCTTTTCCTAATAAATATTTAAAATACTTTCAACAACGAGTTGAGTAAATTTTTGTCGCATATGAGCTGAAATGATAATAATAATCTTATCATCATCCGATGATATACTAAATGAAGAATAATAATATAGAATACTATATTATTATTCTATATATTAGGTAAGTCCGATCTAGAAGTAGAGACAAAATCTCTATATCAAAACCGATAACCGTAGCAATTGAGCCCTTATCTTAAAATAAGAGTACATCATAATATGGTACAAAACTATACAATCAGAAACCTTGCGCCACCCATGGTTTCAGGATGATCGCTCATAGAAAACATGTTGTAACGATGTTGAGACTGCGTTTGGGACACGTCCCGTCGAACAAATTTACACCTTATGGGGAAATCTAATTCACCTAATTGTCCAGACTGTAACTCAGTTGATGATATTCAACATATTTTATGTGAATGTGTACGGAATGAGTCTCAACGTCAACAGTTAATGAGTGGTGTCGACAAAAATGTTGGTCGGTGCAAGAGTATCTTGTCAGCCCCATTTTCAGATGAAGGCAAGAATGATATCTTAAGCAATAATATCCCATGCATGTGTTTTGTATGTATAAGTGTGCGTGTTTCTGTATGTATGTGTATGTACATGAAGGGGTATATGTATATGTAGGGTATATACGTGTATATGTGCATGGATGGGTGTGTGTGTGTGTGTGTGTGTGCATATGCGTATACGTAAGTGTACATGTGTTCGTGCGTATATGTATAATTATATGTGCATATGTTATATATAAAAATGTATCCACTAAAGTTACTGTTTAATAGTGAATATCTAATTTAAGTTTGTTTATTTTTGTAACTATGTTAATTATAGGACGACATCGTCAATGTTGACGAAGTTCCTTTAAATAAAGATTAAAAAAAAAACATAATATGGTTTATACTTATAGAATAGTAAACATACTTTTATTAAATAACATTTTTTTCTGTAATATTTATGATCTTACATGGCCTAAAACGGAGAGAGCTTTGCTGATATGACAGTACTTAATGCCAGTAAAGTACAAACTGTCATATATAGGTACGATAAGTAATAAAAAAAAGTTCTACAAATGCATCCGCCCTCCAAGGCTTAGCATAATTTATGACATAAAGGACTTTAGGAAATATATATGTGTGACGAATCCTCGGGATAATCTGTTTTAGGAATATGTGGGAATTCTATCATGTGATGCAAAAGAAAATATGTAGTTTGTACCATATGGCTAGAAAAATGTATTATGATGACGGACTTAAAATGCCAATATGCTATATTTACCCATGTGTATTATTTGAGACGACTAAGGGACATAGGTAGATAAAATAATTCATAGAAGGGGAAAACTTAAAATAAATACCTACATTAACCTGTATGAAAACCTGACTTGAAAATTACCCTATTTTTAATATTAAGACGTATGAAGGTTGAAACGATTACAATCTATTTTGTTATAAAGATTACTCTAGAGAATTATAATAATAAAAATATACTCATTTTAACCCTATACCAATACGTCTGACCAGCGCGGTGTAGTACGTTAATTTCCCTCCCATTATGGAGGAAGCCCGAGCCCAACAGTGGGACATTTATGGGCTGTGATGATGATGACTCATTTTAAAACTTAACAAAAAAAATTGTTCACTTATTATAAGTTTAATATTATTGCCAACTCTTTATTTATTTATTTTTTTTATTTTCTTAATAATCGATTTCTTTAAACTACTTTAACTATATTACATTTTCTTTTGAACGAAAAAAAACTTAAATGCCTTATTAAATGAGCCTATATAAAAGAAATTATTATTATAAGTTAATATTTGCCACATATGTGAAAATATTTATAAAATGAATTAGTAATAACGTAATAAGAGAGAAAAACGCGGTTTGTTAATTATCTTTTATTAATGTAAAATTTATTTCTATCCACAAATTCAATTAACTGATAGTAACTTCAATTTTTAATATATATCTATTATTAAATTTAATGAAAAAATACCTAATCCTCTAATTTTTTTTTAAATAACTTCAAATATTTTGACTTCAATAATTATAAATATATACTTATAAAAATTTTCATTAATCCAATATAAAAATAATACCAAAATAATTATTTCCATAACTATATTGCCACAAAAGTCATAAATCTACGATAAGAATCGAAAGCAACAAAATATTATTTACCCGCCTCTCATCTTTCAGGCTTGTACAATCAACCCTATTCGAGTTTCATTGCAATAGCTATTGTATTTGCTAAAGGCTCTACTGCTCATGTCGATTGCCTATCGAACGGTACGCGGTCGCCATTTGCCAGGATTGAAAGCTTCATTATTTGCTAATCTAGCATCTACTACACGGGCATAAATGCTCCACTAAGCTCATGCAAAATCATTTCCATTTATTGTAGCAGGTAGGTACATAATTTAAAAGTGCAGACGACGTCCTATGAGAATACACCGTGACTAGTGGCAGAGTAATTGCCTTCGCATCGTGTAGGATATCTGCCCCGGATTAATTAGCCCGAGCGCGGTACGAAAGTTTTAATCTTTATAATGTATGATACTTGTATACGGTTTTGTATGCAGGTTTATTGTAAATAAAACATATAGTGACATTTTTTATTCAATCAAATATTGGAATGGAAAACTGAAATATATTGGATATTTGGTCAACGGACTGCCTCACCGCGAAGGCCACATGTAATTGAATGCGCTATTGTATATCGATCAATACTGTCTTGTTATATTTTTATATTATAATATCTGTGGTTTACATAAAAATATCTAAATATTTTTTATATAAAACTGAATTATTTATTGATATTTATCGGTTGTAATATTTACATAAGTAAATATAAATCGATCCAAATATTTATCAGTCAATCGACTTCCAGTCTTGGACATAGGGCATTATCTCTTCTCCAAGCATTATAATGCCATAATTGTCCCACTTAGTAGGCTGGTTAATGAACGCAGTTTATAAGTTACCCAAGAGAGTGGCAGTTACGTTTCAATTGGTGATCCCTTAGACAGCTTTGATGGCTTGCACTGTAAAGTAATTATTACACGTAGATTATTCAAATCTAATGTTATTTAGCATTATGATGACGGAGTTTTAATATAATTGAATATATTTCTCTTTCTTGTCCAAATAATATCTATTTAAGAGAGGGAAAAATGGATCCTTATTACAATCCTTCTAAACAAAGCAGTAGATAAATATCTCTGCAATTGTCCAGCAGTTTGTTATGTTAATCTTTAAATAGCATTTATTAGAAAAGACGATAAAAATACTTCGTTTACCTAGATAATTACAGATAAGGAGACATATTGTAAAAGATATTTACAAATTAAAAAACTTGAAAGCTAAGACTCACTTAAATTAATTACGATTATCACCACTCAAAATAATTTCAACCGTTTGGAGGTAGCAAAGCTATGGCTAGGTTAAACTTATTATAATACCTCTCAACGTTGAGTTTTAAAATGAATTACAATAACAAATCGAATAATTATGAATTCTGATGCCTATGCGAGAATTACTTATTTCAAATAAAACTATTTTCAGGGGTACTATAGCATTTGCATCTGATTTTTAATTTCTCTTTACAGTATTTATAGGACACGGGAGGACAGTCCTCGCATGAAGTCTTGACGCGATAGAACCCGTAAAAATAGTTTTATTTCAAATCGAACAATATCTATTATTGAAATCTACATCTCAGATGTTTAAAAACCTTTTTCTTTTTGCATATGCTCATAATATATTGAACCAACTAAATGAATACGTGTTCAAGTTTGTTTAAAGTTTTGTGACATGTACATACTTTGTTGTTTTACATTCAAGTGTGGGAGATAAAGTAAGTAATTTATACAAAGGAATAACACTACTTTGGAAGACGCAACAACTAGCTTCGTCCCTCCCTCCTCCCGCCTCCCCATGGAGGTTACTTGTACATAAATCGCGGCAACTGCCCTCTGCGGTGCTTGGTTAACTACCGCCATTTGTTTACAGCATCTCGGATTACACACCAACCAACATACCGATTGAAATTTGTAACACTATATTACTGAAACTGTATTCTATATATTTATGCCTATTTCTTATTACAAAAACTAAATCACCTAATCAGATAAAACACTGAATAGTAGGTGTACGCGCCCTTTATAATTTAAATAAGATATGAAAATACACTTCACACTAAACGCATTACATTTTTTTTTCTTTGTTTTTGGTAATGCAGTGACTAAAAATGCATTTTTCGCATGCCCGCCCGGTCGGGGTATGTGGGACTCACAGGCCCTGAAGGGATCACTGAATACCCACTAAAAAACCAACTGCGAGCTGTTAGCCGTTGGGGCTTTTACACCTGAACCGGACTATACAAAAAACGCATTACAAAGGTACACAATCCTTATATACATTTCCGAACGCATCCTTTCTTGGCCACGCCCTCTCATGTCCGCTTACGTAATACAATAATAGAAGAGAGAAAAAAGACGAGAAATGGTCGTCTCGCAAATCGCTACGCTTTCATAAAGTCTAAATTGTACTCCTAAACTAATAAACGCAATTGCGAGCGCGCCGTAAAAATCATTAAATAATCAATATTGTTCATGTAGTGTAATTTATGATGAACTTTGTGTGGGAACAATACGAACAGCGAGTCGAAGGAAAATATGGATTGCTGCGACCAGTGAGTTATTGAAGGACATTACAGGTACCCAGCCTTTTCTACCTAGAATAAAACCACACAGTAGGTAAAATCTAAATCAAATCTTGTGCTAATTCATCTTGTTATCATGCATAGTATTATTTTCTTTTAATTATGGAACACATTAGCATGTAGACTGTAAATATGAAATAGACTGTCCCCAAGGAGGTAATAAGAGATGTAATTTTTAAAACTACGTTATAGGGAGCGAATATATTTTCTGTTTAGCTAGTATAGTGACAGATTTAATAGGCATAGGTTTGATGGCCAAGGATGGCTAAGTGGTAGCAGTGGCCAGCCCAATGGTGATGGGGAATGAATACAATGGGAGATTGGGTTACGCGCTGCTGTTCTGTCGTCCGGACGGAACGATCGGGGTGCGTCCGGACCATAGCCTACCAAAAAAAGGCATAGGTTTGATTACAATTCCTTCAGCAAATCTTGTAGATAATTACAATGCCACTATCACTATTTTAGCCTAGAACTCGAAGGTAGGTCTTTGCAATAATACTTATAGACAAAGCAGAGCAATATCGAGTAGACAGAGAGAAACTGAAATAACATAATAATATAACACTGTTCATTTAAAATCACATTCACCTACAATACCCTTAATCTAGATTGGTAAAAAAGAAGGAAAGTATGAACGAATGCTGCGGTTACCCGCCTGATTAGTGTCCTCACGCTGCACTGCTGGAGGAGGTCTTTACTCCACCATAGAAACGCATTATATGTATAGGGAATGAAGAAATAATTAAATAAGGCAATTACATTTTGCTGAAAATTTAAATTTGCTCTGTATATATATCTCCTAAAATATTGAATTGCAAAGAGAAAATAGTAATTAATTAAATAAAATGTGTCTTTGTTTGCCGTGGCAGTGACGTTGACCTTTCATAGCATGGACAAATAGATACGGTTGGGCGGTTGACTTAGCACTTCATTCCCCGTGTTGCAAATGCTAGCCGCTTTCAAGTACCGTCTGTCGCTTGAATACGTGCACCCAAAAATGAGGTAGCTATTACCTTGCTTACGTAATATTTTTGCTAAAACTTGTAGAAAATAGTCCAATGTACTACCAAATCTTGTACGTAATATAAAATTCAACGCAACTTAGGCCATACATTTATGCTGTTTTTTGCACGAGAACTGATTTATTTATAACTATATGGTCAAGTCATAGGGTTCTTAAATAGTAAGATATATGTATATCAAATATGAAAAAAAAAACTAAATATTTATTTCTAATGTTTACGCGAGTATTACACATTTGAAATAAAACTATTTTTATGGATTCTATCGCGTTTGTATTTGATTTTTAATTTCCCGACGTTTTGATTACTTTACAGTGATCATGGTCACGGGAGAGCTGAGGTGTCTTACGTCCACTATGTCATTGTTATTACAGAAATTTATTTATATCTACCCTATAAGATATTAAATATCGACCCACACAAATGTGGGTATTCATAAAATTATTACAATATCACATATAAATTGTATATAAAAGGTACGTGAACAATATTTTTAAAGCAATACTTTATTTATTTTTTTCATTAAACAGGATCATACCTATTATAATCTCTTTTTGTCCTTCTGCTAAATGTAACACTCTTTTATTTTAAGAATATATATTTTTATATTCTAGTTCCATTTTTTTAATAAATACACTCACTCAGCACTAAAGAAATAAACCTTGTATGGCGAAGGACTTTGCAATCATGCAATTAATACAGATAAATTACACTCAGATTCAGAACAACAGTTTGTGGATTATACAAAGTATTATCCTGCGTGGGAATTGAACCCAGGACACTGGCACGATAGATCAGTGTCTTAACCACTACGTCATCAGAGTTTTTGATAAAAACTAAGCTTGTTTTACAAACATTTTTATTTATATTTTATTACTTATTGTCTTATAGTTATATGTATCACCATCATCATAATCACAGTCCATAAATGTCCCACTGTTGGGTTCGGACCTCCTCCGTAATGGGAAGGAAATTAACCTACTATACCGCGCTGGTCAGACGTGTTGGTATAGAGTTTTGTTTAGAGTTTTCCTTCTCTCGCATACATGTTATATGCGTTTTATATCCCTTAGTCGTCTCGTAAGATCACCCACGGGTAAGATATGGGGTCGTGAATAGTATTCTTACTCCGTCACCATACGGAAAAAGTTATATGTATACCTACAGTTAATTACAAGTTTTAAGGCTACAAAAGAAATACATGTATAAGAGTATTTGAATATATAATAAAAAAAAAAACTATTAAATATATCAACATCGAATTGTCTTGATCCCTGAGTGTCACATTAATATTTATTTAGAGCTGAATTTATCGTAACAAAATTCAATTTAGTCGACGACAGACGTATATCCTTTATCTATGCACAGAAGGTCCTTTTATTTGATGGGCTCGCTGGGATACTTGAACCTGTTAAGAATAGGAAATTGTAAAAGTATGGATACGCTGCCAGCATTAGCAAATTTCCTAATTTTTTGTTACGTCAGTAATTCACTTATAATGTTTTATTTTATTGATATTTACGAATGTAATAAATTATACATTTATCTCAGCCCATATATCACTCCATTTTATTGTTCACAGAGAAATAATGACAATGACACTAAATGGAATTTTTTTTTTTTGTTTTTCGGCGTGGGCTACGGTCGGCGCCCTCCTCGCACCGCTCCATCCGGGGTAACAGAGGGGCGTAAGCACGCACACCCGTAACCTACCTGTGACGTCGCCTTCGTCGTTGGGCCGACCACCGGAGCAGAGTGACTTGACGTCAGTGGTCGGCCCGACGGAATATCTCTGAGGAGTACCCTCGGGTAGGATGTCGGTCTTTCCTCACGCGGTCGGCCTCTCGGCGGGTGACGGACTAATTCCCCGATCCAATCACCCGCGGCCTCGGCTAGGGCGAAAATGGAATATTATAAGATTTTGTTTGAAGTATGTGTACCTTTGTAATCATAATATTATTATCCTTGCCATCCTTACTAATATTATAAATGCGAAAGTAACTCTGTCTGTCTGTCTCACTTTCATGTCAAAACTACTGAACCGATTTAAATGAAATTTGGTACACAGATAGTCTAAAGCCCGAGAAAGGAAATAGGCTACTTTTTAATACAAAAAAGGGTTGCAGAGGGGTGTGAAAAGTTGTAAGGAAGTATTGTCATTTTTAAAGCCAGAAGCTTAAAACTCATTTTTAGGCTATTGATCAGAATAAATAAATATGACATTAAAATTTTGTAAAAACATTTACCCTTAAGGGGTAAAATAAAAATAGAGGATGAAAACTTTAGGCAAGTAACCTTTTACGCGGGCGAAGCCGCGGGCAGAAGTTAGTATCTTTATATTTCTCAGTTTTTCCCTATGATACCGATGGGAAAAAACAGACGGTGGAGCATTATATTCTTAGTTCACCATCATACCTGTGTCATCATCATCATCACCATCACAGCCTATATATGTCCCACTGTTGGGCTCGGACCTTTTCCGTAATAGGAAATTAACCTCTACACCACGCTGGTCAAACGTATTGTTATAGGGTTTTGTTTCGAGTTTTCCTTCTCTTGCATACATGTTATATGCGTTTTTTATCCCTTATGGTTTACACGGGTCGATTTTCGCCGTGCGGCTAGTCTCTTCACAAATTGCCTCACCAAGCCGCATCGCTAGCCCATTTACACAGGTTACTAAAATCGCATGTGGCTCGGTCATTTCGTTCGAAAATGTTGAGCAGAATAGCTGTTTGTGCCGGAATTGAAATAGCTAGTTATTCAATTATTCAACAATTGCTTGAAGAACAAAGAGATAGTGATCACTGTAGTGGATACAACGTGTGCGAAACACTCCTTCATGCGGCGGGCGATCGCCTGCAACCGATCGTTTACACGGTCGATTTTAATCACCAATCGCATGCGGCCGATTGCCGCGCGCCCAAAGTCGGATGCCACCCAACTTTGGGGCTTGCGGCTTTAGTCACTTGTGATCTAGCCGAATCACCATTTAGACGGTCGATTTACGCCGCGCGGCAAAAATCGTGCGCCTTTAGTCACCCGTGTAAACCCGCCTTAAGTCGTGTCTTACGATCACCCACGGGTAAAATAGGGGGTGGTGAATTGTATTCTTACTCCGTCACCACACGGATAAATATAACTGTGTCACCAGTATCCAAGTTCTAGTGACCCCACTAAGTCGGTGATCCGCTTGTTTAGAACGTCTAAGTCATCACTTCAATAAAGAGACAAAATAAAAACAACAATTAATATAGAATATCAAAAGTTACAGTCTATGTTATGTTAACTAAATTAAATAGCTCACTTTCAATGTTAATACTATCGAAACATAAATGCCTCGTTAAGTGATCAATGACTTTATTTAATTTCTTGGCTATTTAAAATCGTATCTCTCACAGACCAACGTTGAATATTCATCACATTTAGATAGCAAAGGCCGATAGACCCACATCAGAAAAACATCAAAAATGCATCAAGCGGAAATGTCGGTCCATATTGTTGGAACAATATTGCGACTCACGCGCCATTCTTTTAGCTTTGCTTGAAAACTAGATAATTTTATTAGATAATAATTTAGAATTTGAATAATTTCTTAAAAATATATATGTGCCTATGTATAGTGAGTTAGTTGTTTCTTTTATTAGCCAATGAATGTCAAAATGTCTATATAAATATATATAATATTCATAAGCAGTTTCCTTAACCTTGGATACAATTTCGTTCAATCAGCATTTTATAAATGTATACCCTACCTTGCTTTTCAAATAAGTATGTTGGAGCTAAGAGTAACTTAAAACAGTTATTCTTAAGATTTATGCACTATAATACATGTATTTGTGTATAACGAATAATAGATTATTATTCGTTATACACAAATACATGTTTGCTAGGAGTTAGGCTGACCGACCGCAATCGTAACGACGACGTAAGAGAGCGAGTAGGTATGAAAGAGAGTATTGGTGTAAAGATGCGAAAGGGAATGCTCCGATGGTTCGGACATGTGGAAAGAATGCCGAACGAACGTCTGGTTAAGAAGATATACAATGCGAAAGTGGAAGGATGTAGGTACCGAGGGAGACCGAGACTAACCTTCCTAGACCAGATCGGTCAGGTACTGAAGGAAGGTGGAGTCAAGAGTCTCCGAAACCGGCGAGCGTGTATGAAGAGAATTATGAATGTCGAGGAAGCGAGTGAAGTATGCAGAGATAGAGTTCTCTGGCACTCTGTTCTCTCTGCCTACCCTGCAAGGGATATGGCGTGATGATATGTATGTGTGTATGTATGGATATTATATTCCATAGTCTTCTATTACGATATCCATGGGCAAGAGAGAGGGCGGTGAATTGTAGTCTTACTCCGTCATCATACGGAAAATCAGCAATTACTAAAAATATTTTTTTTATTATTAACAATTTTCTGTTCTTCTCTCCTTTATAGACGCTATAAAATTATAAGATGTGTTCTATAACTGAATTTACATTGTGTGATTATTATCGATATATGTAGGTAATTCAAAAATATACTAGCTGTAACAGAGAATGGAGCAGCTGGTAAGAAAGGTGGTAGGTCATGATGGTAGGAACCCATAACAAAAATTTGAATGTCGATTCGTTAATGAATTAGAAGCATTTCAAATTTTCAATTTTGTCTTCGATTTTTCTTTGAAATTAAATGAAATGTACTAAGTAAATGATAAATAATCTGCTCATACTTTCTTAAATATTCATTAGAACCTAAATAAATCAATGATTACGTTTGATACAGTATGATAAACGTCGCCTTCACAGAAGGCTGATGAGTCAATGACCTCTTAACATTTTCCCTTAAAATGTTTGTTATGGGTTCCTACCATTATTACCTACCACCTTTCTGACCAGCTGCTCCATTCTATGTTACACACGGTATAATTATTATACCACGATATAAATTTAATGAAAACAACAATTTTTGTTTTCTGCTCTAATATTTATTATTATTTGTGTTAATTTACATTCGTGATATGAAAACAAAAATTGCATATTCTGTGTAGAGGGTCTACAGTTTTTTTTTTATATAAAACACCACCATGCACTAAGGAAATAATCCTTGTATTGCGGGAAACTTTACAAACATGCAATTAACTCCGACAAATTACCCACTGATTTAGAATACACACTTTGTGGATCGCGCAAAGTATTGTCCTACGTAGAAATCTAACCACGGCAGTGGTACATAAATTATTTTTATTTTTTGTTTTAACTAATATATATTACAACTATTTGCGTTATTCTATATCTATGGCATGAACACAAAAGCATTAACAAAAGTCAAACTTCTCATTTCAACCCAGGACTTCTCATTTAGATGGTAACGTAATGACGGAAAATTAAATTAATTTTATGAAAAACATTACTTTAGAGAATTCGTTAAGGGTGGACAAATTGCCAAGGCCCGGGCCGCGACGTGACAACGACCGTTCAGTCACAGTTAATGAGAGGTCACCGCAGACGCGATGCGGGTGCCATCCAGCGGCTTGTTTGCAACCATATTGTTTGAAATGGCAACCCCGCCTGACCCTCTGAAATATTATCGGCCGTTCGCCAACTTTTTAATTATCACCAACACAAGTAATGTAATCCTATCATATTTTTTCCAATACAAGCTAACGCTTCTCATAAGATCTTGATAGTTATCTATCGTTCTATAAATGAATAACTTTAAAATAAATAAGAAAATAAGTAATTCATCTAGTTTGCAATCATACTTTTTACATAAAAACCTCAACTGGTGTTTATAAATAGTCCAAAACTCACCATTATATGAGTCCCACAGCGGGATAGTAAAACAAAAGGATGATGATAATAATGTATTAATTCGTCTAAAAGAATTTTGCAGTACTATATACTCCAAATTATCTTATATTGTGTAGGAGACTCGAGATCAGTATTGGGACATGTATCGATAGCAAAAAAAAGCTTTCATTTCATTTACAGGACAATCAAAGTAACTAAATACCTAATACTAAAACTAATCATCATCATTCTCCTACTCTTATCCCAATTGGCTTGGGGTCGATACAATATGTACTCTTCTTTCATAGTAGATATTGTAAAAGTTATTGGCAATAGTTTTATGACCGGCTGCCTGCCAGACGTCAAACTTCCTTGGGAATGTAATTGTGGACCAAATGGCATCCGATATAGTTGGCCCAGGTGGTTATAAGGCTCTTAGTCGTCTTTTACGACATCCCCGAGCAAAGTAAAAGTTGGTATTCGTAGCCGCCACCACACAGCTAATACTATTAATACTAAAACTAATATAAAATAGATTTACAAATAAAATTTCATATTCACAGGGTAAAATGTTTACAGTCCGACAGCACAGGTAAGTTTATATTTTTAATCATACAGAACCCGTTTTATTTTCTCTTTCGAATATGTATTCATGTTTTTGCTCTCAATATTGTTTCGCGGGGTAGCATACACAATATCATCGTACAAGTATGCCCGATGGCAGTGTACTATTTGAAACATTTTCAGTGAAACACGTGTGCACGCCCCAATGATTATTACTTCTTATACAGATTCGTATAAGCTGAGCGTACTTGTGGTTGAACGATTTTGTGCAAGAAAATGAAATTGTTCTAAAATCGCTGCACTTTTACATAAAATTGAATAGGTAATTTTATTTAACATGCTTTTAAAGTATAATAATCTTGTTTTAATAAATATCCGAGGTGGTAGACAAGGTGGCGTCAACGTAAGAGAAGAAAAAGGAATTGGCATAGGAATTAGCAGAGGGCGTAGGATAGTAGAACAATTCCCCTCTTAATATTAAGGAGGTATGTATTCTATGAGTGAGATGTTAATATAAATAAAATAATAATCTGTGTGGTGATGGAGTAAGATTACAATTCACCACCCCCCATCTTACCCGTGGGTGATCGTAAGAGACGACTAAGGGATATAAAACGCATATAAGATCTATGCAAGAGAAGAAAAACTCGAAGCAAAACCCTATACCAACACGTCTGACTAGTTTGATATAGTAGGTTAATTTCCCTCTCATTACGGAGGAGGCCCGAGTCTAACAGAGGGACACATATGGGCTGTGATGATGATGATGATGAATAATTTTAATCATACAAGTTGCATAAATTGTAGCAAATAATTAATGGTGTTTATAAAATTTAACCTAAGTTTCTTTCAGCTGGGTTAATGTTTGACATTAATAATGGCTGATTCAAATCTAGCACGCGACAAATGAGGGATTTAAACTTATTGTCGAATTATATTATTATAAAACCGTTTTTTTATCACACATAATATGTGGATATTTTCAGTAATTACACAACGATGTGGTCTCAGATGCCAGTCGAGATTCCTGGATTCGATTTAAACAGATTAAATATTTTTGTGTGAATCATAAATTCTTGTTTTGAGTCTTCTTATATGTGGATGTTGCCGGTGTGAAGGCAACATAATAAAATGTGTCGCTATTGCTTACTTGCCTGTAACAGTCGTAAAACTGGCTAAGGGAGCATCTAGCTAGTAGACAGATGCGTTTTCCTATGAAAGTCATAACATCCACTGTCATCGCCAATCAAGAGTAGTGATTTCAACTAAATGTTGTGATTGTAGCATTGTCCTTCTATGCAGAGGAATATGTTCAACAGTATCTATCAATAGACTGATTGATGAATGTGTGAGATTATACGAATCATCATCATCACATCACAGCCCATAAATGTCCCACTGTTGAGCTCGGTTCTCCTCCGTAATGGCAAGGAAATTAACCTACTATACCGCGCTGGTCAGACGTGTTGGTATAGGGTTTTGTTTCGAGTTTTCCTTCTCTCGCATAGATGTTATATGCGTTTTATATCCCTTAGTCGTCTCGTACGATCACCCACGGGTAAGATATAGGTTGGTGAATAGTATTCTTACTCCCTCACCACGCGGAAAATTATACGAATATATGTTCGTTATTAATTTTTACTACAAGTTTAATGTTATAAAAATTTGAAAACAAAGGGATTTACATCATCTCAGCTCATATAGGCTATTATTAAGAATGATTTTCATCAGTATCAGAGAAAAATTATACACCAATCCAACGGGATATTCTAGAATCTATTATATCACGCTGGCCAGGATTGGATTGAATAGGATTGGCATAGGGCTTCATTTCATGTTTTCTTCTCTTCCATTGATGTTATCTTCTTGCTGCCCTTAGTCATTTTTTACGGTCGCCCACGGGAACGAAAGGATTGGTGGCGAATATATTAAAATTCCTTTAACCACATGGATAATTAGTTGTTTAAGTAGTTACTTTACATATATATTTTTCGTATACAGCAAAACTTATATGACTTATATGTTAATTCTAAAAAAATATGTTTCAGCTTATTTATTACAAACTTGTCTGGTAGATATTTTGGGTTTAACCCAAATATGAAGAATTGTTTGTTCAAGATAAGCAAAATTCTTGAGCAATAGTCTGTAACAGGTAGATATCTGTAAATCTTGTACACAATGTGGCGTAAGGGTTGATAAACTAATGTTAACAAGCACGTATCACAAACCGCAAGATCATGAAAATTTACCCCGATCCCTCTTGGATAACTTCCATGTTTGGCCTCTATACATTATTTATTACATTAGGTTATACCTTGTTTACATTAGTTGCCTTTTGGCAAACTACCCAAGCCAGCCCAGCTAATACCTACAAATTAATTTCGATTTAGTGTTTACTGATTGATGTATTTATGTCAATAATATTCTGTGTATTTGTAATAGATTATATGCTTGAATGCTTTTAACAATGCTGATTATTCAATTTGTAAACTCATTATACTGCGTTTAATTAATTATTATTTATTGAACAAGTGTATATATATTAACAGCATCGCTTATTTATATTTGCCTACGTGTTACATAGGCTACTAGCAAACTTGGTACCATTGGTCCATCCAAATAGCGATAGAGAAGTACAGAATGGCGGGATATGGGATTGCACACGCCGTTCAGAATGATTTGCGAGATGTAACCGAATCATTAGCCTGTTTCCTGTTTCTCAAAGAAAAGTTACTATTTATCTGTGTAATCGTAAACTATTAATATAATTTCGATGCACATATGGCGTGCCAAGCATCGTGGGCTCGATTCCCACAGAATAATACTTTGTGCGTCACATTTAGAGATATATATATATATATATATATATATATATATATATATATGTATATTTGGATTGAAGAATCGTCAGAAGAATGGCCAGCAGCAGAAAAATGATGTCACAAGCGGGGTACGAACCCGCATCTGTTGGGAGTCCACCCATATCGTGCTGCCACTAACACCACCGTGAACTATTGTAGGACATTCAAATCTCGCTTCGTATCATATTTACGACCTTAAGGTGACGTGGGCCATCTACCGGACAATGGTTACACATTGTATAGGCTTAATACTTCAAACTTTATAGTTAAAATTGTATTAAACGATGACATAACCTTATTATTCAAATTACTGAAATTTTAGCATTTAATATGCTTAATTATTTATAAAAACCCGATTACGAAACGAAAAATTATGTCATAAGCGTGGTTCGAACCTCCATCTATTGGGAGTCCGGCCCAATCGTGCTGAAAGAAGGAGATACTACACAGTCGTGTCAATTAAGATGTCATGAGCATGATTTCTACAGAAAATGAAATAGCTTTATGATCCAAAGAAAATATTATTGAGTTAATTTTAATAATAGCATGTATTTTTAAATTTTGACTGTATGAATAGCGTAGCCTCTTTAACTTACCGTGTGTTAACTGAATAAAAATTCAACATGCTTACTTAGGTGTGGTCATCAAAATACTGTTTTAAGAATCACATACAAAAACTTATATAACATCGATTGTGATCACAAAACTGCCTGCATAATGTATCGATTATGATGTTCTCCCCTCCCTCTCCCGGATTATCTATAGCAGTGCACTTCGATAGATGAACGGAGATAGTGTAGAAGTCTCAAGTAAAGAGCCCCATGCTAAGTATTATAACCTAAACTGTCATGCCAGGGAAAATTTTTCGAGTCATCCAAAACGGTTGTTTTGCGTTTAAGGTTTGATTATTATTTGTTTTAAATCTTCCGGGAACAAAAGTTTCCTCCTTAGTATGACGTGTTGTCTTCTAACAAAATCTACCAAAACAGTATATACAACTTCTTTGTATATTTGCATCTATTTGACTTACATGATATGTTTAATTTCAGTCTTTCAAAATAACATTTTAGAATAGAGAAACAATGTATTATTTAAAGTTAACATTCTGAAGATCTACACTTGAGTACCTTGTTTGTTTCTCTTAGTACCTACCGTAGCTTATAAATTGTCAGGGAGGGTCGTCCTTGGCGAAGCATCGTAAAGCAGTAGTATTATCACAGTCGTTGAAATTTTGCCTCTAAATCATAATTGTAATGCACTGCTAGTTCGTAATAGACCGATACGTATAATTTAGGAGGTCGTATGAAGTGATTAAAGTAACATTTCCAACGACTTGTTATATACCGCTACGAGAATTATTATAATGTTGTTATCGACCAATGTAGCAGGCTTACCAAATAATTACGATAATTTATGACATATCTTTGTAATAAAAAACAAACGGGGATTGAATATAATAAATACCATGAATATTATCTTGTTTTTTTAATCTATCACCCATTATTTTATAATCTACTAACTTTAAACGTCATTTAATATTTTTTTTAGTATTATGTTTGTTTGAAAGATGTAGGTACCGGGGGAGGCCGAGACTAACCTACCTGGATTGGTCACGTACTGAAGGAAGGTGGAGTGAAGAGTCTCCGAAACCGGCGAGCGTGTATGAAGAGAATTATGAATGTTGAGGAAGCGAGTGAAGTATACAAGGATAGAGTTCTCTGACACTCTGTTCTCTCTGCCTACCCTGCAAGGGATATGGCGTGATGATATGTATGTATGTATGTATGTTTGCCCGGCTATGTCCAAAAGGAGGGTTGAGTGTGTGATCTGTGTACCCGTTTTTATACCCACATGTAACTATATAACTGATTTTGATAAATGATTTACATGAGATTTATCTTGATGAGTGAGTATCATTGTACATAAAATTATATACAGCATACGACTTAAAGCGTAAGCTAAATTTTTTGTTTAAGATCCTTAAGCTTACCTAAAAAACCTTGCTGCTTCCCTTAGATTTTTTTTGTTGATAAGTTAGTTTTTTTCTACGAACGCAGTATCAACTAATTTTATTACACATTTTATAAACCTGAACCTTTTTTTGGTGGCTGACTGTGGTATGGTCACACTCCGTTAGATTCGTCCGGGGCGACGGAGAGGCCGGTGAACGACTGGGGTCATTCATTCAACCTGCTCTGCACATAGTTTTCTGCGTCGTGCGTACGGGCCACTGGTACTCAGTCCTTGTCTTAGATGGTCTGTCCGGCAGGTAACTGCTTTGAGTACCATATCAAGTCTTAAAAACCTCCTTCTAGCGTTCATTTCTACTTCAACCACTCCTTATTTTGTTTGGCTTTATAGCCTAACCAGTTTCGGCATTATGTCATTTTCCATAGCATTTGATCTCATTATTCTCATATTCGACCATTCACATCTCATTTCACTTTCGTAAAATTATTATAAAAGAAATTATATTTCATTACATTTCTATTAATTATTCATTTCTTTCTCCAGTTTCCAGATTACATTTTATTTTATTTTATTTGTTTCATATTTAGTTTACTAAAGTAAAATTCTATCACGTTACGCTAGGATTGTATGCTTTCATTTATTTGAGTGTTGTTTCCTCATCAGTTAGTCAAGCAATGCGCCTTTCCCCTCGATAAGACAAAAGAAATTTTATATAAACATATTTTCTATAGAAATTCAGGGGGAACGGAAAATATCCGCTTACTAAATACAGTACCTGTGCAATGTTTCTTTTATACGCGTATTTACTAAACAAAGCTCGAACTAAGGCGGCGAACAAGGTAGCATTAAATTTATGGAGAAGTGAGCACCGTAAAACTCGTAAAAGTGCCTCATATGTCAATACCTTTTGAAATACGGTAATGGAAATACGAAATAAAACAGAAAGCAAAGTATGATTAGTGACTGCCATATGTCCCATTGTGACACTTTACTACCCTTTGCTACTGCAATATCCATTTCAATACGATATATATTTAAATTTTTAACACAGCAAACTACTTTTATGCGCTTTTCATAAATATATCTCGGAGGCTAAATTCAGTGAGCCAGATGATATTATTCATAGATTTATTGAATTAAATTTTATGTTATAAAATGTTTATACGTCTTATAAAGAATGCAAGAAAGTTAAGCAGATAGCATCGTAATATTGTATTATATATTAATATTGACTGTATATAGTTACAAGTTAGGAAATAATGTTGACTGTGTTGACTGCACAGATGGCGTAATGGTTAAGATACCGACCTTCCGTGCCAGTGCCGTGGGTTCGATTCCTACGCGGGACAACACTTTGTGCGATCCACAAAGTATTGTTCTGAGTCTGGGTGTAATTTGTCTGCGTTAATTGCATGTTTGTAAAGTCCCCCGCGATACAAGGATTATTTTCCTTATTGCAGGGAGGTGTCTTTAAAAAAAAAAAAAAAAAAAAAATGTAAAGTCTGAAAATATTGTAGTTTGACGCGTTATGGACACATGGAATGAAATAAGACTAATATTGCTAGCGGATTGTTAGAAATAAATATGAAAAATAAAAGAAATATCTAAAGAAAATATGAATAGATTGTGTGGAAAATATGGTTATAAAGGGAGTGAGTATATTATTAGAGGGTGGAAAAAGAGGGGGAGCAGAATAGCCGCATTTTAAATTGTCTTCTGTCATTTGTATCAATTAGTGTATTGCACATAGAATGTAAATTGCAATAACTGACTATTCAAATGCACAGATGGCGTAGTGGTTAAGATATTGACCTTCCGTGCCAGTTCCGTGGGTTCGATTCCCATGTGTAATACTTTATGTGATCCACAAAGTGTTGTTCTGAGTCTGCGTGTATTTTTTCTGCGTTAATTGCATGTTTATAAAGTTCCAATACAAGGATTATTTCCAAAGTGTAGGATAGTTAAAAAAAATACTCAGCATTTAGATATTTTAATGGACCTAAGAACAATTTAAATTAGTTAGGAATTTAAGTATTTCTGGATCATTGCTCACATTAAATAAACGATATAGCTAAAAGTATATATTGACCACGAATGTAATCAAATAGGAAATAGGAAACATCTACTTATAATTGTGGTTTCAATCTTTTATTTGCTTGCATGTTGTTACTGAGTTTTGTAAGTGATTTTGTTGTTAACAGGTGTAACGGTCTAAATATCATGTCTGATTTTTCTATCACACAAATTTTTGAATTATGATGATGTATTCCCTACCATTAAGAATCAGAATCGTAGTCATTAGTAGGCTATGGTATTAATATGAACTGAGAAGAAAAAATCTCATATTCTGAAACTGATCAATGTCATCTTCTATTATATTCATCTTCATTTCAATCTTTAGATGTACACTATTGGACCAAAGATTCCCTTATATGGGGGTTTAGTCTCGGAACCGCCACGTCTGGTAGATGAGTTACCGATCGCAATAAGGTGTTATAGTTTTCCCAGGAGAGATTTGATGCCCGTTCTTTTACTAAACCGGTTGTCGATTTTTAGAACTCCCACGGACAAGTAAGGGTGACGACAATTCTATTTTGATCCTGTCACCATACGGGAAATCGCTCGATTTATTATGACAATATGTTTGTACCATATTAAAAAATATTCATGTTAATATACGTTGACAACTTTTTACGGTAGTATTGTCAGTATTTCAAATGTGGTTTTGTAGTTTGGCTCGGGAGTTGGCACAAGTAATTGTTATACCCGTTGTTATTATATAATAGTTCAAGTGCCATTTATTGAGAGAGCAATTTTCTGAGTAAACCATTAGTCGATCCCAGGACTTCATAATCAAAAAACGCAGGTATATATTACAAACTAACGATTCAGTAAACACAAAATTAAAGCGAAATCTTTACCTGTGTAACCATTAGCTAATTAAAAATAAAATAAACACGGAGTTGAATAAAACAAGAAGCTGTATTACTTTTTAATGAACTGCAGTGAAAATATTTATACGAGAATGGCATGGGTAGATCGGAAGAGTGATCATGAACGTAACCGCAACGGTGTGTTGCTCAGCGCAGGGTAAGATTAAAAGTCCGGTACAGTTGTTTGCGGTATGCAAACCTTCAATACACATATACTCATACTGACTATGTTTCTGTGCTCACTGTGATTTATATGCACTATATTAAGTAGTGATATTCAATTGGAAGACCAATAAACCTTTATGTATATAGCTCAGATTAATTGCCATATTTGTAGAGTCCTCCACGATTTTAATACTATCAGCGATGTTTACAAATTAATTATAGTAATAGTAGTAATGATTCAATAATAATAACATTTAGTATATGTATTGTTATTAACGGTATATTATGTTACGATTATTATCAACTCTTATTTAGCTTGAGGATAATGTAAAACACGACTAAGAGCTTTATACTGACCAGGGCCAACTCTAGCTGCTGTCGTCTAGTCAACAATTATATTTCCAAGAAGTATTGACGTTAGGCATGGGGTCGATTTTTTATATATTTATCATTATAAATCTGCTGCCTTTTGCTGGCTTTTCCAATATGTACGATGATAAAAGAATACATATTCCGCCGACGTCCACTGTTGGAAACAAAAATCTGATCTCATGATGTTTAATAGCAGGCGCCTCGTTAGTCGTCAACTCCATCCACATCAGTATCCAGGCCCATATGAAGTATTTGGGTCTGGTGCTCGACGGGCGTTGGTGGTTCCGGGAGCATTTCCGCAGAATTGCTCCTCGGCTGGTCGGCGCGGCGTCCGCCCTATCGCGGCTCATGCCGAACGTGGGCGGACCCAGCTTCGAGGGCCGACGCCTGTATGCGAGGGTGATCCGCTCGATGGCCATGTACGGCGCACCCGTGTGGGCGAGGTCCCTGACCGTCCAGTTCAGGGCTTTTCTGTGGCACCCACAGAGAGCCATGGCGGTCAGAGCCATCCGCGGATACCGCACAGTGTCATGGCCGAGGCGGCATGCCTATTGGCCGGGACACCACCGTGGGACCTAGAGGCGGAGATGCTCTCCGACCTCTACTGGCGGGGGTAACCTCAGTGCGCGACGAGGGTAGCTCCCCATCGTCTAGCGAGATAGCCACCTGGCGCGAGGATGCCCGCCGAGACGTTATCGCCCCTTGGATTACGCGGCTGGAGAGGCCTAGACACGGTGTTGTTAACGTTGAGGCCCTCCGGCCCGTACTGATGGAGTGGATGGAGCGGCGGCACGGAGTCCTCTCCTTCCGGCAGGTGCAGGTATTGTCAGGGCACGGTTGCTTCGGCTTGTAGCTGCACACGGTCGCGTGGAGGGAGTGGACTCCATCCTGCTACCATTGCATTAGTGACGAGGACACGGCGCAACATACGCTCGAGGTACATATGTCCGAGCTGGGACGGGCAGCGCCGTGACCTCGTCGCTGTTATCGGTGCCGACTTGACGCTGCCGGCTGTCGCGAAAGCGATGTTCGACAGCGTCAGGAACTGGGACGCGGTCGCCGCCTTCTGCGAGGCTGTCATCTCGCAGAAGGAGGCGGCGCTACGAGTCCGGGAAGATTCTCGTGACCCGGGCCGACGTCAGCAGCCGGGGCGGTGCAGGTGCGAATATCTGCGCCTGATGCCGCCCTAACCGAGGCCTCGGGTGATCGGACGCGGGGAATTGTCCTGTCACCCGACTGGAGGCCACCGCGTGAGGGCGACGCCCCGATGGCGAAAGCTATCGGGGTGTCGACATGAGAGGAACCCGCGAGGATAAACCGCCGGGCGGGCCACCGAAGATAAAGATCGGGTACCGGTGGCCCGCTCGCACGGCGAAGAGAGGTGCTTGCAGGGTGGGTCTATGGGGTTGCACGCCGCCCCTTTCGTCGCCCCGGACCGATTTGGCGGGGCGCGACCACGTCCATAGCCCACCGCATTTTTTTTTTTTTTTTTTTTTTTTTATGACAGGTATAAGTAAGTAATGGTCCCCTGAGTAAGGGAGGCAGCTCGAGCGCCGAAGCCGAGGGGAGCGTGGCCAACATGCCTCCACCCAAGATCCAGGCCTCCCGAAGAGGGCGAGGGACATCGGCTATGGAAAGGGCGGCGGCGGTCGCTGTCCGCGCCGGCGAAACCACGGATCTGCAGGCCGAAAATGTCCGCGTTAGAGGCGAGATGTCAGGCCTGCGGACCCGAAACCGGAACCTTGGCGACATGCTGGCGGAAATTCGTCGGGCAAACCGCTAGCTGTTGATAGACGTGGCCGTCCCCGCGGCGAGGAAGACGCCTGCCGCCACGAAGCGCGCGTCACCGACTGACGCTGGCGCGGTCACCGCGGCGAAACTCCCTGTTCCCGTGGTGAGGGTGACGCCTCACCCCGCGGACCGCTTGCCGCCGGCTAGCGCCCCTGCGGCGCCAAAGCCGCTAGGCGCCGCGGAGCGGGCCCCTGGAGAGGCCCAGCCGACCCCGGCGCTGGAGGTGAGAGGCTTGTCGGACGAGGCCCTCGCCAAAATCATCAACGCAGTTGGCAAACTCATTGATGCGCGTGTGGCCATTCTGGAGGCAAGACTGCCTCCAGAACGGCTACACCGCACTCGTGTCCGGCCGCCTCTAGCCGCGGATTAGCGGCCGCATGTGGCACCAGCCCCCGCCCCACTGCCTTGTCAGGGTGGCCGCGTGGGGAGCTACGCCGCGGCCGCGGCCGGGCCTGAGCCCAAAGGCCCCGGCCCAGCTCCGAAGGGACCCGCCCTGAGGAGGAAGACGGCTCCGGCTCCTGCCGGACCGCTGAAGTCGCCCGCAACAACACCGCCGGCGACGACCAGCGAGGCTGCGACGAGGCCTTCCGCGTCTGGCACGACTGCCGTACCCGAACAGGGTTGGCAGGTAGCCGAACGCGACAGAAGGAGTCGCGGCCAAAGGAGGAGAGCGGAGGCCAAGCGCGCCGCTGAGGCTCCCGCTCCACAGGCAGGAGCCGGACAGAAGAAGAGACCGCGCATGGGGCTCAAGTCGCCGAAGACGGCCGCAGTGGTGATCACTGTGCTGCCCGAGGCAGCCGAGAAGGGCCTCAGCTACGAGGCCGTCTTGAGGAAGGCCCGGCGGGAGCTAGACGTCTCCGATATTGGAGGCGTCGAAGCCAGGACCCGCAAGGCCCGGACAGGGGCTCGAATTCTTGAGTTCCCAGGGGCCGAGGGCGCCAAGACGGCCGACAGCGTGGCCGAGAAGCTGAGAGGTTTGTTCGCCGAGGAGGGTGGCATCAAGATCGCCAGGCCCGTCAAGTGCGCCGAAATGCGCATTTCGGGTTTGGACGATTCAGTGACGGTGGAAGACATCCGGGAGGCTATTGCCTCGAAAACCGGGTGTCCCATAGACACCGTCCGGGTCGGTGCCATTCGTCCCGGTTCGGGTGGCGTAGGTGCTGCCTGGGCGCAGTGCCCGGTGGAGTCGGTCAGGCAACTGGCCGGCTCAGGCAGGCTCCTCGTGGGCTGGAGCTCGGCGCGGGTAACCGTGCTTGAGCACCGGCCTGCGAGGTGCTACAAGTGCATGGCGGTCGGACACACTCGACCGACGTGCACTAATTGCTTCGACTGCGGCGGATTGTGTTTCCGCTGCGGTCAGACCGGGCACGTGGCGGCATCTTGCGCCGCCCCGCCCCACTGCCCCGCGTGTGTGGCGGGCAATAAGCCCGCCAAGCACCGCATGGGCTCTGGGGCGTGCAAACCTCCAGCTTCGGCCCCAAAGGTGCGGGGCGGCCCTACGACCACGGCCACTCCCGCTCCTAGCGCGGTCCGATCGCCCGCTGGCGAGGAGGTCATGGATACAACCCGATAATGGGTACACCATCCATTCACCTCCTCCTGCAGGCCAACACCAACCACTCCGCCGGAGCGCAGGATCTCCTCCTGCAATCCATGGCGGAGTGGTCGATTGGTGCAGCCGTAGTCGCGGAACCGTACGCCGTGCCTGATCGCCCCAATTGGGTGGTCAGTCGAAACGGTACTGCGGCAATCGTCGTCTCAACGCAGCGGCACTTCCCGTCCTTGTCCCTTTTGGATAGGGGCGAGGAATTTGTCGCGGCGGAGTGGGGAGGGGTCACGCTCTACAGCGTATACCTCTCCCCCACACAGGAGGATGGACGATTTCGGGGCCTCACTCAACACCTTGGAGGCCTCGATACGGCGACTGGCACCGGGCCTCGTCCTGGTTCTGGGGGACTTTAACGCCAAATCCACGGCGTGGGGGTCCCCTACGACGGACGACCGCGGGCGGGCGGTCAACGAGTGGGCGGCTTCACTGGGCCTCTGTGTTCTGAACAGGGGCTCGGTGAACACGTGTGTGCGGCGGCAGGGCGGGTCGATAGTGGACTTGTCGTTCGCTAGCCCCGCTGTCGCGCCACGGGTGAGGAACTGGAGTGTCCTGGAGGAGGCGGAGACCCTGTCGGACCACCGGTACATCCGGATGGAGGTCTCCCCCCGGGAACCCGGTAGGGGTCGGAGGGGACGGAGCTCCCGCGTTTCCGCGGTGGGCTGTGGGTCGTCTTGACAGGGATCTACTGGCGGAGGCGGCCATTGTCAGCACGTGGCTGTCCTCACCACCCCCAGCGGACGGAGTGGACGCTGAGGCTGTCCGCATTCGCAGTGCGTTAACGCAGATCTGCGATGCGGCCATGCCCAGAGTGCGGTGGCGTCCACCTCCGAGGCAGGGGGTCTACTGGTGGTCCCCAAGACTGGCGGACCTTCGTGCGGCGTGTATCAGTGTCCGAAGGTCCTACACCCGCAGCCGGCGGCGTCACCGCGACGTCGAGCGGGAGGGCCAGCTGTACGAGGCGTACCGCAGTGCGCGGACTGCCTTTCGGCTGGCCATCCGAGCCGCCAAGGGTGCGAGTTGGCAGGAGATGCTGGATGGTCTCGACCGTGACCCCTGGGGTCGCCCATATCGCGCGGCGCTGAACAAGCTTCGCGCGCGGGCCCCCCCCCTCAACGAGACCCTCCAGCCCGACTTCCTTCGTAGGGTGGTCGAGGAGCTGTTTCCACGGCAGTCGGAACACACGCCCCCGGTCATGACTCCGCCAGATCAGGACCGGGAGGCCGACGACGACGAGAGTGTTCCGCCCGTGACGGAGTCGGAAGTGGGGGCGGCCGTGGCGAAGATTCGTTCCGCCACCACGGCCCCCGGCCCGGACGGAATTCCAGTCCGGGTGCTGACGTCGCTCCTCGAGCACTTCAAGCCTCGCCTCAGGCAGCTGTTCAACGCCTGTCTGACGTCTGGACGGTTCCCTGAGTGCTGGAAGGGAAGTTGGTTCTCCTGCCGAAGCCGGGACGGTCCCCGGATTTACCGTCGGCCTACAGGCCCATCGTGCTCCTTGACGATGTGGGTAAGCTGCTGGAGCGTGTGCTCGCTGCCCGCATCGTCCGACACTTGGAGGAGGTGGGGTCCGATCTGTCGGACGCTCAGTATGGGTTTCGGAGGGGGCGTTCGACCATCGGGGCCCTACTACGCCTGAGGCAGGCGGCCGCGGAGGCCGTCGCCGGGAAGGGCTGTTGGCGGTGTCGTTGGACATCGCCAACGCATTCAATAGTCTGCCATTCGGCTGCATCAGGGAGGCGCTCCGGTTCCATGGAGTGCCCCTGTACCTCAGGCGGCTGGTGGCAGACTATTTGGAGGGCCGCAGTATCCTCTGCGCGGGTCCCGCAGGGGACATTGTGCGGACGCCCATGTCGTGCGGCGTTCCACAGGGGTCGGTTCTGGGGCCGACTCTGTGGAACATCGGGTACGACTGGGCGTTGAGAGGGAGTCTCCCCCCCGGGCTGAGCTTGGTGTGCTACGCTGACGACACGCTCGTCACAGCCCGGGGCAGGACACTCGAAGAGGCGGCGAGCCTGGCCACTCTCGGCACCGAGGAGATGGTCAGGCGGATCGAGGCGCTGGGGCTCAGGGTGGCCCTAAACAAGACGGAGGCCCTACTTTTCCATGGGCCCCGTGTGAGGCTGTCCATCGGCGCCTCGATAGTGGTAAACTCCATCCACATCAGCATCCAGGCCCATATGAGGTACTTGGGTCTGGTGCTCGACGGGCGATGGTGGTTCCGGGAGCATTTCCGACAGATTGCTCCCCGGCTTGTCGGCGCGGCGTCCGCCCTTTCTCGACTCATGCCGAACGTGGGCGGACCCAGTTTCGAGGGCCGACGGCTGTATGCGGGGGCATCCGCTCGATGGCCATGTACGGTGCACCCGTGTGGGCGAGGGCTCTGAACGCCCAGCTCAGGGCGGTTCTGTTGAGGCCACAGAGAGCCATGGCGGTCAGAGCCATTCGCGAGTACCGCACGGTGCCGACAGAGGCGGCGTGCCTGTTGGCCGGGACACCCCCGTGGGACCTAGAGGCGGAGATGCTCTCCAACCTCTACCGGCGGGTTATCACAGCGCGCGAGGAAGGTGGCTCCCCATCGTTGAGCGAGATAGCCACCTGGCGCGTGGATGCCCGCCGAGACGTCATCGCCCGTTGGGCTACGCGGCTGGAGAGGCCTAGGCACGGTGTGGAGACCGTTGAGGCCCTCCGGCCCGTATTGATAGAGTGGATGGAGCGGCGGCACGGAGTCCTCACCTTTCGGCTGGTGCAGGTATTGACGGGGCACGGGTGTTTCGGGTTGTACCTGCACAGGGTCGTGTATAGGGAGTGGACTCCGGCCTGCCACCACTGCAGGAGTGACGAGGACACGGCGCAACACACGCTGGAGGTGTGTCCGGGATGGGAGCGGCAGCGCCGTGACCTCGTCGCTGTCATCGGTGCCGACCTGACGCTGCCGGCCGTCGCGAGGGCGATGGTCGACAGCATCAGGAACTGGGACGCGGTCGCCGCCTTCTGCGAGGCTGTCATCTCGCAGAAGGAAGCGGCGGAACGGGCAAAGGAGGATTCCCGCGCCCCGGGCCGCCGCCAGCGGCCGGGGCGGCGCAGGCGCGAATACCTGCGCCTGATGCCGCCCTAACCGAGGCTTCGGGTGATCGGACCGGGGAATTGTCCGGTCACCCGACGTGAGGCCACCGCGTGAGGGCGACGCCTCGACGGCGAAATTTGTGGGGGCGTCGACGAGCGGAACCCGCGAGGGTGAACCGCCGGGCGGGCCACCGAAGTTAAAAATCGGGTCCCGGTGACCCGCTCGCACGGCGAAGAGAGAGGAGTTTTTACGGTGGGTCTATGGGTTCACGCGCCGCCTTCTCCGTCACCCCGGACCGATTTGGCGGGGCGAGACAAATCTATAGTCCACCAAAAAAAAAAAAAAAAAAGTAATGGAAATATAATATTCTTTAACAACAAAGTCAATTTTTCTTATGATTTCTTTCTTTTGACTGTCTTCTTTCTTATGATTTCTTTCTTTTGACTGTCTTCTTTCTTATGATTTTTATTATTGGACATTAAGCTTTAATTTAATAAAGATCTTAGACAGCGAACTTGATAATTAATTAATTACAGTAATTTCTTTTGCTACTAAGTTACTACATCTCCTATTTTGGTAACTAATATTTAAGACGATTGTAGGAATTATAAATTAAAGCTGCACATGTTATTACACTGCCATTTTCAAATTTCATATTCGTCTGTTCTGTACGAGATTAAAATATGCGGACACTTTGGTTTACAGTTGAGAAGTTTCAATGTGTTTGTTCTGATATTGGATTCTATCTGTAAAGAGAGTAGTGAGGGAAAACGATGGAATATCATACAGACGTCTCGAGTTGAAGTACATCTTACACTTTAGTTAGGTAAATGCCATTCTATACATAATTTTCTTTGTTATACCTCATTCACAATTAAAATGAAATTAGCGTGTAAGACCTACCTCACTGGCTAGACGGTTTGACATTGTGGACTACTATGAATTATTATTCTGTCATATTTTCTGCCTATTAAAAGACAATCAATCAACGCTACTGTCGTGAACTGTAACCTAAAAAGCTGATTTAAGGAATAGTCCCATGCTTGATATAATACCTAATATAAAATAGTGAATCTCTTATGATTTTTATATTACTTGATGAAAATGGTTCATGTGTACTATAATAGTTGATTCTGAAAGTTTAAATGTGTATATAAAACAGCCAAAAAAAAAGAAATATAGCGAACTCTCGTGCCGTGCTTTCGATTCTCAATCAAGACAATTTTTATTACACTCCATAAATTATTGATCTTAATCTGGATGTGTCATAATATATTTTCATTAATTATATACATACATACATAGCCTCACGCCTGTTTCCCAGAGGGGTAGGTAGAGACTACGAATTGCCACAAACCACGGTCCTGACATACCTCCATCGCTTCATTCACGCTCATCACAGTCTTCACGCATGATCTACGATTACGCGTACTCTTAATCTGACTTAATTATATTTTGTGAAATTTAAAAGAAGACAATATTTTTCCCTTAGGGAGAGTGTCGTTTATAAAATATATGTCTATAAAATTATATAGCAGTAATAGAGAGGTATATCCGTGTGTTGATAGAGTAAGAATACAATTCACCATATCTTACGCGTGGATGATCGTAAGAGACGAATAAGGGATATAAAACGCATATAACATATATGCAAGAGAAGGCAAACTCGAAACAAAACCCTATACCAACACGTCTGACCAAAGTGGTATACTACTCGTAGTAGAATAATTTCCCTCCCTTTACGAAGGAGGCCGGAGCTCAACAGTGGAACATATATGGGCTGTGATGATGATGATGATTAATAGAGAGGTATATATGTCGTTATTATAACTAGTAGTTGTATAAATATAATTACTGGGTATATTATTTTTATAAAACCATATATAACCAATCCATATAAATCAATAACAATTAGTATGAGTCGTTATTATACTAATATATCACGGCATTCCATTTAACTATAAAACATGACGATGACTTAAATTAACAATTGAACCCGGTAGGCGGCGTTGTGATCGAACTCAAAGAATTCCGGGTTAATTATTTTTAGATTTATACAGAACAGTGTCTATTGAATCAGCCTGTTCTTACAATACTGTATTTGCTTTTTATAACTACTACTAGCTTCTGCCCGCGGCTTCGCCCGCGTAAAAGGTTACTTTTCTAAAGTTTTTCATCCCCTGTTTTTATTTTACCTCTTAAGGGTAAATTTTTACACTATGTTAATGTCATATTTATTTATATCTAATCAATAGCCTAAAAATAAGTTTCAAACTTCTGGCTTTAAAAATGACAACACTTCCTTACAACTTTTTATCCCTCTTTACAACCCTTTTTTGCATTAAAAAGTAGCCTATGTCCTTTATCGGGCTTTAGACTATCTGTGTACCAAATTTCATTTAGATAGGTTCAGTAGTTTTAGCGTGAAAGAGCGACAGACAGACAGACAGATAGAGTTGCTTTCGCATTTATAATATTAGTAAGGATTACATTTCTATTTATTGAAACATTATCCAATAAAAAATATAAAATTCGTGCAATATAAACACTATACTATTGGATCTCTCCTGTGCTGACTGAGTAAAAATACAATTCACCACCCTCTATCTTACCCGTAGGTGATCCTAAGAGACGACTAAGGGATATAAAATGCATATAATATCTATGGGAGAGAAGGACAACCCGAAACAAAACCCTATACCAACACGTCTGATCAGCGTAGTACAGTAAGTCAATTTCCCTCCTATTATGGATGAGGCTCGAGTCCAACAGTGGGACATATATGAGCTAAGATGATGATGAGATACTATGGGATTAATATTATTGAAATATAAATAAATATTTTGAAATTTAAAAAAAATAACACGTTCAAACAAACAAGTCTACAATCAATCAAACACAAATCACAAACAAAACAATCTTTTCAGCTATATAAGAGAAAATTATATAATATTATTGCGATGTTTCTTTTTAGCCTTTTAAATAACTTTATTCTTGTGATACAACTCTTTAATATAATCACCGAGTCGGTACAATATATGGTTAGCGGTATTGTGCTGGCGAGCGGGTTTTCCGTATATAAGATGTCCTATTTATTAATTAATTAGCTTAACGCTCGGTTTTGCATACGTTGAGTTTTTCAGTGCCCAGTTACTCACATTATGTAGCTTATCTATATGGACTGATAATACTTCTCTATTTTTTTAATCATATTCACCGCTTAGGACACACATGCAGTAAGTAAAGATGGATCATCGCGCATCAAGAATTCTTCATAGTAACTGTTGTTATAATCGCAGCTGACATAACAAACTCGGATGAAATTGTCATTGTTAATATATGTTGCCAGTTGTTAGCCCCAACTTTGTCCACTTGGAATTTTGTATTGCGTTTTGTATGTTCCGACATTTTCAGCGACTTCTAAACGCTTGTTTACTTTAGTGGTATCCACAGTTTCAGAAGATACCACTTTGGAGTAGTATACGTTTATTGCAGTGTATATCAACTAAAAGTATGTGATTCATTTACAATTTGATATCTTTTTATAGTTTATGATGACAAACGAGCAGGCAGCATAGTTGATAATCATGCTGTCACTACTGTGAAGAAGGTGCTCTTCTTAAACCTCGTTTAAAAAAAGGTAATAGTACCCTGGAAAAACAGCAGTAGGTAATTAATTACATTATGAGTGCGACATTTGTATATGAGAGATATGTCGATACAAAACAATTCGATAAGTTACGATGCGATGTATCGATACATTTTTGGGCATCCTTAGTTAGCTTACTTACGTTGGTTACTATTATCATATAATCATAGTACGTACAGATAGTGTACGAAAGCAATCGGTGAAGGTTCCCAAGGTGGCGCTGAGATTTATTACAGTAGGCCTTAAACCGCTAACGACATGGGCGGCTAGACCGCGCAGTGGTGGCAACGACCTCTGACTGATGCCTTACATTTGTTCCTAATGATTTAGTTTCTCAGGCTGATTTATAGGATATCCATTTATTTACTTAATATTTGTAATTGCATAAATGATAGACGTATAATGTCTCCCTTTTAGATGAGGGACTAAGAATATGATGGGTTGCCCGGCACTTTACCGTCTCTCTAAGGAGCGAACAACCTCCAACACCAACTGTGGTCGCTGATCTACCTGCCAAATATGGTGATAATGGCATTATACCTCTTTTTTTTTGGTAGGCTACGTCTGAACATTGGCATTATCTGACCTCTTGGAATGTCAATGGAGACGTTGATAGGCTGACAGATGGAAATAATGTCTTTACTTTTTAATACTAGATAATATAAACCTAAATCTATTTTTATATTTAAGTTTTGTTTATAATATCTTTAAAACAATTAAATCGATTTTATATCAATTTTGTTAAACTTATATCTTGTGCAAATAAAAAGATAGTGTTATTTCGATAAATATCTTCATAAATCCCTTAACGTGTTAAATTATGTTTAAGAAAACGTTATGCCCGTTTTTATACTTAACGGTTAATACGAAGATAGATGGCGGCGGATAGTGATAAAATCATTATGCGATTCACCGATCACAATACATTTTAAAATGTGATTTCTTTTTCAAGTTTGTATGTATGCTCTTTTTTTTTTATAGTCTATGGCCCGGACACACGTCGCCCGAACCGTTCGGGGCGACGGAAGGGCAGCGCGTGGCCCCATAACCCATCGTATTCCCTCCCCATCGCCATTGGACCAGCCACTGGTACCAATTCCTTGCCTTCCGTGACCAGCCCGACGGGGTATTGTATGTATGCTCTACTATAATTTGACATATATTCTGCATAAGGAATAAGAATTTCCATCAATCCGTCCATCAGCCCGTAGACGTTCACTATTAAACATAGGTTTTTTAACAGAAGGTTACTTAAAACGGTTCCGCGTAACTTGCATCCAACGGCTCCCTGCGACTTTTGAGACGCTGTCAGTCCACCTAGTAGGGCACTAGGGCCTGTCGTTCTATGTTGCATCGTCTGATTTGTGGTCGCCACTGGAGAACTTTCGTTTTCCAATGATTATTAGTTTGACGTGTGAACGATCGTTTACAAACATATATTTAATTAATACAAATTACCTACGCACAAGTCTAGAGTATTTATATGTAAATTTTAAAAATAATTATATTAAGTGAGAATTGACTTTATGATGCTCGATAATTGAGGTCATTTAGATTGCTACAAGTATGGCATTTTAACATAATATATGACTATGTAAGTATGATTCGGAGCATTCCCTTTCGCATCTTTACACCAATACTCACGAACGTCTGGTTAAGAAGATATACAATGCGAAAGTGGAAGGATGTAGGTACCGAGGGAGACCGAGACTAACCTACTTAGACCAGATCGGTCATGTACTGAAGGAAGGTGGAGTCAAGAGTCTCCGAAACCGGCGAGCGTGTATGAAGAGAATTATGAATGTTGAGGAAGCGAGTGAAGTATGCAGAGATAGAGTTCTCTGGCACTCTGTTCTCTCTGCCTACCCTGCAAGGGATACGGCGTGATGATATGTATGTATGTATGATTCATTAATATTGTAATGATGAATATTGTATTACAGAAATCTCTTGGCCTTGTCAAAAACAATAATTATTGTATTGTTATAAAATTGGAGAGTCAGCGTTCACCTCAGACAAAGTTTTCATTAGGGGCGGGTGTAAGTTTGCGGCGAGTGTGCGAGTGGGAACGTTTGGCACGACGCTGATAACACAACAAACAACTTGTTACAAACGTGTTTAGTTTTAGTTATTGCTCCGAGTTCGACGCTTTAACTCATTGGTCTAATAATGAAGAGGGGTAGATGCGGGCGCAGTAATTAAGCCCCGTTTGGATATACCCCGGACAGGGGTACTTCAACTTATGTAATTCAATATCTCTAATATGTTTTATTATTAACATACTATATATGAGACTATACTATTCTCATAAGTTGTGGATAGTAAAGGGATGGATAGAGATGTTAAACATTAACATACTTTAATAAAAACTAATGATTTGATGTTTTTAAAAATTGCGAATTTTGAAATTTTGAAAAAAATATTTAGCAGCTGTGTGGTAGTGGCTACGAATACTACCAACCCTTAATTTCCTCGTGGGTGTCGTAAAATACAACGTGTCGTAAGAGCCTTATAACGACCTGGGTCAACTCCATCTGATGCCGTTTGGTCAACAATTACATACCCAAGGAGTTTGACGTCTTGGTCAGAAATTATTACCAAAAACTTTTAGAATATGTACCATGACAAAGAATACATATTGTACCAACCCCAATCAATTGGGATACGAGTAAGAGAATGATGATTTCTAAAATTTTGAGCTTGGTTTTGAGAATTTAAAAAGTTTGAATTAGGAATTTTATTTTATTGTTATCCTAAGAAAATATCCTGGCACATATGTAAAAAGAAAAAGAAAATACAGATACTTTATGTTAAGTGATCTTATCAGCGAGGTAAGTATAGTAGGTGATTTGAGGCAATATATAGGCTGAATAAAAGGAGAATATCTAAGATAAGCTGGTAAGACAGATATGAGCTGCAAATCCTGGACGAATTAGTGAGCTCTTTTTTTTCAATATGGCATGATAACAATATTTTAGGCATTTAAACAACTTCATTGAAAAGTAATTGACTTTTTATAAAGATTATAACTTGTTGTTTGTTTTTATTATATTAATTTTACAAAACATCATGGCGGTAGAACCATCTAAAACATAATAAAATGATCTATCATCATATCATAAAAATATTCATCCGTTATGGATGTGGGACTCACGACGACACTTCAATCCTCTACCTTATTAGGTAACTGTTTAAATAGCTATCATAGTAATACATATATACATATCATCACGCCATATCCCTTGCAGGGTAGGCAGAGAGAACAGAGGGCCAGATAACTCTATCCTTGCATACTTCACTCGCTTCCTCAACATTCATAATTCTCTTCATACACGCTCGCCGGTTTCGGAGACTCTTGACTCCACCTTCCTTCAGTACATGACCGATCTGGTCTAGGTAGGTTAGTCTCGATCTCCCGATTCTTTCTCTTACAAAGATATTTGATAAAATCCCTTAGTCGTTATTTTTGACACTCACGGGCATGAAAGGGGGTGGTGAATTGTATTCTTACTGCGTCCCCACACAAAAATTAACTATTTAAATAAAAAAAGTTAAGGGTATGTTTGCAATGTTATAACAATTTAGTCTGAATGTATGTGAGTATATCAGTGGATTAGTTGTAATAAAAAACATATTTCGTTATTCTGTTTGTTGGTAATCTTTTTATATGGCTGCACTGATTCTTACGTGTCTTTCAATGGCAGATAGCTGATATTTTATGATATGATATTTATTAAAAAAAGGAATTATAATAACATACAAAAAAAAAAAAAATAGGCCATTTTATTTCAAAATAATAATAACGCACTAAAATAGATGTGTAAAATTGTGAACAATTACTATTTGTATTATTATACTTGTTGAAATTTATATCTAAATAATCAACATTAAATACTGCTACCGACATCTGTTGTCACTAATGTATTACCTATATTAGTTTTTGTATATGTTATCTGTAGCATGTTAGTTTTGAATAAATTAATAAAACCTGTTCTCACTTGAATCTCAACGTGCTTGTTTTATTAGAGGTTATGTGCCCAGAATTACGTGTTTTTCTCGTTAAGAACTTGCAAGTTAGTGCTGTATAAGTTTTTGTGGACTGAGAATACACTGTGCCGGTGAAAATGAGTTCGAATTACGTTGTGAGCGTGCCAAAATTAAAAGGTCGCGAGAACTACCAGGAGTGGGCTTTCGCCGCGGAGAATTTTCTAATACTGGAAGGTACTTCGGACTGTATCAAAGTCACGAATCCAGATGAAGCCGCAGCAGATGCGAAAACCAAGGCAAAATTGATTCTAACGATTGACTCGTCGCTATATGTACATATCAAGGATGTCGAAAATACGAAGAAACTATGGGAAAAGTTAAAGCATTTATTCGATGATTCAGGATTTACAAGAAGAATCAGCTTGTTGAGAACTTTGATATCGATTCGCCTTGAAAATTGTACATCTATGACGTCCTACGTTACTCAGATCATAGAAACGAGCCAAAAACTGAGTGGATCGGGCTTTCATATTAATGATGAGTGGGTAGGATCATTGCTTTTAGCTGGATTATCAGAAAAATATTCGCCAATGATAATGGCGATTGAACATTCGGGCATTAATATAACAGCCGACGCCATTAAAACAAAATTGATGGACTTGGAGGAAGACAGTGGCGACGTTAGCGGAGCATTTGCGAGTTATCGAAAAAAGTATGGCGCCAATACCGGAAGAACTCAGACGTCAACGTCAATGTCAAAACAGAAAGTAATCAAATGTTACAAATGCAAACAAACAGGACACTATCGTAATCAATGTCCTAAGGATGTAAAAGATTCATCAAATAACAAATTCAGTGAACGTAAACAAACAAATGCGTTCAGTGCTGTGTTTCTAAATGGTTGTTTCTCAAAGAATGATTGGTACATTGATTCAGGTGCTAGTGGCCATTTGACAGCGAATGAACATTGGATTACAAATGTGTCGAACAATCATACAGTCCAAGAAATTATTGTTGCGAATAAAGAAAAAGTGTCTGTCAAGTGCTCTGGTGATGTGAAATTAACAACATTGACAGATAACTGTGAGTATGATGTGGTTGTTGAAGGAGTATTATGTGTACCTAGTTTGACCACGAATCTCATCTCCGTAAGTCAATTGATCGCAAAAGGCAACAAGGTCCTTTTTAAAGATGATGGCTGTCAAATATTTAATAAGTGTAATGAGCTAGTTGCTACAGCTTGCTTATTAAATGGAGTTTATAAGTTGAGAATGCCTGAAAGGCTGGCTGCAGTGGTGACCTCGAGTGAAGTTTGGCATCGCCGGCTTGGTCATGTCAACAGTAACTATTTAAGTAAAATGCAGGCAGCTGTGGAAGGTCTTACACTTGATAGAAAGGCAGAAATATCGAAGTCGTCATGTATAGTGTGTTGCGAAGGGAAACAAAATCGTTTACCCTTTCCACATAAGGGAAATAGAAGTGATGATCTCCTGCAGATAATACATACGGATGTATGTGGGCCATTCAAGAATGTGTCGCTTGGTGGTTCCAGATATTTTATTTTATTCATTGATGACTATAGTCGCTACATCTATATTTATTTTTTGAAAAACAAAAATCAAGCTTTTGAATGTTTTCAAAGATACAAAGCTGAGGTGGAGAATAAATTAAACAGAAAAATTAAGATTCTTAGAAGCGACAATGGGAAAGAATTTGTGAATAAAGAGTTTGATAATTATTTAAGTAAAGCAGGAATAGTTCATCAGAAAAGTAATACATATACACCAGAACAGAACGGCTTGGCAGAGAGATTCAATCGTACTGTGGTGGAAAAGGCAAGGTGTCTGCTCTTTGATGCTAAAATGGATGAAAGCCTTTGGGCTGAAGCAGCCAATACTGCTGTATACTTACAAAATAGGATAGTGGCGGCAAATTTGAATGGAACACCTTTTGAGATGTGGAATGGAGTAAAGCCAGATATTAGCCATTTAAGGGTATTTGGAAGTATAGTGATGATGCACATTCCAAAAGAGAAGCGCCTCAAATGGAATAAAAAGGCTGTAAAAGGGATTCTAGTTGGTTACCCAGAGGATGTCAAAGGTTATCGAGTTTACAATCCAAGCACTAAGGATATCACAACAAGCCGTGATGTGATCATTATAGAAAATGCCAAACAAACTGAAAGTGTAGTCCAGATTGAGGAAACTGAACAATCACAATCCATTGAGGATTCAGTGGGAGACACATCATATGAATCAGGAAGTGAAATTTTTCATGATGGTGACGAGACTTATGTACCAGATGATTCTTCTGATGACAGTGTGGAAAGTGTTGTGAGTGTTAAAAGAAGTGGTTCCCCTAGGCAAAGAAAGAAGCCGGACAGGTATGGTCATTCTAATATGTGTTTAGAAAGTAGTGTTATCCAAAATGTTTGTGAACTTTCACTTGATGACGCTCTAAAAGGACCAGATAGGGAACAGTGGTTAGAGGCAATAAGGGACGAATTACAGTGTTTTGATGATAATGACGCTTGGGAACTTACTGATGCACCTAAAGACAGTACTATAGTTAAATGTAGATGGGTTTTGTGTAAGAAATATGATAGTGAAAGTAAGGTTAGGTTCCGTGCCAGACTTGTTGCTAAGGGTTTTTCCCAGAAACAAGGAGTAGATTATACGGAAACCTTCTCGCCTGTTGTTAGACATACAACATTACGACTTTTGTTTTCATTATCAGTCCAATTAGATCTTGATGTTACACATTTAGACGTAAAAACTGCTTTTTTAAATGGTAACTTAGAGGAGACTATATACATGCAAAAACCTGAATGTTTTAATTCCCCAGATAACTGTAAGAAAGTGTTAAAACTTAATAAAGCCATCTATGGCTTAAAACAGGCGTCCAGGGCCTGGAACAGAAAGGTAGATAGTTGTTTAATTGAAAATGGTTATAAGAAATCTAAATTGGAACATTGTATGTATACAAAGAAAATTGAAAATATGGTAACTATAGTGGCTCTTTATGTCGATGATTTTTTTATTTTCTCCAATAATAAAAAGGAAACTAATAGCCTGAAGGAAATATTGTCAAATAAATTTAAAATTAAGGATTTAGGGCAAGTAAAACAGTGTCTTGGGATGAATGTTAAATTTGATAAAAAGGAAGAGTCTGTTACTTTAAATCAAGAAAGTTATATTGAGAGTTTATTAGAAAAATTTCAAATGGCAGACTGTAAGATTGTTGAAACTCCAATGGAGACTAAGTTAAATGTAAACACTGGTCAAAATGTAACTAAACAAGTGCCCTATCAGCAGCTTATAGGTAGCCTAATGTACCTGTCGGTTTTAACCAGACCAGATATAACTTACTCTGTAAGCTATTTAAGCCAGTTTAATATTAATCATACTGATGAGCATTGGCATTATGCCAAGAGGATTTTAAAATATTTAAAAAAGACTAAATCATTTGGTATTAAATATTGTAAGAATGGAAATAAAGAAATTAAAGGTTTTGCTGATGCTGATTGGGCAAACAATACATATGATAGACGGTCATATACTGGGTATTGTTTTTTGTTATCCAATGGAGTAATATCCTGGGAGTGTAAGAAACAAAAAACAATAGCTCTTTCAAGCTGTGAAGCTGAATACATGAGTATTTCAGAAGCGTGTAAAGAAGCCATATATTTAAGAACTTTGCAGTTTGAAATCACAAACAAAATGTATACTTTAAGTTTGTTTAATGATAGTCAGAGTGCACAGAAGTTGTCGATGAATCCAGTATTTCACAAAAAATCTAAGCATATAGATGTGAAATATCATTTTACCAGAGAGTGTGTTTCAAATAATATAGTAAAATTATACTATTTATCGACTGCTGACATGCCCGCTGACTTGTTTACTAAAAGTTTGTGTGCTAAGAAACATTATGCCTTTATGGAGTTGTTAGGATTGATGATTGTATAAAATGTTACCTAATTTTTGCTTATGGTTATGATTATTAGATATAGTGGGAGTGTTGAAATTTATATCTAAATAATCAACATTAAATACTGCTACCGACATCTGTTGTCACTAATGTATTACCTATATTAGTTTTTGTATATGTTATCTGTAGCATGTTAGTTTTGAATAAATTAATAAAACCTGTTCTCACTTGAATCTCAACGTGCTTGTTTTATTAGAATACTGAGTGGTAGCGGCTACGAATACTACAAGCCGTTACTTTGCTTTTGGATACCAAATATTTCCAAAAACCGTTGACGTCAGAATGACAGCCGGTCATAAAACTATTATATATATACTAATAACTTTTGTAATATGTGCAATGGTAAGAGGAGTACATATTGCGTTGACTCCAAGTAATGGGATAAGAGCGAGATTATGACTATTTTTATTATATTGTTTCGACCATGGAGATCAGCGTTTGCTTCGTCGCGTATTCTATAAAAAATATTTTGTGTATACCAATTGAATCTGCAAACAGATCGCTATATATAATAGAGAATTTATAGGAAAATTATATCGGTTGGAATTTACACAGAAAGACTCGTCAAAGTGATACAAGATTAAATTACGTTCAGGCGTGTGGACCGGAATGCAAACGCCGGCTAGCCTCACTTTTTTTTGCGTACATTCGTTTGCCGGATGTCAAACAGATCTGTAAACCGAAATCAAATTGGGAAATTTGTGTGAACTAACATTTGTATCAACGTCAGGTATGTATATTGCGTTTTAAAAGCACAAATAGACATTGTATGCGTTCCAGATTGCCAATTTTACTGTTGCATGTTTAATATTTTGATAGCATTGACACGAAAGCTATATAATAGTACTAGCCGACCCGGCACACGTCGTTCCGCCTAACAGTCAATGAATTCCGCGACCAATAAGATCAAATCTTTCACGACAAAGCCGTAACGCAATTAGAATTCGAAACATCACAAATGTAACCACGACAGAAGAACAAGATGTTGCACGGGAAGACCGCGGCGTTAATATGGCCCAACTTCGAGCTTCTTAATCACAAGAGCAAAGCGAGGCAGTCCGTGAAACGACTTGGTTAACAATGCGAAATCGTCAAAATCAAGCAAATCTCAAAGATTTACAACAATTAGATAATTTTCAATGCGTATGAAGACAAATGTCGTATAACACAAGGTACTTCTTCGTTTTGCTAACACGTTATTAAAATACTTGATTTTTTAAATTTATATATTATTCATATTTATTATCATAATAAAAAAAATAACTTGATAATTTTGAATTAAGCGAAATTCGCTCATTCATTAACTGTTAGGCGGAACGAAGTGTATCGGGTCGGCTAGTATTTATATAAATATGATCTACTTATAGTTGAAATATATTAATATCCTTTACTTTTTAGACAGATCCCTTAATTAATATCCCTTAGGTTCCCAACGAAACAAGTAAAATATTTCATTTTAATAATGTGGGTGTATATTTATTTAATATTATCTATTTTAAGCGGAATATATTAATATCCCTTAGTTCTTAGATAGCGTAACAGAAACGTTTCTTTCACCATACATTATCTAACTACCTATAGCTGGTAAAATATTTTTAAACTTCCTTTAAGCCTTATACCGAACATATTTCCTACACATTGAGATTTTGTAACGATAGAATCTGAAACAGTAATTTAAGGCTTATAGCAAAACAGTAAGGTTCTTTTTCAATTTTTATGATAGTTGTGTAAATTTAAATGTTATGAATTAAATATTATTGCTAATGCTAAAAATAAATTGGCGTAAAATTACTAACACTGACACAACTACAAACACGTTTGTGACACAAGATACTATAAGGTGAGGGCACATTAGATGTATATTTTACTGGCCACGTCTTTTGTGGTGTGTCCGTTACACGATGTTAGGCAAAGGGGCAGGAAGGGGAAGCGGTTTATCTGAGCTCCGGAACTCAGGAAGACGTACACTCGCTTCGCTCCTCGCTGAATTCCTTTAGGCTTTACAGTTGTACCAAATTGCGATTGTGATATACACATAGGTGAAAATGCGATTTGAAATGAATTTTTTGTAGTCGTTTTTAAGTATTTGAAAAGAGAAGTATAGCAAATATCTCGATGGGGTATCCAAAGTTATATGATACCTACATTTTGTCCTATAACTTACAATTCTACGAACAAATAGTGACGTATTGCTGTCAACTGTGTATTTCATGCGGCTTATACCCTTGGCTTTTACTCTTAATTTACTTTTTGAAAAAACTTAACTTTGGCGAAGAATGAGTGAATTCGTAAAATTTAGAATCACTATTTAGAAAAAAAAAAAGCATGTGATCATTAAAAATACGTAATTTTCTAATGATACAAATTCTTGTAAGACAATTATAAAAATTACCTATAAAATACATAAATACATACTTATAAAATGACTGTAGAGAGAATAAATCTGTATTACGTAGATATTTTATAAGAATAGTTAGAGATGTTTCTGTATGGTGGTGTTTTTGAATACTACCAACCCTTACGTTACTTGTGGGTATCGTAAAAAACGATTAAGATTTTAATATAAACCTGGGCCAATTCCATCTGATCTAGTCAACAATTACATTCCCAACGAGAGTTGAGGTCAAACGTAAAGCTGAACTTCAATATGTATGATAGAAGAGGAGTACATATTGCATCGACTCCAAGTAACTGGAATGAAAGGAGGGTGATGATGACAATAAGATTGTTAGTATCACTGAGTTGTTAGTATCATTGATTGTTAGAATCATTGAATATGTTGTGAACATAAGCATGTGATTTTATATTTTTCTTTATATTTGTCTATTAATTTATTCACGAACCATGTAAAATTAGGATGAATTTATTGATTTGTCCTCTGTAGTATCATTAAATATAACGAAAAAATTAATGCCATTGACAGAATTGCAGGTACAGCTAGTTAAATATGAAACATAAATCCCACATTTTGATTTTGATTATCTTAAGTGGAAAATTAAAAAAATATCATAGTTATAAATACCTAAGAATCCTAAGATATAAAATGCGAAAGTGGAAGGATGTAGGTACTGGGGGAGACCGATACTCACTTACCTAGACCAGAATGGTCACGTACTGAAGGAAGGTGGAGTAAAGAGTCTCCGAAATCAGCGAGCGTGTATGAAGAGAATTATGAATGTTGAGGAATCGAGTGAAGCATGCAAGGATAGAGTTCTCTGGCACTCTGTTCTCTCTACCTACCCTGCAAGGGATATGGCGTTATGATATGTATGTATGTATAAATACTTATATACAATTTTATATACGAGTTGCATATTTAGTAGCCTTTATGCATAGCCTTTCAGACATTATATCGTATGCATACCTTGGATTATTGCAATAATATTTCCTTTGAAAACATTCATGTAGTGCATTTTATTTTCTTATCTCAAGGAAATGTTTCGCTGGCTTTGTCTCCTTTGCACAACAGAACGCGCGCATCAGACGTTACTCGACCTTTGGGGACCGATTCTAAACGAAATACTAGATTCAATGTTTAACCATTTTTAAAGAATCCACCATGCTAAGTGACTATATAAATTTATTTGTCTCAGCGATAGCATTATATAGTAGCTTTATATAACTGTAAACAACAAAGTTTATGATTATTGACATTATTCGTAATATATTTAGAGGTAAAAGATAAATTACTAGCGGCTAAATTATATTGTATCATTGTTGCCACAAACCTGTAGATAACTGCTGATCGTAAGGATGATATTTCGAATTATAGGTAAGGCAAAATTGTGACTGGCTTTTCATTTTGTTTTGAGATATTAGGTATACATACGTATCGAAATCGACCTTTGCTGTTATGACTATCAAGGCTATTCCGTTGATATATTTGTAAATATTTCCAATTGAATAGTGAGACAAAAGTAAGAATAATACATTGACCATTCAAGTTTTTTACTTATTTAAAACAAAAAAATATAAAATAATCCTAAACACCGTTGATTTCTTTTTCCGAAATCGTTCCTAGTTGTCCATGCATTTTACTATGAAACAAAAACGTCTTGTAACCAGCATTATAATACAGCACGCCCAAAGAAAAATACCGTCTCAGTATCCAAGGTGAGGAGAGCACGTCTGTTAGTTGTTCGGGTCGAGCTCCATAGCTTCGTGATAATTTCTTTAGGGTGGGTTGCGAGTGTCAGAGTCGAATACGGCTGCCAATTTATATTCTTCGAGCAAATAAAAAATCAAGGTACATAATACATATGCAAATTTATTATGTATTTTTGTAAACCGAATCAATTGTCAAACACTATGCACTACAATTGTTTCCGATGGAATAAACTGGAGCACTAGTGTGCACCGTGTGAACAATTCTACAGTATGAAGTTGTCGTTCTTCTCTCTGAGTATTTTGTTCTGTGTAAAATATGCAGAAATTATACACTCTGAGACTCTGACCTCACCTTTTGCTGCTGGCTACTCACTGCAGGCTTAGCGATGCGACAAGCTTATGCTCAATACATTGCGTGTTTTCTGAGACACTGTGGAGATTCTACTAATGCAAGCGTGTAATGAATATGTAACTAATGCAAGCACCGGAAATTAGATTTATTCGTTTCCAGGGTGCGTGTATTAATTCTGTGCGCTGCGTCTGTGTGATTAGAAAATGTGAATGTATGTGTTCAATCATAAGTTCCCACGCTCCAGGACTGCAGTCTTAACAGAATGAAATAAACAATTTAACTGCACAGATGTCGTAATGTCAAGATACCGAGCTGCCGTGCCAAGGGTCGGGTTCGATTCCCGTGCAGATCAATGCTTATACTATACATAAACTGCTGTTCTGAGTCTGGGTGTAATTTGTGTCCGTTAATCATGTGTTTGTGAACTCCCTTGCGATACAAGGATTAATTTATTAGTGCAGGATAGTGTAAAAAAATACTTTTATGGACACACATGGACAATAAAAACGTGAACAGTATTTTTTTATATACTAATCTGTTTGAACATACTAACCCAGATGAAGTTTTACTGCACGAAAAATATCACTATGCTATTCTTTATTAACTGTGAATTCTACACAAGTATAACTACAAAAAAAAAGTTGTATAAAAAGTAGTAGTACGTCTGTACTTATATAGCTTAAGCGCATTTGTTACATTTAGGCTTTTAGTACCAAGTTTGTGAAAGTTATAACTTACATTCTGTATTAACTTCAACATGTATCGTAAATTCTGGTAAAAAGTGTCACGACTTATAAAACTCTTGAAAGTTTACGGCAGCTTTTCACTTTGTCGACAATAAACTCTAGAAATTGAATAACATACATCAAATAGTAAATAGTAATTGAGTTCGCCAAAAGTTAGTACGTTTCGACAATGCCACAAGTTTCTTATTGTAATCGAAAATGTTAAATATGCAATAGCATCTTAGGAATAAATTTGAGTTACCTATTTATTTGTTGGAAAAGATTTGTTGAAACCATCTTTTTTTTTTTGGAAATATTCTATCGTAAACTGTTATTCTTGGCCTATGAATGTTTCAACGCGAGCCTTTTCAACAATGAAAGGAAAATTGACCTGCTATACCACAGTTTAGTACGTTTTCAGTGTTCATTTCTTTTTTCCACGCACGTATAGACTTTGGAATGAATTGCCTGCTGCGGTGTTTTTCGAGCACTCATCATCACATCTCAGCTCATATATGTCCCACTATTGGCCTCGAGCCTCCTCCATAAGGGGTATAGGGTTTTGTTTCGAGGTTTCCTTCTCTCGACTATGCGATTGCTATAACATCTATATGTTATATGCATTTTATATCCCTTAGTTGTCTCGTACGATCACCCACGGGAAAGATACGATAATTGTATTCTTACTCCGTCACCACACGGAAAAGCACTATGATATGTCTATCTTCAAATGAGTTTTAAGAAGACTGTTGACTCTTCTGTCACACACTCTTTTGTAAGCAGTGACTTGGTTATAACATTGATATTGCAGAGATCTGTGGGTGGCAGTTAGTAATTATAGAGGACTGTTTGCGCTTTTGTAACCAATTCGCAATAAAAAAAAAATAAGACATATGCTAATAGGTCTTGATAGCGTGGTATAAAAGACCTGATATCACGATTTATAAAGGTTTAACATTGGCTGAAGATAAAAATAGAAAAGCTTATAGCTCTTTTATTCTTTTAGAATTTAAAACGCAAGCCCAAGATGAATTGAACGTACATTGAATTGTGAAGAAATTAATGACTCTATTTTCATTACCCCATTTCGTATATAGCATATATATTGTATATTTCAAGTTTTATTCTCAATGGAATTCACTACTGATAAGAGCACACATATCTAAACTACGGTAATAATAGGCTACTGTTGCTCTGGATTTGATTTAAGACTGTTGTACATTCAAAATGCAGCCAATAACCAACAGTAGAATTACGTTTCATAAACTATTTAGACCTAATTTAAGCATATTTTAGGATTATCTGTGTTGCAATAGAGTAACAATATAATGCATTACTCCCTTTCTTATGCGTGGATGTCATTAAAGACGACTCAGGGATCTGATTATCATATCATCATCTTATCATGATGAAAGGGAGTAGTCTATTATTACTTAGTCACCATATATTTCACTCTCCTGCTCTTATCCCAATTTCTTGGGGTCGATACAATATGCACTCTTCTTTCATAGTACATATTGTAGAAGTTATTGGCAATTGTTTTATGACCGGCCGCCTGCCCGATGTCAACCCTCCTTGGGAATGTAATTGTTGACCAAATGGCATCAGATAGAGTTGCCCAGGTCGTTATAAGGCTCTTAGTCGTCTTTTACGACATCCACGAGTAAAGTAAGGGTTGGTAGTATTCGAAGCCGCTACCACACAGCTGACCAGCTCATCGTCACCATATATATAATTCTAAAATAATAAAAAATCATCGTCGAAGGGATATGATATGCACGTGACGAAAGTGGCTTCATATCGCGCAGCTAGCTAGCCACCTGGTGCGAAGACGCCCACCAAGACGTCATTGCCCGTTGAGTTACTGGGTGTTGGTACCGTTGATGCCCTCCGGCCCGTACTGATAGAGTGGATGGAGCGGCGGCAAGGAGTTCTCTCTTTCCGGCTAGTGTAGGTCTTGTCGGGGCACGGTTGCTTCGGAAAGTACACGTACACGGTCGCATTGAGGAGTTGACTCCGAGAAGGTTACTTCAAATTACGCTGATAGAGAAACTCATAATTGAGAATCTCTTCCCTATTCGGCGAGTATATACAATATGCCTAAGGTAAGCATTAGAGAACATTTTGAATACAATTCTATACCCATTCTTTTCATAGCGTCGAATAATTTCCCTTCCATTTAAGGATGACACTTATATTAAATAGTGAAATGCTATTGGTTAAGAAAGTAGATACATATTAAAATAAATTTTAACTTCTATTGCTGTAAAGAAAGATTAACTCGTAAGTAAGTAATCAACAAAAACAATACAAAAATTAGGCCCAACCATCAATCAACCCATTGAAGTCCACTGACAGACATAACCCACTGTAAGAGAATGCTACGTCAAACGAGCCATTATGCAATAAAAAAAATACAAAACAGTTGTAAAAGTGTTATGTATTCTTCTTCGGTACTGAAGAAATAAAAGTAGAGATAGTTATTTTGAATTTAGGTGTAAGTATGCAAGTGCAAATTTATACTCAAAAATTGAACTTTTGTTTCAGTTTTAAATAATATGAAATTCCATCGATAAATTGCATAATGCTTTTAGACATAAAGTGATATGAGTATCAAATACTTCTTAGAGCTAGGTAATGTTAATAAAACAAATATTCAATACTTAAAAGATAAAATATATCAAAAATTTGCTACATCACATTTCTTAAAAGTATATATGCTCACAAGAAATTCGACAAAAGGCCTAGTGTATAGTTCGGTCGGATCTAATCTCTAATACTGTGCCTTTAGGTTGGGCGTAAGTGGTGTTTTGCACAGCAAACAAATACTCCGTGAAATTAACTGCGCCTCGCCCAGAACGTTTTGGACGCCTCGATTTTATTTAGCAAAGATATATGGCTGCTGGAAAATTCACAATTGCAAATGGATTTTACTTCTTTAATAAATTTTACTTTAAATAAACTTTTTTTTTAATAAATTCATCAGTCTACCGACGTTCACTATTATTCTGAGGCCTCCTCGAAAAGGTAGGATAATTCCAGAATCGATACGTTTGGTTACGATTCCTATGTGAAATAAGGGATAGTGACATATTACATTCTTAACTCTTCACCACATGGAAAATATTAATATTATTCTTACTTATCATCATAATCATCCTGTTTTCTGTTCAATTATATGGGGTTCGACGCAATATGTATATTGTTTCCAACGTGCATATTTCAAAAGTTTCGGTAAAAGTTTTACCAGCCGCCTGTCTCACATCAATTTTCTTTGGGTATGTAATTGTTGACAAGACGGCATCAGATCGAATAAGTTTAGATCGATATAAACTCTTATGCATCTTCTACGACACTCACGAGTTGGTAGTATTCGTAGCCGCCAATATACTGCAAAATTATATCATTCCTACTGTGAATAACAATATCCAAATACAAATTATCCGTGTAGTAATGGAGTAAGAACACAATTCACCACCTCCTATCCTGCCCGTGGGTGATCGTAAGAGATGACTCATCATCATTCTCCTACTCTTATCCCAATTACTTGGGGTAGATACAATATGTAATCTATTTTCATAGTACGTAATGTAAAAGTTATTGGCAATAGTTCTATAACCGACCGCCTACCAGACGTCAATCCTCCTTGAGAATGTAATTGTTAACCAAACGGCATCAGATAGAGTTAGTTGCCCAGGTCGTTATCGATCCACGAGCATCCACGAGCAAAGTAAGGGTTGGTAGTATTCATAGCCGCTAGCACACAGCATAGCTTAAGAGACGACTTGGGGATATAAAATGCATATAACATCTATGCAAGAGAAGGCAAATTTGAAACAAAACCCTATACCAACACGTCTGACTAGCGCGGCTGGACAATTTCGCTCCCATTAGGGAGCAGGCTGGAGCCAAGTGACGTACGCATGTGGTTTAAGATCTAGTAACGTAATTGAAGTTTTTATTCAAATAATGCAGTACTTCATCCGTAAATGTACAAAAAAATTAAATTAATTTTATCATCATCATTTCCCTATCGACATTCACTGGTATATAAGTCACAGGCCTTCCAACAGAGGAGCAATAAAGTCATAATCGCAATTTTTGGCAAGCGCGTTGGTGATTGAAATTGCTATTATAAATTTTCCAGAGGAAAGTGGCTGTTCATTCCTCTGGTGATCCCTTAGCCGATTTTCATAACTGGGGTAGGTAATTAATAGTAATTCTTTATATTCCAAATCCCTTATTACACCACAAATTTTCAATTTAATCTCATTTTTATGTTTATAAAAACTGTAAATAGCACTTACGTATTTTAGAAATTGCTGTTTTAACATTCCATAAAAATATAAAAATTCATTCAAAGTCATTAATATTTGCTAGGATTAATAATAATACCGAAGACAAAGATCGGGTACCGGTGGTCCGCTCGCATGGCGAAGAGAGAGGATTTTACGGTGGGTCTATGGGATCACGCGCCGCCTTCTCCGTCACCCCGGACCGATTTGGCGGGGCGAGACGCACCCATAGCCCACCAATAAAAAAAAAAAAAAAAAAAAAGGATTAATAATAATCGAATACCAATTTCATCTTTTTAATATGTTTTTTTTTTTGCCATTGCAATGTGGACGATGCAATAAATTAAACCTCTCAGGACCGTCTACCAGTTTAATTAACTTTCCATTTCCAATTCTCAGTTGATAATCTGATAAATAAAAAAATATTATGGGTATTGCATTGAAGAGTTAATCATCATTTCAACTCACAATATGTCTCACTATTGGGCTCGAGCCTCCTCCATGATGAAAGAGAAATTGACCTACTATACTAACGCTGGTCAGACGTGTTGGTATAGGGTTTTGTTTCGAGTTTTGCTTCTCTTGCATAGATAGTATATGCCTTTTATATCCCTTAGTCGTCTCTTACGATCACCCACGGGTAAGATAGGGGGTGGTGATTTGGATTCTTACTCCGTCACCACGCGGATAAGAAGAGTTAATATAAATTTAAAATAATATTTTTCCTTATAATTATGGACTTAACATAAAGTCTTTCATCACTCTTTCCTTACTTACAGGTATCATAAGAAACAGCTAAGGAATGTAAGCCAGCAAGACAAGGTAACGTTAACACCATGCATATTGCTGATTGATTTGATTACCGATAAAAGTCAATAAAACGGTATACTATTATAAAATATAATCGGTTTTCTCCAATTAACGAATTTAATTATAAACAGTGCGCGTATCGAATAGATTATGTTGTCATTCACTATAGTTCATCTAATCTAAGAAGTGCATATTGACATTTTGCATTTTTAATACACAATAACCTCGGTCAAACGTATAAACATGATTGTAAACACTAAATCTGAAATTTTAAACAACTATTAAGTTATTATTATTAATTATGTATAATTAACATTGCGGGTGACTTTCTTGTACAATAATCTAATGTTGAAACTCGTAAAACTAATTTAAAATGAAAATAACATGGTAAATAGTAATTGTTATTGACGATCTAACAATGTCACGTCATCACGTTCTGTACAGTAGTGCTTTACAACTTCCAATTCACGAATATGCAAATAATCGGTAATAATATTAGAATAATACAATTAATCGAATAGAGATTTTGACATAGATGTACATTTCGACACTTTGATTGATGAGGAAATAATTATTAATGTTCGCGACGCTGATAATTCAAGTAATAGTAGTAATTCTTAATAAATAGCTATTTTCAAATCCAGTTTTTGTTTTTAATTAACATAATCCTACTAAATATGATGAATAGATTCTATGCTGAAATAATTAATTTTGTTTAGTACTAATTTAGCACTTAATTTATTCATCACCTTTTTGAAAAATAAAAAATAAACCGACTATTAATTATAAAGAATCAATATCGATTTCTCAGTAAAATCGGATATTTTAGATAGCGATTATTTGGTTCACATACCTAGACAACTTACTACGACAGCTGTCAAAGTGCACTTCTTAGATTAGATAGACTATAATACTAGTAAATTCACACTCATTTCCTAAGTTAAAGTTTCAAATAAAATAACTCGATTCTAAATTGGTCTTATAATCAAAAGAATATTTTAAATTGTGCTATAGATTATTTTTATAAAGCCCTTTTAAAATAATTCTAGTTATTTATTTCATACAACTAATTACTTAAATCTTTTGAAGTTAAATAAAAATTAAAGTAAGAAACATTTAAATACAATATAGGCTTAAGATAACAGGTTTAAAATGGAGGGAGAATTTCAAAGAATATCTAAGAATGAGTACATTAATAATGATAGGACCACGCTGTGGATAGTTCTCTGTCTACAGCTGTGGGCCGGTCCGTCCAAGGTAGTACCACACTCTCGCAGAAGATCAAAGTCTGAGTAATGTGCTATTGCGCTTCGTTCGGTGAGCGAGAGAGCCGGAAGCCCAACTAGGGTGGGTTTGGAGTTTGTATTGATCGGCCGCGGCCTAGCTATATATAGCCCTTACTGTTACAAAGGTATATGGGCGTCAGTGACACTTACCAAAAGGTATACTGTCTGCTCATTTATGGTGGCACCATAGGTAATAAAAAATAAACATAGATTTAAAGTTATGAATGCCACTTTTAGTCAAAACCCTAAATCCATTTTCACGACAAATAATATTATCCAATCTTACAAATTAGCATGCAGAATGGAAACTTGCTATTTAATTAAAAATTCTAGAAAACGCCAACATGTTAAAAAAATGGTACATAAAAATGAAATGTCGTGTAATATTGCACTTGGCTGGTAAATTTGACATGGGTCGCCTTGCATGTATCACCTAGACAGGTCGAGTAAATTTCTGTCGCATGCTTGAATAAATAATCACGTCATTTATGTCACAAGCATCCATTGAATACAAGGGTGGGCTTATGAATATTCATGTGATATTCCCATCTTTAACATTACTCACTCCCTTAGATAACTTTTCTTTGTGTTGTATAAATCTGCAATAATATTTACTGGATATACACTTTTCACTGACTCTAAATTATATTGTTAGGTCCTTAATTGGAGACTTGATATTGAAGCAGTGTGTGAAGACGGCCTACCACCAAGACTGACGACTGAAAAAAGGCTCTATGTGGCTTATGAAATTTGTTGACCTTTATTTTTGTCACTATACTGCTATAAATTACTAAGTATTTAACAAGTAACTAATCTCTCAATCCGTGTGGTGACGGCGTAAGAATACAATTCACCATCTTGCCCGTGGCTGATCGTAAGAGACGACTAAGGGATATAAAACGCATATAACATCTACACAAGAGAAGGCAATCTCGAAACAAAACTCTATACCAAGACGTCTGACCAGCGTAGTATAGTAGGTCAATTTCATTCCCCTTACGCTCGAGCCCAGCAGTGGGACATATATGAGCTGAGATGAACTAACCACTCGGCCCAGCTGTGCGCGTTTTCTGCGTACTAAAAACACAGCTCTTTTTTCACAGAACTCTCTCACTCTTTTCTATGTATATTTGAAGTAATTTAAGAAGACGAAGCTAGATAAATATATTTTATAGTAGCTTGGATATTTTTAGCATCATATTTAGATGTTATAAACGTAAGCTATAGCGCCAGAACAACATATAATTATATTCTGTTAATACAGATTATTTTGATTTAATGTTAAATTCCATTAATTTTACGTGCGAATATTATTCTATGATATTAAAAGCTTTTATTTGTTAGTAAACAAAGCGGCATAGTGGCAAACAGAGACGTCCTAGCTAAAGCTTTGTAATATATTAAGTGCTAGCACGCGACTTGGCAATAAGTCTGCCTCGCCTAGTTTGCCGTTAGATAACAATTATAAATCTTTCTAATACTTCTTACTGTCCACGCTGTATAGTTGTATACTTATTTTGATATTACAAAATATACTTTACTACAATAACTTAGGGAGTATAATACTGTGATGTGTTACATGTCACGTGCAGTATTGAAGTTTCATGTTACTTGAAGGTTTATTACTAAACACGATAAATAGACTTATGCACTTTTTAGTATCGCGAATAGTTGCAAAGTGACTTATCAATGAAAATAAAACATTTATTAGCATAAATTCTCATGAGTTATTTTACTAAGTGAATTATATACTGGTTATATACCCGCTGCTTTGCTTGCGTGGATTATTTATATACTTACTAGCTTCTGCCCGCGGCTTCGCCCGCGTAAAAGGTTACTTTCCTAAAGTTTTTCATCCCCTATTTTATTTTACCTCTTAAGGCTAAATTTTTACAACATGTTAATGTATATTTATTTATATCTAATCAATAGCCTAAAATAAGTTTCAAGGTTCTGGTTTTAAAAATGACGATACTTCCTTACAACTTTTTATCCCCCTTTACATCCACGAGCAAAGTAAGGGTTGGTAGTATTCGTAGCCGCTACCGTACAGCAATTCTAGAATTGTGCTGCAAAAAGAATGCAATTTTATACACCTATTATATGAGAGTACACCTACTGGAATTACAGGTGTGATCTACTGATCTGATCTCGAATGTTACGTAAATCAGGGATAAATATTTATATTTCACTCTAGCAAATCTAATTAATGTGGCATAAACTAATGCAATAGTCATCGAAATATCGTCTTAATATATATAATTCTTCTGGATGTGTGCTCGTCACTTAACTTTTCCTTAACGGCTGGACCGATTTGGTTGTTTTTTGATGTTTTTTGTGTGGATAATCCTCACATTCCTGGATGGTTTGAAAACACAATTGGATCTGGTAGGTGGCGTTGTTGTCAAATAATATTTGATTTATAATTGGCAAAAATACAAAAATATATTTTGTATTTTTGCCAATTAACGTGGTTCTTTCTTTTTTTGCCAGACAGGAAGCAGTTTGCCGGATTCGCTAGTATTACATATTTTAATGATTATCTAAAATATTTTAGGAAATCTGTTATCTCTCTCTTACTGTGATGTTTTTTATTTATATTTTTAGGATTCCGTACCTCAAAAGGAAAAAAGCGGAACCCTTATAGGATCTCTTTGTTATCCGTTCGTCCGTCTGTCCGTCTATCTGTCTGTCAAGACCCTTTTTCTCAGGAACGCGTGGAGGTATTAAGCTGAAATTTATATCAAATACTCAGGTTAACTGTCACTTAGAGCTGTGATAAAATCAAACTTCTAAGCTAACGAAATCAAAAGATACAGCTGTTTATGTCGCAAATTTCTGCAAATATTCGACACTCGCAAGGGAATCAAAACCTACAGGGTACTTCCCGTGAACTCAGATTCTTGATATTTGGTACAAAGCAACGTTTTATAGCGCAGATAAAGGAAAAATTGTGAAACCCGTAAATTTTTAAATAAATTATATATAAAAAATATTTTTAATAATTTTAAACTCACTACCACTTTCCTTCTGAACGTGTAGAAGTATTAAATTGAAATTCATATTAAATACTCAGGTCTATTATTATAGACCTAGAAAGCTATTGCTTTAAGTTGTAACAAAATCAAACTATGTCAATGCAATCAAAAGAAACAGCAATTTAAGCCGCATATTTTCAAACTCGCAACTACTTGCAAGAGAATCAAAACCTAAAGGGTACTTCCAATCGACCTACAATCTTGAAATTTGTTATGAAACAATGTTTTATAGCACATAAAAAGGAAAAAATCAGAAAACCCTATATTTTTAGTTATATCACATTTTAAGCAATTGCATAGTTTTTATCGCGGGATTTGAGCGCGGCGACCGAGTCAAGAAATGCCGTAACAAAAATAAACCCTAAGATTGTATGGTTGAAAAGCAGCAGTTAATTTTGCGCTGACTATACACAGGCAGCATGACCGAATGGTCTAAGGCGCTGGCTTTAGGCACCGTAGCCGTGGGTTCGAATTTCACCGCCGTCAAACTCTTTTTGCAATTTATTTTTCAAAATTTATTTATAATAATATTATAAAAAAAACTGTACTTTAAATGTTTTAATAAATTAGTAGTTTTAATAAATAGTTGTAACTTGAATTAATATCAAAGAAAAAAGAACTTGAATTAATATCACAAAAAATACTGCATAAATAAAAAATAAATAAATAATTATAATTGCATAAGTTGATAAAAAATGCTATGCAATAGCTTTTTTTTTTAGTTTTACAGAACACTTCGTGTGCGAGTACAACTCGTACTTGGCCGATTTTTTTTATAAAATAATAAAAATATTGTGTCAATTGCAAATTATATATCGGTCTCTATTTATTTTTCCAAAGAAAAGTCTCGACAGATTTTTGAACTCGTTTAATAGCTTAGATAAAGAAGTTTTTGTCTCAATCTCAATCTTAGACTTAAGCAAAAGTTACTTGCATAAATTTTAATATTGGGTTGACCGAGATTAGCTCGGTATTTTACTTCTAATGTTTTTTGGAAAATATATTTTGATATTAAAACAATAATGAAAAAAAAATATTATACCTAACAAAATAAAAAAGGTAAAACCAAAAATAGAACCGAAGTTGTTTATATTATAATGCTCCATTTCCCAACGGAACTATGCCTGTTCTCTATGACAGTGGTCAAACTTGCCTTCATAGTTTTCAGCCAACGGAAATATATTTTTTAATTGTTTAAAAGCACTGATAAAATTATATTTTCTGAAAATGAAATCTAGATCACGCTACTTAGAACGCTAGATCGATTTATCAGCCCCAAAACCTCCGTTGCAGAGGTTCTGAAGTTATAGAAATATATAAACATATATAAAATTTCTCGTTTAAAGATATTAGATACATAGTTTATATATTTTCCGTGTAGTGACGGAGTAAGAATATAATTCACCACCATCTTCTTCATCTTACCAGTGGGTGATTATAAGAGACGACTAAGGGATATAAAACGCATATAACATCTATGCAAGAGAAGGAAAGCTCGAAACCAATACGTCTGACCAGCGTGGTATAGTACATAAATTTCGCTCTCACTATGGAGGAGGCTCGAGCCCAATAGTGGGACATATATGAGCTGAGATGATAGTGATGATATTGAGATTATATATAAAAAACCAGCATTAAGTAAAATATTCTAAAAACATTTTTTATTATCGAACTAAACAAAATAAATGTTGTTCTTATTTTAAAAGTCACTGCGAAGAAATGAAATGTACGTTATGTAACAAAATGTTCGTAACCGTTGTGGTAAGCAGGACATCATAAAAGCATCAAGAAACCATCAGAAGTAGTAACAGTTTGTCCTTACAAGCAACATTCCTTTATATTTTAACCCATTTTTGTGAGATTAATGGTGTGTTTCGGATGTGCGACGGTAGCGTGTCGTGTTATTTTTGCATGCGTTAGTGGAGAGATTTCAATGTCAACAAAGAACACAGATAATACATATTATATTGGACGGCGCTTTTTTCCTTCTTCTGATTTCATCGTGTAGATTACACGAGTCGTAAATGGAGTATTACATTTCAAAAATGTATTATAGATTTAGCTAAATACATACATTATACATACATACATTACATACTTATGTTTTTATATATAATAAAAAAGTTCTTTTTTTTTGGTAGCGTTTGGTCTGGACATACGCCTCCTGCTCCGTTCGGGGCACCTGAAGAGCAGCGTGTGGCTCACAACCCAACGCATGCCCTCCCTATCGCCATCAGACCGGCCACTTCGTCCAATCCGGCGGGAATAAAATTTACAAGAAGAGAAATGTTCTTCGGATCCATTAATTAAATTTTAAAATAACATAAATATAAACAATATATTATCCATGTAGTATTGAGAATACAACGCAAAAATATAGATAGATTTTAAAAAATGCAAACTACATACATACACACTATATGCACACATACGCTAACACACAACTACACACAGAGTTTGCTCTTCATATAAGAAATAAAACCCTATGACAAAGCAACTTAGTGTAATAGTAGAAGGTCTTTTGTTATATCAGGTTCAAACATTTAATAGCTGTTATAAGGGAAGATAACAGCAGTGATAATCGAATGGTAGACTAATGTATTATGGTTGCAGCAATGGTTTGGATCGGGTTTCCCATTATACATACTTCTGACTTGACTTATCCAAAATTATAGCAAATTATCGCATTTGTACTAAGTAGGAGTGAGTTAGAACAATTGATATGGCGTGATGCACTTATAAGCATTTTTAACAGAGTCTTAATATCTAACTCTGAGTACGAGCTTCTGGAAATTTAATTACCATAATAATTCATCATCATCACAGCCCATATATGTCCCACCGTTGGGCTCAGGCCTCCTCCGTAATTGGAAGGAAATAAACCACGCTAGTTAGACGTATTGGTATAGGTTTTGGTTTCGAGTTTTCCATCTCTTGCATAGATGTTATATGCATTTTATATCCCTTAGTCGTCTCTTACGATCACCCACGGGTAAGATAGGGGGTGGTAAATTGTATTCTATATATATATATATATATTCTCCGTCACCACACGGATCGACCACAATAATAATCTGTTGATTTAACTAGTGACCTTATTTTAAAATTAAGGAGTAGTGACGTGACATATTGTATTGTTTACCCGAAATTGTATTTAACTAAGTTATGCATCGTATTGTATATATAAATAAGTACTTATAAATTATTTTATTCTGGAACACTTACTATGAAAGTGTAAGGTGTCGGGTTAAAGCTACGTGCAACGGAAGTAGAACGTCGCAACGACAGGCGCGATGTCTCGGCCTCGGAGGCGTTGAAACTGCATTCTTCCACTCCGATGTTTATATCAGTTGAAAGGCGACTTCACCGATCACAAGCCTTTGCTGCGCTTCCTTTACGATGTAAACGAATTTTGTTTGTATTTGAATATCATTGTAATATATTCACGAGCACAATTAGGATATTGTTATATAATTTAGAAGAAAAGTTACACTTCAGTCTTATATTATTAATTTTCTATCAAGTGTAATATTATTATTACAATTTATTTCAAGTAATTCATCATTTCAGCTCATATATTACCCACTGTTGGGCTCGAGCCTCCTCTATAATGGGGGAGATATTGATTATATACCTGTTACACCACGTTGGCCAGACGTGTTGGTATTTTTTTTCTTTTTTTTTATGCAGTAGTCGTACTCCGCTAAATCCATCCGAAACGACAGAAGAAATGGCACGCGACTACATAGACCTGCCCTACATGTACCTCTCTACGCCAAGCGTGCGGGCTACCGGAACCCGGTCTTTGTCTTCGGTGGCCCGCCCGGCGGTTTACCCTCGCGGATATCTTCTCGACTTGATGCCCCGGCAGCTTTCGTCGTCAGGGTATCGTCCTCACGCGGTGGCCGCACTCCGGGTGACCGGACTAATCCCCGATCTAGTCACCCGAGATGTGTTGGTATAGGGTTATGTTTCGAGTTTTCCTTCTCTTGCATAGATGTTATATGCGCTTTATATCCCTTAGTCGTCTCTTATGATCACCCACGAGTAAAATAGGGGGTGGTGAATTGTATTCTTACTCCCTCATTACATGGAAACAGATATTAAAGTAATTATTTTGTAAATATTTCTAAATATCTATTCTGAAAATAGTGAATATACGCCAATAATATACGCCGCGCTGAGGCGGCCTCCCGAACTTGCGCGGTATAGTGCAGAACTAAAAAATACGGCAAAAATCACCCCAGTGACAAAATGGAGTCCACGACAATATTTCACCCATGCATTGTATCAACCATTTGGCTGCCTCTGGCTGAATTTGAGAGCTGGGCAATCGTGCGTCCGTATAAATGATGCAACAAGTCAGTTGGATGCAATATCATCGGTAAAAAGCGCCATGTATGACGCAACATCACTTTGGGGATGTATATATATATATATATATATGTATGTGTGTGTGTGTGTGTATATGTATATATATATATATGTATGTATGTGTATATATATATATATATATATATATATATATATATATATATATATATATATATATATATATATATATATATATATGTATGTGTGTATATAACATGTACATAGATATGTATATGTTTTTCTTTTAGTAATAACCTGTTATTGTTTTTCTATATGTTATATGTAGTTTAGTATAATTTCAAGTACTGTTAACTTCCTCTTTTATATCTTACAATTAGCTACTTTTTACTTCCTTTGTATAATTACTTTAAGTGTTTCATGATTAAACTTATAGTTTTTACTTTTGTTACCCCATCCCTATAATGTCACTATGTATTCTATCTAACTTCTCATACCTCTCTTATGTCACTAGCACTATCCTTTGCTAAAACCAAATGTACATATATTGTTAATTCATTTCCTCAACTAACTAAGATGCCTGATAATAAGTATCAACAAGTAGTACTTGTTTTTCCTATATCTAAATAGTTTCATTATCCTATTAAGTGCTATTAATTTTAACTATTTTATTACTTCTCTCTTAGCATAATTATTTTTCATATTTCCTTGTTAAATTTATTTTAATTCTTATAATGTTACTATGTATTCTTTCAATTTTTTTTCTACCTTTTATTGTAACTGCTAATAAATTATCACAACTAATTTAGGTCCCTGATCAAGTCAGGGGTAATTTAGACTAAGTTCAGGATGACTTAGAACAATAAAAAAAAATATCTGTCCCATAATGTTTTTTTTTGCATTTATTAACATTATACTTGCTAATGTGTGGTGGCGGCTACAAATACTACCAATCCTTACTTTGCTTGTGGGTGTCGTAAAAGACGACTGAAAGCTTGCCATACATTTGGGCCAGCTCCATCTAATGCAGTTTGGTCAAAAGTAATGTTGCCATCTTGTAGAAAATCCTAACAAACTAGATTTTCATAAAAGCTTAAATATTAATGGTAAATAAGGAAATAGCTCCAGACAAAAGAAAGACATATTTTATAATGGTGCAAAATATATACACGCCTCTTCTTATCCACTTTATTAGTTTAAATATCTATTATAAAATTATCGCAGTTCATCATCATTCTTCTACTCTTATCCTAATTACTTGGGGTCCCTCCTTGGGAAAGTAATTGTTGACCAAACGGCATCAGGTGGTGTCGGCCCAGGTCGATATAGAACTTTTAGTCATCTTTTACGACATTTACGACAACACATTATGTATGTAACATACATATCATCACGCCATATCCCTTGCAGGGTAGGCAGAGATAACAGAGTGCCAGAGAACTCTATCCTTGCATAGTTAACTCGCTTCCTCAACATTCATAATTCTCTTCATACACGCTCGCCGGTTTCGGAGATTCTTGACTCCTTCCTTGAGTACGTGACCAATCTGGTCAAGGTAGGTGAGTCTTGGTCTCCCTCGGTACCTACATCCTTCCACTTTCGCATTGTATATCTTCTTAACCAGACGTTCGTTCGGCATTGTTTCCACATGTCCCAACCATCGGAGCATTCCCTTTTCACGCACAAAGTAAGGGTTGGTACTATTCGTAGCCGCTACCACACAAAATTGTAGCAGATATTCCGATAGTAAGGTATTCATGGTTATTATTAATATCAAGTATATTATTAGTATCAAGTATATTAGATCTCATAATAATATCCCCGATTTTAATTTAAAAATAGTCGATATTATTATTTTGTTTATATTAAATTAGTATTATAATCAAAGAAAATATATTCAAAGGAAGTTTATCTCTTACGACATACTGAATAAATTTTATAATCGTAGCATAGTTTTGAAAAATGACGCTCCTCAAATAATCAGTCTCATTAGAGAATTCAAAAGTTAATTATAAGTCTAGAACAACATAACAACCATATATGTGTATCATATATGGTTGTACAATATAGTATTTTATTGTTAATTTCTATTAACTATCCAATATAAATCTATTCAATTTAATAGTACAATAGGGAATAATGTATAGCATCATCACCAAGCTATGCAGTCAGCTAGCTGATCGTTGTTGATGAATTAAATTGCCTATAAGAAAATTAGGAGAATGCAGCAGCCTATTCTATGGATGATCCTTCAGCCAGTTTTAACGGTACCTCACGTTAAAGTAAGGGTCAATATAAAGATAAAGTAACACATTATATTCATAAACCACAACCATACAAGCGATTTTATGAAACTATTAAACGATGCGTTTGTAGTGACGGAGTAAGAATAGAATTCACCACCTTTTCTGTCTTACCCGTAAGTGATCGTAAGATACAACTAAGGGACAACAAGTCAAATAACATTATTGCAAGAGAAAGAACATTCCTTATAATACCTATATATCAACTTGTCTCCCCAGCGTGGTATAGTGGATCAATTCCTTCTCAATATGAAAAAGACTTGACCCCAGCATCGCGGGCGTTTATGAAATTGAAATCAATAAGGAGACATGTATAAAAAAAAATATTCAAATCACCGAAGAATAACATAATCGTAATAAGTTTTACGTAACACAAAGTACACGGCAAAGAATTTCTCAATAAAACTGTTTTACATAAAAATAAAACAGTTTCGTATTGCTGTAAATCTTTTAAGAAATGTTGTTTTTGTTCTGCGCTGTCTACGAAGATTATTGTCGTAGCAATAAAATCTACACAAAGTGAAACTGGGCTACAATCTTTACAAGATTTATTTAAGCACTAGCTTTTATTCTTTATTTATTCGGCGTACGTTTAGAAACTTATATAGTATAGTAGTTAAATCTTAAATACAAAAATGGAGAATATTTTGACACTTTGTAAAAACGTCTCTGTTTCTTCCTGCATTACATTATTTATTCTCTATGCATTTACAACCTGCTTTCTGTAAATTACTTAATTACTATCACTATTGTAAGAACGAAGGCTTGTATAAATCAGAAATGCGAAGAAATAACAAAGTAGTATTATCTACAGACGGACGGAGCGTAAGGCGGACGACGCAGCGTAGGACGACCCCCCACTCGGTGTACTGATGACCTCATCAAGGTCGCAGGAAACCGTTGGATGCAGGTGGCACAGGACCGTTGCAGATGGCATTCTCTTGGAGAGGCCTATGTCCAACAGTGGACGTTTACGTGCTGATGGATTATCTACACTAAGCTTGATGTTTTTATTTGGCTGAAATTTGGTTATTTTATTTACTGTCTCATTTTTAAATAAATGTTTATCATTTACTTTTCGCTTACTAAAGTGCATGTAAAGATGCTCTTTATACAAACAAGACACATATTATAGAATTACTGTACTAATCATTATCGCATTGCGATTTCGTAACACCAGGGGCGCTGAGTTAATACATTACACGATATCTCACTCATTCATCTAATACAGTACCTGTTTTTTTTATCTTTTCCTTACCCTATTTCATATATTTATCATATTTTCGGTCAGGTATATAGTTACAACAAAGAGCTAAAGTATAATCTCAATAATTGTTAAGGATTATTTGTATTATAACGATGTAGCGAAAGAAGTATGTGGAAGTTCAAAGAAGCATAGAAACACAAATGGTGATGCATGGTGGGATGCGGAAGTGGCAGCTTCCGTAGAGCAAAAGAAGAAAGCGTGGCTGGACTATGTCTCTTCTTTGAATCTGAATGACAGTATGACTGAACAGAAGAAAGAAATATATCGGCAATGTAAGAATGACACCAAGGCCTTAGTGAAAGAGAAACGTGATAGAGCAAGTATGAGTGCAGAAGATAGGCTGACTAAAAACTTCGAGGGTAACACCAAACTCTTTTGGAGGGAGGTGAAGAGGTCTCGGGGTGGTTGGTCAGCCTTCAGAATGAATAAAATAAGGTCTAAAGGTGGAGACATTCTTACACAAACACAAGACGTGTTAAGCCGATGGAGTGAATATTTTGGCGATATGTATGCGGATACTACGGTTGGCGCCGGTGTCGCATGTGGTCTAGTAGATCAACATTCGGCGACGGCGTCCTCCGATGGCATCAGTATGGATGAAGTTGAATGGGCGATAAGAAGCTTGAAAAATGGTAAGGCAGCGGGCATTGATATGGTGTCTGCCGAGATGATCAAGCTTGGTGGCTCCTGTGTCCGGGAGGCGTTCCTGTTGCTCCTCAATTTATGTTGGAGCTCGGGAATGGTTCCCGGGGACTGGAATAGCGCAGTCATCGTGTCTTTGTTTAAAAACAAGGGTTCACGTTATGACTGCGCAAATTACAGAGCCATAAGCTTGACTAGTTTGGCAGCAAAAGTGTATGGTAAAATTATTGAAAGGAGAATGAGGATGGTGTCCGATGGTTTACTGTGTGAGACACAAGGAGGTTTCAGGAGTGGAAGGGGATGCATGGATCAAGTGTTCTCTCTGCGCAACATTGTGCAGAAGCATCTGGCCCTAGGTCAGAGGGTTTTCTGCAGTTTTGTGGATCTGGAGAGAGCATTTGACACGGTAGTACGAAAGAAACTTTGGGACATTTTACCGGCGTATGGTATTAACGGTAAACTGCTGCAGGCTGTGCAATCCAGTTACATGGACTGTAGAGCCTGTGTGCGGCTGGATGATAGAATGTCACCTTGGTTTGACGTCAATATCGGCGTTAAGCAGGGCTGCGTTCTATCAACCAGGCTGTTTATCATATATCTGGATAAATGTCTCCAAAGTTTGAACGATATGAATGTGGGAGTCCAGATGGGTGACTCAGTGGTCTCTGCTCTGCTTTATGCAGATGATGCAGTCCTGCTGGCACAGTCAGCGACTGACCTGCAGACCCTAGTCGACACAATGACAGAAGATTGTAAGAAAAGGGGTCTACGCGTGAATGTGAGCAAAACCAAAATAATGGTTTTTGAAAGAGATGAAGCCAGAACAGATGTAAGAGTAACAATAGGTAATGATGTACTAGAGCAAATGGATGAATTTGTATATCTTGGATGTGGATTTAGCCGAGATGGACGGTACACCACTGATATAGAGCGAAGAGTGAATGCGGGAAATAGAGTGAACGGAGCGTTGGGGCAACTTCTCGGCAGCCACCACCTCAGCCAGAAGGCACGTGTAGCAATACATAACGCAGTGCTTGTCCCAACATTACTGTATGGAAGCGAGAGTTGGGTATGCAGAAAAGAGTATGAAAGTAAAATTAATGCGGTCGAAATGCGATCTCTTCGGAAAATCTGTGGAGTTAGGCTGACCGACCGCATTCGTAACGACGACGTAAGAGAGCGAGTAGGTATAAAAGAGAATATTGGTGTAAAGATGCGAAAGGGAATGCTCCGATGGTTCGGACATGTGGAAAGAATGCCGAACGAACGTCTGGTTAAGAAGATATACAATGCGAAAGTGGAAGAATGTAGGTACCGAGGGAGACCGAGACTAACCTACCTAGACCAGATCGGTCATGTACTGAAGGAAGGTGGAGTCAAGAGTCTCCGAAACCGACGAGCGTGTATGAAGAGAATTATGAATGTTGAGGAAGCGAGTGAAGTATGCAGAGATAGAGTTCTCTGGCACTCTGTTCTCTCTGCCTACCCTGCAAGGGATATGGCGTGATGATATGTATGTGTATTATTTGTATTTCTAAGGACGATTTAAATAAAAAAAAATTTAAAATTATTATATTAATTATTTTTAAATTTTATTATAATCAATGGTTGAAAAAGTAATAGGTTTAGTACCTTAAGCGTTATTCCCATATAAAAACCTTTAAGTTAAAGCAATCATCATTCTCCTACTCTTATCCCAATTACTTGGGGGCGATACGATATATACTCTTCTTTCATAGTACATATTGTAAAAGTTATTAGCAAAATTTTTATGACCGGTCGCCTGCCAGACGTCAACTCTCTTTGGGAATGTAATTGTAGACCAAAAGGCATCAGATGGACTTGGCCCAGGTCGTTATAAGACTCTCAATCGTTCTTTACGACATCCACGAGCAAAGTAAGGGTTAGTAGTATTCGTAGTCGATACCACACGGGAAATAGAGTGAACGGAGCATTGGGGCAACTTCTCGGCAGCCACCACTTTAGCCAGAAGGCACGTATAGCAATACATAACGCAGTGCTTGTCCCAACATTACTGTATGGAAGCGAGAGTTGAGTATGCAGAAAAGAGTATGAAAGTAAAATTAATGCGGTCGAAATGCGATCTCTGCGGAAAATCTGTGGAATTAGGCTGACCGACCGCATTCGTAACGACGACGTAAGAGAGCGAGTAGGTATGAAAGAGAGTATTGGTGTAAAGATACGAAAGGGAATGCTCCGATGGTTCGGACATGTGGAAAGAATGCCGAACGAACGTCTGGTTAAGAAGTCATACAATGCGAAAGTGGAAAGATGTAGGTACCGAGGGAGACCGAGACTAACCTACCTAGACCAGATCGGTCATGTACTGAAGGAAGGTGGAGTCAAGAGTCTCCGAAACCGGCGAGCGTGTATGAAGAGAATTATGAATGTTGAGGAAGCGAGTGAAGTATGCAGAGATAGAGTTCTCTGGCACTCTGTTCTCTCTGCCTACCCTGCAAGGGATATGGCGTGATGATATGTATGTATGTATGTAAAAGCAATATACTATATTTTAAAATGACGTTTTAACTTTATTTTTACGACGCAGAATATTTCAATTATTAATAAGGAACGGTATCTAAAGGCTCACGTTGACTTATTAATTTTAATGATATAACCAAAATCCTGCTGAGCGTGCCACTTGTGTGAAGTATACTTCTTATAAAGGTCGCAAGAGAGCTGGTACAAAGTTCACTGACAATAATCACTCGAAAAGCCCCACTTCAAATGGCACGCAAGATAAACGAGGGTACTCTAATTTTTATAAAAGTAAGGTGGGAAAACAACAGTCTTTATTGTTTTTAGATTGCCTAGGTAATTACGAATCTTATCATTAAAATCTTGAAATTTCGTGTGACGAAGCGTTTTATTACTCATCGTTAAATGTTATAATTAATGTATTTTTATTTACATATATATATATATTCTTTTAAATTCAATTCAAAGAATGTGAATTTTACCCTATAGCTCTTACTGTATGTATTTTTAACCGACTTCCAAAAAGGAGGAGGTTCTCAATTCGAACGCTATTTTTTTTTTGTATTTGTGTTACGCGATAGCAACGCCAATTATGGATAGATTTTTGTAATTCTTTCTTTGCTAGAAAGAGGATACTGTAAGGGTGGTCCCAGGGAAAATCGAGAGTAATTCCTTAAAATGTACGGCCAAAATGCTGTTTCTGATGCCTCTATTTGTGTATGGAAATTATCTTTATGAGCTTTAGCTGATGGTAAAACAACAATGTTACTAAGGGGTAAAATAAATAATATTATATATATTAATATTTATATGGAAGTTTATCATTTCAAAGTTAGAAGTACGAAATTTCGCACACCTGCATCTTTTTAGAAATAAAAGAATGTGTGTGTTAGCGTTTTTTCAAAATTTCACTACTAAGGGGTAGTATAAGTAGTATAAAATAGGTAAAAACAAGTGAAATAAAATAAAATATTTTTTTTTAACGAATATTAATTATTTTTTTTAGTCGGTGCCAGCTAAATCATCAACGAAATCTGCCCGCGTTCGGGTAGTTCACTTAGTGACATCGCCTCTCCTTTCTCGCACCTTCCTCGCTCCGGCTATCGCCCTATTCGCAGTGATCGTCCATCTTTGCGTAGGTTAGGTAGGTACTGCGTGAACCGCGTGATGTTCGCAAAGTAGAAAATCTGTCCTTGGCTGGCACCGACTCCAACAAAATAGTACTTGTAAATAAATATTAATAATTTCGTTTATTATATTTCAATGCTCCTTGCTTTGAAATACAAAATATAATATTATTATCCATTTTTTATGACATAGTATAAGTTTTTACATACCTACCTGTAAATAGGTAGGTATACTATAATTTCGTAAATTGTTCTGTTATTCTTTTGAGATTAAACTAATTAAAAGAATTATTTTCTACTTTTTAGTGTAAGTTTATTGTATATCATTTATCGTAGGTATAGTTTTGAGGCCGGTTTTTGTTTATTTTTTAAATATTTTTTTATAAAAACATATAATAGGTAAATTGAAATTTTCGGAGAGTATTTATTTATATGGTAACATTAACAAAAAATACATTTTCAACATTTCATTTTTTGAAATAACTCATAAAAGAAACAGTGAAAATAATATTACTGGTTATTAATAATAAACGGTTCATTTATAATACACGATTATAGTAGTTAATATAGTCTTAAATATTTTACAATAAGTCTTTCTTTTTTTTTTGGTAGGCTATGGTTCGAAGACACGCCGCCCGTTCGTAAGTGAGTCTGACTTATACTTTACCGGTTTTCAATGAATCTCGTGTTTAAGCCTTTTAGTATCTTTATAAGAATTATTATCTATTACCAATTTACCCGATTAGGTAGCAACAAGGGTGTTATTTATTTGTTATTAAATTAGCTATTGATTTCTTTAGGGATTAATGTTACGTTCATCATCATCATTATCACAGCCCATATATGTCCCACTGTTGGGCTCGGGCCTCATCCGTAACGAGAGGGCAATTAACCTATTATACCACGCTGGTCAGACGTGTTGGTATAGAGTGTTGTTTCGAGTTTTCTTCTCTTGCATAGATGTTATATGCGTTTTATATCTCTTAGCCGTCTCTTACGATCACCCACGGGTAAGATAGGGGGTGATGAATTGTATTCTTACTCCGTCATCATACGGATAAAATGTTACGTTAAAAGAGTCTGAAACCTGGCTGACTGTTTTCTTAATCCAGACGCGTTGCCGTATCTTGATTTACAATACATTAAGTCTAAAAAAATGTGAGTAGCTTCATCACGTCTTTTCGAAAAAAAGGTCTAAATGAGTATGAGTCCTGGACCTTGCTTCACCCCTACAATTTGAGATCAAGAATTATACGGTGGAATGTGAGTATAGATAAGTAAGCCGATTGTCTCTTCATTATGGAGAAGGCTCATGTCGAACCCTAATTTAAACTGAAAAAGAAATTATAACATGTGTACACTTAAAATTTATTAGTTTTACCACCATTTTGAAATTAGACATTAAATAAATGTTTAGATGTTGTGTAGCTAACCCATTTATCACTGAGTACGTACACTATATATCCTGGCTATCCTCTAAGGATTTATCCCGGGCTGCCGACAAAACTAAGATAAAAACTACGTGCCATAGTGTGAATATATTTTCACATTATTTATAGTAGGTATAATGGCGCTTATATGTACTAGCAGACGCGGCCACGCGTTGCTGTGGCCAAGGTAGCCTCAGTAACACGTGGTGGTTTTGCTAATAAATTGTAGTTTATATGAAACGTTTGTACGTTTAACATAGCGCCATCTATTAAATACTTAATCAAACCAGTCAACAGATACCGCCATCTGTTAGAATCATTTGGAGATAACAGATAATTGTAACTGTCAAATAATAAACAAATAATTTGCAATAAAATAATATTGCGACTATAAATTGAGATGAAAGCTATCCTATCTTTTAAGTTGGAACAAACTACACGTGCTGTGCAAATTTGATTAAAATCGGTTAAGTGCTTTAGGAGTCCATCGCGGACAAACAAAAATAGTTAACTTACTAACAAGAAAAAAGTTCTATTAGTGCATGCAAAAATATACACATTATAACATATAGGTACATTTCCTATATATTTAATCTATAGATTCTTATTATAAAATGGAGGAGAGGAAGGAAAACCCACCACTTTCCCACGGTTAATCAATATACCGTACACCTCAAAAAAGGAAGGAATACGGGATGGGATCAAGGTGGAATAGGATATAAGGAAAAGCCTTCCTTTTTTGAGGTGTACGGTATATTGATTAACCGTGGGAAAGTGGTGGGTTTCCCTTCCTCTCCACCATTTTATAATAATAATGGATTTCCGCCATATATCGCCTAATTCAATCAATTCTATAGATTCTCTTTACATTGCTTATTTTCCTGTTGAATATCGAGAATTCCATCACTTCATGTATGAGAAGTTCGTCTTACGTAGTAGGTAATGTTAATAATTGGCAATCACTACGAAATTCACGTACGGGCCCCTGTAGGTACTAGAGTTATTTATATTTGAAAACCAAATACAACGTAACTTATATGGCGATAGTTGCAGGTATAGCTAGTCATATATATTATTCCTGCAAAAATGACGAAGTTGCAAGACAACAAAAGTATTGTTAAAAATGTAAAAAGTATAATAATTCATGCCTACCAATCACTGCTAAGTTGCAAAAAGGATTATTCGTAGAATTCATTACATTATTTCTTTTGCTAACCATACTCGTACTTCGCAAAGAAGTGAGATAAAGCCAATATTGAATTATTTATAAACAGTAAGTATTGAATGGAACTGAGGAGTGTTTTGACACTCGCTATTGACTGCATGCTTACGATGAGTTATGATTTCTGAATGATAGACTCTTTTGTGCTCAATATCATTGTTAGTCCTTATAAATGATTCTTTATATATCTCAAACAGTGTTTGTATTTAAATAGTAATGTAATTTTAGCTTCCCTTGGCTCGTTTGGAATAAGTATGGATTATGGAATCACAGCTATAATTATTAAGTTTATTGGAAACTAGCTAGTACCTACCCCGATCGCCGGTCGCAATAAAAGTTTAACCTTTTTGAGACAAGTTATGGTCCTATTACACCCGGCCTAGGCTACCCAAGGTGGTGGTGAAATGAACGGCGTACAACCCCATAACCTGCCGCATACTAATTTTCTATTACCATTTGGGCGGGCCACCAGTACCAAGCCTTTGTAGTCGCTCGCTCGATTTAGAAGTATATCGCCTGCCAAACTGCAAAACAGTTTGTAAGCAATTTTTAATATTAATTGAATTTTTCATATATTTAATTGTTTTTTTTTTTCATTTGTGGCAGACGAGCAAGCAGTTTACCTAATGGTAAGTGGTGACTGCCGCTCATAAATCTCGCACGCATATCAGGGGCCAAATCACTGCCTACCGTAGTCCTTCTGCTCTTTCCCCATTAGAATATACTTACCGCCGCAGAAAAATGCTTCTACTCAAACGTTGATTTTCTTAGAGAGTGTTATCCTCAGATGAACTGGGCTATTTAAGATTGTGGAGCAAGATTAATAATGTAAAATTTAAAACATCATATACGTCCCACTGCTTGTACCTTCTCTGGAAATTTATCGACCTATACCTGACATACCTACTATACCACGGTGGCCAGAAGGATTATCATAGGGTTTAATTTCGAGTTTTACTACTTAATAGGTGTTGTATTTATATTATTTCCCTTAGTCATCTTTTACGATACCCACGGACAAGTTAGGGGTATAAAATTGTATTTTTGATCCGTCATAAAACGGAAAAATATTTTTATAAAATTTAATTTACGTACATAATAATATATAACGAAGCTTAAGAATATAACTACATGATTACATTGGAATAATCCCGAAAATCTCTCTGTAACAATTCATTACACGAGTGCAAAAAATCTGTTCGGGTACGAAAGCAATCTAGCGAAAGCGTGAGAATAGCAGCAGGTGGTGAATCGTGCCATTTTCTTTAGACCTTTATGGCAGGTATAAGTATGCAAGTTCTTTCATGCGCGCTAATTGTAAGTTTACAACGGTCCCATTATTACATTTTTTTTTTATTTTAGTAATATATTATTTGAAGACTTTTCCTATTCGGTTTGTAAGTTACCGTATGTGAGCTACCAAGAAGTTTAAATATTGTTCTGTGTTTGAAATAAAATCACTTTTACAGATTCTATCGCATTTGTATTTGATTTTAATTTCCCGACGTTTTTCCGTGTGGTGACGGAGTAAGAATACTATTCACCAATCCATATCTTACCCGTGGGTGATCGTACGAGACGACTAAGGGATGTAAAATTCATATAACATCTATGCGAGAGAAGGAAAACTCGAAACAAAACCCTATACCAACACGTCTAACCAGCGCGGTATAGTAGGTTAATTTCCCTCCCATTACGGAGGAGGTCCGAGCCCAACAGTGAGACATTTATGGGCTGTGATGATGATGATGAACAAAACTATTCAGCTACCACTGTTGTTCTGTGTTACTTATATTTCGAAGTATTTAGTTAAATTCATTTAATAGACACAAATTATACATAATTAGCATTACCTGAAACACCTTAAATATCTATCCTTGTGGTAATTAAGACGATGATAGTCAAGATGAATAATAACTAAACATTATAAATTGGCAAACATTGCTATCGACTCGTAGCAAGACAAATTCTGCTCAGATATTTTAAAATTTATGTGTTGTAAAATTTTTAAGTATCGCGTTTACTTAATCGTAGGGTAATTTACAATTCTTAGAAATTGCCCTTTAATAAATTAAACCTACTAATTTGTACTATCCGTTGCTCGGCTGTCTATTGTCTCTCTTGTATTTGTCCAAAAGTGTTATAAAAAATTATTGATGCATGCGGCCTATAATTTTAATCAGGTGTATTAATTTAATGATTTGTATAAATTAGGGCAAGAAAAATATTTATAATGTTAAAATACATGCACGCACACACACACACTGTTGTTTGTAATCTAGATTATATTTAAAACTTGCATTTGTAATATTATAGACTTTTTTGGTCATCGGAACGTTTGGTTAAGAAGATATACAATGCGAAAGTGGAAGGATGTAGGTACCGAGGGAGACCGAGACTAATCTACCTAGACCAGATTGGTCATGTACTAAAGGAAGGTGGAGTCAAGAGTCTCCGAAACCGGCGAGCATGTAGGAAGAGAATTATGAATGTTGAGGAAGCGAGTGAAGTATGCAGAGATAGAGTTCTCTGGCACTCTGTTCTCTCTGCCTACCCTGTAAGGGATATGGCGTGATGATATGTATGTATGTATAGACTTTTTTTTATTAATCCTTATATTAAGAGATAGCTCACATTTAATAGGAAGATGCCTGTCTTTTGTAACTCAGTTTTTAATTAACACAATAGATAGTAGTGTACTAATTGATATTTTGTACTTATTTTTATTTTTTAAAATAAAGATTTGATTTGAATTAAGGTAATAGAAATATCTACATCTACTTCATGAGTCATCGTTATTATAGAGATTTAAGTCTACCCACTACAGTATTAATATTTTTACCTACATTTTTGATACAAATTCATTGTCAGTACAGAGAGAAAATGAATCAAAAAGTTTTATGTTATTTATGGTCAGTTGTATTATGGCAATTTACTAGTTTAAATAATTAACAAAACTATTAATCTACCACCGAATTGGAACGCGGCCTCAGAAAGAAAGATCCGGCAAGAAAACTCAGAGGGCATAATACTAAATTTGGCATTTAAAGCCGAAACGTTCTGAGGATGGCTCGCTTAGAGGCGAAACACGTGTCGAATCTTTATTCGAAGTTCTGCGGAAAATTGCAAGTAGAAGTTCTGGAGGCGGTGCTCATCACAGGAGTATGATTTCCTTATATTTTTTGCATTGGCAACACCGAGCGATCAGCTGTGTCTGTTTTTGCTCTCGTACTTTATTTTAATTTTATATTTAATTTAGCTTATTCTTATTACTCTTTTACCAATTTCGCATTCTTTAAAGAGCAACTTAATGTTTAATTGCTTTTCCAACACCAGTTAGTTGCCAAAACTATACTTTATAAATGTTTCGTAAGTGTAGGTGACAGTGTTGTTTTTACCAGTGTTTTAGATTTGTAATATAATCTGCTGTTTTCGTTGTTGTCTCATAATAAGGTAACTTATTTTATTACTAAAATAGTGATCATAGTAGCTATATTATAGTAGTACTGTAGTAGTATATATATTGACATAATTTTCAAAATTTAATAGTTAACCGTTTACTACCTACCTTAACTTTCTGTGTTTGCTGCATTTCTCATTTGCTTCTAAGATATTAACTAATATTACATTACATAATGTTGACCCGCAAGGCCTTCGCTCGCCAGGAGGAGACTAAGCTCCATTTGGCTTTGAGTGAATTGAAGGCAGCAAAGGAATTATGCAGTGAATTAGGCAAGGAACGAGATGACAGCGAGAGGGAACTGTTAGACTTGCTCGATTCTAATAAAAACTTAAAACTAGAAATGACACAGCTGCATACTGAACTTAGTGAGGCTGTACAAGCCCGGGATAGCCTCCAAATTATTGTGGATGGTTTTCAAGAGTGTAGTCTAGAATATATAAACAGTCTTAATCGCATAACTACACTTGAACACCAACTACAAGAGGCGAATAATCAAATAAAAGAGTTTGAAAATGTCAAGTATAGTATGACAGCCTCACTAAACCAAAGCCTATTTGATGAGCTGATTACCAGTGCTCCAAACTTGGTTTCTACTGCACCTGAGATTTCCTTCATACCAACTGACACAGTTGAAGATTTTTTACCATCTTGCAATGAGGGGGTATCTGAGTGCGGTAGGAACTATACATTAAAAAAGTTTAGGAAAATTGTCAGAATAAATAAATATATAAGGAAAACACAAAACCTGGTTAAAAAGCACAAGTTTTTCATTAAAAATGTTAAATGGAATAGAGAACGATTACATCTGATTGAGAAACTTGATTTTTATGTAAGTAAGTTAGAAAATAGAGCTACACAACACAAAAGTGACGTTCATAACTTCCAATTACAAATTAACTGTTTTCAAGAAAAATTGGAAGCTATGACAATTAAATATTCTAGTTCTAAGGGTAAGGAATCAGCCAGTAATGTAAGTAATTGTAAATCTTTAGAACATTCCTCTCATATACATATGTCTGAGCAACTAACTGAGCAAACTATTGTAAGCTCTGATACTTCATCTTTCACTAACGGTTCCCTGCGGACAGCCACTACACACATACCTTTAAATAAATTGCAAAATATAGGTGTTAAAAGCACAACTGTCATGTTTAGTGATGAAATTGGTAAAAATATGGGTGTTCTTTTATCACATAAAGGACATTCAATTGTTAATAACTGTTCGCCGGGGTTGTCTTACCATGATATAATGCAAAAAATATTTAATTATAAGTTTAGTCCTGGTAGTACATTATTAATACTTGTAGGAAATAAAGTAAATGTGAGCAAGAAACAATTATTACAATATAACTGTAAACTTAGTAATTTATTAAATGTAGACAAAATTGTTATGTTCACCTTTCCTTACAGGACATGTTTGACACAGATGGAAAATGAATCCATCTATAATTTAAATTTGACATTACATAATAGTAAAACAAAAACAAATTATATTTTAGGAAATAAAATGCATGTTATTGACATTAACAGTTATGTTAATAAGAATTTTTTTATGACAAAAGATAGTTGTTATCTTTCAAAATATTTTAAGAATTTGATAGCTGATTCGCTATCTTATTTTTTTTTTACATCAGCCAAGAATTTGGCTAAAAATGTTGCTTTTATTGAGCAAAATAATATTGACATCACTAATTTAAATTGTAACATTTCCAATTGTGGAAATAATGACATTCATTTAAATTACTCAATAAGACAATAGAGAATTCCTCTTGCTTTAAAAATAGCCATAACAATACATATAAGTCAATTAGTCTGGTACATCAAAATATACAAGGTATGTTAGGTAAAGATTTGGAGATTGAGTTATTTTTGAATGGTTGCCATATAGATTTTCTCTGCCGTACTGAACACTGGCTTAAAGGCAACCAATTAATGTTCAATTTTCCCAATCACCAGGTTGTTAGCTCGTTCAACAGAACCAATATGATACGAGGTGGCTCTTTAATAATTTTAAATAAATTAATTAAATCTAAGGAAAGAAAAGATATTGTAAGATTGTCTGTTGAACGTGTTATTGAAATTGCTTGTGTTGAGTCTGAGCAGTTCATAGTTGTATGCGTATACAGACCCCCATGCTCCCCATATGATGATTTTGAGAAATTAATGGAAGATATCTTACTCAAAACCTCGGCCTCAAATAAAACAGTTGCTGTTTGCGGGGATTTTAACATTAATTTATTAGACAATAATAATATAACACAACAATTTAAAAATTTAATGAATTCTTATAACTTATATAATGCTTTCCTGGAACCTACTAGGATAACTGCTGGGAGTGCAACTTGTATAGATAATATTTTTATAAATGCTAAACTGATTAGTAAATCCATTATAAACACATTAGAATCAGATCACTGCGGACAACTTGTTGTACTTCCTAGAACTAATAGGATTCCACGAGAATGCATTACCTTTGTTCCTATTAATGTCAGCCGCTTAGAGCACTTTAGACACAATTTGAGTATGAAAGTACCACTATTGCCTTTTCATGATAACCCCAATGAATTGTATACATCCCTATTTCACATAATTGATGATGAATTTAGTAAAATATTTAAACCTAAAACTGTAACAATTGGAGTACCTGCTGGCTTTAGTGAATGGGCAACTTGTGGTATCTACAGGAGTAGACGAAGGTTATATGATCTTTATGACGAAAAGTCTTATAACCATAGTCCAGTGTTCCTAGAATATGTAAAAAGCTATTCTAAAATATTCAAACGTGCCTGTTCCTCTGCTAAAGCAATTTATCTGAGAAATAAAATCAAACGATCTAGTGATGTAATTAAAATGACTTGGAACGTGATTAATAGTGAAACTGGTAGAAATACTGTACGGAAGAAGGACTTCAATTTAATTATTGATGATAAAAATATATGTGCGGACGAAGAAGTGGCAACCGAATTTGAAAAATATTTCAGTAATATTCCTTTACTGACAACTAAATCATTGATGTGTTCTCCTATTTTAGCCGAGTCACTCTTGAAACAGTGTATTGTAAAATGCGACACATCCTTTGAGTTCTCAGATGTCAGTAGGAATGATATCATAAACTCTTTTAAAAATCTTAATGTTAAGAAGACAGCTGATTTATGGGGCTTTTCTGTAAAGACAGTAAATTCTATAATTGATATTATTGCCCCCCATCTGGCATCTGTGTTTAATGGTTGTGTTGCTCGAGGCGTATTTCCTGATCTCATGAAAATTAGTAGAGTGATTCCTTTGTTCAAAGCGGGTAGTATGTCTGATCTTAATAATTTTCGACCAATTTCCATACTACCCACACTTAGTAAAGTTTTTGAAAGACTTATGCTGAGTCAAATGTTACATCATTTTAAGAGACATGATATATTTCACAAACAGCAATTTGGCTTCACTAAGAATTGCTCTACTACTGATGCGGGTGTAGAATTATTAAAAAATATCTTTGCAGCCTGGGAGAAATCGCATGATGCTTTAGGTATATTTTGCGATTTATCCAAGGCGTTTGATTGTGTACACCATGAAATTCTCGTCATGAAATTATACCACTATGGGATCAGGAATAAGGCTCTCGAACTTTTAACATCATATTTGTACAACAGAATTCAGAGGGTCGATGTTAATGGTGTACGATCATCTGGTTCTGTTATAAAAATGGGCGTTCCACAAGGATCCATTCTGGGGCCATTTCTGTTCCTTGTATATATTAATGACTTACCTTATTATGTAGGGGATAACCAAAACATAGTGTTGTTCGCAGATGATACCTCCTTATTGTTTAAAATTAAAAGACAAATGATTAATTATGACGATGTGAACAACGCTCTGTCAAATGTTGTTCATTGGTTCAGTACAAACAACTTGGTTCTTAATGAAAAGAAAACCAAATGTATTAAATTCACCACACCTAATGTGAGACTAGTGGAAACCAATGTTCAAATGAATGGTGTGGCCCTAGAGCTTGTGGAGTCCACGGCGTTTTTGGGTATTACCATCGATACTAAACTCCATTGGGGTCCTCAGATTGAAAAATTATCAAGTAGGCTAAGCTCAGCGGCTTATGCGGTAAAAAAAATTCGAATGTTAACCGATATTGAAACGGCTAGAATTGTTTATTTCGCCTACTTCCATAGTCTTATGTCTTATGGCATTCTGCTTTGGGGTTGCTCTGCAGATTTGAAAAACATCTTTGTTCTTCAAAAACGGGCTGTCCGCGCGATTTATAATCTAGGGCCAAGAGCTTCACTGAGAGAAAAATTTAGGGAAATAAACATTCTAACCGTTGTATCACAATTCATATTCGAAAACATACTATATGTAAAAAAAAATATTAATGAATTTGATAAATATAGTGATATTCACCGTATGAACACTAGGAATAAGGATAATCTAGTTATCTATCATACTCGCCTACAAAAAATTAGTAGGTCTTTCATGGGGCAATGTATACGCTTTTACAATAAACTGCCTAAAGATATCCGAGATATGCCAATGAATAAGTTCAAAAAGGCTATCAAAAACAGACTGTGCAGAAAAGGATATTACAGCATTTCGGATTATCTAAATGATAATACGGAATGGTTATGAGCAGCTCCTCTCTCAGCAATTGCCCTTTTAATGTTTATCACTTACTCTTGTATTATTTGTATTATCTTAATTGTACAGTGTAGCGTGTTTTGCCTAACGAGTTATGTATTTAATTATCCAAGCTATCTGTTTCAAATTTATAGATTATGGTGTGGTCATGCTCACTGAAAAGGTCTCTGCTTGCGGTAGCTACGTGGAGCGGGTCTCTCCCTTCCCTCCAATGTGGTTGAGGGGCGTGATGGCTGCTCTAATAGTTAACTCGTGATCAGGTGCCGCTTGTGGGATCTGGTCCAGCCATTTTTCTTTCTTTTTTGTTTTATAAATATTCTTAGTTTAATTTTGTATTATATACAAAATTTTAAAAATCAATCTTTACTCGAAGGGCATATCACTGGAGCTAACATAAATTAAACATGTAACCAAACTCTTTTGTGAAAAAATATAATTAAAAAAATGACGAGCCCACTGAGTTTCTTGCCGGATCTTCTCAGTATGTGGCTGCTTTCCGATCCGGTGGTAGATTAATTAAATTTAATTATAAAAAAAACAATGTAAAATTGACAATATGTAAGTGCCCCTATGGGGTTTATGCAAAATAAATGATTTGATTTGATTTGATATCCTATTCCACCTCGATCCCATCCCGTATTCCTTCCTTTTATTGAGGTGTACGGTATATTGATTAACCATGGGAAAGTGGTGAGTCTTCCTTCCTCTCCTCCATTTTATAATAATAATGGATTTCCACCATGTATCGCCTAATTCAATCAATTATAATACAAAATTATTGACTTTTAAGTGGCGGCTTATTTTACCTTACTGAAGTTGAATAAATAAATAGTAGATAAGTACTCAAAGCGATATGAAGATCATTTATTGCAATATACCACGCTGCAAACCTACTATACCACGCTGGTCCGACGCGTTGGTATAGGGTTTTGTTTCGAGTTTTTCTTCTCTCGCATAGATTTTAAATGCGTTTTATATCCCTTAGTCGTCTCGTATGATCACCCACAGGTAAGATAGGGGTGGTGAATTGTATTCTTACTCCGTCACCACACGGAAATGCATGTGCATGGTACTGGTAATATATTTAAAAAAAAAATTGTAATGTATAATATAGTAATTATCAAAAAATAACTACCTACTTTCTAAGATCTACGCTCACATAAAATTTAACTTATAAATAATTATTGTAAACAAAATAATCCGTCTCTCCAAATAATTACTGCCTTAAATATCGACAAATTTTCTTTAATAACTTATCAATAAATTCTATAAATAACGTAGCGTAATATTTAAAATATCATTAATATAATTGAAATGTGGGCGGTAAATAATTGAAAGGCTAAAATGAATGAAGTGTAGAAACGCTTTTAGATTTGTAAAAATCTACGAATAAAATTAATTGAAATTCACATAGATATCCTAAGCAAATCTACTGCAAACTATGCTATGCTATGATTAAATGTCCGCAGAATTCAATCATGTAGCAGACAAAATAAAAACGTTCCGGTTAACATCGTAACGTTGATTTGTTTTCAATTTGTTCTATCTCTTTTCAACTATACACAACACACGTATTTTCACCAATTAACTAAGACCTCTCTCAACGAAAAATCTTCCTAAATCCATAGTAATTGGACTATAAATCATAGGTCACGTTGTTTGGTCATATAAAAGGCCGCTGTCATCTCGACAGTAGATATGACACTTTTGTTCAGATTTCATGAAGTTTAATTAAACATCTCCCAGGAGATTTTATTTAGTGATACAAGTTGATTGGTAGCGTTTGATTGACTCAAGGAAATTACATACTCTAATAATGTTTATATAATTAAGGTTTCAGTTTGTTCATCATATTTGAGTAAACACGAACATAATATTAAAATACAAAATGTCACGTGAACTGTATAGACGATTATATCTTTTATGCAAAATACTCACGCCTTTAAAAAAAATCCTCTATTTCAGGATCTATATTTGATTATTATATATATTTTATTATTTTAGATAATGGATGTGTGGCCTGACGAGAATGGATAAGGTAAAAAATGAGTATATAAGTTTGAAAGTGGCGCCAGTGACGGAAAAGTTGAAAAGTGAACGCCTGACTTGGTATGGACATGTGATGAGACGGGATGAATGTAATATTGGGAAAAGAGTTTTAAGTATGAATGTTGAAGGCTTTATGGGTAAGGGAAGACCGAAGAAAAGATGGATGGATTGCATGAAGCATGATATGAATAGAAAGGGAGTGAACGCAGAGATGACATCGGATAGGATTGAGTGGATGAAAAGGACATATTGCATCGACCCCAAGTAATTGGGATAAGAGCAGGGTAATGATGATGATCACAGGATCTATATGAATGTACTTTTTAGTAATATTTCCCAAGTTTTTTTTTGGGATGGTCCGGATACACGCCGCCCGTTCCATCCGGGGCGACGGAAGGGCAGCGCGTGGCCCCATAACCCATCGTATTCCCTCCCCATTGGGCCGGCCACTGGTACCGCTTCCTTGCCGTCCATGGCCGCCCGGCGGTTTACCTTTATCAAGTCTGTTCCAAAGACTTAAATTATAATGCCATCAGTCATTAATCTAATTCAATTGGACTAAAACTATAAATAATATTAGCGTTCCGTGTGATGACGGAGTAAGAATCATCATTCCCTTATCTTACCTGTGGGTGTCGTAAAACGTGACAAAGGGATAAAATAATATATTAGTATGGAGATATAGTGAAATAGTGAACTTCAAGCAATAGTACGTGGGAGCTAGGCAGCAATGGTCTAATATTCGTCCGATGTACATATGTTACTTCATTCAAGAGTTTTATTTCTTCAATAATTTCCTGGTCCCGGCGATATACAGAATACAGTCCACTTTACCACCGAACCAGCGACCAAACGGGACGTCAGCTAACTACAACACATTTGTCGGGAGGCCCGTCCCGCACAATTTTCTGGTCATAAATAATAATATCTATGAAATAGAAGAAAAACAAAATCAAATTTTATAGCAACATATAGTCTGACCAACTGTGATATAGTAAGTCAGTTTCCTTCCTGTTGTGAAGAAGGCTCGAGTGCAACAGTGAGAGATGTATGTGCTGAGATAATGAGATGAAGACAATTAATCTATCTTCATAGTAATATATGGCAAACGAGCAAGCAGTACACCTGATGGTAAGTGTCACTGCCGCCCATGGATCTGTTAATACCAATGGTATAGCTAGGCCGCTGCTTACCAATACAATCCCCAAACCCACCCAGTTGGGCTGTCGGCTCTCTCGCTCACTGAACGCGCAGTAGCACATTGCCATTACACAGACGTCTATCTTCTGCGAGAGTGTGGTACTACCCCGGTTGGACTGGCCCGCGGCTGCAGACAGAAACTGTCAGCATCGTGGCCCTACCACATTAATTATAATATTTTAGCTTTACAGGGTGGACTAAATTGATTGGTCTATGCTTCATATTGAGTTTAACGTCTCATGGTTGACAACTGCTAAAATTTCTTAATCGTCATTTTTGAAATCACTTTTTAATTATGATAAAGAAAGCAATGATGACGATACTATTTCTATGAACATGGAAATAATGTGGTTATTCATATTGTTTCATCCCTCAAGTACTATTCTTTCAGAAAAAAAAATCACGAATGTGTATACAAGATTTATAAATTCGCGAATGTATATAAAACTGCAAAGACTACGCTGCCACATGTACGATAAAATAATTCAAGGCAAATAGAAAAAAAAAATAGTAGGATTATATCGACAGTTGTTGCTTTAAAGAGATCTCTATGAAAAAGTTTCGCTGTTCTGAGAATATTTAAAACATGTTGTGAATATACATGAAAGTTTGAAAACCTTAAAAAGTATCATACGTTGGAATTCTCTACTGTCTTAAATTTTAAAGTCTTTGTTGTAGGTACACAACTTTAAGTTCTCGTGCATGTAAATGCTTATTTTTTATAGTATAGTGAATTTACATACAGATATAACGTTGAAGTGGCACATATATCTTGTTAAAATTCATAATGAAAAATTTATATGCGTTTGATTAATTGGGTCAGATGTGTTGATAAGTATCTAGTATTATTTAATTATTTATTTGGGGTAACAATAGTTTTTATAAATACATAGAAAATTACTAACAGGACTAATTAGTTTACAGTTATCGGCGTTGGCTTAAGACGATACCCGAAAGATAACCCGCTGGACGGGCCACTGACGGCAAACACCGAGTTCCAGTAGCCTGCATGCACGGCGAGGCATGTTGTAGGGCAAATTATGGGCTCGTTCGACGCCAGCGTCGTCGTTCCAGACGCATCTGGTGGGGTGTGACTATTACATACACAAAAAAAAACTCCCTATTCTGCCATAAAAAAAGAAGATTCTTAATTCGTCGGAATCTTTTTTTATATATGTTCATCGATTAGTCGAAGTTGTTTGGGCCAGGTTTAAAAATTCGTTTTTGTTCAATATACGTTCTAGGTAGTCCCACAGTCATCAGGTTAGGATGATGATATCCTGCTAAAAACTAAGGATTCATTTCAAGTTTTATATGCATAGTTAAAAAGAATTAGGTATGATTCCCATATTCTTACGCTTACACTAAAAAGCAATTAATAAATTACCTTTACCTAAAAACATGCCTTCAAAAGGCACCCAGAATAGCAGCAGGTGGTGAATCGTGCCATTTTCTTTAGACCTTTATGGCAGGTATAAGTATGCAAGTTCTTTCATGCGCGCTAATTGTAAGTTTACAACGGTCCCATTATTACATTTTTTTTTATTTTAGTAATATATTATTTGAAGACTTTTCCTATTCGGTTTGTCAGTTACCGTATGTGAGCTACCAAGAAGTTTAAATATTGTTCTGTGTTTGAAATAAAATCACTTTTACAGATTCTATCGCATATGTATTTGATTTTAATTTCCCGACGTTTCGAACACTTTGCAGTGATTATGGTCATGGGAGAACTAAGGTATCTTACGTTCAATATGTCATTGTTATTACAGAAATTTTATATCTACCCTATAAGATATTAAATTTTGACCCACATTTTAATACAAATTTATACAAATTCATTGCCAGTACAAAAAGAAAATGAATCTATATATAAAAAATTATATTTTTTATGATTTGTTATTATTAAAGCATGTAATTTATGATAATTATTATTGTGGCATTTTACAATTTTAGAAAAACTATTCACTTTTTCCGTGTGGTGACGGAGTAAGAATACTATTCACCAATCCATATCTTACCCGTGGGTGATCGTACGAGACGACTAAGAGATGTAAAATGCATATAACATCTATGCGAGAGAAGGAAAACTCGAAACAAAACCCTATACCAACACGTCTAACCAGCCCGGTATAGTATGTTAATTTCCCTCCCATTACGGAGGAGGCCCGAGCCCAACAGTGAGACATTTATGGGCTGTGATGATGATGATGAACAAAACTATTCAGCTACCACTGTTGTTCTGTGTTACTTATATTTCGAAGTATTTAGTTAAATTCATTTAATAGACACAAATTATACACAATTAGCATTACCTGAAACACCGTAAATATCTATCCTTGTGGTAATTAAGACGATGATAGTCAAGATGAATAATAACTAAACATTATAAATTGGCAAACATTGCTATCGACTCGTAGTAAGACAAATTCTGCTCAAATATTTTAAAATTTATGTGTTGTAAAATTTTTAAGTATCGCGATTACTTAATCGTAGGGTAATTTACAATTCTTAGAAATTGCCCTTTAATAAATTAAACCTACTAATTTGTACTATCCGTTGCTCGGCTGTCTATTGTCTCTCTTGTATTTGTCCAAAAGTGTTATAAAAAATTATTGATGCATGCGGCCTATAATTTTAATCAGGTGTATTAATTTAATGATTTGTATAAATTAGGGCAAGAAAAATATTTATAATGTTAAAATACATGCACGCACACACACACACTGTTGTTTGTGATCTAGATTATATTTAAAACTTGCATTTGTAATATTATAGACTTTTTTGGTCATCGGAACGTTTGGTTAAGAAGATATACAATGCGAAAGTGGAAGGATGTAGGTACCGAGGGAGACCGAGACTAATCTACCTAGACCAGATCGGTCATGTACTAAAGGAAGGTGGAGTCAAGAGTCTCCGAAACCGGCGAGCGTGTAGCAAGAGAATTATGAATGTTGAGGAAGCGAGTGAATTATGCAGAGATAGAGTTCTCTGGCACTCTGTTCTCTCTGCCTACCCTGCAAGGGATATGGCGTGATGATATGTATGTATGTATGCATAGACTTTTTTTTATTAATCCTTATATTAAGAGATAGCTCACATTTAATAGGAAGATGCCTGTCTTTTGTAACTCAGTTTTTAATTAACACAATATACAGTGTATACTAATTGATATTTTGTACTTATTTTTATTTTTTAAAATAAAGATTTGATTTGAATTAAGGTAATAGAAATATCTACATCTACTTCATGAGTCATCGTTATTATAGAGATTTAAGTCTACCCACGACAGTATTAATATTTTCACCTACATTTTTGATGCAAATTCATTGTCAGTACAGAGAGAAAATGAATCAAAAAGTTTTATGTTATTTATGGTCAGTTGTATTATGGCAATTTACTAGTTTAAATAATTAACAAAACTATTAATCTACCACCGAATCGGAACGCGGCCTCAGAAAGAAAGATCCGGCAAGAAAACTCAGAGGGCATAATACTAAATTTGGCATTTAAAGCCGAAACGTTCTGAGGATGGCTCGCTTAGAGGCGAAACACGTGTCGAATCTTTATTCGAAGTTCTGCGGAAAATTGCAAGTAGAAGTTCTGGAGGCGGTGCTCATCACAGGAGTATGATTTCCTTATATCCTATTCCACCTCGATCCCATCCCGTATTCCTTCCTTTCTTGAGGTGTACGGTATATTAATTAACCATGGGAAAGTGGTGAGTCTTCCTTCATCTCATCCTTTTTATAATAATAATGCATTGCCGCCATGTATCGCCTAATTCAATCAATTATAATACAAAATTATTGACTTTTAAGTGGCAGCTTATTTTACCTTACTAAAGTTGAATAAATAAAGAGTAGATAAGTACTTAAAGCAATATAAAGGTCATTTATTGCAATTATATTAACCACATGCTCCTAGCAAACTAAATGTGCATATTACTGGCAATATAATTTAAAAAGTTTGAAATGTATAAAATAGTATTTATCAAAAAATAACTATCCACTTTCTAAGATCTCATCATCATCTCAGCTCATATATTTTCCACTGTTGGGCTCGAGCCTCTTTTATATTGAGAGGGTAATTAACCTACTATACCACGCTGGTCAGACGCGTTGGTATAGGGTTTTGTTTCGAGTTTTTCTTCTCGCATAGATTTTAAATACGTTTTATATCCCTTAGTCGTCTCGTATGATCACCCACAGGATAGAAGATAGGGGGTGGTGAATTGTATTCTTACTCCGTCACCACACTGAAAGGCATGTGCATGGTACTGGTAATATATTTTCAAAAAAATTTTAATGTATAATATAGTAATTATCAAAAAATAACTACCTACGATAAAATTTAACTTATAAATAATTATTGTAAACAAAATAATCCGTCTCTCCAAATAATTACTGCCTTAAATATCTACAAATTTCCTTTAATAACTTATCAATAAATTCTATAAATAACGTAGCGTAATATTTAAAATATCATTAATATAATTGAAAAGTGGGCGGTAAATAATTGAAAGGCAAAAATTAATGAAGTGTAGAAACGCTTTTAGATTTGTAAAAATCTACGAATAAAATTAATTGAAATGCACATAGATATCCTAAGCAAATCTACTGCAAACTATGCTATGCTATGATTAAATGTCCGCAGAATTCAATCATGTAGCAGACAAAATAAAAACGTTCCGGTTAACATCGTAACGTTGATTTGTTTTCAATTTGTTCTATCTCTCTTTTCAACTATACACAACACACGTATTTTCACCAATTAACTAAGACCTCTCTCAACGAAAAATCTTCCTAAATCCATAGTAAATGGACTATAAATCATAGGTCATGTTGTTTGGTCACATAAAAGGCCGCTGTCATCTCGACAGTAGATATGACACTTTTGTTCAGATTTCATGAAGTTTAATTAAACATCTCCCAGGAGATTTTATTTAGTGATACAAGTTGATTGGTAGCGTTTGATTGACTCAAGGAAATTACATACTCTAATAATGTTTATATAATTAAGGTTTCAGTTTGTTCATCATATTTGAGTAAACACGAACATAATATTAAAATACAAAATGTCACGTGAACTGTATAGACGATTATATCTTTTATGCAAAATACTCACGCCTTTAAAAAAATTCCTCTATTTCAGGATCTATATTTGATTATTATATATATTTTATTATTTTAGATAATGGATGTGTGGCCTGACGAGAATGGATAAGGTAAAAAATGAGTATATAAGTTTGAAAGTGGCGCCAGTGACGGAAAAGTTGAAAAGTGAACGCCTGACTTGGTATGGACATGTGATGAGACGGGATGAATGTAATGTTGGGAAAAGAGTTTTAAGTATGAATGTTGAAGGCTTTAGGGGTAAGGGAAGACCGAAGAAAAGATGGATGGATTGCGTGAAACATGATATGAATAGAAAGGGAGTGAACGCAGAGATGATATCGGATAGGATTGAGTGGATGAAAAGGACATATTGCATCGACCCCAAGTAATTGGGATAAGAGCAGGGTAATGATGATGATCACAGGATCTATATTAATGTACTTTTTAGTAATATTTCCCAAGTTTTTTTTTGGGATGGTCCGGATACACGCCGCCCGTTCCATCCGGGGCGACAGAAGGGCAGCGCGTGGCCCCATAACCCATCGTATTCCCTCCCCATTGGGCCGGCCACTGGTACCGCTTCCTTGCCATCCATGGCCAGCCCGGCGGTTTACCTTTATCAATTCTGTTCCAAAGACTTAAATTATAATGCCATCAGTCATTAATCTAATTCAATTGGACTAAAACTATAAATAATATTAGCGTTCCGTGTGATGACGGAGTAAGAATCATCATTCCCTTATCTTACCTGTGGGTGTCGTAAAACGTGATAAAGGGATAAAATAATATATTAGTATGGAGATATAGTGAAATAGTGAACTTCAAGCAATAGTACGTGGGGGCTAGGCAGCAATGGTCTAATATTCGTCCGATGTACATATGTTACTTCATTCAAGAGTTTTATTTCTTCAATAATTTCCTGGTCCCGGCGATATACAGAATACAGTCCACTTTACCACCGAACCAGCGACCAAACGGGACGTCAGCTAACTACAATACATTTATCGGAAGGCCCGTCGCGCACAATTTTCTGGTCATAAATAATAATATCTATGAAATAGAAGAAAAACAAAATAAAATTTTATAGCAACGTGTCTGACCAACTGTGATATAGTAAGTCAGTTTCCTTCCTGTTGTGAAGAAGGCTAGAGTGCAACAGTGAGAGATGTATGTGCTGAGTTAATGAGATGAAGACAATTAATCTATCTTCATAGTAATATATGGCAAACGAGCAAGCAGTACACCTGATGGTAAGTGTCACTGCCGCCCATGGATCTGTTAATACCAATGGTATAGCTAGGCCGCTACTTACCAATACAATCCCCAAACCCACCCAGTTGGGCTGTCGGCTCTCTCGCTCACTGAACGCGCAGTAGCACATTGCCATTACACAGACGTCTATCTTCTGCGAGAGTGTGGTACTACCCCGGTTGGACTGGCCCGCGGCTGCAGACAGAAACTGTCAGCATCGTGGCCCTACCACATTAATTATAATATCTTAGCTTTACAGGGTGGACTAAATTGATTGGTCTATGCTTCATATTGAGTTTAACGTCTCTTGGTTGACAACTGTTAAAATTTCTTAATTGTCTTTTTTGAAATCACTTCCTACTTATGATAAACAAAGCAATGATGACGATACTATTTCTAAGAACATGGAAATAATGTGGTTATTCATATTGTTTCATCCCTCAAGTACTATTCTTTCAGAAAAAAAAATCACGAATGTGTATACAAGATTTATAAATTCGCGAATGTATATAAAACTGCAAAGACTACGTTGCCACATGTACGATAAAATAATTCAAGGCAAATAGAAAAAAAAAATAGTAGGATTATATCGACAGTTGTTGCTTTAAAGAGATCTCTATGAAAAAGTTTCGCTGTTCTGAGAATATTTAGAACATTGTGAATATACTTGAAAGTTTGGAAACACTTAAAAAGTATCATACGTTGGAATTCTCTACTGTCTTAAATTTTAAAGTCTTTGTTGTAGGTACACAACTTTAAGTTCTCGTGCATGTAAATGCTTATTTTTTATAGTATAGTGAATTTACATACAGATATAACGTTGAAGTGGCACATATATCTTGTTAAAATTCATAATGAAAAATTTATATGCGTTTGATTAATTGGGTCAGATGTGTTGATAAGTATCTAGTATTATTTAATTATTTATTTGCGGTAACAATAGTTTTTATAAATACATAGAAAATTACTAACAGGACTAATTAGTTTACAGTTATCGGCGTTGGTTTAAGACGATACCCGAAAGATAACCCGCTGGACGGGCCACTGACGGCAAACACCGAGTTCCAGTAGCCTGCATGCACGGCGAGGCATGTTGTAGGGCAAATTATGGGCTCGTTCGACGCCACCGTCATCGTTCCAGACGCATCTGGTGGGGTGTGACTATTACATACACAAAAAAAAAACTCCCTATTCTGCCATAAAAAAAGAAGATTCTTAATTCGTCGGAATCTTTTTTTATATATGTTCATCGATTGCTCGAAGTTGTTTGGGCCAGGTTTAAAAATTCGTTTTTGTTCAATATACGTTCTAGGTAGTCCCACAGTCATCAGGTTAGGATGATGATATCCTGCTAAAAACTAAGGATTCATTTCAAGTTTTATATGCATAGTTAAAACGAATTAGGTATGATTCCCATATTCTTACGCTTACACTAAAAAGCAATTAATAAATTACCTTTACCTAAAAACATGCCTTCAAAAGGCACCCAGGAACTAAAAATCAAAAAGTAATACTATTCTCTAAATACCCAAACCAATAAATAAAACAATTCCTTGCTTATTTTTTTTTAATAATCTTTTTAAATTAATCATTTCATATTCTCAGTTACATTGTCTAATATTATTATGCTTTATAGTCATAATTGTAGCGAATATTCCATATTTATTATTTTAATGCTCATGGTGGCAAACGAGCACGCGGCACACCTGATGGTAAGTGTTACTATTGCCAAAGCCACCCAGAAGAAGTTAGGCTGCCGGCTCTGTCGCTCACCGAACGCAGCGCAATAGCACATTGCAGCTACTTAGACGTCGATTTTCTGCCAGAGTGTGGTACCAACTCGGACAGACCAACCCGCGGCTGTAGACAGAAAACTAGCAACAGTGTAGCCCCACCACTATTACAATTAATTGTATTATTAATAATTTTCAAGGTTTTTTCCACTAGAATACTTTATGTTATCCATTTGCCTAAATATACTATCACCGAATATGAATTGTCTGTATAATTAAAACATATTTATATAATAACTATACCTTGTCTTTGGTTTATTATTAATGTTATCCAAAAATATACATTATTTATACTATGATTTATGAGCTCAAGTTTCAAGCACGTATTTTGTAACTGATAAAATGCTGTCTCATTACTAAGATTTTATATCAGTAATATTCGTGACCTTCTTAGGATTATTAGTATCCAAATCTCGTACTATCATAAGTGATATGTGGCTGTATGTTCTTAACGTGAATACTTTACGTTGTCGTCGGGCGTTCATAAAAAAGACAATTTCCCTTATTGCCGTAATCTGGAACACATGTTCCGCACAGGGTTATGTCTACAGCCCTCATAAACGACAAAGTAAACCATAATTTATTGCACAAATTTAGGGTCAAACACATGAGTCATAAATTGCTTTAGTATATTATTATTTGCGATAACTAGCCGCTAACTAATGGCAGCATATTACGGCGGTGGTCGCGGTTTATTTTGAACTTAAAATTTATATAGGTCTATAAATAAATTTTATGTTTACGTTGCCACACATAGTATTTCTGTTTATATAGAAAGTTAAAAATATATAGAATGCAACTTAATCATTCTCTACAATTATGGTATTCACCTTTTCTCTGACCCACAAATGTGAGATTTATCTTTCACGAGTAATAAATAATTTAAAATTCTTTGTAAAGTATTGGCATTTTTTAGTGCTGACGGTGACAAAAGAGCAAAAGCAGCACACTTGGTGCATACATTTGTAGATTTTAAAATTGGAATCTGTTTTTTTTTTATATTAAATAATTTCTCAAGAGAATATTAATAGATTTTATATTGCTTATGTAACAAACGAGCAAAAGCAGTACACCTAAGTGTTACTGTCGGTGATAAATTCTTTGGAATATCAAAGGTACAAGCAAGGTAGCACAGCAACTAAAACCCGTTTAACAATTTTGGCATCGATGAGCGAAAGAGGATGCTCTTTTGCTCAATGATTGAAGCGCAACAATACACTGTCACTGCTCAGACGTCGATTTTCTGGGACAATGTGATACTACCCCGGACGGCCCAGCCGTCTACAGAGAGAAAACTGTTAACAGCTTAGGTCTGTCACTATTAATTTGCTGTTAATTCTTTTCCATAAGAATGGGTAATAACACTCTATTGGGAAACTAATAGGGCCAACTGCGATCGCCAACTTGCCTGTCAAGCGTGGCTATTATGCCATACACATACCATGATACCAATAGTTATCGTCTCTTAATGACAGTAGTTAACGTACTCCAATATTATGTAATCTAATTCCACCTTGCAATGAAACACTTCATAGTGATTACAAAGTTATGATTATGCAGAAATAAATACAGGAATTTAGAAAAAAGTGTGTGTGTCAGCGCAGGAGTTTACTCCTTAAGTACGATTATCAAAACAGGCGCAAAAAAGCTCATTTGACTAAAAATAATATAAAGCTATATTTTTATTTACATTTTTTAAAACTGTTCAGTGAAGTATTATCTCAAGTCAGAAAGTGAAAGGTGCGCAGAATGCGCAACCTGCGCACCAAAAACGTAACGAGGTCATTTGATCACTAGATTTTACTCCTCAAATTTTTCTCATACCGGGCGCCTTATATGAAAATCGATTCTTAAGGAGTAAACTCCAAAAAAATAATCGGTAGAGTGTTCTAATTTAAATTTTCCAAAAATCATTCATTATTATCATCATTTCATGAAGTTTTCCTTTATATGTGCTATAAAACATTGTTTTATGCCAAATTTCAAGATTCTAGGTCGACTGGAAGTTACCCTCTAGGTTTTGATTCCCTTGCGAGTAGTTTACGAGTTTAAAAATATGCGGCTTAAATTGCTGTTTCTTTTGATTGCGTTGGCATAGAAGTTTGATTTTATTACAACTTAAAGGTATTATAAACCTGAGTATTTGATATGAATTTCAATATAATACTTCTTCTCGTTCGTGAGAAAAGGGGTAGTAAGTTCAAAATTTATAAAAAAAAATTTTTTCTGATGTAACTAAAAAGTTACAGTTTCGCAATTTTTCCTTTATCTGTACTATAAGAAGTTTCTTCGTGCCAAATTTCAAGATTCTGAGTTCAGAGGAAGGACCCTGGAGGTGTTGATTTCCTTGCGAGTGTCGAAATTTTGCTGCATAAACGGCTGTATCTTTTGATTGCGTTGGCTTAGAAATTTTATTTTTTCACAGCTTTAAGGACAGTAGACTCAAGTCTCAAGTACTCAAGTATTTGATATAAATTTCAGCTTAATACCTCCACGCGTTCCTGTAAAAAAAGGTCTTGACAGACAGACAGACAGACGGACGGACGGATGGATGGATGGACGGACGGACAACAAAGTGATCCTCTAAGGGTTCCATGTTTCCTTTCGAGTTACGGAACTCTAAAAAAACCGTCATTGATTTAAGCTATGCCATTATCAAAGATATCCGTGAAAAATATAGACATAATTCTTAAAATACTAACGGAACTTTTAGAAGTCTGAAATATGGCTCTTCTTTTATTCATGCACTGACATGTGGCGTACTCTGCATCGTATACAGGCTTTTTTCCTTAACAAAATAAACAACATTTACTAGAAGTTAAGTCCTTTGAGAGGCTACCGTGCACTAATGTTTTATGAATGAGTTCTCATGCACTTACGTGAGAACGTATACAGTTTTTTGTAATATTTTTTTTACTTTGTTGTGAGAAATTTCAAAGTATTACACATTAACTTCAGAAGTGATAGAGTTTTATATAACGATATTAATATATACATACAAAGGTATATATCAAATAACTATATTATTCTTATACAGATTCTTAAAACATTTTAAGATAACCCCCACCACTGCACGTGGAGGCAGTACCCTTTATCATGAAAAACTATAACCATCTCTGTCCCACGAGGAAAAATTTCACGCGTTTTCCACCAAGTCGCATGGTTATCATAGCTTCAAAACAGTGTTAATTTGAACTTTAAAGCTGGTCATAAAGGTTGAATTTACTGCAACACTTGTTGTTGTACTCAGTATCTTTCCAATCTTGAGTAGAGAGGTTGAATTTTCAGATCAATTTCAAGCGGCGGTAAGTATTTTGCTTTTGTAGCCTATTTTCGACTCTATCTAGAGGAAATATAAAATATAATCGAGTGTACGATTTTTTGTTTTAATACTTTTGAAATTTGGTATGTTTGTCGCAAAACTTGTAAAGTACAAAAGTAGGTACGTATACGCTTGGTTGGATCAAGCCTTCAGTCGCGGGGCGCAAATGCTCTCGTGAAGACGGACTGAAAGCTAGGTCCTCGCGCGATATGGCGGGAACTTTCCGACAACTTTCGTGTTATAGTACGCAGTAATATATATCTACATATTTATATAAGAACTCTGTAATTAAGTATTAATTACAAATATAAAACCACATTTAAGTTATTCTGTTGAATGGTGCGTGAAGATTCATCAAAAATCTATTTGGCTCGATTTACAACAATTTTGCAAGTACGTATTTTAGTGTTTCATTTATTTTACTAAAAATATACAAATAATGATATTTTGTATAGTTTTTAGTTATTTCTACCAACTGTAATTTTATAATAGTATTCAAAGAAATTAGAAAACACGTATTTTTTTTTTGTAAAATCCTTTTTATTAGGAAAAATATGTTAAGAATTTCAGGAATTTAAAATTATTAATATGCCTAAAAGTTTTTAATCGCGTTTTAATTTGTGTTGTTATGTTTTAAAAGTTTTTAATTTAAGTTTTTAATAATAATTAATCCTGTTAAAAACCTAAGGTTTAATTTTCAGTTTATATGAAAAGTTATTTTTTTTTAATTATTTTTAATGTTATATATAAGACAAAATTTAAGTAACGGAAGACAAGCAAGGGTATTTAATTTCAACAACAGAAACATTATAAAACTTATTCAGTTATATACTTACTAAAAAAAAATATTATTATAACATAATATTACATTGAAAACTATTAACCTGAAATTTATTTACGAAAATAATGAAATTTTAATAAAATTCCAATTACCAATTTATATCACCATATGCACAGGTTCATTGCAATAAAAGTGCAACATTGTGAAAGGCAAAATAGGGTTAATAGGTAACTAAAATTGTAATTTGTGGTAGAGTAATAATGAGTTTTAATATGTTTTAAAAAATAATTATTAAACCAAAAAAAAACTATAGTAACGTTATGTATTTACTTTAAATGAAGCATATATCTTACCCGTGGGTGATCGTACGAGACGACTAAGGGATATAAAACGCATATAACATCTATGCGAGAGAAGGAAAAATCGAAACAAAACCCTATACCAACACGTCTGACCAGCGCGGTATAGTAGGTTAATTTCCCTCCCATTACGGAGGAGGCTCGAGCCCAACAGTGGGACGTTTATGGGCTGTGATGATGATGATGATGAAGCATAATACATTAACTTAGACTCACATATTTTACTAGGTAATTTTTAAAGCCTACTTTAAAAGGACGAGGCCATTGCTATGTGGTGTTTCGACATGGCAATGCGTCAATGATATAAATGCGTCATCATAACTTACAATCCAAAAGAAGTTGTAAAAACTAGCAAAAGTCCTACTCAATTGATTAAAAAGGTTGCACAGTTCGCATGAATAATTATGACCAAAATTTTAATAATATATTAATAATTAAGAAATATAGTGAAATTAATAGTACAAAATATCATTTTAATTATAAAAAAAGAATAATAACGCATCACAAAAAATCATTTCCATATACAATTATCAGTTTAAATGGTTTAATGGGCATTTTTAATAATATTTAGATGTTTCACAGTTACATTCATAAATACCGAACGGATCTTAATTAAATAAACAATACTTTTTAAATAAATAACACAAACCGTTTATCAAATGTAAACAGAAACGTGGTTCCTCTAAATTTAAATAAAATACTAAACTAGCAAAATGCCTCATGGAAATAATATTCGGATAAATGAAAATTTCGACCAATGCATTCGAGATCGCGAATAGCGAGCAGAGGTTTTAATTCCCTTGGCTGTTGCGAATCGGCGCATGTTTTTTCATTAAAACGCATTCAATGCGACGACGTGGCTTTGAAATGCGGACCTTTTTAAAAAATATTTTCCTGACATTCCACTATACATTGCGTTCGTTTCATTCAGTGCCTTTTTGTATAGAGTTAAAAAATCTACGCTTTTCAACCTCTATATTGTGATGGAAAAACGCAATCCGATAATAGTACTCAGATGATATAATTATTATGTAGAAATGTATATCTTATGAATATATCATAGCCCAAAAAAGTTCTACCGACCTCCAGTATCACGCTTGTCAAACGATACGAGGATAAATATTTGTTATTATTGACGAAAGATAAATATTTGTTATTATTTAGAATTTTACCTTCTTTTGTAATGATATTATTTACTAACTTCCTAAAGACGATATAACGAAGATAAATATTACGATAACTTAACGCTTAATAAGTTTACGATATTCGGTGGAAATTTTTTTACTATAAAATCTAATAATTATTATTTTCATTTATTTTTCTCGCATTTCAAAAATAACGAAAAGAATATGCATATTATTTTAGTGGTTATACATTTTTTCACTAATAACGAAACCATAATGTTTTAATGCTAATATAATAGGGCTAATATAATATATGATAGGGTTCCAAAAAAAGGTTCCTCAATGTTATTATTTTAAAATGCAAAATTGATTAACTTTAAAAAAAAGAAACTAATCAAACAACAGAAACATCTGAGGCTATCATACTAGCAAAACAATATATAGTGAAAGTTTGAACCAAAACTGTTAGATAGCCATAAAACGGGATTACCCACGTAATAATTATTTTACTTATATGGATTATGTAATGAATTATTCAATCATAGAATGAATTGTGCGAAATTATATCATAGGAGGTTACTAAAAACTGTATAAATAACTTATTTAACCACTCAAGTCCTAAAAGTTCGTTACACCTTAAATAATTAAATTTATTCATTCTATACATAAATAATTTTTACTGCGTCATATCGTATGAACACCTTATTTCTCACAAATAAAAAAAACTTATAAAAGTTTATCAACTAATAATTACAGTCCTGTTTAGCTGTCAGTCGACCTAAAGCAAGGTGGCCGTGTGGCGGTCTCAATGACACCCTCACCTCTCCATTAGTACACCATGGAGCAGGGTTAACGACCAGTTTGCGTGATATCACACAACTTTATGCTTATTTATACGATGAGGCGACCAAACTGAACGGCCCGACATTCAAACGTTACAACATGAACTGCGACATATCAAATCTCCATTATCACCCAAGCACCGGAACAAGAACGATAGCCTTGCGGAATTTTAAAAACTTTCCTGCTTTCGCCCATATCAGATCTTTGATAAGCCAAGAAGAAAATTTATCGCATATATAGTAGATATAAAATGTTTTTGAGGTAATCACTTTCAGCAATAAAATATAAACAATAAAACAACCTAAAACTAAATATTTTATTTTGTTTGTACTCATCATCATCATCATCACAGCCCATAAATGTTCCACTGTTGGGCTTGGGCCTGCTTCGTAATGGGAGGGAAATTAACCTACTATACCGCGCTGGTCAGACATGTTGGTAGGTATAGGGTTTTGTTTCGAGTTTTCTTTCTCTCGCATAGATGTTATGTGCTTTTTATATCCCGTAGTCGTCTCGTACGATCACCCACGTGTAAGATATGGGGTGGTGAATAGTATTCTTAATCCGTCACCACACGGATTGTTTGTACTATATTTACAATATTTTAAATGAGTAGGTACTATCCTTACTAATATTGTAAATGCGAAAGTTACTCTGTCTGTCTGTCGCTCTTTCCGGCCAAAACTACTGAACCGATCTAAATGAAATTTGGTACACAGATAGTCTAGACCCTGATAAAGGACATAGGTTACTTTTTAATGCAAAAAAGGGTTGTAAATGGAGATGAAATGTTGTAAGGAATTATCGTAATTTTTAAAGCCAGAAGCTTGAAACTTATTTATAGGCTATTAATTAGATATAAATAAATACGACATTAACATGTAAAAATATACCCTTTCGGGGTAAAATAAAAATAGGGGATGAAAAAATTTAGGAAAAAACTTAAAGTAACCTTTTACGCAGGCGAAGCCGCGGGCAGAAGCTAGTTTTAAATAAAAACGTTTTTACGCTTTAGATGCTATCTCTATTATTAAATCAATTTTATCTTGATCTAACACAGAAATATATAGTCAAGTTTACAGAAATATATAGTCAAGTTTAATATTTTTAATTATTCCATTTAAATAATAATAATAATAATTAATAATAATAATTATTTATTTATTGTCATACAGAATCCGATCACGTAAGATACATATTTCATATTACATTAATTAATTTCCCGTGTGGTGTCGGAATGAGAATACAATTCACCACTCCCTATTTTAGTGTTAGTTTATATCCAATATATTATTTATTACATCTTGACCCACTCTTTGATTTTAATTTCCTTCAGTAATTCAAAACACTAAATTATGGTAATTATTACAATATGACAATTTATGAATATCAATATGATTTAAATCTAATGTATATACGACGACATTACAAAATACGTCTACACTGAGAAAGATTTCCTTATAAAGCTCAAAAAACATAAACTCTTATATTAATTCCAAACGAAAAAAACTGCCACACGTAACAATTTTTTGTTAGCATACCTATAAGTTTTAAGCCTAACATTTAAGATACTAAATCAACAAAAACAATACAAAGCTAAATTAATATTTGGTTATTTTTGTTTTAGCTTACTTAATATTATATAAAAGATAAACTATTAATGTGGGTCAAATCTATACGATAAATAATCTATACAGATAACTATAAACGCTGACAACTTTCTGAATGATTTAATGATTTAAGCGTCTGTAACCGAACTAGGCTTTTGCCTGTACTTCGGCTATCAGTGCCAAAACCCCCGAATGATATATATTAAATAAGTAAGTCCTGCGTGTGCAACTTTTTGGGATGATGTACTGAGAAAATAATCTATAATATATCTATATATATATATATATATATATATATTGTGTGTGTGCGTGCATGCGTGTGTGTGTGTGTGTCTATATGAGTGCTTGCGTCCGTGGTTGTGTGCGTGCGCGTGTGTGTGAGTATGTTTGAGTGTGTGTGTGCACATGTGCCATATTTATGCTGGTTTATTTCAGTCTTATTTAGGATTATATTATTGCATTATTTGTAGGAGAAGTTCAGTTTCTTCGTAATTTAAATTTTGTATATACTGTGTTAATTTTATTTTGCATTGGGATTTTGTTAACGGGTACATATTTAAAACTTTGTTGATTTTATTGTATAGATATGGTCCGCTGAAAACAGGGAATTTTCTACTGAATTTACTTTTTGATTCCATGGGGATGTGACACACCATATGTTTTCTACGCTTATTTATGAAAAGTTGTGGATCATAAGTTAGCTTGCTATGCTGTAATAAAATGATATTTAAAATATATAATTGTCTTACAGTTAATACCTCACAAGTCTTATAAAGTTCTACAGTAGGATAATAAATTGGTTTCGATATGGAAACTTTGAGTATGGCTCGTTGGGCAATTTCAATAGATTTCATGTTTGTTTTTGAAGCCCCACCCCAAGAGGTAATACAATATACTATGAGTGACTGACATAGTGCAAAATATATCTGCTTCATAAGCTTAGGTTCAGTAACGTACCTGAGTTTTTTGAATATATAGATGAGTTTACGTACTCTACCACACAAGACTCTGATGTGTTCTTTGAAGTTTAGGCAACTATCTATTGTGACACCGAGATATTTTAAAATGTTTTATTAAGAAAGACGTTACAAATACTATTTATGAAATATGATTATTATCATCAACAAAATTTACTTAACAATGAATCCATGAAAGATTATAAGTTTTACAGTGGTTAAATTATGCGTTTCAACTCTACCATTCTTGCAAGTTTTAAGTAAAAACCACAACCATTTGAATATTATTAGCATCGACCTTTTAAAGTCATGAAAACTGCTAATAGATATAGATAAAAGTAAAAACAGTTTTAAAATTTTATATAATTAAACTATTATATTTATTGGTGCGACAAAATAAGTAACAAAGCAGTCGATTTAGATTATCGGTGATGATACATGGCACACGCATTGAGGAATCTTGCAATTTACCACTTGCTACTTGCTCAATAGTGATCATACAAAAATGATTTTAATATTTTTTTTATTTACGTTGAGTTCTTTTTCTTTAAGAAAATTCAATAGCAAATTTATTGTAGTAACATAGATTATGAGACCTCTATAGTATGGATGATTATATGGATTAACATAATACAAAATCAAAAATTATAATTTGGTTTCGTAAATTCTATATTATTAGTGCACAATAATCCATCAATCGCAAAACTATGACTTGCGACTTATAAAAGTAATAATGTGACGTCATCACATATAAAATTTCTTACAACCACAGCATATGGATTGCCTAATTTATTTTACATTATGAATACGAGCATCATTTGAAAGAAAAAATACAAAGTAATTTTGATGTCTTACAAATTATTTGTGGATATCAAACATAGAATACATTAAATAAACTACTAGCAGACTCGGCCACGCGTTGCTGTGGCTAAAGTAGCCTCAGTAACACGTGGTGGTTATGCTAATAAATTGTAGTTTATATGAAACGTTTGTACGTTTATCATAGTGCCATCTATTAAATACTTACTCAATCCAGTCAACAGATACCGCCATCTGTTAGAATCGTTTGGAGATAACAGATAATTGCGACTATCAAATAGACAAATAATTTGCAATAAAATAATATTGCGACTATAAATAGAGGTGGAAGCTATCCTATCTTTTAAGTTGGATCAAACTACACATGCTGTGCAAATTTGATTACAATCGGTTAAGTACTTTAGGAGTCCATCGGGGACAAACAACGTGACGCGTAATTTATATATATTATGATTAGCATACGAGGCAAATTAAATAAAAACTAGCCGAGTGCGAGTAGAGTTTATTCACGAAAGGTTCTGTATTATTAGAACAAAAGTTTAAATAATAATAATTTATTTCTTAATCCGTCAGCCCATTTATGTCCACTGTCAGATATATACTATCCAACGACTGTGGAAATAGTGAAAGGATGACGAATTGGTAGTCAGGTTGATATTATAAGTCAAAAGAGTTTTACTGCCCAGCTTAGCGAATTTTCATGCATTACATGAAGCAATAAAATTTAGTAATATATAATATTATATTCATAACTGATCTCCATAAAGTAGAAACAAGAATGTGATTTTAATTAAATATTTTTTTATTTAAGACATAATGCGGTGGTTGGTAAAAAATGCTATGTACACTATTAGAAAACTTATAACATTAGTTGCGTTTGTCAGCCGATTTATTAGGTATAGTGTAATCACCATACCCGATAATTCGGATAGATTAGCGGGGCGTGACGTATAGTAGTCCGCCGCCAAAAAAATGGTGATTATGGCGTTCTTAAAAAAAATACTAAAATGATAATTTATCCATTAAATTATAACTTTTTTTTATTATTGGAGTTTACTCCTTAAGAATCGATTTTCATATAAGGCGCCCGGTATGAGAAAAATTTGAGGAGTAAAATCTAGTGATCGAATTACCTCGTTACGTTTTTGGTGCGCAACCTATTCTGCGCACCTTACACTTTCTGACGTGAGATAATACTTCACGGAACAATTTTAATAAATGTAAATAAAAATATATATATTATTTTTAGTCAAATGAGCTTTTTATGCGCCTGTTTTGATAATCGTACTTAAGGAGTAAACTCCAGTCGTGCGTCGGAGCTGACACACACACTTTTTTTATTATGAGAGCGACAATAAAGTAAATATTATTTATTACGATTGATAAAATATGGCTAACAAACACAAATTATCCTGCGTGGTCTGTAATGTAATAGTAATTTATTTAGCAATATTGAATATGGAGCAATAAAAATTAGTAGACACGTATATCACCAAGTTCATACGCATTTATGATTGCACTGCGTTGAAGTAAACTTAAAAATGTAGTATTGTAATAAAAACATACTTCAAAAGAGCAATGAGACAGAAATTGACTTACTATATCACTCTAATTAAATGGATTAACATAGTGAGATCTGAGATAGGGTTATAGAGTTATAAGGATTTGATTTTACTTAGATTTTTGATGCAGTTCCGTTAACTTTTTACACTCTTTATCCAACACTAACAAAAAACGGCAATCATAAATTGTATTTTATCTCTAATTTCACGAAAAAAACCTCTAAATATAATTTTTCAAATGTTATTTTCGATATTTATGACAATATAATCAACATTGATGTTTGATACACTAATTCGAAAATTATTAGGTCTTCTAATAATAAAAGATAGGTAAATATATATAAATACATATTTTTTTAAACAATACAATTTAAAACTTATGTTTCGACGCATTCATTCTGAGATAACAACAAATATTATAAGATCGGCTAATAGTTGATCTAAATCTGATTGTAATTTATATCCATTATTGAATAACGTAGACGTAAAAAATTACCTAAATTGCAAGCCACTATTAGGCTAAATACTAAAATCGTACTAGAAAAAGCACTTATATAGCGTGGCTACACAAGCGTAATTTAAACAACTTCCGCCATCATCAATCTAGAATAATTTATAATTAATATCCCTGGAAACTTTGGATACAATATTCATAACAAAAGTTAATACGTAATAAGTATATTTTATAGATTTTATGCCTCTTATTTTGCATATTTCATATGTCGAAATTTCGGTTAGGTACTTATATGCATAGTTAAGAGAATTTTAATGTTCGTTAAAGAATTCGAATCGAGCGGATCTTACACTAAATAAATACCTTAACTTATGTACGCACTTTTAGTAAGAGTATACATAACTATTAACAAAATTTACACTATGTATTATTAGAATAAAAATTACTACATACTATGTAGTAATTTTTATGTAGTACATAGAACATAAATGCCAAATTAGTTATATTTTAATGAAAAAACATTAAAAATAAAAGAAAACTCAAATAATTCTAATATTTACGGCAGCAGCAAATCTGTGTGGTAGCTGCTACGAATACTACCAACCCTTACTTTGCTCGTGGATGTTGTAAAAGATGACTAAGAGCCTTATATGACCTGGGCCACCTGATGTCGTTCGGTCAACAATTACATTCCCAAGGAGAGTTGACGTCTGGCAGGCGGCCGGTCATAAAATTATTGCCAATCACTTTTACAATATGTACTATGAAAAAAGCGTACATACTGTATCGACCCCAAGTAATTGGGATAACACAACATCAGTTCATAATTTAAAGCTGAACAGTTGGCGTAGTGGTTAAGATACCGACTTATCGTGCCAGAACTTGTTGTTCTGAGTCTGGGTGTAATTTGTCTACGTTAATTATGTTTCTAAAGTCCCTTGCAATACAAAAATTATCATCTCAGTGTCAGATATTTATCTTTAAAAAAACTTGCCTTTAACCTATCGGATAGTTCTTTTTAGGTAAAGTCGGATAGTACTTTAGTAATAATAAATAATTATCAAAAATTGTTTTAATTCATAAACTATATTTTTTTCTGTATACCAGTGCAATAATATTAAAATAATAATAATAATAATAACCTCCGGGCCAGTCGTTACCTCACCATGAGGCTAACGCAAAAGTCGGAGGAACATTATATGGCTCCTTAAGTTCTTTTGATATAAAAAAATGTATCACAAGATTTACAGGCAAGCCAATAAACCGCAGGGCAGCTTGTGGCGTGCTGAATGTGAGTGGCGACACTGCGGTCCTGAATACTCCAGAGAGTCGATCAGGGACTCATCTCCAGCTGGCCTTCATTGGCTGGCTAGAGTGGAAACCGAAGAGTGCCCGAAGGACTCTCAGCTCTGGCTTGCCTTAAACAGCTGGTCAGAGAGGGGTAGCCAGAGCTATATGCTCGGGGGTGGAAGTGTCATTTTCAAGGGCATAATTACGGGGAAACCAAGGGTCTGTTTATCGCAGACTCAATGGTGAAACCGGCGCCGCACCGCTCAACACCCCTAGTCACTTACACCAATGTTGCCCTCTGTTGCCCGTATGACTAGTGTGTCTGTGGCGACTATTTAGGGGGCCCATTCAGTGAGTTGGCGAGTCACCGTCTGCCACCGTTCATCTCTTAACATGGGTTTGAAGGCAGACGACAGTTTATAATTTCATAGATATAAGATGAACCAGTCCACTAAGCACCCACTCCCATATTCATATATTGGATACCATCATCACACAATAGTTTTACACTTAGTGCTGGCATTCCACGTATGTTATGTGCAGACGTGGAATGTCATCGGTAGGTGTCCCATCCCAATATTTAGATTAAATTTCTCTAAAGGCCTCTGCGTGTTGGATCCATATCCCCATGTAAGCCTACCAAAGGACCGGGTATCTTCCCTACGGAAGATCCCGTGAATAAATGGAGATACAATAATAATAATAATCATTATTGAACACTAAATACATATGACAGTTTTACATGGGTGTCTCTGTCTCTTGATTTTCTATTTTAAAAATAAAAATCTATTGTAACATTTCGTGCGGACATGTAATTATTCTATTGTTTGCAGGTATAAGCATGAAGGTGACTAAAATACAACTTGCACTCGGATTTTTATGTTTTTGAAGAAATAAATCTACAGCAGTTCAATTCTTACTACAATGAAAAGATTAAAAAAAGAAAAATACGACATCACTGAAATATAAGCGAATTCCAATGTCGGATCCGAGAGAACACGTGTCATAGACAATGCACAGCCTCCTTGGAGCGGCTGTTGTGTCGACATTACTACAGATACTGGTCTCCTACACAGGTATTATTAACAATTGTTCTATTATATCATACATACTGCCATTAGCACATCAACTTCTAGGAACATAAGCCTCTCTTTCAGCATATACTCCAAGCCTATTAGATACTATTTGCATCCAATGAATCCATGCTATTTTTTCGATGTTGTCAGTTCACATGTTCAACTATTCTTCTTATTTAGATTCCTTAACATAGTAAAATACTTTTTAACTAAACATATTGCCAAAAATAAATTAAAATAAGTTACTGAAATTTAGCATTTAATATGCTTTATTATTTATAAAAATCCTATTACGAAGCGAAAAATGATGTCACAAGCGGGATTCGAACCCGCGATCGCGAAGTGCGCAGCACGATTGGGCCGGAATCCCTATAGGCGCGGGTTCGAATCCCGCTTGTGACATCATTTTTCGCTTCGTAATAGGGTTTTTATAAATTAAAATAAATCAATAAATTAAAATTGATCAACAGTAGAATAATATAAGAAAATTCAGTGGAAGTTTTCGTATGGTGAAGAAATTAAAATATATTTCACTATTTGTATATATATATATATCATCATCATTCTCTTGCTTTTATCCCAACTACTTGGGTCGACGCAATATGTCCTCTTTTTCCATACATCCCTATCAGACTCATCTCTGTAGTCACTCCCTGTTTATACATATCATGCTTCACGCAGTCCATCCATCTTTTCTTTGGTCTCCCTTTACCCCTAAAGCCTTCAACATTCATACTCAAAACCTTCCTCGCAACATTACTTTCATCCCGTCTCATCACATGTCCATACCAGCTCAAACGTTCACTCCTTAACTTATCCGTCACTGGCGCTACTTTCAAACATTCTCTTATATATATATATAGCATATACAAGCTGTTCAAATCTAACATATTTAAATGTAAAAAATTCTATACCTATTAAAATATATTTGTTTTATTATATACAAGTACCGTCGAAAACAAAATTAAGCTGCTTAACAGAAACAAAATTCATGCCGGTAATTAGTGTTTTCAACGTAACTACGTCACCACTTGAGGTTGTGTACCAGTAAAATATGTTTACGTAAAATAAAAGGAATTAGAACGTGAATGAAAACGGCAATTTTACATACTACATGTTATTAATCTTGTGTAATGTTTTTATTCTTATACCAAATTATTTTTAGACAAGTTCTATCACAAATGGTATTGCATAAATTCTTTAGAGCAGTTTTCTCATAATTCAGTATTAGAAATTTGCTAATTTGCATAAGTGAACACACGACATCATGCTCGATTACGTTTAAGAGAAATTAGCCAAATAACAATAGATCATCATTCCCCTACTTTATCCCAATTACTTGGGGTCGATACAATATGTACTCTTCTTTCATAGTAGATATTGTAAAAGTTATTGGCAATAGTTTTATGACCGGCCGCCTGCATAACGTCAATCCTTCTTGGGAATGTAATTGTTGACCAAATGGCATCAGATGGAGTTGGCACAGGTCGTTATAAGGCTCTAAGTCGTCTTTTACGACATCCACGAGCAAAGTAAGGGTTGGTAGTATTCGTAGTCGCTATTACACAGCTTAGCCAAGTAATAGTAGATGATAGTAATATATTCAACCACATTCAAATTTATAACTAAATATGTATGTATAACTAGATTAATAAAAGTGGATAATTATCTGAACTCTATCTTTTCCTAAAGTTTACTGCTTTATTAGATAGCAAAGTTGCTGTGTTAGGGGCCGTCCATTAATCACGTGAAGTTTGAAAGGGGGGGATCTTGACAAAAACCACGAAGTCCAAAACCTTCATAGTCTTAAACCTTACCACGTATCACTAAGGGCCTCCCCCTTAAAAAAAAGTTAAAAAAAAGATCACGTGATTAATGGACTTCCCCTTAGCCGACGCATTTGTATCATCATGAGACAATAGAACGCCGGACGAATCGACGGAAGCAGCTGTGTCGTTCGCGTGCTGTTTACCAATTTATCACTAAGCTGATTATATATATAGGATCGTCCTTGTGACGTGCTTTATGACCTTGTTTGCTCTCCTACTATTGTTTTGCGTTCTTTTATTTATACACATCTGTAAGAAAAAAGGATATAATATTTTGGGCCAAAAATGTATTTTGTTTTTGATATAATTTTTTTTTAAAATCCATTGGAATTACATAATAATATAATATTTTTACAGATTTTATTGTGTTTGTATTTGATTATTAATTGCCCGAAGTTTTGAACACTTTACAGGGTTCATAGTCACGGTAAGACTAAGTTCTCTCAATTTCAACAAGTCATTGTTATTACAGAGATTTATATCTACCCACTACGGTATTAGTTACCAAATTTCTACCTACATTTTTGATATAAATTCATTGCCAGAAGAGGAAGAAAAGGTTTCTATATAAAAATAAATATATTGTTTATGGTCAGTTATTGTTAAAGATTAAATTTATGATAAATATTCTATTATGGTAATTTACTAGTTTAAAAAACTAACAAATCTACTAAACCACCGTCGGATCAGAACGCGGTCATATTGAGAAAGTTCTGTTCTCCTGTATTAGTCCTCCCGTGACCATGTACGCTGTAAAGTGTACGAAACGTCGAGAAATTAAAAATCAATTACAAACGCAATAGAATCCGTAAGAATTGTTTTATTTCAAATGTGTAATATTCGCGTTAACATCTGAAAGCATCATCTCATCATCATCATGATCTTAGCTCATATATGTCCCACTGTTGGACTCGAGCCGCCTCCATAATGGGAGGGTAATTGACCTGCTATACTACACTGGTCAAACGTGTTGGTATAGGGTTTAGTTTCGAGTTTTCCTTCTCTCACATAAATGCGTTTTATATCACTTAGTCGTCTCGTACGATCACCCACGGATAAAATAAGGGTGATGAATTGTATTCTTACTCCGACACCACACGGAAATCATTGTTTTTAAATTCATCTATCATATTTATATCTGCCAGTATTGTGTCTAGAAAGAAAACCATTGCTGCTGGTTGGGTTGGGTTAAAAATTTTGATTTCATTTGTAAAGTATAATAGGATATTTCGTTACGAAAATTTCAATTTTCTTATGAGATTTCTTTTTGAAAGTTTAAAATCGCGTGTTATAGAATACTTAGTAGAATATAAACTTATCGATTATTTGGAACAAAACGTTATTTGGTGAACTATGGTTATATTTTACTTACCGTTTCGGAAACAAGGTGGACACTTAAGAAATAAGAAGAAAGAGTTTATATAAGTGTACAAGATAAACTTGAATTCATATATAATATTTTATATATGAACACATATTATGTAAAACTGCAACAGAACGCATAAAAGTAAACATGAGCACAAAAGGAATGCCACAAATTGTGTTTTCAGTACTAGGTCCGGAGCGCAGGTGCTATAGCTTGCCTTAAGCTGGGGCGGACCACAGCCAAATCCGCATGTGACTTTAATTTAACTTTGCTTCACTTAATATTGTCCTTACATTGAAATTTGAATTATGAGCTCGAGTAATTTCACATTTAATGCAGTTGAATTTATTTTTGTTTAATCTCAGTAGTATATTAAAATTTTATTAAGTATAATGTATTGGGGCAAACCTTTAGAGCTTGACTCATATCTGAGAATGTAAATAATTTTAGTTATAAATTTATCAATGAGAAAAATTAAAAAATACCATCTTCTGCTTCTTTAGCTTAGGCACCTTTCGCTGTTGGTTACGAGTCTGCTCCGTAATAGAACGGATAGCTTACAATATCACTTCTAACAGCATTAGCAATTTGAATAACCCTGATGGTTTTTAAATAGTTTTAACATTGTTGAGATTTTTGTAAATTCAAAAAAGAAATATTAATCCAAGCGTATATTAAAATATGTAATGAAAAAAGCATATATTAATCCAAGACATGTCTTAGATTAATATATACTTAATCAGCTTATGAGCTCAGATAGCGTATCCAAATTCCACTCAAATCTGTTCAACTTACAACGCAAAAAAGTAACAAACACACTCATTACAAATATTTGTATTATAAATGGATAGTTCTATTCTAATTCACCATTATCATCATCATCATTCAACACTTTGACGTCCACTGTCGGACGTAAGACTCCATCATAAGGCGCTACAAATCGTTATTCTGCGCCGCTCACGTTCAATAACTCCAAGCAACTTTCACCAAGTCATGGGTCAACTGGTGCGGGGACGTCTTACACTTTGTCGTCCGATACGTGGTCACCGATCGGGAATCATTCTTTTCCAGTGACTATCCGTTCATTGAGTTTGCCTATTGCCACTTCAACGTGTTAATTTTATTATTATGATTCTCAATAGGGTTATTTTTATTGCTTATGGTGGCATACGAGCATGTAGCACATTTGATAGTATGTAATTGCTACTGCCGCCTATGGACCTCTGCAATACCAAAGGTATAGCTAGGTCGCTGCCTACCAATAACCCTGAACTCACCCAGTTGAGCTTCCAGCTCTCTCGCTTACCGAACGAAGCGCAATAGCAAAGCGCTATTATTTAGACGTCGATTTTCTGCGAGAGTGTGGTACTACCGCGGACGGACCGGCCCGCAGCTGTAGACAGAAAACTGTTAACAGCAACCTACCACTAAAAAAGGGTGTACTATATAAGTATATAACTCAAAAAGTTTTATTTTTCATGTCAAACATAAAAATAATATTTATTAGGAATTAGTCTTATCTTGTTTTTATCATTGTTCAAATATTTAAGTTATTATAATACTTAAACGTTTCATTAAAATTTATGGCACTGTACCAAATTTTGGAACAAAAGAGCTACTTTATGTAAAAGTAAAACTCTAATGTGAATATGTTACACAACTGTCCAGTCTGTATTAAAATTATCAAGTATTCTTAAACGGTCATATATGAAATGTTCAAAATGCAATAGGGAAGAATTTGCATAGTAGTAGCTTGCCCATAGTGCATTGTGCGATATGCACTGAATACGTAACTCATACTAAGCGAACTCTGTTTGCTTTATATTTAGGTATATATATGTACAACCTTGGCTACAAGTAATAACCACCCAAAAATTTACTGGCTATTTCGTGTTTAAGTTGGAAAATAAAACTAATTGGTTTTCCAAATTAATATATTAATGTACAATTACAAAAAACTCCTAATATTTAGTAGGAGTCGGCCCACTCTTTGAGTTGATCATAACTTGTCGTCCCACTCTTGAGTTAATGCTGTTGTTGATGCACTCTCTTATTATATATTTAACAATAACCCATAGGTTTCCGATAGATATTTTCGATATATCTAATCGCATTCGTAACGACGACGTAAGAGAAAGAGTAGGTATGAAAGAGAGTATTGGTGTAAAGATGCGAAAGGGAATGCTCCGATGGTTCGGACATGTGGAAAGAATGCCGAACGAACGTCTGGTTAAGAAGATATACAATGCGAAAGTGGAAGGACGTAAATACCGAGGGAGACTGAGACTAACCTACCTAGACCAGATTGGTCACGTATTGAAGGAAGGTGGAGCCAAGAGTCTCCGAAACCGGCGAGCGTGTATGAAGAGCATTATTAATGTTGAGGAAGCGAGTGAAGTATGCGAGGATAGAGTTCTCTGGCACTCTATTCTCTCTGCCTACCCTGCAAGGGATATGGCGTGATTATATGTAGGTGTGTTTTCGATAGAATTCCTATTTGAAGATTAGGCCAGCTATTCTGGCAAGATAATACTGTTATTGCTAACCCAATACACAGTGGTCGCTGATTTATTACGAAGAGCACTATTTTATTGCAATTTTAAGCGAGAAATGATATTTTGCCAAAAATGCTAGTAAGCGAAGCTAATGGTCCTGTTTCAAGCAAATTTATGTAATTTTTACTTTTCATACGGCCTTCACAAATGAAAGTTTAGCCAACATCATCAGCTGTCATGGAACCCTTATTCGCAATGCTTCCTCACCATGTTTAACATTGAGCACCATACCATCTTATCCCTTACCGACGCGTCACCTTACTTTGGTTATCTCTTTATTCGCAGTTTCAAATAACTGAATAATATAAAAAAATATGACTTTAAATATAAAATATGATAATTATTGTTATTGATTTTAAAAAATGTATTGTATAAAAATTCACTTTATAGTTTCATTAATCGGACCACACAACATTTGACCAATTATATGACTTGATATGCTGTGTTAAGCACTCTAAACCCACATTTTGGCTTGGCTTTTTCTTGCTGTTCGCACACTAGGTTAACCATTTTTCTCGGTTAGGGGAAGGAATATTGGCAGTGAGCTTAGAAAAAGAAAACTTGGATGACATCGAAACAATGTATAATCGTTTTCTGATATCAGGTGTATGTCTTTAGTTTTTATTGCTTTTGGTATCAAATGAGCAAGCAGCACACCTGGTGGTAAGTGTATCTGCCGTCCATGGATCTTTGCCAATGGTATAGCTAGGCCACTGCCTACCAATACAAACCTCGAATACCCAGTTGGGCTTCCGGCTCTCTCACTCACCGAACGAAGCGCAACAGCACATTGACATTACTCAGACGTCGATCTTCTGCGAGAGTGTGGTACTACCCCGGATGGACCGGCCCGCGGCTGTAGAGAACTATCCACGGCGTGGTCCTACGACAATTAATGTTATATATATAAGTTGCTGCCTACCAATAAAAACCCTCTAACCCTACCAGAAAGTTGGGCAGCCAGCTCTCTCGACTGGCCCGCGGCTGTAGACAGAAAATTATCTACAGTGTGTTCCTACCACAATGTCTCCCTTAAAGACGACAATACAAGTAATAATTTGAATATCACACGTCAGCCCACTCTCGTCTATTTGTTAAATTATTTTCCTTCTTATTTTATTTTCAATACCCTTACAATGTGCACAAATGAATTTTAAAATATAATTAACTGATTTTTGCTGCGTATATGTATATTCCTTAAGAGGGTTATGTATACGATGAATTTGTATGTTACTGAGAGTATAATAGTCTTAGAAAATTGTTACTTTATCCTTCCCTCCTTTATTCGTTAGTTTATAAATTTATGGTAGTCATTTAGTAAAAAAAAATACAACATTACAAATTGGCTTTTTAAAAGAAACAAGAATATTAAAATTTAAGAATAATAATAAATAAAGTAACTCTAATACAAAACGTTTCTATACTAAGTAATGTGTTCGAAATTAACTTTGGCAAAGATATTAAGCTCTAGACTTATTGTGAAAAGTTGCAATGAATTTTCAGAGGTAGAGTTTTTGTCACAGCCGCCTCCTACAGCTCTTTCAAAATATACTGGTGAATACATCACTGCAATTTAAAATATGTTTTTTCTTGGCATATGTATGATAATATTATCCTATAAGTGCAGTGTGAAGAAAATACAGTAATTTTTAGTTTTCAAAAGATTTTCATATTTCGGGAGTAGAGCATCACCTCAACGCTTCGCTTATGAGGCGTGAAAATGGCTTCTATGTACACAGCACTAGTAAAACACGTTAGAATAGAATAGAACGCTTGTGAATTAAAATTATTTTCATGGTTTTTATCGTAAATACGATAAATTTTTTGTACGTTTAATATCCGTATGAACACCAAAAATCTATATTCAACTCATATGGATCTCTGATATATATGGTTTTCAGATTTCTTTCTTTTGTAGTGATGTGACCTGTGTATATATCATAGTCATACGATATATGAGTTAAAATTTTGAATAATTAATAATATTTTGATTTTTGTTGCCATCTATATCCGTATTTCTTAGAATGAGGCAACCAGGAATCTGGAAAGTATTACTTGGTGATTCCTCAGTATTTTTTTACAACTCCCATGGGAATATGAAGCGTGGTGACATGCTGCCATATAAGGATTTGGAGTATATTTATATTGGTTTATATTTACTTGTCAATAAGTGATAGAAGAGTATGTAATAGAGACAACTTCAAATAATTAAAATTAAATTCTCAAGTATCTTTTACTACTTAGATAACGTAGCGGTTTAAATAATGATCTCCGATGGTGATTAGTATGTCTAGGATTCTCATATAGAATATTCTCTTGTAAAATCTACAAATATATTAATTATTCGGTTGCTGGATGTAATATGTGTTGGTTATTTAAATTACTGAAATTTAGCATTTAATATGCTTAATTATTTATAAAATCCGATTACGAAATGAAAAATGATGTCGCAAGCGGGATTCGAACGCGCGCCTATTGGGATTCCGGCCCAATCGTGCTGCCACTACACTACCGCGACTAATTGTAGGACATGCGGATTTTATAAATAATTAAGCATATTAAATGCTAAATTTCAGTAATTTAAATAACAAGGTTGTGTCATCGTTTAATACAATTCTAACTGTAAAGTTTGAAGTATTAAGCCTATAACAATGTGGAAACATTGTCGGGTAGATAGCATACCGTCACCTTAAGACGTAAATACAATACGAAATGAAATTTGCATGTCCTACAATTAGTCGCGGTAGTGTAGTGGCAGCACGATTGGGCCGGAATCCGAATAGGCGCGGGTTCGAATCCCGCTTGCGACATCATTTTTCATTTCGTAATCGGATTTTATAAATGTGTTGGTTAATTGTATGTTAGCTAAGTACCTCGTACCTCCGGGCCTCGATACCGCGCGATGCAAAGAGTTATTCTTTAGCGGAGGGTAATATTTAAAAAAATGCTAACCATTTTTTTAAATTAAAATTAGAAAGAACACTGTGACAGTCCTATTTTGTAATTATAAAATCTCAATCATTGTCAATAGTTCTACATATAAATAAAATAAAATAAAGCATAATACAAGAAAGGCATTAATTATCCTGGCACCTACTCTTAATATAATTGCTTTTTTGCTGCATATCCACAATATTCTAGCGCTGGACTTTATGTAGATTATAGATTTGGCGAGGTAAGCATCAATTATATACTTGACGAGCTGTTTGTAGTACTACTGTATTGTGTGGAACTGACATACTCCCCCTTGTACGAACAACGGCTTGCCTGATTCTATAAAAAAAATTCTTATAATTAATATAAGGTTTTAGGAGACTATAATGGATGAAAGATTGTTTTACTTTTAAAATATATGGTAGACGGTTAAGCCTTTTGTGTGAGGATCCGCGAAAAAGCTTCTCTTCATGATGCGTCTAAAACGCTTCAAATACCTTCAGTTGCTAGTTGCTTATCATTATCATCTTTTAACCTATCGCTGGTCACTGCTAGCTACGCTAATAAGATGCCAAATGGTGCACTCATTCATTGCAGAGCTTATTTACTATATTCGCTTGGCAGACGGGTTGACGATCGCAGTTAAATGTTATATTTCAATAGTGGTAGGACTACGCTGTTGACAGTTTACTGTTTACAGCCGCGGGCCGGTCCGTCCGAGGTCGTCCACACTCTCGCAGAAGATCGACGTCTGAGTAATGGCAATCTGCTATTGCGCTTCGTTCGGTGAGCGAGATTGCCGGAAGCCCAACTGGTTGGGTTTGGGGATTTTATTGATAGGCAACGGCCTAAGCTATACCCTTGGTATTGCAAAGGTCCATGGGTGGCAGTGACACTTACCATCAGGTGTGCTGCTAGCTCGTTTGCCACCATAGCCAATAAAAAAAAATAGGATTCCTAAGAGAAAAATATTGGTAATTCTCCTAATGATTCCTGAGTTGATTTGTACAACTCCCGCGGGTCAGTAATGGGTGGCCATATCTATATTTTTATCATTTCATCACTCGGAGAAGTTAAATGCTAATGTCTCATCGAATTTAATTCAACTAAAAAAATAAAATAGAAGAAAGAAGGTGGAGTCAAGAATCTCCGAAACCGGCGAGCGTGTATGAAGAGAATTATGAATGTTGAGGAAGCCAGTGAAGTATGCAAGGATAGAGTTCTCTGGCACTCTGTTCTCTCTGTCTACCCTGCAAGGGATATGGCGTGATGATATGTATGTATGTAAAAAAATATATAATATCAAAATATAAGAAACATACTATGTGGACAGGCTAGGGTACTTAGTAGGACGAAATCTAAAAATCATTACCAGTAGTTTGTACCAAACCGTATCTAGCCACGGAAAAAAAGTAAGTGGCAATAAATGAGGTTACAATAAATATTTTTTCAATTCGCAAAGCTTTTGTCGCGCATCTTGAGTGCAATACAGTGTATGCAATCTTGCACAAACCTCGCAAACAACACCAATGCACCGTGAAATTGCCTATTTTCCACGTGATTTTATTTATTTATTTCATACATCGATGACATTTCCATTCGCTATCACGGCTCACTACGTTGGAAAATCGTCGCAAAGTTCCAATGGCCTCGAATCAGCAATGTTCAGATTTACTTATTTTTAATTTGAACGCGCATTTCTTAATTTTAATTCTAGAACGCTTACGAACTTGCGCTATGCATTTAAAATGTACGAATGGCACAGCGTGTCTACAAGTAGCGCATCCTGTTTAAATTTGTTAAGGCTGTAGTGCATTGAACAGTACTACGTAGACAGTAGAGTCCCGTTTGGAATGCAAACCTAGATACATAGACATATATCATTTGCCTCACTCGAAACGGAAACTGATTCATTTCCGATGCATGGTTGAAGCTCTTTGTGGAGTTCGTCGGATGCGAATTGCTCACGTTTTCAACATTTGATTGTGACATCAATACCTTTGAAATATTGACTATATATTATTCAGTTAATATGTCACATTTTTAAGATATTTGTATAAATATCACGGCAGATCTTTAAAGTGTTTACATTACCTAAATAAATCAATACTTATTTCCCCGGAGTAAGTTGAAGACGTGCTGACTTCTAGACTCTGCCGTGCCTTAAAACTAAGTAGACGCTGACTGGCATCTCTCGCGCGAGCACTTTTCTATACCACGTAGCTATTGCGTCTGCAAAATGCAGCATTGCATAAGAATTCAATCTGAAATTTGTTTCGATAATATACCGACTTTTGTGAAGACAGCATTATTTTTTATGTTATCGTTATATTATAACTGTATTCTATTTGATAAATTAACAGTAATATCATAAGTTCATTTATATGTCATCCACTATTTAAACCAGGCCCCTTTTACTATCACAAGGACATAGAAGGACATAGTGTATAACTTATTCCATCATATGTAATCTTTATATATATACTAGCTTTTGCCCGCGACTTCGTCCACGCAGAAGTCATCTCTGACAGAGTTAAATAGAAAAAGTAATGCAAGGTGTTGAAGGTTTATCGCTAAGATAATAATCAACAGCGTCAGAAACTGGGATGCGTTGAGGTGTTGATTCTGCGAGTTAGTTGTCTAAAGGAATTAGGCAATAGGGTGGGTCCGAGAGAAAATACGCTTTACCGTAATTGACACGCTCTACCGTCGATGCTTTGGGCGGCGCAAGCGTGAGTACCTGTATTTAGGTTCACTGCATGAGGGCTTTGACTCGAGATGATACCCGGTTGCGGTGGCCCGCCCGCACAACGTAGATGTACGTGTACGGCGCGCGTGTGTCTATATACCATAGCCGGTCACTAAAGAAAAAGGTGGTTCAAAGTTCTATTCATTCTACAAATTATATTGCCATTAATATACTATTTACGGTATGACCATGGGATAAAAATATAATTATCGCCAACCTTTATTTGACTGTTTTGTTTCACCAGCAGAGTTGCGACCTCGTTAGATATGATTTATTATATATATTTTTTTAGTGAACATTTTTGAAGCTAAACTTAACCTGTATCTTAAACTATTAGGCAAGAACCTATTGTCGTCTACTATGTGTATCGTGTGAGCTCTCACGCCGGAACTGGTCGCCACAACGGCACTGGTGCGGGGTTGATGGAGAGGGAGAGAGAAACACGTGTTTATTTATTTTTACCGAAGAATATTTGTACGTAATTTGAAAAGAATCGATAAAGGAATTTTCTCCCCATACACACTTTGCCGCTTTGTTACACCCCTTTAGGAGCGGAATTCATAAAATCCTTTCATATTGAATCTCTATGTCATAAATAAAAACGTGCTTCAAAATTGTATGTTTCTAGCTTTAATAGTTTCAGCTTGGGGGTAATGAGTCGATCAACCCGTTTCACAGGCCTAATTTACACAACCAGAGGGTGAAAATTGACAAATGCCGGATATTACCCTTTTGTTTTTTTTTTTTTTGCGGTGGGCCACGGATGTCGCACCCCGCCATGTCAGTCCGGGGTGACGGAAGAGGCGGCGCGCAACCCCATTGACCCACCCTGCAAGCACCTCTTCTTCGCCGTGCGAGCGGGCCACCGGTACCCGATTTTTGTCTTCGGTGGCCCGCTCGGCGGTATGCCCTCTCGGGCTCCTCTCCTGTCGACGCCCCGACAGCTTTCGCCGTCGAGGCGTCGTCCTCACGCGGTGGCCTCACGTCGGGTGACCGGACAATTCCCCGGTCCAATCACCCGAAGCCTCGGTTAGGGCGGCATCAGGCGCAGGTATTCGCGCCTGCGCCGCCCCGGCCGCGGGCGGCGGCCCGGGTCACGGGAATCCTCCCGGACTCGTTCCGCCGCCTCCTTCTGCGAGATGACAGCCTCGCAGAAGGCGGCGACCGCGTCCCAATTCCTGAAGCTGTCGACCATCGCTTTCACGATAGCCGGCAGCGTCAGGTCGGCACCGATGACAGCGACGAGGTCACGGCGCTGCCCGTCCCAGCCCGAACATACCTCAAGCGTATGCTGCGCCGTGTCCTCGTCGCTACTGCAAGCCGGATATTACCCTAGAATATTTGATTCGACTCGTAATTTGAAAAGAATCAATAAAGATTTTTTTCTCTTCATACAAACTTTGCCACTCTGCTCCACCCCCTTAGGGGTATAATTTCATAAAATCATTTCTTAGTGAATCTCTACGTCATATAAAGAAACCACTGTCAACATTTCAAGTTGCCAGCTTCAATAATATCGGCTTGGTGCTAATGATTTAATGAGTCGTCCAACCCGCTATGCAGGCCTAATTTACACCCCCAGAGAGAGAAAATCAACAAATGATGAAACACGTGTTTATTTATTTTTACTGAAGATAATTTGTACGTAATTTGAAAAAAAAACGATAAAGATTTTTTTCTCCGAACTTTTTTAAATTGACATAACTTTTTTTTTAATAAACCAATTGACATAAAATAAAGCCTAAATGAAGTGAAGCTTACCACAATATATTAGTGTAAACTGCGTCTAAATCGGATAAGCCGTTTCTGAGATTAGCGTGCACAAACACACAGACAAACAGATAAACAGACAAAAATTTTAAAAATTATTGTTTTGTGTTCTATTAGTGTTGATAAAGGTCCCAGTAATATGTTTTTTTCATATATCTTCCATGGACAGACAGCGACCCGTTACATTTTTATTATATGTATAGATAGATAATCCTTCTGTACGTGTGTTGACAGTGAACTCCTTCTAAACGGCTGGACATTTTCTTGAAATTTTTTGGGGATTCGACAATAGAATATAATAGAATCAGATTTATTGGCAATATATCAAATGAGCAAATAGGTAACAGTTATAATATATGTATCACTATTATTAACTAATTACACATTATATTGTCACCAGGGGAATGCTCAGCGCTGTATGGCATAGTATATATGCACGGCTGGTTTTCAGCAAACCCCTAGAGAGTAAAAAAAAAATAATAAAATTATAAAGCAAGAGTAGTAATAATAGAAATAACATAAAGTAAAGAATAAAGAAAATGAAAAGATAGATGAAGAATTAAATTGTAATGTGAGGGTGTGCTATTACATGAAATTTGCTTGTGTATGCGTCTGCACGTGTGTGTTTAATTGCCTAAACAGGTTGCTGTGTTTTCAGGTGGATTGTGTATGGGCGGGTAGTGGTTGTCAGTGGATGGAATAGAATATAGCATATTTCAACGTTATACAGACATTAGTATACGATTATTTGCTAGTTTGTTATAAATGTTGCATCAAATATGGTTTTAGTGCATACTAATAGTAGAGATTTATATATTTTTTTAAAGAGGCCGAAACTTATCTTTTGTCTCATAAGAGGAGGAATATTATTCCATATTTTTGATGCATTATATTTGAAACAGCCTTTGAAACCACTAGTCTTATGGATTGGTATTTGAAGAATGTAGGATAATTTAGAGCGAATAGTACTTGAGTGAGAATTTCACAGTCATGTTAGTTTTTCAAATAAGTATTCTGGCTTTTTATTCCATAGTATTTTTTGAGTCGTACATGCTCTCAACAGAACAGAAGCTCTGTTCTTGATTTCATGTTTAAAATATTATATTTGATCATATACGGCGTTACATGTTGCACCTTCTAGGAACATGAAAACAGAATCTGATGCATGCATTTTGAAGTCTTTGTATTGAATGTGCAGTTTTAGAATATAGTCGAGGGCCGTAAACAGTACTACAATAATCAAAAGGAGATAGTATAAGAATATCACATAGTAAATTACGTATTTCTTTTGATAGATTTTTCCTAATACATACCATACAGTATCTTTAATTTATAAAAAGCAGCTCTGATCTTTTCACTTACAGGTTTTTCAAATCTCATTTCACTATCGAAAATAAGACAATGATTTTGTTTCACAATTGGACCCGGTAAATAGCGCCGTTGTCGGTACATCAAATGGTTGGACCGATTGGGATAAAATGTTCTATGTATATTCCAATGGGTCCCTGGATGATTTCTGGGTTCGAGCCTTCTCGATAACAGGAGGGAAAGTGACATATTATTATTATACCACGCTGATCAGATGGCTTCAGCTACAGTTTTATTTGAGCTTTCCGTGTTTGGCATAGATGTTATATGAATTTTATATCCCTTATTTGTCTTTTACGATACCCAGAGGTAAGAAAGTGGGAGGTGAACCCGCTTTATTTTTTATTTCGTCACCACATTTCTTCCATTCCGTCATCCATCACTGCCATAAATTTCAAACTTCCTCTAATACGTTCATTCCTTATTTTATTCATTCCCGTCACACAACACATCCATCTCAACATTCGCATCTCCGCTACATGTAGTTATCTCTTATCCATCGCTTTTGTCGTCCAACATGCTGATCTATACAGTACATTAGGCCTTTTTAGGGTTTTGTAAATTTTGCTCTTTAATTTAAGGGCTCCTCTGGAGTCGCATGTTGTACCCGTGATCTGCCACCATTTCATCCATCCCACATCAATTCTGTGCTTCCCCGCACGATCCAAGTTGTCATCGCATTGGATAAGAGAACCGAGCATATAATAGTTTAATATAGGATTATTATTTAAACTTTAGTAATTCATAGGTTAAACTCTAAAGCATTGGAGCCTCAGGTGTCGTTTTCGACAATAAAGTTGCCTTAAGCTGCGGTGAGCTGCTTAGTGTACATACAGATTTACAAAATTGAATTTTAACTCTTTTTCAATTATATTAAAACTGCTATGGGTTTTCAAAATATGTACTTATATATGCAGTAATATGATGTAAAAGTAACTTTAACTGCGTTGATGGTCTATCGGCAATTGATTGCCTATTTTATAGCACTGACATGACAACACATGGGTTCTCTTAAAATAAATAAAATAATGTTTACAATATGGCTAGGAGTCTTACGATTCCCGCCTTGCTGAAACAGGAGGACTGACACATCCACTTCATAAAAGGCCGCTCCTGGGAAGGTACCGCTACCTCAATTAATGCTCAGGAAAACATACATTCCTCTTTGTAGTCTACACTAAGTTAAAAACCTGGAACATGCAATCGATGCCCCAGACTTGATTCGAAAAGATGGATTACGTACAGCATTGCCTTGATTTTCTAATAGCATTCTCCGGAACGTCAAAGCCTTCCTCCGTCAATGTCTCAAGCTAGTGTAGGACAATATTACTATTGTAAACAAAGCTTCTCTCTAACAGTGTGACATACATACTATATTTACTGAAGATTTTTTAAAAGGCTTAAAATACTCCAGTATTATAATCTCTTTCTCAGCTCATATATGTCCCACTGTTGGGCTCTAGCCTCCTCCATAATGGAAGGGTAATTGACCTACTATAGCACACTGGTCAGAAGTATTGGTATAGGGGAATTTTGGCGCGAATGTGGAAATGTCATGTCACGCTCTTGTAGTATATTCATTTCTTTAGTGTTTTGTGGTGTTATATTGAATAATTTTGCTGGTATTTTATGCAATATGGTACAGTTAAAGTGCTGAAGTGTAGTGAATATGGTATAATAGTGGTTTACGTGTATTTTCATATTTGCCCAAAATTCCCAAAGAAAATCATTGATTAGGTTATCAGCGCCCGATTAATGGTAACGACTTGACTTACTGACAGACAATGACTATTAAGGCTACATAATATGAAGAAATGATGAACAATATATGAAAAATAATTAAATAAGACTTGGCTGTATGGGCTTTGACCCCTTTGCCTGTCCGAATGGACGAACAGAACCAAAAAAAAAAAGTATTGGTATAGGGTTTTGTTTAGAGTTTGCCTTCTCTCGCATAGATTTTATATGCGTTTGCGAGACGACTAAGGGATATACCCTTAGTCGTCTCGTAAGATCACCCACTGCTAAGATAGGGAGTGGTGAATTGTATTCTTAGTCCGTTACCACACGGAAAAGTGTTATAATACTAAATAATAAATAAAATTTTCAATTTATATATCTATCTAATAAACGACGATACAAAATAAACAATACAATGTTTTTACCGATGCAATAACCATATTTGCAAAAGTAAAATACTATATTTCGAATAAACGAGGTTGTTCTCTGCGAGGCTAAAGTTTGTTGAGTAGCATTAAAAGATTAAAAGTCGACAGTTCGCTCAAACTGTATCGAATCGAAACTGGAAACGATCTCTCGACTCGACTGTAACATATACGAGTATTTGCGATGCAGGCGGCGCGTCCGTGGCGAACTTCGCCTGGCGAATGCAAAAATTTAAATTAAAAACATAAATCAGCCCTGTATCGAGTAACTTTTGAGATTGGTGTATATTTCGAATGCACGTTCCATTACGAGTATTATGATATTTTTAAGTTTGTTGTTTTCGAATTAAATTTTATCCATGAACATGATAGCAATTGTGTCAAATATCAAATAAAACGTCTAATTTGTTGAGAGCATCTGAAATATCTATGAAGTAGCCGGAAAAGGTGCTTTGGAAAATAATTACAGTGTAAGAATCTTTGCTGAGTATTTTTGAATTAATTGCTTTCAAATTATTATGAGTATCATAATCTCATAATCTTAATTAAGAGAATTTTAGCCAGCTCAAATTACAAATTTTAATCTTCTTTAAATCCTTCCCGGTGAGCCGTTGGTGTTTATAAAGTCGTATTTTATTGCAGCTTAAACATAAAAATCTTTTTGATTACTTACCGTTTGCAATTCCGTTATCCGTATTTTTTTAAGAGATTGACCTTCTACGTAACAAGTTAATGCAACTAAATTATGTAGTGAATATTATTATTTGGCCTAAATTTTACTTGAACTTTAAGCAGTTTTTACTTATGACATTATATTTTTACTTTACTAAAATTTATCAGTTCATTAATTTCACTATAATTTGAGAAATTTGGCTGTGTGGTAGCGGCTGCGAATACTACCAACCTTTACTTTGCTCATGGATGCCGTGAAAAACGGCTAAGAGCCTTATAACGACCTGGGCCAACTCCATCTGATGCCGTTTGGTCAACAATTACATTCCCAAGGAGGGTTGGCGTCTGGTAGGCGGCCGGTCATAAAACTATTGCTAATAACTTCTACAATATGTACTATGAAATAAGAGTACATATTGTATTGACCCCAAGTAATTGGGATAAGAGTAGGAGAATGAATTTGAGAAATTTTATTTATTTAATTGATCCTCTCGAGAATTACGAGTGAAGGTAGCATTGGAATGTGATTAATTTCGTAATGATTATGATCTTTTGAAATATGCTTGTTTAAATTTATATAGTTTTTGAGGTTTAAGAGCTTATTTGCTAGTTTATGGTGAGAAAAATTAATATTCTGTATATCAAATTTGTTTATATAAAAACGAAGGCTAATTAACTTCTTTTAAGTTCAGAGACATCTCACTATTGGTCACGAGTCTCTTATACAATGGTACAAAAACTAAATATTCTGTTTTTAACACTTAATACTTGAATTACTGAAATTTTTAGCATTTAATATGCTTAATTATTTATAAATACCCGATTACATCTCACATCATTTTTCGTTTCGTAATCGGGTATTTATAAATACTTAATACTTGTCTTCCTATACATCATCCGCGGGAAAGAAAGGGCAAGGATAACAATTTTTTTTGACAGTCTGCGATTTAAATACATTCCAATTTTTTTAGATATTTATACCATCCAGGGTGACGAAAAGGCGATGGGTGACCTCATAAACTCTCGTAACACCTTTGCATTGCCATATAGGCTGATCTGCGGTACCAATACCTTGACATCTGTATTATCACACACTTAGAGAAACCTTTGATGTTACATATCGTTGATTTTTCATACACCTGTCATCATCATTCTCCTGCTCTTATCCCAATTATTTTGTCGCCGTCATATGTATTCATACATATTGCCATAGTTATTGGCAATAGTTTTATGATCAGCTGCCTGCCTGACGTCCACCTTTCATGGCAATGTTATTATTGATCAAACACCATCAGATGGAGTTTTTATTTTTTATTTTTAAAAACACCACCCTGCACTAAGGAAATAATCCTTGTATCGCGGGGGACTTTACAAACATGCAATTAACACAGACAAATTACACTCAGACTCAGAACAATATTTGTGGAGAGCACAAAGTATTGTCCCACGTGGGAATCGAACCCACGGCACTGGCACGGAAGGTCGGTATCTTAACCGTTGCGCCATCTGTGCAGTTGGCCCAGGTCGATATAAAACTCTTAGTCGTCTTTCACGACACCCACGAGCAAAGTAAGCATTGCTAGTATTCTTAGCCGCTACCACCTGTATTAAAAAACAATATAATTATATCAATGTCACCATTTTTTTTTTTATATTTCAAAAAATTATAATATTTATGTAAAAAGAAAGAAATAAAACAAAGGTTCCCCGTGCAAGTTAACTGAAGTATATGCTCAAATAAACAAAGGCGGGTGTCAAACATCGCACCACGTCAAGGAAAAACAATTTTGTTTCAAAAGAATAACGCTTTTACGCTCCATTGGCTCGCTCATTTCATTTTCATTGATTCGCTTGAGGAAAACAGGATAAAAGAAAGATAAAAATTGAACGTTACACAAAACCAATGATTTAACAGATTTTATATTTAAGTGTGAAGATATTTTTAATTATTTACATAGCACAAAATTAATGAAATGTATTTTATTAAATATTTATGTTAAGTACAGTTTTGTAAGTATTATTCCTGATACGTACAAAGTATTTTTATTAGAAAATTGTTTAAATAAGTAAGTCTACCATAACTTGAGTTAGGTAACTCTAACTAAGAAGAGATTTTCGTAAAGATTTGACACCTGGCGAGAAATAAACGGGCGGGATAAGTAAGAACGATCGAATCGAAGACGATTATATTTTTATTTAAAATAAAATACACTAAGGAACGCCTTGTTTTGCGGAGGAATTTACAAACACAATTAACACAGACAAATTACACACAGACTCAGAACCACAGTTTGTGGATCACACTGCGTATTGCTCTGCGTGGGGATAGAAACCACGATACTAGCACAGTAGATCATTCTTAACTACTACGCCATCTGTGCAGTCAAATTGCACAGTTATCATCATCATCATCATCACAGCCCATATATGTGCCACTGTTGAACTCGGGCCTCAACCGTAATGGGAGGGAAATTAACCTACTATACCACGCTGGTCAGACGTGTTGGTATAGGGTTTTGTTTCGAGTTTTACTACTATTGCATTATTCTTTGTTATATGCATTTTATATCTGTTAATCGTCTCTTACGATCACCCACGTGTAAGATAGGGGATGGTGAATTGCATTCTTACTCCGTCACCACACGTATAGAAGAATTGCACAGTAGAATACTCGAAAAGATTTAGGTGTAAAAGTTTTATAATGCGTAAGCTACTCGAAGGCATTTCAATGGAGGTATGTCTCAATACCTCAAACAGCTGTCTCTAATATATACAGTTACACAGAGTCAACTGTTTGTGTTTATTCTTATAATCTTTGATATAGGATTAAGCGAAGGATCTTTTTACCACATTATCATTAGTTCTCATATATAGAGAATAGAGATGGAACTTATTACAGATAATAGGATACAATTCTAAACTTTGAACTTCATAATTCTCCTATTCTTATCCCAATTACTTGGGGTCGATTCAATATGTACTCTTCTTCCATAGTATGTACATATTGTAGAAGTTATTGGTAATAGTTTTATGACCGGCTGCCTGCCAGACGTCAACCCTCCTTCGATATGTAATTGTTGACCAAACGGCATCAAATGGAGTTTTCCCAGGTCGTTATAAGGCTCTTAGTCGTCTTTTACGACACCCACGAGCAGAGCAAGGGTTGGTAGTATTCGAAGCCGCTACTATACAGTTAATTCAATTCTAAACTTTTCTAAACTTTGAACCTATTATCTTATTTATATTTACCTTTTATCTAATAAAAACCTTGGAAGTATATAAAGTCTGGAGAAATCTCCAAAGTTATTGGTGCTTAATTGTTATAGAAATAACTCCCCTTTTTAGAGAAAATAAAACTATGAAATATAGTATATGTACATAGTGTGTCAAATTCTTAAATTGTGCAGACTTAATTAAAGTTACTGTGATTGCAGCTGTGAACGGCGTCAGCTGGGAGGAATGGTGGACCTACGATGGCATTTCAGGTGAGCCCCGATTCATTCTGTAATTACATCTTTGTTAAACTTTATCTTCATTATAACTATAACATATAAGGATTACTTTCTATAACGAATTAATATTATTTAACTACTTGTCTTTATATGGTAGTAAGATATATATTTACATAGAAATATATGTTTAACGTATGGTATACCTACGTAGAAAGTGATCAATATAATTACGATTAAATTTAAGGAATTTTAACTCTAAGGTGTGCATGGAAAGTGTAGTTTAAACTGCAATAAAATTCCTTTATTTATAGATTAACTTATTTCAAAAATTATTATCAATTAAGTATTATATCTAGTATAGTATAGTATAAGTATCTAAAAGCCGTAGAATACAAATGGCACAGGACCGTTTTGAAGGGTATTTTCATGGGATTCTATGTCCAACAATCTACGGGCTGGTATATGGATGAATATCTACAGTATGTAGCTATTAACTTATGTCATCACCATCACAGCCCATATATGTCCCACTGTTGGGCTCGGGTCTCCACCGTATTGGGAGAGAAGTTAACATACTATACCACGTTAATCAGACGTGTTGGTATAAGGTTTAGTTTCGAGTTTTCATTCTCTTACAGATAGGGGGTGGTGAATTGTATTCTTACTCCGTCACCGCACGGATAAATTTATATATTTATAGTTAAGCCCTAAATTAGATACTTCATTATCATTCTGCCATTATCCCAATTCTAAAAAGTTTCATGTATGATAAATAGTTTCCAGAACTCTTTTTTAAAGACGACACCCAGTACTAAATAATCCCTATATGGCGGGGAACTTCATAAATATATAATTTAATAAACACAAATTACACCCAGACTCAGAACAATAATGTATAGATCACACAAAATATTGTCCTGCATAGGAATCGAACCCAAACATTGGCATGGTAGGTCAGTATTTTGACCACTACGCTATCTTTGCACTCTAATTAATCCCAATGACTTGCGATTAACGCAATATGTAGAGTATATATTGCAAAAGTTTTGAAAATAGTTTTATGACCGGCTACTTGAATGTAAATGACTATAGAACATCAGATGGAGATGCTCCAATTCGACGCATATTTCTTTACACTTTCGGCGCCAAGAATGATTTCCAAAATCATACATATTTTTGTTTTTTTTTCATTAAGTTTATGGTACCCTAAACCCAAATACACCAAAAGATTCGCTCAGGCCAAAGCTGTCTTTATCTTTAAAGAAATGTATGAAAATCGTGAGCGTTGGTGATACACAACGACTTAAACGCAATGGACACAGTGTATCATTTTTGATACACTGGCGCCGAAGGTGTTAAACGTCTTTTATAACATCTAATATCTGGATCACCATCACCAGGTATTGTCTTTTTAGTGTGTTTTATAGATATATTTAAATGTAATAAAAATAATTAATTAAATAATAATAAAAAATTAAAAGTCGAAAAAAAATAAAAAAGCGCAACAGGATCTGAACCGGCCTCGATTAGACTGCTCGATTATCCAATTCAGGTCATTCAGGTGTCTTAATGACAGCGTCAAAATTTAGTCGTCGCCGGAACCCCAGCATATATATATATATATATATATATATATACAAGAATTGCTCGTTTAAAGATTTAGATAGATAAGCGATGTAAGGTTTAGTAGTATTCGTAGCCTTGGCGGCTACGAATACATAAAGCAGCATAGCATAAAGGATCTAAAATTTATTAGATTAAAAAATAAAAATGTCAATTTATTCATTGACCTACCACAAAACATTCATAGTCCGTCGTATCAATTTCTCTGTACCGATAACATTTTTGCCACTACGTGACATGAAATTTATACGGGCGATTTATCTTGCATTCATATTACGTCACTCGCAAAATTGTGAGGTGTGCTATCGTGTTCTGCTACCGATATTTTTATGATAACTTCCGTGCATTTTATGATCATCTAACAATTTCCTTTACTGTGAGTGAAATATTAGAAAATTATACATAAGTGATATTTTTGTCAGTCAATATAATATAACATTGAAAATAATTTCAGCTGTGTATATTTGTAAATCATCATTCATTCTCCTACTCTTATTCCAATTACTTGGGTTGGACGCAATATGTATTCCTCTTCCTATACATTACAAAAGTTATTGGGAATAATTTTATGACCGGTTGCCTCCTGACATTAAACCTCCTTGGGAATGTAATTGTTGACCAAACGGCATCAGGTACAGTAGACCCAGGTCAATATAAAGCTCTTAGTAGTTTTTTACGACACCCACGAGCAAAGTAAGGATTGGTAGTATTCGTAGTTGCTACCACACAGCATGTTTGTGTATATTTGTAACTATGATATTTTAATTTTATAATATATATCGTTCTATAATATCTATATTTATTGGATATATAAGAATAATTTACATATCAATGTCATATATTGAATAATGATATGATTTCGTTTATAATTTACTCAATTTCTTTTTGCTGTAAATAAATAGACCTTGTGGAAAACTTAAAATTAAAATTAAGTATATGATTATATGGTATAATATTATTATATATAATAAAATACTAATGATTTTATCCGGGTGGTGACGGAGTAAGAATACAATTCACCACCCCTTATCTTACTCGTGGATGATCGTAAGAGACGACTAAGGGATATATAAACGCATATAATATCTATGCAAGAGAAGGAAAACTCGAAACAAAATCCTATACCAACACGTCCGACCAGCGTGGTATAGTAGGTAAATTTTTCCTCCTATTATGGATGAGGCTTGAGCCCAACAGTGGAATATATATGAGCTGAAATGAAGATGATGACTAACGCTTTACCTGCGGTTTAAATCGCACTCAATTCAGTTATGTACCATTGTATGATTTTTTTGAATATCAAAAAACGAAACGTTATATTCTTTTAATAAGCTTTCGTCTAAAATGTGATATGAATAGGAATTGTTTTCGTACATCAATAGACGGTGTTCACAATTACACCGGCTTTCATTTTTTACTCTGATTTTTGATATTTGTATTGGGAATAAAATCTACCTAAGTTATTCCTTATTTTATCAACGGTCTGCCAACAAAAGCGTATCATAATCTGTTCAGTAATTATAGAGACTATCTAGAACAAACAGATGGACGAAAATACAAACATTTAAAATTATATTATTATTATCGTAAGCATTCGATAAAAAAACTATTGTTTTGACAATATAAATAGACACATTAATACATCTAATATCTTTAAATTAACAATTCTTGTTTATTTCTATATATTCAGAATTTCGGAAACGACTCGAACGAAATCTATGAAATTAAGTATTCAGAAGATTTCGGCAATTCTAAATTAGATCGTTTTAGCGTCCCCAGTTAGGGGCAATAATGTCACCTTTTACGCGAGATTAAATATTATATGGGGAAATGTGTGGGTGGTTTACACCTCTGCCTTACCCTTTCAGAGATAAAATCTATTATAGTAAAGATCAGTAACTTATATAATACGTGTTGTATATTACATATTATAAAACATAAATAATTCATCAATTTTAAATTTTTATCAGTATATCCTAATTGGAGTTACCGAAAACAGCAAAAAAAATTAATTGTATAAAACTAACTACATTTGTATTAGAATTTAAAGTTGCATTATGTTTATTTAATTTAAATATTTCTCAAAAGAATATTAATATTTTTTATTGCCTATGGTGGCAAACGAGACCGCCTTCTGCGAGGCTGTCATCTCGCAGAAAAAGGCGGCGGAACGGGCCCAGGAGGATTCCCGTGACCCGGGCCACCGCCCGCGGCTGGGGCGGCGCAGGCGCGAGTACCTGCGCCTGATGCCGCCCTAACCGAGGCTTCGGGCGATCGGACCGGGGAATTGTCCGGTCACCCGACGTGAGGCCACCGCGTGAGGACGACGCCTCGACGGCGAAAGCTGTCGGGGCGTCGACAGGAGAGGAGCCCGAGAGGGCATACCGCCGAGCGGGCCACCGAAGACAAAGATCGGGTACCGGTGGCCCGCTCGCACGGCGAAGAAGAGGTGCTTGCAGGGTGGGTTAATGGGGTTGCGCGCCGCCTCTTCCGTCATCCCGGACCGATTAGGCGTGGTGAGACGTCCATAGCCCACATCACAAAAAAAAAAAAAAAATGATGGCAAACGAGAAAGCAGCACACTGATGGTAAGTGTTACTGCCGCTCATGGACCTTTGCGATACCAGAGTACAGCTAGGCTAGTTTCCTACCAATGAAAATCCCAAACTCACGCTAACAGTTAGACCGCAAGCTCTCTCGCTCACCGAACGAAGCACAACAGAACATTGCGTCTGCTCAAATGGCGATTTTATACGAGAGTGTAGTAATCTGAATGGATCGGCCCGGAGCTATAGGCTTAAAACTATCAACAGTGTAGACATACCACTAATAAAAAAATACATTATAAGTAAATTAATGAATGAAATGAATCCTTGTGGTGACGGAGTAAAAATACAATTCCCCACCCCCTATCTTGTCCGTGGGTGATCGTATGAGATGACTAAGGGATATAAAACGCATATAACATCTATCTATGTAAGAGATGGAAAATTCGAAACAAAACCCTATAGCAACACATCTGACCAGCGCGGTATAGTAGATTAATTTCCCTCCCATTACGGAGGAGGCCCAAGCCCAACAGTGGGACATATATGGGCTGTGATAATGATGATGATGAAATAAATGAAATAATAATAATTTTATCTAATGATGACGACTATGAAATGGCGTCTTCTTAATTTAATTACATGAAATATTTATTCATCATGGCGTCGCTCGGCAAAATTTGTATTTAGATATATGAACATATTTTTTTTCATTTGTGTTACACTTTCATAGCTGAACTAATCAAGGCATAGCAAAGGTTTATGCATTAAAAATGTATCGGGACACGTCGGCCATACTCCGTCCAAAGTTAGTGAACTCATGAAGTTGCGTGATGCCACAACACTCGTATTCTCTTTAAATATTCAGTGGCATTAGTAATCACATCATAAATATCGTAACCAACAAAATCAAACTTAATAATAATTATTTTCATTATTGGTCCTACGATAGTACATTGGACCTATCAATAATCTAGATAACCGAGCTTCGTTGGTATTTCTATTTCGTTTTTTAGATACATACATACATATCATCACGCCATATCCCTTGCAGGGTAGGCAGAGAGAACAGAGTGCCAGAGAACTCTATCTTTGCATACTTCACTCGCTTCCTCAACATTCATAATTCTCTTCATACACGCTCGCCGGTTTCAGAGACTCTTGACTCCACCTTCCTTCAGTACATGACCGATCTGGTCTAGGTAGGTTAGTCTCGGTCTCCCCCGGTACCTACATCCTTCCATTTTCGCATTGTATATCTTAGTTTTCTTTTCTTTTTTTTTTTCATTGTATATCTTATCTTTGTTTTTTAGATAACATACCTATATAGATATTATAAAAGTAATTGATGAAATAACTTTAAAAAAAAATAGGAAAATTAAAAAAGAGAAAATCGAGTATCGAATTGAGGCTATTCGGATTAGACTGCTCAATTTCCCGATTGAGTATTTTTATTCAGCGGTAGAAGACAGCGGCCAAATTGTATTTTTTTATCGGCTAAGTAATTCTGTCTGTCTGTCTGTCGCTCTTTCACGCCAAAACTACTGAACTGATCTAAATAAATTTTGTACACAGATAGTCTAGAGTCTGATAAAGGACATAGGCTACTCTTTAATGCAAAAAAAGGGTTGTAAAGCGGGGTTAAAAAGTTTTAAGGAAATATTGTAATTTTTAAAGCCAGAAGCTTGAAACTTATTTTTAGGCTATTGATTAGATATAAATAAATATGACATTAAAATGATGTAAAAATGTACCCTTAAGGGGTAAAATAAAAATAGAGGATGAAAAACTTTAGGAAAGTAACCTTTTACGCGGGCGAAGCCGCGGGCAGAATATAGTATGAATATATATAAGAATATATATAAATACCTATATAAAATAATTTTATTTTTCAAATATTTTATTTAATGAAATTGACGTTGCAATTGCCAGACATTTTATTGTTAACGTGACAGAGCTCATATGTATTTACTTTCCCTTACTATCCCTTAAGAGTCAAATAATCATCTGACGGAACAATAGTAAAATAGGCGGCAGTACTATCTCGAGAAGCCTGCCAAGCATGGAAATTATGGCATTTTTAAGGAAAAGCCTTTATTTTCAAAAGTGAACATAGCCTGGTGTCTAGATGGATGGATGACGTTCTTCCTGATAGTTTGTAACGTTGCCGTCCGAGATGATAAAGGATAGCTCTAATTATGCTATACTGGAGTATCCATCATATCAGAAAAGACAGATGATAATTGTCCTCATGATATACAAGATGGGTGGTAACGAAGTTTCTCACCATCCATTGTACCTGTGAATGTTCTAGACTACCGTGATACTCACGGAAATATTGATGGAAAATAGCACACAGTATTTTCATTTGGTGGTGTATTGTGGTAACCACGTGATTTAAAATGTATTGTTAACATTTTCACTCTCAGGAATATTGCCAACTTCATATACTCGTGGGTGTCGTAAAAGTCAGCCAACCCTTCACGATCAATTGGCCTTACTTTTCTTAGTGATATTATTATTATTTTTTGTTAATAAGTTAAAACTACTACTATTATTTTAAATGCGCATTGAAGAAGAATGTATAAAAAAAAATAACTTAAGTTGTTTATATTAACACATATAGGTATTACTTACCATTTGCAATTTCTTTCGTAATGTGTCCTAATGTCACGATGAGTGCCAAAAACAATAAAAAAACTTTATGCTTTAATGGAAAGTTCACTTAACGCGTGGCCATAAAATGGGCGTGACCGCAACCGCTGCGCCGGCTTACTCATGCAATTTTCAAGGTCATAAATAATAAAAACGTGAATACGATCCTAAGTACTTTGGCTACTTTCGCGCCGTTCCTAATATTGAAATAACTTTGGAACATTGCTTTATAAAGTTTAAAGTAACGATAATCTCTTAATAATTTAGAGTTTTGACGCTATTGTTAAATTATCGACCCTTAAAAAAATCTTAGATCTTTATTATGACAACCCCTACCTTTATTGTGGTAAATTTTGTAATTTATTACTAGTAAGCCTTCAATTCTTTATATAGATGGCATTATATGCGTATGATAGTGCGTCATCCATTGTCTTATTCATAAAACCTAAAGCCTATACGACGATAGTACCAAATTGTAATGTAGGAGTATCTTAGTAGTATATTTTATACAAATGGTGACTTTGCTTCTTATAATAGAGGCCAGGTAATAAACTCTCTAACCCCTTCCACTAACAGACAAACAGACGTACAGACAAAGAGACGTACGGTAGATATCCATTCGCATTGTGGACCTTATGGCTGCCCTAACTAAATATTTCAAGTTATCATTCATAATACGAATAGAACAGTACAAGTTGCCAGTTCCGTTGTTGATAATCAATTATAATATGGGTGCATCTAAGGCAAAAATAAATAGGTTTTTATTAAGATAACGCACTTCATATCATTAATTAATACATATACTTACAATTAGTTATAAGTATAGTTACAGGCTTGAATATGATACCATAAAAAAAAAATTACTTGTAAAAGTAAAAATACAATTTACCACCCCCTATCTTACCCGTGAGTGATCATAACAGACGACTAAGGGATATAAACGCATATAACATCTATGCGAGAGAATGAAAACTCGAAACAAAACCCTATACCAACGTCTGAGCAGCGTGGTATAGTAGGTTAATTTCCCTCCCATTACGGAGGAGGCCCGAGCTAAACAGTGGGACATATATGGGCTGTGATGATGATGAATTACTTGTGTTATTATATTATACTAAATATATATCGACGCAATACGTACTCATACATATTGGAAAAATTATTGGAAATAGTTTTATGACCGGCCGCCTGTCTGACATCAACCCTCTGGGATAGTATCACATTCTCGCAGAAAATTGACGTCTGAGCAATGTGCTGTGCCACTTCATTTGGTGATCGAGAGAACTGGCAGTCTAACTTTCTGGGTAGGTTTGGGGTTTTCACTGGTAAGCAGCGACCTAGCTGTATCCTTGCTATTACAAAGTTTCATGGACGGCAGTTACATTAATCATCAGGTGTACTTGCTCGTTTGCCACCATAAGAAATAAAAATAAAATAAAACCCTATACCAAGTCGTCTGACCAGCATGATATAGCATGTCAATTTAACTCCTATTGCGGACGAGATTCGAGCCCAATAGTGAGACGTATATGAGCTGTGATATTGATGCTTAGATGAGTTTGTAATATGTCTAAACAATACTTTATATATAGGTCCAGCATTCTGGGGATTAATCAACCCAGAATGGTCACTATGCAACAAAGGCCGACGGCAATCTCCTGTGAACCTGGAACCAGACAAACTTCTATTTGATCCTAATTTACGATTTTTACATATAGATAAACATAGGGTGAGTACAATTTGAATAAGACCTTATCATCTTTTGTTATTTAATTGATAAATTGATATTTAATTGATAAACGCTTTCTATCCATGTTTTTTTTCTATTTGGGGACAATTGCGATAATGCTATTTAAATAAAAATATTTTATTCCTTACTTTCTTATTAATATTTTAAACTTTAAAGTACTATTTTAATTAAAATTACTGAAATTTGGCATTTAGTATGCTTGATTATTTATAAAAACCCGATTACGGGCGAAAAATGATTGTGACAAGTGGGGTTCGAACGTACACCTATTGGAAATCCATTCCAGTCGTGCTGCCATTTACACCACTGTGAACTATTGTAGGACATTCAATTCTCACATCGTATTAAATTTAGTCTTTAAAGAGACGTGTCATCTACACGACATTGTTTACACATTGTACAGACTTAAATACTCAAACTTTGCAGTTAGAATTGTATTAAAATTCTAACTGGAAAGCATATAAATGCTAAATTTCAATAATTTGAGTAACAGGGTTGTGTCATCGTTTAATACAATTCTAACTGCACTCTCGCAGAAGATCGACGTATGAGTAATAGTACTGTGCTATTGCGCTTCGTTCGGTGAGCGGGAGAGCTGGAAGCTTAATGGGTGGATTTGGGGTTTATATTGGTAGGCAGCGGCCTAGTTATACTTTTGATATTGCAAAGGTCTATGGGCGGAAGTGACACTTACCATCAGGTGTGCTGGTTGCTCGTTTGCCACCACAAGCAATAAAAAAAATATCATAAGCATCTCCTACTGGTTGAAGACATCATAACCAGTTCGTAGTAGATTATAAATATTTCGTTATTAATAATAATAATATTATTTCTTAACAGATAAATGGATTAATAAGTAATACAGGCCACTCAGTGATCTTCACAGTGGAAAATGAGACTCGACATCATATCAACATCACTGGGGGCCCGTTATCGTACAAATATCAATTTCACGAAATCCACATCCATTATGGTCTACACGATCAGTTTGGTTCAGAGCATGCAATCAACGGTTACTCATTCCCGGCAGAGGTAAGTAAAATATAAATATTATAATTTTAATTAATTTACAAATTAATTGGTGTTGGTAGCGGGTTAAATTGAGGAGTATGTACACCTATGCTTAACCCTTAAGAGCGAAATACCTGAGTGAAAATTGTTGTTAATAAAGAATAATAATAATAGTTTATTTCATATTTGAAATTGTTGTATACATATACAGGATATTACATAGAAATTTCAGCACAAAAATTATTATTATTTATTTGAACACTAGTGCCTAAGTTACGATTTAACTTAGGTAGGTATATACATAAGTCTCGAGAGAAACCCACGAGGCAAAACCGCCGGGCGGGCCAACGCAGACAAAGATCGGGTACCGGTGTCCCACTCGCACGGCGTTTTGCAGGGTGGGTCTATGGGGTCGCGCGGCGCCTCTTCCTTTGCCCCGGTCCGATTTGGCGAGACGTAACCACCTCCATAGACTACCGCAAAAAAAAAGGTATATGTAAATATTACATATGTAATTATAAAAAGAAAAAATATTTATTTGATCAATTAAAACGAATCTATTGACAGGAGATTAGGAAGTCTTTGTTATTTTAATAAAAGTTAAAAATAAATTAGATAGATCCTAGGTGGATTATCACACCACTCTCTTCATTAATCTATGTCATTGATCAGACTAGAAAATAAAATCGTAAGGCGAAGTATAACTTGACTAAATACGTAAAAAGATATAATGATAAAAAGAAATGACCGTTAGTAAAAAAAATCACGCGCTTGGCATAGTGATTATATAAATATATGCAATGCTAAAACTCAGAATTGCATATACACATGTAAGTAACATTGTGTTTAACTTTGACCTGTTAGTAACATAATTCTAACTTTACATATAATGATGATTTAAGTGTCCTAAGTTTTGTGTTGCTAAGTTAAGTGTTTGTATCCTTCATTTATTTTTTAATCTCATTTAACGCATAAGGATGATTCATATGACTTTTTTAAGCTATATCATGTACTTATATTTAATAAATATACTTTTTTCTTTATTTTTTCTTTCTATATTAAATATATGTACGAATGGTTTATAATTAGTGGTACATAATTAGTAGTGATAGAGCCACACCGTTGACAATTTTCTGTCAACAGCTGCGGGCCGGTCCACCTAAGGTAATACCACACTCTCACAGAAAATTGACGTCTTAGCGGTGGCAATATGCTGTTGTGCTTCGTCCGGTGAGTAAGAGATCCAGACACCCAAATTTCTGTATGGGTTGGTTGGCAACGGCCTAGCTGTATCTTTGATATTGCAAAGGCTCTTGAGCGGCGGTGATATTAGTCATCGGATGTACTACTCGCTCGTTCGCCATTATAATCAATAAAAAAAAATATTGCTTAATAATTTAAAAGTGCATGGCAGTGGTACAAATTTATTTAATCTCCCCATAAAATGTTCATAATATTTTATAAACAGCACACAAGATATATTATGCAAGCAACAGGGGATAAAACCTAAGTGAAGAGTCGAATAAACATGTAACATACGTAGATAAACGTTAAAATGTTATCAGGGATTTCTTTGGAAAGGTCTCAAAAGAAAGCGTAACAGATGTTTTCACACGCATCGGCCGCGCTTCGCTCCGTTTCCATCTCTGAGACGATGAAATCCCAAATGTAATCCCGACGAACGACTTCACTTCGAGCCAACTCAACCATGCCCCCTGTTTATTTATGTGACAAATTCTTACGCAGCAACGTTAAATCTGAAATCATGGGCTTATTCCCGCATGGAGTCCCATTTTAACTGCTCTACATGTTCCTTATAAGACTTCAGGCTTAGTTTATATTTTTTTCTCTTTTCAATGCTTTCATTTTAAAAGAGTAGTCATAGGCAGTGTATTTTTAAATTGTTACATTATGGGAAAAGGAGATCGTCCCGTATTTAGAAACAAATCATTGTAGCGTGGTGATAAGTTCAAAAGTATATAACTAAAGTACACCGTAGTTGGTGTACGTACCTACACTCAGAGTTATTACTGCTGGGTCACACAAAAATAATAATACGGTACGCCGAGCCCATAAATGTCTATGCCTAATTGTAGTTATTTCATTAGTAACCGTGGCTAAGGGACGCAAATAGATGATATCACTTCAAGAGAAGGATAAATCGAAAAAAAAAAAAACCCTATATCACCTCGTCTGATCAGCGTGCTATTGTAGATCATTTGGCCAATATAAAAGAGGTTCTAACCCAGCAGTATGTCGTATATAAGCTGAGACGATGATGATATTTTAAATAGAAGCAAATATTGCGATAAACTTATTATAATATTTTATTTAATATATTTTGTTTCAGATTCAAATATTTGGTTTTAATTCCCAATTGTATTCCAACTTTTCGGAGGCTCTTCACAAAGCTCAAGGAATTGTTTCCATATCGCTTTTATTACAGGTAAATAAACACGATACGAATAATTATATACAAACTCGCTTAATAATAACTTTTTCTATTAATCGGAAATTTAATGAATGTATTATTTCATTAAAATTATAATACTTATTTGTAATAAAGAATATATTTGGTAATTTTATAGCTAAAGTTATATTGAACTCGACAAAAAAAAAAAAAAAAAAAACAAATGACATTAAATCAGTTATTTTTTTTATAAAGACATCAGTTATTTTTCTATATATTTTTTTTAAGACACCACCCTCACTAAAGAAATAATCCTAGTATTGCGGGGGACTTTACAAAACATATAATTAACGTAAACAAATTACACAGAGACTCAGGACAATAGCCTGTGGATCGCACAAAGTAGGAATCGAACTACGACACAGGCACGGAAGTTTGGTGTCTTAACCACTACGCCATTTATGCAGCCATCCGTGCATTAAAATTTAACCTAAAATTTAATATATTTCCTGTCTAAACCGTTTATATAAATACATATAAGTGTTTGTGTTAATTTTATTTTCTTATTTTATTACACGTAAAACTCACCTTACATTCTTAGATATCAAAGTAATCCAAAATTATATAATTAAACAAACACCTTCATTTAGTAATTGTATCGAAGTGTTACTACCGGCCGCGGTAGCCGCACCTCTCATAGACCTGAGCGTTCATTAAGGAAATTGGAATTTTCTGTACGCCATTGGATTAGCCACAGGAGCTATTAGTTCAAATTAAGAACTGTCTGCGGCATAAAGGTAGGCACCTGTCACCACACAGGGTCAAACGAGTACCACCCGATGCTTTTAATTATCTATTAATTGCTAATGAGTAATTTTATCGATATCGTTATTATCAAATTAAAATAAGTAAAAGGGTTATGGAGGCGTGTTATATGTTTACTTTAAAATATTTGCTATAAATTATTATTGTTCGATGTGAAATATTAATAAATAAATATAAAATGTGAAATATAATTATGAATTTTGAGGAAGCGAGTGAAGTATGCAAGGATAGAGTTTTCTGGCACTCTGTTCTCTCTGCCTACCCTGCAAGGGATATGGCGTGATGATATTTATGTATGTATGTAAATATTATATAGTGTTGTAACTTAGTAGTGTATAATCATTTATATTATCTGACATAATTCGCATAATATCTCGGTGTGCTAATAGACTAACAAATATAGCTGGATATATTATGAAACTCAAACCCAGACAGGAGATAGGATAAAAATAAATTCGCCATCACCCTTTACTTGACTGGGAAAATCATAAAAACTTGAGGGATCACCAAGTAAATGGGCGTTCTCCTAGGAGACATATGACACCTTATTGTAATAACTAACTACTTGCCGATAATTATTGGCAATAAATAATTGGTATATTTATATATATATATATATATATATATATATATATATATATATATATATATATATATATATATATATATATATATATATATATATATATATATATATATATATATATATATATGTACCGGTTATTTATGTATATGTTTTATGTAGTGGTAAAATAAATAATTGGTATAGTACCAATGAATAAGTACGTCATATAGCTTTCTGTGTCGGAGGCCTATTCCTAATAGTGGACGGTAACATGAAATATAATAATGACAATATTATGGATAAAATATAATGATAATATGGTAAAAGCAATCCGTGTAGTGAATCCGAAAGTAAGAATACAAAAGAAATCCGAAGTAAGAATACAATTCACCACCCCCCTATCTTACCCGTGGGTGATCGTAAGAGACGACTAAGGGATATAAAACGTATATAACATCTATGCAAGAGAAGGAAAACTCGAAACAAAACCCTATACTAACACATCTGACCAGCGTGGTATAGTAAGTTAATTTCCCTCCCATTACGGAGGAGGCCCAAGCCCAACGGTGGAACATATATGCGCTGTGATGATGATGATGAACATGGTAAAAGCAAAAAAAAAACATCGATATTTATAGGAATTTCTTAAAGGAATATTTAAGGAGGAAAATATATGTATGGTCGAATTTGCTTTAACTTAATCTTTAAGAGAGAATATTTTCGACCGTTTTATGGTTTTTCTTAATGAAGGCCCGTGCCTGTGTTAGCACATCACCGATGTTGTCCCAAAGGGGAACCTGTTTACACACACGTTCATATTTCGCTTGGTTGCGCCGTTAACTGAAACTTTGCTAAAGCAAGCTATTTCCGCGCTCGGCAAACAATTAACTTTGTTGTTCGGCTTTTCTTTTTATTACTTCACATACTGGACACACGCTGGTTTCTAAAATTACTATTTCATTTCTTTGATGAGTCTGGAAATTCAAATACTTTCGATACAAAAACTCGCGAAAGATAAATAATATTAAAAGATATACTCTATATTACCAAACTAAAAATACAAATAAATTAGAAAATACTTTTATATATATTTAAGAGATTATTTTTCAGCTTGGAGACTTATCAAATCCAGAATTAAGAGTTTTAACAGAGGAATTAGAAAACATTAAATATGGCGGTAAGTTTCTCATTTAGTAATGTCCTTATTTTCACCTACATTTATGTTCAGTTATTAGCATTCCCTTTTTCTAAAAATTTAGTATCAAATTATATTTGCTTTATTTTATGATAAAAAAAATTACTAAAAGCCAAATAATGGCAAAATATAAAAAAATTGGTTAAACAAAATTCAATCATCAAATTTTTCAATCATTTAAAAAAGCCATTCTGATGAATGAATTAAGTTTTTAAGTTATGTTATTAATTCTAAGGTGCTGAGATGCCGGTCAATAAGTTATCAGTCCGCGGGCTTTTGCCCGATACAGACTATTATATGACGTATGATGGGTCCACTACCGCGCCCGCCTGCTACGAGACTGTCACCTGGATCATTGTCAATAAACCTATCTATATAACAAAACAACAAGTAAGTACTTATTACTTAACAAAAAGTAGCATAGATGGTGTGGTAATATTAGCAACGAAGTTCCGTAGTCCCGTTTCATTTTAATTGTCTCCTCTACACCCTCGAAAGATGGAACGCTTCTTCAATAGGAAAGCAATGAATAATTGAGAGTACCTAATAAATCACGCTGATCAAACAAATTGACATAATATTTTATCTTAAAATGGTGGAAAGGAAGGAAGACCCACCATTTGCCCACGGTTAATCAATATACCGTACACCTCAAGAAAGGAAGGAATACGGGATGGGATCAAGGTGATCACCACCCCCTATCTTAGCCATGGGTGATCATAAGAGACGACTAAGGGATATATAAACGCATATAATATCTATGCAAGAGAAGAAAAGAACCCTCCTTGGGAATGTAATTGTTAACCAAACGGCATCAGATGGAGTTGTCCTAGATCGTTATAAGGCTTTTAGACGTCTTTTACGACATCCATGAGCAAAGTAAGGGTTGGTAGTATTCGAAGCCGCTACCACACAGCCAGAAATCTGCATATTTATACTGTAAAAATTAAGCTGATATAAAAATTATAATATTATGAAATAATAACAAGCATAGAAAACTCAAAATAAAACCCTATCCCAATACGTATGGTTATTAAGGTGTATAAGATTAATTTCCCTTTCATTTCTATTAGAACACTGGAATGTGATGAGTGATCCTATATAACCGTTATACCTATTTTTTGCGATGATATCTTGCATCTGAACTTTACTCAATAATCTGGAGTGACCGAAGGGCATTATGGGACCCACAGCTTGCCGAGTGTCTTCTCTGACTTCGTTGTTTTCACGTCGTCAGTCTTACTACGGGGAATAAACTGATACCCGTTCTAAATGTTCACACGTAGTCTAGGCTATGGATACTAGACTGTGTATTATCTACCATGCACCACTTGCAAAGAGGCTAATTATGTAAGGACGACGATGGGGAGTGGTACTTAAACATATCAATCGCCGAGCGTGTCAGCCGAGTCAAAGATTTGGTTCCAGTGTTCCACTCAACAGTTAGAAATTGGACACATAACAGCGTTCTACATCACCTTTCCGTCACTTTGGATAGTTGTATGGCCACACCAGAGTCGATCAAAAATGGGTCCATTGATAGGCTGTTTCCGATTACTGTAAGCATTACGCAGCGTTTCCAGTCAAAGACAAGTTTCTGTGTATTCAAGCGTAGTTGAGGGCAGTGTAATAACATTTTCATTTGTGCTCACGCTACAATAAACAACTCACGTCCCTCGCCTTTAGACAAAGACTCCTTCGTGAATTATGTACGTGTTAAAAGTAAACTGAAAGTGGCGCGTTGTGTGGTTGTTATTATAAATCATTGTTTATGTTTTCCGTTTGTGTTGGTGGGAAAATTAAGTGCTAGTGGGAACTGCTTGCAATCTCGTGAGGAGTTCAGTGAACGCCATGTGGTCGCCATTTGAAACGCGATTTACAACTCCACTAACACTGTTTATTGTAGGATTTTTGTTAACGGTTTATGGTCTGACCTCATCTGCCCTATCGTACAGGATAATGGTAGTACAACCGCACTCATTAACCACTATGCAATCATTGTTTACCTTTTGAGAGGATCACTAGCACTGAAGGTAATTTACTTGATTTGGTTCATTTATTGAAAAAAAGAAAATTTTCTATAAAATTGGATTTTTTTTTATTAATTACCATTTCTAGTGAAGTGAAAATCTCGAATTTAGAGCGATATTAACAATAATAGTCACCTATGACGTTAGAACTAATATAAGTAGCGGTTGGTACAGCCATAAATATAATTACTCTTTTGGATATAAAGGGTTAAACAGAATATAAAATAAAAATATATTATATATTTCAATACAAAAATAATTTTCCGTTTAATGTCGGAGTATCATCACCACCTTTTTCCCCATGGACGTAGTAAAAGACGACTCAGGGATATAAGATGCATATAACATTTATAAAAGAGATGGAAAACGTGAAAGCCTTTACTAAACTGTCTAACCAGTGTGGGATTGTAAGTTAAATTATCTTCTATTGTGGAGAAGATTCTAGCTCAGCAGTCGGTCATATATGAACGGCAATGAATGAATGCAAGAATGAACGAAAATAATAAAAATCTTAATATTTGAATAATTATCTTCTTACTTATTAATAAATATAGCAATAGGGTAAGACTGAAACTGACTTAATTCAAGAAAACAAAACATCGGCTTTGTGTGCTCTTTTAAGCACAGAAAGTATTTTTAATGGGAATGAAAGTAATGAAATTAATAATAATAAATTCCTCTCTCAACACTTAAAGAGGCTCTCGTTAGGTAGTTGGATTGTGGGTCTGATGCAGAAGGCGGTGTTACTCGACACGGCACGCATAGTGAGAAAGTTTCTCTCTTTGGAGCCTTAAGCACCGGCTTGATCCCTGTATTCGCTGCCGGTGGGTCAATACGCTTTTTTATATTTTTAAATATATCATTTTTATATTATATTTAGAAATGTATTAAGTATTTATAAAATCCGATTACGAAATGAAAAATGATGTCGCAAGCGGGATTCGAACCCGCGTCTATTGGGATTCCGGCCCAATCGTGCTGCCACTGCACCACCGCGACTAATTGTAGGACATGCAAATTTCACTCCGTATTATATTTACGTCTTAAGGTGACGGTATGCTATCTACCCGACAATGTTTACACATTGTTATGGGTATTTCATGGGTATTCACATTTCGTAATCGGATTTTATAAATAATTAAGCATATTAAGTGCTAAATTTCAGTAATTTAAATGTATTAAGTAGTTGTAAGTTTTAATAAAGAGAATAATAATAAATCAATGTTTATAATTAAATAAACTAATTAGTATATATAAATAGTTCTAGTATATATAATAGTTCATCTAATCTAAGAAGTGCATTTTGACATTTTGCATTTTTTAATACACAATAACCTTGATTAAACGTATACACATGATTGCAAACAGTAAATCAGAAATTTTAGAGAAATATTAAGTATTAAAGAGATGATCAAGCTTGGTGGCTCTTGTGTCTGGGAGGCGTTCCTGTTGATCCTCAATCTATGTTGGAGCTCGGGAATGGTTCCCAGGGACTGGAATAGCGCAGTCATCGTGCCTTTGTTTAAAAACAAGGGTTCACGTTATGACTGCGCAAATTACAGAGCCATAAGCTTGACCAGTTTGGCAGCAAAAGTGTATGGAAAAATTATTGAAAGGAGAATGAGGATGGTGTCCGATGGTTTACTGTGTGAGACACAAGGAGGTTTCAGAAGTGGAAGGGGATGCATGGATCAAGTGTTCTCTCTGCGCAACATTGTGGAGAAGCATCTGGCTCTAGGTCAGAGGGTTTTCTGCAGTTTTGTGGATCTGGAGAGAGCTTTTGACACGGTTGTACGAAAGGAACTTTGGGACATTTTACCGGAGTATGGTATTAGCGGTAAACTGCTACAGGCTGTGCAGTCCAGTTATATGGGCTGTAGAGCCTGTGTGCGGCTGGATGATGGAATGTCGCCCTGGTTTGACGTCAATATCGGCATTAAGCAGGGGTGCGTTCTGTCAGCCAGGCTGTTTATCATATATCTGGATAAATGTCTCCAAAGGTTGATCGATATGAATGTGGGAGTCCAGATGGGCGACTCAGTGGTCACTGCTCTGCTTTATGCAGATGATGCAGTCCTGCTGGCACAGTCAGCGACTGACCTGCAGACCCTAGTCGACACAATGACAGAAGATTGTAAGAAAAGGGGTCTACGCGTGAATGTGAGCAAAACCAAAATAATGGTCTTTGAAAGAGATAAAACCAGAACAGATGTAAGAGTAACAATAGGTAATGATGTACTAGAGCAAGTGGATGAATTTGTATATCTTGGATGTGGATTTAGCCGAGATGGAAGGTACACCACTGATATAGAACGAAGAGTGAATGCGGGAAATAGAGTGAACGGAGCGTTGGGGCAACTTCTCGGCAGCCACCACCTCAGCCAGAAGGCACGTGTAGCAATACATAAAGCAGTGCTTGTCCCAACATTACTGTATGGCAGCGAGAGTTGGGTATGCAGAAAAGAGTATGATAGTAAAATTAATGCGGTCGAAATGCGATCTCTGCGAAAAATCTGTGGAGTTAGGCTGACCGACCGCATTCGTAACGACGACGTAAGAGAGCGAGTAGGTATGAAAGAGAGTATTGGTGTAAAGATGCGAAAGGGAATGCTCCGATGGTTCGGACATGTGGAAAGAATGCCGAACGAACGCCTGGTTAAGAAGATATACAATGCGAAAGTGGAAGGATGTAGGTACCGAGGGAGACCGAGACTAACCTACCTAGACCAGATCGGTCATGTACTGAAGGAAGGTGGAGTCAAGAGTCTCCGAAACCGGCGAGCGTGTATGAAGAGAATTATCAATGTTGAGGAAGCGAGTGAAGTATGCAGAGATAGAGTTCTCTGGCACTCTGTTCTCTCTGCCTACCCTGCAAGGGATATGGCGTGATGATATATATATATATATATATATATATATATATATATATATATATATATATATATATTAAGTTATTTCCATAATTAACGTTGCGGGTGACTTTCTTGTACAATAATCTAATGTTCAACATCGTAGATACTCGTAAAACTAATTTAAAATAAAAATAACATGGTAAATAGTAATTGTTACTGACGATCTAACAATGTCACGTCATCACGTTCTATACAGTAGTGCTTGATAACTTCCAATTCACGAATATCCAAATAATCGGTAAAAATATGAGAATAATATAGTTAATCGAATAGAGATTTTGACAGAGATGTACATTTTGACAATTTTATTGATGAGGAAATAATTATTAATGTTCGCGACGATGATAATTCAAGTAATAGTAGTGATTCTTAATAAATAGCTATTTTCAAATACAGTTTTTGTTTTTACTTAACCTAATCATACTAAATATGAAGAATAGATTTTATGCTGAAATAATTAAATTTGTTTAGTATTAATTTGGCACTTAATTTATTCATCACCTTTTTGAAAAATAAAAAATAAACCGATTATTAATTAAAAAGAATCAATATCGATTTCTCACTAAAATCGGATATTTTCGATAGCTATTATTTGGTTCACATACCTAGACAACTTACTCCGACAGCTGTCAAAGTGCACTTCTTAGATTAGATAGACTATAGTTAAAGTTATGTCTTTATCTCGAATTTAAATTGACTAGAAATAAAAAGGTTGTATTTCAATATTGGTAGTCTCAAATGTCAATGATATAATGACGTTATCGATAGAGCTTCTTCGGAGTGAGAGGAAAACGCTTACCTGCGTGGTTAGCATATTAATTCAAAGCGACTTATTTCTTGGTGACAAACGACATATATCGATTTTAAGTAGTACGAGTACATGTATTTCATAATCGCCTACATTTTAATGAAGCCATTTATTACTATTTATAATGTTATTTTCAATTATATTATATACTAGCTTCTGCCCGCGGCTTCGCTCTCGTAAAAGGTTACTTTTCTAAAGTTGAACTATTATCCCAAAGGAACACATTACCGGGATAAAAGTAACCATTTTTGTTTATATCTAATCAAAAGCCAAATAACAAAATGTTTCGTCAATCTAGCTTCAATAATAACCAATTTCCATATAAACTTTCCCTATTTTTATTTTACCCTCTAAAAAAATACCCTTAGTTTTTTTTTACAAAATTTTAATCTCATATTTATTTATATCTAATCAACAGCCTAAAATAAGTTTCAAACTTCTGGCTTTAAAAATGACGATACTTCCTTACAACTTTTCATCCCCCTTTACAACCCTTTTTTCGTATTAAAAAGTAGCCTATGTTCTTTGTCAAGCTCTAGACTATCTGTGTACTAAATTTTATTTAGATCGGTTCAGTAGTTTTGGCGTGAAAGAGTAACAGACAGACAGACAGAGTTACTTTCGCATTTATAATATTAGTAAGGATAATGGGTTTACTGTGTGATTATACCGTACTGAATTCTATAGTTAAAGAGTGCCTATTTATTTTTAAGAAATTGTCGGGATGTGTTTATAAATTAAAAAGAATATATCCTTCTGATTTATTTAGTTACAGTTGCTGATTGATTAGTTAGCTAATTATTATAGTCAGTGAAAATGTTTGAAAAATGCTATAATAATAATAATAATAATAATTTTTATTTCAGAGTATAGAGCTCCATATTTTGTTAGTAACAATAAAAACTTAAAAACTAGTGTTAGTAACATTGACATAATTAACTTATAATCTATAAACAAAACTATGCTATGAATTTTCTTATTTATTTTTTGCATATATGTAAAAAATAAATAAGAAAATTATATATATATCCTCCTAAAACATATTTCCTCTATTTACTAAGAATTCAATACAGACACAAGAATGGCTAATTCTGAAGTCATGCAAGGATTAATATTATTCTTTACATTAAATTTTAAAATAATGAAATCCATTAGAAAAGTCATTGTTGCCATGAAACAATGGGCAAAATCAAAGTTAGCCGAAATCTATAATCAGAATCAAATTGTTTAATACAGCATAAACAGCGATACGAACGAGATAGCCCCGGTCGCGTGCTCAAAGCCCGTTAATCCCACCGTAGCGAACCACACACCTCCCTGTAATACAACATAACAGTCAACTAATGTATAAAAGGAAGAAATTTCAATTTACCTGAAATCGCTATTCTTGTTTATGTTCTAATGGAATCTAAACATGCTTATGCACATTTAAATGCTTCTTATCTATATTACTATTAGGTTACAAATACTAGTAACCCTTACATTCAAGATGGATATCCTAAAAGGTGACTAAGAGATTTATATACATGGGTCAACTTCATCTGATGCCATTTAGTCAACAATTATATTCCTAAGGAGGGTTGGTGTCAGGCAAGCGACACAATGTACGTAGTACAGTACGAGTATACATTGCGTGAACTCCAAGTAATTGATAAGAGCGGGATAATAGTGATAATAATTTGTATTACTACTAATAATAAAGCTGAAAATTTCATTATCATTGCCATCTCCTGACTCGGGCCTCCTATTATATATATAGTAGAGATATTGACCTCATAAACCACGCTAGTCAAACTTGTTTGCTATAGACTTTTATTTAGGGAATTCCTTCACTTGCATCATCATCATCACAGCCAATAATTGTCCACCTGTTGGCCTCGGGCCTCCTTCATAATGGGAGGGAAATTAACCTATTATACCGCGGTGGTCAGACTTGTTGGTATAGGATTTTTTTTCGAGTTTTCTTCTCTCGCATAGATGTTATATGCGTTTTTATATCGCTTAGTCGTCTCGTATGATCACCCACGAGCAAGATATGGGGTGGTGATTAGTATTCTTACTCCGTCACCACACGAAGTCACTTGCATAAATGTTATATATTAAATGCGATATATTAGGTATATCCCGTCGTCATTTTTTACGGTACACACGGATAATAAATGGATTTGGTCTATTCTTACTTAGTCATTAAGCTAATTTCATAAGCTACCAATTATATTTCAAAAATATCCTATCGTGTTAGGTAGCACCAGTTTATCTGGAAAGATTAAGTTAGGCTATAGGTACAGAATACTACGATGTATGATATAAAGCAGTGACCGTAAATTATTTGCGAATCGGGGAAAATTTTACTGCTATGCAAGCCAAGCTGTTTGGTGAAATTTTGTTTCGATATTTTCCTTTTTTTTTTTAAATACGAGTATATTAACTTCATATTTTTTCAGTCGCTAAAATTGAAATATGCAATAAAGAAAGAGTTGGTGACTGATACATTTCACTACATAATATCTATGCTCTATAATAAAAAAATTAAGACGTTAGGTTCAAAACAACAATCTATTTCCTTACATACTATATTTATCTTATATCAATAAACCGCTTAATCATTGCATTCTATTTTCAAACAGCAATAATAAAACTATTTATCAAATAAATATTATCCACTTAACATTAAATAAGTTTAGTGTCAACTTAATTGAATTTCTTGACTGTAGCTACACGCCTTAAGGCGACTGATGCAAGGCGACGCGCGGCACCCCAAGGCTCCCCTTGGCAACAACTTCAGGCCGCCCCAACCTCTACACCATAGAGCCGTGAGGACCAACATTGACTTCGATCTTAGCAAGGTTAGTTATACCTTACAGGAAATTATATTAAGAACAAAGTCCTCTGAAAGTACACTTAATAATTCATATTGTATGCTAAGCTAACCTAAGCTATATACTTAGTCTTCGCAATATGTACGAGTATGTTCCCTTAAGATGGCTAGTTGTACCTGCTATTAATATTATACTAATTAATTGTATTGACTTGATAAGCGCTTGACTTAACATTGTTGGTATATGTTTTAATTAATTGGACTGTTTTCAGTTTCCTGGGAAAACTTGTCCCAGTATGCATCGAAACATGCATTACAAAGGTAAATATAGAATTTATATTTACGAAAATTGTGTACATTTTTCTGCGTTAATTGCATGTTTGTAAAGTTTCTCGCAATACAAGCATTATTTACTTGATGCAGGGTGGTGTACTCTTTAAAAAAAAACAAAAAATCTATAACATCGTCTTTGTATTGGCTTTGAGGTTCAGACCCGTTTTTTGTCATAAACATTGTTTTGAATACAAATACATTTTGAATACAAATACATTTTTTTTATTTACTATTCATTAGTTTTTGGCCGCCAAATGAATACACAATAAAATGCTAGATTTTATGGTACAGAGACATCTAGTCCAAATCAGATAATTAACCAAAATTGGATAAGAACCTTTCTCTTTTATATATATATATATATATATATATATATATATATATATATATATATATATATATATAGCCATGGCCTATCTTTTTAAAAAAATTGTTCATAAATATAATTAAATTAATATGATCATAATTATTAAATTAATTTGATCCCGCGAATATCATTTATGTTGTCTGCAAATGTAAATTAATATTATTTTAATATATACTGACTACCATCATTGAATATGATTGAATTGAAATATGATTTGCGACAATAAATTCTCATTTACAGAGTTATTTAAAAAAAATAAATTAAAATAAATAAATAAAAACTATGAATAGTTATGATATATGACTTAATAAGCCGTCAGTCAGTTATAAACATGAAGATTATCTGGATTATAATTCAACGAGCAACTGGTGTGTTATAATAGCAGCTATGTATAAAGTCATAACGATAATTTCACTCTTATCTCGATTGCAAATACTGTAATCGGTGCAATTACATTTCGTATTTAAATATAGGTGTAAAGCTTTTGTGTCATATAAAGCGGATAATTAGCACTGTGTTATTACGAGTTTATTTTTACACCTAATGTCTTATACATGATCTTTTATGCTTTTCTTATTGATTTTGATTATATAAAGACCTTCTCGAAGTGTTTGCCGGGACTTCCTAAGGGTCAAACCTCAGTGTCTTTTACAGAGACAAGGTGGATCCTGGCTTACAGGAGTTACCGTATGGGAAATGTGTGGTGGGATTAGTCCCCCAAAAAAATATAAAGACTTCAAAATGAAACTGTTAAGTAAATTAAATATTAATAAACTTTTAAAAGTCACTACGTAAAAATGAAATATTACATAATTTAAATTTTTATAAATAATGAAAAGTATAGAATCTCTCTTTGCTAATTTTTCCGTGCTCTATGTTAAAAGATAACAAAGTTTATTAATATAAATAACCTTTTAGAAATATATCATATAAAAATATAAATAATAAGAAATTATATGTAATTGTGATGTAAAATTTTATGCATCTGATATCGTCTGAAAGATTTTTCTTATGTAAAAAAAAATACCATTCTAAAATATATTTCGGTACGTAGATCTAATAATCTGCAGACAAAAATATAGTTTAAATGACCACAATAATAGTAGCCTGATTCAAATCACAGACAAAAGTCTTTAAATAATGACAAAAAGACAAGATATTAAATAAAAACCTCAAATCTCTAAATGAATGACTGATTTCACGTAGTTGCCATTATATAATCGTTTTTTATAGAATCAGCACGCTAATTACGCTGCCTATAGTCAGACCACAGCTTTCGCGTTATCAAGATATTTATTTCTGTTGCAGCCAAAAGCTGGACACAATATTGAAGCTATTCCATTACGGTAGGCATTCCTGTAACAGCTAAATAGAAGATATAAGTTAAGTAGTAGTAAGTATTGTATATAATTCTTGTACAGACTTATTTTAATCTTGCTTATGGTAAATGAAGCTATGATGAATTAAATGTATTATAATATTAAACTATCAGAACACTAAGTTCTTATTAGATCTAGTAATATGGCGAGTAGCTTTTGTTATAGTAAAAATATCAAAATATTTAATACGGCCTCTTATTGACTAAAAGTTTAATATATACATATATATTTTAAATATATTATTTGAAATAAGAATAGAATTTTCTTGTGGATGACATTTTAGAAAAAAATATTTATAGTTGTAAAGTCTAGCTGAAATTTTAGTTACAAATGAAGTATATACCTATATCAATGTTTCTAACATATCGTTTTAATAATATTAAAATATTTGAAAAGTAATTACTGCTGCTATAAATATTAAAATAAAAAACTGTGTGTGTACTTATGTACACGCGTTAAAAGTTATACTTCTTTGGCGTAACAAGATACCTAAAAATCTTTTCAAAAATTTTATCTTTCGCCTTATTCTACGTTTGTAGAAAAAACGACGCTAACGATAGAAAAAAGGTATTTAATACATTGAAAGTTTTATTATAACGCATTATCTAAATAAATAAAGTTTATTTAAATATCACAAAAAAAAAGTTAACTATAGCTAACTTCAGGGTATTGGTTTTCGTGACGGTGTGCGCGCGCATCTTAAAAATTTACTCTCATCATTTTTCCCTAACGCGCCAAAAGAAGAATAACTTCAAAAAAAGCTCCATAGCATAAATACTATATCAATAAATGTTTGTTCTTAGTAAATGTACCTGTTTTAACTAACGTTTCTTATGTGTAGTAAAGATATTCAATTAACGAATGAATTTAGATACATAATCATATCAAATTGTATGTTCTAAGTATAGAATCCCATACTGACAGTACTAGGTACTTTCATATATAATTATATCTACTGCAGTAAGACGACTATAGCTTTAATAAACTATATTCTAGTATTTATAAATTAATTGCGTATTATAAGATAAATGGTATTTCAATAGTATAAAGTATATATCACCTGGCTTTCTTGTAAGATCTATTAGAAGTTTTATTTGATTAAACGATATTCAATTATATAACTGTATCTTATTTGATCCACAATATCGTCACATTATCATTAAAAAGTAATAAAACATCATCATCATCACAGCCCATAAATGTCCCACTGTTGGGCTCGGGCCTCTTCCGTAATGAGAGGGAAATTAACCTACTATACCACGCTGGTCAGACGTATTGGTATAGGGTTTTGTTCCGAGTTTTCCTTCTCTCACATAAATGTTATATGCGTTTTATATCCCTTAGTCGTCTCGTACGATCACCCACGAGTAAGATATGGGGTAGTGAATAGTATTCTTACTCCGTCACCACACGGATAAAATATATAAAATATTATTTTTAGTTACTTAATGTTATAAAAAACGCTTATATTGCTCGTGATTATTAAAGACGAATTAGAGCAGATAAGTGAATAAAGTCATTTTAAAAGATAGTCGTTCAGTAAAATATATAATCATTCCTTATTCTCCTCTGGAAGTCATAAAATCTAGGTAAGGGATTATCATGACAATAGACAGCAGCACTATATGCTACGTGGTAGCGTCAATGAATACTACCAACCCTTAGTTTGGTCGTGAATGTCGTAAAAGACGACTAAGAGCTTTATGTTGACCTGGGTCAACTCCATCTGATACCACCTGTTCAACAATAACATTCCCAAGAAAAGTTAACGTTATATAAGCGACTGGTTATAAAACTATTTGCAACGCGCGTGGATATATGCGTTGACCCCAAATAATAAGGATAAGAGCAAGATTATGTGTTTCTTATAAATATAGTTGATGATCACATGTATGAAAGAAGTATTGGTGTAAAGATGCGAAAGGGAATGCTCCGATGGTTCGGACATGTAGAAAGAATGCCGAACGAACGTCTGGTTAAGAAGATGCGAAAGTGGAAGGATGTAGGTACCGGGGGAGACCGAGACTCACCTACCTAGACCAGATTCGTCACGTACTGAAGGAGTCAAGAGTCTCCGAAACCGGCGAGCGTGTATGAAGAGAATTATGAATGTTGAGGAAGCGAGAGAAGTATGGAAGGATAGAGTTCTCTGGCACTCTGTTCTCTCTGCCTACCCTGCAAGGGATATGGCGTGATGATATGTATGTATGTATGATCACATATTTAAGGAATGCAAAAATGGCATAAAATAACAGAGTAACATAGATTAATTTATCCAAGTGGCTTCTTATTTTCAACCCACGTATGTTCCGCTATAAGGTAAAAGTTAATCTATTATCCTGCATTGTTCAAGTGAAACGTCATAAGATTTTATTGTGAGATGGCATTGTCATTTACGTTACTCACCGAAGTGATAATACAGTTTATTACCGATTTACCACTAAATAGATGGTTCCTACTAGTAATTACATTTCCTTGTCATCATTGGGATCGTTGAGAACACTGAAAGTTTACAGATAATTGTAAGGATCTATTCGCAATTAAATATTTGATAAGGACGCCGAGAAGGTTATGATATCTATTAAAAATCTCAATAATACATCATATGTCAAACATATTTTATGATCAAATATATAGTATATATCTATATAAGTTGTGGTGGTTAAAGAAAATATTATTATTATTAAAAAAATAAAATATAAATTATTGTTGGATATAAGCATCTCCAAGAGAATGACACTCAGAATAGTGCTGTTCCACCTGCATCCAACGGCTCCCTGCGACGCGTGGAATGACAAAACTGCGATGATTAGGGCCCGTTACTTTATTTGCATCAATATTTTTTGGAGGAGAATAATGGCAAAATCGCCACGCTGGGCAAGGTGGATTGGCAATCGCAGTAAGTTTTATAGGTTTCCTAGGAGATTCTCTTCTCCTGGTGAGACACTCAGCCAATTAAAGACTCCACGGACAAATAAGGGGAGATGACAATTATATTCTTATCCCGTCGTCACACGGAAAATTGATTATTTTATCAGATTTCTAGGTGTACAGATAAACCTAAACTGATTTTTGTCTTCACCTGTAATAGAATTTAAGCAAAAAAAAATAAGTAAAAATGATATCTAAATTTCTAAGTGAAAATTCAATATTCAAAATTAGATTGATAATACTTAACTGGCTATGTTCCTAACGAGATCAATTTAATTGGATTGAATCAGATAAACTGCTGGCCCTATATATATATATATATATATATATATATATATATATATAATGATTGGATAATATTACAATTAAAAAGGAAATTTTAAAATACAATATGTCAACCACCTCTTACGAAGAGGTGATAATCCCAATAGCCACGCTTGACGTGTGGTTTAGCGATTGCTGTTGGTGTTATAAGTTGTCTAGTACAACACTGCTGCCTACTCATCTACTATTCTCTAGGCTTGTTCGACTTCCACGTGAAAATATGAGGTAGCAATATTATGGAATTCCCATTCGTCACCAGACGAGTTCTTGTAGTCGCTTGAAAAACTTTTTCTTGTTGAACTATATTCCTAAGGTTTTTCTGATCAGACCTTTGAATAGAAATGATATTTAAAAAAAAAACAGCAACTTGAATTATTTAAGTGGTCTATGAAAATTATATAGCGGAATGGACGCATTTTTAATATGTTTAAAAGTAACTTTTAAACGAGGAAATTAATGCTGTTTGTGTTATATTTTGGTGTGAGTTATTAACCGACTTCAAAAAGGAGGGAGTTTTATGTTTCATTGTATGTATTTTTTTTTATGTATGTTCAGCGATATTTCTGTCAATTAAGGATCGATTTTCAAAATTTTTAGAGCTTTCGCCGTCGGGGCGTCGCCCTCACGCGGTGGCCTCACGTCGGGTGACCGGACAATTGCCCGGTCCGATCACCCGAAGCCTCAGTTAAGGCGGCATCAGGCGCAGATATTCGCCCCTGCGCCGCCCCGGCCGCAGACGGCGGCCCGAGTCACGGGAATCTTCCCGGACTCGTTCCGCCGCCTCCTTCTGCGAGATGACAGCCTCGCAGAAGGCAGCGACCGCGTCCCAGTTCCTGACGCCGTCGACCATCACTTTCGCGACAGCCGGCAGCGTCAGGTCGGCACCGATAACAGCGACAAGATCACGGCGCTGACTGTCCCAGCTCGGACATACCTCGAGCGTATGTTGCGCCGTGTCCTCGTCACTACTGCAATGGTGGCAGGACGGAATCCACTCCCTATACGCGACCGTGTGCAGGTACAAGCCGAAGTAACCATGCCCCGACAAGACCTGCACCAGCCGAAAGGAGAGGATTTCGTGCCGCTGCTCCATCCACTCCATCAGTACGGGTCGGAGGGCCTCAACGGTAACAACACCGTGTCTAGGCCTCTCCAGCCGCGTAACCCAATGGGCGATGACGTCTCAGCGGGCATCCTCGCGCCAGGTGGCTATCTCGCTAGACGATGGGGGGCCACCCTCTTCGCGCATTGAGGTAACCCGCCGGTAGAGGTCGGAGAGCATCTCCGCCTCTAGGTCCCACGGGGGTGTCCCGGCCAATAGGCATGCCGCCTCGGTAGACACCGTGCGGTATCTGTGGATGGCTCTGACCGCCATGGCTCTTTGTGGGCGCCACAGAAAAGCCCTGAGCCGGACGGTCAGAGACCTCGCCCACACGGGTGCGCCATACATGGCCATTGAGTGGATCACCCCCGCATACAGCCATCGGCCCTCGAAGCTGGGACCGCCCACGTTCGGCATGAGCCGCGATAGGGCGGACGCCGCGCCGATCAGCCGGAGAGCAATCCTGCGGAAATGCTCCCGAAACCACCAACGCCCGTCGAGCATCAGACCCAAATACTTCATATGGGCCTGAATACTGATGTGGATGGAGTTGACGACTAACGAGGCGCCGATAGGCAGCCTTACGCGGGGCACATGGAATAGAAAGGCCTCCGTCTTATTTAGGGCCACCCTGAGCCCCAGCGCCTCGATTCGCCTGACCATCTCCTCGGTGCCGAGAGTGGCCAGGCTCACCACCTCTTCGAGTCCTGCCCCAGGCTGTGACGAGCGTGTCGTCAACATAGCATATCACGCTCAGCCCGAGGGGGAGAATCCCTCTCAACGCCCAGTCGTAACCGATGTCCCACAGAGTCGGCCTCAATACTGACCCCTGCGGAACACCGCACGACATAGGCGTCCGCATAATGTCCCCTGCGGGACTCGCGCTGAGGACACTGCGCCCCTCCATTTGTAAAGTACCCTGGAGTTTATATACCGTAACCACCCAACAGAGGATTAACGGAAGTATTTTCTGTTCATTATCCCATAACCTTTCCTTGCCTGTTATATGGTTGACACAGGCGCTATGGCAACTAACCCGTCACTGTCACTTTTGTGCCAATAGTGTCGTCATCAAATTTTATAAAAATCTAATCAGTTAACTAGCCTGTTTTAATTTTGTCACAACGAAAGGGAAGCCCACAAGTTTGGATATTATCCTTATTGCCCGCTTACCAAGCCCTTAATGACAGAGATATTGCATCTTACCATGACTCGGAGGCTATGTCTAGTTTTGACAATTGCATCAAACTGTCACATTTATTTACATCACTTGGATGTTGGTAGTATCTCATACCGAAGTTGCTGCCTCATGTGACGCATCGATAGCATATACGGTGTATACGCGAATTGATTGAAACAATGAAATTTAAACTATTGGCAATGAGTTACAGCATTTCGTTTCCATTTTTCGAAATCCGTTCTTTATTTTTTTTATTTTGATTCCCTACTTCTATTCTTCCTCGTGCCATGTGCATTTTTAGTCGATCTACTCATAGTGCTATATTTAATAAATAATTTAATTTATAAGAACTAGTTCAAATTATATTATATTACTTAACTACAATTATTTACACTAAAAATTCTAAAATAATTAAACTTTTTAAAAAAATGTAAACCAACTTCAAAATAAGATCAGCCAAAAACCATACTTGTGGATTTCTAGCATACATTGTAATTATATTTTATAAAAATTAATACATAATTAGAATTAGACAAGAATTAAATAGTTCATCTTATTTTTCGGTTTTTAGTGTTTTAAATAAGTATGGTTTTTGGCTGATTTTATTTTGAAGTCGGTTTATATTCAAATATTAGTAATATTTCAATTTCAATAGTTTAAAAATTCAACGAATACAATGTTCTTAAATCCATCATCCTAAAGTTTTAAAAATATACTTACGAGTTATGTTGCCGAATGCAATAGGGTGGAACCGACTGTTTTAGTGTTTCTCCACTTTTGTGTTTGAATAAAAAGCTCATTTGAATTCTATGAGAATCGAAATTGCTCTCCTTTTCACTGTAGTAACTTAATTTAATCGAGTTCCATCACAATGTCTTATACCTTTAGATTATATACTGGCAATATTACAAAATGGAAAATAAAATTTATTAATAATGTACCTATACTCTTACTTTGTATTAGCAGCGATAATCGAACAGGAGTCCAAAACAGTATTACACATAGGTCCACACTTCATGAAAGGTTCTCATGAATTTTCGAAATAATGTGTACACTGAATCGAAATTTATTAACAAATCGTTATTTTAACGGCAAATAAAAATATTATAAGAAAACTGAAACATCACAGTCTGTTATTACATTCAACAAAAGGAGTATACATAATATAATGACTAAAGACCATTTAAGGAAAATAAGCACATAAAAATTAGAAGACCTACGAAATAGAATGATCTTGAGGAGTAGGTGAAATATTTCTATTTTTATATTTGACCGCAGTGAAGTAGGTGTATGCCCGTTATAATGCTTAGTAGTATAAAGTATGGCTAGTCATACATGGCACTACGGTTATAAGTGTGGGTGCAGATCAGCAATACTTTGATTATCAATACATGAGCTCGTTTACATAAATACAAATATCTAGTGCTGACTAGGCCTGCTTAATAAAATAATAATATAATGCTCGTAATAAATAAAATATTGCTCGTATGCAACTAGAATGAAAATTACTTTAAATTTCTACTTTTTGCACTAGTATGAGATCGCGAGGTGCCAAGTCTAGAAATATCATTGATCTTTGGCACCGAGTATATTATAAATCTGACATTGCCCCTGACAAACTGCTTCTTTTTGATAATTTAGCTTAAAGGTTTTGGAAAATCTGCCGCTATTTCACATAATTTAATCATACGTTTGTAGATTGATTTATAGATATATTTAGATTAGATAAGCCCATCATCATAGGCTTCTAGTTTCTAAATGAATAGTAATCATACCTGCTACCTTATAAGTTTTCAGTTTTATGAAGGATAAGTAAATCAAACTATAGAGTCTTGTATAGTATTTGTATAGCATAATATACATATAGTATAAACATACATGGTGGTTTTGTTTCATTATACAGTCATGAAAAAACTGCAGAATTTTTTCATATATTCACCATAAACTTATTGTAAATTATAAAATTCTGTCTGAATAGCATTTTAATTTATAATAAGTTTTTTTTTGTATTAATACTAATAATTTCAATAATTACAAGTTAAATATAAATTATTTTTCCACACGATAACGCAGAGATTAAGATTGTAAAATAAATTACTCAATTTTCCGCATAGGAGTCGGCGTTATTGGAAAAGTTACCGCCGGCCCGTGTTGATAGACTCACACAAATTGAGTTCATTAAAATTAATAATTATCGAGTAAGGAGGCAATTTTATTCACTAGAGGAAAAGTAAACTAGAACATAGAACATTTCTTTAATATTTATGGAATAAAAATACTCACCTTAATTGATAAAGCAAATTAATATGACTGCTGAATTGCTTTTTTCCGTAAATACTATAAATATATATGAAATTATCCGTATACGGTTGGACCAATAATACTATATATCCACTTCTTATAATACCCGCAAGTAATGAACGCTAATGGATGTAAGCAGATAACATCACTGCACGAGAATCTCTATGCTAACACTTCTGAACAGCGTGGTATACTCCTAACTCTGTATATGGTCCCGCTATTGTGCATAAACCCGCTTTCCATGTGGTGACGGAGTAAGAACGATATGAAAGTACGATTCATCACCCGATCTTAACCGTGGATGATCGTAAGAGACAACTAAGGGATTTAAAAAGCATATAACATTTATATAAGAGAAGAAAAGCTCAAAATAAAACCCTATACCAACACGTCTGATTAGCGTGGTATTGTAGGTCAATTGCCTTACCAAACTGTGGGACATATATGAGTTGATATGATGATTGTGGATAACCTTTTTTATAATATATGTTTTATTATTTTTTCCCCAATGATGTTATCACATTCCTTAGTCATCTTTGCGTAACGATCAAGAAAGGAACGTTAGATGAATATATTATTATGGAGACTATAAACATACAATACATCATTCTCCTACTCTTATCCCAATTATTTGGGATCGATGCAATATGTACTCTTTTTTCATAGTACATATACTTTTACAATAGTAAAAGTTATTAGCAATAGTTTTATGACCGGCCGCCTGCCAGACGCCAATTCTTCTTGGGAATGTAATTGTTGAACAAACAGCAGATAGAGTCGGCTCAGGCCGTTATATGGCTCTTAGTCGTCTTTTACGACATCCACGAGCAAAGTAACGGTTGGTAGTATTCGTAGCCGCTACCATACAGCACACTATAAACTTACAATTAACAACCGTAAATACATATAGACTCAGAACTGATGTTATTTTGTGGATCGTACAAAGAATTGTTTTGCCTAGAATTTATATCCAGCACATTTGGCAAGAGAGTTCAGAGTTCACTACAATTAGTCTATCTGTCCAGTTACAATATTTATAGGTTAGACCGATCGCCTTCTTCTGCGAGGCTATTAGCTTCGTGTTTATTTGGAGTGATGGAGCTAGCTTGGAGAATCTGTCGCCAGCACAGCCAGGAGGTGTGAGCAATTGCGCCTAATATCTAGTCAAGTTTGCAGTTGGGTGGATAGAAGCAATACTTGAAAGAAATTAAATCGTCGCAATCGTACGTCCCACTATTGGATAAAAATTTCCTCAATAATGAGATAGAATTTCATATTGACCTATGCACCCTAAAAAGAATTAATCCGGATAAACAGTACTTACATAACTACGAGTATAATACTTACTTATAAGTTTTAGTGTATGCATTTAATTAAAAAAAAAGAAATAAAATATTAATGTACAATTGTACAAACTTGCAGTCAGTAAGTTATAAAATTCTGAAGTAGTCTGAAGCGTGTTTGAAAAGCATAGTAACTAAGTTAAGTGCTTGCAATGAGCTGGTTATTTCTTTTGTTCCACCTCCTAGTTTAACTCTATGAAGTTAAAAGTTAAGAACAGAATACGTGCATGCCGACAATTATTAATATCTAACTTTTGCATTAAGTAACAAATAAGTGAATAAAGTCATTTTAAATGATAGTTGTTTAAAAGTAAATTTTTTTTTATTGCTGTGGTGGCAAACGAGCGTACATCACACCTGATGGTAAGTGTCACTGCTGCCCATAGACTTTTGCAATACTAAGGGTGATAGCTAGGCCGCTGCCTACCAATACAAACTCCAAACCCACCCCAGTTGGGCTTCTGGTTGTCTCACACACCAAACGATAGTACATTGCCATTGCCAGAGAACTGTCCACAGCGTGATCCTACCACTATTAATATTATATTGTCTTTACTTATTTTCTAGTTGATGGATTATCGTGACACTAGACAGCAGCACTATATGCTATGTGGTAGCGTCTATTAATACTACCAACCCTTACTTTGCTCGTGAACGTCGTAAAATATGACTAAGAGCTTTATGACGACTTAGGCGAACTCCATCTGAAGCCGTTTGTCAACAGTTACATGCTCAATGATAGTTGACGTCAGGCAGGCTGCCGATCATAAAACTATTGCCAATAACTTTTATAATATGTACTGTGAAAGAAGAGTACATATTGTATCGACCCCAAGTAATTAGCATAATAATGAGTAATAGAGTAGCAGAATGACGATTCTTCAAAAAATTAATTTATATAAAACATAATCATAACAAGCTGTAAGCTTATTATAATGTTTGCAATATGTACGTGTACATATTACGTCGACATTTTTGTTTTTGTTTTTTTTTAAATCGGTCCGGGGTGACGGAATAGGCGGCACATGATCTCATAGACCCACCATGCAAACCCCTCTCTTCGCCGTGCGAGCGGTCCACCGGTACCCGATCTTTGTCTTCGAAGTAATTGGGATAAGAGCAGGAGAATGATAATTAGACAGCAGTCCTTTGCTGAAAAATAGCACCATCTACGATCGTCTATACGCCTTCTTTTTAGCAGCTCTTCTATTTAGTCTGGACATTCGCCGTACGTTCTGTCCTATAACCCATTGTATTCCTTCCCTATAGTCATTAGGTCGATCACTGGTATCAAATCATTGTAGTTCTTGGCCAACCTGGTAGGTTACCTTTTCAGATACCTTCCTCCATCGACACCCCAGCAGCAACCAATAGTGGAAAATAATCATAACCGATTTAAACCTTCGACATAATTATTTAACCAGATATTTTTAATTTCTACTAATTGGTCATAAATATAAATGAGTAAGAAGAAGAAAGAAGTTCGGATAGATGAGTGAATAGATGTACTTAGTCACGCTAGAATAACTAGAAGCCATGGGTAGTAGTATTATTATAAAATATATAGAATAAAAATATCCTCGGTATTGATTACAAATGTCCAAAAATAGCAGAGAACGTCTTCAGTCTCAGCTATCGTAAGTACTATAAGTACAAATTCGGGATTTGAAAAATGTTTAATTTGGGCTTGTAGCGACATAAGTTTTAGTTAGGAATTATATACCATTGGAAGTAATAACCAATATGCTTATATCAATGATTAATAAAATTTAAGCGAGTATTACTACTACTTAAAAGTGTTTCTAAAATTCAGGATATATAAGAAAAAACCTAAAACATGATAAAATACATAAAAATAATTTAATTTCACATATCAATTGTGAGTGAAGGTCGTGTGTGGAGAACTAAATAAGGTAACTGACCTAAATATTGCTGATCAAGTTATTACGTAATGACTCATTTTTACCAGGTCTAGGTAATGATACATTGATGTTCACAAGTGTATATTTAAATGCGAATCCACTATATAGAGATCATATGAGTGGGTCTCTAAAACTAACACTATTCGCAATTTTTTTATACTTATTTCACGTGTCGACATGATGTAAGATTATATATAAGACTAGCTTTTATACGCGGCTTTGCCCGCGTAAAAGATTACTTTCCTAAAGTTTTCCATCCCCTATTTTTATTTTACCCTTTAAGGGTAAATTTTTACAACATGTTAATGTCATATTTATTTATATCTAATCAATAGCCTAAAAATAAGTTTCAAGCTTCTGGCTTTAAAAATGACGATACTTCCTAACAACTTTTCATCGCCCTTTACAGCCCTTTTTTGCATTAAAAAGTAGCCTATGTGCTTTATCAGGCTCCAAATTTAATTTCAATCTGTGTACCAAATTTCATTCAGTTCGGTTCAGTAGTTTTGGCGTGAAAGAGCGACAGACAGACAGAGTTACTTTTGCATTTATAATATTAGTAAGGATTATATAGATTTAGAATATTAGCTATAGATATATCAAGAAGACACAGACGGTCACAGTTTCCCAGAAAAGTACTGCTGGCCATTATACTAATAATTGCTTAGTCAGTTTTTACAAATCTCATGAAGTATTAAATTTTAATATATATTAAATTTTAAGCCATTACCAATCGAGGGCATTTACCTATAAAGTAATTTACATATGAAAAAGGTCTTTTCACTCCAAATTTAGAAAAGGCTATACTTATTCCCTTTTTATTGGGTATACAGTTTATAGCTATTTGTTAATGACTCAGTTTAGGTTTATAGTTCAGGAACTATGAACCTGAGCTTTGATAAGTTATAACTCTATCCTTGAGTTGAATAATAGCCAAGAGAGACTAGAAAGATAATATATTATGATCGATTAGGACCTAGTATTCTGTACTTTATATTTAAATGTATAAATAAATACATTGTACAAAATTATTGTATAATATTCACATATGTTATTGAAGACGTGACTTAAACAGAATATATCCAACAAAAAATATTTACTCAGTTTAGTAAAAGCCAGTAGATTGCGAGTTAAAGACGAGTGTAAGCTCAAATGTACTCCAAAGTCAAGTATATTTGCTCTTTATTGAGTGGGTGACAAGATTTGACGCCGCGTCTCGTGTATGCATTCAGCTCGGTACTACACACTGAGTGATGAATTTGTATGTATTAAATCGATCTTTCTATATAGTATTGTCTTGAAAGGCAACAATTTGACCTATATATTATAAATGAAATTATTCTCTAGATCAGTATATGCTGATGTTTTTAGAAAACTCTAATTTATATTTATATAACTAGCTTCTGCCCGCGGCTTCGCCCGAGTAAAAGGTTACTTTCCTAAAGATATTCATTCCCTATTTTTATTTTACCCCTTAAAGGTAAATTGTTTACAAAATGTTAATTTCATATTTATTTATATCTAATTAATAGTTTAAAAATAAATTTCAAGCTTCTGGCTTCAAAAATGACGGTACTTCCGTCCCTCAACTTTTCATCCCCCTTTACAACCTTTTTTTTTTTGCATTAAAAAGTAGCCCATATCCTTTATCAGGCTCTAAACTATCTGTGTACCAAATTTTATATACATCGAGTTAGTAGTTTTGGCGTGAAAGAGCGACAGACAGACAGACAGAGTTACTTTCGCATTTATAATATTAGTAAGGATTGTATAATAGTGGTCTTTGGATTTATTTTATAAATTAATACAACCGCGTGAGGGCAATTCCTTGGTAACAATATTGTTGCCACAGGGGAGACTAGAACGTTACCCGAAAGTGTAACCCGCCTTGCTGGCTACCGAGGTCAAGAAATCAGTGCCAGTGGCCGATGATGGGGAGGGAATACGGTGAGTTACGTAGTTACACGTAGCCCTTTCGTCGCTCAGGATGAATCGGTCGTGATATGCCCAGACCATAGCCTACCAAAAAAAAAAAAATAGAGGTCACTATTTAAGTGCATAATTTATCACCCCTCTTTACTGTCCCGTGGTAGTAGTAAAAATAAACTAATGGATCACCAAGGAAATGGGTACAATAGTACTTGCCTGGGTAACGGTGGTACCTTATTAGATTTAATTAAAATGTTAATGCTGACAATATGTACGAGTAAGTGCCTTTTTTTGCGGTGGGCTATGGACGTGGTTGCACCCCGCCAAATCGGTCCAGGGCGACGGAAGAGGCGACGCGCAACCCCATAGGCCCACCCTGCAAACACCTCTCTTCGCCGTGCGAGGGGGCCACCGGTACCCGATCTTTGTCTTCGGTGGTACGAGTAAGTGTCCTCGCAGGGTTTATGCATAATAAATGAATTTGAATTTTGAATTTGAATTTAACTTGTAGATACCTCTAATAACATTCGCCAACCCACCTGCAAGGCATGGTGGTTATAGTATTATTCTACGTGAGACGCGTACTCCTTATGTTCAATAGAAGGAATAAAAAATGTTCTGTGAGGGATTTAGGCGCTGTTGTTTCGCGCAGTACGTAATGTAAGAATTAAATTCAAATTCTTTTCTACAGAATAAAACAGTTATTTAATATAGCAATCTGTAGTATAGTGGATTGTGTAGGAATATAATGACTTAGCGCTCACTACTGCCTTGCAGCATTTATCCGTGTGGTGATGAAATAAGAATACAATTCACCACTCCCTTTTTTACCCGTGTATGGTCGTAAAAGACTACTAAGTAATCAAATAATATCACTGCAAGAGAAGGAAACCACGATATACCAGCCCGTTCGACCAGCATGGTAATGGAACTACTAAGTTCATTAGAACTTACTAGCAACAGAGGATTACCTCTGTTACTGTGAAGGAGGCTCGAGCCCAGTAATGGTACGTTTATGAACTGTGACGATGTCGACGACTTTCTCACAAATGTCTTGACAGATGACTAAACGACATAATATGTAAGTAATAATAGAGCTGCAAGAGAAGCAAAAGTCGAAGTAGGAAGTCGGGTAGGTCTTGAGAGTATGACTTAGCCTAATTTCTCACCGGCTTGTGTCCAATTGTTCAATGTTTTTGAGTTCGAGAGAAATAAAAGAAAATGTTTTCACACACTTTAAATTACTCATTACTCTCATTAGTGACCGCGTGAACGCCGACGCCTTGGCACACGCCGATGCCATGGCTCACGCTGACGCCTAAGAACATGCCGACGCCTTAGCCCGCGCCGGCGCCTAGACCCACGCCGCCTGCTAGGCCTAGAGCCACGCCGACGCCTAGGCCTTGACCCACGCCGACGCCTAGACCCACGACGACGCCTAGACCCAAACCGACGCCTTGGCCCACGCCGACGCCTAGGCCTACGCCGACAACTCTTGCCATGCCAACGCATTGGCCCACGCTGACGCCTTGGCCCACGCCGACGCCTTGGCCCACGCCGACGTCTAGAGACCCACACCGACGCGTTAGCCCACGCCGTCGCTTAGGCCCACGCCGACGTCATGGCCCACGCCGACGTCCTGGCCCACGCCGACGTCCTGGCCCACGCCGACGTCCTGGCCCACGCCGACGCCTAGAACCACACCGATGCCTTAGCTCACACTGACGCCTAGGCCCACGCCGACGCCTTAGCCCACGCCGACGCCTTATCCCACGCCGACGCCTAGCTCCACACCGACGCCTTGGCTCACGACGATGCCCATACCTACGATGACGCCTAGACCCACGCTGACGCGTTGGCATACGCCGACGTCTTTGCCCACGCCGACGCCTTGGCTTACGCCGATGCCTTGGCCCACGCCGACGCCTACGAACATGCCGATGCCTAAGAACATGCCGACGCTTTGGCCAACGCCGACGCCTAGTCCCACGTCGACGCCTTGGCTAACGCCGACGCCTTGGCCCACGCCGATGCCTTGGCTCACGCTGACCTAGGCTGAGACCAACGCCGACGCCTAGGTCCACGCCGATGACTCGTCCCACGCCGACGTATTGGCCCACACCAAGGCCTTGGCCCACGCCGATGCCATAGCTCACACCGACGCCTAAGAACATGCCGACGCCTATGCCCACGCTGACGTCACGACCCACGCCGACGTCCCGGCCCACGCCAACGTCCCGGCCCACGCCGACGCCTTGGCCCACGCCGATGCCTAAGAATATGCCGACGTCTTGGCCCCCGCCGACGCACGGTGGGAAAATCGCGTATGTTTCGTCTCAAAACTCCGTATCTCAGTTGTTTCAAAACTAAATGAGCTGTAATTTTTCACACATATACTTGAATGTTTAAAGTTTAAATTAAATAACTTTGATTTTAAAAATTCTGTTTATAAATTAATAAAAAAAAAAAAAGACGCATTATATAAGAAAAAAATACAAAATATGCTTGTTTAATTTAGATAAAATGGTAGAACATAGTACCAAACTAGAAAAAAAAATTATATACACAATTCAGCAAGCTCCTACAGATTTTCATTGACAGCAAAAAGTAATAAATCTAATAGTTCTTTCGATATTGTTTCTGAGGTATTTCTCAAACTTGACATGTATGGATCAGAAGTGTACAATAAGGTATGGAACACGTCTTCATTGGTAGCCGCTCTTGAACACTTTCTAGAATGATGCAGTCTAAACTTTTTGTAATCCTTATTTCGGGATTCTTGCGCGTCTTCGGACAATTGACCGATAGGTACAATAGCATAGTACTCAATGATTTTTCTCCGTGAATAAGTATTTTATGCATGTAAGAAGGCATATAATACCAATTATAATTATTTACGTATAGTTGGGCTGTACTATATGCGTATTCACCGAACTTTTTTGAATCAATAGCCATTCCAGATCACATAGTTTGTAGTATTATGTACATTCGTTTTATAAGTTCTACGTCTACACCTGTAATGTTTGCAGAGCACGAGTAATTCTGAATAAATGTCCGAGCGGTGTTTCAGTCATTACTATTTCCAGTGCCTTGACGAGGTTTATGGACAAGCAGTCCCATTTCTTCCCTAAACCGCTTTTGCACCAGTTTCTTCTTTTCGTCTTTGATTTTTTTATTTTCAGGTGTAGTAGCTGACCACTTTTCAAAAGACAAGTTATAGGAAATGTGTAAGATCATCACCATACTCCTAATCCAAGCATATAGTGTTGACAGTCCGTATTGAAATGAACTTTCGTTCACATCTCGTGTCCTAACTGCATAAAGTTATTCATTTGCCGAGGAGTAGCTGCACAAACTGTACAAGAAGCGCTCGAACGAGTTTCAGTTAAAACTTGTGCCACTTTACCATCAATCATGGTTAAAAATAGGTCATGAGTAATTTCGATTACCTCACCATTCTTATTTATTAGGGAAGGAGACATTTTTTTTTTGATCGTTGATATCAGCCACAACAGACGTGATTTTTTCAGGAGTTTCTTTGGCAAACTCTAACAATATAGGTCTGCAATATCTAACAGATGAGCAGGTTTTATTTTTCCAAACAACAGTATTAGTTGTCTCATCTATGAGTCTAATGGGTACAAGTGAAGCAATAAAAAGGTTTGTATCTGATCTAAAATCGCTTTCTTCGGGCAAAACTTGCTTGTATTCACTCTGCCCTGATGACCCGTCACAACCCCATGTACAGAATAGTTTCAACTTTCTTAAACCGTTTTTATAAACTGAACCAATTTGTAATATAAGTGCCACAGTATGATCCAACAAGTCTTGCAGATTCACTTTTGCACTTATGTTAGTAACGGTTATGCTCGAATCTGGTGGGTAACACATCTTCTTCGCTTCGAGTAAAGTTGGATAAGAAGGAAACACTGAGCAGTTTTTGTCCTTCAAACAAAGTCGAAGTTTCCCATACTGTTCTTTGTTAAGGTCTAAGTCAATAAATGTCCGTAGTGCTTCTTCCTTTGTAAAAGGTGTAACGTCTTCAGGGTTCTCAGTTATATATTTAAGAAATTTGTTCTTATCATTTCTTGATGAAGTTCGTATAATATTAACGATTGTGGCCTCCTCCGTCTCAGCCATAGACCGTAACTCTTGAGCATATGCATTGAGCACACAGTCCAGTCCGTACTCTTGTGTCAATTCCATGTTTTTTCGTTTCTTTGGTTTTTCTGAAGATACTTCGTATGGTTTCGAAGGTCTGCCACCACCACCACTTCCAGGCGTATTAGGGTCAATAACTGTGACTCGACACTCTAGTGGAACACGAAATTGACCATCTAACTAGTTGGCGTTCTTACTTTCAAAGCGTTCTTTTGTTCAAGATGCATTTCTCCAGCGTTCGTTACATTTAGATACCAAGTTTCTTTGAATGTAGGAGACCACAGTAGCCATATCCTCTGGTGACATATTAAAATTTTCTTGTATGTAGTCTTCTATGTTATGCCCATTTATCAATAAATTGCACAACTCTCGTTTGCTACAAACAAATTCACCCATTTTTCAAATCAGTCAACTTCTGCCAATATTTGAAAATAAGTGCTTCTGCCTTTTAGGGCAACTGAATGTCTAACCAACAACTCAGAATGTTTCAAGGTTCGCCTTCCTTTTATAGGCCAATGAAATAGTGATATGTGCAAAAAGCTAGGAAACTAATAATTTGCACTCTTCCCATAATCTGTTTTCAATTTGACCTTAATAGATAATAAGTGACCATATTTTATCAAGTAAAGTAGTCAAAACTGTATCAATACCACAAAAATACTGCACTGTAATCAACTCGACCTTAATAGATACAAAATAATTTTATGAAAAATAAAACAATTTTTTTTTATTAACTGATGTGTTTTGGCCCCGTGTGTAAAAAGGGGCAAGTATGGGCAAATTTTTTTTTCGCTTTGCATTTACTAATATATAAAGATCTTAAAACAATAAATATCTCGACAGCGGCAAGCAGCAGTAAAGGGTAAAAGTCTCGTTAAAAAAAAATGAACACTAAAAATATACCATCTTAAACTATATTGTTTGTTAAGACTCGAGGAACTGGAGCCGATGAGATCAAGGTTTCACTCAAGTATTTCTATTTGTTGCCCTAAGTAGAAAATCTGATCCTAACAATCAACATACTAGCAGAGCCATAGCGACCATTCACTCACTGACTCAAGAATGTGCTGATGTTTTAATGAAAATTGGAGATGGTAAAGAAGTCTTTTGTTGTTTTCATCAAGGGACCCCTTGGCCAAGTAGCTGCCTAAAACTGAATTTCACGCGGATGAAGTTGCGGCCATCAGCTAGTAAAAAATATATACTAAATAAATCAATAGTTTCTTATTAGAAATTGAGCCAAATACGAAATTCAAAATCTATTTCATGTTTTTTTGAAATATATTTATTTAAGTTTAGACATCTTAAATAAGGATTCAGGGTTTCTAAAAGAATAATATTATGTCGTATAGAAGAACACATCGATCCTATCGATTTACAACCGTGGATGAACAATGCATTTATTTTTAATCGATCCTATATACGGTGTACTTACATTTAATCCAAGTTATTATAAAATATTCATCGTTATTATCATCTTGGCTCATATAAGTTCTCCTGCTGACCTCTTTCACGATAGGACGGAATTTGATCTACTATACCACGTTAGTCAGATAAATTGATGTAGAGTTTTATTAATTTTCCTTCTCTTCTATAGATGTTAGTTCCTTACTCTTCTTTAACGACACTCACGAGCAAAATAGAAAGTAGTAATTTGTATATTCATCATCATTCTCCTACTCTTATCCCAATTACTTGGGGTCTATACAATATGTATTCTTATTTCATAGTATATATTGTAAAAGTTATTGCCAATAGTTTTATGACCGGCTATCTGCCAGACGTCAACCCTCCTTGGGAATGTAATTGTTGACTAAACGACATCAGATACGAGTTTGCCCAGGTCGTTATAAGGCTCTTAGTCGTCTTTTACGATATCTACGAGCAAAGTAAGGATTGGTAGTAGTCTTAGCCGCTACCACACTACTCTTCTTATTTCTTATATATTATTTAGTATATTAATAAATTGTATCTTATTTGAAAGAAAAAAAGAATGAAAACTTATTTATTAATCCTTCACGGAAAGGACATACAGTGGTAAATATCAGCAACTGTTTAATAAAATCAAAAAATAAATATGTATAAAAAATAAAAGCACTAAATTATAAAAACATTAAAAAAGAAAAATACATATACAATTAAAAAAAAAGAAATATATATATATATATATATTATATTATGACAAAGGCGTCCCCTCCGCAAATGAGGAAAAGGATGATATTTCGTCACCATACGGAAAATTAGATTAATTGGACAATGAAAATTATAAAATGTTTATTGGTTTTAATATCTATTGCGCATAAAGAATTCATAATCAACAAATATTATACCAATAATTGACTTAGTTATTATTATCATGAATGAGAAAGAAACACTAATGTTCAAATCGACTTATGAGGTAATTTATTTTTATCTAACGACGTGCGGTCGCGTCGGGGTTAGAACCTTTGTTGGTGCGGCTCCATAATGCATGTATTTACATAAAACTCATATTGCCTTGCTAGATGTATATACCACTGTTTTAATTAAACTTATGAACTAGGCAGTAGCTATTTGCTATTATAACACACTGCAAAATCTTCACTGAGGCACGTTTCTGTTTGTATTTTTGTCTTATAAAACCTATATAGTATACAGTTATCCTTTTGAGGAAAATCGCCAAATTTCGTTGAATTTTTTTTTCTATATGTTTAAATGAAGTCATTATAAATGTGTCATTTGGCTGCTTGCCCATAATTACGATAGGTGTACGATATATATAAAACCGAAAATCTCGTTGAAATGGCAAACATCCAAGAATACATTGTATAACTTATTCCAAAAAAAAAAATCCTCTTTCATGCCCCCGACTAACTCTTTATTTGTACGGGTGATCCCTTGCGGCTAAAAGTTAAAAACAGCTTTCACCGGCCGACGCGTTTGAATAAGTTCTCCTGAAGTTTTATTGAAGTTGTAACCTTCGGCCCGGTTTGATATATGTACTCCTCGCATCTGTACCGAACCGGTCCCGTCGTGGCCAAAGTTAGTGCAATCGTAAATTATTCAACCCCTCTGTATACATGTACTTGTCGTAACCGACTGGTGCTCACAATGTCACATTGTGTTTTATTTATTGAACATTTTTGCTCTTTTATAGAAATAAAACAAGGTTCAGTTTGTTTATAAGTATAATATATAAATTACAGATACATGAAGATGAATCTCTATATAGTGTTGCGCATGATTTTAGATGTACATTCATTAAAGTAATTGGTAGATTTTTCAAAATATGTAAATAGGAAAAACTAATTTAAAACTTAAAAATATTTTTTCTAATACCTGCGTAAATATTGGAATTAAATATGGCTTATATTATTATTATTTTTAATAATAATAATAGCGTATTGTCTTTTTAAAACTAATTCTACAAACAAGATATTATAGTGAGAAGAAAAATTAAATTAAATACCAAAAGGTTCGTTCAGCTTTTGCTGTCCACAAGTATAGCACTGATTTCCAGCTATCCCTGTGTTTTTAAGTCATTTATGTTTCGTATTATGTACGCTGTTAGTGTGTATGCATGAGTTTGTGCGTGAGTGAGTGTGTGCGTGAGTGACTGAGTGCATGAGTGAGTTAGTACGTGAGTGAGTGTGTACGTGAGTGAGTTTTGCGTGAGTGTATGCGTGAGTGAGTGCGTGTGTGCGGACGTGCGTGAGTGAGTGAGTGTGTGCGTGAGTGAGTACGTGCGTGTGAACGTGCGTGCGTGAGTTGTATGCATGTGTGCCGATTTATACGAGAATGTGCGTGAACGTGCATCCGTGTATATTTTCAACCAAATATAACTTCGTATTGGTTTTCATCATATCAAAATTTTCGTAATTGACTGACAAACACACCTGTATTACAAATATACCTGTATTGTACTTGTATTAATTGAAGGACACTTTGCCTTAGCCGACTGATATCCTATTTGCTGACGATGAAAGGTATATTTACATATTGTGGTCTCAGTTAATTATTACATGAGAAACTGTACAATGAGACTATATATCTTAGTATCGCGAACAAGAGTATACCAAGTCTTAAAATAAAGACAAAAGGAGTCACTTTAATTCTTAGTAGCGACCCGCTCAGGTAATTTCAACACCGCCGATTTACTTTTAGCGCTCGGTTAACTTTTATTACAATTGCTGTAATACAGACTGTGTACCTGGTACAATCTTCTTTTTACATAAAATTGATACACATAAAAACTAAATAGACAATATTTACTATTCAAATTATATAAAACATTTGTCCTTGCGTGAGCTGGTTAAGCATTGTACGAAGAACAACTTTAAGATGTTTACATATGATAGATACTAACGTGGGAACACGCCATATGTAATGTTCGCCTTGGCAATATTAGTACGACGCCACATAATTTTATCCAGTCTCGGTCGTAAATATACCACCTAACCCCATTATTGTTGCAAGAAAACGAACAACGTAGCCTCAGTACCGCTTTAGTGAAACCGCCACGTATTTGTATATGGCAGGGTTATGAAATGTTACAGTTATATTATAAACCACATCAGGTATACCTAAGTAATAAAAATAAGGTTTGAACTCAATTATTAGATTTCATAATTTAAATAAAATAATAAAAGAGTATATTCTCTTCTTCGGTGTGGTGACAAAGTAAGAATAAAATTCAATACCCCATCCAATGCAATACTCATATTAGCTGACCTAATGACATCTTAAAAGTAAAAGGCAGCCGTTGGATGCAAGATGCACGTAACTGTTCTCCATTATTTAGCATTTTCTTGGGACGGCCTAAAAGCCTACAGTAGATGTCTATAGTTTAATGTATTTGTAGATGATAATTGTAAAAGACTATATTACAATTTAATAATAAATTTAGCGACTAAATTTATCTCTACAGACTAAATAAAATAGCGCAACTTATTCACTAGAATTTGTAAAGATCAATTATGGTCAGGCTAGTAGTCAATGACGCCATAAATTGGGGCGCAGTCGACAACATAAATGGTCAATGGCAACAATTAGCGAGGAAATTATTTTTACTGGCTCAACTTGCCCTTGCCTTGCACCTTCGCCTGAAGGGGCATATACCCAAGTAGTACTGAGTCTAAAATTACATTTGCAATGAGCCCCATTATGTATGCGCAACGCTGTGAAGTGCATTGGATCATCGCTTAAAGGACCAGGTACCCGAAAAGACAAGTTGCTGAGCGGGTTTTTGTAGTTGAATATGTGTTCGCAATGCCTATGATTAAAAGCTTAAAAGGCAGATAACGGTAGCATAATGGATTATAGGTTTAATTAATACTCAGCTGTTATCCGAATTAACTGGAAGAGGTGTAGTGAAACTGAAAGTGCGTATTTAATATATATGAAACTATTAAATATCTGAAGGAGTAAAATTAAATTACACAAAATACAATCCAAAAATGTGTACATCTAAAATAAAGCACCCGTATACTATGGTACGTTTAAATTTTACATTTAGTCAAACAATTCAAGCAATAAACAAAACCTTAATAACATAAAACGTGCTTCAATAAAATTTAATAAAATTGTTTTAATATTCAAAGCGATTGAAAGAATCAAGAGCAATTAAAACGTAATTAAGGACAGCAATGGTTTCAGGTGTCCATTCTAATCTCATGTTGTAAATGGCGGCAGGTGATCCCATACCGGTATATTCTGAAATCTGACGGCGAATATTTACATTGATTATTAATTTAACACTGACGTTAAATTTAACTAGTATTAATTTAAAGCACTTGTTATTTTATCAATATGAGTAAGGAGAAAATTATTGATATCTATTTTAGTTATAGAATCAACTAATATTTGTTCAAGTAAACTGCTTAGGTACTAATTAATTTTAGTTGGCTTTATTACGTAATAAATAACGATGTTGAAATAATTGTAACAACATTGTTTGCTTTCTTTACTCTCTTGTTCAGCATTTCAGTTCAGTATTTCGGTACGTTGAGTACAATATTTTTGAAATATAAATATGATCAAAATATGCTGGTGCTGCTGTGTGGTAGCGGCTACGAATATTACCAACCCTTACTTTGCTTGTGTATGTCGTAAAAGACGACTTAGAGCCTTATAATGACCTGGGCCCACTCCATCTGATGCCGTTTGGTCAACAATTACATTCCTTGGCAATAACTTTTACAATATGTACTATGAAAAAGGAGTACATATTATATCGACCCCCAGTAATTGGGATAAGAGTAGGAGAATGAATATGAAATATGATCAAAATATATCTACTATTCGCCCCCACTCGGTGGACTGATGACCTCATTAAGGTTGCAGGAAACCGTTGGATGCAGGTGGCACAGGACAGTTATAGATGGCATTCTCGTGGGGAGGCCTATGTCCAACAGTGGACGTTTACGGGCTGATGGATGGATGGATGGATATCTACTATTCAATAATATTTTTGTCAAGTACTAATTTTACTTTATTTATATGAAATATTAAGTAAATTCAATGAAAATAGACTAAAATTGAGTTTTCAGTGTAAAATAAAGTTTGTTATATTGTATAATATTATAATAATATAGGTATAAAATCTTCTTATTCTTATCTCATATGAGCACGTGAGTACGTCCTATTGTTAGGTACAGGTTTCTCGGGATGGAAAGGACGGCATGTGTCATATTGAGTTAGTATATATATTGAGTTTGTATAAAGCGATACCTAATACAAAATTGCAACTACTACGAAACATGAAAATAAAAATATATTTTAATAAGGAAGGAAGACATCTTGTATTCAGTCAAAATATTTGCTTTAATTATAGCTGCCTCGGTTACTTACACACCTTACCTGAAAATGATACTGTCCTCGACTGTACGTTTTCAGCGAACATTTCTCCCACGTACGTGCAAGATCTGGAATGAACTACCAGCTGCTGTGTTTCCCAAGCGCTATGACGTGTCCTTCTTCAAACGAAGTTTAAGGAGAGTACTTTCTTCACGGTAGGCAACGGCCTAGCTGTGCCCCTGGTGTTGCTAAGGTCCTTGTGCAGCATTATCACTTACCATCAGGTGTGCTGCTTGCTCGTTTGCCACCACCGGCAATAAAAAAAAAACACAAAAGAACAGCGAATGGTTGTGATAATTGAATGACATCCATAAGAAAATTAAAATATCGTAAACTCTTTGAGGTTGTGGGGTCAGGTATTAGTTTTTTTATGTAGAAACTGAAGCCATTTATTGCATCGGTTATGGTCTGATCTCACCTTGTCTAAATATCCAAGACGACAAAAAGACTTATCACGTCGTGTTTTCAATCTTTCTTACTTTCTTATACAGCGATGTTCTGTTTAGAACTTGGAATCGAAGTATCGGTCATCGTATTATCTAGAATAAGGAGCTTCGGCTAAACGCGTGTGAGTTTTCCCACGCTCCTACCGCGGGCATGCGACGTTTATTAAGCACTTCACGTTTTTGTTACCTGCCGAGAGATTTATTACTTTTAATTATTTTTCATTGTCCGCTACCGTTATTCGTCTTAGAGGCATAGCATTAAATTATTATGCTCACAGCCATGATTTACCGTTCAACACTACGTTATTTATGACTTGAATAATTTGGTAGAGGTAATAGTTTTTAGTTTAATTTAAATAAAAGCAAATAATTAATATATCATCGTCATCATCATCTCAGCTCATATAATTCCCACTGTTGGGCTCGACCCTTCAACGTAATAAGAGGGAAATTAACTTACCACCACCAACCACGGTGGTCAGACGTGTTGGTATAGGGTTTTATTTCAAGCTTGCCTTCTCTTGCATAGATGTTAAATGCGTTTTATATCCCTTAGTCGTTTCTAACAAACACCCACGGGTAAGATAGGGGGTGGTGAATTGTATTCTTACTCTGTCACCACTCGGATAATTAATATATTATCAATTTATATTTTTTTAATACTTATGGTTGATTGATCGCATTCGTAACGACGACGTAAGAGAGCGAGTAGGTATGAAAGAGAGTATTGGTGTAAAGATGCGAAAGGGAATGCTCCAATGGTTCGAACATGTGGAAAGGATGCCGAACGAACGTCTGGTTAAGAAGATATACAATGCGAAAGTGAAAGGATGTAGGTACCGGGGGAGACCGAGACTCACCTATCTAGACCAGACCGGTCATGTACTGAAGGAAGGTGGAGTCAAGAGTCTCCGAAACCGGCGAGCGTGTATGAAGAGAATTATGAATGTTGAGGAAGCGAGTGAAGTATGCAAGGATAGAGTTCTCTGGCACTCTGTTCTCTCTGCCTACCCTGCAAGGGATATGGTGTGATGGTATGTATGTATGTATGGTGGAAAAAGAGCAAGCAGCACACCTCATCAGGTGAAGTAACACGATCGTGTTACTTCCGTTCATGGACCTTTGCAACACCCTTGGTGTACCTTGGTACAATGAAAACCCAAAATTTACTCAGAAAGTTAAGTTGCCGGTTGTCTTTCTCACCGAACGAAGCGCAACAACGCATTGCGACTGCTCAGACGTCGATTTTATACGAGAGTGTGGTACTATCCTGGACGGACCGGGTCTCGGCTCTAGACGAATTCGCCTCTGAACAGAATGTGCAAATTGTACAACGACCTTTCCACTTCTTTGAATTTAGACATTTATTTTTTTATTAAGACTAAAATCTATGAATATTATATTTACAAATGATATATATGTATGTCTATGTTTAAATATATATATGTATGTAGGTATATATAGTTTGCCAACTGTATATTGATTTTTTTATCATTTTATGTTTTCCCTTTTCAAAAAGTAGGAAATGGATATTTTGTTTTAAGAGTTTAAGTAACATTTAGTTAGTTGTGGTTACCTGTAAATGAAAGAGCACAAAACATGATCCATGTGATTCTTTTTTTACTATATTGTATGTTTGTGTATTTTTCGTTGGTAATCCTAAAAATAAATAAATAGACAGAAAACTGTCAACAGGGTGACCCTACAACAATAATATCTTTCATTATCAAATATTTTTATGCCTACAATGGTAGATGTGTAAAAAGTCTATCTAATTTGAGATCAATAATAACTATTGCATGTGGACACTAGTTATAACGAATTTAGTATTTTTTTTTAAATTGCCTTTTTTTGGGAAATATATCAGACTTGACGTTGATAGATCACTATGTCAGTCATATTGTCATATGTCAGATAAGTTTTCGTTTGGTTTAAGTATAGGTTTTGTCGGTTAGACCTTTTTAAAATGACTAAAGAAAATCTGAACGTTAATGGAGAAGTTGAAGAATGTACTGTCGTCACTATTGTTGGTGACGGTGCATGTTTGTTTCGTGCTCTCTCTTATTTAATGTACGGAACACAAGATAGAGCGTTAATGACTGGAGCAAGTTTTCAATTATGACCCACGACAGGAATGGTGATAACTACGTAACATCTGACGAATATTTTGCTGATATGATGAAAAATGCTACTTATGGCGGATTTTGTGAGTTAATAGCAGCAAGATTAATAATCCCATTTAAGTTTGAAGTTTATAGAAACGGTCTCATATGTACGGCATCTGGATATAATGACTATCCGGTAAGGCGATTACGATTCAGCCAAGATTTGTCCAGTGGGCATTTTGATGCCTATCTTCCCATAGCAGCACAGAAAATTACTCGGCGTCGTATGGAGGTAACCCCAGCAAAACATCAACGGGTACTGCAGCGAGTCCTAAGCTCTATGTATCTCACTGATACGCTGAAGTGAGTTACTTCGGCTTTCGAGTAAAATGTCTCTTCTGTCAAAATGCTGATCTACCAATACAACAGCCACTTCATTTGCCGTTGGTGCATTAAATCTGCCTCTGTGTTCTCTTTGTGGTTTTTTATCTGCATGTATTACGACCTTGAATGACTCTGAAGGCGATATATATACATATGAGACCGTTTCTATAAACTTCAAACTTAAATGGGATTATTAATCCTGCTGCTATTAACTCACAAAATCCGCTAAAAGTAGCATTTTTCATCATATCAGCATAATATTCGTCAGATGTTACGTAGTTATCACCATTCCTGTCGTGGGTCATAATGGAAAACTTGTTCCAGTCATTAACCACATATCTGACAGTTTCTGAACGCCCCTCCATCGCTCTATCTTGTGTTCCATACATTAAATAAGAGAGAGCACGAAACAAACATGCACCGTCACTAACAATAGTGACGACAGTACATTCTTCAACTTCTCCATTAACGTTCAGATTTTCTTTAGCCATTTTAAAAAAGTCTAACCGACAAAACCTATACTTAAACCAAACGGAAATTTATCTGACATATGACAGTATGACTGACATAGTGATCTATCAACGCACAGCCCAAAAATTAAAAAATTAATCCTCCAAACCTCAACAACTCCAAACTATACCTAATTAATAATAATACTTCTTAACGCGAGCGAAGCCGCGGGCAAAGGCTAGTCGTCAGATATAATCCGCTATATATATTATCTATGCACTATGCACAAAAATGGTTAATTCAAAGTTCTCTCCAAAATAACTCAATGTAGATGACGCTAGCATACAGAAATTCGTATATTTTAAACTAAAAAGTTACTAATCTTATATAGCCTGCATCTCAAAATCCTTTCTTAGGGGATGCCTACGTCATAGTAGCTTTATGCATGCAAAGTCTTAGCCAGATCAGTTTATAATTGACAAAGTTTCATACAAACTTTCATCCCCTATTTTATCCCCTTGGGGGTAGAATTAATCAAAATCCTTACTTAGCGGATGCCTACGTCATAACATCTACCTGCATGCCAAATTTCATACCGATCCGTCCAATGGTTTGGGTTGTGCGTTGATAGATCACTATGTCAGTCAGTCACCTTTGAGTTATATATATATATATATATATACACATACATATATATATATATATGTATATATATATATATATATATAGATTGTTACAAAGTTTCGGATTATATTTAAATACAAATATTTTAAAATATTTTAAAAAGAGCATAAAAGAACATGAAAGCAAAATTAATGCGGTCGAAATGCGATCTCTACGGAAAATCTGTGGAGTTAGTCTGACCGACCGCATTCGCAACGAACGACGTAAGAGAGCGAGTAGGTATGAAAGAGAGTATTGGTGTAAAGATGCGAAAGGGAATGCTCCGATGGTTCGGACATGTGGAAAGAATGCCGAAAGAACGTCTGGTTAAAAAGATATACAATGCGAAAGTGGAAGGATGTAGGTACCGGGGGAGACCGAGACTAACCTACCTAGACCAGATTGGTCACGTACTGAAGGAAGGTGGAGTCAAGAGTCTCCGAAACGCCGGTTTCGCCTCGCCCACGCTCGCCGGAGCGTGTATGAAGATAATTATGAATGTTGAGGAAGCGAGTGAAGTATGCAAGGATAGAGTTCTCTGGCACTCTGTTCTCTCTGCCTACATGGCGTGATATGGCGTGATGATATGTATGTATGTATGTACAAATATTTTTATATAACCCATCGACAGAATATGGATATAAACAGGTTAAAATGATCACCATTTCCCTACTCTTATCTCTTACTTGGGGTCGATAAAATATTTACTCTTCTTTCATAGTAAATATTGTAAAGATATTGGCAATAGTTTTATAACCGTCAGCTTGCCAGACGCCAACCCTCATTGGGAATGTAATTGTTGACCAAACAGCATCAGATGTGGTTGGCTCAGGCCCTTCGTCGTCTTTTACGATATCCACGAGCAAAGTAAGGGTTGATAGTATTCGTGGTCGTTACCACATAGCTGGTTTAAATAAATAATAAAAAAATAAAAAGAAGATAAATCATAAAAAAGAGACACTAAGAATCGAACTGAGACTGTCTGAATTAAAAGACGATTTCCCCAACTGAGCTAGTTTTATTTTCGATGTCACTGTCTATATTTTTACCCTCATATTCTTATTATATTATAGATGGATAGTGGAGTTATATTATATGGTATACGTTTATTCGAACACACCGTACCCTAAAAATATGCTGAATGGAAACTTAGAAATGTTTCTTGAAATAAAATACTATAGACTAAATTATAAAGAGTGTGCTTTGGAACTACATAATTTAATGAACCCGTTTCCCCCAAACCATTACATCAATGAGTGACTAGACGAACAGTATACTTGCATACTTACGTTATAGAATTTATTTAACTGATATAAACTTTTCAGGTTATTTTTATAATACACGACAAGAAAAGAATACGAATAGTAAACGATTGAAATGTCCATTCAGTGACGAAGTAAGAATAAATTAAGTATAAATGGTTTAGTAAAACGTAATACAGAGCGTAAAACAGATAAACTCATGGCAAGATTCAATATAAAATCGTATTGTAACCCCTTTTAGCAGAAGTGATATAGTGGCATTTTTATATAGTTTCATCATCATTATCACACCCCATAAATGTCACACTCTTGGGCTCGGGCCTCCTCCGTAATGGGAGAGAAATTAACCTACTATACCGCGGTGGTCAGACGTGTTGGTATAGGGTTGTGTTTCGAGGTTTCCTTCTCTCGCATAGATGTTATATGCGTTTTATATCCCTTAGTGGTCTCGTATGATCACTCACGGGTAAGATATGTGGTGTAGGTGGTGAATAGTATTCTTACTCCGTCACCACACGGATAATATTTATTATATAGTTTATTAATATTTTAATATAGTTAATTAGTAAGTAGAAACTATACCGTGTAATATTAAAATCGTAAATGTTTTGCTACTCATTTTGCAATTATATAATCTATATAATCACAGCGAGCTGTATGAAATATTAAATTAATAATACAAATAAGTTGTATACAAAATATAAAAGTTAAAACTGGAAGCCCTTCATCGGTATTCATCGTGGTCATAGTGAGGTTCATTAAAATGCGTGGAACAATAAATGGTGAGCTCACGGGACCTTTTGTGAAGGCTCAAGTTTTAACCGCATTTCAATCTGTTTTTCGTTATTATTTATCATATCGTATATCATAATAAATATATACATATCATGTTAAAAAAAAATAATTACTGTCATCATTAGCAAATAAATTGATTGATAAATCGATCACAACACCACCTAAATTAGATGAAAGAAAAATCTCCAAGTTTTCTTATTTTGTATAGTTGATTTATATATATCAACAAAATGAAAAAATCACAACACTAGTTTAAAAAAATATTTTTCACAAAAAAAAATTATTAGTGGGTTTTTTATTAAGAGTAAAACAATAACGTAATTATAATTAAGATATAGGTTAGTATTTATTATAATTATTTTTCAAGTAATCAATTTTTCATTAAAATTTCATACATACATGTTATTTATAGTTGCACATATTCAAAATGCTTAAAAAAAATGGTTATAGCATAAATGAAATAAAAACACCAAAGAATAGATATCAATTTTATGAATTTCATTAAATAATCTTGGAATGAAATTTTCATGGTAGATAACTTAAGGGTTAAAAATGACCTTGTTCATGTGGATGTACGAGTTAATTTATGTGGGGTTACGTAGCCACGTGCCACGACGACAACGCCCAAGCGCTGTTCCCATATCTACGTACGGGCGGGCCGCCCAACGGATTTCCATATGTTCCGTAAACGACCGTAAATTAAGTACAACTATTATAGAGTAGTATAATGCTAATGTTTTATGTGGGTAACTTCAATGAAAATTAATGTACCATTTCAAGCTTAAATGTTTGTAAAGTTATACTTTGAAATTGATAATTTTACAGTTTGAAAATCGATTTCTATAGTTGATGGCTCTATTATTATGAACGAAAGTTGATTAGGCCTAATAAATGTATGTTACTCATTCACAAAGAAACCATTGAAAATTTTGCCTAAGCAATTATATCTGCTAACTTAAGAGCAGTGGCAGCATAGCATGCAAAAAAAACCGTTAATTAAATATTAATTTAAAATTACAAAATTAAGATATTACTTATTATAACTTATTACTAAGGTGTGACTATGTCGGCGATCGACTAAATAGTGAAGAACCTTCACATAAGAATTCGTTAATTCGGTTCACATAAGAATTCGTCATTTTGTGTTGTCTTCGGCAGTTGTTCCTGAGTCAGCTTTCTCTGTATCCACCTGTGTTTAGTGTTGCAATTGGTATTTCTGATATTGCGGCAACTTGATTAACTAGCGACGTTCCTGACTACGTCTACGTAACAACTATCATAACAGTTACTGTTATTACAATTTAGTAAAATATTCTAAGATTTAAAAAGAAAACAGATTTTCTCAAATGGATATAACAAATTGTCATATTATTATTATTTTATGAATTTATCTGTGTGGTGACGGAGTAAGAATACAATTCACCACCCTCTATCTCGCCCGTGGGTGGTCGTAAGAGATGACCGAGTGATATAAAGCGCATTTATATGCATTTTATATAGTCTTAGTCGTCTCTCTTTTATTTTGTTTTTTTTTTTTTGGATAGGCTATGGTCCGCACACACGCCGCCCGTTCCATTCGAGGCGACGGAAGGGCAGCGCGTGGCCCCATAACCCACTGTATTCTCTCCCCATCGCCGTTGGGCCGGCCATTGGTAACGCTTCCTTGTCATCCGTGGCCAGCCCGGTGGTTTACTCTTTCAGGTACCATTCCCCGTCGACGCCCTAGCTAACTGCCAGGGCGTCGCTCTCATGCGGTCAGCCTCTCTGCGGGTATCGGATTATTCCCCGATCCAGTCACCCGCGGCCCAAGGCGGTATCAGGAGCACCTTAGTCGTCTCGTACGATCACCCACCGATTGATGATATTATCATCTATGCAAGATGAGGAACATTCGCAACAAAACCCTATACCAACATGTCTGACAAGCATGGTATAGTAGGTCAATCTCCCTGCTATTATGAAGGAGGTCTGAGCCCAATAATGGAGCATATATGAGCTGAAATAATGATGCTATGTACAAATAAAAAAGGAAGTCAATAGCCTTAATATTATAAGAGTTAGTTTAATTTCATTATTTATTCTATTTTTCAACAAGTAGTAGTTTCATAGAAATGCTCTCTGTAAAGAAATACTTTTTAAATGAGAAATTATAAATAGCATATATATCCCTTGCAGGGTAGGTAGGGAGAACAAAGTGCCAGAGAACTCTATCCTTGCATACTTCACTCGTTTCCTCAACATTCATAATTCTCTTCATACACGCTCTCCGGTTTCGGAGACTCTTGACTCTACCTTCCTTCAGTACGTGACCAATCTGGTCTAGGTAAGTTAGTCTCGGTCTCCCTCAGTACTACAACCGTCCATTTTCGCATATTTATATCTGTATTTATATCGACTTGGATCATCTGCAACTTATGCCGTCTGGTCAACAATTACACCAGGCAAGCTGCTGTGCATAAAACTACTGCCAATAACTTTTGCAATTTGTACAATAGAAAATGAATATATATTTTGTTAACCCTAAGTAATTAGGGATAAGAGCAGGGAATTGATGAAGTAACCTTAGCTCCTTGTTTACTACATACAGTTGCTTTTTGTATGTGGATTGAAAATTTCCATGTGTACCAATATATTACCTATTACTTTTGCGTGGTTGTTATAAAAGACAACTGAGAAATGTAAGAAATATCGGCGGGTCAGCCATTGAAGTCAGAGGATCAGTTCGGGTAGCCCGCTCAATAGGTAGAGTGAGGATAACCGAAGAGTTATAGAGGCCCTGTGTGTGTGGAACTGTGACCAGACTATAGCCGGTCCCAAAAAATAATAAATAGGAATGTAAGACCAAACAAATATGAAATAACATCTATGTAAAGAAAAAAATATATAATAAAAGAGTCAACGAGCTAGCATAGTTAATATCTCTTCTATTACGGAGTAGAACGTATATTAGTTGAAATTAAAAAGAAGAAAAAGTTAATTTTACAAATTTATAACAAAAAAATCTAATTGACAGGGCAACTACTGGCTGGTATCAAATGAGTTAAGATATTCAAGCGAGCTCAGACACGGCCCATTCAAAAGGCACTCTAAACGGAGGTATACGAGCCGTAAAATAGGATTTCATGCATGCGTTGCTTTGTGTGAACAAATATGTACGGTTGACAACATATGGCCTTTGCCGATAACCTCCCTGGATAAATAAAAATCATATTCAGACTTTTATATTTTCCATAAATTGCAAATTATATTAATAAATTCTATAGTCATTGAACAATGTTACATTATGCTTTTTTTCTAAGAAATCCTTACTAATATTATAAATGCGAAAGTAACTCTGTCTGTCTGTCGCTCTTTCATCCCAAAACTATTGAACCGATCTAAATGAAATTTGGTACACAGATAGTCTAGAGCCTGATAAAGGACATGACTACTTTTTAATGCAAAAAAAGGGTTGTAAAGGGGGATGAAAAGTTGTAAGGAAGTATCGTCATTTTTAAAGCCTTGAAACTTATTTTTAGGCTATTGATTAGATATAAATAAATATGACATTAACATGTTGTTAAATTTTACCCTTAAGGGGTAAAATAAAAATAGAGGATGAAAAACTTTAGGAAAGTAACCCTTTACGCGGGCGAAGCCGCGGGCAGAAGATAGTATTATAAATAACTAGAAACAAGCAAGAGAAAAATATTGATTATATAATCATGGCAAATAAATAGACCTTAATGAAAAAAATAACAACAAATATATTCCATATATATCTTGATAGTTTAATTATATTCATCATCATCATCTCAGCTCATATATGCGCCACTGTTGGGCTCGTGCCTCTTCCATAATGGGAAGGAAATTGACCTACTACACCATGCTGGTCAGACGTGTTGGCATAGGGTTTTGTTTCGAGTTGTCCTTCTCTTGTATAGATGTTATATGCGTTTCATATCCCTTGGTCGTCTCGTGAAACACCCACGGGAAAGATATGGGGTGGTGAATTGTATTCTTACTCCGTTACCACACGAAAATGAATTATACTATTAGGTACTTATTATATTATCATCTATATTATATATATATATATATATATATATATATAAGAGATTTCCACTTATGTATTGACTCACGATATCTCAGGAATATTCCTTTCGCCGAGTAGAGATCAGCTAAGAACGGATTTTACGAAATTCCACCCGCAAGAGGGGGTTGCTAGGGTGTAAAAATCACATTTTTCAAATATAGCTCCTACAGACTTGGAATTTAGTGTGGGCTTCTTTCTGCTCTGTGGAGGTCAGATGAAGTAATATTTAAAAGAATTCTATGTAGCGAAAGTAAACTACACAACTGAACTGACGTAACTGAAGCAAAGCGAGGGCGGGTCGCTAGTTATTTATATATCACAATTCTTATTATAGAATAGAATATATATATAGAATATCAGTTCACCTGCTGTAAATATATTACAATGCAAAACCAAACCTAAGTGCTTGATTTTAAATGTATTTTGACAGAATTCAACGATACGATATATAGTTATTTTACACAATAACCCCACTTTTTGTGTGGTGGCGGAGTAAGAATACAATTTCACCACCCCCACCCGTGAGTGATCGTAAGAGACGACTAAATGATCTAAAACGCATATATCAACTCAAACAAAACACCCAACCATTATACTAATATGTCTGACGAGCGTGGTATATTAGATCAGTTTCCTTCTCATTATAGAGGAGACTCCAGCCCAACAATTGTACATATATGAACTGAGATGAAACCATACTTAATTGCTTCATGGTAAATGATGGTGACCGGTCAACTTACCAACAGACAACGCTTTGGTAGTGGTAGGACCACGCTTTTGACAGTTTTCTGTCTACAGCCGCGGGCCGGTCCGTCCGGGGTAGTACCACCCTCTCGCAGAAGATCGACGTCTGAGTAGTGGCAATGTGCTATTGCGCTTCGTTTGGTGAGCGAGAGAGCTGGAAGCCCAACGGGGTGGGTTTGGGGATTTTATTTGTAGGCAGCGGCCTAAGCTATACCCTTAGTATTGCAAAGGTCCATGGGCGGCAGTGACACTTACCATCAGGTGTGCTGCTTGCTCGTTTGCCACCATAAGCAATAAAAAAAAACGCTGAAAATGTTTTTTTTATTTTCAAAAATCACCCACCACACACTAAGGATTACTCCTTAGTGCGTTATGGGTGATTTTTCTATGATTGGATCACACTTAACTTTTAAAATGTGTCATAATTTAAGCTCATATATTATATTCAAAACAGTCACTTATAGATCACACAAAAATTGCACTCCATAAACAAAACCACAAAGGCTACTGAGGCTTTTCCAACATCCATGTAATAACACTAAAAAAAAGTTGTATATCCTAGCTACATTCAACTATATTATAAGCTTCATTGATATTTATGCATGTTGTGTGACCGTCGAATTAAAGTAACACTGCAAATAAGATTTATCTTTCGCAATGACCTTTCATCTCAAATTCATATACAGAATGCTATTCTCTGAGCAATCAGCAAAACATACGTGAGTCTGTGTCCCGAGTGCCCCATTGCCCAGTCATTTTGAATATTGCATTTAACGCTACTATCTCTACGACTCTCAGCGTTCCTCTTAGCTTGCATTTTTGTGCTGACCTTTTTATGATTAAAACTGTCCAGATTCAAATATATTCTAGAGTGGAGACTGATTGTTTCAAAGAATAAATGCAAACTAAGGCTTTAGTTTCTTCTTCAGTAATTTATTTTTGAAGACCTTACAAACTGTGGGGTAAAATACGTAATCAATTTGTACACAAATGGTAGATAGGTATTTATTATAACAAAAAAGAAAAATAAGCAAATTTATATGTCCATATCTACTTATACATATAAAAGTTGTAATAGGAATCCAAAAATTAATTTAAAACATATAGAAACATTTGACAATTGAAGAAGTACATCTATATAAATTCGAAAATATCCAAAAAAAGTAAATAAGACACAAGTATGCAAAAAGACCAGCATGCTACTACTACATATGATAATATACGTAACAATAATTTATATCCACAAGATTAAAACTATTCTACCTTAAAGAAACATATTCACTCATTCATATCAAAAAAGAAAAAGTTAATTCATATAGTATGTATTAACTTTTGATTGTCTGAAATTACTTTGAAATTCTTAATTATGAGTAGAACAATAAACACCGGCAACAGATCGAAGATATTTTGAAGAGCACTGACATTTCATCTCAACGTAGACATTGTTTGCATTTTGCCTCGCAATAGTAATCTAAGTTACTGGTCGGATTGTGGAGAACTTGAGCGGAACTATAGAGTTAAGCGTATCCATTTAACTAATGCACTGTCCGACTATTGGTCTTGGTGCAAACGAGGCACTTTGTTCCACTGAGTAACATATTAGCTATGTTACTTACTCAACAGTACTTGTACTTAGTCTTTCTACTGTTAACTATGTCTCATAGTTCCTAACTTGTCGCCGTTCCTGAAGTCGACAAATACTCCATAAGTACATAATAACTAGTTTAATAGTTATCTCTTATTCTTCAACTCTTCTTATATATATACGACTGTCGGATATGGGTCTCCTATTTAATGGGAGGGCATTTAATCTATTACCTCATGCTCCATGCGAGTTTAAATAGATTTTTAATTAGAGACTTTCTTTACTTGAATTGCAACAAACATATCCCTAATGATTTCTAATGTTTACGCGAGTATTACATATTTGAAATAAAACTAGTTTTACGGATTCTATAGCGTTTTTATTTGATTTTTAATTTCCCGATGTTTTGAACACTTCACAGTGATTATGGTCACGGGAGGACTAAGGTGTTTCAAGTCCAATAAGTCGTCGTAATCGTTATTACTGAAATTTACATCCACCCACCACAGCACCATTAAAAATAAAAAATGGAAATAACATTAAAACGTGTAATACCTAAATCTATAATTCATAATTATTATCCAAATTACTGAAATTTTTAGCATTTAATATGCTTAATTATTTATAAATACCCGATTACGAAACAAAAAATTATGTCACAAGCGGGGTGACATAATTTTTCGTTTCGTAATCGGGTATTTATAATTAATTAAGCATATTAAATGCTAAAAATTTCAGTAATTTGAATAACAAGGTTGTGTCATCGTTCAGAATTGTATTACAATTCTAACTGTAAGGTTTGAAGTATTAAGTCTATACAATATGTAAACATTGTCCGATAGATGGCATACGTCACCTTGAAGACATAAGATATAATATGAAGCGAAATCTGCATGTCCTAAAATAGTTCACGATGGTGTAAGTGGCAGCACGGTTGGGCCGGATTCCCAATAGGTGCGGGTTCGCACCCCGCTTGTGACATAATTTTTTGTTTCGTAATCGGGTATTTATAATTATTATGCAATTGAATGAGGCGTGAAATATATTAATATCAGTTGTTCTACTTTTTTAATCATCATCATCATCACAGTCCATATATGTCTCATTGTTGGGCTCGTAATGGGAGGGAAATTAACCTACTATACCACGCTGGTTAGACGTGTTGGTAGAGGGTTTTGTTTCGAGTTTTCCTTCTCTTGCATAGATGTTATATACGTTTAGGGGATATACCCTTAGTCGTCTCTTACGATCACCCACGGGTAAGATAGGGGGTGGTGAATTGTATTCTTACTCCGTCACCACACGGACATTTTTTTTTAATACAGATATTATAGTATTTGGCACAAAAGATAGATTGTTATGTCCCGGCAACTATACAAACATACAGTAATTCCTCATTGATTTCGTATACATTCCTCTGTATTTGATATCAACATCATATACACAGGCATAAATAGATAATGATAATAATAATAGCCTGGCTCTGGCCTTAGTTTTCACCTAATAGTCTATAATTGCCAAATAATATATCGTAATTAAATCTGATACATAGGTGTAATTAATAGTTGATAATTAGCATGTAAGCAGCAAGTGAATCAAACTTAGATCAGTAATAAAAGCTAATTGGATAAGTGTGACGTCCCGAACTAAAACCGCTGGACCGCGCTGAAGGATCGTCGACGTCAAAAAGATTAGCTACTGAAGGTGGTGTCATTAGTTGAACTAGTCAAAAGTTGGCAAGCGGCTTTGCAACCGAATTCGGGATCTTTGACAGTTATAAGAAGTGCAAACAAACTACTTGTATCAACATTAAAAAAATATATATGTAAGTCTGTATCACCTAGGTTCAGTACAGTGAAACTGTTTGGAAATAAATATTATTTCATAGTTGCTAATTATCATCACATGGCACATTTACTTCAAAACTGGCTATTGGAAACCAAGAAAGTGGGCACCAGTATCCTTGGACAATTTATAATACCAACTGCGATCGAATTTTGTTTTAATTTTTTATTTCAAAGACAACTCCGTGCGCTAAACCATTGTATTGCATTGCGGGTGACCTTACAAATATACAATGAAAGGGCACAAATAACATTCAGACTCAGAACAAGTATTGTAGATCACACAAAATATTGTAATGTCTGAGAATCGAATCAGCGACACTTGGCCCTTACATTATATATTCAGCCAAATAGCTAATCTTCTTTTCTATCATACTCCGAAGATGCTTCTTTAGTCGATGAGAGCGTTACATAGCCGAGCGTGACGCCTCAGTCTTACTGAATATCCACAAAATAAAGTGCACAGCGCGCCTGAGTATTCACTTTAACTAACTTTCCGATACAGGACCGTTGGACCGTCCAACAGTGAACATGAACAGACTGATGGATGAGTAGATGAATTCACATTTATATGTTATATATTTGATTCATAGTGGATTCTAATAGCATCGCAAACAAACGAGTTTAATAGTTGGGACGTATACATATTAGCAAACAAACTGTATATGTGAGCTTTTTCAAATGTTTACTCTTAACAAATACAATTATCGAATTTCGCGTTAAAGCAATATAACCACATACATACGTAATATGAGTGCGGCCCCACCAACGTTATTAGTTCCAATTACCGTGGTAACCTCAGCACATGTATGGGCAATTAAATGGAGTGATACCTTACTTCCATTAGTACCCTGTGTGTTGTTTACATCAATTAACAACCATGTTAATTTTAATGCTCGCATCTGTTGCCCGCTTTGTATAGCGTACCTTGACTACGGACTCCACGACTTACGCCTAAATACTGTAAATTGTCGCACAATTTATAGCGTGTTTGTAATTTATAATTATTGTGTGTTAATTAACGAACTAATTATTAACATTATAGACGCGAAAGTTTGCTTCAATGTATATCTTTATTAAATATTATTATTACATACTCGTATAACGTGCGTATGTTTATTGAAGACAATACTTAAACCATGATAATTTATTATTACGAATGTTTGTGTATAATTTTTATCAGATTTTCCCATTTTTTGTTAGGACTGTTAATTTAATTGTTCAATTTCCTCGTTAAGGTGCTGTGATAATAAATACGTATCTCCTGGGAAGTGTACGACTTCTAATAAAAATAGATGATTATAAAAAAAATCTCAATTACAGAGTAATAAATAAAAGCTTTACCGATATATATCTAAAGGTTGTATAAAAGTGTGGTATGAACGTTAAACTGGAATGCAATGCCACAGGTCGTCGTTTTTATGCTCCCCTTAATGTTATTTTCTCGTTTATGACACTATAAAGACGATACTGGCCACTACGCGTAATGAAATCTTGTGTTCACAGTTCAATACCTATAAGTTAGTAAATAAAAATGCTAAAAAATCCATTTATAATAACACATTTTGCAGTGACATATTTGCACGCGAGTGAATGGTACACGTATTTTATACAATAACTCTTGTTACTTTAATTGTATGAACATGAATCCAAGGACCCTAACGCTTTGATTTTAAGTTGGATATCGTGTATTATTGCCTATGTCAGAATAATTATCATAAGCATTATCTTTGAAATACTGGATATTCCAATGAAAGGATAGGTTGAATTGCTTGAACTTAGTTAAAAATAAGAAAAATTTACTTTTGAATCAGCCTACCTGATCATAAGATGATAGTTTTACGACCCGTGAACTTTAGTTTTAAAACTTAGTTTTTTTATACACAGCGAACACATCGATATCTAAGAATTGTTGCTGTCTTTTCAGAGCTAAATAAGCAAGATATCACTATTATTGATTTGCTTTATTTCTGTTCTATCATGGAACAAATAATTTGCGATAAAGAAAGGGTTACTCTTTAGAATGAAATTTGGCTCGAGATTTCTAGAATGAAATTTGCCTGTCTTATTATCAAAGTTAGATTTGTGTTTATACATTAATACCTATATTTTAGAAAACCCCGTGTAGTAAAGGGTTAAGCTAGGTTGGAAATCGAAAGAATTAACTAGAGGAGTACCAGTAAAATAAGTGGAAACTTATAACAATAACGGCGATCACCAGCCCGCCTGCCAAGTATTGTGATTGTAGCTTTAACGACCTTCTATGAACGGTTATATCGAACTGCGGGCATTGATTTGTTGATGAACCAATAAATGTTTTTGTATCATTATTAGTAGCAGTATTAAATAAAATCTGTCAAGGAAATGGGAAAATGAAATATAGGTAAGCGGTCGTGCTTATTCTATCTCGAAGAACATACATTTCTTCGAGTTAGAAATAATATAGGCGTCCTCGAAATGAAGCATCTTAAATTCGCAGTCAGGTCTGCTAACGTGCTTTTCATCATCTTAGCTTAGATATGTCCCACTGTTGAGCTCGAGCCTCCTCTATAATAGGAGGGAAATTGACCTACTATACACTCTAGTCACACGTGTTGGTATAGGGTTTTGTTTCAAGTTTTCCTTCTCTTGCATAAACGTTATGTTCGTTTTAAATTCCTTAGTCGTCTCTTACGATCACCCACGTGTACGAGAGGGGGGTGGTGAATTGTATCCTTACTCCGTCACCACACGGAATTCGTGCATTTACTTATTTTTATTTATTTATACAATTTTCCGTAAAAGATTTTTACGAATCAGTATTAGGCTTACACTAATCACACTTGTGTTTTAAGTGTAAAATAGCCATTTATCTTTTTATCACACATTCCCTTACTTAGGTTTTTTTATTCAACAGAGCAATAAAGTGCGTGCCTGACTTCTTGCAATACCAAGAAGTCGTTCCAAATAGTGAGGGGGCTTTCCTATTGAGATTGATCATCGACAACCGTCCGTGTACTACTAAGTATAAACCGCAAAGTATTCCAATTCTGAATGAATTGGAATATTTTACTTCTCTATAGGAAGTAGTTATCAATATTTATGGTCAACCAATATAACTAATTGCTCTCACCACAGTGTATTGCCTGCATAGATACCTTATCGAATGCGACATCTTTGTATTAAGCCCGCATACTCTCTACAATCATTCACAAGGCTCTGTACCGATAGTTCACCTAAGTAGATATCTCCTGTCTATTATTTACCCATTAGATGCTTACGATATTACCTCAATACTCAAACAACTATGTTGTATTGATATTCAATTGATGTTTGAGCTGGGAAATTAAATCTTATATATAAATTCTGCTTGTAGTATATGTGTTTCAGGAATTTTATTTGCGATTTTCAGGCATTTTGTTATAATTTTGTATATTAATAGATATTGTCATATGTACATTCTTGAATAATATTGTATTCTTGACATTCTGTTCGCCATCTATCCAAATCATCTGACGATGAATGAACAGCGTTAGACTCCAAAGTTTGCCATACTATTCTTTTCTACGAATTAAGCAGGCCATCGGCACCTATTCTTTAGTGGCCCATTTGGCTAGTTAAAACATCCAACCTACATTCAATAAATACATTTTAATAAATTCAATTTTAATTAACTTTATACAAGCAGTTGAATAAATTCTAAGATATATTTAGTTGAAGATATTTTATATTACTGAAGTTAGTAAATCTTATTGAAAGAACATAAAAGTAACAAAAAGTTATACTGAAAACATAATAAAATGGTTTACCAATTAAAATGATGCTAAAACTAAAATTCTGATTATTTAATTTGTATTTTACGTTAAAATATTCTAACTTTATTAAGATCACGGTCTTTGTTTACCGAACCATTCTACTAAAGAAATCAAAGATTATTTAGAGTATTTACTGTGTCTATTTCGAATAAAAAAGCAATGTATATTAAATACTAGTTATTCAGACATATGATAACTAGTTATTATTATATCAAATTATATTAGTCTCTTGCCCTCAAAACTCGATGCGAAAAGCTAAACGCAGCTAAATATATATAATAATTATTGAAGGTAAACCAGTGGTACATCATTTGATGTAAATTAATACAACCATTATGGTTGTCAAAGTATCGCACTACGCCCCGGAGGCAGCGTTAATGTAACGAGGTTACGAATTGTTATCCCATTGGGAGTTAACCCAAAGCCGGCTCATCCCTAGCTCGTTTCATCTATAAATGTTCTTAATAATATTTCTTCATGGTATTTCCCACTTGAGAGTTGTAGCTTGTGTTAGATTTGTAACATTATATTTTGCTTATTTTATAGCAGAGAGGGTCCTGGGATCGTCATACAATGAAAAAGAAAGAAGAATTTGGGATATTGAATAAGGAATGAATTGACTGTTAAATCATATACATAATAATTCTTTTGCTCTATATAAAACATGTTTTCTGAAATAAATTGATAAAATATGAAATTAAAATTTTATCAAGTTATTTTCTAAGCTATTTTGACTTATAATCTTATAGGTATAAGAATTTAACGAATTTTACCTGCGAGAATAAGATTGCAGCAAAATTCCAATAAATAGGAATTTTTGTTCAGAAAAGGTAGGTTGGCGATCGCACCTATTACCTAACAGATTTATTTTGAGGATGTCTGGCCGATGCTGGTTGAGTGGTTGGATTGACTGCATGGGGGGTACTTACCTCACGAATGGTACAAGTTTTGCTAGGGCATTTTTAGCTCAGCATAAACTTGTCAACATGCTTGTGATAACAGAAAAAACAGCGCAGCTGATACTCTAGATAGGAATGGTCTAAATAGAGCGCGGTGATCTCGCTATCGGTCATTATTTAAGCTATTAATTTCGCTGTTGGTCATGATTACATTGATAGTTGCTAAAGTCAATCCAAAACTGGGCAGCGTCAGAGACTAGGAAGCCTTTACGCCTTCTGCGAGACAATTGTCACGTAAAGAAAACGGGAGAATGGATTTAATACTGGGAAAATGCTGCTGCCTATTCTACTGGTGATTGCTCAAGTGGTACTTCTAAGTTTCACAGGACTGTAAAACAGTAAAGAATTAATAGAACACGTAATGTGTATTTAAGCATCGTACAATGCGAAAGTGGAAGGATGTAGGTACCAGGAGAGACCGAGACTAACCTACCTAGACCAGATCGGTCATGTACTGAAGGAAGGTGCAGTCAAGAGTCATCGAAACCGGCGAGCATGTATGAAGAGAATTATGAATGTTAAGGAAGCGAGTGAAGTATTCAAAGATAGAGTTCTCTGGCACTCTGTTCTCTCTGCCTACCTGATATGTATGTATGTATAAAGAAAATACAAAGTAAAGATAGAGAAAATCCTTACAGTATATACAATATTAAAAGTTTTTAGTTTAAATATAGCGTCTTTAAATATAACCCAGGAAATATAAATTTAAAAAGTCATTTTAAAGAATTCCCTGTGTATTGCTATAAAGTCGGAGGTGACATCGTTGAACACGTATCTCCGCTAATCTGTTATCCGGTCTTAGAAATAATGTTGCCATTTGAGATTTATTAAATTCCTTACAAGGGATTATATTACCGTATAATTATTATGATATATTATGATACTAGTGTAGCGTAAACATTCACATTAATTCAACATGGAGTGTAAGGTCTTAAATGCAATAAAAAAATATAATTGTTTTCTCGCAAACTATATCACTGAAATGGCAGAAGTGTAACAAACATAGGTATATCTCTGTCTCATTTAGTCCCATGTAATATTATATATACAATCATTTATCACGAATATTAACAAATTTCAGACTATTTTATTGCCAAGTTCTTCCAAAAAAATTGCAGACAAAATTCGATGTCCTTGTTCTAAACTAGTTTACAATTGAAATATTCTATTGAAATATATATTACATAAATAAAATTTTAAACACCCTTGAGTTATGCATAACAGGGTGTTCACGAATCTATAAATATAAACCAGTACGCTAATAGATTGTCTAACAGAAATTAACAGTATGAGCTATTTGGTTAGTCAGTACGAGTAATTACGATGATTGAGTTACTTACGTGGATTAAACTATGGCAAATTCGCAAAGAATTACGTAAGAGAAAATAATAAAGAGTAAGTCATTGCTAAATGTAGTATATAAAGTAATTTTGTAGAGTATATTTTATATTATTAAATTAAACTAAAATTCCTTATAATAGTGGGTAAAAATAATAGTATAGCAACTCTTTTTGCTTAAGAGAGCAAGTTTGCAATTCAAGCATTTCACACGACGTCTTGCAAGTATTGTAGGATTTCTAACTGAACTTTCGTCTTATGTATATATTCTTATACGTATTTTTCACTTGTTATGTATGAATGATATAAACGTGTTTCGAATAAAAATATACGATAAAATTTAGATTTCATGTTTAAGTGGATATAGAGACGTCTGCAATACCTATTTTTGAAGTTAATTCCTACTTCTTTAGGCGCCTTATGTGAAAATTATAAGAGCTGAATTTTAAGATGAACGCACTGATGTGCGTTCATCTTAAAATTTCATCATTGTAACGCAAAAGTAACAGATGAAGCTGGCCGCTAGGCCACTCATTAGGTCTCCAAAACCAGGCTACCAACAAATGAGAAATAGAATCTCTTTCTAGTTACTACATTCGCAACACGTATTTTAGTTTCCTACAAGTGCGAATTATATAGAATTATGCTAATAAATTAAAATATTTAGTAGTGATTTAAATTGAATGTTTTACATACATACATACATATCATCACGCCATATCCCTTGCAGGGTAGGCAGAGAGAACAGAGTACCAGAGAACTCTATCTCTGCATACTTCACTCGCTTCCTCAACATTCATAATTCTCTTCATACATGCTCGCCGGTTTCGGAGACTCCTGACTCCACCTTCCTTCAGTACATGACCGATCTGGTCTAGGTAGGTTAGTCTCGGTCTCCCTCGGTACCTACATCCTTCCATTTTCGCATTGTATATCTTCTTAACCAGACGTTCGTTTGGCATTCTTTCCACATGTCCAAACCATCGGAGCATTCCCTTTCGCATCTTTACACCAATACTCTCTTTCATACCTACTCGCTCTCTTACGTCGTCGTTACGAATGTTTTGATTAATATTATTTACTATTCGTAAATATTAGTGAAAAATTATCCTATCCTTTTCCAGTCCTTTTATTATTTTATTGTAATTAATTATTTGCGTGCAATTAAATACTATTTTTAATGATGGCAAAGAAGTATGACTACTTCTCACGTGATTTTTCTTTTTTATTAAACCCTAATTTTATAAACATACGTAAGATTTCGGAAAATATAGGCATATATATGCTATATTTTACTTTTGAAATGCTGTGTGGTAGTGGCTACGAATACTACCAACCCTTACTTTGCTCGTGGATGTCGTAAAAAACGAATAACAGCCTTTGACCTGGGCCAACTCCATCTGATGCCGTTTGGTCAACAATTACATTCCCAAGGAGGGCTGACGTCTGTTAGACGGCCGGTCATTAAACTATTGCCAATAACTATTACAATATGTACTAAAAGAAGAGTACATATTGTATCGACCTCAAGTACTTGGGATAAGAGTAGGAGAATGATGATTTCACTTTTGAAATAAAATTTCAAACGCTCATGATTAAGTGATGTATGTATGATACGGCTTCGCACTGAGTAAATAGGCTTTATATAGCGGGGGACTTTACAAACATATAATTAACGCAGACAAATTACACTCAGACTCCGAACAAGACTTTGCGGGTACAAAATACTGTCCTACGTAGAAATCGAACCCATAGCACTAGCTGGTAAGGTCAGTATCTTAACCACTGCGCCATCTGTGCAGTCAATATTAAATTGATAATTAACTTAAATAACTTTGAATATTTATAATTTTTAAATTTGTCTTCTCAAGTTTTCCATATCACTTGTGAAGTAAAACTTTGTTTAGTACAGGTGGAATTTTAAACCACATTTATTGGAGATTTAGTCCAACACGCTTTAATAAATGAGCCTATATATGTACCACACCTATATGTAGTAAACAATTATTCTTATTCTCATGTTTATAAGAGACGTTTTATTAATGTTTAAAAAAATTTGTACATACCTACATAAAATCGTGTGATTGCATGCATGACTTAGTTTTATTAAAATCTTATCAATAACATGCGAAATTATAACATGCTATACCGTAAGACACAGGCGACCCTAGCCCAGTTTTAGCCTTAAACACTTTATTGGAAATATTATAACGAGAGCCACTTATTTCTAGTAAAACTAGGATGCACAGAAAGTGATCTAACAAGCTCAGATCTCAAGTGGGGGTTTAATAGCTAATCAGGATAATTTCTTATTTAATATAAAACTATCTCTAAAACAAATAAATTGACTATTATTCTAAGTCTGATCGTGATTTACGTTCAGTAATTGTATATTTTTCCTCAAAAAAAAAAAAAAAAAATGGTACAATTTTTATATTTCAATATTGTTAAAAGAAACAGCACAAATAAGCATATTGAAATAAATTGCAAAGCAGTTTGCCTCAGCTTACAAGACGTTGTAAAAATTAAGTATAAATACGAGTAGGTCGGCAGTACGAGACCACGCAAAGTTTTGGGCGCTTAACTTTTCTGCTCTCTTACCCATGCCAGGATTAAATTTTAAACTTCTACTGACTATCCTCATGAAGTTGAAATGAGTTGAATTTATAGACTGTACTTACGAATTTAACTTGTACTTAGTGTCATGTTTTTTAATAGTAGATATTTCAAATTAAATTGTATTGTAAATTGTATTAATTAAATTCGTTTATTTAAAATTCTTCACCTCTGTTCATATATGAGATGAGAAATGGGAAATGAGAAGGAATTTACTTATATTATGGTTGGTATAGGGATTTATTTCAAATTTAACTTCTTTTATAAAGATTTTATATGCATATTATATTCCTTAGTCGTGTTTCACGATACCTACAAGTAAGATGGTGACTTACTATTTCACCACGAGCAACATATATCTAATTAGTGTTTAAAAACTTCTTAAAACTCTTAAGAGAACAAACTTCTTTCTCTAATGGTAATATATGTCTTATTATTAATTACGACTACTAGTCCCAATGACAGAGCTATTAACTTACTATACAACGCTAGTCAAATAAATTATCATATAATTTTGATTAAAATTTTCCTTTTTTTGCGATATCCGCTTAAAACCCTCGTCGTCTTTTTACGATACGCGACCGAAAGCAATGAAAACAAATGTGGCGCTATAGATACAAAAATATGTTTTGATGGGAATTATGTTGTCAATATCAATAAAGTAACATTGTGTAAGTGATATCAAGATCAAAAATATCACTTACGATGTACAAACAAGACGGAACAACTGTGGAAAGCAAACTGAAATCTTCCCACTATTATAATCGATTGCTGATGTTATTGCACAAGTTTGCGACTTTATTGACAGAGTTGCCAAAGTAATTCCAATAGACAATGCTGTATAGATTATTAAAAATACTGAGGGGAATATAAATTACATTACTTTCGTTATCTATTTATAAATATTTAGTTAATCAATCTTTGTTTTATGAAACAATTGTCATAGATACAAAACTTTCAATAAATAATGTTTCGTTAATTTATATTTTTTAAAATGTTTATGTGAGCAAAACCAAAATAATGGTCTTTGAAAGAGATAAAACCAGAACAGATGTAAGAGTAACAATAGGTAATGATGTGCTAGAGCAAGTGGATGAATTTGTATATCTTGGATGTGGATTTAGCCGAGATGGAAGGTACACCACTGATATAGAGCGAAGAGTGAATGCGGGAAATAGAGTGAACGGAGCGTTGGGGCAACTTCTCGGCAGCCACCACCTCAGCCAGAAGGCACGTGTAGCAATACATAACGCAGTGCTTGTCCCAACATTACTGTATGGAAGCGAGAGTTGGGTATGCAGAAAAGAGTATGATAGTAAAATTAATGCGGTCGAAATGCGATCTCTGCGGAAAATCTGTGGAGTTAGGCTGACCGACCGCATTTGTAACGACGACGTAAGAGAGCGAGTAGGTATGAAAGAGAGTATTGGTGTAAAGATGCGAAAGGGAATGCTCCGATGGTTCGGACATGTGGAAAGAATGCCAAACGAACGCCTGGTTAAGAAGATATACAATGCGAAAGTGGAAGGATGTAGGTACCGAGGGAGACCGAGACTAACCTACCTAGACCAGATCGGTCATGTACTGAAGGAAGGTGGAGTCAAGAGTCTCCGAAACCGGCGAGCGTGTATGAAGAGAATTATGAATGTTGAGGAAGCGAGTGAAGTATGCAGAGATAGAGTTCTCTGGGACTCTGTTCTCTCTGCCTACCCTGCAAGGGATATGGCGTGATGATATGTATGTATGTATGTATGTAAAATGTTTAGGTTCAATACATTATTTCAGTGCCATTTCAGCACAGTTTTGTGATCAATCAAATAAAAATATAATCCATAAATTATTAATCCATAAATTGAGTTACAATCTCTGATTTAAAAGTATTACTATACGTTTGAAATAAAACTGTTTTTACGGATTCTATCGCATTTGTATTTAATTTTCAATTTCACGACGTTTCGAATACTTAAGAGAGTCCATAGTCACGGCAAGACTAATAAAAAAGGACGAATCTTTCTCAGTATGGCCAACTAAAAATAGTTTATTTTCAAAATCACAATTATCATTTCTGAAATTTTAATTTAATATATTATAAATATACAAACAAAACAATATAATCATCATCACAGCCAATAAATGTCCCACTATTGGGCTCGGGCCTCCTCCACAGTGGGAGGACAATTAACCTACTATACCGCGCTGGTCAGACGTGTTGGTATAGGGTTTTATTCCGAGTTTTCCTTCTCTCGCATAGATGTTATATGCGTTTTATATCCCTTAGTCATCTCGTATGATCACCCATGGATAAGATATGGATTGGTGAATAGTACTCTTACTCTGTCACCACACGGAAAGATTAAACATAACAATATACATATATTAAATCTCTGATACTTGTACAGTGTGAATTGTATTTAAAAGATTTGTTTACGCCATTACAACCTCCTAACCTTTCGTTATTATATACACCCTAAATTTTTTTTCATACATTCAAATTTTAGATTATAGAAAGTATATAAAGAGGAAAATTAATAATAAAAGTCAACCGTTTTATTTTCTGACGTAAAATAAATATCCTTATATTAATATCTAGAGATAATATGAGGATGAGCGTCATATTAGATAAACACTTAATATTACTGCCGTCATATATTGGTAGGCCTTCGCACAACTAAAGTGAAGAACATTAGCAAACAGTTTAGACTCTCAACACACACCACTGTAAATATATGTAATAGAGAGCAGACTCAACATATAGGTATTATAACATTGAAGATAAGTTTTTAGTAAGATTTAAATACATTAAAAAAATTGTTGTTGCTAGATACTATAGAAATTGGCGATGGACAAAAATCAATGAAAGTTAGCAACGACAAATCACTTCGGCTTTTAATCGTCTTTAAGAAAATAGCTCCGATGCATTTCATCGGTCGCTCTAAAGAATTTCTCTTTTTAATATGAGCATCGATTCCAATTACTAAAGATCAAAGAATCGCCGCGCGGCCCACTTCGTCTTTGTTCAAACGAAAGATGAATTATTCAGAGAGCTGGAAACGTTTCAATTGGCCAGCTATAAAAAAGGAAACGGTTCGTTGCCTCTTCCACTAAATTAAAATTTTTCTTTATTTTCGTTTTTAATAAATAATTTTGGACTATTTTAATTTATAATTGTCTCATATTTAATTACTTATGTAAATATTGTTTAACATACCGCGTATTCTCTACTTGTTACTTGAGTTGATTCAATTGTGAAATTAATTCAATTAAAATAGTTTCAATTGAATAATACTCCTTATAAAAAAAAAGTATAAAGAAAAATAATTTTGAAATAAACAGATTAATTTGAATTTCATTTTCTTTGATAACATAACGTTAATAAAAATAAGTTCAAAAACTAAAGAGCGACGACGGTGTTTGTTGTTAATTTCGTGCTTTAAAGGTATGGGTGTTCAACATAAGGATATTTGGAGCATAGTCCCAAACGTATCAATGTTTAAAAATATTAAACTTATGCCGACGTAACGTAGCCATTGCGGCAGTGAGCCATCCATACGCTGAAAGCGTCATGTGCTTTGTCAAAATATGATTAGTAGTTTATAAGTTAGGTGCAAACAGATAAACACACAAGTATTTACGCAAATATACTAATCAATCATATACACCGGTCTCTTGTCATAGCCGTAATAAACTATATAGCATTGAAAGCTGGATAAAAATTATATAGCATTGAAAAACAAATTGCAGTAATTAATCTATCAACTCAACTATTAGTAATAGGTGTCGATACTCTTATCACTTATAAATACGTCAGCTGTGTAATGCCATGTAAAAAAAATACAGACTGTAATCGCACGGCGTCGATAGGTACGTTGTTGGGCGGGTCTATGGGGTCGCGCTTATACCTTCACCCCGGACAGATTAGCGGGTGAAACCACACCGTAGTCCGCGCCCGAAAAAAAAAGACTAATACGATTATGCGTGTTTAAACATTATTCACTGAATATGAATTTTTTTAAAAGCAAAATCATTAACTATTGTAAATGTCATAATAATATATTTAAATTGTTATTAAATATTTTATGTCCGCCATTCAGTCATATTAAACGTAATTAGCAATAATACATAAAACTTGAACCGTTAAAAACTTAATTAGCAGTTATTATGAGCGTCATAATAACGGTTCAGTACTAACGTTAAGAATCCTGTAATTTTTTAACTTGACTGGATTTATAGCGGCGACACCTGCCGTGGTGATTGAGAGAGCAGACAGGCCGTACGCGAAATTATTAAAGTGTAATTTATGCTCGCAATTTGTACGTTACTTGAATTCGTTCCTTGTATCATTCATCACAGAGCCCCAACCCCGATTAATTTTAACAATCATATGTTATAACATTTTTGGATTACACATGTTATTTGATGTTCGTATATAGACATAAATTATAACACATTTGATGTAACAAATGGGGAAATCATTTTGTCAGTTTGAATATGAAAACAAAAATCAAGCAATGTTTACACATTATATAGATTTTGTTTACATATTTACAGTTAGAATTGTATTAAGCGATGAAACGATCCTATTATTCAAATTACTGAAATTTAGCAAGATCATTCCTATGTTATTTATAAAAACTTGTTTGTAAGCAAAAAATGAATGTCACACATGGGATTCGAACCCACTTCTATTGGTTACAATCATCCTACCACTTATACAAGTGTGAGCTGTCGTGTGACATTCGATATGCAGCTCGTATTATTTTATCGTTTTTATGGTACCATTTCATCGTTTAATACAATTCTAACTGCAAAGATAGAGTATTAAAATCTGCTTTCACATTATCAGGTATATTATATCATACGTTGCCCATAAAGAGAACAAAATAATGCGAGCCGCAAATTGAATATCATATGACAGCTCACATTTATCTAAGTGGTAGGATAATTTGAACAGATTTAAATAGGTGTTGATTTGAGTCCCACGTGTGAAATTCAATTTTCGCTCGTACAAAAATTTTTTTTTGAACACTCATATTTCTTAAAATATATTTAATTTTATTTATAAATACTTTAGCCGAGATGGAAGGTACACCACTGATATAACGCGAAGAGTGAATGTGGCAAATAGAGTGAATGGAGCGTTGGGGCAACTTCTCGGTAGCCACCACCTCAGCCAGAAGGCACGTGTAGCAATACATAACGCAGTGCTTGTCCCAACATTACTGTATGGAAGCGAGAGTTGGGTATGCAGAAAAGAGTATGAAAGTAAAATTAATGCGGTCGAAATGCGATCTCTGCGGAAAATCTGTGGAGTTAGGCTGACCGACCGTATTCGTAACGACGACGTAAGAGAGCGAGTAGATATGAAAGAGAGTATCGGTGTAAAGATGCGAAAGGGAATGCTCCGATGGTTCGGACATGTGGAAAGAATGCCGAACGAACGTCTGGTTAAGAAGATATACAATGCGAAAGTGGAAGGATGTAGGTACCGGGGGAGACCGAGACTAACCTTCCTAGACCAGATCGGTCATGTACTGAAGGAAGGTGGAGTCAAGAGTCTCCGAAACCGGCGAGCGTGTATGAAGAGAATTATGAATGTTGAGGAAGCGAGTGAAGTATGCAAGGATAGAGTTCTCTGGCACTCTGTTCTCTCTGCCTACCCTGCAAGGGATATGGCGTGATGATATGTATGTATGTATAAAAATTTAATTGATAGGAGTTATCACCTTGGACTTGTACACCTTCTTCATTAGTCTTAAAGAGGGTACAGAGTTTATAAATTCAATTCTAGCTTTTCTTCTTCTATATAATATCTTGTAGAGACATTTCCTGCATACAATGTGACATTAATAATATAAATAGCTAGTTATTGCCATTACATTTGGATAACAACGTTTTAGTAAAAAAAGCTCTTCTCTAATTCTAGTTAAACCAAATGTATTGAGAATTTTCTTATATAAATATTCTATAGTGGAGTCTTAATATTATAAATAAAATAGATATATTACATTATTTATACGAAAATTTAATACATTCATTATTTAAATACTTTAATTTTCGACTGTAATCCGGGTTGGGTAATAATCGTAAATAACAATAATTAAATTTTAGGGATGTAAATATGTTGGAATAGCAACGAAATCTAACGTGAAAACTTTATTAAGATTTCACTCTAGATATAGATAACTTTTCCGTCAGTGACGGCGCATCCGTTTCCTGGCGTCGCCTTCCGCCGGGGAAGCCCCCTCGTTAATTTTATTTTTGTAACGCTTCACTTAATCCATTACCGGTTTAGAAATGGCCTTCAATTTACTTACCAATACCGACTCTTCTAAACTTATTTCTTGTTCCATCTTTTTTCATATTTTTTCTACGTTCAGAAAACGGTTGATTACTTTGAAATAATAGCCTAGTGTCGGCTAGTGTACAATAAAAGCTAATTATTATTCAAATCAAGCCCCCTTTTGTTCATTCATGGGCTGCAATAAAAATTAAATTATACCAAATTTTATTATCTTCCTCTTCGGGCTCATAACTCAGTGAAAATATTCATGAGGAAACTTTTTAACTAGAGATTTGTAATTGTTCTGCAGTTTTTTGTGGGTGTAATTTTACATTGTTGAATAAATTTATACACAGATGTGTACCAACCTACGACAGGCTGATACAATGTCTGAACTTGGAAATATGTTCGTATAAAATATGAATTTTATGATTTTGCTCATCTTTATTAAATTTAATACAAGAAATTTGATTATTTATTAATAATTGAACTTCATAATTATAGAAAAGCTGTTTGATAATTTCATTTTTGAAATAAAACTACTTTTACGGATCCTATCGCGTTTGTATTTGATTTTTAATTGCCCAGCGTTTTGAACATTTTACAGTCATCATGGTCACGGGAGGACTAAGGTGTCTTACGTCCAATATGTCATTGTATTTACAGAAATCTATAGCTACCCTATAAGATATTAAATTTTGACCCACATTTTTAATACAAATTAATATAAATTCATTATCAGTACAAAGAGAAAATGATTCTATATATTTTTTTTTTAAATTGTTTATGATCTTAACATTTAATTTATGATAATTATAACTGTGGTAACTTACAATTTTAGAAAGGTCCGCCAAGGACTTCTCGAATCTTTCTCAGTGCAGCCGCGTTCCGATCCGGTGGTAGCTGAATAGTTTTGTTAATTTTTCTAAAATTGTAAATTGCCACAATAATATTTATTTATTTGTATTAAAAATGTTTCCGCCACGTAAACATTAGAATAAAAATCATTTTTATTTAACTTTCTTTATGGCTCTAAAACTTCCTTGGATTATTTTTTTAACTTTAAAAGCTATTTTTTTAACTAGTAAATAATTAGTAAACATTGCAGCTGCAGGCATACAAATAGGGCCACCGAAGACAAAGATCGGGTACCGGTGGCCCGCTCCGGCCGAAGAGAGGTGTTCTTGCAGGGTGGGTCTATGGGTACTATGTCACCTCTTCCATCGCCCCGGACCGATTTGGCGGAGCGCGACCACATCCATAGTCCACCACAAAAAAAGCATACAAATAATGCTTCCACGTGAAAATCTAGGCCATGACGACGCAAAGAATACTTTGCTTTTTTAGAATGTATTGTTTTCATATATATTGTTCAGCTCCGGCTATTAAGGAAATTAGCCAACGTTGGTTAAAAGTGTTGGCATCGACATTTATTTTGATTTTTTTTTTCTATTGCGCTGATTTTGATTACTTACATTTCTTAATTAATTCTTATAATATTCACTACCAAGATTACTTCACCAAAGCATGAAGGAGATGTTTCTATTTTACATAATATGAAATGTAGTTTTTTAAATTTCTACCTATATACATAACACTTTATAGCACACAATACATCTAATATAAAGAAAACAATATCTGTTTTCCAAAAATATTACACTAACGAAAAATAGATAAATGTAACACCATAGTTACATGTGTTTTAAGATACGTGGATGTTTACCCAAAGGTATGGAGGATACAGTGGAAAAACATTTTCTCTCAGTTTACTAAAGGTAACCCATTATGTACTCCAACTTATACAAGAAAATTTCAATAATTTTAATTGTTGTAAGTTGTACTAATATTAATATAACTGTATTAATCTATTTGTAAACCTATATTTAAAAATAAATTGAATAGAAAAATGGTTAGAACGATTTGATAGTTGGATTAGTTATCCAACACAGGTTTTTTTTAATGTTAAAAAAACCTATTTGAGGCACCAGTTTCTCACAAAGGTTGATTACTGTGATAAATAAAAGTACTTATATAAAGTGAAGTATGGGAAAGTGAAGAGAAAATAAATTATATTATTATAATTATCATATAATTCATTTTACTTGTTTTCCCAACTCGGACACACCTCCAGTGTGTGTCTCGCCGTGTCCTCGTCACTGCTGCAATGGTGGCAGGCCGGAGTCCACTCCCTATACGCGACCGTGTGCAGGTACAGACCGAAACACCCGTGCCCTGACAATACCTGCACCAGCCGAAAGGAGAGGACTCCGTGCCGCCGCTCCATCCATTCCATCAGTACGGGCCGGAGGGCCTCGACGGTAACGACACCGTGTCTTGGCCTCTCCAGCCGCGTAACCCAACGGGCGATGACGTCTCGGCGGGCGTCCTCGCGCCAGGTGGCTATCTCGCTCAATGATGGGGAGCCACCTTCGTCGCGCACTGAGGTAACCCGCCGGTAGAGGTCGGAGAGCATCTCCGCCTCTAGGTCCCACGGGGGTGTCCCGGCCAATAGGCACGCCGCCTCTGTCGACACCGTGCGGTACCCGCGAATGGCTCTGACCGCCATGGCTCGCTGTGGCCTCCACAGCACCGCCCTGAGCTGGGCGTTCAGAGCCCTCGCCCACACGGGTGCGCCGTACATGGCCATTGAGCGGATCACCCCCGCATACAGCCGTCGGCCCTCGAAACTGGGTCCGCCCACATTCGGCATGAGTCGAGAAAGGGCGGACGCCGCGCCGACCAGCCGGGGAGCAATTTGGCGAAAATGCTCCCGGAACCACCATCGCCCGTCGAGCACCAGACCCAAGTACCTCATATGGGCCTGGATACTGATGTGGATGGAGTTGACGACTAACGAGGCGCCGATGGGCAGCCTCACACGGGGCCCATAGAATAGTAGGGCCTCCGTCTTGTTTAGGGCCACCTTGAGCCCCAGCGCCTCGATTCGCCTGACCATCTCCTCGGTGCCGAGAGTGGCCAGGCTCGCCGCCTCTTCGAATGTCCTGCCCCGGGCTGTGACGAGCGTGTCGTCAGCATAGCAAATAACGCTCAGCCCGGGGGGGAGACTCCCTCTCAACGCCCAGTCGTACCCGATGTCCCACAGAGTCGGCCCCAGAACCGACCCCTGCGGAACACCGCACGACATGGGCGTCCGCACAATGTCCCCTGCGGGTCTCGCGTAGAGAACACTGCGCCCCTCCAAATAGTCTGCCACCAGCCGCCTGAGGTACAGGGGCACTCCATGGAACCGGAGCGCCTCCCTGATGCAGCTGAATGGCAGACTATTGAAGGCGTTGGCGATGTCCAACGACACCGCCAACAACACTCCTTTGCCGGCGACAGCCTCCGCGGCCGTCTGCCTCAGGCGTAGCAGGGCCCCGATGGTCGAACGCCCCCTCCGAAACCCAAATTGAGCGTCCGACAGATCGGGCCCCACCTCCTCCAGGTGCTGGACGATGCGGGCAGCGAGGACACGCTCCAGCAGCTTACCCACATCGTCCAGAAGCACAATGGGCCTGTAGGCCGACGGCGAATCCGGGGGCCGTCCCGGCTTTGGCAGGAGAACCAACCTCCCTTCCTTCCAGCACTCAGGAAACTGTCCAGACGTCAGACAGGCGTTGAACAGTCGCCTGAGGCGAGGTTCGAGATGCTCGAGGAGCAACGTCTACACCCGGACTGGGATTCCGTCCGGGCCGGGGGCCGTGGCGGAACGAATCTTCGCCACGGCTGCCCCCACTTCCGACTCCGTCACGGGCGGAACACTCTCGACGGCCTCCCGGTCGTGATCTGGCGAAGCCATGACCGGGGGCGTGTGCTCCGGCTGCCGCGGGAACAGCTCCTAGTTATAAATACCTAGGTAGCTATAGTTATCTTATTTATTAATAAGTAGGTAAGTGCCTAACTATATATAGTTTTTCGACTGAAGTAAAGTACTATATCGTTAGAAATTGGAGATGGGCGACCGCGTCAGACATAGATACTTTAGGTAGGACTACTTATGGTATATTGGACAATATACCTACTAGATACTTCAGTATATGTACATCCACATCCAGTTATATGAATTTTTCGTCTTTTCATCGTAAATTTCTACTGTCTAAAAAACCTATATGTGAGAAAGGTTGTTACGAAACTTTAAATCGATATAGATCCTAAACGGCCAGTCAAATCGAAAAATGTTGAGAGAACACTAAAAATGATTTTTAAATACCTATTTAACGATACTCCACTCGATATAGTTTGTTGACTTGAATTTTTTTAATTTTCATAATATGGCGTCCAGTAGTCGCCATATTGAATTTTCAATAACGTCATATCTTTAGTGACACTCGCCGGATTAAGAGGAATCGATTGACGTGCGAATCATAAAAATCGGCCCAGGCGTTTGGTATATATAGTGCTTCAAAGGAACATACAAACATACATATGTACATACATACATACCACTCCTTTGCAGTCGGGTAAAAACATTAAAGAAATGAATATAATACAAGAGCGTGACATGACATTTCCATATTCGCGCCAAAACTCCGATATTTGACAAATAATAGCCCTAATAGGGTCGCGTAACAGCAAGCAAGGAAACTCATTCGCTATGCTGTTATATTTGCCTACTGTATGTGCTTAATGTGTGTAGGTATTGTAAAACCAGTTAAACACGTCGTGTTCATAACGAACTCCGTTCCTTCGTTAGGAACTAAAAAAGAAATGAACAGAGTATTTTTACATTAAATCACTTATTTCTGTCGCATTATCTTTGTATTAGCTGATATGGATATTAGTTTATGGGTAGTTCTACAAACTAAAGAAGGAAATGAGTATGATTTTGGCGTGACATTTATTTTATATTCTGTTTGGGAAATTCATTCTATTATCAAGAGTACAATGTCTTTTAGCTTATCCTAAACGAAACAGACAAAATATTTATTAGTTTTTGGTTTACAGCCATTTAAAGAAAATCAAGCCACAGTAAACTGAGACTGTAATAAGGAAACTGAGGAAAATAACAAAAATCAATTGAGTTCAAAGTTTGTGTACCACATATTTAACAAATTTTTAAATGTGCTTTTTAACAGTGAGTTCCAATAGTCTATGAATCTTTTTTAATAACGAAATCAACTTAATGCAAGCATTAGAGTAGCAAGTAGAGAATTTATGTTCAAGCCATGGCTTGGAATTGATACCTTCTCAATCTGAAAATTGTATGTTTTATTTCCTTTCACAATCTCTTTACTACATTTATATATTTATGATGTGGATCACCAAATTTTCAAATAAATGGTCTAGCTAATATAATTGAAATAAAACTATTGGTCTTCATTATTTCCCGGCGAGTATAATCAAACTATTTCATTTCTATTTGCCGCGTCTGCCACTTGAAAACGTGTAATGTGCCATACTGTTTCATACATTTATTTCTGTCACTCGTTGGACTGCCTGAAGCTAGTGTAATATACTTAGTAAGTTTTGTCAGTCGTCTCGGCGGTCGTCGTTACGCGTGACCGTAGCATGGCCAACGCTTTTCCATACATTCATTTCAGTCACAAGACGCTCCGCCGAAAGCGAATTATAACTATTAAATGAAACTGAAATCCAAAATCGGCTGTAACAATTAAACTAATTGCAAATCGAAAGTAGTCGGATTTTACATCCTACTTCCGATTCTCTTGAATCTGTTATATCTTTAATTCGATCCAAAAGGCTAAGTAAAGTCAAGGTTCACTTAACACCCCAAAACTGCGAAAATTTTCCAATCAGCCCCTGTAAATTGGAAAACTTTTATATGCGTTCAAAAGTCCAGGTGTATTTCTATCGCGCAAGTACCGACAAACTTTTTGTTCCGATGGTGTCTAAAAAACGGTTTAATTAGTGTCGATTGAAATTTCTAACTATATATTTGAAACTTGATTTAGCCAGCTGTAAATTAGCTTTTGTTTTATAGAGAATTTTCGTGGAAAAGTTAAGTATGTTTAAAATTGTTTATAATTACTGTGGTTTAACTTTGAGTTAAATTTTATCGGTATACTAATTTCTATTACTAGATGAAAGTCACTTCATGAAAATTCGTCGTCAATTATAGTAGTACTAGGTCATGACGAGGGTATAACCAACAAGGTGAATATTTTCGACTACTATAAAGAATCTAATTATTCATTGCAAGTGACAACAAGATTATCTCTGCGTGTTTGATTATTGTGCGCGAAATGTACACCTCAACACATATGCACCACTCATTGTACAATGATAAAGTTGAAAGCTGCTGCAGATTCAACGATTGATTCATTTCAGTTAGCTTCCGTAATCGTCTTTAAGTGGTCATTGTCAACCATACTCTTTCGGCAACCGCAAAATGATTATTAATAAATCTTAACTTGCTGTGGAATATATCAAACGTTGTAAGATTTACAAAAGTTGTCTTTGACTTATATGTCGTTAGTCCACCTGGTGAACGCATTTCTTATCTACGTATTTATTTTATATTTTTGTTCATGTTTATTAACTTCGTTTACTTGACGCAAGATAGAGTATACCACTTGGTACTTGATATCCTATTATATATCCTACTCTATAATTCTTGGTAATATGCGTTACTGTAAGCTTTTTTTAGCAGGCTATGGTTTGGACACACGCCGTCCATCCCGTCCGGGGTGACGGAAGGTCAGTGCGTGACCCCATAACTCACCGTATTCCCTCCCCATCGCCAGTGGGCCGACCACTGGTACCGCTTCCTTGACCTCCGTAGCAAGGGTTACTGAAAGCTGGAGGTAAAAAAATAATTGGCTTAGGTCACGTAAATGTTCAAGGTGTTAGATGGTTCTTTGAACAACCAAGCGATTATCGTACATAACCTATTTTCATTTTACCAGAATTTAGAACCACAATTTTAGAAGCCCTCTGTCTTGCGTTCTATTGCATACACTTTGAATCTTGAATTTCCTGATAGAAAACTAATGCTAATGTTCTACCTTTTAGGTTTTGAACTAGGGAGATCACATTGATTAAGTTCATAGTCAACTGCATCGATGGCTAAGAGCTAAGTAGCAATTTGCCGTGCCAAGTAGCATATCTTGTATCGACAATTTGCCTACTTGGCATGATGATTATATCACTATCCCTCTTTAAGGAGGTATATATCCAACAATTGACATCGATAGTTTGATAGATGGATAAATTAATACGTGTAATAAGTGTCTTATGACACAAGGTGTTAATCCTTAAAGCAAAATGGTTTTTTTTTTTTGAAAAGCTTATCAATTAATTATGAACTAAAATTATATATCAACTGCATTTATTCAATCAGTGCAACAACGATGTTATTAGTGTCGCAAATTGGTTTTTGGCTCGATACTGCGCGACCGCACAGCGTGCTCGCGGTCATTAGCCATTTTGGCAGCTACGAGAGTAGACTTATGACTTTATGAGATTCCGACTCGCCCTAAATTGCTTTCCATGTAGGTACATTATAACATACGTGTTTTATTAAAATATGAAATGCGCAGGACGGAGGTTATAAATATAAATTTTTTTTCTAGGTCTTACTTTCCCATAGGATTGGTAAGTACCGGTTCACAAGAAGATTGAACAATAGCACTATTCCAAATATCTTATAATATCACGGTAAATCCCCATTTCCTACCAATATATGTAATAACTTTTTTTTTTTAAAGACACTAACTTGAACTAATAAAATAATCCTTGTACTGTGGGGGACTTTACAAACATATAATTACACCTAGACTCAGAACAACATTGTGTATCGCACAAAGTATTGACATGCGTGGGAATCGAACCCACGCCACTGGCACGTAAGCTCGGTATGTTAACCACTACACCATCTGTGGAGTCAACTATTTGATTCTCACGTAAATATCACGTACCTGTCGGTTATCATCTACGTTAAACCCAGTAAATTTAAAAGGATAATCTGAAATCTATAAACTAAATATTATATATTTCTGTGTTCGCGATAAAACACCGAAAGTTTAAAATTTAGAAAAGTACTGAAAGTTTAAAATTTAGAAAACCTTGCTTTACCGTTTAGGCAGTAGAGTTTATATACAATTTTATATGCACATACACTTAAATACCTTATTTATAAATATCTCGATGTTTGAAAATTTAACACTGTGATTCCTCTCTGTCTGTAGAATTTTTGGAGCTAATCAACATTCCCCGCACATACAACGCCATCTCTCATTAGTATACCTTTGTCTTTAATTAACAATGTAGCACTAATTATGTCAGTGAAATGCAATCGCTATAAATTTGCGGTAACGAAATCATATTTCATAATAATAAATATAGGTACATAGTAATAAATAGTATTATAGATTTTTTGTGTATTTATTTATTGTTAGACACTCGATTCTGCCATCTCAGAGTTCATGAATAATATAATAATTTTCTATCATTTGTGGCGTAAAACATCTCGTATTTAATTTAATACCTCATAGGGGATATTAATAGTCTGGATGGAGAGATGCATGGTTTGTCGATAAACAAAAACGCAACTAATAGAAAGGGAGCAGTAATCATAAATTTCAAAACATCGGGCTAAATATAGAATGATGAAGAATGCGAAATATATAAGTACATCGATAATATACCCAAATATATCGTTCATATTATAAATATAAATATCTTTATATTCAGCAATTGCAAAGGGTCTTGGTTTTCTCTGTCTATAACGAAAGAGGAAATAGTATAATCCTTAACTACCCACATATCTACTAAATACAATATGTTAGTGCTAAAGGATTATGCTATTTTATCATATGGTGGTGGATATGAGCTTCTTTACCACTTTAGCCGTACTTAATATTATTAAGTAAGACCTGAGACTCCCAGTAGGGAATTGCACTTTACGGTCGGCGCACCCCCTTTTTTTTTTTTTTTTTTTTTTTTTTTTTTTTTTTTTTTTTTTGTGGTGGGCCATGGACGTCGCACCCCGCCAAATCGGTCCGGGGTGACGGAAGAGGCGGCGCGCAACCCCCTTGACCCACCCTGCAAGCACCTCTTCTTCGCCATGCGAGCGGGCCACCGGTACCCGATCTTTGTCTTCGGTGGCCCGCTCGGCGGTATGCCCTCTCGGGCTCCTCTCCTGTTGACGCCCCGACAGATTTCGTCGTCGAGGCGTCGTCCTCACGCGGTGGCCTCACGTCGGGTGACCGGACAATTCCCCGGTCCGATCACCCGAAGCCTCGGTTAGGGCGGCATCAGGCGCAGGTATTCGCGCCTGCGCCGCCCCGGCCGCGGGCGGCGGCCCGGGTCACGGGAATCCTCCCGGGCCCGTTCCGCCGCCTCCTTCTGCGAGATGACAGCCTCGCAGAAGGCGGCGACCGCGTCCCAATTCCTGACGCTGTCGGCGCACCCCTGGCACCACTCCGTCCGGGGCGACAGAGGGGCGTAAGCACGTATATCCGTAACTCACCCGTGGCACGTCGCCTTTATCGTCGGACCGACCACCAGAGCAGAGTGATTTGACGTCAGTGACCGACGTCCTGACGACGAGGACGTCGGTCTTCCCCCACGCGGTCGGCCTCTCGGCGGGTGACGGACTAATTCCACGATCCAGTCACCCGCGGCCTCGGCTAAGACGGCATCAGGCGCAGGTAATCATGCTTGCGCCGCCCCAGTCAGACTCGCATCGTCGAGGAGACTCCTCGCGCACGCGCTCCGCTGCCTCCTTCCGCGAGACAAGTATGAGGGATGCCTAGGTCCAGCAATGGATGGAAAAATTACTGAAAATTATCTGTAATTATTACGTATCTAAAACAGATTTTCCTGTGGTGACGAAGTAAGAATACAATTCACCAACCCTTATCTTACCCGTGGGTGATTGTAAGAGATGACTAGAGGATATAAAACGCATATAACATCTATGCAAGAGAAGGCAAACTCAAAACAAACCTACCTATATACCAACTTGTCTGACCAGCGTAGTCTAGTATGTCAATTTCCCTCCGATTATAGAGAAGGCTCGAGCCCAACAATGGGACATATGTATATTAGCTTTGATAATGATGAAGATAATAAAATAATATTATATCTATTTCGTGCCCATAATTGAATTCAATAAAGCACTAGCAAAACATATACACTCACATCCTTATCTCAGATTACATAAGAGCACTACACCCCATGCTCAGGTTTACATTCATTACAAAAATAAATGGTATCGTCTTACAAACAGGTGAGTCTCTACATCACGTTGAGCCCCGTTCAAATATGTCGAGAGGTCCTTAAGCCGACGGCTTTTACAACTTTTTCATTTACTGCTTCTTGAAAATGTTCTTAAAAGTTTTTTTTGGCAATGCTCATTAGTATAAATAATGAGTAATTCGTACTAAGTAGCTATTTATGGTAAATAAAACAAAATATTATTTATATGAAATACGTATTTCTAAATATGTGAACGTGTATTATATAAATTCAGATGTTACAAATTGTAGTCTGTGAATATGGTTTATTATATAAGTAATAATCTTTTTTATGATATCTCATTTTATATTTTAATTATATATAAATAAGTTAGTTATAAACTTTGTTTTGTTATTTTCTATATTTTTAAATTTTTCTTATCCCATTAAAATCACTTATGTGTATGTTTCTTTTGCAAGCATTTCCTAGATTAATATATAGGATATTTTTATCCTGATAATGTGTTCCCTTGCGGTAATAGTTCTACTTTAGATAAGTAGCCTTTTACGCGGGCGAAGCCGCGGGCAGAAGCTAGTCTTACATAAAGGAAAGATAATTAATAAACAAATAAGCAAGTATTTAATTAACTCAACAATCTCTTAAAATTTTCCTTTCAGTATTTACTTAATGTGTTTTTAGTTAACCCATATTCAGTATTTTTTATATACTGCGATGCCTCAATCTTATACACATATAAATACCTATACATCAAAATAACGATCGTATATATCATTCAAAAGTACATGCCTTATAGGCAGTGTAATGTTTTTAAAAATCAGGATGAGATGCGCTGATCTGGGAAAAGCAAAGCCGTGAACTCATCGGTTGCTGAACTCATGATACCAGCCGTCATTAAAGCGACGCCAAGCATTGGGCTTGCCATTTTTTGAGGCTGTAACCTCACGCCACCGAAGACATAGATCAAGTACTAGTGACCCGCTCTTGAGGCGAAGAGAAGCTCATTGCAGGGTGAGTCTATGGGGTCGCGCACCGCCTCATTTGTCGTCATGGCCCACCGAAAAAAAAGTCATTCTTCAGGCCAATCCCGTTCCGCCGCTACTGCTGGCCGCTGGTGATCATAATGGTTATTTATATATTTTTTTTACAGTAAAAATGGTATGTAATGTCGTAGTGACTTTAGTGTCTACACATTTAATGATTTTGTATTATTAGTCATTTATTAAAAAGTAATATTCACTAAGAATACTAAGTATACATAGTGCTGTGCAGTAGTTGGTTACGTATATTACCAATCTTTGCATTATTTGTGGGTGTCATAAAATACGACTAAGAGCTTTACTAATGAACTCCATCTGCTACCTACCATTTGATCAACAATTACATTTAACAGTTGGTGTCAGCGGGTCCGTGAGGAAACTTTACGGCGACAAGCTTTGCCGTCAGCGCATCTGGCAGCGCAGGCACGTGTACCTGCACCAGGTGCCAGTCTCGCCGAGATAGCGGGCGACGGGACTAGGGCTTAGTCTGACTAACCGGGGTGAAGCCATACCGCATGAGGATGATGACCTGACGTCAAGGCTGAAGTCGAGGTGTCAGGGCGTCGACTCGAGAGGATATCCGTGAGGGTAGACTACCGGATGGGCCACTGAAGACAAACCCTAGGTTTCGGTGGCTCACTCGTACGGCGTCGAATGGTACATGTAGGCCTTCCTACATAGATCCATATCTATGCGGTAGCACGCCACTACTTCTGTCGCCCCGGACGGATTTAGCGTGGTGTGTGACCACTCCATAGCCTGTTGCTAAAAATAAAAAAGGCAGGGAACCAGTCATAAAGCTATTGCCAATAACTTTTGCAATACGTACTATGGAAGAGGAGTATATATTACGTCCAACTCAAATAATTTAGAACAAGGTAATGATGTTTAAATTACTGAAATTTAGCATTTAATATGCTTAATTATTTATAAAACTCGATTACGAAGCGAAAAATGATGTCACAAGCGGGATTCGAACCCGCGCCTATTGGGATTCCGGCCGGAATCGCGGGTTCGAATCCCGCTTGTGACATCATTTTTCGCTTCGTAATCGGGTTTTATAAGGTAATGATGATGAAGACTAATGATACTATATGATAAATAGATAAGAACAAGATAATGAGAATACAAGGGTTTCTATTTTTAACTTAAATAAAATTTTATTGCATATAATGCTTGGCTTTTCTTATTAAAGATTACTAATTTGCGCTAATGAATAACTCCTTATATCGTGGTGGACTACAATGAACGGTCAAATTACATGCAGACTCAAAGCACTTATTTATGGATCGCAAATAGGATACTGTTTGGAAATCAAACCCTTAACAATTATCTTAGGAGGTTGCTATTTATACCATCTGTGTTCATCAATTTAATAAAAATATATAGATTATATATTTTTATAGCTATATATATAGCTCTTCGTAGTATGTGTGATGTGAGACTGAAAGATAAAATTAGGAATAGTGTAATAAGAGAGCGCTGTGGTGTGAATGAAGAAGTAGTGACAAAGATCAAAAAGAATATGCTGAGGTGGTTTGGACACTTAGAAAGAATGAGTGAGGAGAGGTTGATGAAGAAAATATATAAAGCAAGCGTGAATGGGACGAATACAAGGGGAAGACCTCGTCATAATTTTCTGGATCAAATTAGCGATGTATTGACGAGAGGTCATATTAAGACTATGCGTAATCGTAGAGTATGCATGAAGACTATTATGAGTTTGAATGAAGCGATGGAAGTATGCCAGGATCGTGGTTTGTGGCAATCCGTAGTCTTTGCCTACCCCTCTGGGAAACAGGCGTGAAGCTACGTATGTATGTATGTATATATTTCTTGTAGAAAGATATTATTAACGGTCACAAATTACACCCTCTGCGTGGGAGTCAAATCCGTGACACTTTGCAAGATAGATCCCAAATATGCCATCTGCAGATGATTGTATAAACGTTTGCGTAGTTGAGATAATAAACAAACCATATTACTAACCCATCAGTAGCTCTTACCGACACCAATTATCTTTCTCTAAATATACTTTACATGTGATATTGTTTGTTTATTACCAAGTTACTAAATTCCTATAAATCCATGCATTATAATCCTATATCCTAATCCAGAACTAATTTATAGATTATTAGCAATCACGCCAATATTATTATTACAATTAGTAGTATTTGAAAAAGTAAAACATGGTTACTTTATAGTATGTCAAATTTATTATATATAAGGCTTAAGCTTCGCTTCTAAATTAATAAAAATCACAGTCTACGTTATTAAGCTAAAAATAAAAATGGTCAATTAAAATCCTCTCAGAATAGAATTCATTGCTACTTCAAATCCACATCAGTTGGAAGTGTAGAATATTTAGAGCAGTAATATTATAAATTCAGAATATAAGTGCTCTCACTGAATTTTGAGTGTGTACTCCAGAAAATTACGGGAAGGCGATCTTATCCTCTTCAACTGCCTCTCCCAAAGATTTGAAATCAAATTATTATCTGCATAGCTCCTTATGTGCTACAATCTATAAGCCAATGATTTCCTCTTTTGATATTTAAAGGTAACAGAAAAAACATTGGATATATTTTACATTAAAATTTTCTCTAATTAGAATTATTTATTGATTTTTAGGAACACACTGTATTAAGATAATAATCCCTGTATTTCATGGGACTTTAAAAAATGTGCCATTAATAGATTGTATACAAATTACAACCAGACTCAGAACACACAACTTCTGGATCGATCGAACACTAAGGACCAAAGAACATCAAGAAATCGAACACGCAACATGTAGCATAGCACGTTGTTTTCTTAAATACTACTCCATATGTGCAGTCTATATATTTAAAAATTGTATTTTAGTCTGTACTGTATCTTTTTTCTTATCTTAAAAACAAAGCAAGCATTCTGCGAAATTTATCCTCAAAAGGGCGCAGTAGTAAAGTTTCTACGGGCATAAAAAAACTATTTGCATCAAATTATACTCTTTAATAAAAATAAATAAATACTTGTTTCAGTATCTGTAAAACAGGTTAGTAAATTTTGTGATTGTACTTTTGCCTTATTTCTTATTCAACTAAAATTTAACACAAATAAATGCTAAACAGCGTCTTATTATTGTAATGTAAGAGTCACTAAAAAGCAGTGTTTTGAAAATCAGCCCTTATAATATATATTCTTCTTATAAAAGCGTAAAATAGGGGGTGAATATTGGTTTGATATTTACACCTAAGATAAATAACGAAAATCATATTTATCGACGTTGTCACATGTTTTAAATAAAAAGCTGCAGCAAGCAGTAAATATTATAATTAGTATGGTTTGATAGTAATACCAGTATTTAATTTATTATTAATTACCAAAAGAATACATGAACACTTAAATAAGTTAAAACTTAGTGAATCCCAAATCAAAGCGACAAGGCAGTAATTATTCAAATCTCTTCTCTTTATATTTTTATTCGGGTGTTATAATAAAAATTAAATTTCACGTAATTTAATTCTTATCTTCTGCGGCAAGAGCATATCTCAGAAGAAAATTTGTAAATTATTCATGAGGAAAGTTTTAACGGGGACATGATTTTAAAACCAACATTTGTAAGCTCCGTAAAGCAATATCTCAGTGATATTTTAAATTGTTATTTCAAAGATGTAACGTATTACTTTGGTTAAATTTAGTATTAACAGATCTAATTTCTATCTAATCTAAGAAGTGCACTTTGACAGCTGTCGGAGTAAGTTGTCTAGTTATGTGAACCAAATAATCGCTATCGAAAATATCCGATTTTAGTAAGAAATCGATATTGATTATTTTTAATTAATAATCGGTTTATATTTTATTTTTCAAAAAGGAGATGAATAAATTAAGTGCTAAATTAATACTAAACAAATTTATTTATTACAGTATAAAACATATTCATTATATTTAGTAGGATTAGGTTAAGTAAAAACAACAACTGGATTTGAAAATAGCTATTTATTCAGAATTACTTTTATTATTTGAATTATCATCGCCGCGAACATTAATTATTATTTCCTTATCAATAAAATTGTCAAAATGTACATCTCTGTCAAAATCGCTATTCGATTGATTATATTATTCTAATATTTTTACCGATTATTTGGATATCCGTGAATTGGAAGTTGTTAAGCACTACTGTATAGAACGTGATGACGTGACATTATTAGATCGTCAATAACAATTACTATTTACCATGTTTGTATGTTATTTTAGTTTTACGAGTTTCAACATTAGATTATTGTACAAGAAAGTCACCCGCAACGTTAATTATGTAAATAACTTAATAGTTCTTTAAAATTTTAGATACTAAATTTGCAATCATGTGTATACGTTTGACCAAGGTTATTGTGTATTAAAAAACGCAAAATATCAAAATGTACTTCTTAGATTAGATGAACTATAGTAATACTGAAATATAAAAATAAATTGAAATTTCATACTTTGAAAAGATATTAAAAAAAAAAATAACATCTGATAGTAAAAGACTATCATATAATTCTCCTAGATTGTAAACAGCCTAACATGCTAAATCTCAGTTATTTAGATTGTTGATTCAAGTCATCACTTAATACTTTTAACTGAAGTGTTAGAGTATTGATTCCACCATTTAAGGGAACACCTAAGGCGATTTAAGCAGCATTTTTGCATATTGAATAGCGCATAACATCAGCAATTTCTATCACCTTATTTATAGACTTACGTAGTGTAGTAGGTACATTCATACATACATATCATCACGCCATATCCCTTGCAGGGTAGGCAGAGAGAAGAGAGTGCCAGAGAGTTCTATACTTGCATACTTCACTCGCTTCCTCAACATTCATAATTGTCTTCATAAACGCTCGCCAGTTTCGGAGACTCTTGACTCCACCTTCCTTCAGTAGATACGTGACCAATCTGATCTAGGTAAGTTAGTCTCGGTCTCCCCCGGTACCTACATCCTTCCATTTTCGAATTGTATATCTTCTTAACCAGACGTTCGTTCGGCATTCTTTCCACATGTCCGAACCATCGGACCATTCCCTTTCGCATCTTTACACCAATACTCTCTTTCATACCTACTTTTAGGTATTGCCTAAAAATTTGTTATCATTGTCGAAAACGGAAATAATAATCTACTAAGAAGCTGATGTTAACAAGAAATCAAGTTAGTCCAGAACTTTTGCATATGCTTTGTTATAACAAATTTACAAAGCGAAATAAGAAGGCAAACAAGTAAATGGAGAGCTGGGAGTCATCGTTTACATTTATACACAAACGTTGTAGTGTAAACAGTTAGCTTGAAATACGCTTACAAGTCGAGTTGAGAACTTTTCAATACAAACAGCTAGCAGCGGGCAAAGCTTGCACTCTATTGTGATCTTAGAATGTCTTGTTATTCGTATTTTGAAAGCTTTATAGCCAGTTACAACTCTATATATATATATATATATATATATATATATATATATATACAAGAATGTAGTAACAGAACAGTTTTAAAAAAATACTTTTATTTAAATACGCTAAAAAGAAGAAAATAGTTTGAAAAATCCAAAACTGCAAGCCACATATTTTTTTTATTATTTATCATTTACTATTAGCCATTGCCATAAATGAAAGAAAAAGAAAATATCTACTTTTGAAATCTCGCGCCATTCTCAACGAAGTGCAAAACATAGCTTGCAAGCATTTTAAACGTATCCAATTTTTGTAAGGTATACCTGTTTATACCTAATACATACACTAAAGACTAAGTAGTTTAGTTTTTTATTAATTGCAATTAAACGACAAAGAGTTGCCAAACCTTTTCCAAAAAGAGACAGCGCGTTGCGATTATGAAGCTTAAAAAAAATCTTCGATACTTTAATTTTTACGGTTCTAAGAGTGCCAGATTCATACGGACATCTGGACGTTGTCGAATATTTTTTTAATTAACTTTTTTCTTACTTTAAACAAGATAATTACTTTTTAAAAATATCAAATACGTTTAAACAAATGATTTTCTTGACATATGTATGTTAATACTATCCTATAAGTGTGCGAAAAATATATTTTAGTTTAAAAATTCCTTTATTTTCATATATCGGGAGTAGAGCATCACCTCATCGCTTCGCTTATGAGGCGTGCCGCGTCACTGACGTAACCAACTATAAATGTATTGCAATTTAGATGTTGTAAAAGTCTGTTGGGATACATTCCTTTGTTTATAAAAATAAAAACATTACAACAAGATCTAATTATATTTTTTCTTCTTATTTATCTAAGCAGAAAATCCTCGCGACAAGCTTTTATAAAATATAAATTATGATATCTTACATTAATGGGTTGGATTTAAAATTTATTTGTTTCTTTTTTAGTTATAAATATTTCATATTGTCTCCGTCTTATTGGATGCAATAGCTTCAGCGATGAACTTCTGCCATCATCATCAGTCATCGAATATCATATCCAGAGGATAATATTGTTGCAACGGTTATCAAATAATTGATCTAATGGTGATGAAGAGGGACACCTTGCATTATGAGGCCACAAGTATTTCGTCACCCCGAACAGAATAAGTGGGGTATGTCCAGCCATAGCCATAGCCATAGCCTCACCACCATAGCCTGCCAAAAAAGAGGGTACTCCTCAAGACATTTCGAAAGAGCTTGTATCAGATAAGCTCCATGGTATTATTACATTAACCAATTTATCCAGTATATTAATACATTATCCAATTTACATGGGCGTACCAGATTTCAACTCAATCGAATACCGAGAAATGCGTCGAATCAGGCATGTAAGATTATAACTGAACATACATATACATATGTACACATCATTGCTACAAAATTGATACATTGAACATTGCTAGTTAAATAAAATCTTATAACAGAATTGCTGTTCGCTATTCTTCTCACTTTAACTCAAAAACAACTTGACCTATTTGGATTTTTTTTTAAATTTTCTATGTAGGAGTGATTTATAAAACTAAGGCATTACCAAAATGATAGTTTAGAATTGACGAGTGCTCTCATCTAAATTATACAATATAAAAGAAATTATCTTTACTTATATACAAATGAATGGGCGATAAGAAGTTTGAAAAATGGTAAGGCAGCGGGCATTGATATGGTGTCTGACGAGATGATCAAGCTTGGCGGCTCCTGTGTCTGAGAGACGTTCCTGTTGCTCCTCAATTTATGTAATGAGCTCGGGAATGGTTCCCAGGGACTGGAAAAGCGCAGTCACCGTGCCTTTGTTTAAAAACAAGGGTTCACGTTATGACTGCGCAAATTACAGAGTCATAAGCTTGACCAGTTTGGCAGTAAAAGTGTACGGTAAAATTATTGAAAGGAGAATGAGGATGGTGTCCAATGGTTTACTGTGTGAGACACAAGGAGGTTTCAGGAGTGCAAGGGGATACATGGATCAAGTGTTCTCTCTGCGCAACATTGTGGAGAAGCATATGGCTCTAGGTCAGAAGTTTTTCTGCAGTTTTGTGGATCTGGAGAGAGCATTTGATACGGTTGTATGAAAAGAACTTTGGAACATTTTACCGGAATATGGTATTAACGGTAAACTGCTGCAGGCTGTGCAATCCAGTTACATGGGCTGTAGAGCTTGTGTGCGGCTGGATGATGGAATGTCGCCTTGGTTTGACGTCAATATCGGCGTTAAGCAGGGGTTAAGCGGCGGTAAGCGTTCTGTCAGCCAGGCTGTTTATCATATATCTGGATAAATGTCTCCAAAAGTTGAATGATATGAATGTGGGAGTCCAGATGGGCGACTCACGATGGGTCACTGCTTTGCTCTATGCAGATGATGCTGTCCTGCTGACACAGTCAGCGACTGACCTGCAGACCCTAGTCGACACAATGACAGAAGATTGTAAGAAAAGGGGTCTACGCGTGAATGTGAGCAAAACCAAAATAATGGTCTTTGAAAGAGATGAAGCCAGAACAGATGTAAGAGTAACAATAGGTAATGATGTACTGGAGCAAGTGGATGAATTTGTATATCTTGGATGTGGATTTAGCCGAGATGGAAGGTACACCACTGATATAGCGCGAAGAGTGAATTCGGGAAATAGAGTGAATGGAGCGTCGGGGCAACTTCTCGGTAGCCACCACCTCAGCCAGAAGGCACGTGTAGCAATACATAACGCAGTGCCTATCCCATATCCATACATTACTGTATGGAGGCGAGAGTTGGGTATGCAGAAAAGAGTATGAAAGTAAAATTAATGCGGTCGAAATGCGATCTTACGGAAAATCTGTGGCGTTAGGCTGACAGACGAGAGAGAGAGAGTATCGGTGTAAAGATGCGAAAGGGCATGCTCCGATGGTTCGGACATGTGGAAAGAATGCCGAACGAACGTCTGGTTAAGAAGATATACAATGCGAAAGTGGAAGGATGTAGGTACCGAGGGAGACCGAGACTAACCTTTCTAGACCAGATCGGTCATGTACTGAAGGAAGGTGGAGTCAAGAGTCTCCGAAACCGGCGAGCGTATATGAAGAGAATTATGAATGTTGAGGAAGCGAGTGAAGTATGCAAGGATAGAGTTCTCTGGCACTCTGTTCTCTCTGCCTACCCTTTTTCTTTATTGGTGGACTATGGATGCGTCTCGCCCCGCCAAATCAGTCCGGGGTGACGGAAAGGCGGCACGTGACCCCATAGACCCACCGTAAAACTCCTCTCTCTTCGCCGTGCGAGCAGACCACCGGTACCCGATCTTTGTCTTCGGTGGTCTGCCCGGCGGTTTACCCTCGCGGGTTCCTCTCGTCGACGCCCCGACAGATTTCGCCGTCGGGGCGTCGCCCTCACGCGGTGGCCTCGCGTCGGGTGACCGGACAATTCCCCGGTCCGATCACCCGAGGCCTGGGTTAGGGCGGCATCAGGCGCAGGTATTCGCGCCTGCGACGCCCCGGCCGCTGGCGGCGGCCCGGGTCGCGGGAGTCCTCCCTCACTCGTTCCGCCGCCTCCTTCCGCGAGATGACAGCCTCGCAGAAGGCGGCGACCGCGTCCCAATTCCTGACGCTGTCGACCATCGCCCCCGCGACAGCCGGCATCGTCAGGTCTGCACCGATAATAGCGACGAGGTCGCGGCGCTGACCGTCCCAGCCCGAACATTCCTCGAGCGTATGTTGCGCCGTGTCCTCGTCACTTCTGCAATGATGGCAGGCCGGAGTCCATTCCCTGTACACGACCGTGTGCAGGTATTTCCCGAAGCACCCGTGCCCCGTCAACACCTGCACCAGTCGGAAGGTGAGGACTCCGTGCCGCCGCTCCATCCATTCCATCAGTACGGGCCGGAGGGCCTCAATGGTAACGACACCGTGTCTAGGCCTCTCCAGCCACGTACTCTCTGCCTACCCTGCAAGGGATATGGCGTGATGATATGTATGTATATACGTAGCAAAATAACACTTCTATGTAGAATGAATTATTTAATAGATATGAAAATATAAAACGTACATACGTGTATGTGTGGTTAATGTGAGGTTGCCTGCATTACATATGCTACTAATTTATTGCGTCAGATCTATTTAATGTCCATTCTAGCTGATAGCTAGAAGTTATTATTTTAAACTTAATTTAGACCTAAACAGATTTGTTATATAAAATTAAATAGAAATGGCAGTAATAATAAAGAACATATAATAGTTTGACAATTAGGTATTAGTTTAATTGATTGAATATATTAACATCCGTGCATCATCATCATTCACCTGCTCTGATTTCAATTGCTTGGAGCCGACGCAATATGTAAAGTACACACGTTTCCATCGTACATATTTCAATAGCATTGGCAAAAGTTTTATAAATGCATAACCTCCCTAACGTTAACTATTTCTTTTTTTGGATATCCTATTGTCTGTACACACTCCGTCCATTCCGTTAAGGTGAAGGAAGCTGCGGGTGGCTCCATAACCTTTAAGTACACGCGTTCTCCAAGGTAACGTTCCGTCACGTGTGGGGTCCAGAAGTATCCCCATTGATCTTTACTTGTAATATTTTTGAATATTATTTAAAAATCAAATTCTATTATAGATCAGATTATAAGAAAACATATTAAAATTAATGAAGTCTTTATTATAACTAAACCAGACAGTAAGGAACATTTTCCAAAAAAACTTCACGTATATATATTTTAATGCATTTAACTTCTCAGTAAATTGTAGCAATTTTCGTATAAAATAGGAAGATAAACATGTAATTAGAAAAAAAATAAAAATCATTCCCTAACCCAACCTCCCTCCGCTTTGTTTCTGCCATGGGGTATTCTCAGGGGCTTCCGATGCTTCTTGGGCTTCTTCAGGGCGGCAATCTACGCCAGGCCCTCGGTGAATTCGGACACTTCAAGTCCATCGCAATCCAAAGAGGCGTCTTCTATGCCATTTTCACAGTATCATGGCATAGCTGTTTGGTGGCAATAGGTAGAATTACCGTTCTTGGTAGGCGTCTTTCCTCTTCCATCCGTAAGAACGATTTATACTATTCTAACGAATATGGAAGAAACAAAGCAATGATCCTGATATCCGGGTAAGCGTACATTTGTATACTAACACAAGGGATTTCTGGCGCAGTACCCCATGTAGAATAACGCCTAACATCAAACTGATATATGTTATATGTCATGTAGATTGCCTTAGATTTTATCTAATATTTAAGTATCACTGGTTAAAACCGTCATAAGTTCCTAAAGATGTCCCTGTGGATGAGGCACTAACCCAACAGTTGGAGTAATGATGATAAAGTTACCTAAAAGCAAACATCAAATCTAAACTATTTGATAGCTTGTTATAATCCAAACCCCAAAATCAAGACTAATAATAATTCATGATGAGAAATTATTTATTATCTACCCTATAACAACACACGTGTACGTGTCTGAGGCTACAAGAAAAACTCATTCATAATTCATATGAGAGGAATATATGATATGGTGCCTAATCGTTGAAGCTAGAAATCACGCACGATTCATAGTAGTATGTGATTTATATGCAAATGTACTTACCGTACAAACGATGTCTATTGGTGCCGCTGTCGCTGTCAATTGAAGACTAATTTGCGCACCAATCAAATTTGTGTTAATTATGTCACTCTAATTACACGTGTCTTGCTGTAATACGTGAATGTCAATAGAAGATCTATTGTTCGCTTTAATTGGAAATAAATAGAGCGAAGTTACCCACTTGGCGTCATCACGCTAAAAACGACTAAGAAATAAAATGGGAAATAATAATAATAATTTAGAAGTAAATGGAAGTAAAAGTAAATAACCTAATATGGGATTCAACAACCTGAAAGAAAAAAAAGAGAAAGGAAAGGTATTTTAAGTTTACAAGGAGAATGAACTAGTGATCTATGTGCCAATGTCCAATAATGGACATCGATAAGCTGATGGAGTAATGAAGTGAAGATAGAATTGGTGCAAAGAAGTGCTGTCTGTTACTTATATCTAAGTGTTTACAACTTTTAATAATAGAACGTAGCTACAGCAAAGCTCGAAATATTGTAGACAAAATTATGATTTTCCAATTTTAATTTGCCCAAGATGCCCAGTATCAACAGATATTATTAACCAACAATTTTTTTTTGCTTTTATCATTATTCTGTTTCATAGGATGATGCGATCCCACGATTTAAAAAGACAATACAAGAGTTATTGACGAATAAATGTAACTGTAATAAATGTAATTGTAAATGTAACTGTAATAACAGTATCAAATATTTCTTGAATGATGATTGTTTAATATAAATTGTAGTATAATTGTATTAAGTATTGTATTCAAATTCAATATCGGTGCATTTAATTATTGACATTTATTAATAATACAAAAAATAAAAAGACATTAAAAGATTTATTGACAAATAAATGTTTTTATAGTATCAAAGATGTCTTGAATGAATGATTGTTTATTATAATTATAATGTAATTATATTAATTGTTGGATTCAAATTCAACATCAATGCATTCAACTATTGACATTTACTAATAATAATTATTTAAAAGATCTTGACTCATTTTTATATTTTATTTAATTCTTGCTATGTATGAATATGTATATTGATAGTATTTGTTGTATTGGGTAGATGTTGTATATAATAAATTTGTATGTCTTATGAGAGACAGAACATGTTGGCTCCATAAAGTGCTGTAACACCATTTTGTACACATATTGAGACAAATAAAGTTATCTTATCTTATCTTATCACAAGGTCATTCTCACACATAGTGTTCAGTAAAATTACTTTGAAATTCATCACAACTATAGATAATTGAAATGCGTCTTATACTTTACGAAGTGGACGACTCTTAGAAGCAAGATGGAAACAACAAGAAAAAAGTTGACTCTTATTGTCTCTTACTGTATCTTAAGTTTATTTATAAGATACAGTAAGAGACAATAAGAGTCGATTTTTTTTTCGAATTTATTACTAATTGATACCGAATACAAAGCGATACTGAATACGAATAGATGCTGAATACGTATTCCAACTGAATATGAATTGCTAGTAAGTAGGTAGCAATTGCAACTGAATACGAATCAACAGGTAATATTTAAAAAAAGAAAAGTGTGTGTGTACTTATATACATGCGTTGGAAGTTATCCTTCTTTGGCGTAACAATATAAAAATCTTTTCAAAAATTTTATCTTTCGCCGTATTCTACGTTTGTAGAAAAAAAACGACACTAACAATAGAAAAAATGTATTTAATACACTGAAAGTTTTATTATAATGCATTATCTAGTTAATGAGCGCTGAGGGCTCTCAACCCGATCGTGACGGTGTGCGCGCACAACGTAAAAATTTACTCTCATCAAGTCAAGTCTCATCATTTTTCCCTAACGCGCCAAAAGAAGTATAACTTCAAAAGTTTAGCTAACAAATAATTAAATACATAATAAATAAATTATAGGTATACTTTAAATAAAGTCAATAGTATGGATGACAGATCTCAAATTATAAAGTAAACAAAACGGATGAAATCATAACAGGGAACTTTATTCAACACTGTTGATATAACGAGAAAAGTTCACAGTGTAACGTAACTTTCACAGGAAAGTATCTCAAACAATTAATTTGTATTCATTATCTAACATAAATTATTTTATATTATTTAGTTTGGTTCATAGATTTCTTGTTCTATATACTTTGATAATTTTGATTTTGATTTTTTTTAAGCCAACTTTATTCTTCGAAAGAGGTACGTTAAACGATACTTTGTTTAAATTATAGACAAACAATTGATACTAAATGTTAAACATAACATTTAATATAAAAGTAAAGACAGCAGTTGAACAAACGGCCGATTGGATTTGAAACAAAGCTAACGAACCGTAGAATCATGTAAACAGGGGCCAAGACGACCGTCTTGTTTATCCACACAGCCTTTGCTTCATTAGGATCCAATTTACTGTCAACAAATTAATCCCTTTCGTTGCTATTGTATAACCGATACTATACTCGTATTGCTATTTTCAAACGATAAACAAATGAAATAGATACCAATTACAGGTAATTAGTAGAGTCAGTAACAGTGTATTAAATGAGAGATATTCTCAATCACATTTTAATCACATAGGAGCGGTTTTATATTTTTTATATTTATTACAATATAGTTTATAAGTATTTTCTGAGTGGATTTCTCTAAACGTATACTTATATTATATAGCAATAGACATTTCATCTAGAGAAATTTTAAGTAATAATTTAGAAAATGCAAAAGTGCACGCCTCATAATGTTTATATTATTTATCAGTTACTAGTCAATGCCGTAAATGAATATGAACGAAAAGAAAATACTTTTGAAATTTGATACCATTCTCCATGTAGTGTTAAAAATAGCTGTTCGTTTACAATAGACTGTATGGGATTTGTAATAGAGGGGTATTTGTAATAGATACAGGCAAAGGAAGCCTGTCCGAATGAATGAACAAAAAAATGTAAACGAACCCAATTTTCATAAGGTATTCATACACTAATGACTAAGCAATTTAGTTTTTTATTAATTGCAATTAAACGACAAAGAATTACCAAGCCATTTTCGAAAGGAAACAGCGCCGTGCTATTATGAAGCTTTTAAAAAATAAATATTTTGATACATTAATTTTTACGGTCGTGATTGTGCCAGATCCAGAATATTTTACCCGACGTCGTCAAATATTTTTTTAATCAACTATTTTCTTACTTTAAACAAAATAATTGATTTTTAAAAATATCAAATACGTTTAAACGAATGTTTTTCTTGACATATGTATGATAATATTATCCTATAAATGCAATATGAGAAAAATACAATCGTTTTTAGGTTTGAAAAGTGCTTGATTTTCATATATCGAGAGTGCAATATAAAGTACGAGTAGTTATTATTGTCTTTGTGTTAACGGGTTAAGAATACTATCACTTCTTATTTGTTCGTGAGAGTCGTAAAAATTGAGTGAAAGCCACCAAGAAAATTTGCAGCAGTGCTGTTCTGGCAAATTTATATATCATTAACCACAATCGCCGATCCGTTTTCTAAGTATAGCGATTATAGCACTGTACAATACAAAACTATTTTATTATATTTATAATTGTTTAAAGGTAAATTTATATTGGTACAATTAGGCGGTCTTATTTTATTACACACTACAATTTCATACCGAACACATTTCAGAACGGTAAATTATTATGAAGCCAATAAATTAAAAAAAAAAGCCCTCATTATATCCAACGGCGGAATCATTTAGTGGATAAGATACGATTAACACATAACGTCTGAAATTATTAGGGAATCTTTTAATAGAGAAATATAATAATAGGGAATCTTAGTAATCTACCTACTACTATTATATGAGTAAATATCCAACTTTAGATGGATTTTGTTATTTAATCACGCCATAGCAGACGAACGGATCTAGATGAAATTTAGGTTTGGAATGCCAAATAGGCTTTTCGTCCTCTATCTCGAAAAAAATTACGCTTTCGTAATGTAGATTTAAATGATAAAATCGTCGTGGGCGCGATCATAACGCAGGAAAAAATGCATTTCTAAGCTGGTGATATGAATGGGCAAGTTTATAAAAAAATATATTAATTACACGGTATAAATACTTATCATATAATAATGTAATCACTTATCATATTATAATGTAATCATCAATCCGTGTGGTGACGGAGTAAGAATTCAATTCACCACCCCCCATCTTACCCGTGGGTGATCGTAAGAACCGACTAAGAGATATAAAATGCATATAACATCTATGCAAGAGAAGACAAACTTGAAACAAAACCCTATACCAACACGTCTAACCAGCGTGGTATAGTAGGTCAATTTCCCTCTTATTACGTAGGAGGCTCGAGCCCAAAAGTGGCACGTATATGAGCTGAGATAATTGTAATCATACAATAAAATAACTTATATGTCAGAATAACACATTTTTGTAGCCAAAATACAAACCTTATTTACGAAGTAAATTGTCAAAATTCCTATAACAATATTTATTTCGTTTGGATATACTTTTGTTAAAAATTTTCATAAAAATCTCACATAAAATTATCTGTCATAACTAAAAAATATATATCTATTTCCCAAAAGGAACTAAGAATATTGAAATAAAAATATTTATGAATGTTGTTTGTTTTTCTGCTAATGAAAATAAATTTAACATAGATATTTAAAAAAAAAACATTCTATCCGAAATGTACGATATGGTTAAAAATTACATAGTGATCCGTATCCCGAAGAATATAGGTAAGCTATCAATTCAAGTAGTTATAGGACATTTTTTGAAGAATATGTTCTTTTTATTACCTTTGATTTTTATTTTATTTCGCAGAAAATGAAGTGCAGATTTTATTGAAAATCGTTTAAGAAAAAATATTTTTATCTTTAGTGACTATGGAAAACCAACTAGGACAAATATTTTTAAATTAAAATTACAGTAATGACATGCCATTATTGCACATAAGTATCATTTAAAACAATAAATGAATATGATGTGTGGTTAAAATTACTAAAAGGGAAGGAAAACATTAAACGATAAGCCTACCGCCGTCTAATTGTCGTAGATCATTTTCTCTCTCATTTATGGGGGAAGTCTGAGTCCAATAGTGGGACATATATAGGATAACATGAAGAATGACATGTAATTTCTTAATAAATCATTTAGTATTAAAAGTACCGCTTTTTTATTGCCTATGGTGGCAAACATTCCTAAAGAGGGTTGACGTCTGGCAGGCGACCGGTCATAAAGCTATTGCCAATAACTTTTACAATATGTAATACTAAAGAAAGGTACATATTGTATCGACCCCAATTAATTGGGATAAGAGTAGGAGAATGATAGTGGTAAACGAGCTGACAACACACCTGATGGTAAGTGTCACAGCCGCCCATGGATCTTTGCGATACCAAAGGTATAGCTAGGCCGCTGCCTACCAATACAAACCCCATACCCATCCCAGTTGGGTTTCCGGCCTATCTGTCTCACCGAACGAAGCGCAATAGCACATCGCCATTACTCAGACGTCGATCTTCTGCAAGAGTGTCTTACTACCCCGGACGGACCGGCCCACGGTTGTAGAGAGAGAACTATCCACAGCGTGGTCCTACCACTATGAGCTATTTTATGAACTTTTAAAAAGAGAAAATTAAATCTTCTAGAGCAAAAAAATACCCTGCAAATGTTTAATACAATGAACGTTTAACAAAATTCAATGAGAATTCACTGAACAACTGAAAATGCGATAAATAAATTAAATAAACAAAACAGAACTCAACAGAACAAGGTTGTTTTCTCAATTTCAATAGTCGGGCTAATAAAGGAAATTATTGAATGAACCAACCGGTTCAAGAAAGCAAACTGCTAAGAGGAACACAATGCGTCACAATTGAGAACTTTTCTATTGTGGACTTTAAATTAATTGCTTTTCACAGAATTCATAAATAGATGGAACACGCCGCTTACAAAGTGTGCAATCAGTAAAATATAATTTCAAAACTATATATAATTAAGCTGTGTGGTAGCGGCTAAGAATACGACCAACCCTTACTTTGTTCGTGGATGTCGTAAAAGACGACTAAGAGTCTTATAACGACCTGGGCCAACTCCATCTGATGCCGTTTGGTCAACAATTACATTCCCAAGGAGGGTTGACGTCTGGCAGGCGGTCGGTCATAAAACTATTGCCAATAACTTTTACAATATGTACTATGAAAGAAGAGTACATACTGTATCAACCCCAATCAATTGGGATAAGAGCAGGAGAATGTTGATATAATTAATCTGATATTCTCTGGAGGAAATCTCGTGAAAATCTTGACTTTTGATTTAATTTGATTTGCATGATTTCATCGCTCAATTTTTAATGTTAATAATTGAATATAATTTTTTTTACCAAGATCTAACGCAGAATAATTTTCATATAATAGTATTAGAGATATTATAAATAACAATTAACAGCTACGCTTCCCTAAAGTGTGTATGTATCGCTAATGACCTCAATCATATGAATTATGTATGTAAAGACACGTCCGTAATGTAAATTCTAACTTTGATTGTGAATATTCAGTGAATATAGTAAGTATGCATAGCGACAATTAATAATTAAGTTTATCAAAATTCTCTTAATTAATTATAATATAAGGTAATAGGAAGAAGAATTTAAGTAACGCATTGCTATAACGATGTCTTTAGTGGATTTAATTTCTGATTTGTTTTTCTGTGTTCTGAATATATTTTTCTTTTTTTATATTTATTAATCAACACCAGAAAATAATTCTTGTGATGTGGAGGGACTTTACAAAAATATAATTACTAACGAAACTAATTACATCCTGACCAAGAACAAAAACGTTTTTATTGCACAAAGAAATATTCTGTGTAGGAGTCGAACCTGCGATGCTTGCAATAGTATGTCGATAATTTAATTACTACACCACCACACAATTATTACAAGCTAAATTATTTTGCAAGTTTTCTTTATCTTGAACGTTTATTGCATTCATTATGATACGCCTATTGTGTCTTTGTGTATTAATTAATTTCAATGGAACAAATGACTCTCCCCTATAGTAACGCTAGAAAGTTCAGTTGAGAATCGTCTGGAACTATTCTCAATGCACGGTGTAATTAAAGGTCTGTATCTGCAAATTAATTTAAAATACGTGAGTGTTGAGTAAAGTAGACGCTGTTTACAGTGGGTACCTGCAATAAATTGCAATTAGGAAAGCTGTTGTGTCTTGTTATCGAGTTAGCAGCCTTCAAGCGCCTCGTCGCTTGAGGAACACTTGAGAATAGCGGAGAATGAACGAATTAATAGCTAACACTGTTATTACATTGAATAATTCTATACTGAAGCAGATCAATTATGATTTGAAAAAAAAAGTTGCATTTGTACAGCAATTTATCTTAAAATATAAGTGATTAAGTTATGAAATACTTATTTGTCTAGTGACTAAATATGTGCCTATCAATATGATAATTATTCAAATTATTTACTTAATATGTACTCTAGATATCGTAAAAGGTTAACGAAGTAACCAGATAATAAGTAAAATAACTATATACTTCTAATAAGTAAAATAACTAATAAGTAATAAGTAAAATAACTAATAAGTAAAATAACTATAACTTCTGGTTCCTGCAACACAGTTTACAACTAGCGTAGGAACCAGGGAACTCGAAATATTTTGTGTAAAAATTTTTTGCGTCGAATAAACAATTATTATTATTATTATAACTCAACATAAACTCATCCAACATGGCAATGTTCGTCGTTATTAAGAGTACTCGAGTGGTAAAGTTTAGCATAATTATTAGCTCGATATTATAATGATATTAATACAAAAATATAATATGTTATCATCCTGTCTGTTCTTATGCCTCGTATAAGACGACTCAGATATATAAAGTAGAAAGCGTCGGCACAAGTAAAAAATATTCGGAATAAAAAAAAAATCCTTATGACAACCTTTTCATCATCGGAGTTTAGTAGGCAAATTTTACCTCCATTATGAAGGCTCATTACTATTCACGGAACGCTTTAAAATACATATCGTGTGAAGCTATATTAACAAACTAAGCAAAAATAATTATTTCTCAAACATGCTTGGAAGTTTGAGCATTATTTTGACAACCTTCTTTGAGGTAAATCGAATTTGCTGTACTGACCAACATGCAGGTAACGGCCGGCAAAAAATGTATGAAAATCTGTCATGTTTTAGCGATATCTCTCGTGTTTTAGCGATCAAATATAGTACATTACTGCAGCGGCCAGCAAAAGAGGCATTAATGGACGAACGCATAAACGAATGCACGCAACGCATGAACGCATACGTAAGTCCATCAATTTCTAGTGGTGGCCAAGGCATAGTGCTTTTCTCAAATAATGCGCGAAAATTAAAACTAAGTAGTACTAAGTAAAATTGTATACATGACGAACAACGAACAACATTTTTCGCGTTTACTCGTTCGTCCATCGATGCCTTTTTTGCTGGCCGCTGTAGTAATGTACTAATAGCGAATGTCTTAAATTTCAATATGTACGGATATGTAACAGAATAGTCTAAGTAGGTATTGACTTCTCGTATCGAGGGTCATGAATTCATTTCTCACGCAAAGATTGTTCTGAGTTTGAATGTAATTTTTATACATTATTTGTATGTTTGTGAAGTCCCTCGTAACACAAGGATTTATTCCTTACATTAGGGTGATGTTTAAAAAAAATACTATATGTTTTGTATTGTAACTCTAAATTTATATCAAAATTCATAATTAGACACAATTTAGCACATTAAATGTAACGGCGTTTTATCATAAAACTAAGGTCAAATTAAGAGTACGCGTAACCGTAGAGCATGCATGAAGACTGTGATGATTGTGAATGAAGCGATGGAGTTATGTCAGGATCCTGGTTTGTGACAATTCGTCGTCACTGCCTACCCCTCTGGGAAACAGGCGTGAAGCTATGTATGTATGTAAGTACCTAACAGAAATTGCCATATTTATAAAATAAAATATGATTTAAACACAACAGATCAGAGAGCACTGCTATAAATCATAAATGGAAGTGTTATTAAATTTCTATTCAATGTTTCTACAATCAAAGTTGCCTTACTCAAAAATGGAACAGTCGCAGAGGAAAATAAACGCCGAATCTTTCCTCGTAAATCTGTCAGCAAAACAATTCGTACCCTTTCACGAGCAATAAAATGCTACCAAGAAGAGAGGCAAAGAAAAAAGTATCATAAATATAAGATTCATTTATATTCGCTCAGTCGACCCTTGAGGGAAAACTGAGACCGCTGGTATCGAAAAAAACAATGCGATCAACATTTATGCCAATGATACAAAAGGCAAGTGTACGTCTAGGTACATAATCCGTTTCATTCTGAAACAGCTAAAGGGTATCTATTCGGTGAAAATTCTCATTGACATAGAGCTATAAAATCCAATAACTCACTTAGTGCATGGACACCGGAGTAGTGCTGTTAACTGAAATTGTAGCAAAAACAGTCAGAATTTAAATACAATAATGCTGATATTTCTATTGTGGTATTAATTAAAAGCTTTTGTCGGTGCTTTCAAATCTAAACCAGCGTAAGGCAAAGTAATTTTGAATTAAAATTCAACAAAAACCCCAATCCCTTTCTAACCACCGATCAATTGAATGTTTTCTGCTCTTTACGCCATTGATTTTTCATGTCGTTTGATCTATTCTAATTTAAACGAGTGTTTTTGGTTGTGTGCGTACTATATGTAGGTATATATAATTATATGTATTTTACTACAGTTTTTGCTTGAATAAGCATAATTTGTAATATTGACAGTTTGGTATTGGTATATGATGTTGTAATCCTTAATTATTTCATTAGATTTGTCCGTTGGTCACACATAATAACATTATGATTTCATTGCATAATTATGCAAAATAAAATTGATAGTAATTAATTCTAATGTAGTTATAATATAATTAACTGTGTAATAAAATAATAATTAATTCTAATTCACTATATATTGTATAAGACTCACAAAACTCATTATAATCTTTTAAAGAACACTTTCTATTCTCATATATTATATTCTTTAGTGGTAGGACCACACTGTTTTCTGCCTGCAGCCGCGGGCCGGTCCATCCGGGGTAGTACCACACTCTCGTAGATGATCGACGTCTGAGTAGTGGCAATGTGCTATTGCGCTTCGTTCGGTGAGGGAGAGAGCCGGAAGCCCAACTAGGTGGGTTTGGGGTTGTAGCTATACCCTCTGTACTGCATAGGTCCATGGGCGGCAGTAACACTTACCATCAGGTGTGCTGCTTGTTCGTTTGCCACTATTAGCAATAAGAAAGAATATTAACATATTTAACATTTAGGTGAAATAAATAGAGTAATCAAACGGAAATAGATTTTTCCTAACGAATCCTTTTATGTAGAGTCATGAAGTAAAAAATACAACGGCAATTACCTCTTCCTTTTTCATGATTATTACAAAAACAGATTAATGACTGTAAGAAAATAACATCACTCCAATGAGAAGATAAATTTAAAATAAAAATCTATTCACCGTGTGAATTAAAGGAGTTTAAAGACATTGCATCCCGTTAAAAGAATATGAGAGTTTCCCTCTGTAATAAATTACTTTCATTTGAAGGTTTTTAAACTTAAAACTTATACCAAATCTCTCACTATGACTAAAATAACAATAAATGTTACCAAACCCGATTACGAAATGAAAAATGATGTCACAAGCGGGATTCGAACCCGCGCCTATTGGAATTCCGGCCCAATCGTGCTGCCACTACACCACCGTGACTAATTGTAAGACATGCAAATTTCACTTCGTATCATATTTACGTCTTAAGGTGACGGTGACGCAGCACGATTGGGCCGGCATCCCAATAGGCGCGGGTTCGAATCCCGCTTGTGACATCATTTTTCATTTCGTAATCGGGTTTTATAAATAATTAAGCATATTAAATGCTAAATTTCAGTACCTAATTTAAATAAATGTTACCACATTTGTAAAACCAAATATTTAATATAGCTTAATTTTAGTCAAATAATATGATGAAATTTATCGACAAATCTTAAATATAGTAATATTTTTTTTTTACATTATTATCATCATTACAAACATCCTGCTCGTATCCCAATTACTTGATATCAACTTAATATACAGCCTTCTTCCTTCGTATATATTACAAAAGTTTTGGCAATAGTTTTATAACTAGCTGTTTTTCTGACGTAAATCCTCCTTGGGAATGTTATTGTTGACCAGACAGCATCAGATGGAGTTGGCCCAGGTCAATTTTAAAGTTAAAAACCTCTTTAATAACACCCATCATTAAATATAATGGTTGATAGTATTAACAAATATCCATATCTACAATAAAGTATACACAAACAACTAAAACTTAAATATTTTACAAAGCTGATTAAAATTAGATAAACCAAATACTTTATAGACAATACGTACATTACGCTAACCTACGCAACAAACGCGTATAAAATTACATCCGCTACACTGATCTGCCCGATGTGACTATAACAGATGAGAGAACAAATCCGTTGTTAATTACCCATTCGTGTGTAATCTTTTAATTAAGTGTAAACTTATTCGCATCGCTGACAACATTCCCTTTATGTCTCTTATTTCACAAAGTATTACGTACTTATTTAAACATAATCTGTGGTTTGGCATGTCTTAGACTGTCGATCGTATATTATTTTGCAACTATATTTATTATTCTTTTTCTTTTCTTGTATGTACACCCTATTTTTTATAATAGAAATTTTACTTTCTGATTTCTGATGTTTTTTTTTTTATAGCTTGTGGTGGCAAACGAGCAAGTAGCACACCTGATGGTAAGTGTCACTACCGCCCATGGACCTTTGCAATACCAAGGGTATAGCTTAGGCCACACACACCAATAAAATCCCCAAATCCACCCAGCTGTGCTGCCGGCTCTCTCACTTACCGAAAGAAGCCCAATAACATATTGCTATTACTAAAACGTCGATCTTCTGCGAGAGTGTGGTACTACTCCGGACGGACCGGCCCGCAGCTGTAGACGGAGAACTATCAACAGCGTGGTCCTACCGCTATATAACATTTATTTGTTTACGTATTAAATATTTGAAATAAAATTATTTTTACGGATCTTATCACTTTCAAATATGAATTCTTAACCGTTTTCGTGTATCTGCACCAGCATGCATCCTATTAAAGATATATCTAGTCGTCGCATTAGTTTTGTGATTGCAAAGCGAATTCATATCGTATTACCCTGTGCATATTTTCTGTCACCCCTGAATTTTCGAATTGTCATCCCCAAAATAATTTCCTTAGCGCATATAGTAATAAATTAATTAGGTATTAAAACTAATATCATTATTTTTTTTTTTTTTCCAAACTCTAATTGTTTGGGCACACGGTTCCCCTGACATTATCAGGGACCTTCAATTAGCAGTGTTAAATAAAATTATTATTATGTACAAACTTAAAATTAGATAAAAATAATAATACTAACTTAATGTTACTACAAGAAGCAAAAATTTAGGTGAAGACAAGTTATACAAATTATACTACAAGAGAGTAAATAACAATAGAGATAACAATTTAAGAAGAGAAAAGTAACAGATTAAGGAATAGTAATTAGAAAATAGAATTGATGAATTAAAACTAATATTATTGCTATTAATAGTTTAAACCAATTAAATTATAATTAAAAAGTGACAAAATTCAGTTTAGTACTATTAGCGTACTACGCTATTAATTCCAATTTCTTATTTATATTATTTAAAATAATAAAAAAAGACCGTTGATGTGGTGACGGAGTAAAAACAATTCACCACCCGCTCTCTTACCCGCGGGTGATCGTAAAAGATGTGTAAGGGATAAAATATGCATTTAACAGCTATGCAAGAGAAGGAAAACTCAAAATTAAACCCTATACCAACACACCTGACCATCGTGGTGTAGTAGGTTAATTTCCCTCCTAGTATGGAGGAGGCTCGAGCCCAGCCTTAGGACGTCTATGAGCTGAACTAATGATGATGATAAATAAAAATCAGTTCATACAGCGCAGAGAAAGGATGAATGGAATATCCATCAACCTGTAGAGGTCCACTGTTGGACATAGGCCTCCCCGAGAGATGCGGGGTGTCACCTAGAACGGTCCTATTGCACCTGCCACCAACGCCATCCTGTGACTTTCAAGATGTGGTTAGTCCATGTGGGGTGGTCATCCTACGCTGCAACAGAGCATTACTTTTACTTAAATAATAGTAAGTATTAGGTACTTTCTGCTAAGAAAGTACAACAAAAAATATGGAAAATATTCTATTTCAAAATATAAAGCTAATTTCACTACACAGATGACGTAGTGGTTAAGATACCGACCTTCAGTGCCGTGGATTCGATACCCACGTAGGACAATACTCTGTACGATTAACAGTGTTCTTCTGAGTCGGGATGTAATTTTTAATTTTTTATGTTAATTGTATGTTTGTAAAGTCCCCCGCAATACCAGAATTATTTCCTTAGTACAGATGGTGATGTTGTTCGTACCGGTGGCCCACTCGCACGGCGAAGAGAGGTGCTTGCAGAGTGGGTCTATGGGGTTGTGTGCCGCCTCTTCCGTCGCCCCGGACGGATTTGGCGGGACGCGATCATATCCATAGTCCACCTCAAGAAAAAAAAGGATGGTGTTCTTATAAACAAATGATATTTAAAAAGAAAAGTAAATTAATTTAGAAGAGAATGTTTTTAATTTATAGACAAGCATTGGGGACAAAGTATTATTGAATGCTATAATATTTTATGCGTCTTATATGAATAGTAAAAGTCATTACTTTATTGGATTCCGTGTACTATATAATGGACTTTAGTAGACTATGACACAAAGAGAATACAAATGTCACTGTGGCGCATGTCAGATGGCGCCAACAGATTTATGTGATAGGCTTTCGCCTCTCCTGTAGGTCCATAATTGATAACGGTTTAGACTCACGAGATTAGCTATATATATATATATATATATATATATATATATATATATATATATATATATATATATATATATATATATATATATATATATATATATATATATATATTGATAATTAAAGTGACTGTTTGTAGTTTTCACGAAAAATACTTACAGAAAATGAAGACTAAAACAATTACTAATCATATTATGTATCGGACGAACTTAGATAGAGAAACTTCTAATTGTCAGACCAAGAAAGAAGGCGGCGGAGTGCTTATAGCAGTATCCAAAAAAAAACATTCAACTCGTATTTACAAATGGCAAAGTACGGGTGAAGATCTTTGGATCATAATTGATCTCCCTTCTTCATTACGTCGAATGGCTCTCTGCGCAGTTTATCTGCCACCGCCTGTATGTCTCTCTACGCTTGAAAATTTTGTTAAACACTATAATTATGTTTTTGAATCAAATGAAATGCCCATAAGTGTCATTGGTGATTTCAACTTAGTTAAAATAAATTGGAACAAAGATGCAGATAATAGTTCACTACCCAACGTTTGCCAAAATTTAGTAGATTTCCTACATATCAATAATCTTACCCAGTACAATAATATAGAAAACTCCTCTGGACGCATCTTAGATTTAGTTTTATCTACGTTGCCTTCGTGCACTGTTTTCGAATCCTGCAGCTCTTTAGTTCCTATTGACAAATTACACACTCCACTAGATATTTCACTCTCGTTAGCAAATGCATGTCATGTTCCATATAACTCTTTAAATACAAGACCAAATTTTTATAAAGCTGATTATGAACAGATAAAAAGGTATATCAATGAACAAAACTGGCATCAACTTTTATAGATAAAAAAAATGTTAATGATATGCTGCAGATATTTTATGACGTTATTAGAACCGCTATTAATAAATATGTGCCGAACCGCAGTATGACGACTAATCATTATCCACCATGGTTTAATAAATGAATAATTAGGTTATTAAAGGAGAGAAATAAGCTAAGCTTACGTTACAAAAAATATAAAAATCCTATGGATGAGTTAGAATTAAAATTATTGTCCAAGAGATATAAAAATTTAGCAAAAGAATTACATTACAACTATTTGAGGAATATAGAAACCGAAATAAAAACTAATCCAAAACTGTTTTAGACATATGTGAAGACTAAACGTGGTGGTTCAAGTAGTTACCCATTAATAATGACTGATGGACAAACCACAACATCAAATGGATCAGTTATTTGCGAACTGTTTGCAAGTTATTTCTCATCTTCTTACAGCAGTGATGGAGACCCTGACACTAATAGCTACAATTCCAAGTACTTACAATGCCTGAAGAACCACAGTCAGTGTTTAGTATACCCTATTTTAGACAGTGAAACCTTTCTGAAAAAATTGCAATCTATTGATGTTAATAAAGGAGCGGGTCCTGATGATATCCCACCACTTTTTATTTCTAAGTGTGCACTGGCTCTAGCTTCTCCGCTGTTACACATTATAATTGTGGGATCTGGTCCAGCCATTTTTCTTTCTTTTTTGTTTTATAAATATTCTTAGTTTAATTTTGTATTATATACAAAATTTTAAAAATGAATCTTTACTCGAAGGGCATATCACTGGAGCTAACATAAATTAAACATGTAACCAAACTCTTTTGTGAAAAAATATAATAAAAAAAAATGACGAGCCCACTGAGTTTCTTGCCGGATCTTCTCAGTATGTGGCTGCTTTCCGATCCGGTGGTAGATTAATTAAATTTAATTATAAAAAAACAATGTAAAATTGACAATATGTAAGTGCCCCTATGGGGCTTATGCAAAATAAATGATTTGATTTGATTTGATAATGTATCACTGGCTTCAGGTGTATATCCCTTAGAGTGGAAACGTGCCAAAGTCGTTCCAGTATACAAATCTGATAAAAAAGATGTTATCGGTAACTATAGACCTATATCTATCCTTGCAACTTTTGCTAAGATCTTCGAGTCAATGTTATGTCCATATATTCAGAGGCATTTCAACTTGTATATTAGTGAGTGTCAACACGGTTTTGTTCCATTAAAATCTACAGCTACAAATCTGGTAACTTTCTCGGAATCAATAATACACTGCTTAGATGTTAATAAACAATATGATGTAATTTACACAGATTTTAGCAAGGCCTTTGATAGTATGTCCTACTCTATTTTGATCTCAAAACTGTCAGGTTACGGTATCACTGGCCCTCTATTACAATGGCTCTCATCTTACTTAACTGAACGTGAGTTTTATGTGGTCCTTAACGGTTTTAGGTCGTCAACCTATGGTATCACCTCAGGTGCCCCACAGGGATCCCATTTGGCCCCATTATTATTTAATATGTTTATTAACGACCTTTCTAATTGCTTTCTTCATTCTGAGTTCTTCTTATATGCAGATGATTTGAAATTTGGAAGAATAATAGAATCCCAAAAGGATTGTGAGCTACTACAAGAAGATTTAAACCGAGTTGTGGAGTGGTGTACACATACTAAAATGACGCTAAATGTTAAAAAATGTAATCACATGAAATTTAGGAGAAAACATCATATAGTACAGTCACAATATTTCATACTTAACCAGAGCGTCCAAGAGGTAAATTCTATTCGAGATTTAGGAATTACTTTTGACAGTAAAGTTACTTTTATTCCGCATCGCACATCGATAACATGATCGGGAAGGCTTCAGGGATGCTGGGGTTCATATTGAGGAATACAAGACAGTTTCGGGAAAGTAGTACGAAGATTATGCTGTATAATAGTCTAGTTAGGAGCATGTTGGAATATTGTACTGTTGTGTGGAGACCTCATTATGCAACACATATGTTGCGTCTGGAAAGGATACAAAAATGGTTCTTATGGCATCTAGCATTTGCAAAAAAGAAGTCCAAGCAACTCCTCAGCTATAAAACGCAGTTGCAGTATTTCAATATGTATTCTCTATCATTGCGCAGGATTATGACGGACGGTATATTTGCCTATAAACTTATTCAAACTAAAATTGATTGTCCACAGCTATTAGGCCTTTTGAGGTTTCGTGCCCCCGCTAGGTATCCCAGAAATATTATTACGCCATTGTGTCCACCTCTGCGAAGGACAGTTCTTGGGGCAAATTCGCCGATATGTAGAATGTGCAAGGTTGTAAATGGATGTAGTGATATAGTTGACATCTACAATGATGATTTGGGTAAAGTGTCGAAGTGTATTATCAATAGTCACCCAACTTCCACTTAGGAAGATGGTGGGTATATGTATATGTATGTATGTGTGTGTATGTATATGTATGTGTGTCTGTATATGTATGTGTGTGTGTGTGTGTGTATATGTATGTGTGTGTCTGCATGTGTATCTGTGCGTATATACGCACACATGTGTGTATGTGTATGTGTGTGTATGTATAGGTAGGTATACATGTCTGGTTGTACTACTCTTGGTTCTATTTTTTTTTTAAATAATGGTCATATTCGTTTAATTTTATCTGATTTAATATCGATTGATTTATTTATTAAGATTTTCATTTTGATTTACCACACTTTTATATCATTTATTTTAATTTCATTGCATTTGAATTGAGGTGTTTTGATTTGATGTAATTTAATTTACCTTATTGTATACTCAAAATGCGTTTTCTTATTTTTTTTATATTAGTTTAATGTTATAATTTCAAAGTGTAGACTCCGTATGTACATGTGTGTTAACCTATAATTAATTGTTGTTCTTAATAATTATTGTCACATTTGTTTAATTTAATCTGATTTAATATAATTTAATTCATTTCACGGGACTTCAATTTTTTTTTTTTTAATATCACTTTAATATTATATTTCCAATGTGAAGCCTCCGCATGTACATGTGGTGTTAACCTATAGTTAATTGTTATACTCGTTTTTGTTTTATTTTTTAATTTATCTCTGTTCTATTGTATAAGTATAAACAATTGTTGGTTAACCTAATAAATAAATAAACTTCTAGAATCAAAATGACTTTACTTTATTGAGTAAGCACGATTAACGAGAACAATATTATTATATACCTGCAACCCATTCCTTTCACCTACTGAAGACATAAACTCGGTAACATAAGTACAACAAGTTAAAAAGTTACACACCGATCTTAGCGCTACAGCAGTGGGTTTGACCATAGCTTGTACTTAAATAAAATAAAACCTTTTTCCTTTCACGTAAGTGTCATAATAGTAGCCATAAGCAGTTGTAACATTCAAAGAAGGAAAGTCTTAATAAAATACCGTTTTTACCATTTTGATATAATAGGCCGATTGATCCCTCATTGTGAAGGTTTGTGCCCAACAGTGGGCTGTAAATTAAAAAAAAAGTGTGTGTGTGAGCTCCAACGCACGACTGGAGTTTAATCCTTAAGTACGATTATTATTTACATTTATTAAAACTGTTCAGTGAAGTATTATCTCACGTCAGAAAGTGAAAGGTGCGCAGAATAGGTTGCTCACTAGATTTTACTCCTCAAATTTTTCTCATACCGGGCGCCTTATATGAAAATCGATTCTTAAGGAGTAAACTCCAATAATATGAAGCAGAAGAAAATATTTAATAAATGATTATTTAAAATATCCTTTTTAAAAAAGGTGTCTATATAAAACAAATAATGACAATCAATTAACATTGTTCACATATCTGTAAAGATTAAATGGTAAAAAAAAAGATTAATAAGAAAGCAAGCACCTTTTATTACAATTAGATTCAAAGGCTTGACTTTGTAGATATATTCACGCGCCGTGTAATCGCCAACGAACTCGAAATGCTGGCTGCATTACTGTCTTGCATAACGACACTGATTTTTTGATCTAACATTTTTTTTCTGAAATATTTTCAATATACTTATTTAAATTAGTACAGATTAGAAGACTTCGCACCATTTGTAAAGGATTCATTATATAAATAGCTGTAACTTAACCATAATCTGTACATATAAATAAAATTGAAATATCTGTTTGTAATTCCAAATTAACAGCTTTTCACTAAATGCAATGAAAGAATATAACGGTACTAAAATAAAATAAAAATATAAAAAATCTCTGTCTCTCTGACTATCTTTCCGATTGTTCCAGCTAATCTCTGAAACGGCTGGTAGGTAGCTGATGATATAAGGAGTAACTTAGGCTACTTTTATACATACATACATATCATCACACCATATCCCTTGCAGGGTAGGCAGAGAGAACAGAGTGCCAGAGAACTCTATCCTTGCATACTTCACTCGTTTCCTCAACATTCATATTTCTCTTCATACACGCTCGCCGGTTTCGGAGACTCTTGACTTCACCATCCTTCAGTACATGACCGATCTGGTCTAGGTAGGTTAGTCTCGGTCTCCCCCGGTACCTACATCCTTCCACTTTCGCATTGTATATCTTCTTAACCAGACGTTCGTTCGGCATTCTTTCTACATGTCCGAACCATCGGAGCTACTATTGCCACACGTGCCTTCTGGCTGAGGTGGTGGCTACCGAGAAGTTGCCCCAACGCTCCGTTCACTCTATTTCCCGAATTCACTCTTCGCTCGTTCCTTTCGTACAACCGTGTCAAATGCCAGAAAAAAACTGCAGAAAACCCTCTGACCTAGAGCCAGATGTTTCTCCACAATGTTGCACAGAGAGAACACTTGATCCATGCATCCCCTTCCACTCCTGAAACCTCCTTATGTCTCACACAGTTGAAAGTTCGCTAAGCTATTTTTATAATAGAAAAAAAAAAATAGTGTATCGTAAAAACAAAATTAAAATCATCAAAAGACGCCGAGTGACACCGGGTGCGCTACTGAAGCCTAGGGAAAGACATAGATTATTTTTTTGTTAATAAACCATGCGGGCGAAATAGCAGGCGAAACCTAGTGTGTATATCTATATAAATGTACTAATAAATATGTATTCTACGTCAAATACTCAATGGACTTATTAATTGAAAACATTAATTTATTAAGTATTACTGAGTATATATAGCTGTGTGGTGGCGGCTTCGAATACTACCAACCCTAGCTTTGCTTGTGGGTGTCGTAAAAGACGACTAAAAGCTTACTTTCACCTGGGCCAACATCATCTGATGCCGTCAGGTCAGCGACTACATTCCCAAGGAGGGTTGACGTCAGGCAGGCGGCCGGTCATAAAAATTATTGCCGAAACCTTTTGCAATATGTACCATGTTATGATAGATAATGACAGGGCTAGGGCGTACCCCGCAGGCGACGCGCAGGGACAGCACCCGGTTTCTGCGGGAAATGGACAAGGGTTGTTGCATCACGGGCGGGTGCGACGTAAGAAGCAAGCCCTCAGTACGAAAGAGGTAAGATTGCGGTATGCGAGTTGGAATGTTGGAACGATGACTGGAAGGGGAAGGGAGTTGGCGGATTTGTTAAAAAGGAGAAGAATAAATGTTGCATGTTTGCAAGAAACGAAATGGAAGGGAACTAGAGCTAGAGAAATTGGTGAAGGATACAAGTTTTACTACAGTGGTAGTGATGGAAAAAGAAATGGTGTAGGTGTAGTATTAGATAGGAATTTGAAAGAATGTGTGACGAACGTAACAAGGAGAAATGATAGATTAATAGTTGTGAAAATAGTTTGGGAGAGTATGATTCTGAATGTTATTAGCGCGTATGCACCCCAAGCCGGATGTAAGGATGAGGAGAAAGAAAAGTTTTGGGAGGATTTTGATGCAGTTATGATAGGGATTCCAGATAGTGAAGAGATATGTATAGGAGGTGATTTTAATGGACATGTAGGAGCTGCAAATGATAACTATGAAAGAGTGCATGGAGGTTGGGGGTACGGCAATTGTAATGCTGGTGGTGAGGCGTTGCTCCAAGTAGCTTCATCACTTGACCTGGCCATTGCTAATACATGGTTTCAGAAAAGTGATGAACATCTCATCACTTATAAAAGTGGCAACTACTCCACACAGCTTGATTACTTTCTTGTTAAGAGAAGTAAGTTGGGCTGTGTGAGGAACTGTAAGGTGGTGCCGGGTGAAGCACTTGTATCGCAGCACAGACTGTTAGTGTTAGATACTGAGATAAAAATACGCTCACTTAAGACCAAAAACCGGCCCCCTCCTAGGTTAAAATGGGGCATGCTTGAGAGGAAAGAGTATGCAAGTAGATTTATACAAGGTGTGATAGAACAAATGAGTGGAATGAATGATATGAAGAGCAAATCTGTGAATGTATGTTGGAATGAAATGGCTAGCTGTATTAGAAATATAGCTAGAGTAATTTTAGGAAAAACGAAAGGAAAAGGTGTAATTGATAGGGATACGTGGTGGTGGAATCAAGATGTGCAACAGGTATTGAAAGAAAAGAAAAATATATTTAAGAAGTGGCAGAAAGAGGATAATGAAAGTGTGAAGAAAGTGATAAAGAGGGAATACAAAGAATGCAAGAAAAAGGCTAAAAGGGTGATAGCTACGGCGAGGGCTCAGGCCCAAGAAAGGATATATAACTCCTTAAATGGGCCTCAAGGGCAAAAAGCGCTGTATCGCATTACAAAAGCACGGGAAGAACGAGCGAGAGATATTAAGCATGTAAAGTGTATAAAAGATGAAGCAGGCAAGGTTCTGATGAAAGATGAGGAAATACAAGAGCGTTGGAAGGTGTATTTTGAAAGACTAATGAACGAAGAGAATGCATGGAGTGGAGATTTGAAAGATAAATCAGAAAACTCCGGCCTAGTGAATGAAATTACATTAGATGAAGTAAAAAAGGCAGTGATTAGTATGAAAAATGGTAAATCTGTAGGGCCGGATGGTATACCAGTTGAAGTGTGGAAGATTTTAGGAGAGCGTGGTTATGAGTGGCTGACTTTGTTCTTCAATAAGTTGCTGCAGGAAGAAGAAATCCCCGACGAGTGGTGCAATAGCACGTTAGTGCCCATTTTTAAAAATAAAGGGGATGTTCAAGACTGTGGCAATTATAGGGGAATAAAGCTCATGTCACATAGTATGAAAGTGTGGGAAAAAGTAATCGAGAAGAGACTGCGAGAGGAAAGTGAGGTCACCCAAAACCAGTTCGGTTTTATGCCGGGTCGTGGGACAACGGATGCCATATTTGCACTGCGTCAACTATGTGAAAAATTTCGTAGTGCACACAAAAACTTGCATATGGTATTCGTTGACCTCGAGAAGGCATACGACAGAATACCAAGAACAGTTTTGTGGTGGGCACTGAAAGAGAAAAGTGTACCTGTGAAGTATATAAGGTTAGTCTATGCTATGTACCGGCGATGTAGGTCGTACATAAGATCAGCTGTTGGAAACTCCGATGAGTTCAGTGTTGGGGTGGGCCTGCATCAAGGGTCGGCGTTAAGTCCTTACCTCTTCCTGTTGATAATGGATGCCTTAACATCGGAGATACAGGAAGAGGCACCCTGGTGCATGCTTTTCGCTGACGACGTTGTTCTTATCGGAGAAGATGGGCTTGAGGTACAGAGCATGCTGGAAAAATGGCGCTGTAGATTGGAGAACGTTGGCTTGAAAATCAGCAGAACAAAAACAGAGTGCATGTTCTGCGATTTCGGCGGTCTCTCCAATTTTACACCCATATCTCTAGATGGAGTACCTATACCAGTATGCTCCAACTTTCGATACCTCGGTTCGCTTATCCAAAGCAATGGCGACTTGGATCGTGCGGTGAAGCACAGAATTGACGCGGGATGGATGAAATGGCGGCAGGTCACAGGTACCATATGTGACACTCAAGTACCCTTAAAATTAAAAAGTAAAATATACAAAACCTTAATAAGGCCTGCCGTATTGTATGGGTCAGCATGTTGGGCTACAAAAGCGACGGATGAGAGACGGCTGCATGTAGCAGAGATGCGAATGTTAAGATGGATGTGTGGCCTGACGAGAATGGATAAGGTAAGAAATGAGTATATAAGAGGAAGTTTGAAAGTGGCGCCAGTGACGGAAAAGTTGAAAAGTGAACGCCTGACTTGGTATGGACATGTGATGAGACGGGATGAATGTAATGTTGGGAGAAGAGTTTTAAGTATGAATGTTGAAGGCTTTAGGGGTAAGGGAAGACCGAAGAAAAGATGGATGGATTGCGTGAAGCATGATATGAATAGAAAGGGAGTGAACGCAGAGATGACATCGGATAGGATTGAGTGGAAGAAAAGGACATATTGCGTCGACCCCAAGTAATTGGGATAAGAGCAGGGTAATGATGATGACTGAGTATATATAAGTGTTTTTAATCTTTCGATTTTTTACTTTCAGCCAAACGTAATTTGAAATAAGCTCTATAGAGTAGACAGAGTTATAGAATTATTGTAATGGTATTTTTTTAAATATCTTAAAAATAAAATGCAATTTTGTGGGTATCTCACACCTCATGTGCTTAATGCCGGAGTAAAGCTTAATACAATTATATTAATCGCAAATAAGTATAAAACTAATATCTTTAAATATAAGATGCAAATGAAAGTAAATATCTTTATTTAAATAAAATTTTGTTTAAATTAAGAAAAAGACTATAAATCTTCGTTTCCTCGTCTCCATGAAATAAAAAATAAGCGAAATGCATCAGCGCGTTCAAGCTCAATTGACTAACGGAGAAAAGGAAATCGTTTCTACGATTTTCTTTTATATTTTATTGCAATGAATATTATTTGAATAGAGTTGTAATATTTATATTTATATAATGAAAGCGATAACTTTACAGAGACTGTCTAATTAACGTTAACTATGTAAAAAACTGTAAATTTCCATGTAAGAAAGAAAGAAAGAAAGAAATCTGTATATATACTTTAGATCTTTGCGTAACATAGAGATAAAAATTACAAGTTCATCATCACTATCTCAACTCATTTATATCCCAAATTAAAAGAAAGATAAGATAAAAGAAAATTGTTATTGATGTTCTTTTTTACAAATCTTTAAAATTGCTTTAAAATTGTGTAATAAATGCTTTATCAATTATTTTATCGAACGTAAAAAAAACCGTTACAAAGCAATGACCACTGTTACTAAACAGCTCATAATAAAACCAAGACCGCTAACTTGCCACTTAACTTTTTAAAGTGTTAGCTTCCTGTTTTTAAAACTCTAGCTTTTTGCTCGAAGGCATGAAAGTAGGAGGTTGTAAGTTTGAAACAGCTTTTAACACTCGAAGAAGGTGCTAGTAATAAAAGTATTCTGTTTATTTTAAATGTTAATTTTATAATTATTATTGTGATTTATTCATTTTTACCCTGTATTTTATAAGTTAATAAATGGCATTATTTTTTTCTAAAATGCGGTTTTAGATGGTGGAGTACACTAACTTCCTATACGGGTTACAACTAGTACCTTTTACTTGTGAATACATAAAATGGTGATATTTTTTTTTTTTTGTTTTTGGTAACGCAGTGGTTAAAAATGCATTTTTCGCATACCCGCCCCGGGCGGGGTATGTGGGACTCACAGGCCCTGAAGGGGACACTGAATACCCACTAAAATATACCAACTGCGAGCTGTTAGCCGAAGGGGCTTTTACAGCTGAACCGGACTGCCACAGACATGAGTTAGGCGACTTCGCCCGAGGGCTCCCCCTGTGGGGAACGGACCTCGGCTCGGTGCGTCGCTGGGGGTAAGGTGGACGTGGACGTGTCCATCTTTGGGTCGGTGATTTTTGCTCGCCGTGTTTTCGTACCTCGACGTCGAGGACGGAAACGCGGATATTTGTGCGCGACGGCCTCGCGTGCGGCGTAGGCTTTGGTCTGGGCGAGCGTAATAACGTCGTCATCGTCGTTGAGGACGTGACGTGAACGTCGGACTTTGGTGGTGATAAAATATTCCCAAAGTATTATTTATATTACGTTTACTGCACAGATGGCGTAGTGGTTACGATACCGACCTTCCGTGCCAGTGCTGTGGGTTCGATTCCCACGCAGGATAATTACTTTGTGCGATCCACAAAGTGTTGTTCTGAGTTTGGGTGTAATTTGTCTGCGTTAATTGCATGATTGTAAAGTTCCCCGCAATATAAGACTTATTTCCTTTCCCAAAATAATAATTTAATTATGAATTTACTAACTTTACATTATAAATGTGTTAGACTTGTATTCAAAATTATTGTAGTAAATAGAGTATTTCTGAATACTGACTGAAGTAATGAAATTTTAGTCTTACAATGCTTTAGTAATAATATATTATGTGTGTTTGACTTCTAGTATTAAGAACAAAAGAATATTTTATTATCCTTCCAACTTCAGCCTGTGACGCCTTCTTAGGACTTAGTAATTTCCACCGAAGACATAGATCGGGTACCGGTGGCCCGCTCGCACGGTGAAGAGAGGTGTTTGCAGAGTGGGTCTATGGGGTTGCGCGCCGCCTCTTTCGTCACCCCGGACCGATTTGGCGTGGCGCGACCACGTCCATAGATATCTAATCTATTTTGTGCTGTAATAATAGTAATTAATTTATGCTGTGTGTTGGCTATAATTACTTTCAATCATTGCTTTGCTCTTGGATTTCATAAAAGACGACTAAGAGCTTAATATCGGCCTGTGCCAACTCAACCTGATGCCGTTTAGTTAATAAGAAAATAAAAGCAGGAGAATGATGATGAGTAGTAATCAATTTGATAAAGCATAGCTTGCAACCAGAAAATAATAATAAATAAGTAAATAAATAATATCGGTAATCCACATGATCACAATTATTATAACTTTAACAAAAAAAAACTAGTATTTCATTATTAAACAGTTGTATTTCCGGCAATACTCACGCGTTAGAGTCGATTATGTCGACCCGGGTTTCGAGCATGTCCGATGCTCATCATCAGGGCGAGTGCGCAGCTGCGTCTGCGAGCCCCCGACGCGCACTGCGGCTAGCGTAACGTCCAGCACGCCGCGACACAGCTTCGGGCGGCGGGGGGGGGTACTGCTTGGTTCTTGAGCGTCTTCAGCGGAATCGTCCGATGAGTCCCGATCGTTACCGAGGGCATTTGATGGTCTCACAGCAAACTCACTCCGCGTGCCATCACCCTGACATACCACGCTGACCACGTCGCTCTCCATCCCAGACAAAACCTTGTGTGTCGAGGTAGTATTGAGTGCCGGTATCCATGCTGAAGGGAGCGTCCACCCACAGTCTCTATTAAACGTACGATGTCGGTTGAGTTCTATAGCTTCACGTATTTTGCGAGGTATAAAATACTTTTCTGTGGCTAATACGGAAGCTTTGTCGAACCGAATGTAGTGTGTTGTGTTCGAGAGACTGGCGTGCTCTGCTATGGCTGATTTAGTGGTGTCCATGTTCTTAATACTCCTGACGTGTTCGGTTAGTCTGGTGGCGATGCTGCGGCGAGTTTCTCCCACGTAGCTCTTGCCACAGTCACAAGGTACTCTATAGACTCCTGGTACGCTCAGGTAGTCCTTGTCTTTGGGTGAACGTAGCATTTGCCGTACTTGATCAGGTGGGCGGAAGAACGTTCGTATATCATACTTGCGTCGCAATAGGTACCCGATTTTGTCCGTTGTTCTCTTTACGAACGGTAGGTAAGTCGGAGAACGTTCCACTCTTGTTGGTCGCTTACGTTCACTAGACTTGGCCCAGCGACGACATTGTTGTCAATTATACCCGTTGGCCTCTAGTACCTTTCTTACGTGCTCGAGTTCTGTCTTCACATATTGTGGGTCACATATTCGAAGAGCTCGGTTAATAAGTGATCTTGGTATTGAGGACAAGTGTGCAGGGTGATGGTGTGAACTGGCATGAAGATACCGGTCTGTGTGCGTAGGTTTACGGTGGATAGTGTGGTTAAGACTACCATCTGCTTCACGGATGACGCGTACATCCAAGAATGGTAGTATTCCTTCATTCTCTTCTTCTACAGTAATACTGATCCTGTGATGTAAATTGTTTAGGTGATCCGTGAATTCAGCTAGGTTAGTCCTCTCCACCACAGCGAAAATGTCATCGACATAACGCCACCAGTACCGTGGACTAATTCTTGCAGCACTTAAGGCCAGGGATTCGTACCATTCCATGAAAATGTTGGCCACCACTGGGGCTATAGGTGATCCACCAGCATCGCCACCAGACTAACCGAACACGTCAGGAGTATTAAGAACATGGACACCACTAAATCAGCCATAGCAGAGCACGCCAGTCTCTCGAACACAACACACTACATTCGGTTCGACAAAGCTTCCGTATTAGCCACAGAAAAGTATTTTATACCTCGCAAAATACGTGAAGCTATAGAACTAAACCGACATCGAACGTTTAATAGAGACTGTGGGTGGACGCTCCCTTCAGCATGGATACCGGCACTCAATACTACCTCGACACACAAGGTTTTGTCTGGGATGGAGAGCGACTTGGTCAGCGTGGTATGTCAGGGTGATGGCACGCGGAGTGAGTTTGCTGTGAGACCATCAAATGCCCTCGGTAACGATCGGGACTCATCGGACGATTCCGCTGAAGACGCTTAAGAAGCAAGCAGTACCCCCCCGCTGCCCGAAACTGTGTCGCGGCGTGCTGCACGTTACGCTAGCCGCAGTGCGCGTCGGGGGCTCGCAGACGCAGTTGCGCACTCGCCCTGATGATGAGCATCGGACATGCTCGAAACCGGGGTCGACATAATCGACTCTAACGCGTGAGTATTGCCGGAAATACAACTGTTTAATATGTGTCAAACTCACGATAATTTTAATTTTAATAGTATTTCATTAAACTATGTCCACGTCTTTATTTGATTGGATCACGTTTATTTTTCTACATTAATCAATTGAAGGTAAACTGAAACTGATAACTCTCTATCTATTCTAATAAAACATATGCAAACTTATGATTATACGAAAAAATCCTCAAGATTAAAAAAAAGCGCAGAAACCAATTCAACTATTTTTACAATCAATAACTACATACGAGTACTATGCTTAGTTAATAAAAAATTATCAGTTGATAAAAAAAATGTTCAATAGGCCTAGAATTTTTTATATTAGTCATTTCGCCTCTTTAGTTCATCATCATCATCATCATTCTCCTACTCTCATCCCAATTACTTAGGGTCGATACAATATGTACCCTTATTACATAGTACATATTGTAAAAGTTATTGGCAGTAGTTCTATGATCGGCCGCCTGCCAGACGTCCACCCTCCTTGGGAATGTAATTGTTGACCAAATGGCATCAGATGGAGTTGGCCCAGGTCGTTATAAGATTTCGCCTTTTCAGTTCATATACATACTATATTAGTCAAGGCCATATTGATTTGACCTACTATACCAAGCCTGTTAAGAGGGTTTATTATAGATTATTTGGAGCTTCCTTTTGATAAATTCTCATTGTGCCATAGTTAATTTGGGTATAAGTTATACAGTAAATTTAGACTATTTATTTTAAGTATTTATATTTCTCATTTAATGTATATGTAAATTATATGACGCATAGTACAATAACCCACCCGACCAGTGACTGACCTCCTGTCATTATAAAGTCTTTAAGAGAAACAATTTTCTTCACGATAAATTGAATATAATAATTTTATAGGCTCTTTAAACTCGGTGAAAACTGCTGTTAAAAGTAGGACGAGCACGTTTTATCGGAAAACGCAGAAGCGATGATAATGGTTGGTCATAAAGAAGTAGCGCGCGATAGATTCCGCAAGTTACCAACTTTTGGGGCACCTACGGCCATTAGAGGGGCACTAATGCGGTTCGCCTCTCCACTGCCCTAACACCACATTGCCGATGTCATTACGAATTTGTAGCAGTCTCTAGTTATTATAGTGTTTGCCGCATTACGTAGAAGTTAGTTCTTTTTTGTCGTATTTTGCTTAAATTTATTGGGTTAACGAAACTGATATTTATATGGCTATACCAGTTTTCCAAAACAAATTCATGCAATATATATATATATAGTGTGTGTGTTTTATTTAACTAGACAATTTTGGCGGTAAAAACTTGAATTCCTTCATAAGTTGAACAAAGATGACGCATTACAGAAAACTATTCTTTTTGTACTTGAGAGTTATTTTTAATGACACGAAGTGATATTAAAAATAACTCTCAAGCAACAAATATTATTATTTAAACTTAATAATACTTAGCACATTTTTAATTAAATTAATGATATAAATAAAAAGTCCATAGCAGACACTGCGGATTCAGAAATAAGTATAAAGCAATTTTGCGAGCTTTGTATATTTAAAAAACGTCGACATTCGTTGCTAAACTTTCAATGGTAAGTACATAAAACTGAAACCCTTTATAACATAAAACCCGCTAGTCAGATGTAAGGAGAATACCAACAAAATGTAACAATCTCATCTTATCCATTCAAATTTTCGTTTTCTAGAAAAGCAAAGAACATCCGTCCGCTTTGATTCTGCGAACGTATTAGCATTGGATTTGAATAGAACAAACAAAGGGTTTGCTCGAGACAGTGTGCTTTCGTAGGCGATTGTAAATTCAACGTATCGTGAAAATCCCAGTTGCACTCACCCATCACAGACTAAATACATATTCGTTAGCATAGTAATATTTTATTCTATAGGCAATATAGCAAAGTCAGATATAAAAACTTGACAACCATATTCTAGATAGATTTTCATAAATAAAAATGTTCGTAATTATGTTCAAGTTCTGTCATATTATTACATCACAAAGAAGTTAATTTATTATAATAAAAACCCTACTTAATATTAGTTTTTCTATTGAAAGAAATATATATATAGATATATGTATATGATATCAACCACGTAAATACATGTTTTATCATCATCATCTTAGCTTATATACGTCCCACTGTTGCGCTCGAGCTTCCTCCGTAATGGAAAGGAAATTAACCTGCTCTACCACGTTGGTCAGACGTGTTGGTATAGAGTTTTGTTTCGAGTTTTCCTTCTCTTGTACAGATATTATATGCGATTTATATCCCTTAGTTGTCACCACACGGAAACATACCTAAATTTTCTTCATTATAACGCACATATTGCCACACAATGAATCATCTATCTATTCATCAACCTACCAACATGCCCTATTAGACATAGATTACCTTGTTGTGTAGATTGCATGTAAGCAATTATATCACGTAGCCATGTAGTTTATAAGAGCTCAGTAATAAGCATATAATAAAAAGGTAGTGTATTATAAGCACGTATTGTTTTATATAAATATACTCAGGAGTGTGTACTCAGAAGTGGAGTCAAGAGTCTCCGAAATCGGCGAGCGTGTATGAAGAGAATTATGAATGTTGAGAAGGCGAGTGAAGTATGCAAGGATAGAGTTTTCTGACACTCTGTTCTCTCAGCCTACCCTGCAAGTGGTGTGATGATATGTATGTAAATATACTCTAATAAATACACTGATGAGTAGGCATTAATATAACTCCTAATACAGCAAATATCCTCGTAGCTCATGGTGAGAGCTGATATTTTCTTAGCCTACTTTTAACACCACAACACTTTTTTTTTTTTTTTTTCGCAAGGTGGGACCATGGATGTGGTCGCGCCTCGGCAAATCGGCCCGGGGCGACGGAAGAGGCGGCGCGCAACCCCATGGACCCACCCTGCAAACACCTCTCTTCGCCGTGCGAGCGGACCACCGGTACCCGATCTTTGTCTTCGGTGGCCCGCCCGGCGATATACCCTCTCGGGTTCCTCTCTCGTCGACGCCCCGACAGCTTTCGCTGTCGAGGCGTCGCCCTCACGCGGTGGCCTCACGTCGGGTGACCGGACAATTCCCCGGTCCGATCACCCGAAGCCTCGGTTAGGGCGGCATCAGGCGCTAACACCACAACCCTGCTAAGAGCAATAATGCCGTACTGGCCATGCTAAACAGAGTGCTTAAGCTTTTCAATAGAGTGCTGCTGCCGATACCCTATGGTCCATCACATCTCATTTACGTCTCACACCTGGACTACGGACTTCATGGGAGCGAAATGGACCTACTATCGTGCACGGTGGTGAGATGGATTGATTTAGACTTTTATTTCGAGTTTTCCTTCTCTTGCACAGGTCTTCTCTGCATATTATTATATCATTAATTTCATCATATCATTTAGGGAAATGTTGTCATCTTTTCTCCGTACAGGGCAAGAATAGAAGTACTGAATTGTATTCTTATTCCGTCATCACACGGCATGTGTCCTTGGTCGATTAATACTTCTCCCAAGAGAAAGTAACTGTTGGTTTTCCATTGTTTTCTCAATGAGGTATCTTATGGCGAAGAACAAGTGCAAAATAAGAGCAAAATTTTGATGATTTTATTTATTTATTTGAAAGCTGATACTTTCTATATAGTTTTATTTAAATTTGATTAAGATCTGAGTAATAGATAGTTTTTGAGTTATTCTCAATAATTTGGATTTGGTTAACTTCTACCACACTGATTATGTTGCTATTTTTTATGCTTGTCAACGTGAAATATTTACTTTTTAGTGTATTTTTTATTTTAGAATCGACATATATTTCCCTTTTTTTTATTTTATATTAGTTATTAATTTTTAAGATTTATGTACATCTTTGTAATCTAAAATTCCTTCTCTTATCTCCCGCAACATAATAGCACTCCAAAAAAAAATTTGTTGTGTTTTACTACTACACGCATTCTTTGTTCTGTTGTAAACACCTAAACTAGAAATATGCTTGCCAGATACATACGAGCCTCGTTCTCTAGTAAAGAAGACTAAATTATTACCTATATTATAAAATATGGTTGTTTCAACTTTGCATTTCGGTAGCTAAAGGCGTGAGCCTCACAAAACTCAATTAAAAAAAAAACACTCGCTTACTTTTAGTAATTTTTTAATTAACTTACATTATATTAGTCTCACACTAATATACAGTCCAATATTAAAAAAGATAGCTAATTTACTACAGTATATATTATAACTATTTATATTCCTTGATAAAATTAAGTCTACAAGTTTATACGAGTATAATTAAATGATAAAATACTCACCTGTAGTTCTCACTTTGCTTTCGAAAAGCGGCAAACTAATCTGCAGATATTTCTGATGCATGTGCAAGGATGATGATTACTTTCTACTGTAAATAAAAATAAAATAATAGCGAGAAAATTTCTTATTTTTAGATTATAAAAATAATTTAAAAATAATTGTTTATTAATTTCTGTTTACCATATATAATATAAAGAGATTGAAGTATTTAAGAAAATGTAAAATAAATGATAGTATGGAAAATATTTATGTGTATGTCACTAGTAATACTCACTGAAAGATGGAAAATAAATTTAGATTTATTAGATTAGATTTTGCGTACATAATTTACCATCTCTTTCCTTCTTACTCCCCTTCGTGAATGTTGTGAAAAACGACAAAATTAAGAAATGAAACAAAACGTATGGTTTTGTTGCCAACGTTGTCTCTCTGACTAGCCAGATTAGAATAAGAGACCACTTGACCTGCTGATATGATAGTAATCGCTTATTATTATAAGTTACTATCATGATCGCTAAAATCTTATCCTCATATAATAATAATTAATATTACAAATTCTATCTCAATTTTATTCAAAAGTATTAAAATGAGATACCATTTAACTGATCATTTCAATATGGATACTGTACCTGCGTAGTTGTAGCCGACAGCGAATCTCGATCTACATTTGTAAATCCTCACTATCGATTCCAGCTTTACAAATTAAACGCCGTCCGCAGCCGATGCAAGTTCTGCTTTTCTACTACGTATGACTTCGTAACTTTACTACCTGGTGCTTTTTAACTATACTCCTAATATAAAATCAATATTAACAATATACATACATACAGATCATCACGCCATATTCCTTGCAGGGTAGGCAGAGAGAACAGAGAACTCTCTATCCTTGCATACTTCACTCGCTTCCTCAACATTCATAATTCTCTTAACAATATAATTAGACAAAATTAATATTAATATTTACCTCATAATCATCATCTTAGCTCATATCCGCAGTCCCACTGTTGGGATCGAGCCTTCTCCATAATGGAAGGGAAATTAACCTACCACACCACGCTGGTCTGACGTGTTGGTATAGGGCTTTGTTTCGAGTTTTCCTTCTCTTGGATAGATGTTATATGTATTTTATATTCCTTAGTCGTCTCATACGGTCACCCACGGGTAAGATCCATATCTTACCCATATTGGTGAATTGTATTCTTACTGCGACACCACACGGAAAATATTTACCACAGCTTAATGTATTTATATACACTGATAGGTCTAACTTGAATTATTTTAATTTTAGAATAACTAATATAACTTCTTCCAAAAAAACAAAAAACGAGATAGACTTCATCTTGTCGGACAAACGACATATATTTAATGATGTCTCAGTGATCAGCAGGATTAAAACTGGGAGCGATCACCGAATAGTACGAGGCTCATTAAATATCCATACAAAAGTCGAACGGTCACGCTTGATGAAGTCTACCCTCCGACCTACACCTGTCCAATACCAGAACCTCGAAAGTTTTCAACTCGAACTACACAATCGCTTCCAATGTCTAGACGAGTGCGAATCTCCGAACGATATGAACAACAGGTTCGTGGAAACTGTCCACGCGGTTGGGTCGAAGTTTTTCAAGGCTCACCGCGCCAATAGACCTAAAAAACTTTCTGACCAGACTCTCAGGCTCATGGAGCGGAGAAAAGAAATGACAGTACAGTCTTCAGCCGATTGGTCCGAACACAGGCAGCTTAATAGGCAGATCTCCAGGTCTGTGCGTCGCGATATTCGCCAATTTAATACGCTCCGTGTTAAAGAAGCGATAGAGCGGAATCGTGGCTCAAAAGTGTTCGCACAAGATCTGTCTATTGGGCAAAGCCAATTGACTAAGCTGAAGACCGATGACGGCACTGTCATATCATCCCAGGGTGAGATGTTGGGAGAGGTCGAAAGGTTCTATGGACAGTTATATAAATCATCCCGAAGTCCTGTTGTCGGCTTGGTCCAAGATCCCAGATCCAAGCTAACTCGGCACTATACCGAAGAAATCCCGGACATTAGCTTGTGCGAGATCAGAATGGCTCTCGAACAACTACGAAACGGTAAGGCACCGGGAGATGACGGAATTACGGCAGAGCTACTGAAGGCAGGCGGTAAGCCGGTCTTAAAAGTCCTTCAAAGCTATTTAATTCCGTTATCCTCGGGGGCGACGTTCCAGAGTCGTGGACCAGGAGTGTGGTGGTGCTGTTCTTCAAGAAGGGCGACAAAGCTCTTCTAAAGAACTACAGACCCATCTCACTCTTGAGCCACGTCTACAAGTTGTTTTCGAGGGTCATTACCAATCGACTCACGTGCAAGCTTGATGACTTCCAGCCGCCCGAACAAGCTGGCTTCCGAAAAGGCTATAGCACCATAGACCATATTCTCACGCTTCGGCAGATTATCCAGAAGACCGAGGAGTACAATCGGCCTCTGTGTATAGCGTTTGTGGACTATGAGAAAGCCTTTGATTCAGTCGAAACTTGGGCGGTGCTGCAGTCCCTTCAGCGGTGCCAAATCGACCATCGTTATATAGAAGTGCTGAAGTGTTTGTATAGGAACGCCACAATGTCAGTCCGTATCCGGGATAAGAGTACGAAACCGATCCAGTTGCAGAAAGCCGTGAGACAGGGAGATGTCATCTCTCCGAAACTGTTCACCACTGCACTGGAAGATGTCTTCAAGCTCTTAGACTGGACCGGACTAGGTATTAACATTAATGGCGAATACATCACTCACCTTCGATTTGCAGACGATATCGTCGTTATGGCAGAATCCATGGAGGACCTTGGCACCATGCTCAACGATCTCAGCAGGGTATCCCAACTGGTGGGGTTACGAATGAACATGGACAAGACGAAAGTCATGTCAAATGCCCATGTCATTCCTGTACCGGTCCTAGTTGGCAATGCGGTTCTCGAAATTGTCGATCATTATGTTTACCTTGGACAAACAGTCCAGTTAGGTAGATCCAATTTCGAGAAAGAGGTCAGCCGACGAATCTAACTCGGTTGGGCAGCGTTCGGGAAACTTAAGAGGATCTTCTCGTCCAACATACCCCAGTGTCTGAAAACACAGGTCTACAACCAGTGTGTGTTACCAGTGATGACTTACGGCACGGAAACGTGGTCCCTAAATGTAGGCCTCATAACCAAGCTCAAAGTCGCTCAGCGTGCTATGGAGCGAGCTATGCTCGGGATTTCTCTGCGTGATAGAATCCGTAATACGGAAATCCGCAGAAGAACGGGTGTAACCGACATAGCACGAAGAATTAGCACGCTGAAGTGGCAATGGGCTGGCCACATCGCTCGAAGAACCGACAACCGCTGGGAAAAAAAGGTTCTAGAGTGGCGACCACGTACCGGACGACGCAGTGTAGGACGCCCCCCCACTAGGTGGACAGACGATCTGGTGAGGGTTGCTGGGCGTCGATGGATGCAGACGGCACAGAACCGCACTCTGTGGCATACCATGAGGGAGGCCTATGTCCAGCAGTGGACGGCGATGGGCTGAAATGATGATGATGATGAAGAATATAACTTCTTCCATCTATTAAGTTATTTATGTGCATTGGGTTGAGAGCTCTCAGCGCTCACCCACAGTTCGGGTAAAGTTGTTATAGCCATCTGAGACTAACAAATATTAAGTCACACGCAAAAAATATATATATTTACGTTTTGCGAACTTATTGAAATCCGTTGTTTAAAATAGGTGCTTACAAGAAAAGATAATGATATAATCTCCACGCTAGCGAGCGGATTGGCGATTGAAACTGATGTGCGAATGCCACGGCTTAGTACAGGTTGATAAACACGGGAAAGGTTGGGGGCACGGTATAATAAAGACTGGTATTCTTAACTTAAATTAGTTCTAAATTGGTTCTAATGAAGATTTAAAGCTAACTGAAACATTAATCACAAGTTTATTTGCTCTTTTAAAAAAAAAAGAGAAATAAAATCAAGCCATAGAGAGTTTTGTAAAAATAAAATGTTAGAATACAAAGTACGCTTGCATTCTCACATATATCATTATAATAACCACTAAAAAAATAAGAATCACTGGACAAATATATAGAATAAATACCGTACAACGCGGAGCTTTTTACGTGATTATACCTTAGTGACAATTTCATAGACTGAGAGTCAACGGAGAGCTTAAGAAAAGTATCACGTTCTAGCGAAATGGGCATTTGGTCACACGCCCTCGCACCTTGCAAGATTCCCCTGGGAGTGGAAGCAATCTTCCAAAATTTACTGTTAAGACTTCTTAAACAATCTAAAAGATAATTTAATACAATGACCGTTATATATAAAATACATATAAATTTTGTGTATATATCAATAAATAGTAAATATGAAAAAAGTTTTATTGTTAGTTTGCTTTTTATTTTGGCACGATAATAGATAATTATGTACTTATGCTTTGTATGTTTTGTAATATAATGAACATTTTTTGACAACTGTTTCTTTTTTTTTTATTTCTTTACGAAATAAAATCCAGAGAAAGAATTTTTAGAAACGTGTGTTACCGATATAGTTCAAAAACGTTAAAGTAGCAATGGACAGGCGCCACATTCACACGATGGTAATTATATGAGAAAAAGTTTGTCGAGGAGACTCCGCATGGAGGACACAGTGCGGGATGTCCTACAGAAATACACGGACACCATTGTAAAGTTGGCGGGCATCGCTGCGTGTATATTGAACGATACCGTTCTCGTGGTATTCTTATGGTATCATCATCTTCATCATCATCACAGCCCATAAATGTCCCACTGTTGGGCTCAGGCCTCCTCCGTAATGGGAGGAAAATTAACCTACCGTACCGCGCTGGTCAGACGTGTTGGTACAGGGTTTTGTTTCGAGGTTGAATATAATGTCATCATATTATAGTTTAAGATAATTCGTTGATTTCTTATAGCTAACCAGAATCGTTATATAATCCCCATAGTTATTTACCAATATCAAGACTGCCGAAATAGTTATTAGGTATACTGCATTTTTGCAGAATGCAATTAGAAAACAAATTGATGCAAATTTTCTACAAAATAATCTAACAAAGAGTAGATACGCTTTTCAGAAGTGTTAAACAAACATCCAAGTATGTAATAATCAACGTGCCGTGTAGTAAGCAATTCTGTCAAAACATGCCTTAGGAGATTACCAGCATAACTCAAATAGATGAGAGCCTTCGTAAGACCACTAACGTCACTCCGGGTATCAAATTTACATAGCAGGCATATTTGTGGCTCAGCTTGTATCTCGCCCCGCGTTAGATATGTCGGACATCTCTAAGCACTTAGGCCCTACTGTTGCTAGGATAAATACCGACTCTTGTTTAATTTGATAACTATTGTTACTACTTAGGAATGTATGTGCATATAATTAGAATAGGTTGAAATATTTATTAGTAAAATTTTTTTTTTTTGCTATCTTCTTTATATTATCAAAATACAGTCTACTAACAAAAATAGCTATAAGGTGATAAATTATTTCATATAATTTAATATCAAAGCAAATAATTACGACGAGCGTCGCTTGAGAAGTCAGTCTATATTAGAACTAAGACCACAAATGCTTCTAAAGTATTAACAGTCAGCTCATATACATTCTGCTAGACTCAGGCCTCAACCACTATAAGAAGGAAAATTAACCCACACTACACTCTGATCAGGATAGATATAGGAATTTAATCAAAATTTTGCAACTCTTGCCGTGATATTATCTTTAGCCATAATAGATTTTTTTTATAAAGACCACCCTGCACTAAATAAATAATCCTTGTATTGTGGTGGACTTTACAAACATATCTTAACCATTACGCCATCTGCGCAGTCAGTATACCTAATAACCAGAGATGTGACTTATCTAAGATACAAGTATCTTAAATACAGATACAAGATACAAATTAAGTATTTCTATCTTGTATCTAAGATACTTTTTAAAAATTCATTTTGTATCTTGTATTTAGATACCTTTTGTTTGGTATCTTAGTACCTATTTTATTAATACTTTTTCTGACAAAATACTTTTAGTAATATGTTAGTTAGCAAACATTTACAAAATTATTAGTCCAACATCTCATCGATGTCATATTTTTTAACAAACTGTACTAGGTCTATCATAATTTTTAATGTCTTTCTTTTAAAATCCGCGAGCAACTCAAAACAAACAATATCGGCCTACAGTTTTACAAATCACGTGTTTCAAATGCAGTGTTGTTATTGGCCAATTTCATTTTAGGAGACTTTGAAAATAATAATAGTTATTTTAGCGTCGTTTGCAACTAACATTAGTTTTTGGATTGAATTTATGGCAAATTTTAGTGAGTTACATTAATAAACATTGACTTATAGCAAATAATATTTAAAATCTTTCCTTTGGTACAAAAATGTATCAAAAAACACTTTAGAGAGTTTTGAAACTATACCTTTCATTTTAGCGATTAACACGATTTATTCGTAAATAATATTAATGTCAATTATCAGAAATAAACTTAAATTCAGTTGAATAAAATCTTGTTTTCTTACAAAAGTATTTGTATCTTAAGGAGTATTTAGAAGATACCTATTTTATATCTAGTATTTCAGATACTATTTTCAAAAGTATTTTGTATCTGGTATCTGAAATACTTAATTTAAAAGTATCTTGCATTTTGTATTTCAGATACTTTGTACAGGGTATTTTGTACATCTCTGCTAATAACTTAGTAGTTTAGTATATAAGTCTTATATATTTATTATTTTTCAAGCCTTTCCTCATTAAATTTTTATAACGAAGTTCATTGTTTACAATTTAATTAATAATAAACAAGTATTTAAATTCCGTGTGATGACGGAATAAGAATACAATTCACCACCCCCTCTATCTTACCCGTGGGTGATCGTAAGAGACGACTAAGGAATATAAAACGCATTTAACATCTATGCAAGAGAAGAAAAACTCGATATAAAACCCTATACCAACACGTCTGACCAGCGTGGTATAGTAGGTCAATTTCTCTCCCATTATAGAGGAGGCTTAGCCCAACAGTGGGACATATTATGAGCTGAAATGATTTAAATATATTGTACTTAATTTATTAATGCGAGTAATAGTATTAACGCGAACTGTTGACCTACTCAATCGAATTTAACTATATAATAAGCACGTTTGTACATTGAATCTCACAAGGTGAAGTGTGTTAATGGAGATGGCAATTTGCATAAACACATTTGCTTGGATTTTGACATCCTAGTGAGTATACCTGACATTTGAAATCTCTGACATGAATATTGCTCTGAATACCCAACGAATTAACATTACGTCTTGACATATTATATAACGACTGCCTTGTTCATACTGTTTAAACATTAATGCGTTAACCCTTCATTTGAGAACTCTACAAGAAACATTAGTATCAGATATACTCATATAATTAAATTAAATTAGTTAAATTTAAAGCAATTGTAAGTGTGTAAAATATTAGATAATAAAAATCTGTTTCGGATAGCAATCACACCGGAAATAGTATTACTAGAATTCTTTACGAAATCACACTTACACGATAATACGATGGGGCAGGCGAGTTACGAGAACCATTGATACACTTACACGAAATATCAATACGATAGGGCAGGAGAGTTATGAGAACCACTGATACACTTACACGAGACATCAATACGATGGGGCAGGAGAGTTACGAGAACCATTGGTACATTTACGTGAGACATCAATACGATGGGGCAGGAGAGTTACGAGAACCAATGATACACTTACACGAGACATCAATACGATGGGGCAGGAGAGTTACGAGAACCAATGATACGCTTACACGAGACATCAATACGATGGGGCAGGAGAGTTACGAGAACCATTGGTACATTTACGTGAGACATCAATACGATGGGGCAGGAGAGTTACGAGAACCAATGATACACTTACACGAGACATCAATACGATGGGGCAGGAGAGTTACGAGAACAATTGGTACATTTACGTGAGACATCAATACGATGGGGCAGGAGAGTTAAGAGAACCAATGATACACTTACACGAGACATCAATACGATGGGGCAGGAGAGTTACGAGAACCATTGGTACATTTACGTGAGACATCAATACGATGCAGCAGGACGGTTACGAGAACTATTGGTACACTTACACGTGACATTAATACGATGGGGCAGGAGAGTTACGAGAACCAATGATACACTTACACCAGACATCAATACGATGGGGCAGGAGAGTTACGAGAACCATTGGTACATTTACGTGAGACATCAATACGATGCAGCAGGACAGTTACGAGAACTATTGGTACACTTACACGTGACATTAATACGATGGGGCAGGAGAGTTACGAGAACCAATGATACACTTACACGAGACATCAATACGATGGGGCAGGAGAGTTACGAGAACCATTGGTACATTTACGTGAGACATCAATACGATGCAGCAGGACTGTTACGAGAACTATAGGTACACTTACACGTGACATTAATACGATGGGGCAGGAGAGTTACGAGAACCATTGATACACTTACCCGAGATACCAATACAATAGGCCAGGAGAATCATAGATAGATTATTTGAATTGATTCTTGAAGAACCTCTTGGGTTCTGCGGTTCTTAGAATCGAAACGACACATTCCGAAGATCAAACAAATAATTTATATTTCTTTAGGTTTAGAAAAAATTATAAAGTGACTTGTGTCTTTGTAACTTGTAATAAAGTGACTTTGACATCTTAATTTATATATAAGAGATTTCCACCTATGCATTGACTAATCATTATATCTCTGGAAGCATAAGGCTTACAGACTTAAAATTTGGTAGGAATATGCCTTTCGCCGAGTAGAGGTCAGCTAAGAACGGATTTTACGAAATTTCACCCGCTAGGGTGTAAAAATCATATTTTTTAAAAATAGCTCCTACAGACTTGAAATTTGGTATGAACGTTTTTTTTTACCCTGTAGAGGTCAGATGATTACAGATTTTATAAAAAATCCATACCCAAAAGGAAATGCGGCGGTGTTAACCTAAAAATCCTCATTTTTTTAATAAAGCTCCTACTGACTTGAATTTTAGTAAGGATACTTATGTTACAATGCAGAGGTAAACTATGAACGGCTTTTTAAAAATTTCACCCCTAAAAGGTGTAGGTGTTAAAACAAAACATCCACATTTTCAAATACTGCCCCTTTTTTTTGGGGTGGGTTACGGTCGGCGCACTCCTCGCACCACTCTGTCCGGGGCGACAGAGGGGCGTCAGCACGCACACCCGTAACCCACCCGTGACGTCGCTTTCGTCGTTGGGCTAACCACCGGAGTAGAGTGACTTGACATCAGTGGTTGGCCCGACGGAATACCCCTGAGGAGTACCCTCTCCTCGACCGACGTCCCCCCCTCGGGTAGGATGTCGGTCTTTCCTCACGCGGTCGGCCTCTCGGCAGGTGACGGACTAATACCCCTATCCAGTCACCCGCGGCCTCGGCTAGGGCGGCATCAGGCGCAGGTAATCGCACCTGCGCCGCCCCAGTCGCCGGTGGCGGCTCGCATCGTCGAGGAGACGCTCCTCGCGCACGCGCTCCGCCGCCTCCTTCCGCGAGGCTACTGCCTCGCAGAAGGATGCGACCGCGTCCTAGTTCCTGACGCTGTCGAGCATCGCCCTGGCGATGGTCGGCAGCGTCAGGTCAGCACCGATAATTGTGACGAGTTAACGACGCTGCTCTGCCCAAGCGGCACAAACCTCCAGCGTATGCTGCGCCGTGTCGTCGTTGCAATCGCAGTGGTGGCAGGACGGTGTACTCTCCCTCCTGACGACCGTGTGCAAGTATTTGGCGAAGCATCCATGCCCCGTCAAAACCTGCACCAGTCGGAAGGAGAGCACCCCGTGCCGCCGTTTTAGCCACTGCATCAGCACCGGCCGGAAGGCCTCCACGGTTCGCACACCGAACCGAGGCCTCTCCAGCCGGACTGCCCAACGGGCAATGACATCTCGGCGGGCGTCGACGCGCCAGGCGGTGTGCTCCCTCAACGAGACCACACCGCCCTCCGCTCGCACCCCTAACATCCGCCGATACAAACCGGCGAGCATTTCCGCTTCCAGGTCCCATGGAGGGGTCCCGGCCAACAGACACGCTGCCTCCGTCGACACCGTGCGGTACCCGCGTATGGCCCTGACCACCATGGACCTCTGTGGTCGCCACAGAAGAGCCCTGAGTCGGACGGTCAGGGACCCCGCCCACACCGGTGCGCCGTACAGGGCCATCGACCGAATGACCCCTGCGTACAGCTGTCGGCACGTAGCGCTCGGTCCGCCCACATTCGGCATAAGCCATGATAGGGCGGACGCCGCGCCGACGAGCCGTGGAGCGAGTCTGCGGAAATGCTACCGGAACCAATACTGCCCCTGCAGACTTGGAATTTGTTGTGGACTTTCCTTCTGCCCTATAAAGGTCAGATGAAGTAGGATTTTAAGTAATTCCTTCTCCGAAAGGAAGTCTATATAGCGAAAGTAAACTAAACATCTGAACAGACGTAACCGAAGCGAAACGAGAGCGGGTCGCTAGTATTATATATGTGTAATATATATTTATAGTAATATGCATTATAATTATTATAATAAATATCCAATATCCCAACTTGTAGTATGTTATAATATTTGAAATCATATTTCTGTAATAATTCATAATGAATATCTTAATAAACAAAACGAATAGTTATCCTTGTGGTGAATATGTCATTACGCTATCCTTTCCGTGTCACACAAAGCACTCAGAGGATAACAAATAATATCACTGTAAATGAAGGAAATCTTAAATTAAAGTCTACGTGATATACAAGATCAAGTATCTGGACAAAAAATAGTAGTTATAGAAGAAAAAAATTGACCTACCTCATCACGCTGGTCAAAGTTATTGGTGAAATGGATGAACCTATAGTGTCTAATGGTACGACAGTAAAAAAATAGGACGTATGTGTGATGTCTAAAGCATACAAAGTGATCCAAAGTCTTGCCACCAGTTCAGCGATTCTGGTCTATCCGTGAGATGATCGGTGATGATAATAGAGTCTCGAATCTAAGAGCGGGATATTTTTTACGATGTAATGAACAATAAAAAGGATTAAAATATGTTTTAAAATACGATAAATTAAAGTACATAAAATACTCTTAACAAATAACAAGACTTGTAAATTCACGATTCAAATATAAAACAAGGCATCAATTCAAATTACAGTAACTGGAACTTAAGCCCAAGCGGTAAGTCTAATTGAACAGTAAATAAATAACAAATTAAGAGCACCTACAAACGAAAGTAATATTCCAGTGGGCGACTTCATTAGAAAAGTTTGTTACCCTCAAAGCCTAAGTCCCCACCGGTATTAATAAAGTTTTGTTAGCAAGTCGTCCGTTGGCAAAGAAACGTGTTAATTATCTGTTCGTAGTCCAGCCTGACCATCTGTCACGTGGGCTCTACCCCGGGGAACTAGGTGTTACGCTATACGTTATGGAAGATTTTCATTCTTAATTGTTTTCTTACTAGTTATAAATATCATATACCTATAATTTGTTTTCGAATAGCTTGTTATTGCGTCTACTATTAATGGCTTTTTAATAGAGGATAGGAGGTATAAACCACTAACTATAAAGTTTCTTTGCGGAAGCTAATTATATTTCTTGCCGCCTTTTTCTTGGTAGGCTATGACCTGGCTTGGTCGGCCTCTCTGCAGGTGGTGAAATAATCTCCGGTTCTTTCACACGCACCTTCAGCTAGGGTAGCATCAGGCGCAGCTACTCGCACCTACGCCACCTGACGCATCGGCGGTCTACCGCTGATGCGTCAGGTGGCTTTTCTCCACGCTAACACTCTAGTGTTAGCGTGGAGAAAAGAAACTTCTCTCTGACACACTCTGCCTCCTCCTGCTCTGAAGACTCCAACCGTGTCCCAGTTTCTGACTCTAGCGTCGTCTTAGTGATGGTTGTCAGCGTCAGGTCAGCAATGATGATTGCAACGACGGTCATGGCGCTGCATTGCCCAGATTATGCAAATTTCGATCATATTACACCGTGTCCTCTTCGCAATTATAGTGGTGGCAGGATGGTGTCTTCTCCCTCCTCATAACCGTGTGCAGGTACTTGCGAAAGTAACCATGATCTGCAAAGCCCTGCACCAGTCAGAAGGAAAGGATCTCATGCCGCCGACCACTTTAACCACTCTATCAGCACTAACTGAAAGGTAGCCACGGTTCTATAACGAAACTGTGGTGAATCTGCTGACCACGGTCTTATCACGAAACTGTGACACGTATAGCCATGTTGTCTCTGTTGCCACTAGGTGGTATCTAGTTATAACCCTGACTGTCTCACTTATAACTCTGTAGTCGCCAGAAGACAGCCTTGAGATTGGACAGCTGAGAACTCCGCCCACACAGACATACTGTACAGGGCCATGGATCAAGGCACCCCTGTGTACAACTTTGGTCAAGCTATGCCTACAAAAAGTAAGTAAGTATGTACCTAAATAAAGAAATTTCCTAAACTTCTGCTAGGCTGACCGGACCGGGGATTAGTCTGGTCACCCTTTGAGAGAGGCCACCGCGTGAAGACGACGCCCTGACATCGAGACATAATATTAGTCGAGATGGCAGGGCTTCGACCCGAGAGGATACCCGTGAGGGTAGACCGGATGGGCCACTGAAGAAAAGAACGCGTACCAGTGGCCCACCCGCAATGCGTAGAGAGGTATATTGTAGGGCGGGTCTACGGGGTCGTGCGCCGCTTCTCCCGTCGCCCCGGACGGATTAGCGGGGCGTGACCGTTCCGTAGCCCGCCGCCAAAAAAAAAAAAAGGCTGAGTTTAATTTAGGGCCAAAAAATATTGTATTAATGTATATATTATGAACGCAATAAAAATAATCCTGGTCTCAAACTAATTATTACAGACCGCAAAAAGATTTTATCTGCTTGAGAATCGAACATAAGATATAGGAGATCACCACTCAGATGGCTATGCCATCCGCGTACTTATTCAGTTTGACTTAAAATTATATAATACCTATCAATATTTCAGAAATCATCAATCCTTTGAGAAATCCACAAGTTTTAATCTTCAATTTAAAGGTTTATTATTATACAGCTATATTAGATTATTACGACAACAACTCAAAAGCTCATCCAAGTTACCCAACTCAAAGTAACTAAATTAGAATTTCGAGTTACCTGTTGGATTGGAATCTTACTTAAGGTTTTATAACATAACCGTATTTACTATAGTAAATTTAAAGCTACATGGTATCTAGATAGCTTTCGATTTAAATGTGAAACAGCCAAAAATTAAGTAATTTATTTCAGCAGCAAGAGGAGATAAAAACATCTGTCAGCTTAAAGTTTATTGAATTACTTGTCCCGGGGTTTCTAGGATATTAGGACCCCAATAATGCTAGCCATAAAGATATTATAATAATGATATTACGATAATTATTGAGTGATTAGTTGTGTAATATATTTTGCACACCCACCACGCAATAAATATAATATAATTTCTAGTCGTTTAATAGTAATGCAATTAGATATATCTATTTACCTTTGAATCTGGATTTTTGGGGAGAATATGAAAGTGTCATGTGGTGATCTTGTATTATATTCAATATCTTAATAATATAACTTAATGTTATATTAAATAATTTTCAATGCATTTTATGAAATGTAAAACGGAGAAATAGCTGGCGTAAAGTTAATATGTGCTTTAAATATATTTTAATTCTCAATATTCCCAGATAAGGTATCCGTCAACTAGAATTCCAGGAGATACATGTTAGAGAGTAACGTTATGTTATGTTGAGAGATGCACATCATCTCTATAATATGAAAACACGTTTGGTAATATTAATAGAAATAACATGTGCCTAGTGGCAATCCATTTTAAGTAATTTTTAAGATAGTCATTTTGACTATCTTAAAAATTACTAGTAAATAATGTTAGATAATATACATATCTTAAAAATAATTAACTTTTCTTGCTTGCAAAATATGCACAATTATAAAAATATTAGTATTCTCATACTATAACGTCTAAAATTAATTATCATTGTCCTGCTCTTATTCCAATTACTGAGACTCAACGCAAATATATACTCTTCTTCCATATTGTAAAAGTTTTGACAATCTTTTTATGACCGGCCTGTCTGACGTCAACCCTGTGTATGAATGTAATTGTTGACCAGATCATCAGATGAAGTTGGCCTAGGTCATCGACGTGTAAAGATCTTAATCATCTTGTACGATACAGGCGAGCTATATAAAGCTAGTTAATATTCTAAGATACACTGCAATCATCATTATAAACTGGTCCAGTTAAATTCTAGCTCTGTTTAATAAACTTCTAAATATACCAACAGATCAAAATACGAAGACAAATGCCTGCCAACGCGATGTTGCAAATAACGGGAAATTACACTCTGTTATTTCTATCACAGCAGGCGTCCAATGAAATTGATTTTCTATACTAAATTGAATGTCATAATGTTTAAGATGGTGTTAATGTTATTTATTACTAGCTTCTGCTCGCGGCTTCGCCCGTGTAGGTTACTTTCCTAAAGTTTTTCGTCCCCTATTTTTATTTTACCCCTTAAGTGTATTTTTTTTACAAAATTTTAAAGACATTTAGGTATTTACATCTAATCAATAGCCTAAAAATAAGTTTTTCCACACTTCCTTACAACTTTTCATCACACTTTACAACCTTTTTTTGCATTAAAAAGTAGCCTATGTCCTTTATCAGGCTCTAGACTATCTGCGTACCAAATTTCATTTAGATCGGTTCAGTAGTTTTAGCATGAAATAGCGACAGACAGACAGAGTTACTTTCGCATTTATAATATTAGTAGGGAAGTAGGGATTAAAATTATAAGAAAAGGGGTCTACGCGTGAATGTGAGCAAAACCAAAATAATGGTCTTTGAAAGAGATGAAGCCAGAACAGATGTAAGAGTAAAAATAGGTAATGATGTACTGGAGCAAGTGGATGAATTTGTATATCTTGGATGTGGATTTAGCCGAGATGGACGGTACAGCAGTGATATAGAGCGAAGAGTGAATGCGAGAAATAGAGTGAACGGAGCGTTGGGGCAACTTCTCGGCAGCCACCACCTCAGCCAGAAGGCACGTGTAGCAATACATAACGCAGTGCTTGTCCCAACATTACTGTATGGAAGCGAGAGTTGGGTATGCAGAAAAGAGTATGAAAGTAAAATTAATGCGGTCGAAATGCGATCTATTCGGAAAATCTGTGGAGTTAGGCTGACCGATCGCATTCGTAACGACGACGTAAGAGAGCGAGTAGGTATGAAAGAGAGTATTGGTGTAAAGATGCGAAAGGGAATGCTCCGATGGTTCGGACATGTGGAAAGAATGCCGAACGAACGTCTGGTTAAAAGATATACAATGCGAAAGTGGAAGGATGTAGGTACCGAGGGAGACCGAGACTAACCTACCTAGACCAAATCGGTCAGGTTCTGAAGGAAGGTGGAGTCAAGAGTCTCCGAAACCGGCGAGCGTGTATGAAGAGAATTATGAATGTTGAGGAAGCGAGTGAAGTATGCAGAGATAGAGTTCTCTGGCACTCTGTTCTCTCTGCCTACCCTGCAAGGGATATGGCGTGATGATATGTATGTATGTATGTAGGGATTAAAGTATTTGTTTAACTGAAGTTTCAGACCTTCAATTAGCTGTAGAAATACATCGTCTAAGATTTGATTGGTTTTTGATTACGATATACACGCATGAGTCACGAGTCCCATAAGGCCCCCAATCAGCATGCGATAATGTATTTAGGTATACTTAGTACGGTAAGTTTATGGATTGGAGAACATTTACTGCTATATGCATATGCATTCTCAATGTTCTATCTATCCGTCATTTCAATCAGGTCCTAGAAATAGTCTAATCAAATTGTATTTTCAATAGATGAAGACAAAATTCTAGATAGTATCATAGCCTATTTGATAGCCTATTAACTTCTACAGTAGGAAATAATCCTTCATATTTGTAAAATAATAATAATCATCAGACTAGTTGGTAATCGTAGTAAGTGCTGTCCATTATCTAGGCGGTCCTTAGCGTGAAAGATCGGGTTTTGGTGGCCCGCTCGCACGGCCTAGAAAGGCGCATTGCAGGGTCTATGGGATGGCGCGCCGTCTCTTCCGTCGCATATATATATATATATATATATATATATATATATATAAAACATGATTTATATATATATATATCAATCATGTTTACTTTTAATGGTAATTAATTATAAAAAGTACAAAATTGTATTTTCATTTATTTTCTTTTCTTTAAAGTTACTAATCATATTTCTTCTTCTCCTTAAAGTTGAGCACGATCCTTATTCATATTATTAGGTAAACTAACTTCCTGTAATACTACATTGACCAGGTAGGCTGGTACGAAATATCAAGATTTAATTTACTTGCAGTGACATTATTCGTTTACGTGCCAAAATCCAAAAGGATACATTGTATCTTTAATCAGTAGCTATATGAATTCTAAACTGCTAATGAAAATTAACATAAATAAAACTTAATAACATCTTATCTGAAACAGAAATCAAATTCTAAACCTCAATACGAGTATTAGCATACTACATAGTCGGCGACGAAATAGTGTGCTAGAGAATATCTAAGTAAAACACACTCAATATACACAGCGTGTCTACATTTTCATTCATATAAAAGAATTAGTAGAGCTAGGTGTAATTTTTCGTACCGTCGTCCTTGTGCGGGACGAAAGAAATTGTTGTAATTTAGTTAAGCGTAACGCTTGCCTCACCTGAGCTGGCAGTTTCACCCAGCTGGTGCACTGATGACTGTAATCAAAGAAAACACGCTAATTAAGTTTCCTTGCCCGAAATATTTCTTATGTAACCCAACATTACCTCTACTTTTTTTATATTGTGATTTGGCTGATTTGATTAAAATTAACTATGATTATTCTGCATTCTATATAACATTACAACTATTATTACAGATATGTATCATTATTTATAATTATGCTATGTGGTAGCGGCTACGAATATTACCAACCCTTACTTTGCTCGCGGATGTCGTAAAAGACGACTAAGAGCCTAATAACGACCTGGGCTAACTCCATCTGATGCCGTTTAGTCAACAATTACATACCCAAGGAGGGTTGACGTCTGGCAGGCGGCCGGTCATAAAACTATTGCCAATAACGTTTACAATATGTACTATGAAAGAAGAGTACATATTGTATCGACCCCAAGTAATTACGATCAGATTAGGAGAATGAATGATGATGTATTATTATTTAATAATTATTATATAAGAATAGTCATACTAATTTTATATTAGAAAGACGAGGCGTAATTTGTATTTGTCATATTTGCTTGAAACTATGCTAGAATTATTTATGATTCACACATTGCACAGTGCGCCAGCGTAGAAGGGAATACAAAGATTTAAGTATTTATTAAATACGCTTTAGTTTAAATGTATAAACGTGCGACTAACAATTATGAAGTATCGGATTCAACTCTCAATCGGGACTACAAAGTGCAAAAAGTTTTCCATTAAATATCAACATACTCACTCTCACAACAAAGTATAAAAAATACGTGTTGTGTAATAGTACAAAAATTATATTATTTCTCTCGTCCTGTATCATCATCATCATCATTACAACCCATAAACGTCCCACTGTTGGACTCGGGTCTCCTCCGTAATGGGAAGGAAATTAACCTACTATACCGCGCTGGTCGGACGTGTTGGTATAGGGTTTTGTTTCGAGTTTGCCTTCTCTCACATAGATGTTATATGCGTTTTATATCCCTTAGTCGTCTCGTACGCCACCCACGGGTAAAGTATGGGATGGTGAATAGTATCCTTACTCCGTCACCGCACGGAAAATCGTCCTGTATAACTTGGAATTATAAAAACATTAACCACAAGCAATGATCTGATATGATACTTTCACATCAGCTCATATACATCCCACTACTGGGCTCAAGGGAAAATGACGTGTATCATGCCGGTCAAACGGGTTGGTATAGGAATTTATGCCGACTTTTACTTCTCTTGCTTAGAACCTATATTGATATTATAGCCCTTAGTCATCTTTCACGACACCCAAGTGCAAGATATTTATCTTGCACGTGGGTGGTGAAATATATTGTTCTTACTCCATCATCACATGGAAAATCAGCTAGCATAAACAGCAGAAATAATCACAAAACTATGCATATTATGAATAATAACGAATAACAAAAAGGGGAACGTAATCTTTGTTATATTAAATCCACCCATTTAAGACATAAGACATTGACGATATTATAGAAACTTAACTGTATTGTAGCAACAGCCGGACATAGGCAATGACATTTCTTAAAAGACGAGCGTAGGATGCCTGAAACGGCACGAGTATCTACTACAATTGTACATATATAACTCCAACTTGTTTATTGCTTTGAAATATCCATTGTACTGCATTTCTAAGAATTTCGTCAAATACAAATCACACCAAATACATAGGTCAACATTCTTCTAATGAAAAGAAAACTCTTGAGGAAATTTCAAAAATAAGTTGCTGCTGCTCAGCATATGTTTACAGGAAATTGTTAAAGTAATCTTATGAAAAATATCATATTATAATTGCGCTCGTGACTGAGAGGAATATGTATTATTCTGCAATTTGTTTTGTGTTTTACTAGCGTAACATTGTGAATGAATTTGAGAGTTGCGTCTTATATAATTGGCAATCGAATTAAGACTATATAACTTGTTTTACAATACCGATCCATATCCGAATACGCAGAATATCGAGAGGTTCTAATTTGTGCAGTGCACGAAGTATTATATGCGATTTATTTTTTTCATTATTTGTTTTCTTATATAAAATAGAAGCTGCACTAGAATTAATTTCATTTCATTCACTGAAGAATGACTGAATAACATGAATATATTCAACGCTATGGATGTTTTGATTTCATCCTCCTACTGATCTTGTTTCAATGAAGTCGCTGCACTATATGTTCTTACTCTCTTAGAAACTCTCTCTTACTAATGTTAGAGATAGATCTCGTACTCTATTTTAGATGAACAACAAATTGACCTACACAGGGTTTTTGTAAGTTTTTACATGGGTCGACTACATTGTCAACCTTCTATTTTTAGATTGTCAACCTTCTTGGAAACATAATCTTTCATTATACGCCACTTGTTAAAAATAGACAAGAACTGTTAGTCAGCTTTTACGTCACCTATAGTCTTCATTACTATTGGTTAAATTCGTGGCAGCTAATAATTAAATTTTCCGTATGGTGACGGAGTAAAAATACAGTTCACTACCCCCTATGTTACCCGTGGGTGATCGTAAGAGACGACAAGGGATATAAAACGTACATACATACATACATATAATCACGCCATATCCCTTGCAGGGTAGGCAGAGAGAACAGAGTGCCAAAGAACTCTATCTCTGCATACTTTACTCGCTTCCTCAATATTCATAATTCTCTTCATACATGCTCGCCGGTTTCGGAGACTCTTGACTCCACCTTCCTTCAGTACATGACCGATCTGGTCTAGGTAGGTTAGTCTCGGTCTCCCTCGGTACCTACATCCTTCCACTTTCGCATTGTATATCTTCTTAACCAGACGTTCGTTCGGCATTCTTTCCACATGTCCGAACCATCGGAGCATGCCCTTTCGCATCTTTACACCAATACTCTCTTTCATACCTACTTGCTCTCTTACGTCGTCGTTACGAATGCGGGCGGTCAGCCTAACTCCACAGATTTGCCGCAGAGATCGCATTTCGACCGCATTAATTTTACTTTCATACTCTTTTCTGCATACCCAACTCTCGCTTCCATACAGTAATGTTGGGACAAGCACTGCGTTATGTATTGCTACACGTGCCTTCTGGCTGAGGTGGTGGCTGCCGGGAAGTTGCCCCAACGCTCCGTTCACTCTATTTCCCGCATTCACTCTTCGCTCTATATCAGTGGTGTACCTTCCATCTCGGCTAAATCCACATCCAAGATATACAAATTCATCCACTTGCTCTAGTATATCATTACCTATTGTTACTCTTACATCTGTTCTAGCTTCGTCTCTTTCAAAGACCATTATTTTGGTTTTGCTCACATTCACGCGTAGACCCCTTTTCTTACAATCTTCTGTCATTGTGTCGACTAGGGTCTGCAGGTCAGTCGCTGACTGTGCCAGCAGGACTGCATCATCTGCATAAAGCAGAGCAGTGACCACTGAGTCGCCCATCTGGACTCCCACATTCATATCGTTCAACCTTTGGAGACATTTATCCAGATATATGATAAACAGCCTGGCTGACAGAACGCACCCCTGCTTAACGCCGATATTGACGTCAAACCAAGGCGACATTCCATCATCCAGCCGCACACAGGCTCTACAGCCCATGTAACTGGACTGCACAGCCTGTAGCAGTTTACCGTTAATACCATACTCCGGTAAAATGTCCCAAAGTTCCTTTCGTACAACCGTGTCAAATGCTCTCTCCAGAGGATATAAAACGTGCATAACATTTATGCGAGAGAAGGAAAACTCGAAACAAAACCCTATACTAACTCGTTTAATCAACGGGGTATAATAGGTCAATTGCCCTCCCATTACGGAGGGGGCTAGGGCCCAATAGTGGGACATGTATGAGCTGAGATGACGATGAAATTATAACCTTCTTTGTGTAAAACCTATAAACATCAATAGGTGTCTAGTATATTCATGAATTTTGTAAGAACGTTCTAATACACTTACCGCAAATGTTTTTGAACATTTTATACAACATTTAGTTTTAAAATAGTAGCACCAATAGGTATATTGAGATGCGGGCAAGCTTCCCAAGCTTCGCCGGTGTTTGCTCTCAAATCAGTTGTTTAAATAAAACTTGTTTCTTTTTTTTTCTCGCCTCTGCGAATCCAATTCCGTAGCTACTGAAAGAGCGTACGTTTACATTGCATTAGAATGATTATTTTAAACAGATTAACTATTGGACTAAGATTGTTAGTAAAATATTCACGTTCCAAGTTTATTTAATTGAAAATATAAATAATCAGATGACTTTTATGATTATAATAAAAATAGCCCCGATATCTCCAGCAGAATGGAAATTACTTACTCTAATTATATTTTCTATTTAAAAAAATACAGAAATGACTGCACAAATGGCGTAGTAATCTACATAGTAGCAACCGCCCGAGTGTCCTAGATTAGATTTTAATTTAACCGACTTTAAAAAAGGAGGAGGAAGTTCTCAATTCGTCTGTATTTTTTTTATGTTTGTTACCTCATAACTTTCGACTGGGCGAAGCGATTTTAATAATTCTTTTTTATTTGAAAGCTGGTGCTCAGTTCTGACAATGGCACCCATCCAGTTCTGACAATGGCACCCATGAGAAAACCATATAAGTCTAAAATTAGCATTAAGTATGTGTGCGACAAATGAACGAGTAACTCAAGCACCGCTACTAATAGAACAACTTATGTGTGTCTGTAACACTAAAAAGCAAAAAATAAAAATAAAACTATGTTTAAAAAAACCGGCTTCAAAAACTGAAATGTATAAAATAACTTAAAATACTATCATTCGTATGTGCTATCTATTGATAGGTATGAAGTTGGTGCCGGTGTCTTTAGTGTAGGCATTTCATTACAGTAAGTAAGTTGTTTATAATTTTGTTTAAGGCTTGGCACCGATTTCAAACCTATCAATAGATAACACACACAAATGATAGTATTTTAAGTTATTTTGTACTTTTCAGTTTTTGAAGTCGGTTGTTTAAACCTAGTATTTTTTTATAATAGCATAAAATGCGATAATTATTTAATGATCAGATATATGCTAACTTGCCATACCAATAGCCTCTACCGATACTCAGAGAACAATATTTTTTTTATTTCTTTTACAAAACCACATCCTACTCTAAAAAAATAATTGCTGTATTGTGAGAAACTTCGGCATCGAACCCTCAGCACTACCTCGAAACTTCGGTATCTTAACCACTATTCATCTGTACAGTCATTCTCTAGTTAACAGCTGTTAGGAATAGATCTTAGTCTGCCTACCAGTGTGGCCTAAAATATGAATATAGTAATAATCTCCGGGTCAATGCCACCTAACTCCTCACTAGGATATCAGTAGCGAACGTTTAGAGTGTTTGAACATTTAATAAGTAGGTACTTTATGTTTTTTTTTAAATTATATATACAGATTTTAATACTATGTACAGATTTTAACTGCGCTAAGAAATTAATCCTTGTATTACGGGGGACTTAACAAACGTATAATTAACCCAAATAAATTACGTCCAGACTTGGAACAATGGTTTGTGAATCGCGCAAAGTATTGTCCTGCATAGGAATAGAACCCACGTAACTGGCACGGGAGGTGGCTTAACTACTACGCTCTATCTGTTCAGTCATTATCGATGAATTGCACGATTTAACAATAAGTGTATATTCTCTGAGACTATTGTTTCCCATCACATTTGATTCGGTTTATTTAATTTCAGCCCAATATACTGTACAATCGTACATATACATAACCGTTCCTAGCTAATATTAAGTAAAATATTTAACTAGTGAAAGAAAAGCTAAAAAGGTTATTCTTTTCCTTTCCTTCCTAAGGATGTTTGACGTCAAACATAAAAGAATTGCCATAAATTTTGGCAGTTATGCAAAGATATTAAGTCCACTCATATTTTTTGGCATGATGATGATAACTATTTTTGTCTCTTTACTAGTTACCTCTAATGTTTGCTATCTCTATCTATAATTACGCATATTCGAGCATTTTTTCATCCAGCCAGCTCCCTGTACATTTAAAGTTAACAAGTATAGCATGACTCTAGTTTGACTGATCTCGTAGCAGATAATTCTTATCTACGAGGTCAGTCAAACTAGAAATTAAAAAAAAAGTCGCACCATAGGCACAGATCCCAAGAAATCTGGTTTACAATCTATTAGTCTACCACTCAGATATTCTTGTTATATATATTTTTTTCTAACTAGGCTCTAAGCTAATACCTCCATGTACGAGTGAGTATAAAAAAAAAATCTACGATATTGAATGTCTGTGTAAAAAATCTACAACATGTATTACCGTAATAGAAATCTCCTGAGATTACCGTGTTTTTTACTTTAACACGCTACTAACAAAGACGCTGCCTACAATAAAGCCGAAACTCTTATTCGATGTTTTTTTTTTATAAATTTTCGTAAAAGTAATCGTGTCAATCCGTTGTAATCCATGAAAGATGGCTTGAGATTATTAAGGCTTCATTTGCAAACTCTCGTACGGAAGATTAACTTGTAAGTACGAAATCTTCTCACTTAATACTTGCTCATGTTGTCATCTTATGGATTTATTTGAAATGTAAGGTAAAAAATTCTGTAACGTTTCAATATCAAAACACGTTTTGTACTGGCTACTACATCCAAAATTATTGTCGATTTAGCTAGCATCGCGATCAAAGATAACATAATAAAGAAAACAAGACAATTTAATTCTACCAATAAGCTCAATAAGCTCAACACCTCGCACCTGATGATGGACGGGCCTCCCACACCTATTTATGTGTCAGACTACTTACCTCCACGAACTCAGCATATCTTCTACCTAGCTAGAAAATTCGCAAAAGAAAATAGCTATATGTATTGCTGGACCACTTCGGGTAGAATCTTCTTGCGAAAAAATGATCATGAGAAGCAAATAGTTGTAAGTAGTGAACTAGACCTCGAAAATCTTGTATCTATAATATGACTAAATCATGTCATGATTTTTATCAATGTAAAATTAATAGATAACTTGTCCATTTCTTTTACTTATGGGCACTCGAGTTATTTTTACTCACACGTATACATAAACATTTATTCAATTAACAACTACGCATCACCATACAATTATCTCAACTTCACACATTCTACATTTTCAATAAAATACATTAAAAGTAAACATACACAAATAAGAAGTTCAATTAAAATATACTCTTCATTCATAAATATAAATAAAAATACATTTTCTAACTTATTAATAACACTTTTTTATTCCATCTTATCACTAAACATAAGTTTCGTTTATTTAAATATTATAAATTGTTTAATAAAGTTGGATCCTAGGGCCTTGCATACTTATAACTTTGAATCCCGTAAAAATGTCATAAAATGCATAAGTACATTCTTTTTCTTAACTATTCAGTGTTATGGTCAATATTGTTGGATGGTCTTTTTACGAATAATGTTGAAATTAAATACAACTCATTTAAATTTTCTTACTACAAATATACTCAAAACTAAAATTTGTGATATTTTTTTAAACATTAACTTACGCAGCATGACTAACATTGCACATCTTACTCACTTCTTACATACTGCATTTATTATATACACGAACTCAACTACTTTTTATTATTATTTAATTTTACATTACCCTAATATTACCAACATGCACGAATTTTCTTGTATAAAAATATATGATGCCAAACATATATATATTTATCCATCAGATACTTTAAGAAGATATCTTGCTACATATTTAGAAAACATACTTTATCTAAAACCCGTCCCCATCTATTCTAAACACATTATCACACATTTTCTCAAATCACATCGTATAACACACGTATACATAATATTTAATTTCAGTATTGCCATTTACACCACTATCTCACAATTGGCTTATTTAGATATCGTATTTAAGTTAAAATTTATACCTTCACCTGGCTTAATTATGGTTATAAGTGCCAATGTATCTCTGCACTGTGATTTTATCCTACAATTTCATCCTACCATTGAGAGAAGCTGTAATTATATTCTTATATTCTATAAACCGTATTACCAATTTCAACTCTATAATCTTAAATATGTGAAGTCGCACTTGTTTGGGACTACTTTAGAAACTTTAATATTGTTTCACATTCGATGAAATAAATATCGCTAATGATATGGAGCACTCCACATGCAATGAATCTATGGAGTGTGATGTTGAGTTGGTTGCTAGCTTAGCTCCCCTCCACAAAACTGGCTTATCATTCCTTATACAAAATATTCGTAGTATAAATCGCAACTTTGAAGATTTCTTAGTATTATTAGAAAGATTAAAAATAGAACCAGACATTTTAGTCTTTACGGAGTGTTGGTTAACCTGCAATACAACACTACCCCTCCTCGATAGTTACTCATGTTTTTATACCAAAATTTTACATAAACAAAACGATGGAGTTGTCGTATTTGTTAAAAACTCACTGAGTGTCTGCGTGGAAGAAATAACTTTAGTAGAAGCAAATTGTCTCATTATTAAATTAAAACCAAATACTGTTATCATAGCAATTTACCGATCGCCATCTTATAACAATATCAACCCTTTCCTACTGTCCTTAAATAATTTATTAAACACCTTATCTATTTACCAAAATATTATTCTTACTGGAGACATAAACATTCCTATCAATTCTGATAAGTCCAATGATAATACCGAACTTTATTTGAACCTTGCTGCTTTTCATGGCTTATTACCTGCTCATACACTCATTACTAGAGATTTAAGTGGTACGAGCATTGACCATGTACTCTTAAAAACAAATGCACGAACGCTCACGCTTGTCCCTTTTTCTTCTGTAACTGATCATAGAGTCGTCATTTGTTTCCTCCAGGAGTTGGGCAAAGTCATCCACCACGAAAAAATTGTGTGTAACAAAGTTGACGAGAAAAAAGTCATCTCAGATATTCTACAACTAGACCTTAGACCGATTTACGTAGCAGATGATCCAGAAATTTCTATTAATTATCTAATAAATAAGTTAACATCATCAATAGAACATAATACCACTGTTTGTAAAGCCAGCCGGCGTAAAAAGTTATTAAAACCTTGGATAACTCAGGGTTTGCTTCGGTCTATGCGTAACAGAGATTATCTGCATTTAAAATCTAATAACAATCCCGAAAATGAAACCCTGAAAATAACCTACAAGCGGTACAGAAATTTTTGCAACTCCCTTATCAAAAAAGTTAAAATTGCTCATGACAGATCACTAATAGAAAACGCGGGTAATAACAACAGAAAAATATGGGAAGCTATTAAAAATATAACTTATACATCTAAATCTTCTAAGCAATATCCTACAGAACTTCTTAACCAACTGACTGACCGACAAGAATCTATCAACTTAGTTAACGAATATTTCACAAATACTGGTAAAATTCTAACAGAAAGTATATGCCAACCCACGTGTCACATAAGACAAAACACATATAATTCTTCCCATTCGTTTGTTCTTTTAGACACTGATGCTCAAGAAATAGAACTAATTATCAACTCTCTTAAGAGACACACTGCGGCAGGCTGGGACAAAATTGCCAATAACATTTTAAAAGAATTAAAACATCACCTTGCCCCACCGCTCGCTTTTATATTCAATTCCTGCTTTAAAAAGGGTATCTTTCCCTCATGCTTAAAAAAATCACTCGTTGTACCAGTTCATAAAGGGGGCAGCAGGAATAGTTTCAGCAATTATAGGCCTATATCTTTACTACCGGCTATTTCGAAAATCCTCGAGAAAATAATTAATCTTCGCCTTGTTAATTATTTGGAAAAATATGCAATTATTTCAGATAACCAATTTGGATTTCGACGTGGCAAATCGACTATAGACGCTGTTCATAATCTTACAGATTTCATTATGCAAACGATAGATGATGGTAAAAAGGCTCTTACTATTTTCCTAGACTTAGCGAAAGCTTTTGACACTGTCTCTGCTCCAATCTTACTTGATAAATTATATCGAATTGGCATAAGGGGTACTCAACTAAAACTCTTTAAAAGTTACTTGGAGGACCGGCTTCAAAAAGTTACTATTAATCAACTCACTAGTACCGACCTCCCGGTTACTTACGGTGTTCCCCAGGGAAGCATCTTAGGCCCTACTCTCTTTCTCATTTACATCAATGACCTCTGCCTAACATCGCTCACACATGGCAAATTAATTTCTTATGCTGACGATACTGCCCTCATTTTCACTGGCAACTCCTGGAAAGAAACCTTCCATGCTGCCCAAAGGGGATTAAATAGCGTGACAACGCAGCTACAAACCTCTCTTCTATCTCTAAACGCAACTAAAACAAAATACATTTGCTTCTCTATCCGGAACTTAGAACCACCAGCCAATTTTACACTGACCGCTCATACTTGTCCCAACTTAATTAATACTACTTGTTCATGCAAACCTCTTGAAAAAACGGCACATACTCAATATTTAGGCATAGAAATTGAATACAATCTTACTTTTAAATTACACATAGCCACTCTTAGTAATAGGATCCGTAGACTTTTAATCATCTTCAAAAAGCTTCGCCATGTTCTTACTCCACAATTGTTAAGATCAACCTATTTTGCACTTTGTCAATCTATTTCCACATATGGTATTGCTATATGGGGAGGTTCTCCGAAAACCATCTTAAAGCCAGTGGAAATAGCCCAAAGAGCGTTATTAAAGGTAGCCACTTTCAAACCCTATCTATATCCAACCACCTTATTGTACAAACATAGCGAAATGTTAAGTATACGCCAATTATATATCCTCACAACTGTCATTAGGCAACATAAAGAATTAAAATTTGATCCCTTAGTTCTGACAAAACGTAAATCTCATAATGTCTGCAAATCAACCCGTAGCTTTCGCACTTCTCATGCTCAAAGATTTTACAGTTTTCTGGGTCCCTATTTATATAATAAAATTAATATATTATTATCTTTATATCCTGAAACTACTCTAAATGTCAAACGTAAAACAATGAAATGGTTACTAACATTATCTTATGATGAAACGGAAGACTTAATTACCATTTTAAGATAAACACAAGTATGTACATACACACACACTCTCTATCACACACACACGCATAGGCACACACGCACGCACTCACACACACACACACGCGCACACACACACACACGCGCACACACACACACACGCGCACACACACACACACACACACACACGCACACACACACACACATACACACACAATTTGTTTACCTTAATCATAATTTAATTTTATTTTCTTTTTTTTATTTTTATATGATTGTTTGCCTTTCACAATTGTAATAACTTAAAATAATGCTAATGTACCAAAATTTATAAAAGGGAGAGAGCCTGGAGTTCTGTAGTACAGGTCTCGACCTAGTATAGACTCCAGACTCGCACAAGGACTTCGAACGATATTTGTTCAATTATTTGTATATCATTTGTAACTACTTTCCTTGTGAGACGTAAATAAATTCTTATTATTATTATTATTATTACTTACTTAATAAATAAATATGGTGTTTAATTAAAAAATATATATCTATTTATGAATAAAAATAAGTTTTTTATTAAGTTCTTTCCACTCACAATATTCTCCTTCATATCGCTCAATAAACAAGCATTAGCAGAGTCATCGTCTTTTCAAGAGGAGTCTGAGAAATAATAATTTTACTTTTACTTTTATTCAACGTCAAAATCAGGCACGAATAAAAAAATATTATTTAAAGTTATCAAAAAATAACAAAATACTATACACTGCAAACTTGAGGCTGGATACTTTCTTTATAAAATAATTTTGTTAAAAATGCCTGCATCATGTTACTATAGATAGAACTAGTTGATTTATTATTTAAAAATTCCTTTTAACCAGATATTCTTTCGAAATGATGAACATGATTCAAGTCTGCTGTGTGGTAGCAGCTACTAATACTACCAACCCTTACTTTGCTCGTGGATGTTGTAAAAGACGACTAAGAGGTTTATAACGACCTGAGCCAACTCCATCTGATGCCGTTTGGTCAACAATTACATTACCAAGAAGGGTTGACGTCTGCCAGGCGGCTGGACATAAAACTATTGCGAATAACTTTTACAATATGTACTATGAAAGAAGAGTACATACTGTATCGACCCCAAGTAATTGGGATAAAAGTAGGAGAATGATGATGACTTTCGAAATACATGATTCAAGTTCGAAATACCAAAATGTTCATTTTCATTATTATGCAATGAAACAATGGAATAATAAAGCTTTTCAAAAAAATACTAACAAAATTCTACATTTTAAAAATAATTGTATCGTGGAGAACTTCATAAATATTTTTACTAACACAAAGTATAAATTGATTGAATTGCACAGATGGCGTACTGGTTAAGATACGAACCTTCCGAGCTAGTACCGTGGTTCGATTCCCACACAGGATAAAATTTTGTGTGATCCATAAACTTTTGTTCTGAGTCTGGGTGTAATTTGTCTGCGTAATCGCATGTTTGTAAAGTTCCCCGCAATACGAGGATTATTTCCTTAATGCGGAGAGGTGTGTTTAAAAAAAAAAGAAAAAAAATATAGAGAAAACCTTTTATCAATCGCACAAATAGGTATATAGTATATCCTACATAAAATCGAAACCACGTCACTTGATTCAGAGCATCGATACGTAAAACGAATAGCTATTTACACAAATAGCAAACAAGGTAGTTAGTATAGGTGGCTTATATTATTATTTTAACCTTCAAAGTCAAACTATATAGTCACCTAACCTGCATGTAGAATCATGCGTTTGTGATGTCGACACTTCAAAACGGCTTGCTCTCAAAGCGCAACGGACAAACGATTTTAAAATGCTTGTTCTGATCCCTCTGTAACGCCTGCCAGAACAGGATACTAAAAATATATGGGCTATACATTCTATACAATACAGAAGTACTTGGTACCATTATATATATTTGACTGCACAGATGGCGTACTGGTTGAGATACCAACCTTGCGTGCCAGTGTCATGGGTTCGATTCCTACGCTCAATACTTTGTGCAATCCATAAAGTGTTGTTCTTTGTGCCTGAGTGTAATTTGTCTGCGTTAATTTTATGTTTGTAAAGTCCCCAATACAAGTATTATTTCCATAGCGCAAGATTGGTGCCTTTAGGGTTGCGCGCCGCCTCTTCCGTCGGCTCGGACCGATTTGGCGGGACGCAACCATATCCATAGTCCAAAGCAAGAAAAAGAAAAAAAAAAGATTGTATCTTTAAAAAAAAAATCATTGATGTTCACATCTGTGGTAAAGAATAATAGTTTTATAGAGACATTTCTTAAACTTACGAATGACATGGAATCTGTTGTCGAGTTGCCGAGTCGGAGTGTTGTGAGCTTTTCTATTGTCTATGGTACAAATGAGCAAATAGTATAACTGATGGTAAGTGTTACTGCCGCTTATAGACCTCTGTAATAATTGAGCTACAGCTAGGCCGCTGCCTACCAACCAAAAGTCACCAAGAAATTTGGACTTTCAATTCATGCAGGAAAATGAGTTTGCTATTCACAATCCATTGTTTTAAGTGTAATTTGTTTATTTTAATTATATTTTTATTTGGGGGAATTTTAACAACTAAAAAAGCAACTCATTATGAAGACATTATTATTGAAAACTAAAATTTACCTAGTTGTTTATTAATAGTGGTAGGACCACGCTGTTGACAGTTTTCTGTCTACAGCCGCGGGCTAGTCCGTCCGGGGTAGTACCACACTCTCACAGAAGATCGACGTCTGAGTAATGGCAATGTGCTATTGCACTTCGTTCAGTGAGCGAGAAAGCCGGAAGCCAAACTGGGTGGGTTTTGGGATTTTATTGGTAGGCAGCGGCCTAAGCTATACCCTTGGTATTGCAAAGGTCTATGGGCGATAGTGACAATTACCATCAGGTGTGCTACTTGCTCGTTCGCCATCATAAGCAATAAAAAAAATAAAAAAAAATTCATGGCTCATTTATTATAAGTAAGTTTTAAATATGTATTCTTTTTACACTACATGAATGCCTAGATTAAAATACAATTCCTTAATCCATTAACTTAACCGTAGCAATCAAGTTAACAAACATTGTGTATATACATAAGAAATCATCCACATATATCGTATATTATTAACCAAAAAAACCCTATCAATCGCGGAACTAATTTCGTTGTGATAATCGTGATATGGCAACAAAATAGCAATTTACTCTACCATAAAAATAATTGAGTTCAAACTGCGTTCAGGCAATAAAAACCGTGAAAGCAGGCCCAATAACCTTTAGAAGGGGAAACGTGGGAAAATAGGCAGCTGGCAATAGTGAGGAATAGAGAGGAGGGCTATTAGTAGCTCACACCACGTGAGCCAATGTAACGACTTGCGCCATTTTGAATGCTCCATTGCCACGATTTAAAAAAAGAATAATTGTGTCTGCATTCTCCTTTCATGAGAATAATTGTTAAATTCCTTTTCGTTTCAAATTTATTGAATTCTAAAATGAAATGTTAAATATAATTTTAAGTAACTTTTAGTATGAAAGTGAGTTTAAATGAAATTATAAGATGAGTTAACTCTGTTTAAAGAGAAAAATACGATCTAAGAAATCCAATATTACAATTAATTAATATATATAATTATTAATTTCTAATTATTGTAAGTACTTTTAAAAATAACATTTATTAACATACCAACTTGCTAAGAAATAGCTAGCTAAGTAAAATTTTACTCAGCAATTGTCTTTTCTTGTATAAAATTATTAATGATGAAAGATTTAAAGAACTTAAACTAGTTTGTTAAACTGTTACTAAAGAAAAACGAAACGTTTCTACTAGAAAATGAAGACTAGTGTTAAGGACATCTTTACAACACGCCAGGGAGACGGCTAACTGTGAATTATGATGGCATTTTCTCTACCCTTATAAGGAAATACGACAGTTTCTGTACCGAGACAGAGAGGGTCGAGTGCATGATTGCCTAAAGTTAAGCTTGGTGACCGTACTCTATAAATTCCTATGTACCTAGGTTTTCTTCAAATAAATATACTCACAAAACATATATATTATAATATTTATTGCACTTTTATTTTTTTAGATTCATTACACTTAAAACTTCTTTGTTAGGTGTGGGTCTGAAAATACAATAACTCATCATTTCTTACTTTCTCGTGGAAATCATAAAAACCTGCTGAAAGGTCACCAAGGTAAGTATAAATATCATAGGTGATGGCACCAGTAAATGACGATTATGTTATTATACCTTTCTGAGCGACCTATTTCCAACAGTGGTCTTCGATAAATGGAATGAAGCTTGGTTAAAGTCATTAAAAAGATTTCTTTATCAATTCATCAGAATTTTAATAATGAAATTTAATGTACATATGTAAAGAATAGTGTAAACGGCTATATAATTACCAATCTTCTGCACCGAGAATCTTGGGTTCAATTCCTATGCAGAGCAACTCTTTACACAATGAATGGCTGTTCTAAGTCCGAGCGTAATTATATGTACTAGCAGATCTGCTAGGCCACGCGTTGCTGTGGCTAAGGTAGCCTCAGGAACACATGGTGGTTATGCTAATAAATTGTAGCTTATGTGAAACGTTTGTATGTTTAACATAGCGCCATCTATTAAATACTCACCCAATCCAGTCAACAGATACTGCCATCTGTTAGAATCGTTTGAAGATAATAGATAATTGTGACTATCAAATAATAGACAAATAATTTGCTATAAAATAATATATTATTAAGTTGGGTCAAACTATACATGCTGTGCAAATTTGATTAAAATCAGTTAAGTACTTTAGGAGTCCATCGCGGACAAACAACGTGACGCGTAATTTATATATATTAAAATATATATATATATATATATATATATATATATATATATATATATATATATATATATATATATATATACAGAGTGGAGACGTCAATACGACAATAAATGAAAACACCGTCAATACTAGTGTATAGGAGTATTTTGAAACTATTAAAAAAGTCCTCGCATGCATATTTAAAAAACAATTTTTTCAAACAAACTTTTTATCATAAATATTGAAACAAAATAGAACACCGTTTGTAAATATTAGTTCACTAACCTGTGGTCGGCAAGCGGCGAGTGACCTTGTGGTTTCATATGTTACAACTTCGAAACGTAGGTAAATACATACATACACTTAATGTTTGGGCGCTATTCATTCTCACTTGATTATTTTATTAAAATAATCACGATAACCACTTGGTCGTTAAACTTTTAAATTTTCGATATGTGCGCCATGGACCCGAACGCACAAATTATATCGTCTTAAAATATTATTTCGAACTCTTGTTAACAGGTTGCCATTGACGGCGATGTATTTTAACTTGTCGAAAGATCGTACAATTCCTTTTTTTAAGTAAGCTGCATTTCCGTGATATTCTCCATAAATTAAAATCATATCTGTATACCCGAAGCTGTGTAATTATAACGAGGCATTGTAAATGAGAAAGAAATACTATTCTAACACAAAGTAAGCGTCTAATTACGCACATTCACGTCACAGGATCACGATGGCACACTGACCTACAGACCTATTATAATAGTATTGAACATGAGACCGAGGTCTTCTTTCATTAAGCCGCATTAGGTAGTTTTAAATTTCTCATCTAAGTCTGATGACACGGTTTATATGTATGGATCTTAAGATTTAGGAATAAGGTATTATATGCATTGATTTGTATTACGTTTGGGGAAGACTTGAACTGGTAAACATGGCGATATGTAGGTACTAGTTTCGTATTAGTTTATACCGATGCGGCGCGGGAGCTCATTGATAGGCGAATAATTTTAATTTTTATACAGAGTGTGGAAATTGTTAATAATACAAAGTAATGTGCTGCGGCTAAACTATACGACATATTGTATTCAAAGTTTGTATACAGGCTGGGCAAGTCATCAGATACACTAGATTAAAATTATTGTCGTATGGTCGTCTCCACCTTGTATATATATATATATATATATATATATATATATATATATATATATATATATATATATATATATATATATATATATATATATATATATGTACAGTAACGCAAGAAATTTGTATTATCTACAGGCTACGTTTTTTTGGCAAGTTTTAAATGGGAAAATATAATCGTAACAAAGATAATAACTAGAAACAAATCAAAGTGACATTCATATGGAAATTCCATTATTGGTGTCTCTTAGAAATTTAGCTGCGTTGATATATAAGGCAAGAACCCCATTCAAACTAGATGCCTGCTCATTATGCGTTGTACGTCGTCCATACTTAACAAGACTGTGAATAAATATTTCATATTAAAATACAGCGACATTTTTCTTCTTGGGAATCGGAGGTTTCAAATTTTCTTTAGCTCAATAAGCTTCTTCATATTTATTGCTTATGGTGGCAAACGAGCAAGTAGCACATATGATGGTAAGTATTACTGCCGCCAATAGACTTTCGCAATACCAAGGGTATAGCTAGGCCGCTGCCTATCAATACAAACCCCAAACCCACCAATTTGGGCTTTTGGCTCTCTCGCTCATTGAACGAAGCGCAATAACATATTGCCATCACTTAGACGTCGATCTTCTGCGAGAGTGTGGTACTACCCCGTAAGGACTGGCCCGCTGCTGTAGACAGAGAACTGTCAACAGCGTGGTCCTACCACTTTTAAAGTTCAATTCCATTTTCTTTAAAAGACATAATTTTATTGAGTATAGATTTCTATATTCTCAATTAATAAAATTTAAGATTGATGTGAACATTGCTCAACCCTAGTGGTTCATCATCATCATCATTTCAGCTCATATAAGTCCCACTCATCAGTGGGACTTATATGAGCCTTATTATGAGACTTATATTTATGAAGGAGCCGTTGGGCTCGAGCCTCCTTCATAAAGGCAGGAAAACCTACATTAATACGTATAATTACAGCCCCGTCATCATCATAATCATCATCTTATCTCACATATATTCCACTGCTAGGCTCGTGCATCGTCCATAACGGGGGAGAAATTAATCTACTGTACCACGCTTGCCAAACGTGTTGGTATGCAGTTTTTTTTCGAGGTTTCCTTCTCTTATATAGATGTTTGTGTCATCTCACACGATAAGATAAGGGTGGTGAATTGTATTCTTACTCCGTCACCACATGGAAAATAGTTAGTTACTACAATTCTATCCATTTTAAACAGTCGTGAAATACCACGTTTTGTAGGACATATATCTATTTCAGACATCACTAAATGTCGTGTTGCCACGAATATTTGGATAATTGGTTGTCGTTTATCATCAGCCCCTTGACTTTTTGGTTGTACTGGTTTTATGTCAACTTATTTTAAATATGCACAGCCATTTATCTTCGTCTAAATAGAAAAAAAAGTGGGACATATTGTTTATGGTTTTAAGTAAATTCTAAGACCGATTTTCACGTAATTGTAACTCTATTTGGGAACGCTATCATTAACTGGAGGACAATTACCTAGTTTCGCTCACCTAGTTTCACTCACCTACATTCCACTAAATTGACCGAGTTCAGTGTAGATCTTAGGGTAGTAGACCGCGTCAGGGTGACGTCCCAGCGTTTTGTAGCTGGCATGACAATAGAGAGAGGCTTCCGAAAACGTAAACCACCCACTAAAGGAATCCATTCTAGTGGTGTGCTTAATAGGTGTAATATTACGAGTTATATGACTCCAAAGCGCCCTACCCTAACCCAGTACGGGTGATCAGAGTGTACTCTGCCTATCTGAAAAAAGAAATAGATATATATATTATTTTATTATTTTAATTTTTTTTTGGAATGCTGGTGAATAGTAATCTTGATTGTTATATGGCATGTTTGTTTCTCTGAAATTATTGACAGTAAATATTGGTTATTTAATAATATATGAGCTCAGTACATCTCTTCTGTCAGTACATCTTTTCCGTGTGGTGACGGAATAAGAATACAATTCGCCACCCCCTATCTTGGTGATCCTACGAGACGACTAAGGGATATAAAACGCATTAATATCAATGTGAGAAAAGGAAAACTCGAAATAAAACCCTATACCAACACGTCTGACCAGCGTGACGTAGTAGGTCAATTACCCTCCCATTATAGAGGAGGCTCGAGCCTAATAGTGGGAAATATATGAGCTGAGATGATGATGATGAGTAATAGTGATCGTTATATGGCATATTTGTTTCTCTGAAATCATTGACAATAAAAATTGCATATCTATATCAGCTCAGTACATCTCTTCTATCAATAAATAAAAACGAAATCATTTTGCTTTTAAGCATATATTGATTTATAAAAGAAAAAAGCATTGTATAAAAATCGAGATCATGGAGCTTTGAGGAGCAGAAAAGCAATTACTGCGAGCGGCAAGGAGTGAGAGCGCATCGGTTGCAATATCGAGGTATTGTAGGCCGGACTATAATCTAATATTCATCGTCCACAGACGTTCCAGTTACATGGCAAAGCATAATACGTAATTAGATACAGCAAATGCTTGGTCTGGTGTAGTTCGCCAACATGCATAATGCACGAATCTAAATTGAATGTACACTTAATTGCATGGATCAAAGCCCACCTATCCATATAATATATACAACGTTGTATGACCTATTTTATATTCTATTACTGTAATTTTTCTGTGTGGTAACGGAATAAATATACTATTCACCACCCCTTATCTTACCCGTGGGTGATCATAGACCATAGACGACTAAAGGATATAAAACGCATGTAATATCTATGCAAGAGAATGGAAACTCGAAACTAAACCAGTACGTCTTATCAGCATGGTATATAGTAGGTGAATTTGCCTCCCGTTATGGATAATCTCGTTATGGAAATGATGATGACGCTACTATAATTATTTATTTTGTATTAAATTGTGTGTGTAATTATTTACTTGTATTAAACAAGTGATTTAACCCATTCGGCAGCATTCATTACTAAATCTCATTCTTTAGTTACTTTATAGAAACCCAAGAGATTTTTGATTTGTGAACCTAAGACATTTTTGTGGTGATGGAGTAAAAATATAATCCACCACCGTTATCTTATCCATGGTATTAAAGACGACTAAGGGATATCATCACAGCCCATACATGTTCCACTGTTGGGCTCGGGTCTCCTCCGTAATGAGAGGGAAATTAACCTACTATACCGCGCTGGTCAGACGTGTTGGTATAGGGTTTTATTTCGAGTTTTCCTTCTCTTGCATAGATGTTATATGCGTTTTATATCCTAAGGGATATAAAATGTTTATAATATCTATTCAAGAGAAGGAAAGCTCGATATAAAACATTGTGCCAACCCGTCTGACTAGCGTGGTATAATAAAATCAACTTGCCTCCCATTTCTTTTTTTTTGTGGGGTGGGCTACGATCGTCGCTCTCCTCGTACCACTCCGTCCGGGGCGACAGAGGGGCGTAAGCACGCACACCCGTAACCCACACGTGAACCTCACCTTCGTCGTTGGACCGACCACCGGAGCAGCGTGAACTTGTGGTCAGTGGCCGGCCCGACGACTTACCTCTCATTAAAGAAAAGTATTTAACTCAACAATAAGACGTACATTAGCTATATGATGGTGAAGAGATTTTTTCCCAAAATATTATCGCTCAACGTGGTAATACTGCCAATCTTTCAGATATTTTACCAATAGATAATTGTTTGAAGAATTTTATATTTCTTACGTAAATAAATTATATTTAAATGCTAATAAAACAAATGGTTAAAAGTCGCATAAGAAACTAAGGAAACAATAATTCGTCACTTATAGTTTTATTTCCTATGAGTATTGTCAAACACAACAGATTAACGTAACTAGATGATGTCATTATACTAGAAAGAAATCTCACGTTAAAACTCAATAGCAAACCATCTGATCAATAACCGTTTAACCTTTAGTTTAACCTTTAGTAGTGATAGGACTACGCTGATGACAATTTTCTGTCTACAGCCGCGGGTCCGTCCGTCCGGGGTAGTATCACACTCTCGCAGAAGATCGACGTCTGAGCAATGGCTATATGCTGTTGTGCTTCGTTCGGTGAGCGAGAGAGCCGGAAGACCAACTGAGTGGGTTTGGGATATGTATTGGTAGGCAGCGGCCTAGCTATACCCCTGGTTATGTGAAAGTCCATGGGCGGCAGTAACACCTACCATCAGGTGTGCTGCTTGCTCGTTTGCCACCAAAAGCAATAAAAAAAACCGTATATACTCGTATTATAAGAACAGACTCTAACCTAACCTAACTATGCCCAATAGTAGATTATAAAAATAAAAAAAAATCCTCTCAAAGAGAACCCGGCATTAAGAAAAAAATTCATATATAGCGGAGGACTTTATAATTAACAAATCCAAATTGCAGACTCTAAAAAATGATTTGTGAGTTGCACAAAGTATTATAATGTAGAAATCAAACACACGACACTGTTCACTAGATACTTCTTTACTCGATACTTCCACTATGCCATATGCATACACATACATATCATCACGCCATATCCCTTGTAGGGTAGGCAGAGAGAACAGAGTGCCAGAGAACTCTATCCTTGCATACTTCACTCGCTTCCTCAACATTCATAATTATCTTCATACACGCTCGCCGATTTCGGAGACTCTTGACTCCACCTTCCTTCAGTACATGACCAATCTGGTCTAGGTAGGTGAGTCTCGGACTCACCCGGTACCTACATCCTTCCACTTTCGCATTGTACATCTTCTTAACCAGACGTTTGTTCGGTATTCTTTCCACATGTCCGAACCATCGGAACATTCCCTTTCGCATCTTTACACCAATACTCTCTTTCATACCTACTCGCTCTCTTATGTCGTCGTTGCCATATGCACAATCAAAAATATGTGTAAATGTACAGTGCGTTTATTTAACAACACCATAAATCATCTTAATTCCAGCAAATAAGTAATTCATCATTCGAATGTATTCGCGAGTATTTACACATTTGAAAAAAATCTATTTTTACACATTTTATCGAGCTTTTAAAAATCTTTTTGTTAGTCCTCCCGTGAATATGAACGCTGACAAGTATTCTAAACGTCGTAAAATTAAAAATAAACACTAAAAATATAAAATCCGTAAAAATAGTTTTATTACAAATAAATAATTCATATTATCTTATTTGGATAAATAAAGAAAATATAAATGTGTTTTGGTACAGTTATCAATTCACGATAGTCCAATTTTTATAAAAACAAGTAACTAATATCATTCTAACCCTGACTATTGACTTTATCGATAAAAATACCTCCTTAATCAATGGAGAAGTATTGCATGAATATTTTTTATTATAAAAGCCTTGACAGCATTCTTTGCCATTGATAAATATTTTATTGACAATTAAACTCATTAATATGGTCTTTAGATTACACGTAATTAATTTACATTGGAACACAATATACTTCTTTAGTGACATAGCTTAAAATTTGGGTATTCGAAAACGCAGGCAAAACCTCTCACCAAAATCTGTAGAGATAGATGTACCTAAGATCAAAAACTCATTCCGTTAGCTGACTTTTACAATGGCAGTGAGAAAAAAAGCGCTAATGACAAATTCGATGCTAAGTGTGTCAACAAGTGCTATTTTTGTTAAACTTTGTGCTACTATGATAAATGAAATTCCATATTTACATATAGCTAAAGAGCTGTGTTAGGAATAAAGAGGTATTTGTTCTTCTATCGAAAGAATTTTTATTTAAAAATATAACAAGTAAAAAGCAAGATTATTTTTATAATCTAAGGTCTTTAGCCTATAGAATTATTCAAAGGTTATCTATACATTCACATTTTACTGAGCACCTTTACTCTCAAGTGATAAAGACCAAGCCTATTATCATGTACTAGATATGATTGTAGACGCTTACAGACATACATATAATGAGGCACCTTAAGAAAATACTTTCTGTGGGATCCACCATGTGACGACAACCGTTGTGATGATCTTGAATGTAATTAGAACCGTTAAGATACGCGAGTGGAAACCATGAATCAGCCGACACAATGAAGAACGGCCTCTCACTTTGTGTTTTGACAATTTAAAAGTTGAGCCTTAGAATTTAAACAGCATAAATACGTTCTTTTAGAGAAGCCTATATACAGGAGAAATAGATGGCATCCAAAATTCGACTCCCGGATGATGGTTACCCACTTCTTTTTGTTCCATATATCTTATTCAATTCAAACTTCCTTCACTATAATAGAAATTAAAATGGTTTACTAAAGCAAGATGGATCTTCGTCCCAGAGAATGAGATGGGTTACCTTTTCTTGGAGTAATCTCAACTTTTTAGATCTCTTAAACATTTTTTACCCATGAATAAGAAAAGATTAGCGAGACCTTAATATCTTAGTTTATATTCACACAGATATCTTATGCTACTATAGCAGAATAAATATCAAAACAACATTTATAAAACCGATTACGAAGTGAAAAATGATGTCACAAGCGGGATTCGAACCCGCGCCTATTAGGATTCCGGCCCAATCGTGCTGCCACTACACTACCGTGACTAATTATAGGACATGCAAATTTCACTTTCGTATCATATTTACGTCTTAAGGTGACGGTATGCTATCTACCCGACAATGTTTACACATTGTTATAGGCTTAATACTTCAAACTTTACAGTTAGAATTGTATTAAACGATGACACAACCTTTTTATTTAAATTACTGAAATTTTAGCATTTAATATGCTTAATTATTTATAAAACCGATTACGAAGTAAATATGATACGAAAGTGAAATTTGCATGTCCTATAATTAGTCACGGTAGTGTAGTGGCAGCACGATTGGGCCGGAATCCCAATAGGCGCGGGTTCGAATCCCGCTTGTGACATCATTTTTCACTTCGTAATCGGTTTTATAAATAATTAAGCATATTAAATGCTAAAATTTCAGTAATTTAAATCAAAACAACATTCTAAATAGGTAGCTATATCTAATGCTTCGTATCAAAGTCGCTATACGAAGGTTTATTTTGGATCGACTTAACGAACGTATAAAAATTCAATAACATGTAAATTGGCGAGTCTGAACGCCAACTTTTCAAAGGAAGTTCTTGACAAAAGCAAGTTGATTGAGGAGCTTAGGAGTATGCACAGGTCAATATACATGTGTAAAAATATCGATTTTATCCAATAAAGTATCAACAAAAGGCAGTTTACCTTTAATATGCAGATATCGTTTTTAATTGTCATCCTTCGATCCTGAATACAGGAAATAATTTTGCTAAGAGTCATTTAATTAGTGATTGCGATATATGTATAATGTATATACTTTAAGAACCTGGAACTGAGATGTAGCCCTAGGATATAAAATATATAGAATGTTGTATTACACGATTTCATTTTGCTACCTTCGCCCCACCATTAGATGATCAGGCAAAGGGATTCCATCTTCACAATATAGATGTTCCGTTTGTTTGAAGTTTTACTGTTTTCAATCAAATACGGTCAAAATAGAATTGACATAATTTGTCAAGATCGATGTTCCTATTCGATTATAATTTAACAGATTCAACCATTGCAGAAACTAGTCTCACATTTAAATGCATATACGTGATTTGACTGCACAGATGGCGTAGTGGATAAGATACCGACCTTTCGCGCCAGTGCTGGGGGTTCGATTCCTACGCAGGATAATACTACTATTCAGAAAAGTAAAAAAAAATATGCTGATATAATTAGGCATTGGCGTAAATATTTGAGTCTTTCAACGATTAGAAAGATAAAATAAGAACTTTAACTAAAAATATTAAAATAACCGAAACGTAGTTATTTAACTACCCAGAAAAATCTTCAAAACACCATCGTTAGATACATAAACCTGCCTAAAAAGTTATAATAAGGATATATTTCGAGAATCAAGCGGCACAAAGTTTAATTATAATGATGCAATAAGAATTTATGAAGTCCTAAAAAAATTAAATGCTTTGATTTTTAGCGTGGGAGCCATACAATAATGCAACGTGATTCTAAAAAAATCACTACTAATAATTATTCGAAGATACTTTGCTCAACAAAACGTATTCATTCACTATAAGTATTTTTTTTTACTTTTGAAAAGTGATTCTTTTATTTTTTCCTCATTGTATTCATTTCAAAAAGTCGTTTATAAAGAAAATATAATTGGTTTATTGACATTTGTCACGATAAAAATCCTTACTAATATTATAAATGCGAAAGTAACTCCGTCTGTCTGTCGCTCTTTCACGCCAAAACTACTGAACCGATCTATATGAAATTTGGTACACAGATAGTGTAGAGCCTATAAATGATATAGGCTTCTTTTTAATGCAAAAAAGGGTTGTAAAAGGGGATGAAAAGCTGTAAGGAAGTATCATCATTTTAAAAGCCAGAAGCTTGAAACTTATTTATGGCTGTTGATTAGATTTAAATATGACATTAACAACATGTTAAAATGAACCCGGGTAAAATAAAAATAAGGGATGAAAAAACTTCAGGAAATTCATTTCAATTTTTTTAATTCATTCATTTTGCGCGGGCAAAGCCGCGGGCAGAAGCTAGTAATACTATATAAGTAAAATCTATAACAGATATTGCTAAAGTCAATATTAAGGTAAACGTAGAAATGAAATTACATGTAACAGTATTTTATACGAGTATTTTCAATATTATTTCTTTATTTCAGCTAATTCAAGTCCCGACGTTAGGCACAAGTTTACTCCCAAGTAAGAATGTAATTGACGGGCCATACGGATAGTTATAAGGTTTTAATTTGACCTTGACCTTTTTTGCAGATACATATGTTATCTGCTATTATCTCAGAGTCGTCTCTTATAATAACTACGCAAATGAACATTGATATATTTTAAATTTTCCTATTTGCCAAATATACTACAAGCAATTGATCTAAAATAAACAAAATGGTTTTTTTTTTCATGTGGGAACAGAGTAAGAATACGATTCACCACCTACAATCCTGTCCGTGGGGGTCATAAAAGGCGATTAAGGAAAATAATATGCATATATAACATCTATTTAAAAGAAGGAAAATTCGAAATACCGTACATCAACATGTCTGATCAGCGTGATATACCTACTCATAGTAGGTCAATTTCTCTCTTATCGTGCAGGAGACTCGAGCCCAGTTGTCGTATATCGTCATCTCAGTTTATAGACTGAGATGACAATGATAATGAAACGGGGTCGGTTCACTTAGAAAAATTCTGAGTTCAATCATCTATAAAAAAAAAACAGAAGAATTAAGACACTCCTGCTTTTTTCAAATCAGTTAAATATTTCAGATATAAAACGCATATATCATCTATGCAAGACAAGAAAAACTCGAAACAAAACCCTACGCCAACATGCTTGATCAGCGTGGTATAAGTAGGACAATTTTCCTCCCACTATGGAGGAGGCTCGAGCCCAACAGTGGGACATATATGAGCTGAGATGAATGAAAAAAATGAATGAGCGGGATATTTAAAGCTCACATGTAGGTTTTGTTGCCTTTTTTTTCTTCGTAACGTACTATTATTCTTAACGTAGCTGTGTCTTGTATTCTATTGGTTAATTAGTAAATCTTAGAACTTCTGAATATCCAAGAAAATAGTAAATTATATAACTTTTTTTATTCAAACATGAAGACTCATGCTGATGTTTATTCATCAAAATTATTTTAGTACTGAAATGAAATAAAATTTACCCAATTTCGCATTCTGTCTGGAATCAATTCTTCCAAGTCTCCTATTTATCTTTATAATTCTTCACTTCAAACTAATTTAATTTTCCTTTTCATACCGTAGCGCCTACGTGCCTTATAACGAAAGTTTCGTTAGTATATAATGGATATTTTTTTATTTTTTTAATGCCTTTGTAGGCAGATGAGCAAGCAGCTCACCTGGTGGTAAATAATAATTACCAATTACCAATATTTCTTATCACCACAGCCTAGTCACTGCATACCATAAACCACAGCCTAATTACTGCATATCATAAATATGATTTTTAATTACTACGAAAATGGAATAAGGAGTACGTCATATATATATATATATATATATATATATATATTAAATAAACTTAGATAAATACAGTAGTTTCAATTGAAATGGTAACTAAGACTAATAAAACTACAGATTTAGAAAGTAAAACTTTTTTTTTTTTTGTGGTGGCGGGTACAAATATTACCCACCCTTACATTGCTCAAGGGTATCATAAAAGATCACTAAGATATTTCAAGAGCCAACTACATCTGATGTTCTCTGGTCAATAATTACATTCCCAAAGAGAGTTAACTCTAGGCAGGCGGCCAATCATAAAACTATTGCCATAACTTTTTGCAATATGTATGATAGAAGGGTAGAAGAGTACATAATGCGACGCCAAGTAATTGGGATAAGAGCAGGATGATGATTTTGAAGCTAAGAAAACAACAGCCTGCAGTAAGGATTATAATCCTTGTATTACAGGGAACTTTGCAAAAATATATCCAACGAACACAAATTACACCCAGACTCAGAACAACAATTTGCGTAAGAATCGATAACATACTTGTCACGGTAGATTGATATCTTCAACATTTCATTATCTGTGCTGTCAAACCAAATAATTGAATTTGGACCTAATTCATAAACTAAAAACGCTGAACTTCTGCAACATACTAACCAAATATTTTCCATATCTTTATCTTACAATGATATTACATCGCCCAATAGTCTCTTACGATAGCTAAAAGAAAGGAATAAGTACTAACACATTGCATTATAAATCTGTTATGATACAGAAAAATATATTATAAACTGCCAATATTATATCAGACTAGCTTTTCTTAAATAATAATATCTAAAAGTTTACCTCACAAACGATGTTAAAATAACTTGATAACTACAATTCACTGTCAATTTAGTTACCACGTGACTGGCTAGCAGACTTTGTTCGTTAAATATCCGCAATCTTAGAACCCTCACAGCGTCGTTGCTACAGTATTTTCTCATAGAAGCCAACAAGATTGAACAGGAGTAAAGCTATCATAAGTCACGGTTAAACGTGGCCCGTGGTGTAATCTGGGAACGTGAACGCCTGTAATAATCCCTAGTTGTCCATTCTATTGTGAACCTTGTAATTTTTATACGTTAACCAAATAACTATTTACGATAACTGCATCTGGTATAACTATTTGTATTTATTTTATTTCTAGTGTTCATTGCTGTGTATATTATGTAATAATTTAATGGTAAAATATATAAACAATGATTATATATTATATTGTGTTTAATTTCATTTTTAATGGTCTTACGACTTTATATAGGCCAAGGAATTACAATATTTAAAATTAAATTAGGTACAATGAAGTACAATTTTTATCTAATTTATCGATGAAAATGTGGATAGTGGTGTTATACTCACATTATTAACATTATTTTCTCCCGAGTATATACCGAGTGTAACAGAGAATGCAACAGCTGGTCCGAAGGGTGGTAGGTAATGTGGTAGGAACATATAACAAAAATTTGAAGTGAAAATGTCGATTCGTTAATGTATTAGAGGCATATTATATTATATATTAGAGAATAAGCGTGAATAAGACGAATACAAGGGGAAGACCTCGTCATAATTTTCTAGATCAAATTGGCGATGTATTGACGAGAGGTCATATTAAGAGTATGAGTAATCGTAAAGCATGCATGAAGACTATTATGAATGTGAATGAAGCGATGGAAGTATGCCAGGATCGTGGTTTGTGGCAATCCGTAGTCTCTGTCTACCCCTCTGGGAAACAGGCGTGAGGCTATGTATGTGTATTAGAGGCATTGAACATTTTCAATTTTGTCGTCGCTTTACCTTTGAAACTGCATGAAATGTACCAATTAAATGATACATACTCTGCTGCTACATAGTTATACTTTCTTAAATATTCATTAGAACCTAAATAAATCAATGATTACGTTTGCTACAGTATGACAAACGTCGCCTTTACAGACAGCTGATGAGCCAATGATCCTTGATATTTTCCGTTTAAATTTTTGTTATGGGTTCCTACCATTGTGACCAGCTGCTCTATTCTCTGTTACATCCGGTATATATAAATATACTTAAAAAAAATTAAAATAATAACACCACCCAACCATTCTTTTTTTTTTTGCGGTGGACTAACACCACCCAACCTTTGTTTATTTTTACTTTTTTTGCGGAGACTATGGAGGTGGGTACATCCCGCCAAATAACACCACCCCACTTAACGTTTTTTTTTGGCGGCGGGATATGTAATGGTCTCACTCCGTTCAATCCGTCCGAGGCGACAAAAAAAATATCGCGCGGCTCCATAGACTCGCCCTACCTATCTACGCCGTGCGAGAGGTAACCCTAGTATGGCGTAGAAAGGGAAACCAGAACCAGGTATTTGTCTTCGTTGGCTAGCCCGGCGGTTTACCCTTGCAGTTATTTTATCGAGTCGACGTCCGGATAGTTAGACCTACTATTCTATTATATCTATTATTCTATTTGTTCAATAAATGTAAGTATAAATTTTAAAACTGTTATTACACTACACTGTGATATTGATTCATAAAATAATAAGTTGATATATTGTGTTTGCAAAAGCCCAAATTCAATATACATATTTTGAAGGCGATAATAAGTAAATATAAGTCTTCTTCAATATATTCATAATTTGTATAGTTCATTTTATTGTTTGGACTTTTATATATATATATATATATACTAACAGACCCGGCCACGCGTTGCTGTGGCTAAAGTAGCCTCAGTAACACGTGGTGGTTATGCTAATAAATTGTAGCTTATATGAAACGTTTGTACATTTAACATAGCGCCATCTATTAAATACTTATTCAATCCAGTCAACAGATACCGCCCTCTGTTCGAATCATTTGGAGATAACAGATAATTGTGACAGTCAAATAATAGACAAATAATTTGCAATAAAATAATATTGCGACTATACATTGAGATGGAAGCTATCCTATCTTTTAAGTTGGATCAAACTACATATGCTTTTTTTTTTTTTGAGGTCGGCTACGGTCGGCGCACTCCTCGCACCACTCCATCCGGGGTGACAGAGGGGCGTAAGCACGCACACCCGTAACCCACCTGTGACGTCGCCTTCGTCGTTGGGCCGACCACCGGAGCAGAGTGAATTGACGTCAGTGGTCGGCCCGACGGAATACCCTTGAGGAGTACCCTCTCCTCGACCGACGTCCCCCCCCCCAAGGGTAGGATGTCGGTCTTTCCTCACGCGGTCGGCCTCTCGGCGGGTGACGGACTAATTCCCCGATCCAGTCACCCGCGGCCTCGGCTAGGTCGGCATCAGGCGCAGGTAATCGCGCCTGCGTCACCCCAGTCGCCGGTGGCGGCTCACGCCGTCGAGGAGCACGCGCTCTGCCGCCTCCTTCCGCGAGACTACTGCCTCGCAGAAGGTTGCGACCGCGTCCCAGTTCCTGACGCTGTCAAGCATCGCCCTGGCGATGGTCGGCAGCGTGAGGTCGGCACCGATGATTGTGACGAGTTCACGACGCTGCTCTGCCCAAGCGGCACAAACCTCGAGCGTATGCTGCGCCGTGTTTTCGTCGCAATCGCAGTGGTGGCAGGACGGTGTACTCTCCCTCCTGACGACCGTCTGCAGGTATTTGACGAAGCATCCATGCCCCGTCAAAACCTGCACCAGTTGGAAGGAGAGCACCCCGCGTCGTCGTTTCAACCACTGCATCAGCACCGGCCGGAAGGCCTCCACGGTCCGCACACCGAACCGAAGCCTCTCCAGTCGGACTGCCCAACGGGCAATGACGTCTAGGTGGGCATCGACGCGCCAGGCGATGAGTTCCCTTAATGAGACCACACCGCCCGCCGCGCGCACCCCCGACACCCGCCGATACAAATCGGCGAGCATTTCCGCCTCCAGGTCCCACGGGAGACTCCCGGCCAACAGGCACGCTGCCTCCGTCGCCACCGTGCGGTACTCGCGTACAGCCCTGGCCGCCATGCCATGGTCCTCTATGGTCGCCACAGAAGAGCCCTGAGTTGGACGGTCAGGGACCCCGCCCACACCGGTGCGCCGTACAAGGCCATCGACCGAACGACCCCCGTGTACAGCTGTCGGCACGTAGCGCTCGGTCCGCCCACATTCGACATAAGCCATGAAAGTGAGGACGCCGCGCCGACGAGCCGCGGAGCGAGCCTGCGGAAATGCACCCGAAACCACCAATTCCCGTCGAGCACCAGGCCCAAATACCTCATATGGGCCCGGATGCTGATGTCAACCGAATTGACGGTGATCGAAACGCCGATGGGAGGGCCCATGCGGGGCCCATGGAACAAGAGGGCCTCCGTCTTTTCCAGGGTCACCCTCAAACCCAGCGCCTCGATCCACCTGACGATCTCTTCGGTGCTGAGAGTCGCCAGGCCTGGCGCCTCCTCCAGCGTCCCACCACGGGCTGTGACGAGCGTGTCGTCGGCGTAACAGATCACGCCCAGCCCGGGTGGGAGGCTCCCTCTCAACGCCCAGTCGTAGCCGATGTTCCACAGGGTGGGTCCAAGGACCGACCCCTGTGAGACACCGCACGTCATTGGCGTTCGCACAACGTCCCCTACTCGGTTGGTGTAGAGGACGCTGCGCCCCTCCAGATAGTCTGCCACTAGCCGTCTCAGGTAAACTGGCACCCCGTGGTATCGGAGCGCCTCCCTGATGCAGCTAAATGGCAGACTATTGAATGCGTTGGCGATGTCCAGGGACACCACCAATAGCACTCCTCCGCCGGCGACGGCCTCAGTCGCCACGGCCCTCAGGCGCAGCAGAGCCGCGATCGTTGAACGACCCCTCCTGAACCCAAACTGGGCGTCCGACAGATCGGGCCCCGTGCCGACGAGGTGCCGCTCGATGCGGGCAGCCAGCACCCTCTCCAATAGCTTGCCCGCATCGTCGAGCAGCACGATAGGCCTGTAGGCCGAGGCCGACTCTGAAGACCGTCCCGGTTTCGGCAGGAGCACCAGCCTCCCCTCCTTCCAGCACCCAGGGAACCGCCCGGACGCTAAACACGCGTCGAACAGCCCCCTGAGGCGGGGACACAGGTGGTCAGGGACCAGGGCCAGCACGCGGTTGGGAACACCGTCGGGCCCGGGGGCGGTGGATTTTCCGCGCTTAAGTACTTTAGGAGTCCATCGCGGACAAACAATGTGACGCGTAATTTATATATATTAAGATATATAGTCCATGTGGTGACGGAGTAAGAATACAATTCACCACCCCCTATCTTACTCGTGGGTGTTTGTACGAGACGATTAAGGGATATAAAAGGCATATAACATCTATGCAAGAGAATGAAAACTCGAAACAAAACCCTGTACCCAACACGTCTGACTAGCGCGGTATAGTAGGTTAATTTCCCTCCCATTACGGAGGAGGCCCAAACTCGACAGTGGGACATATATATGGGTTGTGATGATGATGATGATATATATATAGCAAACGAGCAAACAGCATACCTGATGATAAGTGTTACTTCCACCCATGGACCTTTGCAATACTAAAGGTATAAACACAGCTAGGCCGCTGCCTACGAATACAAATCTCAAATGTGCACCTCAGTTGGGCTTTCGGCTCTCTCGCTCACCGAACGATGCGCAATAGCACATTGCCGTCAATAGGCTTTGTTCGTATTCATTAGAAGATGAGCATAGATATAACCCGAAGACACAAGTTTACGAATTCACTTTTTATCAGCACTTGGTTTCTTCTGGCGCGACATGAAGGTCATTTCATAAGCAATAAATGCTTAAAATATTTCACGTAATTTTTTTTAGGTTGAGATATTACAGATAATATTTGATTTAGTAAACGTAACATATCTGTCGTTCGTAGAATAGCAGCTGGAGGTGATAAAAACAATTCCGCTCTTAAGGGCTGACGGTATAGAGGGTTTTATTGGAAAAACAATATCGTCTTCATGTCTCAGTCTATCTGACAAGAGTCAATGGCGAGTTCCGTAAAAATGTCACGTAATATGTAAATCGTTCAGGTCGCGATGTGGCCCGACTGTCAAATACATCTGCGCGGGTCAAATACATCTTCTACCGATTTTCTCAATGATCTCTTAGCGCACCATTGAATAGTAAATTTAGAAATGATACAAAAAGGGACACCTGAGATAGACATTAAAGAACAACTATATTACTTTTTCTTTTATTATGTTTTTTAACTTATTTTGAAGAGATTATAATTTAATTTGAACAGATTCTAATCAATTTATTATTTACCTAGAGTTAATATACGTTCCACTAGTAAGGATAAGTCTATTCCATGTCTGAACTATAATTGGTTCGTCCGAACTTCTAGAAAATGTATTGCACGCCTTGAAAATCAATTACTTTTCATACCTAAAAATTATTGTATTTTTCTCACATTGCACTTATAGGATAATATTATCATACATACGTCAAGAAAAAAACATTCGTTTAAACGTATTTGTTATTTTTTTAAAAAACTTTTATTTTGTTTAAAGTAAGAAAATAGTTGATTAATAAAAATATTCGAGGACGTCCGGATTAAATACCCTGGATCTGGCATGATCACGACCGTAAAAATTAATGTATCAAAATATTTCTTTTTTTAAAGCTTCATAATCGCAACTCGCTGTTTTCTTTCGAAAATGGCTTGATAATTCTTTGTCGTTTAATTGCAATTAATAAAAAACTAAATTGCTTAGTCATTAGTGTATGTATTCCTTATGAAAATTGGGTTTGTTTACATTTTTTGTTCATCCATTCGGACAGGCAACGGAAACAAATCCCATACAGCCTTTACAGCTATATTTAGCACTATGTCGAGAGTAGCACGAAATTTCAAAAGTATTTTTTCTTTCATTTTCATATATAATGGCATTGCCTAATAGTAAATATATCTATAAATAATCGATAAATAATATAAAAATTATGTGGCGTGTTTGGATTTTCCAAATTATTTATAATTGCGTACAATTTATTTAGAAATGGATAACTTTTACGTATATATGTTATTTTCATAAATTCCTTAGTCTTTCATTATTACATATTCAGGAAGGAGTGACATAAAGTATTTTCAGTCCTTCGCCATACATATAAAATGATCATTACAATTGCATACAATATTCATTTAATAAAACTTAATATTGCATAATAAATTATATTAATTTTTTATACAATTTCATAACATAATAGTATAGTCTAATTAAACGCGCCAACTTTGTTTTTTAATTCATAGTATTTTTTATAATTATCAATTATGTAATATATAAATATGTAATAATAGTACGTTCATTATTTAATAATATCCTTGACTCATCAATAAGATTGTCCAGGGAAGATCAGTGCTGAGTGAAACTCTGCTAATGCTGAAATATTTGACCCATCCAGCAGTATATAATGAGTGTATATTCTGTCGAATGGGTCACGATTTCAAAATCTTGTTCTTGGTTGTCACTTACCTAATTGATTTAACTTTTATCTTTGAATTGGTCACTAGTTTGTTATTCATAATATGATAACTATCTTTAGCATGTCTCTCGCCAAATAAATACGTCTTCTAATTTCTTTCTATCTTTTTTCAAAAAAAGATTCGAACTCGAAATAAAGCCAATGTCAAATATTTAACCAGCATTGTAAAAGAGACAAATTTGTTTTTCCTTATTTTTATTTATTGCTTGTGGTGGCAGACGAGCAGACAGCACACCCGATGGTAAGTGTCACTGCCGCCCATGGACCTTTGCCAATAGTATAGCTAGGCCACTGCCTACGAATACAAACCCCGAACCCACCCCAGTTGGGTTGCCGGCTCTCTCGCTCACCGAACGAAGCGCAATAGCACATTGCCATTACTCAGACGTCGATCTTCTGCGAGAGTGTGGTACTAGCCCGGACGGATCGGCCCGCGGCTGTAAACAGAGAACTGTCCACAGCGTGGTCCTACCACAATAAAATTAATTCCATCCAAAACTCATAGTTTTAAAAATGAAATAGCTGATAATAATTAAGTCCAATGAGCTCGTGTTTGAAAGGAAAAAATCACACCCAAATTTGCCTACGTAATAATATTTTAACTAGCCCTTATACGATGATACCGAATTATTTTTTACAGAAAATAATTATAGGAAAAAAAATATATTTTAATCATAAGTTACATCAATACACATAGTCTTCTGTTACTTCAATAATGATTAAAAGATCATTAATATTACAGAGTTATATACGTTATATAATTTTAATGTTATTCTGCAACTGTGTCAACGTTAATTGTTATTGTCGAATATCTCTAGGTATAAACTTAATGTTGATGCGACGGTTGTTAGAAAACACTTTTATCTGAAGCGAAGCTTAATGGTTCAACAATTTTCCGGGTATCTCGCAATGTATTTAAATATGCACCGTGTTACTATTCGTCGAAGTACCTACCTCATTTAGATTATAACGTTGGCCCTTTAGCCCATAGTAATATAAATAACGTTACAGATACAGTCGTATCTGACTATTAATAATTACATATAATCTACTAAACAAATTTTAATTGAATTTTGTATAGTTACAATCAATACTCAACCTTTCTGTGTAGTGACGAGGTAAGAATACAATTCACCAGCCCCTATCTTGCCCGTGGGTAATTGTAAGAGGCGACTAAGGGATGTAAAACGCATATAACATCTATGCAAGAGAAGGTAAACTAGAAACGAAATCCTACACCAACACGTCTGATCAGCGTGGCATAGTAGTTCAACTTCCCTCTCAATGTGGAGGAAGCTCGAGCTTAGCAGTGGGACATATATGTGCTGAGACGATGAATCAAAATACAGGAATATATTTTGATTAAATATCAGTTAAACATGTTGAAGATAAGGTTTATACTCTTGGACAGCAGTGGTAAAACAAAGGAAATTAAACAAGGAGAAAGTTCATAAAATCTAAGTGAAAACATTGCAATAAATATCTAAATATATGATGCCAACTATTTTATATGAATCTATCAGCTATTGTATAAAATTATTCATTTTGCAGTTACTACCAGATGCTTTTCTGATGAGGAATCCAGATATAAGAGCAGAATAATGGTGATTATTCTTTAAGCAATTTGCAATTTCGGCATGCACCAAATTTCTAAGAATTCTGCCATCCATCCGCAGTGATCCGATCGGCAAGATATGCATATTTCATAATTGACGTAATATTTTAAGTGGCACACTCACATTTCATATATTTTAGGATCACGCATTATAGTTTTTCATCAGATCCGCAAATGATAATTTCCAGTCTGGAGATTACTTGTGTCCGTCAATTGAATATTTTTCCGTATGCTGACGAAGTAAAATACAATTTAGGACCCCCTTTCTTGCCCGTGGGTATCGTAATAGACAATTAAGAAATATGACAAGCAGATACCATCATTGCAAGAGAGATAATACTCGAGACCGAAAAAGACCTAGCATCGCACCTGACCAGTACGGTAAGTAATTGTTCCTACTGTTGTAAAGAGAGGCTTGAGCTCCGCAATGGGACATTCATAAGCTAAGATGAATGAATGATGATAGAAATTATATATTTGTTTATTACTCGCGATAAAAGGCTTTGTTTCTTAATGTCAAGCATAATAAAAATATATTCTAGGATTATACTACGTCCACGTATGTCACGAATGTCAAGAATTCGTTATCAACGCCGGCCCACTAACGATGAGGAGGAGAATACGGTGAATTACAGGGCCACGCGTCGTCCTTCCGTCGCCCCAGACGGAATGGACGACGGTGTCCAGACCATAGACTGCCAAAAAAAGTATACGTATCAGAATATCTAATTATTTTCAATATATCAACGGTTACAAATGTTTATCATACCTAGTCCAGACCGATAGCATATAATGGTGCTCGAGGCGCAACTTTCACGTATGGTTACTACAGAGCATAACTGTATTTGTTATAATAGAACTATTAGTAAATAGAGCTATTGGTTTTTCCCTAATGCTTCACCGTTAAAGTACTACTTAACTATTTACAAGTTAATAAACACACAATTTCGAAATGTTAGCATTGCACGCTTTGTGCTTAGCAAACACAACCTCTTTATTTATCTGTTCTTTGTATAAAATCAATTTTAGATATTGCAAATTTTGGCAGTTATTTTAGTAATCGCACAAATTACTTTCTCAGTTCTCATATTCTTTAATTAGCAACTTCACCGCATAAATACTGCAATATTTTCGTATAGAGTACAAGACTGCATAGATAGTGTAGCGGTTAGGGTAATATCTTACCCTTCCAAGTGTCGCGGGTTCGATTATCAGACAGAGCAATGTTTTATGCGATCTTCAAAATATTATCCTGAGTCTGGGAATAGTTTGTATCCATTAATTATATTTTTTTAAAGTCCAATATAAGGATTATTTCGTTATAAAAAGAGCTCGCAAGACTGAATAAAGAAGTAATGCTACTATAATTCATAGTTAAATGTTTCTTGTCGCGTAAACGCGTATATATATATATATACTAGCAGACCCGGCCACGCGTTGCTGTGGCTAAGGTAGTCTCAGTAACCCGTGGTGGTTGTGCTAATAAATTGTAGCTTATATGAAACGTTTCTACGTTTAACATACCGCCATCTATTAAATACTTACCTAATCCAGTCAACAGATACCCCCATCTGTTAGAATCGTTTGGAGATAACAGATAATTGTGACTGTCAAATAATAGACAAATAATTTGCAATAAAATAATATTGTGACTATAAATTGAGATGGAAGCTATCCTATCTTTTAAGTTGGATCAAACTACACTTATTATGCAAATTTGATTAAAATCGGTTAAGTACTTTAAGAGTGCATGGATGATATATAGGCTGTGATGATGATGCGGTGGAACTACTGGGATATAGTGAATATCATATAAAAGTGCTTTACAACGTTTTCGTTTTTCATCAAAATTCCCACAAGATACCATTAACAGTGTAGCCATAGCACTTTTGATGATGGTGACAATTTGACTTAGACAATGACCAACCTGAAAGACTAAAAACGTAAAAATAATTATAACTTGACACTGGCACCAATAGCTCGTATAAGTAGCTGATTGCCAATACACAAAGAGAAGAAGAAGAAAGTTCATGTGACATCATCCTTTTTAGAGTTCCATACCCAAAAGATAAAACAGGACCCTATTACTAAGACTCTGCTGTCCATTCATTGCTTCGCCTGTCTGTCACCAGGTTGCTCTCATGAACCGTGATAGTTGGACAAATTTTCACAGATGATGAATTTCTTTTGCCGCTACAACGACAAATACTAAAAAACAATAAAATAAATATTTAAGGGGGCTCTCACACAACAAAGGTAATCTGTTTGCTCGTTTTTGCTCGATATTGATAACAAAAATAGGTAGACGTTTGAAATATTCACAGAATATTTAGTAATATATTCCCTTTAGAAGTAAACAATTAAAATAAAACAAATAGAGAATTTAAGCTTCCATACAACAAACATGATTATTTTGCCATTTGCCATTGAGTTTTCAAACATGTGTCAAAATAAAATATCTTTTAAATCAAAATCACTAAGAAGTATTGATATCAACTTTAAAGCAAATCACCCCTAAAATAACTTTCCACCCCTTTTTAACCCAGTTAGGAGATAAATCTCAATAAAATATGAATCACATCTTTCATCAATTCTGTTAAAGAATGTTTATGCAAAATTTGAAATAGATTGGACCAAGGAATCACGTTGTCCCATACAAACTTTGCCCTACTTTTTCACACCCTTAAGGATATAATTCTTAGCTGTTAACCGTTCTTAGCTGACCTCTACTCGGCGAAAGAAATCTGCCTACCAAATTTGAGGTTTGTAGGCCTTATGGTTCCAGAGATATCGTGATGAGTCAATACATAGGTGGAAATCTCTCAATATATATATATATATATATATATATATATATATATATATATATATATTCTGATCTGTCTATTTGTATTTATTGAACGCGTTTACTATTGACCTTTGTTTCAAGAGTAGTCAGAACGTTTTATTAATTTATTTTTAATGAACTTTGTCCTTAGAGGGACAAGCAGATGAGAATAACATTTTTTTTATATTAAAGGCAAACATTTTAATTACTCGTGAATCGCAATTGTTTCTGATGTTTACGCGAGTATTACACATTTGAAATAAAATTACTTTTACAGATTCTATCGCGTTTATATTTGATTTTTAATTTTCCGACATTTCGAATACTTTACAGTGATCATGGTCGCGGTAGGACTAAAATATCTTACGTCCAGTTAGTCATCGTCATTACAGAAATATATATCTACCCGCTAGAGTATCAGTTATTAAAGTTCGATCCACATTTTTAATACAAATTCATTGCCTAGTCACTACTAGTTTTAATATTTAAACTAGTAAATTGCCACAATATAATAATTATCATAAATTAAATGTTTAATAATAACTAATCATAAGCAATATATATTTTTTTATATAGAATCATTTTCTTTTTGTACTGGCAATGAAATTGTATTAAAAATGTGAGCCAAACTTAAATAACTGATACTGCAGCGGGTAGATATACATTTTTGTAATAACGACGACTTATTCCACGTTAGACAACTTAGTCCTCCCGTGACCATGATCACTGTAATCACTATTGAATAGCATACCCATTCACTGGCTGACCCGCACATTTATTTTTTTTTTCAATTCATAATTAAATTAGCATTAGTTGAACGGAAATATATCCATACTGTAAGTACTTTTTAAGTTATCAACTACTGACTTAACAACTTAGTAACTAATTGACGATTTGTCAATGTTTTGTCAATATATTAAACATCTCTCACAACATTCTGTCTCATTCATTCACTCACTTTTAATATTCTAATTCTTTTTTTAAAATTTGCCTCCAACGATAAATTTAAAATCTTTTACTTAAATTTTCTTTTATACAAACCTTACCCTGACAATAACAAACCTAAAAAAAAACATCCAATTTGATGCAGTCGTTCGGAAGTTATGTACGTACATACATTTTAGTGATTCATTTTTATTTATATAATAGAAGAATTGCATATTTACATAAAATTATGAATATAAAATTACGAGAAGAACTTCAAAATATCAATCCAGCCATGCTAATCTTCTCTGTATCGTTCCAATTTTAGTATATGTACTGCCGAAGCAAGTACAGGCTGTAGAAATGAAGCGTCATGCTTGCAAATACAATTTGTCTTCACACCCTATCTTTTCCGTGAGTGTCGTATATTACATATTATGATATTAGTGGTCCCTTAGGACCACTAATATCTTATTTACAATTTATTGAGTTGGATTAAAATTTGCAACTTATTTGCCTAACATGATATAGATAATCTTATTTAGGTGCGGGTTCGAACCCCGCTTGTGACATCATTTTTCGTTTCGTAATCGGGTATTTATAAATAATTAAGCATATTAAATGCTAAAAATTTCAGTAATTTGAATAACAAGGTTGTGTCATCGTTTAATACAATTTTAACTGTAAAGTTTGAAGTATTAAGCCTATACAATGTGTAAACATTGTCCGATAGATGGCATACGTCACCTTGAAGACGTAAGATATAATATGAAGCGAAATTTGCATGTCCTAAAATAGTTCACGATGGTGTAAGTAGCAGCACGGTTGGGTCGGATTCCCAATAGGTGCGGGTTCGAACCCCACTTGTGACATCATTTTTCGTTTCGTAATCGGGTAATTATAAATAATTAAGCATATTAAATGCTTAAAATTTCAGTAATTTGTACTACTAGCTAGATCAACAAACGTTAAACCTAAAATAAAAAATATAAATAGAATTCTCTGAAATCTATCATAATGCTACCTACAGAGTCTAATTGTTAATGTAAACCATTCCGCATGAACAATGAAAATTTTCACCCAAATCGATCTAGTCGTTTAGGTAAAGTTATACAGAAGTACATATTATTATGTATTACATACATACATATCATCACGCCATATCCCTTGCAGGGTAGGCAGAGAGAACAGAGTGCCAGAGAACTCTATCTCTGCATACTTCACTCGCTTCCTCAAAATTCATAATTCTCTTCATACACGCTCGCCGGTTTCGGAGACTCTTGACTCCACCTTCCTTCAGTACCTGACCGATCTGGTCTAGGTAGGTTAGTCTCGGTCTCCCTCGGTACCTACATCCTTCCACTTTCGCATTGTATATCTTCTTAACCAGACGTTCGTTCGGCATTCTTTCCACATGTCCGAACCATCGGAGCATTCCCTTTCGCATCTTTACACCAATACTCTCTTTCATACCTACTCGCTCTCTTACGTCGTCGTTACGAATGCGGTCGGTCAGCCTAACTCCACAGATTTTCCGAAGAGATCGCATTTCGACCGCATTAATTTTACTTTCATACTCTTTTCTGCATACCCAACTCTCGCTTCCATACAGTAATGTTGGGACAATATTATGTGTTATACCTACATAACTATTTTATGTTCTGCAAGTACATAATATTATTATGCTTCGAAAAGTTTAAATTTAGAATCCAATTTAAACTCTCAATTACATTTGTTAGAGTACAAATACAATATAATTTCGAAATTAATTAGTAAATATATGGTATGTTATCATTAACCATGTAAACATTTAGTAGGCATCTCTCTATATTTGTACATACATATACATAATGGTTATGACATCAAAGCCACAACGCAAATAGGTATAACTAAATAATATTGTTTGGAATGTCTTAAACAAGCACCCTTCTAAAGGTGTAAATCTCTTAGTATCAAAATATAGCCGACATATTATAATGTTAAACAATTTAATCTCACCCGCTGGCGTAGAGGTTGACATGTGTTCACATAATACAATCAATAATCTTTGCTTAACGTAATATAATTTATTTCTTGAAATATAAAATGGCAGACGAAAAATTTGATTCGAATTATGATTGCCGACGTGACTAATTATAATATAATTTTTACTTATGTTTTTATGTCAATTTCGTATTTACTATCGTAATATGTTGGCTATTTTTCTTATTTCCGTAGTCACAGGGTATGAAAATAGGATATTAAAGTCGAAAATAAAGATAAATATATCATCATCATCACAGGCCATAAATGTCCCACTGTTGGGCTCGGGCCTCCTCCGTAATGGGAGGGAGATTAAGCTACTATACCGCGTTGGTCAGACGTGTTGGTATAGGGTTTTGTTTCGAGGTTTCCTTCTCTCGCATAGATGTTATATACGTTTTATATCCCTTAGTCGTCTTGTACGATCACCCACCGGCAAGATATGGGGTGGTGAATATTATTCTTATTCCGTCACCATACGGAAAATAAGGTGAATATATAAAAAATGCATATTTAATTACACTAATAAGAGGAGCTTAGTAATCTGTTTGACAAGGTAAACTAGTTAGATTATCTGCTTAATTATTATTGTAAAAATAAATGTTATTCTTTTTTTTTTTTTTTTGCAATAGCACACCTGATGGTAAGTGTCACTGCCGCCCATGGATCTTTCAATACCAAGGGTATAGCTAGGCTGCTGCCTACCATTACAAACCCCAAACCCACCCAGTTGGGCTTCCGGCTCTCTCGCTCACCGAACGAAGTGCAATAGCACATTGCTATTACTCAGACGTCGATCTTCTGCGAGAGTGTGGTACTACTCCGGATGGACCGTCCCGCGGCTCTGCACAGATAACTGTCAACAGCGTGATCCTATACTATTACATATACTACCTACATACGTCCTATGGTCCTGTGGTCCTACCACTATAATAAGTCAAAGTAAATGAATAAATCTTTCAATAATAGTCAGTATAACTCTTAATAAGATTTTCTAAGCTTCATCAAATATGTAACTTTAAATTACTGAAATTTTAGCATTTAATATGCTTAATTATTTATAAAACCCGATTACGAAGCGAAAAATGATGTCACAAGCGGGGTTCGAACCCGCGCCTATGTATGTAGTGGCAGCACGATTGGGCTGGAATCCCAATAGGCACGGGTTCGAACCCCGCTTGTGACATCATTTTTCGCTTCGTAATCGGGTTTTATAAATAATTAAACATATTAAATGTTTAGCATTTAATAATAATTTCAGTAATTTAAATAATAAGGTTGTGTCGTCGTTTAATACAATTCTAACTGTAAAGTTTGAAGTATTAAGCCTATAACAATATGTAAACATTGTCGGGTAGATAGCATACCGTCACCTTAATACGTAAATATGATACGAAGCGAAATTTGCATGTCCTAAAATAAGTCACGGTGGTGTAGTGGCAGCACGATTGGGCCGGAATCCCAATAAGGCCCGCCAAGGCGCGGGTTCGAACCCCGCTTGTGACATCATTTTTCGCTTCGTAATCGGGTTTTATAAATATGTAACTTCTTTATCATTCTTTACATTTCATTCTACCACGTAGGTCTTCATTACGCTCATATTGAGCTCTATAAAAATAAACTGATATACTAATAATGTTCAAATAACAATGTGTTCCGGATATCATATCTCCAGGATGTATTCAATATAATTTTATAATAACATGCTAATCTTAATAATTATCTGTTTTCTATAACATTCGACATTTACGAAGAACAAAGTTACATCTGATTATGATATCAGATCGTTTTTATTGTAGTTATAAAGCTAAACTGATTTATATATAAGAAGAACTAATATTAAGAAATGAATCAATTCTATACAAAACAATTATGATATTGCTGATTTTGTGTTGTAACAAATTTTAAATACTCGTAGCTCTTCTCTAAAGTAATGATAATCATTACTGTTGATTTGCTGGTTGATGTTATCTTTATTCTATGGATAGGTCGCATTGTTAAAGTATGTATAGATAGTTTTTTTTTTTTATTTTTTTTTTATTTTCCAAATTCTAATTGTTTGGGCATACGGTTCCCCTGACATTATCAGGGACCTTCAATTAGCAGTGTTAAATAAAATTATTATTATGCACAAACTTAAAATTAGATAAAAATAATAAATAATAATACTAACTTAATGTTACTACAAGAAGCAAAAATTTAGGTGAAGACAAGTTTTACAAATTATACTTACAAGAGAGTAAATAACAATAGAGATAACAAGTTAAGAAGAGAAAAGTAACAGATTAAGGAATAGTAATTAGAAAATAGAATTGAGGAAAGCTAAAGTTAAGGAAAAATAAAGAGTTAAAGTGACATAAAAGGTAATACTAACTTAATATAGGCAACATATATTTTGCTCAATTTAAAATAATATAATAAACTATAGTCCCAAAAATATACATAGCTTACATTTTTTTTTTTTTTTCTTCTTTTTTTTTAAGTTTGTAAGTAGTAGAGCTTATGGTAATATAAACAAAAAAAGAAGAAGAAGTCAGTAGCAGATAGTAAAAGTAATAGAATAAAATATAGAAGTGATTGTGAGTAAATACATTGTTTACTCTGCTAATATTGATTATTAGTTACAATTGTTATTATGTTGAAATGGGAGACAAAATATAGATTCGGTAATTACTTCGTTGTTGGTAGTGCCTTCTGTTAAATAGTTATATAATAAGAATATTATACAACCTGACTTAATTGATTACATTAATATAAATATTTTTGTTTATAAAATAGTAGATTAAGATATAAAAATCATTATACCCCTGAAAATATGGTAATAGAATTTACAATCAATTAGAGATGTAGAAATATGTAGAAAATGATGTATGTATAATGTTTTATAAAAATAAGTTTGGTTATATATATATATATATATATATATATATATATATATATATATATATATATATATATATATATATATATATATATATATATATATATATATATATATATATATACATATACACACATACATACATACGTATATATACATACACACACATACACATACATATGCATCACTTACAAGGTGTAAGGTATATTACATAAATAAGATATATAACAAGATAGGTTGTGGAATATAATGGTGTGTTGTAAATAATTAATATATTGTAGAAAATTAATTTAATTAATAATTAATATAATTATTTATATTTAATAAAGTTAATATATTATAATTTATACTGTAACAATATATCGGTTTATTGTGCATATTATATATTTGTTTTTTTGTAGTATATATTTGTTTCTAGTTAATATATTGTAGTGTATAATGTTGTAGTGTAAAAATTTATAAAAGTGTAGTTGCTTAATATGATTTGATTTAAGTATTATTAAATCTGGATATAGTTTATTTTTTGTTTCTTTGTATTGCTAAATTAGCTAGTTTCTTACAATAGTTTATGAACAGAGGCCGGGTGTCTTCGTTAGTTAGGAGTTCAGGTATGTTTTCAGTGGTTATTGTTATGTCTGTTTCTTGTTCTAGTGTGTATCTGTCGTATGTGTGTATGGGGCATTCTGTGATGATATCTATAATGGATTCGTCGGAGCCGGTGTTACATATACATAGTGGTGTGTATAGATAGTTAGTCAGCTGACTGATTAAGAGTATATACGTCTTGTTGTCTTAGGCAACATGTTTACCATTTCCATGGATATCGTATGCGATAAATAACCTATCTATGCTGAGAGTATCACTACAAGACAAGGATGAAACAAAACCCTATGCGATCCCATTTATAATAATTTAATATTCCACTCATACTGTAAGAAGAGACGTATTCCCAATAGTGGGATCTATAATATAACTGCAAAGGATAACAAACAATATTATGTACGAAATACAAGAGTGTTGTCTCAAGTAAAGACTTAATGGAGCATCAATTTTACTGGAATCTCGCGTCGCGACACCTTTGTTTAAATATGCAACATGTCACCACCGGTGAGGCGCTGTACTCAAAACATTATAACGTTCGCCCGTTAGCATAATAAAACGAGCATAGCTACGGGCATCCCATTAAGCTGCACTAACGAGGTGTACGGGGAATCAAATGTTATTTGTTTTACACAGATAGTTTACAACAAAAACTTATGTAAAAAATATACGTCTAACAATCAGTGTCTGGATTTAAATTGAATAGTGATTATACAAAATTTAAATTTGGAACGCATATATTCAACTGATTCTTTTTTTTTTAAGACAGCAGTCCGAATTACGGAACTAATTCTTGTATTACGGAGGACTTTACAATCATATAATTAACGGACACAAATTACACATAGATTCAGGACAGCAATTTGTGAATCGCACAATATTTTGTCCTGCGTAGGCATCGTACACGCGACATTTGGGACAGTAAATCGGTATTTTCACCGCTACGCCACCTGTGCAGTTGTGCAATCACTTAGATTCTATGTGATTATTTAAATTCTGCAAAATAGATATCGATAGATTTAAAACTCAAAAAAAGTTTTTTTTTTTATATTTTATATATACAAGGTGGAGATGACAATACGACAATAAATGAAAACACCGGCAATACTAGTGTATTTTGGAACTATCTAAAAAGTCCTCACGTGCAAATTTAAAAAAAAAACCATCAAACTTTTTATCATAAATATTGAAACTAGAAAAAATTAACACCGTTTGTAAATATTAGTTCACTGACCTGTAATACGACCGAGTATATCTTTTCATTACGCCGCATACTTTAGGTACTTTAAATTGTCTTATCTAAGTCTGATGACACAGTTTATATGGATCTTATTGGCCAGGAATAAGGTATAATATGCATTAACTTGTATTGCGTTTGGCTAATACTTGAAGTGGTAAACTGACTATATGTAGGTACCTTTATTTTAGTTTATACCGATGCGGCGCGGGAGTCTCTGATCGCTTAGTGATAGTCTAATAATTTTAGTTTTTAATACAGAGTGTAGAAAAAAAGTAAAGTGCTGTGGCTAAAGTACACGACATATTATATTCAAAGTTTGTATACCGGTTGGGTAAGTCATCAGATACACTAAATTAAAGTTATTGTCGTATGGTCGTCTCCACTCTGTATATTTTTTGTATACTATATAAAAATGTTTTTTTTTTATAATCATCATTCTCCTACTATATGTACTTTTCTTTCATAGAACATATTGTAAAAGTTATTGGCAATATTTTTATGACCAGCCGCCTGCCAGACGTCAACCCTCCTTGGGAATGTAACTGTTGACCAAACGGCATCAGATGGAGTTGGCCCAGGTTGTTATAAGGCTCTTAGTCGTCTTTTACGACATCCACGAGCAAAGTAAGAATTATTATAATGATGAATAATATAGCACGAATTTATTAAAAAAAAATGTTATGTATTATTCTTAGCACAAATAAATTAAACTAAATAAAGTGTTGAAATATAGTATTAATACACTAGGTTATTTATAAAAAACTTGTTTACAAGCGAAAAATTAATGTTCCACGTGGGACTTAGAGTCCTACGCCTATTGGCAATCTGTTCTAATCATCCTACCGCCTAGACAAGCATGAGCTGTCGTATGTCATTCAATTTGCGGCTCGTATTATTTGGTATTTATGGAAGTCGTATGCCATCTATCCGACAATGTGTACAGATTATACAGATTTTAATACTCTCTCTACAGTACGTAAGGATTCAAGTCCCACGTGTGACTTTCTTTTTTCGCTCCTAAACATTTTATTTTCTAAATGAAGTGATGATATTAGAAAATGTTTATTCAATATAATTGAATCTAATAACTGCTATTTGTGTAGTTGGATCAGAGAATAAAACTAACGGAAAACTAAATATTGATTAAAACTTACGCAACAGCCGTACTCAAATCCAGTGCATTACAACAAACTACGCATACCGACTGCATTTACTTGAAACTTGTACTACGGGAAATTTGTAACCAATTAGGCTGCAACTGTTCAGCAAATGAAGAAACTTTCCGTAGCTCATAGAAAATTAAATAAAAAACTTATTGGCTCTCTATTTATAAAGTTTTAATAAACACAACAACAATATTTATTTATACAGATATATGAACTCAACATTTGTAGTGTTAAAATAATAGTTTCTTTTCTTCTAAATAGAATCGACAATATATCCAGTACTTATAATAAAGGCCACCGAAGACAAAGATCGGGTACTGGTGGCCCGCTCGCATGGCGAAGAGAGGAGTTGCACGGTGGGTCTATGGGGTCACGCGCCGCCTCTTCCGTCACCCCGGACCGATTTGGCGGGGCGAGACGCATCTATAGTCCACCGTATAAAAAAAAACTTATAATAAAAACCGGATTGGTTTTTCGTTGTCCCAGGTAATCACTGAAACGCCTTTTCCGGTTTTGACGAGATTGCCAGTGCCAAATGTTTAATGTAATAGTGGTAGTAATATATTAGTAGTAGGACCACGCTGTTGACAGTTCTCTGTCTACAGCCGCGGGCTGATCCGTCCGGGGTAGTACCACACTCTCGCAGAAGATCGACGTTTGAGTAATGGCAATGTGCTATTGCACTTCGTTCGGTGAGCGAGAGAGCCGGTACCCCAACTGAGTGGGTTTGGGATTTGTATTGGTAGGCCTAGCTATGCCCTTGGTGTTGCAAAGGTCTATGGGCGACAGTGACACTTACCATTAGATGTCTATAAAAAAAAATTAATTAAAAATTAGTGGTAAGGAACTAAGAATCCAATGACTGCACAGATGGCGTAGTGGTTAAGATACCGACCTTCCGTGCCAGTGCCGTGGGTTCGATTCCCACGCAGGACATTACTTTGTGTGATCTACAAAGTGTTGTTCTGAGTCTGGGTGTAATTTGTCTGCGTTAATTGCATGTTTGTAAAGTCCCCCGCAATACAAGGTTTATTTCCTTAGAACAGGGTGGTGACTTTTTAAATAAAAAAAAAAAATCCGCCAGCCCTCCAGTTAAATACTAGCAGAGGGAAAACTCGAAACAAAACTCTATGCCTATTTGTTGAGCGAGCGTGCAAAGCACAATACTTTGACTCCCATGGCGATGAAACCTATGCATTGTAATGACACGTATAAATTAAAGAATGAAAAACTTTCTTTCAATTTCTTATGCGACATTAGGTTGGTACACTTTATTTGGTTTATGCCTGCTCTTACAGCAATATTATCTGCGTATACCCTTTTTATGAATACGTCTCCACTGTAAACACTTTGTTTACATTGGAGACTTGTTATATATATGATCATCATTCTCATAATCTTATCCCAATTACTTGGGGTCGATACTATATGTACTTTTCTTTCATAGTATATATTGTAAAAGTTATTGACAATAGTTCTATGACCGGCCGCCTGCCAGACGTCAACCCTCCTTGAGAATGTAATTGTTGACCAAACGGCATCAGATGGAGTTAGCCCAGGTCGTTATACGGCTCTTAGTCGTTTTTTACGACCACGAGCAAAGTAAGGGTTGGTATTATTCGTGGCCGCTACCACACAGCTAAAACCTAAACAAAGTAAATATTTATATATAAAAATTATAATGTCAATTTAATAATAACATTACTTATTTTTTGTTGATAATATAATGAGATGACAAGAAAAATAAACAAAAAAAAATATTTTAATTGCTTAGTAGTGTAAACTTAAACAAACTGATTCCAAAGTCAATTCAGTATGCCCTTTGTGTATTTCCCATGTGATTTGATAATATAACTTATCGTATCAAACAACTACGATACAGAAACAATCTGATATTCATTTTAAATGAAAGGAAAAATATTACATATATTTCTGTTATTACGTAACATCAATTATTTTTATTTGTTTTCTGCCTACAGATGCGGATCAGTCCGTTCGGTGTAGTGACACACTCTCGCAGAAAACTAGACGTCTGAACAGTGGCAATGCACTATTACGCTTAGTTTGGTAAGTGAGAGAGCCGGCAATCCAACTCTCTGGGTGGGTTTTGGTTGAGAAGCAGCGGCATAGCTATACTCCTGGTATTTCAAAGATCTATGAGCGGCAGTATCATGATTAGCTGTCCGTAAGCCATATATGACATCGATAAACTCATAAAAAGGGTAAAGTTGTCATAGCCATCTGAGGCTAACAACTAAGACACAAAAAAAAAAAAAAAACAGAAACTATTTGACCGATCATTATGAAAATTGGTATGTATATGTATTGTTTCTTGGAGAAGGTTTATATGCCCATTGATGTAACTCACCACCAGGCAGTGCTGTGATATATCGACTTCTACAAACAAACCAATAGGCTTGGTTTGCTAGTATTGTATATACCAAGAAAAATAATAACTCTATTCAATAATAATATAATAAATAGTATCATTATATTAACCATGGTTAAAAACCTATCAATACAATACCAATTTAGAACGTGATACGGTGCGATACGAGGACAGATGACTCGTTCATTTATTGTAGCAGCGATGTTCGAAACACATCGGCTACGTTTAATTGAGTCATTTGTGTTAGTCTACTGTGACAACGCCGCAACGTAACTTTATATTTCATCGGTGTTTTTATTTCTTGTTTATATATTTTTTTTTAATTATTTCTAATTGTCGTCTCGTGATATCGTAGTAATGCGTGATGTCATTACTATTTTCGAACACATAATTTTTTCATGACCTTGCTAAGGAAGTTACCATCAAATAGCATAAAAATAATCTATTTTCTAGCTAGTAGAGTATAGATTTTTTCTGGATGAGTTATGGGCTACTAATTTATCTTTATTTAAACATCTGATTTGATGGTAAAGCGGCATAGGAATCTTATATTCCGTTATAAGGCAGTCCCTACCAGTCGACTGATCCCTACCAGTATACGTATTTTCAGTGAAAATAAAGTATTATGGTAGGTCAATTTCCCTCTGATTGTAGAGGAACCTTGTGTGTAAACCTGAAACATATAAAGACTGCAAAAAAAGAACGTTAACGTTCTTATAATTATGTATATGTAGTGTATGTATACATAATTATACATACATACATACATATCATCACGCCATATCCCTTGCAGGGTAGGCAGAGAGAACAGAGTGCCAGAGAACTCTATCTCTGCATACTTCACTCGCTTCCTCAACATTCATAATTCTCTTCATACACGCTCGCCGGTTTGGGAGACTCTTGACTCCACCTTCCTTTAGTACATGACCGATTTGGTCTAGGTAGGTTAGTCTCGGTCTATATATATATATATGTATTTTATATGTATTACATACTCTCGTTTGTATTTCTCGGTGTACATAATGCATTATTTAGTTTACCATTTTCTTTTTCTTAAATAACTTCCTCAGCACATGCTGCATACTTACCTTTTACAATCTCTGCGTCACCTGTGGTTGACTGGTAGAGAATGCCACTGGCATAAAGTCCGCCAATGTACATGTAGCATGAAGTTTAAATAAATAAATAAATAAGGAAAAAATATATTTTTAATTATTGAGCTATATAGAACATATTATCACCTTTTTTTGGCAGTCTATGGTCTGGACACACGCCGTCCATTCCGCCCGGGGCGATGAAAGGGGGGCGCGTGGCTTCAAAACCCACCGTATTCCCTCCCCATCGCCATTGAGCCAGCCACTGGTACTGAATCCTTGACATCCATGGCCAGCCCGGTGGGGTATTATTATCATTTATATTTTTGTTGCACTAATATGAATGTACTATTCTCGAAATAAATCTTAAGCTTTGTCAAAATATCCTTTATGTATTATTGAAAGTCAATATTCTATTTTCAACAAAAGGAAATCGTGAGAAACTTAAACTACTGTCGAAAACTTAAGCTTCGATAGTTTTCAACCGTTCGGATTGCAGCAAATTGAACACAGAACCAAAACAGACTGTTCTGATCGTAAAGACAGTAAATTAGTTGTCAGTACAGTAACTGGCCGATGAGTTAGAATTATTTAGATAACTTCTTAGAATACTAACTGAACATAATTTCTAGAAACTGGTATGCAATAGTTTGTTAGTTTAACTTTTACAATCATATTAACAACTAGTTTAACTTTTATTTCATTTAATTTTCGAAAAAATGGTTTAAACATGAGAAAAGGCATTTTACGAGTGTTTAATATGCTTATCGGCCGTTTGACAATGAATATCTCATTGTGGTATGCAATGGCATACTTACTAGTAGTAAAGTAGTATTAGCGCTATTGAAGAATCCACTCCTCATCTCTGATCGCCATCTAATGCCCTGTGTACCATTCAACTAAAAGCTCTGCATTTTATCTGCTTTTTTTTCAGCTTACATACGTCCCACTGCCAGGCTCGAGCTTCCTCCATAATGGAAGGGAAATTGATCTACTATATCACGCTGGTCAGACGTGTTGATATAGGATTTTGTTTCGAGTTTTCCTTCTCTTGCATGGATGTTATATGCGTTTTGTATTCCTTAGTCGTTTTTACGATCACTCACAGATAAGATGGGGTGGTGATATTCTTACTCCGTCACCATACGGATCTGCTTACCTAAGATAATTAATGATAATCTATTTTACGAATCACAGCATCTAACATATTAATCAAATGGGAGCACCTTATATGTAGATCCATGTCATGTTGTATTCTATAGAGATTATTCTTTAGTGTGGTACAGTGTGGTTCAAAGATATATATTATTCTAAGAAACTTGCCAGGATGTCCTGCGACTTTGAAAAGCATTAAAACGAATGACGTCTATCAATTCTATGAATGTATTAACTGATCGCATCTTTCTATTATGATATTAATGCGTTTTTTTACAGAGAAGTCAATAATTAAATTACTAGACAAAAAGTATATAATACTTTTGCAAGGTAAAAACCTTCAACTTTGATAAATGAGTATCAAAAACCGTAAAATATTAATATTTTAATTATCCTCATCATCCCTCTATAGTTATCTCAATATGTATAAGATTTACATAGCATATCTTCTTATTTTAATAGGGGGAAAATAACAAAATACTTTGGAAAATTCAAAAGTGCACAACTTATATTTTTTTATTATCTATTGCACGTCTCATAAGCGAAGCGTTGAGATAATGCTTTACTCTCGATATATGAAAATCAAGGACTTTTTCAAAACCAAAATTTACTATATTTTTCTCACACTGCACTTATAGGATAATATCATCACACATATGTCAAAAAAAAGCATTCGTTTAAGCGTATTTGATATTTTTTAAAATCAATTATATTTCCTCCTCCTGCTGGCACGTCATTGAAATACTTGATTTTTTTAATAATATTAATTTATATTTATTATCATAATAAAAAAATACTTAACTGAATTAATCGAAATATTTTTATTGCTATGATGGCAAACAAGTATGCAGCACACCTGATGATAAGTGGCACTGCCGCTCATGGACCTTTGCAATACCAAGGGTATAGCTAGGCAGCGGCCTATGCTCTGCTCATTCATTGACTATTAGGCGAAACGAAGTCTGCCGGGTTGGCTAGTATTCAATAAAAAAATACTTATTATATACCATACATAAAAAAACTGAGCTTCATTTATATCGGGAAATACCACAAAGCATCAAAACATTATTAAAAAAATACAACACGTGTTTGTCTGAATATAATAAAACGTGATTACTAATCAAAGCTTAATAAAAAAGTTGTATATTTAAACATTAACACAACATAATAAAATACTATTCTTTGATGACCCAAGCATGCATAGGATCCATCCTAAATACTAGGGTAATTATTTAATAGAGTTCGAGTCCTGACTCGAGCATAAATTATAATAAGTATTTTGACAAATTTTCCTCTTTATTCTCTTTTTTTTTAAATTGTGTAGAATTTTATAAAAGTTTAACTAAATAAAACAGCAAAGTAGTACAAGCAAGAGCTCGCCAGAAGAAAACTTCTATCTGAGTACGAGCAAATACAAGCAGCATCGCCTTCATACCTTTATTTCAAAACTTCAAACACATATATTTTGTATATAGTCCAGGCATAGTACAATCATCTTTTAGCATTGTTTATAACTTATATTAAAAACTTATAATAATACCTTGCTCTTAAATAGTGTATAATTTTTGATAAAAGAAGCAAATATTTTTGTTATTAATTGAAATATGATGAAAAACCAAAACAAACAGCATATTGACCAAATTATCAGCTTTTTTTATCGTAATCATCATATCATCATCATTGTCATCGTTCACAGTTTATTTTTTACTATTACTTATTCTCATACTTCTGAAAGATAAATAAAGCTGTAAGGTACATATGGACTAGTAATTTTTAATTGCAACTATTAGGAGGTGAGCCAATTGTTGTTTACTCAATAGTAGAGCACGACTATAAATTTCGAATTCGCTATTGTGATTTCTACAAAATATTGTGAAATCTGTAAAAAAAATATCGATAAAATTTTTGTCTGAAGCAAGACCGAGACTGAAATCACGATTTATATTTTCACTCCCATGCTATAGGGCTAACTGAACAGTCTCCATACATTATATATATCCATCCACTAGCCGACTAGCCTATCCACGTACACTATTATACTGGCTTTGCCATTAGAATGTCCCGTAGAAACCTATACGATCTGTATCCTGTGACTTAAATAATGATATCAGTACACTAGATACAATATATAATTTCATATAAAGATGAAATAAAAACTTTAATTTCTATTATCTAAATATTTTTCATTTCATTTGGAATTTACAATAGATACCTCAATAATGTACTACTTATATGGCAATATCAAGAAATCTGCCTTGCGTAAAGTTTAGAACCAGACAGTATAAATTATATATGTCAGTATAATACAGAGTAAAATGCAAAGGGGCTATTACGGTGTCAAGGGTAGACGTGAGGTTTAGACCGGGGTTTGGTCGCCTTTGTTAGAGGAAAAAGGGGTGTTAGGTATACAAATTTTAAAATTTAATAAATAATTATATTTATGTTTTAATCTTAAATTATATACTTGCTAAATTCGTATATTTAATTTTATAAAATCTATTCTCACTTTACCGTTAAATAATTTTGTCAATAAACTCACAGTAATCAAAAATAGTCAAATTAAACATATAATTTTGAAAAACCATTTATGACTAGCTTCTGCCCGCGGCTTCTCCTGCGTAAAAGGTTACTTGCCTAAAGCTTTTCACCCCCTATTTTTATTTTACCCCTTAAGAGTAATTTTTTACAAAATTTTAATATCATATTTATTTACATCTAATCAATAGCCTAAAAATAAGTTCAAATCTTTTGGCTTTAAAAAAAATGTTTTTTGTCAGGTTCTAAGACTATCTGTGTACCAAATTTCATTTAGATCACTTCAGTAGTTTTGGCATAAAAGAGCGACAGACAGACAGAGTTACTTTCGCATTTATAATATTAGTAAGGATTTGGTCTGTCCTTGACCTTTGTCTGTTTTGGGAATTTACTGACGTCGCTCAGAGCTGGCAGTTTACACATACATATCATCACGCCATATCCAGTTTAAATTACAATATAACTGTCCAGTGTCCACCCAAGTAAAATAATTTAAAATAGTTAACCTTACAATCAATTATGGATTCTTTGGAATACTTCTTTAGGTGCGTTGGATGATTTTCAGATGAATGAAAGTACAAGATGGAGTCATTGATGAACTATAAATATTTAACGTTTTAAATATACAATATATGTATTCTTTATTTTTGGATTAGATAAAATATAAATGAATGAATAAAATTTGATAGTTCTGTGCAAAGAAAGTTTCTATCTATACCTGCTGCTGTATTTATATGCTATATACATAACCAAATGGTTACAATAATTTATATAAACAATTAATTTTGAAAAATTAAATATATAATTTTCTAATTTCTTATTTTTTACTTTCATATAAAATAATATAATATGTTATTACACGGGAGATCTAATGAGGTGTCTCAATACTGTTCCGTTTAGTGTCAGTTTACCCTACGCAAGGACAGGTGTCTGCCTCTCTGCCACAATAAATAGCTATTTACCAGAGTGTGCGGCCGCTGCGGCGTCGGAAGGTGTTCTCAATTTGTCGCTCCTGAATGAGATTGTCGCCGCTTTCAGTATTACGTAAGTGGCTTTTACATTTCGCTTTATACGACCAACATTGATTTTAATTCTTTGAGCTAAAAATAACTATTTGCTACATTGCAGGATTATGTAACGATGAAATATGGGCAGCTTATTTTATTTTGCAGTTTACATAGTTATTACCATATAAAATTTTATATCAAAACAGAAGATCAAGATAATTATGGACTTAAACGATAAGATCAGTAGCTATCAATATTAAAATAAATACCAAGATCGATGCTCCAAAGAAGCTAATTTCTCACGTGTATGTGAAATTTTCTACCGGATTACGAGCCCTCAACGCTCAACCATAGTCCGGACCAAGCTTTCAAAGCCATCTGCGGCTAACAGCTAAACACACTCCCAAAAAAAAGTGAAATTTTCTAATAGCAAAATTCCAGTTCCAAATTTTCCATGCTTGGGTAAAATTACAAAATGCCGCACTCATTTTACTTTTTTTTATTGCTTATGATGGCAAACTAGCAAGCAGCACACCTGATGATAAGTGTCACTGCTGCCCATGGACCTTTGCTATAGCTACCAAGGGTATAGCTAGGCCGCTGCCTACCATTACAAATCCCAAACCCACCCCACTTGGGCATCCGGCTTTCTCGCTCACCGAACGAAGCGCAATAGCATATTACCATTACTCAGATGTCGATCTTCTGCGACAGTGTGGTACTGTCCCAGACGGACCGGCCTGCGGCTGTAGACAGCGAACTGTCAAAAGTGTGGTCCTACCACTATTAAATACTATAATATAAGGAAATTCGACCTATCAAATTATTTTTGGACTTGGATGAATCGAAGCTGACGGGCCCCACTTATTGTCCTGTCACTTTGATATACAATGCTACTCGACCAATAAATATGGTAAAAATATTCTATAGAAGTTGAAAAGTAATTTTGAATGGTCTTTATTTCAGTTAATGAACCTTAATGCTATATATCAGTCATCAATAATGTCCATTGAAAGGAGACGACCATGCAGATTTTCTGACATAAAAGCAACTTGACTCGAAAAGTTTAAAAATTACACCAATAACGAAAAAGATTAGGAGCGCGAGATTGTTTTGGTATGAAAACGTGATGAGAAGGGATGAAAGACTTATCGCGGTGAGGACTATCCGTATGGATGTGGATGAATCTAAGAATTGTGGGACACTCAAAAACAAATGGATGATTTTAGTGAATGAAGACATAAATAAGTACGAAAGGGATGAGTGCAGATATGACGACTGACAAGTCTGGAAGGTATTTTGTATCGACCCCACTCGTGTGGGTTAGAAAGAGGCTAATAATAATATCACATCATCATCATCATCACAGCCCATATATGTCTCACTGTTGGGCTCAGGCCTCCTCTGTAATGGGAGGAAAATTAACCTACTATACCACGCTGGTCAGACGTGTTGGTATAGGGTTTTGTTTCGAGTTTTTCTTCTCTTGCATAGATGTTATATGCGTTTTATATCCCTTAGTTGCCTTTTACGATCACCCACAGGTAAGATAGGGGATGATGAATTGTATTCTTACTCCGTCACCACACGGATAATAATATCACATGATAGAATTAATTCCATAATAATGTTATAATTTTCCTTGTGGTGGCGAAGAGAGAATACAATACCATACCCCTTCCTTTCCTTGGTTGTTGTAAAAGTTGACTAAAGAATATAATATGTATGCAGATAATGTTATCAATATTTCTATCTTTCATCAGAAAGAGATGGCAAACACCAAATAAAGCCCTATATTAACCTGTCAGACCAACGTCATACAGTAGGTCAATTTTCATCCTATTATGGAAGAATATAGGCTGAGATGATGATGAAATGGTGATGAATGGCATAAACTCCACGCTTAATAAATAGATTGGTTACCATAGCTAGTGTTGTAAATTTGCTCTTTGTCACTTTTAACGACTCCCCACGATAAAATATAGTAGCTAGTATGCTTTGTTAACCGACTTCTAAAAGGAGGAGTTTCTCAAATCGATTGGTATATATTTTTTTATGTATGTACACCGATTACATTGAGACTTATAATCCGATTTACGTGATTCTTTGATGCGGAATAACTGCCATTTGGTCCCATAAAAATTTAACATAGTTTGGCCCAGTAGTTTTTATTTTATGAACCTTTGTATATTTATGGTTTCGAAAGCGCCTATGTAAAACTATATAGCAAGATATCGCGACAAGTGGGATGCGCCCTGCTACTTCCTATTGATAGGTTTGAAGTCAGTGCCAGTGTCGGTATCTTTAGTATAGGAATTTCATTACAGTAATTAAGCTGTTTATAATTTTGTTTAGGGTTGAGCACCGATTTGAAACCTATTAATAGGTAGCACACACAAATGATAGTACTTTATTATTAATATTAAAGTTATTAGGTGTGGATAAGAGGTGTATTAAATTAAATATTTATAAAGTTATTTTATATTTTTTAGTTTTTGAAATCGGTTTTATCTATATCAATCTATCTGACCACCTTCATCATCATCATCATCACCCTGCTCTTATCCCAATTACTTAGTCTTTGCGATATGTACTTTTCTGCGTATATATAATATTGCAAATAGTGTCAGCAATAGTTTTAAGAATAGCTGAATGCCTAATTTTGGATTCCTTGGGAATATAATTGTTGATTAGACGGCACTAGATGAAATTGTCCTTGGTCGATGTAAACGATGTGGTCTAACCAGTGTGTAATGACCTATGTTAATTTCCATCCTACTATGATGGAGGCTCGACCATCAGTCATCAGGGACTCATATGAACATCATCAGATTTAATTCATTCATTCTCCTACTCTTATCCCAATCACTTGGGGTCGATACAATATGCACTCTACCTTCATACTACATATTGTAAAAGTTATTGGCAACAGTTTTATGACCAGCCGCCTGCCAGACGTCAACCCTCCTTGGGAATGCAATTGTTGACTAAACGGCATCAAGTGGAGTTGGCCTAGGTCGGATCTTAGTCGTCTTTTACGACATCCACGAGCAAAGCAAGGGTTGGTAGTATTCGTAACCGCTACCACACAGATATCGCACAGAACATCATCAGATATTAATGGCAATATGAAAAGTTTTATCAGTTTGATTGTGGAATACATTTATGCTCTAATTTTATAAATTCTTTTTATTGAATACACAGTAAAAACTTGGTAAGTAATAATAAAACGCTCAGCGTTCGGTTTATTAGTACCTGTACTAAGTTTTTGCGGAGACGCGAATGACGTATTACTATAACATCCTTTATCATAACAACCGCTAGTAAAACCGGTTTTTAGGTTCACTAAAGAGGTTTTATGTGATTCATATGCTAGGAAGTATTTGACGTGCCAATATCACTTAGTAATTTATATATGAATTATAAATAAATTTACATCAAATTGCTCAAAATCAAGATGTTGAAGTGTTTTTTAGTTATATTATGTGCCAGTACTATAATTACAGTTTTTGGTGCACCCGGATATGGATATAATAGAGGTTAGTTTTTCTTACCAAATAAATACTCGTTATTGAGGTATAAAACTTCATTTGTTCACACTATTATATATAGTTATAATTTTGATACAGTATATAGGCATCATTTTATAACTTTTATTAAGATTTTACAATGGTAGGGCATCGGTATAATAATAATTTACCGCTAATTCTACTTTTAATACTAAAACTATCGGCAAATACGAACAACATTTTTATTATTGAACTTAACATAAATTTAAATATTTTAAACAGTTCTTTATCGTTAAAAAAATATTGAAAATTTGTAATACATATTTGTAATTTTCCTTCTCAAAGAGGGTTTGACGTCAGGCATGCCGTCAGTCATAAAACTAAAACTAATATTTTTTACAATGTGTACGATGGAAGTGGAGTACATATTGCATTGAACAAAATAATTGGTAAAAGAGCAGGATGAGATGAATATTGAGTTGTCATCTTCAATGATAACTCAATAATTATAATGTTTTTAAAACAAAATAAGTAGGTTTGATGATAAAATCTATAATATCAGTATTATGCTGGGCCGGAGTGGCCTGGCCTCTAATGCTTTTTGGTCAACAATTACATTCTCCAAAGAGGGTTGACGTCAGGCAGGAGGCCCGTCATAAAATTACTGCCAATGACTTTTGCTATATGTACGATGAAAGAGAAGTAGATATGGCGTCTCAACCGCAAGTAATTTGGATAAGAGTGGTATAATGATGAGGAAATATATTAAATAAATGTTTAGTAACATAATTTTAACATATTTTTGTGTATAATGCATTGGAGTCTTAAGTTAAATGGTATCGATATTTACTGTCTAAAATTGCTGAGATATACATCCATATAGATGTTCAATGGTTATTGATAACGACAGATAAATAATGACATATTGTTGATTCAGTTAGTCATGATTCAGTAATCGAAGACTCATCTTCTTCTGAAAATATTAACACTTTTGAGTTTACTTCAATATTTATATTGCAGTTAATTCACATTAAATAATAAAGCTCATTAGCTCGTTTGCTAAATTATAATTATTTAATCATATATATTTAATTATTGTAGAAATGTATTTCTAAAATTTCGGAAAGGATCTTAAACATCCAATGTAAAATAAAGTTTATATTTACTAAATACAAATTTTATTAGTTTTTAATTTATTAGTTTTGCTTTTTAAGTTCTATATATGTAGTTAATATCTATATAAGTTTTACAAAGAAAACGATTGTTACGCCATCTCGTAAATCTTTCAAGCAACAACATGCATTATTGCCTATAAATTTTATATAGGTTACTTAAAAACTCTACATAAAGTTTGTACTCCCAAGTGCTTAATATTCACTAACCTCGTATATATATTAATACAGAGCCAAATAATGATCATTTTATCGAGTAAATAGCAGTTTTTATGCAAATCAAGGAGATTGAACACGCCCGTTGACAATGCTCGTAATAGGTTCTTGCTATTGTAGTGGTGACAGCGACCGATCGTTCAAACACAACAGTGTTGTAAAAACATATCAATATCCACCCAATGTAATTAAATTTAACTAAACACCTAAATAACTTTAAAGATAGTGTAATGATCGAAATATGATTGAGTTGAATTGCCCTATATCAATACGGATGAATTCATTGTACGATCGACGACGACGATAAATCTAGATGTATTCTGGCTATTATTTTTGTCTGTAAAAAACTTCATAAGACATAGGACATTATATCTTAATGATGGTGTATTAAAAGTTTAATCCTAAATGAGGCTGCCAATATTGTATTAAGACTAAAATCATAGTTTTAATTTTTGACTTTAGTGCAGATTTGTGTGACTATGATAGCGCATAGTTTTATTTATCCATGAGGACGCTAAGGACAAAAGACTGTAATTATGTATAATCATAATCGTCGCATTGCCTGGATTGAGTTTTAACTCCTGAAGTTTACACTTTTGATAACTTATAGGAAGTTAGGCAAATCTTTCTACAGAGTCTATGGACACACTAAAAAATGTTAATTATGTATGTGATGTAATGTATTAGCTATATCTTCGAAGTCCAAGATTCAATGCCAACGAAATTAAATGAAACCACACTTAGAAGTATCTCCTTTTCAACAAAAAAAACTTCATAAAAACCCGATTGCGAAGCGAAAAATGATGTCACAAGTGGTATAATTTTTCGCTTCGTAATTGGGTTTTTATAAATAATTAAGCATATTAAATGCTAAATTTCAGTATTTTTTAAAAATACTTGGTCAATTGGTTCTTAATTAAAGAAGTTATGCTTAAAAGTTCTTTAAAAATATACAGTCAAATTAAGAACCTCATTTTTGAAATAATTGAAAGAAATACTCACATTTTTTTTTAAATATGTGTTCTTATATTTTGCGATACATTGTTTTTATTTTATCAAGACCGTTAAAGGATTACAAGATTATAATTTCTTTGCCATCAGAAAAGCAGTCCTGGTACAACGACCCATGGAGTCATTCAAAAACTGCTATGAGAAAGCGGCGACAAACGTCAAACTTTGAAATTGAATTTATTAAAGGATATGAATTAACAGAACTACAAAATAAAGAAACATATGCCATATCCCCATTGAATGACAAGAATATTGAGAACCAAAAGTTGAAAAACGAAATAAGTACTATATTATCATCAATAGATATTTTAAAACATAATAAAAATTGTGATCAAACCAATTGTGGTGTGGACAGTACTGTATCGAATATAATGTACACTACTTCAGAAGATAGAACTGTGAGGAATGGTGATTACTACAATTATTACGATAGAAATAGGTACTACGAAGATAGTCGTACTCGCTCTTCTAATGAATACAACTTCCCACCACCGCCACGTTATGACCAATGGAGACGACCACCGGGCCACCCTTATCATGATGGAGGTCCACCGCCTCATCACCACGGAGGGCCACCGCCTCATCATCATGGAGGTCCACCACCACCACCTCCGCCGCCACCACCACATCATGGTGAACCACCTCCTCCTCCCCCACCACCACATCATGGTGAACCACCTCCTCATCCCCCACCACCACATCATGGCGAACCACCTCCACCACCACATCATCAAGGGCCACCTCCTCCTCCTCCACCGCGTTATGACTTTGAATCTAACTCTTATGACCAGAATTATAATCGTAAATACAGACCTCCAAACCAAGATTTCGACAAGCAAAATAGAGCGGATGAAGATCGACAAACGCGTCAATCTTCTTTTAATGACAACTATGATGTTGTTAGAAGAGCACCTCCATCAGATTATGATCGTCCTCCACCACCACATCATGGTCGACCACCACCACCACCAGATTATGATCGCCGTTCACCACCAGACTATGGGCGCCCTCCACCACCAGGTCATGATCACCGTCGACCACCAGATTATGGTCACCCACCACCAGATTATGGTCGCCCACCACCAGATCATGGTCGCCCACCACCAGTTTATGGTCGCCCACCACCAGATCATGGCCGACCACCACCAGATCATGGCCGCCCACCACCACCAGATCATGGCCGACCACCACTAGATCATGGCCGCCCACCACCACCAGATCATGGCCGCCCACCACCACCACCAGGTTATGGTCGTCCACCACCTGATCACGGTCGCCCACCACCACCTAATTTTGGAGGACCACCTCACCATAGAGGCCCACCCCAGCATCAAGATAGAGGGTCACCTCCGTATCCACCGGAACAAAATAGATATCAAAATGAATATGATGACCAACCATTGCAACAAACATTTACTCAACCATCCTACGACGATCATTCATTCTCTTCTAACGATGATAATAGACAGCAACAATACGCCAATGACAATAGATCAGTTAGGAGAAATGATAGCCCAAACCCTATATTGACTGATAGTTCAACTACAACTGAAAGTCAAATTTTTAATAATGAATATCTACTCGATATGAGATTTGCCGATAACGGAGATGCCCAAAGCACTAGAAGTCTTAAATATACTAGTGATGCTACAACACAAATATCGCCGTTCCTATTTCAAGCTGTTCCTGTAACACCTGAAGAAAATAATTAGAATATATTGGAAGACCGAATTTAATAACATAAATTTGGTTATGATGAAAATAAGACAAAAAGGAAATATGCTCTCTACTCTACTTTTAATAATTATATGGTATTTTGTTTTAAATAAATTTTAATTTTCGATCATTTTTAATTATTGTTTTATTCAAAGTTTGAAAATCTTGAAAAGACTATTCAGCAAGTTAATGTCAGTGAAAGGTAAGAAATGCTTGAACAAACCACTGCGTCAACCCGTCTAGACAATGTGATGTAGTAATTTTTTTTTCCTCTTATTGTAAAGGACACGCGCAACTGTGAGACTTTTAAAGGCTATAGAAGAAAAAGAAGAACATTACTATAATAAAAATATATAAACTTAAGATTACTCTTGTAGGAATGTTACCTATTTACATGACTTTTACGACAACCGCAGAAAAAGAATAGATGGTGAATTCTATTAATATAAATTCATCACATACAAAAAATGTTAGTATTTAATAAGAATATGTAGATTATAATTTTTCTTTTGAAATAAAACTATTCTTACGTATGATATCGTGTTTGTATTTGATTTTTAATTTCCCGACGTATCGTATACTTTATACTTTACAGCGTACATCGTGTTCGATACGTCAGAAAATTAAAAATAAAATACAAACGCGATAGAATCAGTAAAAACAGTTTTATTTCAAATGTGTATTTCTCGCGTAAATATTAGAAATATTTATATAATTTTCTTATAATCGATTATTACTCTGATATAAAAACTTATTTAAGTTCATTTTAGATTTTTATAAATCGTATTTTTTTATTATTAACTGTAATTTAAATTTACCTGCAATTTACTTACTTGCTCAATGGTCAGAATGTGTCTGGACATTTTATTTAAGATATCCTCAATATAAATATAAATATATATGTATACTAGCTGTCCTGGCAGACGTCGTCTTGCCCGGCAAAGTTTTAAGCGATATGCCTACAGCAGCGCCACCTATCGGATCTAATTGTGTTTTGAAATCATCCAGGGACCCATTGGAATATACATAGAAATGTTCATCCCAATCGGTCTATCCGTTTGACATACCGACAACGGCGCCACCTACCGGGTCCAATTACGAATCTAAACCATTCTCGTACCCTCTCGAACACACACAAAAAAAATTCAAGGCAATCTGTTTAGCCGTTTAGGAGGAGTTCACTGTCAACACACGTACAGAAGAATTATATATATAAAGATGTAAATATATACATATGTTTAGAACAAATATATGTATGTTTTGTTTGACAGATTGATTGATACAAGGTTCTTTAGCTGATCCTTGCATTTCAATGGGTTCTTAACGTTACTTGTATATAAATTACATTTGTTTTATGTGGAAATGGTTCTACATATATGGAAATCGACCCTATGTAACTTAAGCATGGCACGTCGTTATTTAGACTAATGTGCTAGCTCAAATTAAGTTAAACAAAGAAACTATGACTATAATAACCTCTTTCTTGTTGTATATCCATTCATCAATCAACCTATATACGACCACTGTCAGTCATAGATTTACCTACAAAGGGAAAAGAATATCATAGACGTGAAGAATATTCTCTCTCTCTTATATCTATAGTCGCTTAGCAGGCGAGTTACCCATCGTAGTTATGGTATAAATTGCCTATGACAGTGCTGCCGCACTCTACTCTGGTAAGTATACCATATAAAGGGCATAAAAAAACAATTTCTATTAGAAGTGTTAGAAACTGGCAAAGGCTAACATCGGTTTTTAACACTCTTACGAGAAATTGTTGTTTTATGTCCTTTATTCTCAAACGTATGTTGAAAACGCTTATATATCTCATATTTATAAATTATGAGTATTTTCATTCTATTCCATGAGTCGTAAATATAACTAAATCAAAAATAAGAGGAAGAGAGATAATTAATTTGTATAAACTACGGCAGTTACTACAAGCATGTATCAAATATTTATTTTATTCTAGGTATACGATCACCGGTTGGCCGACCAGGTCCACAAGGTGGTAGAGGACCACCAGATCATAGAGGACCCCCAGATTATAGAGGACCTCCAGGTCAACGAGGGCCACCAGGTCAACGAGGACCACCAGGTCAACGAGGACCACCTGATAACAGAGGACCACCTGATAACAGAGGACCACCTAATAACAGAGGACCACCTGATAACAGAGGGCCACCAGATAACAGAGGACCACCAGATAACAGAAAACCATCAGATAACAGAGGACCATCAGATAACAGAGGACCAGTAGATAACAGAGGATCACCACATAACAGAGGACCACCAGATAACAGAGAACTACCCAATAAATGGGGAACATATAATGGACCGTCTCAAGAAGGACCGTCGGATAAAAAACAAAGTCCTGAATTTACCAATACAGAAGATGTGAATCAAAATAACGAACTTAACAAAAAGCAAAAAGATGAAGTGAATAATAAACAAATAAATGAAGATTCGAATGGGAATAAGATTACTGATAATAACTCTAAAGATATAAACAAAAATACACTGGATCCTGAAGTATTGCAGAAAATTTATGAAAATCTAAACCGCTTAGCAGAAGATTCTACAATTAAACAAGGATCTACTGAAGCACCAATATCTATTACAAATATGCCTATATTTCAAGCAGTTGCTGTCACACCAGAATCTTAACTTAATCGATATTTTATTATATTATTATTTGTTAATAGTTTATTATAATTAACCTAGATTTTAAATTTTTGTGCATCCTACAGATGTACGAGTATTATGTATATGACTGGTACAAGTGACTTTAGCTATGCTATCAATACACCTAAAGGATCATATCCTATATATCAAGATTTGCGATAGCTATTATCGAACTTTGCTTCTCCAACGGTTGTCGTCAAGATATATAACCTATCAGTTACTACTTCAATGTACTTACTTGCGCGGTTTTTGTGTATCATAGAAAATTTTGACCATTGACATGCTCTGCAACAATATGCTCACAAGGATAAAATTTAAAGAGGTTTAACTCGTCATCAATAATGATTACAGACCTTTTTTTCCAGACCTAAGAGGATATTGGACATAATAAAACTCTTACACAAATATCCAACCAACGTGTCAGTTGTTCGTCAGCTCACGTTTTGCTTGATACGTCTGAAGTTTTGTTGTGATTTCGCGTTTCAGTTGTTCATTGCAGCATGTAATTAGTTTTCTTGTTCATTCCTAGCTTTATGATAATAATATAAATTCCAAGAATCATCAACGACAAATCAGAGCTTTATTATGGTGAACAATTCTAATCAGAGTCTCCGAAACCGGCGAGCGTGTATGAAGAGAATTATGAATGTTGAGGAAGCCAGTGAAGTATGCAGAGATAGAGTTCTCTGGCACTCTGTTCTCTCTGCCTACCCTGCAAGGGATATGGCGTGATGATATGTATGTATGTGTGTAACAATTCTAATTTACCAAAAATCGCTTTGATAATATTAGGCGTCTCGCAAATAATTTCCAATATTAAGTTTAATTAAACTTAACACATTTGTAACCATAGTGGCTATATATTGCTATTTATGTGTTTTTCCAAAAAGGGACTAGGTACGTACCACTTGCAAGTTTTCGAATTAATTTGTAGCACACAAAGTACTACTCGGCTGACTTGCTTATTTGTGTATACACTGTACTGTACACTGTGTGTGTTTGCGGACAATACTGTGTGACGTCATATTATGCTTAAAGGACTTGTGTCCATAGCTATATATGTATACATTTTTAAAAATCATAGTGGACGCCATGACATCTTTGAGCTTGTTCACACGTAGTTTTTGTCTGAAATAATGATGTACCTACAAGAGAGATTAAAAATATTTGGCCAAACATATTGGTGATTATAGAATCAACCAATATGTTTGACCGATACATTGATTTCTGATATATTATTAAATAATTTGGTACAATAGAAAGGTCCGAAGCACTAAGTTTCAACAGTACCGAGAGTTTATTCTAGAAACGCGAAACATTGAAACTGGTTATACTTTTCATCTGAATATATTACTCTCAAGATATCTCAATCACATTCTAAGACAAAAATATAGTACCATTATGATATGATGTGTAAACTTCAACATAACATATAGTTAGAATTATTTTATGATTAATAAATATGGACTAATTTATCTTTGACTATAATATTTACAATGAAATTTAATTTTAATTAATATAATAATTTATAAATTATTTAAATTATATTAATACGTGAATGATTTTGAATTTATATTAAGAAAAAAGAATGTAATTATTTTGAATAATTATGGCAATAAATATAAATTTTCGACAAAATATCACTTTCCAAAACCCAAAACCATAATGATATTCTCAGATTATACCAGATCTCAAGATACTTGAGAGTTCTATGGTCACATCGATTCTAACCACAGATGATCATAACAATTGGTACTGACTCCTTATGGCATGTATTTCAAAATAATAATAAAAAAGATTTTAGAGCTCTTATGTATTCGGATAATTTCACGATGTTTTCATTCATCTTAACAGCTTATAATAACTAGCACTACAATTAAATACAAACAGCTGCGAAAAGTCATAGGTGTATGACTATTAAACCCAAGACCTCTACATTACATGGCCACCGAAGACAAAGATCGGGTACCAGTGGCCCGCTCGCACGGCGAAGAGAGGAGAGTTGCATGGTGGGTCTATGGGGTCACGCGCCGCCTTGCCGGCGAGACTACGTCCATAGTCCACCGCAACAAAAAAAAAAGACCTCTCTATTACATACATCTACCTATATCTATATATACGAGTTTATTGGTTTCCTAACCAGCTATCACTGATAGCATGTTACATAGTTATTTATTATATAATAAATTTTAATAATTTATAAAGAAATCACTAAAATGGTTTAATTAAAATTGGATGTAATTATCACGTTCAATAAAACTATCTTCACTTTCAAATAATTATTAGAAAATTTCTTTACACCTCCCATCGTAGGTTCTTCTATAACCTGGTAGACAACTAGAAGGAACGGATTTTTTGCTGACTTGATCACTCTTTCTGGTACTACTGGTGAGATTTTCATTTATGATAGTCGATGTAGATACTTGACCAAGTATTATAGGTTTTGAATTTGTACTGGCATCTACAATACTCTTTTCATTGATAATTGCTATTCCAACTCTTCCTTCGGTATTCTTGTGAACTGAAATTATAAAAACAAAGAATGCCAAACTGTATATAAACTTCATTTTCGAAAATAAGTATACTGTTTGTGTCCTTTTGAATCACGACTATCACAAAGACTGTAAATCAAATTTATAATATGCCCCACATACTCGATATCTTCATTGACCCCTGGCAATATTATCAGTGATCTCAGAAAATATATAGCTTTATAATAAGTAACTTTTCAAACTGTATTGAACTATATTGATTTAGGGTTTATACAGAATAAATAGGAGTGGCAAATACTCCCTGTATTTGCTACTCTTGTATGTATTTCTCTATATGTCTAATGATTCCTATCATTCAATTCAATTACGTTTTACTTACCTAACTAGTTGCAATAAGCTTAGGTTTAAATATCGTCAGTCGTATTTTAGAGTGACATTTAGTTTTTCTAATTTAAATCAATGAAACTGATACTTTGAAACAATTAACATCTTTTTATATGCATATTTATTATGAAAGGATTTGTTGATTTAAATTTCATACAAAGATCTTTAAATCAGCCTTAGAAATATATTTTCCATTAAGAATATTAAATTTAATTAATATACATATTTCACACATTTTAGTGTGTGATGACGGGGAAAATTACCATTCACCACCCTCTCTCTTACACATGGGTATAGTAAAGTGAGTGATAACTAAGGAATGTGATATATAAATAACATTTACAAGAAGCAAGAGAAGGTAAATTCGACATAAAATCTTACACCGGTCAGTATAATCATTAGGCAAAAAATAAAATTGAGTAAATAGTAATAATAAATATTAATACATGTCATCACATTTATTTAGCACAATATATCAACACAAAATAAACAGAATATCCTTAAATAAATGAATATTAGAAGACTCTCCTACAACGCCCTAAATAATCTCTTCTGTAGTATGATGGGCAATAAGAAACAAGTTCTTGCCTAAATTCATCATATATCAAAGTACTACTATCATCTTCATTTATATTTGTAGAAAATGTGTTCAACGTAGGCAACACTCGATCAAACATATGTTTTGAGAGTTTTGGCGCGAATGTGGAAATGTCATGTCACGCTCTTGTATTATATTCATTTTTTTAGTGTTTTGTAGTGTTATATTGAATAATTTTGCTGGTATTTTATGCAATATGGTACAGTTAAAGTGCTGAAGTGTAGTGAATATGGTATAATAGTGGTTTACGTGTATTTTCATATTTTGCCAAAATTCCCAAAGAAAACCATTGCTTAGGTTATCAGCACCCGATTAATGGTAACGACTTGACTTACTGACAGACAATGACTATTAAAGCTACATAATATGAAGAAATGATGAACATATATGAAAATTAATTAAATAAGACTTGGCTCTATGGGCTTTGATCCCTTTGCCTGTCCGAATGGACGAACAGAACCAAAAAAAAATACATATGTTTTGAATTTATACTATCATGTTCATTACTTTCTTCATTAGCAATTGTTGGTCCAGATCTACCTTCTGCTTTCTCGTTAAATAAAATTAAAGAAACACAAATTACAAAACTGTAAACTAACTTCATTTCTTACACGAGTGCACTATTTGTGTCTTTTTTAATTGTGACCGTAGCAAGATCATAAAACGAAATTATATATCCTTCGTTACTTGATAACTTCATTGACCCTATTTTATTATCAGTATTCTCAGAAAACAAAATTTAATCTGGTATATATAATAACAAATATTATATCTTATTAATGTGCTCATCCTTTGTCCAGTTATATGTTATATTATCTGTATTTTGTAAACGCGAATCATCATTAACATTCTCCTACTCTTATCCTAATTACTTGGGATCGATACGATATGTTCTCTTCTTTCATAGTATATATTGTAAAAGTTATTGGCAATAGTTTTATGACCCGCCGCCTGCCAGACGCCAATCCTATTTAGGAATGTAATTATTGACCAAATGGCATCAGATGGAGTTGGCCTAGGTCATTATAAGGCTATTAGTCATCTTTTACGACATCCACGAGCAAAGTAAGGGTAAGTAAGAATTCATATCTTACAGATCATGTTATTTTCTATTTATCTTTAAATGAAACCTGAACTTCATTAAACAGAAAGCCAAAACGAATAAGTCCGATCCATCGCCAACATATTGGCGATTCTATATTGATACACCAAGACTACACAGATGACATAATGGTTAAGATACCAACCTGCCGTGCACTGGCACGGCAGGCTGTGTATGACAATACTTTGTGCGAACCACAAAGTTTGGTTCTGAGTCTGGGTGTGATTTTTCTGCGTTATTGATATGTTTGTAAAGTCTCCCAAAATGTAAGGATTATTTCCTTAGTGCAGGGTACTTGCTTTTTTTATTTAAATAGACTACGTTATGTTGATAACCAATTTGATATAATAGAGAAAGGTATGCAGCACTAAGCGTTGACTACATCAAGGGCTTATTTTAAAAACGCTAAAACTGGTTATACATTTACTTTTCGCCTTCTCAATAATCTTATTCCCTAAAAATCTCAATCTCACTCTAAGACGAAAATATAATACTGTTATCGATCTCTAACACATTTGTATTATGATTTTTTTGTAAATTCCCAGATGAAGTAAAGTCAAAGAGCAATGTGAATGGAATTATTTGACTTGTAAACTTTTGCATAAAACATATTTACATAACCAGTAGTCAGAATTATATTATAACCTATAAAATATAGGGTAATTTGCCTTAGCCTTTATTTTTTCCACGGTCGGCGCACTCCTCGCACCACTCCATCCGGGGCGACAGAGGGGCGTAAGCACGCACACCTGTAACCCACCCGTGACACATCGCCTTCGTCGTTGGGCCGACCACCGGAGCAGAGTGACTTGACGTCAGTGGCCGGCCCGACGGAACACCCCCTGAGGAGTACCCTCTCCTTCACCGACGTCACGCGACGTCCTCACGCGGTGTCCTCACGCGGTCAGCCTCTCGGCGGGTGACGGACTAATTCCCCAATATTGTCACCGGCGGCCTCGGCTAGGGCGGCACCAGGCGCAGATTTGCCTATGGTTTATGGCCTATGGTTTTATAGTGAAATTTGATACTAATTTATGTAATTAATTATAAATCATTTATACTCTCAAGTAAAATATATAAAATTTATTCTGCAAAGTAAAAAAGTAATTATTTTAAATAATTATGCCAATAATTATAATAAATTTTAGCAAAATGTGATTTTCTACTATTGGTGGTAGTCCCCCTAATGTTTTCAACCCGAAAACAATGATATTCTTGGATTACACCAGAAGTCAGGATACTTAAGAGTATCGATTTTGACCACAGATAATCATGATAATTGAAACCAAGACCCTAACTCACTTCCTAAGATATAAATTTAACACATTTATTGCATGCCTCATAAGCGAAGCGTTGAGGTCTTGCTCTACTCTCGACTTATGAAAATCAAGCACTTCTCAAACCTAAAAATGATTGTATTTTTTCACATTGCACTTATAGGATAATATTATACCTATATCAAGAAAAAACATTCGTCTAAACGTATTTGATATTTTTAAAAAGCAATTATTTTGTTTAAAGTAAGAAAAAAGTTGATTAAAAAAATTTTCGAGGACGTCCGGATGTTACCGTAAAGTATCTGGCATTCTCTAGACCGTAAAAATGAATGTATCTAAGTTTTTCTTTTATTAAAAGCTTCATAATCGCAACGCGCTGTTTCCTTTCGAAAATGGCTTGGTAATTCTTTGTCGTTTAATTGCAATTAATAAAAACTAAACTGCTTAGTCATTAGTGTATGTATACTTTATGAAAATTGGGTTCGTTATATTTTTTGTTCGTCCATTTGGACAAGCAAAGGAAATAAATCCCATTCAGCCTATACAGCTATGTTTAGCTCTACGTCAAGAATGGCACAAGATATCTAAAGTATTTTTTTTTCTTTCATTACGAGTATGTACAAGCTTTTATTTAGTTTCACCTGTCCCATTGTCTGTAATCAAATCTTGCAAGTTAAATTTGATCCCCTTTCCGGTTTCCGATTGAGCTGAAATTTTGCATGCATGTATAAATTAGATGACAATGCAATATTATTGTGATATAGAGCTGACCTGATAATGGACCTGGAAGCTGGCCATAGGAACTCCGTAATTAAACGACGCAACCCGATCGAAATTGGGCTTATTTGATTCGTCTTGACGAGTACTTTGATACTATATGGAAAACAGGGTAGAATCATGGACCTGGAAGCTGTCCATAGGAACTCCGTAATTAAGCGACGCAACCTCATCGAGTTTGGGCTCGTTTGATTCGTCTTGACGAGTACTTTGAGACTATATGATAACCAGGATCTGACGATGGACCTGAAACCTGGCCATAAGAACTCTGTAATTAAACAGCGCAACCCCATCGAGTTTGGGCTCGCTTGATTCGTCTTGACGAGTACTTTGATCCTATGTGGTAACTAGTTTCTGATGATGGTCCTGTAAACTGACCGTAGGAACTCCGTAATTAAGTGACGCAACCCCATCGTGTTTGGGCTCGTTTGATTCGTCTTGATGAGTACTTTGATACTACATGGAAACCAGGGTCTCATCATGGACCTGGAAGCTATCCATAGGCACTCCGTAATTAAGCGACGCAACCCCATCGAGTTTGGGCTCGTTTGATTCGTCTTGACGAGTACTTTGAGACTATATAGTAACCAGGGTCTGACGATAGACCTGGAACCTGGCCATAAGAACTCCGTAATTAAACAACGCAACCCCATCGAGTTTGGGCTCGCTTGATTCGTCTTGAGGAGTACTTTGATACTATATGGTAACTATGATCTGATGATGGACCTGAAAGCTTGCCATAGAAACTCCGTAATTAAAAGATGCAACCCCACCGACTTTGGGCTCTTTTGATTCGTCTTGACGAGTATTTTGATACTATATGGAAATCAGAGTCTGATCATGGACCTGGAAGCTGTCCATAGGAACTCCATAATTAAGCGACGCAACTCCATCGAGTTTGGGCTCGTTTGATTCGTCTTGACGAGTACTTTGAGACTATATGGTAACCAGGGTCTGATGATGGACCTGGAACCTGGCCATAAGAACTTACGGAGTTCTTATATATTCATATCGCTAACGTTGTGCCTCAGAGTACCAGGTCGAAACCTGTTATACTGAAGCCCTTATCCCTCCACAATGGACCTCTGGGGTGATGAACCCTTTTTGTCCTATATTTGTGGGAACAACACGAATAATAAAAATACTAAAAAGTTAAAAATAAAATTAATTTTTTTTTTTTTTAAAAACTAGCTTTTATTATTTGCTAATATAATAAAATAAAAAGATAAAAATAAATTAACTCTAATCAGATATATAACACTTTATAAGTTCATTGTAACCTTTAACGATATTTTTATTAATCTTCAACAACAAAATAATTCCATATCGTACATAATTATATATTTTTAACAATAAAACTTTACACCATAATTATTAAATCTGCCCGTTTTTATCACAGTCCCAATTTTATAAATAAAAGTGTGTTGCATTTTTTAGCAAATAATAAACAGCTTGCTTTTAAAAAAGGATTTTTTTCTTTAATTTTATTTTCATTTCTGGCATTGACTAATAGTAAATGATAAATAATATAAAAATTATGAGGCGTGCACTTTTGGATTTTCCAAATTATTTACACATTTATTTAGTCAACGGTCATAATATGTCAAGACAAAACAAAAAAAATATCTTTAAATAAATGAATATTAGAAAGCTATTCTACACACATACATACATACATACATATCATCACGCCATATCCCTTGCAGGGTAGGCAGAGAGAACAGAGTGCCAGAGAACTCTATCTCTGCATACTTCACCCGCTTCCTCAACATTCATAATTCTCTTCGGAGACTCTTGACTCCACCTTCCTTCAGTACATGTCTAGGTAGGTTAGTCTCAGTCTCCCTCGGTACCTACATCCTTCCACTTTCGCATTGTATATCTTCTTAACCAGACGTTCGTTCGGCATTCTTTCCACATGTCCGAACCATCGGAGCATTCCCTTTCGCATCTTTACACCAATACTCTCTTTCATACCTACTCGCTCTCTTACGTCGTCGTTACGAATGCGGTCGGTCAGCCTAACTCCACAGATTTTCCGCAGAGATCGCATTTCGACCGCATTAAATTTACTTTCATACTCTTTTCTGCATACCCAACTCTCGCTTCCATACAGTAATGTTGGGACAAGCACTGCGTTATGTATTGCTATACGTGCCTTCTGGTTGAGGTGGTGCTGTTCTACACCGCCCTAAATAATCTCTTTTATATAATGGGCAATAAGAAATCACAGGTATTCGCCTAAATTCATCATATACCACAATATCACTATCATCTTCATTCATATTTGTAGAAAAAGTATTCAACGTAGGCAACACTCGATCAAACATATGTTTTGAATCTATATTATCATGTTCATTGATTTCTTTATTAACAGTTGTTACTCCAACTCTGCCTTCTGCTTTCTCGTAGAATAAAATTAAAGAAACACAAATTATAAAACTATAGACTAACTTACGAGTGTACTATTTGTGTCTTTTTTATTATGACTTTGGTAAGACCATAAAATAAATTTATAGGTATATCTTTCGTTACTTGATAACTTCATTGACCCTAATAATTATTATCGGTATACTCAGAAAACAGAATTTAAACTGGTATACATAATAATAAATAATATATCTTAATAATATAAATATCCTTTGTCCAATTATAACTATTTTCATGATCTGTATAACTATAAACTCATAAATTATTATACACTTTAAGGCCACAAATTCATTTGGCTTATAATCTGATACCTATATTTTATATAATCATATTTTGAAATCAAATTCAAGATCTAAATAAAGAAGAAGAATGCAAAAACACCAATGCAACGGTAAATCTAGAAACAAATATGTTTGTCAAAACATTCGTTGATTTGACATACTAATATAGGTAAAATATCGTCCTAATTTGACAAAGGTTCGTGTTTAAAAGTTGTGGTGCGTGAATTATAAACTGGTGTATTACATATATTATAGAACTTTTTTTTTTAATACCCACGTACAAGAAGAAAGTGGTGAATTGTATACTTGTTCTGTCACCACACGGCAAGCTCGAACGCATTTATAATAGTAGTAAGATTATTCAATAAACTTACATCAGAATCTTATAAATCAGCGCTTATAGTACGTAAGATTCTCACTGATCTCACATCATTTATTTCTACAGTTCATGTACACTTATATAAGTTATTGTCCTTGTATAGTTCACTGAGAAGAATGTGTTCATATTACACATAATAACAAAATGTTTCACTAATGATGTTTTCATCAGTAGCCGTTAATAAAACATAATAAAACCTTAGAAATATGGATTTGTAACTGTGGAATAATAAACACTGTAAGAGTCATAGATTGACCAATGAAAGAAGATATTTTTATTTATTTACTACTTCACTTATCTTATAGGATATTAATAATATATATTTTTTTACATCTTCCATCTTCAGTGCGTACATAATCTGGCAGACAGCCAGTTCCAAAATTTTCCTTCCCATCTTGCTTATCTGGGATATCGTTCTCTCGAGCATTAGCCGATACAGGCTCATCACCTTCAATTGCTTTCCCATCTGGATTTAAAACCGTACTGCCACTGTTTGGTATTTCATTTCTTTTGTCTTCTGTATCAAAAAACACAATATGATGTAAATTGTCTGCATTGTTCTCATTTAAATTTAAAAAATGCGTATCATCTTCCCTCGTTATTTCTGAAACCTGATCTTCATCAAATACAATACTAAAATTACTCTCCACAATGTGGTGTTGCCAAACGAAAATAACAAAAAATATTAAGCACGCGGATATATTCATCTTTGAATTTATGTCACGTCTTTCTATAAAATATATTCCTACTGCAATAACGAATGCAATTAATTATACTCGCCTTAAAAATAATATCATCGTTGACCTTTGGAAATATTATCACTGATAATTCCGAGAGAATGTCCAGCGCCGTGATTAATATCAATCGATATATGTATGTATCCACATTAAGAATACATTTTTTACTAAAATATAGCGTCATTATCAAATCTAAACGAAACATTATGATAAATCAAAATATTGAATTTGTATAGCACTTTTAATAAAGTCACTGCTTCAATAGATTTATCAGATCTAAAAAAGAAATCTTCAACAAGTCTAAAAAAAGTATTATTGCTATACTCGTAATAAAATATGTTGTAGTCAAGAGATGAAATCTTAGTATATAAAACAAAGTTATTTCAGTTATATCATTTATAACTCAAGAATAGCTGGACCGATTTCTATGATTTTTCATTTGTTGGTTTTGTCTGCGCCCCGAATAGGAGAATAGCTACAAAAATATGAAAAAATTAATGGATAAATAAAATTCCAAACATCAATCACTCCACATTGATAGACGTACTTGTGTTATAATTTTAAATTCTATTTTTAGAATACAGTAGGAATACAAGCATTCTTACAAGGGAAGAATTAACATAAATATATATTGGAAACTATTAGCCAGAAGGTCAAATTTACTCTTATTCCAATGGAGCCTCCATTGCATGTGCGTGCATAAAATGACACACGATTTGAAGGAGTAATATTATATAGTGTGTTATAATTAATAAATGATAAAATGTTATTATTGAAGTCATACTTCTTTTGGCGCGTTAGGGAAAAATGATGACAGTAAATGTTTACGATACGCGCGCATACCGTCACGAAAACCGACACCCTGAAGTTAGCTATAGTAAAAATTTTAGTTTTTTGTGATACTTAAATAAACTTTATTTTCTAGATAATGCGTTATAATAAAACTTTCAATGTATTAAATACCTTGTTTCTATTGTTAGTGTCGTTTTTTCTACAAACGTAGAATAAGGCGAAAGATAAAATTTTTGAAAATATTTTTATCTTGTTACGCCAAAGAAGTATAACTTCTAAGGCATGTACATAAGTACACACACTTTTTTTTTATACAAACAGTTTCCTTTACACCAGAAACTTAAATATTAGCACTAACAGAGAGTTAATTCCACATCTTTATTTTGTACGGTAAATGTGAGTTTTCTATGAGATAACTTTATATTTTATAGGTAACAATAACAACGATGTTCTTTAAAATTCAGTGCAAAGAATATGCATATATAAAAAAAAGATTTAAAGTTTATTGTTGTTTATTGTGAACACATGAAAAAAAAGTTTGTTCTATTAAAAAATGTTTACCTTTTTTAATCCTAAATGGATGGAATGGAACGTATCTATACATGAACCATTTTAATTTATTTTTGTAACTATCGTTTCAATCGTATTAATTTTGACAAAATTTATGAAATTAATATTTCTTACTACAAAAGCATACTACTGTACTATATATTGTTAATGTTAACTTTATATTATTAATGATAGAGTTATATAAAAATAATGCTTCAGAAACTATTAATAAAACATGTAAATAATTTAAAAATATATATTTGCTGTAACTGTAGATAAAATAAACAACTGCAATTAAGGTAGATCGAATAAAAGAAGATATTTTTACATATTTACGACTGTACCTATATTTTTATAAAGAATTCTTAATACTTTTTTTTACATCTTCCATCCTTGGTGCGCATATAACCTGGAAGGCAGATAGATCCAAAATTTTCCCTGCCATCTTGTCCGCCATCTCGGGCATTGTTGCTCGATGCCTCAGTAGATACGAAGTGACCATTTTCAATTATTTCCCGATCTGGATTGAAAACCGTATTTACCCTATTTGGTACTTCATTTGTTTTATATTCTGTATCAAAAAATGCAACCCAATTTAAATTGCCTGTTCTCTCATTTATATTAAAAAAATGTTTAATATCTTCTCTCGTTTTATTTATTTTATCTTTGAATGGCTGCTGAATTCCATCAAATACAATGCCAAAGTTACTCTCTACAATATGGTAATTCGAAACTGAAATAACAAAAATTATTAAATAGGTGGTTAATTTCATCTTTAATTTTTTATTACGTCTATCTATAAAATAAAATTCAGTTGCAATAGTGAATAGGATAAAATGTGTTTCATTTAACAATCATTTTTGTTAACCTTTGGAAATGTGATCACTAATAAGAAAAAACATGGTTATTTACCATGATAAATAACAAATGCTATTAATAAAACCCAAGTTTTAACTAGGAGACTACGTCATCAACGCAACTAATATTTTCAGTGCCAATGTTATGTTTGCTCAGCAGCCTTCACGCATCTTAAGTCGAGCCTAGATGCGGAATATCAATACAAATTTCTTTTAATCTATAGTTTGTTAGCGTGCAGTCCAATTTTACATACAATATCCATTTATCTACTATTTATGGTATGTTATGTAGAGACAAAATTAGAAATTAAAATCAAATTTAAAAGTTATAGCTGTCTAAACATTTACAATTATAAAGACTATTGACCGACTATATTGCTTTCGCCAAACACGTTGGCTTGGTATTTTCTTTCGAGTTGTCTTTTTCCGTATAGTGACGGAGTAAGAATACAATTCACCATCCCCTATCTTACCCGTGGGTAATCGTAGAAGATGACTAAGGGGTAATCTCTGCATAAGATGTTTATGCAGAGATTATATGCAAGAAAGGAAAACTCGAAATAAAGCCCTATACCAACACGTCTGACCAGCGTGGTGTAGTTGGTGAATTTCCTTCCTAGTGTAGGGGAGGCTTGAGCCCAGCAATGATAATTCTTCAATCCTTGAACAATAACAATACCTAACCGTTCAATTTAAATCAAATTATTGAAGAATATATTCAAGTTCATATAACAAATACCCTTATTTAGTAAATTATGTAAAAATTTAAAATAATATTTTAATATTTCCCTTAAGTTAATAATAAGGGTTTAAATATGAAATTACCGTTTTAACGTACTAGCCACTTTAAATTGAAATTAAACCTGCATGGTGTCAAATATCAAAGTGAAACTGTTTTCAATCGAAAACTATAACATTCTAAATTTAAAAAATGTATGACATTTGTGCGTTCGACGGTCAATTGTTTTTACATTCAGCTTTTGAAATGAACTTGGATACGGCTAAAATTAGTGTAATTTTCGAATACGAGTTCCGACGTGGGACTAACGCGGCAGAAACCGCTCGTAATGTCAATGCTGTATTTGGAAAGGGTACAGCTAACGAACGCACCGTTTTTGGTTTAACCGCTTTCGTAGTGAAAACTGGGACTTGAAGAATGAACCAGGAGGAAGACCAGCCATTAAGGTAAATAACGATGAATTATGAATGTTGAGGAAGGGAGTGAAGTATGCAGAGATAGAGTTCTCTGGCACTCTGTTCTCTCTGCCTACCCTGCAGGGGATATGGCGTGATGATATGTATGTATGTATGTATTAATTATTATGAAGGTGATGGTTGAAGCCGACCTGAGTCAAACTACCAAGGAATTAGCGGCATGGTTTAACGTTAGCATACCCACAATATTGAGCCATTTGCACCAAATCGATGCAATGAAAAAACTTGAAAAGTGAAAAAACTTGAAAATGAAAAAACTTGAAGCAAGCTTCTACTGGTCTCTGCAGATCAGTCAAATCATGATTTCCCCATTCAAGCAAGAAGGCAAGCCTTATTCTTTCAAACCGGTATAGAAATGACTTCATTTCTATAAAAGCCCTTGCTTTTGGTCCGAAGTGTGACGTGTGATGAAAAGTAGATTCTTTATGATAATCGCAAGTGAACAATGCAATGGCTGACCTCTGATCAAACGCCACATCAATGCCCTAAAGCGAAGCTTACCCAAAGAAAGGTGTTGGTAAGTGTTTGGTGGTTACTTCATGGTGTAATTTACTACAACTTCCTCAGATCTGGTCAAACTATAAACGCAGATGTCTACTGTGCAGAACTCCGAACAATGATGACGAAACTCACAGTAAAACAGCCCCGACCTGTCAATCGATCGTCACCATTATTGCTCCATGATAACGCATGACCTAAAACTGCTCGAGAAACTGTTTTAACACTACAAGACCTGCAGTTAGAAACCATAGGTCATCCTCCGTACTCGCCAGACCTCGCCCCAATCGACTACCATTTTTCCGCGATTTGGACAATTTTTTGCACAGAAAAAAATACAGCAGGAAGCAGTACAAAATACCTTCCCACAGTTTGTGGAGTCCGGTACCCCAGAGTTATGTCGTAAAGGTTGATTTTCCAATTAGATGACAGAAATGTATTTGATTAAAAAAATCTGTTTTATGCACAAAAAAATAGTTTTAATTTATCAGTATGAAACGGCGATTTAATACTTTAACCCCTTAATATTTATTAATATTTATTATATGTAAATATTTCGCATGGGTGACGGAGCAAGAATATAATTCAGGACTCTCTTCTCTGCCCGTAGGTATCATAAAAAGGAACTAAAGCTTATAATACGCATCTATGCAAGAGATAGAACGCTCTAAATAAAACCGTATACCAAATCCTCTGACCAGCGTAGTATATAAATCTTAGGACAATTTTTCTCCTACTGCGGCAGAGGCTCGAACCCGAAAGTACTAATAAAAATACTAGTAGATTTGGATACTATATACACAACAGCAATTCTAATAAAGAGTAACGTTAGGTGTATCATAAAACTTATTTAAAACTCATGCAGAGAACACTATTCGAAATAAAAAAGAGGTTCAAAATCGTATAAAGATATCACTCTTCTATATCCTTAATAATTTCTGATGCTCACGCGAGTATTACACATTTAAAACAAAACTGTTATTCATCATCATCATCACCACAGCCCATATATGCCCCTCTGTTGGGCTCGGGCCTCCTCCGTAATGGGAGGGAAATTAACCTACTATACCACGCTGGTCAGACGTGTTGGTATAGGGTCTCCTTTCGAATTTTCCTTCTCTTTCGTAGATGTTATATGGGTTTTATATCCCTTATTCGTCTCTTACGATCACCCACGCTTAAGATAGGAGTGGTAAATTGTATTATTATTCCATCACCACACGGATAAAACTGTTATACAAACCCCTAACAAACAAACTATCACATCCCTAGTCGAGTAATTTATATTTAAAGATGCGTCCATAAGGTTTTATAAATAGTTTAATAGTCATGTAAGAAACGCATGACATCAATTAAAGTTTACAGATATGCAATCTTCTAATGAAACTATCATTGACATTAATAAAGATTATGAATAAGACGAACTATTTTCGTCGTCATGGCAAAGTAATAATATTAAACATCCTTATCCTGGAATTCATCCCTAGCAGACAAAACGGGTGACCGGGCCGAGGATTAGTCTGGTCACCCTGAGCGAGGCCACACCGTGCCATGTGACCATTGACTCGAGAGGATACCCGTGAGTGTAAACCGCCAGGCGGACCGGGTACCGACGGCCCGCTCACTTTGCGAAGAGAGGCACATGTAGAGTGGGTCTATAGGATCGCGCGCCGCTTCTTCTGTCGACCCGGACGGACTTAGCGAAGTATGATCACTACGTAACCCGCCGCCAAAAAAAACCCTTAACGTCATAACGTAACTATCGTCACTGTATAAGCACGTTTTTTTTTCAATTTAAGCTTACTATGGGCTTGTTTACCGTTTGGTTACAGATAAACAATCCATTTATATGGTCCCTCCACGTAGCAGCAATTTAATCACAATACGAATAGATCGTCATTTTATATCTTTAAGTTAAAAAAGCGTACGGTATCCTTGGATAAAAAACATGGAGTAACACTATGTATATAATGATATTATACAGATTTAGTAGATATTAGGAATACAAGAAACGAACTAACTCAAATGGTTTTGTTATGTCCTCCTCATTAAAGAATCAAAATATAGGAATAAGAACAGCGCTCTGCAAGAGAAGGTAAACAATTATGCCCTTTAATCGTGAATTATCGTAAACTTTACTATAGGTACCTTTTATTTGCATTGGTTAATTAATCTACCATCATTTAGTCTCTATCTAGTGTGGAACTACAAATGAAACATTAGTTTAAGTGACGTTAAATAGATGCTTAGCGACAATTGTGCATTATATTCGCTCACAGGATAAGCATTTCTAAAGATTCTATAAGCACATAGCTGAATAATGAAACTGTAAATTGTTTATAGAAATAATTAATTTACTCATAGACATAAAAAAATAAATCTACTTATGTCGCTAACTATAAGTAACATTTCATATCTAAATTTTGTCAAAAGTATTTTAGATCCTGGTTACACGATTCAAATTTACCTCTGATCTGATTGATTTTTTTTTAAGAAGACAACACCTTACCCTAAGGAAATAATCTTTGTATTGCAGGGGACTTTAAAAACATATATTTAACGAACACAAATTAAAGCCAGACTCTAAACAACAATTTGTAGATCGCACAAAATGTTCTCCCACACAGGCGTTGAACCTATAGCACGGTAAGTCAGTATCTTACCAACTACGCCATCTGGGCACTCAAGTAATTTGTATCTTAAACGGTTAATTAAGTACTAAATATAATGCTACTACAAGAAATTTAAACCTCCCAAACATATAATAAGAACTCGCCCGTCTCTTAAAATAAAACAAATTTTAATAAACAGTATGTATATTTTTAAATTTTACAAAATTCATTTACTACCAAAAATAGTAAGCTGTATGATTTCTGATTTAATGATTATAATTGAAATTAATTCTAATAAACAAGTCGTTTAAACATAACGTTATTATCCTTCAAAATGAGGGTTTGCATCTTCCGTCCGCAGTACGCAAATATCCCGGGAGGCAAGAAGCAGCGAAATTTTCCCTACCTTTCTCGGTAGTGGTTTCCCCGTTAGTTGCAGCTGTTGTTGTAGATGTCGTAGTAGTTTTAGCTGTTGTTGTAGTTGTAGATTGAGTAGTAGCTTCAACTTGCTTAGTATTCACTTCACCATCCGAATTCTTGCGTACTTCCTCGGTGTTTTTATTAGTAGGCATAACTTTGTTGTCATTATTATGATTACCAAATATATTAATATCAAACAAATCTACTGTCTTGTGTACTTTATTACGTATGAGTTCGTCAACATCGCCAAAGAAAATTCTAGAATCTCCTTTTGCAATATTAGATTGCAAAGTTAAAATAATACAAAATATATAAAAACTTATTAACTTCATTTTAAATATGTACTCGTGTCACTTCGTAAGAGTTTTTTCTTTTAACTGAAATACATGCCAACCAACAATATGTGATAACATATTTGACCTTATACATAATTATCAGTTATGTATACACTTATAAGTAAATACGAACAAAAGATAAGCTTATGATAACTAGTTATTATAGACATTTAATTTTAAGATATTATTACATTTTAAGCTCTAATTTGTATTCTATAATGACGTTTTTTAAATATCTTCTTCTTTTTGTCAGGCTATATAAGTCCCATTGTTGGGCAAAAACCGTATATGTGAGCAATTCATCACGCTAAGACGTTTTGGCATAGGGTTTTATTTCGACAGTTCCTTCTTTTGTAGTAGGTATTGTTATCTGAATTTTTTTTTTTATGATTTCCACAGCAAAGAAAGTCATAGTACCCATTTTATTCTTGTTCCATCAACACAAATAAAGTAAGTAATTATTTCATATAATTTTTACAACTATGTATAAGCTAGAGAAAAGATAATATTACACATATATTTTACCACTGTCTTATTAAAGTAAATATTTGAATTTTAATATTATAATAAGTAATCATTGTAATAATCTCTATAAATAAAATATGCAATTTATAAACATAAAATAAACATTTAAAATGTATTATTATGAATAATCGGTGATAAATGCTAATATAAAAAATAATAAATCGTTGAAATTTAATACATCCATAATATGTACCTTTAAAGTCTCTGTCTACAATAGCCTAATGCATCACGTCTTTGACCTAAAGGACAATCTAGGTCCGGCACTCGTATTACTTGTCCAGTTTTGGTGATATCTTCTGACGTGGTGGAAGTCGCTTGTCGAAGTTTCTCATGAAAATTGAACGCCACACGTGTTTTAGCCTGAACAAACATGCTCAAGGCCAATAGAATTATAAAAAGCACTATTTTCCCGGCCATTTTGTTAAAATGCATTAAATACAATAACGTAATTACTAAAGTCACCTTCTTGAACAAATCACCATGGTAGTCTGCACACTCCGTTTACATCTCTGACTGTACCTCCAGAACACTTCTCTATATTAAGTGGCACGTCGATCATTTTAGTGTCACTTTTAACCTCATTAGTTTCCTTTTGTTTTCCTTCCTCTTTATTTACAACAGGCGAGTCTTTTATTCTAAAATTTTCTACTATTTTCTTAAGATCCTTAACTGGATTACCAAATAAATCGATAAAAACTTGTCCTGAAGGAGTATATGCAGCACAAACTATTAAATAGGCCAATAAACTAAATAATATAATACGTGTCGACACAGAAGTCATTTTACAATACTAAAACATAGCTGACCACAACGTTTATCAACTCACAATTACCAGTAGCTACACAAATACGATAACATTTACAAACACTACATTAAATTATATCCGTTCCCTAGTCTACGTACATATATTAACAATTTACAAATATTAATATATCTAATTAATAAATGTTAAATATTTTATTCAAATATTTTCAAATATTTAATATCACTTTGTTTTTAATATAAATTATTGAATATGATACACAATAAGTACTAATTATACACTTATCTCATACATATTTAGTCATATCGTCACATAATTAACCTTTGTGATCCAATTTCGTATACTGGAATATTATTATATAAATAGGAATAATGGCCGCCACAGCATTTACTGGTCAATATGTTACAACTATTGCTGTTCTAAATATGGATATATCTTCTTCATTTCTTGATTTAATATCTCTTTATTACAATCTGGATGCAAATCGCAGTACACATAGAGCCACATCACCATATAATTGCGGTTCGTTTTTGATACTTCAAGCCCTTCAAATACAGAAGGCTTGACTTCAAATAATTTCTTTTTTGCCTTTATTATAACGTACTTATTAAAATTATCAGCATAAACTTTATTTAATAAAGCTTTATAATCTTGTACTTCTTCGGGTATAAGTATATTTTTTATTGTCTCTGAACTATCTTCAGTCTTCAACAGGTCAAATAAAGGGCGGTTTATCATCGATCCTGCTGCATCGATGCTATAAAAATTTCTATAGTCATCAGCCAGTTTCGGTATAATTAAACTGTGAGTTAATAATATTGTACTGCATATAATAATTAACTTTGATAACACTTTATCCATCACAATTAATGCAATACGTCTAACTGAAACTAGTATTTGCAAAGTAATGCTAATAAATACAAATACGAATTGTCGTCTAATAAAATGCTCAACGTATTCATTGGTAGAGGACCATTTGATCTCATTGTGCCAATTGAATTCTATCAATTGTATATATCGTTCCCTAGTAGAAAAATATAAACTCATAAGTATGACATTGAAATAATTAATTCCTGTACAGTCTGTGCTTTCACGTTATGTTTTAAAATATTTTAATACGTAAACTAATCGGTAGCGGCTAATAGACGTGCAAAGGATATATATCCTTGGAACGTAGATGATTGGTCAAATAACCATGATACTAAAATATACATACTTCACGGTATTCTTCCTTGACAATGATTGTATAATAGTCGAAATAAAAAAGCACAACTTTAAAGTATCAGTATAGAATATAATAATAACCCTTTGGGCCAACTGTTACCTTATTGTGAGACTAACCCAAAACTCGTACGTATACTATATGACTCCCTAAGTTATTTGATATAAATAAAATGTATCACATATATATATATATATATACATAAGTTGCTGAGTTGCCCCTTTTCCTTTTTCTTTTCTTGCGGTGGGCCATGGAGTGGTCACACCCCTCTAAATCGGTCGGGGTGACGGAAGAGGCGGCGCGCAACCCCATAGACTCACCCTGCAAAGCGCCTCTCTTCGCCGTGCGAGCGGGCCACCGGTACCTGATCTTTGTCCACGGTTGCTGAGTTGCCCCTGAGAGTCAATCGGGGTCTCCTATCTAGCCCATCTTCATTAGCCCGCTAGCGTGGAAACCGAAGTGTGCTCGCAGAATTTTCCACTCTGGCCTGTGTTAAACGGCTGGGCAGAGAATTACTACAGCTATATGTGTGGGCCGGTTCATTTTCAAAGAACCAGGTACCTTCTCTTGCAAGATCCCGTGGTAAAAAGCGTACATACGATAATAATAAACTCTCTGTAAATATAGTAATATAAAACCGTTACTGTTTCCCATGATGGCAATCTTATGAAAGATGAGAAAGACAAACAAATGAAATACCAAGAGCCTCGATTAACACCTAACGAGGACCGCGTTAGGTAGTTGGATTGTGAGTCTGCTGCAGAAGGCAATATTACTGGATACAGCGCGCATTATGAGAAAGTTCTTTTCTTTGAAACCTTATCTACTTACGGTTATATATATTTTTTTTTAAATATTATTTTGTAATATTAAAAAATGTATTCAATAATAATATATTAAATAACACATAAGTTTATGTTCTTTTCAAAACTAAAGAAATTATAATAAAAAGAAAATTAAAAGGCAAAAGGCTCAGCGTTTGCTGTCAATAATTAAAGCGCTGGTTTTCAGCCGTTCCATATATTAAGATATTTAAAGTCACAGGCTGCTATATATAGGCTGCTAGTAACTACTACGACTACTAAATATTCATAAGAACTTATCCTACTCATTGTTAAGATATGGCTTTAGATATAATATTCATCAAGTCATAAATCCTATTTTTGATATGGTATCATATGCCATTACTAAGTTATATACATTAATAAGTTATGCACCTGTAGTGACACTCTCTTTAAATATTCCTTCTAGTACTTTAGATATAATAATTTAACTGAAAGCTTGGTAAAAATATCCAGGCAATAGTAACTACCTAATTGAAGGCTACACTGGATGAATTAAGGGCTCTCATAGTTAGTTCATCATTTTGAAATACTCGTTAGCGTTGCCCGCAATACAAATTCGCTTCAGCGATTTCATTCGTCTCGTTTCGAAAGCAACAGACGATAATATTTTACATTCTAAAACTGACCATCTGTTTTATATCTACTTCAAATCTTTGATTTGTTTAAGTAGCTGTTCTATCACTATCAACTTTTATAGTGTTGTTATTAAATAAATACATTACCTTTATTTCAATGTAATGACTTTTTTAGTATTTATAGCAGTTCATATAATTATAACAGTAATACGGTAGTAATTTTCCATTTCATCATCATTCTCCTACTCTTATCCCAATTACTTGGGGTCGATACAATATGTACTCTTGTTTCTTAGTACATATTGTAAAAGTTATTGGCAATAGTTTTTTGACCAGCCGCCTGCTAGACGTCAACCCTCCTTGAGAATGTAATTATTGCCCAAACGACAACTGATGGAGCTGGCTCAGGTCGTTATAAGGCTCTAAGTCGGGTTTTACGTCATCCACGAGCAAAGTAAGGGTTGGTAGTATTCGTAGCCGCTAACAATAAACCAGCTACGGATATAAAAAATGTCAGCACCGTTTGTGAGAAACTTATAATTCATTATTACAATTGCGAACCACTTGTAGCTCGTAACCCATTTATTTCTTTGAAAAGACACCATAATTATTTCACTATTGATACGTCTAAACCTATTTCACAGTATATTAAAGGAGGATATTAGTTATAGGAGACGTTAACTTAAATTAGTCAAAAGGAGGAACGATCAGGTGAGTGTGTGGCGATATGGGTTTGGACATAGAAACTAAAGGCATCAAAAATTTAAGGATATTTTGAAAAATAAAACTATCTTTGAGATTATTTTCTTATTCAGAAACAACCAACAATAAAATAAATCTAGATTAGCCATAATAAGATTTAAAGAAATCTAGTCGGAGAAACGACAGTTATTCAACGATTGAATAATAGATAAATTAAATCTTAACACGATAGTGAGTACTGATCAATAACAATAATGCAATAATAATAATTTGTTTACTTTACATCTTTACTAACTTACAACTATAGCTGATGCAATAGGTCGTGTGGCAACTGGTAGTTAAAAATATTGATAGGTCATCATCATCTCTCTCTTGACAACAACAAAAGTCTCTAGACTTTAGAAACATTTTATAATTATTTTTTTGGCGCATAATTAAGCGGTTCTTGGGCTTTAGAATTAATAAAAAAAAACAATTTACTTATGTATTTCTGCATACAAATTATCATACATATATTGTTTACAAAATTATTGAATATAGAACAAAAGAGCATATGATGCTTTGACGCATAACTGGCGCGGCATAGCGAAAAATGCCACACAGACCCGCTTAAACGTGGAAGGCATTTCGTGATTAAAATACTTACCTTGGCTATGATATTTTAATTAAACACCATGTACACATTTAACGATAGACCTTAAACGACATTTTGGGACAGATTCATTTAAGTTTACAGTCCATAAGCAATATGATTTTTTTTAACTCGGACCGTCCGAGTGAATTTAAATCTACAAGAATTTTAGGCATCTTTATAAAATTTATCTTCTTTGTTTTGCTGTTATTTTGACATAGCATATACAGCGTGACTTCGCCTTCGTAAAAGGTAACTTTTCCAAAGTTAAAATATTATCTCAGCAGAACACATTACCTGGACAAAAAGAGTATTCTATGTGTCAATCCAGAAACTAATCTATCTATGTGCAAATTTAATACAAATCTGTTCACAAACTTTCACATTTATAACATGAGTTTTCCTTTCATATTTATATAATACTAGTTTCTACCCGCGGTTTCGCCTGCGTACAAGGTAAATGGCCCAAAGTTGAACTATTATCTCAAGGGAACTCATTACCGGAATAAAAAGTCCTATGTTTTAATTCAGTAAATGTTCTATTTATATGCCAATTTTCATCAATATCTGTTCAACCGTTTACGCTTGATAGAATTACAAACATTGAAAAATCTTTATAATCTTTCACATTTATAATATTAGTAGAATGTCCTATATTTTCATATCGTAATCGTAATCTTAACAGGTAGACATTTTAATGCTAAAAGTAGCTTAAATTTGGAAATGAAATTTTATTCTAAATATACAATATGATCTATATATTTTTAATAATAACTACATAATAAAACTCAATTATTCACATATTTTAATAGTTGAAAATATAATAACGTAAAACTACATAAAATTAATTTACTAACATTTTCGCCCCTACGAATTAATCACCTATTTAAAAAAGTGTTATTATCACCACCACACATTATATTACCGCACGGTACTACTAGATAATTATATAATTATTATAACTAAATAATTGTTTCTTAATTTGAATTTTCGAAGGGATTTCAACAACATCACCAAGCAGTATCTTCTTTATTCTTCAAATGCTGAAATTTTTTACTCTGTAACAACAATTTTATGTTCTGTCAATTAGCATGACACATTACTTCTTTTTCTGGAGCCTTTTCTGATTTTTGTTTCGTATGTAACCAATAAAAAACTTAAACATATCTGTTTAAACTAGACATAAGTATAAAATAAACCTATAACTTATTTAACATATAACTTCATGCAAAGAAAAACTCAAATCAAAAGGGTTTACCAATCCATCTGGCTATTGTGGTATAGTAGCTTTCATTAGAGTCTCGTAACCTGGATTAAATCTTTTATAGGTTGAAAGAAAACGAAAATCTCTAAGCTAGTAGTAGCACATTAGTGCTTCTAAAACAAAATAAATTCTAATTTATGTTACGAAATTAAATAACCCACACTCGCCCTGTATGTATATTACAAATAAGTAAATATTTATTATTATTTTCCGTGTGGTGACGGAGTAAGAATACAATTCACCACCTCGTATCTTACCTGTGGGTAATCGTACGAGACGACTAAGGGATATGAAATGTATATAACATCTATGCAAGAGAAGGAAAACTCGAAATAAAACCCTATACCAATACGTCTGATCATCATGGTACAGTAGGTCAATTACCCTCTCATTACGGAGGAGGCTCGAGCCCAACAGTGGGACATATATGAGCTGAGATGATGATGAAAATACATTTATAAACATTTCAATCTTCGTTACTTGAATAAAATATGATAATAATAAATTTATAGAATTATACGTAACTTGAAGCATTTGCTGTGTGGTAGCGGCTCCGAATACTACCAACCCTTACTTTGCTCGTGGAAGTCGTAAAAGACGACTAAGAGCCTTATAACGACCTGGGCCAACTCTATCTGATGCCGCCTGAGGGTTGACGTCTGGCAGGCGGCCGATCATAAAACTATTGCCAATAACTTCTACAATATGTACTATAAAAGAATAGTACATATTGTATCGACCCCAAGTGGTTGGGATAAGTGTAAGAAAATGATGATGACGTAACTTGATGTGTAATAATTTAAATAAAATCAATACGCAATTCTATCCAATAAAAATAATAGTCACTACCAATTAAAATCTAATGTATCTAAAAGAATACGAAATAAATATGATGTCTAATTCTGATACCATTAAACACTGTTAGTGGTCATATTTTCCAAAGATGACATCAAATTTACGTAAGCCTATTGAGGCAACGTTATTTACAACAGTGAGACATTAGTTAATGCGTTTTAATATAATTGGTGGCAGAAGAATCCACAATCTATACAATAACGAATAGTGTTATTACTCTTTTACTTGGAAAACACAAATATTAGAAGTGATGTTAGATTTATTAATACTATTTCAGTCACCATAGCCAATGGAGATTATAAATTATATTGTTATAGTTATTTGCGTGGATGTTATTTCAGAGAAGTGCCTGCAATATATTTAGGAGCTTGACCATTTTTGGTTTAAGAATGACTATGTTTTGGAATTACTTTTTTTTTTTTTTCATTTATTTTTCTTCGCAAGGTGGACCATGGATGTGGTAGCGCCCCGGCAAATCAATCCAGCGACAGAAGAGGCGGCGCGCAACCCCGTCATAGACCCACCATGCAAACACATCTCTTCGCCGTGCGAACGGGCCACCGGTACCCGATCTTTGTCTTCGGTGGCCAGCCCGGCGGTATACCCTTGCGGGTTCCACTCGTGTCGATGCCCCGACAGCTTTCGCCGTCGGGCGTCATCCTCACGCGGTGGCCTCACGTCGGGTGACCGCACAATTCCCCGGTCCGATCACCCGAAGCCTTGGTTAGGGCGGCATCAGGCGCAGATATTCGCGCCTGCGCCGCCCCGGCCGCTGGCGGCGGCCCGGGTCACGGGAATCCTACCGGACTCGTTCCACCGCCTCCTTCTGCGAGATGACAGCCTCGCAGAAGGCGGCGACTGCGTCCCAGTTCCTGACGCTGTCAACCATCGCTTTTACGACAGCTGGCAGCGTCAGGTCGGCACCGATGACAGTGACGAGGTCGCGATGCTGCCCGTCCCAGCTCGAACATTCCTCGAGCGTATGTTGCGCCGTGTCCTCGTCACTACCGCAATGGTGGCAGGACGGAGTCCACTCCCTCCACACGATCGTGTGCAGGTACTTGCCGAAGCAACCGTGCCCCGACAACACCTGCACCAGCCGGAAGGAGAGGACCCCGTGCTGCCGCTCCATCCACTCCATCAGTACGGGCCGGAGGGCGCGTAACCCAACAGGCGATGACGTTTCGGCGGGCGTCCTCGCGCCAGGTGGCTATCTCGCTGGACGATGGGAAGCCACCCTCGTCGCGAATGTTTTGGAACTCCTGCAAATCTTATTATTAATCTTATAGTATTCTTTTATTAGTATAACAGTCTTAAGTTAGCTTTGTATTTAATGCATATGCTCTGATATTCTGTTTTATTTCCATATTTATGGCCACTTTATCTTGTATATACGCCCTACTGCAGAGTACAGGCGTCTTCTACAATGCAGGCAAATTGACTAACCTTACCACTTTTAACCCATCTAGGCTTGGTAAAATTTTATTTCAAGTTTATTTTATCGTACGTAATAATGGTAGGAGCACATTGTGGATAGTTCTTGGTCTACAGCTGCGGGCCGCTCCATCCGGGGTAGTACCACACTGTCGCAGAATATCGACGTCTGAGTAATGGCAATACGCTATTGCGCTTTCAGTTCGATGAGTAAGAGAGCCGGAATCCCAACTGGGTGAGTTTGGGGTTTGTATTGGTAGACAGCGGCTTAGCTATACCCTCGGTATTTCGAAGGTCCATGGGTGGCAGTAACAGTTACCATCAGGTGTACTGCTTGCTCGTTTGCCACTATAAGCAACAAAAAAAAATCGTAATAATATTATCCATAAAGATGGACGCTAATAACATTACTTAAGGACAAGAAAATCTCAAAGTAAAACCCTTCCAACCCTAGTTTAATCTTTTAGCACAACCTCGGGAAATAAACAGGGGTAATTTCTTACTCCATTACGACTTGGACAGCCAAAGAGTGTTTAGTATCTTGTGTTATTTCATCATCATCATCTCAGCTCATTTACGTTTCACTGTTGGGCTCGAGCCTCCTCCTCCACAATGGGAGGGAAACCGACCTATTATGTCACGCTGGTCAGACGTGTTGGTATAGGGTTTTGTTTCGAGTTTCTTCGTTCTTGTTCCTTCTCTCGCATAGATGTTACATGCGTTTTATATCCCTTAATTGTCTCTGACGATCACCCACGGGTAAGATAAATGGTGATGAATTGTATTCTTACTCCGCCACCACACGGAAATCGTGTTATTTATAGCGTACCATATCGCTATAATTTGATAAATTTTTCAATTAACTGATTAAAGTTCTACTAACACTAACACTATGGTGAAATTCACTTTCGCTCTCGTCTTCTGTCGTTTCTTCACGTGACGATGATGAAGAAGATGATGATGATCCTGAGTTATCACGTTTGATCTGAAAATTATAAAAAAATTCTTTGTATTTACAACAAAATTTGAGTTTAACGCTGCTATTAAAACGACCATACTTTTCTTATCTGTTATATTATTATTATTATTTAATTTTACAACAATAGTATATAAAAAAATGCGCAATACGGCGAAAGAGCCTGAAGCCCAGCTGGGTGGGTTTGGGAATTGTATTAGTAGGCAGCGGCTTAGTCATACCCTTGGTACTGCGAAGGTGCGTGGGCGGCAGTAACACTTACCATACTCGTTTGCCACCATAAGTAATAAAAAAATCATTTGAACCCACCATTAAATACCCACGAACCTAAATATCACTTACATACTTATATATCCACTAACTTAAATACACATGTCCTAGCTTTAATGAGGCAGGCAAAATTATTGAACCTTTAAATTACTGAAATTTAGCATTTAATATGCTTAATTATTTATAAAATCCGATTACGAAATGAAAAATGATGTCGCAAGCGGGATTCGAACCCGCGCCTATTGGGATTCCGGCCCAATCGTGCTGCCACTACACCACCGCGACTAATTGTAGGACATGCAAATTTCACTTCGTATTATATTTACGTCTTAAGGTGACGGTATGCTATCTACCCGACAATGTTTACACATTGTTATAGGCTTAATACTTCAAACTTTACAGTTTGAATTGTATTAAACGATGACACAACCTTGTTATTTAAATTACTGAAATTTAGCATTTAATATGCTTAATTATTTATAAAATCCGATTACGAAATGAAAAATGATATCGCAAGCGGGATTCAAACCCGCGCCTATTGGGATTCCGGCCCAATCGTGCTGCCACTACACCACCGCGACTAATTGTAGGACATGTAAATTTCATTTCGTATTATATTTACGTCTTAAGGTGACGGTATGCTATCTACCCGACAATGTTTACACATTGTTATAGGCTTAATACTTCAAACTTTACAGTTAGAATTGTATTAAACGATGACACAACCTTGTTATTTAAATTACTGAAATTTAGCATTTAATATGCTTAATTATTTATAAAATCCGATTACGAAATGAAAAATGATGTCGCAAGCGGGATTCGAACCCGCGCCTATTGGGATTCCGGCCCAATCGTGCTGCCACTACACCACCGCGACTAACTTAGATTTGACAATAACCTTTCTTGCCGTGGGTGTCGCAAAAAACGACTAAGGGATATAATATGCAGACAACACTTATGGAAGAGATGGAAAATAAATTCCAAAATCAAACCTTATACCAACTCATCTGTTCAGCGTGATACAATTGGTAAATTTCCATTTTATTTTGGAGGAGGTTTGAGCCTAGTAATGAACGATATATGATCTGGAATGATGATGATGAATGAACATCCTAGTTTACTTCCTGCAATTATTTTTTTTTAAAGACACCACCCCGCAGTAATGGAATAATCCTTTTATTGCAGGGGACTTTACAAACATATAATTAACGCAGAAAAATTACACCCAGTATCAGAACAACACTGTGGATCGCACAAAATATTGTCCTGTGTATGAATCGAAACCACGGCACTGGCACGGAAGATTGGTATGTTAATCACTATACCAACTGTGCAGTCAGATTTATAGACTTTAGAGACTTTATATATTATTTATAGACTGAAAGATACCATATATGAAATTATGCTAATGCTCTTTTTGCTGAAATTATTTTTTTTTAATTTGTCGATGCTAGAAAAGCCCCAATGTTGGTAAGCTTTAACCATAGGTTATGGATTTAATACCAGAACTATGCTAACGGTAATGATAAAAATTCACTACCATGTTCTAACCACTAATTCCAGGGTAGGAATACAGCAGCAAGTTTATTTCATCTTATCTAAGCCTATAAATCGAAATATGTAAAAGGCTTCACAGTGAATTAAAACAAACAATGGTATATGTACAATTAAAAATGATCACTAAATACCCTGATAACTAAAATAATTGTTTTGGTTCGAGAATACCTTATCTTTTGAAGAGTGACAAAGTAGGTTAAAAATATTGATAGTGAAAACTGAAGGTAGAAGGGAAAATTTTGAAATACGAATTTTGAACGAACTGCCTCCTACGATGTTGCTCGAGCGCTATAACATATTCTTATTTAAACTAGGTTTAGGAAGAGTTCTTTTCTTACGGTAGATAACGACTTAACTGTGTTCCTCGTATCGTTAAAGTCCATATCAATGGCAGTTACAATTTATAAACACGTGCAGTAGCTTACTCGCACTAAAAGGCAAAATTAAAGGAGATCAAAACTACAAAATAAGTATTCTAAGTAACAATGATACAATTTTTTTTATGGTTTATTAATTTACACATAATAATTCATAATAACTATATACAAAATATAAACATAGCTAATTAATATATAATTAATATTAATATTAACCGGCGAGCGTGTATGAAGAGAATTATGAATGTTGAGGAAGCGAGTGAAGTATGCAAGGATAGAGTTCTCTGGCACTCTGTTCTCTCTGCCTACCCTGCAAGGGATATGGCGTGATCATATGTATGTATGTAATTAATATATGATGAACATATTATTTGTTAATAAATTCCCCGAGTTATAAGAACTTATAAACACCTTAGTCACGCGCATGTTTTCTTTAAAAATATAACCAAGCAGTAACTAGTTAGGATTCCGAATATCAATTACAACTCTCTTGAACAAATACACTTATGTATTCACAGCTGTTAAGTAGGCAAAATAACAATCTTACTTATAACAAACTTCGTTACTTCTTGATATCTGTTAAAATGAAAATAAAATAATAAAAAAGTGGTAAAAGTTCGGGCCACAGTTTCATCATTATTGCTCATTAGAGCCGCAATTGAGCTTCGCTCCAAGAAACTTTCTGTAACGCGAGCATTCTCCAAGCAAATTGAAGTACTTCACTGCATTCTCCATTGCGGGTATACATAGAATATACCAAAATAATAAACAATTATTTAGCAACGTATTATTTAGTTAGATTTTTTGATATTCTTTAATTCATTCACGTTTAATAACATGTAATTTACAATCCTGATACATTATTTAACTACCTATTGTTTATATCTATTGTTTATATGTCTTTCTTTTCTTATAATTCACCACCCCATATCTTACCCGCGGGTGATCGTACGAGACGACTAAGAGATATAAAACGCATATAACATCTATGCGAGAGAAGGAAAACTCGAAATAAAACCCTATACCAACACGTCTGACTAGCGCGGTATAGTAGGTTAATATCCCTCTCATTACGGAGGAGGCCCGAGCCCAACAGTGGGACATTTATGGGCTGTGATGATGATGATGATGATGATTGTTTATATAGTAGTATTTAGTTTATACAGTTATATAGTACCTACTGTTAATATACCAAGGTCAAGGGTAGAAGAATTGATGTATTTTCCTACATCAATAATAAAAATTACACGCACACGTGATTGTTAGACGTGGCCCTGTAACTACATAATCTTTAATTTTTCTAATTTAATTATCTATTGCGAAAGCAGCAGAAGGTAGAATAAATATCTTGTATTCGGTGAATAACCTTGCAACCTTATTTTTTTGTCGAGTCTGGTTATAGGCCGCCCATACACATTTGATCGTTGGAAGTGACGAGATGGAGAGACGAGAGTATGAGGTAATAACATCCCTCTGTCTATTTATAGGAACCTTCGTCTTAACTATGGTGACCTGACTGAATCTAATATATATTGGCCTAAAGTGGTTATATGACCAATTTATAATTTGTCATAAAAATACCCTTTAGTTATAAACTAGGTTATGAATGATTTCGACTGAATCATTGGATTAACCGTAACTGTTTTCCTTATATTACTTTGTCACTATAATCCTTTAACTTTATTCGCCTGCTTGGCGGCTTGTTCTTTTAAGAATCTACTATCCTAATTAAGGTAGTGGTGCGCACTTTTTACGCTCTACACAAATAGGTACCTACTAAAAATAAATTATCTGTGTAGTGACGGAGTAAGAATACAATTCATTACCCCCTATCTTACCCGTGGGTGATCATAAGAAACGACTAAGGGATTGGTAACTCATATCCGCGTAGATTTGTTATCCATTATATAGATTATGTAGAATAAGTATTGAATGCCAATATTTAACTAAAAAATCCTCTGGTTAATTTCATGTAATATTGGACGAATTTTAAAATCAACATAGTACAGTAACATTACTAAAATATTACTCAAATTTATTGCAAAATTAGATAAATAATATTTCTTCCACCGCTGCATTCCATATAATATTTTTGTAACTGAATCTACTTGTATCAAAGTTCACGTTCACTGATAGATACAATGAGCAACATTCAACAAATGTCTACGAAAGTTATAGAAAACCATCTATTTTTATCATTATAAAAAAAATATCAACTATAAATATCTTTGAAAAGAGACCATAAACACTATTCACATTTATTCTGTAGCATAATCTGATCCTCTAAATTGATGTAAGACTAACAATATAAGAAAGGCACTAAGTAATAGCTTTATCTTGCACTTATGGACTTTAGATATATCAAAATTTTAAATTTTCAAGATGAAGTCTTCATTGTATAAAGATTAATCCTTACTAATATTATAAATGCGAAAGTAACTCTGTATGTCTGTCGCTCTTTCACGCCAAAACTACTGAACCGATATAAATAAAATTTGGTACACGGATAGTCTAGAGTCTGATAATGGACATAGGCTACTTTTTAATGCAAAAAAAAAGGGTTCTAAAGGGGGATGAAAAGTTGTAAGGAAGTATCGTCATTTTTAAAGCCAGAAGCTTGTAACTTATTTTTAGGCTATTAATTAGATATAAATAAATTTGACATTAAAATATTGTAAACCATTTACCCTTAACGGGTAAAATAAAAATAGGGGATGAAAAACTTTAGGAAAGTAAGCCTTTACGCGGGCGAAGCCGCGAGCAGAAGCTATTATGGAATATTTTTTAATACTTTTAATAATTTTCTTTTAAAACTTGCTTTATGAGGATCATGATAAATCCCACAATCTCACCACAGAGTAGTCATTAAAAATAAAATAAATCTTAGGTATCTTAGTATCTTTCTAGACTCGCTATGTTGTTCTTAAGAAAAAAGAATATATATAAAGTGCCTAAGAACATTCCTTTCAATTAATAAATATATAAATAAAAAAACTCCATGTGGTGACAAAGTAAGAATACAATTTTACCACTCTCATCTTATCGGTGGGTAGTTGATCGTGAAAGTTGACTAAGCGAGTAAGGACTAATATTTTATATATGCATATGACATTGATGATGCAAGAGAAATAAAATTCGATTTAAAGGCCTATACCAACATGTCTGACCAGCGTGGTTTAGTAGGTCAATTTTACTTCTAGAGTGAGGTTCGAGCCCAGCTGTGGGACATGTATGTGCTGAGATGAAGTGAATAAAAGCTTCCACATAATATAACGTGAACGTTATATATGATATACTAATTATTTCGTATAATATGGAATATACCTATAGTATGAGACATAAACCAAAGTTCCTATTTTTATAACTTATTATTCCACATTTCTTCGTAACAACAAACACATTAAAATAATTAACTGTAAAAACAATTACGCTTTATATTCTCATCACATTTGAATATTAAAAATAAAACTATAAAATCATTTAAAATTGTTATGTTATTAAAAAACTAATGATATACTTGTAATAAATTAGACTGCACAGATGGCATAGTAGTTAAGATACCGTGCCAGTGACGTGGGTTCGGTTATCACTCTGTCTATACACTTTGTGTGATCCACAAATAGTTTTTCTGAGTCTCGGTGTTACTTATGTCCAAATTTTACGTTTTAAAGTACCCCGCAATATAAGGATTATTTCCTTAGTGCCGGGTCTAGTATTTTAAAATAAGGTTACCTTTACGTTATCATCGCCATCAGAAGAGTTTGAAGAAGACGATGAAGATGAAACAGAATCTTCAGATATTTTTCTACTCCTCTGAAACATAAGAATTGTAACGACTATTATCAAATAAGCAATCGATGTTTGCTGTTGGGTATAAGCCTCGCTATGAAAGCGTTTAAAATTATGATGACCACCTTTAGCAGGCGGATTAGCAATCGCAATCAGGGATCATAGTTTCACAAAAAAGCGATGATCCCCTATATATAGGTTATAAGTAGCTCCCCAAATCGTAGATATTTACCAAACCCTCCATACCAAACCCTCGAGAAAATCATAATTGACGAAAATATTCTTAACCTATAACCACAAAAAGATTTTTTATTGATATTTATTTTATTTTTAGTTTCCACAAGAATTATTATCGGTCACGGCTACCAAAAATCAGCTTTACCAAGAATAATCGGTCGTACTATTGATTAACTCTATAAATATAATGCATACACATACATACATACATATCATCACGCCATACATACACATACATACATACATATCATCACGCCATATCCCTTGCAGGGTAGGCAGAGAGAACAGAGTGCCAGAGAACTCTATCTCTGCATACTTCACTCGCTTCCTCAACATTCATAATTCTCTCCATACACGCTCGCCGGTTTCGGAGACTCTTGACTCCACCTTCCTTCAGTAACTGACCGATCTGGTCTAGGTAGGTTAGTCTCGATCTCCCTCGGTACCTACATCCTTCCACTTTCGCATTGTATATCTTCTTAACCAGACGTTCGTTCGGCATTCTTTCCACATGTCCGAACCATCGGAGCATTCCCTTTCGCATCTTTACACCAATACTCTCTTTCATACCTACTCGCTCTCTTACGTCGTCGTTACGAATGCGGTCGGTCAGCCTAACTCCACAGATTTTCCGAAGAGATCGCATTTCGACCGCATTAATTTTACCTTCATACTCTTTTCTGCATACCCAACTCTCGCTTCCATACAGTAATGTTGGGACAAGCACTGCATTATGTATTGCTACACGTGCCTTCTGGCTGAGGTGGTAGCTGTCGAGAAGTTGCCCCAACGCTCCGTTCACTCTATTTCCCGCATTCACTCTTCGCTCTATATCAGTGGTGTACCTTCCATCTCGGCTAAATCCACATCCAAGATATACAAATTCATCCACTTGCTCTAGTACATCATTACTTATTGTTACTCTTACATCTGTTCTGGTTTCATCTCTTTCAAAGACCATTATTTTGGTTTTGCTCACATTCACGCGTAGACCCCTTTTCTTACAATCTTCTGTCATTGTGTCGACTAGGGTCTGCAAGTCAGTCGCTGACTGTGCCAGCAGGACTGCATCATCTGCATAAAGCAGAGCAGAGACCACTGAGTCACCCATCTGGACTCCCACATTCATATCGTTCAACCTTTGGAGACATTTATCCAGATATATGATAAACAGCCTGGCTGACAGAATGCACCCCTGCTTAACGGCGATATTGACGTCAAACCAAGGCGACATTCCATCATCCAGCCGCACACAGGCTCTACAGCCCATGTAACTGGACTGCACAGCCTGAAGCAGTTTACCGTTAATACCATACTCCGGTAAAATGTCCCAAAGCTTCTTTCGTACAACCGTGTCAAATGCTCTCTCCAGATCCACAAAACTGCAGAAAACCCTCTGACCTAGAGCCAGATGCTTCTCCACAATGTTGCGCAGAGAGAACACTTGATCCATGCATCCCCTTCCACTCCTGAAACCTCCTTGTGTCTCACACAGTAAACCATCGGACACCATCCTCATTCTCCTTTCAATAATTTTACCGTACACTTTTGCTGCCAAACTGGTCAAGCTTATGGCTCTGTAATTTGCGCAGTCATAACGTGAACCCATGTTTTTAAACAAAGGCACGATGACTGCGCTATTTCAGTCCCCGGGAACCATTCCCGAGCTCCAACATAGATTGAGGAGCAACAGGAATGCCTCCCGGACACAGGAACCACCAAGCTTGATCATCTCGGCAGACACCATATCAATGCCCGCTGCCTTACCATTTTTCAAACTTCTTATCGCCCATTCAACTTCATCCATACTGATGCCATCGGAGGACGCCGTTGTCGAATGTTGATCTAATAGACCACATGCGACACTGGCGCCAAACGTAGCATCCACATACATATCGCCAAAATATTCACTCCATCGGCTTAACACGTCTTGTGTTTGTGTAAGAATGTCTCCACCTTTAGACCTTATTTTATTCATTCTGAAGGCTGACCAACCACCCCGAGACTTCTTCACCTCCCTCCAAAAGAGTTTGGTGTTACCCTCGAAGTTTTTAGTCAGCCTATCTTCTGCACTCATACTTGCTCTATCACGTTTCTCTTTCACTAAGGCCTTGGTGTCATTCTTACATTGCCGATATATTTCTTTCTTCTGTTCAGTCATACTGTCATTCAGATTCAAAGAAGAGACATAGTCCAGCCACGCTTCTTCTTTTGCTCTACGGAAGCTGCCACTTCCGCATCCCACCATGCATCACCATTTGTTTTTCTATGCTTCTTTGAGCTTCCACATACTTCTTTCGCTGTATCTGCCATACTCTCTTTCAATACTCTCCAGCATTCTTCAATGTCCGATTGCGGCTGGCTTGCCATCGTCAGCCATTCTCGGACACCCTCTGCATACTTTTCTCTTACACACTCTTCTTGCAACCTTTCAACCTTTATTCTTTCAAGCCCTCCGAAGTGGACACGCTCTCGCCAGTGCCTCCACTTTCTGAACAGACCACTAAATCTCGCAATAACGAGATAGTGGTCCGTATCGACTGTGGGGCCCCTGTAGGCTCTTGCGTCCAATATTTTGCTTCGGAGGCGACTGTCTACCAAAATTAAATCTATTATTCTTTTCTGTTCATTCCTTCTCCATGTATACATATGGATGTCCTTATGTTGGAATAATGTGTTTGACACAATAAGGTTTCTCTCCATGCATACATCCGCTATGAGCCTACCTGCGTCGTTCACTCTCTTATCACCAAATGGACCAAGTACGTCCTCATAGTCGGGACGCTTGATCCCCACCCATCCGTTCAAATCTCCGCATACAATCACGCGTTCACTGGTTTCTGCCATATCCAGAACTTCCCTAACATTGTCCCAAAACTTCTCTAGGTCTGATGCCACCGAGGATCCTACGGGAGCATATGCTACAACCATGAATACTTTGGTGACACCTAGTTTTATACGGACCCAAAGAAGTCTGGGATCATACATTCCGTAATCCTTCACACCTGAGACCAAGCGAGAGGACAACAGCACTCCTACCCCCATGCTGGCTCGATCGCTCTGTGGTACACCAGACCACAGAGCCATCCCGCCACCAGGAAGATCGCAGGCGTCGCTGCCCCTTCGCTTGGTCTCTGTTACACAGAGCACGTCTAGCTGTTTGTCCGCCATGACGGATATCAGCTCGTGCAACTTCCCTTCCACACAACCTCTTACATTCCACGTGCCCACCCGGCACTCTGCTCTCCTCGACTCGCCTGACTGGGCAAGGCGTGATGGGTGGCGGCCCCCATCGCCGCAACTGCCGAAGTTCGTACCGACGGGGGCGGGTCGGTACGCGTCGCCTCCGGGGGACGCCCTAACTAGCAATGCGGTACGCATATCGAGCTTTTAGAGCGATAAATATAATGTATAACGATAAATATCATTCATTATACACAAAAATGTATACAATACTGTATTTTTTCTTTATATCTTTGAAAACTTTTTTAATTTGTTAATATTGTTATAAATTGTTTTAAACTCGAATCTAATCAGTTATCATTTTTTAAGGAGTGAATGTTAAATTAAATTGTATCAAAGCTTCGAAATCGAATCGAAAAGATTGAAAAAGTGATATTCTAAGCCCATACTGTATATCAAATTATTCGGAGTACCTTATATCGACTGTCATAGACAATTATTACAATCATCATCATCATCCTTCTCTTATCCCAATTATTTGGGATCGACTGCTTGACGTCAACCGTCCTTGAGAATGCAATTGTTGACCAGAGGGTATCAGGTAGAATTGGCACAGGTCGATTTACATCACTTTGTCGTATTTTACGGTATCGACGAGCAAAGTGATAATATTCGTAGCTGCTACCAAACAGCATTGATAAGGTTAGAGATTATAAAAAGTATATATATTATAATAGGTAACATTTTCAAAAAGTACTTACGTCATTAGATTGCGAATCTGAACCGCTGAAACAAAATACAACATATCATTCAAATTAAATGAATGCTAAATGACTATTATTAAAACATTAGTGATAGAAGTAATACATATGTGATGAGACAGGTTGAAAGTAATGATGAAAGGAAAGTTTTTAATTGAATATTGAATGTTTTAGAGGTAAATAAGTACCAAATAAGAAAAGAATGAACTGTGTCAATCATGACATAGATAGATACGGAATAATTACAGAGATGACGCATGATTGAATTGTATGGAAGGAGAATATTAGGTTGACCTCAACTAAATAAGATAAGAGCAGGTTGATGATATAGTACATATACTCCGAAATATGCATGCCAAACCTATTTTAAAGGGAGATAAATTTTAATAATTACTTTTTTTTTAATTTCTATAGCGATTTTTATTATCATTTCATTAAACTAGTATTATTTAAAATATTTAAATACGATATGCTATATATTATAATATATCTAAATATGGAGCGTCAAAATATTATCAAAGTATACAGTAAAATATAATACAGGAACATTAAACTGATTAAACATTTGTGCGCAATTAATTTGCGATACCAACATATCGCAAATATACTTATTTTTAACTATGTCTTTATCCGAATAGTAAGTATGCTACTGTGATCATGCAGTCCTATATTCGAAACTTGAGATAAGGAAAAACAAAGTATGTGTGATTTGGATCTACCTGACTTTCTGAAACTTGTTAGGACTTTTAAAGATTTTTTGTAGAAATTATTATTAGTAACTAAGAAGTTTAAAACTGCATCTAATAAACAATAACAGGTTCGTTCCATATTAGGTGGAACTTAAGATTGCCTAGCACAATTTGGTTATGTAGACCAGTCTGCTTAAACATGAAGATGCTTAAAGACCTGACTGGTCTAATACAAAGATGAGATAAAAAAATATAGAAAAGATTTTATGAGTTGACCTAACAGACGCGGTTCTTTCTAAATTTCAATATACGTACTTGTTTGTTACAATTGTATAAAAGTTTACAGATTTTATTGCTTAACTATTTTAAGTAGAGAACGAGAATTTATATTCTTTTAATTTATATTTAAATACTAAAGACTATGAGAAAGATTACGAGAAAGATTATGATTAAAGAGTATGTCTGCAAAACTTCAAAGGAATTCATTTAGTAATTTATACTTAATGCTTGGGTCTACCTACGTACAAAAATATAACTATTTTAAAAAAATATAGTTTTGGCATTAACATGATATGTCAGTTGCTTTTCTTTTTACGTCTTCTACGTCGTACAGTTTCAACGTTATTGCAATTAATTATGTTTGCTATACAATTTATTTTAAACTTATATTACACGTTATATCGAGTCAATTCTAACTTTTCGAAGTTAGTATTTGCAGTAACTAGTAATCTGAACGATTGAATACTTTATGATTTAACGATGGATAATTTAAAATATGTAGAAGAACAGGTATAACCAACATAGCTTGAAGAATTAACAAGTTGCAATAGCATTAGGCAGGCTACATCACTAGTTGAAACAACAACCGGTAGGGAAGAAAATTCTCGAGTGGCAACCACATATCAGAAGACGCAACGTATAACGACCCCCACTAGGTGGACTGACGATATTTCAAAAATCGCAGGAAGTCGTTAGATTGCCTTGATGGTCGACTGGACGTGGCCAGATGGCCTAGCGTAGGGGTGTCGAGAATAGAATGTCAATAGACGATCTCTCTGGCATCCCGTAAAAGCGCGGAAGGGACCGCTGTTGGTTTTAGTGGGTATTCCGGCTGCCAACATCAATGGCCGGCGAGTTCCACACACCCTCCCGTCTGTCACCGGTGGGGGATAGTGCGTAAAAGCATTTCCACAGCGTAAACAAAAAAGAAGTAAGGCTTTAGATGCAAATGGTACCAAATCATCTTAAGTGGCATTCTTATGGAGATATCTATATCTAACAGTGGATGTTTATCATCTGATGAATGGATGGATAGATGATGGAGTATAACATTATGTAGAAATTTTCAAGTATGTATTGTTTGATTCTATATGAATTCTATATGTTATCTCTCTCTTTCCCTCCCCGTCTTTTTTTTATGTTATACCGTATAGATGACCAATTAATACAATGAGATACAAAAAAAAATTGGTAATGATAAATAATAAATTGAAATAATAACTTACTAGGATTTTCCTTCTGCTATAGCTGATATGACAATAGCGGACAAAATTATTAGAACAACTCGGTTCATTGCAACGGCGGTAAACCTGTATAAGTCATAAGTTCACTTAAATATACACATACTAATTAAGTTATCTTATTTCGTAATAATTTGCATCAAAATAATATTCATTCTCAATATTTAAAAATCTGGAATAACTAAGTTTCTATTTGTGTGAAGTTTTATCCGGGTGGTAACAGAGCAAGAATACAATGGTCAATACTATTCCCTTTCTCGTGGATAATCGTAAAAGACATCTAAATGACTCAAGCAAATAACATCACGACAAAAAAAGAGAAGTAGAAATAAAATACTGTACCAATCCGTTTGACCAGCGTGGTATAATAAGTTAATCTGCCTCACACTGGCAGAAGTTCGAGCTCTGTTCATTATACGTAAATGAGCTGAAATATTAAGGATGATGAACTTAATTATTTAAAAATGCTTTATTATTATGTGATTACAAAATTTATTAGAACAATAATATTTTTTTAAAACAATACGCACCCTAATAACATCTTTATAACATATTAGACAATTGTATTTTCGGCAATACGTACGCATTAGAGTCGATTATGTTGACGCGAACTCGCCCTGATGATGAGCAGCAGATGCAGCCGCTCGCAGATGCCGCTGCGCACTCGCACTGATGAAGAGCATCGGATATGCTCGAAACCCGGTTCGACATAATCGACTTTAACGCGTGAGTATTGCCGAAAATACAATTAGCTAATATGTGACAAACTCACGATAATTTCAACACTAAAATCTTTATAACAGCTTAAATAGTACCATCTGTGCAGTCAAATTAATATAGCGCAGGATTGATATAAATAGTGCTTGGATTAAAATTTAAACCAATGGTATAATTTCGTTTTTGACTAATCCGAGAACCGAAACCGAAAAATAGGATACACAGCTATGAGATAATCCGTTTTCTATAGTCACAAAACATAATAGGAGTGCGATTTATAATAATATAAGAAACACACACTGATTTTAATATTGCGTTTCGAAAATATGAAATTAGCTGCCTACCTTATTATTTTCTCTTTGTTTTACACACACAAATACTCTCAGTCTTAGATGTTTACATCAACTGAATTTTAGCATATAAAACGTATATCGCCTAATTGGGTCATATTAAATTAACTCTTGAGATGCGCCAAATAGGGTCAGTTTGATAACTCGTAATAAAAATAACGATATATGTATATTTATTTGGTTTTATATATTCTGACAAATAAAAAGTAAATTTTATTAAAAACAACACAAAATTGGTATGATTTTAATTTATATAATTTAATAGGGTATTTAAATATAATATGAAGTTTGAAAGTAGCGTCAGTGACGGAAAAGTTAAGGAGTGAAAGGTTAACATGGTATGGACATGTGATGAGACGGGATGAAAGTAATGTTGTGAGGAAAGTTTTAAATATGAATGTTGAAGGCTTTAGGGGTAAAGGAAGACCAAAGAAAAGATGGATGGACTGCGTGAGGTATGACATGGATAGACAGGGAGTGACTGCAGAGATGACGTCTGATAGGACTGTATGGAGGAAGATGACATATTGCGTCGACCCCAAATAATTGGGATAAGAGCAAGATTCATCAGAATAGGGTATTTAAATTTGCGGGTGACTGGACCGGGGAATAGTCCGTCATCCGCAAAGAGGCTGAGTACGTGACGGCGACGCCCCAGCACCAGGCCGGAACGTCGAAGGGAAATGGTACCCGAAAGAGTAACCCACCGGGCTGGCCACGATTGTCAAGGAAGTGGTACCAGTAGCCGGCCCAATGGCGATGGGGAGGGAATACGGTGAGTTATGGGACGCTTATTACGCGACGCCCTTCCGTCGCCCCGGGCAAAATGGATGGTGTGTTCAGAATATAGCCTGTCAAAAAAGGTATTTAAATTTTGCTCTCTTCCAATGATGTAACAATGACTTTCAGCATATAGAATTTATTCTATTTTGACTATTTGCTAGCCGTCTGCACTTAGTAAGTACGTTACTCCGATCGTACATTTTTAAGACCCCAAACTAAGAATTATTTGTGTCACAAAAAACTTTACAAACTAATAATTAATATAAATAACGCCCAGAATCAGAACGATCATTTGCGGATCTGATGAAGAACTGTTCAGTGTAGAAATCACAACAATCGGCATAGTTCGCTATTTAAACTAATCCGCCACCTATGTACTAAATTTGTTAGGTTATTTAAATACATCTCTCAATAATTTAAAAGATAATTTAAGCACAACATTTCATCAAATTTTGAGCATACATCTCAACTGCCTGCACTTGGCGCAATAGTCTGAGAAGCGACCTTCTGTGCCAAATATTTATAATTCACTTTAAACACAGAACTCGTTTCTAATCCAGAAATGACTATTCTATTATAATATTAAGTTTTCATTGCCTCCGTTTATTGTATTTTTGTCAACAATACGGATAAAATACTCGAACTAAAGAACAAATAATTGATTTATATTCATTGTGGTTTGTTGGCTTCGAAAAAAATATATTTAACCGGTATTATGTCCACGTAAATCACTCAGCTTTATTTGTATTATTGGATAAACGGTACACACAGTCAGCGAGAAAACAAGCTCCTTATACAAATAGAAGATTTTAATATCCTTAAGTAGTGATAATACTGGGCTCTCGTATAAAAGACTCGCAAAGTAATCCACAGAAGGCGGTGCTATCGTACGAATCTGCTTGAGTCATCGCATCCTTTTCAAATAAATAGGGTCCGAAAGACGACTGAAAGCAACGTTTCATTTTTATCCATAGGTAATTCAATCGAAATAAGATGTTTATGGTTTTCGATGTTTTTGAGCTGCCGAAAACGACAGATTTATTATTAGGAAAAGATTGTATTGTTTAGTTCTCTCTTCCAAGAACTGCCTCTGGAATTAAAGATATATATAATTTTAGAAGTAGAGAATCGACCATATACTATGGCCATGCAGTAAAAGATATAGCATATACTTAATGTATAGTCTAATCTGATTTGGACTTTTCTAAACATCAAGGATAAATATTTTGCAATTTATTAAAAAACATCCAAATTTTAATTTTCCATGTACCTAATTAGAATACTTTTCATAGTAATTCATATATACCACGAGATATTTTCTGTTTATAGATTACATCCTGTAATCAGAAAATATCTCATATAATGTAAATAAAGTTGGTATAACTATCCTTACTAATATTATAAATGCAAAAGTAACTCTGTCTGTCTGTTTATCTGTCGCTCTTTCACGCCAAAACTACTGAACCGATTTTAATGAAATTTGGTACATAGATAGTCTAGAGCCCGATAAAGGCTACTTTTTAATGTAAAAAAGAGGTTGTGAAGGGGAATGAAAAGTTGTAAGAAAGTATCGTCATTTTTAAAGCCAGAATCTTGAAACTTATTTTTACGCTATTGATTATATATAAATAAATATGACACTAACATTTTGTAAAAAAAATACCTTTAAGTAGCAAAATAGGGAATGATAAACTTTAGGAAAGTAACCTTTTACGCGGGCGAACTCGCGGGCAGAATTTAGTATTCTATATACATACAGGCTATACGTATACCAACTGAACAAAGTTTGAAGTCAATCGAATAAACAAAGCATGAATACGTAGAAAAGGAACGCACAGACATTTTATTAATTATATTAATGTTTGTCTTAATTGATATATGAACTTCATTTAGATGAATATTTTTATAATATTTGTATAAGATATAATGAATAAACAGTTTGTAAGTAACAAGAGTAAATCTTTACATTTATCATCTTCATCGTCATCATCTGAGCCCATATACAGCTCGAGTCTCCTCCAAAACAGGAGAAGAAATTGATCTGCTACACCTACGCTGATCAGTCGGATCGCTATAGAGTTTTGCTTCTCATATTTAATTAGTATTTACATTCATCATTTCATCATCTCAGCTCATATATATCCCACTGTTAGGCTTGAGTCTCTTCCATAATAGGAGGGTAATTGACCTAATATACCACGCTGGTTAGACGTGTTGGTATAGGGTTTTATTTCGAGTTTTCCTTCTCCCACATAGATATTAATGTGATTTATATCCTTAATCGTCTCGTACGATCACCCACTGGTAAGATAGAGGGTGGTGGATTGTATTCTTACTCTGTCACCACACGGAAAGTATTTACATTATTAAGAGACAATAAGTAAATCTTTCGATGTTATTAAAACATACAAAGAGTGTAATAATCTGTGAAGTTTTTTCAAATCACCTACTCGTGCGACCGCTCGGAAGCGGAAAAATCACTTGGAAAATTCACTGGCACCGGATACCCATACGTCACATTAGACACACTGTTTATCGAGCAAAATGTCCCTATAAAATTTACTTTGTACCATCCTTGTACTATATATCAAACTCATTATCACGCATTATGAACAAATGCGAATAAATCCTTTTTATTATTCGTTTCATTGAATTTACCTTCAGCGAATGCTAAACGTTCAAACTCCAGTAAAATTATGAACCGGTTAAAAACTTCTCAATGAAGTGAAGTTCGAAAATAGCATTATAAATTCAGCAGTTTACAATCACAGCGCTACTTGGTAAAGCAAAAAACCTTAGCGGGAAACTCGTTCTAACTTTTCCTATTTTTCTACGTTAATTTCACCTGAACCCATTACACTTTGCAACAATTCTTAGTGAGAACGTTTCTATTAGGCACTTCAAATTGCATTTTAAATAACTTTTGGATACTTTGAAAGGGACGACATCTCAAAATAGCTACCTTATTCTGCTAACTTAATGTTGGTATTACAACATTTTGGAATCAGATATTAAAGAGAAAATGATATTTAAAGGACTTTTACATTTGTATCTTATATGTCTATTTAAGTATATTTCTCCAAAACGGCAAGGCAAATTTTGATGTTTTTTCACAACTCCAAATTCACAACTCCATCTCGTAGACAATTACTATCAACGAGTTCATTTTTATGTTTTACTAAGCTTATTGTATTAAGCTAGTTGTACTAAGCTTGTTGTACTAAGTTTGTTGTACTAAGCTTGTTGTACAGAGCTGTTGTATATGTATTATTATTAAATGCAAATATTTAACATCAAAATACCTAACCTCGTAATTTAAAAAAAAAAAACAATTTTAATGAAATTTAGAAGTTTATCGTTCCTGATTAAGTTCATCATCCATCGCCAAGATCTTCAGGGATTTCTATACTTTTTCTGATCCTTTATTTCATTTGAGTGGTCACCCTGATTAATATATGTACGTAAATTTTCTCCATTCTCTTAGTTCTGGTGACAAAAGTAGGGCATCATATTTAAAAACAAATTTGAAATAACATTGAAATTGAAGTCCAAAGTTGAATCTACAGTAACCACGAAATTCCTAATTAAAAATCCAACGATTTTTTCGTCTTTCAATTAAATCGGGAAATCTTCACAACTGTCCACACTTTTTCCTCACCTATATATTTGGAGTATTCAATCTCGCTGCCGTTTTTTGTTACATTAGGGTTTTTTTCTATCGTTTATCGTGGCAAACGAGCAAGCAGCACACCTGATGGTAAGTGTTACTGCCACCCATGGACCTTCGCAATACCAAGGGAATAGCTAAGCCGCTGTCTACCAATACAAACCCCAAACCCACCCAGATCGGCTACCAGCTCTCTCGCTCACTGAACGAAGCGTAATAGCCCATTGCCATTACTCAGACGTCGATCTTCTGCGAGAGTGTGGTATTACCCCGGACGGACCGTCCCGCGACTGTAGACAGAGAACTGTTAACAGCGTGGTTCTACAACTTTTAAAACGTTGGTCAACATCCTACCACATTTAACTTTTAAAACGTTGGTCAACGAGACCAAAAGGGAGCCAGATAATGCTCATTCTCATAAAAGATCAATCTTTAGTAATCTGCCCGCATAATAAACAGTACCTAATACAAATCCTTTGTGAAACAAAATAATACAATATTATTTTATTATTTTAAATTATCATGTCAATTTAGACAAGCTAACAGGACAAAATGTATGGATTAGTTCTATTATAAAATTAAAAAAATCATTTATTCGAAATTAAAAAACGACGGTTATAACACACTCAATTATCTCCGTAATATCATTTAAATACCTATATTCATCCGTGTGGTGACGGAGTAAGAATACAATTCACCACCCCCTATCTTACCCGTAGGCGATCGTAAGTGACGGCTCAGGGATATAAAATGCATATAACATCGATGCAAGAAAAGGAAAATTCGAAACAAAAGCCTATACTAACATGTCTTACCAACGTGGTATAATAGGTCAATTTCCCTCCCATTATGGACGAAGCTCGAGGCCAACAGTAAGACATATATGAGCGGAGATGATGATGATGATGATGAGCTATTTTCATAAAAGGATCAGTGGTCAAGCTAAAAGAATATACCAAGGAAATAAACAATCTACCTTTTACCTATACCTACTTACATTGCTGCTATCTAGTACTTCATATTCTTATGCAAATCAAACCTATTAGTTAACTGCAGGTATTCATACTACAACCGTAAGGTCGAGACGTGGAAAGTACCTAAAGCTTGAAAGTAGTATCCAAGTTGAGCAATGAAATGTTAAGGATGGATAAGTTAATTGGCCCCCGGAGCGTATCGGCGGGGCCCTCCTGTGGCACAGAGGAATGCATTTAAATTGGATTTTAAGAGTAGAAATCACCGGCGTTCTCTCCGCCTCTCCCAGCCTTGTTAGAGCCAATCTCAAAGTTTACGTAAACGAATAAACCTCCGCCGTGAAACCAAATTTATCGGTATCCAAACTATAACTATCTACAAGCATTCCTTTATTTAAATGAATTGTGAAATGTCAACTTTGGCATAACATTGAAAAATATTGACATTAGTTTTAGACTCTCCTTTACACAATCATTATGGCCGTACATCGGCCAATGTCCAAAGCTTTTTTTTAGTAAAAATTTTTTCGCTTCTTAATTTATATTTTTAAGAAAATGGCGATCACTGTATTTCAGCATTGCATTGCTTACCAGTCCCCTCCCTTAATTTTTCACTTTGTAATCAGGTGTTTATAAATAATTAAGCATATTAAATGCTAAATTTCAGTAATTTAAATTAATCTAAGTTGAACTATTTAATATTGGCATTTATTAATAAAAATTATTAATAAATTCTTATATCATCATATTTTAATACGGCTAGCGCTGTGGGTTAGTGTGAGAGAGGACGAGCTTGCCTAGACCTACCGCTGACGTATGCATGAGAGAAAGCGAAGACAGACAAACTGGCGCCGTTATGCGTTACGTAACGAAGCGGTTTACCCTCCCATAAGAAGTTATCACTTAAAAAAGTCACTAATGTCAAGTCACATATATTGACATACTAAAATAAATCTAGTAGTTACAAATAAAACAGTTTTCTTTCTTTATTTCTTTCTAGTAGGCATAAACATCTCGGATGAAACATAAAATATATGAATACGTTTAATGTACCACGCAATGTGATACGCTTGGTACATTAAATAATTAAATGTATTTACCACAATACGAGTAAGTTTGATGAATTGAAAAAAGGTTCTCATGAAACCTTTTATGTCGAAAACCAATTGATTGCCTTTAGTACCTACCACTACGCATTGAACATATTCAATATGGGTTACATTATTTCAGTGACCATGCTATTAAAAAGTAAGTGCAAAATTTATTGAAAATATAATTCTCGAATAGGTTTTTTTATATATGTATTTTTGTTCAATAAATTAATTGTCCTTATATTGTCTCTCAGTAAATATTTTTGAAGTGAAACTTCTTTATCGACGTATGGGAGAAATTTTATTGTAATTGTAACATTTTTCTGTTACGCGCCATATTTATTTCTAAGTAACATTTCTCAACTACGCGACATATCTATTTTGAAGTGAAACTTATTTGCGCACATGAGGGTTGAGAGAGGTGAGAGAGAGAGAGGAGAAGAGAGAGAGAGAGAGAGAGAGGAGAGGAGAGAGAGAGAGAGAGAGGAGAGAGAGAGAGAGGAGAGAGAGAGAGAGAATACACGCTATTGGTTGATGTGATGTGATGACTTTTAAAAATTTGTTTGCCAAAGTATCACTTCTGATATGTATACTTTGTACGCACGCATTATTTTTTTATTTACTAAACACTCTTTAAGGACAACTTCGTAAATAGAAATAATACATATGTCCCACTGTTGGGCTCGAGCCTCCTCCACAATGGGAGGGAAATTGACCTACTATACCACGCTGGTCACACGTGTACCCTATAACATAGGGTTTCGTTTCGAGTTTTTCTTCTCTCGCATAGATGTTATATGCATTTTATATCTCTTAGTCGTCCCTTATGATCACCCACGGGTAACATAGGGGGGTGGTGAATTATATTCTTACTCCGTCACCACACGGAAATTTATTTAAGATCTTGGTATTTAAGACCAAAGAAAAGATGGATGGACTGCGTGAGATATGACATGGATAGACAGGGAGTGACTGCAGAGATGACGTCTGATAGGACTGTATGGAGGAAGATGACATATTGCGTCGACCCCAAATAATTGGGATAAGAGCAAGATGATGATGATGATGATGATCTTGGTATTTATGGACTTAACGTACTAGTCTATCTATAACACGCCTTTGTTATCTAGAAGAGAGATACTAGCAGCAGCAATTATAAAATATATGTAACACGAACAATAACCAACTCCTTATTTACTCTTTTACATATAGGTATTTGAATTATATTTTTCTTTTTTGGTGTCCTAAATAAATTTGTATTTATATTAACGATAATAAAACTCAAGTACAACGTTTATGCAATAAAGATGGAATGCATGTACAAATGAAAAGTAATCTCAACGTGTTTCTTTTCATTATACGAAATTAAGTAATATTTTTCTAGTGTAATATCCTACAGCGAATATCAAAATATATTCTTATAATCTTTACTCATTTATTTGATGATTAGTTAGTTAATTAGATGATTACATCGTGCGGAGGTCATCGTTCAAGTTGTCCGCACATTATATTAATGACATGGAGCGATCTTAACTTATTTTATATGTCAGTCTTGATAATAAAGAAGCTTGCTCACATAAAGATTTTATTAATTTCTTTGTTATACAGACAGTTATTTTTTTTTTTAATTTATCATCGCAAAACTACTTTTTGGAAAATTTACCTACCATACATAACACGGTTGGTATAGTAATCATTATTCTCCTACTCTTATCCGAATTACTTGGGGTCGATACAATATGTACTCTTCTTTCATAATACCAATTGTAAAAGTTATTATCGATAGTTTTATGACTGGCCGTCTGCCAGACGCCAACCCTCCTTGGGAATGTAAATGTTGACCAAACGGCATCAGATGGAGTTGGCCCAGGTCGTAAAACTCTTAGTCTTCTTTTACGACATCCACGAGCAAAGTAAGGGTTGGTAGTATTCGTAGCAGCTATCATACAGCACGGTTGGTACAGTATCAGAATTATATTCATCAACCTCTTTCTTACCTGTGAATGTCATAAATGAGCACTAAAGTATATGCCTATAACATTTGCGCAAAAGAAGAAAAACTGGAAATAAAACTCAATTTTTTTTTATTGCTTATGGTGGCAACGAGCAAACAGCACACCTGATGGTAAGTGTTACTGCTGCTCATGGACCTTTGCTATACCAAGGGTATAGCTAGGTCGCTGCCTACTATTGCAATCCCCAAACCCACCCAGTTGGGCTGCCGGCTATTTCGCTCAGCGAACGAAGCGTAATAGCACATTTCCATTACTCAGACGTCGATCTTCTACGAGAGTGTGGTACTACCCCGGATGGCCCGCGACTGCAGACAGAAAATTGTCAACAGCGTGGTCCTACCACAATAAAATCACATCACAAATAAATCTATGCCAACCCAACTAACCAGCGTGGTATAGTAGATCAATTCCCCTACCATCGCCAAGGAGGCTCGAGCCCAACAGTGGAACGTATACTAGCTGAAATGATAAAGATGATGAAATGCAGTACAAAAAAATAATATAAGATTCATACAAGTTTGAACAACAGGGTTAAGCTATGAATATAAAAATGTAAATTGAATCTTCAAACGCTAGCTCAGTTTACTCGCTGCAGACAATTGTATTGATTGATAATTCCAGGTCGACGTATCGTAGTGCCAACATCAGCTCAGCATATTACAGTACCGGCTGAGAAGCGGTCTCGGGAGAAATTCAATGGCATTGTTGAATTTTCGCAAATGGCCCGCGCTTCTCACAACGCCCTTGCTGTCACGGCTAAGGGATGTGGGATCTGAGAACACTATTATTTGTCTCATGAATACTTGTTACGTCGGATCTGTATATATCTTGTGACTCTTTGTATGTCTATACTTCAGTTAGTAACATGAATATAGAACTGTTTTTATAAAATAAGTTATCTATTGTAAAACTCGTCTTTACGTGAACTGTAACTGATGTGATATGTTTTATATATATATTCTTAAATATTTCTTTAAGTTTATAGATTAATATTCTCATGAAGACTTACATCAATATTCTCATAGACAACCTTACTTTGCTCGTGAATGTCGTAAATGACGACTAAGAGCCTGATAACGACCTGGGCCAACTCCATCTGATGTCGTTGGTCAACAATTACATTTCCAATGATGGTTGACGTCTCGCCCACCGAAGACAAAGATCGGGTACCGGTGACCCGCTCGCACGGCGAAGAGAAGAGTTGCACGGTGGGTCTATGGGGTCACGCGCCGCCTCTTCCGTCACCCCGGGCCGATTTCGCGGGGCGAGACGCATCCATAGCAGACCGCAAAAAAAAAAAAATTGTTGACGTCTGGCAGGCGGCCAGTCTTTATGACTGGCCGCCTGCCAGACTATTGCCAATAATTTCTACAATATTGTATACTTTGGAAAAAGAGTTCATATTGTATCGACCCCCATGTAATTGGGATATGAGTAGGAGAATGATAAATTACTAATTATTGATATATTGTATGTTATGAGGTTACGTACTTGCCCTTTTAACGCTCAGGACGGACCGGGCAAGATGTAATCAAACTATAAAATTTCCAAAAAAAGTCATAGGTACTCATGTCATTGCGTCATTTGTGATCAAATGAGCGCCAAATCTAGACCACATATTTTAGAGTCGCGTGTGGGGCATGCTTACCGAGTTTACCATAATTGAATTATTGGTTGGTTATTTCAATTTTTTATTGTCTTATTAGCCACTTTGATTCATAAATAATGTTTTACAATATACGAGACAAAAAAGGATTGTTCATATACAATATTATTATTCTATCAATGCCGGTCAAAGAAGATATATACTTATTATTATAAATAATTTATTTTACAAAACTGCGTAAAACACTATAAAATAATTCAAGAGGCAAACACATTTATACTTATAAAGTTATGACCCATTATTCCACATCAATCTCAGAATATAATAAGATATTCTACCCCAACATATGTGTCTGACCTTTCATGATACGATATTCCGATTTGTGCTCAACCCCCTGAATTTTTGTTACTCATCCACTAACCTGACCGGGCCTGTCCACTTAACTTGAATAATGATGTGCGAGGAAAAAGGATCGGTGAGGCGAACCGACAAAATGCTCGTTCAACCTACCCGAAACCACCCTATCGAACCCTTCGATTGAAAAACTAATGTATAAGTCCTTTTTAATCTTTTTTTAATCTTCGATAGTAGATACATTTTATACTCGTATTAGTTTCCATTAATGTAAATTATAAAATCTTTTTATTTAAAAAAATAAATTGTTAAACTTTAATGCCATAACGGATCTAGTATTTTTTACTTTATGACATTATCTGTCACATAATTACGTTTTAGCCCTCAGCTATAGACAGAAAACTATCAACAGCGTGGTCCGCTATCATTACCACTATTAATTTCTATTTTTATTGATATAGGTACCATATAGTTCTCTTTTGACAAATTCATGTCATTGTTGGCCAAAAGGTCTCAAATTTTAAGGCTTGTTTCACTGTTTGGTTTTTGTATAGTGTAATTAAGCTTAGGTATCTAAAATTAAGATTTATCATAGACTTAGACACACTAAAGTAATATACATATTATTATATCACACTGAAAATACATAAGTGCAATATAAAGGTAATGATTTCTAATGTTTACGTGAGTATTACACATTCGAAATATAACTACTTTTACGGATTCTATCGCGTTTGTATTTGATTTTTAATTTCCCGACGTTTCGAACACTTTACAGTGATCACGGTCACGGGAGGACTAAGGTATCTTACGTCCAAAAGTCATGTTATTACAGAAATTTATATCTACCCGCTACAGTATCAGTTATTAAAAGTTTGACCAACATTTTAATACAAATTTGTTGCCAGTACAAAAAGAAAATGGTTTTATACGTAAAAATGTTTATATTGTTTATGATCAGTTATATTAAACATTTAATTTATCATAATTATTATATTGTGGCAATTCAATAGTTTAAAAAAATCAAACAAAGACTATTAAACTATCACCGGATCGGAACGCGGCCACTCTGAGAAAAATCGGGCAAGAAAACTCAGAAGGCATAACACTAATTTTATTATTAATTTTTGAAAGCGGCTTACTGTATATTACTAAAATTTATTAATTTATATTTAGCTATTATTGTGGGTCAAATCTACACAATAAATGCTTACAGTGCCTTGCAGACTTGTGGTAGTCTTCTTAGTTTTATTTTTAATTAAGTGAATGACAGGATTCCAGCTTGGTGATAATACCCAGCCATCCTCTCTATTGAAGTTTTCATGTTTTTTAATTTCAATAGCCTTGTGAACCATTTTAGGCAGGTATAGGTGTACTTTTGCGAGGATTTGTGGTTTATCAAACCTGATGTAATGGCGGGCGCACTGACTGTGCTCACAGACTGCAGAATTAGTGTGACGGCGGTGTTTCACATCAGCTATATGTTCCTTGACCCGAGAAAGAAGAAAGATTTGGAAACGATAGCTCCCCCCTTCACAGTCAGCTACCGCTTCCAAATCTTTGTTACAGACAAACAAAATAAATACCTTTGAAAATTCGAGTATTTCGCCTAAATAGCTACCGCATGTTTACTAATTAAATTATTTTATTATATATACATTAAAACCAATTGTATGATCAATTCTCTGAATTGAATAGAGTTTAACGATCAATGATAATTATAAACATATAATTATTCGGTCTATACCGAATAATCCGAGTGCCGATAGATCTAGGGGTACGATAAATGAATTAAGATTTTCTCTTAAACTTTAAGGTTAAATAAATTAAGAATCTTAATAGGACCGCCGATTCTACACATCATGAAATTAAGCTATAGATACATCTTACAACAGATAATAAACAATATGATGTGTAGAGTAACGATTACAGAGAAGGCACGGAGGGATTTTAAAAAATAAGTTTAAATATGGACTAGTTGTAAGCTGGTGACATTACTCCAGGTAAATAAATATCAGACTTTGAATTTTCAGCTAATTTATAGCTATAAATTTTTGGGATAGTGACTGAGTAAGATTTACTAATGACTTTCATACCAAATTTCAAAAAAATCTGCCAAATAGTTTTAATGTTTTGAATATAAAAATTGTGTGCTCATCTCAGCTCACATATGTCCCACTGTTGGACTCGAGCCACCTCCATAATGGGAAGGAAATTTACTTATTATGCCATGCTGGTCAGATGTGTTGGTATAAGATTTTGTTTAGGGTTTTTCTTCTCTTGTATAAACTTTATATGCGTTTTATCTCTCAGTCGTCTCTTACGATCACCCACGGATTAAATAGGGGTGGTGAATTGTATTCTTACTTCTTCACTACACGGAAAATTCATTTATCTATTTATCTACTGTTTTATAAGTATCTTTAACTTATCAAACTAATATCTTTGCGTATTTATGAAATTTGAGAACCAAAACATTAGCTAAAATGGTGATATCCAATAGCAACATTCAAATTATTTTCTTTATTTTTTTAAAAGTCATGGTCTAGTTAAGTTATTTAAAAGATTTACGAGAAAGCTTATTATAAAAAAAGAAACTATTCTCATATATAAAAATTTGTTTTTCACAGAAGATCTAAAAAACTCGTAAACAATACAAACAAGAATTATGTCTAATGCACATTCCTGTACCAGTTACAATTGCAAATGCAATTCTCTAAGTTGTCGTTCACTATAATTACCTAGGACAAAAAGGCGAGTTGCGTAGATCCAATTTCAAGAAAGAGGTCACCCGGCGATTCTAGCTAGTCTAGATTCTAGCAGTGGTTGGTATTCTTACGAAGATTTTCTCATCTAATATTGTTTGAAAACTTAAATATAAGCGATGCATATTATCTCTGTGGTAACTGATTAAGAATATTTATAAAATCCGATTACGAAATGAAAAATGATATCGCAAGCGGGATTCGAACCCGCGCCTATTGGGATTCCGGCCCAATCGTGCTGCCACTACACCACCGCGACTAATTGTAGGACATGCAAATTTCATTTCGTATTATATTTACGTCTTAAGGTGACGGTATGCTATCTACCCGACAATGTTTACACATTGTTATAGGCTTAATACTTCAAACTTTACAGTTAGAATTGTATTAAACGATGACACAACCTTGTTATTTAAATTACTGAAATTTAGCATTTAATATGCTTAATTATTTATAAAATCCGATTACGAAATGAAAAAATTTTTGATTGATTATTTTGATTGATTAAGAATATCATAGTCAAACCATTTTTTTTCTCGTAGGTGATCGTAAAAATCGATAAAATGACTGAAGCAGTTAATATCTCTGCAAAAGAAGGTAAAATCGAAATAAAGTCACCCACGGGTAAGATAGGGGGTGATGAATTGTATATTCTTACTCCGTCACCACAACACACAGATAGAGAGAAGATTTTAATTATAGGATGATTAATTATAGTTTCGATAGTATGAATTACAGTGATATTCTCACTAAAGGCTATCTTATTGCTAGAGGGCGTTACTAGAAGGTATCTCATATAAGAAGTGCTTAGATATAAAGTGGCTAAGTTATTAAAAGGTTAGTATTAATGGTTACCAACTACCTACTACTAATACGGTAGTGGATACTTTTTTTTTTTTTTTTTTTGGTGGACTATGGATTAGTCTCGCCCCGCCAAATCGGTCCGGGGTGACGGAGAAGGCGGCGCGTGACCCCATAGACCCACCGTAAAAACTCCTCTCTCTTCGCCGTGCGAGCGGGTCACCGGGACCCGATTTTTAACTTCGGTGGCCCGCCCGGCGGTTCACCCTCGCGGGTTCCTCTCGTCGACGCCCCGACAGATTTCGCCGTCGGGGCGTCGCCCTCACGCGGTGGCCTCACGTCGGGTGACCGGACAATTCCCCGGTCCGATCACCCGAAGCCTCGGTTAGGGCGGCATCAGGCGCAGGTATTCGCGCCTGCGCCGCCCCGGCCGCTGGCGGCGGCCCGGGGCGCGGGAATCCTCCCTTGCCCGTTCCGCCGCTTCCTTCTGCGAGATGACAGCCTCGCAGAAGGCGGCGACCGCGTCCCAGTTCCTGATGCTGTCGACCATCGCCCTTGTGACGGCCGGCAGCGTCAGGTCGGCACCGATGACAGCGACGAGGTCACGGCGCTGCCGCTCCCATCCCGGACACACCTCCAGCGTGTGTTGCGCCGTGTCCTCGTCACTCCTGCAGTGGTGGCAGGCCGGAGTCCACTCCCTATACACGACCCTGTGCAGGTACAACCCGAAACACCCGTGCCCCGATAATACCTGCACCAGCCGAAAGGTGAGGACTCCGTGCCGCCGCTCCATCCACTCTATCAATACGGGCCGGAGGGCCTCAACGGTCTCCACACCGTGCCTAGGCCTCTCCAGCCGCGTAGCCCAACGGGCGATGACGTCTCGGCGGGCATCCACGCGCCAGGTGGCTATCTCGCTCAACGATGGGGAGCCACCTTCCTCGCGCGCTGTGATAACCCGCCGGTAGAGGTCGGAGAGCATCTCCGCCTCTAGGTCCCACGGGGGTGTCCCGGCCAACAGGCACGCCGCCTCTGTCGACACCGTGCGGTACCCACGAATGGCTCTGACCGCCATGGCTCTCTGTGGCCTCCACAGAACCGCCCTGAGCTGGGCGTTCAGAGACCTCGCCCACACGGGTGCGCCGTACATGGCCATCGAGCGGATGACCCCCGCATACAGCCGTCGGCCCTCAAAACTGGGTCCGCCCACGTTCGGCATGAGTCGAGAAAGGGCGGACGCCGCGCCGACAAGCCGGGGAGCAATCTGTCGGAAATGCTCCCGGAACCACCATCGCCCGTCGAGCACCAGACCCAAGTACCTCATATGGGCCTGGATGCTGATGTGGATGGAGTTTACCACTATCGAGGCGCCGATGGGCAGCCTCACACGGGGCCCATGGAAAAGTAGGGCCTCCGTCTTGTTTAGGGCCACCCTGAGCCCCAGCGCCTCGATCCGCCTGACCATCTCCTCGGTGCCGAGAGTGGCCAGGCTCGCCGCCTCTTCGAGTGTCCTGCCCCGGGCCGTGACGAGCGTGTCGTCAGCGTAGCACACCAAGCTCAGCCCGGGGGGGAGACTCCCTCTCAGCGCCCAGTCGTACCCGATGTCCCACAGAGTCGGCCCCAGAACCGACCCCTGTGGAACGCCGCACGACATGGGCGTCCGCACAATGTCCCCTGCGGGACCCGTGCAGAGGATACTGCGGCCCTCCAAATAGTCTGCCACCAGCCGCCTGAGGTACAGGGGCACTCCATGGAACCGGAGCGCCTCCCTGATGCAGCCGAATGGCAGACTATTGAATGCGTTGGCGATGTCCAACGACACCGCCAACAGCACTCCCTTCCCGGCAACGGCCTCCGCGGCCGCCTGCCTCAGGCGTAATAGGGCCCCGATGGTCGAACGCCCCCTCCGAAACCCATACTGAGCGTCCGACAGATCGGGCCCCACCTCCTCCAGGTGTCGGACGATGCGGGCAGCGAGCACACGCTCCAGCAGCTTACCCACATCGTCGAGGAGCACGATGGGCCTGTAGGCCGACGGCAAATCCGGGGACCGTCCCGGCTTTGGCAGGAGAACCAACTTCCCTTCCTTCCAGCACTCAGGGAACCGTCCAGACGTCAGACAGGCGTTGAACAGCTGCCTGAGGCGAGGCTCGAAGTGCTCGAGGAGCGACGTCAGCACCCGGACTGGAATTCCGTCCGTCGAATCTTCGCCACAGCCGCCCCCACTTCCGACTCCGTCACGGGCGGAACACTCTCGTCGTCGTCGGCCTCCCGGTCCTGATCTGGCGGAGCCATGACCGGGGGCGTGTGTTCCGACTGCCGTGGAAACAGCTCCTCGACCACCCTACGAAGGAAGTCGGGCTGGAGGGTCTCGGTGAGGGGGGGGGCCCGCGCGCGAAGCTTGTTCAGCGCCGCGCGATATGGGCGACCCCAGGGGTCACGGTCGAGACCGTCCAGCATCTCCTGCCAACTCGCGCCCTTGGCGGCTCGGATGGCCAGCCGAAAGGCAGTCCGCGCACTGCGGTACGCCTCGTACAGCTGGCCCTCCCGCTCGACGTCGCGGTGACGCCGCCGGCTGCGGGTGTAGGACCTTCGGGCACTGATACACGCCGCACGAAGGTCCACCAGTCTTGGGGACCACCAGTAGACCCCCTGCCTCGGAGGTGGACGCCGCCGCACTCTGGGCATGGCCGCATCGCAGACCTGCGTTAACGCACTGCGAATGCGGACAGCCTCAGCGTCCACTACGTCCGCTGGGGGTGGTGAGGACAGCCACGTGCTGACAATGGCCGCCTCCGCCAGTAGATCCCTGTCAAGACGACCCACAGCCCACCGCGGAAACGCGGGAGCTCCGTCCGCCCTGTGACCCCTACCGGGTTCCCGGGGGGAGACCTCCATCCGGATGTACCGGTGGTCCGACAGGGTCTCCGCCTCCTCCAGGACACTTCAGTTCCTCACCCGTGGCGCGACAGCGGGGCTAGCGAACGACAAGTCCACTATCGACCCGCCCTGCCGCCGCACACACGTGTTCACCGAGCCTCTGTTTAGAACACAGAGGCCCAGTGAAGCTGCCCACTCGTTGACCGCCCGCCCGCGGTCGTCCGTCGTAGGGGACCCCCACGCCGTGGATTTGGCGTTGAAGTCCCCCAGAACCAGGACGAGGCCCGGTGCCAGTCGCCGTATCGAGGCCTCCAAGGTGGTGAGTGAGGCCCCGAAATCGTCCATCCTTCTAGTGGGGGAGAGGTATACGCTGTAGAGCGTGACCCCTCCCCACTCCGCCGCGACAAATTCCTCGCCCCTATCCAAAAGGGACAAGGACGGGAAGTGCCGCTGCGTTGAGACGACGATTGCCGCGGTACCGTTTCGACTGACCACCCAATTGGGGCGATCAGGCACGGCGTACGGTTCCGCGACTACGGCTGCACCAATCGACCACTCCGCCATGGATTGCAGGAGGAGATCCTGCGCTCCGGCGGAGTGGTTGGTGTTGGCCTGCAGGAGGAGTTGCATGGCTGGTGTACCCATTATCGGGTTGTGTCCATGACCTCCTCGCCAGCGGGCGATCGGACCGCGCTAGGAGCGGGAGCGGCCGTGGTCGTAGGGCCGCCCCGCGCCTTTGGGGCCGAAGCTGGAGGTTTGCACGCCCCAGAGCCCATGCGGTGCTTGGCGGGCTTATTGCCCGCCGCACACGCGGGGCAGTGGGGCGGGGCGGCGCAAGATGCCGCCACGTGCCCGGTCTGACCGCAGCGGAAACACAATCCGCCGCAGTCGAAGCAATTAGTGCACGTCGGTCGAGTGTGTCCGACCGCCATGCACTTGTAGCACCTCGCAGGCCGGTGCTCAAGCACGGTTACCCGCGCCGAGCTCCAGCCCACGAGGAGCCTGCCTGAGCCGGCCAGTTGCCTGACCGACTCCACCGGGCACTGCGCCCAGGCAGCACCTACGCCACCCGGACCGGGACGAATGGCACCGACCCGGACGGTGTCTATGGCACACCCGGTTTTCGAGGCAATAGCCTCCCGGATGTCTTCCACCGTCACCGAATCGTCCAAACCCGAAATGCGCATTTCGGCGCACTTGACGGGCCTGGCGATCTTGATGCCACCCTCCTCGGCGAACAAACCTCGCAGCTTCTCGGCCACGCTGTCGGCCGTCTTGGCGCCCTCGGCCCCTGGGAACTCGAGAATTCGAGCCCCCGTCCGGGCCTTGCGGGTCCTGGCTTCGACGCCTCCAATATCGGAGACGTCTAGCTCCCGCCGGGCCTTCCTCAAGACGGCCTCGTAGCTGAGGCCCTTCTCGGCCGCCTCGGGCAGCACAGTGATCACCACTGCGGCCGTCTTCGGCGACTTGAGCCCCTTGTGCGGTCTCTTCTTCCGTCCGGCTCCTGCCTGTGGAGCGGGGACCTCAGCGGCGCGCTTGGCCTCCGCTCTCCTCCTTTGGCCGCGACTCCTTCTGTCGCGTTCGGCTACCTGCCAACCCTGTTCGGGTACGGCAGTCGTGCCAGACGCGGAAGGCCTCGTCGCAGCCTCGCTGGTCGTCGCCGGCGGTGTTGTTGCGGGCGACTTCAGCGGTCCGGCTGGATACGGTAGTGGATACTACCGTATTTGTAATATTAATCAACATCATTATCAATTTATTCTTATACCAATTACTTAAGAATCGACGCAATATATTCTCATTTCTACATGACCTGATAATCTTATCTATCCATCCATCTTTTCTGTTGTGATCCTTCCCTCGACATTCAAACTTAATACTTTCCTCACAACATTACTTTTATGCTATCTCATCACATACCATACTACATCAGGCGTTCTTACTTTAACATTTTAGTAACCGGCGCGACTTTTAAAATTTCTCTAATACGATCTGGGGGGGCACACTTAAAATATTACTTATTTTTACTGACCGTCGCGCTGCCTACAGATTGGTTGTACAAACTTAACTGCTGCCATTTTGTCCTGCCTGTCAAACGTTTGACAACTGAGAATTGTTATTTTTTTGTTCCTAGCGTAGGTACTTATTGTCATCGATCTATTTTCGGTTATTGATTTTTTTTCTGAAAATTATCTACAGTTTCAATGTTAGGCTGATATTATTATTGTTTAATTATTAGCTGATATGTTTTTTTTTATATTTCAGGGTAGCTTACATAGTAAAAGAAAATTCTATGTAATTACACATACACATGTAGATATGTATATATATTACTTCAACTTTAGTTCACCGCCTAAACTCTGGGTGGCAGCACTTTCCATACATGCATATTTTATCATCGAGTTGCCACTCTTTTTCAATTTAATAACTTTACTCTTTGAATACGATCATCTCAAGTCAGTTTGCTATAGCGCTTCGTTTGGTAATCGAGAGAGCCGTAAGCCCAACTGGGTGGGTTTGGGGTTTGTAATGGTAGGCAGCGGCCTAGCTATACCCTTAGTATAACAAAGGTCCATGGGCAGCAGTAACATTTACCATCAGGTGTGCTGCTTGCTCGTTTGCCACCATAATCAATAAAAAAGAAGTCATGACGCACTGCCGAGCTCAAGTCTTCTGCAAAAGGTTTTATTTTGTGATTTCTTTCTTTTGCATAGATTTTATTTGCATATTAGTCGTCTATACGATATTCACGAGTAAGAGAGGGATTGCTGACTTCTTACTCAGTCACCACATGGAAATATATATTGTATAATACAGTCACTCTTAATTGCTGTGTGATTGCGGCTCCGAATACTACCAACCCTTACTTTGCTCGTGGATATCGTAAAAGACGACTGAGAGCCTTATAACGACCTGGACCAACTCCATCTGGTGCCGTTTGGTCAACAATTACATTCCCAATAAGAGTTGACGTTTGGCAGGCGGCTGATCATAAAACTATTGCCAATAACTTTTACAAAATGTACAATGAAAGAAGAGTACATATTGTATCGACCCCAAGTAATTGGGATAAGAGTAGGAAAATAATGATGGTCACTCTTAATTCTATATATATTATTGTCATACCATACATCACTGCTACAGACAATTGCTGCTCTAGCCCAACATGCTGATTCATACAGCACAGCAGGCTTTATCAAACTCTTGCATTTTTTTTAATGCCTGCCTCAGAGCTTGACACCTATCACAGCGATTATAAATAAATCTATAACTACGGCCATATTCCCGGATCTTTGGAAGACTGCTATAGTTAAGCCTATACCAAAAGTTTTAAACCCCACAAGTGCTAAAGACCTTCGACCAATCAGCTTACTACCTTGTCTTTCTAAGATTTTGGAAAGGATAATATTTAACCAATTCAGGAAGCATCTAGAGCAACGCAACATCTTGCCTCATGTGCAGTCCGGATTTCGATAGGGCCATAGCACAACTACTACTCTCCTTGCTGTGGTTGATAATATCTTAGAAGCTAGGGACCAGGGAATGTGTACAATTCTTACTCTTCTTGAATTTTCACGGGCCTTCGATTTAATTAATATATCTCTCCTTCTTTCCAAGCTTTAGAATCACAGCCGTAGTAGTCTGTGATTCTAATGCAGTAAACTGGTTCCACAGCTATTTATTTGGTAGATCACAATTTGTGCAAGTAGATAGCGATAGTAAAGATGGTAAATTTACATCCTCGCTACAATATGTCACTAGAGGTGTCCCCCAAGGTTCTATTCTTGGGCCCCTTCTCTTCATCCTTTACAGTACAGATGTCATCAATCAGATAACCAATGCAAGTTTTCATTTATATGCTGATGACCTTCAGATATATATATATCGTTTCAACCTCATGACTGTGGTCAATCTGTAAAAAAAATCAATGATGACTTAGAGAGAGTTGCCAAGTGGGCCAAAACAAACTCTTTGGTATTAAATCCAAGTAAGTCGAAGTATATACTTCTAGGGACGAACAAGCGTATTGAATTAATACAAACCATGACTGACAATGTAAAGGTTGATGGCTGTCTGATTGAGCAGGTTAAAGAAGCATGTAATTTGGGGGTAATTTTTGATAGCCATCTCAACTTTGAAACTCATGTCCTTGAAGCTGTTCGTAACTGTTTTTACCACCTGAAACTTCTATATAAAGTGCGTCCATTCCTTGGCGTCGATTTGCGTATCACTTTATGCGAGTCGTTAATTTTATCGAAATTGAATTACGCCGATATTGTATATGGTCCATGTATTTTAGGCAGAACTGAAAAGCTTATTTAACGCGTACGCGTAAACGCTTGCGCTAGATTTTGTTTTAATATACCCCCACGATCACACGTTACTCCATATTTAAACGCAGGGAGTCTGTTAAAAATGTCGTTACGTAGACATCTCCACTTGGCCACTTTATTGTTCGGTATTATCTTAAGTAAAAAGATAACCTATTTATATGAAAGGCTGTCATGGTCTAGAGAATATAATAAGTATAGTACAAGGGCGTCCTCTTACTTACTAGTTAATGCAAAACACCAGACTGCTGCGGTCCGTGGAAGCTTTAGATTTGCTGCAACTCGTTGTTGGAACGATCTTAAGCCGCCTTTGCGTAGTTTAAAAACAACTAAGGCTTTCCAGAAACAATACAAACAAATAATAATTGACCAACAAAAACTAGAAATACCTTAATAATAACTTAACTTTTGGTGCACAAATACCAACGGGTTGCGCGTTTCACTCTTACAGTATTCTGTTATGTACGCGCTTCTACCTGTCGCCGATTATTGTGACGTCGAAGTCGACCACGGGGTCAGTAAAGAGTGCAGGGAGGGCGCTCAGCTGTTATGCACCTCCACCGCACTCGCAAACACTCGCCGATCAACCTCCAAAACGCATACGCATACCTTTTATTGTAATTATTTATCTATTTTAATATACAAATTTATATCGAGCGAGTGACTATTTATTTCTATGTTCCATTACCGAACACTACCCACATTGCATTTTATTATCCAACACTATTGTTACTATTTATTGACACATTGTGTTGTGAGGATATTTATAAAATTCTATTTTATTTTATTTTATTTTCTTTTTTAAATTATTTTTTCGGTAATTATAATACTAGTTAATAACATGTATATATGTACCTATATGTGTATGTATACAGATGCATACAGTGTGTGTATATGTGTAGGTATGTGTGTATGTATGTGTGTGTATATGTATATGTTGTGTGTGTGTATTTTATATATATGTGTACGTCTCATATTTAACAGAATAACGTAATTTTATTATTCTTGTATCCCGCAAGGCCCTTTATTAACGCATAGCATCGGTGAGACATTAATTTGACATAAGTGACTTCATTGTTGGATCTGTCAGAATATCAGCGCTTGGGCAATTGTGTTGCCTCAGCAACAACTGAGACAAGATACCATATTCTGGCCTCACGTATATGCACATTATTTTATTATAAACGTTAAACGTAAGCAAAAATGTGAGGTTACAGAATAAAACAGTTTTCTTCTTTCTTTCTTTCTCTAATTTAAACATATTTTTAATGTTAGTATGTAGGAATATTATACATCTAAACACTAATTAGCGAACTTAAATATGTACTTTTATATGTACTATACTTTTTATAATTCTTTCAAGCTTTGGTGACCCTTGTGTTCGTACGTGCTTACAAAAGAGGTTGAGAACAAATGCTAACTTTGTAAAAAAAAAAGTAAAGAAAAACATTTAGCTAACGATACTCCAAGGAAGATACAAATACTGTAAGAAATATTTATGGAGGTTTTTCGGAATGAAATCCTAAGGGATAGCGGGACGCGACGGCTTTGCCCCAAAATAGGGGAAAAACACGTTTCAAATCCCTCGCCACGTATAATTCTTAATACAGGGATTATAGAATGGCTTCTTAAGTCTCGGATCCTAAAAGAAAGATAACAAGCAATTACCAGAGGGTGATAACAATAAACAAATACTTATTTAAAAAAATAACAGCCTTTTTAATTTTTCTGTATTAAGTAAACTTTATTTTTCCAGCCAAGGATGTGCGTTGTATAATATTATACTAAACTAATATTAAAATCGGCCCGATGAGGTGCTTGCCTACTTTTTTGCGTTCACCTGGGCCTCGTAAATAATACCCACGGCCATAAAATGCATTAGTAAAGTCTGGCTTTGAATAATGTTTTCTTTTCAGCGTAGAATATGGCAGTATAAAGCAAGATCATACGTTACATGTTATACTTGAGTAAATTTAAAAAATAAACACATATGTACATGTGAAAGTGTAAATGTTTATCTACGTACGATCTTACTCATTATGGATTATTTATATGGTGTAGTTCCATTGGATTATATTTCTTTTTTTCACTACCACTAAGGCAATAATCATTGTATTGCGAAGAATTTCGTAAAAATAAATACAAATTAGATCCGGACTTATAACAATAAAATTTGTAGATCGCACAAAATATTCTTCTACGAGAGAATCGAACCCGCGACACAGCACAATAGTATGATATATTACCTTTTATACCGTATGTGTAATTAACCACATCCATTTTTTTTGACTATAAGGAGAAATTTCCGTCTGGTGACGGAGTAAGAATACAATTCACCTCCCCCTATCTTACCCGTGGATGATCATAAGAGTCGACTAAGGGATATAACATCTATGCAAAAGAAGGAAAACTCGAAACAAAACCCTATAATACCAACACCTCTGACCAGCGTGGTGTAGTAGATCAATTTCCCTCCCATTGTGAAGGAGCCTCGAGCGCAACAGTGGGACATATATGAGCTGAGGTGATGATGATGATAAGGAGAAAAAACCATTTCATCAAAATAGGAGTTCTTTTAGCCTACTAAACACAGACAAACTTATATGAGCATTCTAGATTTAAACATTAGTCTCAGCATATCATTTGGTGAACTATTGTCACTAGCTCATCTGTCTCCTTAATTTTTCCTAGTCCTTACGATTCTAAATATTATTATCATCGGTCGATAATAATTAAAAATATCATTTTTGAAATAATACTAATTTTATGCATTCTATGGCGTTTGTATTCGATTTTTAATTAACCGACTTTTAGACCACTTTATAGCATTGAGTCCTGCCCCGGTCTGTGACGAGCGTGTCGTCAGCATAGCATATAACGCTCAGCCCGGGGGGGAGACTTCCTCTCAACGCCCAGTCGTAACCGATGTCCCACAGAGTCGGCCCCAGAACCGACCCCTGCGAAACACCGCACGACATGGGCGTCCGCACAATGTCCCCTGTGGGGCTCGCGTAGAGAACACTGCGCCCCTCCAAATAGTCTGCCACCAGCCGCCTGAGGTACGGGGGCACTCCATGGAATCGGAGCGCCTCCCTGATGCAGCTGAATGGCAAACTATTGAATGCGTTGGCGATGTCCAACGACACCGTCAACAGCACTCCTTTGCCGGCGACAGCCTCCGCGGCCGTCTGCCTCAGGCGTAGCAGGGCCCCGATGGTCGAACGCCCCCTCCGAAAACCAAATTGAGCGTCTGACAGATCGGGCCCCACCTCCTCCAGGTGCCAGACGATGCGGGCAGCGAGGCCACGCTCCAGCAGCTTACCCATATCGTCCAGAAGCACAATGGGACTGTAGGCCGACGGCAAATCCGGGGGCCGTCCCGGCTTTGGCAGGAGAACCAACCAACCAAACGGAGGAGGCCCGAGCACAACAGTGGGACATATATAGGCTGTGATGATGATGATACTATTGTACTATACGCAACCTTAAAAGATGTGAGGTGCGGCGGTGGTTAGTAAGCTCTAAATAATATGAATTCAAATGTGTCTCCACTCCTTACTTTTCTGTGAGCTTAAAAGCCGACTAAGGATTCACTAGAAGAAATTCGTCTGGAGAAAATTATAATATTAATTGTGATTGCCAATCTACCTATTAAAGGTGACGATTATGGCATTATAGGGATAATTGAACTTCTTGACGAAGCCTATGTCCCAATAGACAGACATATATGACAGACCGATGTATGGAAACCAAAAGTGTGTCTAGCCTTAAGGCACGTGATGAACCATAAGACCAGATAAGCCATTATAATACTCACAGTGCATTGTAGCAATAGCTAGAACTGTCTTGTTTTTTCTCTAAATTTATCGTTTACACCTTATTTTTTTAGTTTAAGCCTAGCTATGCCCTCCACTCCGGCTATGACGAGTTTTGTATTTAAAATTACGTTGTACACTGTATAAGTCATTATCAGGCCGAATTTCAAGAATTTCAAATCAAATTTTGTAGTTAAAATTGTATTAAACGATGACACAACCCCATTAATTGCGTTTTTAGTACTTTTGTATGAACATATAATTGTTTACAAATTATACAGTTTTAATACTCTAACTTTGCAGTTAGAATTATATTAAACGATGACACGATGAATCTGTATAATGTGCAAACATTGTCGGGTAGATAGCACACGTCTCCTTAAAGGACGAAAATATAATACGATGCGAGAATTGAATGTCCTACAATAGTGCACAGTCGTGTAAGTGGCAGCACGATTGGAACGGATTCCCAATAGGTGTGGGTTCGAATCCCACTTGTGACAATCATTTTTCGCTCGTAATCGGATTTTTATAAATAACCAAGCATATAAAATGGTAAATTTCAGTAATTTGAATTTCAAATCAGTAGAATTTGCGTAATTCGCAAAAAAAATATCGTACAGATAGGTAGATCAACATAAAAAATAATTGAACTATGATCTATCAATGATTCTAACATCCCTATATATACTATTTTTCTCAAATATCTTTAATGTACAAATTTTGTCTCTTTATCATTTAATTATAAGTTTACATAAATATTGTCAACAGACGAATTTCAGTATCTAATTAGCTACACTAACTTTTAAATTTTAGGAGTTAGACCATTTATCTTATCACAGTCAGAAGTCGAAACCCACGACTAATTAAGTAATAGTACTCCAGGGACACGTCGTAAAGGGTTCGTATTAATTAATTAATGACTATTCATTCCTTCAATAACTTTGACGTGGTGGATTTTAAACCTTTAGATAATGATATAGTACGAGGTTTCTAGAGTAATTAGTATGTGCTACTATATGTAGATAATCATTTGATATTTGAATCTTTGATCTGTTGATAATAATTTAATGGAACGACCTGTTGGTTATAGTTAATATGACCAGACGTCCCGTTTTAAACGGGACTATCACTTTTTATAATAACGAGTCCCGGTGTCCCTGAAATGATCTCTGGGATGCAAAATATTAAAGCAAATTTTTCCTCTGATAAATATAAATACCGTAACTAAACATTTTGGGTATATTTTTCAATTCGTAACTTTTAAGTTTACTAACTTTTTCTGAACAAATACCCTTAAAAAGTGTTTTTTAATTGACTACCCGACTAAAATGGCCCGTTTTGAGTCATAGAATAAATGGTAACTAACATGTAGTTATAGTTCATCTGATGATGAAAATTTAAGCATATTTTTATAAATAGATGTCAAAGTTTGCTTACATTGGGGCTCAACTGGGTGCGAATATCATACTGCGTATTTTATTTTAGGCTTATATTATCTACATACGAATATATTTCTAGGCAAGGACAACAGATTCAATTCTGACGTATAGTCAGAAAGATACGTATAGTCAGAAAGATAGATAACGGAAAGTAGTAATTCTAAGTCCAATTCGCAAATTATTATTGTTCTATATCTAGATGTTAATTTACTATTCATTTATTAATCTTTGTAAAGTCCCTAGTGATATAAAAACTGATTTTCAAATTTAAAAAAATATAATAGACTTTTGTCGAGGAAACTTATAACATATTATTTTTAGGCTAATTAAAAAAGTTTTAAACTATTTGTTAACCTTTGTCCGCTTGTATACAAATTACTGGCACGGTTGACATTTGCATTCAATAATCCATCTCAAGGTTACTCTTTCAAATACCTGACGTCGCAGTACATTTTGACGTCTCAACACATTTCGGTGTTCAAACCTACCACATACCTACCTACCTACCTACCTACCTACCATACTGTAAAGATCTTCTACCGCCAAAATCTTATTATATGGATATTGAACTAGTCTAATATGTTGATGGCTAATTACATTAGCTTGGACATTGTTTTCGTTAACCTACTTCATAGCCCTTTTCCCATCCATCACTCTAAGGATGGTGAAGTAGCAACTGACATACAGAGAATAGTGATTAAGTTTTTTTTAGACAGGATATGGCGGTGGAGCAGCGGCGTGCAACCCTATGCTATCTACCTGCCACCTGCACCTGCTACCTCTGTATCGAAATTTCTGCTGGTCACGAATACCAAACTCTTGTCTTCGATGGTATCTAGGCTAGTCTATCGTTCTGAAATAAGTCAAGCATAATCTTTGCGTGTGTAATTAGCATAGAAACATTTAAATTACATGGAACTACAGAGATGATCGGAGGTAGAAGCAAAAATGTAATAAGGACTTTCTGCGTTCGCGAGTATTTAAAAAAAACTGTGTTATTTTAGCAGATATGTAGAACACTAGCAACACATCGGGCGCCCAGTATAATCGTTGTGCGGTCCTGCCTCACTCATAAAGAAATTTCCACGCACATGAATGAAATGGAAATCGATAGTTATGTCTGATACCTATCTTAATTTAAAATGTATTACACATACATATCAGATAAATTATTGAAAATAGTAGCTACACAGCCTTGCACAATTAAAAATTAAAAGCCGAATTTCCTTTAAGTATCACTTAAAAAATTCCAAAGAAAAAGGATAATTATCGTGTGTCCATTTTATAGGTGGAAACTAATGAGTGCGTAAGCAAGAAAACTCAGTATAATTAGTGAAGTTAGAGGAAAATGTGGATGTTAAAGACTATCGTTTTTTCACGTGAAGTAGTTCATAGGTACTTTTAGAATATTCTAATTGTATAAATATAATATTGTCCGATACGCATTTTGCTAAACTGATACCAACATCAAAAGTATTTGTTAATAATTGGATGTTATAGTTTATCTAGACTATGTCCTATTCCATCCATACTACAAAGTAAGAGAAGAAAGACTTAATATCTGTTTAATTTAATTATATGATTAAAAAAAAAATACTTTTAATATAATGTGGTATTTATCATGTACCTCTTATTGTCAATAAGTTTTGGCTTACTTATATGTATAAGAGTTCTGTTTTCTGATGTTAACACGAGTATTTTGAAATAAAACTATTTTTACAGATTCTATCGCATATATATTTGATTTTTAATTTCCCGACGTTTCGAACACTTTACAGTGTTCATCCTCCCGCGACAATCAACGCTGTATAGTGTTCGAAAGGTCGGGCAATTAAAAATCAAACACAAACACCATAGAATCCGTAAAAATAGTTTTATTTCAAATATGAGAGTTTGTGGCGACTATCCGCCACTACCTCATATTGGACCGCAACCCAACAATTCGAAACAATCCGCTCCGCTAATGTATATTGGACCATACACCAACATCACCTGATATATCGCCTGATGTATCAGCTGATGTACCTACGGCGAGGCGCGCGACGCGCGCGCCGCCACCGACATTCGCTTCTCGTGAACGCCACGATTAACACGCTTATCTGCTATTATATTATTCGCTCGCATATTTCATATCATTGTATTTAGTTTTATAATAATTCATTGTATTCAATTCATTAAATCATTAATCGTAATAATAACAGTCTTCATTCTGATTCAACATTCTTCATTCATCTTCCTGGTTACCTCAAAATATACAGACAGTTATAACTACATCTGGCGCCCAACGTGGGGCGCTTCATAATGAGAGAAATATGTTACTTTCCCATGTTGGCCACGCGGATTGGCATAGTCTTTTTAACCTTTTGCTGCATGCGTACGACATTCTCATAAAATAAGACATCAGCAAGCATCACAATGAAGTGGCGATACATTACATTCTTACTCCATCTTCATACGGATAAAATTACTCATTGTAACAATGCTTTATACGAATAATTGTTGAAATTTAAAATGATTTTCTCAATATATACTATTTTCGATTCTTCAAATATTAGCTTTATGCTTTTAAGCCATTTCGTTGTCTATTATTGATAATCACAGGACAATAAATAAGGGAAATGAGTTTTTTTTTAATAGAGAAATTATTGAATAAGGTAGAGAAGGATCGCAAATAAGCTAAAATAGTAATCACGCATGAGCAAATGAGTACAATATTTACGTAGGCGCTTAAATAATACCTATGGTAGAATAAGCTTGAAACTCTATTTCCAGTTTCCTAGTTCCATCTGTAACGTTTTTTTATTTTATTTTTGGTTATATGAATTGAATGAATAAGCTGTCTGGTAGCGGCTACGAATATTACCAATGCTTACTTTGCTCGTGGATGTTGTAAAAGACGACCTAGAGCCTTATAATTATCTGGGCTAACTATATCCGATGCCGTTTGATCAACAATTACATTTCCAGGGAGGGTTGACGTCTGGCAGGCGGCCAGTCATAAAACTATTGTCAATTACTTTTATAATATGTACTATGAAAGAGTACATATTGTATCGACTCCAAGTAATTGGAATAAAAGTAGGAGAATGATGAATATTATTTATTTTATTGTAGTAGCTACTAATAAAAAAAAAACAACAAAATAAACCTCCGTAAACGGCATAATGTCATTTCAGCATACTTGATAAGCCAGTTGGCAGTTGCGATTGATGCTATAAGCTACCTAAGATAATATTCCTACTCTTTCTCTTTGTGATGCTTCAGCCATGTTTACCACTTCTACGGTAAAGTAGGAGGAGGTGGGGATCTTAACATATCATATTCGTGTATCATATCATATATATGTGTAGAATTTCTGAAGTAGGTATGAGCTCCGATAACTTTTTAACAGTGTAAGCCATGGGGACTTGGCTGTCTATTATTATAAAGTTTGATAGTGGTAGGTCCACTTCCACCGGTTAGCAGTTTTCTGTCTAAAGCTGCGGGCTGGTCCGACCGGGGTAGTACCACACTCTCCCAGAAAATCGACGTCTGAGCAGTGGCGGTATACTGCGGTTGTTCGTTCGGTGAGTGAAAGAGCCGGAAGCCCAAGTTTCGGGGTGGATTTGGGATTTTTATTGGTAGGCAACGGCCTAGCTGTACCCCTGGTTTTGCAAAGGTCCATGGGCGGCAGTAACATTTACCATCAGGCAAACGAGCAAGCAGCACTTGCTCGTTTGCCACCAAGAGTATTAAAAAAATCTATATAATTGTTATAATGCCGAAGAAGTTAGTTGTGGAACGTGCTAATCTTATGAACTATAGTCAAACAAAACTTGTTGTATTAAATAGCCTTTTATTCAAGAAAAGTTATGGGCCATGGCGTTATACCTACATACACAGGGTGGAGATGACCATACAACAATAATTTTAATTTAGTGTATCTAATGACTTGCCCAGCCTGTATAGAAACTTTGAATATAATATGTCGTATTGTTTAGCCACAGCTGATTACTTTGTATTATTAACAATTGCCACACTCTTTACTAAAAAATAATTATTAGGCTACCACCAAGAAATCAAAGACCTCCCACACCGCATCAGTATAAACTAAAGTAACTAAAGTAGGTACCTACATATCGCCAGTTTACCACTTCAAGTCTTCACCAAACGCAATACAAATTAATGCATATTATACCTTATTCCTGACAGATAAGATCCATATAAACTGTTTTCATTAGGCTTAGATAAGAAAATTAAAAGTACCTAAAGCATGCGGCATAATGAAAGGATATTTACTCGTTCGGATTACAGGTCAGTGAACTAATATTTACAAACGGTGTTCTATTTTGTTTTAATATTTATGATAAAAAGTTAGTTTGAAAATATATTTTTTTTTAATTTGTATGCGAGAACTTTTTAGATAGTTTCAAAATACTCTTGTACTAGTGAGTATTGCCGGTGTTTTCATTTATTGTCGCATTGTCATCTCCACCTTGTATAACCCTTATAGGATCATACAAAACGTTGCAACAAATAAAATAGAAGAAGTCTCTTAAAATGTTAATACATACATACATACATATCATCACGCCATATCCCTTGCAGGGTAAGCAGAGAGAACAGAGTGCCAGAGAACTCTATCTTTGCATACTTCACTCGCTTCCTCAACATTCATAATTCTCTTCATACACGCTCGCCGGTTTCGGAGACTCTCGATTCCACCTTCCTTCAGTACATGACCGATCTGGTCTAGGTAGGTTAGTCTCGGTCTCCCCCGGTACCTACATCCTTCCAATTTGGCATTGTATATCTTCTTAACCAGATGTTCGTTCGGCATTCTTTCCACATGTCCGAACCATCAGAGCATTCCCTTTCGCATCTTTATACCAATACTCTCTTTCATGCCTACTCGCTCTCTTACGTCGTCGTTACGAATGCGGTCGTTCAGCCTTACTCCACAGATTTTCAGCAGAGATCGCATTTCGACCGAAAATGTTAGTAAATGAGATAAATATAATTACAATGGTTTGTCATGAATTTTAGTGAGTTTGCTAAGAGATTAGAAAAAAGTGACTGATGTTATTAATACTCCAGGTAGACTGCAGCTTCAGCACCAATATGTCGCCTCTTTGCTTCAATAATGTGATATCTTAAAAAATGAAACTTTAGAGGTGTGTTTTTCAAGTTTAAAAAAATAATTGATATATAAATCTATGATTTTAATTATTTCATTATTCTATAATTAAATCATTTATGATTTAAATCAGATTTATGATAAAAAAATATTCGTAGCAAAACAAATATTTTTTGAATTTTGAAAAATACTTCTCTAAAATTTCATTTTTCGAGATATTCATTATAGAAGCAAAGAGGCGATATATCTAATACGATATTATGGTAATTAATCAATTGCACAAGCAATGCTTTGTTGCTACCGTGCCGTCGGAAACCAACAGACAACTGACTCTGCAATTGTCGCTGACTCCAAATGTGTAGCTTTAATAACATATAAGCGTTCCATATTCATACTTCGAATAAGTTAGACTAATTAAATTAATGTAACTTTCTTATTAATGAAATAGTTTTAAAAGTAGTCTTATTTTTTTTAGTTCCTTCGGCTACCCCTAACGTATTTTACATTAGGAATTAATGTTGATATTTTAATAATATTGGACAAATATTAATACTAATATGATTTTATTACTAATATTACTACTACTGCACAGACTTACTACTACTGCGTAGCAGTTAAGATACCGACCTACTGTGTCATGTGTCGTGGGTTCATTTTTCACGCAGGATAATAATTTGTGCGATCCACGAATTGCTGTCCTGAGTCTGAGGGCAATTTGCGTTCGTTAATTATATATTTAATTTTGTACAGTCACCTTTAGTACAAGAGCTATTTTCTTTAATGTAGGAAGTTGTCTTTATCTAAAAGAAAATTAAAACATATTGTAGGACCACGTAGGTAACCATGCAGGATAATAGTCTTCTTAAATAAATAATTCACATAAGTAAAGCTGCTGACATAACTAATCCTTACTAATATTATAAATGCGAAAGTAACTCTGTCTGTCTGTCTGTCGCCTTTTCACGCCAAATCTACTGAACCGATCTAAATGAAATTTGGTACACAGATAGTCTAGAACCTGATAAAGGACATAGACTACTTTTTAATGCAAAAAAGGGTTGTAAAGGGAGATGAAACGTTGTAAGGAGTTATCGCCATTTTTAAAGCCAGAAGCTTGAAACTTATTTTTAGTCTATTGATTAGATATAATTAAATATGACATTAAAAATTTCGTAAAAATTTACTCTTAAGGGGAAAATAAAAATAGGGGATGAAAAACTTTAGGAAAGTAACCTTTTACGCGAGCGAAGCCACGGGCAGAAGCTAGTTATTTATATGTATATAAAATAATAAACTCAAAATATAAGTGACAACATTGATTGTGTATTGGTTTAAGAATTAACTGCCCGCGCTGACTGTCATGATTTTAGAAGTGCTAGACAATTAGTTCTTTGAACGATGGCCAAAGAATCGTTCCGAATCTAAGTGTAAATTATGCCTATTAATTGTATATTTATGAAGGCCCTGTAATACAAGAATTTATTATATAGCGTGATTTGTTTTTTTTTTTTTTCTAAACCTGGCTAAAGTAACTTATAAAATATTTCTAGTAATCGTAAAAAATTCTATATTCACAACTAAAAAAGTTGCCTGAACCGTTGAATAAAAATATTCAGACGGATAAAAAATTATGGCGAATCGCTTCGTCGGGAAATATTGAAGAAGTTAGATTGAGGAAGCGAGGACATTGTTATTATCGCCTCAATCCTGTTCAACGTTCGAGAACTGAAATAATCTTTGACTCCGTTCATTTGTCGAAGCAGTAAAATTTATGTTTTGATTTCCTTTGCTTTATTCAAGTTGTATTAGTGTATGGTTTGAATAAAAAATAATACAAAAATTATTGAATGTATGTAAAACACACGGAAACCCATTGTACTTTTATAGAAGAAAAGGTATCCTCTTACATTTGTTTTCTGAAAATGCTTTTCAGGACAAAACAATTGGCCTTAGTTTTAATAGTGCTTACTCTTAACTTAAGAGAGCGGAAGCGAAATTTTCAACTTTTCCCAGTGAATTTTTTGTCGTACTTATATCTAAAACAAAGCGTAATGACCCGCGCAGCACGCATTTGTTCGAGAACAATCCAAATAGGCCATTTTTCATGTGGAACAATTGAAGGCGGTACTCTGACACAATTGGCAGGGTATTTTGTCAACCGGTCGTCGTACGAAACTCAAGCATTACAAGTGCACTTCACACGCCCATTTCGTCTCAATGTTAATTGCCTTGTGTATAAATTTGTTTTGAAATAAAAATTGTATTTACTTAGAATTTGATAGATATGAAAATGTATTTAAAAATAATTTTGATTTCAAATAAATATGATATAATATTCACATACATCCATATACATCACATCATCATCATTCTCCTACTCTTATCCCAATTACTCAGGATCGATACAATATGTATTCTTCTTTCATAGTACATATTGTAAAAGTTATTGGCAATAGTTTTATGACCGGCCGCCTGCCAGACGTCATCCTGCTTTGGGAATGTAATTGTTGACCAAACGGCATCAGATGGAGTTAGCCCAGGTCGTTATAAGGTTCTCAGTCGTCCTTTACGACCTCCATGACCAAAGTAAGGGTTGGTAGTATTCGTAGCCGCTACCACACAGCTAGCTATTTCGCGAAATATATACCTACATATCTATACTTATATACACTGAAACCTAGATTAGTGATCCCTCAATATGTAAGAATCTTTAGTTATGAATATAATTATAATTCTGTCTTGTCAGTTTTACCTCTGTTAAACCTTAACTTAACTGAAACTTAATTTCTTAGAATTTCCGTGTTTACCCCTATAATTAGAATTTTACAGCTCCATAGCTCATATAAATGAGACTATTTATTAAATTTAAATTTTTTAGGATAAACATGTCGTGTTATAATTGTGCAAAGTGACAAACTGTGAACGGAGTTAAAAACTATCTTATAGCATTATTTAAAACAAGGAGAGAATTCGTTTTCAGTGTATTATCGATAAAATAAAATTAAAACTATTACGATAAGTTGAGTATCCTAAATTTAAAAAAGACATCTCTATATGTATAAAACGCGTGCGCAATAATAACAGCCCAATAAGTGACCTTCCATAAATAAAACAATTGCCATGTTAATCTGCCTATTTAAGAAACTGAGTAAATGAAAAGCCTATATAATAAATAAATAAAATATAGATTTTCAATGCATCTCTATCTCCCTAAGTATCCCCTCATAGATTTATTTAGCAAATGGGTTGACAATCGTAGTTGGTGTCATGAGTTGTTTAGGTGAATCTCGCTGCCCACTCAATGCGAAGTATTTATCGTATAGCTTATAATATAAATATAAGTAGCAATGAAGAACGTAAATTATTTATGATATTAATCACCTGACAAAATATGTCAGCCGATAAGGTATAAAATCTTGCTCTTATGATTTTCATAGCGGCTCGAGGCAGTGTTGGAATTTTTCGTTTTATTTTATGATGCCGCGCACTGTCGCGAAGAAATATTGGCTCAGCGGAATAGCTCGTAAAGAAAGCCGTTTTCTTTCCACGGGGTTACGCACCGCAACTACACCACCCTCTGCTTACATTTTATTATTAGGCCTCATCCAAATTTTACGACACATGAGATTTCATTTTTAATTAAGTAATCTACTAAATATTAATGTGTTTTTTTTTTTTTTGGGAGTGGGCTACGGGCGGCGCACTCCTCGCACCACTCCATCCGGGGTGACAGAGGGGCGTAAGCGCACACACCCGTAACCCACCCATGACGTCACCTTCGTCGTTGGGCCGACCACCGGAGCAGAGTGACTTGACGTCAGTGGTCAAATATTAATGTGTAAACAAAACTTTAAAAGCAGTTTGTTTGTATGTATCGTGGGCATGTTTCAAAAGTTAGCAGTGCAGCGTGGTTATAAGAGATTTTACTAGAGTAGTACAGAGTACTGTAAATTACATATTTCTTTTATTTAAGTATTACGTTGTATTTCTTCCCAAAAAATGATAGATTTTTGAACACATTAACCGCCAAAAGTGTTTAAGAAAGATGTTAGCTAATATATACAAATCAACCGACAAACTTTGGGGAAGAAAGGTTCTTGAGTGGCGACCACGAATCGGACGACGCAGCGTAGGACGACCCCCACTCGGTAGACTGATGACCTCATCAAGGTCGCAGGAAACCGTTGGATGCAGGTGGCACAGGACCGTAGCAGATGGCATTCTCGTGGGGAGGCCTATGTCAAATAGTGGACGTTTACGGGCTGATGGATGGATACAAATAAAACAATTTTTCCTTGTGAAAACGAAGTAAGAATACAATACAAGAGAATAGGTGGTGACTTCCCTCCTGCACCTCCAACTCACCATCCTCTCTTGCCTATGGGTGTCGTAAAAGAACATTAAGACATATGGTATACTTATAACATCGAGAAGAAAAACTCGACATAAAACCAACACGGCTGACCTATGCTTAGTGCGTAAATTTCTCTCCCATTGTGGAGGAAACTCAGCGCAATAGTGGGACTTAGGTGAACTACATATCATATCATCACGCCATATCCCTTGAATAATATCCTAGGTGAAATGAGATAATGATAACAATAAACCAAAGAATCTTATAAGCATAAAAAATGGGGCAATAATAAAAAAGTTTGCAATTGGATCCAGTGGGATATTACTGATGAATATTTCTAAAGTTCAGTGTGGTGACGAAGTAAGAATACAATTTACCACCCCTTATCTTGTGAGTGGTCGTAAGAGACGATTAAGTGATATAAAATGCATATAATATTTATACAATAGAAGGAAAACTCGAAACAAAACCCTATACCAACACGCCTGACCAGCGTGGTATAGTAGATCAATTTCTCTTCCATTATGGAGGAGGTTCGAGCCTAACAGTGGGCTTAGATGATGATGATGATTGCCAAAGTAATATTTCATCACATATTTTATGAGATACTTCTTGAATTTAGATACTTTTTCCAGTGGTAGGACCACACCGTTGACAGTTTTCTGTCTATAGCTCCGGGCCGGTCCGTCCAGGGTAGTAACCTCGGACTACTATCTACTATGGATCTACACTACGCATGATAGTGGTATCACTCATACCGCACATCAGATCGCATACAATACCACACTCTTGCAGAAAATCAACGTTTGACCAGTGGCAATATGCTGTTCTGCTTCGTTCGGTGAGCGAGAGAGCCAGGAGTCCAACTTTCTGGGTTAGAGGTTTTCATTAGTAGGTAGTGGCCTAGCTATACCACTGGTCTAGCTATACCATTGCCAAGATCCATGGGTGGCAGTAACACGTACCATCAGGTGTGTTGCTTGCACGTTTGCTATCATCCGCAATAAAAAAAAATGCTACTATTTAGTGACATTTACACGTATATCATAATCTTAATCATTATCTGAAGTATATTGTAATGTACAAATTTAAAAATATAGGCTAGAGAGTACCGACGATTGGGCTAACCTGAGCTTGTCTCATTGTCTAGAAGACATTGAGTTTGATTAAATAGCATCACCGTCCAATAGATAAGATAATCTTCTCTTTCGAAAAAAAAAAGCAAGAGCACATGATACATTGCACGTTTAGTCCTTCATCTTACGATTATATACAGGCACCATACATAGATTTCCTTCTTATTAAATAAACAAAAATCTTCATTATTGTGAAAGCAAAAGCTTGAATATAATAATTTTACAGTGATATCCACAAAAACAAACATTTTGTATTCATTACAGCAGTGTCGAGCAGAAATATTAAAACAATTTGTATCAATAAAGAAAGCTGGCCATTAGTTTAGATTAACTAGTGTGACTGGCGTTAGCCGAGTTTTATATGAGCATTGAACAGATAAATAAATAGAAATATTTGAGAGCAAATTTTTTGGTAGTAAAGTATTTTCAAATATATTACAAATAGAATGAAAATAATTCAGTTTAAAAGAAAGATTTTCTCTTGTAAATATAGTAGATATATATAATAGTGCGTTTATGCCCACACAAACAAGTGCTTGGGTTTAACTTAACTTATCGCATTTTTTGACAAGACAATTGCGATGATGATGGTAAAAATTCACTTTTAAACACTGGAACTGCTGTGTTTAAAAGTGAATTTTTACCGAATACGGTCATAGTGCGTCGCCCTCATGCGGTCAGCCTCTCTGCGGGTGACGGACTATTCCCTGGTCCAATCACCCTTGGCTTCAACTAGGGTGATATTAGGTACACGTACCCGCGCCTGCACCGCCCCCCAGGCACCGGCGTCAGAGCGTCTCACCAAAGAGATTTCCTCTCGGACCTGCCCGCGTGCTAGTTCCTAACGCTGCCTGCTGTCTGATCGCCTTAGCGATGGTCAACAGCGTCAGGTCAGTACCAATAGTTGCGACGAGTTCACGGCGTTGGTCTGCCCAGGCCACACAAATCTCGAGCGTTGTGCTGCGCCGTGTCCTCGTCGCAATAGCAGTGGTGATAGAACAGTATCTTCTCCCTCCTCACGACCATGTACAGGTACTTGCCGAAGCAACCATGCCCGTCAAGGCTTGCACCAGTCGGAAGGAAAGGACGCCGTACTGCCGACTTAACCACTCCATCAGCACTGGCAGGAATACCTCGATGGTTTGAACATCGAACCGAGGCCTCTACAGCTGGATTGCCCAACAGGCAATGACGTCACGCCGGGCGTCCCCTCGCCAGGCAGCCATCTCGCTAGACGAGATGATGACTCTGATAGAGTATGAGAGATATATATAGAGATATAGAGTCTGACGGGCATCTCCCGTTCTAAGTACGGAAAAGTTCCGGGAAACAAGCACGCTGCCTCTGTCTCCACCGTGCAGTATCCGCGTATGGCTCCGATCGTCATCTCCCTCTATGGTTACCACAAAAAAGCCCTAAGTCGGATGGTTACCACAAAAAAGCCCTAGCCCTAAGTCGGATGGTCAGGGACCGAACCATCTTCGCACACAGCCATCGGCACGTGAGAATAGGTCCTCGACAACCCTAGTGGGAGGCCAGGCTGGAAAGTTAAATGGGGGCACGCAGAGCTTGCTCAGCGCTGCACGATAAGGGCCACCCCAGGGGCCACGCTTGAGACTGTTCAGCATCTGCTGCCGACTGACGTCCTTCGCCTAATGGATGGCCAGTCTAAAGGCAGACCGCGCATTGCGGTAAGCCTCGTACAGCCGGCCCTCCCGCTCAGCGTCGCGGCGGCGCTGCCGATTGCGGGTATAGGACCTCCGGGCATCTATGCACGAAGCCCGTAGATCTGCCAACTCCCGGGGCCACCAGGAAATCGCCCTTTTCAAGGGAAAACGACGCACATGGGGCATGCCCGCATCGCAGATCGGCATTAACGCACAGTGAATGCGGCCAGCCGCAGCGTCAACCCCTTCCACCGAGAGCGGTGAGGACAGGCACGAGTGCACAATGGCTGCCTCCGCCAGTAGGTTCCGATCGATTTGAGTCCAGCCCACCGCGGAAAAGTGGATGCTCCGTCTGCCATGTGGCCCCTGCTGGGCTGCCGAAGTTGCTCTGTGAGTGTCAATTACAAACCGGTGCAGTTTTCTCCATACCAATTGTTGTTGTTGAGTTCGATATCTTTCTTCTTGCGAGGGAGATACAGATAATTACTAAATGCTCACACCTAGTTTCATTATCTTTTTAGCTTTGTTTATCTTTTTTTTTCATATTTGTTACATCTTGCAGACATTGTTCACTAAAACGATATACGAATAAACCAATTTATTATACTTACTGATGAAAAGCGGTATGCCGATAATGTATTTCTACTTTTATTTTTATATCAACCTTTTGCAATTAGAAAATAGGTATATATTTCGTCTAAATTAAAATGAATGGTAAAATACACACACACACACACACACGCACACTTCGTTGTAATACATAACAAATGTCATAGTGACGACGATGATATTTGAATAACTTTTTAATACAATAATTGTATTAAAAACTGTTCAAATTACTGAAATTTAGCATTTAACATGCTTGATGATTTATAAAAACTTAATTACGAGCGAGAAATGATTGTCACACATGGGATTCGAACCCATACCTATTGGAAATCCGTTCCAATCGTGCTACTACTTACACCAGCGTGAGCTATCGTATGACATTAAATTTTCAGCTCATATTATATTTTCGTCTTTAAAGGAGATATGTGCAATCTACCCGATAATGTTTACACATTATACAAATTTAATACTCTAACTTTGCAGTTAGAATTGTATAATATTATATGATGTCACGACCCTGTTATTCAAATTACTGAAATTTAGCATTTAATATGCTTGATTATTTATAAAAACTTGATTACGAACGAAAACTGATTGTCACACGTGGGATTCGAACCCACGCTAATTAGAAATCCACCAGCGTGAGTTGTTGAATGACATTCAATTCTCAGTTCGTATTATATTTTCGTCTTTAAAGGAGACGTGTGCCATCTACCCGACAATGTTTACACATTATATAGATTCGTCGCGTCATCGTTCATTACAATTCTAACTGCAAATTTAGAGTATTAAATCTGTATAATGTATAAACAATTATATATATGTTCATACAACAATACTAAAAAAGCAATTTAAAAAATTGGTAGGAGATTGGAAAATAGTTTACGACCTATTGGGAGTAGGTATATAGAATCTACCAAAACAAAAAAAAAACATTAAAATCGATTGAACCGTTACAGAGGAGTTCGGCAACAAACACGAGATTTTTACATATAAGAAAAATATATTCGCATGATTACGTCACCGAGCCAACGCCAAAGTTTAAAATAGCGTAATAACAAATAAAATTTGCATCGTTAATTAAATAAACAATAATGCAATTATAACACATTGCAAAGAGACAATGTACGTGACAAGCAAAAACGCTTTAATACATTTGCTCCAGCGTCATTACAGTTTATCGCTACTTTGGCGCGAACCCGAAATAAATAGCCGCTATCAAACAGCGATTACACAAACTGTTCACAACCTCATAAAAAAGCAAACATTACGAAATCTCTGATGTCAAAGAAAAATAAATCGCCAATAAAGTTTAACAGCTTCACAATAATGTTATAATGGTTGTAACAAAACCAATATTTCGTTATAATCTGGATCATAAAATAATGTGACATATTACATATAATATTCTCCAGTACATACATATACAGCTTTATGTATGTTGTTTAAGTTTGGTGTACCTTAAGTCTAACAAGTCTAAATCAAACAAGTGAAAACTATAAAGATTTAACACATTAATGATGTCTGATGATTCTGTCATTTTTGTATTTAATTTTAACTTCCTCTATGTATTGAATACTTTTTAGCACTCTCTTCACTCAGTCCTCGGGAAATACAATTTAATAAAAATATATTAATATAGGTAATAGTTATAAGGGCCGCATCATTAACAACTCACTACTATCGACAGTTGGTGATAACAAAACTAGTTGGCTTGTCAAACATAAAAATTATGGGTAGTATCGCCTCTAAGAATGACCGCGCCATGTGGGTATTCTATGAGACAGATCTCCATCCAGCAATAAACCTGAACACTGATGAAAAATAAATATCCAGAAGTAGGTTTGTTCCAAACAATGAGACATGCATACTTACTAATAATATCTAATCAAATCATCTATTATGCATAAAACACTTTTTAAGTTGCATACTTTAAATAAAATTGTAAGTACACATGGTTGCAAGTTTAACAAGTATTAGCTACAGTGCGATACCCTTCGAACCAGCATATATATTTTAAATATATAATACAAAAACAAAATAAAAATAAATTAATTAAAAAAAATATGTCCAGACTAAATACAACAAGCGGCACTCGATAACGAGTTAACTACTAGAGCAGCTATTATTATATCAGAAATCATCATCATATAATTGAGGCCATACACGCTAGGTTTTGCATGATGGTTTTAGCCGTGCATGTATAACCAGGTGCAGGTAAAACCGAGTTTCACATTACATATACACGTTAGGGCTTGCATGCACAGTTTTGCTATTAACTCTCAGTTGAGCTACGTGACGTTGTGTGTAGGACGCCTACTTCTCAGTTAAGCTACGTAGTACGACAATTACAAAACAGAGAACTGTGTCAGACAAGCTTGCCAGACGCCACACACTTTGGATTATGCTCGCGCGCAAACATAACCGAGCAGCAAAAATATCATTTTTTTATGGAGGCCATACAGGCTAGGTTTTGCATGATTGTTTTAGCCATGCATGCATAACTGACAGGCAATCCCTAGCGTGTATTGTGATTAAACTCTACAGTTATCGGTGCATGTACATCCAACCGAGCAAATATCAAAATTGATATTTTATGCCACTCGGTTATGTTTGCGCGCGAGCATAACCGAGCGTGTGTGGCGTCCGGCGTGCTTGCCTGCCACAGTTCTCTGTTTTTAATTGTCGTACTACGTAGCTCAACTGAGTGGTAGGCGTTCTACACTCACCGTAACTTAGCTCAACTGAGACTTAATGGTAAAATTGTGCATGCAAACCTTAACGTGTATGTGTAATATGAAACTCGGTTATACCTGTCGGTTATGTATGCACGGCTAAAACCATCATGCAAAACCTAGCGTATATGGCCTTCATTATATTTGCTCGGTAACATGTACATGCACAGATAACTGTACAGATTAATCAGATACACGCTAGGGCTTGCCTGTCGGTTATGCATGCACGGTTAAAACCATCATGCGGAACCTAGCGTGTGTGGCCTCCATAAGAAAATATATGGATAATTAAACATTTAAATAATAACCCTCAGATTTTGTAACCACAGACATCGTGAGTTTATATTATACGACGATATTGTGGATTTGATATTAACTATGTACCCTGATTTATAAACACAAACATAGCTTTTGCTAACACTACAAGACATAATGTCTATTTGCATCTCACAGACGTAAGCAATCATAAAATTATACTCGTCTTATATTTACGACTTCACAAGCAAATGTAATCTTATTTTAATTTTGTTATTCGAGCTAAATATCCATCTAATTTTCGTTTCTATTTAAAAACATTGACTATTTATTAAACTTAAGGAGTGGCTGATAGAAATTACAATGCTGTAATAGATTAGAGATGTCATTTTAAGAGAAATTAATAACGTCATATTGAAAATAAACTATGTCCTTAACTATTTAAGAAAAAGTTAACCATATAGTCAGACATTTATCCACAAATTTGGCAGATGCCTAAATATATGTATGGTGTTTGTTTTCTATTAGTTTTATACTTCTAAATAGATCTATCATAAAGCCGTGTATGTGGAGCTATGTCAGCGCGTCTTTACCAAACATCATCATCATCATCATTCTCCTACTCTTATCCCAATTACTTGAGGTCGATACAATATGTACTCTTCTTTCATAGTACATATTGTAAAAGTTATTTGCAATAGTTTTAGGACCGGCCGCCTACCAGATGTCAACCCTCCTTGGGAATGTAATTATTGACTAAACGGCATCAGATGGAGTTGGCTCAGGTTGTTATAAGGCTCTTACTTTTACGACATGCACGAGCAAAGTAAGGGTTGATAGTATTATTAGCCGCTACCACACAGCACGCTTCTTTATCAAACATTGAAAGGCAATTAAATGTGATCGAAAGATTCAAACCCGCCAGCAATTTAATGTAGGATTGATGTTGTAATTTTAGTTAGTTTAAAATAATTGTATGTTGTAATTTTAGTTAGTTTAAAATAGGTAGGTTTTCAATGTGATATGTCTCTCAAATTTTACATTTGTGTTATTTTGTAAATGAGAAATAACATTCCTTATGTTAAGGGGTTAGGGGTAGTCAGGATTTTCAAAAAATCTATTTATTTTTTTTTGCATTTTCGTTAAGTGTAATATCTTAAAAATATTCTCTGAAAATTTGAAGTTAATCAGATAATTACTTTTCGAGTTATTCGACAAATAACAAAGATCGCTCGGGCACTCCAAAACGCTCGGGAGTAGGTAGCTAGCGGCAGCTGCAAGCAACCAGTTTCTTAGGTTTTATTGTCATCCATGAACTAAACCTTTGATGTATGTAGTAGTACCTAAATTTATAAATGCCACTTCCACAATGGCTGAAGAACTATTATATGGCCCAGGAATAGATGACTCGGTGTAAGTGATTAAATAATTCGTATTTCTGTACGTAAATCTAGTGTGAAACTTTAAATGCGTTTTTCTCAAAACTATGTTTTTTGAACTGGTGACAACTGTAACTCGATAACCGCTCAGTAGATTTTAATGAAATTTATACAGCCTTTAGAATACATAATAAACTCGGGCCTGATCGAAGGATTTTTTCTTTTTCAAAAATTTCGAGTTTTTAAGACCAATTAACTGTTGATTTTTTCCCGAAAATCTAGAAAAAAATTTCCTGAGGCCGCCATTTTGTTAATTTATGAAAGAAAGAAAAAAGCTTCGATCAGGCCCAGGATTATCTATTTATAAAACTATTTTTTTCCATCCGATTGATTTTAGATGAATCTCCAAGGACTTATGATAGTCACCGCAAGGACCTTTTTTTGAAACTGGGTCAACACAGACAGCTATAACTTTGGAAATTATATTTTTTTTTTTCAAATTTTCGTAACTTCAAGTCAAAACATTGTATAATAATGCCATATTATTACTTTTGTAAAATAACATGATTTAATAGCAAATAAAAATTACTGAAAATTCTCATTTTTTCGTGTCTCTGACTACCCCTTTTTTTTTTTTTTTTTTTTTGTGGTGGGCCATGGACGTCGCACCCCGCCAAATCGGTCCGGGGTGACGGAAGAGGCGGCGCGCAACCCCATTGACCCACCCTGCAAGCACCTCTTCTTCGCCATGCGAGCGGGCCACCGGTACCCGATCTTTGTCTTCGGTGGCCCGCTCGGCGGTATGCCCTCTCGGGCTCCTCTCCTGTTGACGCCCCGACAGATTTCGCCGTCGAGGCGTCGTCCTCACGCGGTGGCCTCGCGTCGGGTGACCGGACAATTCCCCGGTCCGATCACCCGAAGCCTCGGTTAGGGCGGCATCAGGCGCAGGTATTCGCGCCTGCGCCGCCCTGGCCGCGGGCGGCGGCCCGGGTCACGGGAATCCTCCCGGTCCCGTTCCGCCGCCTCCTTCTGCGAGATGACAGCCTCGCAGAAGGCGGCGACCGCGTCCCAATTCCTGACGCTGTCGACCATCGCCCTCGCGTCTCTGACTACCCCTAACCCCTTAATACGGATTTTACATGTTCAATAAAATAATTTCATTTAAAAAAATAATGGTCTCCACGGGTCCCATAGTGTTGAATGAGCTTTTCCATACAAAATAATATAAAGTTTATCAATGCGCAGGCGCATTTGTCGCATAGTCGATATGATAATACGACTAAAAAGTTAAACTCTAAAGTTAACGCATTTTTTTTTAAATATAATCAATATTATGTACGCTAAGAAGAATAATAAATATAATTTTAAAATTTCTTATCTCTTAGTTTGTTTCAGCTTATCTTAAAAATAGCTGAACCGATTTTAACGGTATTTTTTCAGAATGAGGTTATAAGTAATGACAAATACTACTTTTTTCTAAGAAAAAAACTGAGCTCATCACAAAATATTACAAACCCTAGACAAAGTCGTGTATAACAATTAGTTACATCTTAACTTCTAAATTAAACCTTTGTAGTTACGTGAATATCCTAATTTTAACATGTAGGTTTATATCTGTGTAGGTTTATTGCGTGAATATCCTAATTTTAACAAAATAAGGTGACTATCACTTTTCAATTATTACTAGTGGTGGTGGTTTCAATAATTATAATAGTGGTAAGACCACGCTGGTGACAGATTTCTGTCTACAGCCGCGGGAATGTCTGTCCAGGGTTTTACCAAACTCTCGCAGAAAATCGACGTCTGAGTAGTGGCAATATGCTATTGCGCTTCGTTCGGTGAGCCAGAGAGCCTGAAGCCCAACTGGGTGGGTTTGGGGATTAGTAGGCAGCGGTCTAAGCTATACCATTGGTATTGCAAAGGTCCATAGGCGGCAGTGACACTTACCAACAGGTGTGCTGCTTGCTCGTTTGCCATCATAAGCAATAAAAAAAAATGAAAAGAAACTCACTATGATATCTCTGCATTACTCGAAATTCGAAGAATCGAATGTAAAGAGAAATCGAATGGTCGAAAGAGGAGAATTGAAATGAAAGCGGGATAATTATGATGAAAAGGTTAAAAAGCAAAAAAAAAAAATTATACGCGCTTTATGTATTTAAAAGTATAAAACAAACATATTGCAACATTTACGGAGTTCTACAATAGGTTTTATTTGAAAAGGTAGTATAAATTTTATTGCACATATTTTGAAGGTATCGAAACTCGAGCTTAATTGCAATTCACGCCATTTCCGTTTATGTGCTTGCAAAAACATCTGGCCCCTTGATTGCCTTACGTTTTTATGTGCACTTAGGAACACAAACATCATTCCCGGGGAAATGTATCCAGGTATCTAAATAATGCAATGCGAGTCCCACATTTACGGTACATAACATCGTTATTTAATTTAAATTTTTAACAGAATCCTTAACTTATTTAAATTACTAATGTAAGTTAATAAATATAAGATAATCTTTAAATTACTGAAATTTAGCATTTAATATGGTTAATTATTTATAAAATCCGATTACGAAATGAAAAATGATGTCGCAAGCGGGATTCGAACCCGCGCCTATTAGGATTCCGGCCCAATCGTGCTGCCACTACACCACCGCGACTAATTGTAGGACATGCAAATTTCATTTCGTATTATATTTACGTCTTAAGGTGACGGTATGCTATCTACCCGACAATGTTTACACATTGTTATAGGTCCTATATGTTATAGGGTCCTACAATTAGTCGCGGTGGAGTAGTGGCAGCACGATTGGGCCGGAATCCCAATAGGCGCGGGTTCGAATCCCGCTTGCGACATCATTTTTCATTTCGTAATCTGATTTTATAAATAAGATAATCTTATTATTATTTATTAATAATAAAGAAACATTTATCGGTCATGTACTGAAGGTAGGTGGAGTCAAGAGTCTCCGAAACCGGCGAGCGTGTATGAAGAGAATTATGAATGTTGAGGAAGCGAGTGAAGTTTGCAAGGATAGAATTCTCTGGCACTCTGTTCTCTCTGCCTAACCTGCAAGGGATATGGCGTGATGATATGTATGTATATATGTATTTATATGTAGAGACAAATGGAAGCTTTTGAAAATATAATATAATATAAAGATCTTAGTAGCAAAAATGAATTGAACTAGATTTTAAGTAATGATAATATTATGATGTGTTTAATTACATTAATAAAGTCAATCCATTGTTCATCATCATCTCAGCTCATATATGTCCCACTGTTAGGCTCGAACTCAATGGGGGGGAAACTGATTTGTTATACCACATTGGTCAGATGTGTTAGTATAGGGTTTCGTTTCGAGTTTTCCTTGTCTTGAATAGATGTTACATGCATTTTATATTGCTTAGTCGTCTCTTACGATCACCCACGGGTAAGATGAATTGTATTCTTATTCGATCACCACACGGATAGTTAGTATACACAATAATAAATAAACAAACAATACATTATTAGTTTAGACATACTAAGAATTAGTCAGACATACCTGGTCATAGTGTCCAATTAGATTTTACCTTGGTTTAAAGGCATATACTGTTCGTGTGGTGACGGATTAATAATTCACGAGCCCTTTCTTGTCTTTTTCTTATCATCATAACCATCTCAGTTCATATACGAGTACGTCCTACTGCTGGTTTCTTTTTTTTTTTTCTTTTCTTTTTTTTTGTGTGACTTAGTTGTTAGCCTCAGATGGCTATGACAACTTTACCCGGACTGTGGGTGAGCGCTGAGGGCTCTCAAGCCGTACTGCTGGTTTCGAACCTCCTTCGCAATAAGAGGCAAATTTACCTACGTATAATAGATAATTTGAAATAAAACTACTTTTACGGATTCTATCACGTTTGTACTTTACAGTGATCATGGTCACTTCTCAGTCCTCCCGTGACCATGATCACTGTAAAGTGTTCGAAACGTCGGGAAATTAAAAATCAAATACAAACGCGATAGAATCCGTAAAAATAGTTTTATTTCAAATGTGTAATACTCGCGTAAACATTAGAAATCATTATATAATAGATAAATTTTCAGGCTAGTTCGACATGCTGGCAAAAGGTTTCATTTCTAAATTTTACCTAAGCAAGAGAAGCAAATTCCGAAATAACACGCGCGTGTTCTACGCATATTTAATCAATTAGTCGTCTTGTAACACCACACCCACGAGCGGGATAAACGATGGTGAATTGTATTCTAATTTCATCCCCACTCTTATATTATATGGAGGGCAGTATAATTTTGGATGCAATTGTCCACAGTGACTTGCCGTTTGCTTTAAATCCTAGATTGTGCGTTTTATCTTTAATCTCTTGGTAAATAAGCAATAGGCTTACCCCTATTATGAGTACTATGAGTATGTGGTGTACAATACTGTGAGTTTATCCATATTACAATAAATCTCAACTTTTAAATACGAGTATACTACAATTCTAAAAGCTTCTACAATTCTAGGGGAAGTTTGAAAGTAGCACCAGTGATAGAGAAGATTAGGAGCGCGAGATTATCTTGGTATGGACATGTGATGAGGAGGGATGAAAGACATGTGACAAGGAGGGTTATCAATATGCTTGTGGATGGCCGTAAGAATTGTGGGAGACCCAAAAAGAGATGGATGGATTGTGTAAACGAGGATATGTGTATGAAAGTTGTGAGTGCAGACAGGACGGCTGATAGAAGATTATGGAAGGCAAGAACATGTTGTGCCGACCCCACTTAGCGTGGGATGAGGGCAGGCAAATGATGACTACAATTCTAAAGGCCTTTATATTCTTTTTTTATATAAAAAATCACCCAGTACTTAAAACTACATCCCTCATGGAAAGGAAAATGGAAAATATAATCTTCGTAAACGTCCTAGTTACCTAGAAACTCATTAACATTTGCCTTGAAGACAGCTCAATTATAATCGGACGGCAACATAAATACTGGCAAATTATTCCATTCCTCTTCATACGTATTGTAAATATTGTTAGAAAATGGATACGGCGATATAGGTACATTTAAAATAAAAAAGTTAAGTGTCATTAAGTTATATTAATCAATCAAGTAATATAAAATTGATTTGTTAATTGATTGATAAAGCAATCAAATATCTTTGGTCAGTCATACAGAGTTTTTACTTCGTAAAGTACCTACTCTTGATTGCAATCTTTATAAACTTCACAAACCTGAATCCATTAGCAAATTAACTTATTGTGTGATTGCATTAACGATCCTTAGTTCTTTATCATTTCTGGGAACGGTTTTGATTTTAATGTCAGTGCATAGTCATATTTCTTTCTTTTACATAGTTATTTTATTCAACATTGATCATCGTCTTTCAGCTTTTCAGCGTCTACGCCCCGGCGTAACTCTCTTCCTAATAAGAGGATAGCGGCGGAATCACCTCCTTTAGTAGGTTGGCGGTCACAGTGTAATACCTGAAACGTAATACCTGAAACGTTTCACTGGGAAACCTTCTCCAAAAGAGAGCTGCTGTCCATTCCCCTAATGAGAACTTTTACTAAGACTCCCATGGGCAAATAACGAATGGTACCAACAGTATTTATATCCAGTCGTCACATGACGGCCTTTTTAATTACTTGCCTTTATTCGTAAATAGATACGAAAATTTTATCAGAACCTAATTTTGTTTTGAATGGGATTTAGTTGTCGTTAGTTAGATCAATTTGATTTCTCGTGCTGTTTTTTATCTGTTTACAACAAATATACGCCTCATTCGTATTATCCGTGTGGTGACGGAGTAAGAATACAATTCACCACCCCCTATTTTACCCGTGGGTGATCGTAAGAGATGACTAAGGGATATTAAACGCATATAACATTTATGCAAGAGAAGGAAATTTTGAAATAAAACCCCGATACCAACACGTCTGACCAGCGTGGTATAGTAGGTTAATTTCCCTCCTATCACGGAAAAGGCCCGAACCCAAAAGTGGGACATATAAAGACTATGATGATGTGATGAAACGCCTCATAGAGTATCCACGAGACAGGAAAGAATGAAGATATTTTTGTATTACTTAATCAATCAACGCTGCACCTGTATGGGCCGATAGGGCCACCATTTCTTTTTTTTCTTTTTTTTTTTGTGGTGGTCTATGGACGTGGTCGCGCCCCGCCAAATCGGTATCCGATCTTTGTCTTCGGTGGCCCGCCCGGCGGTTTACCCTCGCGGGTTCCTCTCATGTCGGGGCGTCGCCTTCACGCGGTGGCCTCACGTCGGGTGACCAGACAATTCCCCGCGTCCAGTCACCCGAAGCCTCGGTTAGGGCGGCATCAGGCGCAGATATTCACGCCTGCGCCGCCCCGGCCGCTGACGGCAGCCCGGGTCACGAGAATCTTCCCGGACTCGTTCTGCCGCCTCCTTCTGCGAGATGACAGCCTCGCAGAAGGCGGCGACCGCGTCCCAGTACCTGACGCTGTCGACCATTGCTTTCGCGACAGCCGGCAGCGTCAGTTTGGCACCGATAACAGTGACGAGGTCACGGCGCTGCCCGTCCCAGCTCGGACATACCTCGAGCGTATGTTGCGCCATATCCTCGCCGATAGGGCCACCATAGGGACGGCTCGCCTTAAATTACTACAGAGCCAACGATTGGCCCTAATATTCTTATGTAAAGCCTATAGAACGGTTAGTACCGAGGCTTTTCCAGTGCTAGCGGGTGTGCTTCCGGTTGATTTGGAGATTCAGAGACGAGCGTCAATGTATTGCACCACAAGGGAAACAATAAATACCGATTTCCTTCTACCGCGCGGCCGAATTAAAATTGGCAGATTGTTTGCGCCACAATCCAATGTCTATGAAGAGCTTTTAACTGAATGGCAAAAAAGATGGGATTCATCGTCGAAAGGCCGTCATCTTTATCAATTTTTTCCATGCATCTGAAAGCGCCTGGAGAAAGTGTGACTAGAGGTTGACCATTCTGTGGCCCAATTTTTAATTGGACATGGCAACTTTAAAAGTAAATTATTTTCTTTTAAACTCGTACCTTCACCACTATGTCAATGTTCCACACCTGACTATGAGTATGAACAATCAGCACATCACATTCTATGGGAGTGTGATCTCTGGCGAAACGAGCGTAACCTTATGTTAAACAGTTTGCAAGTCACCTGTGGAGTAGTATACTATACGGACCTTGTGGCAACTTGAGAAAATTTCCGTGCGTTCATGCGTTTCTGCCATACCTACTGTAGCAATCAATGTTAACGCTTACATATAGGCCCCGTTAAGCTCTTCCGTATCCGTGGTGCCGTACGGCTGCGCTTATCGTAGCCGTACACCTCTTTAATTATTGGCTGACTAGTCATTTTGTTTTCCTGTCTCCCGCTTTGCCTAGGAGGGAAGTGGAATCACTCTTTCCAACTCCTCCTCTTTAACCTTTTCTAATTAAATTTGTTGCGGGTTCCAAGACAATTAAAATCATATCCCGGGACTGCCTGAGGGTCAAACCTTGGTGTCATTTACAGTGACCATTGTGGATCCTGGCTTACAGGAGTTACAATGGTGGGAATGCGTGGTGGGATTAAATCAATCAACGATCATTAAAATGCATAATATAAATTTAATATTAAATTATTATTGGATGCAGGTGGCACGGGACTATTCTGAGTGGCATTCTCATAGGGAGGCCTATGTCCAACACTGGATATCTACAGGCTGATGGATGGAAGAATGCATTAAATTATTACAGTCTGTGGTTGGATTTTAGTTCAGTACGTTACAGTACAAGTATATATCTAAATATTTTCTATCTTTAGAATATTATAGTATCTATTACTCGGGTTAAGAATACAGTGTCTCACCATTACTCTTTCGTAGGAGATACCACTAGTAGTGAATAGTAGTGCGTTGTTCATCATCTCTACTCATATACGTACCTCTACTGCTCAAACCTCCTCCACTCTAGGAGGGAAATTGACTTACTATAACCACACTGGTAAGACGGGTTGGTACTGGGTTTTATTTCGAGTTTGCCTTCTCTTACAAACTTGTTATTTGCATATACTTTATCACCATAGGAAGAGCACTTTACTAAGAAGTTTATAAACTACTATAGCATATAGCAGGTACTATAGGCGATAGACAATTGCTGTGTTATGATTACTACTGTCATAAAAGATGATTAAGAGCATTTCATCGACCTGAGCCAACAACGTCAGGCAGGCGATCAGTGATAAAACTATTATTAATTAGCCAATAACTCTTTAAAATATGTACAATGAAAGAAAAATACATATTGTGTTGACCCCAAGTAATTGGGATAAGAGAAAAAGATGATGACATAGGACTAAGTAGCATAATCGCCTGGCCACCGAAGACAAAGATCGGGTAGCGGTGGCCCGCTCATACGGCGAAGAGAGGTGCTTGCAGGGTGGGTCCATGGGGTTGCGCGCCGTCTCTTTTGTCGCCCCGGATCGATTTGTCGGAGCGCGACCACATCCATGGTCCATCCTGCAAAGAAAAAAAAAAAAGTAGCATAATCACCACTATGGAAAGTTCTAGATCGCACATTCTTCAATAAGCTGAAAAAATATTATTGTTCGCTTTAATAGAAAAAAAAACAAATACTTTTACACAGTTTTGATACTTTCGTACAAATAAATATACATAGGTCAAAACTTGGTATTCCTAATAATGATATCGTGAAAGCGAAACCATGTTCCGAATCCTTCGGGGGATTTTAAGTAACCGCGTCGTAAGGGTCAACTGAATGGTTTGACCATATAACATGCATTTTGTATTGAAACAATGGCAATGAATGGACATCTGCTGGAGATTGCGTGAACTGCTCATTTCGTTAATACTTGAATATAAAATGGAAAGACACGTATCAACAAAATGTAATCTAGTTGTGAAATCTAAAATTTTTAAATATATCAAAATAATTCTAATAATTTATTATAAAGCCGCGGGCAAAAGCTAGTGTAGCTTTTGCCCGCAGCTTCGCCCGCGTAAAAGGTTACTTTCCTAAAGTTTTTCATCCCCTATTTTTATTTTACCCCTTAAGGGTAAATTTTTACATGTTAATGTCATATTTATTTATATCTAATCAATAGCCTAAAAATAAGTTTCAAGCTTCTGCCTTTAAAAGTGACAATACTTCCTTACAACGTTTCATCCCCTTTTACAACCCTTTTTGGCATTAAAAAGTAGCCTAGGTCCCGTATCAGGTTCTAGACTATCTGTGTACCAAATTCATTTAGATCGGTTCAGTAGTTTTGGGGTGAAAGAGCGAAAGACAGAGTTACTTTCGCATTTATAATATTAGTAAAGATAATGAAATGAAGTATTAATGATTTATGTATAACTACCTTCTGCCCGCGACTTCGTCCGCGTGGAATAGTTGCCAGTTAGCGTTAATCCAAAGTAACTATTCCACGCGGACGCAGTCCCGAACAGAAGCTAGTCATAAATACCCACACAGTACTTGATCATTATTTTGCTGTAATGTTATTTTAAAATTGTGATATCTCCTAAGATGTTCATTGTAACAAATTAAAAATCATCCGTAAATGTGTTATTCCCTATGTTTATTTTTCACCCTTTTAAGAGTTGTTTTTTTAGAAACTTTGAATACCATAATTATTTATATCTAATCAACAGTCTAAAATATAGGTAAGTGTTAAGCTTCTAATTCTAAAAATGGTAATCCTTTCATACAATATTTCATCCCCCTTTTCAACCCTTTACAACGTTTTTTTTTTTCAATTAAAAAGTAGCCTATGTCCTTTCTCAGGTTTTAGACTATCTGTGTACCAAATCTCATTTAAATTGGTTCAGTAGTTTTGCCACCATGAAAGCGAGACAGACAGACAGACAGAGTTACTTTCGCATTTATAATTTTAGTGAGGATTATACGTATGGTGACAGAGTAAGAATACAATTCACCACTCCCTATTTTACCCGTGGGTGATTATAAGAGACGACTAAGGGATATAAAATGCATATATATATATATATATATATATATATATATATATATATATATATATATATATATAACACCAAGAGAGGGAAATCTCGAAATAAAACCCTATACTAATACATCTAACCAGCATGGTATAGTAGGTCAATTTCCTTCCCATTATGTCAGAGGCTCGAGCTCAACAGTAGGACATAATTATAAGAGCTGAGATGATGATGATTAATAGTTAATTATCCATCCCTATTAATGACTATATATATTCTTACTCCGTACCGTACCGTTTATCTGGATATCATATAAACTAAAGAGTCTATGGAGATAGCAGCAGATCGAAATTAACCGCTATGCTATCCCGTCTAGCCAATGTAGTAAATTAATTTCTCTCATTTACAGTAAGCCCATACCTGGTCAGGGACATATATGAGCTGAGAATAGGAGAAAAAGGTTAAGATTTATAAACGGCTTTACCTATAAATAGATATTTTTACGAGTATTACTTATGGTGGCAAGTTTACCAACAAATAAATATTTTTATTACTTATGGTGCAAACGAGCAAGTGGCACACGCCTGATGGTCAGTCTTAATGCTGCCCATGGACCTTTGCAATACCAGGCATACGACCAAGTCACTGCCTACCAATGACAATGCCAAACCCACCCAATAAGTTAGGGTATTACGACCAACGACTGTTTTAAGCTGCACGATTGACAGAGAGCTACTGCTCCCGCAACGGGGTTCGTGCTAATAGCGAGCAAGTTTCTGTAATAAGACTAGATAGAGTCGAAGAAATAACCTAAAGAGCTGACTGCTCTTAGCGGAGAGAAGACTAATGTATCCCTATAGTAGAACGAGGGAATCTGGAGGAGGTTAGGCCGCACTACTACCTCTGGCTTGCGTCAAAGCACGGCAGCGCCCAATCTACAAGATATTGCAGTGCTTAAATAATTTAATCTTCGGTAAGGACTAGGGATATTCGATATACATCGATGCATCGAAAACATCGATGTTTACAATGCGATACATCGAATCGATCCGATGTTTTGAAGAGCTATCGAAATACTCGATGTATCGATGTTTTTTCATAAAACATCGAAATGATGATAACCAGTAAATGCCACAAAAAAGACCTTTTTTTTTTCTTTTAAAAAACTGTTTTATAAGGGACTGGGATAGGTATAAATGCCACAAAAAGGACCTTTTTTTTAGAAGTCAGTTTTATAAGGGATTGGAATAGGTATAAATGCTAAAAAAAAGACCTTTTTTTTTTTTAGTAACGTAGTAAGTAACACTTGATATGACTTTAGAAAAAGTACTCGATGTTTAAAAACATCGATGTTTTCATCCGATACATCGAAAGACATCGATGTACAGTTTCGATTTATCGAATCGAAAAAAACATCGATGTTTTTTCAAAGTGGACACCCCTAGTAAGGACCTGCTCAAGCTATGAAAAAAATGGGCTCCAGATGATAATGCGCTCCACATACTAGAAGCATGTTCCATCTATGAGGCCAGCTATACACTTTGTCAGTTTTAAATAGTAGGAATCCCCTTATGTTTATATAATTCGCTGCTTAATATCATCTCACTCTAACAGGTGTTATAATATAAAAGATTAAAGCTTGTAAATTATAAAACTTACTTTATTAACAATCCTAAAAACTCATGAAACATAAATAGAGGCTCGTAACAAAAAGTTAGCGCGACTATAAATTCATTTTTATGACTCCCACTAAATAAGTTATCCATACAATATGACGTTAGTTTATATATATAGAATGCAGACAGATGTTCGCACGCTACTCGTACAACCGTGTATAAAACGTGAAACATATTATGCTATTCAGTAAACTGATTCCTTTTTATTTTTATTAAAAATGAACGCTATTAATATTATACTATGTGGTAATAATAATATGAACACTAAAATTATGCATGGGTTCTTGTAAAAGTCGATTATGAGTTCCACACGGACCTGAAACAATTCCAGCCGTTATCATGATTGGCGATTCACAAGCAAGCTTATTACCGGTGGTAAAAATTAAGACTACACAGTCCTATGTCTCATGTACTTTTACTTGTGTTAGAAAAGAAGATATGCTATGTCCACTTTTATAAATTGTGGTAAGGTTAGAATTATATAATGAATTCTTGAGTTTTGCGAGTTTTACTTGCCTGACATTTTGAACACTTCAGCATATGTAACTATAAGAGTACAACACTTTTTTGCCGAACTGAGGATTCGAAACCAAAAACTCACAATTACAGTAACATACGTAATACTTATCCGTTTAGCCTAACATAACAATCCTCCTTCAAAATATTACTGTGGTATATTTTTTTTTATTTCTATTTGCCGGTAGCGGTGGGTGTTTTACGTTTCCCGGAGAAGAGCTGTTGCTCGATCTCTTGGCGAACCCTTGAGCAATTTAGTTGAAGAATCCATGGCAGGTAAAGGGAAGGCGTCGGTTGTAGTCTTTTACCGTGGTCGCACGAAAAAGACTATCCTGTGTCATCTATCCATACCATATAGTTGTTTGTACAAAGGCGATTGCCTGGATCTTCTCTGTGAGTTCACTTAAGGTGTGAGCTGTGATTGGTATATAGCTGTAAAGGTAACTGTGATTACTTTCAATACAGGCGTTTGCAATTTTGTATCTGCATTTTTGTTCCTTGTGTCTGATCCATTCGTCTACATATTTTAAATTGTATTCATTTGTTACTATCGCAGAGTTTATAACTCTGCGATAGCACTTACCTATTGTCAATTTTACATTATATCTGAAATTAATCCAATACTCTAACACCAGACTGGAACGTGGCCGCAACTGAGATGATCCGATAAGAAACACAGCGGGGATGTTTTATATTTTAAATTAAATATTTCGTATATTAGTGGCTCTGTGAGCTGTACAGCTAGGGAGTCTGTCAAAATGTTATGACATTTTTGAACATATTTTGAAATGTCTGAAGTAGAGTTCATTAAAACATTTCCAATTTCCATGTCTCCATTTATAAAAATAAAAAAAAAATTATAGACAAAAATATACATAAAATTATCGAACTGGTTCACAAGATCTTACGAGAATATGTTGAGAAATGTCCTGTAGGGGAGATCGGCCGGACATTTAGGTATCCTGCCAGATATATGACGGCATTTTTGTCTAAACTAAAACGGTAATGCTCGATTGGCAAAAATTATATACAACGTGTTTAGTAACTATTAGCTACAATATACTTTGAACTAAGATACATTACTTTTTCCACGTTATACAAAAGGTTGGCTGTACAGGCTGTATCAGATCCTATGAGCGGCAACCGAACACGAGTTAACTACTGAAGTAGCGATACCTCCCTTTTTTTGTGTGTCTTAGTTGTTAGCCTCCTACACTTCTCGCCTATATTGCTTGCAACTGTAATACAAATAACCCAAATAAAAATATACTCATTACGCATCCTTCGGATATATGGATTACTAAGTGGCAACTGAGTTACGACTTACCACTAGTTCCAATAAATATGATATATATGATTCACCTATGTGGACGGATTAAAAATCCAAAATGTTGTCAACTCTTACTTGCGAGTGGAAATTGTAAAATCAGCTAAGAAAGCACCAAAGACATGAATAGTAGTGCTTTCTTGCGAAACTCATAACACCAACTGCGACCATTAACTCGCCTGATAATCGTGACGATTACAGTCCTTTTCAATAGGCGTCAATGAATATCTAACATCGCTATTTAGAAGTTATTCCATCAGTCAATTACTACAACATCCGACAAAATAGAATTATATATTGTATCACCTATGAGTCGTATTATTATAAAAAAAAGTTACTTTATATTGAGCAAATATAAGCTACACTTAGATACAAGAGATGCCTGATCTGTAAACTTCTTAAGCGTTCCCACATCAAACATAAACAAAACAAATTATTTTTACTCAAAACGATAAACGAGAAATATGACCCTACAAATCCTCAACCTCTTACACTGAAACAGTTGTAAAACTATTATAACAAGATATTGAAGTGTGTAACAACCAGACATGGGAAAAGGGCATTTGAATAGCCTCTAGGTGCGTTAGTTATTCAGCGCGTGACTCGGTGGGAGGTGGGTGGCCTGCCCAGTGCGCTCGTAAATCAAACTCGCCATTCGCTTATACATTATACAGTTTTATTTGTGCGAGCCCGCTGAATAGGTAATAAACTATGGCAGGTGAAACGTTGTGTTCAAATGCGCCGCGAATTTGAAACATACGCAAATATGTATGCATGATTGCCACAGTCTGTTCTAAAGCAACATATAGTGCTTATACATTTTAGCCTACTTATATTGACTAGCTTCGAAAAATGTTAGATTACATATGGTTTCATAACCTTAACATTATATTTCAATATGTAATAAATAGGACTAAAAGAATTCTAATATATAATATAACTTACCTTAATACAATCTAATCTATACATAGTAAACAAAGTCGCCGCCGATGTCTTTAAGCTTATACTTTTAAACTACGCAGCGGTTTTTAATACGATTTTCGCAAATAGACAAAGTGATTTAAGAGGAAGGTTTATATGCATAATTGGAAAAGCTGAGAATATAAAAGATTTGTAATGTGATGACGTAAAAACTTATTTTTACGCTCGCCTAACCTTCCAAGATTTATCTTGTCAATATGCTACGAAATAAAAAAGATCTCCAAAAACGTTCATGATGTTAAATGTATGTCTACTAAGAGTAACCCATAGTAACCATGTTTATCCCTACACATTACTAAAAAATAATGGGTTATTTAGGAAGCTATTTTCAACAATAGTGTTAAGTACTTCTTATACAATTAAATACATTAGATACATTAGATAATTGCCGTGTGGTGACGGAGTAAGAATACAATTCACCACCCCCTAATCTTACCTATGAGTGATCGTAAAAGACGACTAAGGGATATAAAACGCATATAACATCTATGCGAGAGAAGGAAAACTCGAAATAAAACCCTATACCAACACGTCCGACCAGCGTGGTATAGAAGGTCAATTTCCCTTCCATTATGGAGGAGGTTCGAGCCCAACAGTGGGACATATATGAGCTGAGATGATGATGATGATGATGAGATACATTGTGCATTTAATGTACCTATATTAATTATTACAATAAACATATCATTTGGTCACGTACTGAAAGAAGGTGGAGTCAAGAGTCTCCGAAACCGGCGAGCGTGTATGTAGAGAATTATGAATGTTGAGGAAGCGAGTAAAGTATGCAAGGATAGAGTTCTCTGGCACTCTGTTCCCTCTGCCTACCCTGCAAGGCATATGGCGTGATGATATGTATGTATAATGAATATCCTAGAATATATCAGGGATTTATAATACGAGGACAGAGCGACAGAATACGTGGCTAGTATAAGTATAGCTTACAAAAATATAATATTTTCATTTTCCTTTGCGTTTTCCCTTTTTTAATATATTAATCCTTTTCATAGTTCCTTTCTTTGTTCTAATTTTTCCAAAAAAAAAAAAACATATTGCCAAATGGGTGAAGTTTGAATCCGGCCGAGGTTATAGTTGAAATCGCCAATGCGTTAACATATTGCCCTGAAGCTGGAGGCACTCTCTTAACATCGAATGGAGCATTCAAGCGTTGACAACGCTTTGTCTTGCTTTTTTTTTTTAATTACACATGGTGGCAAACGAGCAAGCAGTACACCTGATGGTAAGTGTTACTGCTGCCTATGGACCTTTAGGGCCGCTGCCTACCAAGACAAGCCCGAAACCCACCCAGTTGGGCTGCCGGTCTCTCGCTCATCGAACAAAGCGCAATAGCACATTACCATTACTCAGACGTTGATCTTTTGCGAGAGTGAGGTACTAACTACCCCGGACGGACCAGCCCGCGGCTGTAGACAGAGAACTGTCAACAATGTGGTCCTACCACATTTAATTTAACATTGCTTTATTTGTCATTCAGATATCGTCATATCGTAGAATAGTGACAGATCTTATACAGAGTGGAGGTGGACCGCTCCCGAAAATAAAGACAGGTAAACCTACTAGTCCTGCTTGTAATTATAGGCTACACATGTTTTGCAGTTCTGCGTATTCTAATAAATTTTTGCTCGCAAAATAAGTTATTATAAATGACTTATAAGTGATTATGCCAATCGTTATATATTTCAAATAAAAAAATATACAAAGAAAAATAAACCCACCTACAAGTGTAAGACGCATATACATAATATATATTTACATATTTGACATTCATAAACTGATTAACAAAATGCTTTGCATAGAATGCTGCTCTAATTAAAAGTAGGTTGCCTAGTTTGATATTAGCTTCGGTTAATGTACGTCACGTCGGGCGGTTTGTCGATCTCGGGACGCGACGGTGCAGAAAATTCAAAGCTGTCCTGGTACCGCATATACCACAGACTTCGTGCAAGCTCTAATTCTATCAACGTTGCTGATAAATCAAACAAAATTACAATGTAATTTAGGAAAAAAATTATAAGTCCATCCATCAGCCTGTCACAGTCTAATTTTGGACTAAAGCTAGGAATAGTGCTATATTCACTACACTTTGGTTGCTGAAAAGATTACTACTTGTTCCCCTGATGCTTCCTCAGCCAGTTTTTACGACTCCATTGGATTGCAACTCAGAACGCAGCATAGCAACCAATCGCATTAAATGGTTGCCGATGACTTTAAGATATCGTCAGTCCACCTAGTGGGATGTTCTATTGTCTAGTGTTTGTAGTGGCGTATGTCCAGACCATAGCCTACAAAAAAAAAAGGTAGACTTTCGAGTGTTAGTGGTTTGACACGGTCTTCATTATGGGGATGAGGAGCTTGCTTCTTGTTTGTACGAGATTATTGAAATTAAGAAAAATAAAAATTTCAATAGATAGAAAGGCTGGGTATTTTTCACCTAATTAAAAGTACAAAAAAAATACCACCACAAGATACTGTATAAGCACTTATTGTATAAATTCGCACACTACTAGTACGCACAATACTAGTTAAATATCATTTTATTCAACTTTAGTATGTAGCCTCTTAAAAGGTAATAATTAGTGTTATGTCTCTTGAGTTTTATTACCTGATCATTATCAGTGTGGCCACGTTCCGATCCAGTGACAGCTTATTAAATTTCTTAGTTTTAATTAATAAATTGTCATAATGTAATAATTACCATAAACTTAATGTTTGATAATAATGTTTAATAATAACTGACCAAAATCAACATAATTTTTCTATATAGAAACATTTATTTTTTTACACTGACAATGAATCTGTATCAAAAATTTGGGTTAAATAGTAAAGTATACCCCTCCTATACTAATAAATATAACAGCGATGACTGGGAACGGATGGGATGAATAGGAATGGATGGTGTAGCGTCATATTTTTATACCCTAGATAAAATTATACTTTTAACATATAAGTTTGTTCACTTGAGTTTAAGATTACATTTCGTAGGGTCTCGACCACTCGAGTCTAATACTAGGAATTTGAGAGCCAACGTTCTAAGAGTGTTGGGCACGACATCTCTGGAATAGCATAATTTCATTTACGATTGTTAAAGATTCACTCCACAGTCATAGTACATAATCATTTCGATCATTATAATAGAAATAGAAGTTCGAAAGGAGAACTCTAATTAGATATTATCTTGATGAAAATAAGGACTGCCTCCCAGCCCGTTTGATCAGGGTCTGATTTTCTGTAAAGATCAATTTTTCTCCTGCTATGTAGGAGGCTCATTTTCGTTTAATTCTAACATCCTTGATATTAGAATTAAACAAACATATTATTGAGTTTTTTGCAGCTCCTTGGTAATCCGGTAAATAGCAATAGCAAATTGTAAGACTAACAGGACTTATCCCTATTACACTATTTAAAAATATTTGGGTACAGCAGCCCTGCTGATACTTTTTTCGTGATATGAGCGAAAAACTATAAAAAATATATAAAAATCATCCAGTTAGTATCAATAGAAGGAAAAAATTAATAACGCTGACTGGATATATTTTTTGAATAAAAAAATTTAATGGTTCATTCATTTTTATAATAATACTAGCGGACCCGGCACACTTCCTTCCGCCTAACAGTCAATGAATGAGCAAATTTAGATTAATTCAAAATTATTTGTGTTAATTTGATAATAAATAATATATAAATTTAAAAAATCAAGTATTTTAATGACGTGCCAGCAAGATGAAGAAGCACTTTGTCATATATGACATTTTTCTTCTTGCGCGTTGAAAATGATCTAATTATTGATCTGACATTTGCTCGACGATTTTGCATTGTTACCCGAGCCGTTTTACGGTCTGCCTCACTTTACTCTTTTAATTGAGAAAACATGAAAGCGAGCCATACTAACGCGTCGCTCTTCAGGTGCAATATGTCGTTCTTCTTCAGTGATTTCATTCTCGATGTATGGAATCCTAATTGCATTACTGCTTTGTAGGGAAAGGTTAGATCCTCTTGGGCAAAACTTTGTTAACTAACTGGACCGGGGAATTAGTCCGTCACCCGCCAAGAGGCTGACCGCGTGAGTCAAGTCCAGCGCCACAGTCAAGTGACATCAAGTTCACGCTGCTCCGATGGTCGGTCCAACGACGAAGGGGAGGTGTCACGGGTGTGTTACGGGTGTGCGTGCTTACGCCCCTCTGTCACCCTGGACGGAGTGGTGCGAGGAGTGTGCCGACCGTAGCCCACCATAAAAAAAGCCCTTGCAATTTGAACTCACAAACAAATCGATCGGTCTTTTTATTTCAACATTTTGCGGTATTTTCAAACCATAGACAACATTACATGAGCTTTCAGTTGCGTTTTGTTATACCGCGAGCAAATGCACGTTTACACTGATGTTTATTATTGTTTTTTTTTTATTAATTTCATTTTATTAATAACATTTTAATATATGATAATATATATTCCCGACGAAGGCAAACTCAAAAACATAAATATCATAAAAAATGGTCCAGCCGTTCTTGAGTTATAAGTCGTAGTTATAACTAACACGACTTTCGTTTATGCGAATATTGTCCGTAACATCAATGATTCGAATGCTGTTTCAGTTGGCATTTTCCAATCAAAAATATTCAATAGCAGACAAGAACTGTGAAAGGTGACGAGTGTGTGAAGTAATACTTTTAAAATGAAAATGCCTTTATTTTAATTAATTTAATAGTTCTAGGACCACGCTGTTGACAGTTCTCTGTCTACAGCCGCGTGCCGGTCCGTCTGGGGTAGTACCACACTCTTCCAGAAGATCGTCAAAGACGTCTGAGTAATGGCAATGTGCTATTGAGCTTCGTTCGGTGAGCGAGAGTGCTGGCAGCCCAAGTGGGTGGGTTTGGGGATTGTAATGGTAGGCAGCGGCCTAACTATACCCTTGGTATAGTAAAGGTCCATGGGCAGCAGTGACACTTACCATCAGGTGTGTTGCTAGCTCGTTTGCCACCATAAGCAATAAAAAAAAATCGTGCAAATATCAAACACAATATATTTCATGCTATTACGAGATTAAATTTTCAAAATTAATTTATATTCATGATGACAAAGTAAATCCCATCAGCACTTATTGATTATATGATTACAGTACCTATAAAATCCGGACACCGATCAACGTTCATGTTAATGAAATGTCAAGCAAAATGATCGTAATTACTGCGAACGCTTACTGCATTGTTGGATGGGCTGTCGCTGAAATCACCTGGCATTGCCGTTTCGAAAATATTTCCAACAAATGGCCTATTTATTTCAGTGCTTCTGAATAGCTTTCATAATTACCATATTAATTATGTGGACTATTATTGTTTGTTTAGTTATTATTATTAATTTATTTTGTTTTTCTTTTTGCTGTGCTCAACGCGCACTCTATAGGGAATTAAATAAATGCAAAAGTATATACTGTATAGGGGTATATATATAATTTTAATATTTTTAATTTTTTTGTAATCTAAGAAGAGAATGAAATTTTGAATTTAACCTATACCAACCTGTCTGACCAGCGTCAAGTCAACTTACCACTTAATGTAGAAGAGGCTCACCCAGCATCTACAAATGATTAAGTGGTTTTTAGGGAATATTATCATCATTTGATATCGTCATATAATATTGAATGCAAATAATAAAGGCTAGTATGACGCTGGAGATATAAATGAGAACTTACCGGTTATTCACCAATGAAGAACATCATACTCATATAACAGATGAATGATAATAACCACAAGCTACTGCTACTAGGTATTATGAAATGTACGAAATGGGGTTTCGAAATTCATTCCTCGAATTTGAAGATATAATATGACTACACTTTGGCTTAGTGGTTAAGATACCTACCTACTGTGCTAAGTGTCACGGATTCGATGCCCACGCAGAACAATACCTTGTGCGATCCATTAATTGTTATTTAAGTCTAGGTGTAATTTATGTTCGTCAACTATATGTTTGTAAAATCCCCGCAAAACAATGACTATTGCCCAGGTGTTGGGATGTTGGTTGTTCTTTTAAAAACAAAATCTAGAAGAAAATATATAATATTCTTTATCTTACACCGCCGGAAGAGAACTTGTTCCAGCCCAATATTACCGAAGTTAATTGTTTAGTTTCAACAATTTTGTAAACAAAGTTTTTATTAACTGCTTAGCTGAAGCTGCCTTTGGATGGATTGGCGACAGTCCAGCACCCGCAATAGGTAACACCTAATACGAATATACTAGGTTCATTTTTGAACCACCAAACAGAGCTTGTCACAAAAAAAATGTTGGATTAATCACCACATAATGCAATAAAAAATTACTAAATTAAACATCCTGACATATCACTAGATTACAAAGCTCTAACAGCAAATTGGTTATCATAGATATTTGAAAATCTATTATTTCATAGCGTTGTAACCTCTAGTTACTCGGGCCTCTTTTTGGTGTAAGTGACAGGAACTATTAAGCTAAGTATCAAAGATAACTAAATTTCTCTTACCTGTGTGTATTTAATACACATGTACATATAATCTAAATGTATTTCGCCCGCGGCTTTGCAAATACAATAGCCTTTCTCAAATTACTTAATATTATGAATTAATAGGTTTATTTTAGGCTAGCTATGCCAGCCAAAACACGCGTATAAAATGTTCCAAGTATTCAATTTAGATTTTATTAGATGTCAGGATATTTGAGGATACTGAGTACTCATTCAGTGTGGTGACGGAGTAAGAATACAATTCACCACCCCTACCCTACCCGTGGGTGATCGTAAAAGACGACTAAGGGATATAAAACGCATATAAATTCTATGGAAGAGAAGGAAAACTCTAAACAAAAACCTATACTAACACGTCTCACCAGCGTGGTATAGTAGATCAATTTCCCTCCCATTATGTAAGAGGCTCGAGCTCAACAGTGGGACATATATGGGCTGAGATGAGCTCTCATATCAGTTACCATAAATGTTCTGATAGCCAAAACATAAAATCAAAATGCCCTACAGGGCACAATAGGTACAAAGCTGGCATTTCACACGTTTTGAGACCACTTTTCTTCCTTTTTGATTAAATTCTGTAACATTTTTTGTGAGATTTCTCATGTTGTTTATAAGCCTTAAAAAAATTAGCAAATAAAAATTTTACATATAGGTACATGTATAACTAAAAGAAATCAAATGAGCTGTTGTTGGTCTCTTACTTGTCTGTCAGTATTCGGTTTACTTAGAATATGTAAAAAAATAAATATAATTTATGGAGGGAGGGTACACGTATCATAAAACAAGCGTAGGCTCAGTATATCGAGTGAGGTTTATATTGAAAGTTTGTGCACCGTCGCGCCGCCGGGGCTCTAAGGACACACATCCTACTTTGTTCTTATACGAAACTTCTTAGTTGTTTAACAGATGTTTCGCCTGACTTTTGTCCCCAAGTAAGTCATGTGTTCTTGTAACATACGTTTTATTTGCGAGGAAAATAATGTTTTCTCTCGATAAAATGTACGATATGACTAGATCTGTTATAAGTATTCGATATTAAAACTTCAAGAAATCCATCTAAAAGGGTTTAGATAATATTTATAAAAAATGTAAGTAGATAACATCATATCAAAAGAAGGCATTCTCGTAATAACATCCTACCGAACTAGGCCGTCTACTTAAAGAAAGCGGCAAGTATTTAAAATAAGTATCACTGGGATGCACGTGAGTTGTGCAGAAGAAGAAGAAGAAAAAGACTGAACACGATTGTACCTAAGATAAGTATATTTTATATTCATAGTTACGCTTTTATCTTCAAAAGGATATAAATAAAGGTGTAACAAATCCATATTTGACGAGTTTGACGACACATAATACGGGCGAGACTCATTGTTAATTGGATTGAATCATAAATCCAAACTTGAAACTTGTTGCTGAGAATTTCCAATGAGAAAAGACCAACGATTAATATTTTTGGTATCTACAACATTTCATAGTACCTTTGATCTAAGTGATAATGTAAGTAGCTGGATAATTGACTCATCAACGCCGAGCCAAAACAAGAAATTTTGACAATATTTACTTATTGTAATGTAAACATAAATAAGAAAATATTTTACGAAATTGAACCCCAAAGGTGGTAAAAACACAGAAGCAGACTGTAAGGGTTCTATCTTACCTTCAAAATAAGTACAAATACCTACTCTTCGATAAAAATAAATAAACACGTGTTTCGGTAGTTGTTAATTTTCACCCTTCAAAAGTATATAATATTGGATTAATTTTACATTGACAATTATACTAGATTTTTCTTGAATTAAAATTATGTAGCACAAAACAGCACTATATATTGCGCACACATATGTATACGTTAACCTCTCAACACAGAAGCAGAACATAAAAAGTGAAATAGAATATAGACTGAATATAGTTGAACCTTGAACAACCTTTTTTTTTTGCGGCGGGCTATAGTCTTGTCACAGCCCGCTAAATTTGTCCGAGGCGACAGATGAAGCGGCTCGCGACCCCATAAACCCGCCCCGCAATATACTCGTACCTCTCCACGCCGTGCGAGTGGGCCACCGGAACCCAATCTTTGTCTCTGGTAGCAAACCTTGAACAACCTACACAGTTTTCTCTGTTTGAAATAATTTTATGATACTAGATATGTTTACGCGAGTATTACACATTTGGAATAAAACTACTTTTATGGATTCTATCGCGTTTGTATTTAATTTTTAATTTCCCGGCGTTTCGAACTCTTTACAGTGATCATGGTCCCGGGAGGACTAAGGTGCCTTACATCCAAAAAGCCATCGTTATTACAGAAATTTATATCTACCATAATAATGTTAAACAACAAATTTGTAAATTGTTAACATTGTGTAGATGGAGTGTAGAAGTCCAAGAAAGCAATCTCTGTGTATCAAAAAGTGTCCGTCGAAAAATACTAAATCGTAGTGGCGCTACTATCGTAGACGTAGAAAGTTTTGAAAAAGGGCCATAAGTCATAAGATTGGGATGGAAAAGTAATAAAAATCTTTGTAATAGTGAACGCTTTGAATTAGTTTTCTTTTCAAAATTAAACGTAAAATAGAGACAATCACGTTGATATCATAGCAATTTTCGATGTTATACTTATCTACTAAATTATTTTGGACTACGTAAATAATTTAGCATACATAATTTGGCACACAAATAGTAGATCTCTAGAACAACTCAGAAGATTAGCTACTGTTATTCATTTAAGCTGGAAGTAGTAAAAAATAATACAAGACTTGAGCACATAGATTAAAATAATCAAACATCTAACGGTCCATTGGAGAGACGAATATTCCATTACCTAAGAAAAATATAATTGATTCTAGTGTAAAATTCTCGGAAAGCAAAGACCTCTTCGAAAAACTCTCTCGTGTAATGGAAATCGTGCCGCTTGGCCCCTAGGGCATCGCGGATTCTCTGCACAAAAGGCTCAACAAAAAGGTCCTGCCGTCACATGAACATTGTAAAACTCGTCCCTGTATTCACGTCTACAAATACAATAGAATATCATCTTAAATTGTATACGTATAAGAACTATTTTTGTTCTGCTGAGCTTGTTTTGTAACAGTTTTTTCCAATCCGATAATGCGACCTTAGCGTCGGGATCATGGTTTACTACAAATTGTATTAGAGCAGTAGATTTAACTATTTACGCGGTATACGGTCCGGTTGCGTGACTCAGCCATACCTACCTTGCGGCATGCTGATACTTTTTTATCATTCACAAGAAAATACTTTATTTTTTAATCATTTTTATTCATGACTATGGGTATAAAGTTCTTTAGTCCAATCCAATATTAACAATCTAAATATAAACAATCCTATACAGTTTTCTTCACAACTTATTAGAACGAATTTCAACACCTTCACATTGAGTAGCTTGTTCATAAGTACTACCCGTTAATAATGAAGTCGTTTTTTTTTGAGCGCTCACTAACCAATTAAGGTTTTTCTGGAAACTGACAGTGCATCAAAACACATGCAACTTCACTTTTAAATCAAATTCACTACCGTTTAGTCCTTACTCTACACTACATAAAAGGCCAGCAAGATTTTTATTAAACTATAAAAAAAAACTAAAAAAATAATGTATTCAAGAGCTCCACATGATCTTTTCAGTATTTTAGCTAATCGATCAATTATGTCCCCAAAATAAGTTAAAGTACACATGAATTGAATTTTTTCCTTTAAAGAATAATAAGGGCTATTTTAATATATTATATACTCTAGTTAGAATTAACAAACAACATTCACTGTATAAAATAATTATAAAAAAATGATCTATAATGCAAAAATCGAGATTACTACTATTGGACAATACTTTGTGCGATCCACAAAGTGTTGTTCTGAGTCTGGGTGTAATTTGTCTGCGTTAATTGCATGTTTGTAAAGTCCCCCGCAATACAAGGTTTATTTCCTTAGTGCAGGGTGGTGTCTTTTAAAAAAAAAAATAAAAAAAAAAAAAAAAAATTATACATAACGCGTAATAGACAAGAATCAAAATGTATAGAAATAATAATAGGTATTTACAAAATATAGACTTGACTTATAATTACAATTCGCCTTAATTTGAGAATTTAACAAGAGTGATTAAGTGTAATTATTTGTAATTTTTACTTCAATTGTGTAATTATTTCTTCAATTTTCGAAACTTGATAATTTGAAAACCACGGATAAATTAGTAAACACATCTCATCATCAGCTCATACACCTCACTGCTTGTGTTGCTATAAATAAGCTTGTCATTCAAGGTTTCCTTCTCTTGCAGTGAGCTTATCTGACTATTCTTTCCCGCAGTCGTCTTATAGGTCGCCTGCAGCACCACACGGCAAAACTTTTAATAAACATTAACTTAAATAATCAAATATAATCAGATATTCTGCATTCGTCGGATAAAAATTTCAATTATTTACCACACTGTAATATTCAGTACCTTCAATTAAACTAGCTAGTCAATTTAATAGTTTTATATAGCTTATTATAATAGCTTCGAGGTGATGACAATATTAATGCAATACGAGACGTCTACAGATAATTAATAAATTCCCAAGAGCCAAGAGCTACTATGATCGTGAAATGAGAGATGCACTCGAGATAGAACTACGTCGAATATACTTATCAAATATTACAATTTAGTTCTATGAATACTGTTATCAGTCAATAGTTTTGATATCTTTATAGACTTAATTAATAAATCTTCACTGATTTTTATTTTGTTTATTATAAATCTAATAAAATTGTATAATTTGTTATTAAGTAATAAAACAATATTTACAGTTACCTGTATAGTACCCACCTTTGGTGCTAGCCCTCTTCATCTAAAGGATAAGGTTGACTTACCTACCATATTTGTTGGCTACATATATGTACAAAGGATTGTTTCAAGTGTTTCTTTTCTTCATCACCTCAGCTCGTATACGCCCCACTTCTGGGCTCGCGGCACCGCAACAATAGGAAAGAAATTGTAATGTGAATGTGTAATGTAAGATGAAAGAAAGAATTCTGTGAAAAAAGACGCAACAGAGAGTTTGCCTACCTTAAACCCTTTTATGTAAACAAATGCTATAATTTCGGCCTTTTGCTAGACGTAAGCCTCCCTCATAGTTCACACTCGTCTAAGGGAAAGTGGAAGCTTGGCTGACGTGTTAGCGATCGACTTGAAATGTTATACAATTCCCAGGAGAGAATGCTGCCCGCTCTTCTGAGAAATCTTTAACCGATTTTTACGAATCCCATGGGACAATAGGACGGTACTCCTATTTCGTCGCCACATGGGAACAAATGCTAATAAGCAGAAAATAAAAGAACTATATATAATCTATCAGCCTATCCACTTCAACTGCTGGACATGTCTCGCTACGAAGACTGATAATCCCATAGTTACTACGCTTGGCTAAGAAATCGATCGATAATTGCAGTTATAAGATCTTTAGAAAGAGTACTGGTGCTACTGTGTAGATCCGAGAATCAACATTACAATCGCACTTAGCCATTTATTGACTACTCTCACGGCAAATTAAGAGGGTGGCGATATAATCTCTTTGAGTGTCAACAGTCACCACACAATGAAAATAACTATAATGACTTCATTAAATTAAGTAGTCAATGATATGTTTATATATAAAAGAGATATTACAGATAAGTGAGTAATAATACAAAGCTATGAAAAACTCAACAACAACCATTATCTCGCCAAAATCCTTGTATCGAGTTTTGGAATCGTTTCGCATTGTTGTCTTTTGTGTTCGAGTTCGCATTCGTTTTCCATCGTACACCATTATTCACATTAAGTGGACAGATCTCGGGTCAGATCCAGGCACAAGAAAAGCACAAAAAGTGCCCGCTTTATCCGAGCATGATAAATCTACTTCAAATCCGAGAATAGCGTCTTTTATGAAGGAAATTGAAATAAACCGACCGTGCGGATAACGGCTAAGTAAGAAGATCGAGATCCTTTTAGAATATATTGGTGAATCATTTTCATTCATCAAGCCTACTTTGAATATTTCTTTACCTTCGTAAGTAACAATACTTAGCTAGGTGAGGTGACTGAGCATTGTATCTCGTCATTCGTACCAATTCATAGCATCACGATCAGGAAATTCCCTTAGGTTAATAACTAACCCAAAAATAATAAGGATTACTTTTCTGACAGTCCTGACAATTGTAGCGTTAACTGTACTCATATAACAATTTATTTTTAAGATTTGTTGACAAAATAACATTTAATAATGACCGATAAGTTTTATATTTACACCTATTGCCACACAACCATCAGGCTTATTGCTAGTATATTAAGCTTTTTTTTTTCTAAACAACAAATTAATATTACATTATCGTATAACTAAATTAGCGTCTAATTACGATAATCGTGAATAATTTACAATAACTGTTACTAATTAATGATCACTGTTAAGACAATCGAACGCGAACTAGGTATCTCTGTGGTGTACTTTACGTGTATACAACCTAATATGATATCTAAATACCATTGAAAACTTCAAATTCTTTGCATGATTTAAAGTAGGTATGTAAATAAAAGCAGATTCTAACCGCGACTTTGTTTCATGATATTTATATAAGCTGATTGTGACTACTTTACATGATATAGCTATCATACTTTACATCTTGTGTTTTGAATTTACTGCAAAAAATCTTTAAGAAATTAGTGGTCTTAATTTGCTTGCAATTATTCAAGATTCGTCTCAAGTCAAACATAGTATCTACCTCTCGTGTTTTTAAAGTGAACTAGTATATAGTATTATTTAATATGTTAGGCTAAATAGAAATTATTTGTTATAAAGTTTGGTGCAGTGGTGCAGTAAACCGGAGAGGCTTAGTAATAATCCCCGACCGGATTGTAAATTTTAACTTATACGGCAGTTTCGATTTCCAAGCTTTCTGTAGATATTTTCGATTTTTTTTAAATACACATACATACATACATATCATCACGCCATATCCCTTGCAGGGTAGGCAGAGAGAACAGAGTGCCAGAGAACTCTATCTCTGCATACTTCACTCGCTTCCTCAACATTCATAATTCTCTTCATACACGCTCGCCGGTTTCGGAGACTCTTGACTCCACCTTCCTTCAGTACATGACCGATCTGGTCTAGGTAGGTTAGTCTCGGTCTCCCCCGGTACCTACATCCTTCCACTTTCGCATTGTATATCTTCTTAACCAGGCGTTCGTTCGGCATTCTTTCCACATGTCCGAACCATCGGAGCATTCCCTTTCGCATCTTTCCACCAATACTCTCTTTCATACCTACTCGCTCTCTTACGTCGTCGTTACGAATGCGGTCGGTCAGCCTAACTCCACAGATTTTCCGCAGAGATCGCATTTCAACCGCATTAATTTTACTATCATACTCTTTTTTTTAAATCACTTGTAAAATACAAAATACTAGTCATTTTTACACATTTAAAAAAAATCATATGCTTTAATTTAATTTTTTTACGCTATGACATAAGTACATACTGCTTGTTTATTTTGAATTTACTTGCTCTTTAATTTTAAGCGCTCTTATGTATATTTTTTTTTGCTGTAAATTTAACTTTGGGTGCATTTTTTTTGGATTAAAACATATATCATATTCTACACAGGTAATTCTACACAGTAATTAACGTCTTTACTATAATATAAAAGAATACGACGACAGCCCGGCGTTGTAAAAGTTTTGTAAGGAGAGTAGGCAACAGTTTCTATCCTGACAAATGTATAACGCTTCACTGCAATCGCCAACGCACCTGTCCATTACGACACTCTCCTTTTACTTATAAGGGAAGTCTACGTTCAGCAGTGCACGGCTGAAAGCTGATTGATGATGATGATGAGGTAACAAATAATCGTTATTAATTCAAAACTGCAGGATGTCTAATTAACAACATTTATACCAATCGAATATAATTAATATAACTATGTAACGGAGAATATTTTTATTGTTATTTAATTATTTTTTATTTGCCTGATCCCAAATGGTTATGTGCTCATTGGCCCCAACATGGCCAAAGACGTGCCTGATTCATATATTCAACAGTATTTCTTAGGTAGTTTATTAAATAAATTTGACGGTTAATGATCTCAGCAATTTTGTGTTAACGAAGTAATAAATAAAATATATATACTTTTATAGTGGTAAGACCATGCTGTTGACAGTTCTCTTTCTGCAGCCGCGGGCCGGTCATTTACCATCAGGTGTGCTGCTTGCTCGTTTGCACCATTAGCAATAAAAAAAAATTAAATAAGCTTATTTCCGTGTGGTGACGGAGTAAGAATACTATTCACCACCCCATATCTTACCTGTGGGTGATCGTACGAGACGACTAAGGGATATAAAACGCATATAACATCTATGCGAGAGAAGGAAAACTCTAAACAAAACCCTATACCAACAAGTCTGACCCGCGTGGTATAGTAGATCAATTTCTCTCCCATTACGGAGGAGGCCTGAGCCCAACAGTGGGACATTTATAGGCTGTGATGATGATGATGATGATGATGAAATAAGCTTAATGTCTGGTTTCATATTCTACCCAAACTATCATAGAAAACTTTTAATAACCCGATCCGATCCGATTTACTACTACAACCATTTGATTTACCTACTAACGGTGACTTACAAATAAGAAAATCAACTTGAAAGACAAATTCTTTCAATACAGCAATATACAAAATTTTTCAATATTTATATCTTATATACTCGGGCAAATCATTATCATCATACTGTTCTTATCCCAATTACTAGGGGCAACGCAATATGTACCTCTTCCATCGTATATATGCAAAAATTATGGCAGTAGTTTTATGATCAGTTGCTTGCTTGACGTCAACCTTTCTTGGTAATGTTATTGCTGACTAGATGGTATCAGATGGAGATTACCCAGGTATATATAAAACTTTCAATCGCCTTCTGCAACACCCACAAGCAATACAAGAATTGGTAGTATTCGTAGCCGCCATTTCACAGCGAATGTAGATATCAGGAATAATATATTCACCTAAATATCAAAAATAATATTACTCTGCCTAAAATTTCTATTGACGTGGCAAATATTTTTATTTTTTTGAATTAAAAGATTACAACAGAAAGTTGGAATAAAACTACGTATTCTAGTTCATCATCATCATCTCAGCTCATATATGTCCCACTGTTGGGCTTACCTACTACACCATGCTGGTCAGACGTATTGATATAGGGTTTAGTTTCAAAATTTTCCTTCTCTCCCATAGATGTTATATGCGTTTTATCCCTTAGTCGTCTCTTACGGTCACCCACGCATAAGATAGGGGTGGTGGTGCGAATTGTATTCTTACTCCGTCACCACACTGAAAATCATAATCATCATCCTGCTCTTATTGCAACTATTTGGGGTCGGTGCAATATGCTCTCTTCTTCCATACAGCCCTGTCAGACCTACGTATTCTAGTTATCTGCTTAATATTAGCTGTCATTAGTATTAACTTAGAAAACCTTTTACCTAAACCTGAGTGATCTATTAATAGTAAAGAATATAAGTCTAATGAAGAAATAACCAAAGCTTCTTCAATTCTGAATGTACCTAATAAAGTTATTTTCTTCCATCCGCCTATTGATGTCCTCTGTCGTACTCTTCCCCGTAAAGGAATAAAATCGTAATCGTCATACTTCACACATGGGTTAGCTTTCTATCGGTGTTCTATGAGTTTTTTCAGGGAAAAGTAAAAAGAGGGGACATGTTCTTCACCCGTCATCATACGGCAATATTTAACACAATAAGTTTGTAATACTATTCCAGCTTTTGCTTTCCAGATACAATCACCACTCAACTACTGTGACTAATATAAATTTTAACTTCAGAGAGCAGGAGAAATTTATATATTTATATGAGGAGCTATAGGAGATCAAGGAGGATATACGTAACAACAAACTACTAATTTCTTACTTCTATAACAGTGAACTAGTGATCAACCACAAATTTATTGCTGAAATTATGACATGTAGGTAACTTTACTCCAAACTATAGATAACGTATCGCTGTTCATTAAAATATACATAATGTGTTATTATATCTATAGTCTGTCTAATCTAAGAAGTGCACTTTGACAGCTGTCGGAGTAAGTTGTCTAGGTATGTGAACCAAATAATCGCTATCGAAAATATTCGATTTTACTGAGAAATCGATATTGATTCTTTATAATTAATAATCGGTTTATTTTTTATTTCTCAAAAAGGTGATGAATAAATTAAGTGCTAAATTAATACTAAATAAATTGAATTATTTCAGCATAGAAGCTATTCATCATATTTAGTAAGATTAGGTTAATTAAAAACGAAAACTGGATTTGAAAATGGCTATTTATTAAGAATTACTACTATTACTTGAATTATCAGCGTCGCGAACATTAATAATTATTTCCTCATCCATCAAAGTGTCGAAATGTACATCTCTGTCAAAGTCTCTATTCGATTAATGGTATTATTCTAATATTTTTACCGATTAAATGGATATTCGTGAATTGGAAGTTGTCAAGCACTACTGTATAGAATGTGATGACGTGACATTGTTAGGTCGTCAATAACAATTACTATTTACCATGTTATTTTTATTTTAAATTATTTTTACGAATTTCAACATTAGATTATTGTACAAGAAAGTCACCCGCAATGTTAATTATGTAAATAACTTAATAGTTGTTTAAAATTTCAGATTTAGTGTTTACAATCATGTGTATACGTTTGACCGAGGTTATTGTGTATTAAAAAATGCAAAACGTCAAAATGCACTTCTTAGATTAGATGAACTATAATTAACAAAGATCTCTATTATCTACACAATCAATAGAAGGATCAAGCTGTATCACTGATACCAATTATTAGCATGAAAACAGGCATTTCAAAGGTTTAAATTCCTCATTCCATGTAGATAAAGTTTTTATTTTATTGTTTTCCTAAAAATAATTGTATTACATTTTAATTTACGGATATCGAAAACAAAAACAATATATTTTAAATAATTACACAATAAAAAATATCATATATGACTCTTCAAATAAAAGTACTCGGCAGTGCATCAAAATTTTATTTTTCGTGTCAAACAACAAAATCTAAAATCCATATCCGGCGGACACTGCAAACGAATCCCTTATTTTTAGTCCTATCAAAGCATTTATTTTCGTTTTCTGTTATTTCACATAATAGATCGTTCAGAAGATATGTCCCTATTTTTAGTAGCAGAGATGAAATCGAGCGTGAAATGGTTACCACACGAAGCGGTTGTCTCGCGAACAAACGAAATATAGGATCGCCGTTTGCCGCCGGCGCGTTTGGCGGAAAATTGGTTGGCACACCACTACATATGTATGTACATGCTCGAGCTTAATAACAACAATGTATTGGATGGCTGCTTGTGACGGGTAACTATATGATACAAATGTTTCACTATAAAATTTGTGATAACTAATTAAGTAGATATAATTATAACCTATGATAAATGCTAACTAGTTTTTTTTTGAGACCACATATTAAAAAGTAGGATTAGGGCATTTGATTAAAAAATAGCAACAGCATAAGTTTCTATTGGTAACAGACCTTTTTTTATTTCTTTTTTGGGGTTGGGCTACGGTCGGCGCGCTCCTCGCACCACTCCGACCGGGGCGACAGAGGGGCGTAAGCACGCACACCCGTGAACTTCGCCTTCGTCGTTGGACCAGTCACCGGAGCAGCGTGAACTTGTCGTAAGTGGCGACGGAATACCTCCTGAGGGGTACCGTCTCCTTGAGCGACGTCAAGGGGGAGTCCTTCCTCGCACCGTCAACCTCTCGGCGGGTGCCATGGCCCTCTGTGGTCGCCACAGAAGAGCTATGAGTCGGACGGTCAGGGACCACGCCCACACCAGTGCGAGGTACAGGGCCATCGAGCGGCCGACCTCCGCGTATAGCTGTCAGCACGTCGCGCTCGGTCCGCCCACATTCGGTATAAGCTACGAAAGGGCGAACGCCGCGCCGACGAGCCGTGGAGCGAGCCTGGGGAAATGCTCCCGAAACCACCAATGCCCGTCGAGCTCCAGGCCTAAATACTTCATATGGGTCCGGATGTAGGTGTCAACCGAATTGATGATCGAAACGCCGATGGGAGGACTCATGCGGGGCCCATGAAACAAGAGGGCCTCCGTCTTGTCCAGGGTCACCCTCAACCCCAGCGCCTTGATCTGCCTCACGATCTCCTCGGTGTCGAGAGTCGCCAGGCTTGCCGCCTCCTCCAGCGTCCTACCGCGGGCTGTGACAAGCGTATCATCGGCGTAACAGATCACGCCCAGCTCGGGTGGTAGGCTCCCTCTCAACGCCCAGTCGTAGCCGATGTTCCACAGGGTGGGCCCGAGGACCGAACCCTGTGGGGCACCGCACGTCATGGGCGTTCGCACAACGTCCACTACTCGGTTGGTGTAGAGGACGCTGCGCCCCTCCAGATAGTCTGCCACTTGCCGCCTCAGGTAAACTGGCACTCCGTGGTATCGGAGCGCCTCCCTGATGCAGCTAAATGGCAGACTATTGAATGCGTTGGCGATGTCCATGGACACCACCAACAGCACTCCTCCGCCAGCGACGGCCTCAGTCGCCACGGTCCTCAGGCGCAACAGAGCCGCGATCGTCGAACGACCTTTCCTGAACCCAAAATGGGCGTCCGACAGATCGGGCCTCGTGCCAACGAGGTGCCGCTCGATGCAGGCAATCAGCACCCTCTCTAATAGCTTGCCCGCATCGTCGAGGAGCACGATGGGCTTATAGGCCGAGGTCGACTCTAGAGACCGTCCCGGCTTCGGCAGGAGCACCAGCCACCCCTCCATTCAGCACCCAGGGGCTCACACACTTCACCGTAAAAGAAAGCGCTTATCAGCGTTTATGACAAATAAATTAATACTCTTTATTTAGTTTATCTTAAAATACTACTCAAAGACAAAAATGCAATATCTTATGTCATATTGGCGTACAATTTGCCATTTATTTATTATTAATTATTTTTATTTCATACCTATTATTTTCCATTTGTACTTTGAAAAGACAAAATTTTCAATGATATTAATTTACTTAGAGTGTATAAATTTCTAGATTGGTATTTATAAATTAACATATGAAAATGAGTGATAATGAGGATAATAATAAAGAAATGCGAAGATCCTTAGCAGCCATCGCATATGAAATGCAAAAGTACATACAAGTTTATTAAATGTTACATCCATAATTCCTTATTGTTCTAAGCGACGTGTACGGTATACTTTCCTCAACTAACTAACTTAGGATCTATTTTTTTCACATTTAAAAGTACAAACTTTATTCACATATGAACATTTCACGTACTGTACTCTATTTCACACATACAGGTCAAAGTAACCAAGGACGATTAAGTAAAGTAAGACAATTAGATTTTCCTTTTATCCAGATTTGGTGGCATTTTTTTTCTATTAGCTATCTACTAGAATATTAAAATACGAGATTTGAAAAACGAGCTGTATAACGAATACATAGATAGACCAATTCCTGGATTAACACATAGGACATTTTTTATCTCGTTAATGTATTCCCTTGGGATAATAGTTCACTTTTGGGAAACTTATCTTTTACGTGGACCAAGCGAAGGGTAGAAGCCGCGAAAAAGAAATGTTTATAATAATAATAAATCCTACTAATATTATAATATTATATATTATAATTTTCCGTGTGGTGACGGAGTAAGAATACTATTCACCACCCCATATCTCACCCGTGGGTGATCGTACGAGAGGACTAACGGATATAAAACGCATATAACTTCTACGCGAGAGAAGGAAAACTCGAAACAAAACCGTATACCAACACGACTGATCAGTGCGGTATAGTAGGTTAATTTCCCTCCCATTATGGTGGAGGCCCGAGCCCAACAGTGGGATATTTATGGGCTGTGATGATGATGATGATGAATATTATAAATGTGAAAGTTTGTGAAGATGTTTGGATGTTTGTTACTCAATCTCGTGTAAAGCGTAGTGTTGGGGTAGGACCATGCTATTGATAGTTCGCAGTGTAGTGATAGGAACACGCTGTTGACAGTTCTCTGTCTGCAGCCGCGGGCCGGTCCGTCCGGGGTAGTACCACAGTCTCGCAGAAGATCGACGTCTGATAATGACAACGTGCTATTGCGCTTCGTTCGGTGAGCGAGAGAGCCGGAAGCCTAACTGGTGTGGGTTCGGGGTTTGTAATGGAAGGCAGCCTAGCTATACTCTTGATATAGCAAAGGTCTATACATAAGGCATCAATGACACTTACCATCAGGTGTGATGCTTGCTTGTTTGCCACCAGTTCGCTACCTACCATAATAATCCCCAAACCCACCCAGTTGGGTAACCGGCTCTCTCGCTCACCGAACTAAGCGCAATAGCACATTGCCATTACTCAGACGTCAATCTTCTGCGAGAGTGTGGTACTACCCCGGACAGACTGGCCCACAGCTGTAGCCAAAGGACTGTTAACATCATGGCCTTACCACTATTAAACTAACCATTATACTATGAATAACGAGGAATTGCACCATGTTTATGTTATCAATGCACAAAAGCAGCAAAGTATTGATATACATAATTAAAAAATATATATATATTGCAGGCTTTGCAACGAACCTTCGAATGAAAATGAATTTGATAAAATTAACAATATTTTAAAGACCCTTGTAAAATATAAACGGAAGCTAAATTTAAAGAGAGACCAAATTAAATTGCTAGGAAGAAATTTGAAAACAACATGTAGTAAGTATTAGCCGATAAATATAAAAATTTAACCATGTTCGTACATATAATATATATATAATACAATGTTATTTTTTCAGTTGTTGCCAAGACTCTTTCAATAAGAAATGGCACTGCATCGGCGTCACTCAACAATGAACTAAATAATGCTAGGAACCAAAATTGGAATTTAGTGAAACAGTTAAGGGAAAAAACTAATCTGGTTAATATTTTACGCGCAGAAATCCAAACTCTAAGTGATAAATTAGAATGCTATAATAACTTTATTGCACTTGGGTATAAGGATCTACAAAACCAACGGGAGGAATATACAGAGGAGAATATTTCTAGTTTGACACAATTACAAAGAATTATACTTTGCTGCGGGCAGTATCACAGTAATTATCGTGATCAAATTGTAAAATGTGCACAGTTACAGCAAAAAAACAGATTTCTAAACAGTAAACTTCGCATTTTAGAAGGTCATTTAGAAGCAACCGTAGAGAAGGTAAGACACTGTCGTTGTGTCAACGGTATTAAGCATATAGAAAAAAGAAGAAATGAGTCTCAGTCGCAACTCTGCACGAATTTAGGTGTTGTATGTTCTGAATATCAAATAGGATGCGACAAAAACATAACAAATTTAAAGATGATAAAAATAGAACTTAATAAAGGCAAATTACTGACAAATGATAGTGGCTTAGACTTGACGCAGCATTTTAATACTGTAAAACAGCTTTTACACGATCAAGACTCTATAATAGAAGATCTGAAATGTCTTTCGAATGAGTTAAACTTGCAAACATTTCTGGGTTGAAGTGAGATTACGTGTTGATAATTTTAAACTCAAATTTTCTGTTTACATCATTACATTTTCTTTAAAGACTTTCTTTATATTCTCTATTGGGCACGAATGTCCAACACCATGCAGAAAAAGAACGCAAGAAGCTTCCAATACTACGCCAAACCAAGCTACAGCTTGGTATTACATGGCACATGGATATAAGGTTTTGGTTAGATACGGGCATTAATAAAATGTCAGCCCCCACTACCCCACTTCACTAGCCACCAAGCACTCTCCATCGGCTAGCGTGTCGAGCAAATTACGTGTCGACTTATTATTTTTTTATTGCCTATGGTAGCAAGCACACCTGACGGTAAGTGATACTGCTGCACAGTTATTGTTTATACTTCACACTATATGCTGAACTACCTCATCAATTAACGTGCTCACCTTTATTTCATTTTGGTTAAACTATTTGCATTCATATGAATTCATATATTTGAGAATTGCACCCACACTTCATATTGTATTTTTTTTACTTTTACCGTAAAAACTATCTTTGTAGGTGAAATATTAAAGTTAGAGATATGATATCGATTTTTTTTATGTAAAGATTAAATAGACTAATACTTTTGTTGTGCATTTTTTTTAACATTTAGCAGCATATAGAAGAAAAACCAACCCGTCTAGTTGATATGATATATCAACTAGACGCGAATAGGTTTTTCTGACTCCAATTAGTTTTATTGAAAACATATTTTTATCAAAAAAAAAATAGCCTTTAACAATCACGGATAATGTGGCTTTCTAATAGTGCAAGAATTATCAAAATCAAAACAGGACTTTTATAGTAGGTATATCTTTAATATCCAAACTCACAAACTCGCACATCTAGGTACTTCTTTATAATATTAGTATAGAATTATAGATGGTTATTACTTTATTAGCTATAGCAAAAACACTATGTATCATTTTATGTTCTCCATCAAATAGCTCCTTAAACTGTTTTACCTATTCTAAGCCCAACACGTAGACGCTACTCAACGCATTAATTTAAATAACTCATTTTTTACACTCTAATCCAGACTGTTCATTTGGATAATAATTATTAATAACGTGTTATTAAGAAAACAATGATTGTAAACTATTACAATCATGCAATGAAACCCGTTTAACCTCATATTCCTAGTCTCGGCAATTTAACTATCACTGTTTGCACTTTCATGCATCCAGTACACGCCTTTTGCGTGTAGCTAACCCACAGCCACAGTCTAGGTCATTATGTAGGTATCATAGGTATGTATATCCTAAAGGCATCAAAGTTTTGATTGATTCCCATCACAAAACACTGATAAATATTCATAATATCAAACAAATATGTGTGTTGTGCAATCATAAAAAAATATATTGCCCCGTTATTGTAGTAACATAAGTATCATCCCAGCTCATATATGTCCCACTATTGGGCTCGAGCATCCTCCATAATGAGAGGTAAATTGGGCTATTATATCACGCTGATATGTTGATATAAAGTTTTGTTCCGAATTTTCCTTCCCTTACGATTTCCGATCTTATATGCATTTTATATCCCTTAGTCGTCTCTTACGATCACCCACGGGTGAGATGGGGTTGGTAAATTGTATTCTTACTCCATCACCACACGGAACATAAGTATGCGATTGCGAAAATGAGTTCGTGGGTTTTGAACCCAGGATTTGTCCGTCCGTTCGTGAAGAAAATGCATTGTGTCGTAGTAGCTTTAGTGGTGCAGCAAATAAAGACCTTACTAATAAAGTTAAAAACATTATCCTGTTTTTAACAAATTATCCTTTTACTGCGGGGGACTTTACAATTTATATAACCCATATACATTACACGGAAATAAACCTAGACGCGAAACAGAAATTTATTAAAATTTAAAATAAAAAAATTCACCACCCTGCACTAAGGAAATAATCCTTGTATTGCGAGGGGCTTCACAAACATGCAAGGGGTGGACTTTAAAAACATGGAGGAGTTAACGCAGACAAATTACACCCAGACTCAGAACAACACTTTGTGGATTGCACAAGGTGTTGTCCTGCGTAGGAATCGAACCCACAACACTGGCACGGAAGGTCAGTATCTTAACCACTACGCCATCTGTGCAGTTATGAATGCCACAAGTATTATTCTACGTGAGAATCGAACCGCGATACTTGGCACAGTATGGTATCTTAACCACTACGAATCACTACACTATCTAGGCAGTCGACAACTAACGAACTAGACTAACAGGGACTCGAGAACAGGTTCGTATTTGCAGTCGATAAACTAGTGAACAGTGTACGCCAACCAGTGAACGCGTGGTGTGATCGCTACTCGCTCAAAACATGGGACAAAATAATAGTCTCGGCTAAAACGTTTACTAAACTGCTTCACTATTTTTTTTTAATATTTATTTAGTTCGAATCTAGTTTAACTGATAGACAATCTGGTCTGGTCTCTCGAATCTGGTTTAACTGCAAAAACTACATAACATGAAACTACCTTTGGTTTTTTTTCTTAAAGAAAACAATAAATAAAACCTTACCTCGGAAACCGCGTGGTCAATAGTTACACACTTATAATAGGAACACTGACTTAATTTTGGGACACGTAAAAATATTATAAGTAACTTCAAAAACACTTAAAACCTCATATATTACAAATTTAAAAAACAAAATATATAAAAAATCAATATGGATTTTATTATCTATATACTGACCCATTTTTAGAGTTCCGTACCCAAAAGGTAAAACGAGACCCTATTACTAAAACACCCCTGTCCGTCCGTCTGTGTCACCAGGTTGTATCTCATGAAACGTGATAGTTAGTTGAAATTTTCACAGACGATGTATTTCTGTTGATGCTATAACAACAAATATTAAAAAATTAAGCGAGCTCCCATACAAGAATTGTAATATTTTTGGCTCGATATTTATAACGGTAACAGGTAGATGCTTAAAATATTCACAGAATATTTGGTTATATATTCACTTTATAGATAACCATTCTCGTACTCTTATCTCAATTACTTGGGGTCGATACAATATGTAATATTCTTTCGTAGTAGGTAGGTACATATTGTAGAAGTTATTGGCAATCATTTTATGACCGACCGCCTGCCAGACGTCAACCCTCCTTGGGAATGTAATTGTTGAACATACGTCCTCAGATAGAGTTGGCCCAGGTCGTTATAAGACTCTTAGTCGTCTTTTACGACATCCACGACCAAAATAAGGGTTGGTAGTATTCGTAGTCGCTACCACAGAGCTTCATATTCACTTTAAAGATAAATAATTAAATTAAAATAACACTAATATTTAAGGGAGCCCCTTAAATAACCCGTCCGTAAATACTTTTATTTCGAGTTACAGACAAACAATACAATAGCAGTCAATGAATAGTTAGCCTGCCTTCTATTAGTAGTATGTCACTATTATGTTCTTATAAAAGACGAATAACTCCAAATACTCTTAGAATTAGTTTAGAATTGTTACTCTTTAAGAATTTGGATCTTCTATGAAAAGTAAAAGTAATAGATAGGTATGTAGGTATGCTGTGACAGATGTACGACTTTTTAGCCGATTCTATGTTTTTATTTTAATCCAACTATTGCAGACTTTTCACATGACGTCTTTAGATTCCCGCCGAAAGTTTTTTTTTTTTTTTTTGTTGTGGCTCTGTTTATACTTAAGCCAATGTCAAAGTTAAGTTGCAGCTTCTTCTTCTTCTTTTTATGTATTGGCAATCAGCTACTTATACGAGCCATTTTTGCCAGTGTCGAGTTATAATTATCTTCACGTTCTTAATCTCTTCAAGTTAGTCATTGTCTGTCAGTCAGTCGAATTGTCGCCATCAACACTGCTATGGTGACACTGTTAATGGTATGTTGTAGGAATTTTGATGGAAAACGAAAACGTTGTAAAGCACTTTTATATGATATTCACTACATCCCAGCTGTTCTGTCACATCATATTACATAAAACACCATAAAAATTATCTAATATAACACGTTAAAACACTAAGATATCGAATATAATACAAGAGCACAACATGACGTTTTAGATTCCCGCCAAAAGTCCTCCCGCCGAAAGTTCCATATAATACTTCTTCTTCTTTTTATGTATTGGCAATCAGCTACTTATACGAGCCACTGTTGCCAGTGTCAAGTTGTAATTATCTTCACGTTCTTAGTCTCTTCAGGTTAGTAGTTAGTCATTGTCCGTCAGTAAGTCAAATAGTTGCCATCAACAATGCTATGGCCACACTGTTAATAGTAAATTTTAGGCATTTTGATGGAAAACGAAAGCGCTGTAAAGCACTTTTGTATCATATTCACCACATCCCAGCAATTCCTTCACATCACATTACATAAAATGCCTTTAAAATTATCTAATATAACGCGTTAAAATACTAAGATATCGAATAAAATACAATAGCACCACGTGACGTTTTCAAATTCCCGCCAAAAGTCTATACAATACTTCTTCTTTTTTTCGAATTGGCAATCAGCTACTTTTTTTTTTTTTTATTGGTGGGCTATGGATGCGTCTCGCCCCGCCGAATCGGTCCGGGGTGACGGAAAGGCGGCGCGTGACCCCATAGACCCACCGTAAAACCTTCTCTCTTCGCCGTGCGAGCGGGCCACCGGTACCCGATTTTTGACTTCGGTGGCAAGGCAATCAGCTACTAAAGGCCACTTTTGCCAGTGTCGAGTTACAACTTTCTTCACGTCTTTAATACCTTCATACTAATCACTGTCTGTCAGTATGTCAAGTCGTCACCATCAACAGTGTTGGGGCCACACTATTAATTGTAAATTTTGAGCATTTTGATGGAAAACGAAAATGTTGTAAAACACTTTTATATCACATTCATTACGTACCAGCAGTTCCGTCACATCACATTACATAAAATGCCATCAAAATTATTTAATTAATATAACACGTTAAAAAACTACAAGAGAACCACATGACGTTTTCAGACGCCCGCCAAAAGTCCATGCAATATATTTCCTCTTCTTCTTCTTTTTATATATTGGCAATCAGCTACTTATACCAGCCATTGTTGCCAATGTCGCGTTATAATTATCTTCCAAGTTTTTAGTGTCTTCAGATTAGTTATTGTCCGTCAGTAAGTGAAATTCGCCGTCAACAATGCTATGGCTACACAGTTAATGGTAACTTGTGAGAATTTTGATGGAAAACAAAAACGTTGTAAAGCACTTTTATATTATATTCACTGCATCCCAGCACTTCCATCGCATCACATTACATAAATTGCCATTAAAATTATCTAATATAACACGTTAAAACACTAAAATATCTAATATAATACAACAGCATTACATGACGTTTTAGATTCTCGCCAAAAGTCCACGTACAATACTTCTTCTTCTTTTTATGTATCGGCAATCAGCTACTTAAATGAGCCATTGTTGCCAGTGTCGAGTTATAATTATCTTCAAGTTTTTAGTGTCTTCAGATTAGTCATTGTCCGTCAGTAAGTCAAATTGTCGCCATCAACAGTGCTATGGCCACACTGTTAATGGTATCTTGCGGGAATTTTGATGAAAAACGAAAACGTTGTAAAGCACTTTTATATGATATTAACTACATCTCAGCAGTTCCGTCACATCACATTACATAATATGCCATCAAAATTATCTAATATAACACGTTAAAACACTAAGATATCGAATATAATACAAGAGCACCACATGACGTTTTAGATTCCCGCCAAAAACTCCACTTTATACTTCTTCTTCTTATTTTTATGTATTGGCAATCAGCTACTTAAATGAGCCATTGTTGCCAGTGTCGAGTTATAATTATCTTCAAGTTTTTAGTGTCTTCAGATTAGTCATGTCCGTCAGTAAGTCAAATGGTCGCCATCAACAGTGCTATGGCCACACTGTTAATGGTATCTTGTGAGAATTTTGATGAAAAACGAAAACGTTGTAAAGCACTTTTATATGATATTCACTACATCTCAGCAGTTCCGTCACATCACATTACATAAAATACCATCAAAATTATGTACCTAATATAACACGTTAAAACACTAAGATATCGAATATAATACAAGAGCACCACATGACGTTTTAGATTCCCGCCAAAAACTCACTTTATACTTCTTCTTCTTTTTATGTATTGGCAATCAGCTACCTATACGAGCCATTGTTGCCAGTGTCGAGTTATAATTATCTTCACGTTCTTAGTCTCTTCAGGTTAGTCATTGTCTGTCAGTAAGTCAAATTGTCGCCATCAACAGTGCTATGGTCACATTGTTAATGGTATCTTGTGGGAATTTTGATGGAAAACGAAAACGTTGTAAAGCACTTTTATATGATATTCACTACATCTCAGCAGTTCCGTCACATCACATTACATAAAATACCATCAAAATTATGTAATATAACACGTTAAAACACTAAGATATCGAATATAATACAAGAGCACCACATGACGTTTTAGATTCCCGCCAAAAACTCACTTTATACTTCTTCTTCTTTTTATGTATTGGCAATCAGCTGCTTATACGAGCCATTTTTGCCAGTCTCGAGTTATAATTATCTTCACGTTCTTAATCTCTTCAGGTTAGTCATTGTCTGTCAGTCAGTCGAATTGTCACCCTCAACAGTGCTATGATGACACTGTTAATGGTATCTTGTAGGAATTTTGATGGAAAACGAAAACGTTGTAAAGCACTTTTATATGATATTCACTACATCCCAGCTGTTCTGTCACATCATATTACATAAAATACCATAAAAATTATCTAATATAACACGTTAAAACACTAAGATATCGAATATAATACAAGAGCACAACATGACGTTTTAGATTCCCGCCAAAAGTCCACTTTATACTTCTTCTTCTTCTTCTTTTTATGTATTGGCAATCAGCTACTTATACGAGCCATTTTTGCCAGTGTCGAGTTATAATTATCTTCACGTTCTTAATTTCTTCAAGTTAGTCATTGTCTGTCAGTCAGTCGAATTGTCGCCATCAACACTGCTATGGTGACACTGTTAATGGTATGTTGTAGGAATTTTGATGGAAAACGAAAACGTTGTAAAGCACTTTTATATGATATTCACTACATCCCAGCTGTTCTGTCACATCATATTACATAAAACACCATAAAAATTATCTAATATAACACGTTAAAACACTAAGATATCGAATATAATACAAGAGCACAACATGACGTTTTAGATTCCCGCCAAAAGTCCGCCACTTTATACTTCTTCTTCTTCTTTTTATGTATTGGCAATCAGCTACTTATACGAGCCATTTTTGCCAGTGTCGAGTTATAATTATCTTCACGTTCTTAATCTCTTCAAGTTAGTCATTGTCTGTCAGTCAGTCGAATTGTCGCCATCAACACTGCTATGGTGACACTGTTATTGGTATGTTGTAGGAATTTTGATGGAAAACGAAAACGTTGTAAAGCACTTTTATATGATATTCACTACATCCCAGCTGTTCTGTCACATCATATTACATAAAACACCATAAAAATTATCTAATATAACACGTTAAAACACTAAGATATCGAATATAATACAAGAGCACAACATGACGTTTTAGATTCCCGCCAAAAGACCTACACTTTATACTTTACATACATACTACTTTAGGGCACTGCACTCCAATCGATATTTATTTATTTATTTTATTCAACTGCTCACTACACTTACAGTTTCCCAATACGTGTAGTGAGCCATTACAATTCTATAATTTAAGTGTATAATTATAAGATAAAAAGTATAAACAATATTTTAAAAATAAATCAAATTTAGTGAAGAATATATCAACTTCTGGATAGTGAGCGATCAGTGAGTTAAGCAGTGCAACGGCCTGGCTGGTAGGTGCGTATTGTGCGGTATATGTACGCACCTGTGGATCAGCGAGCAGATGGCGCGAGCGAAGTCGTGTGTATAGGTACGGTGCTGATAGCGAACAGTGCGATAATACATTCGGATTATCGATTTTATTGTTAAATAATAAATAATAATATATCAATAGGGCACACTTGCGTCGTAACGCAAGAGTATCAAGACCTATCATTCCGGATACAAAAAGAGACGGATATAAGTAAGGGTAATAACCATAAAGCTTTTTGTACAAAAATCTACAAAATTTACGTTGTACACGTTCTATCATCACGCTATACTTGACCTCGTGTGGGTCCCAGATTATGGAGTTATACTCCAAAGTACTGCGAACAAAGGAAAAGTATAGCGCAATAATAGTACTCCGATTCTGAAACTGAGTAGACTGTCTCATCACAAAGCCAAGTGATTTAAAACTTTGTGTGCAAATGGTTGTGATGTGCGTATTAAATGTTAGACACGTGTCAAGTGTAACGCCTAGGTCACGGATTTGTGTGACCCGCTCCAACGGTACACCAGATATGTTGTAAATGTACGTGCATGGAGCGCGCGATCGAGTAAATGTTATGGTTTTACATTTGGATGTATTAAACTCTAAGCGATTGCGCGCACCCCAGGCAATAACACTATTGATGTCACGCTGGAGCGCTTCACAGTCTTCCATGCATTTTATGCCTAAAAACACCTTCAGGTCATCCGCAAATATGAGGCATTGTGCCGAAGAGATGACATTGGGCAGGTCGTTAATCATAATTAAAAACTGAGTTGGGCCCAAGACACTGCCCTGACTCACACCAGAAATAGTAAAATATGGTTCCGATTGGTATTTACCTAGCTGTACATATTGTATTCGACTAGTAAAATAACTAGCGAATAATTTTAAAAGGTTAGGAGTAAAACCAAAATCAGCAAATTTTTGTAAAAGCACGTCATTGTGAACGCGATCAAACGCTTTTTTAAAATCAAAGTATGCCGCGTCAACTTGCCTATTATGATCCATCTCGGTTACACAATAGTCAACAAAATTTATTAAATTGGTGGCAGTCGATTTGCCAGTTCTAAACCCGTGCTGACACTCGCTGAGTTGCTGTTTAACCTGTTTGGTAATGTGGCTGTTTAAAATATATTCAAATACCTTAGCCAATGCGGAAAGAATAGCAATTGGCCTATAGTTTATGATTTCAGACCTTAACCCGTTCTTGTGTACCGGTGTAACACGTGAAATCTTCCATAACGTAGGATAGGTGGCTGTTTTTACTGCTAAGTTCAAGATGTATAATAGTGGATCTATTAATACTCCAATACAATCCTTTATGATATAAGCAGGTATACCATCGGGCCCAATCGAAGATTGAGCTTTCAAACGTTTGACAGCCTGTAACAATTCCGATTTACTAATAAGCTCGATGCTAATACGCGAAGAACACAAATTACTATTACGTTCTTCGTTTTGTGGGATATTCATTGATAATGTGGGCGAATTTGCTATAAACATAGATTTAAAGTATGTTGCAAAACCATTCGCAGCATCCAATCCGGAGAATATATTGCCATCTAATTGGTAATCGGAACAGGAATTTCGCGACGAACGTTGGTTCCTGACAAAGTTCCAAAAGGACCTCGGATCTTTCCGTATACCCGCCTCAGCGCTATTTATATAGTTGGCATACGATATATACTCGGTATATAAACCCAGTATCTAAATATCAATAGATATATTTAGAGTTGGCTTTAACAATGTCATCTTAGCGACCTTTGCAGAATTTAATGACATTCGTTATTTTCTATACAGTCGGTACAGTCTAATACATTTACTATTTATTTACTAATTATGCTCTTAATTTCTTCATTATCTGATCATCATCTCTGCTCCTAGACATCACCATATGGTTGAGCCTCATCCACAATTGGAAGGACATTGACCTAATATACCACGCTGTTTAGACGGGCTGGTATAGGGTTTTATTTCGAGTTTCCTTATCATATAATTAATTCGTTTACGTGTTGAAAATTCACAGATGGCTACATTTCTATAAAAGATAATAAATCCAATCCGCCCAAGTAAATCACGCAATCTAACTTAGCTGGATGTCACATATGCTAGGGCCGCACCTGCGTGTATCGTCACGAAGCTTCGTGCAATGAGACGATACACGCAGATGTGACCGATCATTATTGGCTATCGTCACGAACATTCGGGCTTCGTGTGCGTTATCGGTTGGTTAGCGATAAGTCAAAGGTTTTAGCGCGCTAATACATCGCGCTCTGTGGTCACACTAGCGTTGTTCATTTCGGCGGAAATTTTCAATGTGTTTAGACGTATTCGAGGGTCTCCAGTTAATCAATAAATATGGAATGGAGCGATGAAATGGTTATGCAATTTTTACACCATTATGAAGCTGAACCCACGATGAAATCCAAAAAAAATCATTATGTAATTATTAGCATATTATAGCTGTAAAAGTAAAGCAACTCGTCATCCATAGTTAAACGCATCGAAATGATTTCGGCCATCTTTAATTATTGCACGATACTTCGTGTAAAATACCGAAGTCGCTAATATGACTACAGTATTATCGCGATAACTTTCTAGTGTACAAAACGTACGAAGTTTCGCCACACATTACTTTGGGACGATACACGCAGGAAATGAATTTTCACTAAATACAAAACATGTAAATTTTTAAATGTTATTCACTTAATATTATTGAAATATATTTTCGGATATTGTAAGATTGATTGTGGTACATATAATGATTTTTAGAAAAGCGTTTCTATTCAAAGTAAAGTCAATCATATAATGATCTAAATACATATACTTAACAAAATCAAAACAAACACTATAGAATTATCTTCAGACCTTTCATCGTCATCATCATCATTCGCCCGCTCTTATCCTAATTACTTGGGGTCGATACAATATATCCTTTTTCGTACGTATTACAAAAGTTATTGGCAATAGCTTTTTTGACCGGCCGCCTGCCTGACGTCAAGACTCTTTGGGAATGTCATTCTTAACTCAACGGCATCAAGTAGTGTTGGCTCAGGTCGGTAGAAAGCTCTTAGTCGTCTTTTACAACATCCACGAGCAAAGTAAGTGTTGGTATTATTCGTAACCACTACCACATAGATCATCTTCAGTTCTTTATAAACGTAAAAACCTTTTTCGTGAAAAAAATATTCGAAATAAATATATTTATTTCGAATATTTATAAATATTTAAAAAATATTCGAAATAAATATATTTATTTCGAATATTTTTTTCACGAAAAAGGTTTTTACGTTTATATATTAATCTTTGATATTAATACCCATTAACCTTCTTATTTTCATAGAAACAAATAATAATACGTTCGTTTAGAACGTAATACATTTTAATACGTTTACGATCGTAAGACACCCTTTAACCCCAAGACAACCATTTGAATAATTTCGTTTACTATATAGATCGTACAACAGTGGCGTAGCGTTGTCTAATATAGACGTGAGTAAATTAGCATCAGCGGGGCCTCCTTTATTTCGTTGCCAAGATCTACCCAATAAACTATCTTACCAGAAGCTTTAACACGAAATACCTACTTATTATAGTGAAAAAAACATAAATACGCGGTGGAAGAATATTAAAATGTATATAAATTTGAAAAAAAGTTTTATTTTGTATTTGATTTTTAATTTCCCTCCCATATCCTCCCGTGACCATGAAAGCTGTTTGAAACATCGAGCAATTAAAAATCAAATACAAACGCAAAAGAATTCTTAAAAATAATTTTGTTAATACCCGATTTCATTTCGTAATCGGGTTTTATAAATAATTAAGCATATTAAATGCTAAATTTCAGTAATTTAAATAATTTTGTTATTAATATTTTTTGGCTTTTCACTTTGCAGAAGTCCTCTAGTAAAGATTTGTAATTGATTTTTGCAGCCGAACTTGCTTCGTTTGAAAGTAAGTATTACTAAAGCAGACAGTCAGTCCTGCTTTATGCTGTTTCTAAAGTAGTTTTAGGGTACTGTACCCAAAGGGTAAAAACGGGACCCTATTACTGAGACTTCGTTGTCCGTCCGTCCGTCTGTCACCAGGCCGTATCTCAAGAACGGTGATAGCTGGACAGTTGAAATTTTCACAGATGATGTATTTCTTACCCGTGTGGCGACGGGAATAGAATACAAAGGTCGTCACCCCTTACTTGCCCGTGGGAGTCGTAAAAATCGGCTAAGGGTCTCACCGGGAGATTGGGCAGCGGCTATCTCCCGGGAAACTTAATAACATCTACCGCGATCGCCAATCCGCTCGCCAAGCGTGGCGATTATGGCATTATTACCCCCCCAAAATAAATATGGATGCACAAAAAGTCACGGCCCCCAGTCACGGCAGTTCCGCTGTTCCACGGGCTCATTTTGGTAGCGGGCCTGTTGGTGGCGGGGCAGGGGGTGCTAGGAATCTCCGGCCGCGATCCGGCTACCAAAAAAATCGACCCTTGGCCCTGGTAACACACAACGTTCGGACGCTTAGGACCGACGAGAGGGTCATCGAACTGGAAGAGGAATTGAGCAAAATCCGATGGGACATTGTAGGATTATCAGAAGTGCGAAGAGAGGGGGAGGGCACGATAATCCTCCGGTCTGGAAATTTGCTCTTCTACCGGGAGGGAGATCACCCATCCCAAGGCGGTGTAGGGTTTATCGTTCGTAAGTCTCTCGTAGAGAACGTGGAGAGGATCGAAAGTGTGTCAACAAGGGTAGCGTACCTTATACTCAGAATTACCAAACGGTATTCGTTGAAGGTCATACAGGTTTACGCACCGACTTCGACATACTCCGACGACGTAGTGGAGGCCTTATACGAGGATATCTCGAAAGCCATCCACACGTCCAAAACCCACTTCACGGTAGTTATGGGAGACTTCAACGCAAAACTAGGCAAAAGGACAGACGATGAGTTGATAGTGGGGCAATATGGATTTGGACAGAGAAACCAAAGGGGCCAAAAACTGGCCGACTTTTTGGAGAAGGAAGGCCTCTTCATGATGAATTCCTTCTTCAAGAAACGGCCACAAAGGAAGTGGACCTGGATTAGCCCTGATGGATCCACTAAAAATGAGATAGACTTCATCTTGACGGACAAACGACAAATATTCAATGATGTCTCTGTGATCAGCAGGATTAAAACTGGGAGTGATCACCGCATGGTTCGAGGCACATTGAATCTTCGTACGAAAGTCGAGCGGTCCCGCTTGATGAAGTCTACACTCCGACCTACACCTGTCCAATACCAGAACCCCGATAGCTTTCAACTCGAATTACATAATCGCTTCCAATGCCTGGAAGAGTGCGAATCTTCGAACGATATGAACAACAGGTTCGTGGAAACTGTCCACGCGGTCGGGTCAAAATTCTTTAAGGCCCATCGCGCTACTAGAACAAAAAAGCTTTCTGACCAGACTCTTCAACTCATGGAGAGGAGAAAGGAAATGACGGTACAGTCTTCAGCCGATTGGTCCGAACTCAGGCAGCTTAATAGACAAATCTCTAAATCTATGCGACGCGATATTCGCCGATTCAATACACTGCGTATTGAAGAGGCGATAGAGCGAAATCGAGGCTCCAAAGTGTTCGCACGAGATTTGTCTATTGGACAGAGCCAAATGACTAAGCTGAAGACCGATGACGGTACTGTCATTTCATCCCAGAGTGAGATCTCGGGAGAGGTCGAAAGGTTCTATGGGCAGTTGTACAAATCATCCCTGAATCCTGTTGTCAGCTTGGTCCAAGACCCCAGATCCAAGCTAACTCGGCACTATACCGAAGAAATCCCGGACGTCAGCTTGTACGAGATCAGAATGGCTCTAAAACAATTAAAGAACGGAAAGGCACCGGGAGATGACGGAATTACCACAGAGCTCCTGAGGGCAGGCGGCAAGCCAGTTTTAAAAGCCCTACAGAAGCTGTTTAATTCTGTCATTCTCGGGGGCGACGTTCCAGAGTCGTGGACCAGGAGTGTGGTGGTGCTGTTTTTCAAGAAGGGCGATAAAACGCTCTTAAAGAATTACAGACCCATCTCACTCCTGAGCCACGTGTACAAATTGTTTTCAAGAGTCATTACGAACCGACTCGCGCGCAAGCTAGACGACTTCCAGCCGCCCGAACAAGCCGGTTTCCGAAAAGGTTATAGTACCATAGACCACATCCACACGCTACGCCAGATTATACAGAAGACCGAGGCGTATAATCGGCCTCTGTGTCTAGCGTTTGTGGACTATGAGAAAGCCTTTGATTCTGTCGAAACTTGGGCAGTGCTGCAGTCCCTTCAGAGGTGCCAAATTGACTATCGATATATCGAAGTGCTGAAGTGTTTGTATAAAGACGCTACTATGTCAGTCCGCATCCAGGATAAGAGTACGAAACCGATCCAGCTGCAGAAAGGCGTGAGACAGGGAGACGTTATCTCTCCGAAACTGTTCACCACTGCGCTGGAAGATGTCTTCAAGCTCTTAGGCTGGACCGGACTCGGCATCAACATCAATGGCGAATACATCACTCACCTTCGATTCGCAGATGATATCGTAGTCATGGCAGAATCCCTGGAGGACCTTAGCACCATGCTCAATGACCTCAGCAAGGTCTCCCAACTAGTAGGGCTGCAAATGAACATGGACAAGACGAAAATCATGTCTAATGCCCATGTCATTTCTGTACCGGTCCTGGTTGGGAATGCGATTCTCGAAGTTGTCGATCACTATGTTTACCTAGGACAAACAGTTCAATTAGGTAGATCCAATTTCGAGAAAGAGGTCAGCCGACGAATCCAACTCGGCTGGGCAGCGTTCGGGAAACTTAGGAGGATCTTCTCGTCTAATATTCCGCAGTGTCTGAAAACAAAGGTTTATAACCAGTGTGTGTTACCAGCGATGACTTACGGCACTGAAACGTGGTCTCTAAATGTCGGCCTCATAACAAGGCTCAAAATCGCTCAGCGTGCTATGGAGAGGGCTATGCTCGGTATTTCTCTACGTGATAAAATCCGAAATACGGAAATCCGTAGAAGAACGGGTGTAACCGACATAGCCCTAAGGATTAGCACATTGAAGTGGCAATGGGCAGGCCACATCGCTCGACGAACCGACAACCGTTGGGGAAAAAAGGTTCTCGAGTGGCGACCACGAATCGGACGACGCAGCGTAGGACGACCCCCCACTCGGTGGACTGATGACCTCATCAAGGTCGCAGGAAACCGCTGGATGCAGGTGGCACAGGACCGTTATAGATGGCATTCTCGTGGGGAGGCCTATGTCCAACAGTGGACGTTTACAGGCTGATGGATGGATGGATGGATGGATGTATTTCTATTGCCGCTATAACAACAAATACTAAAAATAAAATAAATATTTAAGGGGGGCTCCCACACAACAAACTTGATTTTTTTATACCGTTTCTTGCTCGATACTAATAATTTTCAGTTTTACAAAACCCTTCGTGCGTGCGTACAACTCGCACTTGGCCGATTTTATTAATATTTTTGAACTTAGAAAAGCTTCTTTCTGCGGCAGTTGTACTTACGGGCATAGTCAACATAATTCTCATAGCAATGTAAATTTTAAGATAGATGTCTTCTGATGCATTTGTAATAATATATTGAACCATCTGATTGGCGTTTCTAACAGAGTTTGGTAAATTATACACTAAAACTTGTAGTTCTTCGTAAAGCTCATAAGATTCTATATTTTTGCTTTCTTCATCTTAAAGTACTGCACTTAAATCATTAAAGTGCTTCAAAAGCTCGTTATTTGGCAAAGATTTTAAATTATTTATGTCGTACAAGAATCCTAAATTGGTGAAATATTGACCGAGTGCAGTGAACCTTGTGTTAACGTCTTGTCTTGTCACGGCGTCAACTATTGTAATAAAAACATAAATTCTGAATCTACTTTCAGCGGAATCAATAGGCTTGTCTACAGTTTCATAATTAAACATTTTGTTTTTCTTGCGATTCCTCTCCTTTCTCTTTAAAAGTCATTGGAATCTCACAACTGCTCTCTTCTATAAATTCATAGACTTTTGCAATACATTCACTAAAGCCTGTTTCCCGAAATTTTCGAATCCAGTCACGAAAATTGCCAATAACAACTTTTAAATTAATATAGACTTTTTGTCAAATGTTGCTTATGTTGTTGACGCAGTTTAATATTTCGTACCACACGCATCGAGATAATAAATTCCAGAGTTAACGTTTCAGTTATAATGGCTTGGCAATCTCAGATAGTATCTTCAGATAGATTTTGCAAATTATTTATACAATCAATAATATCATCAAACTGAAATAATATAGCTTTCACTGAAACAATTCGGGTTTCCCATCTCGTATCAGACAAAGATTTTAAAAGTTATCTTCAAATTATCCTTTACTAATTTCCCTTTCTTGCTGAATTTGGAAAAAGGACATATAATTTTGAATGAAACCGATAAACACTTTTTCTGGATGATGTACTGGCTGCGCCTTAAAACATACTAATGCATACTCGGTGTGCGTACTACCAGGTTTAAAGAAATACTGCGTATTACTGTTCCAGTACATACCGTCTTACCTCTACTTAAAAGACTGCTATCTATGCACATTATCACGAAGTATAGATAGATACACTCGTGCACATTATAAACAAAATTAAGCTACCTATATATCACTTTGTAATAGTTAACCTTAAAAAATCATTTTGTATAAATTTTATTATACGTGTACTGTATGTTGCGGCAAATCGTTACAACTACTACCCTGCAATACAGGAAACAATACACGTATCTTGGAAAAATAAGCTCTGTTTATAGTACTATAAATATGTCTTTAGAAGAAGCTAAACAAGCTGCTGCAAAATATGCGGTCGATAATTATGTGCTAAATAATTGTGTTCTTGGTGTTGGCAGTGGTTCTACAGTGATATATGCTGTGCAACGTTTAGCCGAACGTGTTGAAATAGAAAACTTGAAGGTAACATGTATACCGACATCGTTTCAATCCAAACTGCTGATTACCAAACACAATTTGTTATTGGGTGAACTTGATACAAACCCGGTCATCGATGTAACCATTGATGGAGCTGACGAGGTAGACAGAGATATGACACTAATCAAGGGTGGTGGCGGTTGTTTACTGCAAGAAAAAATAATAGCCTCTTGTTCAAAACGAATGATAGTTATTGCGGACTATACCAAAGATGCTGTTAAACTAGGTGATAGATATAAGAAAGGTATTCCAATTGAAGTAGTGCCTATAGCCTACATTCCCATTAAGAATAAAATTGAAGCTATGTATGGAGGAGAAGCAAAATTACGCCAGGCTGTAGCTAAGGCAGGACCAGTGGTGACAGACAATGGTAATTTTATTCTAGACTGGTTATTTACCAACCAAAATTTAGATTGGCAGCTAGTTAATCAAGAATTAACAATGATTCCTGGAGTAGTAGAGACTGGTCTATTTGTTAATATGTGTTATAAAGCCTACTTTGGTCATCCAGAAGGCCATGTTGTTGAGAGAGACCTTTCAATATCTAGAGAAATATGTTAGCTACTTAAAACATAACTGTCAAATTGTGTTAACTATTATGTAATTTTTTTTAATAGTGGGTACTTTTCTAATGTTTAAAGAGCAATAGAAAACATATTTTAAAGACTAAATTGTGTAGTAAAAAAAACATAAAGAATATCAAATAGAGTATGAGATTAGATCTGGTAAAATAAGAATATTTTTATATGATTCTATTATGTTGTTAATGTGTTTAAGTGCTATGATTTATTTAAGTTACAAATATTGATGTCAAGTTATCTTTATCATAAGAGTTTGTATGGTATAATGCTATTATGAAATATTGTACCTTGAACTCTCCAATTGATAATTAATGGTCACTGATAAAATTAACTATTTGTCAATACTTAACTACAATTCTTGTATGAGCAAGTATATTACTTTTATTATAAAATTAGTTTTAAGTTCCAAATAATCAAATCAATATATTTTTTTTTACCATTGCAATTTATTTTATTTTAACCTTTTTAGGGTTCCGTACCTCGAAAGGAAAAAAAACAGAACCCTTATAGGATCACTTTTTCATCTTGGGATAGCTATTTAAATGATAAATTTAATTTGTAAAATAACACAATTTTTAATAACAATTACTAATTTTAACATGTTATTAGTTTTTTTTTTTGACATATCGTTATTTATATCCTTTGGCAAGACTATTACTTTATTAACAGTGAGATAAGATAGATATAAAGCCTATTGTATTGCAAAAGTAAGCAAATAGATATAAATATATAACTAACTTTACATCTACTGTACATAGATTTTTTTTTTACATACATTGTTACTAAACCTAATAGGCCTGATAACTTGTAAATTAAATTATTATTAAAATATACTACATATTTATCTAAAAACTAATATTCATGGTGGGTTTATAATACTGTTACATCATATAGAAAAAATATTATTTTATTAAATGCCTACTTACGATAAATTGACGCCTATAGAAAAGATAGGGGGGTTGTAGAGGTCACTATAATATTAAAAAAATACTGAAATAAAAATTTCATGTAGTTTTGTGCGACTCAATAAGACTGCCCACAACCATCCATCAATGCATAATGGTAAAGGGCGATCTTTGAAAATACTAATTCTTTTGTTATTTGTCTTATACCAACATTTTCATTAAATCTCTCAAAATTTAGTAGTTACATAGTCAAATACCTCTTCTTAAGTCACAAGACAAAACGTTAAAAGGTAGATAAAATTTAAATTAAATCCATTCAACATAAATACAAAAACATTTTTATATATACATGGTTGTAGAAACTAGAAAATTTTATAAAATAATTTGACAAAAGAGTGCTTCTTGTGTTATATATCTACTATACTATAAAACAAAAAGAAAAAACAATGTGAATAATGTTTATAAACCCCTACAAGCTAACATTATCATCCTGTGGGGAAATAATAAAAGATTAAGAGAATCCTAATTATCCATATTACCATCCCTAATTGTTGCCAAAAAAAAAATTATTAGACAGTTTGTCACAATAAAAAATTGATTGTTTACCACAACATTCTTATATAGAATAACATCTTTCATTTTAATTTATCATCATTATTCAGCCTTTATCGTCCACTACTGAACATAAGCCATTATGAGTGAATAGCGCTGAAGTCGCCACATTTGGTGGGCGGATTGGTAATCAGTGATGTATTATACGTTTTCCTGCAGAAAACTGCAGCCCACTCTTCCAGAGAAACCTTAGCCAATTTCTACAACTGACATAGGCAAGCAAGAGGTAGTGACAATTGTATTCTTATGTGGTGGCACACCAAGTATTTTTATATATATAGTTTCTATATTATCTGCCTGAACATTTATTAATCTACAATTTTGATAATACAGACTACCCAGTTTTTAGTTGATCTGGCTAATCAGGGTTCTATTGTTTTCATCATTGTCAGCTGAGCAATCCACTCTTGAACATAAAGCTTCACTAATAAATAAATATATAGCAATAGTAGGACTATTGTATTAAAGCTCCGGATATTTTTAAAATAACAAGTACTCTTTGCAATTGTAGTAATTTAGATACTATACTGATTAGTTAAAATCAATCAGATACCATTATGTTATAATAAAAAAGAATACATAAAGAGATGACTATAGCAATTTAACAATGGAGTATTAAATTAAGTGATTGAGAAATATATTGAAAAATAGTTTCACTATGTGCACTAGAGCAAAAGAGGCTCTAAGCATAATCAATAAAGACTAGTTTTCTTCATTATACGTAAAAATTCTTCTTGATTTATTTCCCCATCACCATCTCTGTCTGCTTCATCAATCATTTCATGCAGTTCTTCATCTGTCAAGTTTTCTCCAAGTTCTTTGGCCACTCTCTTTAAATTTTTAAATGATATCTTTCCTGAAATATCAAAAAAGCTCCATACATTAAAGGGTTAATATTAAAAATGAATAAAAAAGTTTTTTTTTTTTAAATAAAACAGTCTATGAAAATATTAATTCACTACTAACCAGTTTCATCATCATCAAATAATTTGAATGCTTTCATTATTTCTTCTTTTGTATCTTTCTCTGCCATTTTAACAGTCATTAGTTCTAAAAAGTCCTCAAATGACACTTTTCCATCACCTTTATCAATTTCAGCTATCATCTTTTTAATTTCTTCTTTTTTGGGCTCAAAACCAAGTGCACGAATAGCAACCTTCAACTCTTTAGTGTCAATTTTACCAGTATTTTCTGTATCAAATAGATCAAATGCTTCTTTGATATCTCTTCTTTGTTCTTCTGTTAATTCAAATTTAGGGCCAGACTTCTTACGAACTCCGGCATTATTAGGACCCACAGGTTTTTTTTGAACATTAGCTACTGCAGTTGCCTGTGCAAACATTTAAGGAATTAAAATATTTCAAAATTCTATATCTTATTTATAAGAGAACATAAAATACTTACTTTAAATATTAAATTAAATATTCAAACAGGAATAAAACATCAAACGACAGGTGTTCGATAAATCAATAAGTTCAAAGACGCACTTACCATTGCAATTATAGAAAAAAGAAATTTGTTTTTAAAAATTTAAATACAATATATCAACACACGTATAAAATAAAGAAAACAACTTATATTTCTCTCTCTAAATTGAATATCCAAAACATTTACAATGTATTTATTAGTCTCATAAATTTGTTGACTTGACACGATGCTAAAGCTCCATAACAAATTTGACAATACATATCATTGGTGTTGCCAACAAGGTAAAATATTTTAATATCAAATGTTTATAATCATTAAAATTTAGATTGTTTGCATCGACTACAATTCTTCTTGGCTTGGTGCCTGTGAACCACAGACTAGGTAGTAGAGATGAGTAGTTTCGGAACGTAATAGTTCCGAGAACTATGTCTTTTGCCGGAACGATTTAGTTCCAATCCAACCACACGGCTGAGATAGTTCCATGTCCGAGTCGTTCCGACGACCGAGTCGTTCCGACGACCGAATCGTTCCGACGACCAAGTAATAAAGTGTGCGTCATGCATGCGCCTATATTCTTCTATATATCGTCGTCGTCTATATATATCTTGGTTGTCAGTCCTAACCCTGGCATGTCAAGTATGAGGGTAAATCAACTGATATTCCGACAATTACTAACAAATAAACGGAACCTAAAAATAACTTGTATTTCGTAGTTTATAGCTCCTTCAAAATATTAAATTTGAAGGAGTTATAAACTAAGAAATATGGATCTTGAATAGTTGGAGCCGATTAAAATTATGTCCGCACATGTTACGTTGGATTGGATTGCATAATCATGTCATTAGAACCGATAGGAGAGGACTCATGTACTATCAGGTCAGCGGAACTAGATAGGTCCGCGAACATGTTTCCTGGATATAGTTCCGACAGAGAAAGGAATCGTTCCATATCCGATCCGCTCCAGGACATGATTTGCACATGACTACTAGGTAGTAATCTGGGGGGGGCACAGTTAAAACATTACTTATTTTTACTGATCGTCGCACCGCCTACAGGTTGTTTGTACAAACATAGCTGCCATTTTGTCCTGATTGTCAAGAGTTTGAGTTTGAGAGTCAACTGAGAATTGTTATTTTTTGTTCCTAGCGTATGTAGTTATTGTCAATAATCTATTTTTGGTTATTGATGTTCTTTCTGGAAATTATCTCAATTTTCATTGTTAAGTTTATACTATTGCCGTTTCGTTAACGGCTGACATAGTTTTTTTTTATATTTCAGGGTAGGTCTCATAGTGAAAAAATCGTATATAATTACATACACACATGTAGATACGTAGGTGTATATGTATATTACTTCAACTTTAGTTCAACGCCTAAGCTCCAGGTAGCAGCACTTTCCACACATGCATATTTTACCATCGAGTTGCCACTCTTTTTCAGTTAATATAATTTTACTCTTTGGTAGTAATATAGACGGACATCTGTCGAACAAAATTTTCAACCGTGAGCAATTTAGAGCATAACAGTTCACACACACACACACACACACACACAGAGAGAGAGAGAGAGAGAGAGAGAGAGAGACGCAGCCAGGCACCCACGCGCACGCACACACACATATATATTTATACATATTTTCGTTTATTGCGTTCGCCCAGGCAAATAAAAGAATAATTTGGAAAATCCAAAAGTGCACGCCTCATACTTTTATATTATTTATCATTTACTAATAGTCAATACCAGAAATAAAAATGAAATTAAAGAAAAAAGCCTTTTTTAAAAACAAGCTTTTATTATTTGCTAATAAAATAAAATAAAAGTTAAAAATAAATTAACTCTAATAAGACATATAACACTTTATAAGTTCATTGTAACATTTAACGGTAATTACGCTTCTTCGTCTACTACAAAATAATTCCATATCGTACATAATTATATATTTTTAACACTAAAACTTTACACCATAATTATTAAATCTTCCCGTTTCTATCACAGTCCCAATTTTATAAATAAAAGCGTGTTACATTTGGATGGTACGATTTAGAACATTTAGCACCTTCTTTTTCCTATGGCCAGCTTCCAGGTCCAACATCAGACCCTAGTTACCATATAGTATCAAAGTACTCGACAAGACAAATCAAACGAGCCTAAACTCGATAAAGTTGCGTCGTTTAAATACGGAGTTCCTATGGCTAGCTTCCAGGTCCATGATCAGACCCTGGTTTCTATATAGTCTTAAAGTACTCGCCAACATGAATCAAATATGCCCAATTTCGATGGGGTTGCGTCGTTTAATTACGGAGTTCCTATGGCCAGCTTCTAAGTCCATCGTCAGACCCTAGTTACCATATAGTCTCAAAGTACTCGACAAGACAAATCAAACGAGTCTAAACTTGATGAGGTTGCGTCGTTTAATTACGGAGTTCCTATGGCTAGCTTCCAGGTCCATGATCAGACCCTGGTTTCCATATAGTATTAAAGTACTCGCCAAGACGAATTAAATAAGCCCAATTTCGATGGGGTTGCGTCGTTTAATTACGACATTCCTATGGCCAGCTTCTAAGTCCATCGTCAGACCCTAGTTACCATATAGTCTCAAAGTACTCGACAAGACAAATCAAACGAGTCTAAACTTGATGAGTTTGCATCGCTTAATTACGGAGTTCCTATGGCTAAGCTTCCAGGTCCATGGTCAGACCCTGGTTTCTATATAGTATTAAAGTAATCGTCAAGACAAATCAAATGAGCCCAAACTCGAAAGGGGGGCGTCGTTTCATTACGGAGTTCCTATGGCCAGCTTCCAGGTCTATCATCAGATCAGCTCTATGTCACAATAATATTGCATTGTCATCCGATTTATATATGCATGCTAAATTTCAGCTCAATCGGCAACCGGAAAGGTGAAACTAAATATAACAGACAGACACACAACGGGACAGGTGAAACTAAATATAAGCTTGTAATGAAAGAAAAGAAATACTTTTGAAATTTCGTGCCATTCTCGACGTAGAGCTAAACATAGCTGTATAGGCTGAATGGGATTTATTTCCTTTGCCTGTCCGAATGGACGAACAAAAGAATCTAAACGAACCTAATTTTCATAAAGTATACATACACTAAAGACAAAGCAGTTTAGTTGTTTTTATTAATTGCAATTAAACGACAAAGAATTACCAAGCCATTTTCGAAAGGAAAGAGCGCGTTGCGATTATGAAGCTTTTAATAAAAGAAAAACTTCGATACATTCATTTTTACGGTCGTGATCCTGCCAGATACAAAATATTTTATCCGACGTCCTCGAATATTTTTTTTAATCAACTATTTTCTTACTTTAAACAAGAATAGAATTGCTTTTTAAAAATATCAAATACGTTTAAACGAATGTTTTTTCTTGACATATGTATTATAATATTATCCTATAAGTGCAATGTGAGAAATTACAATCATTTTTATGTTTGAAAAGTGCTCAATTTTCATATGTCGAGAGTAGAGCAAGACCTCAACGCTTCGCTTATGAGGCGTGCAATACATACGTGACGTACCAGTGATGCATAAAAATCGATAGTTTGACTATTGATAGTTAGCCTCAAAAAGTATTCATAATATCGATAATACTATCGATAGTATCGTCACATATCAATACTATCGAGACTATCGATAGTATTGATAGCTCTCCACGAGCAATACTGTGTGCTTTCCATTTAATACAAAAAGTGACGCAGTGTAACGCAGTGTTCGATAAAGCGCTTTCCATCAACGACACTGTTGAACACAGCCGTACACTGTTCGACACTCGAAAAAGTGGTGTTTGACAGATGCTTACCTACTTTCGTAGAGTACTTTAAATATATAGGTACTACTTTGCTTGAATTAAGTATCATTACATAACCTCACAATTTATTTACGGCATATTCTAGTAGTATTATTTGAGATTATTAAATGGAGCTTGTCTCTTACTGCTAATTAAAATTTAATAAAAATGTTCAAATGTAATTATTGCACTATTGAAGTGAGTCCTGATAATGTGGTTATGTTTATAAATTATTGAGCCAAGACTTTGTCAAGGAACTTGCATTTAGGTATACAACGCCCATAATTTTGCGATATTGATGCACTCTAGTGTTATATTGAGACAACTAGCTGTTTCATTTAAACTTTTACACGGTGTTTCACAATGTACCGCAGAGTCCCTCTGTGTTAACTAAATGGAAAGCAACCACTATTAATAACAGCGACACTATCGATAGTGATTCATTCGATAGTATCAATACTATCGATAGTATCGTTAATACCATTAGTTTTAACCTAAAACTATCGATAGTATCGACTATTTAGGGCTATCGATTGCTAGAAAATTTTCAATTTTACGATAGACAATTGATTGTCTATCGATAGACAATTGATTGTCTGTCGATAGTAGACTATCGATATGCAACACTAGTTAACACTGAGGGACTCTGCGGTACATTGTGAAACATTGCCAAACACCGTGTAAAAGTTTAAATGAAACAACTAGTTGTCTCAAAATAACACTAGAGTGCATCAATATCGCAAAATTCTGGGTGTCGTATACCTAAATGCAAGTGCCTTGACAAAGTCTTGGCTCTATAATTTATAAATATAACCACATTATCAGGGCTCACTTCCATAATGCAATATTTACATTCTACATTTATATTAAATTTTAATTAGCAGTAAGAGACAAGCTCAATTTAATAATCTCAAATAATACTACTAGAATATGCCGTAAATAAATTGCGAGGTTAAGTAATGATACTTAATTCAAGCAAAGTAGTACCTATATATTTAAAGTACTCTATGAAAGTAGGTAAGCATCTGTCAAACACCACTTTATCGAGTGTCGAACAGTGTACGGCTGTGTTCAACAGTGTCGTTGATGGAAAGCGCTTTATCAAACACTGCGTCACTTTTTGTATTAAATGGAAAGCACACATTATCATTAGGTGATTTTTTAATTTCTAATACGATATTTATTTTTAATTTAATCATCGTTTATCACAATATTAAATATCAAAGAGTAAAACGACTATATTATACCAAAGAGTATTAAAGGTTTTTTGGAAGAAATAGTGTCATGTGGTGGTATTGTATTATATTCAAAATCTTAATGTTTAAACGTACATATATACATACATATCATCACGCCATATCCCTTGCAGGGTAGGAAGAGAGAACAGAGTGCCAGAGAACTCTATCCTTGCATACTTCACTCGCTGCCTCAACATTCATAATTATCTTCATAGACGCTCGCCGGTTTCTGAGACTCTTGACTCCACCTTCCTTCAGTACATGACCAATCTGGTCTAGGTAGGTGAGTCTCGGTCTCCGCCGGTACCTACATCCTTCCACTTTCGCATTGAATATCTTCTTAACCAGACGTTCGTTCGGCATTCTTTCCACATTTCCGAACCATCAGAGCATTCCTTTTCGCATCTTTACACCAATACTCTCTTTCATACCTACTCGCTCTCTTAGGTCGTCATTACGAACGCGATCGGTCAGCCTAACTCCACCGATTTTCCGTAGAGATCGCATTTCAACCGCATTAATTTTAATTTCATGCTCTTTTCTGCATACCCAACTCTCGCTTCCATACAGTAATGTTGGGACAAGCACTGCATTATGTATTGCTACATGTGCCTTATGGCTGAGGTGGTGGCTGCCGAGAAGTTGCCCCAACGCTCCGTTCACTCTATTTCCCGCATTCACTCTATATCAGTAATGTACCTTCCAACTCGGCTAAATCCACATCCAAGATATACAAATTCATCCACTTGCTCTAGTACATCATTACCTATTGTTACTCTTACATCTGTTCTGGCTTCATCTCTTTCGAAGACCATTATTTTGGGTACATTCACGCGTAAAACCCTTTTCTTACAATCTTCTGACACTGTGTCGACTAGGGTCTGCAGGTCAGTCGCTGATTGCGCCAGTAGGACTGCATGTTTAATTTTTTTTTGTGTCTGTCTTTTAGCTGTTAGCCGCAGATGGCTGTCACAGCTTAACCCGGACTATGAGTAAGCGCTGAGGGCTCTCTACCCGGAGCATGTTTAAACGTATTACCTATATTAAATATTTGTGATGACATTTTCTGTAATGTGATGCGCATGAACTGCTGGTATGTAGTGGATATGATATAAAAGTGCTTTACAACGTTTTGTTTTTCATCAAAATTGCCGCAAGTTACCATTTAATGCTGTGGCCGCACCTGCGTGTATCGTCACGAAGCTTCGAAGGGTTTTAGCGCGCTAATATATCACGCTCTGTGGTCAGACTAGCGTTTTTCATTCAGTGGAAATTTTCGATGTGTTTAGACGCGTTCGAGGATCTCCAGTTAATCAATAAATATGGAGTGGAGTGATGAAATGGTGTTAGAATTTTTACACCATTATGAAGCTGAACCCATGAAGGGATCCAAAAAAATCATTATGTAATTATTAGCATATTATAAATGTAAAAGTAAAGCAACTCGTCATCCATAGTTAAACGCACGATTACTGATGCATAATGACTATTATAACGAGATTAAGATGTGAAGAAAATTATAACTCGATACTAACAATGGCCCGTCTAAATAAATATTTATCAGATGATTGCCAATGCAAAAGAAAGGAAGTATATAGGTTATTATTGAGTACCTTAGATATGGACTCAATAGATGGCGTTAGACACAAGTTCCAGCTGTATATTTATTTTTCCAATTGAACTCGATAGATGGCGTTAAACTCAAGTATTTCTAGTATAGAGAATAGAAAACGCAGTTTTTTCAGCCACTAAGGAGAAAGTTTAGTTTTTAATTTATCATTCATCACATAACGTCTCCACATGCTAATCTAGTTGAATAATAACAACAATGATCATTGATTTATTGACAATCGAAATTTTTTCATTACTCTAGTAATGAAAAAACGCACAAAAAAGATAGATCTCTCTGGAAGTGTTGTATTACATGTCACAAAATATAGAAGTACTTTTATTAATTTTAGACATAAGAAAACCATAAAACAAATTGATTCGATAAAAAATTTATTGCGAGATAAATAAATAATAAACAATTTTCGTATGTATTTGAAATAATATAGTTTTGACGTCGCTCGTAAACGAGTCTCTTTAATCTCATCTTGTAAATGAGAATCTTGTTTACACTTTACTATGTATAATTGCTATTGATCGGCTAGTTTAGCCGAAAGTCTGATTTAGTAAATTATAATAATATACTATTATCTATAAAGCAAATTGTGACAATCGATATTATTCGATTTGAGATAATTTTATAATAAAGTTAATTATAAAAAAATACAAATTAAAGTCGTAATTACGTTGTGTCAATCGCATATCATGTGCTAAAATAATAACGTCATAATTATTAAAGCCTCTGCGTTTGCATAACAATTAATACAGTTCAAAAGCACGGCAATACGTTTCATCCCTAAACTTCAAAAAATCACGAGAGCAACTGGGAACGATTTGATGATAGAATTTAAAAAAAAGGGTCTTGACAGACAGACAGACAGACAAACGGACAGACGGACGGAGGACAACAAAGATCCTATAAGGGTTCCGTTTTTTCCTTTTGAGGTACGGAACCCTAAAAAGGATTCTGATAAAAAACAAACAATGATTTGAAATATTTTGATTTTATCAATAATAATAAAGACTAAGCATACATAGGGACAGACAGACGGCGGATAGCGACTTTGTTTTATACTATGTAATGTAATGATAGAAAAACATAAAAATTGTGTCTCAACTACTCTTATTAATCTATTAAAAAGAATCAACAGCTAGTTTCCAAAAATTCAACGTTATTGTTATGCTGTAAATATTCAAGTTCAATAACAATTTCTCAACGTGGAACGTTTGTTGCAAAACATTTTGAAAATAGCGCTCTCTAGGTCATTCATCCGCCCCGTCGGATGTTACATTAAACTTTGGCGCTGCGGTCGCTCGAAATCGAGATCTCAGGCCAACAATCTACACCCTTAAGTATTACTACAGTTTGGAATGACAACATTATCGTCTTACTGATAGTAAATACAAGTATCTTTGTGTCTCCCTAAATGAAAATAGACGGAGCTACTAATACAAGCAGAAATGAAAGAAAATTTTGAAACATTCAGTAAATACATAATTTTCTTTACAATGTGTGAAGCCTAAGGCCAGCATACAATATTAATATATACATATCGCTATGTGGTCAATTTCTACCAATTATTTTCTGCTAATATTTAAAGCCAAATTAAATTGATGAAGAATTGCAACAAATGAATAACATTAATATGGCCGACCATCGTTTTATGATAGACTGCCTATATTTCACACTTTGTACATTTTTTCTGCTAAAGATTACATAAGGTACATACTATTTATATTCAATACACAATATTATGTATAATTAAATATATTTACAGGCGGATATATCAGGGGGAAGAAGGCAAGGTGCTAATGGACTTCATGAGATGGTAGCAGTGGGGCAGGCGACTGCGGTGGCCGATCTTGTGTAGTGTGGCAGCGGCTTGGGCAAGCATGCCAGCTCGCTCCCCAGGCGCGGCCAGTACAGCAGCTGGTAGGTGTTTGCAAGCCATATATAACGCAACTGCACGCTCGCCGGAGCCACCGCCACCCTCTAAGGCACGTTCTGCAACATAAAGACTCGTCAGTAATATTGCACGCTACAGTGTTATTTCTAAATAACTCATGACCGCAAACTTATTTGTGAAAATTGTTACAAGTCCTCGTCCTTGTCATCGTTGTCCTGATGATAATCATGGTCATTCTGCTCTTATCTCAAATACTTGGGATCGACGCAATATATTCTCGTCTTCCATCGTACATATACCATCGTATAGAAAAGTTTTTGCAGTGGTTTTATAACTAGCCACCTGTCTGAGATTAACCTCCTAGGGAATACAACTATTGACCATACAGCACCAGATGGAATTGGCCCAGGCTGATGTAAAACTTCTAGTTGTTTTTTAAGACACCCAAGAGTAATGTAAGGATTGGACTCACCAATAAGGTATTACATAATATTTTCATTATAAAATAACGGTATACCTTTTCCACAAATGATAGAAGATCTATTAAATCTTGGTCGTAAGCTACCGTCAAGTAGCTGTTGTGTGCGACGTGGAGCTGCACCGGCCATCATCCGACAAACTGCTGAATGCAAAAACACTCTAGACGTCAACCACTGGAACATAATACGAAATAAATAAATGTAATGTTTAATATTCCTTTGTTTCTTACAGCATCATCATTCATCATTCTCCTACTTTTATCCCAATTACTTGGGGTCGACGCAATATGTACTCTTCCTACATATTTTAAAAGTTATTGGCAATAATTTTATGAACGGCCGCCTGCCTGACGTCAACCCTCCTTGGGAATGTAACAGTTGCCAAACGGCATTAGATGGTGTTGGCCGAGGTCGTTATAAGGATCTTAGTCATCTTTTACAACATCCACAAGTAAAGTAAGGTTTGGTAGTATTCGCAGCCGCTACTACATAGCTTTGTTTCTTACTTGAACAAATTAATTTATATATTACATTAGAGGCCCGCCCTCGAGAATCGATACCTCACTGTCAGTAGAAGCAGACTTATGTAACTAGTCCAAGGCAAGTGTGTTAGGCATTAAAGTTAGATCAAAATACAACCACCAGAAACGAAGTTTTATATATATTTGCATGGTGTATCTTGATAAGTATATCATCATTTTGACCCATATCTATACAATATGTGGTTGCGCTGATTTCTCCAGAGAAATAAAGAATAGAGAAATAAATATCTTACAAAGGATTGAATAAAATTTAAGTGACCCGTATAATTTTTAACCTTCTTTAAACAGACTATGTTTTGGCCACATTCCGTTCAACCAGTCTGCAGCAAATTAATGGCAGCACGGGACCCATAACCTGTCACATTACCCTTCTCAGCCACCAAAATCGCTCTGATGTTAACCCTAGTTTAAAATATAATTATTAAGCAAATGGCAAAAGTTAAAGTTGGCCTGGGCTAATACAGTCTAAAAAAAAGTGTTTATACTAATTCTGCCTATATTTGTTTTTATCTGTCACTGAGTTGGTATCGATTGCTCGTTGAGCATTATGCCGCATAATGCGCTCTAGTGCTGTAGTTGGAAAACGCTCTATATATACTCGCTCTATACAGGGTGTAAGGGGACCGCTCCCGAAAACAAAGACAGGTAACCCTACTAGTCCTACTTGTAATGATAAGCTAGGAAAAAATCGATTCGGATGAAAAAAAAATTTTTTTCCACCACGCGAGGTCGTTGAACTTTTGAACATATGATCGTGAGTTTTGAATAGATTGCGTCTTTTCTCATCTGAGTATAGTTACGTATTTTTTATCGAGTTATCGTTACATGGCACTGTCCTAATACGATGGAATGTGAAAAAAACTTAAAAATATTTGTGATAAAAAAAATTTTCTCATCCTGATCGATTTTTTTTCTAGCCTATCATTACAAGTAGGACTAGTAGGGTCACCTGTCTTTGTTTTCGGGAGCGGTCCACTTCCACCCTGTGTATAATAACTGTAATAAAAAAAGTACCCGTCACAGTAAAACTCTTTTGACATTGTCACAGATGAAAATAATGATAAAAATATATAAGCCATGTTCCTGCCAAGAATGTTGTGAAAATACAAATTTACTTAAAAAAAAAATTATAAACTCACCGGTAATGTTTGCGAGAGTCTACGCAATGAATGCAAATCCCTTTGGAAAGCTCGTAGTTGTGCGTGTGTTGCGGGTATACACTCGTCGCCCTCCATTTCGTCAACGGCACACGCTCCCGCCTCCCAAACTCCCGCGCGAACCTCCAGCACCCAATCACAGCACAACACTTGCATCAACTATCAAATACATTGGATTAGTAGACTATTTTTTTTTATTAATATTTATTTAAGTTTTCATAACTATCAATGTTTTTCATTATTTTATATATAATCATTTAATTTTTAAAAGAACTTGAAAAACATATAATGAACACAGACGATCTACACCCAGACTCACAACAATACTTTGTGTAATATTGTCCTACGTAGGAATCGAACTGGCACGGAAGGTCGGTATCGTAACCACTACGCTATCTATGCATTTGCTACGAACTTTCTAAATAATTGGAAGCAATTTAATCCTTATATCAGGTTGATTAGATGGATTGGCAGTGTGGCAAGCTCACAGGATTTACCAATCATTTTAGTACCGTATATTGCCTTTGATGATGACATATAAACGCACACGTTTTAATAAATCCATCCAACTTTGAACAGCCTATTGACGTCCACTATTGCACATAGGCTTACCCCAATCGTAGGTGGCGTGATAAATTTACTCGGAAAGCTCTTTTGCTCATACGCCCGTTGTCTCTTTTTTTATAACTGCACAAGCACCTAACGGGGTTAAACGGGGTTGCATTTATAACCACTCATCGCTCGGGCATTGCGATTTGATATTCGTTAATAACTGCAATCCAACATTTTTTTTATTGCTTATGTTGACAAACGAGCAGACAGCACCCGATGGTAAACGCAGAGATGTGACTTATCTAAGATACAAGTATCTGAAATACAGATACAAGATACAAAATACGTATTGCCATCTTGTATCTAAGATACTTTTTAAAAATTCATTTTGTATCTTGTATTTAGATACCTTTTGTTTGGTATCTTAGTATTTTATAAATACTTTTTCTGACAAAATACTTTTAGTAATATGTTAGCAGACATTTATAAAATTATTATTCCAACATCTCATTGATGTCACATTTTTTAACAGACTGTGCTAGGTGTTTCATAATTTTTAATGCTTTTCTTTTAAAATCCGCGAGCAACTCAAAACAAATAATATCGCCATACAGTTTTACAAGTAATGTGTTTCAAATGCAGTGCTGTTATTGGTCAACTTCAATTTAGGTACTTTAAAAATAATTATAGTTAGTTTAGCGGTGTTTACGACTATGTAACATTATTTTTTAGTTCTAATTTATGGCAAATTTTAGTGAGTTATGTTAATAACCATTGACTTATAGCAAATAACATTTAAAAATCTTTCCTTTAGTATAAAAATGTATCAAAAATAACTTTAGAGGGTTTTAAAACTATACCTTCATACTAAGTCAGCAATTAACACGATTTATTCGTAAATAATATCAAAAATAAACTTAGATTTATTAAAATAAAATTTTGTTTTCTTACAAACGTATTTTCATCTTAAAAAGTATTTAGAAGATACCTATTTTGTATCTAGTATTTCAGATACTATTTTCAAATGTATTTTGTATCTGATATCGGAAATACTTAATTTAAAAGTATCTTGCATTTTGTATTCGAGATACTTTGTACAGGGTATTTTGTACATCTTTGGGTAAGTGTCACTGCCGCCCATGGACCTTTGCCAATGGTATAGCTAGGCCGCTGCCCACCAATAAAAACCCCGAAACCACCCCAGTTGGGCTTCCGGCTCTCTCGCTCACCGTACGAAGCGCAATAGCATATTGCCATTACTCAGACGTCGATCTTCTGCGAGAGTGTGGTACTTACTACCCCGGACGGATCAGCCCGCGGCTGTAGACAGAGAACTGTCAACAGCGTTGTCCTACCATAATTAAATACTACCAAATTATAACATGATTGACTTTTATATACTTGGATTATATTGGAATGAGAACTGTAAAATTACATGAGTAAAGTAAAGGCACGCCTACTAATCTAGGTTACGCCCAATCTTAGTTGCACGATAACCGAGTAAGAGCAGTCTTCTTGACTGCTCTGAAATTGCTGCGAATTTCGGTGATAGCTATAGTTAAAAAACAATTGTAATTATGACAAAAAGGCGACAATTTTTGAGTACGTTTGTAATACAATGAGCAACGAAAAAAAATATGTACAGCGAGCTAAAAAATAAAATAAAATAATAAAACCATGCAAACAAAACAGGTCCGATGCGATGTTCGTAACTATTGCGAGAATTGCCTTGTAGTAATATTGCACAACTCGTTGTAACCAGTGCAATGCAACTACAATGCACTCCCGTAATAGTAATTCAACTTCTGCGAAGCTCTCATAATTATCTAAAAAACAAAACTGAAATAAGCATACAAAAATTATAACATAGCTTAATTAAAAATGACGATTGTAAGTTCATTGGATATTTTCTGATACAACTTGAATTTATACTCATTGTATACATAAAATGTATGTTTTCATTGAAGATATTTAGATATTTTAATCAAGAATATGGGGTAGTATTAGAATTATTGACAGAAAACGTTGATTATGGATTTTTTTTGTCTGTCCGTTAGTTTCGTCGCTGTCTATTAGTTTCGTCGCAAATCATGCCAAATTAATAAGTTAAATTTCTGGAAATTTGGTATGAAAATATCTCTTTACGATAATATATGCAAAAAATAGATACTTATATAGGTATTACCAATATAATACTTAAAAACTTTATTGGTACTTAACATAGTGCCAACACAACAATATAAACTCTGTTACATTACATTCATTTTAACATATTATATAAATAATATTATCATTAAAATTAGAATAATTGAAATATTCAATTCGCCGTGGACAGAGTCGGGGGCACAGCTACGCAGTATAATAGCAGTAATATTATCTATTTTTGGCACAAGACTCGTTTGTTTTTAGTATCGAAGTAATTCGCTTTCTATACTGCGCTTGCTAAATGAGTTTAGGTTTTCTTTTCTACAATTATACGAGTACTATACTCTAATCAAGACAATGACAACTATTACTTTAAATCCACAGAATCTTTATAACCTTTTAATAACGAATTTGTGGTTGACTTGTAGAGAATGCGTCTGGCATTAAGTCCGCCAATGTATATGTTGCATGAGTTTAAATAAATTTGTACCAATGAACTCACAATACCGACAGCGTTCACTAAAACATGGGCAATAATAAAAATAAAAGGAAAATTGATTCTATTCTTACCATCATTGTTCCTAAGTAGAACTCATATTAAAGTGAGACATCTGATCGTAAACCTTAATCAAAAGCCTAAGTACTGTTTTTTTTTTAATTTATGTGGAATATACACAAATCTGTGGAGTTAGGGTGATCGATCGCATTCGTAACGACGACGTAAGAGAGCGCGTAAGTATGAAAGAGAGTATTGGTGTAAAGATGCGAAAGGGAATGCTCCGATGGTTCGGACATGTGGAAAGAATGCAGAACGAACGTCTGGTTAAAGAGATATACAATGCGAAAGTGAAAGGATGTATGTACCGGGGAGACCGAGACTCACCTACCTAGACCAGATCGGTCTTTACTGAAGGAAGGTGGAGTAAAGAGTCTCCGAAACCGGCGAGCGTGTATGAAGAGAATTATGAATGTTGAGGAAGCGAGTGAAGTATGCAAGGATAGAGTTCTCTGGCACTCTGTTCTCTCTGCCTACCCTGCAAGGGATATGGCGTGATGGTATGTATGTATGTAATATACATGTATTTCTCCTAGTAAGACTTACCAACATTAACTGTGTTGGTTTCCGACAGCAGTAGTAAGCCAATGAATCAGCTAATCTGGCGCCGGCAATATCGCATACCTGAAATAATAATATAATGAATAATAATGAGCATGCATTGTGAGAAAGTTCCTTTTCTGAAGCCACAGATAGCCTTATAATACGCCGTACGATCTTTCGTCCACTTTTGAGCGAACCACTAGTAGCTTTTACGACGACGCTAAATAAAAAAAACAAATATTTCAAAAGCAGGTTAAAGACAGTAAGTATGGTGGTTCCTGAAGTGTGACAGGCTAAGACAACATATCACCACCCCTTGCATTCCTATCGAAGTCGTAACAGACGGAGTTGGCCTAGGTCGTTAGACGACTAAGAGACCTTTTTTTCCCCTTGCAATGGACTATGGATGTGGACGCCCGCCAAATGGAAGATTCACTGCGCAACCCCACAGACCCACCCTGCAAGAATTCCTCTCTTCGCAGTGCGAGCGGGCCACCGGTACCCGATCTTTGTCTTCGATGGCCCGCCCGGCGGTTTACCCTCGCGAGTTCGTCTCCAGTCGACGCCCGCGTCGTCCTTACACGGTGGCCTCACTTTGGGTGCTCGGACTATTCCCCGGTCTGATCACCCGATGCCTCGGCTAGGGCGGCATCAGGCGCAGATATTCACGCCTGTGCCGCTCGAAGATGACTAAGCTCTTAGTCGTCTTTTACGACATGCACGAGTAAAGTAAGGGTTGATAGTATTCGTAGCCGCTATCACACAGCTAAGGAACGTCGAAGGAAGGACTTCTATAGGCAGATGAATGATTAAATATTTTGCCATGCAGTAAATTATATATATTAAAAATTAAACTAACCTTAAGTATAGTCTCAGCCGTCCGATGGAAGGAGTGTTTATCTTGACACTGAGCGAGGCTCAACAGTCCCCTACGGCTTTTGTACGCCATATGCAGTGCCCTTCAAATAATAGTACAATAGCTATATTTTCATTTGTCAATGTTTATACTAAAGAATGACAATAGTTATTATTACAACATGTATAAACTATACAGTTTTGTTTTATAAACATAAATACGTCTAGAATAGATATTCTAAGTTTTAGTTATGTGTGAGAATATTCTTATTGTTAATTAGATTATTATTAAATGATACAATTCAATATGCTGATTATCATTTATTCATTCTTGAGTTTAATCTGAAGGCGTGCAATTAGTATCGTCTATAATGAAACGTACAAGGAATGTTTTTGAAGTGAAACTTTTTTATATACAGGGTGGAAGTGGACCGCTCCCGAAAACAAAGACAGGTGACCCTACTAGTCCTACTTATAAAGATAGGCTAGAAAAAAAATCGATTCGGATGAATAAAAATTTTTTTTCACCACGCGAGGTCGTTGAACTCTTAAACATATGATCATGAGTTTTGAATAGATTGCGTCTTTTCTCATCTGAGTAAAGTTACGTATTTTTTATGAAATTATCGTTACATGGCACTGTCCTAATACGATGGAATGTGAAAAAAACTTAAAATTCGTTGCGAATAAAAATTTTTTTTCTACCGTATCGATTTTTTTCTAGCCTATCATTACAAGTAGGACTAGTAGGGTCACCTGTCTTTGTTTTCGGGAGCGGTCCACTTCCACCCTGTATAAGCGCTTTGAAATTCTGGTCAGCAAAATTTGAAGTTAAACTGTGTCGAATGGAGTCGGAGAATTATCTCACTTCCTTTCGGATATTGGAAAACAGTAAGACATATGCTATCCTCATTTTGATAATTTTGTGTAAATTAATTAATGATTAAATTAATTAATCTGTGCTATTAATCTTAATCTATGATACATTTCATCATATATTATCTTATATATCAATTATAGTGAATAATGATTCATTAAAATATTTATCTGCAATACAAAAGTTTCACTACTCTTGTGTGTTTTTACGACATACCCGGCCTACTACCTACTATTATGAAGAGAGCTAATTTTTAGCGTTCCATACCCAAAGGGTAAAAACGGGACCATATTACTACGACTTCTCTGTCCGTCCGTCCGGCTGTATCTCAAGAACGGTTACAGCTAGACAGTTGAAATTTTCACAGATGATGTATTTCTATTGCCGCTATAACAACAAATACTAGAAATAAAATAAAATAAATATTTAAGGGGGGCTCCCATACAACAAACTTGATTTTTTTACCGTTTCTTGCTCGACTTTTTTAGCCTGACCGACCGCATTCGTAACGACGACGTAAGAGAGCGAGTAGGTATGAAAGAGAGTATTGGTATAAAGATGCGAAAGGGAATGCTCCGATGGTTCGGACATGTGGAAAGAATGCCGAACAAACGTCTGGTTAAGAAGATATACAATGCGAAAGTGGAAGGATGAAGGTACCGGGGGAGACCGAGACTAACCTACCTAGACCAGATCGGTCATGTACTGAAGGAAGGTGGAGTCAAGAGTCTCCGAAACCGGCGAGCGTGTATGAAGAGAATTATGAATGTTGAAGAAGCGAGTGAAGTATGCAAAGATAGAGTTCTCTGGCACCTTGTTCACTCTGCCTACCCTGCAAGGGATATGGCGTGATGATATGTTACATACATATCATCACGCCATATCCCTTGCAGGGTTGTTCTTACTCGATACTAATAACGGTGAAAGGTAGACGCTTTAACTATTCACAGAATATTAGATAATGGTACGGGACCCTTCGTACTCGAGTCCCACTCGCACTTGTTTTTGTACTTATTTATATTTATGTGCAAGTAAATTTTGGCACCACTGGACTGAGGAAATTTTTTTTTAACTAGTTAGTAAATTATGTAAATATTACAATCATTAAGTTCAGGATATTTTATAGTCTAAAATGAGATAAATATAGGTATTCTTAAATTTAGGAGTTGACTGCTATCAGAATAAATGATTATCAATATTTTGATGTAATTTTATTAAAAATGTACCTGTGAAATAAAATTATTATACGGATTTAATCGCGTTTATATTTGATTTTCCCGCCATTTCGAACACATAATCACGCAGTTCATTAGTTTTATTTTACAAAAAGTTTATCCACAATATTTACACCTAGACTCTAAACAATCGAATCCACAACCCTCGGCACGAGATATTTTCCCTTAGTTACTACGTCGCATTAAATACTTTGTGAGTCAGGACAGCACACGTTCCGGTGGCATCCACGAGCCTCCAGATAATGAAAAGTTTATTCCGCTGAGTAGACTGACTGGCGTAGCTTTTCATTACGAATATTCCTTTTCTTACAGTGATATTTGCTGTATTGTGACGCAGTAAGAATACACTAATTCAACGTCTCTTTGGCCGTGGATGTCGTAAAATACGACTACGGGAACAACGCGTTTGATCAGAGCATTATAGTAAATAAATTGTCCTCCTGCTGTGAAGGCGAACCGAGCCCAATAGTGAGACTTATGTAGGCTGAATGATATTATTATATCATTTAATAATTGGCTTTTACAAAGTGCTGTGTGGTAGCGGCTACGAATTCTACCAACCATTTCTGTGCTCATGGATGTCGTAAAAGACGTCTAAGAGCTTTATATCAACCTGAGCCAACACCACCTGATGCCGGTTGGTCAGCAATTACATTCCCTAAGAGGATTGACGTCTGGCAGGCCGCCGTTCATAAAATTATTGCCTATAACCTTCAAGACCCTAAATAAATGGCAAAAGAGCAGGAGAATGATGAATTGCTTTTTACAATATCCATGAGAAAGTTAAGGTTAGTGACCATTGTGTTATCACTCCATATACTACGTAGGTAAGTGGCTTTTCATAGCCAAAAAATAATTACCCAGGTAATGGATCTTCACAGTTTGTTAATGGTTCTGGGAGCATGTTCAAACGGTCACCAATCTCAATCGCCTTGCCTATGTCAGCTAATAACCACGTAGCGGCCACACCAACAATATTTGCCCACCATTCCATCACCGGATCCCAACAACCTGAAAATTAGTAAGGTTATCATTTTATAAATTAGTAGTTAAATTAAATCGTCACCGCTGGCAAATACTGGCTAGTGATAGTCTGCCAAAATGTTGGTAGACAGGTGCAATACTACGAGGCTTTACGCTGTTGATTCAATGGCCTTGGACAGATTGGATGAAGTATGGCTAGATCACAGCATAAAAAAAAATTAATTAAATCACATTATAGCCCCATTTGTTTCAAAAAGGTTTTGGTTTTTTTATGATATCCACGGAAGAAAGGGCGACGACACATTATACGGAGGCAGTCACCAAGCAGAGAATCCATACAAGGGCCTTGGGCCCTTTTTCCTGATCTGTCGGTGCGGTAGCAGACCAACATCAGTACGCTGAATAGATTGTTTAAAGAAACTGTAAAATATTGTTATTAAAGAAAAATTACCGTTGAGTAAACGTGTTACCTAACCTAATCATTATTTTATAGTGTTTGCCGATTAGCGCAGTATGTGCGGGATGTTTAGAGATGTGTTTCGTATACCGAATCTTCTTAATCTCCTACACTCGTAACTCGAAATTTGCCATACGAATCAAATGGAGTTAAAATATTTCTTTTGATATTCTATAGTTACATAATTATATATAATACTAGCTTCTGCCCGCGGCTTCGCCCACGTAAAAGGTTACTTTTCTAAAGTTTTTCATTCTCTATTTTTATTTTACCCCTTAAAGGTAATTTTTTACAAAATTTTAATGTCATTTTTATTTATATTTAATCAATAGCCTAAAAATAAATTTCAAGCTTCTTAAAATAAGTTTTTTCGGCTTTAAAAATGATGATACTTTCTTACATCTTTTCATCTTCCTTTACAACCCTTTTTGTGCATTACAAAGAAGCCTATGTCCTTTGTCAGGTTCTAGACTATCCGTGTACCAATTTTCATTTAGATCGGTTGAGTAGTTTTGGCGTGAACGAGCGCCAGAATTACTTTCGAATTTATAATATTAGTAAGGACGTAAGGATGCAAAAAAAATTATATCATTATGCGAAAGCTCTTCAGCCACAGCAAATATATAACGATGACGCTAGTAAAGGTTTGTTTTTTACATAAAGGGATCGCCGCCACACTACGGCACAAAAATGATCTTCATTTGCTGCTTTAGCGTGCTCCATCTGGTATAATCATATACCCTCTCCCTTCCCTGGTTAGCGAGATATGCGGGCAGATACAGTTACTGTTAAAAATGGTGTTGATCCTAAATAATATCACTAACCTGTGTGATGAGGTGCGTCAGTAGAAACATCGTCAGTAATCAATTTGATCAACTCGAGTACATCACGAGTATTGCTACGTTCGTCTGCAGATAACAGCACGTGTAGAGCTTTTTGTAGCAGTTCCAAATGATAGGCCTGAAAATATTTCAAGTAAATTTATTTTCTGTCATACCTACTTGAGTGTGAGCATTCAAAATGAAGATTTTCGGTGTCGAAATATATTCTGGTCTTCTTAATGCTAAGTGCCAAAGCCTTTTAAAAATAAAAGATGATATTTTCTATACATAATATGTTATTATTATTTATATATTCTAAGTCAAATTCATTGTTTGAACACTAAGAAGTTCTCCGGGTTTCAATGTTTTATTTATGATGGTAATTGTTTTCATATTTGTATACAAGAATAGTTGTGTTGTTCCAAGTGATTTCATCAGATTTATCCTGATATCGTGGAAAAATTATAGCCTATGTTACCCTACAATACCACACTATTGACCATGACCAGCTGAGTGATGAATTTGCCTTATAAATGACTCAAAGCCAATGATTAAGTGATTATAAAGGCAACATTTTCCGTGTGGTGACGTAGTAAGAATACTATTCACCACCCCCTATCTTAGCTATGGGTGATCGTACGAGACCACTAAGGGATATAAAATGCATATAACATCTATGCGAGAGAAGGAAACTCAAAACAAAACCCTATCCGACCAGCGCGGTATAGTAGGTTAATTTCCCTCCCATTACGGAGGAGGCCCGAGCCCAACAGTGGGACAAGCCCATAGCGATAGATCTGTTTATATGGATTTTGAAACCATCCAACCGATGCGCCTCAAACCGGTTCCATTAGAAAAGCAATAATGCAAAGATGGTATGGTATAAATGCAATGGTGGTTAAACCATGGAATTTTAGTAATATTTTTAAATTAAAAAAAAAAGGAAATATTTTAGCTTTATTTTTGGGATAGGTTATGGTATAGCCACACCTCGCCTGATCGATCCGGGGCGAAAATAGGGACAGTGACGCAAACCCATAACAAGCCATACATGTAGGTACTTCTCTGTGCTATGTAGGCGGGCCAGCGGAACCTAGTCTGTTAGCATTTTTTTTATCACATTCAGGTGGTAGGACCACTCTGGTGAGTTTTCTGTCTACAGCTGCGGGCCGGTCTGTCCGGCGTAATACCACACTCTCGCAGAAGATCGACGTCTGAGCAATGGCAATGTGATGTTGCGCTTCGTTCAGTGGGCGAGAGATTCTTCAGCCCAACTGGGTGGGTTTGTGGTTTGTATCGGTAGGCAGCTGCTTAGCTATACCCTTGGTATTGCAGAGGTCCATGGGCGGCAGTCACTCTTAACATTAGGTATGCTGTTTGCTCGTTTGGCAACATAAGCAATAAACAAAAATAGTTATAAATAATTATGCATTATCACAATGCATATAATAATTATGTATGTAATATTTATGAATATTCATATGAAAACACATATCGTAGGTTTTTAGGTTTTCTAGGTTTGGTTGTATCGATGCTTAGATTTTAGTAATAACAAAATGTGATTACCCTCATTGCGTAAGCGAGCGGGTCGGCCGGATGCGGTAGTCGGCAAAAGAGCGCTGCGCCGGGCGGACTACGCTCATAGGTCCAGCGACGTGAACGGAGGAACCGGGACCCGCGAGCACTACCCACCCAGCGTAATCGCACCGGCCAATCCGCCAGAGAGTCCGCGCACCATATACGACAAAGACGCATGTAGTACCTGCACAAAATAGACCTGCGTAAGAGGTACTATTAAAAAAATATAGGTAGGAATTAACATATAATTTTTTAACAGTGCCTCTGGCTTTTTAGAATAATCCTTATTAACATACATACATATCATCACGCCATATCTGTTGCAGGGTAGGCAGAGAGAACAGAGTGCCAGAGAACTCTATCCTTGCATACTTCACTCGCTTCCTCAACATTCATAATTCTCTTCATATACGCTCGCCGGTTTCGGAGACTCCACCTTCCTTCAGTACATGACCAATCTGGTCTAGGTAGGTGAGTCTCGGTCTCCCCCGGTACCTACATCCTTCTAATTTCGCATTGTATATCTTCTTAACCAGACGTTCGTTCGGCTTTCTTTCCACATGTCCGAACCATCGGAGCATACCCTTTCGCATCCTTACACCAATACTCTCTTTCATACCTACTCGCTCTCTTACGTCGTCGCTGCGAATGCGGTCGGTTAGCCATCCTTATTAAAATCTTACATTATTTAAAAGCTCCACTTGTGGTAAAGAATTATTAAGCCTACAATATGTTGCTACTATTTACTACCCTATGATCCTGATCTACCATATATCACCTCTCCATCGTTATTGGACTGACTATCGGTATCAATACTGACATTGGTGGCACAATCGGAGTATCATCCTCATGTGATTCGTCCTAAACACATCCGAGGATTTATAAAACCCAACACCATGTTAATATGCTTAATTATTTATAAAACCCGATTACGAAGCTTTCGCTTCGTAATTCGCTTAAGACGTAAATATGATACGAAGCGAAATTTGTATGTCCTACAATAAGTCACGGTGGTGTAGTGGCAGCACGATTGGGCTGGAATCCCAATAGGCGCGGGTTCGAATCTTGCTTGTGACATCATTTTTCGCTTCGTAATCGGGTTTTATAAATAATTAAACATATTAAATGCTAAATTTCAGTAATTTAAACATCCGAGGATGTACAATAGAGTGCTGATTACAATGAAAAGGATTCAACGAAGACTTAAATCTTTTTCTAAAAAAAAGTAATAAATAACGAATTTTGATGCTTTACAGATGCTAAGAGATCTATGACGAGCAACTGCTCAATTCTTTTACTAGGATAAATTAAAAATAAGTTATGTATTTATTAACTTATTTTTCTCTCAAAAACTTTGGACTATAAAATTATACTTGAGACTATCAGTATAGAACTGTTTTTAAAATTTATCAAATTATTTTTTACAACTCACCCACTTAACCAGTTCCCAATTTTGGGCATATAATCCTTAAAAACAAGAGCAACGGTAACATAGGTATCGGCCAACAATTGCCTATTGCCAGTCACTTCAGCCAAGTTTACTGCTTGCAGCGCCAAAAGTACTCGTTCACTTCGACCACTGTGAGTTGATAACAATTCCAGCTGTGCCAACCTATGGGATACTGTTGATACTTCGCTTGCCCAATGTCGTGTTGCTCTCCTTGATGGACTATACAATTAAGAGAATCAAACTAATAATTATTAATATTCATAATACCTTAATTAGATTGTTCTTATAGAATACAATTATTTTTAATAATTTTATCGTGTTTAAATTTAATTTTCTTTCCTGGCATTTTAAATTAGCTACAAACACGATAAAATAATTTCCGTATGGTAACGTAGTAAGAACACAATTCACTACACCCTATCTTATCTGTGGGTCATCGTAAGAGACGACTAAGAGATATAAAACGCATATAACATCTATGCAAGAGAAGGAAAAATCGAAACAAATCCTATACCAATACGTCTGACCAGTGACGTATAGTAGCTCAATTTCCCTCCCATTATGGAGAGGGCTCGAGCCCAGAAGTGGCCCAAAAGTGGTGAGATAGATGGATGGAGGATAAAATCCGTAAAAATAGTTTTATTACATAAAATAAAACTATTTTAAAGAATTCCCGTAATTAACATAAGTCATTAGATTGTTTTTTATCATTTCGGGCTTAAAAATATAATATATCAGTATAGCTCACTTTTTCATAGAATACTAGGAAAATGACCAGGTGCATTCTCCTGGGAAATATAATACCATATGCGAACAGGAATCCACCTGCCAAGCGTGGCGATGACATTGAACGTAGCTTTACAGACAGACGACTGTATCGTTGGTCTAATATGGCATAAGATTGCTGTCCTAATTAGGGCCAATTTTTTATCTATCCAGCCAAAGACCAGCTAGGTGATCCTCAGGAGAATGGGCAGCAGCGCAATTCTGGATCATTCATAACATTGACTACAATCGCCAATCCCCCTGTCAAGCTTCGCATTTATAGCATTATCCCCTTTGGAATGGATTAAGTCTAATAATATAGGTGGATGGGGTTGATGAATAGATTACTCACCAACTCTAGTCAAGTCTCTGCAGGATTAAAATTAAAAAATAATGATTTCTACCTGTCACTCCACAAATCACCAGCTCTTCTAGCCAGGAATGATCCAAAAGGTAATCTTTGCAATATTTGTCGGAGTACGGCAGCAATCAAAGCAGGATATTTTGCGCGGCCTTCAACACCTGATTGAACACTTCTACCACACACCGCCAAACTTCTATGTAATTCTAATCTCGCATTTATTAGATCACCCTAAAAATTTTGGTACTATTATCACAAATGTACATGACTCTGTATGCAGTGTGGTGACGCCGGTTTAAAATGGCTACGTGACTGCTAAGGGACTGGAAAAAAATTAACAACTGCGATCGTCTACCAAATTACCAAGCTTCGCGGTTATGGTATTATCCCATCATCATCATCATCACAGCCCATAAATGTCCCACTGTTGGGCTCGGGCCTCCTCCGTTATGGGAGGGTAATTAACCTATTATACCGCGCTGGTCAGACGTGTTGGTATAGGGTTTTGTTTCGAGTGTCCTTCTCTCGCAGAGATGTTATATGCGTTTTATATCCCTTAGTCGTCTCGTACGATCACCCACGGGTAAGATATGGGGTGGTGAATAATATTCTTACTCCATCACCACACGGAAATTATGGTATTATCCCAAGCAGACTAGAATTAAAATTACTTACAAAAAACACCCCATGGCAATGACTGCCACAATAACGACAGGTGGAAGTGAAATGGACTGATGCACGTAGGATGCCAGGAAAATTTAATAAAAACTTAAATCTAAACAATATCTCTCTATTTTTTGTGTAAAATTTGCATATTATTGCCAAATCCTATGGAAGTGATGAGATAGTATAAACCTTTTATAAGGTCTGTAGTAGCATAGACCGTTTATAGTTGCTATATAGACTCTATATCAGTAAAAAGGTTAATTACCTTTTTCAGAAAGTTATCAGCTTGCCGTTTGTGTTTGTAAAAAATGCCAGCTTCTTTCGACTGTGATTTAGGCACTGAGTCTCCATAAACAAGCAATTTCACCAAACAACCTCCAAGCACAATAAAATTCAAAAAATATATGAAAAAAGTAGTAAATAGCCAAGTCCCCCAAGAAGCTCCATTGGATCCTGCAACAGAAGTAAGTCTTAAGAAGATAGCCCTAACCATTTATATAACAATTCTTTGTTATAATGAACAGCAGCCATTCAAAGTAAACATAATTTTCTTGTTTACCATTAATTTTCTTATAATTTAGGTGTATAATTGCAAAATTCAGAGTTATAATTACTTTATACTAGATGGCGATACAACATTTTTTTATATACATATATAAATACAGATAAGTGTGGTACTACCCTGGACGGACCTGCCCGCGGCTATAGACAGAAAACTGTCAATAATGTAACTCTACCACTACACATACTATTTGTATTAATAACAATTTGATATTTGATAAATACTACGTACTATTCGCATTAATTTTTTTTTTTATTGCTTATGCTTTTTTTTTTTTTTTTTTGGCGGCGGGCTACGGTACGTCAAACCCCGCTAATCCGTCCGGGGCGACAGGAAAAGCGGCGCAAGACCCCGTAGACCCGCCCTACAATATACCTCTCGACGCCGTGCGGGTGGGTCACTGGTACGCGGTCTTTTACTTCAGTGGCCCACCCGGCGGTGTATTGCCTATGCTAGGGCTGTAATGTGCAATGAGACGATACACGCAGCTGTGACCAGTCATTATTGGCTATCGTCGCGAACATTCGGGCTTCGTGTGCGTTATCGCTTGAATGGCGATAAGTCAAAGAGTTTTAGCGCGCTAATATATCACGCTCTGTGGTCAGACTAACGTTTTTCGTTTAGGTGGAAATTTTCGGTGTGTTTAGACGCGTTCGAGGATCTCCAGTTTATCAATAAATATGGAGTGGAGTGATGAAATAATGTTACAATTTTTACACCATTATGAAGCGGCACCCATAAAGGAATCCATAAAAAATCATGTAATTATTAGCATAATATGCTGTAAGAGTAAAGCAATTCGTCATCCATATTAAACGCATGAAAATGATTTCAGCCATCTTTAATTATTGCACGATACTTCGTGTAAAATACTAAAGTAATTAAAATCGCTAATGTGACCAGTTTTATCGCGATATCTTTCTAGTGTACAAAACCTACGAAGCTTCGCCACACATTACTTCGGGACGATACACGCAGGTGCGGCCCTAGCATTATGGTGGCAAAAGAGCAAGCAACACACCTGATGGTAAGTGTCACTGCTGCCCATGGGCCTTTGCTATACCAAGGGTATAGCTAGGCCGCTGTCTACCATTACAATCCCAAACCCACCCAGTTGGGCTCGCTCACCGAACGAAGCGCAATAGCACATTGCCATTTCTCAGACGTTGATATTCTGCGAAAGGGTGGTACTACTACCCCGGATAGACTGGCCCATGGCTGTAAACAGAGAACAGCATGGTCCTATCACTATTTAATTTTTTGATTAACATTTTTAAAACTATTTCAGTGTATGGAAAGTTTAATGAAAACCACCATTACAATGGTATTTCATTTGTTTTCCTCCTTTCCAATGTCTATCTCATATTAAGCTCTTTGCCAATTTGCATAATAAGATTATTTTGTTTTAAATTAAAATAGAAATTTTCAATTAATTTCTTCTAGCTTACCCAAGTCATTATCAGCTAATATTTTCCTTTGATCTACTCTTGCTGAAAAGTCTGTAACGGATGGTTCCATCATGTAGTTTCCAAAGAATGTACTGAAGGGATTGAATGCTATTAACCCAACCATAAAAGCACATAGTGCCAGTCGAGAATGGTCACCCATGCCCATTACTATTTTAGTTGAATATTTCTCTTCAACCTGAAAAAAATTATTATTATATTTGAAAAAGGTTTACTGCAAATAATCTCAATAAACAAAAGCAACTATTTATTAGAAGAATTTTCTAGAATTAGCAGTGATGCTTACCTTATATTCAGGTGAAGATGGTGAATCACTATCAAATCCATGTGGAGAACCTGATGGTGATGAAATATCACTCGGTGGTGGGGTATATGTTATATCAAACTGTGGTTCTTTTACGCCAGATTTCTGGAAGGCTAATTTCAAAGCCATATTTTCTTGTTTTAAACGAGTATTTTGATTCTGCAGGTACTTGATATATTCAATTGTTTTGCGTAATATTGCTGATTTGTTTAACTAGAAATAATATTGAGAGAAAACTTTTTACTGTATGTCAATTTACAAATGCTGCCAGCTACAATTATTATACATAAACAATATTCCACATTAAAATCAATTAAAATAACATAGAATTTATTTTGTTAAATAATACATATATCATTAATACATACCTTTGCATCTTCCCCAACCAACATATTTTTTAATTCCACTATCCTATCATTAATACTAGTTCTGTATCGTCTCTCAATTGCATTGTGGGCACTTCGTTTCACTTCTTTCACTTTTGGCACACCTGCCATATGCGGTGCTTGACTTAAAGCTATCTTCTCGCTACCTTCAAGCACAACTGGTATGCCCGTTAATAATGTTCCATTGTTACTTGTGAAAAATGTGGGTAAAGGTCTGTTTTCTGTGTTTGTGTTTCCATTGCTAATGATTGTCTGAGTATTACCTAAAATATATAATAATTAAAATATGTACAACATACACAAAATATAACAGTCATAGATCTTATAATACATGTTACTACAATATTAACTTAAACTATTTAAATTTGAAGTATTAATTGTATCAATGCAATGTCGGCACAGATTATCGATCTAGTCTTCAAAGTTTTTAGGCCTATTGTTTTAAAAGTAAACACGATTAGCTAGTGGGTAAAAGTTTACATTGTTCATTATTAAAATATGTTTGTCTTATTTAGTAAAAGATTTTCTATGGCCACCTATATCAATCGATATTCTTATCAATATTTAGCTGACAGGTAGCCTTAGTCAAACTACATGCAAAAGTGTATATTCTCATGGTAACACACTACCACCACATATACACATCACATACAAATTATCCAAAGTTAAAAAAAAATTGAAAATAATTGTCTCCTTATATCATCCTGCAAATTTCAGAACTCAAATATTGACTTCAGTAAAAAAACTACTGGAATATTTTAAATTTAATCGATATAATGAGTTCTAATGTTTACGCGAGTATTACACATTTGAAATAAAACTACTTTTACGGATTCTATCGCGTTTGTGACAATGACATATTGGACGTAAGACACCTCAGTCCTCCCGTGACCATGATCACTGTAAAGTGTTCGAACCGTCGGGAAATTATAAATCAAATACAAACACGATAGAATCCGTAAAAGTGGTTTTATTTCAAATGTTTAATCAATATTTTAATTTTTCAAGCAGAATTCGTTCAAAATGCTGTCTGATTAATCTCATTATAAATTAATGAATTATCATTCTACTGCTCTTATACCAATTACATAGGGTAATGAAAGTTATTAGCAATAGTTTTATGACTACTTGCCTGCCTGACATCAACCCCCCCTGGGAATATAATTGTTGACCCTGGGAAATGGGAATCCCTGAGAATGTATAGCATCAGATTGAGCTGATGCAGGTCAATATAAAGCTTTTAGTCGCCTTTAACAATATCTTTGGGCAAAGTAAGGGTTGGTAATATTCATGACCACTAATATGACTAATACACAGCTTAGTTTCAATTATAAACAAATGGCTTGTATAAGAAAAGTAAGAGATTATTTATTGACACTGATAATGTGAGAGTAATTAAAGTATCTCAATTAGAAATTATTAGAAGAATAGATATCTAAATCCTCAAATAGCTATAAATCTATCAGTACATTTTAAGCTATGGCATTTAAGCAGGCATTAGCTGAGAAGTCTAGAAATTGGTTAAGTCTACTTTGAATCTTATTAGTGAATTGGAATTTTAAATTTATATAAATAATTAAGTTTTAGGTAGTATTATTGGGCATAAGATTAATTAAAGTAAATACCTTGAATTGGTGCACTTGCATACATAAATGTTGGTGTTTCAGAATTAATAATATTTGGTTGCAACACAACTGAAGAAAAATTAGCATCAGATGTTTTTAAAATAAGTGGAGTAACTCCTTTAGTATTGTTTTGTATTAGCAGGGGTTGGTGAGTAGTAGTTTTTGATTTATTGGGACGAGTAACTTGAGTGGCTCCATCTATGTGTAATACCGATGGTCTGCCATCTGGCACTTGTTGTACACTTGTAGGTGCTAAATTTACATACAAAGGGCTTTGTATGACTTGCTGCATAATCATCGGGGTTTGTGATGATATTCTACTGTGGCCATGCTGTGTGACATCAGGTAATGGTTTATTTTCAATATGCAAATTGTAACTTTCTTCTCTTCCATAAACGCCTTGAACAGGGCTGCTCTTTACTTGTGGTGTAGTTACTACTTGTGCCTTAGGTCTGTGCGTATACTGCGATACCATTGGGTTTCCTATTGGATTATAGCATGGTGAAACTTGAGGCTGTGTTGTGTCATCCTTAGTTTTTGTATCAACACTGAGCAACATAGGATCATTATCCACACGGGATAGTTCATCTTCCAAAGTCCTCATAAAATCTCCATCACAACCACTGAGAAAATCTAAAATCATAGGAAATGTTACTCATACTTTTACGACACGAAATTAGATCGCACTTTAAACCACACTAGATCTAGCTCTTACCTTCTATTTCAGCAATGTCGTTAACATTAAACACATTGGAATTCATAAATGGATCATCTTGATCCATAGTGTATCGATTTTATTTACCAATTAATTTAATTATCGTAATATTCTAAAATAATAATAGACTTGTTTACGTTTTTTGGCATTAGTAATCATTGCGTTTGACAGTTGTCTGATGATAGAGCTTGACTGGACCAATAGAAATGAAAGAAGTGAGGTGGTGTGATATTGCGTCATATTTAGGTACGTTCACGACAGACGTATTACGTGGACTGACAATTGCATAATATTACAAAGCTTTTATATAAATAAATAATTGTATTTGAATACAGGAGCACCTCATGACATTTTCTTTGTTCTTTGTTTAAGTTTTTTTCACATTCCATCGTATTAGAACAGTGCCATATAACGATAATTCCATAAAAAATACGTAACTTTACTCAGATGAGAAAAGACGCAATCTATTCAAAACTCACGATCATATGTTCAAGAGTTCAACGACCTCGCGAGGTGAAAAAAATTTTTTTTTTCATCCGCTGCGATTTTTTTTCTAGCCTATCATTATAAGTAGGACTAGTATGGTCACCTGTCTTTGTTTTCGGGAGCGGTCCACTTCCATTCTGTATATATAGCATAGCATATAGCAATTAATTTCATCTGTATAACTGGTTTGTAACCCAGAACCATCTAGCAAAGAGCTCCTTAAGATATAAACAAGTGAAAACTAAGTTCAATAGATGGCAGTTATAGCATGATTCTACCACATAATGTTTTATTTGCATCACAGTTCTCATTTAAAGTGTTCAATATAAATACATAACCCGGAGAAGGAAACACCATTGTAATACTAACTGAATACATTAATTAAAAAGACTTAGAAATGGCTTATACATTTCTGCTGAGAAATATTAGAAAGTCATCATTATTTTTTTTTTCTTAAGTAAAGTGAGTTTAAAATATCTGCTGATGAAGGTATAAAATCATGGCACCGTTGGGTGATAGCCTCGTTGCACACGTTATGTGTATGTTGAAGGAGTTTGAAAGCTGACTTTAGAGCTGACTTTTTTTTTCTTCTATAGCAAGCAGTGCCGGGGTCGATAATTCTGCCAATGACAAATGATAGGTGGAAAAAAGTATTGTAATCTTTTATTTACGCTAATAGAAATGCCAAATAGTATTTACTAATAGGTACCTCAATAAATTATAATAATGAATACCTATTCAATATTTTATACATCAATGTGTGAATTTCGAAGTTATTCAGAATCAATTCAAATAAGAAGGAAATTCAATACTTAACAATTGACTTAGATTTTTAACATATTCCGATATGATGGATGGGTTTTTGTATATGCTTATATTTTCTCTCTGCCTACCCTGCTAGGGATATGGCGTGATGATATGTATGTATGTTATATTTTGCTCTCACACTGCAACTCGTGTTCTGTAGCGTGTGAGATTTTTACATATTGGGGTACATTTAACGCAAAGAGTAAAGTTATTAAACTGAAAAAGAGTGGCAACTCGATGATAAAATATGCATGTATGGAAAGTGCTGCCACCCAGAGTTTAGGCGGTGAACTAAAGTTGAAGTAAGATATATACATATCTACATGTGTATGTGTAATTACATAGAATTTTCTTTTACTATGAAAGTTACCCTGAAATATAAAAAATAACATATCAGCTGATAACTAAACAATAATAATATCAGCCTAACAATGAAACTTGAGATAATTTTCGGAAAGAATATCAATAACCGAAAATAGATCGATGACAATAAGTACCTATGCTAGGAACAAAAAATAACAATTCTCAGTTGTCAAACGTTTGACAGGCAGGACAAAATGGCAGCAGTTAAGTTTGTACAACCAACCTGTAGGCGGCGCGACGGTCAGTAAAAATAAGAAATGTTTTAAGTGTGCCCCGACTTTTTGGCGGGAATCTAAAACGTCATGTGGTGCTCTTGTATTATATTCGTTATCTTAGTGTTTTAACGTGTTATATTAGATAATTTTGATGGCATTTTATGTAATGTGATGTGACAGAACTACTGGGATGTAGTGAATATCATATAAAAGTGCTTTACAGCGTTTTCGTTTTCCATCAAAATTCCCACAAGATACCATTAACAATGTGGCCATAACACTGTTAATGGCGACAATTTGACTTACTGACAGACAATGACTAACTAACCTGAAGAGACTAAGAACGTGAACATAATTATAACTCGACACTGGCAACAATGGCTCGTATAAGTAGCTGATTGCCAATACATAAAAAGAAGAAGAAGAAGTGTGCCCCCCCAGATTTAACGTCAAATATTTTGAATGACATTGAGTATGTTTCACGCAATCAACACTAGATGGCGCTAATTGAATCCCACAAACTAATGGGTTAACTTTAACACATTTACAAAAATTTGAAATATAGCGCTGGGCGTCAATACCCGTCATTTAAATTTTATCTATAGTCTATAAAATATAGCTTGATCTCTGTGACAGTTGTCACTAGTGCCGGACGCTTACGATGTAGTCCGTATTTTTGTCGATATAATTCCTTATTTTTTAAAGTTATTCGCTACTGAAATTGAAAAACAAAATATGGACATTTTATTGAATTTCAATCAAATGGATGGGTGAATCGATTATAAATGTAAAACAATCTATGAAAATCTTATTGAATTTAAATCAACGGATTTTATTTAGTTTAAACTAAAGCTGTTAATTAACAATTTTTATTATTCGAAAGGAGTACATATACTCACACACTACACAATAGTACACTATCGTCATCGCTGGAGCATTCCTGTAGTTGATGATGAGTTCCTGGTCACTGATTATTTCATGAATAATCATGTTCATTTTATAAAAGTATTTATATTTTTAATATAAAAGAAATGGTCTTATTAATATTATAACTGATGTCTAAATACTAAATTAACACAATTTTCTTATTTTATAGAGTAACCAAGTGGTTTATATAGATAATTTATTGGTTTTACTTGTTTTATTAATAATTAATAAGAATGGTATCGATTTACGTTTATCGATTGCCCCATCTCTATCTTATTCTCAGTCTAGTACAAAGAGTAAAATTATATTAACTGAAAAAGAGTGGCAACTCGATGGTAAAATATGCATGTATGGAAAGTGCTGCTACCTAGAGCTAAGGCGGTGAACTAAAGTTGAAGTAATATACATATATACCTACCTACGTATCTACATATTGTGTGTATGTAATTATATAGGATTTTTCTTTACTATGAAACCTACCCTGAAATATAAAAATAACATATCAGCCGTTAACGAAACGGCAATAGTAAAAATTAAACTTAATAATGAAAATTGAGATAATTTCCAGAACGAACATTAATAACCAAAAATAGATTATTGACAATAAGTACATACGCTAGGAACAAAAAAATAATAATTCTCAGTTGTCAAACTTTTGACAATTACAACAAAATGGCAGCTATGTTTGTACAAACAATCTGTAGGCGGCGCGACGATCAGTAAAAATAAGTAATGTTTTAACTGTGCCCCCCCAGGTCTAGTATGACCTTGTATTTGCGTAAGCATCATATTTTTATAAAATGGTTACTGAGTATTTTAAAACATATGAGGTACAAGTATTGGTGTATATGTTCATATTTCTATATTCATAATTCAGTTGAGATATAACTGGCACGTAAAGAATAAAAATATAGGCGATCATAGAGGTAGGACCATGCTGTTGACAGTTTTATATCTACAGCCGCGGGCCGATCCGTCCGGGGTAGTACCACACCCTCGCAGAAAAGCGATGTTCGACACGAGGCATCGATTTGAAATAAATGAGCTATTGGTTTGGGGATTTTATTGCTAAGCAGCAGCCTAAGCTATACCCTTGGCATTGCAAAGGTCCGTGGGCGGCAGTGACACTTACCATCAGGTGGGCTGCTTGCTCGTTTGCCGCCATAAGCAATAAAAAAAAATACAAAATAAAATTGTAAACATGACGCGTATTCAAAATTACTTCATCGGTTTTGTAGCTATCTGTCACAGAGATCAAGCTATATTTTAAAGACTATAGATTTCGTAATTCATATTGATCCGTTCTTGAAAATTCAACGAGAACGGACCAATCCCGCTTGTGCAAAAGAATTCGAATTTTATCTCGATTTCGAAATTGAAACTGCATAAACGGGATTGGTCCGTTCTCGACAAGTCTTCGAAAACAATTTTTCAGTACATTATTTTACTTTATGAACTAAGTTTAATGAAATATTGTTATATATTAATATTTTTATTTGATTCAAGAACATTCATATCTTATGTATTTTTTTAGATTGCACCTAGAACCCTGCATTAAGGAAGTAATTCCTGTATTGCTGAGGACTTTATAAACATATAATTTACAGATATATATTACTCCTAGTCTCAGAAAAATCATCTGTGAAGCGCAAAATGTCTGTCCTGTGCAGGAATCAAACTCGTTACGCCTGGCTAGAAAGGTCTTAGGATCTTAACCCCTACGCCAACTGTACTCCACGCAGTCAATTATGTACTGTTCGCCTGTTGAGCTGTCTAATGTTGAATGGTAATGAGTCAGTCATCTCAGTCACTGAATTGAGCAAAACACCATCATTGAGCGATGAAGGGTTCGCATATATTGTATACATATGTATTCCATGTAGCTTATCTAATGTTTTAATTATGACCCTTTGTGAGGAGAACTAAATAGTTATTATAATAATTAATAGATGTCGTTACCCTGATGGATAGATAAGTAAATGTACCTACAATTAAGCGTATAAAAAGAATGAAGATTTATCTAGAGAAAGCCTAAAATCAAAATGTTAGGTAAGATTGCAAAAACTAGTTGTTTACACAGTCTAAAGTATTTTATAAACGATTTCTTTTAATTCAAAGAATATAAAGAAATTTCCGTGTTCTATGAATGAAATTGTTACTTGCTACGGTGTTTATATAGGTATTACTAGCTTCTGCCCGCGGCTTCGCCCGCGTAAAAGGTTACTTTCCTAATGTTTTTCATCCCCTATTTTTATTTTACCCCTTAAAGTTAATATTATACAAAATTTTAATGTAATATTTATTTAAATCTAATCAATAGCCTAAAAATAAGTTTCAAGCTTCTGGCTTTTAAGACGGCGATACTTCTTTACAACTTTTCATCCCCCTTTACAACCCTTTTTGCATTAAAAACTAGCCTATGTCCTTTATCAGGCTCTAGACTATCTGTGTACCAAATTTCATTTAGATCGGTTCAGTAGTTTTGGTGTGAAAGAGCGACAGACACACAGAGTTACTTTCGCATTTATAATATTAGTAAGGATATATACCTGTATACACGTACCTAGGTATTATCACTCCCTTTTGCACGTAACTTCATAAGAAATTAAAAAAAAAATAGAAATAATAAAAAATCTTTGTGATATTAAACGTTTAATTTATATTTGTAACATTATATTATCTGTAAATATAGAGTTCTTATTATAATAATATGTAGTTACGAGATAAACAAAACTCGATCTAATATAACTTAAGTGTATAGATACAATACCAACTACATATTTAAAGTACATACGATATTTTCAAAAAACCCAACTTAAATTGATGAACTATAGTGCAATAACATGATACTTAATAACATATATTTATAGGCACAAAAGTGGATATAATTTAATATATTTTCAACAGTTTTAACAAAAAAGAGTGAGGTATTTATGTTGGCAGGCTTATAACACCTGGTATAAAAACCATACGCACATCAGTAGGTATTATGATAAAAAAAATATTCCTTTCCTGACGTTTTTTTTATAAGAACAGAAAAAATCACGGTACACCTACTGGAATGTCCTAACAAACATAATGTTTTTTTTTTTATTACATTAAAGGCACAAAATAGTGACACAACTAAAGTGTAGCTTCTACACACACCATACCGTGATTAGCTTAATTAACACATTTGCATATGCAAAATTAATGTAGATACAATCATAGATATCTATGGCATTTTCAAACTAGACTAAAGTAACAAATCAGTCTTCCAATCAATTACCAAATAATAAGTATTGTATAACTTAATATGACAAAGTTATATGTTTACTCTTAGGATTTTTATTTTACATATTTAATAATGAAACAAAAAAGAAAAGGGTGATTTACACGTTAACACCGAAAGTCAAAGTGTGCAATAATTTGTACATTTGAATTCTTAGCATAAAATTTTCTCTATTAAGAACTTAAATAAGCTACACGTCGAGCGAAACACGGTATTACAACTCATAGATCAGATAATAAAAATAAAGTAGATATTTTTTTTTTTACGTATGTATAACAGCCCATCGCGACAGTTTCAACTAATTTACCACCAAAATCTAATTTATAACATTGAGCATTCTTAACTAAAATGTGTTAATGATATCTCTTAACATCTAATATGAACCACCGTGCTTGTGCAAAAACAATTTTATATATTGAGGATACAGTGAACACAACTAGATATTTAACAACGAACATTTATGGCAATCGACGAACAAATAAATTAATCTAACCCGTAACGAAAGGAAACAATAGGTTCACTTATTTCATTCTGTATGAAAATACATCAACTATCCGCGGTGATACGTCGCATATAATTTTAATTTGTATGTTTTTTTTGATAACAATATTATGAACATCCTATTAACTCGATCGTTTCACGTGGATAATATGGCATAGGCGCGACGTCATGGACTAGAGTAGCTGTAGCGAGCGTGAGGTAGTTAGCGGCATTCAGTCTATAAACATCACAGTCGCGGACAACACATTGCACATAACTTGTCTAGGCGAACCTGCCAGAGGCGCGGCGGCGTGGCCAGCGCTGCCTGCTTGCCCTTCGGCCATATAAACTGCCTAACTAAGACAACATTACATGCTAGTTAAAGCTAACTTATTCCGCTATTATTAACAAAGACATAAATGTTATAAACAAAAACTAAAGAAGATATGAACAAAAATAAAATCACAATAATGCGTCGCCTTGCATCAAACGGAAATTTTATTTCGTTATCAGGCTACGATGACGCTTTGAAATAAATATAGAAGAGAAGAAAAGAGGTAGAAGAGAAGTGGCCGCTGGGCCCATTGCAATCGCCCGGCCGGAGCGCCCGGTCATCGGCGGAGTGCGCGCGCGGCGCGTACCTACTGCCAGCTTAGCCTACCAATAAGTTTCTTACTTCTAACTTTGTACGCCTAAGTCAGTCTTTTCGAATGTGCTTGCAAAGATATATCTTTCAATCCCTTTCGCTACCACAATCTAGTGCAAAGTTACGAGGTGGAACAATAACACCAGCTGGTTGATCTATTTCACGACGGCGAGGAACCGACAGATCCTCAACGTGATCATCGTCTTGGGGCGGTGACCTTGGTGATTGTGGTGGCGATCTAGGTGGCGTACGTGGAGCGAGAGCTGCGTGAGCAGCTGCGGCTAGTGCCATCGCATGAAGAGCTTCTCGACCGCCATCTCTTGATGCTCCCTCTAAAGCTTGCTGTAGGAATGATGGATCAATAAGTGGTGTCGCTTGGTTTCCATCTTCACCTCCACCTCCCGTCCCACTTAAGCCGTAAGGGAATGCAGCACCGTTTGGCTCTCTTTTTACTCCTCGACTCATTGGGCGACTGGTTGTTATACCAAGTTTTTTGACTTTATCATATAACGTACGTGAGGGAACGCCATATTTACGCGACGCTTGTAGCGCACTCATACCGTTACGTACACATTCGATGGCGGATAAAATATCGGATCTAGTGTATTGTTTATATCGTTTCCATTCTGGTTTCTGTTGCGGTGGAACGTACGGCGCTAGTCCGGCTCTAACATCTTGTTGGAAATTTGCGGGTGGTGGTGAAGGATGGAATGAGCGTTGATTCTCATCCTCAAAGGATCTCTCAGTATACGGAGAGTGCGCATCTTCGGAGCGGTCCGACCTATTGTAATGTGGTGATGAAGCTCGCGAGGAAAGTCTGCGAGGGCGATAGTCGAAAGCGCGATGAGGGCTCACAGCACGTTCAGATTCATGCGCTGATCCATTGGAATGAAGACGAGGTGGTGCATGTTGACTGACTGGGTGGCATACTAAAGACATTGGCTGCGCTGTATCAACAGGAGAGGTTTGAGCTAAAACGTTCCTTAGAATTGGAGTATCCCGCGTGGCGAGCATACTGGATAGTTTCTTACGTTTGAGAGGGTTCATGTCGGTTGAATCGTAGGCGGCGGAGAGGGCAGGAGCGGCCGGTGGTGGCGGCCAGCGCGTGGGAGGTGCGGGTGCTGGTGGGGAGGTACTTGAGGGCGCTGCCGGCACCACGCGTGGGGGTGAAGCCGTCATACAGCGCTCCGTACTTCCCGGTCGCCGCCGCAGCTCCGTCATATCAAATAGACCCTTCACTTCCAACTGCTCAGCCACCTTCATAATATGCGGAATATGCGCCTGTGTCACATTTACCTCACCCGTGTACATGTATTCGAGCAGAGCACGCATCTCAAAATCCTTAACACCAGGAAAAAGAATACTACAATGGTCCATAGGAACGTCGGCTAGTATTGACTGAAAGTAAGGGGAGTTCGCGGCTAGGACGACTCGATGAGCCTTAAAAGTCACCTGATCGTCGACCACTAATGTGCAATCAACATATGTCTCCCCTTTGATCAATGCTTCTAAAATTTCCACTAAGTTCGTTTTGTGGTGATTCCATTTTAAACAAAATGTTTGTTGTCCTTCAGTACTCCCCATTTTTCTCAGATGTGATTCTGAAAATAATAAAAAAAATAATTAAATATATTTTTACTAATCTATGATTTTTGTAGATGCTCATTAAAAACCTAGTATCCGAAATCTTATTCTTCAATATCTTCTTATCGTTCAATATTTAAATTAAATCAGGCAAATTCTCAACACAATGTAGATTATAAATACTATTCGAATAAGTAATAGACTAAATAAACGTTTAAAAATTTTATTCATTTGTAAACTATTTTAAACAATATTTATCTATCAAATTAATCAAAATAAATCATTAAGGTATTTTAATATAGATCGCGATGTAATTTACAAGTTGTTAATCAGATGTTCTTGATAAGAGCTAGTAATTAAAATAATATTAAATTACTTATTTTAAGAATCAAATATTTAATTTTCTTAGAAAATACCTGGAACTATTCCCTCGTACGTAGATACGGGATACATTGTAGAGAAAAATATATACTTTAAACACACGAGTTTGTCAACTGATAATATTTGTTGCGTACGTATAAACGTGCAACCTGCGTGTTATGCTCACGGCTTACTCACTACTAACACCGAGCGTGAACGTATGTCGCGGTGTAGCGCCAGTGTTCGACTGCACCGCCCTTCCCCATTTACATATTACGCTCTATAGCCCTTCCATACTGCCAAATTGACTTTTTACCTTTTATTCGGCAGGTAAAATCAAATTTAGGGTCCGAAGAAAGCAGTTATTCCGAATTCTCTCTTAAAATCGCCATATAATTTCGATGTAATATTTGCATTTTCACTTTATTATTGATAAGTATGTAAATAATCAGTAGAATAGAAAAACTAAACAACTTATTGTGCTAATAGCAATCTTCTACAAAACCCATGCTTTATCTATATTCTACAAGACCGTAGCACGCCTACGAAGTTATCAAAATATTTTTTTTATAAACTCACCCCTTTTAAAGTAATCCGGAATCTGCTCTTCAGCAGAATTGTTTTTATTAATGTTTATATATTGTTAAATTCATGGGGATAGTTCAGCACTTGCACTTTACAAAGTTCGTAGCACGTTCGGGGTTGTTTCGCGCGAATGTACCACTGTCGACTACGCCCTTTCTGTGGGGGCGGCGAGCTCTTGCGAGCGTCTAGCAGTGACTGTCTGTTGGTAGAAGGCGGCCGGTCGCGGCAGGCCTGTATTCTCCGTAACCACACCGCGCCCCGCACCTCTTGTGTGCGCTTTTTACGCACGCAGCGCAGCGTGCCGGAGTGCAGTGCAATTGCGTGCGGGCGGGAGGGCGCGGGCCGAGGCTCGCCCGACGAATTGCAGCGCGCTGAGGAGGGCGCGCGTCTTTGTGTGCGAGAGTGCGCAAGCGCATCTATACACCTATTACGCTAGTGTGCATCGCGAAGCCGCTCCGCTGCCGCGCCAACGCGCGCCGCCGAGCCGCCTCAACGCGATAAAATAAAACCGAAATCAACTTACAAAAAAATATAGCCGCGCCTCAGTGGCTCTTTGTATGTTAACGCTGAACTTCGTATCGTGATTTCTAAACACGGAATTCATTTGCTGCATAAACCTATTATATATTGCATATTCATACTATCAAGGTCTGTGGACTACCTTAATACCTCCGCGTTCAATTATATACATTTTTTTTCAGCATTGCTAATGTTTTATCTGTACAAAAGACTAATAAAAAAGTATTTATTTTGTATTGTTTTTCTGAATACATGATAATTTTTTGAACTACAAAGCGCTAATCGCACTTACTCCATTAAATTTGTAAGACTATACAGTGTACAATTTGACATATTTAGTGTAAACGTGGCTTTGTTAATCTTCCCGCATTACCATAAAATTGTGTACAATACAACTGTCCTAAAATTCCCAAAAGTGCGTGAACGACGTCGACAAACGGGGTCATTGACACATTGCTTGCGTAGGGAACGCCAAAATAGCGCAAAATGCACTCAAAAATAGACCAAGCTGTGTGTGCAATATTTTTTGTTAAGCGATGCTTGTCTTCCGCCAAAATTGGGGGATTTCTTCATTCGTCAATGACGTTATCTTTACAAATAAGAATAACGAAATTAAATTTACAAAAAAGTAACTAACTGCCGTCTAGTTTAAGGTCGAACTTAGGTAATATTAATTATATAAGTATATAGATTTTACAGAAGACAGAGATGACGGCTGATAGGGTTGTATGGAAGTAAAAGACATATTGCGTCGACCTCAAATAAGTTGGGATAGGAGCAGGATTATGATGATGATAGATAGATAGATTGTACAGAAAACTATATGATTATAATTTGATCATGATTAATATTTTCAAATACCGTACTAAAAGGTATGGTGCTTTAGGTAATTTCTACAAGTAGGTATCATCATTACTTAAAACTCATAGATGTCCTGCAGCTGGTCTTGGCTGGTCTTGCCGTTCCTCCACAATAGGAGGGAAATTGACCTATTACATCACGCTGATAATATGAGTCAGTGCAGGGTTTTATTTCGAATTTTCCTTCTCTAGTCCAAATGTTATCTGCAAGTTATATCACTTAATCAGCTTTTACGACACCCGCGAGCAAGAAAGGGAGTGAATTGTATCACTCACTACATGGAAAGTTATATAAGTAATGTAATTATTATCTAATTAAAAAACATTTATTAATAAATTAAATAAAGTTAATAATGTAATTTGCCGTGTGGTGACGGAGTAAGAATACAGTTCGCCACCTTATCTCTTACCCTAGGGTAGGTATCGTAAAAGACGATTAAGGGATATAGTATGCACATAGCATCTGTGTAAGAGAAGGAAAACTTGAAATGAAACCTTATAACAACACGTCTGACCATCGCGGTAGGTTAATTTCACATGGGACATATATGGGCTGAGATGATGATGATGGTGAATCTAATTAATTATGTATTTAACTAAGTTATCAAATTGTTTTTTAGAAGAATGAGAACTTAATCCACTTAGCCCCTCATACACTTTTCAGCAAAATTATTTTTTTTTTATCAATAGTAAAAAATAAAATTAACTAAATTTTGACATATTTTATATATTTTATTATTATCTCACGCTGTTATTTTCAAAAAGTTAGTCAGAAGTATTACTTAGCATAGCTACAAATAACAAATGCTAAGTTTCTACATACATACATATATACATACCGGCTGAGAGATCATCTGATGATCTCTCAGCCGGTTTTTGCGACTCCCAGAAGAAGTAAGTATATATCGTCTTCTTAACGCATCACTACGTGGTATTATAATATCTAAGTGCTTCTTTTCAATTCCAAAGATATAATAAACTAGTAGAGTTCTTAATGAAAAGTAATAGATACCTAATGGTCGTTAAACTAAGCACTAAGAAAAGTTATACAAACGTTAAGTTAACCTTAAGTAATAAGAAAAAAATCTCATAAAATATGACACATTCCTTAGTGCATCGCTAATTTCATAGTTCATTATATTGACCGAATGAAATGTCAATCTTCATGATCGGGGTTAATATAACAGCAATCAAAATGATACGGGACACGAGACCTTACTATCATTGTTATAAATATGAACAGAATTCAGAATGGTATTGCATATACCTACCTATGTAAAATAAAAACGAGTGTATTTTTTATTTTAACTCATCATCATCATCTTATCATCTCAGCCCATATATGTCCCACTGTTGGGCTCCAGTCTCCTCCATAATGGAAGGGTAATTGATCTACTATACCACGCTGGTCAGACGTGTTGGTATAAGGTTTTGTTTCCAGTTTTCCCTCTCTAGCATAGATGTTATATGCATTTTATATCCCTTAGTCGTCTCGTATGTCACCAAGGGTAAGATAGGGGGTGGTGAATTGTATTCTTACTCCATCACCACACGGTAAATTATTATTTTAACTATAAAGTTATATATTCTACTGCTATCCCAATTAATTAAGTTGAAGCAATATATGCTCTGTTTCCATCCAACATATTGCAAAAAGTTTTAGGAATATTTTTATGACCGTCTGGCGTCAACACTCCATGAGAATATAATTGTTGATCAGATAGCACCATATTGAATTAACCTAGGCAGATATTTAAAACTTTTAATTGTTTTTCAGTTTTACGAGCAGCGTAAAGGGTGGTAGTACTTGTTGCTGCTACCAAACAGTAAGTAACTTATACCAAAATTAACAACTACCCACGCAACGATAGAATACATAGTATCTTTAAAATATTATATTATCATTAAAACCTTGACTGTATTTTTATTTATCCGTGTGGTGACGGAGTAAGAATACAAATCATCAGCCCCTATCTTACCCGTAGGTGATCGTAAAAGACGATTAAGGCATACAAAAAGTATAATAATATCTATGCAAGAGAAGGAAAACTCGAAACAAAACCTTATACCAACACGTCTGACCAGCGTGGTATAGAAGGTTAATTTCTCTCCGATTACGGAGGAGGCTCGAGCCCAACAATGGGACATATTATGATGAGCTGAGACGATGAGATTTTAACTATTCGCTTTATGGTGCATTTTAAAATTTAATCTTTTATAATCCAAACTTCTTAATTAATAAAATAAATGTGAATGTAAGTTTATTTGGTTGCTTATTTCTTACGTTTTCACGCATCAACTGCTGAACTCATAATATTACAATTTCGTAAACACTTTTTCAAGTGTGCGAAATGGCTTTTCTTCAAGGGAAAATTGTGCCCGAGATATAGCAATAATATTAAATGAATCTATATTGAGTTCACGTAGGCACAGTTTTTTTTAATGTTTTCCTTTATTAATGTTAATCATTATTTTACATATTAAACGAATTCACATACGTATTAGGCTTATCTACGATATGCTTTAACGCTTTAGGTATACAATTTAAGTCTATATAAAGATATACGAGTATGTAACGCATGATGTTTCATGACTTGTCATGTCAAAGAAATGTATAATATCTATTATAGATTGATTATTTATAAATTTAATTTAATTAATATTTTATTAATTAATAAATAATATAAAAATAAAAGTCTCTGCTGATAACTATCTAACTGATTGTAGTATTAGAGTCAAATAATAATACGGATTATTAAACTGAACTTTATATAATTATGTCTTAAATATGAATTGTTGCACAATAATATATGTGACGTTCTTCTTTTTTATCGACAATCACTTGTCTTCTCCGCAAAAAAATAAATATATTGCTCCTAAATACTAAATTTCTTATTTTTTTATTTATAAAAATACACTTGACAATGCAATAAGTATAATATCCTCAAAAGTAGATTTTAATTATTAATATTTTTTACAAAATTAGTGTGACATAGTATACAAAAAGCGTGACGGAGGTGTTTTACATACAAATAAAGTGTGTCTCTCTATGACCACTAATGTAAACAAATTGCTCTCGTAAAAAAAAAATACATTAAAAGTTTCTATCCAAAAACATTTACTGAACTACTTGACCTTTGTTATTAAATTAATAAGAAGAAATAATTTTTAATGTTTCTATTATTAAATAAAAAAAATATTTTATTGGCTGTCTCCTCACGTGTATGATTTTTGTTGCTACCTTCTGTCACTCATTTCATGGTGCAAAATAATGTGCGTTAGGAATTTTGGCCTTGGTCACTAGACAACACAACAGCCCCACTCCATCCCGGACCCACGGTATGCGTCCCTACGCCCCGGAAATACCAGTCAGTCACTCGCAAACAGTAAAAGGAGGTGCGTGTGTTTATTTAGCGACCGCTCTGTCACGTAAGTTACTACTTCCAAATGTTATTGTAATTTCTGTGTTTTAATATTATTTTATTGATTCCTGATAAGTATTTCATATATGCCCAGTTTTATGCGTAAATTATAATTAGGAAAATGCTGAGAGTCTCGAACACTATTATTTTACACCTCTGTCACGAAGCACCTCTGTCACAAAAATGTGACGGAGTGGTATAACTTGTGACGAAGTGGTCATTTTTGCTTGGAACTTAGAGCCTTAGTTAATATTCATAATAGATTTTGATGATTATATCGGATGTTGGTTATTATATCGTCGATTATTTTCTTAGTTTAAGATGTTACCATCAGTTAAATGGAAAAATGGCATTATCTGCGGCTGAATGACAGCGACGGTGTCGTGAAAAAAGGAAACTTAACGCTGAAATCGTTGCAGAAGTGAAACGTAAAGATTTAGAAAGATATCATGTTCGTAAAAAGTTGGTTAAAGATATGACACCAAAAGAGCATAAAAAATAAAGAGAATGGCAGAGAGAATGGCAAAGAAGAGAAGAGAACGACAGAAAGCTTTGCAGAACTTTTTGATGAATACTCCAGCTTCAACACCACCTCTTTCAAGTCCCAGACTACTTCCATTAAGTCCTAGATCTCGTTCACTGACTCCACCCTCGTCTACTGCCAGTGCAAGCGGAAGAAAATAAGTTAGACGGGATAGATCACGACTTTTTAGACAAAATATTTCACTTTAAGACCAAATACAAGAATTACTAAGAAAAGTACAGAAATACAAGAAAAGACTTCAGCAAAAGAAAAAGAAAGAAAATAAAGTGCATAATACAACCTATAGTGAAAATGAAAATGAACATGGCGAAGAAGAAAACAGAAAATATACTATTTTATCAAATACCATTAAGAAACATTACAAGGACACAAAAGACCACAAAAAAAACGCTATATCAAAAGTATACTTGAAAACCCAACAATTCAACGTTCCGGACTAAAACTTCAGCTGGCAAAAGAAACCATGGGAATTAAGAGAGTGACGAAGTATAGTTCCGTCTTACCAAAAAATACTATATTAAAACAAAAAATTCATGATTTTTATCTCAGTTCTGTTGATAATACTGGAAAATTATTTAAATTGTTAGAATCTGATGTGTCGGATGTGATGTTTGAAAATTTGTTACAAATTATTCCACCTCCTAAGGTAGTTAAAAGAGGAAGACGCGTGTTTTACGAATACGATCAACCAATAGAAGTTTTTGAAAATAGAGTAAGTGAAAAGATATTGTGAAACTAAATTAATATCCACCAAAGAATGGATACCAATCAAAAGACTTTATAGTAATATTTTAAGGAAATATTATAATTTGTTATTGTTTTCTAAAATTAAAAATTGTTATAAGGTTAACGCGGGTAAACATTATTTACCACTCCGTCACTTCGTTTACCACTTTGTCACAATTTTGTCCCCCTTATAATTGAAGTTCAAAGTAATGTATGAACCACTTTATTGGTAATATTTACAAAAATAACGTGTTCTAGTATTACATGCTAAACAATAAAGGTGTTCACTAGATTTTCAAGTTACTTTATTGGGTGACTTTCATAATATTAAATAGTATTTTGTCTTAAAAATCAAAAATGTGACAGAGTGGTATTGGATATATTTTTTTAAATGTTTATTTTAATAATTCCGTCCAATGGAGCTAGGTAAAAATAAATGTTTATATTCTTGATAAGAAAGTAATAAGAAACTGAAGATCTGATTTTAAATGAGAAATAAAAAAAATAAACATTTCTGTGACTGAGGTGTTATTTTTTTGATACCATTCCTACTAAATTTGAAATAAAACAAAAATTACAAGTAATACTTCGATGCATTATATGTTTTTGAAATCTACAATAACGAGGCAATAATTTAAATCACATTTTACTAAACAAATCACATTTTTACTTTTTTAACAAATATAAAAATTTGCCGGTCAGATTGTTGGTAAAAAAGAAGAATGTCCCATATACATTTAAAACTAAGTTTTAAATTAAAATATTTGCAAAAAAAATTGATTAAAAATAGAATAGGGAATAAAAAAAAAACAAAAAGTGCAATCAGGCATCGAAAAACTGAAGTAACTGTAAGTTTTATTTTTCTCTTATTGTGTGGAAGGTATATTTCCTAAGACCTGAAAAATGCATGTACATACATATTACAACTTTTATTTTTTTAACAAAATAAAGTAACACAAAATATAAATCAATTATTTACGAAGGATCTAACTAATTGGTTGATAAATATTTTAACTTTTACCCTTTAGTGTAAGGTATTGGCTTTATGTGTAAGGTATTGCAGTCCTTAAAAATTAGCGTGATAGAATTTTTTAATAAACTTTGAATCTACGAAAGTTTTCTCACGGATATAGGTATATGCTAACAAATATACTCGTAAACTAAACAATGGCAGTAAATGTCAGAGCAATTCTCTCGTATCAATGGCGAGTGCACTTGACGCCTTTCAATAACTATTTGCATATCGATACCGACCTCAGTTTTGAGCACCAATTCACTTCAATATCAGCGAATGTGGGAATTATTTATTTATGCTATTTATTAATACTTTGAAGTTATATGTGAATACAGATATATAGTTTTCTCTGGTCTATATTTCTTTTTAATTATACTTACCAACATTGAGCTTCGAGTTTTAAATATTTCTTTCTCCAGGAAAGTGTCCTAGTACTAAAATCGCCCTTTTTCTATGAATCTCCTATAATCGCACATTAAAATTAATAAAAGCCACGAGTGATGACAACGTAGAATATTCTCAAATTTTTACAAATACCAATGAAGAAAAAGCAATAACTATTAGGACATTAAATTAGCAGTCATTGACGAGGTATTTTTCGCATAATATTACAATTAAATATACCTATATATAGACTCGATTTACTGGCGACATTTTTTAACAACAAAATGATCAACCACACGAATGTTAAATTTTTTACGAATTTGGTTATTGCACCGGATACACAAATGCAAATGTACCATTGTCAAAACTAAACAGTTATGACCTTTGATTTGTAAGTTGTTTTATTAATTAGTTCATTGATTTGCAGAATAACTGGTTTCACATTAATTGAGCCGGGGTAATAAACTTTGTTCAAAGAAAAAAAAAAAATTTGAGTCACCCAAAACTGACGAATTCCATGTTTTTAACAAGTATGTAATTAAAATTATTTTACTTAAAACTGAAACGCAAATAGCATTTATTACACACAAACCCCGCCATTTTCAATTTTCAATTTTAAAATTATACCTTAAAGTAATACACTAAATTTACCACAAGACCGAAATGCGTTTGCCACTGAGAAAATCCAAGAAATTGAGAGGTTCGTTTATTTTTTTAATGATTTTCTATAAAACTGCATACAACATAATTTATAAAAACCCGATTACGAGCGAAAAATGATTGTCATAAGTGGGATTCGGACCCATACCTATTGGAAATCCGTTCCAATCATGCTGCCACTTACACCACTGTGAAGTATTGTAGGACATTCAATTCTCGCATCGTATTATATTTTCGTCTTTAAGAAGACGTGTGCCATCTACCAGACATTGTTTACACATTGTACAGACTTAATAATCAAACTTTGCAGTTAGAATTTCACATGCGAGTTAATGCGGTCGGTATTCACTCTGGACAGGATTACCAGAATATGTAGATAGCAGTATTTTTCAAGAATATATGTATAATACCAACTGGGATCCTCAGCCCGCTTGGCATTCGTGATTATTATGATACTGTTTCTCTTGAGGAGGAGAAGGAAGCCCGTTTCTAGCAACAGATATCTATAGGCTGAAAACCTTTATATATATACTAGCTTCTGCCCGCGGCTTCGCCCGCGTAAAAGGTTACTTTCCTAAAGTTTTTGATTCCCTATTTTTATTTTTGACCGTCGATAATACAGTGCAACGGTATTACAATACTCAGGGTTGGAACTTCATTACTGGACTGCTAGATGGCGTTGAAGAAGCTAGATTTTGAGATTTTTTGACACACAATTTTTTTATTTTTCATGTAAAAATTTTGTTTTTTTTTTAATAAAAAATATCCTATGTTACTTTTAATACCTCCAAGAATATGTGTACAATGTTTCATGATGATCGGTTAAGTAGTTTTAGCGTGAAAGCGTAACAAACAAACTTACATTCACATTTATATATTAGTAGGGATACGTATTTTATTGCATACAAATATGCAATAAAATACGTATTACTACGTACGTACAGAGTACAGAGATACGTAGTACAGAGTTTGATAGTGGACACAAACAACATTCTGAATATATGTATTATAAAAACAGTAAATATATCTTCATCATCTTGCTTTTATTCCAATTACTTGGGGTCAACTCAATGTGTGCTCCCACTTCAATCGTATACATTGAAATAGTTTTAGCTATAGTTTTACAAATAGTTTTATAATCGGCCGCCTTCCTGACGTCAATATTCTTTAGGAATATAATTGTCTACGATATTGATCTAGGTCTATGTTAAGACACCGACGTACAAAGTGAAGGTTGGTAGTATTTGACGCCGCAACTATAAGAAATAGTGATTTTATTATAATGGCAATGATTGTGTTAAAATGCTGCAAGTATGCTGCAGAGAGATCTGGAAGCCCAACTGGGTGGGTTTGGGGATTTCATTTTATTGGTAGGCAGCGGTCTAAGCTGTACTCTTGGTATTGCAGGGGTCCATGCGCGGCAGTGACATTTACCATCAGGTGTGCTGCTTGCTCGTTTGCCACCATTGGCCATAAAAAAAAGTATAATATTGCAAATCACACTGAATTATCTATAAACTTAAGCGACAATTGGTGAACAATGTAGATATCATTATGCTAATACCAGCATAAAATAGAATGCATCGCGACCTATCCCACGAATGCACGCGTTACAAAAAACTGCGAGACGGGGGATAGAAAAAGCTAATAAAAAAGCAATAATGCGATCCCGCATGGTGGCTTGTTGAGTTACAAAATTGACGCAACTGATGAACCATAAGTAAGGGATAATATTGATGTACGTAGATATGATAAAATGCACGATATATAGCACACGCTTGCTTTTTAATTATCTTCTTTTTTGTATTGATATTTAGCTACTAATACGAAACATTGTTGTCTATGTCCAGTTACCTTTTTCTTTACAAATTATTAGTATTTTTCACATTTTAAGTTTCTGCGTATTAGTCATTGTTCGTCAGTAAGTCAAATCATCGCCACAAATAGTGCTGTAGCCATTTACAATGTTGTTAATGGTATCTTTTTAATCCCAAAGTAGTGTATCTAAATAGTGCTACAGCACTATTTAGATACCATTAACAATGTTGTTAATGGTATCTTTTTAATCCCAGCATTTCCTTTACGTCATCGTGTCTTTGTGTAAACGAGGATATGTGTATGAAAGTTGTGAGTGCAGATATGACGGCTGATAGAAGATTGTGGAAGGCAAGAACATGTTGTGCCGACCCCACTTAGCGTGAGATGAGGGCAGGCAAATGATGATTTCCTTTACGTCATCATCCCTTACTTGGCCGTGCGTAAAAATTGCCTGAAAAATTTAATCATGATAATTGGCAACAGTGCTCTCCTGGGAAACTAATAACGCCTTATTGGTATCGCAAACCTGCCTACCAAGCCTAAAGATTCTAGCAGTTATCCTTCCAATGAATGACAGCGCCATATCGCACTCTCTAGGTGAGTCTTATGTCGAGTAGTGAAAGGCGGTTAAGTTGAATGATGATTATGATGAATGATCGATAATGTGATTAACGAAGATGAGAGAAGAACAACATAAATTGCAAGGGTTTTAGTAATATTTTTGTCATCAACCACATTTTTGAAATCAAGTCTCTATAGGAAAGTATAATTGTAGACGATAGTAATTTGATTTTGCCTAGGTTATTGAAATAGTTTTAATCACATGATGTACCTATCCACAAATTATATTTGTAATAATAGTTGTAATAGTAGTTCGATAAGTAATATAATCAGGAGTGCTGTGTGATGGCTACGATTAATACCAACCCCAATATGCGGGGAGGTCATAAAAACGACTAAGAATTTTACATACATCCCGCCCAACTTCGTCGGATGGTGTCTGGTCAACATTTACATTCCCAAAGAGACAGGCGGCCGGTCATAAAACTATTGCCAATAACTTTTTGCAATATTTACAATGGAGGATGTAATTAAATGTCGCATCAAATTCAAATAATTGTTATAACAGCAGGATGATGATGACGTAATACAATCGGGAAACGTTCGAAAAGTACAACTTCCCACAAAAATAGCTAACTTCCAGCATAAAATGCCTCTATGGTTCATGAGAATGTTTAAAACAATATAATTCACATGTCAGTATAATATTAAAATAAGTGCCTATTGTGAATATAAAAAGTAAATATAAACATTATGTACAATTAATGGTATAACTTTGCATAATGAGTCAAGGGTTAGGCCAGTATAAAGAGATAATTGTAATTTCACGCGACCTCGTCATTTGTCACCAGCATCCTGCCACGCGCCCTCACTGAAATTTATTATTTTATATTATCTGGGGTGCTTTTACCCTTATCTAAAATATTAACTAAATAGATATTAAGTACCTACTACTATTATTAATTCATAGACGAATTTTGCACACAACATTGTTAAGTACGTAATTATAATTGTCAAATTTAATTTGATTTACTGGTCATTAATAAATTGTAGTAAATATACTTAGTATTAGCGAAAATTCTTATAATGGCGTTAATATTTGTGAAAACAAATAGGATATACCGTTATTGCACTTAAAAACATTTAACTCATTAATGATTTTAGTGTTTTTGGTAAATAAAACTTGTGTAATGGTAAGCTGAAATTACATAATAAAAATATTTTAATACTGAATAAAATAGTTAAAAATATGACCAGGAAATCACAATTGCATCAGCTTATAAAGACTTGTACGTCGCTGGGTTATCGCTGAAGTAAAGTTAGTTGTCACATGGTCATATATAATTTTTGGATAAAGATCAGAAAAGCTTTTTTAATACGTAAGGTATTTGGTTCTCGAAGATTTACACCATTTATTGATGGAATGCGTTGAATTTGATTCTGACGAAAAGAATTTGATGCGGGCATTAAGTTCAAACAAAACGGATATTGGCACATTTCACCTTATTAATTAGTTTTGTATATTTTAATTATTTAGCTAAAACATATAGCGACAGTTTGTTTAAGTTCATGGCACATACATAGGTATATTAAAGTTGTATAGATATGAAATTAGGATATGATGGGACTGACCTACGTTATAGATTAAATACTATTGAAATTCCAAGTAAAAATAAAAGGTATAGAATTTAAAATATATTTATCATTAAGTAAATGATTAGTGAAAGTTAAGTATGTTATGGCGAAGACTGCGATAGTATCAAACATTGCATACCTAATACATTATTTTGGACTGTAATGCGGACTCTACGTCCACGCCCGACCCCGGATGCGGTTCATTGTAGCGAAACTCCCCGGACCCCAAGTACCCGAAGTGAAACAATACACTCTTTCCTTCTATTGTCTATACCCACACGAACATTGTTATTTAAAATTTGTACATTTAATTATATATGTACGTGTAAAAAAAATGCGAAAATAATAATGTTACTATTCCAAGAATAGATAAAAAAAATTACACACGTGACTTTTGTTTCATTAATCGTGCGAGCCTATTGCTTTATTATTATATTATCATTGGATTCATTTATAGTATTTCAAAAGATATAATCAAATTAATACAACCCCAAAATAATAAATATAATTCATGTCAGAATATTTTTTTTTCAGTCGGCAGTTTGAATATAAAAACGGGTCAAGTGGCTGTAGAAAAAAAATGTATTAAATTTAAAAAATGGGCGGTTCTGCTAAGTATCGTTGTCAAAATATTCGGCAAACACCTGCCTCGTAGACAGGACGGCGGCGCGCGTAACGGACTTTAATGAATCTATTATATTCTGATGATAATAGAAAATATCAATTATTATTATTAATGATAATATACATTTGATGATTATCTATATACCTAACTAAAATTCTTCAAGTATCCGGTAGAACTAGTTTAATTGTACAATTGCGTCCATTTAAAATTTTACGATACTAAGTTTAGATAGCCCCAGAACCTTGATAAACATCTTATAAAGTGTATCCAGATGTAATTCGCTTCCCAACTCGCGGCCATGTTGCCTTCGACCGTGGCATTATAAAATAAAACCACCATGAGCCCAATGCTTTTTGACTTTTTTTATACAGGATCATTTTTCTTGCCGACTCGACCAAGGGATTATATCTTTATAATGCAACATTCAAAACTATCACTTGTGTGTTTGTAATAAAGTAGTTAGGTCCGTGGAGGCTGTAGCGGAGTGGACGTCCTTGGGCGGACT